>OY979701.1:52206024-54798024 GCA_963855925.1 Inga laurina | reverse complement strand
TAAATATAAATGCCAAATATTAAGAGCAAAAAATTTATATAATGTATTTATTTTATACATTAACTAACTACTATATTTAATGTAAAATATATTGTATATTAGTCAAGAAAGTAAGGAGCTATCAAAAATATTTTGGAGAATAATCAATAAGAAGAAGAGAAGAGATTAAAGAAAGAAGAACTTGTAAAATATAATGGGAATATCAATATTTATCAAGTCCTTGGATTTGATATTGGAAGTCTCTATAATCAAAATTGAAGTTGGAATATGGCCTCAATTGAAGTTTAAATGCCTTATATTAGAGTTCTATCAACCTCACTAGAGTAATACTTCATTATCACTCGAGTAGCACTTCCAAAGAGGATCACTCGAGTGATTTTCTTCATCACTCAAGTGATTTTGCAGCATCACTTGAGTGATGCTCATAGTGATGACCACTCTGTTGTGCTTTATTTTCGTTCATATGATAGAGGTTCAGTAATTAGGTCATATATCTCAAAACACAAATATGAGCTTAAAATTGTTTCATATGAAACTAGATTTCCAATGCGACACATAGAAACTTAGATGAAGCTCAAAGGAGCTCAAATGAAAGAGATATAAGTTTTGGAAGATGACACTTGAAATCAATGCTACATTCCAAAACAGGTTCGGTAATTTGGTCATAATCTCCCAAACCACAACTTTGATTGAACTGAAAATTCTTTCATATGAAACTAGACTTCAAATGTGAATACATACACCAAGATCAAGTTAAAATGAGTTCATATGAAAGATATGAGTTTTGAAATATGACACTCAAAATCAACATAGTATTCCAAAACAGGTTCACTTATTTGAATATATCCTCCTATACCACAACTCTGATTGAGATGACACTTATTTCATATGTAATTAGACTTTTAATGTAGTTCACTACTACAAGATATAGATTTTACTACCCCCAAAGAACGTCCGTTTTCAAAAAGGGAAGTAAAAAATAAAGATGGTGGTATTTTTATAATTCTGTGCATCAGTTTTGATAGATTAGACATCCCAATTCAAAAAATAGATGCTAAAGGTCTACCTTTGGCATCCCTAATAAAATTAGGGAAGCCAAAAGTGGCATCCCATTTTCCCTAATATAGGTGGCATCCCTTATTTGAATAAGGGACACTAGTAGTTCTTCTTCTACTCCATCAACTCTACGCTAAACGATGCAGGATCAAAATTTAGCAACCAAATGAATTTTCAAAGAAGAAATTTCTTTTGAAAATATCAATCAGAAAATTGATTATTGGACTTTACCTCCAATCAAATCAAATGTGCTTTATCAAACTCAGGATAAAAACTGGTTCTCCAAATCTGATTACATATAGAGTGTTTAGCAGTGTGGTCTCTAGGCCTAATCGTGCGTTTTCCGGCCTTTCGTGTGTTTGTATATCTTGGTTAAGAAAATGAGTGTTTGGTTCAATGATGGTAAAATGGGCTTTTAGAAATTGGCATGATAAAATGCACGAATTTTATAAGCTCCATTTTGGAGTTTTTCAATAGCTTTTTGGATTGATTGTAATTTTATAATTTTATCAGAATAATTTTAATTTTATCCGTAATATATTTTTTAAGTTTCAAAAATTATTTTAAAATATTTTTTAGTGTTTTTAACCTCTTAAAACATTTTTTTAGTTGTATCTAATATGCTATTAGATTGATTGTAATTTTACCATTACTGTACTTTTTCAGTTTCAAAAATTACTTTAAAATATTTTTTAGTGTTTTTAACCCCTTAGAATATTTTTTCAGTTGTACCCAATGTACTATCAGACTGATTGTAATTTTATCCTTAATTTACTTTTTCAGCTCCAAAAATTACTTTAAAATATTTTTTGTGCTTTTAACCCTTTAAAATATTTTTCCAGCTGTACCTAGTGCATTATCAGACTGATTGCAATTTTACCCTTAATGTGATTTTTCAGCTCCAAAAATTACTTTAAAGTATTTTTTGTGCTTTTGACCCTTACCTAGTCTTAGGAGACTGAATATAATTTTACCTTTAATATATTTTTTTAGTAGTAAAGAGCACCAAAAATTTATAATATTAATTTATTGATTTCCATCCATTCTAAAATATTTTTCAAGTAACACCTAATATTTTTAAATATTTACTTGATTTTTTAAAATATTTTTCCACCCACTCTCTCTTACCATTATCACAAAAGTTACTTATGCTTAAGCCAATCCAAACAAGTTTTATTTTTACAAAAGTCATTTTTACAACCGCCAATCCAAACATAAATCACATTACACAAGCTGGCTTTTACTAAAAGTAAGATTACAAAAGGTCAAATAAGAAAAAGTCATTTTTCCTATCGTTGTTCTAAACACACACATAATCAGAAAAGTTGAAGAATCAATTCCTGTCCAACCAGACAAGGAAGATTTTTTCCTTCTTTCAAGCAAATCAATTGAAAAGCATAAAAAGAATTACAACTTTTTACACATCGGATGTGTTTAAGTTCCCCTTAAACCCTTAATTCATAAAGGATTAAACGTGTCCAGTCTAGTATGTCTTATGGATACTAGACATTACGCCTTTATTGATTCTCTACTTGCGGTAGTAGAGTTTAGACTTCATAATGGACTAGTTTATTTTAACTATTATCTAGATAGGATGACAGATTTAAAGGATGAACATGTCCTTGAAATCCTTCAACTAAAAATTAAACTAAAAGGTTTAAACATGAAACCAAGATCTATACCTATTACCCTAATATATTGGATAGAGTATGAGGTCTTAAATTTGTCAATTTCAATGGTCCAAATACCACCTGATAATGGCTAAACAATAGTCTTCTTAACATACCATGCCAATGCAAATTTGACAATTCCAAAAACAATTATGTGGAAGGATGTTGACTTACTTGATGACTGGACAATGGAAAAGGCCACACAGGCAATTCCTAAACCTATGCCTCAGACAAGCAAAATCATTCAAACATCGGATGGAACTGTCAAATTATCTTTTGATAGATCAAGAAGATCTTACACTTAAACTATTAGAACTGAGCCTTTATTATATGAAGACTGCATATCTGTTAAAACAGAGTCATCAAGATATTCTTGTTCTTCAATACCACAAACATTACCCCAACCACCGTCTGTCATCTTTATGCCAGCACCAAATCCACCTCAAATCATACCAACGGTAGCCCCTCAACCAACTACTAATGTTTCAATTCAAGGAGTTGACAATTCTTCAAATATCCCTCAAACAAGTTATGAAAAGGATGAAGACTTGGAATCAATAGAGTCTACAACCTATTCATTGCTTATGGAACTAGGGGAACCCTATGTTATAAACGTTTTAGAAAATACTTTTCAAATTGACAAACATACTTTGCAAAAGGAATTTTACTCTAAGAAATATACCTTTCAGAGAAACTGGTTTTTAGAAAACTTCAAAGGATATGTTAGGACCAAAGTTCAAAAGAAATTCTACAGATTCCTTGATAAAGTACAAATGAATATTTTGTTTTTTGATTGGTTTGATGCATATGCTCAAGATCAAAAATTGGAATATCCATTTCTTCAAACTATTAATATGATAAAGAAACAGTGGAAAACTTCTGAAGGTGAAACTATTTCTTCTAAGTTTCTTCCTCTAAATCCGTGCAGGTACCACAAAGAAGGGAAGACAAAGGTCAACCCATTATGGCTGCACCATTCAAATTCAAAAACATAGAAAACCTTATTGACTCAAGGGATATTAAAAATATTGTTGAACAAAACAATTATACTAACCAATATCTTTAGGTATTGGGTGATTATTTTGTTCAAACTCCAACTTTTTCTAACAAATAAAACCTAGGATTGAAACACCACTTTTCAAACCTTTTCAAATCAACCCCAAATTTAAGTCAGATTTTCAAACTAAAGGATCTGATTTATTAAGAAAGGTTAAACGACAAATTAGCCAACTACAAACTAGCCAACTTCAAACCACAACTATACTTGAAACTACTCAATCTTCATCATCTAAATCTAAAGATATTATGAATTTTTTACAAGTTTCCCAAACTGAAGAAACACACTCAGACCACCCTGAGCCAGACAATTCTCAACTTCAAATCAACCATCAACACTAGAAACGGCCTTCAAAACTCTATTATCCTAGAGTCAACCCTCTAGATATTCTGGTTGAAGAAAGAATAAACCAAAACTTTAAATCTTTCAACACTGATAACATTTATGAATGGAATATAGATGGTCAGAATGAATCAAACATCCTCCAAACTCTTCAACAAATGACAATGATAAGCACAACATACCAAATTGCAAACAATTTTTCAGATGAAATGATTACTAATATTTTAGTTTCTGGTTTTACTGGACAAATTAAAAATTTGTGGGATAATTATCTTTCTTCTGAAGATAAAAATTCTATGTTTTCATCTGTTAAAACTGAATTTGATGGAACATCCATTACACATAATGGCCAACCCATTCTTGATTCCATAAACACTCTTCTTTTTACAATCATTGAACATTTTGTTGGTGATCCTTCTATATGGAAAGATCGATCAGCTGAACTCCTTTCAAATCTTAAATACAGGTCTTTATCTAATTTCAGATGGTATAGAGATGTATTTCTAACCAGAGTACTCACAAGAGATGATGCCGATCAACTATTTTGGAAAGAAAAATTCTTAGATGAATTACCTACATCTCTGGGTAATATAGTTAGAGAAAAATTGAAAAACCAAAATGATGGCAACATCCCTTATGAGTATCTGATATATGGACAACTAATGTCATATGTCCAAAAAACTACTCTTAAAATTTGTCAGGATGACAAAATCCAATAGAAAAGGCTACAAGTAGGAAAGAATTGGGAACTTTCTGTGAACAATTTTGATTTTATATTTGTAAACAATCCAAACCTCACCATAAATCTTATTACAAAAAGAAAAAAAACATGTCTACCAAAAATACAAACCTAGTACACCCCCATGTAGGCTTAAACAAGAATTTCAATCCAAACCAAAGATTGATTTTCCTAAACAAACAAAAGTTGCTTCTTTTAAATGTGGCAAACCGGGTCATATTTCTTGAACAAATAAACAATTTGTTGATTGAAATTTCTGAATCAGAAACTGAAAGTAGTCTTTCTGAGGATCTTAACAATATTCAAAATGAAGATCTTCCAAAAAAACTCCTTCAGAAATTAATATTATCTCAAAGGAACAAGATTTACTCCTTGATATCATTAGTAAACTTTCAGATTCTAACAAAGGAGAAAATATTTTCAAACTAAGAGAAATTCTCAATTAGATTCATTCTTTTCAACAAATATGATTTAACGGAAGTTTTAAACATATTCAAACATTCTGTTAAACAAACAACCATCCAAGATCTTCAGTATGAGGTAAATAACCTCAAAACTAAAATTAGTCTTATCAAAATTCAACAAGATACCCATGCAATTGCCATATCCCAAATTCAGGATATCCCACTTGCATCCAAATCTCAAAATGAAGGGCAACAGGAAACACCATCTGATCAGGAAGATGAAGATCTTTCTAAACCATTTTTAAACTTTATTTCAAAAATATCAATTCAAAAGTTTTATGTCCATGCTAAGATCATTATTAATAATGATTTTGTTTTGGAAAAAATGTTTTGTTTGAAACAGGAGCTTATTCTAATTGTTTTAAAGAAGGAATCATTCCTACAAAATATTTTGAAAATATAACCAGAAGGTTTAATGGCATTAATGGCTCTTGCTTAGACATCATATACAAAGTTTCAAACATTGTTATTGAAAATGAAGGTTTAAAGATTAAAACTCCGTTTGTATTGGTTAAAGATATGGGAACCCAGATTATTCTTGAGCCGCCATTTGCAAGGCTCTTATTCCCATACATTACTGATGAAAGTAGAATTTTGAAACAACATCTGGGTAAAACAATTTTGTTCCCTTTTACTCAAAAATCCAAAGTTAAAGAATTAAATCTTCTTTCTTCAAAACAACAACAAATTAATTTCCTGAAGGAAGATATTTCTTTTAAACATATAGAAACAAAATTGTGTCAAACACAAGTTAAACAAAAAATCCAAACATGCCTTGAAAAAATCCATCAAACTATCTATTCAGGTTTATCAAACGTGTTTTGGAAGCACAAAAAACATATAGTTGACTTGCCTTATGAAACAAGTTTTTATGAAAAACAAATTCCAACTAAAGCGTGACCAATTCAAATGACGGTAGAACTTCTTGAAACTTGTAAAAAGGAAATTCAAGAACTTCTGAACAAAAATTTGACTCACAAATCTTGTAGCCCATGGTCTTGTATTGCTTTTTATGCAAATAAAGATGCAAAAATAGAACGTAGAGCTCTGACTTGTAATCAATTAGAAGCCTTTAAACGAAGCATTACAATGGATCAGGTACCCAATCTTGAACAAATCTGACCTACTTAAACGTTTGTATTTTGCAAAAATCTTTTCAAAATTTGACATGAAATCTGGATTTTGGCAGATTTAAATTTCTAAAAACGATAGATGTAAAACTGCTTTTACTGTGCCTTTTGGTTAGTATGAGTGAAACATTATGCCTTTTGGTTTAAAAAATGCTCCTTCTGAATTCCAGAGGATCATGAACGAGATCTTCAATGCTTATAGTCAGTTCATCATTGTATACATCAATGATGTATTAATCTATTCTCAATCAATAGATCAACATTTTAAACATGTTTATGAATTTATCAAAATTGCATAAACAAATGGTTTAGTAGTATCTAAACCTAAAATTAATCTTTTTCAAACTAAGGTCAAATTTCTTGGTCATTGGATTTACCAAGGATCCATAACGCCAATTGAACGAGCAATTCAATTTGCTGATAAATTTCCCGATCAAATCATTGATAAAACACAGCTTTAAAGATTTTTTTGGATATTTAAACTTTGTTGCTGAGTTTATTCCTCATCTTAGCAATTTCATTAAACCACTTCACCAGCATCTTAAAACGAATCCTCCTCCATGGACGGATATTCATTCAAACATTATTACGCAGGTTAAACTTTAGGTTAAGGAGCTTCCTTGTCTTAGCCTTCCTGATCCCTCTGCTTACAAAATTGTTGAAACAGATGCCTCTAACATTGGTTATGGTGGCATTCTAAAATAGCATATTGACAGCAAAGAGAAAATCGTATCTTGTACGTCTAAACATTGGAATATTGCATTGCAGAATTATTCCACAATTAAAAAAGAAATTATGGCAATTGCTTTATACATTTCCAAATTTCTATATGATCTTTTAAAATAAAGGTTTTTAGTTCGCATTGATTGTAAATTGGCAAAAGACATTTTACAAAAAGACATTAAAAGCCTTGCATCTAAACAAATTTTTGCCTAATGGCAAACTATTCTAAGTGTTTTTTATTTTGACATTGACTTTATCAAAGGCGCTTCAAATTCTTTACCAAACTTTCTTACCCGAGAGTTTTTACAAGGTAGGTAGTAGATCTGAGTCAAAACCACCAAACACCAAACTCTCAAAATGCCTAGGAAAAAGAAAGATCCTGATGAAAAATAGGATGACAAACTCAAGGGTGTTATGCAAGATGCCTAAAATCAAACAGTCTTTAGCAAAGGTTTAGAGGCAATCATGCAACAACTTCTACAACAATACAAGTCCCAAACTCAAGGATCCAAGCAGCAAAGGCAATCTCAAACGGGGTCATCCACTCCATCTAGATCATCAATCCAGAAACCTCAAACAAAAGCTACTTCAGCAAAATAAACTGTTGCGTCTTATGCTCAGGCTTATGCCGAGAAGAACCTTCCAGAAACTACTTGGGGACATTAGTGAGGATCCTTTTCCAATCGATCTTCACTACTTTTCCAAATTATCTTTATCTTGGATTTTTGCCTGGAAATACAGTTTTTCCCCAGTAAACGAAGGATCGACGCTCCTACCAGTATTGTAAAGAGTCCCTTTTGTCAGATGGTGGGCTCGATTTGATATCAGCAGGATTGACACAAAATAAGTAGAAAATGTTTTAAGGAACATCCTTAACACCTCTGTATGATGGAACAAAGCAAATTCCTAAATCAGAAATCGAGGATCCAGTCTATCCTAGCAACAACAATGGACAAGACTAACCTAATAAACTAACTCAACTCAATGCTACAGATTCTTCAACAGCAAGAACAAACTCCTTCAACCAGTCAACCAGTCTCTCCATCAGCCTCAGACAATCAAGAGGATGACGAAGAAAAATTTGTTGTAGATTTGGGCGAGGACTAAACACCTCCAAAGACTTAGTGTTATTTTTAAAGTTTTCGCTATAATTCTGCAAACTAGTACTGTAGCATCACATGTGTCCAGTATCACTATAGTGTCAGTAGTACTATGCAAATAATGTTAACCGAAACTGTTTAAACAGTGCCAGTCACTAACAGGTCAACGGACAAAACACTGTTCAAACAGTAACTCACCTGTGTATTTAAATGAATTCAGTTTCACTTCAGAGGTAGGTTCGGTTAGAGAGAGAAAGACTCTAGAGAGAAATGCTCTAAGGGTCTAGGCATAGTTACCTCCTACTTCCTTCTTCCATCTTCTTATCTCTTCCATCTATAAGTTCTTATGTTTTATTTTCAATAAAATTCTTTAGTTCTTTAATTTCTTTGCATCATATCCTTCTCCACCTCTGATAAACTAGGGAGGCAGATTCTATGAGCTGAGTTTGGTAGGTTCTACAACCTTTCAGTTCGTACGCCCATCATTTCATTACAAAGCATCCCCCTTTCATGCATCTTTAAATTTTTAATTATGCCTTAAGAAGTTCGTCTTCTCCCTTTCTTTACATGCGTCTCCCTTCTTTTCTTTAGATTCACCTTCAGGGGCCCTCTCCCTTCTTGGTATCAGAGCCTGAAGGTAAAGTAGGGATGTAATAAGTAGATTTGGATCTAGTTTTATGGCATCAGAATCCTTGTTAGCGAATTAGTATGATTCAAAGATCTATATTCGATAGCACACTACATATAGTTCTTGTTTATCATACATGAGTCCATCCATGGGTTAAGGTGGCCATAAGTCTCGTGTGTTAAGTAGACGTGGTGCCCCACACAGTAGTGTATGATAAGCCAAGATTTTATATACCATACATTGGCTAGAGTTAGATATGAGAAATATTACTAATTTCTTGACAAGAAATTCTAATATATAAATAATGATGCAGTTATTTTTAATATACCACTATGGATCCAAAAGGTAATGATACTAAGGCAAGGGAGATAAGATTATTTGAGTTTTGTTTCGATTTTGATTTGGCTTGTATTCTGCTCTTTTCATTCAACCATTTTTATTTAGTCTTTTTATATTCGATCTTCCTTTCTATTTTGCTCTTTAAATTCTGTCAATTTAAATTTTGCAATTTAAATTATATCTTCTCTTTTGCGTTCCTTTTCATTTAAATGGGGTAGTAGTAGTTCTTCTTCTACTCCATCAAACCCTACACTAAATGATGCGGGATCAAATAAGGGATGCTACCTTTGGCGTCCCTAATTTAAATAAGGGACGCCACCTAACTTTGGCATCCCTAATTTAATTAGGGACGCCAAAAGCTGACTTTTGGCATCCCTATCTATATTAAGGACGCAGAAGAGTTGTCTTCTTCAAATTATATATATATATGGCCAAAAAATTCCATTACAACATATACCACCCTCCTTGCTCCCCTTCCTCTCTCTCACCCCCGCGACATTTCTCAATTTCTCTTAGAGGAGTTACAGAGAGGGACCCACACTCTATAGATTCAAATGGCTTCTTCCTTCGATGGTCTTGTCATCCTCCCCGCTCTCATCATGCCCTTCAATGCCCCTATTTGGGATAGTAACTCTCTCTTCATCACTTCTCAAATCTAACATGCCTATCTGTTTATTATTATTATTTCCTCTGCTTTTTTACAATCAGATCCAGTATGGTGCATGTGGAGATGAAGAAAATGGATTTTTGAATTCAAAAGTTTGAATAAAAGAGTTCCAGAACCAAAAAGAGAATGGAGAAAGCTAGCAATTGTGTTCAACAAAGCCATCGTAGAGGATTCTAGTCTGGAACTTGTGTTTGCTTCTGTAGGTGATGACCTCAGCATCTAAATGCGTATTTTTTTGAATTTCAAATGATTTTAAAAAAGGGATGCCTAAAGTCTACACTTTAGACGTCCCTTTTTAAAGTGCGTCTAAACTACTAATGAATAATCACTCATGCATTCGAGTGATTGTTCATCAGTAGTTTTTAAATCACCTTCTCAAATTTTTTTATATTCTTTCAAACTCATTTAAATCTTGATTATCTTGTTCCTAACCATTTCTAATCTTCATTAACCAATTTTACATGAGGATTTTAAGTGATTAAACTTGGATTAGAGCTCAATAGCCAAAAAACAACTTTATGTCATAAGCTTCAATGGCTGATTCCAACGTACATCCAACAGTCATATTCTAAGATACTCAATGGGAAGAATGTGCTCAATGGTCAAATGCTCTTCATCAACCATAAAAAGAGAGGCATTCAAAATGAACAACTATGAGAGCCTATACCTACAATGTTGATATGCCGATACTCTAAATTTTACCCAACCAAAGCTCTTTAATCATAGTTCCACCATATACTTCATTGTTAATCATTATCTATGTTACGAGTGTAAATGGTCTATTAGAAAGTGCAAGTATACACTATCATCAACAAGTAATATAAAAGTGAGTAGAGTATTATTTCCTCAAGGATTGATCACTAAGTACCAAAATGAGTAATTTTAACTCTATTTAGTCAATCGATTAGTTGGTGATTGAGAGTACAAAAAAAAAAAAGATAAGTAAATATGAATGCAAATGATATGAAACAACTATTGAGAAAAAGCCCTAGAGGTCAAATTTCACTTAACAAATTCTGGATTGAATCACTTATCTATTCTAGCCCAATTTATTCCACATGATTGATAGTCGAGTTTCCCTAATTTAATTACTAGCATCTTCCAAGGTCAAGCAATTCTATAATTAATTGCTAATCCAATATATTTCTATATGAATTTAAGCAATTAATTATGCATTAAGATTTATGGAACTCAGTAAGACTACACAACTCATATGAATATATTCCTATTTCATATGCAAGTCATGGTTTTAATTATAGGATCTACACACATGCATCTCCTTCCAGTCTCAACATGCATATTGAAATCATTCAAAAGGTGACCAATCAATCAAAAGCATTAAGAACAATAATTAAAACTCAATCATGAAGGAGAAATTAAAACTAGATTTACTAAGTTAAGATTCAATCCATCATTAGTAAGCTACATCATCACCCTAGGAAAATAGAAATTTAGATCATGATGAAATTAAAAATAAAATAAAAATAAATTAACATTACCTAAAACTAGAATGAAATTCTCATAAATACTGCATAAAACTTGAATATTAAATTCTCAAACATAAATATGCAACCAAAAGATACATAAAAAATGGAGAAATCTAGTTGTCCATTTAGGAGGTAAAACCTTCCAGGTATGCGGCATGCAAAAAGTAATACAATCTTAAGCCTTCCATATAGGAGGCATGCAAGAAGAAAAAGAAGAGAGGAACGTAATAGATATGAAATGGTTTTGTGTGAAGAAGAGAAAAGAGTAATGGATATGAATTGGTGTAAGTGAAATGTGAATGAGAGGGTGGCTATATATAGGGAAGAATGGAGTAGGGTAGATGAAGTGGTAGATGAAATGTGATAGGTGAAGTAGTAGATAGAATGTGGTAGATGAAGTAGTTGGTGAAAAGGAAGATGAAGTGGTAGATGAAATGTGGTAGATGAAGTAGTAGGTGAAAAGAAAGATGAAGAGGTAGATGAAATTATTGGTGGAATAGTAGATGATTCCCGCTTTCAACTTCCAAGCAAAATTCGAAACCCTTGGAGATAGAACTGAATTTTGGTCTCAACATAAAAGTTGTAGTGCTCTTTCTTAGTTTTTTATCCATATAAAGAACGTCCCAATCCGACATCTAGAGCTCCAGATATTGCTTGAAAACTAAAAGAGGGTCTAATTTAGTATTTTCCAAGAAATTCTATTTTATGCCAAAATCATTATTTATTTATTAATTACACCCAAATTTATTAAATTGAGCTCAAATATCATCCATAAAATCATCATATAAGGAAAAATAAATATGCAAATATTTTACTTATCAATCTACTTCATTTAGAGAAAAGTATGCCTTCATTATAATCAGTGTATCGTTGTGAGAATTACTCAAGCTTGGAAGATCTTGAGTGGGAAATGGATTGTATCCTTACAGTATGTAAAGGGGAGTTCTCATCTCGATGAGAGATTGTAAATGGCCTCACAAGTGCCCAGCTAAACTTGTGGAATTGTAGTAGTTCTCAATTACTTGGTTAAATTTGAGGGAGATAGTGGATTGAAATCTCAGGAGGAGTCTGGGGCTAGACATAGATCATCAAAGATTGGGCCGAACTAACATAAATCACAGTTTGCATATTCTCTTCCTTTATCTTTTATATTTCCAGCATACCTGATTTGTTTAATAGATTGTGATTTTATAGCTCATTATCTTTATACTTATTATTTTCAATAAGATGCGAAAAGATTTTCAATGTTTCTAAATTTTTATCTTACACTCAATTAACCCTTTCTTGGGTGTCAACCGAGTTTAACAACAATTACTCTAATTAACATTGAACAAAAAATTGGACCGGACCGAACCAACTGGTTGAACCGGTAACCGGTCAGTGGTCCAGTTTGGTTCACCCATTGAGTCGTGAACCAGTTTGAACCGGTATGAACCAGTTAAAATGGGAAAATCAGTGGTTGAACTGGTTGGACCAGTTTCATTTTTTTATTCTTCTAATTATTATCTCGCTCTATATTTTAGGGAAAAATGAAGGTTGAAGACCACGAGGAAGAGAAAAGTAGGTAAAGAAAGAACAAATCTAAAAAAAAAAAGATAATGAAAAAACTTATTTAAAAGGATATAATAATTATAAGAAAGAAAATATCATTGTGTAAGTATAGGCATTATAACTAATACTAATAGATTTTAAGCATTTTTTTTTCCTAAAGATCTTCATTTTTATTTATAGAAGTTTAAAAATATATTAATATATATATTGCCACTAATAAATTATAATATTTTAATATGACTGGTTTGACCACCGGTGAGACCTCAATTGATCCATTGACCTTTGAACCTATGTCGTGACTGGTTCATTGCCTGATCCGATTTTTTGTTCCTTGCTAATTAATACTCCATATTTCTAGTTATAGCGTTAGTATATTTTAGATGCTCAAATGCCTATATATATTCGGCTAAAATATACTTTTAGTCCTTTAAATTTTATATGAGATATACTTTTGATCCCTTAACTTTATAAAGTAAATTTATGGTCCTATAATTTGTAACATCGTTAATGTTACTAGTGAAAAATATTGATGTAACAAACTCAAGTGATGACTATACAACTGAAAAGCATATTTAAGTTTTAATTTTTAATTTTTAATATAATATATTTAGATTATTAAACTAAGATAAACGAACAAATAGTTGCAAATGAAATATATTTAAGTTTTTGAACTAATATATTTAGATTATGAAACTAAAATTTTTTAATACAATCGAGGTTTTGATATTGATTGGTTCATTAAGGTTTTAAAGTTTTTCAATTTACACATATTTTTAAATTTAAGATTAATAGCATTTAATTACACAGTTATCATTTAAGCCTACATGGTCGTCACTTGAGTTTGATGTATCATCATTTTCCGTTAGCAATATTAACGGTATTAGAATTATAGAATCAAAAATATACTTTATAAAGTTAAGAGACTAAAAGTATACCTCGTGTAAACTTAAAAGATTAAAAGTATACTCTAACTATATATTCACTTAATTTAACTCTATATATATATATATATATATATATATATATATATATATATATATATATATATATATATATATATATATATTTGGATTTTGGGTAGCAGAGCTTAAGTTTGCTCATAACTTTTAAAGCTTGTTAAGGTAAAAATGAATCTAGGACGGAAATAATTCTTGTTCAAGCCTTGAGACAGAGATGAGGCAGAGAGAATTGCAAGGATTGGAAAAGATTGGAACACCTTCATTGATAATAATTTATAACTCCTATTTGCCTTATCTTTATTGTTTATATTTGAATTATTGTAAACTAAAATTCATACATATTTTTGGCATCATTTACATTTGCATTAGTTGTATTTCCTTTTCAAGCACGCTCATGAAGCGATAAAATGCCGTTGAGGGTTTCTTTAGCCCAAATACTTTTCCATTTTCTCTCCATTCACTTTCCCAATTATTAGATTAACTTTCAAATGTTGGGATTTAATATGTTATAACAATATATTTTAATCTTAAATGAAAATAAAAATTTAGATATAATATTAATAGTTTAAATTTATCTATAGCATAAGAACCTTGCTGCGAAATCCTACACCATTCTCCATAAATGGGGACGCCGGAATTCCTAAAAATCGCAGTGAGGGTTCTGCCAAAGGAAAGATGGGGTTTTCTTACTTTTAAATTTTGCAAACTTTTTCCTCTTATAGTTTATTTAGCGCTAGTTTTTTTTTTTCCGTTTCAAAAAAAGTTTAGATGGGTTGGGTCCCGAGAACTCATTACGGCCAGAGCATGCCCCTAAACTCAAATAGCATTTGTAGAGATACGTACATATTGTCTTCAATAAAGGTCCTTACATTTGTGGGATTTGAACTCACAATCTTATTGTTATGAGCCAACCTCTTTACCAACTAAACACACCTTTATTAACATCTTAATGCTAGTGTTGGCAATAAAAAACCCCTCATATAATAATCCAGACACTTCCCTCAATTTCACACTATCAATCTCAACATTAGTCTCCCTCTCCATAGAAGTCACTTTGTACTCTTTTTTATTATTTGCTTCCAAATTTGATTAAAACTCCTTAACAAGCTCAGGATAACAGAAATCTTCACTTGCCAACACTTAATTCAAACGTACATATATATCAAGATATTCTCTAATATCAAAATCAGCCAGCAACTACAGATTCTAAACAAACTGACATACTTATATCAACTTGAAGAATATAGAAAACTCTTCACTTGCCAACACTAAATTCAACATTATCGCTTTGTTGAGGAAAAATCGCTTTGAAGGAGAACCTACGTAATGGAAAAGGCTGATCAGAAATGGTTTTTTGGTTCTCTTCACTATATATAATGATATTTGTGCTTCACAAATCCTTTCAAATATGATTATAGATGAATATCAACTCGGTAATCAACTGATAATTTACTTCAATAACATTTACCACTGTGTTATAGATAAACAACAACAACAACAACAATAAAACATTTATCCCACTAAATGGGGTAGGTTATATATATTACACGATATCATTGTACTAATGTCGAAAACCATATCTTTAGATATAATATTAACCAAAAGATCCACTTTAAAAAAAAAACAAGAAGAAAAAATAGAGCTTCAAATATGGTTATATTTACATCACAAAAGTTCGAATTCCCAGATATTCACAATACAAAACAAAAAATATGAGTCCATCAGCAATAATCACACATAACACTTGCCATTTTCTTCTAAAAGTTCAGCTTCGCTAATGAATGAAATCTGGCATTCAATAATGACAGTATCATTCACATAGTAACCCTTCGTTGTATCTTTCAGATCCTTCAGCATCGTGAAGTCACTTAATCCCCATGAATTGTCTGAGTCACTGAACCACTTTTCACCCACAACAACAATGAAAATTTAGCTCAAAAAATAAGGGTTAATACAATATTTAGTCCTTATAATTTACCTTTATTTTGATTTGGTCCCTGTAGCTTCATATTATAGGTTTTTCGTCCCTCAATGGGGTGAAATGGTCCAATGTTTTATTTAAGTATCGGGACTAACCTTTTAGACGAAAAGAAACTTGAGGAACTAAAACCTATGGAATGAAATTATAAGAACTCGAGCCAAAATATAGGCAAACTATTAAGAGTACCAAACATTTTATTAACCCAAAAAATAACTAAAACACCTATAACTCAAGTTTAACAGGAACAAAAATGTAAACTATATCATAAACTTAATTACCATTCACTGTCATATTTCTTAATGTGGTTAATTGATTCTTGATGCGTAATGTGAACTCAGCATAACATCTCTTTTGAGACATTCCAAGTTCATCCAAAACAAGGAAAATGGAGACAAAATCAGAACTGTAACCCTTGGCACCTTTTGGAAAAACTCTCAACACCCTTCATAAACAGAAACAATACATTTATAACTTCACATTCAAGATATTAAATAAAAAAATAAATACCGCAAATAATGAAATCATTTACCATTGTTTTCCTCCAGCAGTGAAGGATTCAGAATCACAAAAGTCCGTCTTAATTTGTGAGAAGTTGTTTAACTTCCACGAATATGTACCATAAGCTGGAGGCTTTAGCAGTGTGGAAACACTTTCCCTTTTTGGAGAAGATCCAGCTACAAAGACCTCAGCCCCGAACGCGCAAGAATCATCAACAAGATAACCGTTGTTAACATCCTTGAATGTATCCAGCCAAATCAATTCATCAAATCCACACTCAGTCTTCTTTGAATGGAACCGTTCTAACTTTTTTTGAGCATCTGTAAACAAATAAAAGAAAATTCATCATCGAACCAGTCATGACATCAAATAAAAGTTAATGCTCCACATAACAGATATAGTGAAAAATAAATACCTTGAATGACCATATACTTGTCATTAATCTGATCATGCATAAAAAATTTAAAATGAGCCCACACTTCCCAATCAGCAGGAAGCTCATTTTGTGTTTCTACAATCGCTAAGTACATAGAGATATGACTATCCTTCTTGACTTCACTCTTTCCATTAAGATACAAAATTATCCTCCTGATATGATACATAAAAGATTTTGTGAAAAATTAGGTAACCAATAAACATATTAATGCAGACATCGAGATTCAGAGTGATCTGAGTGAGATTATTATTTACCACTCGTAACCACCAGCTTGAAATACATCAGACTCAAATGGTTCAAGCTTACTTGCAGCGAGAGATGAATACGACTGAACTTGAAGCAAGAAATGTGCTGGTCGACATTCTCTATGATATCTTATGATGTCTGCACAAATTGAGACCGTGTTTTATGTTTCCCTTGTACGATGACACACTAGAAATAATTCAAACTTTGTCAGCATCGAAAGTACATACTTACCGTTGCAAATTGAAGTCTCTGACTGATTTCCTTCATCGTTGATCACTTCTTGGTTCATCTCCTTCCTTTTCTTGGTGTTATGTCTCATTTCAAAGTAGATCTGCAAATCACTTCCGTACACACAATTCTTGATGTGTGTATAAATGTGTCTACACACACAGAGAGACGCCTATTCTCACTAGATGCATGTTCGCGACAGGGGATATTCAGAAGATCAAAAGATAAATTATAGTGAGAGAGAGAGAGAGAGAGAGAGAGAGAGAGAGAGATAATGATAATGATGGCCACTAAGTGGCACAAAATATCCCTGTTACCTGGGGAAACTATGAAATAAGCATAGATTAAGAACTAAGAAGAAGACTTCTCCAAGTGATAGTAAAAACAGGGGTTTAAACTAGGATTAAAAATGCCAAAGCACCCAATAGATTAAGTTACTTTTTTAATCATTCTACAGACTCTACGTTTCTCACCATACCCATTAACGAAACTCGGTAAATATTGAAACAATAGAAGCCATTCACAGATTCGAGGCAGCAATACGGAGGGAGGTAAAGGAAATGATTTAAAGCAAGTACCTTTGCCGATGAAGGTCGCCGTCGCCGGTTTTCCTGGAGTCACTCGCCTATCTGGCTCCTTCCCGAAGGCCTCTGTTCTCTGGGCTCTGCCACGCGTCAATGCCCGAGCAAGTGATAAGGAAAGTGAGACGCTCCAAAAAGCTTCTTGATGTGTTAATCGGATTTGGATTCTCTCATTTACCAGTCAAGATCCAGCCTTTTCTTCAATCGAAGAGTGTCATGAAAGCCACGTGTTGCCAGGAGCAAGTTTTGATGGATTATTAGGACAGAACAAACCGGAAACAGGAAAGGCAGGCAGATTCATACGGGAAGATGTGGTCAAAATTCTAATTAAAAAAAATAATATTTAAAAAGTTTCATAATTTATTAACGATATCTCATAATTTATTAATAATAACTTATTTATTTATCAATAATTTGTTAATAGCTACTCTTTTATTTGTTATTGACAAGTTATGAAATTTTTCTAATATTATTTTTATTAACTGAGGTATTGGTGTCATTTTTCCATTAAAATTCCAAAATAGTAATTATTTTGGGTAATTTTATGAAATTAAATAAAAAGAAAAAGAAAAAAAAAATTAGTTTAAGGACAAAGATAGAAATAATATTTGTCCTTTCAACAAACAGGGTAGGATGGATAAATGAGAGAAGGGGATTTGCAGGTTTTCTTTTTCTGGAAAATTTGTTTTGTTCAAGATTTTCTGTCCCAATCTTCCCATCTCAACCCTGAACAAATTAGAACGGAAACATCCCGTCCCAAAAATTTTAGGATGGTAAAATTGAAAATAAAAATAAAAATTCTATTCAAAATTGGGAGAGTGATCGAGAATGGGATCAGGTCTAATTTTCAATCCCGATCCCAAATATATATATATTATATTTTTTAGAATTTTTATGAATTTGTAATTTTAATTTTCTTTAAATATTTATATTGAACTAATTGATACAATATGAAATTTATATCTTAACTATTTTAAAAGAAATACAAGAAATTGGGCCTAATTCATATCAAAATTAGGCCAATGTCATTAGAGGGGAGAAAAGAAAAGAAAAATCAAAAAAACCCCGTCTCGATCGAGACAAGAAATTTTCGGGATCGGGACTGATTTCCCTTCCTGAACCCTTCTTCAAGATGGGACTAGAAACCGATGGGAAAACAATCATGTCCCATCCAGAGAACACCGCTATAGGGGAGTATAATATTTGCTCAAGGCTATCCTATATTTGTTTTAAATATTAGGGTTAAAGGACAAAAATACTCATGAACTTTTTTTAAACATACACCTAACGCCGTAAACTTTTTTAGGGTGTAAAAATGCACATGAAATTTATAAAAGAGGACAAAATTACCAGATCTGTTAACTCTAATAAACAGACGTTACTTTTTTTTATTGTGGGCCCCACTAAGAGAGAGGTGTCAAGCTCTTGAATGTTCTCTACTTCTCTCTCACCTTAGTCATCTCTCTCCGTCTAGCCCTTCCTCTCTCTTCTCTTTCTTCTCTCTCTCCAAACCAAACCAAGCTCTGCACGAGATGCACACAATCCCCCCTAAAATGGCGAGAAAGCTACCTACTTGTCTCCATCTCTCTAGCTTCCTCCCACCTTCTCTTCATTCCTAACAGTATGCCTTTCTTGCTTCTATTTTATTTCTATCTCACTCTTTGGTTTGCAAAGACCAAGGAATAAAAAAAAACAAAGTGCATATACTTATTTGAAGTGAATTATATATCTTAATTGGTCAAATATCTCCACTAATCCTTGCGTCATTAAAAAATGATTCAGCATCTTCCATCTTGCAAGGGTTGTTATGGGAAATATCAATATATATTAAAGTACTCTTCCACAAAGCCAACACACGACTCGGTGTATTCTACGGCTTTAGATACAAAGTACTGTTCACAAGCTAATCCTACTTCTCAACTGGCTTTGTTCAAGCCGTTCGCATGTGACAGCGACACATGGCTAAGCCGTCATCATCCCTTTATTCAAAAAAAGCTCAGATATTTTAAGTTATCATATATCATATTTAAGTTTCAAACTTCCCACCCTTGAACACCTAACTTCTCTTTTTTATAATGCCTGAAGGTCACAGCCACACACAAAAGAAGTTGTTTGTCTTCCCTTTCCTCCCGATAACCAATTCTTTCTCACTTTCTTCCTACTCAACGACTTCGTTCAACACTAACGTGGGTGTCTCTGCTTTGTGCCTTCCTTTCATTTTGGTCAAACTATTCTCAACTGAGCTTCAGCCCTTTGCGTTTTTCATTGTATGCAGTCCCTTCTCTAACTGTATGCAACTGTATTTACCACACCCATGATTGTCAATCCCAACTTTTTAACGGTGGGCGGTCTGCTATTTCTTTCCTCCACTGACAAACCACAGCCGGACCGACCTCCCTCTCCTATTCAAGTGTGTTGCAACCAAAGTTGTTTTTATGACATATCTTCAAGTGCCCCTTATCTATTTCAGCAAAGGTGATGGTGTGGCTTGAAGTTAGTGTTTGTCATTCTTGGTATGCTAACACTTTTTGATTGTCACTGCTTATTTTTCTTTTACTATGTGCATTTTTTTTTCCCATTTTGATGTAATGGCATGAAATTAGTGTATGTTTTGTTTTCCATGTTATGTTACTTTTCCTCTATTCTATGGCTGTTATTTTCCTTTCACTCACTCCTCAAACAAAACTTGAGATTTTTTTTAAAAATCTTGCCTTTGTGTTTTTTGCATTGGTTGTTTGCTGTGACGCTAATTATACTCATGAGGTCATGCAACAGAGAAGAAACCATATGGATTTATTCTCCCTAATATATATTGATTAGCTAGCAGTTGTGTCTCTCACACATTTTTTTTCTATGTTATTTTTTTAATGTTTTCCATTTAAAGTTGAAACAACATACACTAACTTCTTTTTTGATGTTGAAATTGATTAATGCTCCATCTTAATTTCATACGGTGGGTGTTGTTTATTGTTTTCATAATTTGGTTTGTTATATTTCTTTGAAGGTGTACAAGTTACAGATTTATTGCATTGGCCGTTCACCTCAAAGAGCGGTTGGGCATGTTATTACAAGCTACTGAAGTGCAGTGGTTTGACTGGCTAGATCTGGAAGCCTTATTTGAATCGGTGGTGAAGTTATTACAAGCTACTGTAGTTCATTGCCTATTAAATACAACCCTTCTTTTAGTTCTAAAGTATCGCACTGCTTTATACTTTCAATGCAAAGACCACCATGTTCTGGTCTATCTATTATCATCGCTTTACATGCAATGATTATAACTACCCAGCCCATTTAGTGCAGTTTCAATTCAGTCACATAAAGACACTAATCATTTTGATATCTAACCCCAGCAATTTGGGGTCTATGCAATTCTTTTTATGTTGTTGGGACTAATATTTTCAGTTAAAGCTATTATAGCTATTCAAAATATAAATGGTGGTTATTGTGTCAAGCCATTAGCTATTTACGTCTCAACTGAAGGTTTTACTTCTGCTATTCAATGCCACATGTATTATGTAAAAATGGAAGGCTATTCATTTTGCACACCTTTTACAGACTGTTCAAATTGGAAGTTAAGACGTCGGCCCTTCTAATTATAAATGGATTGTGAAGGGCTGCAACCAATAACAGCTTTTGTTATTGCAATATTATTGTGGCCCAACAAAAATTATCATCGGACAGCAAATAAAATTGGACTAAATTAACAAACTTCTTTTTTTTGGACACTTAATACCTGCATCTTTAAATACAACAAATCCCTACGACTAATTGGAAAGAAAACGTAATAAGAATTGTACTTACACACTAGATATTGAAAACAAAATAACCACGAAAAGAAAAATTCCAGAAAGAAACCAAAATCATGACCCCCTATTCGCAAGGACACCTATAGTTATTCTTTGAACACCACAATCAGTTGCTCACAAAACCTAAGTCAGACCCTAATTCAGTTGCCGTTGGTAGCTTGATCTGGTAATTCCCACCTGGATCTTGATCTGATCCATCGTACTCAAGCGAGATGGGTTTCGAGCTACTATGGTGCCCAGTATTCCTTCATTCAAATTGCCCCAAGCGACTGGCTTGACCTTCAGGTAAGTGAATGTGCTAAAGTCTTCGATCAACAGTGGTTGATACCCCTGTTCAGGAATGAGTACTAGCAATAAAGGTGTTCGTGCCTTTATAACCTTCATGTATTGCCTTTTGCATACCGGGGTATATATGCCATCCTATTAATGATTAATGAATCCTGCCTTTCTCAATAGGCCATATATGCATTTGAACAAGAAGTAGCGTCGTCCATGCTACTGATGTGATCCGACAAAAGCAGGCCTCTTCTCATTTGTCACCACCTTCTACTTAAAATGGGTCAACACACTTTCGACCTCTACATAAGCATTTAAACAAGGATCAAACATTAACATGTTGCCCACCTCTTGAACCCATTCAACCTCCTCAATCAGTTCAAATGGTCCGCATCTTAGTCTAACATACTGGACCCCCATATCTTTCCATCTTTAGAGTAGAGTAGAAATATGGGAGTCAAAGCTGTCATTACCAAGGGACATCACTTTTCTTATCTAATCTCAATGATGAGGTATCCTCTGCAAACGCCCATTTAAATAACATATCATTGTTGCAAAATCAATAGTAGTGTCATGCTGTAACCTGACACGAGTTGATGGTCCTTGCTTTTTTTTTTTTATTTTTACTGTGCCTCTTTTGTTTTTTTCTCACTCCTATCAAATTGCAGGATATGGGATTCATTACATTTGTCATTTATCCATTTCAGTCATTGTATGCAACCTATACGATTCAACTCCAAATCATAGCCTTCTCTATTATTCATTAATATAGCCTTCAATATTCTACTTTGTGACATTGCACTTGATATTAACAATGTAGTGGTGTTGATTGTCACTACTTATTTCGTTTTTACTATGCCTCTTTTGTTTTTTTCTCATTCCCATCAAATTACAGGATATGGCCTTCCTTACATTTGTCATCTATCCATTTCTGTCACTGTATGCAACCTATTCATCCCAAATCCAAATCATAGCCTTCTCTATTATTCATTAATATATCCTTCAATATTTTGATTTGTGATATTGCTCTTGAATTTACAATGCAATGGTGTTGATATGACCGATCAATATACAATATTGATGGTCGCAGCCTATGTATGTATAGACATTTATTAGTTGTGGCTTATGTGTGCGTCCTTCTCATAATTCAACATGTTACTTCTCAGTCAAGTCTTCTGTTTATCATTTATTGTTTTTGCTGAACCATCACAACATTAACATGTTATGTGCATTTGGCTGTTTGTTATCAGGTATTATTTCTATTTCATTTCAACAATCTCCAAAAAAAAAAACAGTGGCAACTTTAAAATAATTGACAGTGATTTTCCATGAGAAGTCTTCTTTGTAACTTCATTTACTTATCTATTTCACTAGTTAATTTTTCATCATGTGTAATATACTATCAATTAATGGTTGGTTATCTTGGTGAGTTTTATGATTTTTAAGTCCACATATTTGTTTTTTTGTTTTTGTTTTTTTACACTAATTACTTGGAAAGTGAGAAAATTATTCTGATCAAGTCATTATTATTCACACAATATTTGAAGTGACAATTTTCGTCATTCCTATAAAATAACAGGATATGGGCTTCCTTACATTTGTCATCTATCCATTTCAGTCACTGTATGCAACCTATCCACCCCAAATCCAAATCATAGCCATCTTTGTAATCATGCATATATCACTGCCTCCTTCTTCCTGCCATTCTTTGGTAATAGTTTTTTTCATGCACCTTCTTTGTTGTTGCAGTTATTAATGGATTGATGAATGTGCTTATCAATGATTTTGGTTAATCAACATGACCTATGCTAACATTAAAATCATACGTCATGTGATATATAGCATCCCAGTAGTGATTCAATAATCTGCATTTATCATATGTTCAAGACCAATGATGCTGTTACTATCCCAATGCACATGCTATCTCAAATTTGAATGCCACCCCCTTTCCCGCCCATTTCTCAAATATCACCTTCCTATAAACTCCTTCGTCTCAATCCTTCATTTTCCCACTCTTATCTCCTTCCCCATCTATCTTCGACTACTCACCATTTACAACCTTGCAATACCTTTCTCTTTGGTCAAGGACTTGTATAATGGATCCGACATGTGGACTATTGTTGTTGGAGTTTTCAGGAAATGGAATGTTTACCAAAAGGCTGCCCCTTCCGAGTTGTTCTGTATTTCCCTTCTGTTTGTTGATGCTGAGGTGCCTTTTGCATTCTTTATATTCTTCTATCTTTCTGTTCATTCATTCTACCTGATATATTGACTATGTTTTCATCATTTTTCTAGGGTACTAAGATCCAAGCAAGTGTCATCAACAAATCAATGCACAAAAAATTCTGTAATGACATCAATAAAGGAAAAATTTATGAACTATCAAACTTCATTGTATCCCTAAACACTTATAAGTATAGACCTACCACTCATCCATTTAAGTTGACTCTCAATGCATATACATCAATCTTAGAAGTGGAAGCTCCAATACCAACGTACTCTTACTCCTTCACCAGCATCTCTAATATCCTAAGCCTTCCTTAGAAGGACCAAATTGATAACCTGTTTGGTACTCCTAACTATTTCCTTCTGACATTCACTATTGATATTTATGTTTTTACTTTCAAATCATATGTAATACATAAAATCACTTCTTCCATGCTCTTCAATACTTGAAATTAAAAACTATCAAGGAAAATAAAAAAAAAATTATGCCATATTTTTTAGATTGGAAAATACTATACTTTCAGATGTCATTGCCTTCATTAGCTCAATCGGTACCTTGGAGGAAGATCAGAAGGATAATGAGACCAAGTATAGGATGCGAATGGTTCTACAAGATGTTCAGTAAGAAACAATGCTCATTCTGATGCTCAATGTATCTTTTCTATATACATGACCTGTTTTTTATTAACACTATCTTCTGTGCAGAGGAAATGATATTGAATGTGTTTTATGGGATCATTGTGCTTCAGATACATACCTAGCTCAGTTGCACAACCATGACACACCTGTAGTAATTATCTACCCCATACTTCTTTTAATGTACAATCATTTTCGTGTCATTTAGACATTTATATTTTATAATGTATACTTCAGTCCACTGTAATTGCTATTTTCTAATGTCATTTGTAATTATAAATTGTATAGATAGGCGCCAGATTTGTAGTTCCTTCTATGCCACTAGAGTATCATTTAATCCTCCCATAAAAGAGGTCCAAGATTTAATTGATAGGTGAAATACTTCTTTCTCATGTCTCATATTGGATACCTGTGAAAATTTTAAATTTCACGTATTCTACTTATACTTAAGTAATTAAATTATGTTGAATGCTTTTCATTTTCATTGTGTTTATGTTATGTATCCTTATTTGTAGTGCCAAGGATCATTATACTCCACTCACGTGTACCTTCAGTCAGCCTATACCCTTACAAATGAGCCATGTTTCTGGATAAGGATCTTTGCATAATCATAACAAAATTACTAGTTCACATATCCAGGAACAAACAATAGTGGGTTACAAAATTCCTTACTGACACACACTTTTACTCATTCATGTGATATCTAATACTATTTTTGTTACAGGGAAGCATTTTTGTTATCAACTGCTAGGTTCAAAAGTTGGAGACCAAGAACGGTTAGGTTTATGATGTTGTGCCAAATGTTCATCAAAACCAAAACTCACTAATTAAAAAGATCCTAACAATGCTCTTATTTGTCTCAGTTGTACAAGGGCACCTGAATCAACTGAGCCCAAGTACCACATATTACTTTATGTTTACAATCACATTCAACTTTGACCATATATGTTTGGAAAAAGTTCGTGCAACTAACATATACTCTTATAAATTACTTAGGAAGAAACTCCACTATATTGTAAAAGATGATTCAGGTTCCTATTCTGTGCTTTTCTGGGATCAACTTGCGGTTCAATTATTGAACATGACTGCGTCACAGTTGAAGCTAAGTCTGCCTGAGGTAAACTGATTTCTGACCATCCTCTTATACTTGCATTTTCATAAATTTACCTTACTTTTATGGTTTCCAGAAGGACCACAAAACTGGATTCCCAAAGGAATTCGACAATCCTGTTAGTAAGAAGCTGTTAATTAAACTTAAAATGAATCATTTCACCAAGAAATTCCCTGGATCCAGCCTAAGTGTCAGTGAATTCTTAGTTTATGAGGACCTCATTCACTAGTTTGATGAAGTATCTGTTGAGGTATTCATTTGTATAACTCCTGGCATTCCACTATTACATTATTAACAAGTCAAGCAACCATCTGTTCATCATATCTTGACTATTTTTTTCATGTTTTCCGTTTCTTAATTTGCTCCATACCAAAATGGCTAGGATGGGCAACAATCTGCCACTCAAACATAATCTTGTTAGATCCCATATGTTTTGATGATAACAAATATTGGACTAATGATAAAAGAGGATATGATAATAAATGAATTTGAACAAAGTAAATAAATGGAAAAGCATTACTTGAAGTAAGCATTGGAGTGATGAAGAAGATCTGAGAGAAAGAGCAAAGGAAAAACCTCAGTGACAGTCTTTGTCTATGACTACTCGAGTAAGGAACATTATGACTCAAGTAGGCACTCGAGTAATATTGAAAGAAAATATTTTTGAAAGCACTACCAAAATTTGGAAGAAGTTACTCAAATAGCCACTCGAGTAATTTGCAAACTTATATAAGCTATTACTCGAGTCGCCACTCGAGTAACACATGAGAAAATGCTTTACTAGAGTAGCCACTCGAGTAACCAAGGCAAAAATCTTCCATTAGCTCTTGGCCAAGAAATGCAACAATTTACTCGAGTAGCCACTTGAGTAACCATGTGAGAAAAAAGGCATTACTCGAGGGAGTACTCCAGTAATCTCCAGAGTTATTTGAAGTATTACTCGAGGGGTTACTCGAGTAATAAGTAAATAAAGAACAAGTACTCTTGGCCAAGAATTTGATGCAATTACTCGAGTGAGTAATTGAGTAATCTACAAAGTTATTTGGAATTTACTCGAGGGGTCACTCGAGTAAGGTTTAAAAAAACATGGCTACTCGAGTAACCACTCGAGAAATAGGCTTACTGGAGGAAGTACCCGAGTAACTTGTGAGGAAAAGACATTGCCATATGAGTAGCCACTCGAGTAATCAGGTATTTTCAAGGTTTGTGATGTATCTCACTCCATATCTTACCCGAGTAATATCTTATGACAAATGTTGAATTACTCACTGCCATATTTTTGACAGGTTTACTCAAGGGACTACTTGAATAACAAACATGATCACTCGAGTAACTACTCGAGTAATAAAGTCCAAAAATCATTTTTTAATAGAATAATTATTGATTTATTATCTATATGATTAACTCTTCATTGTACTAGTATTCTAAGCACATTTGTAGAGAAACGATGAAGAGATCATACTAGAAGTTAAAAGTCAAATAAAAGTCCGATCATTCACCTACCGCTACTTATCGCAAACAAATAGTTTTAAAATTTGAAGAATGGTGAACCGTTGCTGTGCGACTCTAACGGACATGTTTGAATTGCTTCCAATGGACACTACAAATCATCTATATATATGGAGCATTCAAAGAGCAAAAAACAAGAACCGATAACACACAAACATACAGTGATCAACACACTCTTAGTGCTTTATTTTCTTATACTCATTCATTGTACTTCAGTGATTATATATTTGCTCTGTGAGAGAGTTTTTCATTACAAACTCAATATTTGTTGTTGAGATAATTTAAGGTTGTAGAACCTTGAGTTGGGGATTTGATTACAACGTGTAAGGGGGAGCGAGTGCCCAGGTAAAGGAACTTGTTGTGTACTAAGGTGCCAAGAACCCACTGAATCTTGGAGAATATAGTGAAACTATAAGAGACACTCTGAGGACTGCATGTAGGTCAAAGTGGTTGTGGCTGAACCAGTATAACTCCCGGTGTACACTTCGGTGATATTTCTCTTTGCTTTCAACTGCTTTAAATATTCTATCAATTTTCTTATACGCAACAAAATTTCTGGTATCACCCAATTCACCCCCCCCCTCTTGGGTGAAACGCTTATACTAACATTTGGTATCAGAGTGTAGGTCTTCTTATTAAGGTTTAACAGCTTAAGAAGGATCCAATGGCAAGCATGGGTGAAGGCATTCTTCCCGATGGAGCTTCTATCACAAGACCTTCAGGTTCCAATGGCGAACACTTTTCATTCTGGAAAGCAAAATTCAGAGTCTTCATATTGGCTATTGAATATGGGCTATGAGATGTGTTTGAGAGTGGAAACTACAAACCTGAAAAGATTGTAGATTCACAGAGAGTTCCCAAGATGCTAGCAGAATATGATGAGAATGATAAGAAACTCATTACTCTCAACAGTAAAGCAGTTCTAATGATTCAAAGTACCTTGAGTCAAAATGAGTACTTCAGAATCTGTACACTCCTAATAGCTAAAGAATGTGGGAAGCCTTGGAAATAGCTCATGAAGGAACTTTGGGAATAAAAGAAAACTGGATCAATACTCTGGTTACATTTACTTCGAATGAAATCAGAAGAGTCCATAGCTGAATTTGAACTTAGATATACTCACCTTGTCAATCAACTTGTAGCACTTGGAAAAGTCTATGATCAACACACTCAAGTACGAAAGATTTTAAATATTCTTTCTAAAGACTGGGAGGCAAAGGTCACTGTAATTGAGGAAGCAAAAGGTAAATCAATGCGATCGGTAGCTTCTCAATTCGGAAGCCTTTCTAAATATGAAAGCAAATTAAAGTTCAAACGAGAACTAGATGATATTGGTGACAAGAAGAAAAGAGGTCTAGCACTGAAAGCAAAAGAAGAAGAACAAGATGAAGATGAAGAGCTTAACGACGATGAAATGGGCCTAATCATGAAACAATTTAGAAAGTTCTACAAGAAAGGCCAAGGATTCAAAAACTTTCAGAAAGGAGGAACAAGCAATAAAGAACACATCATCTGCTATGAATGTGGAAAGCCAGGACACTTTAAATCAGAATGTCAAGAGTTGATTCAGAAGAATAAAGAAAAGAGAAAAGGAAAATTCTACAACAAGAAGAAAGCCTTTGTATCTGCCATATGGGGAGATAGTTCTTCTGACGAAGAAAGCGATGAAGAGAAAGTAGCCAATATATGTCTAGTTGCTCAAGAGGAAACATAAGAAGAGGTAATTGATTCTGATCTTACCTATGATGAACTACTTTCTGAATATAATGATTTACATTCTGAATTCATCAAAGTAGTCAAAGATCTAGTTGTTTTCAAAAAGAAAAACAAAGCTCTTGAATTTGAACTTGAAGAGAATTTTGAAAAGGATTGTGAAAATTGTACTTCTTTGAAAAAGAAAAACACTGATCTTACTAAATCTCTTGAAAAGTTCACTAAAGGAAGTGAAATGCTAAATGTAATTTTAAAAGCTCAATGATTTATGAATGATCGATCTGGAATTGGGTATGATCTAAAATCAGACATAAGGAAAGGAAGAAAGAAAGCTGGAGGAAAATAATACTTGAATTATTTTCAACGTTCTGTGCATACATCAAATCCTTTTACATACTGTAGTTATTGTAATAGAAAAGGTCATTATACTTCATCATGCATTCATAAGAAGAAAGGAACGATAGGAACCTACAAATGGGTACCTAAAGGTTCATATGTTTCGAAAATTTCTTGTACTAACCCAAAAGGACCCAAAAAGAAGTGGGTACCTAAGACTTAATCGTATTTGATTGCAGATATGTCTCAAAGCATCCAAAAACAACAAGTGGTACATAGACAGTGGATGCTCTAGACATATGACCGGAGACTTCAAAAATTTTACCACATTGCAACCTAAGGAAGGTGGAAAGGTAAAATTTGGAGGAAATCAATCTGGAAAGATAGCAGGAATTGGTGAAATAAAAAACAACAAAGGAATACAAGTCAAAGATGTATATTACGTTGAAGGATTGTGTCATAATTTGTTGAGCGTAAGTCAAAGTGCAGATAAAGACAACTGGATAATATTTAATTCAGAAGAATGTATGATTGTCAACAAGAAAGACTTACAACTTGATAAGAAAAATATCAAGGCAAAACTCAGAGCAAAAAGGGAGGTAACTGCTATACACTTGATATCAATAGAAATAACTCTGAAAATTGTTTTCTGAGCAATGCCGATAAAAGTTGGTTATGGCATAAGAGACTAGCTCATGTCAACATACATCAACTAGGCAAACTACTCAAAAAGGATTTAGTTCTTGGATTACCCAAAGTAAGTTTTAAAAATAATTTGATTTGTGACACATGCAAAAGGGTAAACAAACTAAATCATCTTTCAAATCAAAAAATGAAATTACAACAAGTCAACCACTTCAACTGATACATATGGATTTGGTTGATCTAACAAGAGTTAAAACCCTTGGTGGCAACTTATATTCATTGGTCATTGTTGATGATTTCTCTAGATTTACATGGACTATTTTTCTGTCATCGAAAGATGAAACCTTTGCAGAATTCATTATTTTTGCCAAAAAAGTACAAAATGAGAAAGGTATGTCCATTGCAGGTATTAGGACCGATCATGGTGGAGAATTTGAAAATCAACCCTTTGAAGAATATTGTGATACTAATGGCATAGATCACAATTTCTCTCCTCCAAGGACACCTCAACATAATGGAGTTGTGGAACGTAAGGATAGAGTGCTCACTGAAATGGCTAGAGCAATCTTGAATGAAAAGAACATGTCTCAAGTTTTCTGGGCCGATGCAATGAGCACAACATGCTATATTTCAAATAGAGCCTACATTAGAACAAAACTTGGAAGGACACCATACGAGCTATACAAAGGAAGGAAGCCCAACCTTGCTCATTTACATATCTTCAGTTGTAAGTGTTTCATTCATAATAATGGTAAAGATAACTTAGGTAAATTTGATTCTAGAACAGATGAAGGAATTTTCCTAGGTTATTCTAACGGAAGTAAAGCACATAGAATTTTCAATAAAAGAACATGTGTTGTTGAAGAATCAATTCATGTTGTATTTGATGAATTTGAATCCTCTGACAAAACCATTGATGATGAGCAAGAAGTTGTTTTAAATCATGAAAATGGTCAATCTATTTCTAAATATCTTATTCCAGAAGTTGATCAAACCAAGGAAGAAGATCAATCACTAGGACAACCTAAAGCCTGGAAATACAATAGGAGTCATCCCCTAGATCAAGTCATAGGAGATGTGAATGAAGGAGTCAAAATTAGAAATAGAATTTTCAATAAAGTAAGCTTTTCTGCATTCATTTTTGAGATTGAACCTTCTAACATTGACGAAGCCCTATCAAACAATGATTGGGTTATAGCAATGCAAGAAGAACTAAACCAATTTGAAAGAAATCAAGTTTGGGATTTGGTACCCCGACCTAAGGACCATCTGATTATTGGCACTAAGTGGGTATTCAAGAACAAACTTGATGAATCCGTAATTATTGTTAGAAAAAAGGTAAGATTGGTGGCCAAAGGCTATAATCAGGAAGAAGGAATTGATTATGAGGAAACGTATGCTCCAGTGGCTATATTGGAAGCTATACGAGTACTCTTAGCCTTTGCATACATCAAAGGATTCAAACTCTATCAAATGGATGTAAAGAGTGCATTTCTAAATGGCTACATCATGGAAGAAGTATATGTAGAGCAACCTCCAGGTTTTGAAGATGTAACCCAACTTGACCATGTTTTCAAACTCAAAAAGGCCTTATATGGTTTAAAACAAGCTCCTAAAGAATGGTACGAAAGGCTCAGTAAATTTCTTATTGATCAAGGTTTTGTATGTGGAAAATTTGATACAACACTTTTTACAAAATGAAAACGTGATGATATATTAATTGTACAAATATATGTTGATGATGTTATTTTTAATGCTACTAATGAAACTATGTGTAAAGAATTTTCTGAGATAATGTAGGGGAAGTTCGAGATGTCAATGATGGGAGAATTAAATTTCTTTCTCGGTTTGCAAATGAAATAAAGAAAGAATGGGATTTTCATATCTTAAACAAAATATTTGAAAGAGTTATTAAAGAAGTATGGATTGGATGAAGCACATGGAACGGACACAACTATGAGCTCAACCACATTGCTTGATGCGGATGTCAAGGGAAAAGATTACAACATCACAAAATATAGAGGAATGATTGGATCATTACTCTATCTTACTGCAAGTAGGCCTGACATTCAATTCAGTATGGGTATGTGTGCAAGATATCAATCAGCACCAAAAGAGTCACATGCTGAAACTGTCAAACGAATCTTCCGATATCTTGCTAACACGCTAGAATTGGGTCTTTGGTATCCCAAAGGAAGAAGTGAATATCTAGTTGCATACTCAAACTCTAATCATGGAGGATACAAAACGGACAGAAAAAGTACGAGTGGACAAGGTCAATTTCTTGGAGGTTCACTTGTATCATGGTTTAGCAAGAAATAAACTACAGTGTCTCTTTCATCAACGGAAGTTTAGTATATTGCAGTATCAAGTTGTTGTGCACAAGTAATATGGCTAAAGCAACACCTTTAGGATCTCGGTATTTATTTGAAAGAAACACCAATATACTGTGACAACACTAGCACGATAAGCTTGGCAAAAAATCCTGTTCAACATTCCAGAACCAAGCATATTGATGTTAGAAATCACTTTATCAGAGATCATGTCCAAAAGAAAGATGTTAAAGTAATATTCATTCCAACTCATCTTCAACTAGCTAATATCTTCACAAAACCTCTTATAAAAGATCAATTTTTATATATTAGACGAGAATTGGGAATGGTAAATCCCAATGAGTTGTAAGTTATTTAGTGTTTACAAAATGTTAGATGATATTATTTATTGATGTTTTGATTATTACTAACTTAAGCATTAGAGTTTCTAGCAATTTGTTTTTACAGGATCATAATATTCTGTTCTGGAGTATGAATAGTAGAGGTTAACAGAGAACAACATTACTGAAGTGACAACCTCAAGTAATGAGCATTACTGGAGTAAGAACTTCAAGTAATGAGCATCATTAGAGTGACAACTTGAAGTAATGGATGCATTACTCGAGTAGACACTCGAGTAATGAATTTAGAAATGTTTCAGTGAAGCATTAATTTCAAATGAAACGGCACAACGGTTGAAAATGAACAGTCAGAAGGTGAAGAGACAGCTTACCCGAGGGAAGCCTCGAGTGATATTCAATGTTACTCGAGTAAGGCCTTGAGTGAACCTGGATGTAAATTTCAAATCAATTGATTTTCAGTTCAAATCTGTTCTAAAGAGTCATCCAATGATCAAGGGAATATACATGGATAATTACAATATTATTCATGCCAGGTACACGCTCAAAATTGCTGTAATTAAAAAATTTTTATGTGATCACTCGAGTAGCTACCCGAGTGATGATGATGATCACTCGAGTAAGCCTTCGAGTGATGTTGGGTTTTAGGTAATTTCTACTCGATACTTGGTCATTTCTCACAAAATCTCCTCGAGTGATTCTTCTATGCTCTCACAAAAAATTTTCAAGGAATCTTTCTCTTCGTATTACCGTCAAAACCCATTGATTCACAGCCTCAAAAACATTTCAAATAGCTCTGAATCACTTCCCGAAACTCACAACTTTCGTCCTTGTTTTTCCTAAAACTTCTCATTTTCTAAAATCATAATGGTGAGAACAAAATCTCTAAATCCTAGCACTCCTTTTGAGTCTTCTGAACAATATCAACCCTCTGATTCACATTCCTCTCCTCCTACCAAAAAGAGGAAAATTTCTCCTAAACCAAAATCCAAAGCCAAACCGCAAACCAAGCCAAAGGTAAAAGGAGTTGTGATTAAGGAGCCCATTGCCATAAGAGCTCAATCCAAGAAGAGTTCACCTCCTGGAAGAGAGAAAACTACAAAAGAACCATCTCCTCCTTGCTTTGATTCATCTGATACACCAACCTTTTCTCCTAAGCCTTTGAAGAAGCCCAAGGTTGATGAGAAGCTTACCAAAGTCATGGTAGGCATGCTTGAGGAAGCTTTCTAGTCTAAGGAAACATAGAAAGGGCAAACTTCAAAGCAAACTGAGGAGAAGGATGAAGAAATCACATTTCCTCCAAAGGGATTCAATGTGAAAAAGCTTGAGGAATCACAGAAGTACCTGAGTCATTTTACAAGAAGGAATGTGTGCAAGATGCACTATATTAACTACAAGGTGCTTCAAGAGGTATTGAAATTTGATCTTAGTCCCTACCTTGATTCCTATATGCCCTGGTTATCTGTCAAGCTACCTTTTTGCACCAAAGTAGTGAGACATTTCTATTGTAACCTCGAACCGATTAAGGATCCCATTAGGAAGTCTGTGGAAGAAGAGATGACTTCTGAGGTTAGAGGACAGAGAATTCTAATCTCACCTTCTAGAATTAATACCTGGTTAGGAATAGAAAATCCTCCTGATGATGATTACCCTAACCTTTCTTCAAACCAGATATTTTCTATCCTTAGACCTGGTGAGATAGTGGGACCTCTCAACTTCAATCCAAGTGATATGAGTTATTTTCATAGAGTCCTATGGTATATCTACTCTAGAGCCATGGTGAACAAATCCAATAACTTCACTTATTTCATTGAGAGGGACTTCAGAAAATTCGCCTCAGTGATCCTCAAGGAGCAAAAAGACTTGGGAGACTATATCTTCAGTGAGATCAAGAGGTATCGGTATGAGGGAAAACCAACTACTCCAATGCCTTATCCTCAACTAATTTCCTTGTTTCTCAAGAAGAACAAGATTTGGTATTTGGAGAGTAAGGAACCGACTGAGAGGTTAGTACCAGTGGGAAGGAATCAAATCAGAAAGCTAAATATTGAGATTCCTTTGAAGACACCACTAGAAGCAAGTCCCAAGAAAAAGAAGAAGATTGACACAACAATAAGCTAGATGGATGACACACAGTCTTCTGCTCCAGCCAACACATCTTCTCCATCCTTCTTTGGTGCCGCAATGCAAACGTTTATAGAGAACATCCTGAGGAGTTTCCATATTGATATTGGAAATACCAATGCGGAGTTGGTTACCCACATGAATAAGAAAATAGGACAACTTTTGGAGACAATGGACAAGAGGCACGAAGAGTTACTTGTTGAACAACGTGCCCAGGGTGAGCTTCTGGGATCCATTGTTGCTAGACTTAATTCTATGGCATCTGGATCATCTACTCCTGGTCCTTCTGGTATTCCTGAGTCCATACCTATCCCTGAACTAGGACCCCCCATACCCACTGAGCATAGACCCTCTAAGAGTGGACCTAGCAATATGTTATTCTTTATGCCTGACCCTGACACATCCGAGCCTATCCACATAACCACTGATGATCCACCTCAGCCTATTCATCCTGAGCCCATACCTACTCCCATTGCATCTCCTGCACACTAAGAGGAGGTACTTGAGTCTTCACCGGTTGCTACAGAGGAAGTAGAGATTACTTCTCTGGTTCCTTATCCTTCATCTCCTCCGGTGAATCCTCCATATGATCTTCAGACACCGCCAGTGAACCTTCCTAAATCATCATCTTCAGATCCTTCCAGTTCAGATGGTTCATATGAGTCATTGGCCTTTCCTGTTACTCCCATCTCAGCCGCCAAGCCACCTACTCCTCCTCATGATTGATTCCACCTTTGTGATGAAGACAAAAATGGGGAGAAGAGCTTGAGTGATTTTGTGTGATAAATGACTAAGTTGATTGGGATTTAGTTGTATAGGCTTTTGGGTGTTTTCAAATTTGTTTTTTAAGCTTTGAATTCTAAGTTATGTATTGAACTCTTATTTATGCAATTTCCTATGCCATTAAAATGCCATTAAAGTTAAACTTCATTGTGAAATTATATTACATTATGGAACTAATGTGTTTTCAATTGTGTATGCAAGGTTAACAAGTAAAGAACAAATTTTTTGAAAAAATCTCTAATAAGTTATTTCAAAAGAGTTTTGAGGTTTAAATTCATCAAACGATTTCATATAAAAAGAATTTAAGAAGCATTTGTTTCAAAACTCAATTTCAAAAAATTTGTTCAAAATCACCAAGTTGTGTCATCATCAAAAAGGGGGAGAATGTTAGATCCCATGTGTTTTGATGATAACAAAGATTGGATCAATAATATAAAATAATTTAATAACAAACAAATGAATTTTGAGCAATGTAGCAAAATATTACTTGGAGTAAGTACTGGAGTGATGAACCAATGCTGTGAAGGCTTACTCGAGTAGCCACTTGGATAAGAAAAGCCATTACTCGAGTAGCCACTCGAGTAACCAAAGAAAATTTCATTTAGTGAAGCACTGCCAAATTTTGAACAAAGTTACTCGAGGGAGTACTCGAGTAATCTACAAAGTTATATAGACCATCACTCGATAAGCCACTCGAGTAACGTTATTTTCACAGGCATCACTCGAGTAGCCACTCGAGTAATTAGTGAGAAAATGCCATTACTCGAGGGACCACCCGAGTAATCTGCAGAGTAATTAGTGGCATTACTCGAGTAGCCACTCGAGTAAATGTGATTTTCAAATCCATCACTCGAGTAGCCACTTGAGTAATCAGAAAACAAACTCTCGGCCAAAAATTTGATACAATTACTCGAGGGAGTAATCGAGTAATCTGCCAGGTTATATAAAAGCCACTCGATGGACAACTCGAGTAAGGTATGAAGAAATATGAAGGCCACTCGAGTAACCTTCTTACCACAGTCAGCACCCGAATAACTCGTGAAGGTAAAGACAAGGCCACTCAAGTAACCATTCGAGTAATGAGATTTTTGAGAGATTTACTCGAGGCACCACTAGAGTAACAAACTTGATCACTCGAGTAACCACTCGAGTAAGAGAGTCCAGAAATTATATTTTTGATTAAATGTTTATTAAATTGTTATATATATAATTAACTCTTCATTGCATTAGTATCCTAAGTACATTTGTAGAGAAACGATGAAGAGACCATGCAAGAAGAGCAAAGTCAAATAAAGTGTCCGAACGTTCACCTACCGCTACCTACCGCAAACGGATAGTTTTCAAAATTTGAAGAACAGTCAACCGTTGCTGCGTGACTCTAACGGACATGTTTGAATTTCTTCCAATGGACATTACAAATCATCTATATATATGGAGCATTTAAAGAGAAGAAACAATACACAAGAACTAAGAACACATCGATCAATACACTTAGTGCTTTGTTTTCTTATACTCATTCATTGTATTTCAGTGATTATATATTTGCTCTGTGAGAGAGTTTTTCATTACAAACTCAATATTTGTTATTGAGACAACTTAAGGTGGTGGAACCTTGAGTTGGGGATTTGATTCCAACGTGTAAGGGGGAGCGAGTGTCCAAGTAAGGAACTTGTTGTGTACTGAGGTGCCAAGAACCCACTGAATCTTGGAGAGTATAGTGAAACTCTCAAAGACGCTCTGAGGACTGGACGTAGGTCAAAGTGGTTATGGCCGAACCAGTATAACTCCCAGTGTACACTTCAATGATATTTCTCTTTGCTTTCAACTGCTTTAAATATTCTGTCAATTTTCTTATACGCAATGAAATTTCTAATATCACCCAATTCACCCTCCCTCTTAGGTGAAACGCTTGCACTAACATAAGCATCATGATATATATATATATATTAATAGCCAGAGGGGAAGTACGAATGTGGTGATAAATATAAATTAAAATTTATCTTATTAAACTTTATGTTTACCTAGTGTTACCATGATGACTCTCAATCTAATAGCACGTATCACTCTATAAGTGAAACTGTAAATTTATTTCTATTGAATATTCATGCAGTTGTGAGGTTATGGCATTAATTCCCTATTAAGTCCATACTTCAGTAGAAACGCACATGCATGATTGTTCTCTACAACATTAGTCACTTAATTTGATGGCTAAGATTGAGTGTTGGCATGGTATTAGTATCTTAACATCTAGCTTAATAGATAGATCTTGATTGATATTTTTCTTTACTTTCCTATAGAACTTGAAGATAATGATATCATAAGAGGAGATTCTACAACAAATATGCTAAGAAAGTTTTCGTTCTCCAAACGTTCTTCCATCTCTAGCTCTTGTTCTCTCCATGAAACATTGCATAAACATAAAGTTTAATAAGATAAATCTCAATTTATACTTACCACCACATTCGTACTTTCCCTTTGGCTTTTAATATATATAGATATCATGATACTTATAATTATAATTATTGAATATATCATGATTGTTTGGCCAAAAAAATTACTTATCATGATTATATTTATTCATTCAATTTTAATAATTATATATAATAATTATTTATTCCTACTTCCCCTCTAGCTCTTAATATATATATATATATATCTCATGATAATTATAATTCAGGTTATATTTATTGGTTATTGGTTTAGGATTTGAGAAGGACGGGTTTTCTTCAAGGATCTCTTTGAATTTGTTAAAATAGCATCTTTTTTCTTGAGGGTTAGATAGAGCACTAATGACCTCAAATAAAAAGTCATGTTCGCTTGTAGTGGTGTTAATCTCTCCTCCAAAAGAAGGAGAAGAAGAAGAAGAAAGGTCATTATTTTGGATTTGGTTGAGATTATCAGAAGATTGCCCAGTGCTTTCTTCATCAAATGTTTCCATCATAAGGTTGTTAAGCTTATCAATGACTCTCTCATTGAGTTCTAGGGTCCTAATCTTTTTTCTTAGCTGACAATATTTGGAGATATGACTAGGTTTGCCACACCTACAGCAGGCTTTTTTTTTGGGAAAATCTATAGGAGGTTTTGTTCTGAACTCTTTTTTTAGCTTTCCAGGTATAGAGCTTGGTTTATGTTTTTGATATAGGCTTTTTCAATGATGATGGTCTTTTCTAAGGGGTTTTGTTTTAGCTTATGCCTTTTGCATGGTGGGAATCCAAATTGTTCACAAAAATATCCTAAATCTTTTCTATTTTGGGCTCTTTCCTTGGCTAACTAGTGGTTAATTTTGTCATCTTGGCAATTTTTTAAGGCTACTTTTTGAACATAAGCTATAAGTTGGCCATATCTTAAATGTTCATATATGATTGTTCCATTTGTTTGGTTTCTAATCTTTTCCCTCACTTTGTCCCCTAATGATTTTGGGAGACTACCTAGGCATTTTTCTTTCTAGAAGGGTTGTTGGCTATCTTTTGTTGAATAAACCTTGGTTTAGAAGGTGTCCCTGTACCATCTAAAGTTAGCAAGTGGTCTACATTTGAGGTTGGATAGTAATTCTGCATATTTATCCTTCCAAAGAGAAGGGTCTTCTATATAATGTTGGACTATGGTAAATATTAAGATATTGACAACGTCGGGAATGGTTTCACCATTATGGGTGATAGGGGTCCCATCTTGTTCTACTTTTATAACCCTAAAGATGTGCTCCTTTTCTTCTTGTGATATGTAATTGTCCCAATATCCTTTAAATTGACCAGTAAATCCGGCAACAAAAAAGTTGACTAAGGTTTCATCAATTTAGTTATAGGTTGTTTAGTAGGCTACACAAACCATGCTCACATGATAGAGAGTGTTAAGGATGTTGTATTCCTTTTGGCCATCTATATTCCATTCATAAATGTTGTTGGCACTAAAGTGCTTGAAGGTTTGATCTCGCCTTTCTTCTAATAGGAGGTCAGGAGCAGTGGCTTTCAGGTAATAATATTTCGCGAGGTTTCTCCAATTAAATGAGTTTTAGTTTATTCTCGGGATTTCCTCATATTCTGAAGATGTTTCTACTTGGTTTGTTAAGGTGTTAATGGCTAGGTTTCTAGAGATTGGTTTAAGTTGAGGGGAATCCATAATTACCATGGCTTTAAGTTGTTCTTCTACCCTTTTAAGAACACAATTGGAAGACTAAGAATCAAACTCTTTTTTGAACTTTTGAGGTATTTGGAAAGGCTTGAATATTGGCTTTTCAATAGTAGATGTTGATGAGGATAAGGTATATATTATCTATTTTAGAAGAGAAATGTTCTCTAGGGTTTGGAGGTATTTGTTGATGTAATTATTTTGTTCCATAATATTTTTGGATATCTTTGGGACTGATTCGTTCTTAGTGTGTTTCCATTTAAAAGGAGAGGATGCAATAGGATTTCTTTGTCATCATAAAGGTTTTTTTATCTTAAACGACTTGGATGGGGAAAAATATGACCCTATTAGTTCACCTTTAGTAGTATGCCAGGATTTGGTTACATTAATTGTCTATACAAATGGGTACTCAATCTAGGTTGTCTAAAGCATATGTTTCAAACCAGTCAAAAAATGGAATGTTTTGTTGGATCAATTAGAGGAATTTATAGATTTTCTCTTGGTTTAGTTTTCTCCTTATTCTTTTCAAGTGCTCAAAGAACCAAGATCAACTGGCTCATTCTTTTTCAAATAAAGAGATGGTATTGATTTCATAAGGCTCTTTTCTGACCGTATATGATGGAGATTGTATGGACGTTTGATCTTCCTCATCCCTCTGGTAGGTTGGCCTTGGGATGCTAGAAGAGGTATTTAACCCATAAAGATGTACCATACAGGGAACATTTGGGATTCTTGAAGAGGTAGAGTATCTTGGTAGTTCCAAAGGAATAGTCCAATAATCATTAATGGTTTTAGTTCTAGTTATAGAAGAGGCGTCACTATGAGAAGCTGACCTACCGAAAACTAGCTCTACACTCCTGGTAGTGCTTTGTCTAATATTGATAATCTCAGCGGTTGGTTGAGGTAGGGCAGGAGTTACATGCTCTATCACTCATTCCTCTGGTAGATTGACATCTGTCCATTGGATAGTTTTGGGAATAATGACATTTTCCTTAGCCTTATCAGTTAGGAAAATGGCGGTTAACCATCTTCTTTGGGAATTAGGACTTTAGAACTAGAAGAATTCATGACTTTATATTGGATTCTATAAAGTAAGGCCACAGGGATAGACACAGGTTTCATTCGAAAACCATGTAGCTTTATGTTTAATTTTAAAACATCCATGACGTTTTCATCCATAAGGCTTATGGTTCTATTTGGGTAGTTATTGAAGTAGATTGGGCCTGCATGGAGGCCGGCTTCTAATGTTCCTAACAGGGAGTTAGAGAATAATTCTTGTCTAGTATCCCTAAGGCAAAGGAGGCAAGAAACATTTAACCCTTCTCTTACTAATGGTTTGATGGCAATCTGGATGAATCACATATGTAAGAATTTGTAATTCTTCCTGTGATGTTTGATTGAATCTTGGGACAAGAGGAAGAGTTCCTCTTTTGATGGGTTGACAAGAATTGCATCCTCTCCTAACCAAATGATGTAATTAGATTCGGTAAAGAATTTTCCTTCAAGTTTATAGAGGGCATTTCTGTCGATTTCTAGAATTTTCCAGTCAACAATGTCTTGGTTAATGTCTTGGAAGTGGATTTCCTCCTTGAATATGTTGGTGGATGATGAGGAACCTGTTTCATGGAGAGAACAAGAGTTGGAGATGGAAGAGCGCTTGGAGAACGAAAACTTTCTAAGCATATTTTTTGTAAAATCTCCTCTTTATGATATCATTACCTTCAAGTTCTATAGGAAAGTAAAGGAAAATATCAATCAAGATCTATCTATTAAGCTAGATGTTAAGGTACTAATATCATACCAACACTCAATCGTAGCCACCAAATTAAGTGATTAACATTGTATAGAACATTCATGCATGTGAATTTCTGCCGAAGTCTAGACTTACCACCCATGCATAGGGAATTATTGCCACAACTTCATGAATATTCAATAGAAATTAATTCACAATTGCACTCATAAAGTGATACGTGCTATCAAATTGAGAGTCATCATAGTTAACATAAAGTTTAATAAGATAAATCTTAATTTATATTTACCATCACATTCCTACTTCCCCCTCTGGCTCTAATACCAAATGAAGAAAGAGTCCCAAAAGGGAATTAATGCCGTAAAGAAGAGACTCTACAACAAATATGCTTAGAACTGCACCCTTGCTAGTCTCACATTTGTCTCAAATAAACAAGTCTATATGGACCATCTGAAGCAGGCCCCCCTTCTGCTTGAAAAAGAGGACAAGCCTTCTTCTCCATCCTCATTATCCTACCTGGAATATAGCCAATAAAATTTGCTCCAAGACAATGAAGATAACTGCCTCGACATAGACCTTACTGAAGATTGGAGAGAGAGAGAGAGAGAGAGAGAGAGAGAGAGAGAGAGGAAGCCTATTTGGTACCAACTACTAAAGTAACCCTGATAAAGCCCTTATTTCAAAAAATAAATAAATAAACAAACAAACAAATCTAGGTTATTACAACACTCCCGAACTTTAAAAAAAAAAAAAGGCAACATGGATATTGCCAGCACATGGACTATTGCCAGCAATTTTGACATCCAACCTTGCAGAAGCAGCTACTTGGGGGGACACCCATGCCAGATAAAGCTGCACAATAAATAAACCAAGACATGCAGACCGTCAGATCAAATGCAAACTAACCTCGAGCCTCTATAAAAAGCCAATGTAAGGTCCCTTTTAGGACCACGCTTGTTTTCAGAGAAAGTTTTATAAGAGTGTCTGTAGAATGAGATTTTCAGAGAAAGTTTTATAAGAGTGTCTGTAGAATGAGATTTTCTTGTAAGCCTCTCTCTCTTTTATGTTCTTCTGTTTTGTTTTGTTCTTCTGTCTTCCTTTGTTCTTTTGTCTTTTTATGTTCTTCTATTTTCTTATGTTCTTAAATAAAGCATTTTATTAACTGTTTCTTGTTTGCAGCCTTTCTAGCATTGTTTTAATTTCCGTTTTCATCATTCACTCGCTTATTGTCAAGATGGTGCAGATTACCACCTTTTTGATATTTTAAACTTTCTGTTCTTTACTTCTACAGTTTTCTGCACTCATTCTACATTTTTCTTTGTTGATTTCTTCATTAACCTGTTCAATTAACCCAGCAGCCGGGGTCTACTTCCTATTTCTCAATTCTCTTCTTCTCATCTCATCCCCTTTCGAGACTCCGCACTAGTGCAAAAAGTTAATTTGGCATCAGTTAAAATTACATTTTCGCCACAGTATTTAGGGTGTAGCGGAATTAGCCGTAGCGAAAAATATATATTATGGCGTCACTTGCTTAAGATATGTCGTTGTAAATAAATATATTATGGCTTCACATTGTAACTAAACCGACGCCATAATATATGTGTGACAAATGAATTTTCAAATCTAATGGATATTTTTTTATTTTAAAATTTTCAAATACCACATGTCATGTCCGTAAGAGGCCACCTCATCGTTGGTTCAGCCACATGTCTCCTCCTCACGCTACCACGTGTCACCTCCTACTGCTGCCACATGTCCACCCTCCTTGCAGTGCACCACGTGTCCCTCCTCAAACTACGCCAAGTGTCTCCTCCTTGCGCTGCCATATGTCACCTTCGAGCACTGCCACATGTCCACCCTCCTCGCAATGCGCCAAGTGTCACCTCCGAGAGCTGCCACATGTCCACCCTCCTCGCAGTGCGCCAAGTGTCACCTCTGAGAGCTGCAATGTATCTGCGCCTATTAAATCTTGAAAATGCCTCCCTTCCTGTTCGAACCCACGACCTCATGCTCCTGGTGCCTTCACGCTTGAGCCTTTGCCAGTTGCGCCAAGATGAACTTGCGTTATTTTATTACACAATGTTATATATATAATATTATCATAATATAAAATTAATAATATATATAATATTATTAAAAATAAAGTAAAATAAATAAAAATTCCAAAAAAATATTTATATATTTATGATTAATTAATTTCAAATTCAATAAATTTAAAATATTTAATAAATATTTTTATAACTATATTTTAATCAATTTTATAAATTTAAATATATTTTTAATTTAAATTAATTAATAACAAATAATTTAATATTATAAATATTATTTTTAATATAAAATGATAAATATAATATTAATAACTAATAATTTATTTTTAAATAAAATTAAATAATAAATAATATAATAATTTTTAAAATATTATTTTAGTCAAAAATTTTAAATATAGTATCAATAAATAATAATAAAATATTTATTAATAATAATATCTTATTTTTAATTAAAATTATTTCATAATTAATTTTATAATATTATTTTTAATATAAAATTTTATAAATTTTAAAATTTTGCGACGGAATGTGCCACGGAAAAGTTCCATGGCACCGTGGCAAAAAAAATTTTTGCAAAATTTGTGACATAATTTCGTGGCTAATTTAGCCATAGAACTTTTTTGTGGTTAATTCCGTGATAAATTTAGCTACAGAAAAATTCTGTCGAAAAAATTTCCAATGGAATTTATGACGGATTTTCCACAGAACTTGCCACGGAAAAAATTCCATAGCAAATTCTGTCAGAAATTGAGTGTTTTTTGTAGTGTTCTATCTGGAAGCTGCTACATCAACAGTGATGAAGGGAAGTTGCGAAGTTAGTAGAGCTAGAGCGAAATTCATAAAGAAGCTGTGAAGTTAGCAGAGTAGTTGAGGTTTTTGTTGAAGGCATTAGGGCATCAGGTGGAGTAGGAATCGACGCAATATTTCCTTTTCTTTAGAAAAAAAAATAGTTAATATATTTTTAAGACTTCCTTAGAGCCATATGGGTTATAATTAAGGTATTGGTTTCCTATAGGACCCGATGCTATAAGTAAACTCAATAAATAAATTATAAATTATGGGTCAAGTTCCACCCATAAATTGATCATCCATTTTTTTAATAATTAACTAGGTATAGTTAAGTAGTTAAAAGAAGTTCACTAATCTCTATCAGATGGTCCTGAGCTATAAATAACCCACTAAAAAAAATTTATTTAAAATATAACTATAATATAATTATATTTTGGGAAAAATATTTTTTAAAATTTATTTACAATATTTAATTATGGTTATGACATGTTATATTTCAAATTTATCTATTTCTCAATTAAATTCCAAAAATTTATATGAATTATGGCTTCTGGTGCTTACTAAACTGATTCCATAATTATTATTGTTATAGCATCTTAATTACAGCATCAGTTGAATATACAACCGATGCCATATTATACATTATTGCATCAGTTACACTTCAAACAGAAGCAAACTTATGTCACATGAATTATCACTTCCGTTTTTTAAGTAACTGATGCCATATTGTACCTTATAGCATCCACCAGTTACATGTAAAACAGAAGCGAAATTATGTTATATGAATTATCACTTATATTCTTCAAGTAACTAATACAAAATCGTGTAGTTAAATTAGTATTTTGTACTAGTGAATATAATTATATTTTGGAAAAAATTATTTATAGTATTTAATTACAATTATGACATGTTCTATTTTAAATTTATTTATTTCACAAGTAAATTCCAAAACTTTATATTAATTATGGCTTATGGTGCTCAATAAACTGATCCCATAATTATTATTATTATAGCATCTTAATTACGACATCAGTTGACTATACAACTGATGTCATATTGTATATTACGGCGTCAGTTACACTTAAAACAGAAACGAATATATGTCACTTGAATTATCACTTATGTTCTTCAAGTAACTGATGTCATATTGTACATTACGGCATCAGTTACACGTAAAACAGAAGTGAAATTATGTCATATGAATTATCACTTTCGGTTCTTTAAGTAACTGATGTAAAATCATGTAGCTAAATTAGTATTTTACACTAGTGCCGCCTCCATTTGGTGTGCGTGTGTGTGTATATAAATATATACAAATTTTTTTATAGAGAAAGTTTGAACCGGTTGAATAGCTTCCTGGCTTACAGGCTTTTTTTACATTTATTATTTAATTTTCAAACATAAAATTTAGAAGATGAGTTTTTATCAATAGCACTACTGTCTAATACAATAATTAGACTTTTTCAAAATCATCTTGTTTGTTACCGAGCTTACAATACAGATCTCTCATTACCAATCTCCCTCTTTTTTATCTTCTTCGCTCTCCGACGACTCAGTTCGTCATCTTCCTTCTTGGACCAAGGTGGCTCAGGCAGCCGTAGAGAGACCAAAACACCAAAATATAAAAATAGTTCTCACTACATTTACATTGACGCAAACAAACAAACAAAAACAGACGAAAATGAGCATGTAACATCCTAATTGTTTTCAAAGACGACGAAAAAGATACACACACCAACACAAACACAAATCAGCTTTCAATCTTCGAAAAGTTCAGTTTTGATGATGCGTGAAATCTGGCATTCAATGATGACAGTATCATTCACGCAATAGCCTTGTGTTGCATCTTTCAGTTCTTCCGCTGACATGAACTCACTTAATCCCCAGTAATTGTACCACTCCTTAAACCACTTCCCACCTGCCAACACAAAAAACATTAAGCATACTCAAATCTAAAGTCTAAAAAGCTTGCCTAATTCCAATATATATATAGGCACATCATATATATATAAACTTCGGGTAAAAATAATGAGGCCTACCTTTGACTACCCTATTTCTGAATGTAGATAGCTGATTCCTAACACGTAATGTGGACTCAGCGAACCACTTCTTCCCTATCTGCATCTCATCCAAAACCAGAAAGATGGACACAAATCCATTATTGCTTCTCTTGTTGCCTTTCGGATACACTTTCAGCTTCCTTCAAATTAAACAACACACAACAAAACTAATTGAGCAAGTGATTCACAGAAATATATGTATAAATATAGTAAAAACAAAGAAGAAAACAGAGCAAATCATGAAATCATTAATATTGGTTATTACCATCTTGTGCCTCCAGCGGTAAATGATTCGGAATAACAAAATTCCATCTTAATTTGCGAGAAATTCTCTAGCTTCCATGTGTATATGCCAAATGATGGAGGCTTTAGAACTGTGGAGACACATTCCCTTTTCCCAGAATATTTGGCTACGAAGACCTCAGCACCAAACAAACAAGAATCATTCAAAAGATATCCATTTGCTGGATCTTTAAATACGTCCATTGAAATAACATCACCAATACCCCATTCGGTTTTGGCCGAATAAAATCGCTTCAAACGATTTTGCATATCTGTAAAAATCAAAATTCCTCCAACGTTACTAAAACAAAACTGATCATTGAACTTTCGTCTAAATGTAATGATATATCAATGTATAAATTTTCTTTGAAAAAAATTGAAATACCTTCAATGACCAAGTATTTGTCATTGATCTGGTCATTAACAAACAACTTAAAATTAACCAACATCTCCCAACCAACAGGGAGTTCCTCAACTTGTGTTTCTGCAACTTTTAAGTACATTGAGATATGACGATCCCTATTGGCTTCACCATGTCCACGAAGATACACAATCATCCTCCTGAAGAATAAACGAGTAAATAGATTTTGTGATAAATTAGGTGAACAATCGACATACTCCCCAAGTCCTCCAGTCTTTAATGTAAGAACCAATTAACTAATTTGATTAAATTAAATAAGATAGTTAAATTAGTTAATTATAATAAATATGATATGATCTTTATAGAATACCCTTGTTTAAAACTAAATTTCTAAAAGTCTACATAATGGACGATTATTATTTAGGGAGAATCAAGAGGTGTATCTCTGGGAAAATTAAAGTGCAGAGCCAGTGACATTAATTATTTACCACTTGTAATCGCCAGCTTCAAATTCATCAGATTCATATCGTTCAAGTCTAGTGACAGCCAGTGCAGAATAGGACTTTATTTGAAGCAAGAAGTGAGCTGGTCCACGTTCTCTGTGATATCTCATTATTCCTGCGCAACAAACAAGTTCGAGGTTTTAACATTAATTTCTCCAAAAATTTGAACAGTAAAACTTTATCATCGGTAATCAGATTCAAAGTACACACACCGTTGTCGCAAATTGTAGTTTCAATCTCAGAAAACGTAACATTTTCTTCCATGTTGTTGATCGTGTCTTCACCCATCACCTTCGTCTTCTTCCCCGTTCCCTTGCTCTTGCTCATTTCAAAATCTGAAAAGTACTTGCGAATGCGCATTTCTTGATGTGTGCAAAAATTAGTCTTTGAACACACACACATTCAGATAAATCAATGATACCCAAAAATTACCTGTGGAAGCTCATTAAAAAGACGAGAGATTTAAGAGAAATAATATTAGCATAAAGGTTAAGTGGACGAAAATTCCCATTTTTGAAACGAAAATACCCAAGTGAAAGCTCATATAATGTCTATCATAAAATGTCTATGTTTGAAAGGGGAGCGTATCCTCTGTAACATATTTTAGAAATGTAAGAACTAGGAAGACTTTTTGGCTCTTTTCTTGTCATTCTATCACACCCATTAACAAAACTTAGTACATGTTCCGAAAAATAGAAACCATTCAAATATTTGAGGCAACAATACAGAAGATGGTGAAGGAAATCATTTCAAGCAAGTACCTTTCCGATGCCGGTCACCGTCACCGGACTTCCGTGGAGTCGCTCGGCAACGACGTGGCTCCTTCACAAAGGCCTCTGTTCTGTCAAGTCTCTTCCACGTGTCAACGCCTGAAGAAGTAAGGTGAGACCGAAGCTTCAAGCTTTACCATGCTGCGTCTGTCCCAAGAAAAAAACTGTACTATAGGCATATCCGGAAATTCAACACGGGCGTCCTGAAATGCGAAACCCAGCCTTTGCTTTAATCCAAGGGCTTGATGAAAACCACGTGTCATAGAGCGGGGGAGCTTGGTGCCAAGGGATCTGTGTGACATCCCAAAGCCTCACTCTTGATATGGTTAGTTTTGAGGTTCTTATTACCTTTAATGGTTTAAAAACACATTGATGGGGAGATATCCAGACGCTCATATATATATATATATATATGTTTGCCAATAATATAATAAAAGTTATTGATATCCCAGTGGCCACAAACTTTTTTTTTTTTTTTTGCTTATGCATTGGGTATCCTAAGGCAAGTTGTCTTTTAGATACAACAACGGCCCCAGACTAATACGAATCGAGGCATGGTAGGAATCATTAAGGTTGTCGCCCCTGATCCCTAAGATGCTGCATTGTCACGCCTCGAACTCGAGATCTGTGATTAAGCTAAAAGAGACCCTGCCATCTCATCTAATCGTCGGGTTGGCCACTAACTTTTTAGACAAACAAAGTGGTGAGAGTTCAAACCCCACATTCACCACTTTAAGAATATTTATTAATATGTTTTTTAAAAAAGTATAAATATATGGGAAATTTGATTATTTTCTTTTAATTTCAAAAAGGATAAATTGAACCTAACATCTCTATAGTATTATAAATATTCAAAACACCTTTTTATTTTTATTTTTATTTTTTTGACTTTTTTAAGTTTTTTAATGGGAATTTTCCCTTCTGGTAATGTATGTGATGAAGAGACAATGCTTTTTTTCTTTGTTTTTTTCCCCAATGAACAGACAATGCTGCAGTGAAGGGTGATGTGTAGTTTCTCTTTGGTGAATTTGTTCCTCTACCATATAAGGAAGGGGAAATTCTTAGGAGTGTTTAGGATCAGGAAATGTCATTCCTGATCTCGATCCCGATCCCGAAAAGGGTTCGGGAATTATTTTCATTCTCGATTCTAAAAATTTTCTGATCCCAAAAATTGGGAAATTTCGAAATCGAGATCGGGAATTTCCCGATCCCGGATTTGCTTTTTTTTTTTTAAGAAAAATCTCTATATTGAATTTTTTGTTGTGTTTCCTTTAGTCTAGTATAAATATATAATTTGTCTAATATAATATTGTACTAAATAAGTTTAATATAAATATATAATTAGTCCAATACATGCTTAAAGTTATCGATTCAGCTGTTAAAAGAACAAAGACAAGAACAAAAAAATTAGAATTATTTAATAAATAATAAATAAAATCAACTAAATAAACTAAAAGAATAGATATTACCTTAAGGGTGTTAGGAATTTCCACATTTTATTTTACATTTGGTCTTATTTTCTTAAATATTTTTAAGAAATATACATGTGTATATATCAAGGAACGAAAAACCGGACCAGGCAATGAATCGGTCACAACACAAGTTCAAGGGTTAATGGGTCAACCGGGATCTAATCGGTAGTTGAACCGGTAGTGAACCGGTCATATTAAAATATTATAATTTATTAGTAGCAATATATTTTAATATATTTTTAAACTTCTATAGATAAAAATGAAGATTTTTAAGAAAAAAATACTTAAAATCTATTAGTATGAGTTATAATGCCTATACTTATGCAATGATATCTCCTTTTCTATAATTATTATATCTTTTTACATAATTTTTTTCATTATCTTCTTCATTTTTTTTAGATTTGTTCTTTCTTTACCTATTTTTCTCTACATTTTGGTCTTTAACTTTCAATTTTCCCCTAAAAAAAGCAAAAACAGAAAAATAAAAAAATAAAAAAAATGAAACCGGTTCAACCGGTCGAACCACCGGTTCTCCGGTTTAACCACCAAACCAGACCAGACCACTGATCGGTTCCCGGTTCAACCGGTCGAACCGGCCGGTCCGGTCCGGTTTTTTCTTTAGTGGTATATATATTTTTTCGGGATCGGGAAGTCCCATTCCCGATCCCGATCCCGACTTTTTCCCGATCCCGAAATCACATTCCCGATCCCGAAATTAAATCTCGTCCCGATTTGCTCGGAATCGAGACAGGAAATTGATGAACACCCCTAGAAATTCTTATTTGAATCTGGTTTGTCACGTTATTTATGGTCTGACCAATTATACAACAACTTATAAACTGGTTTGGCACCTTTTAAATATTAACTGATATATTAATAAAATTAAAAGATTTCACAACATTCACTTTTTTATTACTTGTAGATTCTTAATTAAAGGACTCAATTTTTTAAGAAAAATAAAAATAGGAAATACATGAGTAGCCAACTATAATTAATGTTAACTGAGTTGTTGTTAATTGGTCAGAGTACAAATAACATGACAAATCAGATTCACACAAGAATTTCTATACAGGGAAGTACTGGATAACTTAACATGAGCCGTAAAAATATTTAGTCTATAAAAGAATATTAACACAATCAAGAGTTTCACAACTGATACTATTAAGAAAAAGGCATAACTGTATTTGATTTTTTTTACCTGAACAGTATTTGATTCATATCTTATGTTAGAGCCTTTTTTTCAAAACATTTTATAAAATAATAAGGCAGACATTATTATAATTGAATTAATAACTAATAAAAAATTATATCATCATTTTATTCTCACCCACTATTTTAAATTAGTGACACAAAATTATCTTAAAAAATAAATTTTAAATTATTATTGTAATAATGAAAATATATTTTTATAGGAAATATGTGATAATAACAATATCTATTTAAATATTTTATATTTATTTTTTTTTATAAAATTGGCTTTATTTTTTCTTTTTTCTTTTTTTTTTTTTTTTTTGGCTTGGAGAACATTGTGCTCTTCAATACTAGCTGGGACTGTGGCTTTTTTGGGGTCCTGAGATAGTTGAACGATGCAATGGATTTGCTTTCAAAGGGGTCCTTTTTGAAGGTAGCCCTTTTGGTAGTTATCCTTTTGTTGAAGCTGAGATGTGAAGGGTGGTTGTTTCGTTTGGTTTGATTCTGGGTGGTGTTTAACTTCTTTTCTTGTTGTTGCCTTTATTCTTTTTGGACTATATATACGCTTCATTAATAAAAAAAAGTATTATAACTAATGAGGGTTGGTCCGAGTGGTAAGCGGCTCAGTTCCGTTTAAATAAGGTGTCAGATTCAAAACCTGGTGAATACAGAAAACCCCCACTAGAAGACTCACCCACCATGCCAGATGGGGGACGCAGGTTGGATCCGAAATAGTCAGGGCGAAACTTTAGATACCAGGTGGGCTACCAAAAAAAAAAATAATAAAAGAAGTATTATATCAGTGCACCTATTAAAGTTTGTAACTATGAATGATACTTCCTCTAATCTATATGTAGGAGTTAAACAATTAACTTCCAGATATGGAAAAACTTCGTTATATTAGTTATTAGTAAAAATGTGCATTGGCTCTTTTTTTAAATTACCACGTCTAATCATTTGTATTAGATACTACTCCTATGTGAGAAAACTCGTTTAATATGTGTAATTAATGAAGTTAAGGTAAAAAATGATAAACTTTGAGAAAATTAAGTGAATTAAGGTTATATATTTAAGAATAAAACAAATTCTTTTACTAAGTTGTACATCTATGACCATTGACCAGAACAAATATTACATATACAGAATGCAATAGGCAATATAGAACCCTATAAGCTGTCATGTTCACTTTTAAGAAATTATCCTAAAGTAGAAGAGTTACTCTTTTTTTTATTTTTAAAAATAAAAAATAAATCCTACGAAGTGATAAACTTTTTTATTTGTATTTCACAACTGAGTACAAATGTAACAACCACAACAATTTCTGCTACATGAACAGGATTATCGAGGAACTCTTCTGTTGACTCTTTGTCTGGACTTTAAATTTACATTATCGAGCAAGAAAATAGAAGAAACAGAAACAATGAGCCAACCAATCACACTCAAAGGGTTTGAAATTCACCAACTTCCATTTGTATATGCAGGAGTAGGAAGTGAACTAATTTAAAATTTTAAATAAATAAGATGCTTACATATTTTCTTTAGTGATATATGATTTGTTTGTGTTATTTGTTAGCATACTGAGTATTTATAGCTTTTCCTTCATGTGTTCTTGAGTAAGACAATCTCCTAGCTTTTGCGTAGACAACTGTTGGTTTAACTGAAACAGCACTTGTAGGTGTTGACGAGTTCTTGTCTTTTTAAACCTTGTTAGCTTGCTTAGTTTGAGCCTTTCTAAGAGGCGTGTTGGCGGCACGGCTTTCCCATAGGCGAGCGGTGATCCAGCGGTCCTTCCAGCTCCAACCGCAGTTTCCTTTGTTAAGTTCATAATTTCCCAGCCCTTGGTTCTGACTAAAATGTGCATGTGATTTGAATGTGGAGAAACAAGAGGTGATTGTGAGACTTATTTTGTATAAAGATTAATTATAACATACTTGAAGAGGAAAGGCATATGCTAGGGCTCTTTCTCGTTTTACTGCTGTTTCTTCTCTATCATGTATCCTTGAAGTTGGGAAGCCTCTTTGAGTACCAGATCTCTAAAAGGTCAGACTGATTTGAGAAGAAGGGAGACTTTGAAAGCCAAGCAATGGAGGCTCTCAGAGCTTTCATCTTGAAAAATGAGTCACCTTTCTACTTAAGCCATTTAAAATGCTGAATCAATTGGCCTTCTTTTGAGCTGATAGATGAAGGTAGGCATTTATTTTCTTCTGAATCTAACCTATATGCTAGGTGACAAGTTATTTTTGCCAATAATGTCATTTACTGCCATCATTGGATTATACAATTTTCCTTCATGCATAATTAGGTTTCTCCACATCCATTGAGAATTGATCAAAGTAATGATGATGTGAATCAGAGGATCATGGCTGTCTGGATGCAGCTGATGAAGAATAGTCTTGCTCAACCAGCTCTGAAAGATTTCAAATTCCTCGAAATCAATCCTTATACCTGTACTTGCAAACCAGACTGCTCGAGCAAAACGACATGAGCAGAAAATATGTAGAGCATTGATTCCTCTTTCCATGCAGCCAAGTTGACATTTTCCACCAGAAACAGGAAGATGATGTTGTTGAAGAACATCAATAGTAGGAATGGCATTATTTAAGAGCTTTCAGATAAAAAGTAAAAACTTGACTAGCATTGTTTAACTATTATGACATTAAATGGTGGTTTTAAAATTCTATTTTTTCGCTCAAATGGGTATGGGAGTCCTTAGGGGACACCAAATACATAATGTCCCTAAGTCTGTTTGGTGTGAGGGATTTGGAGGGGAAGGGAGGATTTTTATAAGTTGAATTTTAAAAGATTGAAGAAGTGGGGTAATAAAATTCTAATAAAGAGAATATATAAGATAAAAGAGTAAGAAAAATTAATTAAAATTTTTTAACCCCACTTCTCTAATTGTTTTAAATTCAACTCAAAAAAATTTTCCCTACACCCACTTTCCCTCCCCTCCCCTCAGACCAAACAAGCTGTAAAAGTCTAAGCAAGAATGAATTTGGAGCATGTCCATTTGTATATCACGTTCTTTTTTTTTATATATATATAAATTGTATATTATATTTTGCTTTTGTATGAGTCCCTATTCTTGTTCTGTCTCGTGTGATGACGTTAAAGTTAACAATGTTACTACAAGTAAACCTGAAAGGAAACATGCAGTCAACTTTCAAAGCTCTCTTCTGTTATAACATCTAACGTGACCAAAAAGATTTATGGATATTTTTCTTGGTTGACATTAGAAGCCAAAGAAATGGTCCTGAACTCAAACTAGACCCATCTCTTCTGTTATGTCATTGTTATATTTTAAATAGTAAATCATTTATTTCTACTACTTATTTACGTCCCCGTCACAAAAATGGGATAATGTCTCCTTGAATATGGTACCCAAGAAGACTAAGGATCGGAAGCAACGTGCGGGTATCACCCAAGCTCCTAGTCCTACGGAGCTAGTTTTTTTTTTTTTTTTGGGTTAAAGGAGCTTATCAGTTTATTGAACAAGGTTTGTTGTAACGTGGTATGAACAATAATTTTTTTAACTTTTTATAAAATAATAAGATAAAAATTATTATAATTGAATTAATAACTAATGATACCAAGACCTTCTTCAGCTCCTAAATCGTATTGCAATGTTCTTACTGAGCATGAGAACAAACTTGCTATGCTTTGTCATCCTACTATTGGAGACCTTGAATTCTCCTTTCTTGATTTGTAGGTGATGGAGGAGGGAACAGATGCATCCAGGGAAAGATGGAATTGGACTAAGAAGTTTAGTACCGATCCCTTCCCATACTTGTTAGATCCAGGGACTATCTGGGGGAGCGAAATTGTGTGCAATTTCTTATGCCTCAGTGCAACTAAATTTGGAGTAAAGTTTAGGGAAGGAAGAGTTGTTCTAATTCAATATCACCACTAAAGAGTTCAGGACGTTTGATATTCCTACATATGGCAATGGCACTGGTTCGTTTTTCAATTATGCGGAAAGTCTTGTTTCGGTTGGCAACAACCACGTTGAAGAGTTTTAATCCCAAATCTTAACTATTACGCTACAGATTTAGTTTAAGCTATTTTGCTTGGAAAGAAAACATAACACTTATGATCATTTTGTACCCTATAAGGCTTGATACCCCTTTTGAGTTTTTCTCTAGAATCGTAAATGCAGATATTTAATACCCGCTGTTTAATTTGTAGCTTTATTTCACCCTGCATATCTATAATATTAGGTTTTCAGCTTTCTTTCAAAGATGGAAATATAATTTAGTTGATGTTGTGTGGATTATTGGGAACTTTTATCCAGGTAACGTAACGAAGGTATTTAATATCAAATGAGATGGAAGGATTTTAAATGAAGCGAATTTGAGTTGCTTGCCTTTTCATTTCACTTATGCTGATTTATGAAAGCTTTTTCCCATCTAACTAGAGTGAGTATGCTCTCTGGATCATCGGTGGATTTGAAGAAGGTTTGCTAAGAGTTTTCAGTGAGGTTTACAACACAAAGGCTCTCTTGATTTTTTTTTACCAACCAATCCATTCAATTCACTCTTACCTCTAGGTGCCAATGAAACATTCTTTTGCTTCTTGCTTCCAATTTCTTCTTCCGCACTTTTATGTGTTCTGTCCTCAGTTCATGTGTACCTGATTCAATTTTTTATTATTTTCTCTTCCCTACCAGAAAATCTTTCTTCCCTCAAGCATTAAGAAATTAATGGCTTTGGACAGGCTAATATCTGCTATCCTACAATCTTATTTTAGATATTTGCATAAGATTGCAATCATCATGCTGAGGATTGAAAAAAAATCGTTTTAATACACCATCTTTAATCAAGTATTGTTTGCTTGTCTTCCTTAAAACCTTGACTCTCCTAAGATATCTTGTTAAGTTCTATCCCCAACCCCAGAAACCTTTGTTAAGTTCATAATTTCACAGTCCCCAGTTCTGACTAGAATTGGATCTCCACTTTATAGATACCGATGATTCAAAAGATATGCATGTGATTTGAACAGAAAATGAGTGTGAATAAACAGAAAAGGCATATGTCAAGGCTCTTTCTTGTTTTATTGCTGCTTCTTCTCTGTATTGTATCCCTGCAAGGATCTCTTCCATGGTTTCAGGACCACCACAACATTCAGTCAACCTATGAGTAAATATAGTTTTACTGTTACCTGAACAGAGTAATTGAATGGATTCCAAAAAAAGCTCATATGAGGCAATGCTAGTCAATGATTAAAAAAAAAAAAAATCCAACCATCTCATCCTGATACTGGAAGTGAAAACTAACATGCAAATAATTAGCCAATGACTATGATATGAAAAAGTATGTTTTATGTAGACCATGAAATCTTGAAATCTTATTTCAACATAAATATTATTGATGATGTTGAAAGAAAGAATTCCAGCATTCCATTGTTGAAAATCCTTAGCTTAATAAGCCATCAAAGTCTAGATCATAGAGCTTTGCCTCAAGTTTTTGTTGCGACAATAGCTTCAAACGACGAAGATATTTTCTAGCCTGAAAGGAGGAAAATAGCCTTTCAGAACCAAATTCAGCAGCTTGAGTAATAACAGAGTTCTCTACTAGTGAACTAGTAGCATATATTAAAAGAAGTCATGCATGCATGTGTGTATAAGTTGCTTGTGAATTTCTGAAATGATGGCCAAAAACTTTCCTTTCAATTAACCACATTATTCTGATGGCGTGTTGCTCCAACCCATCTTCACCAAGTTTTGCTATTCAAAATTATTGCTGAGATAGGTTGAGAAGCAGGTTGTGCATGTGCCTCAACATAATATCTCAAAAAGATGCCAACATGCTAGGTTTCGAACTATAATGAAATTTCGAAAAAAAAATATAATGAAATTAAATGATGTGATTAAAATTCATTATTTTTGCTCAAATGGGTATGCGAGTCCTTACTGGACCCCATATTCACAATGTCCCTAAAAGTCAAAGCACAAATTAATTTGGTGCATGTCCATTTTGTATATCATGTTCTTTTTGTTGTTTGTCATAAACTTTGCATATCATGTTCTGCTTTTGTATGATTCTCGGTTCCTCGTTCTGTCTCATGTGACATTAAAGTTAACATAGTGATGCTACAAGTAAACCTAAAAGGCATGAAATATACCTTTCTCCAAAAGAGTCTCCAACCTATTCATTGCTTATGGAACCAGGGCAACCCTATGTTATAAACATTTTAGAAAATATTTTTCAAATTGACAAACAAACTTTGCAAAAGGAATTTTACTTTGAGAAATATACCTTTTAGAGAAACTGGTTTTTAGAAAACTTCAAAGGATATGTTAGGACCAAAGTTCAAAAGAAATTCTACAAATTCCTTGATAAAGTACAAATGAATATTTTGTTTTTTGATTGGTTTGATACATATGCTCAAGATCAAAAATTGGAATATCCATTTCTTCAAACTATTAATATGACCAAGAACAATGGAAAACTTCTGAACGTGAAACTATTTCTTCTGAGTTTCTTCCTCCAAAATCCGTGCAGATACCACAAAGAAGGGATGACAAAGGTCAACCCATTATGGCTGCACCATTCAAATTCAAAAACATAGAAAACCTTATTGACGCAAGGGATATTAAAAATATTGTTGAACAAAATGTTAGATTCCAAGTTTTGATGATAACAAAAGGTAATTTTGTGCAAAGTATGTTTTTACAAGTTTAGAAAATGATTGCAAAGTTACCAAATGCATATGGCAAAGTTTGGAAATATTTGCTGTAAGTTTTTACTGATGCACTCGAGCAACAGAGCTTGTACTCGAGCATGAAACTCTTTTGCACTCGAGCAGATGCGAGTGTTGGACAGAAAATGTTTGCCCGAGAGCAAATTGCTATCAGTTCTACTGATGCACTCGAGCATCAAGCTCTTTTGCACTCGAGCACATGAAAGTGAGGGACTGCGAGTGTTTGGCCGAGAGTCATGCAGAACAAAGAAGCCAAAGCATGCCTGAGTGAGAGTTCATATGCCCGAGTGATACATCAGCACTCGCGAGTGAGAAATGTAACTTTCTCAATTCTGATACAAGTGCTGAAGATAAGAGTATATTATAGAAGAATATTCTTCTCACTCGAGTAGGAGTATGTATGCTCGAGTGAGGGCCCACATCACCTGCAAGTGCAAAATCACACTCTTGCTAAAATGGTATGCGAGTGTTGTCCAGAGACGCGGCTCTTAGTGTAAAATACAAGGACACTCGAGCAGGAGGAGTTGTCCTCGAGTGAGGACCCACATCACTCGCAAGTGTGAAAATGCACTCTATGAAATCATGTGGAAGTGCAAGTGTAAAACTGAAGCAAAAGGAGAAAATATGGTTGTAACCCCCTCCGTAATTATATCCGAAATACAACATTAGAGTGAAATAGAGACCAATAATTATCAAAATTCATTTACATTCCCCATCCTTAAGATAGGGTTTTCACAAATACATTTCGAAATCAAAAACTTTAACCTGGTCTCACATTCACGTTTCGAATACAATTACTTCATGAAGATAATTAACATTTATAATATATCAGAGTGCACAATAACAATCCCGGCAATTCCGGGTTCATATCTTCACTAAAGGTTCATGGGCACATACGCCCTTTACAATACCTCAATGGGGGATTACACAAATTTCATTCCCAATACATAGCCAAATACACCATCATAACATATACAACCATATATTCATTCTAACATATACAACTCTAAGTACATTCAAATCAACTACCATTATCCCAAATGGCAACGATAACCACTACCAAGTCCAAATGCCTATAAGGGATTCTCACCGCCCCTAGTCGCTTGCTCCTTCCTCGAGCCACTTGTCCTATCTAAAATGTTGGTAGGGGAGGGTGAGATTCTAGAGAATCCCAGTAGGAAACAGATACCACTATACATGTAAGATAAGTGTTTAATGCATGACATGCTTGCATCACAATAACTCATGTTCACATAATGATATATCTGCATGCTCAATGTTTCAACAACATACTCATGGCCATAGCATAAATAGAAACAGAGCTTCAATCATTCATATATGTTTCACATAATCAAGCAAAGCAATAACATGTATCAATACACAAACATAAATATCAATACATGCAGGAGAGGTAAGTTCTCTACCCTTATTCTTTTCACGTATGCTCCAGCGTCGGCTACTCGCGATCCGAGCGGATATCAAACATGATTAGGGTGAATACCCAACCCTATAACCAAATCAAGAACATATGGTCATTCTCTTTTCCAAATTCTCACTTTCATAACACTTAGATTTGGTTATCATAATTGACCCTTAAGAGGCTACAAATGCCTCTAATCAAAGCCCTAAAAGATTGGGAAACAAAAGGTTGAAGGTCACTTTTCAAAAACACAAAGTGCTGGAACACAGGGTTGGGCTGCGGCCCAAATATGGTCAGAAGGCCATGGGCTGCGGCCCGCTACTCTTGGGCCGCGGCCCGAATTAGGCCAGAAAGGTTTGGGCCGCGGCTAGCCACTCATGGGCTGCGGCCCAGAAATTTTCTGACTCTGGGCTGAACTTCGAAAAACCATAACTAATTCTAGAAAAATCAAAACGAGGTGATTCCAAAGCCAAATGAAAGGTAATTAAGTCCTCTTTCAAGGAAAAATATAGCCCTTCACTGGAAATCACTACAAAAATACAGAATCACCAACAACTACACACTACTCCAAAACAGAGTTCTGTTTCAATCCCAAATTTTGGACAACCATATCTCACAGAATACTAAACGAAATGACACAAAATATATGTCCATTTTGAAGCTTGGGATGTGAAATTTAAGACTGGAAAGTTTCACAATTTTCCAATACCATTTGGTCATTCAAAACGCTCATACAAAATTACTGCACAAAACAGAGCTTAAACCAAACAGATTTCCAATTTTCTACCAAAGTGTTCAATAACTCCAAAATTAATAACCAAGCTTATTCCCACACAAAATCACTCAAGGAACACAATGGTGACCTCAAAATGACCAAAATCACAACCTATCAACATGCCCTGTTTTAACCAAAGCACCAAAGCTATCACAAAGGGATCAACTTTCACATTTAAGCTTCAATTCCCTTCTATCAATTCAAAACACTAAACAAGGCACCAATTCCATGACAACAACATGTTATACTCCCCAAGACCCTAAATCACGAAAATTAGGGCTTAAATTCCAGAAATTCAAGGCCCAACAAATGGCCACAAAACTTATATGAAAATAAAGCTTTCACTTACCTCAACAACTTTCCCAAAGGCACTTCATGATTCTCCCAAGTCCATAATTTCGTGATTCCTCAAATCACCACCAATGGAGAATCTACAACCATAGGATGAAAGCTCTTAGCTCAAGGAACAATATTAATGAAGAGCATTTTGGCATTTGAGGCCATTTGCTTACCTCAAAATCCAACTTTTCCTTTCTCTTTCTTTGCCAACAATGGCTGCACAAGAGAGAGAAGAGAGAGAACATGAGAGAGAGAAGGAAGAGAGGGAAATGAGTTGGAGAAGATGAATAAATGATACTCCCTCCCACACTCTTCAGCGAAAACAATGAGGAAAGAGAGAGAGAAATTATTAAAATATCTCATTTGGCTTTTCCTCACTCTCTTGCTTCACCTCCTTTTGCCACATGTCAACTTTTCATTGGCTTCAATAAAGCAAGTAAACCAACTAGTTACTCTAACCACTTCATTATCCATTTTAATTTCACATCTCATGCCCTCTTAATTAGTAATTAATCTCTTCCATTAATCACTAATTTAGAGCCCTTCTTTCAATTTTCCCAACAATTATGGCATATTAATTAATATAGCCACCAAACCCATAATTATTCCACTTTAATTCGATAATTATCCTCAATAAATACCATTAGCCTTAATCGAAAATCAGAGTGTTACAATGGTTGCTCGAGTGAAGCTCTGCCAGAAGTAAAAAACGCACTAGTCCTACAGCGTTCAATCCGAATATGGTTTAATGATATTTATTCATTTTATTTTCACTTATTATTATTATATAACATCATTTAAAATGTATTATAAGTTTGATACAGGAGTTTGAAGGTTTGAATTAAGAAGACACAGAGGAAGTCAAACAATGGCAGATAGCATCATTACGACCATCCGAATACGTACCTACCGCGTTTAAAGATTTGAAACGTACGCATGCTGTTCCACAGTAACATGCCCCGCTCCATAATGATCATTATTCAAACGGGCAAAATCGAATGTCTATAAAAACAGAGTTCCAGAGACCATCAGAGATAACGAAGTGCAAGAATTCACATAAGAAAATTCAGGAGTCTCTGTTATTCATATTTTCTCTGTATTCATATCGTTCTTCAGTGTTTATCATATTTTCTCTGTAAGAGAGTCTGTATACACTTCAAATTCTTTTTTCATTTGATCTCAAGGTATTGGGACCTTGAGAGGGTAGATATCCTTACGAGAGAAGCAATTGAGAGAATTCCTAGTAAAACTTTCTACTCATAAGACTTACAAGATACAAGCAGTAGAGAACGTTGTTGTTCGTAAGACTTACAGTGGTGTAAGCAGGAGAGAACATTGCTGCTCATAAGACTTGTATACGTAAGCAAGTGAGAAAGGTCATAGGTTGTTTTTCTGCACGTAAGACTTGTCGTAAGGGGGAGAGAAATTTCTTAGTGTTAGAATATTTCTGCTCGTAGTCCATTCGAGGACGATTGTTGTTTTGTGGCATTCTGAGAGCCTGTTGAATCTTAGAAGCATAGTGAAAATCTCAGTAGGTCTTGATCTCTGAGGACTGGACTATGCCTGGTTTTTTAGGTCGAACCAGTATAACTCTCTGTGTACTAATCCTCTCAACTCTACTCTATCTACAACTATTGTCATATCACCACATCAAATAAAAAATTTATCTTATCACCCAATTCACTCCCTCTTGGGTGAAGCTTGCCTCTTTCATTTGGTATCAGAGCAAGGTCTTCTCCAAAGAGCCTAACAACTTGAGAAAGATCCGATAAATGACAACAATGGGTGAAAACATTCTTCCAGACGGAGCTTCAATCACTAGACCTCCTAGTTTTGCTAGAGAACATTTTTCGTTCTGGAAAGTTAAGTTTAGAGTGTTCGTGATGGCCAACGAGTACGGCTTATGGAATGTAATAAAAGATGGTGACTATGTTCCAATGAAGAAAATCAAAGATAGAGTCATTAAGAAGAGCCCAGAGGAGTTTGACGAAGATGACAAAAGGTTAGTAACGTTAAATAGTAAAGCTATTTTAATGATACAGAGTGCTCTCAGTCAAAAGGAATATTTTCGAATTTGCACTCTACCAACAACCAAAGGTATGTGGGATGCCCTTGAAATCGCTCACGAAGGTATATCCGGAATCAAAGAAAATAGAGTCAATACTCTAATTACAGAGTATGATCTATTTCGTATGAAACCTGGAGAAGGAATATCAAAATTCAAACTCAGGTACACTCATCTTGTTAATCAACTATCTGCACTTGGAAAATCCTTTGACCAAATTTCCCAGGTAAGAAAGATTGTTAATATTCTTACGAAAGAATGGGAAGCGAAGGTGACAGCTATCGAAGAAACTAAAGGAGAGTCAATGAGATCCGTAGCTGCTCTCTTTGGTAGCCTGTCTGAGTATGAAGGGAAGTTGAGATTCAAGAAGGAACTAGAAGAGTTCGATGATAAAAAGAAAAAAGGAGTTGCATTTAAAGCTATCAAGGAAGAAGAATCTTCTGAAAATGAAGATGTTCCTAATGATGATGTTATGGGTATGATCGTGAGAAAATTCAAAAAGTTCTATAAAAGAGGTCAAAAGAACTTCAAAAATTATCAAGGTGGACCAAGCAAGAAAGAAAACAAAGAGCAACAGATAGTATGCTATGAATGTGGGAAGCCTGGACACATCTGAAAGAGGCAAGCTTCACCCAAGAGGGGGGTGAATTGGGTGATGTTATAAATTTTTTGCTTGATGTGGTGATATGAAAGATATCGTAGATAGAGTAGAGTTGAGAAGATTTGAACACAGAGAGTTATACTGGTTCGGCCTAACAACAAGGCCTACGTCCAGTCCTCAGAGATCAAGACCTACTGAGATTTTCACTATATCTCCAAGATTCAATGGGCTCTCAGAACGCCACAAAACAACAATTGTCCTTGAACGGACTACTAGCAGAAATATTCTCTCACTAATAAATTTCTCTCCCCCTTACGACAAGTCTTACGTGCAGAAAAACAACCTATGGCTCTTCTCACTTGCTTATGTATACAAGACTTATGAGCAGCAACATTCTCTCCTGCTTACACCACTGTAAGACTTACGAGCAGTAATGTTCTCTTCTGCTTGTATCTTATAAGGCTTAAGAGTGGAAGACACAACAAGGAATTCTCTCAACGGCTTCTCTCGTAAGGAAAAACAACCCTCTCAAGGTCCCAATACCTTGAGATCAAATACACATAGAATTTTGAATTGTATGAAGACTCTCTTACAGAGCAAATGAATAAACACTGACGATCAATGTGTATACAGAGAAAAATGATGAATAGCAAAAACTTGGTATAAGCTTGTGAATTCTTGTGCTACGTTCTCTATTTGATTATCCTTGAATCTCTGTATATATAGTTGCTTCAGTTTTTGCCCATTTGGGAAATTATCATTTGAGGAGCTGAACTTTTGCAACTGTAGAAGAACACGCGCATGTTTGAATAATCTGAATGCGGTAGGTGCGAACGTGTTTGTAATCATGTTGTCTGCCGTTGTTTGACTTTTCTCCATACCAACAAGTTTCAAACGTTCATCTTCCTGTCTTACACTTTTAAAACAATCAAAACAATGTTAAACAATGATAATAAGTAATGATGATATAAATAAAAAACAATAAATCATATTCAAAATGAACGTTGTGATACTTAGCATTTTTGGTGGTCAAACAGGGCATCACTCGAGCATGAAAGGCTCACCTCGAGTGATCTTCTATTTTCCTTCATATACCTCTGTTATCGGGTTGTGCTTGCATAGAATATCAGAGAGACAAAATCTTCACTCGCGGGTGAAGAGAGGTCTCACTCGAGCACAAAACCTCTGCTCGAGTGATCTTGCAATTTTCACAGGGAATGTCCTCTCAGGTCATCACTCGCACACCATATTGACAAGAGTGAGAATTTGTACTCGCGGGTGAAATGGACCCTCACTCGAGCACACTTACCTCTGCTCGAGTGAGACGCATATTCTCAGGGAATATGCTCTCAATAACATCACTCGCATCAGGATTTCAGAGGGATAGAATTTTCACTCGCGAGTGATGTGGGCCCTCACTCGAGCACACAGACTCCTGCTCGAGTGAGAAGAATATTCTCAAGAATTATACCTTTTGAACAAGCACTCGCAACAGATTTGGAGAAGGATAGAATTTTCACTTGCAAGCATTGATGTGTTACTTGAGCATGAACGGGTGTGCTCGAGCACACTTGCACTCTTCTGAACTTCATGACTCTCGGCCAAGTGCTCGCAGTACCTTGCTCGAGCACAGAATGCTCATGCTCGAGCATTGATGTCTCTTCTCGAGTGAATGATGAAAGCATGCTATTACTTACTCTCGGCCAAGCACTCGCAGACTCTCACTCGCATGTGTGCTCGAGTGAGAATGACTTCTCTGCTCGAGTGCATACCTTAGTGCTTCGAGTGATCTCATGAATACAAAGGGGGAATGCCTCTCGGGTACACACTTCCTGGCATTCTCTCACATCTGCTCAAGCACAGAGAAGATTTGTGCTCGGGTGCAAAATCCTTGCTCGAGCACTCCAGTGCAATTTCACAGTAGATATCAGCAAATCATCAAATATGCATTTGGTAACTTGGAAACTTTTCTCAATCTTCTAAAAACATGTTTTGCACATAATTGACTTATTGTTATCATCAAAACTTGGGATCTAACAACATCAAATCTGAATGTTTCAGAAACAAAGACAAAAAGAAGCAGAAAAAGAAAGCATACATATCATCTATCTGGGGTAATAGTTCGTCGGATAAAGAAAGCAAAGATGACAAAGTAGCAAATCTATGCTTGGCAGCTAAAGAAGAAGAATCACATTCTGAGGTAAGTGATTCTGAACCTACTTATGATGAGTTATTATCTGAATATAATGCATTACATACAGAATTCATCAAGGTAGCTAAAGAAATGGTTAGTTACAAGAAGAAAGTAAAGGAATTAGAAAATACTGGCATATCATCATGTGAAGTATGTGAAGAGAAAGATAAGAAAATAAGAAATTTAACAAAAACTGTAGAAAAATTTACTAAAGGAAGTGAAACTCTTAAAGTTATTTTAAATTCTCAGAAAGTTTCCTTTGATAAATCTGGAATTGGATATAAGTTCGATCATGATAAAAAAGGAAATAAGAAGAATAGCAGTAGAACTTATCTCAAATATTTCAAGAATTCTGTACATACATCAAATCCATTCGCATTATATAGCTATTGAAATAGAAAAGGACATTATATTTCATCATGTTATTTTAGAAAAGGACAAGTTATTGGCACATATAAATGGGTTCCGAAAGGGACATATGTATTACATACTAACCACAAAGGACCCAAGAAAGTGTGGGTACCTAAAACCTGATCACCTTACTCTAGGTATGTCTCAAAGCATCACAGGCAAATAAGTGGTATATTGATAGTGGATGCTCGAGACACATGACGGGTGACAAAGATAAGTTCACCATGCTGGAAACCAGAGAAGGAGGAAAAGTAACATTTGGATGTAATCAATCTGGACGTATTGCTGGAATTGGTGAAGTGGGAAAATCCGATGGTGTTCAAATCAACGAGGTATATTACGTTGAAGGATTATGCCACAACCTCTTGAGTGTAAGTCAAAGCACTGACAAAGATAACTGGGTGATCTTTGACTCAAAAGAATGCTTGATAGTAAACAAGAAAGATCTGCCACTTAACAAAGAATCTATCAAGGCAAAGATCCAAGCTCAAAGGGACGATAACTGTTATACTATTGATTTAAATTCAAATTCTTCTGAAAATTGTTTTCTTAGCAGATCAGAGGAAAGTTGGTTATGGCATAAGCGTCTGGCTCATGTTAATATGAACCAACTTGACAAACTGATTAGAAAAGATTTAGTTGTTGGTCTTCCTAAACTAAAATTCAAAGATAACATGATTTGTGAAGCATGTCAAAAAGGCAAACAAACTAAATCTTCATTCAAAAAAAGTATGAGATTTCTATTTCTAAACCTTTACAATTACTTCATATAGATTTGGTAGGTCCCGCAAGAGTAAAAAGTTTTGGAGGAAATCTATATACTTTAGTAATTGTCAATGATTTTACAAGATTTACATGGACTATATTTATTGCTTCAAAAGATGAAACATTTGTCGAATTTATTACGTTTGCTAAGAAGGTCCAAAATAAGAAAGGTATTTCTATTGTTTCTATTAGGACAGGCCATAGAGGAGAGTTTGATAATCAACTCTTTGAAGACTACTACAACAGCGAAGGAATAGATCACAATTTTCTGCGCCTAGAACACCCCGGCAAAATGGAGTAATAGAAAGGAAGAACAGAGTTCTCACAGAAATGGCAAGAGCAATACTTAATGAAAAAGAAATGTCACAAGTGTTCTGGGCAGATGCAATGAGTACTGCATGCTACATTTCAAATCGAGCATATATTTACAAGTCACTTGGTAAGACGCCATATGAACTCTACAAAGGAAAAAAGCCAAATCTTGCTCATCTACACATCTTCGGATGCAAGTGCTTCATTCACAACAACGGTAAAGAAAACTTGGGTAAATTTGATTCAAAGTCTGAAGAAGGTTTATTTCTAGGATATTCTAATAGAAGTAAAACATATAGATTTTTTAATAAAAGAACATGTACAGTTGAAGAATCTATTCATGTTGTGTTTGATGAATTTGACTCTCAGACAAAATATGTTGATGAAGAAGAAATGGATTTGATAAAGAAAAATAAAATCATTTCAAAACAGAATGATTTTGAAACAAATGATTTTCAAAATATAGAAGATGTCGATGATCATGCTCAACCAAAAGCATGGAGACATATTAGAGATCATCCAATTGATCAAGTAATTGGAGATATTCATGAAGGTGTCAAAACCAGAAATAGAATTCTCAATGAGGTAACTTTCTTTGCTTTTATTTCTGAAATTGAACCTTTTAATATGGAAGAAGCTTTATCTGACAATGATTGGGTGATTGCTATGCAAGAAGAATTAAATCAATTCCAAAGAAATGAAGTTTGGGATTTGGTTCCTCGACCTAAAGATCACACGGTTATAGGGACCAAATGGGTTTTCAAAAACAAACTTGATGAATCAGCAATCATTGTGAGAAATAAAGCAAGATTGGTGGCTAAAGGCTATAACCAAGAAGAAGGTATTGATTATGAGGAAACATATGCTCCAGTGGCAAGATTGGAAGCAATACGAGTACTCTTAGCCTTTGCTTGCATTAAAGGTTTTAAACTTTATCAAATGGATGTGAAAAGTGCTTTTCTGAATGGTTATATTATAGAGGAAGTATATGTAGAACAACCTCCTGGTTTTGAAGATGAAACAAAGCCTGATCATGTCTTCAAACTTAAGAAAGCTTTATATGGTTTGAAACAAGCACCTAGAGCTTGATATGAAAGACTAAGCAAGTTTCTTCTTGATCAAAATTTTGTCAGAGGAAAAGTGGATACAACTCTTTTCATCAAACATAACAAAGATGGCATTCTAATTGTTCAAATTTATGTTGATGATATTATCTTCGGTGCTACTAACGAATCTATGTGTCAAGAATTTTCCAAGATTATGCAGGGAGAATTTGAGATGTCCATGATGGGATAATTAAATTTCTTTCTTGGACTTCAAATTAAGCAAAAGAAGAATGGGATATTTGTATCTCAAACAAAATATTTGAAGGAGTTATTGAAGAAGTATGGATTGGATAATGCTAATGGAGCTGATACTCCAATGAGTTCTACAACGTTGTTGGATGCTGATGTAAAAGGTCCTAGTTACAACATCACTAAATATAGAGGAATGATTGGTTCATTACTCTATCTTATAGCAAGCAGGCCGGATATTCAATTCAGCGTTGGAATGTGTGCAAGGTATCAATCTGCTCCTAAGGTATCACATGCAGAGACAGTGAAAAGAATCTTCAAATACCTATGAAACACTTCAGAACTTGGCTTATGGTATCCAAAAAGAGGAAATGAGTATTTAATGACATATTCAGATTCAGATAATGGAGGATATAAAACTGACAGGAAAAGTACTAGTGGTCAATGTCAATTCCTTGGAGGCTCTCTGGTATCATGGTTCAGCAAGAAGCAGAGCACAGTGTCATTATCCTCAATTGAAGCTAAATATATAGTTGTAGCAAGTTATTGTTCTCAAGTACTATGGTTGAAGCAACAACTTCAGGATTTGGGGATATACTTAAAAGAGATTCCAATTTATTGTGACAACACTAGCACCATTAGCTTGGCCAAGAATCCTGTGCAACATTCAAGGACCAAACACATAGATATCCGACATCATTTCATTCGAGATCACGTGCAAAAGAAGGATGTCAAAGTAGAATTCATACCAACACACCTTCAACTCGCTGACATATTATCAAAGCCAATAGCTAAAGATCAATTCCTATATATTCGAAGAGAATTGGGAATGGTTAATCCCAATGAGTTGTAAGTTTTCTTGTTAATTATTATGTTTAAATGAGTTTTTGATGATAACCATACTGACTTTGGCATCAGAGTATTATATATTTTTTTTGCAGGTCTATCACTCGAGCACAAGAAGTTTCACTCGAGTGACAAGCTCATACTCACTCGAGTCAGTCAACACTGCTCGAGCACAGAACTTTTGTATATACTCTGTTTCTAAGCTTGTAAAATAGGGGTTAACAGAGGAGATAAAAATACCAAGAGGTTATTTGAAGTGCAACAGTTATAATTGTTCTCACTCGGGTGAGAAGGATCCTTACTCGAGCATGGTATGAACATACCTGGAGTGAAGCAAGAAAACTCGAGCAGAAGGAAGGAATTTATACAAATACTTATTCAAAGCATGGTTACTCAAATGATTTTGGAGGATTTGAGTTCAAAGATGAAAAATATAACAATATATGTTTAAATCATATACGCTTTTACATGTTTTATCAAATTTGTCTAAATGTCACTTGAGCATAATATGATCACACTCGAGCAGAGTATGAATAACACTCGAGCACTAGGGTTATTGCTCGAGTGTTGGAACTTATATCAGTTAAGTGATAGCTCAGACCGTCACACTTCCTGCTCTCACTCGAAGAGTTGCGTCACTCGAGGGTCGCCTCTCTTTAACTCCAACCGTTACCCACCGATTAAATGTCTCATTTTGCTTCAAATCACCGTTACAACTCTTCAATCTTCTTTATAAGGTGAGATTTATCCTCAGAGTTTCTCATTCCGTGCCCTAACTCTCTAAAACTTTCTTACTCAATCTTCAGTAAATTTGTGATTCTTGTTCTTCTCATTTCATTTCTAAATGGCTAGAACTAAGATTCCTGTTGTCTCCCAAAGATCTCATTCACCCTCTCCCACTCATTCTACTGCCAGTACTTCAGGAACTCCGGTACCAACACCTTCATCTCTTACATTGTCTTCTACACCAACACCTCCTCCTAAACCCAAAACCAAAAAGAGAACTCCAGCCAAGAAACCTAATCCAAAGCCTCAAATGGCTAAGAAGGATCAACCCCGCAAAAGAAACCAAAGGGTGTGGTTTTCAAAGAACCAATGATTACTCGGTCTCAATCCAGAGAAGTCAAAGGAAGAGGAAAAAAGAAGGACACTGAGCAACCACAACAATCTTCTTCTTCCTCCGATGAATCTTTCAACATGCAACTCCGGGAAGCAATGGAGAGGTCAAAACTTGACGCATTTGTTGGCAAAATTGCCTCTCAAGCCGGTGCCTCAAGTTCACACCATGTTGGTCAGTCTAGTGCGGCTGCTTCAAAGGTACCTTCTACATCATAGGCTCCAGAGGAAGAACATGTCACTAGTCCTCCTGAAGGTTTTAATGTTAAGGAACTGAAGCCACTAAAACAGAAGGTATATGATATTGAGTTTGCACATAGACATTTCTGCCCTATAGTTTATGTGGACTTAGATTATCTGAAGAAGAATTGTCATTTGGATTTATATCCTTATCTTAGATTTTATGCTCCCTGGCTGAATGTTCATATTCCTTATTCACCCTCTGTTGTGAAAACTTTTTATTGCAACATGAAAACCCACAACATACAATCTAGGAATGGAGAATTGATTGGGAAGCAGTATCTACCACTGTTAGAGATCAATTCATTATGATATTTGCTAGTATCATTAATGATTTACTTGGGTATGTTGCACCACCTCCAGATCCATCCACTCTTTCAGCCAATGAAGCCTTCCGGCTTTTAAGACCAAATGACCCAATAGGTCCTCTTAACTTTAAGCCTATTGACATGCTTGATTCTCATCAAGCCCTTCACTACATATACTCTCATAGCATGGTTAAGAAGTTCAAGAATTATACCCATTTTGCTCAGAGAGATTACTATTTGCTGGCCTCCTTCCTAGCCGGACAACAAAGAAATGTGGGGGAAATTATTTTTAGTGAGATGAGAAGATTTCGATTTTCTTTATCAAAATCCGTGACTATTCCATACCCTCAACTTGTGTCCCTTATCCTCATGAAAACAAAATATGGTACTTGGAAGGAACTGAGAGGGTAACCATTCTAAGGTTTGGTAAGACTCAACTGGCTCACATGAGTATCAATCTTCCAGTGAGTCAAATCAAGGCTACATCTCAGAGAGAAGCCACTCCATCAAGAGGTGATAAGGCTCAGTCGTCTGCTCAAGGTCAGGTTCCACCTCCATCTTTCCTCAATGCATCATTATCGACCTATCTGGGCGAAGTAATCAACCAAGCTGTGTCTGGATTGAAAAAGGAATTGAGGAATGAGTATGAGAAGTTGGTGGACAAAATGGAGTTAAAAGTCACAAAGCTGGTGGACAAGGCAAATACCAACTTTTATTTGATGTTCAAGACTCAAGAAGATATGTCAAGGAGAATCACTGATATGGAGATCTTCTTACGCTCTCACTTTCCGACTACGTCTTCTGAGGTGCCACATGAGACCACTCCTGCCTCGACTTCACCTCTTCATCAACAGACACATGTTCTCTTTACTGATCTGGATTCTAATATTGATGTCACTTATGATCGGTCGCCTTCACCACCACCTTCAGTGTAATATCCCAATTTTCGATTAAGGGATAATCGTGATTATTAATGGTAATTATGAATTTATCGGAATTATTAAGTGTTTTATGACTATATTAATTAATGTCATAATTAGTGGAAATTGGAAATGTTAGTGCATATGTGTGGTGTTTAAGATCAAGGGTGGTGATTCCTTGACCGTGGGTCGGGATCCAGTGCATTTAGCTTGTGTGAGCTTATTGAGGGAATGAAGGGGATGCTGACATGTGGCATTGTGGTGGCCATTGGATATGAGCATATGAGGACAAGGAAACACTTTTCTCTTTTCTCTCTCTCCATCCCTCCATTTCTCTCTCTCTCTCTCTCGTGCTCTCTCTCTCTTTCGCTGAACAAGGAAGAAGGAAGGATGAAAAGCTTGATCTTTGGGTAAGTAAATGCTTTCCATTGCTCAAGTTCCTTTCATAAATGTTGATCCTTGAATCATGGGCTCCATTTTGGTGTGTATAGTTGGGCCATTTGGTGTTGATTGGTGCCACACGAAAATCTGACTGTGTGAGAATCAAAGAGTCTCTTTGGAGAAGTTGATAAGGTGAGTAAGATCAATCTATCTATCTATGTGTCATGCCATTTGAAGTAGTTTATAAATTCTGGGAAATTTGGCCTAATCATGAGAATGAGTGCCACTGTTCATTTGGTATGTTTATGGCATGAGAATGGCATTTTGGAATGAGTTTATGTTAGATAGATAGATTAGAGATTGAAATATGATGATAGGATGAAATGGGAATTTTGATGAAATTGTTGCCCAAAACCCAAAGCATGATAATGGAGTAGGATTTTGATGATTCTGAGTATTCCATTGAATTTATTGGGTGATTTTGTGTGGGAATGGCTTTGGGTTAAGTTTTATGGCAATAGGAATCAATTGGGCAAAGGTTGAGGAGAGTGCCTCTGTTTTCTGCGTTTTCTGCTATCTGAGGTACTCACTCGAGCAGACTGGGGTGTGCTCGAGTGAAGTATGAACATCACCCGAGCAGAAGGGGTCTGCTCGAGTGAGGGTTGAAGGTCACCCGAGCAGGGATGAACTCTGCTCGAGTGCTGAGTGATTTTTCCCTTTTGATGCTTCGAGTTGTTTGGGTTTTATGAGCCATGCTCGAGTGAGCTTGGGGCTGCTCGAGTGATGGTGTGAGTCCAGTATGAAGGGTTGCTTTCTGGTCTTCACTCGCGGGCTGATCGCCACGAGTGTGCTCTGACACTCGCGAGCATTGCCTTCTCACTCGAGCACTGGGTGTCTGCTCGAGTGAGCTGGTGCTTCAGGTGGGAGGGGTGGTGCTCTCGGGTTGTTACTCGCGAGTAAGGTGCGCGAGTGTGCCTTCTCACTCGCGGGTGTGAGGTGTGTGCTCGAGCACATATGGCTGTGCTCGAGTGATCTTGTGCTTGGAGAGCTTTGTGTGCTCTCAGGTTCTCACTTCCTGGATTTCTCTTGCGGGTGCTCGAGTGAGGCATTTAGCCTTGTGCTCGAGTGAGGATTTTGTGCTCGAGTGAGCCAGTTCCTGAAAGTTTCTTTGTGCTCTCGGGTGAGCACTCGCAGTCTCACTTTCTCTTGTGCTCGAGTACTGTCCGTACCAATGCTCGAGTGAGAGCATTTGTGCTCGAGTGTCCGTACAATCTGTGCTCGAGCACGGTCATCTGTGCTCGAGTGATTCAGTGTAAAATCTCAGTTTTGTGCTTCCAAAAGGGGATATTTGGGATAGTTCTTCCTACCCTTTAGGAGTGTTGTTAGGAGTATTTAGTGACTCTAAAAGAGCAATAATGATAACCAATTAAGCAGTATAAAGTGAATTAAGTCTTGGATTAGAGAATAACTCTTCGTCCCTAATTGTGAAAATAGGCTTTGATATTTGCCTTCCTCGGGAGAGACCGGCGCTAGGACACGTCCGGAAGAACTCAGGTAGTGACTTTTCTCTCATATCTTGTATGATGTTTTGGTATGCATATCTTATCATTGAACTTGTGAAATGTGTGCCATGGTCCATTACGGCGCGAGCAGGTCAGCGTGAGCCGTATAGGGAGTGACAGTGGTCATCTCTAGTCGGCCGTTGGACTGCCGTCGTAATCGACATGGATCTTTGTGAATCCGACCCGTGAGGGCGTCGTATGTGAAAACCAGCCATGGGCTGTGTGTGTGTATCTTGCCTATGTGGCTTATGAATATGATATGCTTTATATGGATCCCAGCTGTGGTGAATTATACTGTGTTGACTGTTGTGATGCAATACAGCGTGAGCAATTCAGCGTGAGCAATCGTTAGGGATGACGTGCGTCATAGTAACCATTGCCGCTGCAACTGCCGTTGTAGTTGCTTGTGTGGATGATGATTTGATTACATGCATTATTGTTGTAATTATATGATTGACTTGTTACTACGGGGATTCTTTAGAATCTCACTCTCCCAAAATTAAACCTTTTAGACAGGGCTGAAGGATCGAGTGGCAAACGGGCGACGAAGAGTAGTTAGAGCTCCTGTTTGGGAGTATATTTTGGAAATATGGTTATCATTGTATATTTTGGACTTGTATTTGTAGATTTTGTGTAATCCCCACGTTAAGGGTATGGAATTGTGGCTTTGTGCCTTTGTAAATCCCTTATCTAATGAATGGAACCCGAGTGAGTCGGGAATTTATTTGCACTCTGATATTTGTAAATGGAATCCACCTGTTCAGGCCAGTGTTATTTTGTATTGAGAACTTGAGACCACTGTGAATAAGCTTTGAAAAATGTTTTTGCAAATCCGATTTTTGGGCAAAAGTGTAGCTTATTAAGTCCCAAATTTCATTATGGTCTCTAATTACAACTTAATTATGAGTTTAGGAACGATATCCCGGCCTAAGGTGGGAAGGGGGTTACATTTGTGGTATCAGAGCTGTAGTTCCTGGCAATGTGAGGATTTGCTAGGATGGCTCCTTAGTTGACCTTAATCCTTTGAGTTAGGGTAACTTAATGACTGATAAGTACTTGTTGTGTATACACATGGATATCTCTGCTAAGTTGTAGATATATCTAAGTCTTATGGATTATGTGTATACCTTTGCTTTGGTACTGACCTGGTGAATCATTGTAGAGTAAAGGACAACATGGTTCGCCCTAGAGGCAGACAAGGGGATCCAGATGTGGAGGAGTTGAATGACAATCCTCCTGACCCAATGCAAGAGATGATGGACCTCGTGCGGGAACAAAGAGATATGATCCGTGAGCTGAGAGAAGAGCTCCGGGAGGAAAGGGCCAAACGTAATGAGGAAAGGGCCCAGTCGACTCGTGAGGAGACTCAAGCCGAGACTCATCATGAGGAAACAGCTGAAGGGTCCAATCGGTCCCATGAATCCCTACCTCACACAGTGCCCAATCAAGAGTCTCAAGGGGTACTGGTTCGTGAGGGAAGAGGCTTGCAATACTGGGTCTCTGAATTTTGCAAGCATATGCCTCCAGTGTTCAGGGGGAGGTTTGAGCCCCAAGTTGCTGAAGATTGGTTGACTCGCCTAGAGAAGATCTTTGAGGTTCTTGAGTGCTCTACGGAGGTAAAGGCAAAGCTAGCTGTGTATAAGCTAGAGGGGGACGCCGACCGGTGGTGGCGGAATATCGCCATGTCACTTCGAAGCCGGAATGTGCCATTGACTTGGGAGTTGTTCCAAGAAAAGTTTAACGAGAAGTACTTCCCCAAGTCCGTGAGATTGGAGAAAGAGTCTGAGTTCTTGGCTATCAGGCAGGGAGATACGGAGAGTTTTGATGAGTATCTTTCCCGTTTCGTCCGACTATCTCGGTATTCTACGCATCTCCGAGAAAAGGATGATGAGGAGTGGAGCTCTGATATGCTTATCAGGGGCTTGAGGCGAGAACTGAAGAAGAGATTAGCCTCTCACCTATTTACTGACTTCAACAAGGCGGTGGAGCAGTGTAGGATTGTTGAGAACAATTTGAGGGATTGGTACCCCGCTAAGGGTAAAGACAGTCGCAGTGAGCCTAGCAAGGCTAACACGTCCCAGAAGCGTAAGGGACAAGGATCCTCATATGGGGGTGGTAACAAGAAGCCCTACCAGCCTGGTGGTCGTAGTGACCAGAGACCTCCAGCAGGACCGGTGTGCAATCAGTGCAGAAAGTATCATCCGGGAAAAACTTGTGCTGGGGAGGTGATTTGCTTCAACTGCAAGCAAGTGGGTCACATCTCTACTAAGTGCCCAAGACAGCCGGCAGAGCAAAGGCCCAGGAACCAGGGTCGAGTGTTCGCCATGACGCATGAGGAGGCCCGGAAGTCACCAGAGTTGATCCAAGGTAAAATTCTTCTCGGTGATAATGAGTTAAATGCTTTGTTTGATTCGGGTGCAAGTCATTCGTTCATAGCTTATGACTGCGTAAAGCGTCTGGGATTGCATGTGCATAGACTACCATTTGATTTGGTTGTGTCGACGCCAATGGGTGTCAAGGCCGTGGCGGCCGAAGCTTGCTTAAATTGTGTAATAGTTGTTGAGGGTTGGGAGTCTACAGTTGATTTGATCTGTTTGCCACTCCAACAACTAGAAGTCATTTTGGGTTTTGATTGGTTAAGAGCAAATGATGTGCTGCTTGATTGTGGTAATAAAAGGATCTCTTTCCGTAGTGCACAGCGGGATAGCAATGTAAATGCCAGTTTGAACTTGCTTTCAACAGCTAAAGCTGAGAGATATCTTGAGAAAGGATGTCAAGGGTATATGGTGTTTTTCTCCGTTCAGGGAGAGTTAGGTGAAGCTCTAGAGAGTATACCTGTTGTGAATGAATTCCCTAAGGTATTTCCAGAGGATCTTAGTGGATTGCCTCCGGAAAGGGAAGTAGAATTCCCAATTGAGATTGTGCCTGGAGCTGGTTCGATATCGAAAGCCCCATATCGTATGGCCCCTAACGAGATGGCGGAGTTGAAGAAGCAAATTGAAGAATTGCTTGAGAAAGGATTCATCAGACCCAGTGTATCGCCGTGGGGAGCTCCGGTGTTATTTGTGAAAAAGAAAGACGGAAGCTTGAGGCTTTGTATCGATTATTGAGAACTTAACAAGGTGACTGTTAAGAACAAGTACCCTCTCCCAAGGATTGATGACCTATTAGATCAATTATCTGGATCGTGCATATTCTCCAAGATTGATCTAAGGTCGGGATATCATCAATTGCGTGTGAAGGCGGCGGATGTTCCGAAGACTGCATTCAGAACGAGATATGGGCACTATGAGTTCCTTGTAATGCCCTTTGGGTTGACGAATGCACCGGCGGTGTTCATGGATTATATGAATCGCATCTTCCGACAGTATCTTGACCAGTTTGTGGTTGTGTTTATTGACGACATCTTGATCTATTCTAAGAGTAGGGAGGATCATGAGCAACACTTGAGAATTGTGTTGAGAATTTTGCGAGAAAAGCAACTCTATGCCAAGCTGAGCAAATGTGAGTTTTGGCTTACGGAAGTAAGGTTCCTTGGCCATGTGATCTCTCGCGACGGGGTATCAGTGGATCCCAGTAAGGTGGAAGCAGTACTTGAATGGAAAAGGCCAGAAACTGTTTCTGAGATTCGCAGCTTTCTGGGTCTTGCTGGTTATTACCGGAGGTTCATTCAGAACTTCTCGCGTATTGCATTGCCGATGACCAAGCTCACGAGGAAGGATCAACCGTTTTTGTGGGATGAATGTTGTGAGCGGAGTTTCACTGAGCTGAAGGAGAGATTGACTACGGCACCAGTGTTGATTATACCTGATCCCAGTGAGGCTTACGTCGTGTACAGTGATGCGAGTAAGCAGGGGTTAGGGTGTGTCCTGATGCAGCAGGGACGTGTGGTGGCCTATGCCTCTCGACAGCTGAAACCGCATGAGATGAACTACCCCACTCATGATCTGGAGCTTGCGGCAATTGTGTTTGCTTTGAAAATTTGGCGTCATTACCTGTACAGTGTGACTGTGGAACTGTACTGCGACCACAAAAGTCTCAAATATCTGTATGATCAGAAAGAGTTGAACATGAGACAGCGTCGGTGGATGGAGTTGCTGAAAGATTATAACCTGGAGATCAAATATCATCCGGGTAAGGCTAATGTCGTCGCGGATGCTTTGAGTCGGAAGGCGGTGCTAGTGGCAACAATGATGATCCAGGAATGGAAACTGATAGAGGATTTTCGGGATTTGAATCTCTCGAAGGAAATCCTGTGTGCCAGTTATGGTGTGGTCCAAGGGGAGAATGACCTGAGGACTGAGATTGAAGAAGCTCAAATGCATGATGAGCTAGCCCAGTCGATCCGAGCTAAGATTGAGCGAGGAGAGACTCGAGACTATGACTTGTCACCAAGTGGATTGGTGCGTTATCAGAAGAGAATCTATGTACCACTGAAGGCGGAGTTGAGGTTGAGAATTCTTGATGAGGCTCATAAGAGTCAGTATACTCTTCACCCCGGAATGACCAAGATGTATCACAATTTGAAATCTATGTATTGGTGGCCAGGGTTGAAGAGTGATGTGACAAAGTATGTGGCGCGGTGTCTTACTTGTCAAAAGGTGAAGATTGAACACCAGAGACCGCCAGGTTTGCTTCAGAGTCCAGAGATTCCAGAATGGAAGTGGGAGAGTGTGACCATGGATCTAGTGGTGGGTCTGCCCAAGATCAAGAACTACGATGCAATTTGGGTAATTGTTGATCGACTCACGAAGTCTGCGCACTTCATACCTATCAACGCTAGCTATTCTCCTGATAGGCTGGCTGAGATTTATATCAAAGAGATTGTGAGACTCCATGGTACACCGAAGAATATTATCTCCGATCGAGATCCTCGGTTTACTTCGAGATTTTGGAGGGCTCTACATGAAGCTATGGGTACTCAATTGAGGTTTAGCACGGCCTACCATCCTCAGACAGACGGACAGTCAGAGAGGACTATCCAGACTCTTGAAGATATGCTGAGAGCATGTGTCCTAGACTTCAAGGGAAAGTGGGACTATTATCTTCCATTGGCTGAGTTTGCGTACAACAACAGTTATCATGCGAGCATTCAGATGGCTCCGTATGAAGCACTGTATGGGAGGAAGTGCCAGTCGCCGTTGTGCTGGTCAGAGTTGTCTGAGAGGAAGTTGTATGGGCCGGATCTTGTTGATCAAACCGCTGAACAAATCCGAGTTATCAGGAAGAGGCTCCTTACAGCACAGAGTCGTCAGAAGAGCTATGCTGATAAGAGGAGAAGACCTCTTGAGTTTGAAGTGGGGGATCATGTTTTCTTGAGAGTGTCTCCGGTCACAGGCATCGGGAGAGCGATCAAGCGGAAGAAGCTGAGTCCGAGATACATTGGTCCATTTGAGATTCTGGCAAGAATCGGGCCGGTGGCGTATCGGATAGCCCTACCCCCAAGTTTGAGTCGATTGCATGATGTATTCCATGTCTCGCAACTCAAGAAGTACCAACCAGACCCTGAGCATATTATTGAGTATGAAGAAGTGGAATTGCAAGATAACTTCACTTATGCGGTAGAGCCAGAAAGAATCATCGATCGAGAAGAGCGGAGGCTCAGGCATCGAAGCTTACCGTTCGTGAAGGTGGTCTGGAAGGGAATGTCTCCAAGAGAAGCCACTTGGGAGGCGGAAGCGGACATGAGAAAGAGATTTCCAGAGTTTATGCCCCATGATGTGTAACAAATTTCGAGGGCGAAATTTATTGAACGGGGGGGAGAATTGTAATATCCCAATTTTCGATTAAGGGATAATCGTGATTATTAATGGTAATTATGAATTTATCGGAATTATTAAGTGTTTTATGACTATATTAATTAATGTCATAATTAGTGGAAATTGGAAATGTTAGTCCATATGTGTGGTATTTAAGATCAAGGGTGGTGATTCCTTGACCGTGGGTCGGGATCCAGTGCATTTAGCTTGTGTGAGCTTATTGAGGGAATGAAGGGGATGCTGACATGTGGCATTGTGGTGGCCATTGGATATGAGCATATGAGGACAAGGAAACACTTTTCTCTTTTCTCTCTCTCCATCCCTCCATTTCTCTCTCTCTCTCTCTCGTGCTCTCTCTCTCTTTCGCTGAACAAGGAAGAAGGAAGGATGAAAAGCTTGATCTTTGGGTAAGTAAATGCTTTCCATTGCTCAAGTTCCTTTCATAAATGTTGATCCTTGAATCATGGGCTCCATTTTGGTGTGTATAGTTGGGCCATTTGGTGTTGATTGGTGCCACACGAAAATCTGACTGTGTGAGAATCAAAGAGTCTCTTTGGAGAAGTTGATAAGGTGAGTAAGATCAATCTATCTATCTATGTGTCATGCCATTTGAAGTAGTTTATAAATTCTGGGAAATTTGGCCTAATCATGAGAATGAGTGCCACTGTTCATTTGGTATGTTTATGGCATGAGAATGGCATTTTGGAATGAGTTTATGTTAGATAGATAGATTAGAGATTGAAATATGATGATAGGATGAAATGGGAATTTTGATGAAATTGTTGCCCAAAACCCAAAGCATGATAATGGAGTAGGATTTTGATGATTCTGAGTATTCCATTGAATTTATTGGGTGATTTTGTGTGGGAATGGCTTTGGGTTAAGTTTTATGGCAATAGGAATCAATTGGGCAAAGGTTGAGGAGAGTGCCTCTGTTTTCTGCGTTTTCTGCTATCTGAGGTACTCACTCGAGCAGACTGGGGTGTGCTCGAGTGAAGTATGAACATCACCCAAGCAGAAGGGGTCTGCTCGAGTGAGGGTTGAAGGTCACCCGAGCAGGGATGAACTCTGCTCGAGTGCTGAGTGATTTTTCCCTTTTGATGCTTCGAGTTGTTTGGGTTTTATGAGCCATGCTCGAGTGAGCTTGGGGCTGCTCGAGTGATGGTGTGAGTCCAGTATGAAGGGTTGCTTTCTGGTCTTCACTCGCGGGCTGATCGCCACGAGTGTGCTCTGACACTCGCGAGCATTGCCTTCTCACTCGAGCACTGGGTGTCTGCTCGAGTGAGCTGGTGCTTCAGGTGGGAGGGGTGGTGCTCTCGGGTTGTTACTCGCGAGTAAGGTGCGCGAGTGTGCCTTCTCACTCGCGGGTGTGAGGTGTGTGCTCGAGCACATATGGCTGTGCTCGAGTGATCTTGTGCTTGGAGAGCTTTGTGTGCTCTCGGGTTCTCACTTCCTGGATTTCTCTTGCGGGTGCTCGAGTGAGGCATTTAGCCTTGTGCTCGAGTGAGGATTTTGTGCTCGAGTGAGCCAGTTCCTGAAAGTTTCTTTGTGCTCTCGGGTGAGCACTCGCAGTCTCACTTTCTCTTGTGCTCGAGTACTGTCCGTACCAATGCTCGAGTGAGAGCATTTGTGCTCGAGTGTCCGTACAATCTGTGCTCGAGCACGGTCATCTGTGCTCGAGTGATTCAGTGTAAAATCTCAGTTTTGTGCTTCCAAAAGGGGATCTTTGGGATAGTTCTTCCTACCCTTTAGGAGTGTTGTTAGGAGTATTTAGTGACTCTAAAAGAGCAATAATGATAACCAATTAAGCAGTATAAAGTGAATTAAGTCTTGGATTAGAGAATAACTCTTCGTCCCTAATTGTGAAAATAGGCTTTGATATTTGCCTTCCTCGGGAGAGACCGGCGCTAGGACACGTCCGGAAGAACTCAGGTAGTGACTTTTCTCTCATATCTTGTATGATGTTTTGGTATGCATATCTTATCATTGAACTTGTGAAATGTGTGCCATGGTCCATTACGGCGCGAGCAGGTCAGCGTGAGCCGTATAGGGAGTGACAGTGGTCACCTCTAGTCGGCCGTTGGACTGCCGTCGTAATCGACATGGATCTTTGTGAATCCGACCCGTGAGGGCGGCGTATGTGAAAACCAGCCGTGGGCTGTGTGTGTGTATCTTGCCTATGTGGCTTACGAATATGATATGCTTTATATGGATCCCAGCTGTGGTGAATTATACTGTGTTGACTGTTGTGATGCAATACAGCGTGAGCAATTCAGCGTGAGCAATCGTTAGGGATGACGTGCGTCATACTAACCATTGCCGCTGCAACTGCCGTTGTAGTTGCTTGTGTGGATGATGATTTGATTACATGCATTATTGTTGTACATTATATGATTGACTTGTTACTACGGGGATTCTTTAGAATCTCACTCTCCCAAAATTAAACCTTTTAGACAGGGCTGAAGGATCGAGTGGCAAACGGGCGACGAAGAGTAGTTAGAGCTCCTGTTTGGGAGTATATTTTGGAAATATGGTTATCATTGTATATTTTGGACTTGTATTTGTAGATTTTGTGTAATCCCCAAGTTAAGGGTATGGAATTGTGGCTTTGTGCCTTTGTAAATCCCTTATCTAATGAATGGAACCTGAGTGAGTCGGGAATTTATTTGCACTCTGATATTTGTAAATGGAATCCACCTGTTCAGGCCAGTGTTATTTTGTATTGAGAACTTGAGACCACTGTGAATAAGCTTAGAAAAATGTTTTTGCAAATCCGATTTTTGGGCAAAAGTGTAGCTTATTAAGTCCCAAATTTCATTATGGTCTCTAATTACAACTTAATTATGAGTTTAGGAACGATATCCCGGCCTAAGGTGGGAAGGGGGTTACATTCAGCCTCTGTTCCTCAGCCATCATCTCCACCCTTTGAGCCAGAGCCAGTTGACCCTTCCACTACCATGGTGCCTTTTGCCCTACCATCCGATCTCACTTTTCCTCAGCCCCCTTTTGATGCTAACAAACCAGGGGAGAAGGATTTGTGATGGTTTTTGAGCTATGTTTCTGAGCTTCTGGGGCGTGTTGCGTAGTTCTGTGTATTGGGGTAGGATTATTGTTATTTTCTATTTTCTGGTTTATTTTTGCTAGCATGGTTGTATATGAGGTCTTTATGGGTAGGTGATGATTCGAACTTAATATTGTACTTTTCATATTCACTAATGGTTATTTTCAAGTTTATTAAGCTTTTTATTCAGTTTTAATGGTTTTTGTGATACTATGACTTATCTTGGTTGTTAAGTGTCCATTGGAAGTATTGTAGAAAACATATGTGGGTAAGTGCAAAATCTGAAATTGAATCTAAACTTTAATGAAGATATGCATTTGGAAACATTGATGATGTTTTAAAAATTTTCACTCTAATCAAGATTCTTCTTAAAAATCATCACAAAGGTTTTGTCATCATAAAAAAGGGGGAGAATGTTAGATTCCAAGTTTTGATGATAATAAAAGGTAATTTTGTGCAAAGTATGTTTTTACAAGTTTAGAAAATGATTGCAAAGTTACCAAATGCATATGGCAAAGTTTGGAAATGTCTGCTGTAAGTTTTTACTGATGTACTCGAGCAACAGAGCTAGTACTTGAGCATGAAACTCTTTTGCACTCGAGTAGATGCGAGTGTTGGACAAAAAGTGTTTGCCCGAGAGCAAATTGCTATCAGTTCTACTGATGCACTCAAGCATCAAGCTCTTTTGCACTCGAGCACATGAAAGTGAGGGACTGCGAGTGTTTGGCCGAGAGTCATGCAGAACAGAGAAGTACAAGCATGCCCGAGTGATACATCAGCACTCGCGAGTGAGAAATGTAACTTTCTCAATTCTGATACAAGTGCTGAAGATAATAGTATATTATAGAAGAATATTCTTCTCACTCGAGTAGGAGTATGCATGCTCGAGTGAGGGCCCACATCACCTGCAAGTGCAAAATCACACTCTTGCTAAAATGGTATGCGAGTGTTGTCCAGAGACGTGGCTCTTAGTATAAAATACAAGGACACTCGAGCAGGAGGAGTTGTCCTCGAGTGAGGACCCACATCACTCGCAAGTGTAAAAATGCACTCTATGAAATCATGTGGAAGTGCAAGTGTAAAACTGAAGCAAAAGGAGAAAATATGGTTGCTCGAGTGAAGCTCTGCCAGAAGTCAAAAACGCACCAGTCCTACAGCGTTCAATCCGAATATGGTTTAATGATATTTATTCATTTTATTTTCACTTATTATTATTATATAACATCATTTAAAATGTATTATAAGTGTGATACAGGAGTTTGAACGTTTGAATTAAGAAGACACAGAGGAAGTCAAACAACGGCAGACAACATCATTACGACCATCCGAACACGTACCTACCGCGTTCAAAGATTTGAAATGTACACATGCTGTTCCACAATAACATGCCCCGCTCCATAATGATCATTATTCAAACGGGCAAAATCAAATGTCTATAAAAACAGAGTTCCAGAGACCATCAGAGATAATGAAGTGCAAGAATTCACATAAGAAAATTTAGGAGTCTCTGTTATTCATATTTTCTCTGTATTCATATCGTTCTTCAGTGTTTATCATATTTTCTCTGTAAGAGAGTCTGTATACACTTCAAATTCTATTTTTATTTGATCTCAAGGTATTGGGACCTTGAGAGGGTAGATATACTTACGAGAGAAGCAGTTGAGAGAATTCCTAGTAAAACTTTCTACTCATAAGACTTACAAGATACAAGCAGTAGAGAACGTTGCTATTCGTAAGACTTACAGTGGTGTAAGCTGGAGAGAACGTTGCTGCTCATAAGACTTGTATACGTAAGCAAGTGAGAAAGGTCATAGGTTGTTTTTCTGCATGTAAGACTTGTCGTAAGGGGGAGAGAAATTTCTTAGTGTTAGAATATTTCTGCTCGTAGTCCATTCGAGGACAATTGTTGTTTTGTGGGATTCTGAGAGCCCATTGAATCTTGGAAGCATAGTGAAAATCTCAGTAGGTCTTGATCTCTGAGGACTGGACGTAGGCCTGGTTTTTTAGGCCGAACCAATATAACTCTCTGTGTACTAATCCTCTCAACTCTACTCTATCTACAACTATTGTCATATCACCACATCAAACAAAAAATTTATCTCATCACCCAATTCACCCCCCCTCTTGGGTGAAGCTTGCCTCTTTCACAAAACAATTATACTAACCAATATCTTCAGGTATTAGGTGATTATTTTGTTCAAACTCCAACTTTTTCTAACAAAGTTAAACCTAACATTGAAACACTACTTTTCAAATCAACCCCAAACTTAAGTAAGATTTTCAAACTAAAAGATCTGATTTATTAAGAAAGGTTGAACGACAAATTAGCCAACAACAAACTAGCCGGCTTCAAACCACAACTATACCTTAAACTACTCAATCTTCATCATCCAAATCTAAAGATGTTATGAATTTTAAACAATTTTCCCAAACTTAAGAAACAGACTCAGACCACCTTGAGCCAGAAAATACTCAAAATCAACCATCAACACTAGAAACGGTCTTCAAAACTCTATTATCTTAGAGCCAACCTTCCAGATATTCTGGTTGAAGAAAGAATAAACCAAAACTTCAAATCTTTCAACACTGATAACATTTATATATGAACGGAATATAAATGGTCAAAATGAATCAAACATCCTCCAAACTCTTCAACAAATGACAATGGTAAGCACAACATACGAAATTGCAATCGATTTTTCAGATGAAATGATTACTAATCTTTTAGTTTCTAGTTTTACTGGACAACTTAAAAATTGGTGGGATAATTATCTTTCTTCTGAAGATAAAAATTATGTGTTTTTCATCTGTTAAAATTGAATTTGATGGAACACCTATTACACATAATGGCCAACCCATTCCTGATTCCATAAACACTCTTCTTTATACAATCAGTAAACATTTTGTTGGTGATCCTTCTATATAGAAAGATCGATCAGCTGAACTCCTTTCAAATCTTAAGTGCAAGTCTCTATCTGATTTCAGATAGTAAAGAGATGTATTCGTAACCAGAGTACTCACAAGAGATGATGCCGATCAACCATTTTGGAAAGAAAAATTCCTAGCTGGATTACCTACATCTCTGGGTAATATAGTTAGAGAAAAATTGAGAAACAAAAATGATGGCAACATCCCTTATGAGCACTTGATATATGGACAACTAATCTCATATGTCCAGAAAACTACTCTTAAAATTTGTCAGGATGACAAAATCCAACACCAACTAGCCAAAGAAAAGGCTACAAGTAGGAAAGAATCGGGAGCTTTCTTTGAACAATTCGGATTTCGTATTTGCAAACAATCCAAACCTCACCGTAAATCTTATTACAAAAAGAAAAAACATGTCTACCAAAAATACAAACCTAGTACACCCCCATGTAGGCTTAAACAAGTTCAATCCAAACCAAAGGTTCATTTTCCTAAACAAACAAAAGTTACTTGTTTTAAATGTGGCAAACCTGGTCATATTTCTAAATATTGTCACTTGACTCAAAAACTACGAAAAATCAATTTATTGAAGAGCCTCTTCTTGAACAAATAAAAAATCTTTTGATTGAAATTTTTGAATCAGAAATTGAAAGTAGTCTTTCTGAGGATCTTAACAATATTCAAAACGAAGATCTTCCAAAAAAAACTCCTCTTCATAAGTTAATATTATCTCAAAGGAACAAGATTTACTTCTTGATATCATTAGTAAACTTTCAAATTCTAACAAAGGAGAAAATATTTTCAAACTAAGAGAAATTCTCAATTAGATTCATTCTTTTCAACAAATATGATTTAACAGAAGTTTTAAACATATTTAAACACTCTGTTAAACAAACAACTATCCAAGATCTTCAGTACGAGGTAAATAAGTAAAAAACCTCAAAACTAAAATTAGTCTTATCAAACTTCAACAAGATACCCATGCAACTACCATATCCCAAATTCAGGATATCCCACTTGCATCCAAATCTGAAACTGAAGGGCAATAGGAAACACCATCTGATCAGGAAGATGAAGATCTTTCTAAACCATTTTTAAACTTTATTTCAAAAATATCAGTTCAAAAGTTTTATGTCCATGCTAAGATCATTATTAACAATGATTTTGTTTTGGAAAAAACGTTTTGTTTGAAACAGGAGCTTATTCTAATTGTTTTAAAGAAGGAATCATTCGTACAAAATATTTTGAAAATATAACCAGAAGGTTTAATGGCATTAATGGCTCATGCTTAGACATCAGATACAAAGTTTCAAACATTGTTATTGAAAATAAAGGTTTAAAGATTAAAACTCCATTTATATTGGTTAAAGATATAGGAACCCAGATTATTCTTGAGCCGCCATTTACAAGGCTCTTATTCCCATACATGACTGATGAAAGTAGAATTTTGAAACAACATCTGGGTAAAACAATTTTGTTCCCTTTTACTCAAAAATCCAAAGTTAAAGAATTAAATCTTCTTTCTTCAAAACAACAACAAATTAATTTCCTGAAGGAAGATATTTCTTTTAAACGTATAGAAACAAAATTGTGTCAAACACAAGTTAAACAAAAAATCCAAACATGCCTTGAAAAAATCCATCAAACTATCTATTCGGGTTTATCAAACGCGTTTTGGAAGCACAAAAAACATATAGTTGACTTGCCTTATGAAACAAGTTTTTCGGAAAAACAAATTCCAACTAAGGCGTGACCAATTCAAATGACAGTAGAACTTCTTGAAACTTGTAAAAAGGAAATTCAAGAACTTTTGAACAAAAATTTGACTCGCAAATCTTGTAGCCCATGGTCTTGTGCTGCTTTTTTTTGCAAATAAAGATGCAAAAATAGAACGTAGAGCTCTATGACTTGTAATCAATTAGAAGCCTTTAAGCGAAGCGTTACAATGGATCAGGTACCCAATCATAAACAAATCTTACCTACTTAAACGTTTGTATTCAACAAAAATCTTTTCAAAATATGACATGAAATCTGGATTTTGGCAGATTTAAATTTCTAAACACGATAGTTATAAAACTTCTTTTACTGTGCCTTTTGGTCAGTATAAGTGAAACGTTATGCCTTTTGGTTTAAAAAATGATCCTTCTGAATTCAAGAGGATCATGAACAAGATCTTCAATGATTATAGTCAGTTCATCATTGTATACATTAATGATGTATTAATCTAATCTCATTCGATAGATCAACATTTTAAACATGTTTACTAATTTATCAAAATTGCATAAACAAATGGTTTAGTAGTTTTTTAACCTAAAATTAATCTTTTTCAAACTAAGGTCAGATTTCTTGGTCATTGGATTTGCCAAGGATCCATAACGCCAATTGAACGAGAAATTCAATTTGCTAGTAAATTTCCCGATCAAATCATTGATAAAACACAACTTTAAAGATTTTTGGGATGTTTAAACTATGTTGCTGAGTTTATTCCTCATCTTAGCAATTTTATTAAACCGCTTCACCTTCATCTTAAAACGAATCCTCCTCCGTGGACGGATATTCATTCAAACATTGTTAAGCAGGTTAAACTTCAGGTTAAGGAGCTTCCCTGTCTTAGCCTTCTTGATCCCTCTACTTACAAAATTGTTGAAACAGATGCCTCTAACATTGGTTATGGTGGCATTCTCAAACAGCATATAGACAGCAAAGAGAAAATCGTATCTTTTACGTCTAAACATTGGAATACTGCACAGCAGAATTATTCCATAATTAAAAAAGAAATTTTGGCAATTGCTTTATGCATTTCCAAATTTCTATATGATCTTTTAAACTAAAGGTTTTTAGTTCGCACTAATTGTAAATTGGCAAAAGACATTTTACAAAAAGACATTAAAAACCTTGCATCTAAACAAAATTTTTCCCAATGGCAAACTATTCTAAGTGTTTTTTATTTTGACATTGAATTTATCAAAGGCACTTCAAATTCTTTACCAGACTTTCTTACCCCGAGAGTTTTTACAAGGTAGGTAGTAGATCTGAGTGAAACCACCAAACACCAAACTCTCAAAATGCCTAGGAAAAAGAAAGATCCTGATGAAAAATAGGATGACAAACTCAAGGGTGTCATGCAAGATGCCTAAAATCAAACAGTCTTTAGCAAAAGTTTGGAGGCAATCATGCAACAACCTCTACAACAATACAAGTCCCAAACTCAAGGATCCCAGCAGCAGAGGCAATCTCAAATGGGGTCATCCACTCCATCTAGATCATCAATCCAGAAACCTCAAACAAAAGCTACTTCAAAAAAATAAACTATTGCGTCTTATGCTCAGGCTTACGCCCAGAAGAACCTTCCTGAAACTACTTAGGGACAAGTATTGGTGTAAGGGAAACAAAAGGCCCTTCCTCCAATTCCTCAAGAAGCCATAACCAAATAGGAGTATGATTTGCTGAACCAAGCACCTTCAGAGCTACAGATTTAGCCAAAAAAGTCTGCTACTCCAAATCAAAAGCAACTGGCAATTGCAGCTCCTTCATCCAAAGCAATTGTCAGTTAAACCCAAACATAGACATACCTTATTTCCATAAGGAAAACCAAACAAGGAATATTGTCCAGGTGGAACCAGAATTTTTCCACCAAAACCCAAACCAAGTCTCTTTAAATGTTTTCCCTTTTGGATTTCATTTTAGGCCGACATATTTAAGAAAAACGAGAGAGTATTATGAGCTAATTTTGGTTTATTCTGAGTCCAATAAGATAAAATGAGAAAAGGACAAAAAGAATAAATCATCAATAATTTATTGTACTCTCCAAATTTTGAAAGTTCTCACCCCTTCCCAGTGGGGACAAGATTTACACAAACCAAGATTTTTTGGGATAGAATATGATCTTGAAGTATACAATTATTGGGATTATGTTGACGCATGGTCCAAATGTCTTTTGGGATCAAAATGAACTTTTCAAATATACTTGGTTTATTTATTTCAAAACCCAAACCGAAACCAAGTACCAATGTCCTCAATGGTTTGTTTATTGGTGGGGATTTTTTGGTTCATCGCGAGAGATTCTTCCGCCAAAGGTTTTACAAGCCTTTGAGTTATTTAAACAAAAATTCAACATTAGTGATGATCCTTTTCCAATCGATCTTCACTACTTTTCCAAATTATCTTTATCTTTGATATTTTCCTGGAAATACAATTTTTCTCCAGTAAATGAACGATCGACGCTCCTAGCAGTATTGTAAAGAGTCCCTTTTGTCAAATGGTAGGCTCGATTTGATATTAGCAGGATTGACACAAAAGTAGTAGAAAATGGTTTAAGGAATATCCTTAACACCTCTGTATGATGAAACAAAGCAAATTCCTAAATCAGAAATCGAGGATCCAGTCTATCCTAGCAACAACAATGGACAAGACTAACCTAATAAACTAACTCAACTCAATGCTACAGATTCTTCAACAGCAAGATCAAACTCCTTCGACCAGTCATCCAGTCTCTTCATCAACCTCAGACAATCAAGAGGATGACGAAGAAATATTTGTTGTAGATTTTGGCGAGGACTAAACACCTCCAAAGACTTAGTATTATTTTTAAAGTTTTTGCTGTAATTCTGCAAACTAGTACTGTAGCATCACATATGTCCCATATCACTGTAGTGTCAGTAGTACTATGCAAATAGTGTTAACCGAAACTGTTCAAACAGTGCCAGTCACTAATAGGTCAACGATCAAAACACTATTCAAACAGTAACTCACCTGTCTATTTAAACGAATTCAGTTTCACTTCAAAGGCAGGTTCGGTTAGAGAGAGAAAAACTCTAGAGAGAAATGCTCCAAGGGTCTAGGCATAGTTACCTCCTACTTCCTTCTTCCATCTTCTTATCCCTTCCATCTGTAAGTTCTTATGTTTTATTTTCAATAAAATTCTTTAGTTCTTTATTTTCTTTGCATCATATCCTTCTCCACCTATGATAAACTAGGGAGGCAGGTTCTATGAGCTGAGTTTGGTAGGTTCTACCACCTTTCAGTTCGTACGCCCATCATTTCATTGCAGAGCATCTCCCTTTCATGCATCTTTAAATTTTTAATTATGCCTTAAGAAGTCCGTGTTCTCCCTTTCTTTACATGCTTCTCCCTTCTTTTCTTTAGATTCACCTTCAGGGCCCCTCTCCCTTCTTGGTATCAGAGCCTGAAGGTGAAGTAAGGATGTAATAAATAGATCTGGATCTAGTTTTATGGCATTAGAATCCTTGTTAGCGAATTAGTATGATTTAAAGATCTATACTCGATAGCACGCTGTATATAGTTCTTGTTTATCATACATGAGTCCATCCATGGGTTAAGCTGGCCATAAGTCCCGTGTGTTAAGGTAGGTGTGGTGCCCCACACAGTAGTGTATGATAAGCAAAGATTTTATATACCATACGTTGGCTAGAGTTAGATATGAGAAATCTTACTAATTTCTTGACAAGAAATTCTAATCTATAAAAAATGATGCAATTTTACTTAATATACCACTATGGATCCAAAAGGTAATGATACTATGGCAAGGGAGATAAGATTATTTGAGTTTTGTTTCGATTTTGATTTGGCTTGTATTCTACTCTTTTCATTCAGCCATTTTTATTTAGTCTTTTCATATTCGATCTGCCTTTCTATTCTGCTCTTTAAATTCTGTCAATTTAAATTTTGCAATTTAAATTATATCTTCTCTTTTGCGTTCCTTTTCATTTAAATGGGGTAGTAGTAGTTCTTCTTCTACTCCATCAAACCCTACGCTAAATGATGCGGGATCAAATAAGGGATGCTACCTTTGGGTCCCTAATTTAAATAAGGGACGCCATCGAACTTTGGCATCCCTAATTTAATTAAGGACTCCAAAAGTTGACTTTTGGCATCCCTATTTATATTAGGGATGCGAGTTGTCTTCTTCGAACTTAAATATATATATATATATATATATGGCCAAAAAATTCCATTACAACATATAGCACCCTCCTTGCTCCCCTTCCTTTCTCTCACCCCCCACGACATTTCTCAATTTCTCTGAGAGGAGTTACAAAGAGAGACCCACACTCCATAGATTCAAATGGCTTCTTCCTTCGATGTTCTTGCCATCCTCCCCGCTCTCATCCTCGCTCTCATCATGCCCTTCAATGCCCCTATTTGGGATAGTAACTCTCTCTTCATCACTTCTCAAATCTAACATGCCTGTCTGTTTATTATTATTATTATATAATTTCCTCTCCTTTTTTACAATCAGATCCAGTATGGTGCATGTGGAGATAAAGAAAATGGATTTTTGAATTCAAAAGTTTGACTAAAAGAGTTCCGTAACCAAAAAGAGAATGGAGAAAGCTAGCAATTGTGTTCAATAAAGTTATCGTAGAGGATTCTAGTTTGGAACTTGTGTTTGCTTCTGTAGGTGATGACCTCAGCATCTACAGGCGCATTGTTTGAATTTCAAATGATTTTAAAAATGGGATGCCTAAAGTTTACACTTTAGACGTCCCTTTTTAAAGTGTGTCTAAACTACTAATGAATAATCACTCAAGCATTCAAGTGATTGTTTATCAGCAGTTTTTAAATCACCTTCTCGGATTTTTTTATATTCTTTCAAACTCATTTAAATCTTGATTATCTTGTTCTTAACCATTCCTAATCATCATTAACCAATTTTACATGAGGATTTTAAGTGATTAAACTTGGATCAGAGCTCAATGGCCAAAAAACAACTTTATGTCATAAGCTTCAATGGCTACTTCCAACGTACATCCAACAGTCATATTCTAAGATACTCAACGGGAAGAATGTGCTCAACGGTCAAATGCTCTTCATCAACCATAAAAAGAGAGGCATTCAAAATGAACAACTATGAAAGCCTATACCTACAATATCGATATGCCGATACTCTAAATTTTACCCAACCAAAGCTCTATAATCATAGTCCCACCATATACTTCATTGTTAATCATTATCTATGTTACGAGTGTAAATTGTCTATTAGAAAGTGCAAGTATACATTGTCGTCAACAAGTAATATAGAAGTTAGTAGAGTATCGTTTTCTCGAGGATTGATCACGAAGTACTAAAATGAGTAATTTTAACTCTATTTAGTCGATCGATTAGTTGGTGATTGAGAGTACAAAATAAAAGATAAGTAAATATGAATGCAAATGATATTAAACAACTATTGAGAAAAAGCCCTAAGGGTCAGATTTCACTTAACAAATTCAGGATTGAATCACTCATCTATTCTAGCCCAATTTATTCCATATGATTGATAGTCGAGTTTCCCTAATTTAATTACTAGCCTCTTCCAAGGTCAAGCAATTCTATAATTCATTGCTAATTCAATATATTCCTATATGAATTTAAGCAATTTATTATGCATTAAGATTTATGGAACTCAGTAAGACTACACAACTCATATGAATATATTCCTATTTGATATGCAAGTCATGGTTTTAATTATATGATCTACACACATGCATCTCCTTTTGGTCTCAACATGCATATTGAAATCATTCAAAAGGTGGTCAATCAATCAAAAGCATTAAGAACAATAATTAAAACTCAATCATGAAGGAGAAATTAAAACTAGATTTAATAAGTTAAGATTTAATCCATCATTGGTAAGCTACGTCATCATCCTAGGAAAATAGAAATTTAGATCATGATGAAATTAAAAAAAAATAAAAATAAATTAACATTACATAAAACTAGAATGAAATTCTCATAAATACTACATAAAAATTGAATATTAAATTCTCAAACATAAATATGCAACCAAAAGATGCATGAAAAATGGAGAAATATAGCCATCCATTTAGAAAGTTAAATAGGCGGCATGTAAAAAGTAATACAATCTTAAGCCTTCCATATAGGAGGCATGCAAGAAGAAAAAGAAGAGAGGAAAGTAATAGATATGAAATGGATGTGTGTGAAGAAGAGAAGAGAGTAATGGATATGAATTGGTGTAAGTGAAATGTGAAGGAGAGGGTGGCTATATATAGGGAAGAATGAAGTAGGGTAGATGAAGTGGTAGATGAAATGTGATAGGTGAAGTAGTAGATAGAATATGGTAGATGAAGTAGTTAGTGAAAAGAAAGATGGAGTGGTAGATGAAGTAGTAGGTGAAAAGAAAGATGAAAAGGTAGATGAAATGGTTGGTGGAATAGTAGATGCTTCCCGCTTTCAAATTCCAAGCAAAATTCAAAACCCTTAGAGATAGAACTGGATTTTGGTCTCAACATAAAAAATGTAGAGCTCTTTCTTAGCTTTTTATCCATATAAAGAACGTCACAATCCGACATTTAGAGCTCCAGATATTGTCTGAAAACTGAAAGAGGGTTTAATTTAGTATTTTCTAAGAAATTCTATTTTATGCCAAAATCATTATTTATTTATTAATTACACCCAAATTTATTAAATTAAGCTCAAATATCATCCATAAAATCATCATATAAGGGAAAATAAATATGCAAATATTTTACTTATCAATCTACTTCATTTAGGGAAAAGTATGCCTTCATTATAATCAGTCTATCATTGTGAGAATTACTCAAGCTTGGAAGATCTTGAGTGGGAAATGGATTGTATCCTTACGGTGTGTAAGGGGGAGTTCTCATCTCGGTGAGAGATTGTAAATGGCCTCACAAGTGCCCAGCTAAACTTGTGGAATTGTAGTAGTTCTCAAGTACTCGGTTAAATTTGAGGGAGATAGTGGATTGAAATCTCAGGAGGAGCCTGGGGACTAGACGTAGATCATCAAAGATTGGACCGAACTAACATAAATCACAGTTTGCATATTCTCTTCCTTTACCTTTTATATTTCTAACATACCTGATTTGTTTAATAGATTGTGATTTTATAGCTCATTATCTTTATACTTATTATTTTCAATAACATGCGAAAAGATTTTCAATGTTTTTAAATTTTTATCTTATACTCAATTCACCCTTTCTTGGGTGTCAACTGAGTTTAACAACTGTAACCCCCTCATGGTAATTACATCCAGATTAAGAAATTTAAGTGAAATAGAGACCAATAAAATGCAATCAACAATTTATAATCCCTCAACGCGGGATGGGGTATTTCAAAAATCAATTCAAAACGTACTTAATCCTGGTCTCACATTCACCTGCGAATGTAATTACTTGAGAAATCAAATCACATAATAAATATCAGAGTGCGGAACTAAAATCCCGGCAAACCCCGGGCTACTTCATAAATATATATAATGGGTTTAAGTTTCCCAACAATGGGGATTACATCTCCAAAATATTCATTTACATCTCATACACACTTAGTAATCCCAAAACCAAAATAAAGATAACCAACTACCGCTAAAGTTTCAGAGTAATCCTAACTACTTCTGGTTGTCCGCTTCCCTTTCGAGCCACTCGCCCTGTCTGAAAAAGTTAGTCATTTGGAAAGAGTGAGATTCTAAAGAATCCCAGTAGTAACAAATCATTCATACCACACCTAATCACATAGCATATGAACAAATCACCACATATCAGCAACACAGATCACACTCTACCCTCATCCCCTTTTACAGCCGAGAAGGCACACCGTCCTAACCCGAACCGTTGTTAGCAACTCAAGGACTGTTGGTATAGCAATGCATACAAATAGCCTTACGGCTCACATATAGCCTTTTGGCCCACAATTAGCCTTTCGGCCCACATAATCACATATATCACACCCTAACCTTATCCCCTTTTACCGCCGGGGAGGCACACAGCCCTTACCCGAACCGTTGTTAGCGACTCAGAGACTATTGGTATAGCGGTGCTTACACAATTTTCACAAAACTTGCAGCATACGAATCCATCTCAGAACAATGACATAGCACACATACAATGTATCACATAAGGTATAAAGAAAGAGTCACTACCTGTATCTTTCCTGACTGGCTCCGGTACTATGGTCTCACGAGGGCGACAGATATCAAATCCTATACCAAATTAGGGACAACCAATCAATCTCTTTTCCAAGTTCTCAATTTCATAATACACTTAGTTGGTTATCATTTAGGACTCTTTAGGTGACCACTAAAGACCTAAACATATGCTTAAAGGGTTTGAAGAAACTACCCCAAAGACCCCTTTTTCAAAGGCACAACACTGATTTCTGACAGCCTCACTTGAGTGAAGACGACCTCACTCGAGTGATGAGAGAATTGTGCTCGGGTGAGAACGACTCTCACCCGCGAGTGCTTGACCGAGAACAACCTTCACGTCAGGTAGTGCTCACAACACTCGAGCACCAAGCTCTGTACTCGGGTGATGGCCCCAAATATGCTCGAGTCCCCGAAAGTGTAACATAACGAGTGACAACCCGAGAGCATAAACCACTCCAGAGGCACCAGCTCACTCGAGCATGACACCCAGCACTCAGGTGAGACAACTATGCTTGTGAGTGTTAGAGCACACTCTTGGCATCAACCAGCGAGTGAGGACCCGAGAGCAACCCTAACTCTGGATTCACACCATCACTCGAACAAGCCCAAGCTCACTCGAGCATGATCATCCCTCACTCGAGAACAAAGAAATGCACTCGAGCCTCATTCAAAGAATCCAAGCAAAACTCAAAGCAGAAAAGGGAAAAATACACACAACACTCGAGCATGATCTTCCTCTACTCAAGTGTTGTGCATTAGAGACCAGAAACGCAGCAAATGACAGAAAATACCAGATGGTCAAATTCATACCCAATGATTCCCAAACTCTACCAAAAGCTCATACACACTTAGCACTGACTAGGGAACACATTGGTAACCTCTCAAACACCCCCAAAACCTTTTCGACCACAATCATGCACTTAGGTCTCTATGACACAACCAATGTCCAAATTTCATTCAATTCATTTCCCACATTCTAAACTAAATCCAATACTCAAATATCTTCACAATGAATAAATCCCAACATTAATCACAATGAAATCCATACTTTCAACATTTACACAAACTCAAGGCTAATTTCCAGATTTTCCCAAACTCATCCAAAAATCACAAACAATATATCAAAATGCACTAAATGCCTACCTCTTCACTTTGCCAAATCCAGAATCTTGATTCTCCCACCTCCAATTTCGAATCAACACTCAAATCACCACCTTTCAAGATTTTGAAATCACCAAGTTGAAGCTCTCAATGAGATGCACAACATTAAAGAAGAGGATTAGGGCATTAGAAGATCACTGCTTACCCAAAATCAAAGCTTTTCCTTTTCTCTTTCTTGCCTCAAGGTCGCCAGAAACAATGGAGAGAAGAGAGAGATTAGGAGATGAAAATGATGATGATGAAACAACTCCTCTCCCTTGCCCATGCCTCTTAGCCGAATAGGAGAGAGAATGAGGGAAAAGTGAGCTTTTGTCTCCTTGTGCCTCATCCAACAACCACCACAATGCCACATGTCCATATCTTGTCCATTCTCTCCATGAGCTTACACAAACGCAGAGCATAGGATTCCGACCCATGATCAATGGATCTCAACCCTTGATCTCAAATACCACACACATTTATACCAAATTCACCTCACATTAATTCCAAAAGTGTTTAATTACACTAATTACAATCAAATTCATAGTCATTAGCCCTTAACCACGAATTGGGATATTACAACAACAATAACTCTAATTAACATTGAACAAAAAACTGGACCGGGCCGGACCAGCTGGTTGAACTGGTAGCTGGTTAGTGGTTCGGTCTAATTCACCCATTGAACCGTGAACCGGTAGAACCAGTTAAAATGGGAAATTCGGTGGTTGAACTGGTTGGACCATTTTTATTTTTTTTATTCTTTTAATTATTATCTCGCTCTATTTTTTAGGGGAAAATGAAGGTTGAAGACCAAAAGGAAGAGAAAAGTAGGTAAAGAAAGAACAAATCTAAAAAAAGAAGAGGATAATGAAAAAAATTATTTAAAAGGATATACTAATTATAGAAAAGGAAATATCATTGCGTAAGTATAGGCATTATAAGTAATACTAATAGATTTTAAGCATTTTTTTGACTAAAGATCTTCATTTTTATTTATAGAAGTTTAAAAATATATTAATATATATATATATATATATATTACCACTAATAAATTATAACATTTTAATATGACAGGTCTGACTACCGGTGAGACCTCGATTGATCTATTGACATTTGAACCTATGTCGTGACCGGTTCATTGCCTATTTGATTTTTTGTTCCTTGCTAATTAATACTCCATATTTCTAGTTATAGCGTTAGTATATTTTACATGCTCAAATGCCTATATATATTCGGCTAAAGTATACTTTTAGTTCTTTAAATTTTATGTGAGATATACTTTTATTCCCTTAACTTTATAAAGTAAACTTATGGTCCTATAATTTTAACATCGTTAATGTTACTAGTGGAAAATATTGACGTAACAAACTCAAGTGATGACTATGCAACTGAAAAGCATATTTAAGTTTTAATTTTTAATTTTTAATATAATATATTTAGATTATTAAACTAAGATAAACGGACAAATAGCTGCAAATGAAATATATTTAAGTTTTTGAACTAATATATTTAGACTATAAAACTAAAATTTTTTAATACAATCAAGGTTTTGATATTGATTGGTTCATTAAGGTTTTAAAGTTTTTCAATTTACACATATTTTAAATTTATAATTAATAGCATTTAATTACACAGTTATTATTTAAGCCTGCATAGTCATCACTTGAGTTTGATGTATCATCGTTTTCCGTTAGCAATATTAACGGTGTTAGAATTATAGAATCAAAAGTATACTTTATAAAGTTAAGAGACCAAAAATATACCTCGTGTAAACTTAAAAAACTAAAAGTATACTCTAACTATATATTTGCTTAATTTAACTCTATATATATATATATATATATATATATATATATATATATATATATATGGAGTTCTTTCCTTCTTTGGGTGAGCTTAAGTTTGCTCATAACTTTTAAAGCTTGTTAAGGTAAAAATGAATCTAGGACGGAAATAATTCTTGTTCAAGCCTTGAGACAGAGATGAGGCAGAGAGAATTGCAAGGATTGGAAAATATTGGAACACCTTCACTGATAATAATTTATAACTCCTATTTGCCTTATCTTTATTGTTTATATTCGAATTGTTGTAAAACTAAGGTTATTGAATCCAGACCGGACCGGCCCGGAAACCCGCGAACCGGCCGGTAAACTATTATAAAAAAGAAATTATTTTTTCTTTAGAATTTTATACTATAAGTCTAAAATTTTCAATTTCTCACCGGTTTTGCCCCTGTCTGACCCACTGACCCTTAACCCAGTACCCCGACCGGTTCAATGCCCGGTCTGAGTTTTAATACCTTGTGTAAAACTAATATTCATATATATATTTTTGGCATGATTTACATTTGCATTAGTTGTATTTCCTTTTCAAGCACGCTCATGATGAAGTGATAAAATGCTGTTGAGGGTTTCTTTAGCCCACATACTTCTTCTCCATTTTCTCTCCATTCACTTTCCCAACTATTAGATTAACTTTCAAATGTTGGGATTTAATATTTTATAACAATATATTTTAATCTTAAATAAAAATAATAATTTAGATATAATATTAATAGTTTAAATTTATCTATAGCATAAGAACTTTGCTGCGAAATCCTACATCATTCTCCATAAATGAAGACGCCGGCATTCCTAAAGATCGCAGTGAGGGTTCTGCCAAAGGAAAGATGGGGTTCTTACTTTTAAATTTTGTAGACTTTTTCCTCTTATAGTTTATTTAGCGCTAGTTTTTTTTTTTTCCATTACAAAAAAAGTTTAGATAGGTTGGGTCCCGAGAATTCATTAGGGCCAGAGCATGCCTTGGAACTCAAATAACATTTACAGATATACGTAGATATTGTCCTCAACAAAGGTCCTTACATTAGTGGGATTTGAATTCACAATCTTATTATTATGAGTCAATCTCTTTACCAACTAAACAAACCTTTATTAACATCTTAATGCTAGTGTTGGCAATAAAGAACCACTCATATGATAATCCAGACACTTCCCTCAATTTCGCACTATCAATCTCAACATTAGTCTCCCTCTCCATAGAAGTCACTTTGTACTCTTTTTTATTATTTGCTTCCAAATTTGATTAAAACTCCTTAACAAGTTCAGGATAACAGTAATCTTCACTTGCCAACACTTAATTCAAACGTACATATATATCAAGATATTCTCTAACATCAAAATCAGCCAGCAACTACAGATTCTAAACAAACTGACATACTTATATCAACTTGAAGAATATAGAAAACTCTTCACTTGCCAACACTTGATTCAACATCATCGCTTTGTTGAGGAAAAATCGCTTTGAAGGAGAACCTACGTAATGGAAAAGGCTTATCAGAAATGGTTTTTTGGTTCTCTTCACTATATATAATGATATTTGTGTTTGACAAATCCTTTCAAATATGATTATAGATGAATATCAACTCGGTAATCAACTAATAATTTACTTCAATAACATTTACCACTTTGTCTTATAGATGAACATCATCAACAACAACAACAATAAAACATTTATCCCACTAAATGGGGTACACTAAATGGGATAGGCTATATATATTGCACAACGTCATTGCGTTAATGTTGAAAGCCATATCTTTGGATATAATATTAACCAAAAGATCCACTTTAAAAAAAGAACAAGAAAAAATAGAGCTTCAAATATGGTTATATTTACATCACAAAAGTCCGAATTCCCAGATATTCACAATACAAAACAAAAAATATGAGTTCATCAGCAATAATCACACACAACACTTGCCATTTTCTTCTAAAAGTTCAGCTTCGCTAATGAATGAAATCTGGCATTCAATAATGACAGTATCATTCATTTAGTAACCCTTCGTCGTATCTTTCAGATCCTTCAGCATCATGAGGTCACTTAATCCCCATGAATTGTCTGACTCACTGAACCACTTCTCACCTGCAACAACAATGAAAATTTAGCTCAAAAAATAAGGGTTAATACAATATTTAGTCCTTATAATTTACCTTTATTTTGATTTGGTCCCTGTAGCTTCATATTATAGGCTTTTCGTCCCTCAATGGGGTGAAATGGTCCAATGTTTTATTTAAGTATCGGGACTAACCTTTTAGGTGAAAAGAAACTTGAGGGACTAAAACCTATAGAATAAAATTATAAGAACTCGAACCAAAATATAGGCAACCTATTAAGAGGACTAAACATTTTATTAACCCAAAAACTAAAACACCTATAACTCAAGTTTAACACGAACAAAAATGTAAACTATATCATAAACTTAATTACCATTCACTGTCATATTTCTTAATGTGGTTAATTGATTCTTGATGCGTAATGTGAACTCAGCATAACATCTCTTTTGGGGCATTCCAAGTTCATCCAAAAAAAGGAAAATGGAGACAAAATCAGAACTGTAACCCTTAGCACCTTTTGGAAAAACTCTCAACACCCTTCATAAACAGAAACAATACAACTGTAACTTCACATTCAAGATATTAAATAAAACAATAAATACCGCAAATAATGAAATCATTTACCATTGTTTTCCTCCAGCAGTGAAGGATTCAGAATCACAAAAGTACGTCTTAATTTGTGAGAAGTTGTTTAACTTCCAAGAATATGTACCATAAGCTGGAGGCTTTAGCAGTGTCGAAACACTTTCCCTTTTTGGAGAACATCCAGCTACAAAGACCTCAGCCCCGAACGCGCAAGAATCATTGACAAGATAACCGTTGTTAACATCCTTGAATGCATCCAGCCAAATCAATTCATCAAATCCACACTCAGTCTTCTTTGAATGGAACCGTTCTAACTTATTTTGAGCATCTGTAAACAAATAAAAGAAAATTCATCATCGAACCAATCATGACATCAAATAAAAGTTAATGCTCCACATAACAGATATAGTGAAAAATAAATACCTTGAATGACCATATACTTGTCATTAATCTGATCATGCATAAAAAATTTAAAATGAGCCCACACTTCCCAATCAGCAGGAAGCTCATTTTGTGTTTCTACAATCGCTAAGTACATAGAGATATGACTATCCTTCTTGACTTCACTCTTTCCATTAAGATACAAAATTATCCTCCTGAAATGATACATAAAAGATTTTGTGAAAAATTAGGTAACCAATAAACATATTAATGCAGACATCGAGATTCAGAGTGATCTGAGTGAGATTATTATTTACCACTCGTAACCACCAGCTTGAAATACATCAGACTCAAATGGTTCAAGCTTACTTGCAGCGAGAGATGAATACGACTGAACTTGAATCAAGAAATGTGCTGGTCGACATTCTCTATGATATCTTATGATGTCTGCACAAATTGAGACCGTGTTTTATGTTTCCCTTCTATGATGACACACTAGAAATAATTCAAACTTTGTCAGCATCGAAAGTACATACTTACCGTTGCAAATTGAAGTCTCTGACTGATTTCCTTCATCGTTGATCACTTCTTGGTTCATCTCCTTCCTTTTCTTGGTGTTATGTCTCATTTCAAAGTCGATCTGCAAATCACTTCCGTACACACTTCTTGATGTGTGTATAAATGTGTCTACACACACAGAGAGACGCCTATTCTCACTAGATGCATGTTCGCACAGGTAACATTCAGAAGATCAAAAGACAGATTATAGTGAGAGCGAGCGAGAGAGAGAGAGAGATAATGATAATGATAATGATAATGATGGCCACTAAGAGGCACAAAATATCTCTCTGTTACCTGGGGAAACTATGAAATAAGCATAGATTAAGAACTAAGAAGAAGACTTCTTCAAGTGATAGTAAAAACAGGGGTTTAAACTAGGATTAAAAATGCCAAAGCACCCAATAGATTAAGTTACTTTTTTAATCATTCTACAGACTCTACGTTTCTCACCATACCCATTAACGAAACTTGGTAAATATTGAAAAAATAGAAGCCATTCACAGATTCGAGGCAGCAATAAGGAGGGAGGTAAAGGAAATGATTTAAAGCAAGTACCTTTTCCGATGAATCGCCGTCGCCGGTTTTCCGTGGAGTCACTCGCCGATCTGGCTCCTTCCCGAAGGCCTCTGTTCTCTGGGCTCTGCCACGCGTCAATGCCCGAGCAAGTGATAAGGAAAGTGAGACGCGCCAAAAAGCTTCTTGATGTGTTAATGTGATTTGGATTCTCTCATTTATCAGTCAAGATCCAGCCTTCACTTCAATCCAAGAGTGTCATGAAAGCCACGTGTTGCCAGGAGCAAGTTTTGATGGATTATTAGGACAGAACAAACAGGAAAGAGAAAAGGCAGGCAGATTCATACGGGAAGTTGACGTCAAATTTCTAATTAAAAAAAATAATATCAAAAAAATCTTCTAATTTATTAATAATATTTCATAATTTATCAATAATAACTCATTTACTTATCAATAATTTATTAATAGCTACTCTTTTGTTTGTCATTGATAACTTATAAAAATTTTCTAATATTATTTTCATTAATTGAGGCATTGGTGTCATCTTTCCATTAAAATTCCAAAATAGTAATTATTTTGGGTAATTTTATGAAATTAAATAAAAGAAAAGAAAAGAAAATTAGTTTAAGGACAAAGATAGAAATAATATTCGCCCTTTCAACAAATAGGGTAGGATGGATAAATGAGAGAAGGGGATTTGCAGGTTTTCTTTTTCTGGAAAATTTGTTTTGTTCATGATTTTTTGTCCCAATCTTCCCATCTCAATTCCAAACAAATTAGAACAGAAAAATCCTGTCCCAAAAATTTTAGGATGGGAAAATTGAAAATTAGAAGAAAAAAAAATATATTCAAAATTGAGAGAGCGATTGAGAATGGGATCAAGTCTAATTTTCAATCCCGATCTCAAATATATATATTATATTTTTTAGAATTTTGATGAATTTGTAATTTTAATTTGCCTTAAATATTTATATTGGAGTAATTGATACAATATGATATTTATATCTTAACTATTTTAAAGGAAATATAAGAAATTGGGCCCAATTTATATCAAAATTGGGCCAATGTCATTAGAGGGGAAAAAAGAAAAAAAAAAATTCAAAAAAACCCCATTTCGATCTGGACACGAAATTTTCGAGATCGGGACTGATTTCCCTTCCTGAACCCTTCTTCAAGATGGGACCGGAAACCGATGGGAAAACAATCATGTCCCATCCAGAGAACACCGCTATGGGGGAGTGTAATATTTGCTTAAGGTTATCCCATATTTGTTTTAAATATTAGGGTTAAGGGACAAAAATACTCATTAACTTTTTTAAAAAATGCATCTAACGCCATAAACTTTTTTAGAGTGTAAAAATACACATGAAATTTATAAAACAAGGCAAAATTACCAGATCCATTAACTCTAATAAACGGAAGTTACTTTTTTTTATTGTGGGTCCCACTAAGAGAGAGGTGTCAAGCTCTTGAATGTTCTCTACTTCTCTCTCACCTTAGTCATCTCTATCCGTCTCATCCTTCCTTTCTCTTCTCTCTCTCTCCAAACCAAACCAAGCTCTGCACAAGATGCACACAGTCCCCCCTAAAATGGTGAGAAAGCTGCCGACTTGTCTCCATCTCTCTAGCTTCCTCCCACCTACTCTTCATTCCTAAACATATGCCTTTCTTGCTTCTATTTTATTTCTATCTCACTCTTTGGTTTGTAAAGACCAAAGGAATCAAAAAAACAAACTGCATCTACTTTTTGAAATGAATTATATATCTTAATTGGTCAAATATATCCGCTAACCCTTGCGTCAATAAAAAATGATTCAACATCTTCCATCTTGCAGGGGATGTTATGGGAAGCATTTTGGATAAATATGTGAAGAAGCATATGACTGTGCTATGGATTTACTTGTCTTTATTTGTAATTTTTTTTTGGTGTTGTTACTGGTCAGTGAGCGAACTATTGGTCAGTTCACCAGCGACTTAGGAAGCACAGGAGCCACTGGTGATGGAAGATATAGATGTGGCGCCTCCAGGCTAGAGAAGTGTGTTTGAACCGAAGTTGGGGTGTGATCGGTGTTCGGCTACTGAATGAGAAAGAGAAGAAAGAGGGTGGGAAGGAGAGAGATGACTGAGGTGAGAGAGAGGTGGAGAACACTCAAGAGCTTGACATCTGTCCACTAGTGGGACCACAATGACAAGTAGCGTCCATTTATTAGAGTTAACAAACCTGACAATTTTGCTCTCTTTTATAAAGTTCATGTGTATTTTTGCACTCAAAAATAAATTTATAGTGTCAGATGCACTTTTAAAAAAAAAATCTGTGAGTATTTTTGCCCCGTAACCCTAAATATTACCGATATAAGCAAATATAATAAGATGAGGGTAAGATGATGAAGTCAATGAGGAAAAATTAATTACATATTTGTAAAATGTTTAATAAAATAGCGTTAAAAACTTAAAATATACTCCACCCCTCCCTAAATACCAACTTTAAATTTGAGAAAGAGGGGGTCTCAAAATACAAGCTTTGTTTAAGTTCACATTTATTTTTTCTTTCTCATTTTACTCTTGTTGACTATATATGTATATATATTGCACAATTGTTTGGGCAGTGACTTTGTGATTAGTATTAATTAAGAAGGTGGATGAGATTTATATTTATGAGAGAGAATATAGTTGGAAAAAATATATATTACTTACATATTTATTGATTTTAATTAATTTTAACTGCTATCTTGATAATAAAAAAAAAAAAGGATTATTTGAAGCTTATTAGAGACATGGAGTATTAATATAAGTAAAATTTAGAGTAAAATACTAAAACCACCCTTCTTTTTTTACCTTAATTACACATGACTCCTCTTTATTTTGAAAACAAAAAATTTAGTTCAAACCATTATGTTTATTATATATAATTATTAAAATTGAATGAATAAATATAATCATGATAAGTAATATTTTTGACCAAACAATCATGATATATCCAATAATTATAATTATAAGCATCATGATATATATATATATATATATATATATATATATATATATATATATATATATATATATATATATATATATATATATATATATATATATATATATATATATATATATATATATATATATATATATATATATATATATTAAGAGCCAGAGGGGAAGTATGAATGGGGTGATAAATATAAATTAAGATTTATCTTATTAAACTTTATGTTTATGTAGTGTTATCATGATGACTCTCAATCTAATAGCACGTATCACTCTGTGAGTGAAACTGTAAATTTATTTCTATTGAATATTCATGCAATTGTGAGGTTATCGCATTAATTCCCTATTAAGTCCAGACTTCGGTAGAAACGCACATGCATGATTGTTCTCTACAACATTAATCACTTTATTCAGTGGCTTAGATTGAGTGTTGGCATGGTATTAGTTAGGGGTGGGCATAGGCAGGGTTGGGCAGGGCGAGACCCCTGCCCGATGCCCTACCCAAAGGATGAACGGGCTGCATTTTGCAGCCCGATGCCCGACCCTGCCCGCTAAAAGCCCTAATCATTTTGGGCTGGGCAAAGGTGGGCTGGGCAGGGTGGGCTTCCCTGCCTAAGTGATAACGCCTTATCTTGTCCACTTATGAAAAAAATAATTTCTTATGAATTTTATAAACATTTATGTAGTTACTAATACCATATGTCTTAACAAATATCCATACTTTAAAAATTAAACAACATTCATAATCCATTATAAATAAGAAAACAAAATGATTGTAATTAAAGCCGTGAAGTCAAAGTAGTTTACATCAATTCAATGTCCCAAAAGTTGATCAAATGATGAAGTATCTGGAAAGAAAATAAAAAGCAACTATAATTTAATACAGCACAAAGTAAAGAAGAAAGGAAGAAATCTACTTGTAAATAGTGTTTAGTGGTTAGGGCAAAAAAGAGAGGATCAGAAGAGTATTATACAATAGACAATATATATTTTAAATAAATAAATATATATATATATGAAATAATATTTAATTGATATGAAATTTTATATTTTAAATAAATGAAAATAATTTTCAGGGCAGCACCCCTTGCCCGATGCCCGGCCCTGCCCAGCCCAGTTATTAGCCCGCCCAAAGCTGCCCAAAATCTTTTCGGGCCACTTTTTTAGGGCTGGGCTGGGCAATTTTTTACAGGGCCAGGGTGGGCGCACCGGGTTACTGGGCACCATGCTCACCCCTAGTATTAGTACCTTAACATCTAGCTTAATAGATAGATCTTGATTGATATTTTCCTTTACTTTCCTATAGAACTTGAAGATAATGATATCATAAGAGGAGATTCTACAAAAAAATGCTAAGAAAGTTTATGTTCTCCAAACGCTCTTCCATCTCTAGCTCTTGTTCTCTCCATGTGATTGTTTCATTTGTTTGGTTTCTAATCTTTTCCCTCACTTTGTCCCCTAATGATTTTGGGAGACCACCTAGGAATTTTTCTTTCTAGAAGGGTTGTTGGCTATCTTCTGTAGAATAAACCTTAGTTCAAAAGGTGTCCCTTTACCATCTAAAGTCAGCAAGTGTTCTACATTTGAGGTTGGATGGTAATTATGCATATTTATCCTTCCAAAGAGAAGGGTCTTCTATGTAATGTTGGACTATGGTAAATATTAAGATATTGACAGTGTCAGCAATGGTTTCACCATTATGGGTGATAGGGGTCCCATCTTGTTCTACTTTTATAGCCTTAAAGATGTGTTCCTTTTTCTTCTTGTGATACGTAATTGTCCCAACATCCTTTAAATTAACCAGTAAATCCGGCAACAAAAAGGTTGACTATGGTTTCATCAGTGTAGTTATAGGTTGTCTGGTAGGCTGAACAAACCACGCTCACATGCTTGAAAGTGTTAAGGATGTTGTATTTCGTTTAGCCATCTATATTCCATTCATAAATGTTGTTGGCACTAAAGTGCTTGAAGAAGAGGTCAGAAGCAATGGCTTTTGGGTAATAATATTTCGAGGGGTTTCTCCAATTAAATGAGTTTTAGTTTATTCTAGGGATTTCCTCCTAGATTCTGAAGATGTTTCTACTTGGTTTGTTAAGGTGTTAATGGCTAAGTTTCTAGAGCTTGGTTTAAGTTGATGGGAATCCATAATTACCATGGCTTTAAGTTGTTCTTCTACCCTTTTAAGAACATTATTGGAAGACTGAGAATCAAACTCTTTTTTGCACTTTTGAGGTATTTGGAAAGGCTTGAATATTTGCTTTTCAATAGTAGATGTTGATGAGGATAAGGTATTATCTATTTTAGAAGAGAAATGTTCTCTAGGGTTTAGAGGTATTTGCTGGTGTAATTATTTTGTTCCATAATATTTTGGATATCTTTGGGACTGATTCGTTCTTAGTGTGTTTCCATTTAAAAGGAGAGGCTACAATAGGGTTTCTTTTGTCATCATAGAGGTTTGTTATCTATAAGGACTTGGATGGAGAAAAATCTGACCCTACTACTTCACCTTTAGTAGTATGCCAGGATTTGGTTACATTAATTGTCTTTACAAATGGGTACTCAATCTGGTTGTCTAAAGCATATGTTTCAAACCAGTCAAAAAATGGAATGTTTTGTTGGATCAATTAGAGGAATTTATAGATTTTCTCTTGGTGTAGTTTTCTCCTTGTTCTTTTGAAGTGCTCAAAGAACTAAGATCGGCTGGCTCATTCTTTTTCGAATAAAGAGATGGTATTGATTTCATAAGGCTCATTTCTAACAATATATGATGGAGATTGTATGGACGTTTGATCTTCCTCATCCCTCTGGTAGGTTAGCCTCAGGATACTAGAAGAGGTATTTACCCCATAAATATGTACCATAGAGGGAACATTTGGGGTTCTTGAAGAGGTAGAGTATCTTGGTAGTTCCAAAGGAACAGTTCAATAATCATTAACAGTTTTGGGTCCTGTTATAGAAGAGGCGTCACTATGAGAACTGACCTACCGAAGATTAGCTCTACACTCCTAGTAGTGCTTTGTCTAATATTGGTGATCTCAGGGCTTGGTTGAGGTAAGGCAGGAGCTGCATGCTCCATCACTCATTCCTCTGGTAGATCGATATCTGTCAATTGGATGGGTTTAGCAAAATGACATTTGCCTTAGCCTTATCAATTAGGAAAATGGCGGTTAACCATCTTCTTTGGGAATTAGGACATTAGAACTGGAAGAGTTCATGACTTTATATTGGATTCTATCAAGTAAGGGCATAGGGATAGACCTAGGTTTCATTCGAAAACCATGTAGCTTTATGTTTAATTTTAAAACATCTATGATGTTTTCATCCATAAGGCTTTTGGTTCTACTTACGTAGCTATTGAAGTAGATTGGGCCTACATGGAGGCCGGCTTCTAATGTTCCTAACAGGGAGTTATAGAATAATTCATGTCTGGTATCCCTAAGGCAAATGAGGCAATACACATTTTACCCTTCTTTAACTAATGGTTTGATGGCAATCTAGATGCATCCTATATGCAAGAATTTATAATTCTTCCTATGATGTTTGATTGAATCTTGGGACAAGAGGAAGAATTCCTCTTTTGATGGGTTGACAAGTGTAACCCCCTTCAATCATAGGCTGAGTTTAGTTCGTAAAACCTTAATTAGGTTGAATTAGATACCATAATACTGTTTGGGACTTAATAAAGTATTCATTTTCCCAAAAACCGGGCTTGCAAAAACTTTTCTAAAATATATTAAACAATGGTCTCACATCAACAATCAACACACAAATGGCCTGTGCAATTCAATTCTATTTATACATATCAGAGTACAATGTAAACTCCTGACACACTCGGGTTCCGTTCAATAAATAAGGGTTCTATAGAGGCACAAAGCCCATAAACTTTTTCCCTTTTACTTGGGGATTACACAAAACCATACTACAAATCCCAATATATACAATTGTTTCCCAAAAACATCCAAATAATTTGCATGATATCCAATAACCAAAATATATTCCTAAACGAAACTCCTAATCTGGAACTCTGACCACTCTTCGTCGTCCGCTTTCCCTTTGATCCTTCAGCCCTATCTAAAATTGTTTTGGGAAAGTGAAATTCTAAAGAATCCCCGTAGTAACAAATCACTCATAGTATGCATAACAATAAGGCATGAAAGCAAATCATCACACACACACAGCAACTACAACGGCAATTACAGTGGCAAGGGCAGGTATGACTCATGTCACCTTTACGTTTGCTCACGCTGTATTGCATCACAATAATCCACACAATATATTTCACCACAGCTGGGATTCATATAAAGCATTTCATAATGCAAGCCACACTGGCAAGATTTACAACACACAGCCCACGACTAGATTCACAACACGCCGCCCCATGGCTCGGATTCACAAAGATCCATGTCGATTACAACGGCCGAGCTGAAGATGACCAGCGTCAATCCTTAAACGGCTCACGCTGCATTGCTCAAGCTGTAATGGACCATGGCACATACAGTTCACAAAGCTCAATGACAAGTCATGCGTACCAAAATATCATACACAACATGAGAGAAGAGTCACTACCTTGGTCCTTCCAGGCGTATTCTGGCACCAGTCTCTCCCGAGTAGGGCAAATGTCAAATCCTAGAATCATAATTAAGGACGAAGAGTTATAATCTATTCCAAGACTTAATTTACTTCATAACACTTACATTTGGTTATCATAATTAACCCTTAAGAGGCCACAAATGCCTCTAATAAAAGCCCTAAAAGTTTGGGAAACAATAGGTTGAAGATCACTTTTCAAAAACTCAAAGTCCTGGAACACAGGGGTTGGCCGCGGCCAAAATATGGTCAGAAGTTCACTGGCCGCGGCCAGCCACCCATGGGCCACAGCTAGAATCAGGACAGAAAGGTTTGGGCTGCGGCCAATAAATTCCCTGATTCCTGGCTGAACTTCCAAAATTCATAACTAATTCTATAAAAATCAAAACGAGGTTATTCAAAAGCCAAATGAAAGGTATTTAAGTCCTCTTTACTGAAAAAATATGGACCATAACTAGAAAGCACCACACAATTCCAGAATTACCCAAAATTCAACACTACTCCAAAACAAAGTCCAGTTTTTATCCCAAACTTTGGCAAAGCATAACTCTCAGTTAACAAAACAAAATGACACAAATTATATGTCCATTTTGAAGCTTGGGATGTGAAATTTAAGACTGGAAAGTTTCAGAATTTTCCAACACCATTTGGTCATTTAAAACTTTCATGCAAACTGACTACCTAGAATAGAGTTCACACAAGATAGGTTTTCAATTTTCTACCAAAGTGTCCAATGACTCCAAAATCAATAACCAAACTTATTCCCATACAATTTTCCACAAGGAACACAATGACAACCTCAAAAATACCAAAATCACAACCCATTGATATGCCCTGTTTTGCCCAATGCACAAAAACTAACACAAAGTGGCCAAACTTCACATTTAAGCTTCAATGCAATTCTATCAATTCAAAACACTAAACAAGACAACATTTCCATAACAATAACATACCATACTCCCCCATGACCCTAAATCATGAAAATTAGGGCAAATTTCCCAGAAATTCAAGGCCCAACAATGGCCACAAAATTTATATGAAAATGAAGCTTTCACTCACCTCAACAATTTTCTCAAAGGGATTTCTTGGTTCTCCAAACTCCAAAATTTCTTGATAGCTCAAACACCACCAAATGGAAAAACTAAAACCATGAAATTAAAGCTCTCAACATAAGGAACAACTTTATAGAAGAGCATTTTTCCATTAGAAGCCATTAAGAGGGTCAAAATGGCTTACCTTTATCAAGTTTTCTTCCTCTCTCTTGAGCAGCCATGGAGGACAAAAATATGGAGAGAGCAAAGAGATATGAGAGGTGAAGATGATGAAGAATGACAGAAAAATCTGCCCCCTATGCCTACTCATGCGCATAGGAAAGAGGGAGAAAGAGAGAAAAGAGAGGAAATGAATAAAAATAGTGCTTTGACTTTTCTTCTCATCTCTCTTCATCATCAAATGACACTTGTCCACATCTTATACATTCTCATAAAGTAAGTAACCACTTGGTTACTCTACCCATTCCATTAGCCATTTCGTTGCATATCTCATTTCTCCTTAGTTAGTAATTAATTTCTCCCTTAATCACTAACTACTTGCCCAATGATTCCATTCTTTCAATTTTCCACTAAGTATGGCATATTAATTAATATTTCCACATAATACATAATTAAATTCTTTTCCTTCTTTTTCATGCACCATTTACCCCTATTTTAGCCCAAATAATTATTTCATCACATAATTATGCTAAAATACAGGGTGTTGGGCATTCCCAATACTTAATCCAGATCTCAAATCCATATTAATCCACATAATCATTCACAATAATTGTAATTAGCCCTTAATCAAAATTTGGGGCATTACAACAGGAATTGCATCCTCTCCTAACCTGATGATTTAATCAGATTTGGTAAAGAATTTTTCTTCAGGTTTATAGAGGGCATTTTTGTCGATTTCTAGAATTTCCAATCAACAATGTCTTGGTTAATGTCTTGGAAGTGGATTTCTTCCTTGAATATGTTGGTGGATGATGAGGAGCCTTTTTCATGGAGAGAACAAGAGTTGGAGATGGAAGAGTGCTTGGAGAACGAAAACTTTCTAAGCATATTTGTTGTAAAATCTCCTCTTTATGATATCATTACCTTCAAGTTCTATAGGAAAGTAAAGGAAAATATCAATCAAGATCTATTTATTAAGCTAGATGTTAAGGTACTAATATCATACCAACAATCAATCTTAGCCACCGAATTAAGTGATTAATATTGTAGAGAACATTCATGCGTGTGAATTTCTACCAAAGTCGAGACTTACCACCCATGCATAGGGAATTAATGTCATATCCTCACTACTTCATGAATATTCAATAGAAATTAATTCACAGTTGCACTCATAAAGTGATACGTGCTATCAAATTGAGAATAGTAACACTACGTTAACATAAAATTTAATAAGATAAATCTTAATTTATATTTACCACCACATTCCTAGTTCCCCCTCTGGCTCTGATACCAAATGGAGAAGTAGTCCCGAAAGGGAATTAATGCTATAAAGAAGAGATTCTACAATAAATATGCTTAGAACTGCACCTATGCTAGTCTTGCAGTTGTCTCAAACAAACAAGTCTACATGGACCATTTAAAGCAGGCGCCCCTTCTACTTAAAAACGAGGACAAGCCTTCTTCTCTAGCCTTATTATCCTACCACAATATAGCCAAGAAAATTTGCTCCAAGACAATAAAGATGACTACCTCAGCATAGACCTTGCTGAAGATTGAAGAGAGAGAGAGCGAGAGAGAGAGAGAGAGAGAGAGAGGAAGCCTATTTGGTACCAACTACTAAAGTAACCCTTATTTCAATAAATAAACAAACAAACAAACAAACAAATCTAAGTTATTACAATACTCTCAGACTTTAAAAAAAAAGGGCAACATGGATATTGCCAACACATGGCCTATTGCCAACCATGTTGACATCCAACCTTGCAGAAGCAGCTACTTGGGCGGACACATATGCCAGATAAAAGCTGCACAAAAAATAAACCAAGACATGCAAACCGTCATATCAAATGCAGATTAACCTCAAGCGTCTATAAAAAGCCAATGTAAGGTCCCTTTTAGGACAACGCTTGTTTGTAGAGAAAGTTTTGTAAGAGTGTCTGTAGAGTAAGATTTTCTTGTAAGCCTCTCTTTCTTTTCTGTTCTTCTATTTTGTTTTGTTCTTTTGTTTTTCCTTGTTCTTCTGTCTTATGTTCTTCTGTTTTCTTATGTTCTTAAATAAAGCATTTTATTAACTGTTTCTTGTTTGCAGTATACTGCCTTTCTAGCATTGTTTTAATTTCCGTTTTCATCATTCACTAGCTTGTTGTCAAGATGGTGCATATTACCACCTTTTTTATATTTTAAACTTTATGTTCTTTACTTCTTCAGTTTATTGCACTTATTCTACATTTTTCTTTGTTGATTTCTTCATTAACCTGTTCAATTAACCCAATAGCCGGTCTAATTCCTATTTCTCAATTCTCTTCTTCTCATCCCATCCCCTTTCGAGACTCCGCCTCCATTTGGTGTGCGTGTGTGTATCAAGGTATTAAAAACCGGACCGGTCAATGAATCAGCCATCATTCCATAGGACTTCAACAGAACAGATAACAAGTGTGGACACACAATCCACAAGGGAAAATAACCAAGCGCGGCTGGAAGCCACGAAAACAAGCATGGACACACAGTCCAGGAGGGTAAGTAACCAAGCGTGGCTTGAAGTCAAGAAAACAAGTGCAGGTACAAAACCCACGTATAACAAACATGAGAATGAATCCCACAAATATCAAGCGTGAGCACTACGCCCACAAATGTCAAGCAAGCTCGAGGTTAACCATGGTGCAGCAATAACTAATAGTACTGCTGTTAGTAACCAGTGTTCTGTATTTAGTCCTCTCAAAAATGTTTTCAAGCATGCTGGGGCCAATTTATCAAAGCAACGAAAAGTTTCTCTTGCAATACCATGATAGCTCATATCAAATAAAATATAAAAGTATACCCCAGCTCGAAAATCCACAAACAATATTTTAAAACTTTCCTTCAAATTCAATCTGTCAACAAAAACCTTCCCAAATAATACAATAGAAAGTTTCTTAACATTTTCGTACATAATCATGAATTATACTATAAGGTAATAGGAGAAGAATAAATAACAATAAATAAAATCATCAATCTATACTCATCTCAATATCAACTAGGATATGAAACAAATCGGATAAACTTTCATTGGAAAAATCATAGTTGTAAAGATGGTAATTAGCATGAAAGTATGGCAAGTAGTAAAAAACCATAATTAATAAAGATTATAATGGGGCGCTATTCACTCACCTGCTAAGTTAACAAATACTACATACAATTCACTTTATTAGCAGCTTTCATGTAGGGACCACTCCTTACATGTCCTGATACCCAAAACAAAACTATTATAATTCCCCTTTCACAACCCTTATAAAAATTCAAAGAACCCATTTAATAAAACCCGTGCTACGATAGTAGTTCAAGGGTCAGTGGGTTAGATCGAGGGTCAACCTAGTGTCAGATCGGTGATCATTAAAAAATATAATTTAATTAAAATGTATATAAATATTCATTTTTTAATTATAAAAATATTTAAATAAAATTAATAGTAAGGAGATTTTTTCCCTCTTCCACTTTATATTATAAATTTTTTTATTCCATCTCCTTAATATAAGGTGAGCATGAACAATCGGACAAATGAGATTATTGGAGAATGTGCACTATTTTAGAATGATTTTGTATGTGAAATGAGATTATTGTGTCAGACAAACTTTGAAAGAATGAAATGATGGCTTTTTGCTTTTCAGCCTTTGCTTCGGCGCTATTTCCATACCCCATCATGTCACAGAAGTCACCTATTATTTTCTAGGCATTTTGAATCTCTCCCTTCGGTAGGCTCTTCATTTTCCGATCACCTTTTTTGCTGTCTTGAGGAACTTCCTTCAGCCTCGCATAACTACTGCTTCTTCCGGTAACCCTCTCCAAGTCTCGCACAGCCACTTCTTCCTCTCCTATTTTCTTTCTTTTCTTCCTCTCCTTTCTTTGTTCCTACAACTTTTTTCTTTTCCCAGAGTTCTTACGTTTTTCCGACGAGGAAAGAAGTGGCTCGGATAATCCGCCTCACTCAACGGGTTTCCCGAATTGATCCCGGGTTATATCGGTTCGTACCGAGTTGGCCAGGTCAAGGTCCCTTCAAGTTCTACTCTCAACCGGACCGGAAAAGTCGCCGGATTGCCAGTTTCCGGTCTAACCCAGCCGGGTTTTAAGTACTATGGTGTGTATATAACTATATACAAATTTTTTTATAGAGAAAGTTTGAACCTGTTGAATAGCTTCTTGGCTTACAGGCTTTTTTGACATTTATTATTTAATTTTCAAACGTAAAATTTGGAAGATGTTAGTCAACAGAAGTGTCTGTCGACATACATATTCACACACACATATTCACACATGAATTGATGAATTTGTACAGTATGTTAGATAGGTTTCATATTAGGTTGAGTGTATATAAATATGTAATCTTGCATTTCATAAATATTAAGAGGAGTTTCAGTTTGTAACATGGTACCAGAGCCTTTGTAAATTCAGGAATTGTTTCTGTTTTTTTTTTCCGGCGAAGAACTCCATTTTTTCCGGCCAACTAGTTTCTGTTCAACGTTCAGATCTATCATCTTCAACGCCTCTGCTGCAGACACGCGCCAGATCCTCAGGTCCCCCGTGTCCAGATCGGCCGACCACCAAAATTTCAGGCCATTCCGACGGCGCGTGTGTTCTCAAGCGCCACCTGAAGCTCCGCTGCAAAAGACACGCGCCGGCGCGTGACGCTCTTTCCGGTGGCCGTTTGCGATGCCGTTTGCGGCGTTCTGATCTTCTCTCCAGCCTCTACCTCCCTATGAAGTTTCGTGGTCATCTGAAAAGTTTGAAATTTTGAGCTATTGTTCTTCGCCTTTGTTTCCACATCCGTAAGTTCCATTTATCACTACATTCAGCATTTTGTGAGTGAGGTTCTTAAGTTTCTGCGGGTCCCTTATCTACTTTGGAGTAGTTTGTCTCTTTACATGCGCATTTAATTGAATCTCTGTGGGTCCCGTTGGTTGCAACTTGATTAAGTTGATATTGTGGATCTATCTTCTTGATTGTTCGTGACTCTTGCTATTTTTGAGAAGGTGTTCGTATACTACTACGTTGATTGTTCAAAATGGCTGATTCTAAAACTTCTGATATGTTACCTATGTCTGTGAGGATTACTGCTTCACAGTTAAATTGGACAAATTATAGTGATTGGAACAAAACTGTTAACGTTTATATTTTGGGGATTGCAATGGAAACCCATTTAACTGCGGATCCTCCTTCTAATGATGAAACCAAACTTTTGACTTTGAAAAGAGCAGATGCTCAACTTTTGTTTCAAATTCGAAATTCTATTGAACCACGAATTTTGGCTTCTGTTAGTCATTGTAATTCTGTTAAAGAAATCATGAATTATCTTGAATTTATGTTTTTTGGAAAAGGAAATATTACTCGGGTTCATGAAATCTGTAAAGGTTTTTATCGTTCTCAACAGCAAGATCGTCCCTTGAAAGATTTCTTTCTGGACTTCAAACGAATGTATGAGGAAATGAAAGTACTTATGTCTCCGCAAGCAGATCTTTCAACTCGAATTAAGAACTTGGAACTTCAGGCTATCATGAGTTTTCTTGAGGCTCTCAACCCATCCTATGAGACTATTCGTTCTCAGATTCTGTCTAGTCAAGAGCTTCCTTCTCTTGAAGATGTTTTCTCACGCGTTCTTCGTGCTGATAGTTTGATTCACTCGTCTGTTGATCCAACTGCAAGTGCTCTAGCTGGACGTGGTCCCTTTGAGAACAAGAATTATGGGTACAGACAAAATAACAATTCTGGCAGTATTATCTGCAATTATTGCAAGGAACCTCGACACATTAAGAAATATTGTCAAAAATTACAAAATAAACAGCAGCGTGATCAACAGCGCGGACTTGCTCATATTGCCCAGACCTCTGGACCTCTTGATGGAGGATCTGGATCTACCTCTGCAGGAGCTCTAGCAACAGGTACTTTGTCCTCTGGTCTTACTACTGCTTCCACAAAATGGATCATTGATTCTGGTGCCACCGATCACATGACAGGTAATCATCACTTATTCTCTTCATATGCCCCCTATACCAACCCCTCATCCATATTTATTGCCAATGGTTCTCCCGTACGTGTTACTGGTTCAGGAACTGTTCAACCAACTGCCTCCATCTCATTATCCTCTGTTCTTAACGTTCCAGATCTCACCTTCAACCTTTTATCTCCCAGTAAACTCACTCGTAAGTTAAACTGTTTTATCTCATTGTTCCCTGATCATTGTTTAATTCAGGATCTATCGACGAAGCAGATTATTGGTAGAGGCTATGAATCTGGCGGACATTACATCCTTGATGATCAGGTTCCACGTTCTGTTGCTTGTTCTGGTGGGTCGTCTCTGTTTGAAGTTCATTGTCGTTTAGGTCATATGTCGCTTTCGTCTCTCCGAAAAATGTATCCTCAATACTCTTCTGTGTCTACCTTAGAATGTGAGTCCTGTCAGTTTGCAAAACATCATCGTATTCATTTAGCACCTCGCGTCAATAAACGGGCTGCGTCCCCCTTTGAGTTAGTACATTCCGATGTTTGGGGTCCTTGTTCAGTTATGTCTCAGACTGGTTATCATTATTTTGTCACTTTTGTTGATGATTTTTCCCGCACCACCTGGCTTTACTTAATGAAACAGCGTTCTGAATTGTTTACTCATTTTCGTAACTTTTGTGCTGAAATTCACACCCAGTTTAATACACCTGTGAAAATCTTACGAAGTGATAATGCAAAAGAATATTTTTCCGCCCAATTCACGGATTACATGCAAAATCATGGTATTCTTCACCAATCCTCTTGTGCTTATAACCCTGCTCAAAATGGTGTTGCTGAAAGAAAGAACCGACATCTCTTAGAGACTGCTCGAGCTCTCATGTTTCATTCCTCAATCCCTAAACGTTTTTGGGCTGATGCTGTCTCTACTGCTTGTTTTCTCATCAATCGTATGCCTTCAACTGTTCTTGGTGGGGATATTCCATATTCTGTTCTGTTTCCCGCATCTAAGTTATTTCCTGTTGATCCTAAAATCTTTGGCTGTGTTTGTTTTGTTCGGGATGTCCGTCCTAGTGTTAGCAAACTTGATCCCAAGTCCCTAAGATGTGTTTTTCTTGGTTATTCTAGAATTCAGAAAGGTTATCGGTGTTACTCTCCGGATCTTCGTCGTTACCTTGTATCTACCGATGTTATGTTTCATGAGTCCTCTTCTTTCTTCAAGACTGTGTTCGTCTCTGAGTCTCCCTCTGTCATGGATAATTCAGATGATATCCTAGTTTATCCTGTTCTTCTCTCACCAGTATCGGCTGCTGTTCCGGAACCTGACATCGTCAATGATGCTGATGTTACTAATGATTCACCTCCGCCACCTCCTGCTTCGCCACTTGATCCTGTTGATGTCTCCCTCGTTCCTGCCTCTGTTTCCGCCAATCCTCCTCTTGCTGTTACTGCACCACTTGTTCCTGCTTCTATTGATACTACTTCTGATGACCAACCAATTGCACTTCGTAAAGGTACACGTTCACATTGTCTTCCCAAACGATATGCTGACTGTGTCTATCCTATATCATCTTTTGTCTCTTATCAGTTTTTATCACCTGTTTCATCTTCTCTTGTGGCTACTCTTGATTCCATTTCCACACCTACTAACCTTCAACAAGCTCTAGCTCACCCTGGTTGGCGTGCCGCAATGGAAAAAGAACTCTTGGCATTAGAAACAGCTGGTACATGGACTCTTGTCGATCTCCCTCCTGGAAAGAAAGCCATTGGATGTAAATGGGTCTTTGTTGTTAAGACTAAGGCAGATGGTTCCTTGGAAAGACTCAAAGCTCGCCTTGTTGCCAAAGGATATGCGCAAACTTACAGTCTTGATTACTCCGAGACTTTCTCTCCTGTAGCCAAACTCACTTCAGTTCGCCTTCTTGTTTCTTTGGCGGCTACATATCATTGGGAACTGCATCAATTGGATGTTAAAAATGCTTTTTTAAATGGTGATCTTGTGGAAGACGTTTATATTGAGCAACCACCTGGGTTCGTTGCTCAGGGGGAGAATAGGAAAGTGTGCTACCTCCGGAAGTCACTGTATGGTCTAAAGCAAAGTCCTCGAGCCTGGTTTGATAAATTCTGTACTGTGGTCAAGAAATTTGGGTTACATCAAAGCAAGTGTGATCACTCTGTGTTCTACCAACAGTCTGATACAGGCATGATTCTTCTTGTAGTATATGTTGATGATATTGTGATTACAGGAAATAATTGTTCTGGAATCTCAGAACTTAAAATCTTTCTGAACTCTCACTTTCAGACAAAAGATTTGGGATCATTAAAGTACTTCCTTGGTATTGAGGTTTTGAGAAGTAAGAAAGGTATTCTTTTGACTCAAAGAAAGTATGTTCTCGATCTCTTAAAGGAGACTGGAAAACTTGGAGCAGCACCAAGCAGCATCCCCATGATTCCAAATCCTTTTCTAGATCTTGATGCTAGTATGTTTGATAAGCTTCCTGATGATTTGAAGAAGAAGATTGATCCAGAGAAATTAAAGCCATTTCCATTTCCTGAGAGATATAGAAGACTTATTGGGAAACTGAATTATCTAACAGTAACTCGTCCTGATATAACCTTTTCAGTTAGTAGGCTCAGCCAATTCATGGCATCACCAACAGTGGCACAATGGGAAGCTTTAGAACATATCTTGCATTATTTGAAAGGCTCTCCAGGTCTTGGTATTCTCTATACAGATTATGGGCACACTAAAGTTGAGTGTTTTTGTGATGCGGATCATGCAAGATCAAAGGCCACAAGACGATCTACTACAGGTTACTGTGTGTTTGTTGGTGGAAATTTGATATCTTGGAGAAGTAAGAAGCAAGGAGTTGTGTCGAAGTCAAGTGCCGAAGCGGAATACAGAGCCATGTCACAATCAGTACAAGAAATTGTGTGGGTACTTCAGCTTTTGAAAGAAATTAGCATCGTTACAACATTACCTGCAAAAGTATGGTGCGACAATAAAGCAGCACTTCATATAGCATCAAACTCTGTGTTTCATGAAAGAACAAAACATATTGAGATTGATTGTCATTTTATTCGTGATAAGATTAAAGAAAATATTGTGTCTACAGGGCACATACGTTCTGACGATCAACTGGCAGATCTTCTAACAAAAGCATTAAATGGAACACGGGTTAAATATCTTTGTAACAAGTTGGGCATGATTAATATATATGCTCCAACTTGAGGGGGAATGTTAGTCAACAGAAGTGTCTGTCGACATACATATTCACACACACATATTCACACATGAATTGATGAATTTGTACAGTATGTTAGATAGGTTTCATATTAGGTTGAGTGTATATAAATATGTAATCTTGCATTTCATAAATATTAAGAGGAGTTTCAGTTTGTAACAGAAGATGAGTTTTTATCAATAGCTCTACCGTCTAATACAATAATTAGACTTTTTCAAAATCATCTTGTTTGTTACCGAGCTTACAATACAGATCTCTCATTACAAATCTCTCCCTCTTTTTTATCTTCTTCGCTCTCTGACGACTCAGTTCGCTCAGGCAGCTGTAGAGAGACCAAAACACCAGAAAATAAAAATAGTTCTCACTACATTTACATTGACCCAAACAAAAAAAAACAGACGAAAATGAGCATGTAACATCCTAATTGTTTTCAAAGACGACGAAAAAGATACACACACCAACACAAACACAAATCAGCTTTCAATCTTCGAAAAGTTCAGTTTTGATGATGCGTGAAATCTGGCATTCAATGATGACAGTATCATTCACGCAATAGCCTTGTGTTGCATCTTTCAGTTCTTCCGCTGACATGAACTCACTTAATCCCCAGTAATTGTACCACTCCTTAAACCACTTCCCACCTGCCAACACAAAAAACATTAAGCATACTCAAATCTAAAGTCTAAAAAGCTTGCCTAATTCCAATATATATATAGGCACATCATATATATATAAACTTCGGGTAAAAATAATGAGGCCTACCTTTGACTACCCTATTTCTGAATGTAGATAGCTGATTCCTAACACGTAATGTGGAAAGTAAAGGATATCAATCAAGATCTATCTATTAAGCTAGATGTTAAGGTACTAACATCATACCAACACTCAATCGTAGCCACCAAATTAAGTGATTAACATTGTATAGAACATTCATGCATGTGAATTTCTACCGAAGTCTAGACTTACCACCCATGCATAGGGAATTATTGCCACAACTTCATGAATATTCAATAGAAATTAATTCACAATTGCACTCATAAAGTGATACGTGCTATCAAATTGAGAGTCATCATAATTAACATAAAGTTTAATAAGATAAATTTTAATTTATATTTACCACCACATTCCTACTTCTCCCTCTGGCTTTGATACCAAATGAAGAAAGAGTCCCAAAAGGGAATTAATGCCGTAAAGAAGAGATTCTACAACAAATATGCTTAGAACTGCACCCATACTAGTCTCACATTTGTCTCAAATAAACAAGTCTACATGGACCATCTAAAGCAGGCCCCCCTTCTGCTTGAAAATGAGGACAAGCCTTCTTCTCCATCCTCATTATCCTACCTAGAATATAGCCAAGAAAATTTGCTCCAAGACAATGAAGATGACTGCCTCAGCATAGACCTTGCTGAAGATTGAAGAGAGAGAGTGTGAGAGAGAGAGAGAGAGAGGAAGCCTATTTGGTACCAACTACTAAAGTAACCCTGATAAAGCCCTTATTTCAAAAAATAAATAAATAAACAAACAAACAAATCTAGGTTATTACAACACTCCCGGACTTTAAAAAAAAAAAAAAAAAAAAAGGCAACATGGATATTGCCAGCACATGGACTATTGCCAGCCATGTTGACATCCAACCTTGCAGAAGCAGCTACTTGGGGGGACACCCATGCCATATAAAGCTGCACAAAAAATAAACCAAGACATGCAGACCGTCAGATCAAATGCAGACTAACCTGGAGCCTCTATAAAAAGCCATTGTAAGGTCCCTTTAGGACCACGCTTGCTTTTAGAGAAAGTTTTATAAGAGTGTCTATAGAGTGAGATTTTCTTGTAAGCCTCTTTCTCTTTTCTGTTCTTCTGTTTTGTTTTGTTCTTCTGTCTTCTTATGTTCTTCTATTTTCTTATGTTCTTAAATAAAGCATTTTATTAGCTGTTTCTTGTTTGCAGCCTTTCAAGCATTGTTTTAATTTCCGTTTTCATCATTCACTCGCTTATTGTCAAGATGGTGCATATTACCACCTTTTTTATATTTTAAACTTTCTGTTATTTACTTCTACAGTTTTCTGCACTCATTCTACATTTTTCTTTGTTGATTTCTTCATTAACCTGTTCAACTAACCCAGCAGCCGGTCTACTTCCTATTTCTCAATTCTCTTCTTCTCATCTGATCCCCTTTCGAGACTCCGCCTCCATTTGGTGTGCGTGTGTGTGTATATAACTATATACAAATTTTTTTATAGAGAAAGTTTGAACCAGTTGAATAGCTTCCTGGCTTACAGGCTTTTTTTACATTTATTATTTAATTTTCAAACATAAAATTTAGAAGATGAGTTTTTATCAATAGCACTACTGTCTAATACAATAATTAGACTTTTTCAAAATCATCTTGTTTGTTACAGAGCTTACAATACAGATCTCTCATTACCAAGCTCTCCCTCTTTTTTATCTTCTTCACTCTCCGACAACTCAGTTCGTCATCTTCCTCCTTCGACCAAGGTGGCTCAGGCAGCCGTAGAGAGACCAAAACACCAAAAAATAAAAATAGTTCTCGCTACATTTACATTGACCCAAACAAAAAAAAAAACAGACGAAAATGAGCATGTAACATCCTAATTGTTTTCAAAGACGACGAAAAAGATACACACACACCAACACAAACACAAATCAGCTTTCAATCTTCGAAAAGTTCAGTTTTGATGATGCGTGAAATCTGGCATTCAATGATGACAGTATCATTCACGCAATAGCCTTGTGTTGCATCTTTCAGTTCTTCCGCTGACATGAACTCACTTAATCCCCAGTAATTGTACCACTCCTTAAACCACTTCCCACCTGCCAACACAAAAAACATTAAGCATACTCAAATCTAAAGTCTAAAAAGCTTGCCTAATTCCAATATATATATAGGCACATCATATATATATAAACTTCGGGTAAAAATAATGAGGCCTACCTTTGACTACCCTATTTCTGAATGTAGATAGCTGATTCCTAACACGTAATGTGGACTCAGCGAACCACTTCTTCCCTATCTGCATCTCATCCAAAACCAGAAAGATGGACACAAATCCATTATTGCTTCTCTTGTTGCCTTTCGGATACACTTTCAGCTTCCTTCAAATTAAACAACACACAACAAAACTAATTGAGCAAGTGATTCACAGAAATATATGTATAAATATAGTAAAAACAAAGAAGAAAACAGAGCAAATCATGAAATCATTAATATTGGTTATTACCATCTTGTGCCTCCAGCGGTAAATGATTCGGAATAACAAAATTCCATCTTAATTTGCGAGAAATTCTCTAGCTTCCATGTGTATATGCCAAATGATGGAGGCTTTAGAACTGTGGAGACACATTCCCTTTTCCCAGAATATTTGGCTACGAAGACCTCAGCACCAAACAAACAAGAATCATTCAAAAGATATCCATTTGCTGGATCTTTAAATACGTCCATTGAAATAACATCACCAATACCCCATTCGGTTTTGGCCGAATAAAATCGCTTCAAACGATTTTGCATATCTGTAAAAATCAAAATTCCTCCAACGTTACTAAAACAAAACTGATCATTGAACTTTCGTCTAAATGTAATGATATATCAATGTATAAATTTTCTTTGAAAAAAATTGAAATACCTTCAATGACCAAGTATTTGTCATTGATCTGGTCATGAACAAACAACTTAAAATTAACCAACATCTCCCAACCAACAGGGAGTTCCTCAACTTGTGTTTCTGCAACTTTTAAGTACATTGAGATATGACGATCCCTATTGGCTTCACCAAGTCCACGAAGATACACAATCATCCTCCTGAAGAATAAACGAGTAAATAGATTTTGTGATAAATTAGGCGAACAATCAACATACTCCCCAAGTCCTCCAGTCTTTAATGTAAGAACCAGTTGACTAATTTGATTAAATTAAATAAGGAAGTTAAATTAGTTAATTATAATAAATACGATATGATCTTTATAGAATACCCTTGTTTAAAACTAAATTTCTAAAAGTCTACATAATGGATGATTATTATTTAGGGAGAATCAAGAGGTGTATCTCTGGGAAAATTAAAGTGCAGAGCCAGTGACATTAATTATTTACCACTTGTAATCGCCAGCTTCAAATTCATCAGATTCATATCGTTCAAGTCTAGTGACAGCCAGTGCAGAATAGGACTTTATTTGAAGCAAGTAGTGAGCTGGTCCACGTTCTCTGTGATATCTCATTATTCCTGCACAACAAACAAGGTCGAGGTTTTAACATTAATTTCTCCAAAAATTTGAACAGTAAAACTTTATCATCGGTAATCAGATTCATAGTACACACACCGTTGTCGCAAATTGTAGTTTCAATCTCAGAAAACGTAACATTTTCTTCCATGTTGTTGATCGTGTCTTCACCCTTCACCTTCCTCTTCTTCCCCGTTCCCTTGCTCTTGCTCATTTCAAAATCTGAAAAGTACTTACGAATGCGCATTTCTTGATGTGTGCAAAAATTAGTCTTTGAACACACACATTCAGATAAATCAATGATACCCAAAAATTACCTGTGGAAGCTCATTAAAAAGACGAGAGATTTAAAAGAAATAATATTAGCATAAAGGTTAAGTGGACGAAAATTCCCATTTTTGAAACGAAAATACCCAAATGAAAGTTCATAAAATGTCTCTCATAAAATGTCTATGTTTGAAAGGGGAGCGTATACTCTGTAACATATTTTAGAAATGTAAGAACTAGGAAGACTTTTTGGCTCTTTTCTTGTCATTCTACAAATTCTATGTTTTCTCATCACACCCATTAACAAAACTTAGTACATGTTCCGAAAAATAGAAATCATTCAAATATTTGAGGCAACAATACCGAAGATGGTGAAGGAAATCATTTCAAGCAAGTACCTTTCCGATGCCGGTCTCCGTCACCGTCACCGGACTTCCGTGGAGTCGCTCGGCAACGACGTGGCTCCTTCACAAAGGCCTCTGTTCTGTCAAGTCTCTTCCACGTGTCAACGCCTGAAGAAGTAAGGTGAGACCGAAGCTTCAAGCTTTACCATGCTGTGTCTGTCCCAAGAAAAAAAGTGTACTCTGAATCAAGGGCATATCCGGAAATTCAACACGGGCGTCCTGAAATGCGAGACCCTGCCTTTGCTTTAATCCAAGGGCTTGATGAAAACCACGTGTCATAGAGCAGGGGAGCTTGGTGCCAAGGGGTATGTGTAACATCCTAGGGCCTCATTCTTAATATGGTTAGTTTTGGGGTTCTTGTCACCTTTAACGGTTTAAAAACACGTCGATAAGGGAGATATCTAGACCCTCATATATATATATATATATATATATATATATATATATATATATATATATATATATATATATATATATATATATATATATATATTTGTTTTCCTATAATATAATAAAAGTCATCAGTAGCCTAGTGGCCACAAACTTTTTTTTTTTTTTTGCTTATGCATCGGGTATCCTAAGGCATGTCATCTTTTAGACACAACAACGACCCCAGACTAATCCGGATCGAGGCAGGACAGAAACCATTAGGGTTATCGCCCTTAACACCGAAGATGTTGCATTCCCACACCTCGAACTCGAGATTTGTGGTTAAGCTAAAAAAAATCCTGCCATCTCATCTAATCGTCAGGTTGGCCATAAACTTTTTTAGACAAACAAAGTGGTGAAAGTTCAAACCCCACCTTCACCACTTTAGGAATATTTATTAATATGTTTTTTAAAAAAATATAAATGTATGGGAAATTTGATCATTTTCTTTTAATTTCAAAAAGGACAAATTGAACCTAACATCTCTATAGTATTATAAATATTCAAAACACCTTTTTTTTTTTTTACTTTTTTAAGTTTTTTTAATGGGAATTTTCCCTTCTGGTAATGAATGTGATGAAGAGACAATGCTTTTTTTCTTTGTTTTTTTCCCTAATGAACAGACAATGCTGTAGTGAAGGGTGATGAGTAGTTTCTCTTTGGTATATAAAGAATTGAATTTGTTCCTCTACCATATAAGAAAGGGGAAATTCTTATTTGAATCTGGTTTGTCACGTCATTTATGGTCTGACCAATTATACAACAACTTATGAGCTAGTTTGGCACCTTTTAAATATTAGCTGATATATTAATAAAATTAAAAGATTTCACAACATTCACTTTTTTATTACTTGTAGATTCTTAATTAAAGGACTCAATTTTTTAAGAAAAATAAAAATAGGAAATGCATGAGTAGCCAACTATGATTAATGTTAACTGAGTTGTTGTTAATTGGTCAAAGTACAAATAACATGACAAATTAGGTTCACACAAGAATTTCTATATAGGGAAGTACTGGATAACTTAACATGAGCCGTAAAAATATTTAGTCTATGAAAGAATATTAACACAATCAAGAGTTTCACAACTGAAACTATTAAGAAAAGAGAGAATTACACAGGAGTCCTATGGAAGCTAAAATACGAAGAAATGGTCCCAGAAAAATCTGAAATTACTCTCAAGTCCCAAGAGACCATTTTGTAATAAATTCCATTTGAGAAAAGTCACAATTGCCCTTAAGGAGGTGGGCAAAAAGGGAGACAGAGGGAGGCAGAAAAATCTTCCTGTTCTTTTAATATTTCCCGTGCTTTAGCAGAAGGATTCACCCCAGAGATCAAAAGCTGTTGTTGTAAACCTGAATGCTCACCAGTTCTCGTGTCGGTTTCTCACTCATTTCTCGAGTTTTCCAATTCCTCCTTTTTGTGTTGGGGATGTTTTCGCATATGTTGTGTATCCTTAGATTATATATTAATTCCTTAGTCAAACTAATTAGTTTGGAGAAAAAAATAAAAATAAAATTATTCTAAAGTAATTTAATTTACTTCCTTAATCTCTCCAAAAAAAGTCAACTTTATCTAATATTTAGGACCAGAGGGAGTATTATATTTTATTTTAGAAAAATTATTCATTATGATTTTTAAATAAAAAATATAAAAATATACTTTCATCAATTATTTTATTTTAAAATAAAAAAATATGAAAAAATATTTTTGAGATATAATTTGATTTTAAAATATTTTAATAGTGTTAATTTTAGTGCAGTTGTTGCCTTCAGTTTATGTTAATAGAAGCAATGAGATAATATATCCTTAGGAAAAAAAAGGGTGTTATTGTCATTATATCATTTGCTTATTTTCCTTCTTCCGTATTTTCTTCTGTCCATCCAAGCACAACAAGGGATAACATTATCTCTCCAATTTTCTCTTCTCTCTATTTTCTTTCTTTCTATTTTCTTTCCTCTCAACTTTTTCCTCCATCCAAGCAGAACAAGTCTAAGCGAGAATGAATTTGGAGCATATCCATTTGTATATCACATTCTTTTTTTTCTTATAAACTGTATACTCCCTCCGGTCCTAAATATAGAATATAGTTTGTAGTGCAATTTGCACTACAAATTATGTCTTATATTTAGGATTGGAGATAGAATTATATTTTTCTTTTGTATGAGTCCCTATTCCTTGTTCTGTCTCATGTGATGACGTTAGAGTTAATATACTGCTACTGCAAGTAGACCTGAAAGGAAAAATGCAGTCAACTTTCAATGCCCTCTTCTGTTATATCATCCTCAGATGAACATCTAACGTGACCAAAAAGATTTATATATTTTAGTTGGTTGACATTAGAAGCCGAAGAGATGGTCCTGAATTCAAACTAGGCCCATCTATCTAGAAAACCGTGAGGAGGAAGGATCTTCATTTAGTAGTCCAAGGTTTTGTTTTGGGGGGATCTTCATTCCCTTGCTCTTGCTCATTTCTTTTTTTGAATACAAAACCTATAACTAGGTTACATAGAAAAGACTAATCCCAAGAGGGAATGACAACACAAAGCAGTCAACCATGATCAACTACCGCCTCCAGAAATTGAGGTGGTGGTTGGTCAAGTAAAACGAAATTCTCGGTAATGCTATGAGCTAACCTTGCCAATGAGTCAGCAAGAGTATTCTCCTCTCTAGGAACAAAATACAAAAGAACTTGCTAGTCTTTAGCTAACCAAAGTCTAGCATCCTCTATCACATCCTTGAACGGGTGTTCCTTATCAGAACCTCTTGTGAGAAGGTTAATGGCTTGCAGGCAATCAGTGAGAACAATGACCTTCTTCAAATTCCGGTTCCAACAGATTTGGAGACCCTGAATAATTGCAATAATCTCAGCCACCACAGAAGGGACTTGAATAATCCGACTAATATACCCACACAACCATCTACCCTCTTCATCCTTAATCGCTCCAGCGCAACCTGACATGCCTGATTGTAGAACGGACCCATATGTTTCCAGAGTAGCAAAACGTGGTCTTCCCTTTCTAGCATCTCCCTCTACAGCAACATTACGATCATAAAAACCACAACTGTTGACTAGATCGAGATCTCCACTGGCTCTGAACAAACTTGAGTATCCATTCTGACTACCCAACTCTTCTGCATTCCCAAACAGCTTAGCGCAACGATCAACCCAGATATCCCAGCAGACATACCCGAACAGAATCGGCCAACTAACTTTGTGAGTGAAGTTTCTTCCAGCTTCGTTTCTGAGATTCCATTGTATCCACTTCAAACCATGAAGATTAGAGAACTTAGACCACACACCAGGTTTAATTAATGAAATCCATCTCTCCTTTGCATTTCTACAGTCCGTCAGCAGGTGCATCAAATCCTCGCCCTCATCACATCCGAAAGGACAATCCGCATTCTCTAATAAGCCTCTATGCTGTCTAAGCTTAGCCATGTGAACTCTCTCATGAGCAGCAAGCCACATAAAAGATTTGATCTTCTCAGGTACCTTCCACTTCCATAGCAGCTTCCAAAAGGCATGGTTCTGATTATGGTGACCTACAAAACAGAAACGATATGCAGAACTAACAGAGAACTTACCATCTGTAGCTGGAGTCCAGTAATGCTTATCCTCTCCCCTCTCCTCAGACGGAGGATTAACGCTTGTAATCCGCTCGATGATCGGCCACTGAAACCACTGACCTAGCTTGCGAATATCCCACTCACCCCACGGGTTCACATAATTTTGAACTTTATCATTTATGTCCCTAAAGATCTCCGAACCCGGGAGCAGTTCCACCAAGGGTCTATTTAAAACAGACCAATTATCATACCAGAAAGAGGCCTTTGCACCATCTCCAATTTTAATCTTCACACCCTTATGGAATTTCTCCCATATCGCACAGATGCCCCTCCATGTATACGAAGCAACTTTACGAGGTAAGGGCCCATTCAGCTAATCCCATTTATACTTGCTCCTGAGTACTCTCGTCCATAAAGCATCCTTGTTGGTAAGGAGATGCCAACACAATTTCATGATGAATGCTTCGTTCTGCTTACACATATCCCGAATGCCAAGCCCTCCTTCTTTCTTATCTTTCTTAACCTGATCCCAAGCTATAAGATGAATCTTCCGCTGATCGTCATTCTCATCCCATAGGAAACTTCTGCTCTTCTTTTCAATATCTCTCAGGATTCCTTTTGGCAATAACATGGTCTGCATATAATAAGCTGGAAGAGCAGCTAAAACAGATTTAATGAGAGTGATTCTTCCTGCCATATTCAAACATCCTCTCTTCCAACCTGTTAATTTCTTCTGCGTCTTCCAACCTGTTAGTTACTCAAATCAACAAGCTCATTCCAAAGATTTTGTCGGAGAATACGGTTTGGCTCAGCATAAACACAAGAGAGAACAAAATCCTTAGAATCTTTATTAACCACAATTTTAATATGAATGGCCTGAGTTGACGAGGAGATATAATGAACAGATAAATCTTCAGTATTCCATAAAACCCAGATGCCTCCAGCAAAACCGGTTGCTTCCAAACGAAGCCAAGTGTTAAAACCCATTCTCTTAATAATTCTATTAGCCTTCATACCACTGACCCCAGTTTCCATAAGAATCAAAATTTTAATATCATTATCCTTAAGCAAATCCTTAATTTTACCAGGAAAATTTCTAGACCCAGCTCCCCTGCAGTTCCAAGATAAAATATTCATATTATCCATAAAAAACAATAAGAGAAAAAAAAACGTACCTGAGGGTCCTCTATTGATGAACTATTTCTGGCACTTGCATCACTTCAATATCAACAAGCCTATCTTCTTCTATCTCCTTAGCCTCGTTGCCCTCCAGGTCCATTTCCCCGGTTCTGTTATCATTCACGAATGGGATTTGTTGAGCCTTGTGTTGCAATATTTTTTCCATATAGTTCAATGATACATCCTCTCCCTGTTGATTATTCATTTGTATGCCCACTGGATCTATTTTTTTGGTAGCCAGAATCGGTAAAGGCTGGGTACAAATTTTTTGGTTGGACATGCTCAAATGGATGGATTCACTGAAAGTTGAAGATCCAAAAATCAAGTTATGCTTCCTTCCCATTTGCTTCTTCTTTCCCTGTGATGAGGAGATTTTCGGCCCATCCCCATTATCATTTTTCCTGCACTTCAATTTCTCCCAAAAAGGCCCCTTGCGTTTTTAAATTTCTTGCCTTGAGAGGCCCCTTGTTTGGGCTTGATACTGCCCATTATCTTCTTTCATCGAGTGGCCTTTCCCTTCCTCCGTCTGGGCTTCTTCATGAGCCATTTCCCTTGTTTGGGCTTGGCTGGGCCCACTTTCTTTATCCAGGTTTATTCCATCAGCTTCCTTTCCTTTAATTGTCATCAGCCCAACTCCTCCGTCCTGACCCTTCTTTCCCGTTGAGACCGTCTGCCTCGTCTTCTCTTCACCCACTCGGCCTGACAGTTTCTTCCCAGCCGTCTCCATCGGTTCTTTCTTCGAGTCCAGCGAAACCATGCTGCTGCAGTCTCTTTCCTCGAAAAGAGAGATTAGGTTGTCAATCTTCTTTGGATTCCTTCCCTCCTCGCTACTTTTCGGTAAGCTCTGAACCTCCTTTCTCCTCCATTGAACCTCAGCCCCCTTCCCTTTTCGATTTAACCTCGGCATATCCTGTGATAAGACAGGCGTATCTCGCTCTTGCAAGACGGCAAACCTCGAGCCCTCCCTAGGTTCAGGATCCTTTCCATTCTTCCGATGAGAAAGAGCCGTTTTGTCCTGTTGATTTCTATCCGAATCAGCATTTGGCAACCACAATTTGCATGATCTGGTCATTGATCTCACCTGCATCCAAGGCCCGTACTCGTCTTCCATAGCTATGCTAGGTACGGAAACTATTGGGTGCTTCTCGATGCCTTCTCCGCCCTCTAGCATCGCCTGTGATTTTTCCGGCACCATTGAATCTTTAATTTCCGGTGACTGTGCTTGGCATGATTCCCTAGTATGTCCATATAAACCACAATTAAAGCATATTGCATTAAGTCCTTCATACTCCACCGTGTACACTCTGTTTCTGAGGATAAATCTTGATTGAAGTTTTTTGTTCAGATCCACTTCAACACTGACTCTTGCATATTTCCCCCTTTCCACAGTTTGCTTGTTGTTGTCCTGATTGGCAAGAGTATTCATATCTACTTTCAGAGTTCTTCCTATTAAGTTCCCTATTTCTAACATGCACTCCTCAGAATACATGTGCGCCGGAAGAGTTGGTACTCTTATCCATACAGCAACCTTCCTCACTTTGTTACAATAGGGATTAAAGTTGGGGCTCTAACCGTTGAACCGCAAGATAATGTCCTTGGATTATCCATGGACCATCAAACAACAATTTTGAGCACAACGTTTTATTTACTGATCTACATATAAAATAATTATTCGGCAAATCTATTAATTCGAAGTTATCTGATCTCATTAGCCTCCTGACTCTATCTTTCATCATATATAGATTAGTTCTCTTTCCCAGAAGAGTTATGATCAAAGCATCTTTCCATGGCTTGCACAGCTCTTTGAATTTATCGTTGGATATTTGCAGAGAAGGAATAGAATTTAAATTTTGTCTCTGCTCCTCTGTTACCTCTGGACATAGGGCCTCCTCTTCTCTCAACCATTCCATCATCTGTTCATCGAAAGTCTTATCCTGGCTTTTCTCTTCCTCCCCCAATAGTTTAGCTTTATAGGAGATTTGGCTCTTAACAACCTGTTTCATGTTCTGTTCTTTCTGTGTGCCTTGAGCTTCCCCATCCTCCTTCAGATCATCAGGGACTTTTTCTATTTGTTCGTCCATATTGCCACTCATCTCTATGTCCATTTCTGTTTGCATCTTCTTTATACTCCTTCTTAGCAAATCATCTTCTTCTTCTGAATTTCCTTCTCCTCTGTCAGATTTATTTCCAGTAGGAACTGAGCTGCCGATGAAGCTCGTGATCCCATTGCTCTTGCTCTGTGTCACACTAGCTTTCTCGCTCATTGCTCTCTTTGAATACTCCCTTTGGTTCAAAATCTTAAATCATTCATTCACTCCTTTAATTTCTCACAAAAGATTCATCTGCTCTTGCTCATTTCAAAATCTGAAATGTACTTACGAATGCGCATTTCTTGATGTGTGCAAAAATTAGTCTTTGAACACACACACATTCAGATAAATCAATGATACCCAAAAATTACCTGTGGAAGCTCATTAAAAAGACGAGAGATTTAAGAGAAATAATATTAGCATAAAGGTTAAGTGGACGAAAATTCCCATTTTTGAAACGAAAATACCCAAATGAAAGTTCATAAAATGTCTATCATAAAATGTCTATGTTTGAAAGGGGAGCGTATCCTCTGTAACATATTTTAGAAATGTAAGAACTAGGAAGAATTTTTGGCTCTTTTCTTGTCATTCTACAAATTCTATGTTTTCTCATCACACCCATTAACAAAACTTAGTACATGTTCCGAAAAATAGAAGCCATTCAAATATTTGAGGCAACAATACAGAAGATGGTGAAGGAAATCATTTCAAGCAAGTACCTTTCCGATGCCGGTCTCCGTCACCGTCACCGGACTTCCGTGGAGCCACTCGGCAACGACGTGGCCCCTTCACAAAGGCCTCTGTTCTCTCAAGTCTCTTCCACGTGTCAACGCCTGAAGAAGTAAGGTGAGACCGAAGCTTCAAGCTTTACCATGCTGTGTCTGTCCCAAGAAAAAAAGTGTACTATGAAATCAAGGGCATATCCGGAAATTCAGTACGGGCGTCCTGAAATGCGAAACCCAGCCTTTGCTTTAAACCAAGGGCTTGATGAAAACCACGTGTCATAGAGCAGGGGAGCTTGGCGCCAAGGGGTCTATGTAATATCCCAGCATCTCTCGCTCTTGATATGGTTAGTTTTGGAGAATTTGTCACCTTTAACGGTTGTGTCGAGAGGAAAGGTATCTAAATTCTCATGTATATATTTGTTTGCCTATAATATAATAAAAGTCATTGGTAGCTCAATACCCATGATAGGAACCATTAAGATTATCACCCCTAACCCTTAAGATGTTACATTTCCATGTTTTGAACTCGAGATTTGTGGTTAAGTTAGAAGAGACCCTGTCATCTCATCAAATCGTCAGGGTTGGCCACAAACTTTTTAAACAAACAAAGTAGTGAGAGTTTAAACCCCACATTCACCGCTTTAGGAATATTTATTAGGGTTAAGGTGCAAAAATACACATGTGATTGTCCTCGAAGTGCACCTAACACCAAATGTTTGTTTTAGGTGCAACAGTGACTATGTGGTTACAAAATAGGTGCAAAAATACCTTTTGACTGTTAGTTTGACTTTTTGACCTTGAAAGTGATGACGTGTACGATGACATGGATGCTAGAATGACATTTTGGAAAAAAAAAATTACTGACTAGTAAGGCTTTGCAATTAATATTACCCACCTTTCACTATTTTAGTACCACATTCGCTGAAGTATATTCAAATCTGAGTGCAGAGTGCTTAACTCACTCAGCAAAGCTGTTGCTCTAAAAAAAATACTGATTGCTCAATGTTTTCCCAACCCTAGATTCCCAATATTATTAAATTAAAATCATTATATACATATATTATATTACTAATTTTTATTAAATTATATGATTTATTAGGAAAATTTGATTTTCAACAAGTTTTTTTTTCCAGAATATCACTCCAGTGTCCATATCATCGTACACGTCATCACTTTCAGGATAAAAAAGTCAAACTAACGGTAAACAGTCAAACTAACGGTCAAAAAATATTTTTGCACATATTTTGTAACCACATAGTCACTGTTGCACCTAAAAAAAGTATTTGGTGTTGGGTGCACTTCGAGGACAATCACATGTGTATTTTTGCACCTTAACCCTATTTATTAATATGCTTTTTTAAAAAATATAAATGTAAGGGAAATTTGATCATTTTCTTTTAATTTCAAAAAGAACAAATTGAACTAAACATTTCTCTGGTATTATAAATATTCAAAACACTTTTTTATTTTTTTATTTTTTAAAGTTATTTTATGAGAATTTTCCCTTCCTGTAATGTATGTGATGAAGAGACAATGCTTTTTTTCCCCAATGAACAGACAATGCTGTAGTGAAGGGTGATGAGTAGTTTCTCTTTGGTATATAAAGAATTGAATTTGTTCCTCTACCATATAAGGAAGGGGAAATTTTTGTTTGAATCTAGTTTGTTACGTTATTTGTAGTCTGACCAATTATACAACAACTCATGAGCTGGTTTGACACCTTTTAAATATTAGCTGATATATTAATAAAATTAAAAGATTTCATAAGATTCACTTTTTTATTACTTACGGAATTTTTTTTAAGGGACTTATTTTTTTAAGAAAAGTAAAAATAGGAAATACATGAGTAGCTGACTATAATTAATGTTAATTGAGTTGTTATATTTTAATTGGTTAGAACACAAATAACATGACAAATAAGGTTCACACAAGAATTTCTATACAGGGAAGTACTGGATAAGTTAACATGAGCCGTAAAAATATTTAGTCTATAAAAGAATATTAACACAATCAAGAGTTTCACAACTGATACTATTAAGAAAAAGGCATAACTGTATTTGATTCTTTTTATATACCTGAACAGTATTTGATTCATATCTTATGTTAGAGCCTTTTTTCAAAACATTTTATAAAATAATAAGGCAGACATTATTATAATTGAATTAATAACTAATAAAAAATGATATCGTCATTTTATTCTCACCCATTATTTTAAATTAGTGACACAAAATTATCTTAAAAAATAAAATTTAAATTATTATTGTAATAATGAAAATATATTTTTATTGGAAATATGTGATAATAACAATATTTATTTAAATATTTTATATGTATTTTTTTTTATAAAATTGGCTTTATGTTTGTTTGTTTTTTTGGCTTGGAGAACATTGTGCTCTTCAATAGTAGCTGTTGGGACTGCGGCTTTTTTGGGGTCCTGAGATAGTTGAACGTTGCAATGGATTTGCTTTTCAAAGGGGTACTTTATGAAGGTAGGCTTGGCAGTTATCCTTTTGTTGAAGTTGAGATGTGAAGGGTGGTTGCTTCGTTTGGTTTGATTCTGGTTGGTGTTTAACTTCTTTTCTTGCTGTTGCCTTGTTTCTTTTTGGACTATATATACGCTTCATTAATAAAAAAAATATTATAACCACAATGAGAGTTGGTCCGAGTAGTAAGCAACTTAGTTCCGCTTAAGGAAGGTGTAGGGTTCAAAACCTGGTGAATACAGAAAACCTTTGTTGGAAGACTCACCCACCATGCTAGATGCGCGATGCAGGTCGGATCCGGAATAATCAGGGCGAAGCTCTAGGTACCGGGCAGGCTACCAAAAAAAATAAAATAAAAGAAGTATTATATCAGCGATAATTACATGGTGCAGGGCCTATTAAAGTTTGTAACTATGAATGATACTTCCTCCAATCTATATGTAGGAGTTAAACAATTAACTTCCAATTATCGAAAAACTTCATTATGTTAGTTATTAGTAAAAATGTGCATTGGCTTTTCTTTTAAACTACCACGTCTAATCATTTGTATTAGATACTACTCCTATATGAAAAAACTCGTTTAATTTGTGTAATTAATGGAGTTAAGGTAAAAAATGATAAACTTTGAAAAAACTACGTGAATTAAGGTTATATATTTAAGAATAAAAATCATTCTTTTACTAAGTTGTACATCTATGACCATTGACCAGAACAAATATTACATATACAGAATGCAATAGGCAATATAGAACCCTATAAGCTGTCATGTTCACTTGTAAGAAATTATCCTAAAGTAGAAGTTTTACTTTTTCTTATTTTTAAAAATAAAAAATAAATCCAACGAAGTGATAAACTTTTTTTATTTGTATTTCCCAACTGAGTACAAATGTTGACTCTACTAGTTGAACTTTTTTTAAAATTCAGACAAAGAATCAAACCAGAATCTACTACTTGAACAGGATTATTGAGGAACTCTTCTGTTGACTCTTTGTCTGGACTTTAAATTTACATTATCGAGCAAGAAAATAGAAGAAACAGAAACAATGAGCCAACCAATCACACTCAAAGGGTTTGAAATCCACCAACTTCCATTTGTATATGCAGAAGTAGGAAGTGAACGAATTCAAAATTTTAAATAAATAAGACGCTTACATATTTTCTTTAGTGATATATGATTTGTTTGTGTGTTATTTGTTAGCATACTGAGTATTTATAGCTTTTCCTTCATGTGTTCTTGAGTAAGACAATCTCCTAGCTTTTGGGTAAACAACTGTTGGTTTAACTGAAACAGCACTTGTAGGTGTTGACGAGTTCTTGTCTTTTTAAACCTTGTTAGCTTGCTTAGTTTGAGCCTTTCTTTTTTTTTTTTTTGAATTACAATGACAAGAGAAACAGTCTCTTGGGAGTCTCAACGAACTCAAACAGAGATGAACCTAAAAACGGCAGTAGAGAAAGCCAAATCTTAGCTTAAATCAGCTAATATTTGGATCAAACAAAAACTTGGAGGATAGTGCAATAAGGATAGGTCGTTGTTTGAATCTAGAGCCGCTTTTGCCAAAAGATCTGCACAAGCAATGACTTCTCTGTGCACACGATGGATCTCCAAATCCCAATTCCGGTAGATTAGATCCCTAATTTCCTCTAATTCATTGTGCAGAGGATGGTAGGGCCCACCTGCCTGAAAAAGTAGATGGAGTGCTTCGGCGGAGTCCGTGTACAGCCTTAACTTCGTGAAATTCATGGACTTGCAAACTTGTAAGCCGGTCAAAATGGCCTGGAGCTCTGAAGCTGTTGACCCGAGGGAGAAACCTGTGTGTTTTTGAAAACCACAAATCCAGGAGCCTGAACTGTCGCGAACAACTCCTCCAATAGCCGAATGTCGATGCTCATCAACAGCCGCATCCACGTCAACCCGTACGTATCCATTTGGTGGGGCGATCCACTTATCAGAGTCTCTAGCTGGAACTCTTAGTATCTTGTGTCTGAAACGTCCATCTTCAATGCCTTCATGGAGGAAATGCAATCCTCTGTGTAGTAGTTGCTGTGACTGATCGTAAGATCCTTCGAAAGCTTTTCTGTATCTATTCTTCCATATGAGCCAGCACAAGGAACCAAAGACCCTTAGCCAGGGCCATTGTGCTACTCTGCCTCGTCCAGGGGAGTGTTTCATGTTCCATTTGATCCAGACCTGCAGATTGCCAGAGAAAAAAACAGAGTGATATATTGGGTTAGTGCAAGAAAGCCACACACTGCTAGCAACCTCACAATCTCTCAAGGAATGAATAGGTGTTTCCTCACAGTTACACTCAAAAGGGCACTCAGAATTTATCCTCACATCTCTCTTCGCTCGAATCGAGTTTGTCGGGATTCTCTCTTGGAATAACTGCCACATAAAAAACTTGACTTTCTCCGGTATTGGCCATCTCCAGATACGTTGCCAGAAAGGATCCGGCGTCTCAGAACGCGACGAATAAATCATTGAATAAGCTGATCTCACGCTGAAGTTACCATCAGATGATTTCCGCCACCAGAACAAATCATGTCCCGTTAGGGAAGGAGGGGGGATGCACTTGATCTTGTCAATCACCCACCATGGCAAGAACATGGCCCATTTGTGCAAGTCCCATCTTCCGTCTGAACCGACAAATTTGCTGACCTCTTCGTCCGGATTGATTAAGTTCTGATTCTTGTCAACGTAGTACATGAGTGGATGGTCTAGATTAGTCCAAAGATCCCACCAAGCCTTCGTTGAATTACCGCTCCGGAGTTTGCTTCCTACTGCTTTCCTGAATGAATCCCAAACAGCTGTAATCGCGCTCCAAACTGCCGACTGAGATCTTTTCCTTTCCACCCTTGGGAGTCTATCATCTCCACATCCATATTTTGCTTTAAGGGCGCTCACCCATAAGGCATTGGGCTTGGTAATTAGATTCCAGCAGAGCTTCATGATAAGGGCCTCATTTTGGCTTTTAAGGTCTTTAATTCCAAGGCCGCCTTCATTTTTGTCCTTTTTGATTGTCTCCCAAGAAATTAGATGCATTTTCTTACCGTCATGCCCTTGGTTCCAGAAGAAGTTTCTATTCAATCTCTCAAGATCCTGGAGAACCCCTTTAGGAAGGATAGTGGTTTGCATCTGGTGAAAAGAGAGGGTAGAGAGCACAGAATTAATCAGAACCGTTCGGCCTGCCAAACTTAAGAATTTGCCCTTCCAATTGGAAAGTCTCTTTTGAACTCTAGAAACTAGAGGAGCATAAGTCAGCTTGGTAGTTCGTTTATGCAGAAGAGGAACTCCCAAGTATCTACCCAGATCCGCCGAGATGGTGATTCCTAGTGTCTGCCCCAGTTCTAATGCTCTGTGGAATTGAACATTTCTGGAAGCAAAGATTTTTGATTTGGGAAGACTGATGCGATGCCCTGACACTCTGCAGAAGTAAGCCATCAAATCCCTGATATTTTCCATCTGGTCTACCGAAGCTTCACTGAACAGAAATAGGTCATCAGCAAAGAAGAGATGAGACAGCTCTGGTCCTGACTGGCTAAGCTTGAGTGGCTTCCATCTTCCTTCCTCCACTTCACGATTTATTAGCTGGCTTAGTCTTTCCATGCACAAAATGAACAAGTAGGGACTCAAAGGGTCACCTTGACGCACACCTCTCGTTGGACGAAAGGGATTTGATAGAGCACCATTCCATACAACTCTCATAGAAGCAGAAGACACGCACATCATCAAAAGCGACACAAAATGCTCATTCAGACCAAGACTGCGAAGATTGAACCTCAGGAAATCCCAATCTAATCTGTCAAAAGCCTTTTCCATATCCACTTTTATCGCTACGTAACCTTTCTTTTTCCTGATTGTTCTCATTGTGTGGATGGCTTCCTGCGCCAGGATGACATTATCACTACTTTGCCTTCCCTTGATGAAGCTGCATTGAGTAGGATGAATTAAGGATTCCATCACTGGCCTCAACCTATTAGCGAGAACCTTGCTCAAGATTTTGTAGGTGACATTACAAAGAGAGATTGGCCGAAACTCCTTGAGCGAGGTTGGCTTATCCACCTTAGGGATCAGAGTGATGTGGGTCTGGTTTATGTCTTTCACCTTGGTTGGGTCACTAAAGATGGAAAAAATGAGATCACAAATCTTTGGACCCACAGCATTCCATTGAGACTGAAAGAAATGAGGCTGTAACCCATCAGGCCCCGGAGCTTTGAAAGCCCCCATCTCAAAAGCTGCATTCTTGATTTCTACCACAGAGACATCCTTCTGAATGTGATAAAGTTGAGCATTATTGAGGGCAAGGAAGTTAGTCGGCCAATCCGACACGTTAAGGACCGTTTGGTCAGAGGAGTAAAGCTCCTGAAAGTAGGAGAGAGCTAAATGCTTAAGGTCTTCTTGATCGGTAATCCAGTCACCTTGAGCATTTTGAAGCGCCTCAATTCTGTTTTTTTTTCCTTTTAATCATAGTAGTGGAGTGAAAGAAGCTCGTATTTTTGTCCCCGAACTTGAGCCACTTGCTTCTTGACTTTTGGTACCAGAGAAGCTCTTCTTAGTTCACTACCTTGATATACTCCTTCCACAGCTTCGCTTCTAGCTTATAGAGGCCCGCATGAGAATGATTCGCTAATTCCCGATCAATACCCTCCAAACGCTTGAGCAGGTTATTTTTCTTTTTAGGGATGCTGCCTATGACATTTTTGTTCCACCATGAAGCTCTATTCTGAAAGTCTTTGTAGCCTGAAGACCAGTCATTATTTTGCCACGCAGAGCAGACTAGATAAGAGAAATCCTCTTCAAGACACCAAGCCGCTTGGTATCTGAAAGGAGCTATGGGAGAGACAGCTCGCAGATCTCCGGAAGCAACCACCAAGATTCTGTGATCAGATTTGTAACGAAGATGATGATAGACTTTATGATTAGGATGAGCCAATTCCCAAGAAAGATTGCAAAACGCCCAATCAAGTCTTTCTTTGGTATCATTTCTTGACCAGGTAAACTTGTCTCCCACCACCGGTAATTCCAAGAAGCCACAGTCATGAACACATTTGCGAAAAGGTGATAAGGATCTTGCATGAATAGGGGCACCCCCCATTTTGTCGGATGGATTTAGGAAGGAGTTGAAATCACCAAGAACCAGCCAGTCCTCAGTTACAGTACCTACCAAATTCCGAATAGAGGACCACAGATCTTGCCTAAAACTCCATCTAGGGTCCCCATATACGAAAGTAACACAATAGGTCTCGCCTATTTTCCTGTCACTCATACGGCAATGAAGGAGCTGGGTATTTGAAAAGAGATATTCCACTGAGACATCGGAGTCATTCCACAGAACCCATATACCCCCAGCATAGCCCATTGATTCTACCCTAATCCAATTTTGGAAACCCAGTTTCCGAACCACTAAGTCCGCATGAAAGCCACTGACTCTGGTTTCTAAGAGACACATCACTGATATCTGATATTTGACAACTATATCACGAAGGATACGGGGAAAGGCCTTGCTACAAGCCCCTCTACAATTCCAGCTAGAAATAATCATAAAAACTAAGAATTGAAGAGACAAAGAGAGAAGTTACTTGTCTGGTGGTGCACGACCTGAGCTTGCTGACCTGCTCATGTGCTTAACCTCTCTTAAGTTCCTATTATCTCTGCCTTTAACCTTTGGCTTCGTACCCGAAACGTGAGTAACCTGGCTTGGAACTAAGGGTGATTCTTGAACAATTGAGGGATCTGGAGCCATTTCCATCGGAACTATAATGCTCTCATGAGCTTGCAATTCCAAATCTTCAATGACACTAGAGACCGAGGGAGTCATCACCGATTTGGCTACAGGGGATATCACCAAAACTTCTGGCGCAGGTGTCGATTCAGTGTGTATTTCCGGGACAGGGACGGTGCATGTTGAGGCTTTTGCTTGAGCCATTTTTGGAGACATGAGATCCTTCTCCAATGCAACCGAAATTTTTTGCTGGGGATCATTGACTTTTGGGTCCACAACGTTCATAGCACTTGATTGAGGAGAGTCTATTGAGCCCATTACTAAATGATGAACACGAGAGTGGGCTTGTCTTTTCCTCGGTTGGGCATTGAGGGTGATCGAATGCGAGGTTGGGCCATCTTCCAGCGACTGTGTAATGCGGGCTTGAGGAATGAGGGAGCTAATTTCAAAGGAAATATCCTTTTGGGCTTTAACCTCACATGCAATGTCAACACTTGGCCCAATGTTATCCTTAGAACTCTTGTCTTTTATGCGAAACTCCTGCTTCTTTTTTTGTGCCAATTTGACTTTGGATTTGCTCATTGGATTATTGTGTATTTCCTTGCTGGCGCTACTTCTCTTCTCCTTCGAAATCCCTTTCACTTTTTCTGGTTCCGCCCTAGATAGAGCACAGTCACGTGAGTCGCCCGACTGCCTCTGTTCAGTCGCTCCTTCGTCATCTAGATCAGAGATCGCCTGGAATCTAGAGGTCTGAGCTCTCAGCCCCATATTCCTGTCAGAGTTAAACCCATACTTTCCCCTTGCAGCGCCGCCTCTGCGGCTTACCTTCCTTGGGTTGCGTGACTTTCTCTGCCCTCCAACTAGCATCCAGGGGCCGAAAACATCCTCCTCTTCCGGTGAGCCTTTTCCCTGCGGTAACACCTGAACAGGTTTGGTAGATTCCGTCGCCGTGATTTCCTTTTTCTGGTCATCTGAATCTCTCTTTTCCCATGAGCATTGATCCTTCTTATGCCCATATTTTCCACAGGAGAAGCAGATCAGGTCCAAACCTTCATACTCGACATTGAAAATAGTGGAAGCCAGTATGATTCTAGGCACCAAGCGTTTTTGGAGATCCAGTTCAACACAAAGCCTTGCGAATCTGCCTCTGGTCACAACGCCTGGTGAGTTCTCATGATAGTTTAGAGTATGTAGATCCACTCTGAGTGTTTTTCCTATCAAATCCCCTAATTTCTCAATGAATTTTTTCGAGTAGTATATGAGGGGTATGTTTGGGATTCTAACCCAAATAGCAACTTTCCCCAGCTGGTTGTGGAATGGGTCAAAATATGGGGACCATTTTTGAACTAATACTGCGTGCTGTACTATCACCCATGGTCCATCCAGAATTATACGCCTGTATTGAGCACTCCAGTTGTCTGGGTTAGTGAATCTCACAACGTAATAGTTGTTAGGTAAGTCCACTAATTCAAACTCAGAAAATTTCCACGCCCTACACAACATTTCTTTCAATCTATGAAGATAGAAACGGGCGCCCAACACTGTGATAATTAGAGAGTTATTCCACGGTTGGCAAGCTTCATTATATTCATCTTCAGAAATCTCCAGGGAAGGATAAATATTCATGAGGTTTTTGGTTTCCTCAGAGGGTTCTGGGATTTTCCATAATTTGTTCTGTAAGTCGGATGTCAGTGGGTCTTCACTTCCAGAGGAAGATGCATGTGAAGTCCCATTAAAATCTGATCTCTTGACCCCCAATAATAAATCCTTAAATGAGGGTAATTTTGGAGATGCGGGTGTCCCTGGATGGATCCCTTGTTTTGCGCTCTGTTTCGTGACAGCAGCATTAGCTGAGATCGCCAGTAGATCAGATCCGGAACCATTATCTGAACTGGGAATGATCTTGCTTTCAATCTGAATTAAAGCTTCATGCGTGATAGGCTCATCCAGCGATTTATCCGTTGAGTTTGCAACGGCCGGCTGTCTATCCGGCGGTACCTTGAGTGACACAGCTTCAACCATTGAAAGTGGGCACGAAGTCCAAGAGAGAGAAAACTTAGTGACACGGCAGTACCTTGAGCCTTTCTAAGAGGCGTGTTGGCGACACGGCTTTCCCATAGGCGAGCGCTGATCCAGCGGTCCTTCCAGCTCCAACCGCAGTTTCCTTTGTTAAGTTCATAATTTCCCAGCCCTTGGTTCTGACTAAAATGTGCATGTGATTTGAATGTGGAGAAACAAAGGGTGATTGTGAGGCTTATTTTGTAGAAAGATTAATTATAACATACTTGAAGAGGAAAGGCATATGCCAGGGCTCTTTCTCATTTTACTGCTGCTGCTTCTCTATAATGTATCCGTGAAGTTTGGAAGCCTCTTTGAGGACCAGATCTCTAAAAGTTCAGACTGATTTGAGGAGAAGGGAGACTTTGAAATCCAAGCAATGGAGGCTCTCAGAGCTTTCATCTTGAAAAACAAGTCACCTTTCTGCTTCTTAAGCCATTTAAAATGCTAGATAAATTGGCCTTCTTTTGAGCTGATAGATGAAGGCAAGCATTTATTTTCTTCTGAATCTAACCTATATGCTAGGTGACAAGTTATTTTTGCCAATAATGTAATTTACTGCCATCATTGGATTATACAATTTTCCTTCATGCATAATCAGGTTTCTCTACATCCATTGAGAATTGATCAAAGTAATGATGATGTGAATCAGAGGATCATGGCTTTCTAGATGCAGCTGAAGAATAACTTGCTCAACCAGCTCTGAAAGATTGCAAATTCCTCGAAATCAATCCTTATACCTGTACTTGCAAACCAGACTGCTCGAGCAAAACGACATGAGCAGAAAATATGTAGAGCATTGATTACTCTTTTATGCAGCCAAGTTGACATTTTCCAGAAACAGGAAGACGATGTTGTTGAAGAACATCAATAGTAGGAATGACATTATTTAAGAGCTTTCAGATAAAAAGTAAAAACTTGACTAGCATTGTTTAACTATAATGACATTAAAATGGTGGTTTTAAAATTCATTTTTTTGCTCAAATGGGTATGGGAGTCCCTAGTGGACACCAAATACACAATGTCCCCAACCCTCCACTTGGACGGGGAGAAAAGTTAGAAGGGAAGAAAATGGGTGGAAAGAAAAATAAGAAAAAAATATTATCACTCTATGTGTTTGGATGAGTGAGAGAAAATTGGGAGGAAAAAAAATAAGTAAATATTTAATAACTAATACCTTTACTCATATATGTAAATAATCATATTTAAAATTAAATTAAATATTATAGTGATAAAATCATTTTAATATTAACATTATCGGATAACTTAAAATGATAAATATATATTTTAAAACCAAATAATTTACAAAAATAATTTATTTTTAAGGTAAAATTAAAAAGTGGATAATTTTTTAAAACTAATGAATAAAATAAAAGGAAATATTAAATTATAAATTGTCCAACTTTGTTAATAACTAAGAAAAATTTAATATAAAAATGAAGGGGTTAAAGTGTAATATAAAAAATTTAACACATCTCTTAAAAAAGTAATTAAATATATAAAAATGAACAATACATCTTTTTTTTCTTGAGTTTTGACCGTATGGACTCGGAGCAGTAGGAGTTCTATTGGCATTTAATTTAGGGAAAATATCTAAAAAAGCACCTAAAAATCATGAAAAGACAGACATGTATTCTGAATTTCTAAAATCCTGTAAAGATGCTTTGTGACTTATCAAGGATTTATAAATTCAGAGGAAATAACCAATTTACCCTTACTTATTTTTTTATTAAAATAATAATTATCCCATTGGGGCCAATAGGGGCCTCGGCCTCAGAATATTCCCTGGCTTTGGGAATAATTCCTAAAGTTGGGGGGTGGGGGTTCGAACCCCCCACCAGTGGTAATGCTCAAAAAGGGCATTACCACTAGGCTAGCAAAACTTTTTAATATATATAATGCAATAAATATATATATATATATATAATAACCTTTGATTTTTAACTAAGCCAACCAATAAATTCAGATAAGGAATTGACAAATTGATAAAAGGAATTAACAAATTTATATAAGGATTCACAACTTTCGTTTTTCAAGAAAAAGATCCACCTACTATCTAAGACCATTCACTAGTTTAGATAAGGAATTCCTAAGTTCATATGAGTAATTAACAAAGTGAGATAAGGATTCTGCAACTTTTGTTTGAACAAAATATTCACTTTCGCTCTCAGTCCATTCACAAGTTTGGATGAAGAATTCCCGCATTCAAATAAGAAATTGATAACTTGAGATAACGAATTCACAACTTTTATTTAAGTAAAAGATTCACTTGCGCTCTCAGACCATTCACAAGTTTATATATAGAATTACCAAGTTTAAATAAATAAATGATAAGTTTCGATAAAGAATTCACAAGTTCATATATGAGATTAGGAATTCACAACCTTATTTTTGTAACCTTTTTTGATAAAGGTAATCTCACAAGCTCAGGAATTCGCAACCTTAGATAAAAATTCGTGACCTTTGTTACTCCAGACTCCATTAGATTTAAACGATTCGGTTCGGTTTAAATTTTATTGCAATTATGTTTTTTTTCAAAAGTTTACTAATATTTTCTATTTAATTTTATAATAAAAATATATTTCATATATAAATTTAAAATATGATATAGGGTTTTCTTAAATAAAATTTATGATCATATCACCTAAATTTACCATTAAATGTGGGACTTGGCTATTCTTGTATGCTCTTATCATCCTCTTTCCATCTACTTCTTCTCTCAATATTTAGATTGAAATTTGAGTGGTTTGGTTTTAATGATTTATAAAAATATTTGTTTAAAAAATATATTTTATTACAGTTTTAAATTATTATATTAAATTATTATAACTAAAATAATAAGGCTATGAATTTTTATCTAAGGTTGCGAATTCCTGATATGAGATTGTGAATTCCTTATCTCAACTTATCAATTTGTTATCTGAACTTGGTAATTCTGTATCTAAACTTGAATGGTTAGAGAGCGCAAGTGAATCTTTTACTTAAACAAAAGTTGTGAATTCGTTATCTCAAGCTATCAATTTATTATCTGAAGGCGGGAATTTTTCATCTAAACTTGTGAATGACCTGAAAGTGAAAGTGAATTTTTTGTTCAAACAAAAGTTACGAAATCCTTATTTCAATTTGTTAATTACTCATATGAACTCGAGAATTCCTAGAGCCAGGAATACGGGTCGGCCCTTCACGGGCTCGGGTCTAAAGGGCCGGCCCGTTTAGGCCCTCTTCCTAAAAAACCTCCAATTTTTAAAGCCCACGGCCCTTCACGGGCTCAGGCCTAAACGGGCTTGAACTCATTTTAATTTTAAGAAAATCTTTTTCAAGTTTTACAATTTATTTATTATTTTATCTTAAATTGAGATACATTATTTTTAAAAACTCATAAATTTTTAGTTAAAATAATCATCTAAAGTCCAAATTAGCCATTTTTTAAAATTTAAATGAATAAACTATTGAAGAAAATAAAATAAATCAAACCATTTAATAAGTGTAACACCCCAATTTTCAATTACAGGCTAATGGTAATTATTGAGGATAATTATCGAATTAAAGTGGAATAATTATGGGTTTTGTGGCAATATTAATTAATATGTCATGATTAGGGGAAAATTGAAAGAATAAAATTATTAGCCATAAGTTAGTGATTAATGGAGAAATTAATTACTAACTAAGGAGAAATGAGATATGTAACTAAATGGCTAATGGAATTAGTAGAGTAACCAAGTGGTTACTTACTTTATGAGAATGCATAAGATGTGGACAAGTGTCACTTGATGATGAAGAGAGATGAGAAGAAAAGTCAAGGGACCATTTTTATTCATTTTCTCTCTTTTCTCTCTCTCCCATGCGCATAGAAAGGGGCTAGGGGACAGATTTTCTGCACTTCATCCCTCTTCTCCATCTCTCTCTCACGTTCTCTCTTTTCTCTCTTCATTTCCTCCATTGTTGGCCAAGAGAGAGAAAAGAAAAGCTGGATTTGAGGTAAGCAAATGGCCTCAAATGCCAAAATGCTCTTCATTAACATTGTTCCTTGAGCTAAGAGCTTTCATCCTATTGTTGTAGATTCTCCATTGGTGGTGATTTGAGGAATCACGAAATTATGGACTTGGGAGAATCATGAAGTGCCTTTGGGAAAGTTGTTGAGGTAAGAGAAAGCTTCATTTTCATATAAGTTTTGTGGCCATTTGTTGGGCCTTGAATTTCTGGAATTTAAGCCCTAATTTTCGTGATTTAGGGTCTTGGGGAGTATAACATGTTGTTGTCATGGTATTGGTGCCTTGTTTAGTGTTTTGAATTGATAGAAGGGAATTGAAGCTTAAATGTGAAAGTTGATCCCTTTGTGATAGCTTTGGTGCTTTGGTTAAAACATGGCATGTTGATAGGTTGTGATTTTGGTCATTTTGAGGTTACCATTGTGTTCCTTGAGTGATTTTGTGTGGGAATAAGCTTGGTTATTAATTTTGGAGTTATTGAACACTTTGGTAGAAAATTGGAAATCTGTTTGGTTTAAGCTCTGTTTTGCGCAGTAATTTTGTATGAGCGTTTTGAATGACAAAATGGTATTGGAAAATTCTGAAACTTTCCAGTCTTAAATTTCTCATCCTAAGCTTCAAAATGGACATATATTTTGTGTCATTGCGTTGAGTATTCTGTGAGATATGGTTGTCCAAAGTTTGGGATTGAAACAGAACTCTGTTTTGGGGGCAGTGATGAGTGTTGTGTAATTCTGGAATTGTGTAGTGATTTCCAGTGAAGGGCTATATTTTTCCTTGAAAGAGGACTCATATACCTTTCATTTGGCTTTGGAATCACTTCGTTTCGATTTTTTTAGAATTAGTTATGATTTTTCGAAGTTCAGCCCAGAGTCAGGAAATTTCTGGGCCGCGGCCCAAGCCTTTCTGACCTGATTTGGGTCGCGGCCCATGAGTGGCGGGCCGCGCCCAAGACCTTCTGACCATATTTGGGCCGCAGCCCAAGGAAGGGCGGGCCGCGGCCCAACCCTGTGTTCCAGCACTTAGTGTTTTCGAAAAGTGACCTTCAACCTATTGTTTCCCAACCTTTTAGGGCTTGTATTAGAGGCATTTGTGGCCTCCTAAGAGTCATAAATGATAACCAATTAAGTGATAAGAAGTCATTGAGAATTGGAATAAAGGATTGATACATCGTCACGCATTGTGAATTATAGGAAGCGACGTGTGCCCTCTTGGGAGCAAGCAGTGCTAGAGTGTGCACGGAAGGAACGAACAGGTAGTGATTTCTCACTCATATTGTGTATGATATATGGTATGCATGATTTATCATAGTGTTTGTGAAACGTGACTTTGTGCTTAGTGATTTGTGAATTGTTATATGAATCCCAGCTGTGGTGAAGTATATATGTGTTTGTGAACTGTGATACGTGCGATACAGCGTGAGCACTTCAGCGTGAGCAAACGTAAGGGTGACATGAGTCATGCCTGCCTTTGCCGCTGTAACTGCCGTTGTAGTTGCAATGTCTGTGTTATGTGATTGCTTTCATGCCTTACTGTTATGCACATTCTGAGTGATTTGACACTACGGGGATTCTTTAGAATCTCACTCTCCCAAAAACAATGTTTTAGACAGGGCCGAAGGATTGAAGGGAAAGCGGGTGACGAAGAGCGGATAGTGCTCCGGTTTAGAAGTATATTTGGTTTTATTGGTTATCATATATGCATATTTTTTGGGAAACAATTGTGTATATTGGGATTGATAGTATAGTTTTGTGTAATCCCCAAGTTAAGGGTATTGAATTGTGGGCTTGGAGCCTTTGTAAATCCCTTATTTAATGAATGGAACCCGAGTGTGTCGGGAATTTGCCTTATACTCTGATATTTGTGAATGAAATCAACTTGTACAGGCCATTTAGTATTAAAATGTGAATATAAGACCGTCATGAATAAATTTTGTAAAAGTTTTTGTAAGCCATGATTTTGGGAAGTTTGATTTTGTTTAAGTCCCAAAATCATCTAAGGTCTCTAATTCCACATCAATTACGTGTTTATGAACTAAATCTCGGTCTTAAGCGTGAAGGGGGTTACAATAAGTGTTTACCTGTTATTAATACTTTATTAGGTACTTAGGTGTCTCTCATATTGATAATTTGATATAATGATATTATATATATTAATTTATTTTTTAAAAATATTAAATGGGTCGGCCCTTTTAAGCCCGATTCCTGTTTTAGCCTCTAAATCATAAACCCGGCCCTTGAAGGGCTTGGGCTTAAACGGGCTCGGCCTGAATTCCTGGCTCTAGGAAATTCCTTATCTAAACTAGTGAATGGTCTAAGAGAATATGTGGAGCTTTTGCTTAAAAAACAAAAGTTGTGAAATCCTTATATGAACTTGTTAATTTCTTTTATCAATTTGCCAATTCCTTATCTGAATTTATTGTTTGGCTTAGTTAAAAATCAAAGGTTACTATATATATATATATATATATTTTTTTTTTTTTTGCACTATATATATTAAAAGGCTTTGCTAGCCTAGTGAAAATGTACTTTTTTGTGCATTACCACTGGTGGGGGGTTCGAACCCCCACCCCCCAACTTTGGGAATTATTCCCAAAAGCTAGGGAATATTTCCTAGCCAAAGCCCCCGCTGGCTATAGCTGGCCGGCAAGCCGGCAAGGTAATTATTATTTTAATAAAAAAATAAATAAGAGTACATTGGTCATTTCCTCTGAAATTATAAATCCTTGATTAGTCACAAAGCACCTCTGCATAATTTCAGAAATTCAGAACATTTGTCTATCTTTTCATCATTTCCAGGTGTTTTTTGAGGGATAATCCCTTTAATTTAACAACTTTTTTTCTGTTTACAGCATTTAACAAATTTTTTAAATATCATTTATTTGCTTTTTGAAAAAAACATGCGTGGTTTCCCATAGTTTGTAGTGAGTTGTTGGTGGATAAATGTGTAAAGGGCAGTTTGGGCCAACAAATTTCTTCCCAAAATCTCTCCACTTGTGGGGCCAAATTTTAGGAGGAAAATATGTTGTGGGACCCACCCCATTTTCCTTCTCATTCTTCTCTCTCTTCCATTTTCTCCCCTACCTAAGAATGGGAAAACTTCCTCCCTTCTCCTCTTTTCCACTCTACTTTTCTTTCCCCTCTCATTTTTCCCCATCCAAACAAAGCCTATAAAAGTCTAAGCGAGAATGAATTTGAAGCATGTCCATTTGTATATCACGTTCTTTTTTTCTTATAAACTGTATATTATATTTTTCTTTTGTACGAGTCCCTATTTCTTGTTCTGTCTCATGTGATGACGTTAGAGTTAACGTACTGATACTACAAGTATACCTGAAAGGAAAAATGCAGTCAACTTTCAATGCCCTCTTCTGTTATATCATCCTCAGATGAACATCTAACGTGACCAAAAAGATTTATAGATATTTTTAGATAACAAGTGCTTGTTACGTAAGTCGAGATAAAACTCTTCTTAAATATTTATCTCATATACCGTAAATCAAGATTTATAAGTACTAATAAATAAAAAAATAAATTATTCCAAACGAACACATTTTATCCTTAGACATGTTACCTAAAGAAGAGTAAGGATTGGAAGCAACGTGCGGGTATCACCCAAGCTCCTAGTCCTAGGGAGCTCATTAGTTTTTTTTATTTTGGTAAAGGGAGCTTATTAGTTTATTAAATAAAGTTTGTTGTAACGTTGTATGAACAATAATTTTTTTAACATTTTATAAAGAGAGAATTACACTCAGGTCCCAAGAAAGAAGAGAAATGAAAAAATGGTCCTTGGAGATTGCAAAATGAAAAATTGGTCCCATAGAGTTGTCAATACAGGCTCCTTGAGTTGTTAATGAGTTGTCAATACAGGCTCCTGTAATTGTTAATGTGACCATTTTTTTATTTTACAATCTCCAGGGACCATTTCTTCATTTATTTTCTTCCTTGGAACCGAAGTGTAATTCTCTCTTTTATAAAAGCATAAGATAAAAATTATTATAATTGAATTAATAACTAATGCTACCAATACCTTCTTCAGCCCCTAAATCATATTGCAATGCCCTTACTGAGCATGAGAACAAACTTGCTATGGTTTGTCATCCTACTATTGGAGACTTAGAATTTTCCTTGATTGATTTTTAGGTGGTGGAGGAGGGAACAGATGCATCCAGGGAAAGTTGGAATTGGACTAAGAAGTTTAGTATCGATCCCTTCCCATATTTGTTAGATCCAGGGACTATCTGGGGGAGCGAAATTGTCTGCAATTTCTTATGCCTCAGTGCAACTAAATTTGGAGTAAAGTTTAGGGAAGGAAGAGTTGTTCTAATTCAATATCACTACTAAAGAGTTCAGGACGTTTGATATTCCTACATATGGCAATGGCACTGGTTCGTTTTTCAATTATGTGGAAAGTCTTGTTTCGGTTGGCAACAACCACGTTGAAGAGTTTTAATCCTAAATCTTAACTATTACGCTGCAGATTTAGTTTAAGCTATTTTGCTTGAAAAGAACACATAACACTTGTGATCATTTTGTACCCTATAAGGCTTGATACCCCTTTTGAGTTTTTCTCTAGAATCGTAAATGCAGATATTTAATACCCGCTGTTTGTAGCTTTATTTCACCCTGCATATCTATAATATTAGGTTTTAAGCTTTCTTTCAAAGATGGAAATATAATTTAGTTGATGTTTTGTGGATTATTGGTAACTTTTAATCCAGGTAACATAACAAAAGAATTTTATATCAAATGAGATGGAAGGATTTTAAATGAAGCGAATTTGAGTTGCTTGCCTTTTCATTTCACTTATGCTGATTTATGAAAGCTTTTTCCCATCTAACTAGAGTAAGTATGCTCTCTGGATCATCGGTGGATTTGAAGAAGGTTTGCTAAGAGTTTTCAGTGAGGTTTACAACACAAAGGCTCTCTTGATTTTTTTTTTACCAACCAATCCATTCAATTCACTCTTACCTCTAGGTGCCAATGAAACATTCTTTTGCTTCTTGCTTCCAATTTCTTCTTCCGCACTTTTATTTGTTCTGTCCTCAGTTCATGTGTACCTGACTCAATTTTTTATTATTTTCTCTTCCCTACCAGAAAATCTTTCTTCCCTCAAGCGTTATGAAATAAATGGCTTTGGACAGGCTAATATCTGCTATCCTACAATATTATTTTAGATATTTGCAGAAGATTGCAATGATCATGCTGAGGATTGAAAAAAAATCGTTTTAATACACCATCTTTATTCAAGTATTGTTTGCTTGTCTTCCTTAAAACCTTGACTCTCCTCAGATATCTTGTTAAGTTCTATCTCCAACCCCAGAAACCTTTGTTAAGTTCATAATTTCACAGTCCCCAGTTCTGACTAGAATTGGATCTCCACTATATAGATACCGATGATTCAAAAGATATGCATGTGATTTGAACAGAAAATGAGTGTGAATAAACAGAAAAGGCATATGTCAAGGCTCTTTCTTGTTTTATTGCTGCTTCTTCTCTGTATTGTATCCTTGCAAGGATCTCTTCCATGGTTTCAGGACCACCACAACATTCAGTCAATGTATGAGTAAAATAGTTTTACTGTTACCTGAACAGAGTAATTGAATGGATTCCAAAAAAGCTCATATGAGGCAATGCTAGTTAATGATTAAAAAAAATTCCAACCATCTCTTCCTGATACTGGAAGTGAAAACTAACATGCAAATAATTAGCCAATGACTATGATATGAAAAAGTATGTTTTATGTAGACCATGAAATCTTGAAATCTTATTTCAACATAAATATTATTGATGATGTTGAAAGAAAGAATTCCAGCATTCCGTTGTTGAAAATCCTTAGCTTAATAAGCCATCAAAGTCTAGATCATGGAGCTTTGCCTCAAGTTTTTGTTGCGACAATAGCTTCAAAGACGAAGAGATTTTCTAGCCTGAAAGGAGGAAAACAGCATTTCAGAACAAAAATCAGCAGCTTGAATAATAACAGAGTTCTCTACTAGTGAACTAGCAGCATATATTAAAAGAAGTCATGCATGTGTGTATAAGTTGCTTGTGAATTCCTAAAATGACGGCCAAAAAATTTCCTTTCAATTAACTACATTATTTTGATGGAGTGTTGCTCCAACCCATCTTCACCAAATTTATCTATTCAAAATTATTGCTGAGATAGGTCGAGAAGCTGGTTGTGCATGTGCCTCAACACAATATCTCAAAAAGATACCAACATGCTAGGTTTCTAACTATAATAACATTAAATGATGTGGTTAAAATTCATTATTTTTGCTCAAAGGTATGCGAGTCCTTACTGGACCCCATATACACAATGCCCCTAAAAGTACCAAGCAACGATGAATTTGGTGCATGTCCATTTGTCTATCATTTTCTTTTTCTTTTTTGTCATAAACTTTGTATATATATCATGTTTTGCTTTTGTATGATTCTCGATTCCTTGTTCTGTCCCATGTGACATTAAAGTTAACATAGTGATGCTACAAGTAAATCTAAAAGGAAACATGCTGGCAACTTTCAGTACCCTCTTCTGTTATTTCATCCTCAGATGAACATCTGGCATGACAAAAAAGATTTATATATGGGTTAATACCATCTTTGGTCTTTGTAGTTTATAATGATTTTGGTTTTGGTCTATGAAGTTTCAAACATGTGGTTTTGGTCCCTCAAGTTTACTTCATTTCAAATTATTAGTCTTTATAATTTAGAAAGGACTTAATGGTGTTAATTTTGCTTAAATAGCACTAACACCGTCAAGTTTGCTTACCTGGAGAGCTGACCTAGGAGGTGACATGGCAAAATGGCTGAAGTCACAAACGTCGTTCCATGCTTGCAAATGGAAATCCTAGGACGAGATTGGCACACTTGTAAAGCACGCTTCCACAACTTCAAGCTTTTGCATTTCTTAACAAATAAGATAAAGTCATGTTGCACTCCCCATCACCTTAACTCCATTGAGACATTCATGCCCAGTTTTCCTTCATTTCTTCCGATGAAACTCGGTCATGAGGCCTTTCAATGAGGTCTTTCTAAAAATTGAAGCATAATACAGCATGAAAGAGAAATGATTACAACAATGACAACAAAATTTTTATCCCACTAGATGGGGTTGGCAATAGGAATCGCACGATGTTAATGTGCTATATCGAAAACCATATCTTTAGGTGAAAGAGAAATGATTACAAGATTTAAAAAAAAAAAATCACTAGTATAATTTTATTTGTGAATAATACCGCTTGGGTCCTAAAATCTCAGAATTCAACGTATCCCAGGTCCAATTGCAAATGAGATGTGTATACTCTTTCTGGTTGAGGCTGGACCACAGAAATTTCCTTAAACATGTGACGTCCATCTTAACAGATACTTTCATTAGAATAGAAAATATTACCTCATAGTCGATAAACAATATCTGGCAAAAAAAAAAAAAAAAAAAAAAGATAAACAATCGGTTTTCACGTAAGCTCTTAGTTTTTGAGAATGGGATCATTAATTTGTAGACTAATGAGCGGCCTCTGTTTTTCGTTCAAAAAACAAAGACAAGCAGAGCCATAACTCAATCCTCATATTCTAAAAAGCTCAACAAGCTCAAGACACTAAGGCCCCTCAGTCATGGTCCAATTTGGGCAAAGAACTCAACGACCCCAAGCCTAACCTCACCTACCCCAAACATGTCGTTAAACCTCTATCTACTTCAACGAAGCAGGACCCACGGAAAAGCACGTAGTTCCACGCATTGGAAGAGTTGGACGGCACACGAAACTCTAAGCCGAATAGAGACCTGCAAAAGATGGAGTTCATGCAGAAGAAACCACGAATGACTTCCCAGAGAACTGCCTGCTAGAAGGGAATGAAGGGGGTGATGTCCACAACGTCCTTAGGAGGAGGGAAGAAGACGTTCGAGGATGGTGACAGAGCGATGGATGCGTTGCGTTTTGGCTTTTTTTTTTTTTCTTCTTTTTGAAAAAATAAATCACATATCCAAGTCAGTGAATAATCAGCAAGCATAATTTGTCTAGTCAGCATGCCATGTGAGAAAACTTAACGGTGTTAATAACACATCATCAAATTTAACACTGTCAAAGTCATTTTCAAACTACAAGAACTAATAGCTTCAAATTAAACTTAGGGACTAAGATCGTCTGTTTAAAATTATAGGGACTAAAACTAAAATGATTATAAATTATAAGGGTCAAAGATAATATTAACCTTTTTATTATTTTGCTTGGTTGACATTAGAAGCCCAAGAAATGGTGCGAATTCAAGCCAGGCCCGTCTAAAAAAACCTCAAGGAGGAAGGACCTTCATTTAGTTGTCCAAGGTTTTGTTTTGGGTGGATCTTCTAACTCACATTTAGTAGTTAAACCAAATTATTTGCCGTTGTTATATTTTAATTATTTGATCATATATTTCTAATATCTATTTATGTTTTTTATCAAATCTAATATCTATTTATTAATAAAGGTAAACTGGAGTTCACAATATGAGTTTACATACCTATCACATATTTACTTAAATTTGTGAGGTTTGTAACCTTAGTTGTGCTGATTGACTGATCGATTCAAAAATAGATTATGTCTCCTTAGATGTAGTATCCAAAAGTAAGAATTGGAAGCAACGTGCGGGTATCACACGCTCAGCCAAGCTTCTTGTCCTAGGGAGCTCATTAGTTTATTGAATAAGGCTTATTGTAAGGTGATATTAACGGTATTCTTTTTAACATTTTATAAAATAATAATATAGGCCCCCGTTTGGTTTGAGGGGGGGGGGGGGGTTTGAGAGGGGAGGGATTGAAAGAAAGGGTAATGGGTTTGGTCAGATTGATGGGGGAAAGGAGATGAGGGGTTTTTAATGATCTCTTGTTTAGTTTAAGTGGGGAGATGAGGGTAAAAGAGAAATTATAGCAAGAAATAATAAAGACCAGAGGGAGTAGTACTTTGTAAATTAATTTGCATCTTATCTAATTAATATAATAATATTTTTATTTATTATTAATATATATTTTAAACAAGAAATAATATTTTTGAATAATAAAAATATATTTGGGAGAATTGCTGATAAATACCTTTTTAGTAAATTAATTGCTGAATGCTACCATGGAAAATCTGTTTCACATAATGGAAGATATTTTATATACAACGGAAGATTGTTTGCACATTTATATGGAATATTTTTGCACACATGGAAGATGGTTTGCACAAAACGGAGGATCGCTTACACACATGGAAGATCAATTGCACACTTGGTTGCAATCAACAATTAATTTGCCCCAAAGGTATTTTTGGGCAATTCTCCCAATATATTTTTATTAAAATTTAAAAATTAATATATTTTTTAATTATAATAATATATTATCATGATATTTTTATTTATTATAATATATTTTTATTTAAAACTATATTAACATATTTCATAATTATTATAATTTTTTATTTATGAAAGTATTTTTATTTTAAATTAATTTTATAAAAATATATTTTTTAATTATAATAATATTTTTTATTCATAAGAATATAATTTTCTGAAATTTTATTTCATGAAAATATTTTTATTTAAAAATATATTTTTATTTAAATTAATTTTATAATAATATTTTTTTTCTATTTTTATTTAAAATTACAATCACATAAGTTATAATTATAATTATTTTTTATTCATAAAGATAATTTTTTATATTAAATGAGTTTTTAATAACATATTTTTAATCATAATAATTTTTGTATAATATTATATTCTTATTTTAAATTGATTTTATAATAAAATATTTTACTAATAAAATATTTAATTTATCATAATATTTTTCTTTATGGGAATTATTAAAATATCACATAAATTTTAAAAGTACAAACGTCCAAAATGTTGGCTCCCCTTCAAAACCGTTAAGGTTATCAAACCCGAACCAACCTCTGAACCGGTCAAGGCAATGAGTCAAAAGTTGTAGGTCAACTCGAAGTCAACTTAGGGTCAAACCGGTGGGTAATAAAAAGTTAAGAAATAATTTAAATTCTCATCATAGTATCATACCATTTTAATTCAATTTAATACCTTGAATCACTAACAAAATAATCAAATACTTATCCAACTTTCTTTACAATTTCTTTAATATATTGACATCTAGTATCAATCGACTATTCAATAACACTATAATCAATAATCATAAATATTGTTCCAAGCAAATTATCAAAATAGCAAAATATTCATACGTATAATAATCATTCAACTAATAGTCATTAATATAAAAATTATCATTAACTTTGACTAATATTATCTTCTACCCCATAAAAAATATTAATTTTTTAAAAAAGAAACTGGGTCAACCTAACAACTCGCCAGGGTTGACTGGATCAGGACCGGGTCACCCTGAGTTACACCAAAAAAAAATCCAGGTTATGGGCCTACTTGGACCAGTTTCATGGCTGGGTTGCCAATTTCCGGGCTGACCCTGCTTGTCCGGGTTTGATAACCCTATCAAAACCCCCAATTTGGAGTGGAGCCAAAATGTGTGTTTCCCCTCCCCTCCAAAATTTTAAACCAAATGATGTGAGGGGAGCATATACTCTCCCCTCCAACTAAACACACCCTAAGAAATTATCCAAAACTTTAAATTTTTATATTTCCAAAACAAAAAATAAATCCGATGAAGCGACGCACTGTTCTATCTCTATTTCCCAATCGAGTACAAATGTAAAGGCCATAAGAAATTTTATTTCGTTGACAGGATTATCAAAACATGGTTAAATAAAGGAACTCTTCTATTGACAATCTCTGTTCTTTAAAAATTTACATTATTGAGGAAGAAAATGAAGAGAAATAGGAAGACTGAATTCATTGATTATCAGATGAATGAGTTACATATATTTATACAGAAGTAAATCAGACATAATACTATTCAATCAAGGAAAAAATACGAAGAACACTGTACAATCAGAGAAACAAATCGTCGCCTTGATTTGTGGATTGATTTGTGGATCTTTGACTTTGGTGCATATTGACTTTGGTGCTTCTACACTCCCCCTCAAGTTGAACTATAGATATCAATCAAGTTTAACTTGCCAATCAGATATTCCAATCTGTCCTTGGGCAGCCCTTTGGTGAGGATGTCTGCAGTCTGTTCTTTAGAAGAAATATATCTTAGATCAACGATACCTTCATCAATTTTTTCCCTTATAAAATGTCTGTCTATCTCGACATGTTTAGTTCTATCATGTTGAACTGGATTATGAGCAATGTTGATTGCAGCCATGTTGTCGCAATAGACCTTGATTGGTAGATTTATGGACTTCCTCAAGTCTTCAAGAACACGTTTTATCCATATTCCCTCACAAATTCCCAATGCTACAGCCCTGTATTCAGCTTCAGCACTGCTTCTCGCAACTACACTTTGCTTTTTGCTTCTCCATGTGACTAGGTTACCCCACACATATGTGCAATATCCAGATGTGGATTTCCTATCTTCTCGGTCACCTGCCCAATCAGCATCTGTAAATAACTCTACAATTCGTTTGTCAGTTTTCTTAAATAGCAAGCCACGTCCTGGAGATCCCTTTAAGTAACGAAGGATCCTGTAAACTTCATTCAAATGTTTCTGTTTAGGATCATGAGAATGCTGGCTAACCATACTTACTGCAAATGCAATGTCTGGTCTAGTATGAGATAGGTATATGAGTTTGCCTACCATCCGTTGATAGTTCCCTAAGTCCACTGCCTTGCCGAGATCTGCATCTTCATCTATTTTATCAATCCGTATAGGTGTGTCACTGGGTCTACAACCTGTCATCCCTGTTTCTTTCAGAAGATCGAGAATATACTTCCTTTGGGAAATATAAATTCCTTTCTTGGATCGGGCAACTTCCATTCCAAGAAAATACTTCATTTCTCCAAGATCTTTGATCTGAAATTCTCGTGCCAGGGCTGTCTTAATTTGATTGATTTCCACACTGTCATCTCCTGTAAGGATTATATCATCAACATATACAGCCAGAACAGCCATCTTACCCTTATGATGTTTGACAAACAAAGTATGGTCGCTCTGCCCTTGAGTATATCCATGTCTCTTCAGAACCCTGGTGAATCTGTCAAACCAAGCACGTGGAGATTGCTTTAACCCATATAATGACCTTTTTAACTTGCAAACTTGGTCATCCTTTTTCCCTGGGAACCCCGGAGGTAACTTCATATAAACCTCTTCCTTGAGTTCTCCGTTGAGAAAGGCATTTTTTACATCGAGTTGATGCAGATTCCAATCTAAATTTACTGCAATAGATAATAGTATTCTGATGGTATTCAACTTGGCTACCGGAGCAAATGTTTCTGTATAATCTTCCCCATATTTTTGTGTGAAACCTTGTGCAACCAATCTAGCTTTGTATTTCTCGAGTGTTCCATCTGCTCTATATTTAGGAGTGAATACCCATCTGCATCCAACGGCCTTTTTCCTTTCAGGTAGATTTACTACATCCCATGTCTTATTTCGCTTGAGAGCTTCCATCTCCTCTAAGACAGCTTGTCTCCACTCAGGTATAGCCATAGCCTCATCAATCGTGTCTGGTATCCTGATTTTGTCAAGATGAGAAACAAATGCATTGTATTTAGATGAAAGAGCCTTATAAGAGACAAATTTCTCCATAGGATATCTAGTGTTTGATCTGGGTTGTCTAGGTTGTTTTCGCACCGCAATGGGAAGATTAAGATCAGAACCTTCTGATTCTCTTGGACCTGCCTCTGGTACTGACTCCTGGTGAGTGCTAATAGCCTGTGGTTCATTACCTCTTTTGTGTCGTCGCATGTAGGTATTACCCCACATATTTGTGTCTCCCCCTGTAATTGGCACATTATCAGAGGTATCAAGGTTATTAGGATGATCAGGAATCTCAAGGTTGTTATCAGGAGTATCAGAGATATCAGGAGTAGGATCTGTGTGGGTAGGTACATAAATTGTGACTGTCTGGTCATCTTTTTGTGTTTCATTTGGCTGAAATTCACTAGTTCTCTCCCCCTGAATTGCAGACAAGGCATAAAACGGTGTATGTTCAAGGAATGTGACATCACATGTGACAAATAAACGTTTAGAGACCGGATCATAACACTTGTATCCTTTTTGAGAATGGGAATAGCCAAGGAAGATACACCGAAGGGCTTTAGGGTCAAGTTTGTTGGTGTGATGGAGATGAACGTAGGATGTGCAGCCAAACACCCGTAGAGGCAGAGTGTTTACAAGGTACGGGAGGTTATAGTAGTGGTGGAGAAGTTGAAGGGGTGTTTTGTAAGATAGTGGTCGGCTCGGCATTCTGTTAATGAGGAAGGTGGCAGTAAGGACAGCATCATCCCAATGATATTTAGGAACATTACCACTAAACATAAGGGCTCTGGCAGTCTCAAGAATATGGCGATTCTTTCGTTCTGCAATACCATTTTGTTGAGGTGTATTGGGACAAGTACTTTTGTGGATAATGCCATTTTCGGTTAAAAAGGTGGATAGGGCCTGATTGAAGTATTCAGTCCCATTATCTGTGTGCAGAATCTGGATTGGGGTTTGGAATTGGGTTTGGATCATATTGTGAAAGTTAAGGAATGTTTGATACACCTCTGTTTTATCCTTCAATAAGTAAACCCAACTGACACGTGTATGGTCATCAATGAATGTGATAAACCATTTTGTTTTTGATCGGTTTGGTGTGCGAGAAGGTCCCCATAAGTCACTGTGAATTGTGGAAAAAGGTTTTGAGGCTTGGTATGGGATTTTTGGAAATGAAGTACGATGATGCTTAGCCTTTTCACATGAATCACAATGAAAATCAGAGGGAATTTTATTAGAAACAAGGGATGGAAACAGCTGAGACATGTAATTGAAATTTGGATGACCTAAACGTTTGTGCCATAATTCCAAATCACTAGTGCTATGGAGAGACACTTTATTACAAGATTTAATCCGAGGATTATCACTTTCATCAAGGTAATAGAGACCATCAAGCTCTTTAGCACTCCCAATCGTCGTTCCCGTCAGCAGATCCTGAAAAATACAGTAGGTAGCAAAGAAGTTAGCTTGACAACGTTCATCATTTGCTAATTTGCTCACGGATAGTAAATTACACTTCAACTTTGGAACATGCAATACAGAGTGAAGAGTAAGCGCAGCTGAGATTCTGATGGAACCAATTCCAAGGACAACAGATTCAGAGTTATCAGCAATTCGCACTGTTACTCCATTAGTGATAGGAGTATATGATGAGAAGAGAGCCTTATTGTCAGTCATATGATCTGAAGCACCTGAGTCAACAATCCAACAATTTCCTGTACATAGTTCTTTTATCACAGCCAAGGCTTGAAAGAAATTACCTCTCTTTACCACTGTGGCAGTAGGCATTGTTGTAGCCTGCATTGTGGCTAGCATTTCCATGATTTTATGCAGCTGGTCACTTTGAGATAGGTCCTTAGAAGTTTCAGCTACGTAACCTCGTCCTTTCCCTTTCTTCGGCTTCCAGTCAGCAGGTTTACCATGGAGATTCCAGCAAGTGTCTTTAGTGTGCCCCTGTTTCTTACAATGATCACAGAATGGGCGACCTTTAGAACCTTTTTGTTCTGTGGATCGAACAGCAAGTGCTGAGGCCTCAGAAGTAGCAGCGGAATTATTTGAATTTTTAAGCATTGATTTACGTCTATCCTCTTCATTTCGTAAGAAAGTATAGACTTCACGCACAGACGGTAAGGGTTCTTGGCTAAGAATTCTAGCCCGAACATCATCATAAACCACATTAAGACCAGCAAGTAACTCATATACTCTCTCTGTTTCTTTTGCTTTGCGATCCTCTCGAGCATCTGCCCCACAATGATAAGTTTGATTTTGCAGGGCATCAAGTTCTTGCCAAAGTGAGGATTTTTCTAGATAATAATCATCAAGTGGCATGTGGTCCTGTTTCAGCTGCCATATCTTTTGCTTAACATCAAATATGCGGGACCTATTTCCCACAGGACTGTATGTTTCACGAAGAGCTTCCCAAATTTCTTGAGCTGAGGGAAGATACATAAAACTCTTCTTAATTGAGGATGACATTGCATTGATTAACCAAGAGGATACTAATGCATTTTCAGACTTCCATTTGCGGAACTCCTTGGTTTCCGATGTTGGTGGCCTTTTGACTTCACCAGTTATATATTCGAGTTTGTCACGTCCATCGAGGGCAAGAGTCATGGATTGAGACCACTCCCGATAGTTATCGCTAGTAAGTTTCTCAGAAACAAGGAGGACAGTGGAGATGTCATTTGAGCCAGACCGAGGCACAGAGGAAGAGGCATCTGAAACTGTAGACATAATGACGGGAAAAAGAAAATTGACAGAGGGGTTTTTCAAATTTCAGGAATACCAGTTTGGTTCTTCAAATTTGGAAAATGACAGTTTGATCCTCCGAATTTGAAAAATGACAATTTGATCCTCCGAATTTGATAAATGACAAATTGGTCTTCGAATCAATTAAATAATTGAGAAATGAACAAACTCCTGTCGGCAGCAAACTCGTTCCCTTGCTTTCCTTGGATTAGAGTCACTCGCGAGGAAGCTTACTTGTGGTCGCGACACGATGTGAATCTTGATCAAATCACGATCGGCGGATGGCGACGCACGGCAGGCGGATGGTGACGCACGGTCAGTGGTGGTGCGTCAGACTTCTTTAGTGCTTCAGTGGAATCGCCGGCGCTCAAACTGGTCGGTGTCTTGCTCGGTTATGAACCGCGACGGCAGTGGTCAGCGACGTTACCGACGGTGTTCGGAGTGTGTGCTACCGATGGTGAAGGTAGGATGGTGGTGGAGGAACTATCGAGGGACGCGTCAGGGTCACAGCCACCGTACTCCGATGAGGACTGTCGGCGGGTTTTCTCGCTTAGATCCTGATTTTGCTACTTCAAGAGTCGAGAAGACGATTCACAACCGTCTCAATGCTTGGAGCGTGATTTCTCGGCAGTGACAGTGCCGAAATTGCAAGTGGATGATGATACTTGCACAGTGGGCGACTGATCAGACTTGTCGAGAGCAGAGGCCTCCGATAACTCTGCTGAAGAAGATGAACAGCAGAAGATAACCGAACCACTAAACTCCCGAGTAAGAACAACCTGACTTTCTTTTCTTGTTTGAATCAATCAGTCTTAATTAATCTCTCCGTAGCTCTGATACCATGAAGAGAAATAGGAAGACTGAATTCATTGATTATCAGATGAATGAGTTACATATATTTATACAGAAGTAAATCAGACATAATACTATTCAATCAAGGAAAAAATACGAAGAACACTGTACAATCAGAGAAACAAATCGTCGCCTTGATTTGTGGATTGATTTGTGGATCTTTGACTTTGGTGCATATTGACTTTGGTGCTTCTACAGAAAATACAATAAACAAAAACGATGAACCAACCCATCACACTCAAAGTGATTTCCATCTGTATATGCAGACGCAGGGGGTGAACATATTTAAATAAATAAGATACTTATTTTTCTTTTCAGTGATACATGATTTATGTGTGCGCTCTTTGTTAGCGTACTGAGTATATATAGCTTTCCTTCATGTGTTCATGTGTAAGACGATCTCCTAGCTTTTGGGTAAACTGCTGTTGGTTTGACTGAAACAGCACTTGTAGGTGTTGTGGAGTTCTTGTCTTTTTGAACCTTGCTAGCTTGCTTAGTTTGAGCCTTTCTAAGAGGCGTGTTGGTGACACGGCTTTCCCATGGGCGGGCAGCGATCCAGCGGTCCTTCCAACTCCACCCCCAGTTTCCTTTGTCAAGTTCATAATTTCCCAACCCTTGGTTCTGACTAGAATTGGATCGCCACTGCAAATTAATGATTCATAAGATATGCATGTGATTCGAGCCGAAGATAAATGCAGAGAAACAATGTGATTGTGAGACTTGTTTTGTAGAAAGATTAATTATAACATACTTGATGAGAAAATGCATATGCCAAGGCTCTTTCTCGTTTTATTGCTGCTTCTTCTCTATAATGTATCCTCGCAAGGATCTCTTCCATGGTTTCAGGACCTCCACACCATTCAACCTGTAAGTCACTGAACAAAGTAAGTGAATGGATTCAAAACAAGCTCACGTGAGGCGATGCCAGCGCTATTAACTAGTCAATGATAAATTTTTTCAGCCATCTCATCCAGATACTAGAAGCGAAACCTAGTCTGCAAATAATTAGCCAGTGACTAAGTATGTTTTAGGGAGACCATTAAATCTTTGAAATCTTAGTTCAACATATATTAATGCTGGTGATGTCGAAAGAAAGAATTCCGGCATTCCATTGTTGAAAATCCTTAGCTTAACAAGCCATCAAACTACAAAAGAAGGAAAAGTTACCTCTAGATCATGGAGTTTTGCCTCAAGTTTTTGTTGCGACAATAGCTTCTTCCGTCTGACCCTGTCTTCTGTCACCATACAGATTCGGCGAGTTCTAATCTCGCCCTGTATCTTGCTCCATTCATGAAGGTAACTTAAAGTTGTATCAGCTTGCTTTTTAACAGACTGACGTTGGATCACGATTTTTAATTTCGCAAACCCTTTCAACAGCCGAAGAGATTTTCTAGCCTAAAAGGTGAAAAAACAGCATTTCAGAACAAAAACCAGCAGCTGAGAAATAACAGAGGTTTATACCAGTGAAGAAGTTATGCATGCAACAGTGCGTGTGTGTGTGTCAGGTGCTTGTGAATATTTATACACCTTATGTTATATGATTTCCATCTAAATTTTTGAAACAGCTGTCACCATTCCAATTAGTAAGGAGCTTGTGAATTCGTGAAATGATAGCAAAAAATTTCCTTTCAAAATTAACTGCACTAATTGAATGGATTGCTGCTCCAACCCATCTTCACCAAGTTTATCTATTCAAATTTATTGCTGGGATAGGTCCAGAAGCAGGTTGTGCATGTGCTTCAACACAATATCTCCAAAAGATACCGACATGCTAAGTTGTTAACAATAAAGACATGGTGTTTTAAAATGCACTATTTTGCCCAAATGGATATGGGAGTCCTCACTGGACACCAAATTCACAATGTCCCTAAAAGTCGAAACAAGAATAAATTTGATGCACATCCATATGCATATCATGATCTGCCAACGAAGTGCTTTTGTACAAGTCCCCACTCCTCATTCTGTATAACTTGACTCCTCGTTCTAACATGACTAACCGTCTAACATGACCAAAAAGATTTAGATATTTTGCTTGGTTGAAGTTAGAAACCAAAGAGATGGTCCTGAAATTTAAACCAGGCCCTTTAAGAATTAAGAGTTATGCTTGTCTGGTCAGTATGATGATATGACTAAAGAGGTTATATGTCTATTTTAGTGGATTCGTAAATTTTCAATTGCCATCATACAGTTAAGAGAAGTCCAGATTACTGGTGATTGTAGGAGATGAGATGGATCATTATAAATTTTCTTTCAAATGGCAGTAATATCAGCCTGCATTGTACAGTGCATGAGTATTGATAGATTTTTTTTATGCCATTATAAAATATTACAACTAATCATGAACCTACCTAGTTGGTGCAACACGGGCACAACAACTAGAATATATCATAATAATGGGAAATGGGAAAGGAAGGCGTGGTTACTAAGGATTCTGCTAAAGAACTCAGGTTGGAGGTTCCAATGTGTTTAAAACTTCTATTCTGCAATAATTTCAACTTTACATACCTTATGAGCTCGATATGCCGTTTGGATTCTTGTTGCTGCAATAGTTGCAATTGGGATCCCCCGTAAAACACGACTTCCACTTTTAGTACCATTTTCTACCCCACTAAAACCTTTTCCTCTATGATTATTTAACTCCACTGCGCTGGGTTTCCCTGATGCTAGAGATCCCTGTCTCAAAGTGTGAGCAGATATGGACAGAAATTTTCTAGTCATAGAAGCCTCAGATGCAAAATAAATTTTACTACATTTTAGTAATAAACAGCATTGTTCCATCCCAAGTATTGATAAAGTGATTCAAGTACTTGTTTTAAACAACATTTATTGTCCCTAATATGAAATGTATCGGGCCAAACTCAAATTAACCTTTTATTTCACGCATAACTCTGCTTTCAAAAAACATTGCTCATTTCAGAGAACGTGGCAATGATGAAGCTTAAGATTGACAGGAAGCACACTGTACCTTTGCTTTCTTTGCTTTACCTGTTGTCTTTCCAAAGCAAATCATTAACTTAAACCAATTTCCTGAACCCATTCTTGATGTGGAAAGTCCTGAGGGTGTTTAAGATGAATATAATACTCATTAGCAATAGTGAGAAAGATTGAATATTCTTGTGTAATATAAGGAGTTTATAATCAAGTTCAAATGTTTGCGCCTGCTTCCCTGTGCTTATGATGCATTATGTTTTAAATATACACATAAAAAAGTAAATTCATATGCATAAATGCAGAAATTCAAACATACCCACAAAATCACATCGACTCACTACATATAATGCCCATTCATAGAGTCCCCCATCATAAAAATGGCATGTTATCTTGCACCTAGAAGAAACCTACTTTAAATTAGATCCTGTTACCAATTACATTAAGATCAGAGAATCATACTCCAGTCCAACTATAACATAGTATGTAACATATTAAGAATTGAAAAAAATGATGTATATTGCACATTTTTAAACCGAAGTAATAAATTACAATAAATATTATTCTAAGCTATATAGGCTGCTAGAGTTGGCACCAAAATGTATCCAATTTATTCTGTAAGTGCTACTAGCAGTAACTGTAGTGAAGAAGATGAAAGATGCTTGAGAAATAAGATAAATCACACAGGAATATCATTCCATTCGCTCTATAATTTTGTCCACTATAATAATTAACTACAACTGTTATATACATGGTTCATAATCATCACAGTTACACTCGAATAACTAATATAACTACTCTTAACACTGTCCACATGGAAACCAAATGCTGATGTCATCTTCTTTCTAAGGCTTTTTATCAATATGTCTGCTAACTGCTCTTTGATTCAAACATGCTGCCTCGCCTTTATGAAATGAAAATCTATCTCTATATGCTTGGTCCTTTCATGTAATACCAGATCTACAACTATATATGCATTACTGTCTTGCTATCACAACACGCACTGGCTGACTGACTCTGATCCCATGGAGTGAAGAAGTTGAAACAAGAAAAAGAAAAAGATGACCAAGAGAGAAGATGAATAACAGAGGAATGTTATTTCATTCATTCTGTTGACTCTACAATTCTGTACACAAATTAGCTACAATCCTTATATACATGGTTCATAACAGTTAAACTAATATCTGACTACTCTTGACGTCTTTCACTTCACAGTAACAACAATAATACATCCTTCCACATCAAGTTCATATGGGAATCTATACAAAAATATGGATCAACATATCCAGTCCAGAAAAACAGAGCATGCCTAAATTCTTCTCAGTCATCAATATCCAAAAATGCCCAGAACAACAAAGAATCCAAGGACTGTAAAACAAACCAAACAGCATCTGGGTATGACATACCAGATAAGAAGCCGCAAAATGCCAAAGGCAAGAAGACCCTTCGCCCAAAGTTGGCCACCCTAGATTTGGGACGAAAAAGTAGCACACAATAATATCATCAGAAGTACAAGAGAAGCAAAACCCAGACAAGATAGAGAGAGAAAGAGTACGAAGAAGGAAAAAAAAAATGAAAATATAAAGTTCGGTGAAGAATGTGGACTGGCATGGCCCAATTACCAGCTTTAATTTTTCCCATTCGATGAAGTAGGGGAAAGAAAGAGACTTTCTCCATCTAAAGAAGCCGTGATGAATGTTGACTGTAGTCGAGAGCGTAAATGAAATGCAATAAGTTAGATTTGAAGAATTCAACAAAGAGAGAGCACAGCGACAGCAGAACGAACCGTGGCAACATTTTGTTGGCAATGGGTTGCTTTCCCTTCGTTTCTGGGCGTTGTTTTGGATTTGACTAAAATGCAACATTTTCAAAGTTGTTATTAGTGGACGAAATTGAAAACAAGAGTCTTTGTTACTTAATTGGGGTAACCAGACTAGGGATTTGGATCAGTTTAAACATTGGGGTCTGGTGCAGGCGGGAATATGCAATATTTATGTGGTTGAAACGTGGGATCTTGTCAGCCGTTGATCAGAGAAACGCAGATCAACAGTGGTGATTTATGGTGTCTGATGTGGTGAGTTCTGATTGGTTGAGAAAGTATTAATACTAAAAATGATCTCGTCTGCGTTCGAACCCGCGGCCTTCGGCTCATAAGAGCAACGCCCTAACCCACTGAACTACAGATCTGGTGCAAGCGGGAATATTAAAACTGAGTTGTGTTTGGTTGAGAAAGTATTAAAACTAAATATGGTCCCGGCGGGGCTCGAACCCGCGACCTTCGGCTCATAAGACCAACGCTCTAACCAACTGAGCTACGGGACCTTATTATTAATGAATTATAGCAAGATATTAAACTACTAAATACAAAACTTTTTACTTCACGACATATAACCTTATCCTTTGTGATCGAAGTTAATACTACTTTTTCTTATAAATTAGGAGCATAGTTGGTGTGGATCTTCTCATTTAATCTAGAATAAGTAGCACCAATTGGAGTTTTTATATGAATGTGAACACAATTATTAGGAACAACGAGCAAAATTCAAATGGAAGGTTAAAGAAGGGCATAACAATCTTTTTCATGTCATTGTTAGTTAAAGAATTGAGGAGCAAGAATTTTATGGATTGCTTACGGTAACACTAGTCTTTGATTGGAAAATAAAGACATCATAAATTATTGGTTCAATCTTTTTCTATTTTGAGCACATCTTCAAATCTTTTTATAAGACTCACATCCTTCTCATCCATATTAAGCGTTCAGAACCTAAAACACTCAAAGATTTTGACCCTTAAATTTGTGCGATCCTATTTATAAGATCATATCTAAAACAATTTATGCAATAAACTCAAAAATTTGATCAAAATGTCTTTATAAAGGGTAGATTTTGTTGGCTGCAGATATCAATGTACAAAAAGCTAGCAGCACTCAAAATGAATTTCTCCAAAGCATTTGACAAAATTTCTTGAAATTTTTTAACAGCAATGATGACCAAAATGAATTTAATTCCTTAGCAAATGGATTTCAATGGTATTGTAGTTTGTTTCTACCGTAACTTATAAATTTTAACGGACAAATTTTGTAACCCCTTACCTTGATTAGCGTAATTATAATTCGATATCACATAATTAAATTGGATTAGAGACCGTCGGATAATTTAAACTCATTTCAACTTCCTACCTTATAGTAGGGTTTTCACAAAATCTTTCAAAAACTTTTCCCCATCCTAGTCTCAGTTTCAAAACTCAAATATAATTACATATGCAGTTAACTTACATTCATACATATCAAAGAGTATAATCAAATCCCCGATAACCCTCGAGTTCTATACATATATAAACTAAGGGTTTGTAAGTCTCCACTAGGGGATTACATAACCAAAATCAAGTGTAATATTTACATATCAAAAGATACAGTAATCCCAAGTTTAAAAGTAAATAACCAACATCCCACAATCAAATATACCCCAAAGGGGTTCTAATTGCTCCGGGTTGCTCGCTTCTCTTTAGAGCCACTTGCCCTGTCTGTACGGTTGGTCATTGGAAATAATGAGATTCAAGAGAATCTCAGTAGTAACAAATCACTCACACAGTGCATAAACACATAGCATATATGATCATGTTAAGCAGCATCACAATGTATCATAGCTCACACCACATACGACAGCACTCATGGCTGTAAACTCTATGCGTCAGCTTTCGCTGTGATCTTTATGTATCACAAAGTATTCACAAAGTATCACTATACGTCAGCTTTCGCTATGAACTCAACGCATTACAATGTATTCACAAAGTATTCTCAATGCATGACAAACATACATACAATTTTTCTCACACAGTATAAGAGAAAGAGTCACTACCTTGTTCCTTCCTGACGTTCTTCAGCACCGTGGGCTCTCGAGGGCGGCAAATATCAAATCCTATAAACCAAATCAGGGACAACCCGTCAATCTCTTTTCTAAGTTTTCCAATTTTGTAGTACTTTATGTTGGTTATCATTTAATCTCTTTAGGTGGCTATTATAAGCCTAAACATATCCCTAAAGGGTTGGGAGAAACTACCCTGAAGATACCTTTTTCAGAAAAAGAACACTAATTTTGGGCTGACTCACTCGAGTGAAGAAGGCCTCACTCGAGTATTACCCCCAATTGCACTCGAGTCCCAGAGAGTGAGATACAGAAAGTGTGTACTTGAGAGCATCGACACTCCTTAGAGTGGTCAGTTCACTCAAGCACAGACAAAAGCACTCGAGTGATAGTATTTTAGTCACCCGAGTCCCATCGAGTGAGGTGCAAAAAGTGACAACCCGAGAGCAACTACAACTCCCAGGTGACAAGTGCACTCGAGTACTAGCCCTAGCACTCGAGTGACTTACCAATGCTCGTGAGTGTCCATGCGCACTCTTGATCATTTGCTTACGAGTGATAGCCCGAGACACACACCCATAGTGTTACATGCACTTGTACTCGAGTGATAACATATGTCACTCAAAGATGAAGAAGTTCACTTGCGATTTCTGCCTGAAGACTTAATCCAAATACCCAGAATTTCATACTGCACTCGAGTGAGACCCTACCTTACTAGAGTGAAGCTTATCAAAAGCCATATCACAGCAACTGATATAGTTTTCCAGATTTACCAAAACTGGCTCCAATAGTCCCAAAACTTCTACTAGATCTCATTCCCATCTAATATGTCATAAGGAACCTATTGGTAAACTCAAAACATTTAAATTCCTTCCCAATTCACACATACCCTGCTTTTACCCAAAATGCAACCCAAAACCACTAACAACCAATCACACTCCCACAATTTCCTAATCACTTCTAATGATCCAAGGTTATAGTTTGGTACCAATTCCACCACCAAACACTAACCAATTCATATCTTTCAGAATCATAAGAAATCAGGACAAAAATCCAAAATTTCCAAAACCAAAACAATTACACCAAAACACATTAAACACTCACCTCTTCCTCTTCTCAAAGTTGGTTTCTTGATTCTTCAACTTCCCAAAGTTCACAATCTCTCAAACACCACCAATGAAAATTATGAAACCATAGAAGTCAAGCTCTCAACCTCTTGAACAATATCAATGAAGAGTGTTTAAGCATGTGGAATCATTTGAAGAACCTACCTCAAGTTTTCTTCTTTCTCTTTCCTTCCTTGTGCAGCAAAAATGGAGGAATGGAGAGAGAGAGATAAGAGATGATGATGATGATCACTCAATTTTTTCCTTTTCCCCATGCACACTACCAACTTGGAAGAAAGAGAGGGAAGAGAAAATGAATTTGAAAATTTGACCTTATCCAATGGTCAACAACTTGCCACATGTCAATATCTTATTCTCCCTACCATGAATTCACATAGACTTGCCCGTAGGATTCCGCCTCTCCCTCTTTCAATCCTAGCCATTGATCTCAATTACCAAGGAGTTTCCTCTCTAGTAACTAACCAATCGGTCAATAGTTTACCATTTTGCCCTTGATTATCACAATACTTACTAAACCATCACTCAACACACTTTGTATCACAATTCACCTCATATACTTCAAAAGTGCTTAATTAACATTAATTACATCACTTTAAAGTTATCAGCCTTTAATTACAATTTAGGATATTACAAATTCCATCTCCTATTATTTCTTATAGGAGCAAAAGGCAAGGTGACTATATCACCTCTCACTTTCTTTCTTTCTTTTTTTTATCCTCTCTACTAATGATCTTTCTAGCCTCATTGCCACATATGTATGTATTATGTAAGTATATAAATCATTAAATTTATGGAAGGGTATATGCCAAAGTGCTATAGACCCATCTCACATTTATTATATCTTCCACTGCTTTAGAGATACTTCAGTCTCTCACTACTACAAAAAACACAAGCTACGATGCTTAATTTAAAGAATACTATGGTGTTTGGGAAGCGTCATAGCTTCCAGCGTCGTCAAAACAAGCTATGATGCTTCTTGAATATATGAAAGCGCCATAGCTTAATTATTATTTTTTAAAAATATAACTTCCTACGACGCTCCTCTAGAGAAGGGCCGTAGGAAAGGAGATGACTTCCTACGATGCTTCCCTGGAGAAGTGTCGTAGGAAGTCTTTTATTTAGAAATTTTTTTTTTCATAATTATTTTATTTTTTTGATGAAAACCTCCATTTACAATCCAAAATCCACAATCCACAGCAAAATGAAATAACATAGCGTGTATCTTTTGCGCCTTCATGTATCAAACATAAAAGAACTCCAGCATTTATGTTGTTTAAACTTGATCCATACACATTACTTTTGTGGAGGATTAAAATAAGTATTATTATATTTATAAGCTTCAAAATTAAAAAAACTTACAATGTATAAGAAGTTCAAGAAGATAGAGTTGATACTTCAAATAAATACCTGAAAAAAAAATTATGAGCACACATATAAGATTCATGACAGATTTTAACTAAAAGAAAATGTGAACCAAACATTGAAAAAAGAAAAACACTTACAGGTTTAGGAGCTTTTTAAAGAGGCCGAGACAAGAAAAAAAAACACACGGAAAACGAAGCTTCCTACAGCAACCGAGTTCTAGGAAATGAGAGAGCTAGACAAAAAGTGAGAAGATGAAAATGAAAATGAAAATGACGGTTTATGGAAATTAAATTAGGGAGAAGCTACAACGCTTTTTGTCAAAATGTTGAAGCTTTTCAATTTGAAAAAAAAATGATGGCCGATTTTTTTAAAAAAAAATCAAAACCTACGGCGCTTTTTTTCAAAGCACCAAAGCTTCTCAATTTTTAAAAAGTGATGGCCAATTTTTTTTTCAAAAAGATAAGTCTTAGATGGTGATTGTTTAGCAAGTGCCATCCAAAATTGAGCCTTGGACGGCACTTGATTTCCAAGCGCCATCTAAGACGCCTTAAAATATCAAGGCACAGTGCCTTGAATATTTAAGGAATTGGCCTTGGATGACACTTGTTAGGCGCTCAATGCCTTGAATTAATTCAAGGCATCTGGTAATTCAAGGCCTTTGTACGGTGCTTGGAAAACAAGCACTGTCCAAGGTTAAGCCTTAGCTAGCGCTTGTTTTCCAAGTGCCGTCCAAGGTCACATCTTAGATGGCACTTTTTTATAAAGTGCCATCCAAGGGTTTTTATTAAAAAAAATTTTAATTTTTTTTAATAAGGATGATTTATTTGACCTCTAAACCGATTCTTAAATTTAATTTTTGTTTTTTTAGTATAGAAAAAATTTCTCATGAATATATCTTATCATAGTAATGGAGCTTTGACACTTACAGAATTTCTATTATTCCGTAGTTGCCATACGTTTTTTTAATAGTAATAAAGGGATTAATTTTTTTTTAAATAACCCCTTGTATGGCGCTTTCTCAGGCAAGCGCCATATAATGTATTAAGCAACTATGGCGCTTTCTCAGGCAAGCGCCATATAATGTATTAAGCAACTATGGCGCTTTCCTGCTCAAACGTCGTAGTTTTTGTAATACCCTAAATTATGATTAAAGGCTAATGACTTCAAAAGTGATTGTAATTAATATTAAACAACACTTTTGGAGAATACAATGAGAATTATGTCACGAATGAGCAGTAATTAGTGCCTAACCCTGTATTTAAGCTTAATTGTGTTATTAAAGCTTAAAATGAACTTCAAGAGGGGGGAAGGCACATGAATGAGAGAAAGGAGTGAGAAAACGTGTTGAGTGGCAATTCAAGTGAATGTGCCATAGTCAAGGGCAAAATTGGAAAATGAAAAATTTACCAACCAATTAGTCAGTAATTGAAGAAGAACTTAATTATTAGCTAATGGATTCAGTTAGTGCAAGTAAATGGAGAATTACTTGTGGTGATATTGCATGAGATTGTGACAAGTGTCATTGTTGGATGAAGCATAAGAGTTGGTGGGAGAAGTCAAACAAACATTTTTTTAATTCTTTCTCTTCCCTCTCTCTTCTCTATTCGGCTAAGAGGTATGCAGGGAGTGCAAATCTGTCATCATCATCATCATCATCATCTCTTAGACTATATATATATATATATCTCATATTTTGACAGCCATTGTTGGAGGTGGAAAAAGGAAGTGAGGTTAAGGTAATTCTTTGCTTTTTGACCTAGTAAATGGCTTCAAGTGCCAAAATCTCCTTCTTTAATCTTGTTCATCTTGATAAGGGCTTCATTTATATGGTTTTAGATTTTCAAAAGGAGGTGTTTTAGAGCTTGAGAAAAGTTGGAGGTTGGAGAATCAAGAAACAATTTTGGGAAAGGGCAAGAGGTGAGTGATAGCTACGTTTTGGTATATTTGTTGTGACTTTTGGTTGAGTATTGAATTTTTAGGATTTTCCCCTGATTTTTGTGTGAACTTGGATTGTATGAATTGTATGTTGTTTTGTTATGGAAATGGTGTATTGTTGTGTCTTTTGGACAATAGAATTGGTTCGGAACATTGAAAATGAAGTTTGACAAAATTGTGATTGGTTGTTGTATTGTGGTCAAAACAGAACATATAGATGGGATAGGAATTTGGATGTTTAGATGTTGCCATTAGATTCCTTATGGAAAATTTTGTGGGAGTAGTGTTTGTTGTGCATTTTGGAACCTTTATGAACATTTAGTGCAAAATTGGAAAATTCTAGAAATGGTTAGGTGTAAAATATTGTGTAGGGGACTAACTTTAAATGGTAATTTGAGATAGAAAATGATGAAGAAATGTTGTGAAACTTTTTAGTTTTGTAGTTCACATTACAAACTTTCCATTGGTATAAAGTTTGGGTTGTTTAGATATCTGTGTGAAAAGTTATGATCATTTGAAAATCAGCTAGGAAATAGGCTAAAGGTTAGCCGCGACCCAAAACCTTTTGACCAATTCTTGGCCGTGGCCTAAAGGGTGTTGGTAGCGGCCCAAAACTCTTTGACCTATTTCTGGCTACAGCCCAAAAGTTTTTGACCTGTTTTTAGCCGCAGCTAATGGATCTTGGCCGCAGCCCAAAACTTTCTGACCATTCGTTAGCCACAGCCAACCCTTGAAAATTGTGTTTTGCATTTCTGAAAGAAGGTCTTCGGTCAAGTTTTTCCCAACCCTTTAGGCATCTATTTAGGCTTCTAGTAGTCATCTAAAGGTCTCAAATGATAACCAACCTTAAGTGTTGTGGAGTTAAGTATTGGAATAGAGAATAACTCTTCATCCTTAATTATGGTTTATAGGATTCGATATTTGCCTTGCATGCGATAAACTGGTGGCTGAACACACGAGGAAAGAACAAGGTAGTGACTCTTTATCTTATATGGTGTATGATACATTGTATGCATGTCTTATCATTGAATGATGATGAACGAAAATGCCTTTTGTGAAATATGTCATTGTGTAATGTTGCCGTTGTAAAATATGTTGTTGTGTAACCTTGCTGTTGTGAAATATGTTATTGTGTAACATTGTTATTGTGAAACATTGCCGTTGTGAAACAATGCCATTGTGAAACATGCTAATATGGAATATGATGTGGTGAAATATGTTGTTGTGCATTATGCCATTGTGAAATGATGTTGTTGTGCTGCTATATTGTGATTTGCTTACATGCCTTGTGTTGTACATGATATAAGTGAATTGTTACTACTAGGATTCTCTTGAATCTCATTCTTTCCATTAACTAACCTACAGTCAGGGCAAGCGGTTCTAAGGAGAAGCCGGTGATGAACAGCAATTAGAGCTCCTAGCTAGGTGTTTTAATTTTGGGTAGTTGGTTATCATGCTATTGACTATTGGATATTTTGTTGGGGATTTGTTATACATGTTGTATATATTGAATAGTGATGTGTAATCCCCTATATGGGAAATTGATAATGGGCAATTGTGCCTCGTAAACCCTTAAATGAATGAATGAAACCTGAGTGTTGTAAGAAAATTTTGTTACACTATGATATGTGTGAATGAAACTGAATTGTGTAGGCCTAATATATTTGAAAGGTGAATGTGAGACCGCATCGTACATGTTTTGGAAAAGTTTTTGAAAACCCTGTCTTAGAGATGGGATTTTTGTGGGATTTTTAACAAGTTCTAAATTATCCTTTGGTCTATAATTCAATATAATTACAAATTTTACAAACTGTAATTTTAGCCATTAAGGTAGGGGGTTATATTTGTGGTATCAGAGCTATAGTTCTTGGCAAGGGTAGAATCTTCTAGGATAGTAATCATAGTCTTTTGGCTTAGAGATAGATGATAACCCATAATTGCTTGTTGAGTATACACATAAATGTTCCTGTTGTTTATTATATATGAGTTTAAGGACTATGTGTATATATTAACTGTGATATTGATATGGTGAATCATTTGTAGAGATAACAAACACAATGGTTTGCCCTAGAGTCAAAAGAGTTGACCCAGAGGTGGAGGAACTAAATGACAACCCATATGATCCTATGCAAGAGATGATAGGTTTGATAAGGGAACAAAGAGACATGATTAATGAGCTAAGAGAAGAGCTTAGGTAAGAAAGGGCAAGCGCAACGCTAATAGGGTTCAGTCTACCTATGAAGAGACCCAAGAAGAAACCCGTAAGGAAGAAATAGCTGAAGGCTCAAATCAATCTCATGAGTCCTCACCTAATACGGTACCAAATCAGGAGTCATAAGGGGTACCAGCTCGAGTAGAAAGAGATCTAGAGTATTGGGTTTTGAAGTTCTATAAACATCTACCTCCGGTGTTTAGAGGGAGGTTTGAACCCCAAGCAGTTAAGGATTGATTGAATCGGTTGAATAAAATCTTTAAAGTACTAGATTGTTTAATAGAGGTGAAGGCACGCTTAGCCATGTATAAGTTGGAGTGGGATGTTGACCGGTGGTGGTGAAATATTGCATTGACACTGCGGAATCAAAATGTACCACTGACTTGGGAGGTGTTTTAAGAGAAATTTAATGAAAAATATTTCCCTAAGTTGGTGAGGCTCGAGAAAGAATCAGAATTCCTAGCCATCAAGTAGGGTGATTCAGAGAACTTTGATGATTACTTATCTCTTTTCATCCGACTGGCTAGATACTCCTCTTATATATGTCGTATGATGATGAGGAGTAGAGTCTAATATGCTAATCCAGGATTTAAGGCATGAGCTGAGGAAGAGCTTAGCCACCTATCAGTTTACTGAGTTTAACAAAGCGGTAGAAGAGTACAGAATCACTGAGAACAACTTGTACCCAACCAAGGGTGGTAGCAGCCGCAGTGAGCCTAGCAAAGGGAATACTTCCCAGAAGTATAAGGGATAAGGGTTCTGAGCTGGTGGCAGTAGTAAGAGGCCCTATCAATCTGTGGGCCATGGTAATATGAAACCCCAACAGTATTGATATGTACTTGTTGTGGGAGATCACATGTTGACAAAATTGGTACGGGGCAATTAGTGTGTTATAACTGTAAATAGCTAAGACATATCTCTACTGAATATATTTTGAGTAGAATATATTTTGTGAAAAAAGTCATATTTGTTAGGATTTGAAGGATTATAGTATAGATGAAACAAAAGCTTCTGAATATTATTGAATTCTTAATACTTAATTTTTGATACAAGCAACTAAGCAAAAACCTTTATATAGGCAAATCTAGACTAATTCTAGAATCTAATCTAATCTAACCTGAATAAATATTATCAAATAATAATATCAACACAAGATATATAATATCTCAACATGAGAATATATCAAATATTAATATAAGTTATAATAAAATATTAACATCCCCTTCAAACTCAAGGTCATCTTGAATTTGTCAGCTAAAAACTGGAAGCAACAACCGGAAGGAGCAACCATGACACCAAGTGGACTAACAGTAATATCTTGGAGCAAGCGTTGATCTGGACGGAACAGAAATGACGTCGAGCCAATTTAGATAGAACTAGACAATCTTTGAATTTGGGTAGAACCAGTTTGGATATGGGCGAAATGAGATGGTCTAAAGATCTGGGTGGAACCAAAGTGGTCTAAAGATCTGGATGGAACAATATGGTTGACATTCTCTAACAATGGCTCTGGGATGAAACCAGATAGTCTGTAAAGGAAAGAACATGTGCGTATGCACTAAGCACTGCAATCAAGTTTGGGTCAACCCAGCTAGAAGTTGAAGACAACCTCCAGCACCTAGAAATGGTGTCGTTTTTCTCCAAATAAAAAAACGAGATGGGTTGGTACCGGGTCGGATCTGAATCAGCCTGAAACACTAAAAAAACCCAAATTGGGCTTTAGGTGGCCCAACCCAAATAAAAAATAAAATAACGATTTGGGTTGATGTTGGCCCAACCTAAAACAAAAAAACTGGATCGGGTACGCGGATCAAGGCCTAACACGATGCATAACCCAAAAAGAAATTGATTGGGCCAAATTTAACCCAACACGGATTCAAAAAAAATTGTTTGGGCCGAAGTTGGCCAAACACAACAAAAAAAGAGATCAGGTCAGGTAGGTAAGGGCCTAACCTGATCCAAACAAAAAAAAAACAATTTTAAATAATTTAAAAAGGGACAGAAATGCCATATGGTAGGTGAAGCCACGTGGCATACCCGTTTGACATATGGCGAACATTGCCAGATTGTAGACAGCGCGTGAAGTCTAGATCGCTGGTGTGTGTGGCCATCAGAGTGCTGTAGGATCACACGTACCTCCAATGAGATTGGATTTTGCAAATTTTTTATTTTTTTTGATTTAATCTTCTTGGGATGCGTGGAAGCTCTGTTTGAGATGCGATTTGTTCCTAAAAATCCCTAAATTCTAGATCTTCATAATGATATGTTATTTGCCTATTTTAGAGGCAATTCAGGATCTGTTTATGAGGTTTTAGTGCTTCTTTAAGTGTTTTTTATATATTTAAAAATCTCCAAAATTACAATAATGACTCGTATTTGTTTATTTAGGTCAAAATGAAGCAAGAGGCTTCTAACAGCACTGAAACACATGAGTATGGGTTATTGAGCATTGAGTTTGTGGATGATCAAGCTCATATGGATGATCCTGAAGAGGATCCTGAAGAAAATGAATTCTTTAAGGAAGATCTCAAGGACGATCTCTATCTTATCCCTGAAGAAGATTTTCTAGAGCCTATTCCAGAGGAACCTCAAGTGGTCTACTCTGATTTTGGACCAAAGTTTGTGCCCTCCTGCCCTAATGAACCTCAAAATTTAGAAGAAGAGGTCAACCAACCCTATTCTACTGCAATGGCTGAGAAGATAGCAGAACTTTATGCAGATAAAACAACTAGAATAAATAATATAAAAATCATATACTCAATCATTGTGATTCATTTAGAAAGCATAATAAACAAAAAGAGTGCAAAGTTCTATATGAGCGTAATAATGAAATACAGCACAGCTGTGAGATCAAGGGGCACATTCTCTACGACTGTTTCTTAGGTTGATGCTGTGACAAAAACAACAAAATTCATGAAGAAAAAGAAAAGATTTTTTAGGAAACTAAGGAAAGCCATTTTTTGCTACTATTGTTATGGCATTTAATGGTGTATAATGTTCCTATTTCCTTTTATATTGGCTGTATTAAGAATATGACTCTATATATTATTGTTAAAATATTTTATGTATCGACATGGTATTTCTTATGTAATGAATTATGTTTGTTAGTTAATGCTAATTTTTAGTTGTGCATTTTAATACCATGTATCCCAGATGAGTGGGAGCTTTTAGAAGGTGAAACTTCTAAAAGTTGATGACTTATTTAAATTATTTATATGAAGTTTTTGATAGAAAATAATAAAGTTGCTAGTATTTGTGTGATGGGAGGTACAAACGTATTCTCTTAATCATTGATCTAATAATAAACTTATTTTCTGGTCAAGAATGATCTAAGTACAGTCATTGTATGCCGTGCTGTGCTATATAATCGTTTGGTTATGTTCTCCTAAAGAGAACAAAATTTCTAAATGTGAAAAACGTTGCTCCAGAATTGATAAATAGCCACGAAAGGCATCATTACTGAACTGAATAATGGGGAGAAATTGAATGGCAACAACTGGGACATCTGTCACTGTAAAGTGTAGTACATTTTGGAGGAACAGGAGATCGTTGAGCCACTGACTACTATTTTGGTGGAATCTGAAGTTGGGATGACTACTCAACATAGGAGAAACTTGGAAGCTTACCAAGCATGGAAAAAAAAGAACAACATTGCGAGAGTCACCTTGCTGAGAACTATGGAGAATGACTTGATGTGCCACTATGAGAAATATCAAAATGCTCATGCTATATGGGCTGCACTCAAGGATAAGTTTGGTGGCACACCAACCACTAAGCTTAGAAGGTTGACAATCAAGTTTGACACTTACAAGCTTAGAGGAAATTTTCCTATCAAGTAGCATCTAGGAGAGATGTCCAACATGATTAGAGAACTTCAGTAAGTTGGACACACCTTGACTGATGAACAATAAGTTCAGGCTGTGATTAGATCGCTTCCTTCTAGCTGGGAGCACATGAAAGTAAACTTGACTCATAATGACAACATTGTCACTTTCGATGATGTGGTGAAACATCTTGAGCTTGAGGATGAACGTTTGGATGCATAAAAGGCTTCTGGACAAGCCTACTACACTAAAAATGTTGGTCCTTATAATGCAAAGCCCGATTCCAAAAAGGGCAAGAAATCTCATAAGAGAGGAAAGAAGGATAACTCTAAGTTCAAAAAGGGCAAAAAGCAATTCAAGAAGAATGGGAAGAAGGGTGGCAAGAAGAAAGTTGACCTAAATAAGGTCAAGTGTTACGCCTGCCAGAAAATGGGTTACTTCGCATGGGACTGTATTGACCGAAATGATCGTGAAAAAGTACTAGTGGATTATGTGAATTCATACATTTCTTTTGTTTTAAGTACTTCTTTTCTAACAAAACCTGTTTGTTCTTCTTGGATTTTAGATCAGGCTCAACAAGCTATGTGATGAGGGATCAAGGATCCTTCATGGAATACCGTCGGTTACCACATCTAAGCAAATGGCTTTACATAGTAACAATGTAAAGATCAAAGTCAAAGAAATTGGCACCTGCAAGTTAGCTTTACGTGGTGGGAAGACTTTGATACTTTATGATGTTCTTCATGCACCTGACATTCGACAGAATTTAGTTTCAGTACTTTGTTTATTAGATTATGGGTTTGATGTAAACTTTCATGGCAAAGTTTTAGACATTTTTAGCAACAAAACCTTTAATGGTTTAGCTTTCCTTTCTAGAAAGTTCTTTGTTATGGATATTATTGGTGATTTTTATATGCATGATTGTTTCATTATTTCTTTTACTATAACTGTTGATATGAATATCTGGAACGCTAGACTAGGACACATTAACCAAAATAGAATGATTAAACAAGCTAGAGAAGGATTGCTAGGTGAAATTCCGAATATGGAAATGTCCTTATACGAGAATTGTTTAGTTGGTAAGGCAACTAAGAAACCTTTCAATAAAGCAACTAGAGCTGAGATTCTGTTGCAATTAATCCATTCTGATATTTATGGTCCAATGAGTGCGAGGGCGAGACACGGAGCTTAATATTTCATTACCTTCATCAATGACTATTTTTAATATGGTCACATCTATTTGATCTCACACAAGTCTGAAGCTCTTAAGTGCTTTAGATGATATATGAATAAAGTCAAGAATCAAATAGATTGTAAAATTAAAGCTTTGCGTACTAATCGGGGTCGTGAATACTTATCTTATCAGTTTAAGTAGCTATGTGAAGAAAAAGGGATAATTAGACAACTAACTATCCCTGGTACTCCACAACAAAACGGAGTTACAGAAAGAAGAAATAGAACTCTTCTAGACTTGGTTAGGTCAATAATGGCACAAACAAATCTACCAATTTCATAATGGGGTGATGCTTTACTGACGGCTGCCTTCATTCTTAACCGTGTGCCCTTAAAATCAATCACTTTTATACCCTATGAGTTATGGACAAAACACAAGCTAGATTTAAACATCCTGAGACCATGGGGGTCAGCTGCGTACATTCATAATGATTCCCATAGATATGGGAAATTGGGTCCTAGAGGAAAGAAGTGTATCTTTATAAGATATTCTGAGTAATCAAAATGATATGTTTTCATAGGTGAAAAATGAATATGGAATTGTGACTAAAATTGAACCAACAGACACCGTATTTCTAGAAAATGAATTTCCTAGCAGGGGAGATATTGATCGTACAGTATCTCTTTATGAGACACAAGAACAAGTTAGTTTAGAATAAACTAAGCCTAATGATCCTCAATCATCTCAATACATTGACTTGAGTGGGAGCTCAAAGAGATCTTTACAAAGGCCTAGACAAGAGAAGTGAAAGAGACAAGAAGCTCCCACAAGGAGTGGCAGGGGAAATGTACCTAGGAGACACTTCTCCATAGAAGGATAGGCACTTATTGTTACTCCAGACGGAGATGATAAGCCAATTCTGTGCAAGAAGCTTTATCAGGTCCTGCTAAGGGTGAATAAAAGAATGCAATAGAAGATGAAATTGATTCAATGAAGAAGAATCAAGTTTGGGAACTAGTTGATCTACTAAAAAGGTGAAAAGCCATTAGGAACAAATAGGTTCTCAAAATTAAAAGAAAAGTTGATGGATCAATTGACAAATACAAAGCTCGATTGGTTGTAAAAGGGTACACACAATAGCAAGGTATAGATTAAGAGGATACCTTCTCACCTATTGTACATTTTAATTCTATAAGACTTATTCTAGCAATAGCAAATAGTTTAGATCTGGAACTGCATCAGATAGTTGTAAAAACCATATTTCTAAATAGTGAAATGGATGAGGAAATCTATATGGAACAACCATTATCTTTCATTAAGAAAGGAATGAAGAGCAAAGTTTGTAAGCTCAAGAGGTTTATTTATGGACTGAAACAATAATCTAAATAGTGGTATTTGAGGTTTCACAGAGCAATAACCTCTTATGACTTTTAAATGATTGAAGAGGACCACTGCGTCTACATTAAGCGGTTTGAGGGTAATTTTGTGATATTATCCTTATATGTAGATGGCATACTATTGGCTTGAAATAGTCTAAATTCAGTTTTAGCTATTAAAGAATTGTTATCATCGAATTTTGAGATGAAAGACATGGGTGAAGTAGAGTATATACTTGGATTTAAAATCTAAAGGGATTGCTCTAAAAGAATTCTCTCTCTTTCAAAAGAGAATTACATCAAGAAAATTCTTGAGCGATTCAATATGAAAGACTGCAATCCTTTAGATACCCCAATAGCTTCTGGAGTAACCTTGAGTCTTGATGTGTCCTAAAATTGAGTTAGCAAAGAAGAAAATGGAAACGGTTCCCTATGCGAGTGCAGTTGGAAGTTTGATGTACACAATGATGTGTACAAGGCCAGATATTTGTTACGTAGTTGGACTGGTAAGAGATTCCAGTCAAATCCCGGTGATCAACTTTGGAAAGCAGTGAAGAGGATTTTGAGATACTTGAAGGGCACATCAGATTATGCACTATGCTATTAAGGAAACGATTTGTGCTTGGTTGGATACACTGACGCTAATTTGGGTGGAGATGAAGTTGAGTAAAGATCGACTTCAGGATATACCTTCTTGCTGAACAATGGCGCCATATGTTGGAGTAGCAAGAAGCAGACATGCATTGCCCTACATCTTATGGAAGCTAAGTTCGTGGCATGCACCTCAGTAGTGTAAGAGGCTATATGGCTCAAGAGATTTAATGAACATCTTGGATTTGGAAATGAAAGCACAAATTCGGTGTTAGTGTATTGTGACAATACTGCAGCCATAGCCTATATGAAAGATCCCAAATATCATAGCAAGACTAAACACATAGATATAAAATATAATTTTGTGAGAGATTATATAGCACAGAAAGTTATTACTGTACAATATATTTTGACCAAGAGCATGGTCGTAGACCCCCTAACCAAACCAATAGCCAAAGAAATATACGACAAGCATGTGAAGGCTCTTGGGATGAGCAAAATATAAAATTACAGACATTGTGTAATATGTTTATGATTAATGAAAATGTTTCTTCATAAAATTTTATGTGTCTATATGAAGGTATACAATGTCTAGTATGTTGTATAGGCAAGTAAGGTTGGCTTTCTCACATGAGCAACTGCCCTTGATACTCAAGAGGAGTCTGCAAAGATAAGATATTTGTGTTCACCAGTAAAGTAGCAGGAATGCTGATATGGTAGGGAAGAAACACAAAATTATGTCGCCTCGATAAAAGTGTAGTATGTCAAGATGAGATCCAATAAGATTTAAATATAAATATGGATCGAATCATGGACGCCCACTTCTATGATGCCTGTTGCCAGACAACAAATTCTTCAATATTGACGTTATGAGAGATAAATGGAGTAGAAGATTTGGGTTTAGAAACTGGGAGTATCTAAACTCATGTCTGTACAGTGTTAATAATAAGATTCAAAATGATGTACGCTCTTATAGTGCAAGAGTAACACCGTAACATGTGATTCATACCACATGTGTGAAATAACCGCAAATGGGAAGCAAGTGTATGGATCCCTGCTTCATTGTTGTGTGAGTCCCAAGAAGGTTAAACACTTCTTTGGTGTCCTTTGACTTTGACATTATCATAGAGGTATACTTCAGCGTCTGCTACCTTGACATTTGTCCTATGATCACGACTGATACGATCCAAGGTATTATGTTAGAAAAGCGGTATATATGAGTGAAAGGAAGATTACCTGGAATATACACACCTATGTTGATGTCTGAGACATATCCCTTATGATATTATTTTTGGTAATTCCATAAGTGTGGACACTAAGCATATGAAAAGGTGATCTAAGTTTTATCTTGGCTTGAGAGGCATTAGATCTGCTATGTGAAAGTGTTTATTGGTAAATTTAGGACATATGAGACATAATATTAAATTCAAACTACACAAAGAAAGGTTGTCTTGTGCTGGTCCTATGAGGGGGATTCCTAGTATAGGTACCTAGGAGATGTCATACCCATACGGTTACGGCAAAACACCGAGTATGAAAGAAGAGAGAGAGAGAGAGAGAGAGAGAAGGCTCACGGTTCCAATCTACCAAAAGTGAGTGGAAGATGTTGAGAATTGGGCTTGGTTCACCCTTGGTGGATTAGGCCCAAACCCCTTAGCCTTGGGGCCAAAATAAAATACCCAAATTTGATGGGGTATTTATTGACAATATTCTGGGGCAATTTTTGGTAATATTCCCCAAAAATTAGTAATAGATGGAGGGAACCATTCTCCGGTAGGTTTTTGTGGGAACAATTATTATCAAACATTGTTTTTATGTTCTGGAGTAGAATAGGACATACTCTCTCCGAAGGAAAAACAACACTATGAAAAACTCTTTCTCCTCTTCTATTCTCTCGGTGAATTTGCTGTTTATTATAGCCATAGTCTAAGTGATCCGGTTCGCGTGGGTACCTCAAGAGTACCAAACGACACTCTAGGTACCCTCCAAATCCTGCATTGTCAAACTTCTTAATTTAAGTAAACTTCTAACAAGAATGTGAACTTGAATCGTAAACTAATAAGAGTTTACTTTTATTAATAAATAGGACTTAAAAGTATATAATTAAATAATAAAAATATAAAAATGACAATAATTTAACTTAAACATATTTTAAATGTGAATAATTGAAATTAAATGTATCAAGATTTATAATTTATTATACTCAACAAAGAAATTTTTATGAAATTTATATATAAAAAATTGAACGATCAAATAAAAAAAATTGCTTAATTAAGTTTAAAAGCGAATTGACACAATTTTGTAAGAAAAATGGTAAAAGAGTATGTGAAGTCACGAGTTTAACTAAGTTTACAGCTAACACGAGTTTAAGAGTGATTTGACATAATTTTATAGATTAGAAGCATAAAATGTTAAATTTGAACAGTTAACTTACAAGTTCAAAAATAAAGCCCGACTAAGCATTTATTTCTGGAAAAAATTATCTGACGTATATTTTTAAGGGATGTTGGTTTCACTTCAGTTTAGAAACCTTAAATAATTCGAAATCCATTTTATGCCTGCTGCAATTCAAAGCAAACCTTAATCTGAAAGTTATATTTCTCATCGATTATGTGAAAAAAAATCATAATAAATAACTGAATATATCTTTGGCATAAATTCTTATAAATTAAACTTCCGCTAAATCCAAATGTGATATATCAGGGGCATCGAATTGAACTGAAATTTATTTATTTTTTCATATCTGCCGATCATCATCATCATCATCAATAATAATGCTCTTTAATTCTCCATCATTTATAATTGGATTCGTCCAACTTGACACAGCCTAAATTTTATATCTTCCAGAATATATGTTATAAGTTTCTGGTTTAGATTTTATCTGATATTAGTAAATAAATAGTATTTACTAATCATCGATCATAATTAAATATCAACTTACGCTATGCATTATATAGCTTGATTTATTTACCAGTTTCCGTACAATTTATAAAATTTAAGAATGTCTAGTTTAAAAAAAATTAAAAAGTAAATATTATATTGAAAAAGGTATGCTTTTAATCCTCCAATTTTATATAAGGTTTTGACCCCTTAATTTTATAAAGTATCCTTTTAGTCTTCTAATCCTAATATTTATGCTAGTCTTCTAATCCTTTTAATATATATTGTTAGTCTCAAATCACTATTATTTATGCTAATAATAATAATTTTTTAAAATTAAACTTAACATGTTAACATTTAAAAATATTTTTTATATTTAACAAAAAAATATTTTTTTCAATAGTTAAAATTTTAATTTTAGCATTTTTTGGTAATGGCAATATGGTTAGAAGATTGAAAATAAAATTAAAAGACCAAATAAAGTTTCATCTGAAATTAAATTATTAGAAATGCACTCTTCCCTATTATATTATATAAAACCTCCATTATTCATATTCTTACCTTGTTGGGGGAAGGAGGAGATAAAAATATGATGGATTATGTTAACTTTAACGTTTAAAGTTCAAACCTTTTACCGGATCATTACACTCATCTCATCACCGTTTTTTATCTCTCCAATTGCACCCTATATATTTATGTTTGTTTGTATGCATATATGACCTTATCAATCAAATAATATTGGAAGAGTTGTCCAAAAATGCCTTTGGAAATTAATTGTTGATTGCTACCAAGTGTGTAAGTGATCTTTCGTGTGTGCAAGCGATCTTCTGTTTTATGCAAACCATCTTCCGTGTATGCAAAAATATTCCGTATAAATGTACAAACAATCTTTCGTTGTGTGCAAAATATCTTCCGTTTTGTATAATAAATCTTCCATGGTAGCATTCAGTAATTAATTTACCAAACAAATATTTATCAGCAATTCTCCCAATAATATTTAATATCTCGTCTCTATCTTTTACATATTCAAGGGAAAATCCCAAAACACTACCTTGAAAATAGAGAAATCCCATATTAGTAGGCCGAAATTGCAAAATTCCATATCAGTTATGTGCCATTATGGAATAACAACACCTCGCTCTTGATTAACAACACTGCATTTTACATTAACAACTCCACTTTCTACTTATGGGATTTTGCAATTTCAGCACACAGATTCGAGATTTCTCTATTTTAAAAATATTTTATAAGGATTTTCCCAATCATAGTCATCTTTTAAAAAAATCAATGTATGGTGCATAATTACAAAAATTTTTAAATTTAAAGTTTGCAGCCCAAAAGTGATAATATATTACTCCATCATATACTTAATATAAGATATATTTGAAGAGTTAATTTTGATAATAAATATAAGACATAGTTTTAACATTTGTCAATTTTTTTAATTTACCCCTATTGATGCTTTTTTAATCATAATCATAAAGGAGGAGAGGGAATGAGATAATTAAGAAAAATAATTATGATACTTTAAGAGATAAATGTCATATTAACTAACTTTATTAATTTAATCAAATTAAATAAATATTTCTTAATCTCTCATATTAATGATAGGAGGATGGAGGAAGTATATCAAACTTCCTATATTCTCGTTCAAAGCTCATTATTAGTTCATTACACTGATCACCCTCTTTCCGGGTCTCTCCCACTGCACCGTACCACTACCGTGAATATATGGCATATTGTCTCCACCTTATCTTTTACATATTTTTCATTCTTTTACATCACTCTTTTTTTTTTTTTTTTTTTATCGTACGGTGCATTAGTAGTACCGGAAAATTTAACCTTAAAATTCGTAGCTCAAAGAGCGGAAGCCATTTATTAATTAATTTGGTTGTTCTAATCAATTTAGATCCATGATTTTTCAAAAATATATGCCTCTGACTTTGCCTTTTTCATTAAAAAAAATAAAATAAAATATCATTTAAACTTTAAAATTTTAAATCAGTAATTTCCCAAAAAATTGAGTTGTCAATTGCTATACTCTTTTTATGAATCCCATTATTCTTATAATTAATAAAACTAATTTAAAATTTTAAAATTTAAGTAATATTTTCTCATCTTTTTTTCCCATTTCATTAAGCATTCTATTAATGGCATTTGATATATGTTTTGTGCGTATTGTTGTCTATTAATAATCATATATATATAAATATTCTTACACAAATTTTCTCTCTAGATCCCTCTCTCCAGCTAAGGTGTCAATCCATAAAAACGGAAAATTAAAATGAAGGATCTAAAGAAAAAGATATTTATTGAGAATGACTATAAAAATTATAATTATTTAAAAGGATCAAACATCAATAATATAAATTTAAAATTATTAAATTGTCTTTAATCAGGCTTCCTACATTATCTCTTATATTCATAATTAAAAAATATCTAAAATTAAATTAAAGTTGTCCTTCATTCACACTTCATTCACATGAAATATGATCGTATCTTCTTCTTGTTTTTTTAAGTTTTGTTTTTCACTAAGTTTCATACTCAAATAAAATCAATATATTATTTACTTAACTACGGTTCAAACTCATTTTTTTTAATTTTATTTTTCAACAAATTCCATATTCATATAATCGATAGATCATTTAATTAATGAATATATCAATCCTAATTTATATTATCAAGTATCAACTTTAATATCAATTAAGCTCTTTTTATAAAAATAAAAAATAAACTCATTTCATGTTTTTTCAGGATATAATATATTATTTAGAGTTTTTTAATTTTATTCACATTAAATGAATTTTTTAATCTACATAAATTTCTGATAAAATAAAAATAAATCATATAAATTTTTTTGGTTTAACATATATAATAAATTTTAAAAACCTCGAGTTTTATTAAAATTATATAATTATATTTTTAATTAAAATTTTTGTTGATTTTAACAAATTATAATATTGACAAAATTGAAAAAATTGTTATTTTATCATAAATATCTATGCAAGTTGGGAAGAATGAAAATTAAGAAAATTTTTATTTAATTTGGAGAAATTTATAATTTTGTATTATTTTTAAAACTAGAATATGCGAGAGAAAGTAGAAGGATGGATATAAGATTTCCTTAAGTGTATTTTAGTTTTTTTAATTTTATATATTTGTATTGGGTCATTCTAAATAATTATAATTTTTATGATCCTTCTCAATAAATATCTTTTTCTCTAGGTCCTTCATTCAAATTCCCCCCGTTATTATCTATTATCCTTTTTTATTTATTTTTTTATATATGATCTTTCTTTTCTTCTTTGTTTTTTGCCAGAATTATGTATCAACTTCTTAATGAGATAGGATTGCAACTTTATCATCTTCTTAAATAGCATATATACTAATCATTGATCATAATTAAATATCATTATATCAACCTATGATATGCATATTTATATTTATATATAGTTTGATTTATTTATCAGTTTCCGTACAGTTTATAAAATTTAAAAATGTCTGGTTTAAAATAAATAAAAAATAAGTAAATATTACATTGGAAAAGGTATTATTTTAGTCCTCATATTTGACCCCTTAATTTTATAAAGTATCTTCTAATTAAGTTCCTAATATTGTTAGTCTCAAATCATGATAATTTATGCTAATAACTATTATTTTTAAAATTAAATTTAACAATTTATTATTTGAAAATACTTTTTTATATTAAAAAAAATATTTTGTTAATATTTAAAATTTCAATGTCAACATTTTCTTATTTTTGTTAATGACATTAGGCTTGAATGATTGAAAATAAAATTAGGTGATAAAATAAAATTTCATCTGAAATTAAATGATTAAAATTGCACTCTCTTCCTATTATATTAGGGTTGGATGTTTGAAAATAAAAGGGAGAATTTCACTACACTCCCTCTATATATATAGCCATTTAATATTAAGCAGCTCCTAAAACTTTTTAAAACTTCACTGCACCAATAAGATTAAACTGGAATTAAAATTTTTGGGTGAAAAGACAATTATGCCTTTGTCTTGTAGGCTGAGATGATCTTGTAAATTCTCATATATATCTTATAAATATACATATTTGACTTGTAAATTCCCATATGTCTTGTAAATAATATGTGAATATGCTCTATCTTTTACATGACTGATATAGTTTTTATAATTTCACTTATTTGTTTTATAAATAAACATATTTGACTTGTAAAGTAAGAGCACAATTATCTTTTTACCTACAAAAATTAATTTCAATTTAGTCATAGGGGTGTAGTGAAATTTTAGAAAGTTTTGGGCTATTTGATATTAAATGGCTACATAGGGGCACGGAGAAATTTTTCCAAAATAAAATTAGGAGACCAAATAAAATTGGGAAAATTCCCGAAAAATAATCAGAAAATTAGAAAAGGACAAATTAGTGATTTCAATTTACAAAATCATATATCAATATAATGGAGGAATCTGAGATTATAAAATACAGACAAAAAGACACCCATGCCCTTAGTTGCTTCCCCCTTCATCTTCTTCTCCTTCTCTCTTAGCTCAGAATAATCTGGCCACATTTTTTTTTGGCTTTCATCCGCCTCTCCACTAGCTTATCGTTTCGATGTAATTCAAAGAACAAATTTTCAGTGTTGAGACCATAGATGGAGCTTGAAGACACCCACACAATAACATGTTGGGCATTCACAGCTTTGGCGATTTCTAAGAGGTTGATGAATCCGGCAATGTGTGTGAAGGGTGTGCTTGAAAAGTTTCAACAACAAGGCCCTGTCGTTAACATTGCTTTCAACAATGAAGATTTGGTGTTTGGAATTTGGAAAGAAGCACCTGTTTGGGACACTTGAGGGAGGGATCGTAGTAGCCGTTGAAGTTATCGAGGCTGAGAACTCTGTTGCCGAAATTCTTGAGGGCCAAGAAGCAATGGGAGTTGATGAAATCAGTAGCATCGTTGATGAGAAGGGACATGCCATTGAGTTTGCAAGGGGTGGACCTGCTTATCCTATGCGTTGCTTGTTGTCGTAGAAAGCAGAGGAGAGGAAGTTGTGTTGGGAGTGGAAATGGTAGGGAGAAGTTTCAGAGAGGGGAGGATAATTGAGGGTGAAGAGGAAGACATGCAAGTCAAAGCCATTCACCATTGCAGTTGTTGGGAATGAGGGAGGGTGAGAGCTGAAATGTTGTGCATTTGTTAGGGAGAGGAGTATGGGGTTCAAGGTGAAGAGGCGGATGAAAGCCAAATTTTAAAAAAAAAAAAAAAAAAAAAAGTGGCCAAGAGAGAGGTAGAAGATAGAAGATGAAGGGGAATTGAAGCAACTCAATGGCAGGGGTGTCCTTCTATTAATATTTTATAATCCCAAATTCATTCACTGTATTGACATATGATTTTGTAAATTGAAATAGCTGATTTGTCCTTTTCTAATTTTCACAGTATTTTTCTAGAATTTTTCCAATAAAATTTCATCTGAAATTAAATGATTACTCTTCCCTATTATATTACATAAAACCTCCAGTATTCATATTCTTATAGCTAGGGAGAGAAGCACAGAAAAATATGATTGATTATTTTAATTTTAACCTTCAAAGTTCAAACCTTTTACCTTATCATTACACTCATCTCATCACCTTTTTTTTTTTTTTTTTTAAATATCTCTCCAATTGCACCCCAGACACGCACACCTAATAACGTGAATAAATATTTCATTTCATATTTAATATAAGACTTATTTATCTAATTTGATTATATTTAAACATTTATTTAAGTTAGCTAATCATAAAAAAGACAAGAAAATGCTATTTGAATTTTAAAATTTCAAATAAGTGATTTCCTACTAAAATGAGTTGTTAATTACTATACTCTTACTGTTAATACTTATACTTTTATAGGCAAGGTTGTCAAACTCGTGATTTTAGTCAAACTCACGAGTTTATGCAAACTCGTAATAGTGATGTAAATTCATATCGTGAACTCGAATCGTAAACTCGTAAGAGTTTAGTTTTATCATTAAATAGATATTATTAGTATATAATTAAATAATTAAAATATAAAAAGTTGATAACAATTTGATTTAAATATATTTTAAATCCAAATAATTGAAATTAAATATATCAACATTCATAATTTATTGTATTTAATAAAGAATAAAATTCATATATAAAGCCGTTGAGTATAATCAAATTGAAAAAGTTAATACGAGTTTAAGGGTGCGTTAACATATTTTTGTAAGCTAGAAACGTAAAAACGGTAAATTTGGTGTATAAATTCATGAATTTAACCGAGTTTACCAGTGACTTGATTAGATTTTATAAGTTAGAAACGCAAAAACGGTAAACTTAGAAAGTCAACTCGTAAGTTTGACAATAATACTCATAGGTAACAAGATTCACTTGAGATTTTGAGGTTTCAAGTAATATTTTTTGTCTTTTTTCTCTTGTTAATATGTCATATTTTCCCTAAAATATTCTAACTTATTTAAGTTTCCCTTATTTATTTTATTTGATTATTATTGAAGGAATATCAATAAGAATAAATTAGGAATATATTGACAAAATGAGAAATAGGTCATCCGTTAAGATGGGAGGGAGTAATATATAAGATAGAGTACTCTTTCTTTTACATATTTTCAATTCTTTTATACTACATCATTTCCCTTTTCTTCAAAAAACCAAAGTATGGTGCATTATTACAGATTTTTTTTGAAATTTAAAATTGGCAGCTCAAAAGTGATATTATATTACATCAAACTTTCTATATATTCCTATATTCTCGTTCAAACCTCATTATTAGTTTATTACACTCATCAACCTCTTTCCGGGTCTCCCTCCAACGGTCCCGTGAATATATGGCATCTTGTCTGTACAGGAAAATTTAACCTTAAAATTCGTATATCAAAGATCGGAAGCCATATTTATTAATCGGATTTTTCTTAATTTAATTAGATCCATCAATTTTCACTAATACATGCCTTTGTTTCTGCCTTTTTCATTAAGTATTCTATTAATGGCATTTGATATGTGTACATATGTTTTGTGTGTACTGTGTACTATTAATTGTCTTTGGATCCCTCTCTCCAGCTAAGATCAATCCATAAAAAGCGTTACTATCTATTATCCTTTTTTATTTTTTTTTTACCATCTTAATGAGTAAAGATTGCAACTTTATGACACATTTGAATTGTAAATAATTGAAAATATATACTATATGGATTTGTGTGTGTTGGCTTTGTCAAATATTTCTGAGCATATATACCATATTTAGAGAGATAGTCAAAATGTACATATATATTTTGTTCTTTTGGAAAGATTTGTTTTTAAAATAGAAAAGAAGAAATTAAGGGTGTAATACATATATTAGTAAAATCTTTGAAATATTTTGCATATTAAGAAGGCATTTAAGGCACACATAGTTGCCTTATATAGGCGTAGTTGATTCATCTCTAGTGTCTTCCAAATTAATTTTTTAATTCAATTTAATTCAAAAAGATGTAAATGGATATGGCAGGTGAAAACTTGAGGGGGTGTGTGTTTGTTTGTTATCCTCTTGTTGGAATGGCAATAGTTGAGATTAAACCAATGGAGATAACATATTACTCTCTGCGGTCCTAATTATAAGATAAAGTTGATTTTTTTGGAAAAATTAAAGAAGACAATTAAATTACTTTAGAGTGTTTATTTTTTTATTTTTTTCTCCAAACTAATTAATTTGACTAATAAACTAATATATAATCTAAGGATACTAAAAATATAAAAACTCTAAAGTAATTTAATTGACTTCCATAATTTCTCCAAAAAAGTCAACTTTTTCTTATAATTAGGACCGGAGGGAGTACATAAGTTGTGTGTGTGGCATACTTGTTGCCTTGTTAAATTTATCAAACTAAATAAACAAATAAATAATATTTTATATGAAATTTGCTAAAATTGAACTGAAATGTTATCCTTTTTTTCCTTCCAAAAAGTATGACAAAATCATGTACTAATTAATTAACTTATCACCATATTTAAATTGAGGTAATCAATTCATCTGTGTATTCTACAAAATATTAAAAATTTAAGAATAATAATTAACTCACATGAGATTCTATAGATTTTACATATCCATATATGAATATTATATTTATTGGTATATAAGATATTATTATTAAAAGATATTAATTTATATTTTATATATATATATATATATATATATATATATATATATATATATATTAATTTTTATATTGAATCATGCATCTAATTAACCTGGCCCTAAATGAGATTCATAAATCATAATGCACTAAATTAATGAGAGTAGACTTTCTGCACATTGAATTTTCTTTTACATATACATGTATACAGAAGGTTCATTACCTTGGTTTTCTAAAACAGATCCTATACAATTATTATCTTCTAGAAAGAAAAAAAATCAGAAAATAAAAAATTCACAAGAAATTTTTCATTTTTTACAAAACACCAAATAAAGGGAGTTTAGATGCAAGCAAGATAGTGATTTTCCCGGTTGCCAAACGGATTCTTATACTGAAAAACGCTATAATAATAATACATGAAATGAAAATAAGTGAATATTTGACCAAAGCCAAGTTTAGACAAAAAAAGAAAAAACGAAGCAATAAATGGGATTAAATTCAAAATAGGTGGGTCCCACAACGCATATATGGAGCATCTATATGACCATAAATTGCATGCAATTGTATTCATAGCTGGGCGAGGAAAATGAAACTCATTTGTTAAAAATAGCAAAGATTTTCACTGATTCCTAGAGACTCTATAATACCCTCAAGATCACTAGATCAGTATAGAGGAAGCGAACTCTCTCCCTCTCTCTCTGAAGAGTGGACCTTCAAAGTGTCTGTTTTGCCCACAGAAACCAAAATCGAGTGAGAAAAACAAGCGCGAGAAATGCGATGATGCGAAAGATTCTTCTGATGGGGTTTTGATTGAAACACTCGTTTTCTTTTTTTTACAAAAAAATCTCTTTCGCTTTTTTGATTTTCTCGGACAAAATCATCAGGTTCTCAGAAAATCCTGCAAAAAAGCACTTTAGAAGTTAATCAGATTATATTATCTTCTTCCGCTTCATTCTCATCACTTCTCAACCTTTTTTCTCTTCTTCATTCATATCACTCTCGTAAATTCCCATCAACAAATCCTGGAATATCACTTCTTCCTCTGATCACTGCTTTTTTTTTTTTCTCCTTCTCCGCTATATTATTTTGTTGTTATATCTCCAAATAGGTCTCTCTGTTTTTGAACTGTCTCCGATTTGATCTTCACTGAACCTTCAAATCTGGATTTGTTTAACGAACGAACCAGACAAAGAGATTCATATATACATTTACAGTACAATAATACAGATCATGTTTAGCAGTAGTAGTAGCAGTGGTGGCGGTGGCTTTGGTGGTGCCGGCGGCGGTGGTGGTGCCGGCGGGTGTGGCTGCGGGAGTAACGGCGGCAACGGCCACTCTTCTGGGGTTTGGAGTTCAGGGATGAAGAAACAACAGAAACGTCCAAAGATTCCAAAACGAGGACCTGGTGTGGCTGAACTGGAAAAGATCTTGAGAGAGCAAGAAAAATCAGAGGGAGGAATTAATTTTAATAATATTAATACTTCTAGTAGCAGTAATAATAATAATGTAGAAGGATTTTCAGTTTCACATCCCTGTTTCAATCCTCATCGCCGTTCACCTCCACCTCCTCCTCCTCCTCCTCCTCCTCCACCGCCTATACCAGCGGCAGCAACATCTCGTCCGCCGCCGCTACCTCCTCCTCCGTCTTCTCATCACATCCCAATAGCCCCAAGATTTGACCACTTAAGCCCACCACCACAACTACCACCACCACCACCTGGTCTCTATCCCTATATCACAGCAAAACAACAAGGAAGGAATTTTCCAGAACAGCCTCTGTTTCCGATGAATCCGAGTTCGTGTGATGGATTATCACAACCTGATAATCATCATCAGCATCTTCATCACTCTGCAAATTCATCATCGTCCAAGAATTTTTACAGTGAGTCCAGTAATAATAATAATAATCATCATCTTTGGTCCTCTTACTCTGCTTTGCCTCAAAAGAGATACTGTACTAATCAGTACTCTTCTTCCATGGTAAGAACATTACTAACTAGCTGGATTCATATTTATGTCAATAATGTGTGTGAAATTCTTATTTCTTGTTCATTTGGGTGATCAGTGTTTTATTATGTCGTGTTTCAGGTGAAGCAGATTTTAGGCCCTCGTGCACCACCACCTTCTTCAAGCTCATTAACAACAGGCCTGTTTTATCATGAGCCCCCTTCAAGCCAAAGTTCTTTCTTCAATGGCATATCTGCTACGAACCCAACAGAGGAACCTAAGGTCACGCACTGCCCTTGCTTCATACCTTTCTAATTGAATATTCTTTGTTATGTTCTAAGATCAATGCAAGGGCTAATAATGTCTTGCTTCTTTGTTGTTCTGATGTCTTTGAGAAAAAAAACATTTCATAGATGAAAGAAGAGATCAGTAACTAACTTGCCTAGGCTCTGGTTCAATGTTTGTGTAACTGATTTCAATGGTTAATTCATTGTGGATTCTTTTTTGACTCTGATATTTCAGTTATGAAAATCAGTTGTTTATGACAATAGTATGTGAATTTGTGCCCAATCACAGAATATTTGCAAACAGCCTGCAATGAATGAGAAACTAGCTCTGTAAACTGTAAATTATATTGATGAAAAATTCATGGGTAATTGCAGATGGTTGGTATGAAGAGGCCTCACCCTTCTTCATCATTTGAGAACTCTCTGGTTCCCTCATCAAACTTCCAAGTTTCTCCATTTTTCTCTGACTTAATCACCAGACCCCACAACAAGACATCTTCAAATGATTCTCACAACTTCGCTTCCTCGAACAATGATTGCTTCAGGTTGGTGTATATCCAATTCTCTTAGCTTCAATCAGGTTTTGTTTGTTTGATTGATTGATATATGATTGTGTTAATTTGTCATCAGGGATGTGAAATGGGGTGGTCCTTTGGGATTTAACAGCAACAGATCAAGGTTTGGTTCTGAGATCAATAATGGAGGATCAGGTCATTTTTCTTCATTAATCAATGGTGGTGCTGCTGCTCCTACTCCTACTCCATCAGTTCCTTCGCCTCGCATGCTTATGTTTCAAAGGGAACTCTGCAACAACAATAATTACCAAGTCCCAGAAGTAAGTTTCAATCTTTACATTTATTTCCACTTTTCAAATTTAATTATGTAGCCTCAAGGTAAGGTTGAGTATTGGAGTAATGGTAAGATTACTATTATATGACTGGAAGTCACGTTTTGAAATCTTGAAAATAATCACTTAGTTTGTGAGGGTAAAATTATGTATACCTATTTCTCCACAAACCTCACATTGTTAGAGTTTTGTGCACCGGTCGGGTTTTTGGTCTTAAGGTATAGAAGGTGAATAGTTAAGAAGAGAGATGAAGAAGGTGATGGGACCCACATGCTAAGTGGGTCCTACGACTATAGGTGTATCTCTCTTCAATTAATTGTGCAACTTTTATATAGAAGAAATACTGGTAAAATATGAATTTTCAGAAGTAATTTCTGTTCAGATGAAGTGAACAGTGACAGAGTATTATAGATGCATGATTGTGGCTCCCATTTAACTTGTGAGTCCTATAAGTGAGACTTGTCAAACAAATTTTCATGGACTACTATATATCTATGTTGATGCTTGGTTTCCTGAACATGATTATTTTTTTTTTTTTTGGGTGTGAAAATTTACAGGAGAGAATGGAGGAATCATACCAAAAGTCAGAATCATCAAGTGGTGGATCAGATCAACAGAGACGTTTCTATAACTTTCTAGAAGTGAAGGAAGTAGGAAGCACGAAAGAAACTATACTTGGATCAAACCATGAGGGATCTGAAGTAGGAATCAATGGCCCTGATCTCACCTTGAAGCTCTGATATATTTAACAGCAGCATGATGAAGACTATAATATATATATATATATATATGAATTTGCATTATTTCTCAGAGCTCTCTGCTTCTGATGAGGATGATGATGCACTGGTTTTCTCAGGACTCAGAAACAATAGAATGTTATGTTGTTTTATGTATGTCAACTAGTGAAGAAGAAAAATGATTTAGTATGTGAAAGGTGAAGTGAACTTATATAACTCAGGCTGAAGAATTATGGGTAGGTTAGTTGTTAAATTAGCTTAATTGTTGATTTGTTGTCACTTTTAATCAATTTGATGATTGAGGTTTATTTTAGCATATTGGTTGAAAATCTAATGTTTGATTTTAGTTGCTTAATTTAAATGAGGGGGAAAAAAAAACAGTTTCAGTTGACTAATTTGTGGTTGTTATCGTATTTAGTGACTTGGTTTTTTTTCCTGGTTATCATAAACCAATATCATAATCAATCAATAAAATACACTAGATTTTGCTGGAGAATTATATTTTAAAATTACGGGTCTCACAAATTTTAACGTTTTAAACCTAGTTTTATCAATTTCTTTTGCGCCAAGTTTAAGTACAGTAAGCACTACTCCATTTGATTATATTAATCATGTCCAATTCTCTTTCTATTTTTTTTTTTTTTTATAAGTGATCAAGTCCAATTCTTCAATCAAACATAAACAAATGAAAAATAATATAATGGTCAAAAGAAATATTTTTAAAAGTTATAAGTAGATTAATTATGCCTTACTTTTATATAATATCAAGCTAAGAAATCAATTTAAAACTTTAAATAAAATTAAGAGATTGATATCTTCAAACTTTTTACCATATTTGAAAAGGCAATTTGATATGTAAAATATTTGCATATTTATTTTCCTTTATATAATGATTTTGTGGTTGATATTTGAGTTTAATGTAATGAATTTGGGTGTAATTGATAAATAAATAATGATCTTGGTATAAAATAGAATTTATCAAAAATATTAAATTTTAACCCTATTTCAATTTTCAGGCAATATCTGGAGCTTTAGATGTCGGATTGAGATGTTCTTTATATGGATAAAAAGCCAAGAAAAAACTCTACAACTTTTCTGTTAAGGCCAAAACCTAGTTTTATCTTCAAGGGTTTCAAATTTTACTTGGAAGTTGATAATGTGAATTTGTCCCAATCTGACCTTTGCCCACTAATTTGACCATAATTTGAGCTACAAATATTGAAATGAGGAGCTTTCATATGCTTTTTTAGGCTAAGTTCCAAGGTTACAACTTTCATGAAGATCAAAATGTGAAAATCCACTGTTTTGATCATCAAAATTTGGCTGCAATCAAGAAGTATGATTGCCACAAGGTCAACATTAGTGGCTTAAGGTCAATATTCATGCCTAACAAGTTTTTAATTATCCTTGATCTCTCATTTATTTATTAAACGTGTTTAAACACTAATTACAGCCTTGATATGAAGGGGGTTACACCTTTCCTTCCACTATAATATAAGGCATTGTTTGGTTTGGAGGGAAGGGTGATTCTACCATTAACCCTAAACTCTAGGATTAATGAGAGGTGAGGACCTAAGTTAACCTCCTCCTCCATACAATTAGACCTTTATCTACTTATAGGTATTGTTCTTACAATGATCGACTCGCTCATTAAGATATTAACTAACTAATAAGGATCCCAACTAACTAACTAATGATTTTATATATCTCCCTCAAGTTGACACTTTTTATACTCATGAAAGTGTCAACTGAACAATACAACAAATAGGGTATAGTGAAGTGACATTAAACCAATCATTTTGTTCTTGTGAGCAACACTTCTATGATACATCTTTGTCTTTGCTTTCATGGAGACATCTTCCTCTTGATCATCGAAATATTGTTCTTTAACCCTCCATTCTTCATTTCAACATTCTTTGCTTACTTTAATGACTTTGAACCACATGGTTAAGGAGATATATTTTTAAGATGAATGTATTATTAAAGTTGAAATATTCTCTATAAATTTTGAAGGCATTGAGTTCACAAGTTGCACGACATTCACTTCCTTATCTAAGAAACATACCAAAGTCATTCACTAATTAAAGACGATGATGTTGTTGAGTTTAAGGATTTAGCGTAAATAGTGACATAGCAGCATGATGGTGGAAGCAATTAGGGAAGTTAAATGTTCCACAATATTGTAAAAATTTTTTATGGTTAGCCTATCATGATAGACTTCTCATTAAAGAGGTTAATGCTGCTCGTGCTTTGGATCTGTTAGGAGAAGTTTGTGTTGCCCATGTTTGACGGAGAGTGTGTTGCATTTTCTCCGTGACTATTCCAAAGCAACAAATGTATGGATGAGGATTCTACCAGGTATGCTTGTTAGCTCTTTTTTCTGCCAAGAACAAGAGTCAAGTTCTCTAAAGAATGAACTAAGTGATAATTCAAAATGGTCTCACCATGCTTGATCAAATCATCACACAAGACAAATTCTACATGTGAAACATCAAGATGCAATATGGTCTTACCCTTTAAATGCATATCCAAATCAAGGCTTCCCCTACACTTATCCTCAATAGTATCCCCACTAACAACAGTGAAAATCGCACTTATGAAGCTCAGGAACAGTGGATTACTTGAAATGAATGAAAAGGGGGTGGGGGTATATAATACGCCTCCCACGTGATTTCATTAAGGCGCCACGTGCACCTTAATGTTTATAATATATTGTATTGTATTGCATTATATTATATTATATAGGCTTGACACCTTTACGGATACACTTACCAATTGAGCAGTTGACAACAACATAGAAATTATAGGAGCTTCCACTGATCAGCAATCACTGCATAAGATGCCACTTTCCTCTTACAACTAAGCATGACATTATTTTGGGTAAATCCCAATTAATAGTAAGGAAATTCTTCTATTCCTTTAGCCATGCATGAGAGGAGGTTAAGGGTAAGGCTCTTGCTTGTGTAATGTACTATTATTCTTGTCTCATTTCAAACCCATAAATAAGTTTCCCCTGAAGTCAAGGACTTTCAAAGTCCCCTCTTATAAAGATTGACCATATGTGCCAAAAGTGATTCATTCTAATCGCAAAGGACCTAAGGAAGCATCGGTACCTAAAACTTGATTGCTTTTGATTGTAGGTATGTCTCAAGACATCAAAGACAAATAAATATTGCGAAGCTCATCCAAAATAATTTGTGAGACCAACTATCTTTAGCTCTCCTTAAAAGTGACCGGGGTGATCTGGCTTTCCAATCACCGTTGATAAGATGTCCATCCATCTTCTTTGAGTGAAAGAACTTTAGCTACTCTACTTTTCAAGTTCATCATGTAGCATACAATTTATCGTAGATGAAAATTAAATACTTCCAATATTAAATACTTCTAATTTAACTACTTACAATCTTTGTGACAACCTTAACAACACTGGATTTATGTATTTGCCACCATTAAGTCTCCAAACTTTCCATTTTTTGTGATGTGGAGGGGTAGCTGGGGCCTGGACAATAATGCCAAGATCTAATTTGGCAGCTTCCTTCACTTTTTCCAACTCTTCTTCTATCATCCTTTATTTAAGCTTAAAGAGAGAAGTATCGGACAACCAAGAAAAAAGTATCAGTAGCCAAGCTCTAATACCAAGAGAAAGTATGAGGCAGGTAAGGCTCTAATACCAAGAGAGAAGTCTCAATTTGGGATTTCAACCTTTAGAACCTCTAGAAAATTCTTAAATCTATTATATAATTCCTATTTTTCAAATAAATGATTCAATACATATATATTATTCTTACTCGAGGCATCAAACTGAAGATCTCAATGTCGGTTTTGCGTAACAGGATGTCTCAAATAAGCTCACAAAATTTTGTGACGATCTAATGGTAGACTTAGCCAAAAATGTTGATTCTTTTCTCTAGGGTTTGTTTTCTGCTTTGCTCAATTAATTTTGCACACTTATTCAAAAATGTACATGGTCATAGGAAATGGAAATGATTGGCTCAAATGGGTTAGTAAGGGGTAAAACATGTAATTGGTTGGTGTTTGGAACTTAGGAATGTGAAGTGAATGCCTATGATATTTGGTAAGTGTTCTGCCTCCTATCATTAAGTTTCTCCTCTCATTTTTCAATTTTTGATGGAAGAAAAATGTAGGTTTTATTGGATTAGAATTTTTGAGCTGTATCCAAGGTCTTTGAAGCATAGGCTATGACTTTGGATATCTTACCATCCAACTATCGGACTCAAACATAATAAGTAGATTTCATTTTGGTATAAGAGTGAAGTTTTCAACAGTGTTAGAACATGTGCTGCCAAGCCTTCCTTTAACCCTTTCCATGGTTGCACCTAAGGTTGCAAAGCTTTGCTTGGACCCCGAACAAGGTTGCCAACCAATGCCACCACCATGCCAATGTGTATAAATCCTTTCCATGACCCCCAAACATTTGTATTAGGGTTAGAAAGAGTCTATCCTTATTAAGACTAGACCTAAGACCTCCTTCTGTAGTCCAAAAATGTTACATGTGCCTTGCTAAACTCCATATGAAAAGTAGTGAGCTATTTTGTATGCATTCTTTTGTCCCACTGTGATCTAGCTTAAGAAGAGTAGAACTTCTCTGAAGTAGCTGAGGTGCTATCTAATCCTATTGATGTTGTACTCCTACTCAAACAAATTGTGAATCATAACCAGACATGTTGTTGTGAAATTTCTTGAGAATGATATTTGGAACATGAACTATGATGTTTAATCATGTTAAGACCTTTTTGGGAGGGGGAGTTGATATTGGTCCTAAATGTAAAACCTCTCACATATTTATCATTTTTTCTCAAATAAGCCTTATTGACTTGTGTCAATAATAATTGAGTAGCAAAGCAGGGGGGAATTAAAAAAAGATGATTATGGTGTTTTAGGAAAATAATTTCATATTAACTAACTTAATTAACTTTCTTAATCTAATAAATTTAGTTAAGTGTGTCTTATATTAAGGGCTAGAGGAGTACTATAGCAGCTTGCTCAAAAATTGTTGACATATAATATATAACACATTTCAGATATTCCAACACCTCAGTAACTTTTGTAAATTTATCTAAGAGTATGTAATTCATACTTAGTCAACTATTAGATGTTTTTCTGACTGAAATGTTGTAAAATAACATTAAGTATGGTATGAGCCATAGCAATATTAGAAGATTGTATGGCATATAAAAATATCCAACAATTACTGACTTCTGTAAATCTTTTATTGAGAGTAAATCTGAGACAGAAAAATCAACTCCAAATCCAATTTTCCATAATCATTAAGGAGTGGCAGGTCTAGTCTTAGACATGCCAAGACATGCTCGATCCATGCCCAAGTGTGTCAAACCTTGCCTGGACCATTTTCAAGGTTGCCAAACCTTGCCACTACTTTGTCCAAGGTTGTCATGCCTTGCCTAGAACCTGAACAATGATGCCAACCTATGCCAACACTTGCAAATCCTTTCCCTAACCCCCAAACATTTGTTATGGGGCTAGAAAGAGTAAATGTACAACCAGGACTTAAATACAATGTCTTGAGGTTCCAAAAAGGATTTGAAAGTGTTGGCATGATGGTGGCAACCTTATTCGGAGTCCAGGCAAGGCTTGACAACCTTGGCCAAGGTAGTGGCAAGGTTTGACATGCTTGGGTAAGGTCTGGGGAAGTTTTGGTGTAACCCTCTTCCACCATAGGCCGAGATTTAGTTCATAAACACGTAATTGATGTAGAATTAGAGACCTTAGATGATTTTGGGACTTAAACAAAATCAAACTTCCTAAAATCATGGCTTACAAAATCTTTTACAAAACCTATTCATGACAGTCTCATATTCATATTTCAATACTAAATGGCCTGTACAGGTTGATTTCATTCACAAATATCAGAGTATAATGCAAATTCCCGATACACTTGGGTTCCATTCATTAATAAGGATTTTGCAAAGGCACAAAGCCCACAATTCATTACCCTTAACCTGGGGATTACACAAAACTATACCACCAATCCCAATATATACAATTGTTTCCCAAAAACATCCAAATGATATACATGATAACCAATAACCCAAAATATACTTCTAAACCGGAGCTCTATCAGCTCTTCGTCGCCTGCTTTCCCTTCGATCCTTCTGCCCTGTCTAAAAATTTGGTTTATGGGAGAGTGAGATTCTAAGGAATCCCCGTAGTGTCAAATCACTCATAGTATGCACAACAATAAGGCATGAAAGCAAATCATTATACACACATGGCAACTATAACGGCAGTTACAGCGGCAAGGGCAGGTATGACTCATGTCGCCCTTACGTTTGCTCACAATAAATTGTCACATCCCCCCTTCACCCACCGGTGCAGTCCATTGGGCTTACTCGCTCAAGTGGTAGTGGGGATGCATTGAGACGCTACTTACCCCCAGGTAGTGGCTTCGATCCCCACGGAGGCGAGAAACCTCGTTTGGGGAGCGAGGGACTCTTGTGAGTCATGGGCCCGTAAGCCCAATGGATTGTACCGGTGGGTGAGTCCAGCATCCTTGCCACGCCCTGGGTGGGAAGCCTAGTAGTAGTAGGTCGGTTGGTTGAAAGGGGGATGTGACACTTGGCATGTCCAGGACTACCCCTGGCATGTATATCATAATGGGTATTAGTAAACCTACAACTTCTCTTCTTGTTACAATCTGTCAATGAAGGATGCCACAAACAAACATTCTCTACTATAACAATATTGTGACCAAGGTTGTTTAGTACATCAACTCTTTGTTTAAATTCAATGAGATCAAAAGTCAAATGCTGAAAGCATACTAAAACTATACTTTTTGCAGTGACTTTATGTTGATATTTATGTTGTGGATTCTCTACATGATGAAGCTGAAATGGGTATACTAGAGTCTTAAGAAGGGAAATCGATCAAATCATGAAAATCAACGTATTAAAAATAGGACCAGTCTGTGAACCGGTTGAGATAGTGGGTCAAGGGTTAGTGGGTCAGACCGGGGGTTGACTCGGAGTCAGACCGGTAATAATTTAAAAAATATAATTAAATAAAATGGGTAAAAATACTTATATTTGATTTAAACTTTAATAAAAAATAATATTTTTAAATACCTTATGTGTCTTGATAGGTCGATTGCCTTTCAAAATTTTCACTTCCTCCCAGGTCCTAATTTGTTTTTTAATTGTAGATTTCCATTTCTTTTCAATTTTTATTATATATTTATATGTGATCACTTTATATTGATGGCTTTGCATAGGGATACGATAAATGACTACTAGCTGTGAAAAACTAAGAAAAAGGATGAAATAGTCTGTACTACATTGAGCAGGTTGATGGTATCATTAATGGCTATTGTTTTTAACTTTTTATCTTTCTCATTTTTAAACTTTCACTTTGATTGAAGTCCCTGTCAAACATTTTCAGTTTTACTCCATGTCTCCCGATCGTTCTCACCTCTGGTAACACTATTACCGCCAGAAGTAATTCCTTCTCCATCAACTCTTTCTGTCGCCGGCTACATGTCCTGAAAACATCACAAGTGCTAACCAAACTTTTATTTTTTATCTCCTCCTCTTCTTTTTTCTTTTTCTCTGTAAACATTCTTCATTTTTATGAAGTTTCTAAAGTCGACACTGATGAAGTTGAAGTTCAGTCCGATGAGAAACCCAACAACGAGGAAGAAGGCTTAAGTTTTCCTTTCTTCTTGGTTTTTTTTATTGAAGATTCAAATATAAAAAATGATAACCACGCAACCCACCAACTCACACGGTTTAGGCGAGTTATGCCGGGTCATCCAGAGTTAAAAAAATCTGAGTTTAAAGGTTGACCGAACCGATCAGGTGGAGGGTCACTGGTTTTCGGCCTAACCCGGCTGATCCGGTCTGAGTTCTAATACACTAATGAAAATGATTTTTAATAAGATACATAGAGAATATAAAGATAATAATTGTTTTAAGTATGGATTTTTAGAATTTCAAATATTAACACAAGAATTTTATTAGGTCTTATTATTATTTTCCCCAGTATTATCATGCATATATGGTATAGGGGTCTAGGAAAGGATTTGCAAATGTTTGCATGGTAGTGGCATGGTGCATAGGAAGAAAAGCCCAAGGAAAAAAAAGTTTGCATATTAAGATATTTGGGGTAAGTTTTAAGGTTCTAAATATGTGGCTAGGCACATTTAGTGGTGGCCACACACATGGTGCACATAATGGACATAGTGCATTTGTGTCTTCAATTGACTATTAATATCAACATTATTGTTAAATGCACAACAAGCCATTCCCCAGGAAGTCACAACACAGGGGCTACCTTTTTGGGATGAGGGTGTATTGGTTAAGACATTGGGGCCTGACCATCTCAATCTTCTTGGGGGTGCCAGCTTTGGACTGACCAAGTCAAAATATTGATTTGGGAAGTAGAGATTAGGAATTTCTTTCCCCTTATTGAGGTCTTTAGTTCTTCTTTAATCACTGACCCACCATCAAAGCAATCTTCAACAGGTTCCAGGTTGCAATAGAAGTGCCTCACAATCTTAGGGCAACAAGGCAAATTGACAGACAACTATGACATATGGTGATCAAGTTAAGATGATAAATCTATCTTAACAAAGTCATATAGTGTTTGAATATTCACATAGAACATCTTACACATTTAGGCCTTGAGCTTCATAAAGCTTAGAATATAGTATTCAAAATAAGCCAAAAGATAAACTCATTTTGAAAAATTTTCTTTTACAAACATTTGTAAAATGTCAAAAGTCAATATCCATCAATCAAACATTTTAAACCTATCATGGATAATAAAACTATTCTCATCATTTCACAAATTAAACCATATCCTTTGTATTCCAAAGAACCCAAAGAAGTTAACTCAAAGTACAAATGTGTTGTTGATTTTAAGGAATTGGAATGAATAGACGAAGCATTGGTTCCAATAGTAGTAGAAGAAGTTTGTTTGTGGCATCTTTCATTAATGGATTGTATTTAGGGTGCAATTTTACCTTTACCCAAATATCCTTATCTACATCTAAGGGAGCTACACTTGAATTGTTCAAGCATGCAGCCAGTTGGAGCTTCTGTAGAAGGTGTCATGTGGAGAGTTTTTCATTACTCATTGGAAGGCAAGGCAAGGGGGTGGTATATGAGCTTGTAAAGACATATTAACATGGGTCTATTTGCCATCCAGAGGTATCAGACTAGGTGACCCCTTGAGCCCTTACTTGTTTGTAATATGCATAGAGAGGTTGGGTTAATTGATAAATTAAAGAGGTTGAAGATGGCATATGGAAACCACTAATGCTGAGTTCTAGAAGACTTGCACTATGTCCACTATGTGGTTGACCATGACTAAATGTGCCTAGTGACATATTTAGAACCTTAAAACTTACCCCTAATATCTTAATATGCAAACTTCTTTTCCTTGGGTTCTTTTTTATGTCCACTATGCCACTACCTAGGCCAAGGTTACCAAGCCTTGCCCATTCCCCAAACAAGGTTGCCAACCCATGCTGCTACCATTCTAACACTTATAAATCCTTTCTCGGACCCCTAAAGAGTTATAGTCCTGGCCTAATCTAGGTGTAAGTAAACCTACACATTCTAGGTGTTATTGATCTCATGCTTTTTTTTTGTACACAAGAAAAAAAAACATTCTTGGTAAATACAAGAAAAAAAAGCATGGTACCTACAAATGCACTAATACCCTATCTTACTATATAAACTTGGTATAATGAGAGCAAACAAGAAAAAACATATACCTAAATACAAGAAAAGCATTCTACATAAAAATGCACTAGATGAATGCAAAGGCATTAAGACTAGATATAATTGGCCATACATCACGTTAAAACTTGCCAATGAGATAATGTCCACGTGCTTGGCTACTACAACCTACCTAATTGTGTCCACCCACACATGTAGAATATTAAAACAAAACTCAAATATCCTACCTGGTATGTAAACTTGGTATAATGAGAACAGACAAGAAAAAACATCTATATAACTACTAGAAACAAAGCATCTACCTAAGTACAAGGAAAAAAGCATTCTAACTAAAAATGCACTAACACTAAAAGAATGCAAATGCACTAATACAATCTTAAAACTTATGCATCAACTACTTTTGCTAATATAACACTTACACAAATGTCCACCATGTGCTTTGCCACCACCTTTACACACCCACACATGTGGAACCTTAGAACTTTCCCCAAATGTCCTCCTAGTATATAAACTTGGTAGAAGGTATGATCAGGGGAGGAAGAGTGTTATGGTGAATGAGCTGTGAGGGTAGGAGAAGAAGGAAGTGCTGTTCCTGGCTAAGAATTTTGAATAAGAGATAGTGTTATAATAGATTCAAAGGTCTCAATTTCCTGATCAATAAGGGAGTCTGAATCTGAATGATGAGTGTGATGGGAAGGGGAAGAAGAAGGTGTTTAGAGACCAGGTTCTTCTTAAGGGAGCTCCTAAGAATATATGGGATCTAAAGTGAAAGCGCCAATATTAGGAGAAGGATCCTGATCAAGATTAATATCAATATGAGATGATGAAGCAGGGTGCTCTACGGGCAATAATCCCTTAACCATATCTAGATTGGCCATTACTTGGCCATCTTGTGAGGAAGGATTATGCATTTCTTCAACTATGTCTTGGTTGGAAGAAGGGTAAATCTTAACAAAACTGTAACTTACAAAAAGCAATTAGGCATAGGCCATAATATCACAACAATTAGGTGCCTTGTAGACTTATGGCTTGCAAGTTAGGGTGCAAAGTAGCAGGTTCCTTATAAGCTCCGCATAAAACAAAATCTAAAACTTCAAAGTAATTTTAGCTAGGTGGCTTGTAGATTTGTGGCTTGCAGGCTAAGGTCCTTTCCTTTGTAAGATTCTAAGGTCAAATTTGGTCCTTCCATAGCTTTTTACTTGAGCACATTGTGAGATTGGAACCAATTTTGTGGTGCCTAGCATACTAGCTTTCTCATTTCTCATTAATAAATAATAATATTGTTAGACTCAAATGATAATTTTTTTATATCAATTATTGTTATTTTAAAAACACCTCTTAATTGTAGTGTTTTAAAGGAATAGTGATAAAATTGCTTTTAAAAAAAATAAAATTTGACCAAAAAAGATATATTGAGACAAGTCTTCTGGTTCTTTCTTTTTCATCTATGTCTCAGTGTGGGCTCTTAACAGACAATCTTTTAGCAAAAGGTATTTTTGAGAATTTTAAGGTTAAGGGAAATTTTGTTTTACCTTTTAAGTTGTCCATATGGTAATTTTATTTTGGAAGTTGGAAGAATTTTGCTCGGTAAGTGTGAAAAGGGAGCAATATAATTACATCTTTAGGAAGTAAACTAAAGATATTGCGATGAACTACAGATTTTGACCTTCTGATGTCATAAAAAGAGAAGGAAGGTTTGTATAACTCTTTCCTTTAAGATCTTCTTACGTTAACATTTTCTCCTAAAAAAAGAACCCTGATAGGGCTAACCGTGTCTTCTCTTGTTCAGATAAGTTCTGCTCTTCTTAAGCTAGATCTTGGTTGGACAATGGAATGCATAAAAAATGGCTTTGCTACTTTTCATATAGCGTTTAGCAGGGCACATATAACATTTTTGGACTAAGATGCACCTAAAAGTTTAAAGCATAAAGTTGTAGTACATTTAGTATTGTATTACTCTTTATGTCATGACGGGTGATAAGTATATATTTTATAATTAAATAGGCATATATTTTGAACATATTCACTGGATTTATTAATATTTTATGCCTATTTAATTATAGTTTATATACTTTTCTATCTTTTCATTAATAATAGGATAATAAGAAATTTTAACAAAAAATCTACTCATATCCTATTTTATTTTGTAGAAGATATTATGAGCTTGATGATAGAAGAAAAATAAGAAATATATATATATATATAAAATCGTGTGGACTCACACATGGATTAAAGAATAAAAGCAATATCCTGAAGATCCACGTCACAACTCAACAAATTCACTTGCTGAGAAGAATTCAATATGTGTGCGCATATATATATATATATATAGGAAGATGGAAATCATTGATAAGAGCTCATGCTAAATTCAAATGCTGAAGAAAATCAGTGGGTCCCACGTATCTCTTTACATATATATTATTATATGGAAAAGAGATAAAGTTAACTAAGTTTAGTGGGGCCCACGTGAGAAAAGGAGAATGAAGATGCGGATCTGAACATTATATCATATCTTCAGATTATATCATATCTTCAAATGCCGAATAGAAATTCGTGGAGCTCGCAGAGAGACAAAAAATGCATCTATAAAAAGGATAGCAACAGAAGGAGCGAAAGACACACATGCAGACACAACAGAACGCTGAGACGAAGACACAACAGGGACACGAGATAGATCCGAGGAGCTGAGATGCGTAGATTCGGACGCGAAGCAGAGTCACAATCAAGCGAGAAGCAGAGTGAGGAGTAGAGATTAGGGAGCTGGGACTTGAAGATTCAAAGAGATTTGGAGTTTTAAACTTGGTTTTCCATTAATTTTCTTCTCTTTTTTTCTTAGTTTTTGATATGAACTGAATTATTATTTATGGTTTTGATTTGTTGATGAACTTGAGTAGCTAATTTTCTCATTCTAGGATTTTCTTGAACCTATTTATGAATTGAATTATTTATTTACTCTCTTTTTGCATCCAATGAAGTTTTTGTATTGATTTTATTTTTCTCTTAATATGCCTCTAAATTCCTGATCACCATTTAGTTGTTTTGTTCAATTAAATTAATCTTGAGAAAGAAATTTTAAGTGTAGAACTTGGGTAAAATCATGTTAGACTTGAAGTTTAGGTATATTAAATGGATGTTTTGTTAGTATCATAGAGATATAGTTACTAACCTAGCATTGTTAGATTAAGATTGGTGTTTAAAGTTAGTCTTTATAAATTAATATAAGAGATTGATTAGTTTATTCACTACAAAAAAATGTGATTTATTAGCGGTTAAAAATGGATATTAGTAGCGGTTGTAACCGCTACAAACAACATTAGTAACGGTTAGGAAAACCGTTACTAAATCATATGTTGCAAGCGGTTTTATAGCGGTTATATAAAAACGCTACTCAAGGAAAATAACCGCTACATCCTTTGTAGCGTTCCACCCAACCGTTACAACATCCCCATGAATGAAATTTTTTCAGAGATATTTGTAGCGGTTATATAACCGTTACAAATATAAAAAATTGAAAATTTGAAGGCGGAAAAAGAAAAATAACATTTTTTTTCAATTTTGTAGCGGTTATTAAACCGCTACTAATTTTGAATTTTTATGAAATTTGTAGCGGTTATAAAACCGCTACTAATTTCATGAAATTCAAATTTAGGGCCAAAAAATTTAATTTGAGTTTAAAAAGGCGCGTTTGTTAGTAGCGGTTTAATAACCGTTACAAATATTTAATTTTTTTTAAAAATATACGATCATTTTTTTTAATATTAAATTAAATATTTTATTTTTTTATTAGTTTATCTAATTTAATTAGCTTTTTATTCAATAGTTTAACTTATTAATAAATTAAAAGGAAAATTTAATTTAATTGGATTAGTATAAAAATTATATTAATAATATTATTAAGGATATGTAGGTAATAAGGAATTATTATGTTGTCTAATATAATGTAATTATGTATGAAAAATGGATGAAAATGAGATACAGCTCTGAAATATCTGGAAAGAAAATGGTGAGAATAAATTTTATATAAAGGAAAGAAGTATTGTAAAAAAATTAAAAAACTTGTTACCATATTTGATCGTATTATTCAGCTCCTCTACTCACATAAAAGAAGTTGTAAGTGAGAGAAAATGAAAGAAAGGTAAGGTGAAAAGAAATTGAGGAGTGTTTGAAATGAGTTGTGGTAAGGGTATTTATAGGGATCCACATACTATTTGTGGCGGTTAATGTATCCATTTTGTAGCGATTTTTAGTTAGTAGCGGTTATTTTTATTTTTATAACTGTTTAATAACCGCTACAAATATTATTTTATTTTTTTTAAATTTTATTTTAAATTTTTTCCAGTTTTTTAAAGACAAAAGCATAATTTGAATTTGATCACTCATCGTCGTTATCCCTACAGAAATTATGTAGAAAAATTATTGTTAGGGATGTATTATTAAATTTAAAAAATTTAATTTAAATGACGTGGACGTAAAAAAACTCACCGCAATAGAGGTAAATTGTCATCACCTTCAAGGAAATAGTTTTCAAAATCGGTTATCTGAAATGTCTCACTCTCATAGGCGATGTTATTGCCTTTACCCATGTCGTAAAGGTCTCGTTGCTTTAAATGAACGACCATGTGCCAATCCCTGTGCCTCTCATCCTCGACATAATAAACCTGATGTGCCTCTGAAGCTAGAATATACGGCTCATCATCTTGAGAAATATCAGTATGAATCGGCCATGAGAAATTGACTGATGTAATCCCTAAGTCGTCAGTTGTCAGTCCCCGAGAAGTAGTGGTATTTGCCCACAAACACTTGAACAGCATCACGGTGAGACGGCCTTGATAATTAAGTTCGACCACATCAAGAAGCTTGCCATAGTAAGGGACGCCTCCGAACTACATGTTGGCGTCACTGCTGCTCGCATAACTCCTTGTCCCAAATGTGCCATAAACACCCGAATTCTGAGTTTGCAATCCTTGATCCCGTGAAACCGTGCAAAACTTAAAACCATTGACATTGTATACTGTAAACCTTTTTGCATGATCAAGAGAGCCGATTGCGAGAGCTCTGAAATCTAGTGAGTGTGGGTTGTGGTCATTTAGTATTCTGCCCATAAACCAGCTCAGGGAATTCTTTGTGGACCCTCCTATAAAATTTTGAGAATTTTTGTGTACGGATCCTGAGTTGATGCTTAACATGACTTCTGAATTCCCTGCAATTAATAACGGAAAGGCGATAGTGAAATAAAAGTGAGAAATATTACGAAAGATATAGATCGAATAACATGAGTGTACAATTCTTACCGTATGAAAGGTTCAACTTGAGTGCAATTAATCAAGACATGTCTATGTGCTTGCAACTTCTCAATTTCCGTTAGTTTGAAATTCTCGGTTGCTCCAACTGGTTTACCAACACGAGGGATAAATTCTCCTGATGTCGGCTCAGGTTTAGGACAACGTCAACATGAGGTGGGCAGTTGAAAGCCGTCTCAAGATCATCAAAGTACCTAGAGCAAAAATATAGCACCTCATCCCCTATATAGCCTTCAGCTATAGAACCTTCTGGCCACGCCTTATTCCTTACGTAGGATTTTAATTTCCCAAGGAACCTATGAAGTACAGAAGAGAAAATTGATATAAAATGCTGAAAAGGATGACTAGCAAACATTAAATACGAAGAATAAAGCACATATTTAAAATGAGTACCTCTTAATTGGATACATCTAACGATATTGTACTGGTCCAGCAAGCTTTGTTTCATGAACGAGGTGGACTGTAAGGTGAACCATCATAGTAAAAAAAGACGGAGGAAAGATCATCTCCAAATGACAAAGTGTAAGAATGATTTTGGACTGCAGCTGATCGAGCTCCTCAACGATTAAAACCTTAGAATACTACTTCCGAAAGAAAGAACAAAGTTCCACCAAAATGATGGAAACATCGGGAGGAAGTGCATTCTTTATAGCCAGAGGGAGTAACTGTTGCATAAGAACATGTGAGTCATGACTCTTCAGACCAGTAACCTTTGGAGCCTGCAAGTCAACACATCGAGAAATGTTGCTTGAATACCCATCAGGAACTTTTAATTTCTTCAACGTCACGAGGAAGACTTCCTTATTCGGTTTTGTGAGGGTAAACTTTGCCGGCTGAAATTTGTCATGCTCATCTGCCCAAGCGTCTTCACAAACTCCCATGTCGCTTAAATCTTTCCTCACTTGAAGGTGATCTTTTATCTTGCCGAGTACGTTAAGCAGCGTATACAGCACATTGTCACAAACATTCTTTTCAATGTGCATTACATCAAGACTGTGGCGAAGTAAATTAGATCTCTAATATGGAAGAGTGAATAAAATACTTATCTTCTTCCACTGCTGAGGCGCTGAAGTCCTGCACTTCTGTTGGCGAGTTTGTGCTGAATCGTTGCTTTTTCCAAAATCGAAGTCGACATGCTCAAGCTGCTATAAGATATCTATACTGGACAAAGTCTGAGGTTGTCCTCTTTTTTCTGGTTTCCCATTGAAGCGATTCCATTGCAATCTGAACTTATGCCTTCTATCGAGAAACCTCTGATGCCCCATAAAGCACCACTTTCAGCTGTGGGGAAGGCGTGTAATATCCCAATTTTCGATTAAGGGATAATCGTGATTATTAATGGTAATTATGAATTTATCGGAATTATTAAGTGTTTTATGACTATATTAATTAATGTCATAATTAGTGGAAATTGGAAATATTAGTGCATATGTGTGGTATTTAAGATCAACGGTGGTGATTCCTTGACCGTGGGTCGGGATCCAGTGTGCTTAGCTTGTGTGAGCTTATTGAGGGAATGAATGAGATGCTGACAAGTGGCATTGTGAGAGTTGTTGGATGAAGGCCACAAGAGGACAAAAGATTGCTTTTCTCTTTTCTCTCTCTCCATCTCTCCATTTCTCTCTCTCGTTTCTCTCTCCTCTCTTCCTCCATTTCCGGCGGAAGTTTTAGGCAAGAAAGAGAAAGAAGAACTTGTGATTTTGGGTAAGTAAATGATCTTCTTTGCTCAAACTCCATTCATAAATGTTGATCCTTGAATCATGGGCTTCATTTTGGTGTGTATAGTTGGGCCATTTGGTGTTGTTTGGTGCCACACGAAAATCTGATTGTTGGTGGATCAAGAACTCCCTTTGGAGAAGTTGATAAGGTGAGTGAAACTAACCTATCTATCTAAGTTTCATGCCATTTGGAATAGTTTATAAATTCTGGGAATTTTAGCCTAATCATGAAAATGAGGGTCACTGTTCATTTGGTATGTTTATGGCATGAGAATGGCATTTTGGAATGAGTTTATCTTAGATAGATTGATTAGAGATGGAAATATGATGTTAGGATGAAATGGGAATTTTGATGAAATTGTTGCCCAAAACCCAAATCATGATAATGGAGTAGGATTTTGATGATTCTGAGTATTCCATTGAATTTATTGGGTGATTTTGTGTGGGAATGGCTTTGGGTTAAGTTTTATGGCCATAGGAATCAATTGGGCAAAGGTTGAGGAGTGTGCCTCTGTTTTCTGCGTTTTCTGCCATCTGAGGTATTCACTCGAGCAGACAGGGGTGTGCTCGAGTGAAGTATGAACATCACCCGAGCAGAAAGGGGTCTGCTCGAGTGAGGGTTGAAGGTCACCCGAGCAGGGATGAACTCTGCTCGAGTACTGAGTGGTTTTTCCCTTTTGATGCTTCGAGTGGTCTGGGTTTTTATGAGCCATGCTCGAGCACATCGCTTTGTGCTCGAGTGAGGGAAGAACGTGCTCGAGTGAGCTTGGGGCTGCTCGAGTGATGGTGTGAGTCCAGAATGAAGGGTTGCTTTCTGGTCTTTACTCGCGGGCTGATTGCCACGAGTGTGCTCTGATACTCGCGAGCATTGCCTTCTCACTCGAGCACTGGGTGTCTGCTCGAGTGAGCTGGTGCTTCAGGTGAGAGTTGTGCTTTCGGGTTGATGCTCGCGGGAAAGTTGCACGAGTGTGCCTTCTCACTCGCGGGTGGGAGGTGTGTGCTCGAGCACATATGGCTGTGCTCGAGTGATCCAGTACTTGGAGAGTTTCTTGTGCTCTCGGGTGTGTGCTTTCTGTCTCACTTCCTCTTGTGCTTGAGGTGAATTCCGTACTTGTGCTCGAGTGAGGATTTTGTGCTCGAGTGAGCCAGTTCCTGAAAGTTTCTTTGTGCTCTCGGGTGAGCACTCGCGGTCTCACTTTCTCTTGTGCCCGAGTGATGTCCGTACCATCACTCGAGTCAAGCCGTTTGTACTCGAGTGTCTGTACAATCTGTGCTCAAGCATGGTCATCTGTGCTCGAGTGAAACCGTGAAAAATCTCAGTTTTGTGCTTCCAAAAGGGGATCTTTGGGATAGTTCTTCCTACCCTTTAGGAGTGTTGTTAAGGGTATTTAGTGACTCTAAAAGAGCAATAATGATAACCAATTAAGTATTATGAAGTGAATTAAGTCTTGGAATAGAGAATAACTCTTCGTCCCTAATTGTGAAAATAGGATTTGATATTTGCCTTCCTCGGGAGAGACCGGCGCTAGGACACGTCCGGAAGAACTCAGGTAGTGACTTTTCTCTCATATCTTGTATGATGTCTTGGCATGCATAACTTATCGTTGATTGTGAAATGTGTGCCATGGTCCATTACGGCGTGAGCAGGTCCGCGTGAGCCGTGTAGGGATTGACAGTGGTCATCTCTAGGTCGGCCGCTGAACTGCCGTCGTAATCGACATGGATCTTTGTGAATCCGACCCGTGGGGGCGGCGTTTGTGAAACCAGCCGTGGGCTGTGTGTGTGTATCTTGCCTATGTGGCTTGCGATTATGATATGCTTTATATGGATCCCAGCTGTGGTGAATTATACTGTGTTGACTGTTGTGACGCAATACAGCGTGAGCAATTCAGCGTGAGCAATCGTCAGGGATGACATGTGTCATACTAACCATTGCCGCTGCAACTGCCGTTGTAGTTGCTTGTGTGGGTGATGATTTGATTACATGCATTATTGTTGTACATTATATGATTGACTTGTTACTACGGGGATTCTTTAGAATCTCACTCTCCCAAAATTAAACCTTTTAGACAGGGCCGAAGGATCGAGAGGCAAGCGGGCGACGAAGAGTAGTTAGAGCTCCTGTTTAGGAGTTTATTTTGGAATTATTGGTTATCATATGTGTATATCTTTTGGGATAATTCTGGGGAACAATTGTGTATATTGGGATTGATAGTATGTTTTGTGTAATCCCCAAGTTAAGGGTATTGAATTGTAGGCTTTGAGCCTTTGTAAATCCCTTATTGAATGAATGGATCCCGAGTGCGTCGGGAATTTATTTGCACTCTGATATTTGTAAATGGAATCCACCTATTTAGGCCAGTATTATTTTGTATTGAAAACTGGAGACCATTGTGAATAAGCTTTGAAAAGAGTCTTTGCAAATCCGATTTTTGGGCAAAAATGTACCTTATTAAGTCCCAAATTTCATTATGGTCTCTAATTACAATTTAATTATGAGTTTAAGAACTAAATCCCGGCCTAAGGTGGGAAGGGGGTTACAAGGCGCACTACGTCAGAGTCAAAATTGCAAGCTGGACACGTCGACCCAGTATGCACATTCCAACTAGATAATGTGCCAAGGCCAGGAAAGTCACTAATCATCCACATCAAGGCTGCATGCAAGTTGAACAAAGTCTTGCCGTAAGCATCGTACGTCTCCAAGCCGAGATTCCACAGGTCAAGCAATTCCGCAATAAGCGGTTGGAGATATACATCAATGTTATTGCCCGGTGCCTTTTTGCCTGGAATGATCATAGACATAATGAAAGAGCTTTGTTTCATACACATCCAGGGGGTAAGTTGTAAGAAACTAAGACTACCGGCAAAATGCTGTAACTTGTGCTAAGATTCCCGAAAGGATTGAAACCGTCGGTCGCCAACACAAGCCGAACATTTCTGGGGTCAGTCGCAAAATCTGAAAAGTTGTTGTCAAACGTCTTCCAAGCATCTGCATCTCGGGGATGTCTTAATTTACCATCTGTATTGTTATCAACGGCATGCCACCTCATGTGTTCCGCAGTTTTAGATGACATAAATAATCTTTATTGGTGAGGTTTCAAAGGGAAGTGCCTGAGAATCTTTACAGGTTTCTTCTTCTGCTTTTTCCCCTTCCAAATTGTCTTGTACCTTGATGTGTGACATCTCTTACAAGTCTCCCTACTGGAATCGTCTCCCCAATACAACATACAATCGTTTGGGCATGCATCAATCTTTTGATAGTTCAACCCTAACTTGTTGATAATCTTCTTGGCCTCGTAGAACATTGTGGGAATCTCAGCGTCGGGGAATGCATCTTGTAATAATTAGAGCAACATCGACAACCCTATATAAAGGACGATTTGCTTCATCCATCAAGCTGAAAAAATCCCGAGCTGCTTCATTCCTCATAAAAACCGGCTCAGAACTGTGCACTTCTTCGTTGAAGTTATCGCCTTGAAATCCAAACGCATCACGCACAACATCATTCACAAGATCATCTTCATCTACTTGAACGCCTACTTGAGAACTTCGAGGAAGAGCATCATCATATCTAATGCTGGCCTTCTCACCATGAACTGCCTAGAACGTATAGTCCTCAGGAAAAGGCTTCAGAAGCAAATGTTCCTTCACAACATTTTGTGCATGCCACTTCTTGAACTTGCATCTTCGACATGGACAGACAATCTTGCAGTTACAGTTGGCGTGAGTGAATGCAAAATCCAAGAAATTGTTTAATCCGTTCAAATATTCCAGAGAATTGCGCGGCAACCTGATCCATGATTTATCCATAGCTACTAGTGAGAGAGAAGAAAGTATAGAGAAGAAGATGAGTGAATATAGAATGACGAATGCCATGAACCTTATATTCCGAAATTCCAACGTTTAAAATTTTGTAGCGGTTCAAAAACCGCTACACTAACCGCTACAATTCTAAAAAATTAGTAGCGGTTATATGTATAAAACCGCTACTAATTTTCAAGCCATTGGAATTTTGCACACAGTGGTGGGAAATTCAAAATTTAAAAGTTGAGTATTTGTAGCGGTTATATATATACAACCGCTACTAATATTAAAGCCGTTGGACATCAAATGGAAAAATTATTTTTAATTTGTAGCGGTTATACATAAAATAACCACTACAAATGTGCACAAAGGCGGCAATTCCAAAATTCAAATGTTGAGTATTTGTAGCAGTTTGTATTGTTGAACCGCTACAAATATTTTGTATATTTGTAGTGGTTCTTATTGTAGAACCGGTACAAATATTATGTATATTTGTAGCGGTTTTTATTGTAGAACCGCTACAACTGTATATGTTTGTAGCGGTTTTTATTGTAGAACCGCTACAACTGTATATGTTTGTAGCGGTTTTTATTGTAGAACCACTACAACCGTATATATTTATAGCGGTTTTTATTAAAAAACCGCTACAAATACATATATGCTTTATTTTTTTATTTTAGAAATATAAATAATATTGTTGTAATTAATTCACAAATTCAACAACGCGGTCTAATAATATAAATATAATTATGGAATAAGAATTTAAGTTATGAAATACAAAAGTATATATATTTATTTACAAATGTTTCAACAATAAATAAAAAAAAGATGTCCTAAACTAAGTAGCTGGGGGCCGATCTTCTGGTGCTCCCTCAGGTGGGGCTCCTTTAGGTGCTACTGGATCAGGCCGCTGGGCAGAGTGAACCGCACCATCATCATCAGTAAGAGGAGGAGGAGGAAGAGGAGTAGTCTGGATGACGTACCAAGGGACAGAGGGAACTTGTGGATGCTGCTCTAGATCAAACCTGCTGAGCGTAGATCAAATCAGCCTACAGCTGCATCTGTTGTAGATGCAGCTAGTGCATCTGCTACTGCTGCTGTGCCATCTGCTGCTCCAAATCTAACCGCAACTGCTCAATAGACTCATCACTCGGATATCTGACCCATCTAGAGCTGCCAGCCTCAGAAGCGGCGCTCCTATCGTAGACCATGTTGGGTCTGGCGCTTATCCCCATCCCCCGCACGCGTCCGGGGTGCTCAGCCTGACCCAGACACCCACCTTCAAAGGAGTCTTCGGGTCCACTGACCCCTGTGACTCTTCAGCCTGGGTCTCTCGCAGCTCAGCCTGCCACTGTTGCATCCGCTCCTGCCATTTTATGAAACAATTACTAATTAGCATTTTTCATTATTAAGTTGGTTTTATAAAAATCACTTATAATGGTCGGCTCTGCCTACTGAGAGGTCACAGTCCCATCACGGTGTCTGTGTGTGATGGAGTACAACTCCCCATAGTCCGTCTGACGGTTCTCCTGCTGTGCCTTCGTCTCCTAAAACAATTACAAAATTCAATTAGTATTATGAAATAACCAGCTAAAAGTCAGTGATATTTTGAAAAGTTACCAACTCGCTGTAGGTGACAGCAAAGGTCTTCGATCCTGCTGTGTGGTGGATCGTCTGCTGCCCACGGATCCTGGTGTTCCTCTGAGAAAGCTCCTGGAAAAAAAAAACAATATGAAATGTATTAAAACAATAAAAAATATTTAAAATTAATAAATTTCAAATTAAAAATAATTAATTTGAAATTATAATTTAATAATTAACAATTACAAAATTATATATAAAGAATCTAATAAATACATTACTTGCCTCTCAGGGCTCCTCCTGAACTGGACAAAACTCGCCCAGTCGTCGGTGGCACACCGTCTAGGACGCTCTCGATCAGCTGCTCCAGAGGCATCGTCCCGTCCTTATCCACCCTGTGGAAGAGACGGTTCCTCCTGTTCCTCCAATCGTCACCTATCTTCACGAGGGTGTACCTCTTCCAGTTGGCCCGGATGGCAAAACGCAGCTGTAAAAAAATTATTTAAGTATCAATAATTACAAAAATCCTATTAAAAAAATATTAATTAAATACTATTAATTACCTGAACCACCTCCTCCCTAGCCTGGTCCTTAGGCCCCTTCAGAACGTGCCTCCACGTCTTGAAGTGAAGGGGGAACTGCATCCAATTCGCACCTAGCTTGTTCAGGAAGCGGTTGAACAAGTGACCCCCATTGTCGATGGGCTGGTTAGTGCCTTCATTCCACGGCACTATAACTTGCAGGGTCTGGTCCATGCTGTTCTTCGTCGACACGTTCCCCTGCTCATCTGCACAGTTTACCGCACGTTAGATAATTGTAATTCAAATTTAACATTTCTAATTTAAATAAATAATTTATTAAATAAACAAATTTATTTACCTTGGACCTGCACCTCAAACCCAGTGGACTGTAAAGACGACCCTCGTGGGTTGTTCTGCTCCTGAGCCTCTTCCTCATCGAGGAACTGCTCCATCTCCCTGATCCCAATCGGGATCTTGAAGTCCTCCTCGTCGTAGTCCTCGACGCTGATATCTGCCCCCCTAAACTTAGGCACCTCTGGTGTGGTCGTCTCCTGTGGGATCGTCTGCGGTGCCTGTGGTAGGGTCGACTCCTGTGGGGGGTGGGCTAAAATGCTGTGGTCACCCTGCCTCCTCGCTGCCCCCTCCCTCTGCCCCTGCTCGGCTGATACCACCCTGCAAAATCAGTCCGGGGACCTCAGGCGCCTTCCCCCTATCCTCTCTTGAAGCCATATCAATTGTAAAAATTTTAAAAAAATATTTTAGTCACATTATTATGGAAAAATATAATAAAAATACAAATACAAATAAAATACATCTTATCTCCATACCTCAGTACAAATACTGAGAAATACTGCAGCAAAAACTCTTTCACAGGCGTCTGAACGCTCAAATCTAAAAGAAACCACTCAGAGAAACTTCAAGAAACAAAATAAGCAAACTTCACATGGAGTGCTAGCTAGAGAGGAAAGAGATCTTCAGTTTTGGGTCTCTAAATTCTGCAAACACCTACCTCCAGTATTCAAAGGTAAATTTGATCCTCAGGTAGCTGAAGACTGGTTGAAACATCTTGAGAAGATCTTTGAGGTTCTTGAGTGCCCATCTGAGGTGAAGGCACGTTTGGCCATCTATAAGCTCAAGGGTAATGTAGATCGTTGGTGGCGGAATATCACCCTAACACTGAAGAGTTGAAATGTGCCATTAACCTGGGAGCTGTTTCAACAACACTTTAATGAGAAATATTTTCCCAAGTCAGTGCGGCTAGAGAAGGAAACAGAATTCCTATCTATCAAGAAAGGGGACACATAAACTTTTGATGATTATCTGTCTCATTTCATTCGCCTATCCCGGTATTCCTCTTACTTTGGAGGATGAATGATGAGGAATGGAGCTTGGATATGCTCATATGTGGGCTGAGGCGAGAATTGAGAAAGCGGTTAGCCACCCACTTGTTTATCGAGTTCAACAAAGCAGTGGAGGAATGTAGAATCACCGAGAACAACCTACGAGATTTGTATCCTGCCAAAGCTACCAGCAACCACAGTGAACCCAATAAGGGTAATACTTCCCAGAAGCAGAAGAGTCAAGGATTCTCTCGGTCCAAGGGCAGTGGCAAAAAGCCCTATCAGTATAAGAATTATGATCAGCAGAGAACTCCTACTTTGTGGACATGCCCTCATTGCAACAAGCCACATTATGGCAGGACTTGTGGTGGTTGGGTGATATTATTTAACTATAAGCAGGTTGGGTATACTTCTATTGAATGTAATCAACCACGGCTAGAGCAAACATCGAGGACTCAAGGGAGAGTATTCGCCATGACACACGAGGAAGCTTGGAAGTCCCCTGATCTGATTCAAGGTAATATAGTTCTCAATGGTAATTTGTTGCAAGCGTTATTTGATTCAAGTACAAGTCACTCTTTCATTGCTTATGATTGTGTAAAACGTTTGGGCATACATGTGCATAAGTTGCCATTTGATCTGATTGTGTCGACCCCAATGGGTATTAAAGCCTTGACCACTGAAGCTTGTTTAAACTTTGTCATAACTGTGAAAGGGCTTGAGTCCACTGTGGATTTGATTTGTCTGTCGCTCTATCAATTAAAATTCATTTTAGGTTTTGATTGGTTAACGGCAAATAATGTGTTGCTTGATTGTGGGAACAAGAGGATAGTGTATCCTGCTTTACGGAATATCGATAATGTGAATGCCAGTATGAATTTTCTTTTGACTGCCAAAGCTGAGAAATATCTAGAAAAGGGGTGCCAGGAGTATATGGTGTTCTTTTTTGTACAAGGAGAGACTGGAGAAAATTTGAGTCATATACCTTTGGTAAATGAATTCCCTGAGGTATTTCCAGATAATCTTAGTGGATTGTCTCCAGAAAGGGAAGTTCAGTTCTTGATTGAGATTGTGCCTGGAACTGGTTCTATATCAAAGGCCCCATATCATATGGACCCAAATGAGATGGCGGAGTCAAAAAAGCAAATTAAGGATTTGCTTGAGAAAGAGTTCATTAGACCTAGTGTGTCACCTTGGGGTGCTCCAGTGTTATTTGTCAAAAAGAAAGACAGGAATCTTCGTTTGTGTGTGGATTATATGGAATTGAATAAGATTACCATCAAGAACAAGTACCCTCTCCCCAGAATCAATGACCTTTTAGATCAACTATCTAGTTCGTGTGTGTTTTCAAAGATTGATCTAAGGTCAGGTTATCATCAGCTACGAGTGAAAGCAAAAGATGTTCCGAAGACTACTTTCTGGACTAGGTATGGATATTATGAATTTCTGGTGATGCCATTTGGGCTAACAAATGCACCTGCGGTATTCATGGACTACATGAACCGTGTCTTTCAATAGTATCTAGATCAATTTGTTGTTGTGCTCATCGATGATATTATGATTTACTCTAAGAGTAAAGAAGAGCATGAGCATCATTTGATGATTGTGTTGAATACATTGTGTGAGAAGCAGCTCTATGCCAAACTAAGTAAGTGTGAGTTCTGGCTTTCAGAAGTAAAATTCCTAGGCCATGTATCTCACGAGAAGGGGTCTTTGTGGATCCCAATAAAGTAGAAGCGGTATTGGACTGGAAGAGTCCATAAATTATTGCTAAGATACGCAGTTTTCTAGGTCTTGCTGGTTACTACTGGAGAGATTCATTCAAAATTTCTCACGTATTGCCTTGCCGATGACCAAGCTCACGATAAAGGATCAACCATTTGTGTGGGATGGACATTGTGAAAATTGCTTTGTGGAGCTGAAGAAAAGGTTGACTACGACACCTGTGTTGATTATACCTGATCCCAGCTTGACCTACGTTGTGTATAGTGATGTGAGTAAGCAGGGGTTAGGGTGTGTCCTTATGTAGTAGGGACGTGTGGTGGCCTATGCCTCTCGACAACTCAAACTTCATGAAATAAACTATCCCACTCATGATCTGGAGCTTGCGGCTATTATGTTTGCTTTGAAAATTTGGCGGCACTATTTGTATGGTGTGACGGTAGAACTGTACTGCAACCATAAGAGTCTGAAGTATTTGTACGATCAAAAAGAATTGAATATGAGATAACGTCATTGGATGGAGTTGCTTAAGGACTACAACCTGGAAATTAAATATTATCCAAGTAAAGCAAATGTAGTCACAGATACTCTTAGTAGGAAGACAATGCTTATGGCAGCAATGATGATACAAGAGGGGAAGTGGATAGTGGATTTTCAAGATTTTAAATTTATCAGACCAGATTGTCTATGGCAATTACACTATTTTCCAAGGGGAAAGTGATTTGAGAGTTGAGATTAAAGAAGCTCAAAGGCAAGATGATCGGATGCAGAGAATTTGAGCTAGAATCGAACAGGGAGAAGCTTGGGACTACGATTTGTCACCTAGTGGATTGGTTCGTTACCAAAAGAGAATTTGTGTTCCACTTAAGGCGAAGTTAAGGCAGAAGATACTTGATGAGGCATATAAAAGCCGGTATACTCTTCACCCCGGAATTACCAAAATGTACCATAACTTAAAATCTATGTATTGGTGGCCGGGATTGAAGAGTGATGTGACAAAAAATGTGACGCTGTGTCTTACTTGTCAGAGGGTAAAGATCAAGCACCAAAGACCACCAAGCTTATTATAGAGTCCTGAGATTCCAGAATGGAAATGGGAAGGTGTGACCATGGACCTTGTTATGGGATTGCCTAAGATCAGGAACTATGATGCGATCTGAGTAATTGTGGACCAGTTAACGAAGTCGACACACTTTATATCAATTAATGCTAGTTACTCTCCAGACAAGCTAGTAGAGATTTACATTCGTGAGATTGTGAAGCTTCATGGCACATCGAAGAATATCATTTTTGACCGAGATCCCTAATTCACCTCAAGATTCTGGAGAGCATTGCATGAGGCACTAGGTACTTAGTTGAGATTCAGTATGACCTATCATCCCCAAACAAATGAATAGTCAGAGAGGACTATTCAAACGCTAGAGGATATGTTACGAGCTTGTGTCCTCGACTTTAAAGGGAATTGGGATCGCTTTCTTCCACTTGTTGAGTTCGCCTGCAACAATAGCTATCATGCGAGCATCCAAATGGCTCTGTATGAAGTGTTGTACGGAAAGAAGTGCCAATCACCTTTGTGCTAGAATGAATTAATAGAGAGGAAGCTTTATGGGCTGGCGCTTGTTGATCAAACCTTAGCACATATTTGAGTTATTAAAAAGAGGCTCCTTGCAGCGTAGAGTCAACAGAAAAGCTACATTGACAAGAGGAGAAGACCTCTAGAGTTTGAGGTTGGTGACCATGTATTTTTAAGAGTATCTCCTGTCACCGGCATTGGGCGAGCAATCAAGCGAAAGAAGTTGAGCCCAAGGTATATAGGTCCTTTTGAGATTCTTGCGAGAATTGGGCCTGTTGCCTATCGAATAGCCCTACCCCCAAACTTGAGCAGGCTCCATGATGTGTTTCATGTTTCCCAACTAAAGAAATACCAACCAGATCCAGCGCATATTGTTGAATATGAAGAAGTTGAATTGCAAGACAATTTCACATATGCAGTAGAACCGGAGTGAATTATTGATAGAGAAGAACAACGACTTAGGCACTAAAGTTTACCATATGTAAAGGTGGTCTGGAAGGGAATGACTCAGAGAGAAGCTACTTGGGAAGCAGAAGTGGATATGTAGAGATAATATCCGGAGTTAATGGCTCAAGTTGGGTAACAAATTTCGAGGACAAAATTTATCGTACAGGGGAGAATTGTAATACCCCAAAATGTACTGAAGGGCTAAATGTACAGAATAGATAGTGGGATTAATAATAGAATTACCTCTGGAATTTTTGTTATAACTTTAGTTATGATTAACTTGAGATAACTACTTAGTTTTTTGCCTAAAGTCAAAAATGACCAAAGGACTAATTTGAACATGAGAAGAAGGGAACATGGCGTATGGAAGAGAAATATGAGGAGAATATTTATTTGGCCATAATATGAGTCATATGGAAGCATTTTTGGCCAAGTAAAAAGGAATGATGACTTTAGTCAATTTTCACATGCAAAATTTGGCAATTAAATATTATACTGCAAGTGGATATTTTATAAGATCATCATCTCCTTCAAAGGGCTATGACTTATGTAAGATAAGATATGAGGAAACAATACAGGCTATTACATATGACATGTGAAGGAAATTTGATCAAGTTGTAAAAGATGATGACTAAGTCAACAATTTCAACTAAAGAAGTAATATTCGAAGAGTTGAAATTACGATTAATTGAAGAATCCCTTTTGGCTATTCCATGGGCTACAATTCGTATGGCATGATGAGGAAAAGAAAGTATGTTGAATTTAGTCAACAATTAGGACTAAAAAAAGGAGGTAAATATTGATAATTCAAAAAGCTTTCTTTTGGTTACTTTAAGAGCTATTTTTGGTGACAATAAAGAGAGAAAGAGAAACAAATGAAAGACCAAGTAAGGAGATGAGGACTTGGTCAATAATTGTAGGCCAAACATAAGATAACATCTTGAATACAAAGGGCAACCATTTCGGTAAAAAAGGGATGAGGAAGGAAAGAGAAGAGTTGAAGCAAAATACACTTAGTTAATTCACCATAAGTGTATGACCAAGTGAAGTAATTTTCACCACAACTTTTCTCTACTTTTGCACCATATTTGCGTTTGGACTTTAAGTGATAAGGGAAAGGAAAAGTATGATTATTTATCACTCTCTCTCCATCTTCAAGTCAGTTTGCAGCAGCCCAAAAACGTAAAAGAAGAAAAGTAAGGTTTCAAGGTGAGTTTGATCTTGATTTTTCACCTCTTTAACCTCTTCTATGGCTCAAGTGACCTTTATGAAACTTGTTCCTCTCTTCCTTAGCTTCATCTCTATGGTTTTTTTTTGAAGAAGAGGAGTTTTCAGCCACCTTGCAAGAACAAAAGTTGAGGAATCAAGAAAAGAACACAAGAAGAAGCAAGAGGTGAGTAAGAGCATTATGTTGATGTATATGATGCTTTAATTGGCTGAGTTGTGGTGGGCTATTGTGACAGCCCTAATTTTGGCTTTTAGGGTATATTAGCGATCATGAAGCTTTCATCCTATGTATGTGCTTATATGTTGGTTTGGAGGCAAATGAGCTAAGCTTAGTGATTAGATAGTGAAATGGTTGTTTGTTGTGAAATACCCTAAAATTCTGCCAAAACAAGACATGGGGAATGGGTGGGAATTTGTTCATTTTGATGTTAACATTGTGTTCTACATGAAAAAATTGTGTAGGAATAGGTTTCGTTGTTTATTTTGGAGCCATTGGACACATTGGTTGAAAATTTGAAAAATTGTCAAGTGAAACTCTGTATGTAACCCCCTTACCGTAATTACATCCGGATTACGAAATTTAAGTGAAATGAGACCAATAAGATGAAATAACAATTTATAATCTCACCTCAAAGAGATGGGGTATTTCGAAAATCAGTTCTAAAACATACTCATTGATGGTCTCACATTCATGGGCGGATATAACTACTTGAGAAATCAAATCACATAAGAAATATCAGAGTGTGGAAACTAAAATCTCGGCAAAACCCCGGGTTACTTTCATACATATAATGGGTTTAAGGTTCCCAAAATGGGGATTACATATCCAAAATATGTATTTACATCTCATTTACACTTAGTAATCGCAAACCAAAACAAGGATAACCAACTACCACTAAAATCTCGGAGTAAACCTAACTACTCCTGGTTGTCCGCTTCCCTTTCGAGCCACTCGCCCTGTCTGAAAAGGTTAGTCATTTGGAAAGAATGAGATTCTAAAGAAACAAATTATTCATACCACATGCAATCACATAATATGCAAACAAATCATCTCATAACAGCAACACAAATCACACTCCACCCTTATCCCCTTTTACAGCCGGGAAGGCACACCGTCCTAACCAGAACCGTTGTTAGCGACTCAGGGACTATTGGCGTGGCAGTACTTACACATAGCCTTGCAGCTCACATATAGCCTTTCGGCTTTCACAATTGGCCCGTCGGCCTTCACAAATAGTCTTTTGGCTCACAATTAGCCTTTCGACCCACATAATCACATAGATCACACCCTAACCTCATCCCCTTTTACCATCGGGAAGGCATACAGCCCTTACCCGAACCGTTGTTAGCGACTCAGGGACTATTGGTATAGCGGTGCTTCTACAATTTCACATAACTTGTAGCATACGAAATCATCACATCACAATGATATAGCATACATACAATGTATCACATAAGGTATAAAGAAAGAGTCACTACTCATATCTTTCCTGACTGGCTCTGGTATCAGGGTCTTACGAGGACGACAGATGTCAAATCCTATACCAAATTAGGGACAACCGATCAATCTCTTTTTTCCAAATTGTTAATTTCATAAAACACTTAGTTGGTTATCATTTAGGACTCTTTAGGTGGCTACTAGAGGCCTAAATATATGCCTAAAGGGTTGGAAGACACTACCCTAAAGACCCCTTTTTCGAAGGAAAAACACTAATTTTTAACAACCTCACTCGAGCATTGGTACGGATAGCACTCGAGCACAAGAGAGTGAGAGACAGCGAGTGAACACCTGAGAGCATAAAGAAGCTTTCAGGAACTGGCTCACTCAAGCACACTAAACCTCACTCGAGTGAAGGCCAAATGCCTCACTCAAGCACCTATGAGTGAAGACCAGGAAGTGAGGACTGAGAGCACACAAGCTCTCAAGGATCAAGATCACTCGAGCACAGCCATATGCACTCGAGTGAACACCACATACCAGTGAGTGAGAAGGCACACTTGTGCACCTTACCCGCGAGTGACAACCCGAGAGTAACCCCTACTCTGGGCTTATACCATCACTCGAGTAGGCCCAAGCTCACTAAGCATGATCTTTCCTCACTCGAGAACGAAGAAGAGCACTCGAGATTCCTTTAAAGAACCCCAACTATCACTCAAGCAGAAAAGGGAAAATTCTCACATCACTGAGCATGATCATCCCGTGCTTGAGTGTTGTGCATCAGAGACAAAAAACGTAGATCATCTCAGCAAACACCAGATAGTCAATTTCACTCCCAAAGGGTTCCCAAATTCTACCAAAAGCTCACACACTTGGCACTAACTAGGGAACACATTGGCCACTTCAAAAACACTCCAAAACTAATTTGACCACAATCATGCTCTTAGGTCTCTATCATAACAAATATCCCATTTCCCTTAACACATTTCTAACATTCCAAACTAAATCAAATGCTCATATATTTCCACAATAAATCATTTCCAATCATCAATCACAATGAACCTCAAATATCCAGAAATAGGCATAACTAGGGCAATTTTCCAGATTTTACCAACTTAACCAAAAATCACAAACAATATATCCAAATGCACTAAATCCTTACCTCTTCACTTTGCCCAATCCAAAATCTTGATTCTTCAACTTCCAAATTCGACCAACTCACAAATCAACACTATTTCAAGATTCTGAAATTACCACAATGAATCTCTCAATGAGATGCATATCTTTAGAGAAAAGGATTAGGGCATTAGAAGATCATAACTCACCAAGGTTCAAGCTTTTCTTCTTCCTCTTTCTTGCCTCAAGGTCGCCGGAAATGGAGAAAAGAGAGAGAAGATAAGAGATGGTGAGATGATGATGATGAAATGTCTCTTCCTCTCCCTTACCCACACTCAACCGAAATGAGAGAGAAGGGAGAGAGAAAAGTGGCTTTTTGTCACTTAGTGCCACATCCCATGGCCACCACCATGCCACATGTCCAAATCTTAATCACTCTCCTATGAGCCTACACAACCACAAAGCATAGGATTCCGACCCATGTGCCATGAATCTCAACCCTTGATCTTAAATACCACACATATTTATTCCAAGATTCACATTATATTAATCCCAATAGTACTTACTTACACTAATTACAACAATTCTCATAGTCATTAACCCTAATCACAAATCGGGATATTACACTGTACAAGGCAGTCAAGTTTTCTGGATGTTTTGAATGGGCAAATGGCATCTAAAAATTTTGAAATTTCCCAGTCTTAAATTTCACATTCCAAGCTTCAAAATGGACATATAATTTGTGTCATTTCGTCTTTTGTGCTGTGAGTAATGACTGTCCAAAGTTTGGGATTAAAACTGGAATATGTTTTGGAGCAGTGGTGAATTTTGTGAAATTCTGTAATTGTGTGGTGATTTCTGGTAATGATTTATATTTTTCCTATGAAGAGGACTTAAATAGATTTCAATAGGCTTTAGGATCACCTCATTTTGATTTTTTTAGAATTAGTTATGATTTTTCAAAGATGCTGAAAAATTCTGGCAGATTGGTCACCTATGCGAAAATTGAAGATTTTATGGCATAATGTAATATTGTGGAACTTTGAGGTTAGAAATTGGCCTTTTAGGTTAATTGACCACTTTAGCTCCTTAGTTGACTTGATTAAATGACCATAGTGATAATCAACCCAAGTATTATGAGTTATTAACGAATTGGAATAGGTAATAATTTGTCGTCCTTAATTTTGGTTTATAGGATTCGATATTTGCCCTGTTCGTGATCCACCTGCGGCAAAGCACAATCAGAAAGAACAAGGTAGTGACTCTTTCTCTTATACTGTGTGTAAAGCATTGTATGTATGTTGTCATGCATTGTGATGATTTGAGATACTGCTGCCATTACAGCGAAAGTTGTCGCATTGTGTATACAGCCGTGAGTGCTGTCATACGTGGCGTGAGCCATGTATCATTGTATTGCTGCTAAACGTGATCTTACATGCTGTGTGTTTATATATTGTATGAGTGATTTGTTACTACTGGGATTCTCTTGAATTTCATTCTTTCCATTGACTAACCTTACAGACAGGGCAAGTGGCTCCAAGGAGAAACGGACTACTAGGAGCAGCTAGGACCATGTAGGGATATTTAGTTTTGGATTGTCAGTTATCCATTTTGGATTTGGAATCACTGTATAGTTTTAGAATGTAAATATTATTTTGGGATATAGTTAAGTAATCCCTAAAAAGGGAATCTTGTAAACCCTTGGTGCATCTACATGAAACCCCGGGGTTGCCGGGATATTTGCTATACATTCTGATATATATATGAATGTAAGTTAACTGCACAGGGTAATTATATTCAAATTTGTATTTGAGACCAGGATAGGAAGAGAAATTTTTGAAAGAATTTGTGAAAACCTTACTGGAAGGAAGGGATTGAATTAAGTTTAATTATCCGTTGATCTCTAATCAATCTTAACTATGCGTTATCGAATTATAATTACGCTTATTAATGCAAAGCCTTGCTAGAAAACTCATAGGTTTGCTGTAAAGAACAACAACACGGTGAAGATTATAGAAGTTCAAAACTGGTTGGTGTGGTGTTTGAGTGAGAAAGGGGCAGTGGTAGTGCTGATATTGAGCTACCTCCTCCACTCTTGAAGCTCCTCCTCACGGGCTCTCGTTTCCGACAGCACTGAGGATCATTGGAGGTGATACTATAGACGGACAGCAGTGGTGTAATGGTGAAGCCCCGAACCCTCTTGCAGCCTCCAAGCCTACTGAAACTCGATCTCTAAGTTCTAGTTTAATGAAGAAGCTCTCCGGAGTTGGGTTCTAGTTTCCAGTGGCAACGAGGAGAAACGGCGATGGAGCCCGGAGGAGAAACGATGGTGGTCGAGTGAGGGTGGAAGTCCTTGATGGTGGTGGTTCTCTCCGTCTCTTTCCCTCTCATCTCGAGCTCTCTTCAGTCTCGCAACTCTAGCTCTCAGGTCCGCCGCCCTCTCTGCACCAAAACTCCCAGCTCCTTTGTTATTCAATCTGCAGTGTCAGTTTTGTGTCTCTCTAGTTGTCGGCGGCCATGGTGAGGAAGGCCGTAGTGCAACTCTGTCTCAGTTTTCATATCTGTCGTGGAAGGAAAAGGTCCTTGGACAAAACCTATTTGACCAGGGACCTACCTCCAATTTTCAAAACTTATCAAGGAGGGAATAAAGTAAACATTTTTTAAATATTTGTAGGTAACTATAATTTCTGAAACTTTTGGATATTTTATGTAATTTCCCTCATCCCTTTTCTCAATTCACATGTAATTTTCAAAAATTTCAGCGACCTTTTCTGTAATGTTTTCAAACCTCAAAATATTAATTTTGACCTCCAAAATCTCCCATTTTTTCCACAAAATCTACAATACAAGATTAAGCATAAGGCAACATTAAAATCCAAGAAACAATTGCAAAAAAAGTATTTATACCCTTTAATCCTCAGAGAAAATATTGAGAAAATACCCTCAATATATCAAAAGCCCAATTCATTCCCTGAATATCCAAAATTCAAACTTCCGATTGTAGACATGTACCGAAATGAAATTTACAAATGTTGTCAAATAACTTATATGCTCCTGAGTCCTGACTTTTAGGAAATTTAAAACTTTTGTTTAATAATTCGCTACAACCTAATTAGATATATTTAGCAATTAATAACAACTTTTTCCAGATTTCAATTTTAGGTGATTTACAAGTTTTATTTAGTCTGTAATTCACTATAAACACTACTAGAAAAATCACTTTTAAGACAAGTTAAAAAAAATATTTTAGACCGGTTCTTGATCCGGTTTTGATACAGCCGATCTTTAAAGTCTGCTACTTTTTAGACCGTTTATAGAACCGATCTTAAAAATTATTTTTAAGACCGGTTAATATAAAACCAGTCTAAAAATAAATATTTTTAGACAGATTATCAGAGGAATCGATCTAACAGGTTTAAATTTTAGACCGATTTTCTGAAAAACCGGTCTAAAAAGTTGAAATTTTAAGACCGGTTTTATACAAAACCTGTCTTAAAAGTATTACTTTTTAGACCGGTTTTTCACAAAACCAGTCTAAAATTTCAACTTTTTAGACCAGTGCTCTCCAAAATCGGTCTTAAATGTACTTTTCAAACCGGTTTTGGAGAGAACCGATCTTAAAAGTTGATTTTTTTAAAAAATTTTCGTTTAAAAGATATTCCCAGCAAGCCATTTCCCCTGTTAAAACATTTCACTCAGCAAGCAGCAGCCAGTTCAACGACATTCAAATAAATTTTCTTCTTTTATAGATTATATAACTAACATCTTCATGACATGTGAGAGACTCAAAACTCATTGGAACATATTAAAACTCAACTCCCTTGTGCTTAAACAATGTTGGTCGAAACAGAAGCAAGGAAAACAACCATGAATAATAAACTCACAATCATAGACAGAATCATAATGCAAGGAAATCATACAACGATGACAATGTTGTTTTAACCAAGTTCCTTATCTTTTCACTTACATACATACATCAAAGATTAAATTACATTAATGACAATGATGTTATTCATTAAGGCCAAAATACTTTATACACACTCTTCTTAAGCTGATGATCACTAGCTGGCCTGGCTTTAGAGAATCTACACTAAGACGTATACCTCATATCCTTCATTTTCCTATGACGACAATAAAAAAAAGTAGTTATATATATATACATCAATAACAATATACATAATTCAAATATAGTTCATGATAATTATTTTAGCTAACTAACCTTCAATGTAGTTTTATAAAGGGATATCCTCCCATATCCCTTCATGATGATCGTTGCTTGTGTTGTGTTCATTGTCTGCCTCATCTTCTTCATTCAATTATGGTAAACCCCTAGAAAAAGGAGTCTCAAGCAGATCATTCATTGAATGACTTTCCTGATTAATAATATCAACGACCCTTTTTCCTTGGAGAGCTACAAACAACATTTTATTTGCCTGATCAGTAACATAGAAAACTTGTTTCACTTGATATGCCATAATAAAAGGTTCATCTCTAAAACTTCTGCTATTCAAATCAACCAATGTAAATCCCAACTGATCAATCATCACACCATTGTTGACATCAACCCACTTGCATTTGAAAATGGGAAGTTTAACTTTAACATAATCAACCACCCAAATCTCTTCAATCACCTCATAATAAGGTATTGTTGCCAATCTAGGATTCTTATCTTTTGAACTAAAGAAGTGCATAGATTCAGCCACTAACATAACCCCACTGTTCTGGACAATGCTCCTATCATCAAGAGACTTCGTGTAAAACGTATAACTATTGATCACAAATGAAGTCCAACTTATGACATCAGCCTCAAGACCACGTGCTAACCATTTAATTGTATCAGAAACACATTTTTCGTTGTCAACCTTTTGTTTGAACCAATGTGCAAAAGTTTTGTTATGCTCCCTAATTAACCTTTGTTCAGTCATTCGACTATTTCCTTTCTGTACAATTTCTTTATGAGCATTAATGTAATATTGAACTTCATCAACATTATTCAAGATGTACAAGTGGACTTGTTGCAATTCATCAGGATCCACACTCTTTACTGAAGCCCCACGTCTACCGTCTTCTTCGTCATGACGATCAGGAAGTCCAATGTGTCCTACATTTGACAAGTAATCTTGACAAAACTCCATGGATATTTCTGAACAATAGATGCTTCAGGCCGGTTAGGGTTCTTCACATACCCTTTTAGGATTTTCATAGTTCTTTCAATTGGGTACATCCATCATAAATAGATAGGGCCACACAACTTGATCTCTCTGACTAGATGAACAATTAGATGTACCATGATGTCAAAAAAAGAAGGAAGAAAAAGCTTCTCAAGCTAGCACAAGATCATATATCCTTCATTTTCCAGTTCATCCAATTTTTCTGTCTCAATGACTTTACTACAAATAGCATTTAAGAAGAAACAAAGTCTAGTCAAAATATGTTGAAGATCATATTCGGCAATGCCTCGATAGCTATTGGGAGTAGTTGTTGCATTAAGACATGACAATCATGAGACTTTAACCCCACTAACTTGAAGTCTTTCATTGACATAAGCTTCCTAACATTTGAAGAATACCCTGAAGGAACTTTGATGCCATGTAAACAGTCACAAAAGCTTCTTTTATCATCCTTAGACAAAGTATGAGCAGCTAGAGGACAAAAAGTTCTCTTACCATATGGCTTTGGATGCAAATCTTCTCGTATCCCAATTTCTTGCAAATCTAATATTGCTTTCACGCCATCCTTATAACTACCTTGTATGTTAAGCAGTGTCCCAACAATACTATCACAAACGTGTTTCTCCACATGCATGAAATCAATACAGTGTCTCACATCAAGCTTCGGCCAATATGGAAGATTGAAGAAGTCATACCTCTTTTTCCATTTACTTTTCTCATTACTATTCTTTATAGTCTTATCAAAGTTAACATTCATATTTTTCACCTTTTCATAAACTTGTTCCCCAGTCAATGCCTTCGGAGCATCTTCAAACTCTTGTCCACCAAAAAAAGCTTTATTTAATCTACGATATGGGTGGCCTCGTCTAAGAAATCTCCTATGACCAAGATAAACTGTCTTACCTCCATGTTGAAGTTGATGGTAGCATGTTCTTTCTTCACAAATTGGACATGCTTTATGGTCTTTAACACCATAGCTTGACAAGTTTTCATATGCAGGGAAGTCATTTATAGAATAAAAGATCATGGCTTGCATTTTAAAAACCTCCTTCTTGTTCGCGTCAAAAACATCAACACCTTCATCCCACAACTCTTTCAAGACTTCGATCAAGGGTTCCAGGTAAACATCTATGTCATTTATGGGTTGTTTTAGTCCCGAAATCAACATAGATAACATGATGTACTTTCGTTTCATGCATAACAGAGGAGATAAGTTGTAAATTACCAACAGAGCAACCCATGAACTATGTATACTGCTCAAGCTATCAAAAGGATTCATGCCATCCGTGCTAAGCCCAAGCTTAAGGTTCATAGGATTTTCACCGAAGGCAGGAAATAATTGATCGATTTTCTTCCATTGAGAAGAATCAGCCGGATGTCGAAGCTTTCTATCAGATATCCTCTCATCCACAGGCCATCTCAAATTTCTTGCATCGCTTTCATTAGCAAACAAGCGCTTGAACCTTGGTATGATTGGAAGGTACCACAATACTTTTGTAGGAGCGTTATTTGATTTGTACCTTGGGGTTTCACATATCGGACACTGTTGTTCCTCTTGATGCTCTTTTCTATACAATATACAATTATTAGGGCATGCATGGATCTTTTTATACTTCATCCCTAGTAGACACAATATTTTCTTAGCATCATAGTATCGAGAAGGCAACACATTATCATCTGGAAGCATGTCCTTAAAAGCTTCAAGCGTTTCTGAAAAACTCTTGTCACTCCATCCATGCCGTGCTTTCAAGCTTACCAATTTCAATACTACTTTCAACAATTGGTACTTTTTACACCCCGGGTATAACGGCGTCTCACCATCACTACACATATTACCATATGCATGTGATTGCTCAAAAGTCTCTTCTCCTGCATCACGAATAATATCCTCTATCCGATCATCAGTATCCGTGTCATTATCATCAAAGTTCACTCCCCCTATTGAGATGAACTTGGCATTTCTAATTCTTCACCATGCCCTACCCACACTGTATAACTCTTACAAAATTTTTCACAAATTAAATGTGTATATATATTTGCAGTACTTAGTCGCTTCTCATTCAAACATACTACACAAGGGCAATAAAACTTCCTATTACCATCATTGGCATTTCTACTAACGAAGTCTAAAAAACCCCTCACCCCATTATCATATTCAACTCTCGTTCGTTTAGCGTTTATCCAACTATGATCTATTTATATCTCAACACTTCTAGCACCCTATATCCAACAACAAAAGGATAGACAAAAAACAACAACAATAGAGTTTTAGATATTTCTACAAAATTAACAAGCACCATTTGAAACTAGTATTATTTTAACAAACCAATAACACTGACAATAATCAAACAACCGCACTAAATTAAAACAGAACATAGAGTGGTATTAATCTAAGCCAAATATCATAGGGATGTAATTAAAAGTCAGAGCATATATCTAACAAGAATGTGCAGATTTAATTTTTTCCAGATTACGTTTAAGTGCTAAAGCAACAAGAACCATTTTTTCATAGAACATTATTAATTATTGAACAATGTACTACTAAATAACAGATTGAACACTAACCTGATTGAAGACCAAGGAGTGAGCTTTAACCCAAAGTCATGGTGGCGTCGACTGAGGTTAAAATGAAGCCCTCAAATTCACGGCACTGATAAAGGGAAGTCAGGTCAGAAGAGAATGGTCACTGCGGAGAATAGAGGTGGTGGCAGAGAAGACTGATGATAATCAAAGAACAGTGATGACGAACACAGCAATGACAGCGGCAATGACGAAGGAGAGTTGAGCAAATGAGGGACGAGACGCCATGGACGAGTTTAGAACAAGCACGGACAAAGCTCACAAGAAATGAAAAAAAGAGAAGAAAGAGTTCATAGACACTACTACAAAAAGGTTGAAAGGTGGCACACGTTTTGAATTGTCACAGCTGCTATTTTTTAAAAATTTTGGGTACCAACTGTGGTACCTGGTAGACCAGATGCCACAGCTGGTAGGCCCAACTGTGGCGCATGCCAAGGCAGACGCCACAGTTGGGTGCATCTTACCAGTTGTGGCGCCTGGAAAATCAGGCGCCACATCTGGTTGTATAATAAATAAATAAATAATTTACCAGCTGTGGCGCCTGGTTCCAGGCGCCACAGCTTCTTCTATTTTAACAAAAAAAAGGAAAAAGGACCATAGTGTATAATAAATAAATAAATAATTACCATATGTGGCGCCTGGAAAACCAGGCGCCACAGCTTCTTCTATTTTAACAAAAAAAAAAAGGAAAAAGGATCATAGTGTATAATAAATAAATAAATAATTAATTACCATATGTGGCGCCTGGAAAACCAGGCACCACAGCTTCTTCTCTAAAAAAAACCTTTATGGTTCTAAAGCCATGCGGTCCGAGAGCTGGTATTCCGAAAAAAAAGAGGAAAAAGGACCAGCTGGTTATATATAAATAAAAAAAATTTACAAGCTGTGGCGCTTGGAAATCCAGGGGCCACAATTGGTTCTATATTAAATAAAAAATTTTTTTTTGACCTTTTTAATGGATTACACTATCCATTTCCCACCAATCATAATTCCCCCCGCTCCCACCCTTATCTTTTTTCCCCTTCTCGCGCAGTGGCCCCTTCCTTCTCTTTTAATTTATTTTGACTCATCCTGCTTTAATTATTCCCTTCTCTCTCACTTTCCTTTTTCATCTACGCTACAGCTTCTTGCAATGGACGACCGTCGCCCCCTCCCTCCATTTCCTATCATCTTCACACTTAAAAACATACCCACATGCGCACACGTCTTCATCATCGAATCTACTTCTTTGTTTTGTTTCAACTGCCATCCCCACTCCTCCTCCTCCTCACTCAAGATTGTGACACCAACGGGCAACGTGGTCCCCCACTCCACTGCACTGATCAATTAAGCTTGTAAGTTCAATGTGCTTCTTCCTCTCTTTTTTTAATTGGCATATAATTTCTGCAATTTTCTATTTCAAATTGATATCTCTGTTTTAATCTGCGTTTAAAAAGTGGAGAATATATATAATATTTCAAAAGAAGTTATCCAAAGAAATAATATTTCAAAAGAAAAGAAAAACCAAAAGTGGACCATGTCTCGTGATGCCTTTAGCGTGTTGGTAAAAAATATCTTTACATATCCAAAGTACTTGATTTCAGATTAGGCTTAAGCAATTTTAACATTTTTTGCCTGAAAAAATTTTTTATTTCAAAAAACCTTATTTTAGTAATTGAAAAGAAAATAGTCTAGTCCATATGCATGATTAAGAAAAATATAATATTTGTATCATAATATAAGTTTTTTCAGCTTAACTTTTTTGCCAATAGTTTCTAGTTTAACACTGGCCTCAATATCTTCAATTTTGAAAATAAATCTGGAAAATTAATATTATTTTATAAATTAAACTAAAACAATTTCTTTAGCTTAACTTTTTAAATTTTTTTTTTTAAAAAAATTACCCTCCTGTGGCGCTTGTTGGAGGAATTGTCATAGGAGCCCCCCTCTATGGCACTTCCTCCAACAAGCGCCACATGAGGGTATTTTAAAAAAAAAATTAAATGTTGTGGCGCTTTCAAGCGCCACAACTTCTTTTAGTGACGTCCAGATATGTGGCACTTCTCTAGCGCCACAGCTAATGCAATTATAAGCGCCACAACTTTACTTTTTTGTAGTAGTGAGAGCGCGCGATCTGGGCGCGGGAGTAAAAATACCGGAGAAAATTCTTACCTTTAAGACCGGTTTTTATTAAAAACCGGTCTTAAAAGAGTGAAATTTCACATTTAAGACCGGTTTGTACAAAAACGGGTCTTAAAACATTTAAGACCGATTTACATAAATCCGGTCTTAAAAGTAAAATATTTAAGACCGGTTTACATAAAAACCGGTCTTAAATATTAAAGATTTAAGACCGGTTTTAATATAAAACCGGTCTTAAATATTTTACTTTTAAGACCGGTTTTTTTGTAAACCGGTCTTAAATGTTAAAACATTTTAAATTCATAAAAATTTTAACATTTTTAGACCGGTTTTATTTATAACCAATCTAAATAAACTTTTTAAGACCGGGTTTTTTAAGAACCGGTCTTAGAAGTTTAATATAATTACAAAACTGCCACCGCGCAAATTTTTAAGACCTTATCCGCCAAAATCGATCTAAATGTGACGGTCTAAAAAGGGTTTTTTCCAGTAGTGAAAACATGCATTAGCTACACTTACCAAAACTTTTGAAAAAGAGTCAAGCTTTGGTCATTTGATCATAACATCTGTAAGTTCCATTTAAAGAAAAGAAGGCGCAACTTAATTTACGAATATGTCAGCTATTCTTTTAGCTATATTATATTATATATACTTTAGATCTTGCGATGTTTGGTAGTAAGTTATATCTATATGGTTTTTTGAACGTTATATTTTCTCACAAAAAGATGAAAAATTTAGTTTTGATGAGAGAGATATATGCCCCAACTTCAAGAAAACAACAAAGGTTTACCAAGAAAATTATTACCCTAGGTTGGTCTTTTTAAAGCACCAATGAAAAATTACAAATTTCTATTATTTTAATGATTTGGTCAAGGGTTTCCCCTTTCAAGTCTTAAGGAACAAATATGTCTCTCTAATAAGTGTATTTCCCGGGATTCAAACTTGTGTTCTCCCTCTTTTAGATGAGAGGCCGCTTATCACCTTAACAAATAACTTGTTGGTAATCACAAATTTCTTTAATATATATATGATTAGAATATATAAGAAATCTATAGTCCAACTTTGATATTTAGAAGGTAAATTGAGGACATATAAGCACCAAAAAAATTGTGGAATGTTATTTAAAAAATATGTTAGAGTAGTGGATGAATGCACAAAAAATTAGTTCATTGCAAATGGAAAAATATTTTAGGGGCTGAATATATATCTTAATCTTAAGCAGTATGCATAAAGGATCGTTAGAATAGAATTATTTAATATGTTATAAATTTTCACTACTTGAGAAACAAACATATTGTATATCATCAAGATATATACAATCTTTTGAATTATTAATGCCAAAAAATGGATAGTTTGAGGGTTTTCATCACATAACAAATCCAACTGAAAATAAAAAATTGTTGTTGTTACCTTTTGAACTTGTAATGCTGACACTCTAGGCAAAGAAAGCTACTTCTGGATGTTGTCTTGTATCACTTAATTGTGAAGATCTTCATTTTTAATATTGTTAATTGTTTCTTCTTCCTCTGATCCTTAATATAAAATATATTTATCTAATTTGATTAGATTAAGGAAGTTAATTGAGTTAGTAAATATTTAATATGTATTTTATAAATCGCCCTATTTATCTATCTTAATTCCCTTATTACCATCCCTCCTTAATTATTTTTAAGGGAGCATCAATAGAAATAGATTAGGAAAAAGATGAAAATATAAAAATTACGTCTTTTAATTAAAATTAAAATCAACTCTCCAAATATGTTTTAGGACGAGCACTTAATAAACAATGTTACATAAACTAATGGTGATTAGGTAGCCTAGAAGGGCCCTCCATACATCTTAAACAAGATTAAGTGTTGAAACTTTACAAACGACAACGATAGCCATTAATAATACTATTATGTTGGAAACGGTCGATTGCAAAATAAAATAAAATAAGAACATTGAAAACAGGACGCAAGATAGAAGTTAAATAATATCTCAATTTAATTGATCCTAGCTAGTCGAGGCTTTGCAAAATATCTTTAATAATATCTCAATTTAATTAATAATATAAGTGATAATACAAACAAGGTTACATTTGTAGTTTCAGCTGAACACGTACGTCTTGGAAAATAATGGATAACAACAAATTATGAAGTTCGGGATATTCCAATTTAACATTCAAAGCCATTGGAGTTGGCCTTTCAAAATTCTTTATAAAGCCAAAAAAAAAAAAAAAAAAAATCTCTGACCTTTCAACACAACATTACCTAGTCAAAGATACTAATTTTCAAGCATTATTCCCCGAAGATTCATCGTATAACTTCAGCTGACTGCTTAGAAAGCTTTGAATTGTCTTTCCAAAACAAGGAGGCTTTGAATCAATCTCTTGCAACTTCTGCAAGAAACAAGACTGATTGTCAACTTCATCAAATTATATAAAGGCTTGAGTTCTGAAATATCTAGCTGGTGGATACAAAGCCAACTACAACTTGCAGTCTTACTATACCTGTGAAATTATCAAACTTGGTTCCATGGCTATAATGAATTCAGATCGACGCCTTTTGCTTCTTTGTGCTGCGTTCAGTTCCATTATTCTCCTTCTCATCAATTGCTTCCCAGGGGCTTCAGCAGATAACAGTAATAATGGAATCAATATTAGTGTTGGCGCAATTATTGATTTCAATTCTCAAGCTGGAAAACAACAGAAAGAAGCCATGAAAATTGCAGCTCAAACCTTTAACAACTATTCAAACGGCCTCAACATATCCCTCCATTTCCGTGACGCTCTAAGAAATCCATTACAGGCAGCTTCTGCTGGTGAGTAATTATATATTCATATGTATACGTACGTATGTATTACTTCTTCAGTTCTTAATATAAGATATATTTACCTAATTTGATTAGATTAAGAAAGTTAGTTAAGTTAGTTAATATGATGTATATTTTTTAAAACACCCTAATCATCTTAATTAATTCCTTCATTCCCACTCCTTTTTTATTATTGTTAAGGAAGCATTAATAAGGATAAATTAGGAAAAGATTGATAAATATGAAAATTATATCTTAAGATAAGGATTAACTCCCAAATATGCCTTATATTAGGTATAGAAGGGAATATCTTATATTAGATATGCATGTAATAAGTGAATATAATCCTTGTGATTATTTTGTTTTGCAGCTGAACAACTAATAAATGAAACAAAAGTTAAAGCTATCATTGGAATGGAGACATGGGAGGAAGCAGCTTTTGTAGCTGAACTTGGAGATAAAGCTCAAGTTCCTGTAATTTCATTCTCATCTCCTTCAATATCCTCACCACCTTCATCAATCCCATTTCGTTGGCCTTTCTTGATCCAAATGGCCAAGAACCAGACAGCTAATATAAATTGCATAGCTGATATTGTTCATGCATATGGCTGGCAAAAAGTTATAGCCATATATGAAGATGATTCTTATAGTACCGATTCTTCAGGCATGTTAGCCCTCCTTTCTGAAGCCCTCTTGAAGACTAACTCACAAATTGAGCGTAGACTTGTCCTCCCACCGTTTTCTTCTTTATCTGATCCCAAAGGGTTTGTTCTTGATGAACTCATTGAGCTATTATTATCAGCAAAATCTAGGGTTTTCATTGTTCTCAAAGCCTCATTACCTATGGTTACTCATTTGTTTAGAGAAGCTCAGAAACTAGGGTTCTTAGGGAAAAACTCTGTTTGGATTGTTAATGAAGATATTGCTGGCATGTTGGACTCAGTCAATGAGACTGTCTTGTCCTCCATGGAAGGTATTATTGGAATCAAAAGCTATTATTCTACTACTTCAAGTGATTATTCTCAGTTCATAGAAAAATTGCAAAACCAGTCTCATACATCAGCATCATTCTATGCACTGCAAGCTTATGATAGCATCTCCATCGTCACAGAAGCCCTACAAAAGATGAATGGTACTAATAACTCGAGATTGTTCTTGAAGACAATGCTGTCTAGTAACTTCACTGGTTTAACAGGTGACATAAGGTTCAAGGAAGGCCATTTATCACAGACTCCATTGTTAAGAGTGATAAACGTGGTTAACAAGAAATACACAGAATTGGATTTTTGGGTACCCAATTTGAAGTTCTTTAAATCTCTGCAAGACATAGAGAAAGGAAGTGATGTTGCTAGAAATAATCTTAATGGTCCAGTGGTTTGGCCTGGAGGTCTAATGACTCTAAACAATAATGATAATGGTCCATTAGGATGGAACACACCTTCAGAAAAAAATCCTTTAAAAGTAAGAGTTCCTTTAAAGCCTGCTTTCGAGAATTTTTTGAAGGAAGAATCTCAAGGCAAATATGTTGGTCTGTGTATTGAAATTTTTGAAACCATTCAAGAACGGCTCAAAGATAAATACTCTGGTCTGCCATATGAATATTATCCCTTTGATGATGTATCTTATGATGTTGTTCTACAAAATTTCGCCGACCAGGTAAATTCTCAAATTCATTCATATTTATTTTCCTGTGTTTAACTATATATGAAATGCCAGTACATACATAACATTTCTTGAGATTAGTTTACTGGTTAAAATAATCAGAACTATGGAATTTTTATTTCCATTTTGGGGCTTAATTCTGGGGAAGATTTAAACGGTAAAATTATTTATATAAGCCATAGGTATGACCTAGTATGAGTGGTGAGATATGGGATAAGCAATAATTATGGTTTAATTAAGATATCTACAGTTATCCATTAGGGATGTTCGATAAGGATATTTATCATTGGTATTACTCTTTTATTTATTTATCTTTTATTATATGCAATATCTCTATAAATATGATATTTATGATAGGATTTAAATTAGAATTAGAATTATTGTTGTTTTATCATTATATACCTCTATAAATAGAGATGGGGTTTGCGGTTGTATCAAGACTTCATTTATTAATTGATGGCATTAACGCAGACAAAAGGGCTGCTGACATTTCTTAACGGCTTTCTCTGTCTCATGAGTCCTTTCTTCTTGGAATACACCCTCCTTATTAGACTTTAGACTTTTCTTCATTTTAAGTTTGACCTGGTCCACCTATGACATAGAGGAAAAAACTATCTTCTATCATTGCAAAATGCCAAAGCTAAATAGTTTGAATCTTCTACGGAGGGAAGATGCTAAAAATTTGAATAGTTAATTTGTTCTTGAAACTTACATTTAACATAGTTCTTAAAATTTTAAATTGACCCTTGTCATTTAACTTTATTAATACCCTCTTGATCGATGAATTATATTAATTATGACAGGAATATGATGCTATTGTTGGAGATGTAACAATACTTGAGGCTCGATTAAAGAATGTGTCGTTCACACAGCCATATTCGGAGTCAGGTTTATCACTCATACTTCCAGCTGAGAGAGAAGGCACGACATTTCTGTTCGTGAAGCCATTTAGTTGGCAAATGTGGCTAGCCACTGGTGTCATCTTGTTCTACACAGCGCTTGCTATCTGGTTTCTTGAGCATCCCTTAAACCCTGGCTTCAAAGGATCATGGAAAACTCAACTCAGCAACACTTCTTGGTTCGCCTTTTCTTCCCTATTCTTCGCTCACGGTAACTTTCAAACACAAATTCATGCTACATATGTCTTTCTTTCTTTTGTTTTGAGTTTTATGATAGATTTTACTATAGACTAATCCATATTTGATGATCAGCAAGTTCATATAATACTGTTTTACAGCACTTATGCCCTCACGTGAGCTTCTAATTAATGATAAACAGTACTTATGGCCTTACAAAATAATGATATACAGTGTTTGATTACTTGTCTAATAGCCTACATCTAGGATTAAATAAAGTGTAAAGAAACTTAGGAATTATTTGAATTAACGTTTGCAAACGTGACTTTTTTCTTACTTTAATTCGTAAAATGAAATTTGGTTAAAAGTTAATTAGTGTAATATAATTTATATTTGTATGTGTTTTTATAAAAAAAAAAATCAGTTTAAAAAAAACTTTTTGCATGATATTTTAAAATGCCATTTTCAAAAGTTCTAAATAAATAAAAAGAAAAGCTAAAAGTTAGAAGTTCAAAAAACCAACTTTGGCTTTCACTTGGCTTTTGGTCAAAAAGTTGTCTGCTCTGAAATTCTAACCAAACAAGATGTTAGGCTCCATGGGATTTTTTTTCCTTCTCAACCTAGCTTTTGAGCTTCTAAAATCCATGCCAAACATGCACTTAATAACATTAATCAGCCATCTTAATTAATATTTTTTCATGCATGTATTCCTCAGGGGGTCAACTGTACAGTAACTCAGCAAGAGTGGTGGTTGCGGTATGGCTATTTCTGGTGTTCGTTCTGACTTCAAGCTACACTGCAAGTTTGTCTTCTATGCTTACTGTGCAACGCATGAATACTGAGAGAGACGTTGAGTGGCTGAAGGAAAATAACTTAACAGTTGGCTGTGATAATGGCAGTCAATTTGTTAGGGACTACTTGCTCCATGTCTATAATATACCTGAAGAGAAAATTTTAAGTCTTGATGGTGAACCTGACTTTGTGGCCAAGTTCAAGACCAAACAAATTTCTGCTCTCTTCCTTGAGAGCCCTTATGAAAAGGTTTTCTTAAATAAGTATTGCAATCAATATACTGCGACTCCTGCTGGCTATAAATTTGGAGGCCTAGGCTTTGTGAGTACCCTCCTACAACCTTTCTTTCAACTTTTTATATCTTTTATTTTTTTTTGTCATATTTTGATTCACATGGCTGAGTTTTGAATCTTGAAGATGATTGAATTCATTTAAGTCTCTCATCCCGAAAAAGAAGAACTTACATGATAATGATTGTGGCCAAAAGTAGCTTTTATTATATCTAACTTTTGTAAACTTAAATTTAGGTAAAGCGATAGTATAATGTAATTTATATTTGAATTGATTTTTATAAAAAAATATATAAGTTAAAATAAAACTTGTTTTAATTAGTTTTTGAATAATTTTATCTTTTACTTCAGTAAAAGAAGGTGGGACCCAACCTCAACTTCATGTAGTGTTTAATTTCTTCTCTCTCCATGGTGGAAACGTCAGAAGCAACAAATTTCTACTTCCATCTTGTCGTGGCTTTTTATGGAAAAGCCAAATTGCCCCACCGCGAATACAAACATCCCAATTTTCAACACAGCCCAAGTCTATAGGGAAACCTATATTTTTATACTCCATGATTTTTGAATCATGCACTTATAGTATATGAGAATATGATGTTATTACTCAAAGTCTCTAACTCCTTTGATACATATGACTAAGCAGGTATTCCAAAGAGATTCTCCGTTAGTGAAAGACTTTTCTGAAGGGATTTTGAGGTTAGCAGAGAATGGAACTCTTAAGAGTTTGGAAGAGAAATGGTTGACCCCTTCTAATAACTGCTCAAGCGACTCAACGTCGTCTTCTGAAGCTGAAAGCCTATCCATCGGCGACTTTTGGATTCTTTATGTGATAAGTGGTCTCACTTCCACCATCTTCTTGATCGTTGCTCTGTTCAGGACTTACTTTTTTCAACAGAAAGAAGGAAATCAAGACAATAATAATATAGAAGCTTCCGATAATAACGGTAGTGTTTTGAACAAGGCACTTGGGAGACTCACTTCAGGGCTTTACAACAATATTCGCAGTTTCAATTTCAATACTATAGGAAGAGCTGCAACTTTTGGTGGAACAGAAACTGTTCGCCATTGGAATTCTTCGAGGTGGGAGAGTGTAAGAACGTCTGATGATCATGTTAATCCTCGACGGACCCAGTCGGTTGGCTTAGAGATGTTATAGCTACAAGTGTAGATACTTTAGCTTGTACAAATATTTCGATTAGGGAATATGTAAGTACAAGTCTCTTAGTTTGTATATCTGTTATCTTAGCTTTATAACTTAGACTGGGAGTTGGCAACTATTCATTGAATTCACATTATTTGTCACGTTTATAGAGAAATGCATTCGCTTTTCTGTACATTACATTGAGGTTGAGTGATTATTATATTCATATATATATATATATATATATATATATCAGTCTCTCATCTTAATTAGGTTTAATGTAAATTAGGACATTTAAGCATTGTAAGAGAGAAGGGCTACTTAATTTTAGTCTCCAACAAATTAATTTGGAGTAAGCAATCAACTATTGGATTCATGTTCTTTATCATATTCAAAGTGAACTTAAAAGTATAGAGACAAACATTTGAATTTGTGAAAGGGTTTAACAAAATAGTAAGGATTATAGAGGATCGGAGAAGCCTTTTTTAGTAAGATTGGGGCATCCTTCACTGTGATATCAAACTCAAACTTCCCTTGGGATAAGAAAGGGAAAAGGAAAATTCCTTTAATAATTGTAGGGAAAATAATAAGATATATTTAAATTATTAAGACTGAATAGGTCACCTCCAACTACTGGTTAGAGCTCTTACCAGGAAAATATAGGACTGTGGGGTGAGATATGAATTACTAGAGTATATATATACTAGTACGTATAAGAAAATAGATGTGCATCATATTATACTAAATAGTTCTTGATATAGAAGATAATGGTACAAATCTCAATATAAGTAGTATATAAATATGCCTCAATAGTCACATGAGAAGTTGAAATCAATCATTCCTCAACCCTACCCCAAACACTTCCCTTCTATAAGCCAAATGCCATAGTTTATGGATTCGTATTAACCTTCTACAGCCTAGCCATCACAATTTGGTGAATACTTTCGTCTATTTTTGTCTTCCACTTCAAGGCGAAAGATAATATATTACGAAGAATAAATCTTATAGTTAGTTATATCTCACCCCCTTGCCCTTCCTGGCTGTGGGAATTGTAACTTTAGGACTAACAAGTACCACCTGATATTAAAAAAGATCATACATCTCTATTCTCATGTCAATATCAGCATTCTCAAACTCAATATCAGTTTTATTCTAAATTCTAAAGATCCATTTGCCAATATAAAATGAGACGTAATGCATTAGAATAACATTTTTCCCATCACGGGTGAAAAAATCAGGATTTATATTTAGGGGCAAAGTGAAAATTCAGATTAAGAAAAAATAACGATAAGAGAAGTACTTTCAAGTAGGATATATTGTAAGCATTGTATTGATGAAGGAAACAGGTAGAGCCAGTAATGTGAGCTCAACCTACATCCAATCCATAGGATATATAGGTGTAGGTTAGGGTTGGCACTTTAACAATCAGCAAAAGTGCGGGCCTGCGTGTAACCAATGGGTTTTTACGAGCTAGCCCATGAGCTGGCTTGCACTATATATATATATATATATATATATATATATATTTTAACAAAAAGTATGGTAATGTCACAAAACCCGAAAGTCTTTACACTCCAACTTTGATACCTCCTAATCCCAAAGAGTAAAAATTGTAGCCTCCTTCCTCCTTTTAACCAAATTATATAACTTAATTGTTTGAAGATGATTAGATGTTTTTTCTTGATAAACTATATCAAATTTGATGATTAATCTCTTGAATTGTGAATTATGTTTTTGACTTTTTGTAAGTGAAATGATTAATGCTAGGTACGAAAATTTGATGACTCATATATATATATATATATATATATATATATATATATATATATATATATATATGTATGTATTTTAGACTTTCAGCCATCTTAACAAAATGTGGGGGGGGGGGACTAGCTTGCCAACCCACCACTACATGTTAAGGTTGGCATTTTGCTAACATACAGAAGTGCGGGCCGCACATCCCTACACTACACAACCAACAGGGTGATGCGGCCTAGCCCACAAGTTTGTGAGCTGGCTGGTATTCCTAGCTCTAGAAACAAGGGCTATGGCCCATTTACATTATTGATGAAGCAAATCATGAGGTAATGACTCATTCAAATATTAGAAGCCGGTGACATGGGGTCCTTTCTTCCTTTTGACAAGGATAGTGCCTAGATATTTTGAGGTTTTAGGTAGAATTACAAGATGAACAATAAGCAATATGTTGGATCTAATGAATGGAGTTAGTCCCTCATAACGTGATAAATTAAAGTTTGAATCTTCATTAAGAGACGTGCCTACATTTAATGCCCGATAATGCCTTAAATATGATTGCCTCCAAAAAGAAGATTCCTATATTCATAAAAAAAACAATATGAACCTAATAACATAGTCATACACTACTAAAGAAAAGACCTTTTATGATGGTTATTATCGACCATATATAACGATTCTGAACCGTCATATATACGGGCGCTATATATGCTCTGCATAGATAATAACGGTTTCGAATAGTAATATATTAAGGGTATATATAATGGTTTTTTGTTAATAACTATAATGTATTGGCTTTATTTTTTTTTATTATATATAGTTATGGTTATTATTTGTTTTTATTTATTTTTGCTATGAATATTTATTATATAAGGTACAATATAATCATTGATAATTACAATATAGTATTATTAAATAAAAACCTTATAGTTATAGGATTCAAATTCAATACGTATAGATAAACATCATACAATTTTTAAAAAAAAAAACTTAAACACTCTCACAATAAAACATTAACTTATAATGTTTTGAATTCTAAAAGAAATCAATTAAAAAAAATTCACAATATTCTCAAATGCCTTTGTTGTAGATGATCCATAGATCAGGTATTGGTGCACTTCAAGAGTTCCCGTCACGTATCCTTTAATTGCGAAAGGATAATATAAATATAAAAATAAGAATGTATATAATAAAAAAAAAATAAAAACTTAAACAAATCTCGGAATATAACTTAGAAAATCATAATATAGTAAAAGTTGGTAAATATAAAAACTTGAACAAATTTTGGAACCAAATTCAACAACTTGATTTCAACTTACAGTTTGGGTTGCTAAAGTTTAGGAACATGATGTGCTCAACAATAAACAATTTAGCATTTTACGTTATTGTATTTTTCCATGATCTCTGCTTTCTCTTGTGTTTCTTTTCTATTTTTTAATCTTTAAACCAATAGCTATCATCATATTAGATATTATAATCCCAATTGGTGACCTTGAGCACTAGATCGCGAGCTCTAGCTATATAAGAAAATAAAATGAAACTAAAAGCATTAACTAAAAAATAATCAAATCTTACATGAGGAAAAATCACAAGAGGAAGGAGCAACAAAATGAAGATCTATGGTAGTGGTGGAAGATAAAACTTGCAGCGCGAGAACAAAACTTATGAAAAAAAGAGTATAAGACCCACTAGAGGAGCTCCAAAAACATTTGAGAAGGAGTTTAAAGAGTTGCATCAAATAATTTTTTTCAGAATTCCACTTCCTCTTTATATTTGATATTTTTCAGAATTCCACCTTTTTATTAAAGAATACTGAATAGTTTAATGAAGAACCATAACATATTATAATGTCAAATAATTTTTTTAAGAATCTCACCTTATATTTACTATCTTTCAAAATCTTGTCTTTGTCTATATTAAAAAATACTTAACGGTTTCTTAGTGAAGAACCATAATGTATTTTTAAAATACTTAACTGTTTTTAATGAATAACTATAATGTATTGTTAGATAATTTTTTTTTTAGATCTTTCCTTCTTATATTTGATATCTTTCATAATTCCACCTTTATTTATATAAAGAATACTTAAAGGTTTTTAGTGAAGAACTGAAATGTATTGTCAATTTTTTTTTAGGATCGCACCTCCTTATATATGATATCTTTTAGAATCCCACTTTTATTTATATTAAAGAATACTTAACTGTACTGTATTATCAAATTATATTTTTCAGGATCCTACTCCCTTATATATGATATCTTTCAGGATCTTACCTTTATTTATATTAAATAATACTTAACGGCTTTTGTAAAGAACCGTAATGTATTGTTAAATAATTTTTTCATTGTTAAGTATTCTTAAAAAAATATATAGCAGTTCATTGTAAAAAACTATCAAATATTATAGAATAATTTTTTTTTTTCAGAATGCTACCTTATTATATGTGACATTTATCATTTTTAACTATTAAGTATTCTTAAGAAATGACAAGTATTTAGGAATTATACTTTACATTTAATTATTTTAACCGTTATATAATCGTTTTTGATATAAAGTTGTGAAGACAAATCATTTGAAAGTGTTACATGACTGTTATTTCGTAAGAACTGTCTTTTCTATTAGTAAATACATGACAGTTAATAATTACAATTGTTATATATATATATTTGCGAATTTTACCTCTCTCAGTACATGACGATATGCATATTTAACAGTTAGATTTTAGTTTTATATATTTTTACGCGACCTCCACTCAACATATATAATGTTTATTTGACGTAATTATTATTTATTAAGCGTTATATATACATAAAGATACCGTAGTGCTAGTAAGCACATTCTATGACGGGGGAAAAAAGATTTAGGGGCAAAGTGAAAATCATATTAAGAAGAAATAACGACAAAAGAAGTACTTTCAAACAAGATGTCATGTAAGAATAGTATTGATGAAGGAAACAGGGGCTATGGCCCATTGACATTATTGATGAAGCAAAACCACGTGGCTAGGACCCATTCCAATTTTTGAAACATGTGGCATGTGGTCCTTTCTTCCTTTTGACAGGGTAGCGTCTGGATTTTTTGAGGTTTTGGGTAGAATTGCAAGATGAATCCACTAATCAATGTGTTGGGTTTGACAGAAGGGGTTTATAAGAATTTCGAGCGTATTTGGAATCCGATTAACTCACTGAAGTATCTACAAGAAATCGGAGTACCGATGCGAACCCCGATCATGTTATACAAAAAAGAAAATACACCATAGATGGAAGAAGAGAATGGTCTTTAGAGAAAGTGAATATACATTTATTTTGTGTGTTATCCCACACAACCCTTGAGCCCTCATGCACTCACATATATATAGGTTCCTCATGCATCTTCCTCAATTGATGTATCAATTCTTTATCAGGGGATATGTTCTATTAGCTTACTCATTGAAATTAAATTGATCGGGGAATCTCATAAACATCTACCCAAACTTTTCTATTTTTTTTATTTTTTATATTTTGACCTTAATGCAATTGGCCTTGAGCCTTAATCCATCAAGGTTGGACTAGGCATATTCCAACAAGGTTAGTCCCTCATAACATGACAAACTAACATTCAAATCCCTGTTAGGAGGCGTACTCACATTTAGTGCTCGATAGTGCATTGAACAAGATTGTCTCCGATAAGAAGATACCTATGCTTATAAAAAAAATCATAGCAAGCACAATCTGCTCAATAAAAATGGTGAGCATGGAATGGTTATTTTAATCTAGACCATCCAGAGGGTTTTTGCTTTTTCTAACAAGTATAATTCCTAAGACTCAAACATGTGTGCATCTTTATGGTCGGGAATGTTGCCTCTTATCACCTCAACTAATAGCTTATTGGTTAATTTTTTTTTTTTTATTTTAATAGATGCATAATTTAAAATAAAAATAATTTTATAACTGACTATCAATATCAACATAAGAGTAATAGGGGGATAAGCCGATGCAAAGCATTTCACTGTTTTCCCTCTCACATTTCACTATTTATAACAACAGTGTCGGCTTACCTCTCAAGCCGCTTCTTCACATTTTCAACTTGGTTCAAGTCAAACTACATGTGTTCGCTTCTTAGTTTCTTTTTCCCATGTTGCACAGTCCTTACTGGCAAAAAGGTTTTTCCTCAACTTGACTTGCACAGTCCTTTCTTGCTTTTTGTTACCAGCTGCACAATGCTTAGTTGATAAAAGGTACTTTTGCCCCAACATATCAATATAACGTCACTTCATTTTCACTGTGCATAATTCATTACGCTTCGGTGATCCATTTACTCCACCGTCCATTGCGCATGCGCCTCCTCTCGGTTTCTGGTACGAAGGAAAGAAAATTGAGGTAAAAATCGTTGCAATGCCTCTCTTCCCAGACCTGCAATCATGTTGTCGACGGAAGAAGATGCAATCATTTAGGTAATCCATTAAGATCAGTGTCTTTGTTTTCTCCATTTCTTCTCCTTCTGATATTTAATTTTTTAAATGATTTGTTTCCATGGCTTAAATACATGCTTTCCTCTCTGGTCGGCCATCGATATTCAGCTACCACAGTCTTGATGTTGTAGATCCTGACAATAGTGAAGTCATTCTGCCGTTGAAGGTTGATCGGGAGTTTTGGAGGTCAGATTACGAGACGCATGGGTCAGCCTGTGGTGATCCAAGAAAGATCATATGTATTGATTATGTTGTATACGATGAAAAGGTAATTTCTTTACGTCAAGTTTCTTTCTGATATCATACCTCTCTGCCCAGTTTGATTTTCGCTTCCGATTGTGGATTTGGAAAAAAACGGATCTCTCCCATTGTCTTCCGGCTTGATGAACTTCGGTAGGTTTATTATTTTTCCAAATTTTTCTCGAACATTTTTTCTTTAAAAATCCACAATAGCGTTCTGTATGTGATTCCTCCCTTCCTTTGTGGTTTCCTAGTAGTTCTAGTTCCTCGGTTTGGATCTAATTTCTCACATCTGTTCATGTTGTGTTGCTTTTATTTTATTCAGCACCGGTTTCTTGGTGTTTTTTTCATGGTTGGACAAGCCATTCTCATTTGTTTTGGTCAAGTTTCTTTTTTATATCATGCCTCTCTGCCCAGTTTGATTTTCGCTTCCGATTGTGGATTTGGAAAAAAAATGGATCTTTCCCATTGTCTTCTGTATTGATGAACTCCAGCGGGTGTATTATTTTTTGAAATTTTTCTTATACGTTTTTCCTTTAAAAATCCACAATAGCGTTCTGTATGTGATTCATCCCTTCCTTTGTGGTTTCCTAGTAGTTCTAGTTCCTCGGTTTGCATCTAATGTCTCACATCCGTTTATGATGTGTTGCTTTTATTTTATTCAGTACCGATTTCTTGGTTTTTTTTTCTTGGTTGGACAAGGCATTCTCATTTTTTTATGTCAAGTTTCTATTTTAAATCATGCCTCTCTGCCCGGTTTGATTTTCACTTCTGATTGTGGATTTGAAAAAAAAACGGATCTCTCCCATTGTCTGCTGTATTCATGAACTCCAGCGGGTGTATTATTTTTCCAAATTTTTGTCATACGTTTTTCCCTTAAAAATCCACAATAGCGTTCTGTATGTGATTCATCCCTTCGTTTGTGGTTTCCTAGTAGTTCCAGTTCCTCGGTTTGCATCTAATTTCTCACACCCCTTCATGATGTGTTGCTTTTATTTTATTCAGTACCGGTTTCTTGGTGATTTTTTTCATGGTTGCACAAGCCATTCTCATTTTTTTATGTCAAGTTTCTTTTTTATATGATGCCTCTCTGCCCAGCTTGATTTTCGCTTCTGATTGTGGATTGGGAAAAAAAACGGATCTGTCCCATTGTCTTCTGTATTCATGAACTCCAGCAGGTGTATTATTTTTCCAAATTTTTTTCATACGTTTTTCCTTTAAAAATCCACAATAGCGTTCTGTATGTGTTTCCTCCCTTCCTTTGTGGTATCCTAGTAGTTCCAGTTCCTCGATTTGCATCTAATTTCTCACATCCCTTGATGATGTGTTGCTTTTATTTTATTCAGTACCCATTTCTTGGTTTTTTTTCTTTGTTTGACAAGCCATTCTCATTTTTTTACGTCAAGTTTCTTTTTTATATCATGCCTCTCTGCCCAGAATGATTTTCGCTTCCGATTGTGGATTTGAAAAAAAAACGGATCTTTCCCATTGTCTTCTGTATTGATGAACTCCAGCGGGTGTATTATTTTTCCAAATTTTTCTCATATATTTTTTCTTTAAAAATCCACAATAGTGTTCTGTATGTGATTCCTCCCTTCCTTTGTGGTTTCCTAGTAGTTCCAGTTCCTCGGTTTGCATCTAATTTCTCACATCCCTTGATGATGTGTTGCTTTTATTTTATTCAGTACCGGTTTCTTGGTGTTTTTTTTTCTTGGTTGCACATGCCATTCTCATTTTTTTATGTCAAGTTTCTTTTTTATATTATGCCTCTCTGCCCAGTTTCATTTTCGCTTCTCATTGTGGATTTGAAAAACAAACGGATCTCACCCATTGTGTTCTGTTTTGATGAACTCCAGCGGGTGTATTATTTTGAAAAATTTTTCCCATACGTTTTTTCTTTAAAACTCCACAATAGCTTTCGGTTTGTTATTCCACCCTTCCTTTGTGGTTTCCTAATAGTTCTAGTTCCTCGGTTTGCATCTAATTTCTCACATCCCTTCATGATGTGTTGGTTTTATTTTATTCAGTACCGGTTTCTTGGTTTTTTTTCTTGGTTGGACAAGCCATTCTAATTTTTTTTATGTCTAGTTTCTATTTTAAATCATGCCTCTCTGCCCAGTTTGATTTTCACTTCTGATTGTGGATTTGAAAAAAAAAAATGGATCTCTCCCATTGTCTTATGTATTGATGAACTCCAGTGGGTGTATTATTTTTCCAAATTTTTCTCATACGTTTTTGCTTTAAAAATCCACAATAGCGTTCTGTATGTGTTTCCTCCCTTCCTTTGTGGTATCCTAGTAGTTCCAATTCCTCGGTTTGCATCTAATTTCTCACATCCCTTGATGATGTGTTGCTTTTATTTTATTCAGTACCAATTTCTTGGTTTTTTTTTCTTTGTTTGACAAGCTATTCTAATTTTTTTACGTCAAGTTTCTTTTTTATATCATGCCTCTCTGCCCAGAATGATTTTCGCTTCCGATTGTGGATTTGAAAAAAAAACGGATCTCTCCCATTGTCTTCTATATTCATGAACTCCAACGGGTGTATTATTTTTCCAAATTTTTTTCATACGTTTTTCCTTTAAAAATCCACAATAGCGTTCTGTATGTGATTCTTCCCTTCCTTTGTGGTTTCCTAGTAGTTCCAGTTCCTCGGTTTGCATCTAATTTCTCACATCCCTTCATGATGTGTTGCTTTTATTTTATTCAGTACCGGTTTCTTGGTGTTTTTTTTCATGGTTGCACAAGCCATTCTCATTTTTTTATGTCAAGTTTCTTTTTTATATGACGCCTCTCTGCGCAGCTTGATTTTCGCTTCTTATTGTGGATTGGGAAAAAAAACTGATCTGTCCCATTGTCTTCTCTATTGATGAACTCCAGCGGGTGTATTATTTTTCCAACTTTTTTTCATACGTTTTTCCTTTAAAAATCCACAATAGCGTTCTGTATGTGATTCATCCCTTCCTTTGTGGTTTCCTAGTAGTTCTAGTTCCTCGGTTTGCATGAAATTTCTCACATCCCTTGATGATGTGTTGCTTTTATTTTATTCAGTACCAATTTCTTGGTTTTTTTTCTTGGATGGACAAGCCATTCTAATTTTTTTTATGTCTAGTTTCTATTTTAAATCATGCCTCTCTGCCCAGTTTGATTTTCACTTCGGATTGTGGATTTGAAAAAAAAAACGGATCTCTCCGATTGTCTTCTGTATTCATGAACTCCAGCGGGTGTATTATTTTTCCAAATTTTTCTCATACATTTTTCCTTTAAAAATGCACATTAGCGTTCTGTATGTGATTCCTCCCTTCCTTTGTGGTTTCCTAGTAGTTCCAGTTCCTCAGTTTGCATCTAATTTCTCACATCCGTTTATGATGTGTTGCTTTTATTTTATTCAATGCCGATTTCTTGGTTTTTTTTCTTGGTTGGACAAGCCATTCTCATTTTTTTATGTCAAGTTTCTTTTTTATATCATGCCTCTCTGCCCAGTTTGATTTTCGCTTCCGATTGTGGATTTGGAAAAAAAATGGATCTTTCCCATTGTCTTTTGTATTGATGAACTCCAGCGGGTGTATTATTTTTTTAAATTTTTCTTATACGTTTTTCCTTTAAAAATCCACAATAGCGTTCTGTATGTGATTCATCCCTTCCTTTGTGGTTTCCTAGTAGTTCTAGTTCCTCGGTTTGCATCTAATGTCTCACATCCGTTTATGATGTGTTGCTTTTATTTTATTCAGTACCGATTTCTTGGTTTTTTTTCTTGGTTGGACAAGCCATTCCCATTTTTTTATGTCAAGTTTCTTTTTTATATCATGCCTCTCTGCCCAGTTTGATTTTCGCTTCCGATTGTGGATTTGAAAAAAAAAACAGATTTTTCCCATTGTCTTCTGTATTGATGAACTCCACCGGGTGTATTATTTTTCCAAATTTTTGTCATACGTTTTTCCCTTAAAAATCCACAATAGCGTTCTGTATGTGATTCCTCCCTTCCTTTGTGGTTTCCAAGTAGTTCCAGTTCCTCAGTTTGCATCTAATTTCTCACATCCCTTCATGATGTGTTGCTTTTATTTTATTCAGTACCGATTTCTTTGTTTTTTTTTCTTGGTTGGACAAGCCATTCTCATTTTTTTACGTCAAGTTTCTATTTTATATCATGCCTCTCTGCCCTATTTGCTTTTCGCTTCCGATTGTGGATTTGAAAAACAAACTGATCTCTCCCATTGTCTTCTGTATTGATGAACTCGAGCGGGTGTATTATTTTTCCAAATTTTTCTCATACATTTTTCCTTTAAAAATTTACATTAGCGTTCTGTATGTGATTCCTCCCTTCCTTTGTGGTTTCCTAGTAGTTCCAGTTCCTCAGTTTGCATCTAATTTCTCACATCCCTTGATGATGTGTTGCTTTTATTTTATTCAGTGCCGATTTCTTGGTTGGACAAGCCATTCTCAGTTTTTTACGTCAAGTTTCTATTTTATATCATGCCTCTCTGCCCTGTTTGCTTTTCGCTTCCGATTGTGGATTTGAAAAACAAACGGATCTCTCCCATTGTCTTCTGTATTGATGAACTCCAGCGGGAGTATTATTTTTCCAAATTTTTCTCATACATTTTTCCTTTAAAAATCCACATTAGCGTTCTGTATGTGATTCCTCCCTTCCTTTGTGGTTTCCTAGTAGTTCCAGTTCCTCAGTTTGCATCTAATTTCTCACATCCGTTTATGATGTGTTGCTTTTATTTTATTCAGTGCCGATTTCTTGGTTTTTTTTTCTTGGTTGGACAAGCCATTCTCATTTTTTTATGTCAAGTTTCTTTTTATATATCATGCCTCTATGCCCAGTTTGATTTTCGCTTCCGATTGTGCATTTGGAAAAAAAATGGATCTTTCCCATTGTCTTTTGTATTGATGAACTCCAGCGGGTGTATTATTTTTTGAAATTTTTCTTATACGTTTTTCCTTTAAAAATCCACAATAGCGTTCTGTATGTGATTCATCCCTTCCTTTGTGGTTTCCTAGTAGTTCTAGTTCCTCGGTTTGCATCTAATGTCTCACATCCGTTTATGATGTTTTGCTTTTATTTTATTCAGTACCGATTTCTTGGTTTTTTTTCTTGGTTGGACAAGCCATTCTCATTTTTTTATGTCAAGTTTCTTTTTTATATCATGCCTCTCTGCCCAGTTTGATTTTCGCTTCCGATTGTGGATTTGGAAAAAAAAAACAGATTTTTCCCATTGTCTTCTGTATTGATGAACTCCACCGGGTGTATTATTTTTCCAAATTTTTGTCATACGTTTTTCCCTTAAAAATCCACAATAGCGTTCTGTATGTGATTCCTCCCTTCCTTTGTGGTTTCCTAGTAGTTCCAATTCCTCAGTTTGCATCTAATTTCTCACACCCCTTCATGATGTGTTGCTTTTATTTTATTCAGTACCGATTTCTTGGTTTTTTTTTCTTGGTTGGACAAGCCATTCTCATTTTTTTACGTCAAGTTTCTATTTTATATCATGCCTCTCTGCCCTGTTTGCTTTTCGCTTCCGATTGTGGATTTGAAAAACAAACGGATCTCTCCCATTGTCTTCTGTATTGATGAACTCCAGCAGGTGTATTATTTTTCCAAATTTTTCTCATACATTTTTCCTTTAAAAATCCACATTAGCGTTCTGTATGTGATTCCTCCCTTCCTTTGTGGTTTCCTAGTAGTTCCAGTTCCTCAGTTTGCATCTAATTTCTCACATCCCTTGATGATGTATTGCTTTTATTTTATTCAGTGCCGATTTCTTGGTTGGACAAGCCATTCTCATTTTTTTACGTCAAGTTTCTATTTTATATCATGCCTCTCTGCCCTGTTTGCTTTTCGCTTCCGATTGTGGATTTGAAAAACAAACGGATCTCTCCCATTGTCTTCTGTATTGATGAACTCCAGTGGGTGTATTATTTTTCCAAATTTTTCTCATACATTTTTCCTTTAAAAATCAACATTAGCGTTCTGTATGTGATTCCTCCCTTCCTTTGTGGTTTCCTAGTAGTTCCAGTTCCTCAGTTTGCATCTAATTTCTCACATCCGTTTATGATGTGTTGCTTTTATTTTATTCAGTGCCGATTTCTTTGTTATTTTTTCTTGGTTGGACAAGCCATTCTCATTTTTTTAGGTCAAGTTTCTTTTTTATATCATGCCTCTCTGCCCAGTTTGATTTTCGCTTCCGATTGTGGATTTGGAAAAAAACGGATCTCTCCCATTGTCTTCTGTATTAATGAACTCCAACGGGTGTATTATTTTTCCAAATTTTTCTCATACGTTTTTCCTTTAAAAATCCACAATAGCGTTCTGTATGTGATTCATTCCTTCCTTTGTGGTTTCCTAGTAGTTCTAGTTCCTCGGTTTGGATCTAATTTCTCACATCTGTTCATGTTGTGTTGCTTTTATTTTATTCAGCACCGGTTTCTTGGTGTTTTTTTCATGGTTGGACAAGCCATTCTCATTTGTTTTTGTCAAGTTTCTTTTTTATATCATGCCTCTCTGCCCAGTTTGATTTTCGCTTGCGATTGTGGATTTGGAAAAAAAATGGATCTTTCCCATTGTCTTCTGTATTGATGAACTCCAGCGGGTGTATTATTTTTCCAAATTTTTCTCATACGTTTTTCCTTTAAAAATCCACAATAGCGTTCTGTATGTGATTCATTCCTTCCTTTGTGGTTTCCTAGTAGTTCTAGTTCCTCGGTTTGGATCTAATTTCTCACATCTGTTCATGTTGTGTTGCTTTTATTTTATTCAGCACCGGTTTCTTGGTGTTTTTTTCATGGTTGGACAAGCCATTCTCATTTGTTTTTGTCAAGTTTGTTTTTTATATCATGCCTGTCTTCCCAGTTTGATTTTCGCTTCCGATTGTGGATTTGGAAAAAAAAATGGATCTTTCCCATTGTCTTGTGTATTGATGAACTCCAGCGGGTGTATTATTTTTTGAAATTTTTCTTATACGTTTTTCCTTTAAAAATCCACAGTAGCGTTCTGTATGTGATTCATCCCTTCCTTTGTGGTTTCCTAGTAGTTCTAGTTCCTCGGTTTGCATCTAATGTCTCACATCCGTTTATGATGTGTTGCTTTTATTTTATTCAGTACCGATTTCTTGGCTTTTTTTCTTGGTTGGACAAGCCATTCTGATTTTTTTATGTCAATTTTCTTTTTTATATCATGCCTCTCTGCCCAGTTTGATTTTCGCTTCTGATTGTGGATTTGGAAAAAAAAAACAGATTTTTCCCATTGTCTTCTGTATTGATGAACTCCACCGGGTGTATTATTTTTCCAAATTTTTCTGATACGCTTTTCCTTTAAAAATCCACAATAGCGTTCTGTATGTGATTCCTCCCTTCCTTTGTGGTTTCCAAGTAGTTCCAGTTCCTCAGTTTGCATCTAATTTCTCACATCCCTTCATGATGTGTTGCTTTTATTTTATTCAGTACCGATTTCTTGGTTTTTTTTTCTTGGTTGGACAAGCCATTCTCATTTGTTTTTGCCAAGTTTCTTTTTTATATCGTGCCACTCTGCCCAGTTTGATTTTCGCTTGCGATTGTGGATTTGGAAAAAAAATGGATCTTTCCCATTGTCTTCTGTATTGATGAACTCCAGCGGGTGTATTATTTTTCCAAATTTTTCTCATACGTTTTTCCTTTAAAAATCCACAATAGCGTTCTGTATGTGATTCATTCCTTCCTTTGTGGTTTCGTAGTAATTCTAGTTCCTCGGTTTGGATCTAATTTCTCACATCTGTTCATGTTGTGTTGCTTTTATTTTATTCAGCACCGGTTTGTTGGTGTTTTTTTCATGGTTGGACAAGCCATTCTCATTTGTTTTTGTCAAGTTTCATTTTTATATCATGCCTCTCTGCCCAGTTTGATTTTCGCTTCCGATTGTGGATTTGGAAAAAAAATGGATCTTTCCCATTGTCTTCTGTATTGATGAACTCCAGCGGGTGTATTATTTTTTGAAATTTTTCTTATACGTTTTTCCTTTAAAAATCCACAATAGCGTTCTGTATGTGATTCATCCCTTGCTTTGGGGTTTCCTAGTAGTTCTAGTTCCTCGGTTTGCATCTAATGTCTCACATCCGTTTATGATGTGTTGCTTTTATTTTATTCAGTACCGATTTCTTGGTTTTTTTTCTTGGTTGTACATGCCATTCTAATTTTTTTATGTCTAGTTTCTATTTTAAATCATGCCTCTATGACCAGTTTGATTTTCGCTTCCGATTGTGCATTTGGAAAAAAAACAGGTTTTTCCCATTGTCTTCTGTATTGATGAACTCCAGCGAGTGTGTTATTTTTCCAAATTTTTCTCATACATTTTTCCTTTAAAAATCCACAATAGCGTTCTGTATGTGATTCATTCCTTCCTTTGTGGTTTCCTAGTAGGTCTAGTTCCTCGGTTTGGATCTAATTTCTCACATCTGTTCATGTTGTGTTGCTTTTATTTTATTCAGCACCGGTTTCTTGGTGTTTTTTTCATGGTTGGACAAGCCATTCTCATTTGTTTTTGTCAAGTTTCTTTTTTATATCATGCCTCTCTGCCCAGTTTGATTTTCGCTTGCGATTGTGGATTTGGAAAAAAAATGGATCTTTCCCATTGTCTTCTGTATTGATGAACTCCAGCGGGTGTATTATTTTTCCAAATTTTTCTCATACGTTTTTCCTTTAAAAATCCACAATACCGTTCTGTATGTGATTCATTCGTTCCTTTGTGGTTTCCTAGTAGTTCTAGTTCCTCGGTTTGGATCTAATTTCTCACATCTGTTCATGTTGTGTTGCTTTTATTTTATTCAGCACCGGTTTCTTGGTGTTTTTTTCATGGTTGGACAAGCCATTCTTATTTGTTTTTGTCAAGTTTCTTTTTTATATCATGCGTCTCTGCCCAGTTTGATTTTCGCTTGCGATTGTGGATTTGGAAAAAAAATGGATCTTTCCCATTGTCTTGTGTATTGATGAACTCCAGCGGGTGTATTATTTTTTGAAATTTTTCTTATACGTTTTTCCTTTAAAAATCCACAGTAGCGTTCTGTATGTGATTCATCCCTTCCTTTGTGGTTTCCTAGTAGTTCTAGTTCTTCGGTTTGCATCTAATGTCTCACATCCGTTTATGATGTGTTGCTTTTATTTTATTCAGTACCGATTTCTTGGTTTTTTTTCTTGGTTGGACAAGCCATTCTAATTTTTTTTATGTCTAGTTTCTATTTTAAATCATGCCTCTATGCCCAGTTTGATTTTCACTTCGGATTGTGGATTTGAAAAAAAAACGGATCTCTCCGATTGTCTTCTGTATTCATGAACTCCAGCGGGTGTATTATTTTTCCAAATTTTTCTCATACGTTTTTCCTTTAAAAATCCACAATAGCGTTCTGTATGTGATTCCTCCCTTCCTTTGTGGTTTCCTAGTACTTCCAGTTCCTTAGTTTGCATCTAATTTCTCACATCCCTTCATGATGTGTTGCTTTTATTTTATTCAGTACCGATTTCTTGGTTTTTTTTCTTGGTTGGACAAGCCATTCTCATTTTTTTATGTCAAGTTTCTTTTTTATATCATGCCTCTCTGCCCTGTTTGATTTTCGCTTCCGATTGTGGATTTGGAAAAAAAAACAGATTTTTCCCATTGTCTTCTGTATTGATGAACTCCACCGGGTGTATTATTTTTTGAAAATTTTCTCATACGTTTTTCCTTTAAAAATCCACAATAGCGTTCTGTATGTGATTCATCCCTTCCTTTGTGGTTTCCTAGTAGTTCTAGTTCCTCGGTTTGCATCTAATTTCTCACATCCGTTTATGATGTGTTGCTTTTATTTTATTCAGTACCAATTTCTTGGTTTTTGTTCTTTGTTTGACAAGCCATTCTCATTTTTTTACGTCAAGTTTCTATTTTATATCATGCCTCTCTGCCCTGTTTGCTTTTCGCTTCCGATTGTGGATTTGAAAAACAAACGGATCTCTCCCATTGTCTTCTGTATTGATGAACTCCAGCGGGTGTATTATTTTTCCAAATTTTTCTCTTTCATTTTTCCTTTAAAAATCCACATTAGCGTTCTGTATGTGATTCCTCCCTTCCTTTGTGGTTTCCTAGTAGTTCCAGTTCCTCAGTTTGCATCTAATTTCTCACATCCGTTTATGATTTGTTGCTTTTATTTTATTCAGTACCAATTTCTTGGTGTTTGTTCTTTGTTTGACAAGCCATTCTCATTTTTTTACGTCAAGTTTCTATTTTATATCATGCCTCTCTGCCCTGTTTGCTTTTCGCTTCCGATTGTGGATTTGAAAATCAAACGGATCTCTCCCATTGTCTTCTGTATTGATGAACTCCAGCGGGTGTATTATTTTTCCAAATTTTTCTCATACATTTTTCCTTTAAAAATCCTCATTAGCATTCTGTATGTGATTCCTCCCTTCCTTTGTGGTTTCCTAGTAGTTCCAGTTCCTCAGTTTGCATCTAATTTCTCACATCCGTTTATGATGTGTTGCTTTTATTTTATTCAGTGCCGATTTCTTGGTTTTTTTTTCTTGGTTGGACAAGCCATTCTCATTTTTTTATGTCAAGTTTCTTTTTTATATGACGCCTCTCTGCGCAGCTTGATTTTCGCTTCTTATTGTGGATTGGGAAAAAAAACTGATCTGTCCCATTGTCTTCTCTATTGATGAACTCCAGCGGGTGTATTATTTTTCCAAATTTTTCTCATACGTTTTTTCTTTAAAAATCCACAATAGCTTTTTATTTGTGATTCCTCCCTTCCTTTGTGGTTTCCTAGTAGTTCCAGTTCCTCGGTTTGCATCTAATTTCTCACATCCCTTCATGATGTGTTGCTTTAATTTTATTCAGTACCGGTTTCTTGGTGTTTTTTTTTCTTTGTTGGACAAGCCGTTCTCATTTTTTTATGTCAAGTTTGTTTTTTATATCATGCCTCTCTTCCCAGTTTGATTTTCGCTTCCGATTGTGGATTTGAAAAAAAAAAAAACGGATCTCTCCCATTGTCTTTAGGCTTGATGAACTTCAGTGGGTGTATTATTTTTCCAAATTTTTCTTAAACGATTTTTCTTTAAAAATCCATAATAGCGTTCTGTATGTCATTCCTACCTTCCTTTGTGGTTTCCTTGTAGTTCCAGTTCCTCAGTTTGCATCAAATTTCTTACATCCCTTCATGATGTGATGCTTTTTTTTTTATTCAACAAGCCATTCTCATTTTTTTATGTTCTCCCCAATTAGAACAGAGCTTACTACTTAATTCTTTTATTGTTGGTGCATGTTGAAAAGGGGGATCGTATGATAATTAGGCTAGGTGATGACGAGGTCATTGACCGAATCTGTAACATTATTAAGGAGGGTCAAGAGTATTTTGTCCATGCTTTTGCGGTAACTTGCTGTGGTGAAGGGATCCATAACGAGTTCCTTATTATGCTGACCTCTACTTCGAAGGTAGTGGAATGTCGTGCTCTTATGCCAAAGCACTGCTTCAAGCCCTGTGATGTGGCTAACTTGGAAGAGCAGTGTCGTCATCCTTGCATGGTCACAGGTGAAGTATTTTGACGAAGCCTTTCCTTTGGTTTTGTTAAATGTTACTTGCTTTTCTAATTTCTATATTTTAGATGTAATGGGATTCCTTTCTAGCATCGGTCCTCTCAGGAAAGTCAGGGTCAGAAGAATGATGACATATAAGCTTGCTTTTGTGGTTGGAGATAGATGGTAATTCTTTATTTTTGTTGGAGATGCATAGTAAAGGTGTAGTTCCATTTGCAACACCAATTCTTTTATTCTCCTTTTTTTTTGTTCAGTGGCAATCATTTGTCTGTTGTCCTTCATGGTCTCTCGGCCAAGGATGCTAGGAAGGAGTTTGAGGTTGTATCTCAGTTGTCCAATCTGATTCTCATTATGCAGTTTGGGCTGATAAGTAGAGTGTCTGGTATATAATTACCAACCATGATTTTTTCTTGGCCAATGATCTTCGAACTGTCTTCTAAGTTGGTGCTATTGCTATTTCACAGGGAAGGTGAATATGGTGAATTATGGGTCTGCAACGAGGGTTTTTTGGAACCCTAGATTCAATGAGGTACTTCCCTTGAGGATTTCACTGCTGTCAAAGAGGCGAATCAGGAAAGTGTAGGAGATAGATGTGTATGGGCGATAGTTGTTTTAAATTAGTAGATATATGGTCTTGCATGGCCTTTTTTTGAAGACATGTGTATGTTGCAACATCATGCTTTTTTTCACTTGCATCTCACTGAACTAAAACTATTTTGCTGATCTATTAGTTGCACCTTGTCCAGATGAGACAAATTACTTCCTAATATTAAGGAAATCCAAAGGTGTCATCCAGATTAAGTTAACGTTGTTCATCATAATTGTGTTAAATTATCATGAATCCATTAGCTTTAACTATTGGATAAAGAACATAATGATTCTTTAACAATGCAAAGAGTTAGGACTTTACCACTATGTTTTATGCGGTTTATTTATATGATGAAGCTTAATGAGTACATGAACGTCCTGACTAGGAAGTATAATGGTTCAAACTGAATTTACTCATGTGGTTTATAATTTAGTTCTTAATCAGACACTAGCATTATGTTTTGGTGATTGGGAAAAGTCAAGTACAACTGCTAAAAAAGAATAGCTCACCCAATCTGTGGACAATTACCAGTTAACACCACATCAGTATAGGGGTTCCTCAATATACATTTCATGAATCCGTTCTTACTTTCACTTCATCACGGTCTGAAAAGTTCACTTCACTGCTATTTTATCTAGACATCATAAATTAAAGCATGTTCTATTAGTTTAGTTGATCTCAATATGCTCAAAATGGAATACCTTATTTAATTAACTAAAACGCCTTATTTCCTATTTCTTTTCGTGCAGCTGATAATTTGTTTCTGTCATTTCAGACTGATCTATGGAAGCTTTAGAGCTTGTGAAGGGCAGTTATTTTTGTTGAGCCACCCAATTACCAATGTATCAATATCAAAACTGATGGAGTATGTAGTTGGTTAGAAGGTGAATGAGTATAACTTGAATGCCTTTCATTTCATTTCATTATTTTCATATGCCATAATCAACATATTTTTCCCTCATTTTTTTTAATGCATAATAGGTTACCTGACATGACAAGTAGCAGCTGATTGTCATGTCTACGTAATGAGGAGCTACACATTGCAAATTGCGTACTCTTCTCCAATATGTAAGTGACCTAATTAGTACATATAGAAGCCATTTTAAAACTACAAGGAACCGAATTAAATTTAATCATGTGGTTTCTAACTTAGTTCTTGATGTGACACTGGCTTCATAAGGTTGAATACCCAAACTAAATATTGATCTGATTTGTGCATTAGCCTTTTTAATTTTTCCACCTTTTAGTAATGCTACTTTTGGGTATCAAGAAATAAATTGTCTTTTATTAGTTTACTTCATATGTTCATGTTCAAAAGACTTAACTTATTTATTTGACCAAAACCATTGATTTACTACTTTTTCCTTCCTCAAATAATTCATTTCCATCTTTCCAGACTAAACTGTGGAAGGATTAGAATTAATGAAGGGCATTTATTCCTGTTGGACCAACAACTTGGCAACATATTGCATCTCATTTTCCATGGGGTAGGTAGTTAGTTAGAGATTGAATGCATTTAACTTAAATGCCAGTCATTTGATATGCCAACAGTAATTTTGTACCCCTTACCTATCTTAAATGCAGAACAGATTATCTGACATGACACGTAGCAGCAGATTGTGATATCTAGGCAAGTTGGAGGTACAGAATGTCCATACTTCGTACTGTATCAAGTGTGACCTGATATGGTACAGTTCTACCTAACTTTTGATATTTTAAATATGGATTATTATTAATGTTTATTTCCTTTTGTTGTAGGACTAAATCATAATGTCTAATCCCTTGCAAAATAACAAACTAATAACACATTGTAGTCCGTGTCACTATTTAATGCATATCTTGGATTGATTTGTTGTATATAAGTCAACATAATATCTCCATTATGTCTAACTAAATTATAATATTACCGCCAGACGTTATCATGTTCCATTTTTTCTCAAATATATTATGGTCCATACTTATATATGCCTGTCATTGACTCATTTTAGCTTTATATAAGTCTAGTGGAGCTATCATACCTATATCATACCTTTAAAGGGTTAGTCGAAGGATGTTATCAGCACTCATATCTGCTATCTACACTTCTAATGGACCTCTACAAAATCACACTCAACCTTCCTACGTATTCATAATAGCATGAGGATCAGATTGGTTCTTACACATTGCAAATAGCCAACTCTTATCCAATATGTAAGTGACTTAATTATTACATACGAAAGCCAAGTCAAAACTATAAGAACTAAAACTAAATTAACTTGTGTTGTTTCTAACTTACTTCTTTATGTGACACTGGTTTCATAACGATGCACACAAGCTAAATATGGAGCTGATTTGTTCACTGTGCTTTTCAATTTGTCTGCCTTTTAATAATGCTACATGTGGGTATCAAAAAATAAAGACTCTTATATTAATTTAGTTGATCTATCCATTTTCAGAACATTTAACTTGTTGATTTGACCAAACACACTCTCTTGCTGTTTTTTCCTTACTATGATCATTTCTTCCTCACTTGCTACACTGAACTATGGAAGGATTGTAGTCCATGAAGGGCATTCATTCCTGTTGGACCAACCACTTCCCAACCTACTGCGGATCATTTCAGATGGAGAAGGTGGTTGGTTAGAGCTTGAATACATTTAACTTAAATGCTTTTTATTTGATATGCCATCATTATTTTTCCCCCTTATCTCTCATAAATGCAGAACAGGTTACCTGAAATGACAAGTAGCAGCTGATTGTGATATCTAGCCAAGTTGGAGGTACAGAATGTCCATACTTCATACTGTATCAAGTGTGACTTGATATGGTATAGTTCTACCTACCTTCTGATATTTTAAATGTGGATTATTATTAATGATTATTTGCTTTTGCTGTAGGTCTAAATCATAATGTCTAATCCGTTGCAACCAGACAAACTAATAACATATTGAAGTCTGTGTCACTATTTAATGCATATCTTGGATTGATTCATTTTATATAAGTCAATCTAATATCTTCATCATGTCCAACTAAATTATAATATTGCTGCCAGACGTTATCATGTTTCCTTTTTTTTCTCAAATATATTGTGGTTCATACTTATATCCATGTCATTGACTCATTCCAGCTTTATATAAGTCTAGTGGAGCTATCATACCTTTAAAGGGTTATCATACCTGTATCATACCTTTAAAGTGTTAGTTCAAGGATGTTATCAGCACTCATATATGCTGTCTACACTTCTAATGGACCACTTACTCTTGCTGTTTTTTCCTTACTATGATCTGTTGACCAAAAACTGAACTATGGAAGGATTATGGTCCATAAAGGGCATTTATTCCTGTTGGACCAACCACTTCCCAACCTACTATGGATTATTCCTGATGGAGTAGGTGGTTGGTTATTACTTGAATGAACTTAACTTAAATATATGTCATTTGCTATGCCATCATTAATTTTTTCCTGTCATTGACTCATTTCAGCTTTAAAGAATTGTAATTGGCTTATCCTATTTCGCACCTATCATTTCAATTGTCATCATGCCCACTTCTTCAACCATTACATTATACATTACACCAACAACACCTTGGGCTGATCCAACTTCTCCTCTTGCATTTAATGTGTTCCCAACAAAGTCTAACCACACTGCCATTGATTTCATTCTCTCCGCCCAAACTCATCAACCTATACAATGAATGAAGGGCAGTAGTTGTTGGTCCAATATCCAATCACCACTGTATTAAAATCCTTACATCTCTTATTCATTAGGTAACTATTCATATCTTCAATGAGTACAAGTTAAATGCCTGTCATGTACAGAATTCACTCAACATTTTTTCCCTGATCTGTTTTACAAGTAGCAGGGTTACATGATATGACTATTAGGTGTACATTCTGACTATGATGGATAACAAGGTACTTGACACACATGCTCATTACTTTACTTAGTATGAATACTTATTGTCTCTGGCAAAGTCCCCTGCCCTAAACTACCATTAAAAAGCCTACTTCTTAATGCCTAATGCGGACTCACTTACAACTTTGTCAGAATGCTTAATACCTTACCACTGACTGACATACTAAAAGTAGTTAAATAATGTATGTGTCTATTCTTGAATACGCATGCTAGCTTTAGTTTTTCTATAAAAGGCGCATTAGTTTGCCAGTCTTCCCAGAAATCACCATTTTCGTTCATGTTTGTATTGTGAGCTAAACTGTTGTCATCAATGGTAGGTAGGAAGTGCTCAATGGTTAAAGATATTAATGATAGCACTGATATGTGGAGAATTGTAGTACGTGTGCTAAGGAGGTGGAATAGCTATCAAAAGGCCTCTCTATCTCAGTTGTATGCTATCTGTTTGCTTCTGGTAGACCAAGAGGTCAGTTGGTTTAATAAGTATCTTGCATATCTTTTCCTCAATGTGTTTGATTACATCAGACTTCTCATTTATCCATGTTCCTTTGCAGGGAAGTAAGATACAAGCTTCAATAATGAACAATTTTTTTGTGGCCTCAGTTTGAGAAAGACCCTATTGAAGGACATTCTTACTTCATCGCAAATATAGAGGTGATACCTAATGGGAAGGAATACAAGGCTGCTAAGCACAAGTTCAAAATCCTATTTAATTCAACAACTTATGTCAAAGAAGAGACTTCTATTCCACTGTCTGTTTTTAGCTTCTTCCCTATTAGAGACATACTGACTCAAACTATTTCTAGGCACACGATGTACCGATTTGGTGAGTTTTCCTGCTTACTGAGTGACTTATCTCAATTTATCCACATGTTAATTTATGATCTTCTTGTTAAATGTCATTGGCTTTGTGATAAGTATTGGTCCCTTGGAGGAATATCATTCAGGTACTGAGGTTAAGAGTAAGATACGGTTGACATTGAGCGATGAGAGGTATCTGCACTTTGTGGTCTACTACTTTTAAATTTTAAAGCAATATGGTGTTACTTAATCTTACATTCCAGCATCTATTGGTGGCAGGGAAAATACTGTGCAGATGGTGTTGTATGATGAGTGTGCTCTGAATTTCTGTATGAACGATTTCACTAATATGCAGAAGCCTATAGTGTTGGTTGCCCAGCTTGCAAGGGTTGGTTTTGATGACAATGGTTTGTTTCCTACTAACCCACCTATTTAATGTACTTCACTTTAATTATGATTATGGTTACTAATGCAATATGTACATATTCTTTTCAGGTAGACCGGAGGTTTGTACCTCTTTTCATGCCACTAAAATCCACTTGAATGGGAAGTTTGTGGAGGTTCAAAATTTTCTTGCAAGGTATGCCCTTTTACTTATGTAAAGTGAATTTAGTTAATGGTTTCAGTTTTTTAAATTATTAGAATGCTTACTTCCTACATACATGTGAAGGGTATTTTGTTGCATATGTCATTTCATCTTTTTAACTTGATTTAACTATGACCTTCAATTTACCTGTCAACAGTGCTGAAAACTTGCCATCACCAACTATAAGTTGACTAAGTCAAAGTGTTGATTCACAGAGGTCTAACTCTACTGTTGATAGCATTCTGAGGAACACACTTAGAGTTAAAGTTGCTGACATCCCTAATCAAGAATTGGTATTTTATCCATGATTTTCCATTTTGTTTACTTGTGTGGCAATGTGAATTAAGTAAAATACTATTCTCTGCAGGAGAGATACTTTGCTGTCTTGTGTGAGTTTAAGAAATTAGAGACCCGTCATGGATGGATTTACGAGGGCTGTTCAAGGTGTGGCACAAAACCAAAAGTTGAGACTGGATCAACTTCATGTTCCAGCAACTTTTGTAAGGGGAAACCGTGTAGCATTCAATCCAAGTATGGTGAATAAACATGTCTACTTTGGATGAGTTGTGCTTATTTTTATTTCCATAAAGTAGTATATTTTTATAATTTCGTTCTGTTTAGGCTGAGGCTTAATTACTTGATTAGTGACGATTCTGGAACTGCATCAGTTGACCTTTTTAACAAGCATGCAACTGAGCTTATGAAAAAAACTGCAGCTGAGCTCAAAGCACATATTCCTGAGGTCTGTTTATTTAGTCTTTATCAATTTTTAATTGCCACATGCATATACTGATTTTGCTACTTATGATTTCACCTAGGATGCACTCAAATATGAATTTCCAAGTGAAGTAGACAGCTTGATTGGGAAGAAAATGATCCTAAAGTTGAAGTTGAACAAATACAATAAGGATCACCTAAATTCAAGTGTCTCAATAGCTTCATATGCTAAGTGTGCAGACCTTATGAATGAGTTTAATACAGCTGATCCGCAGGTTAACTGTTATGATTCGTACATAATATTGCTTAATCGTTCTATTTGCCAAATCTAGTAGTTTATACTGATTGCCATTACAATGTATACTAGGTTGTAGAACCAAGTGGATTAGTTATTGATGAGGAAGAAGACTTTATCTTCATGAGGAATGCAACTGTTGAGGAGAAGAAAAGAGTAGATACTGATAAATGTGTTATGTTATCCGAAACTTTCCCTACTACTATGCTGGATATAGTTCCTCCTGGTGATGTCATACCTGCAGTTTCTTTAAAGGGGAAGAGGAAGGTTTTTTCTAAGAAACCTTACGCTCAGGGTTCAAATAGTGTTGCATTAGGGGATGAACCTCCAGCCAAATCTACTGCGAAACCATTGAAGTCTATTATGCAAGAGAAGAATTGATTAGATTACTGTACTAGCTTCATTAATTTAAGTTGTTATCTTTAATGTAGACTGTATTACTTAGCTTTTTGAACAACATGTTCCTTCAATGTATTCCTCTGTACGTGTTTTGTATTCCCCTGTATGTTGGAAGTAGTTATCCTTTTTGTTAATGTAATGAAGGAACAGAAAGCGCTGCACTGTATGTTCTCATTTGTAAACTCTTTTGTGATGAATTACATGAAGCTACCATCTATATATGCATATGATGGGCCTTCTCTTTACACAGTTCTGTTGTGCTTTCCATTTCAATATGTCGAACTTATGCTACAGTTCTCAATTACATTTATTATTATGGTTCAATCATATTAGTCAAAGCAATCACCTAAATATTCACAACATTCCCACAATGATTTAGCCACACATATGTATTTAGATATGTCAAATTTATGCCATTTCTGTCCAGACATGTACTGACTTAATCAATTGATTATTTGAAGTCCTTATCAGTGCTTTCTCCATGAATATTAGCAGGTCCTTTATCCTATAGCATTGTTGCAGGTTGATGGTTCTAATAGAACCTTTTGAGGTACGAACAAATGGACCCTTCACAATTTATTTTTTAATGTGACTTTAGGGGACTTTGTAAGTGTGTTTATCAACTAAGGTGCCTTTCAATATTGGTGGATGTTGTTAAGTTGTGTTGTAATTTTCTGTAAACTTATACTACCAAAGAGACTTGTGCTTGCTGCAATGGTTATCATTTGGGACCAGAGTATTGAGCCATGATTATCCACTTCATTTTTTTCACATGCTGCAGAGTCATTTTTAGCCATGACCTAAGGTGCAACATATCTGGTCATATTTGTATATGGAAACTGGTGCAGCTTATTGTTCTTCTTATGTGTTCTTCCTAGGTATTTTCATTATGAGGTCTCATCTTTGCACTAAACATAAACTACAGTATGGGTTTTGTGATGTTATGGTCTTCCAAGTTTTCACATATCTGCATTGTTAATTAAAAAAGTTATTCGATTATAGGTTTGAATGAGTGTTAGACTAGGGCTGTAGTAGGTGTAGTCATAGTATTTTATCTTGGTCAAGATCTTCTTGTCATATGACAATGTATGTTAAAGATTTCTTCCTTGATGGAAGATTTTGTTTGCCTTTATAGCTTCAATAGGTTCTGCGTGTTTGACTTAATGTCAATTCCACTCTCCTGCTGTTGCACTCTATAGCATGTGAGGTTGTACCTACATTATGTTATGCAATTAATGATATTTAGCAGGAACACTTGGACAGTCTTGGAAACACTGATATAAAACAAGTACATGTCCATTGTGCACAATTCAGCTTGGTAGAACCAAAGATGATGAAGCTGTTGACAATCCACATTATAGAAAGTTGCTTCCTGCAAATACTAATCAGAAGGTGATCACGAACTGCAAATTTCACTCCCCCTCAATCCTTAACCAGGTCTGTCCCATTTTGTTCCAAATAGCACACTCAACACTCATTCAATCTACACGATGTATTCCCCATGCTATCACTATCTCACGTGGAAAATTACATCTACCATAGCATCAACTATCAACTATGATGTGAGGATGCTCTGTTATAACATTTTCCCACCTTAAAGTCTGCTCTATGTTCACCTTATAAGCTCATTTGTTGATTGGGGTGCTTAAATTTAATGCTTCCCATCACTGCTGCCTGTGGTTACTCATGCTGCATTTTTCCCAACATTTTCTTGCATCATGTATACTGCTGTTTTAATGGTTTCTAGTTGTGATCTGAAGAAGGAAGTGTGTTCTTGCATCATATATATTTATTCCATTTCTGCTAATAATAATGTTTACACTTCATGTGGTCTGGATTTTTCTTTCCAAGTCGCCAAGAGTGTGGTTTCCAACTGTTTTTTTAATTGTGTTACAAGAGGAAATGGTTACACACAAGATAGATGTAATTGGCGAAATGTGTTCAGCTTCCTTCTCCAACGACTTCAACATACCATTTACTTTATTGATTAGGATCTTTTATATGCACCACAACTTGGAAAAACTACTGCATCTCAGTTTCCCTCAACATTCTACAAGTACTATTCATAATTCATAATACAACAGACTTTATGCTCTTAGTCAATCACTTCCCAGTCACTAGCAGATCTACTAAGCGGTCAAATTCACAAGGTTTTTCCTCAAGTACCTATATTTGCCTTCTTCATTAACTTTGTCCTTTGTGTAATACATAATCTGACTACGGTGGACTTCATCTTCAACTCATATCATTAGTTGCAATATGCTCACTAAAATTGCACCTTCGTTATAGCTACGTAATGAAAATATACATATTCTATTACTATTTATAAACATAGGAAGTTCCAATGTTAGTGCAACACACATACTTGGCCTATACATTTCTGCAATAACTATTTACTGCCATTAGCTTCTTTCTTCAAGATGCCTCCCAAGAAAAGAGCACTCTTACATAATGGAGCCGCAGTTGACTATAAAGAACAGGCGAGGAGGAGGGTTTTTGAGGATATCACAAATGTGCTCACTTCTGACAAGTCACCGTTTCAATCTTTCAAAAGTCCTGGTATGTCAAGCTCTGACATGCTTTCTAACCATTTTAGTCTAGATTGTAGTTGCTGTGTTTTATAAAGAATGCATTTCTACAGAGGAGATGGACTTTAGGAACAGTACAATAAGACACCGAAGTCACAGATTCTGCTCAATGGAAATAAATTCTAACCAACAAACCACAATTTTCACACCTTCACTAAGCAGTCCAAGAAAAGTTTTCCATGCATTCGAGGCCACCTGACGCCTGGATTTCAATTTTGAGTCATAAACGAAAGGTAATTAAGTAATCTCATACGAAAACCTCCTTCCCAGTATATATTTATTCATGGTTGCTACAAGCACAAGTTTCTAGTAGTTCATTATATATAGAAAATTGTACCTAAACAAAAAAAGTATGTATGTAAATAAAATGTTCCTCTATCCTCTAACAATTACTAATACTTCTGCATATCTGAACAGATTCATCTCCAGTTGTCTTCAACACATATAGCACTTCAAGACATGCCTCATCTGAACATACTTCCTTCAGCAATGTATCAACAATAATAGAGTAGCCAGGTTGTCCTCCTTTAGGAGGCATGCAATGCAAGACGGTTTCTACTTCTTCAAACAATAATTCCATAATTTTTGACAATTTTATGTTCCTCCATTTGTCTTCATACCTGTCACTGCTTCTCAATAACAATTGTTGTAATTTTAAATATTTCTCTTTAATTCTTCTCGAAAAGATCTTTAATGAAGTCGTACTTCATTGGTTTGAGAATTACATGCATTGTGGTATCTTACTGCACTTATGTTATAATGTGGGATCTCTATGTCTACGATTTCTTCGTATGTGTATGCTTCAAATAATTACATATCATTTTCATGGATGAATAGGTCCAGAACAATATTATCCAGATCTTGACTTCACTTATAATGATGAATTGGATACTGATAATAAGGCCAGTAAGTGCCAAGAAGATTCGGCTAAAGGTATCGTAACGATCAAAGATAATAAGTATATGTATAATTTCCATGTATTATTTACTCATATTGTGAGGTTCATATTCAAATACTGATGAAAGAGTATTAGAGGTTGGTGTTACCACACAAAATACACTTCAAAAGAGATCAAGGAAGCGACCACTTACTATTGGTAGGTGATTGAATGATTTTGAACATTAGTTTTGACCGAGCATTAACGACAATGAAGTGGTTTTCTTATCAAATGCATCTAATATTGTAGAGTACATTGATGAGGGAGATCCTACTTATATCTGCCATCATTGTGGTGCAAATATGTGGTATAATGAAAGGGTTCTAAATCAAAACACTGCTGCACAACCAACTTTTACAATGTGTTGCCATGGAGGAAAAGTAAAGCTGCCAAAAAACAAAGAGCCTCCGTCAGTTCTATTTCATTTATTCTTCGACAAAAAATCTGAAATGTCTAAAAATTTCCATGCAAACATCAGATCATACAATAACATGTTTGCATTTAAATCTATGGGGGGAAAATTGATCACGCCAAAAATTATGGCCATGGGCCATACACATTTGTACTATCCGGCCTCAATTACCATTACATAGGCAGTCTTCTACCTAAACATGGAATAAAACCTGTGTATTCACAAATGCATATCTATGACACAGATAATGAAGTTCGTAATCGGATTTCTGCGGTGAGGTACAATATCTTCTAACGTATTGGTTAGCATTTTGTTGCGATTAACAATTGTATCCTTTATCTCATACAACTCCATTCCTTCTTCCTCAGCAAGCACTTAAAGGACTCGAGCATCAACGAGGTTTTAGTTGACGCAATTAAAAATGTCTTAGATGAGTTTAATCCATTCATGCTACAATGGTTAGCAGGCCTCATCCTCATGCGTTGAAGTTACGTTTAATAAGCAACAGACATTATGATGGCCGAACACATAATTTGCCATCCGCTATAGAAGTAGCAACATTAATAGTTGAGATATTGGTATAAATTTCCAACGGAGAGACATTACTGTTGAGGAGTTGTCTGGTACACCTCAGAGGCTATATGAGTTGAATCCATCATATCTTCCTTTGCAGTACCCTATTTTATTTCCTCAAGGAGAAGATGGTTACAGGGACGATATAGAACATGTCAATCGAACAACATAGCTTCTAATAAACCAAGGAAACGCGTTAGTATGAGAGAATACTTTGTCTTCAAGCTTATGGCGAGATATGATGAAGTGTCAACAATTTTTCATGCTGGAAGACTTTTTCAGCAATTTGTGGTGGATGCATATACAATGATTGAGGCCCAAAGGTTGTTATGGGTTAGGACACATCAGAAAGAACTCCGGGCAGATATGTACCAAGGATTGTCAGATGCTCTATTCAGTGGGGAAAGAAGTGCAACAGCAACTGGAAGGCACATTATTTTGCCTTCTTCATTTACTGGTGGAGCACATTACATGATCCACGCTTATCAAGATGCAATGACTATTTGTAGATTTGCTGGGTATCCAGATCTATTCATAACATTTACATGTAACCCATCTTGGCCTGAAGTAGCAAGATACTGCCAGAATGAATCTCTGTCTACTGCAAATAGAGCTAATATATTATCCAGAATTTTCAGACTCAAACTGCGAGCTCTAATGAATGCTATTAAGAAGAAGAAGATCTTTGGTCAAATTTATGCAGGTATATATACATGGTTCCAGTTGTGTGCTGTTCCTTTTTCCAAATTCCATTAATAATATTTCAATCACAAATGTACTAACTTAGTTCTATTCTTTTCCTATCCTATTTATTCCAGAAGTGTATACCATTGAATTCCAAAAAAGAGGTCTACCACATGCACATATCCTTATATGGCTTCCAGAACGTGACAAGTTGAAAGACCTTATTGATATCAACAACATTATATCTGCTGAAATCCCAGATATGGATTCTAATCCTCAGTTGTACGAGTTGGTATAAAGATTCATGATGCATTCTCCTTGTGGACATCACAATCCAAAAGCACAATGTATGGTCGATAAGAAATGCAAGAAGTTCTTTCCTAAGAAATTTAATGAAAGAACAATTGTTGACTAAGAAGGGTTTCCCACATATAGAAGAAGGGATGATGGGAACTCTATTGAAGTAAAAGGTATTTCTTTGGATAACAAGTTTGTAGTTCCATATAATCCTTCGTTGTTGTCCATGTTTCATGGTCACATTAATGTTGAAAAATGCAATCAGTCTACTGCAATCAAGTATCTATTCAAGTATATCAGTAAAGGGAATGACCGTGTGGTAGCCTCAATCTATGATGGGGACAAAAATGGGAATCCTCAATCATCATTGGATGAAATCCAATAATATTATAATTTCTGATATATCTTTGCGTGCGAGGCAACTTGGCGTATATTTGGATTTGATATCCATCATAGGTTCCCACCTGTTGAAAGGTTAAGTTTTCATCTACCAGACCAACAATATGTCATCTATTCTAACACTGATGATCTGGCCGATGTTTTGGACTAGCCAAGAGTGTGTGAGTCTATGTTCCTTGCTTGGATGAAACAGAACAAAGATGATAATTTGGCTAAATCGCTATATTATTATGAATTCCCTCAATATTATGTGTATCATCGAAGGCAACGAATCTGGAAAAAAAGGAAAAGAGGATTTGTAATTGGACGACTTACTCATATTTCACCCTCATCTGGAGAACTATATTACTGAAGGATATTATTGACTAAATTAAAAGGCCCTTCATCTTATGCATCCATTAGGACAGTCGATGGTATCATTCATCCAACATATCGCGCGGCATGTATTGCATTGGGATTATTAGATGATAACACTGAATTTATCTCTGCCTTAAAAGAAGCTTTAGTCTGGGCAACAGGCTGTTTATTGCGCACCATGTTCGTGACCATGCTACTATGCAGTTGTTTAGGGCGACCTGAGGTTGTATGGAAAGAGACTACTCAAATTCTTTTAGAAGATCTATTACACATCCCACATGAAGATCCTATCTCATCAAGTATGTTCATATTTTTTGCACCTATTTTGAAAACTTCGTATTTTAACACACCTGCTTTAACTTGTATGTTTTCACTGCTTCAGGGATGCATATATCAGCAACGGAAAAAGAGCAAGCTGCCCTTGCTGAGATTGAAAGCCTTTTGCGATTGAATGGAAAGAGTATTTCAGATTTCCCTTCGCTCCCGTTACCTACATCGGTCAGTCATGTTGATGTTGGTAATCATTTGATTCGTAAAGAATTAAATTATGATAAAGTTGAGCTTCAAGCGCAGTCAGCAGGTATAATGAAATCATTGAATGCAGAGTAGAAAGTTATTTACGACTCAGTCATGTCTTCATTGAACGCTAGTGTTGGTGGATTTTTCTTTGTGTATGGTTATGGAGGAATTGGGAAAACCTTTTTATGGAATGCGTTTACATCAATACTCCTCTCCAAAGGTGAAATAGTTCTAACCGTTATGTCAAGCGGCATTGCAGCCACATTGTTACAGTCTGGAAGGACAGCTCATTCGAGGTTTGCAATACTCATTGCAGTTAACGAAGATTCAATGTTCAATATTAAGCAAAATTCAATGTTGGCTGAGTTGATTAAGTCCACTAAATTGATCATTTGGGATGAAGCACCAATGGTCCAACATTTTGTATCGAAGCATTCGACCGAACTTTAAAGGACATTATGCATTGCGAATGTCCATTTGGTGGGAAGACTGTTTTGATGGGTGGTAACTTTCGGCAATTATTACTTGTTATCCCAAAGGGGACGTGAGCTACTATAGTAAATGCTTGCATTACTTTATCATACCTGTGGGATTCGTATACAATCTTCCATCTCACAAAAAACATGAGATTATGTTCTTCCTTGAATCCAGATAGTCATAAATTGCAAGTGTTTTCAGATTGGCTTCTAGATTTGGGTGACGGTAAATTGGGTTTGCCATATGATGGTATTGCAGAGGTTGACATTCCTGAAGAATTCCTCATTCGAAATTATCAAGATCATATGCATGCTATTGTGTCCGCGACATACCCCAACATACTGGGAAATTTAGGTAACTCAGAATACTTCAACAGCCGTGTCATTCTATGTCCTACCATCGAGAGTGTAAACCATGCCAATGAATACATGTGCTCTTTATTACCTGGTGATGTGATAGAGTATTACAATTGTGATACTATTTCCAAGTCATCGCAAGAGGTTGATGGATTTGCTTATCTTTATAGCACAGAGTTCTTAAATACGATCGAATGTTCAGGATTGCCTAGGTATAATCTTACTCTCAAGGTTGGAGTACCAATAATGCTATTAAGGAATATAGATCAAGCTAGTGGGTTATGTAATGGAACCAGGTTATGTATCACACTTCTTGGAAAAAATGTTATTAAGGCAATAACATTGAATGGGTCAAACCCAAATCAAAAGGTTTTGATTCATAGAATGGATATGAATCCCTCATACAGTAGTCTTCCTTTTCGGATGAAGAGAAGGCAATTCCCGATTGCTTTGTCTTTTGCAATGACAATAAATAAGAGTCAAGGATAGTCATTACAATCTGTTGGGCTATACCTATTAAAGCCAGTGTTCACACATGGACAACTATATGTCGCCTTATCAAGAGTTAAAAATATTGCAGGTTTGAAAATTCATATACATGATGGTAGTAATCATAGAAGAGTACAACTACCAATGTTGTATACAGAGAGATATTTAGTAAGGTAAAGAAGCCCATGTGAATTGTTATGAAGGCGTTCGGCAATTGTGGCCGATCTTTTATTTGTTGTTCTGATATATGTGGCCGAACTTGCTACACACACAACATTATAATGTTTTATTCATAAGTGCCATTTGTGAACGTGGCTATTTTGTTGTGGAATGAATACTCTTTCTTTGTGGTGTATGAGCACAGATTTCCATGTGTGCCAACAAAATAAGTAAGCATGTATTTTATGTCTGTTCCAGGAACTAAGTTGAAGTGTGTCCTTGTATTTTCAATAAAATGTCTATCAGAAGAAGATAAAAGATGTGTAATTCAATGCTGTAGTCGTTCGTGCACCCGCTCAAAGCACGGGGGGATTTTTTTCTTGTTTTTTTAAAAAATAAATTTATCAGTCTACAAATTGCAAATAAAAAATTTTATATTTGAAATGTCCAAAACAGATTTTGGGTAGTGGTCCAGAGTTTATTGTTGTGATGTGCATACCGAATATTGATGATCCACCATAGGAAACACATGCATTCCATAAAATTAATATCATATAGTTAAAAAATTCGCATATTTTTCTACGATTTTGAGTTCCAAAAACTATTTATGAAGATTTTATAATAAAAAAATGGTACTACCACTACAAAAAAAATGGTGTTTTGTAGCGGTGAAATTGTAGCGGTTATATCAAACTGCTACAAATTGTAGTATTTGTAGCGGTTCTAATCTAAACCGCTACAAATTTGTAGCGGCAAGCTATGCGCCAAGTGGCGTGATAGATTAGCAATTTTTTTTCTAGCGGTTAGGTACAACAAACCGCTACAAAAATGGCGCGAATTTCCCACCAAAACTTGTAGCGGTTAAGTTGTAGCGGTTAATAAATAAAAACCGCTACAATATTCCCACCACTTGGTGCGACCAAGACCCGCCAACAGTGTAGCAATTATTTGTAGCGGTTATAGCAACCAAACCACTACAAAATGCCAAACGTCAGGTATTTGTAGCGGTTATAGGTCTATAACCGCTACAGAATTTCAGGAGTCTCCAAGTTTGTAGCAGTTTTTTGCCATAACCGCTACAGAATTTCAAAGGTTCTTGTAATTTCAAAGGTTCTTGTAATTTGTAACCGCTACATAACCGCCCTGGGTGCTTTGTAGCGGTTATGGTAGCGGTTATTGGAATAACCGCTACAAGTGTCTGGCCTATTTATGGAGGCGCCTTCCTCATTTCTCCGTTTGCTCATTTTGTTTCCTGGTGTTTCTCTGAGTGGTTTCTTCAAGATTTTAGCGTTCATACGTCTGTGAAGGAGTTTTTGCTATAGTATTTCTCAGTATTTGCACTTGAGGTACATATATTACACGTATTTTATTTGTATTTGCATTTTTATTCGATTTTTGCATAATAATGTGACTAAAATATTTTTTTTATTTTTACAGTTGATATGGCTTCAAGAGAGGATAAGGGGAAGGCCCCTAAGGTCCCCAGACCGATTTTGTGGGGTGGCAGCAGCCGAGCAGGGGCAGAGGGAGGGGTGGGTCAGCGTGGAGGCAGGGTGACCGCGGCATCTCAGCCTATCCCCCCATAGGAGTCGGCCCTACCACAGGCACCGCAGACTATCCCACAGGAAATGACCGCACCAGAGGTGCCTGAGTTTGGGGGGCCAAATATCAGCATTGAGGACTACGACGATGAGGACTTCAAGATCCCGATTACGCTCAGGGAGATGGAGCAGTTCCTCGATGAGGAGGAGGCTCGGGAGCAGAACAACCCACGAGGGTCGTCTTCGCGGTTCACTGGGTTTGAGGTGCAGGTCCAAGGTAAATAAATTTTTTAATTTAATAAATTATTTATTTAAATTAAAAGTGTTAAATTTGAATTACAATTTATCTAACGTGCGGTAAATTATGCAGATGAGCAGGGGAATGTGTCGATGAGGAGGCTGGATGTGGCCGGTCTGAACAGCATGGACTGGACCCTGCGAGTTATAGTGCCATGGAATGAGGGCACTGACCAGCCCACCGACAATGGGGGTCACCTGTTCAATCGCTTCCTGAATGACCTGGGCGCGAATTGGATGTGGTTCCCCCTTCACTTCAAGACGTGGAGGCACGTTCCGAGGGGGCCGAAGGACCAGGCTTGGGAAGAGGTGGTTCAGGTAATTAAAATTATTTAATTAATATTTTTTGTAATTAATTCTATTTAATCAATATTTTTTGTAATTAATTCTATTTAATTAATATTTTTTAAATTATTTTTTTGCAATTATTGATATTTAAATAATTGTTTTTCAGCTGCGGTTTGCCATCCGAGCAACCGGAAGAGGTACACCCTCGTAAAGATGGGTGACGGCTGGAGGAATAGGAGGAACCGTCTCTTCCACAAGGTGGATAAGGACGTGACAATGCCTCTGGAGCAGCTGATCGAGAGTGTCCCAGACGGCGTGCCGCCGAATGACTGGACGAGTTTCGTCCAGTTCAGGAGGAGCCCTGAAGGACAGGTAATGTATTTATTAGATTCTTTATATATAATTTTATAATTGTTAATTATTAAATTATAATTTCAATTTAATTGTATTTAATTTGAAATTTATTAATTTTAAATGTTTTATATTGTTTTAATACATTTAATATTGTTTTTTTTTCAGGAGCTTTCTCAGAGGAACACCAGGATCTGTGCGCAGCAGACGATCCACCACATAGCAGGATCGAAGACCTTTGCTATCACCTATAGCGAGCTGGTAACTTTTCAAAATATCACTAACTTTTAGCTGGTTATTTCATAATACTAATTGAATTTTGTAATTGTTTCAGGAGACGAAGGCACAGCAGGAGAACCATCAAACGAACTATGGGGAGTTGTACGCCATCACACATAGACACCGTGACGGGACTGTGACCTCTCAGCAGGTAGAGGCGGCCATTGTAAGTAATTTTATTATTATAATTTTAATAAAACCAACTTAATAATGAAAAATACTAATTAGTAATTGTTTCATAAAATGGCAGGAGCGGATGCAACAGTCGCAGGCTGAGCTGCGAAAGACCCAAGCCGAGGAGTCACAGGGGTCAGTAGACCCGACGGCTCCTTTGAAGGCAGGTCTGGCTCAGGCTGAGCATCCTGGACGCGTGCGGGGGATGGGGATAGGAGCCAGACCTAGCATGGTCTATGGCAGGAGTGCCGCCTCTGAGGCTGGTAGCTCTAGAGGGGTCAGACATCCAAGGGACGAGTCTATTGACCAGCTGTGGTCAGATTTGGAGCAGCAAATGTCATAGCAGCAGCAACAGATGCACCAGCTACATCTGCAGCATATACACTAGATGCAGCTGCAGGCTGATATGATCTACACTCAGCAGACACAGTGGCGTGATATCGCGAATAACATGCTCGAGCGGTCATAGAGTCGCCTATTCCTGGAAGAGCAGCATCCACAGGTTCCCCCTGTCCCTCTATACGTCATCCAGACTACTACTTCTCCTCCTCCTCCTCCTGCTGATGATGATGGTGCAGTTCACTCTGCCCAGCAGCCCAATCTAGCAGCACCTGAGGGAGCCCCAGCTGAGGGAGCACCAGAAGATCAGCCCCAGCTACTTAGTTTAGGACATCATTTTTTTATTTGTTGTTGAAACATTTGTAAATATATATATATATATATATAAGTTTGTATTTCAGAACTTAAATTCTTATTGTGTTTACCATAATTATATTTATGTTATTAGACCGCATTGTTGAATTTATGAATTAATTGCAACAATATTATTTATATTTCTAAAATAAAAAAAAATAAAGCATATATGTATTTGTAGCGGTTTTATCATAAAAATCGCTACAAATATATACTATTGTAGCGGTTCAACAATAAAAACCGCTACAACCATATATATGGCTGTAGCAGTTCCACAACAAAAACCGCTACAACCATATATATTTTTTAGCGGTTATATAATAGAAACCACTGCACCTATATATATATGGTTGTAGCGGTTTTAAAATAAAAATAGCTACAAATACTCATTATTTGAATTTTGAAATTTGTCGCCTTTGTCCACATTTGTAGCGGTTATGTTATGTATAACCGCTACAAATTAAAAAAATAATTTTTTAATTTACTGTCAAATGGCTTTAATATTAGTAGCGGTTATATACATATAACCGCTACAAATACTCAACGTTTAAATTTTGAAATTCCCACCAAGTGTGCAAAATTCCAACGGCTTGAAAATTAGTAGCGGTTTTATACATATAACCGCTACAAATATTTTATAACAATAGCGGTTCTTGAACCGCTACAAAATTGGAAACGTTAGAATTTCAGAATATAAGGTTCTTGGCATTTGTCATTCTACTCTCTCATCTTCTTCTTTATACTTTCTTCTCTCTCACTAGTAGCTATGGATAAATTATGGATTAGGTTGCCGCGCAATTCTCTGGAATATTTATACGGATTAAACAGTTTCTTGGATTTCACATTTACTCACGCCAGCTATAACGGCAAGATCGTATGTCCTTGTCGGAGATGCAAGTTTAAGAAGTGGCATGAACGAAATGTTGTGAAGGAATATTTGCTTGTGAAGCCTTTCCCTGAGGACTATATGTTCTGGGAAGTTCATGGTGAGAAGGTCGGCATTAGATATGACGATGATCTTCCTCAAAGTTCTCAAGTAGGCGTTCAAGTATATGAAGATGATCCTGTGAATGATGCTGTGCGTGATGCGTTTGGATTTCAAGGCGACAACTTCAACGAAGAAGTGCACGGTTCTGAGCTGGTTTTTATGAGGAATGAAGTAGCTCGGGATTTTTTCAGCTTGATAGATGAAGCAGATCGTCCTTTATATCAAGGTTGTCGCAAATATTCTAAATTATCTTTCTTGATCAAATTGTATCATATCAAGTGCTTGTATGGGATCACGGATAAGGGAATGTCGATATTGCTCGACTTATTACAAGATGCATTCCCCGACGCTGAGATTCCCACAATGTTCTACGAGGCCAAGAAGATTATCAACAGGTTGGGGTTGAATTATCAAAAAATTGATGCATGCCCAAATGATTGTATGCTGTATTGGGGAGACGATTCCAGCTGGGAGACTTGTAAGAGATGTCACACATCGAGGTACAAGACAATTCGGAAGGGGAAAAAGCAGAAGAAGAAACTTGTAAAGATTCTCAAGTACTTCCCTTTGAAACCTCGCCTACAAAGATTATTTATGTCGTCTAAAACTATGGAGCACATGAGGTGGCATGCCGTTGATAACAATGAAGACGGTAAATTAAGACATCCCCGGGATGCAGCTGCTTGGAAAACGTTTGACAACGACTTTCCAGATTTCACGACTGACCCTAGAAATGTTCGGCTTGCATTGGCGATCGACGGTTTCAATCCTTTCAGGAATCTTAGCACAAGTTACAGTATTTGGCCGGTAGTCTTAGTTCCCTACAACTTACCCCCCTGGATGTGTATGAAACAAAGCTCTTTCATTATGTCTATGATCATTCCAGGCAAAAAGGCACCGGGCAATGACATCGATGTGTATCTCCAACCGCTTATTGTGGAATTGCTTGACCTGTGGAATGTCGGCTTGGAGACGTACGACGCTTACGGCAAGACTGTGTTCAACTTGCGTGCAGCCTTAATGTGGACGATTAGTGACTTTCCTGGCCTTGGCACATTATCTTGTTGGAATGTGCATACTGGGTCGGCGTGTCCAGCTTGTAATTTTGACTCTGACGCAGCACGCCTTCCCGACAGACGAAGTGGTGCTTTATGGGGCATCGGAGGTTTCTCGATGGAACGCATAAGTTCATATTGCAACGGAATCGCTTCAATGGGAAACCAGAAAAAAGAAGACTACCTCAGACTTTGTCCGGTACAGATATCTTACAGCAGCTTGAGCGTGTTGACTTCGAGTTTGGAAAAAACGACGATTCAGCACAAACTTGCCAAAAGATGAGCAGGACTTCGGTGCCTCAGCAGTGGAAGAAGATAAGTATTTTATTCACTCTTCCATATTGGAGATCTAATTTACTTCACCACAGTCTTGATGTAATGCACATTGAAAAAAATGTTTACGACAATGTGCTGTATACGCTGCTTAACGAACCCAGCAAGACAAAAGATCACCTTCAAGCAAGGAAAGATTTACGCGATATTGGAGTTCGTGAAGACGCTTGGCCAGATGAGCATGACAGATTTCAACGGCAAAGTTTACCCTCACAAAATCGAAAAAGGAAGTCTTCCTCGCGACGTTGAAGAAATTAAAAGTTCATGATGGGTATTCAAGCAACATTTCTCGATGTGTTGACTTGCAGGCTCGAAAGGTTGCTGGCCTGAAGAGTTATGACTCACATGTTCTTATGCAGCAGTTACTCCCTCTGGCTATAAAGAATATACTTCCTCCCGATGTTTCCATCATTTTGGTGGAACTTTATTCTTTCTTTCGAAAGTTGTGTTCTAAGGTTTTGATTGTTGAGGAGATCGATCAGCTGCAGTCGAAAATTATTCTTATGCTTTTTCATTTGGAGATGATCTTTCCTTCATCCTTTTTTAATGTGATGGTTCACCTTACAGTCCACCTCGTTCATGAAACAAGCTCGCTGGACCAGTACAATATCGTTGGATGTATCCGATTGAGAGGTACTCATTTTAAATATGTGCTTTAATTTATTCTCTGTATTTAATGTTTGCTAGTCATCCTTTTCAGCTTTTTATATCAATTTTCTCTTCTGTACTTCGTAGGTTCCTTGGGAAATTAAAATCTTACGTAAGGAATAAGGCGTGGCCAGAAGGTTCTATAGCTGAAGGCTATATAGGGGATGAGGTCCTATATTTTTGCTAAAGGTACTTTGATGATCTTGAGATGGCTTTCAACCACCCACCTCGTGTTGACGATTGTCTTGAACCTGCGCCGACATCAGGAGAATTTATCCCTCGTGTTGGTAAACCAGTTGGAGCAACTGAGAACTTCAAACTAACGGCAACTAAGAAGTTGCAAGCACATAGACATGTCTTGATTAATTGCACTCAAGTTGAACCTTTCATATGGTAAGAATTGTACACTCACATGTTATTCGATCTATATCTTTCGTAACATTTCTCACTTTCATTTCACTATCGCCTTTCCATTATTAATTGCAGGGAATTCAGAAGTCATGTTAAGCGTCAACTTAGGATCCGTACACAGACATCCTCAGAAGTTGATAGAAGGGTCCACAGAGAATTCCTGAGCTGGTTTGCACGCAGAATACTAAATGACCACAACCCACACTCACTATATTTCAGAGCTCTCGCAATCGGCCCTCTTGATCATGCAAAAAGGTTTACAGCATACAATGTCAATGGTTTTAAGTTTTGCACGGTTTCACGGGATCAAGGATTGCAAACATAGAATTCGGGTGTTTATGGCACATTTGGGACAAGGAGTTATACGAGCAGCAGTGACGCCAACATGCAGTTCGGAGGCGTCCCTTACTATGGCAAGCTTCTTGATGTGGTCGAACTAATTATCAAGGTCGTTTCACCATGACGCTATTCAAGTGTTTGTGGGCAAATACCACTACTTCTCGGGGACTGACAACTGACGACTTAGGGATCACATCAGTCAATTTCTCACGGCCGATTCATACTGGTATTTCTCAAGATGATGAGCCATATATTCTAGCTTTAGAGGCACATCAGGTTTATTATGTAGAGGACGAGAGGCACAGAGATTGGCACATGGTCGTTCATCTAAAGCCATGAGACCTTTACGACATGGGTGAAGGCGATAACATCACCTACGAGAGTGAGCCATTTCAACCAACCGATTTTGAAAACTACTTCCCTGAAGGCGATGACAATTTACCTCTACTGCAGTGAGTTTTTTCAAGTCCACGTCATTTAAATTAAATTTTTTAAATTTAATAAAACATCCCTAACAATAATTTTTCTACAAAATTAAATTATGCTTTTCTCTTTAAAAAAACTGGAAAAAAATTTTTTAAAATAAAATTAAAAAAATTAAAAAAAAATTAAAATAATATTTGTAGCGGTTACTAAACCGCTACAAAAGTAACAATAACAGCTACTAAATAAAAACCGCTACAAAATCGACACAGTAACCGCTACAAATAGTACGTGGATCCCTATAAATACCCTTACCACAACTCATTTCAAACACTCTCCAATTTCTTTTCACCTTACCTTTCTTTCATTTTCTCTCATTTACAACTTATTTTGTATGAGTAGAGGAGCTGAATAATACGATCACATATGGTAACAAGTTTTTTTATTTTTTTTACAATACTTCTTTCCTTTATATAAAATTTATTCTCACCATTTTTTTCAGATATATTAGAGCTGTATCTCATTTTCATCTATTTTTCATACACAATTGCATTATATTAGACAACATAATAATTCATTATTACCTACGTATCCTTAATAATATTATTAATATAATTTTTAAACTCATCCAATTAAATTAAATTTATCCTTCTAATTTATTAATAGGCTAATTAAATTAGATAAACTAATAAAAAAAGAAACTAATTAATTTAATATTAAAAGAACAGAAACAAATGATCGTATATTTTTTAAAAAAATTTAAATATTTGTAGCGGTTATTAAACCGCTACTAACAAACGCGCATTTTTAAACTCAAATTACATTTTTTGGCGCTAAATTTAAATTTCATGAAATTATTAGCGGTTTCATAACCGCTACAAATTTCATCAAAATTCAAAATTAGTAGCGGTTTATTAACCGCTACAAAATTGAAAAAATGTCATTTTTCTTTTCCAGCCTTTAAAATTTCAATTTTTTATATTTGTAGCGGTTATATAACCACTACAAATATCTCTGAAAAAAAATTTCGTCAATGGGGATGTTGTAGCGGTTTTTTGTAACCGCTAGAAAGGATGTAACGGTTATGTTCCTTGAGTAGCGGTTTTATATAACCGCTACAAAACCGCTAACAACATACGATTTAGTAGTAGTTTTTATAACCGCTACTAACGTTGTTTGTAGCGGTTAAAACTGCTACTAATATCCATTTTTCACCGCTACTAAATCACATTTTTTTGTAGTGTACCTCCAGTCCTTAAAATGTGCACTACAAACTATGTCCTATATTTAGGACCGGAGGGAGTAATACTTTACTCTCAATAATTGATAAACTTAATGCATTCAATTTAATCTAATAATACACTTCTCTAGTTCTTAATTTAGACCTAATGGAGGAGTTGATCTTTGTCATAAATGTAAGATATATTTTCTATATTTATCAATCTTTTCCTAATTTACCTTCTCAACAATAATCAAGCAAAAGAGAGAAGGATAGATGGAGGGAATTAAGGAAGATGAATAGGTTGTTTTAAAAAAAAAATGTCTATTAACTTACTTAACTAACTTCCTTAACGTAATCAAATTAGATAAGTAGATTTTACATTAAAGATCGGAGGAAGTATTTTTCTTTGGATAAATGTCTAATAATACGGTTGATCTTACATAAACTTTAGACAGTCTTAAAAATTTAAAACTTATTTCAGCATTAGCAAATGTTATTAATTTAATCAATTATATTCAGTTGGTTTTTCTATAATTTATGTTTAAGTTCTATTAATGTTGTATTCTTTGTAAAGTATATCTCTAGCTGTGTGAAGTTATTGGAAGCCAAGCTTAAGTTCCAATCATATCCTTTGTAATCATTCACAATCACCCACCCACTAACATTAATCATATTGTAGGCCGCCAAAAAAGTTGCTTTTGTTTCTCTTTCTCCCGTCAGTCACTCCCTTATCCGTGGAACATCATCAAATCACCTTTTCCTTTATCAAATACACAAATTCTGATCCCTCAAACATAACTCAGAATCAAACATTTTGAACAAGCACAAAGGACATGGAGGAGTTCAAAAGAGGAGGAGGAAGGTTGATGAAATGTGATGCCGTAACCTAATCTGAGTTTTTGTGTTGGTAGGATTACTTCCACTTCTTCCCTTTTATTGTTCTCTCTTTTTGTGCTTTATGTATTTCCTTTTTCCACCTGATTAAACTTTTCGCTTATGCAACATCAGGATTCTTCCTTTTCTTCCTCTCATTTATCTTGGCTTTTTATGCCAATTGCTAAGCATAGTAAGTAAGATTACCAAAATATTCACTACTACAAAAAGGGTAAAAGATGGCGCATATTTTGTGGCCCTTCTTTAAACAAATGCCATAGCTTCCCTTTTTTTTTGTACCAGCTATGGCGCCTAATAGGTTAGGTGCCATAGTTGGAGAGGTCTAGTGTGGCGCCTGCGTACTTGGCACCACGCAAGTAGTTGTGGCGCCTAGCCCACCAGGCGCCACAGCTACACCTAAGATCATGTGTAGGCCCTAAATAGTTAGGCACCACACATGATATATTAAATATCAGCTGTGGCGCCTAGGCATCTCAGGCGCCACAGCTGATGAGGCAATGTGTGGCGCCTAAATAGTTAGGCGCCACACTTGCCCATTTCTTAAAAAAAAGGAAAAATTTTAAATGGATAGTGTAATCCCTTATCTCTTAATTATTTCATTTCTCGTGTAGTGGTCCCGCGTCCGTCCCCATTCCTTTTCTTTTTTACTACTACGCCACTTTAATTATTCAACTACTCTCTCCTCCATTAAACTACTTTCCCTTTCTCATCTTCTTAATGGATCTGTCAGCCCCCTCCCTCCATTTCCTATCATCTTCACACTAAAAAACACACCCACACGCTCACTCGTCACTCAAGCTAGCGTCACCAACGTGGTCTCCCACTCCCTGTGCTGGTCAATTAATAGATTTGTAAGAAGAATATTGTTTCATTCTAGCTTGCTTTGTTTAAATTTTTTTTTTTAGTCAAGATAAACCGTAATATAACGTTTGCCTTTTTGTTCCTAATTTAATAGGAAAGAGTGAAAACCTAGCTTGTTTCATTTTCCTTTTTGCTTTGTTTAAATTTTTTTACCGACAAGCTTGCGTTTTTTAGTAATCTTTTAATTTACTTAATTAGTTGTTGCTGTACTGTGTTCACATATCAAGTTCTTGTATTGTGATATTTTTTATATTAGCTTTGGAGAGTATTAATGTAAGAACATTATTGTTGGAGAGTATTAATGTGAATTTTAATGTAAGAACATTATTGTTTGGTCTGTTACATATACAATATTAGAGTATCAGCAAATTTCCGACGTTCGCTCGGGATAATAACATTAATCCAAAATATTGTACAAGGCATCATTGCCCATCTCAGTATCCATACCGGGGATTACACAAAACTATAATTCTATGATCTATTCAATATGTATACATTTATCCAAAATGATAACCAGTTCAGTATAAAATCAAAATATTTAACTAAGACTACCGCCAACAATCCTAATCGCCCTTATCCACTTGCTTGTTCCTCGATCCACTTGCCCTGTCTAAAAATATTATTTGGAAAGAGTGAGATTCAAACGAATCTCAGTAGCAACAGTTTACGAATATGATGCATATAAACAAAGCAAGTAAACATATATCACAATACAACAATCAATATTCGAGGCCGCAGGCACACTACCATGTCCCCTTCCTATATACGAGGTCGGGCTCTCACCACGTCCCCTCACTGTATTCAAGGCCGGGCTTTCGCCACATCCTATCAACTGTATCTGTATTCAAGATTGGGCTTACGCCACGTTCCCTTCACTGTATTCAAAGATTAATGCAAATAAGCAATGCAATATACATGATATAAGATAAAGTGTCACTACCTTTATCTTTCCGTTCTTGAGCAGGCACAGGCCTTCTATGCTTCGGGCAAATATCAAATCCTAAAGTCATAATTAAGGACGATACGTTATCACTTAGTCCAATACTCAATACCTTCAAAATACTTAAATTGGTTATCATTACTATCTCTTTAACACTCATATATGTCTCTAATAAAAGCCCTAAAGGGTTGGAAGAACTACCCCAGGGATCCCCTTTTGGAAGCACAAACACTGACATTTTTCACTGATTCACTCGAGTGAAGAGGGCCTTGTAATATCCCAATTTGTGATTAAGGGCTAATGGCATTGAGATTGATTGTAATTTGTGTAATTAAATATTTTGGGAGAAATATGATGTGAATTTGGTGTAAATGTGTGTGGTATTAGAGATCAAGGGATGAGATGTTGCCAAGTGGCATTATGGTGGACCATAGGATGAGGCATAAGAGACAAAAACCACCTTTTTCTCTATCCTCTCTCTCCTATGCGTTTTTGGAGGCATGGGCAAGGGAAAATTGTACTTCATTCATCATCATTCCCCATCCCTTCCATCTCTCACGTTCTCTTTCTCCCATTCTCTCTCATTTTTGTGCCCCCATTTCTACAGAAGGAAAGGAGAAGAAGCTTGTGAAAAAGGTGTGTATTTGATCCTCTAAATGGCTTCTAATGGAAAAATGTTCTTCATTAAAGTTGATCCTTGAGTTAAGAGCTACATTTCTATGGTTGTAGCTTGTCCATTGGTTGTGGTTTGTGATCACACAAAATTTTGAAAAGTAGTGAATCAAGAACTCTCTTTGGAGAAGTTGATAAGGTGAGTGAGACCTATCTATCTATCTAAGTTTCATACCATTTGAAATAGTTTGAATTTTCTGGAATTTTGGGCCCGTTTTTGAAAATGAGGGCCATTGGGAGTTTGGTATGTGTTTGATATGGAATTTGTATGTTTGGAATGCATTTTGGATAGATAGAATTGATTGGGTTTGAAATTGTTAAGTTTGGAGATTTTGAGAGTTTGGTGTTTAATGTTACCCAAAACCAAAGCATGATAATGGAATAGGATTTTGGTGATTTTGACATTTCCATTAGTTTCCTTGAGTGATTTTGTCTGGGAATAAGCTTGGTTGTTGATTTTGGATTCATTTGGATCACTTGGGAAAAGTTGGAAATTTGTCTTGTTTGAACTCTGTTTTTCTCTTTCAGTTTGAACGAGCATTTTGAATAACCAAATGGTGTTGGAAAATTATGAAACTTTCCAGTCTTAAATTTCACATCCCAAGCTTCAAAGACATATATTTTGTGTCATTTCGTTTAGTATTCTGTGAGATATGGTTGTCCAAAGTTTGGGACTGAAACAGAACTCTGTTTTGGAGTAGTGTTTAGTTTTTGATGATTCTGTATTTGTGTAGTGATTTCCAGTGATGGGCTATATTTTTCCTTGAAATAGGACTTATATACCTTTCATTTGCCTTTGGAATCACTCCGTTTCAATTTTTATACAATTAGTTATGGTTTTTCGAAGTTCAGCCAAGAGTCAGGAAATTTCTTGGCTGCGGCCCAAACCTTTCTGGCCTAATTCTGGCCGCGGCCCATGGGTGGCTGGCCATGGCCAGCGGCCTTCTGACCATATTTTGGCCACGGCCAACCCTTGTGTTCCAGCACTTTGTGTTTTCGAAAAGTGACCTTCAACCTATTGTTTCCCAACCTTTTAAGGCTTTTATTAGAGGCATTTGTGGCCTCTTAAGAGTCCTAAATGATAACCAACTTAGTGTATTATGGAAATAAGTAATTGGAAGAGAGATTGATCAATTGTCCCTAATTTGGTATAGGATTTGATATCTGCCGAACGCGTGAGCCCACTGTGCCAAAGATTGTCAGGAAAGATTCAGGTAGCGACTCCTCTCTTATACTTTGTGTAAATGTATTGTATGTTTGTCTGTCATTCATTGTGTGGATGCTGCTGCTATTGCTTTGTGATACCTTGTGCATTGAGATACCCTGTGGAGTTTAGTGATACATTGTGCTTTGTGGTGCTTTGTGCTTCGTGTTGCTGCTACATAGTGTTCACCGCGAAAGCAGGCGTTGTGCATAGTGATTACAGCGAAAGCTGGCATAGTGCATTGTGATTACAGCCGTGAGTGCTGTCGTATGTGGCGCAAGCCAGAGATCATTGTGAAGCTGCTGAACATGATGAACATACATGCTTTATGTTTATATATTGTATGAGTGACTTGTTGCTACTGGGATTCTTTAGAATCTCACTCTTTCCATATGACTAACCTTTTAAAACAGGGCAAGTGGCTCGAAGGAGAAGCGACCAACCCGGAGTGGTTAGGATCTCTTAGGGACATTCAGGATTTTGGGATTATTGGTTATCTATTGTAGATTTGGGATTACTGTATATAAATTGTTCATAGTGAATTTTTGATTTGTAATCCCCATTTGGAAAATAGTAAACCCATGTGATATATATATAGAGTAACTCGGGGGTTTGCCGGGATTTTAGTTTCCGCACTCTGATATTTCTTATGTGATTTGATTTCTCAAGTAGTCATATCCGCACGTGAATGTGTGACCCGGAATTATTACGTTTTGAATTGATTTTGAAATACCTCATCCCGAGTTGAGGGATTATAAATTGTTGATTTCATTTTATTGGTCTCTATTTCACTTAAATTTCAAAATCCGGATATGATTACCGTGAGGGGGTTACAGGCCTCACTCGAGTGATGGGGCACTGACACTCGAGTGAAGACGGCCTCACTCGAGTGGTGGTACGATTTACACTCGGGTACCAAGAAGTGAAGGATAGTGAGTGAACACCTGAGAGCACAAGAACTTTTCAGAGACAAGGATACTTGAGAACACTGGACCTCACTTGAGTGAAAGCCAAATGCTTCACTCGAGCACTAGAGAGTAAAGTCCAGGAAGTGAGAACCCAAGAGAAAACAGAAATTTCAAAGAAGAGAAGCACTCGAGCACTAACCATTGCACTCGAGTGATACTGAATGCTCGCGAGTGTTAAGACACGCTCTTACACTTTACCCATGAGTGAAAACCCGAGAGGTATGTTTAGGGTGTCAAATACACCCTCACTCGAGTGAGAGGAGTCCCACTCGAGTGATGACTCACTTTACTCACAAGTGAGGCAACACTCTTACTTTTTTTCACTGAAGCACAAAACAAAAACTAAAGGAAAAATGAAGAATTATACTTACTCACTTGAGTGGAACCCAACCTCACCCAAGTGATATTCATCCTTCACTCTAGTGAACCCCAGATCACTCAAGTGACCATATCAGAATCCAAAAAACGCAGGCACGCTGACAGTTTTCCAGAATTTATACCAAAAGCTACCAATGAACCCAAAACCTCAACCAAAGCTATCCCCACATGAAATCACTCAAGGAATCTAATAAAACCATCAAAATATTCAAATTCCTACTCCATTATCATACTTTGGTCTTGGGCAACAATAAACACTAAATTTTCAACATTTCCAAACTCAATCATTCACTCTACAATCAATCCTATCTATCCATACACATTCCAATTATACCATTTCCATACCAATAACATGCCAAATGTCCAATGATCATCATTTTCGAAAATGGCCAATAAATCCCAGAAATTCAAAACTACTCCATTTGGCAAAAAACTTAAATAGATAGGTTGGTTCCACTTACCTCTTCAATTTTCCAAAGAAGCTTTTTGATTCTCCAACTACCAGATCCCTTCAATGTCAAAAATCACCAGCAATGGAGAAACTCTAAACATGGAATTGAAGCTCTCAAGCCAATGAACAACATTAATGTATGAAGTTTTGGCATTAGAGGTCATTTGCTTACCTTAAATGCAAGCTTTTTCCCTTTTCTTTCTTGCCCAATGCTATCGCTGGAAATGAGAAGAGAAGAGAGAGAGAGGCGGAGTGTGGAGGAAGAAGAAGATGATGATGATGCTACTCCTTCCCCTTGTCAGCTGAAATAGAGGGAAGAATAAAGAGAAAATAGAATTTTAAAATCCCCCTTTGACTTTTCTCCTATCACACCTTTCCTCTCTCTTTGACACATGTCACAAGGTCATTGGTCTTCATAGTGCAAATACCCAATTAATCACTTTAATCTCTTTATTAGCCATTTAATCACATTTCTCATTTTTCTCTTAGTTAGCAATTAATTTCCCATTAATCACCAACTTAAAGGCAATCATTCCATTCTTTTAATTTTCCACCGATTATGACATATTAATTAATATTGTCACATATACACATTAATTCAACTTTAATCCATGATTATATTCTCAATAATTCTCATTAGCCCTTAATCAAAATTTGGGACGTTACATTCTTTATAAAGCATAATGCCTTAACAAATTCAAAGTACTCATAAATAAGAAATTATGAAAGTAACATGAGGAAAAGTATTCGAATATGCAAACTTTTATAGCACTGTACAAAATCACTGCACTATGTAAAAAACCTCTATACATCATCACCCCTCTATGTGTTGTAGAAGATGTCCTAACAAAAGGTCTCAGATCAAATTAATGTCTTCGATTGTGTAGGGGTCCTGATTACTAAAAATCTGTGTGCAAAATGGAAAATATGTTAACATAAATCAATAAATTGAATGAAATAACTAACAATTCAATTACAAGAAAAGAAATGAAATTCAATTGAGAATCAAGAAATGATCACTTGTTCAAAATTAGTAGTAAGGCCACTGAAAATGATGTTATACATATATAGTATAACATAGAAGCCGCACTCAGTTTTCCGTGATTGTCGAGGGCACTATATATCAAAAGCAAATGGTAAAAAAGAATAAAGGCATATGTAAAGCAATAGTCAATTGAAGAAATTGAATGTAAACAACTTACCTTTGGCTAGAACCACTTTGTCGGACCATTTTTACCTTCTCACTTCCCACCCATTATATAATATATCTTCAGTGCACTGTAATAATTAAAATGATAAATAGAAGACATTAAAACAATTGAGTAAAATCAAAAATCAATGATTGACAAACAAATTAACTTACGTGTTAAAAATGGTTTTGATATCTCTGTCTAGCTTGCGACCTAATGAGTCAAGCCAAAAGATGACGTTGATCAAGGGACAAGGAACACAAAGACTCCAATGATAACTATAATCATATATATAGATTAAAATGAGGTTAGAGAACATGATACTCCTTAGCAAAGTGAATGTGTATAAATATATCAAATTAAGTTACTTGCCTTTCAACAATTGGTGCTAGATAACAAGGCAGTTTCGTCTGGCCTATTGTATAGCTTACATAGCTCATCCAATCTTCCAACCTCTGGTTATTACGCCTTGACAGATTGCCAGGACATATGAAGCCATATGTAGTGTTGAGCTCTCGTTCGACACACATTTTGTGAAAACAACTACCATAGAAATGAAATGAGAAATGACTCAGTAAATGTAGAAACCTAAAACTCCTAAATATCAGTGCATTAATTAAAGTTAAAAATTATAAATAAATTCACATGATTGCAAATGTGACCCATCCTATGTCTATCACATGCAAAGATAGAAACTCTCTAATATCTTTGTTATCAATTCCAAAATTATATGAGATTGCCTGACCTACAATCCCACAAGGCATCTGCAAGTCGACCTTGTTAATTTGTTTATGAATATTTTGTAGTTGTGCCAATAAGGGAAATTTTGTCGCTTCTTCTTCATCCGAGGAACACACAAAATAAAGATTATAAGTAGGATGTCAAGGATCAAGTAACAGTAAGGTGTTTCCTTCCATTGGAGGGGCTGGCATAGTCTGAACAAGATGTTGAGGCCACAAGATAAAAAATCTCGTTGCTTGACCTAGTCTGGCAACCTCTTTATCAGGGAATGGGACATCTACACCTTCCTCCCCCAATCGAACACTTGTGACATTGACCTTACGTTAATCGTCCCAAATTTTGTTATTATGGTGGGTGGTAACATGCTTGTATACAATAGCATCACTAACAACACGCAGGTATAGAACATCCAAATATAAAGTGCAAGGTTCTTCAGGCTCTAGTGAAGGACCAGGGTTGCCATATCCAACCTCTGGCAAATTGTAACAGCCTTTGGTCCTAGGAAAGGCCGGGGATTCCTGAGTAAGAGAAATGAAAGAATTAATTAAAATAACATAAGGAAAAACTCAATATTATATTAAATGAAATTATTTACAAACCTGAGATCTAGGCTCCTCGTTCCACATCCCGCTTTGAATGTGAGACAACACCATTGAATTCATCTCACCATGTAGCTCATGCAACAACTCTTCTTTAAGCTCATCTTGAAGTGATTGACGCATTGCACTGCTAGTTCTACTCGGATTTCCTTTCAAACCCTAGCCACAAACTCCTTACTCATTTCACCGTATCCATAAGGTTGTAAACCTTGTTCAAAGTATCTTGAGATGCCAACTCCTCTTGGCTATCCTCTAACTTGACCAGGGTGGTCTAGCTTCCCAAGTGCCATTGCTAAGATGTCTATCCTTCCAGTTGGAGTGAAAGAACCCTGGCTGCTCTGCTCTTCAAGTTCATCCTACAACATATAATGGATAAATAAAAAGTAATTACATGCAATCTTGTTAGGAAAATGAAACACGCTTGAACTTACTTGTATTAAATACTCACAATCCTTTTAGCGACATCAACAACAACTGGATTTATATATTGTTCTCCCTTTATCCTCCCTGCTTTCAATTTTTGCGATATGGGGCAGGAAGTGGCGCCTGCATGACAATACTATGATCTACTTGGGCTGCTTCCTCCAATTTTTGTAATTCAACTTGCATCGTCTTCTTTTCCAGATTCTAATAACCCCTACGCGACATGTAATGCGGATAATTGTTTTTAGCTCGCCTCTCTTTGTTTGATTGACTCAATTCCTATATAAACATAGAATAACGAAAACTGAGTTAGTAAGGTCAAGTAAGTTCAAGTAAAATGTTCCACACTAAGACAAACAAAATATATAAACTAGAAATTTGGGATCTTGGCGCGATGCCACAAACAATCTCCAATCATTTGGAGATAGAAATGAATACTATTTACAAGGATCCTTATTGCTCTTTAACCCTTGAATGTACTTGGTTGTGAGAGTGGACTTGAAATCTTACCATCGACTCTAAACTTCCCCCATCCAATGATTGTACATTTGCCTTGTGTTGGGGACATCATAGATTTGCTACAAAGCAAAATATATAATAGTTATATATAAACAAATAGAAATAAAGACATAGATGAATATAGAACTTAATTTATATACCAAAATTTATTCCCAAATCATAGCCTTCGTGTCTTTTGAAACTTTCCTCTAGCTAGAAATTAGAATGCTAACTTTACTTCGACCTAAAAAGCCAACATAGCTAATGAACGTGTCTCTGTCTTCACCGAGTGGCTTCAAATCAGCATCAAATTTCACATGAACCCTCTCCTTCTGTTCCTCATGACGTTTGACCAACAAGTGCAGCTTTGTGCTTCCTCTAACCTTTTTCTTAACAAAGGAGCTACCTGAGTTACCCAAATCTATACTTGCCATGTTCCTGCTAATAAATAAAGGTAAGATATGATAAGTAAATTACAATTAAATGAATACTTTAAACAATACAAAGTCTTACTTTATGTGTTTTCCCAAATTCCTTCATAATGATCAATTCTAGCTGTATATTCATTATCATCTACCAATTCCACTTCAGCTAGTCTAGGTGGATTTGTAGTGAAAGAAGGTGTGTCGTCAAGATTCAAACTTGGATCACCATCCTTCTATTTTTTACTTTAGAGTACAATAGACAATTTCTTATTTGCTGGATCAATGATATAAAACACTTGTTTTGCCTGGTTTACTAGAATGAATAGCTCATCTTTATAACAAACTCTATCAAGGTCAACTGAGGTAAATCTAAATCGATCTATTTCAACAGCATTATTGTTAGCCCACTTGCATTTGAGTATAGGGACTCTCAACTTAGTATAGCTTATCTCTATATGTCTTCAATAACTCCATAATAGACTATGGACGTCACTATAGGGTTATTGTCTTTCAAACTAGAAAAGTATATTACTTCGGCTATTACCATCACCCCACTATTTTGCACAATACTTCTATTATCCTGGGCTTTTGAGTATAAAGAATACTCGTTTATATCGAAACCACTCCAAGTTATGACCTCAAAAGAAGGGCCCCAAGATAACTATTTGATTGTCTCAAACACACTGGTCTCATGCGATACCTTTTCCTTGAATCACTCTATGAAAGTCTTGTTTTGCTCATTAGCTATATGCATGTCATTTTTTCTTGGATATATCTCCTTCAAACTCTTTATGTGTTCATCTAAGTAAGGCTGAACTTCATCTGTATTATTCAAGATGCACAAGTGTTCTTGCAACACCTCTTCACGACATATAATCTTCACTTTGAGCCTCATGTTCCCTTTCTTGTACCCTTTTCATGATGAGAATGGGCATTCGACCTTGATAGATATTCTTTGCAAAAGTCCATAGCCTCTTCAACGACATATCTTTCCACAATTGAGGCTTCAGGTCGATGCGGATTTTTTGAATACCCTTTTAAGTTCTTCATGTATCGCTCAAAAGGGTACATCTACCTTAGATAAACTGGACCGCATAGTCTTATCTCCCTTACCAAATGAAATATTAAATGCACCATTATATCGAAGAATATGGGAGCAAAATGCATCTCTAGTTGGGAAAGAATAGTATAAACCTCACTTTCTAATTCGTCTAACTTTCCAATGTCAACAACTTTGCTACAAATAGCATTAAAAAAATTGCACAACCTTGTGATCATGCTTCACACATCATCTTTCATAATGCCTTTAATAGCTACTAGTAATAGTTGTTGCATTAAGACATGGCAATCATAGGACTTCATTCTTGCTAACTTGAAATCTTCCATTGACACAAGCTTGCTCACATTAGAAGAATACCCTTGTGGCACCTTAATATCATGCAAACACTTGCACAAACTTCTTCTCTTGGCTTTTGACAATGTATGTGCTGCTGGCTCCATATACGCCCTCTTACCATCATCTCTTAGTTTTGGATATAGCCGTTCTCTTACTCCCATTTCAACCAAGTCTAGCCTCACACTAATTCTATCTTTAGTCTTACCTAGTATGTACAAAAGCGCACCAACAAGGCTATCACATACATTTTTCTCCACATACATCACATCAATACTGTGTCTTACATCAAGACTACACCAATACGGAAGATAAAAAAAATTGACCTCTTCTTCCATATGTTCTTCTCACTTGTAGTCCTCTGATTCTTACCAAAAATTGTAATGGTAATGATAAGTACAGTTTTGGAATTTACAAAAAATCAGATTCTTTATGACAACAACTACCACATACATAGTCAAATGACAAGTTAACATTACTCATTCTACTTACACCTAATGCATACAGGTCATAAACCCAAAAGAACATGTTCCTTCATGTGCACTTTACTTACAATAAACTATTAACATTAACAAAAATTGTAATGGTAATGACAAGTACATTATTGGAATTTACAAAAAATCAGATTCTTCATAACCGCAACTACTACATACATAGTCAAATGACAAGTTAGCATTACTCATTCCACTTACATCTAATGCATACAGGTCATGAATCCAAAAGAACATGTTCCTTCATGTATACGTTACTTACAATAAACTGTCACCATTAGCAAAAAATAGTAATGGAAATAAAAAATACATTATTGGAATTTACACAAAAACTAGATTCTTTATGACAACAACTACCACATACATAGTCAAATGACAAGTGAACATTATGATTCCACCTGCACCTAACGTTTTCTTGTCATTCCCATCATACAAGATATTCTTTTCCCTATACGGTACTTACAAAAACGATACCCATAGCCCAATATCCTTAGTACTCGCTTACTCTCACTCTCCTTCAGGCGACTATGCAATGGATTGCACCCACTATTGCTGATTTGGGGACACCGACACTGACTGTGACAATTTGAGGAAGAAGAAGTTGGAGCCTATGATGTGCACCCACAACCTAATATCCTTATTACTTGCTTTCTCTCACTCTCTTTCAAGCGAGTATGCGATGGATTACACCCACCATTGCCGATTTGGGGGTGCTGACTCCAACTGTGAGAGTTAGAGAAGAAGAGGTTTTTTTGAAAGGCCAGACGATGAAGAAGTGGAGTCCCGACATTTCTTTCGGCTTTGAATTCATCAAGTCTTAAGGGCATTTTGGTCTTTCAACCAAAACATCAAAAACCCAGATTCCTACCCAATCCTTTATCTGTCTTTTGCAAGTATTAATAGTGTTTTGTGGGTTATGCAATTTCATGTGTTATTTAATTGTCATTTTCCCTAAATAAAAGTGAATTAGATAAGGGTTTATTTTCATCCTAATTATAAAGACCTCAATTTATTTTGTTCCTTAAATTTATAAAATGAAGTGGACTAAATAAAACAAATTAATTATAAAAAAATAATTAACAATTTAAAACAAATTTATCTAGCTCTTTTATTTGAGAACCAAAGGTAGTAATATGTTTTAATAATAGAACTAGATAACTAATTTGTGAATAGTAAAAAAAAGTAATTAATTAAGTTAGTTATTTGTAAAAAGAATGTGTGTTAGTTTCCAAAAAAAAATTATCATTTTTAATCATGTGCATTGTAGTTACCCATTGATAGAAACTCCCTTACTATGTGCAATGAACAGAGATATTTTGGGAGGGGGGATTGTAATTATGAGTGACAAAGTAGATTGAGATTTTATTTATGACCAAAATGAACATCTTGTCTAGCTTTTATATTTAGAGCAATACTAAATAAATTACTATATTAAAATTTATAAATTATTTAAAATATTAATATTTAAAATTTTTATTATTTGATTTATTTTTAGTTTTTACTTGTATTATATACATATAAAAATTATTTAAAATATTAGTTTTTAAATTCATGTGTGTAGATATATACATGAGCATAAACAAAATAAAAATGGGAGGGGACTATATGGGCTAGCTAGCCTACCACCTTCTCCGTGGAAAACACACAACTAAAAAAGGTTAAGATATAAAAAGGGAAAATCCCTATAAAATAACTTTGAAATAGGAAAATTCTTAAGCAGTACTCTGAAATCAAAAAATTCGGAGCAGTCTCGCGTCAGTACAGATGAATAGTGCTGGCGGCGCCAAAAGATGATTTTGCCCCTCAGCCCTCATTCTCGTCACTTCAAAAATAACAACACGCGGTTCTTAATTAACAACTCCGGATTCTTGATTAACAACTCTGTATTCTTGCTTCACAACTTCCTTATTTAAGTTTCAAGGCCAATAACAACACCTCTTTTTTTATTAACAACATGCCCTATTAATTAACAACTCCGGATTCTTGATTAACAACTCCGTATTCTTTATTAACAACTCCGTATTCTTTATTAACAACTCAATTTCATCTTTTTACTTTCACGATAACAACATCAATGTTGTTATTAACAATACCATATTCTACATTAACAACTCTCATTTCTTGTTTCACAACTTCGTAATTTAAGTTTTAGGGCCAATAACAACACCACTTTCTTTATTAACAACACCGTATTTTACATTAACAACATTATATTTTTGAAATGCGAATATGTGGAAGAATAAAGTGGAGTTTTTAATCAAGAATCCGGAGTTGCTAATAACAAAACCGGTGTTGTTATTGTGAAAATAAAAAGATGAAACTGGAGTTGTTAATCAAGAATACGGAATTGTTAATCAAGAATCCAGAGTTGTTAATTAAGAACCGCGTGTTGTTATTTTTGAAGTGGCGATAATGAGGGCTGAAGGGCAAAATCGTCTTTTGGCACCGCCCCACTGTTCATCCGTACTAACGCGGGACTGATCCAAATTTTTCGATTTCAAAGTACTGATTAGGGATTTCTCTATTTCAAAGGTATTTTATAAGGATTTTCCCATATAAAAATATCCGTTAATTTTTTCAAAATATCCTTCAAACACCATGTATTTTATTTGTGCCAAATGACTTAAAAAAAGGGGGATACCACCCGGTTAACTCATCAAAAATGTCATTACTTTTTTGGTTTGGTGGGCCCACTGTTTTTAAAAGATTTAAAAAAAAACTTTATCTCTCTTCCCCCCACCCCTCCTATCAGACCTCCGCTCTCCCTCAATTTTTTGAAGTCTCAGCTCTCTGTGTGCCAATGATATAACTCAATGGTTTCTTCACCATACAGAAGTTGTCTCGCCTCTCATGTTGAAATGGGTAATTGGCTCTACAATCTCTCAACAATCTATTGACAGCTTCAAGAGAATCTGAATAATTCTGTATGTCCTTTAAATGAGGGATCTTTACATCTATAAACCAAATTTGATAACCAAAATTTCAGCTGCTGTGAATGGGTAAGTACCCAAATTTCTGTTATAACCCATGATCTAGTCCCCCTTTTCATCACGGACACCGCCACGTGCTGCCTGGTTATAGTTTATAACTAAAGCATCAACATCTAACTGAACAACGCCACTTCTTTGAGCACTCCGATTCAATTCAGAGAAAAGATTCAAACAGCAGGAATCTTTGTCAAAATCTCATCTTTCCATCTAGAAGCCGTGAAATTTTGAGAGAGAGACATTTGTGCTTATTTGGAATGGTGACATGAACTTAAAAGATAATTTTTTAATCATGATTTAAGATTTACATAATAAAAATATGAAAAGAATTTTATCTTGATTCATATAAATAAATACTTTTAGAGACTTTTAAGAGATAGACTTAAAAAATTGTGTGTGAGAGAGAGAGAGAGAGCACTTAAAAATAACAGTGAACCCCATCAAAAAAAAAAGGAAAAAGAAAAGTAACAACAGTTTTGATAAGCTAACGGAGGCAGAATTTTTGCTACCTTTTGAGAAATATTTAGGCACTTTTATATCTAAATAAAGTATATTGTATTGGGTACATATTTAAAAAAAGTTAATGAGTATTTTTACAATTTAACTTTTAAAAAAAGATATAAAGCTAAAAACACCTAATGGAGTGAATGATTTGTGTAAAAGATTAAAATCTTCTTGTAGTATGCAGTATTCTAACAAATAATTTCCCCAACATAGTATTTTAGTAATTTTTTAGACTTTTGAAATATTTTAAAATGAAGACAGATGTTTTTTGTAAAGTTATTTTTTCATAAATTAAGGGATTTATATGAAAAGTTGTATAAGAAGTTCTAAAACTAAAAGTCACCACGGTTATGTCTCTTTGATTCCTAAAGACACATGTGAAATGTTATAACCAGATGTATGGCAACCAGCACTTAGTGAAATGTCATATTGTATATATAAGAAAACTCTATAAACTATAAATGTATAACTCTTCATATGTCTGTTCATGAATCGACATTTGTGATTTATGAATCTAATAAATTGTTATGACTTTTAACTAAAAAGGTGTTGCTTTAAAAGACACCATTTCAAAACACCACTTCATTGCTTATAAATACATATCACCATCAATTCATTCAAAAAACAAGAGCAGACAACACACCAGACAACAAAAGATCAAACTCATCGCCTTTGTCTTTAAATGTACACAAAGATTGAGTTAATTATCACTTTGTAAAAGTCTTTGTTGTCTTTGATTGAGTGTTGGAAGTGCAATTCATACCAAAGTATCTTCATTATATCCTGCAGAAAATTCACATATTAATCCAAATCACATTCTATAAGATAGGTATAGGTGAAGGCGAATTAAACCTAAAGGAAATTGTTGCCTACACCTTAAAGATATTGTTCACTGCTTTCTTCTATATATCTTCTTCTTGTACTCCTCATAGAACCAGTCCCACCAACATATACTACGTGTAGCATTTCGCTTAAAAAGCCCATTTATCTTGCATTTAAAAATGGCACTACATAATTTTTTTTTGTTAAAAAGAAAAGCCTCCTACTGAACTAGTGAACTTGGTGGTGCCTTCAAGGTTTGACTACTGTGACTCCACTAGTCTTGCATTCCCTGATTTTTGCATTTTTTGTGCTCTAAACCAGCCCTATCCAACCTAGTCCCAAATGACTCAATGGGCCCGATTGATAAGCACCTTTTTAATTCTATTGTCAGTATATTGCCATACTTTGAAAACTCAACTAAAATAACATTTGAATGTTTGACAGATCATGCTGTTCCTCAGGCTACTCCTTCACTTGCTCGCTCATACATACATTACACAGAAGCATGAATTAGTCATATATGCATGTCACACAATATATTAGGAAAGATTGCATGAATTGTGTCTTACTAAAATCAGCATTTTGTTTCTTTTTTAGTTGTATATGTGCTCCACCTAGTTTGTGTTTATGATTTTCTATTTAGGATACCGTTGTTCATATTTATTCCTACTCTTGATGTTATTCCATGCATAGTTTTGGAGATCATATATCTGACCTTTCATTATGTTTTCAATATGTAGCTGACAGATGCACTAGCTCCTACAATATACTTTATGTTTTGTATATTCCTCTCTTTGTTTGAATTCCTCAGAGCCAACCATGAAAGTTTTTGGATGTGTGTCAAGCACCATAGGCTTGAATTACAAACACTTCAGAACACCCAAGACGAATATTGGGCGGCTGAATATTTTGATGCAACAGTTGGATGCTCGTAGAAAACATGCTGAATTTGAGCTAAATCAATTGTGGCTTCTAAAAGGGGCAGAGGAAAGAAATGAATGTAATGTATGGCTTGAGCGAGTTGACAAGGTACAGAGAGAAGTTAGCAGTCTCATGGAAGAAAATGGTCCACATAGACCGACAAAAGGATGTTGTATCATTTGTTCAAGAATCAAGTTTGGGAAACTCGTAGAGAAGAAGATCAGAGAAATTCAAGAACTTCTAGAGAGTGCTCCCCGTAGAGAGGATTCAATTGCTACTGCTATAAACAAGAGAGGTGATGTTTTGCCTGCAACACCAATAGTGGAACGCAGAACACATAAACAAATCTGTGACAAGATTTTGGGATTCCTACATGATAAGAATACCAAAAGTATTGGTGTTTGGGGGATGGGAGGAGCGGGTAAAACAACTATCATGGCACAGATTTACAATTCCCTCGTAACAGGAAGGAGTCAATTTAATTGCATTTGGGTGGAAGAGTTAAAGGATCACAAGAAGGTGCAACAGGATATAGCTATGAAGTTGGGCTTGACTTTTCAAGAAACTGATGATGAAGGAGCAAGAGCTTCAAAATTGTTACAAGCTTTTAATAGGAGGAAGAAATATGCACTGATTTTACATGATGTTTTGGAACCATTCTCTATTGAAGAAGTTGGAATTCCCGTGCCAGTACACAATGGTTGTAAATTAGTGATAATAACTCCAAGCCCTACGGTGTGCAAAGACATGGGGACAGACGAGGAAGTCGAAGTGAAAGTTCTTGATGAGGAAGAAGCAATGAATCTCTTCAAGGACAATGTTGGGGAACTTGTGGTATCTGATCCCAATCTACAATCAATTGCAATGGATGTGGCAAAAGAGTGTGGGGGTTTGCCTCTAGCTATTGTTACGGTTGGAGGTGCATTGAGAAACACAATCGATAAAAGTAGTGCACTCTCGTTTGAAGTTGAGCTACTCAAAACTAAAGGATGATACAAGCCGATGCTGCTCTCTGTTTTGTGCCTTATACCCAAAAGGTCATATAATTGATGAGGATGAATTGATTAACTATTGGGCATGGGAAGAGTTATTGGGTGGTTGAAGCATGCCTGAGATGAAACGAAAGGGGCAAGTGATTAAAGATGAATTAATATCTTCTTGCTTGTTGGAATTAAAAATTGAGAATGGAGTGAGATGTGTGAAATTGCATGATTTGATAAGAGATATGGCTGTCAAAATCATGAGTACAGATCATAGGTGCATTGTGAATGCTGGCATCGAACAAGAAAGACCACCACCACTTGAAGAATGGAAAGATGTTAAATGGGTATCATTGATGAGAAATGATGTGAAAGCTATAAACTTTAGTCCAATGTGTACTAGACTCACTTCTTTGCCGCTTCAATATAACTCATTTGGAAAAAATATTTTGGATAACTTCTTTGACAACATGCCAAGTTTAAAAGTTCTTGATCTCTCCTATACTAAGATTAGTGCTCTGCCCGTGTCACTTTCAAATTTGAAGAATCTATGTGCCTTGATATTGAGTCACTGCTGGAATCTTGTTGAAGTGCCATCTTTAGCAAGGCTCACTCAATTGAAGTATATAGATTTTTCATTTTCCAGACAATTTAGACGACTTCCAGAAGGGATGGAACAATTGACCAAGTTGAGGCACCTGGATTTCTCCTTCACATCAGTCGAAAACTTACAAGATGGAGTCATATCCAAATTTACTCTTCTGGAGGAGTTTTTCATTCTAGGTTCACCTATGATTGGGGCATTATCTCAGGATACAAAACAATGCTTGTACCCAGTTAGAGTTGAAGAAATTGTATCCTGTCATAAGTTGTCTCTTGTACACGTGCAACTGCATGTCAAATGTCCCAATTTGAAGGAGTTCAAACTTGTCGTTGGGTTTGAACGTGAAATTATTCCAGAATTATTTGAGAAAAATAGTTTAGAAATAGATATGTATGGAGCAAAGAAGCTTTCAGAAGCGGAGATTACTGAATTGATTCCAAGAAATGTTATGCAGTTAGTAATTCAAAATTGTCATGATAAGATCAGACGCCTGTCTTTACACTTACTGGATGCAAAGTGCTTGAAGATTTGCACTATAAGAAGTTGTTTGGGGATGGAATGCATTCTGGAATCTGAGGAGGAGAACAATTTGTCGCTGCTAGAGAGAATGAATCTATATTATTTGCGACAAGTGAGGATGATTTGTTGGAAAGAAGTGAAACCAGGTACTACAATGAACCTGAAGAGTATTCATGTGGAAAGATGTTTATCATTGAGATATCTGTTCACAATGCAGCTCATGCTGGAACTTAAAAGTCTTGAAGAAATTACTATCGTTGATTGCTATGAAATGGAAGAAATTATTGAAGACAACATCCATGCAGCCAAAGTGACGCTTCCAAAATTGCGAAGGTTGAAATTGCTTCATTTACCAAACCTGAAAAGCATATACAATGATGGGGACATTCAATGTCATTCTCTATGCACCATTCAAGTCCTTGGCTGCAATGCTCTGAAGAAATTGCCACTGGGTCTGTTTGGAATAGAGGCTGGTCACCAAATGTCACCACCAACTAGTCTTGAACAAATAATATGTGATGAACTATGGTGGAAATCACTGCAATGGGACCAACCCCTAGCTAAGCATCTCCTTCAAGAATACTTTGTCCACTATACCCATAGCAGGTATGCTTCTGAATGCATATCGTGTGCATATGTATATTATAATAAATAAAATTAAATATAGATATGCTATAATTTTTTAGTTTTAAACTTTTTTATCCTCTTCATTTAATTTGATTGCATTATTCACTTTCTCATAGTATGGAGACATGCAGGGACAGCCCAGACAGGTTTGGTCCGAGCAGCAGTGATACGAAAATAATGAAGCCAACATTTAAATAATGGAGATCACTTGATTTCAAGCAGTGTTATTTAGTGCTAAGGGTCAAGTTTTTATAATGTTTGATGTTTGGTAAGAAAACATTGTGTGCACCTATTATCAGAGTGTTGTGTTGTTTCTGCTAAATTTATGGTTTGACTACGTGAATTTTAAAGTTCTTTTGAAGACTTGTTTGTGAACCTTATGCCTTTAAGAATGGTTTGGCTTCTTTGTCAAGTAGGATGTCTCTATAATCATTTATCATTTTCTAAATTAGTAACTGTATAGTGGAAAATAGAGCATCACAGAGTATTCAATTTCAAACAACATTGCTTTGGACCATGATGCTCTCTTGCTTACAAATATAATTTTTCAATGTTTCCTCTCAGAACCATATTAAACATTGAAGAGAGACTACTTTCCTGCTCACCAAAACTTGCTTACGTTCTACATAAGAGGCAACAGAATCTAAAACAACGCTCTCCCAAACACATATTTAGGACCGTTTGTTTAAGATTAACTATATATTAAAAAAAAGGTTGGCTTTAATTTAGTTTGGAAGAATTTTTGGCAAAACATAAGAGATTGTTGGAAGAAAATTCATTTTCAAAGCTAATCAAAATTACTTATCAAACTAAACTGCAAATAGATTTTGTTTCAAATACTCCTTATGTTTAATTGGGAAAAAAGACAAGAAAATAGCAAAGCAATGTGGAATTATGAATACTATAAACATCTTTGTCTTTTTCTATTTTTTAAGTTCTTTTTTTTTTTTTTTTGTCTTTTTTCCATAAAAACTTAGGGGAAATATAAAATTTCTATAACAATTTTATAGTTATTTAATTTATTTATATATTTCCCCTAAATTTTTATAGATATGATTCTATATATCCAAAATCCATTACGCTTATATATTAGGATAAAAACATACTCTTTCTACAAAATTTACTCACATTCTTTATATTTTGCAGGAAATAAAATTTACTTATGCTCTTTTTATTTGGTTGAAGAAATACGATGAAGGGAAAATGGAAAAAGTTAAGAGAGGGATAGAGTGGGGTCACTATTGTATTTCTCCCCAAAAACTAAAAAGGAAATAGGTCAGAGTGTTGGCGAAATGAAATGGGGTCTTTTTGCGTCATTTCACCAAAAGACAAAAATGAAAAGAGATGGCTGTCAGATGTGTGTACGGGCACCTCACGCTAAACGACTTCCGTAGTTCAAACTCGATCTTATGGTGAACAAATTTGAGCATGATATTAGAGGAAATATTTTTCATCTTATAACATTTATATGCAGGTAAAAATGCCCAAAATAGGGTTATTGAGGATTTTTAACTTGATATTAATCCTAATATAAAATCTATTCCTCATATTTGTTAATCTTTTTCTTATTTTCCTTTATTAATATTCTCTCAATAGTAATCAAGTAAGGGAGGGCTATTGAGGAAATTAAGGGAAGTGATTAGAGTTCTTTAGGGAAAAAAATACTCCCTCCAGTCCGTAATATAAGATCCAGTTAATCATTATTTTAGAGAGATTAAAGAATCTAATGTAAATATGTAGGGGTTTAAGAGTAATTTTGTATTGCATTAATAGAGTGTTTTGTTGTATTGGGCTTGGGTCCCATATTAGAGAAGTCTTTGGGTTTTCTGTATAACATGTTACTAAAGCAGGTTAAGCTCTTGGGCCCTTTTGTATTTGGGTCAGTTTTACTGGTTACTCGACTTTCTTAATCAGTTTTGGTGGTTCTTGAAGCTTCGATCGATTTCTTGCACGAAGGTTTTAGGTTTTTCTCATTCTTGCTGATCTCGTCACCTACTTCACAATGAACGGCGATCTTGTGGCGTCTCTTTTCGTTTTCACACATTTCCGGTTGAAGAACAAATGGTTGGTTGAGCCTCTTCACTTTCGTTGACAATCTTAACAATTTGTTCTTCGAAGGATCTACAGGTTTGATATTTTCTAGTTTTCTTGATTTTCCATCCAAACTCTTTTCGATGAGTTGATCTCTAGTTCTGGGATCATTTTGTTCTCGTTGTTGAAGACAACCCTTGGAAGCTTTGTGATGGGGTCTTTAACCCTTCTTTTTTATTTTTTCCAAGTGCCATTTCTTAGTCAGCAATTCAATATTCCAAGTAGCTACTTTATCTTTCACATTACCATCCATGTCATTACTATTAGTGTTCATTTGAGATAGTTTATTTTTAGGCAATAAGTACTTATCAATCGTGATTTATATGAGGTAAGTATGTGAGAAGAGTTTTATTTCGACTTACGTAATAAATGCTTATTCTTAAAAAATAAGCTAATCCAAACATACTATTAGTCAAAAACTTTTTATTTAACGGTCAACGTTTTGCTTTTAATATAAAATGTGATTTTTTTTTTTTATCAATTTATAAAGTTTATAGTTACTTTTGCCTCTCAAAAAAAATTTGGTGCTGGAGTACTTTGAAAAAAATTATATATATATTTTTATATCTTAACTTTTTTTTAATGTAATTTATCTTTAATTTATATTAATATTATATTATTTATAAAGTGAATCTCTTTATAATTGAAAGTCAAGTTGGTTTCAATTATATATTCTTGGAATATGTTAATAAAGAAGGGGAAAAACACTTAAATACTATTTAAATTTTAAAATATTAAATAAATGATTTTTTAAAAATTTAAATTATCAATTATTATATTATTTTTATCAATCTCATTATTCTTATTATCAATAAAATAAATTTAAAATTTTAAAATTCAAATTATATTAACGTATCTTTTACTCAATAAACAATCACCCACCTATCCACATTAAATTAATGAATTTATCTTCTTTGCAGTCTTTGTCCTATACTTCTTTTCTTATGCAATTTCCCGTCTGTTTCTCTTTCCCATCAATCATGACCTTACCCAAATCATCAGGAAAGATCCTCGTCATGATCTCGTTTCTCTCTCTTATTTTCTTTTAATTAAATATTGGGAATAACAAATTTAATAATCAACAAATTTATTATGAACAAACATAAGAACAGTTTATTTTCGGTATAAAAAGTAAATATAAATAATTTATTTAGAAGTAGATATAATAATACCGTTAAGGAGGGAAGAAGGATGTCTCCATTGATTTTTCTCTCCATTTACTTTCTATTGAATATATCTATCATTATATCAATTTTCAATTGTTGAGATTTAATAATATATAAAAAATATTATTATAATAAAAATCTCTCATGATAAATCTCAACAATTGAAAGTTGATCTAATGGCAGATACATTCAATGTAGAGTAAATGAAAAGAGAAATTAATGGAGACGCTCATCTCCCGGAGACTTAATTTCTATTATTTTTTGTATTGTGGGTCCCATTAGTTCTTTCTCTCTTATTTTAATATTTTTTAATGGGAAAATATCACTTAAATCTCATGCAAATAATTTTATTTTAGTTAACTTGTAAAAGATTCTAAAATTTCATTGTACCCTCTTGAAACAAAATGAAGTTAAGTTTTATTTGTAAAAAGACAATAACACCATTATTTTAATTTTTATCATAAGAGATTTATAAGAAAAATATAGGTATTTTCAAGATAAATAAAGACATTTCTAAAACAAACATGTAAATTAATGTATTTATTTATCTTGAAAATGCTTATATTTATCTTATAAATGCTTTTATGAAAAAAAATAAAATAATAGCAATATTGTCTTTTAACTGAAAAAAAACTTAATTTCATTTTGACCCAATGGGTACAATAAAATTTTATAATCTTTTGAGGATTACCTAAAATAAAATTGTTTGCATGATGTTTAAGTGATATTTTCTCTTTAAAAAATATTAAAATAATATAGAGAGAAGACTGATGGGACCTAAGTGCAAAAAAAATAATAAAAGTTAAGTCTTCTTAACAACGTTGTTATATCTGCTCTTAAATAAATTGTTTATATCTATTTTTTACATCAAAAATAGATAATTCTTAGGGAAAATACCAATTAAATACCATTTGAAATTACAAAACCCTAAAAAGTCTATTAACACTTTAAAAAGACATAAAGGTACCAAGAACCAAATTAGGTTTTTCAAATTTTAACACTTTTACCATTTTACCCCTCAAAGGTTTTTTAAAATAAGAGTAGTATCCATGCTGGAGGACAACCGCCAACCAGCCGCAGGTGCTCCGATGACCGGCTAGCTGGGACCCCTAACGGCCGGAGCTCTGGCCAACGAGAGCTTTTTTGGTGGTGAATGGGTGCTTTTTTTTTTATTGAAAAAAAATATTTGAGAATGGCAAGGGGTGGGATCGAACCCATCCCACCCCTTTGACAACCGTCGGCCAGCCGCTAGTGCTCCGATGACCGGCTAGCTGGGACCCCTAACGGCCGGAGCTCCAGCCAACGAGAGCTTTTTTGATGGTGAATAGGTGCTTTTTTATTGAAAAAAATATTTGAGAATGGCAAGGGGTGGGATCGAACCCATCCCACCCCTTTAGCAAATGAACATGGTGGCCCAATGGCCACTAAAGCTCCATTAATATATATATGCATTATTAAATATGTATAATATAAATAAAGGCGTAGTTTCTTTGACAAAGTCAGTAGTGACCTTAACAAATTTAGTAATGAAAATAACAAAATTCGTAATAGTATTGATTAAACCGTTTGTTGATGAATCTTGACTTGCATATTTTCATTAGCATTTTTGCACAAAATGCTTTTGTCAAAATTATTACAGCTTTTGTCAAAATAATCACTAAACTTGTTAATCTCATTACTGAATTTGTTAAAATTCTTTTATTTATATTATGAATGTTTTCATAATGGAATATTATAATAGGATTGTCAAAATCATTACTAAACTTATTATTTCTATTACTGATTTTGTTAAAGTCATCATTCCATTTTTTATATTATATATATATTAATATATATATATATATATATATATATATATATATATATATATATATATATATATATATATATATATATATATATATATATATATATATATATATATATATATATATATATATATTACTCGTTTTGTTAAAAACATTACACATTTTTTCATTTCCATTATTGATTTTGTTAAAGCTATTATACCTTCAATTCTTATCAAAATCATTACTAAACTTGTCAATCCCATAACTGACAAGAATTGTAATAGTTTTGACAATCCCATTATTAAAACATTCATAATAAAAAAAAAGTGAGGGGTAAAATGGTAAAAGTGTCAAAACTTGAAAAACCCAATTTAGTATTTAAAGTTTTAATAGACTTTGTAGGGTTTAGCAATTTCAAATGGTATTTAATTGACATTTTTCCTAATTCTTATAGATACTCGTTGTGAACTTATTCTGTGCTAAATTTATACGTTCGCGCTTAAACATTTGCTCCTTATACTTTCACTTCATTTTGAAATTGGCTCGTGCGCTTTAAATTCTTGTAACAGCTCCTTGGACTTTCTACAATTAACTCCGTTATCCTTATATTTTGGAAAATGAACGTTAGTCCCTAAATAGTGTTAAATTTGTCTTGTTTGGCTAACAGAAGGCTGATGTGGCACAAATTATATCAAATAAATTATAGGCATGAATATAAAACACGGTGGATGTTGAATTGTTCAAGCAAAAAAAAGATGGGGTTGCATGACAAGCAGAAAGGTGTTGTCCTCCGACTTGGCCAGCTCTTATGGTTCATGACTTGGCCAGTATATATGTAAAGTTTTTGACATTTAAAGTTTCTTTTTTATATTTTTTCATATTTTTCAGTTATGGTAAATATGGGAAATACTCTATTCGGTGCTAAATATAAGATAAAATTAATTTTTTAGAGAGATTAAAGAGGTTAATTAAATTACTTCAGAGTATTTATATTTTTATTTTTTTCTCCAAATTTATTAGTTTGACTAATAAACTAATATATAATTTAAGAATATACAACATGTGATATAATTAAGTAACTTATTTAGCTTCCTTAATCTCTTTAAAAGCTCTGTTTTATATTTAGGACTGAAAGAAGTATGTATTATATTTAAGATACCATAAAATTTCCAATAACTAGATGAGTATTTTGACCCAAAAAAATAACTAGAAGAGTATATATATAAAGTCGAGTGAAAGCTTCTGAATTCAAAACACCACTTTCTACGAAATTCCACGGCAACCCCGGGAAGCAACTTCCTACATTATATGAGGATGGCAACTTCAAATTTCAAAATCCTATGTTTTAAGAAGGAGAAGCAAATCAAAAGTTTTGAGAGGCCTTTTGTTGCATTCTGTTCAACGAACCTTTCATCTATGTTTTTGAGCCTACACGTCTTAAAAATCATTTGTCATATCACTTACCATTAGCTAATTAAGGAGCTCTTTAAAAGAATTCAAGGTAGAAGAGCTAAACTCAAAATGAGGGAAAAGTATAAAGACCAGGAATTCAATTTTTCCATTTGAAATTTTAAAATTATGAAATGATGATACAGGGTAAAGGAAAAGGAAAAGGAAAAGAAAAAGGAAGGAAAAATTACATTCAGCTCTGAGTAAGAGAAAAAATGAAAAAATTGTCTTTTAAAATCTCAAAATTATTAAAAAATCCTGTTGCAATAATTCCAATAATAGATTTATCAATGAACTTGTCAATAAACATTCTTGAACTTATCAATGACGCTCCTCTAGACTTGTCAATGATACACCTATAGACTTGTTAGCAAACGTCCATAGACTCATCAACGAAATTAAAATATATTGTAAAAAAGTCTCATGAGATTTTTTTGACAATTTTAAGATTTTAAAGGATCATTTTTTAAATTTTTTCCCTTTTATTTGAAACCTGTATTTTTTCAAAAAAACGGAGAGGATGGGAAAATGACACGATAGTCTCTCCAAATCGCCGCTTCAGTTTTCAAATACACATATTCTTATCTTTTTCATTTTCAACGCCACTGTTCTGTTTTATGACTTTCTCTCCACCAACGTGGATAAAAGAGGCGTGTAGAACATAACACAGAATCCAACATTTTGAAGAACCTCAAAGAACAACATGAAAGAGGCAGAGGAAGAGTGATGGAATGCGGTGCCGTGACCAAATAGAAGCTTGGTAGGATTATTTCCTCTTCTTCCCTTTTATTGATCTCTCTTTTGTGCTTTATGTTTTTCCTTTTCCTGCGGATTCAACTTCACGTTTATGCAACATCTGGATTCTTCTTATTATTCACTGTCCTCTTCCTCTCATGACTGCATAATTTTCTTTTTTAGAGAGAAAAGTCTCCTCCTGAACTAATGAACTTGGTTGTGGCTCTATCCTTGTAAGCCCTGATTTGGCCCTTTTTCTTTTTGTTTTTTGTTTTTCTGTGTGTTTTGAACCAGCTCTGTCCAACCTGCTCCACTCAAAGGTCCCGTTTGATAAATACCTCTTTAAAATTTTTGGTCAATATATTGCAATGCTTTGAAGACTCAACTAAAATAACGTTTGAATGTTTGACAGTTCACTCTGTTCCTTGTATTACTGCACTTGCTCACGCACGTCACACTGAAGCATGAATTAGTCATATATGCATGTCACACAATATATTAGGAAAGATTGCATGAAATGTGTGTCTCACTAAAATCAGCAAGTTGTTTATTTTTTAGTTGTATATGTGCTCCAGCTGGTTTTTCACATATATTCCTGCTCTTGATGTTGTTCCATGTATTTGGAGATCATATATTTGACCTTTCATCATGTCTTCAATATGTAGCTGACTGATGCACTAGCTCCTGCAATATACTTTATGCTCTGTATATTCCTCTGTTCGTTTGAATTCCTCGGAGCCAACCATGGACGTTCTTGGATGTGTGTCAAGCACCATAGGCTCGTGTTGCTTGCTGCAAGAAGTAATTAAAAGAAATTACAAACTCTTCAGAACACCCAAGACGAGGATTGAGGAGGTGAATGAGTTGATGCGACTATTGGGTGCTCGTAAAAAAGATGCTAAACTCATAGTAGAAGAATTGTGGCTTCAAAGAGGGGTAGAGGCAAGCAATGAAACTAATTTATGGTTTGAGGGAGCTGAAAAGATAGAGGGAGAAGTTAGAAGTCTCATGGATGAAAATGGCCCGCATAGACCTAGAGGATTCTGTTTCATTTGTTTAAGAATCAAGTTGGGGAAACTTATAGAGAAGAAGATCAGAGTTATTCATAAACTTCTAGAGAATGTTCCCCGTTTAGTGGATTCAATAGCTGTTGCTGTAAATAGGAGAGGTGGTGTTTTGTCTGCAACACCAATGATAGAAAATGAAACGTATAAAAACATTTGTATGAAGATTTGGGAATTCCTACTTGATAAGCACGCCAAAAGGATTGGTGTTTGGGGGATGGGTGGAGCGGGTAAAACAACAATCATGTCAAAGATTCACAATCGCCTTGTGGAAAGAAGTAGTCCATTTAATTGCATTATTTGGGTGGAAGCGTCAAAGGATCTGAAGAAGGTGCAAGAAGATATAGCTGTGAAGTTGGGTTTGACTTTTCAAGAAACTGATGATGAAAGAGCGAGAGCTTCAAAATCATTAGAAGCTTTTAATAGAAGGAAGGCATTTGCATTGATTTTGGATGATGTTTGGGAACCATTCTCCATTGAAGAAGTTGGAATTCCTGTGCCAACATTAGAGAATGGTTGTAAATTGGTGATCACAACTCGAAGCCTTCTAGTGTGCAGAAAGATGGAAATGGACCAGGATGTCGAAGTGAAACTTCTTTCAGAGGATGAAGCATGGAATCTATTCAAGGAAAAAGCTGGGGAACATGTGCTATCAAATCCAAATGTCCAATCAATTGCAAAGGATGTGGCCAAAGAATGTGGTGGTTTGCCTCTAGCTGTTGTTGCAGTTGGACGTGCTTTGAGAAACACAACTAATGTAAGAGAGTGGGAGAATGCACTCGAAGAGTTGAGAACTTCAAACACTGGTCTTCACAACATTGATGAAGTAGTAAATTCACGTTTGAAGTTAAGCTATTCAAAACTAAAAGATGACACAAGGCGATCTTGCTTTCTATTTTGTGCCTTGTACCCAAAAGGTCATCTAATTGATGAGAACGAATTGATTAATTATTGGGCATGGGAAGAGTTTTTGGGTTGTGCAAGCATGCCTGTGATGAAACGAAAAGGGCAAATAATTATAGACGAATTAATATCTGCTTCCTTATTGGAATCAAAAATTGAGAATGGTGTGAGATGTGTCAAAATGCATGATCTATTAAGAGATATGGCTATCACAATTATGAGTACAGAGCCTAGATGCATTGTGAATGCTGGCATGGGACAAGTAAGACCACCACCACCTCAAGAATGGAAAGAAGATGTTAAATGGGTATCATTGATGAGAAATGATGTGAAATCTGTAGCCTTCAGTCCAATGTGCCCTACACTGACTTCTTTGCTTCTTCAATATAACTCATTTGAAAAAAATATAGTGGATAACTTCTTTGACAACATGCCAGGGCTAAAAGTTCTTGATCTCTCCTATACTGGGATTAGTGCTCTGCCTATTTCTCTTTCAAATTTGAAGAATCTATGTGCCTTGAGATTAAGCCACTGTTGGAATCTTGTTGAAGTTTCATCTTTAGCAAGTTTCACTGAACTGAAGTATTTAGATGTTTCATTTTCAAGACGTTTAACTGAACTTCCACAAGGGATGGAACAATTGACCAATCTGAGACACCTGGATTTTTCCTTCACATCTGTCCAAAACTTAAAAGCTGGAGTCGTATCCAAATTTACTCTTCTAGAGGAGTTGTTGATTTTGGGCTCTCCTATTATGATTGGGGCAGGATTTTGGGATAGAATGGGCTTGTTCTCGGTTGTAGTTGAAGAAATCATATCCTGTCAAAACTTGTCTCTTGTACACATGTAGCTACTTGGCATGGTAGATTATAGAAAAATTGTCAAATGTCTCAATTTTTCTCAATTGAAGGAGTTCAAACTTGTTGTTGGGTTTGAAGATAACATTCCAGAATTATTTGAGAAAACTAGTTTAGCAATAGATATGACGCGGGAAGCAATCAACCTTTCAGAAGCTACTGAATTGATACCAAGAAATATTATGGAGTTAGTAGTTTGGAATTCTTGTGACGCAATCAAACGCTTGTCTTTGTACTTATTGGATGCAATATGCTTGAAGACTTGCAATATAAGGCTGTGTCAAGGGATAGAATGCATTTTGGAATCTGAGGAGAACAATTTGTCGCTGCTAGAGAGAATGAATCTATATTGTTTGCCAGAATTGAGGATGATTTGCAGGAAGGTTGTGAAACCACATACTCTAATGAACCTGAAGAGTATTCATGTGGAATATTGTCACTCACTGAAAAGTCTGTTCACAAGGCAGCTCATGCTCGAACTTAAAAGTCTTGAAGAAATTACCATCGTTAATTGCTGGCAAATGGAAGGAATTATTGAAGAAGAGAGGAATACTAACAGTGAGGAAATCATGGAAGAAACTATTGTTGATTTCCATGAAGCCAAAGTGGTGCTTCCAAAATTGCAAAGGTTGAAGTTGCGTCGTTTACGAAACCTGAAAAGCATATACAATGGGGACATTCAATGTCATTCTCTACAAAACTTTGAAGTCTTTGAATGCAATGCTCTAAATAAATTGCCGCTGGGTCTGTTTGGAATAGAGGCAGGTCACCAAATGTCACCAACTACTCTTAAACAAATAGCATGTGATGAACAATGGTGGGAATCATTGCAATGCGACCAACCCGAAGCTAAGCGTCTCCTTCAACCATACTTGGACCATCACAATAGCAGGTATGCTTCAAAATGCATATATCCCTTTGTGCATATGTATATTATAATAAATAAAATTAAATATAGATATGGTAATTTTTTATTTTTAAACTTTTTTATTCACATCATTTAATATGATTACATTAAAATTTTTCAATTTCTCATAATATGGAGACATGCAGGGACAGGTTTGCTCCGGGCAGCAGTAATACGGCACCAACAAGTTTGGTCCGAGCAACAAGAATACTGCATGAATGATTCGGCAGCATCTGAATGGGGCCACGATCACTTGATTCGATTCAAGTAGTGTTATTTATTGTTAATGTTCAAGTTTTTATAATGTTTGATATTTGGTAAGAAGATATTTTGCGTGCACCTGTTATTGAAGTGTTAGTTTCTTCTTTTGTGCCGGTGAGTGTTGTTCCTTCTAAATTTATTATCAGACCAAGACTTAAAGTGGATCTTAAAGTGATTTTCATATTTCTTTTTAATACTTACTGTTAACCATCTATGCCTTCAAAGGATGATTTGGTTTCCACATTGCATTGTAGGAGCAAGGTGTTTAATTTGGATTTGTTTTTTAGAAGTGATTTTATAATATGTGAAATAAGTACATGAAAGGAGTTAAAGAAGTACTCCCTCCGGCCCTAATTATAGGACATATTTACCTAACTTTGAAGAAATTAAGAGGAGTAATTAAATTAGTTAATCATATTTATTTTCCTAAAATATCCTTATTTAAAATTGAAAATGGCATCCAATTACGTTAATTCTCTATTTTTTCTTGTACCTCTCCTACCTCATACACGACTTCTCCAAGCTCTCACACAATCCAGCGATACTTCTCCTAATTTAAAATAACATCCAATTACGTTAATTATATTTATTTTCCTATAATACCCCAAGTATCAATAGGGGGTATTTTAGGAAGAAATTGACAAAAATTAGAACTTTATCCTATAATTAGGACCAAAATCAACTCTTAAATGTTGTTTTATAATTAGAACCGGAGGGAGTACTATAATCAGTCATCACAAAGATTATAGAACTTCATTCTTGCTAGATTTTTTATCTTGCAAATATATGTATGTGACAGTCAAAAGTGCAATAGAAGTAGGTTTATATATATATATATGGACGCAATGTTCTTCTAGTATAAACATGAGAACACTTATACTATGTGTAACTCAACGTTGATTCAAATGTCCAATTGTGAGTAGAGACAAGTTTTATCACAAAAGAAATGAAGTTACTCACAACATTTCTTTTCTTTTTCTTTTATTTTTTTATTTTTTTTATTTTTGGTCTTCTGATGGGTAATGATATTCCTGCTCACTTCTCCTTGTTTCAATCTCAGAACATGAATAACTAAATATGGCTGTCTTTGATGTTTGGTTTGTTTGTTGGGATTTAGCTTGGATCCACTTCCTATCCTTTTCTCCAAAAACTACACCGTTTTGGTGTAGTTTTGGGTAAAATTTGGGGCTGAGATTTTTCTTTTTTTTTTTTAAAAAAAATGGTGTATAATATTTTGAAGTTTTTTTTTTTTTTTTTTATGTATCTAATATTTTAAGATATTTTTTAAGTGATGTGCAGTATCCTAAAATAATTTTTAGTACTTTTAACCCTTTAGAATATTTTTTCAATTTTACCTGGTCTTTTAACATATTGATTGCAATTTAATCCTTAATGTATTTTTTTCAGCTCTAAAAATCACTTTAAAATATTAGATGCTATTGAAAAAAATATTTTAGAGTGAGTGAAAATTAATAAATCAGTATCTTAAATTTTGGATGCTCTTTACTGCTATGAAAAATACATTAACGGTAAAATTATAGTCAATATTATAAAACACTATATACAATTGAAAAAATATTTTAAAATGTTAAAAACACCAAAAAATATTTTAAAGTAATTTTTGGAGCTGAAAAAATACATTAAAGGTAAAATTATAATCAATATGCTAATAGACTTGGTACAACTGAAAAAATATTTTAAGGGGTTAAAAGTACTAAAAATTATTTTAGGATACTGCACATTACTTAAAAAATATTTTAAGATATTAGATACATCCAAAAAAATACTTTAAATACTATACATCATTTAAAAAAAAAAAAAACTCAGCCCCAACAGTTTACCCAAAACTACCCAAAACTACAATAGTTTTGGGAGAAAATGATAGGCAACGGATCGAAGCCAAATCCTCTTTGTTGACCCTTTATTAACTTCGTTTTTGTCATGTCATGCGTAAGGGTGGGAATAGACCAGGTCAGATCAGGCTTTTGACTTAACAGGTCAGGCCTATTTTGTATCAAGATAGCCTGATCCTGACCTGTGGCTTATAAGAGACCATTTTTTAGATCTAAGCCTGGCGTGTTCAAAGGCCTAACCTGACATGAGGCCTGTTAAGAGATCTATAACTTTAAAACATTTTAAATAGGCTTACAGGTCATAGGCCTCATAATAAATCTCATGACAAACAAGCCGAGGTAAAAATCAAATAGGCCCAGAACAGGCCAATTACATTAATAATCCATTATACATCATAAAATATGAAATCAAATACAAAGTCTCTAAACTTTCTCTTCTTCACATCAAATCTTCAATATAATTTCTTCTTCTCCTTCAAAGCCCTTAAAAAAAATTAATCAAAGTATTAGAGTACAAAACAATTTAACAAATAATATGTATAAGAAATAATGCAAAATTTAATCAAGTGCAACAGTTACATACCTTTCTTATGGAGAAGCCGATGACGCGATGCCGATGACGATGACGATGACGGAGAAGCTGTGACTATGAAGGGATGACGAGTTTGAAATGATCAGTAAACCGAGACGGGATGCCGATGACGCGATGCTGTGACTGTGAGCTGAGAAGGAGAACTGAGAAGGGATGCCTATGATGATGACGGAGAAGCCAATGTGCAGTGACGGAGAAGGGATGCCGATGACGATGACGGAGAAGCTGTGACTGTGAGCAGAAACTCGATGCCGATGATGATGATCTGAGAAGTTGACGGAGAACTGAGAAGCTGTCTGCCGTCGGAGATCTGAGAAGCCGATGACGATGATCTGGGACTGACGGAGAACTGAAGTGAGACAGATGACGATGAGTCGACGGTGACCTGTGATTCTGTGAACTGAAGAGTGAAGAGTGAAAATGCAGGTGAGAACAACTGAACAAGGGGAGCAGCAACAGTAGCTCTGTAAGTTGTCGTGTGAAGGTGTGATGAATGATGATCTGACTCGTGTATTGGGGCGGTTTGTGATTTGTGAGGTTTGAATGTTTGACCATGTGAGCTGTGATTGTGAGCTTTTTTGAGTGCTTATCACTGTAGAGTTATGATGTGGGCTTGGTAGCTGCGAAATCTGTCGGCCTAATTGACTGAATTTGAGAAAAACAAAATTTGAAAGAAACAAATTTGTCGGTGTTAACTAAAAGGTAGAATGTTAGTGTTATTGTTTAATTATAATTTTATCCCTAATTAATTTTTTTAAATTTTATCAGACCGATAGGCCTAAAAGGCCTTCCAACTGGCCTTAACCTGACCTGATAAAAAAATCAGGTTTCTAACCTGGCTTTGACCTGATCTTTTGACCTGAAAGATCAGGCCTAGAATAGGCCAGGCGACAGGTCCCTGATAAACCGTCTGACCTGTTTCCACTCTTAATCATACGCACTTGCGTGCACACATATATATAATAAAAAAAATAAGTTGAAAATTTGAAGACCACGATTTTTAAGTAAATATTGTTACATTTGTACCTTGATGTTTGATTAGATTATCGTTATTAACTTTATCTTATGGCTTTTTGTGAACCCAAAAAGAAGTTTTTTTTTGGACAGCAGACATGTGTCCTGTAGAGTATGGGAATCAAACCCTTTTGACCAAATTATTTTTTTTTTTTTCCATATACTCCTCTGGTCAAAAGATGTGAGATGGTTTATTTTAGGGCAAAAGACATTTAAGTACCATTTAAACTTTAAAATTCTAAATTGGTTTTGTTAACAAAAAAAAAAGTATAGTAATTGATAATTTAAGTTTTTGAAAAATCATTGATTTAGGATTTTAAAGTTCAAGTGGTATTTAAGTGTTTTTTTCTTTTATTTTAAATGAAAATATAAATTCGCCACCCTTCTTTGTCAATAATACATATGCTTCTAACAAGGTTCCTCTATGCCAGGCCATTTGCAGCTTATCCAACACCTAATTTCCAGGGATGCAGTTTCACCTCTACTAATTATCATATAAAATGCAAAACCACCAAGTAAATAATAGAAAAAAAAGGTTGTGCAACATCAAAAAAATAGATTAAAAAGATGAAATTGTTCCTTGCTTTGGGAATCAATCTCTTGGAGCAACAATAATTTTGAGTGTCAAGCTTGAGTTCAGCAAACCCATCAATTTCATGTTTCTAAATCAACCATTCAAATCCTCCAAGCTTTATCAAAGGCAAACTGAGCATACAGAGCCAACTTTTATTGATAAAATACCTGACTTAATGGGTGCCACGTAAGCATTCAAATGATGGAAATTACAGGAAAAATTAAACTTTAGACAACATGGTAAAATCTTCAACCTAAGATCACAGCATCAATAATCTGTCCTCACTAAAAATATAAAAACAGAAACCATATAATTATACTGCAGTAACACGTCCAATTGTAAAGCATTATGAACCACAAAAATTATAAATTCATTTCGACTTGCCTGCTTCCTAGCATATCCTATCTTTAGTTTAGAGAGTAGCTCTATAGTAATTACTCATATTCACATTATATCCCTCTTCCTACATTCTATTAGTTTATTACATTTAAAGTTAAATGCAATAATATAATATTTGGTCTCTTAAGTTTGCCCTTATTTGGGTTTTGATTTCTTAAATTTCAAACCAATGATTTTGGTCCCTCTAGGGGTAAAATGGTCCAGGTTTTTATTAGGTTATAGGGACCAATATTTTAAGTTAAATGAAACGTGAAGAACCAAAATTTATGGTTTGAAACTTGAGAGACTAAAATCAAAATGAAGGTAAACTTGAGAGACCAAAAATTATATTAATCCAACTTAAAAATACTTTGCTTTGCCAAATAAATAAACACAACAATTTATCAATAAGCGTTCATAAATATGATTGGACTTTTTTCACATTTATAATAAAAGATTAAAATTAAAGGGGGAAAATAAGGACATGATTATGTCACTATACTGATACATCAACTGAAAGAATTTTGTGTTCACATTTTATTTTCTCATTTGGTTGTCACGACCCGAGCAATTTGTACAATACACAGGCTTATTAATCCGTCTACTAATTTTTTGCCAGTAAAACCATACTTAGTTTAAAAAATTAAAAAGAAGTTTTACCTGAGAACGATCAAGCAGAAGAGATGGCTATTGCTCCATCAAATAGGCGCACCATTGAATGAGGCAGAATTACTTAGGTCAAAAAGTACTTCCCGCCTGATATGGCCATGGCAAGTAACCATAATAAAAGAGCAAAAAAGATAAGACCAAAAAAAAAATTATTATTATAGTTATCCTGCATAGCCATGATTATTGCCAAAACTACTATTCCCATATTGCATTTCCTTTTTTTTTTATTATTTGAAGAATGATTTCCCCTGTTCAAGGCTTAAAACACAAAGGGTTTACACCTCCCCAATAAGTGCGTTTCTCGGATTTAAATTTGTGTTCTCCTCCTTACGGAGTTAGGGTCACTTACCACCCCAATCAACAGCTTATTAATTTTTGTAGATTCATTTTTATAAGGAACATAACCATATTACCCAAGAAATAGACTTAATGCCCCCCGAATACATTGAATCCCATCAATTACACAATACACATCATAATTTCACTACATTAACAACATAAACAGTGTAAATTATATCCAAATTCTGAATCAACCAAAAAATAGTTCCTGTAAGGATAACAATCAATCCACCAGTCAATAAGTGTCTCTGCCTAAAGATGTCCCTATTATCATGCATCACCAGTCTCTAGCAAGGTTATTTTCTTCACAGGTCATAGTGATTTATGCTAACCAGGCAAAATGGCATGAAGTCTGAATTAAAAATTTGGTCATTCAATCATTATCGTCACTTGTCTCTAAAAGAGAAAGACATCAACAGATCAGTTTTCCGTGAATTTCCCACATCAATAGTTTAGAATTCACAACAAAAGCAGGCATGAATTATCATATGAACACTGAAAAATTAACACACGGGACAGGCTAGGCAAAGTTTTACACACACTAGTAATGAAATTCTCTGTAGCTGATGGAAAAAGAACTCAGGTCCTCAAAGTGCTTTATATTCCCAAACTCAGATATTAAACAAACTAGTTTCAGTTAGAGTCAATTTGTCTATAGACCGTTTGTAATATATCTGAAGAATTAAAAAGGATCTAAGTAATCAATGAAATGATCCCATCACTTCAACTAGTACAGCACTTACCAACTAAGTCCATAATTTAAAATCCGGAGCAATCAAGAAACTTGAAAATCTCAATAAACTGGCTTCAAGAAAAACCAAAGTCAAAGCAATTTGAGCTGCTATATATATAGACCCACAAGCAGACAGAGGACGCGCTCACCCGATTTATACAAGGGATCATGATTTTTGAATGAGGCTGGTGAAAGTCAAGATATTGGAAATGATGCTCCCAGAGTTCTAGGGTGTGACGTTGCCAATTATTAACTTGTGAAATTGACAGGGGAACCCAATTTGAAACACCTTTACCTGCATAAACCAAAATGCCCATAGCAGTTGAAATTATGAAAAATGTAGCTGTAATAAGTCATGAAAATTCAATGATAAGTTCAATGTTGCTCAATATCTTCTGGCGGAGTAGGAGCAGCCGCAAAGTTCAATGTGAAGGCCAAATAGCTTAGAGAGGCCGACGAATTTGGATCAAAATTTGGGCTTTAGCCGTTTAAGGAATTAGAGTAAAAGAGAGATGGCCGTCGCAAGCTCAAAGTGAAGAAGATTGAAGACTGAAGCACAAGAACATAACAAAATATTCGTGATGAAGAGGTTGCATGGGGGTGTGTTCATAGGGTTTTGGAGATGGGTCTCCGTCGGATTCAGCTAGAGAATGATGTGGAGGCAGATTTTCACTTGTAGATTGTGGTCTTAGATCTTTGATCTCTTGAACGCGAACTACAAATACATGTGTGGATGCTCTTGCCAAGTTAAGCTTTGATTTCACAGGGGAGTTGAGGTGGAAAATTTGTACATTTGGGAGCTTCACAAGTGCGTTGGTTGTTAAGATGAAGTGGAAAATGTAGGGATTCAAGGAGTTCAGGATGCGGATGTTTTTAAAATTAAAATGGTTTTTAGTTGATTTGAGCTTGGGTACTCCTTTGGTTAAGAAAATATTCGAAAGTTTTTATAAGTAAAAATTTTTAAAAAAGTTAATCTGCTTAATAAATAATTTTTAGTTGGAAAAAAGGATAAATAAATTTTTCTAACAAAACTATTATATGCCGCAAAGTTTGGTGACCGTATAATTATCTGCCCATCACATTTGAATGTGGTCTCAAGTTGTATTTTGACATTGACATGTTTTTGTATGTGTATGTTAAAGGATAAGATCAAACTAATAAGGATTATGTCTAACGGAAGGGCTAGTCCTTTAAAACGTGGCTAACTAATGTCTAAATCTCTATTGTGAAATATGCTTATATTTAATACTCGACAGTAATTTGAACATGATTACTTTTAATTGGAGAATATTTATACCTAACAAAAAGTTGTATAAAATCAAAACAAAAAGAAAACTTTAATAATTTTCCCATTGTAGTTGTCTGTATATGGTTAAGAAACACGTCAATGAACTTTTGAAAGAAAATTGATCTTTAGTAAATGAAGTTTTGACTTATTTATAACTAACCCCTAAACTATAACTAAGTATAACCCAATTCTTGAAGTTTTAACTTTATTAAAACACATTTCCTGATTTTATTTTTGTTATCTTTAATAATTTTGTCTCATGATCAATATAACTCATCCCAAGTCATCATTGAGTTGCTACATGGCCAACAAACACCAATAAAAGTTGTCTAGTGCTTCCACCTTGGCTTCAAGTTGTGAGGGAGATAAACGACCCCTTCACCACCCCCCACAACCTAGGGTTAACGTAGAAGCACAAGGTTATTTTTATTGTTTTTGTGAGAAATACTTAGATGCTTTATTAACGTCATCTCATTTATATTTTAACTAATTGAAAAATAATAACTCGTCTTATTTTAATCATACATCTAGAGAAATTTAAGTTTTATGATTTTAAAAAGCATAAACTTCATAATTTAGAAAAATAAAAAACACAATTTCCTCCCATGAGAAGTTGCTTTTTAAAATCATAAAATTTGAATTTCTCCATATGACTCATCAGTCATGTAAGCTTAAAATAAGACGAGCTGTTGATTTTCAGTTAGTTACAATATATATGAGGTGGTGTTCGTGGAGTACGTAAGTATTTCTCATTTTTTGTTTGCCATGTAGGTTAAACTTGGGATGAGTTATTGATGATTAAACAAAAATTATTAAAGATAAAAAAACAAGGAAATGAGTGTTCAATAAGTCAAAACTTTAGGGATTGGATTATATCTAGTCATAAATGAATCAAAAATTCAAAAAGAAAATGATTAATTTTCCCAATTTTTGAGCATATTTGGCTTTTGTAGTAAAAAAAATAATAGATCAAGAACCACTATTATTGTGAATGTGGTGATTGTTTGATTCAAGCTGTGTTATTTATTGTTAATGTTGAAGTTTGTATAAGATATTTGGTAAGAAAACATCTTGTGTGTAGATGTTATTGGAGTGCTGTGTTATTTCTTCTAAATGTATAGTGAGAATAAGTGAATTTCAAAATTATTATCATATTTCTTTTCGAGACTTATTGTTAACCATATGCCTTTAAGATTCATTTGATTTTTTTTAGCATGTCTATATATGATCATGTATCATTTAGGGTCTATTTGGTGTGAGGTAATTGGAGAGAGGGAAAATTTTAATGAGCTGCGTTTAAGACAATGAAAAGTGGAGTTATAAAATTTTAATAAAGAAATGTAAGATAAAACAATTAAATAAATTAGGAAAAGTTTCAGTAAAGTAACTTTAAAAATAGCAAAAGACAAAATAATGTTTCGAATATTTATAATCTCAAAGAAGTGTGTGTACCTGATTTATTCTTTTTAAAATTAAAAGAAAATGGCACAAATGTCTTTATATATATATATATATATATATATTTTTTTTTTTTTAAAAAAATATATTAGCCTTCACTCTCGCCACCTGATGACCGTTGGATGCCTCTAGACTCCCCTTGCCAATGTCGGAGCTCTAACAGCCGACCAGAAATATTTATTTGGGAAGGCAGGGTTGGGATTCGAACCCCCACCACTTGTTTTACCTAAGACATTAGTGGCCCAATGCTTTACAATATATATTATGCGAATAAATATATATAAGTTAACTTTTCATTTTTTACTAAAGTTTATTTACAAGTTTTGTAAAGAAGTTCATAATATTTTATTAGGTTTTAATAATTTTTGTTTGCCCAGTATAAAATTTTACAATATCAATTTATTACAAGTTTTGTTAAGGAATTTACAACATTGCATTAGGTTTTGGACAACTTTCGTTCACCTAGTAAAAAAAATTTGCACTATTAACCCGTTCACAAGTTTTGTTAAAGAATTCACAACATTTCATTAGGTTTTACAACTTTCGTTTACCCAGTATGTCAACACCCGTTTCCATTTCGATAATCGAAGAGTAATAAATACAATATTCCATGGGTATACAGAAAAGTACAATTATACTAATAAAAGTATTCGTTTACAATTCCAACATTGTTCGTCAACAAAATACAAAATACAGCCAAAGTTTTAATAAATACAGGATATCCCAAAATATCTAAAGCATCAACTAATTATAACCACCGTCTTCAACCTCACCTCGATACATGTGCAAGCACTTCTCCATATCTGCACCTTTGCCTTTTGTCCCGCTGGCACCTGCTGAGATGTTTATTTTAAAAATAAGGTGAGATTCTAAAGAATCTCCTAGAAATATACTATCATTCATAGAAAATGCGAAAAGTAAATATGGCATGTGCCAAGGTATGCACTAATTAATGAACAATATAAACACATCATCGTCATGTATACATAAGTAAGGCACAGCCCCACAATCTACACCAGTTAGAGTTCCGCCAACTCCCAGTGTAAGTGCACCCTGGCACTAAATGCCCCTATCTAGGCAAACCATGTTAATTAATAAATCAAATTTACAAACATTGGTATCCACACACGCATATAACTATGGTATGATGTATGAAGGATAATGTTACTACCTCGAAGTTCTTTTAACCCCTTTTTAGTGTGCCTCGTAAAATGTGTCGTGTCCAGCCTTTGACTCAGTCCTAAAATATTAAATGTACAAGAAATAGGTCATAACCTATCCAAGTATCATTTTACACTCTTTCACAATATTTCTTGTGGTTATATTAGTCTACGGTGAAAATTTACCAAAATGCCCCCAGGACCCTAACCCGGCCCTGCAGTACCCGGCTCGATGGCACGTTTTCCCAAAACTTTGACTAGGGCTATCCTAATGTATTTTCACCCAAGGAATCCATTTTTGGACTCGAAATCACCAAATTCAGTGTGAAATTATGAAAATACCCTTGAAAGCCCCGGTTTAGGGATTTTAGAGGTGTTTTCGTAATTATGTGTTTTCGGCTTTTCCCAAAAAAGTGACCAATTGTAATCCCACCTATTTTTGCCACTGAATTCAATGGAACCATCTATTTCATGAAAATCCAGCTCCTACCCCCTATTCTGACCTTGGCCGGAACTTTGCCAAAAAAATGGAAAAAATGAAGTTTTGTATTTTAACTTTCAACACTTGTACTTTTCCACTTCTAATCCTTCATTAACTCATTTAAACACATCTTAATCATGATTCAAAGAAATTTGGGCAGCATAACCCCTTAGGATTAGGGCTTTTCCAAATTTACAACTCAACCAAAAATCACCAAATCAACAACAAACTTCAATATCAACTTCATATAAATATAGATTTGAGTTTGGTGTAGTTACCTCTTAAACTTCTTGAATCCTCTCACTTTAGGCACCTCCTCCCTCTCTCTTTGATCTCAAAGTGCGTCTTCACCACCATGAATTCATGAAGAAAAGGAGTTTAGAGAAGGTTTTTCATGCAAAGATAAAAAGAAAAGCTTAAGAAATCAACTTCTTACCTTAGATCTCTTCTTCCTTCTCTCTAACGGTGTATTCCTATTAACTTTTTGGAGAATAGCTTCTGGAGAAAAAAATGGAGAATAACTTTTGGAGAATAGATTATGAGGAGAATAGATTATGGGAAAAAGTGATTTTGATAAAATGAGAGTGTTTGGATGATTTGATCAGAATAGCTTTTTTCATGGTCAAATGACTAAAAAGGACATTAACTTTTATGATAATTACATATAAAGGATAAGATTATATTTTAAGTATTATTTGACATTAAATTGCATAATAATTACAATAAATGAAATAAATTTGTCAAAAAAAATTTAAATTATAACATTTGTCAATTATGTAATATAAAAAAATAGATGCAAAAATTATAAAATTATAACATTAGTCAATTATGTAGTAAATTACAAAATTAGATCAAACATACATATTGAAGGCGTACACTATATTAATTTTCATCTCCTTTCACAACCTGGGTTATCTCTTGCCAAACCCACTATATTATTCTTCATTAAATTCTTTGGAATGGTTTTGATTTTTGCAAGTGTGTCCGTGTCTTTAATTTCTATTTTTTTTACCACTCATGCCTAGTCTGTAAAGATATATATATATATATATATATATATATATATATATATATATATATATATATATATATATATATATATTATTCTTCATTAAATTGTTAGGAATGGTTTTGATTTTTGCAAGTGTGTCCGTATCTTTAATTTCTATTTTTTTACCACTCCTGCCTAGTCTCTAAAGATATATATATATATATATATATATATATATATATATATATATATATATATATATATATATATATATATATATATATATATAGTATATTTAAAAATTGCTAAAATAAGAAATCTTTTCTACAAAACACCAAATTACAAATTCCGAGTAAATGTCAATAACAGAGTAAGTTAAAATATGGATAAAATACCATTTAACATATTGTCAAAAAGAGAGTACGAAAAAATACGAAAACATTCACATGACTAATGCTCTTGCATATAATAAATGATCTGATCTCTTATCGAATCACGAAGAGAAGCCATGTCAGATGAAGATGCAAGTAATGAAGGTATTGTTGAAGAATCTATAGCGTCAGGGCCATCGACATCAAACAAACTATCCTCTTGTTCATGGTGGCGGAAGTCAGGATCAGAAATAGAAGTTCTTTTGATGAAATTGTGTATGGCCATCGTCGCACAAACAATTTTAACCTGTGTGGGAAAGCTATAGCTACGCATTGTCTGTAAGATTGCGAACTTGTTCTTCCAAACCCCAAATGTTCTTTCTATTGTGCACCTGAGACTTGAATGCAAGTAATTAAAGCTTTCATTGTCATTTTCAAGCCTATATGACCTCTGAAAGTCAGGGAGATGGTAACGCTCGCGTCTGTATGGACCCAGATATCCAGTTGGGGTAGGGTAGCCGGCATCCACCAAATAATATTTATCTGCATAAAAGAATAAGTTTAATGCCAATACATTCTGTGTGATTTAAAATAATTACATTGTACAAAAATATAAGAATACCTGTAGGCGGATGTGGAAAATTCATTGACGGAGTTGTCAGGGCATGATGAAATATGCGAGAATCATGTGTCGTACCTTCCCATCCAGCCAGTACAAAGATAAACACATGTCCCAATCACAAACCGCCATCACATTTTGCGATGGAAATCCTTTTCTTCCATTATATTTTGTTTTGTCCCTTGCTCTAACCTTACATGGAATGTGTGTGCCATCAATTGCACCAATAGCATTTTTAAAAAAAGGCCAGTATCTATTACTTTGGCGTATCTTACTGTGAATGCTCTGAAATGTAGGATCCAGCGGTTTGATGTTAGACATTGCAAGACTACAACATGCCTATAAGATAGCATGCAGTGCCCTATGAACTGTATCTCCAGAGCGCATAAATCTTTCTTGTACCAGTCTACTCAATGCCGCATGTCCAACTGTGTGCAAAAAAATCACCACCATTTCATGTATACCCACATTTCGAGTTTCCCTCAAACCATGTCGTTGCATTTCAAAGCAGAATTCATGAAAGACATTCAGTTCCATTCCAAACATGTCATAACAACGGGCAGAATTACCGCATAACACATCACGCACCCATACAGCACCTGTAAACTCACTGGTGTCCTGCGGTTCTTTACATAAAAATTGCTAAGCATATGCACCAACATATGCGGCCACTTTTTCGGATTCTCTGTAATCGTCGTTTTCTATTCTTTGCAATATATTTCATAGTATTCTCCATATCTGCCTTTACCTGTAGACACATACATTAACTTATATAAAACAAAAATGACCACAAGTATACATTAATAAGATGCACACACATATCATTGATAAAGAAATAACATTACATTACGTATAAAGTAACTTGATCAATATAAACGTAAATATAACAGTCATTAAGTACATAGCAACAATGTTCTTAATACACATCAATAGTGTTCATAGCATTCATGCCTAAGAAACTTAATAAGTCTATCCTTCATTTCCTTCATTGCCACGTACATTTCCCTTGCAGCTGAATCCCTCATAAGGAGGTGTGCACAGCGCATATAGAAGTCTTCATCATTAGTTATTTCAGTGACTTGATTAAGATGATTCATGACTCCCGATATTGAAAACTCATTCGCCCGTGCTTCTGCAGCCATCCTTGCTGCACGGGCCTCTGCTTCCATCCTTCTTGCAAGTTCCACATCAATGTCAGTGGCATCAGCTATCCTAGTCAGGGCGTCGGCAATTTTACTCGATGCAGGCCCTTTCTTTTTCATTGGGGCACCCATCTTCCTCACCTCCAGTGAGCTTGTCGGTCTACCACCACTACTTGTTTTCTCTCCACCACTTATTCCCTTTCCTCTGTCATTATTCCCTTCACTGGTGTTATTGAAATTGATTGAATTGAACTCCCAACTCAATCCAGTCGCTGTCCCTAACACCTCATCACTGTCTCCTGACCCTTCTTACATTTCGACATCAGGGGTGGTCTCAGTAGGGTTTGGGAGAGACATGGAGGAAGGTGCCCAATTATTTGTTCCCGTGGCCACCACACTTGAAAACAGGCGGGTTAATTCTTCTTGGAATTGGAGGCCATTATTTCTGAATTTATCATAACCGGGAACTTCCTGTACGTGAATCACCAAATTCATTACACAAGTTCATAAAAGCATGATGTTATGGAAAAAAAAATGGCCGTTCGCATAAGTGAATCACTAACCAATAGCTTCTTCTCCCACCAATCATCATCAGCAACAATAGTCTTCTTCTGATCGTCCCATCCAACTCCAGTTTCATTTAACAACCGATCCCACAGTTGCCACTCCTTTTGAAGGGCATCGTATTTGTTTTTGAACTGTCCCTTCTCGTATAATCTGCCTGTCCTTGCAATGAAGCCTTCAGATATCTCTTTCCACCCCTTCTTTTCGAAGCTAGTGCATTTTCTTGTTCCTTTCTCAACTTGTTCTATGCACAAGTCAATGAAAATTTTTGTGCTTTTTACATCCCACGATGCTTTCACCTTACTCATTATGCTGCTAAGTTGCCAACTAATACATGAAATTGACAAGGAAGCATAAATAGTAAAGCAAAATACTAAAGGGCTGATTGCTTAAAGACTCAATCAGGAAGGTAGACCAAGAGTCAAGTATCTTTTAGGCACTTTATTATAGATCAAAAACACCATATCAATCAACATTGTCACATGTACAGTGAAAAAACAGAAGCAACAGAAATAACCAGTTATTCATTGTTTTGTTTCTATATCTTACATTTTGCTGTGAATTATGTAGTGTTAAATAAACATCCTTTTTCAATTGTGAAAATCATTTGTTTATGCTTAATTAATGTTACTTCCACGTACTTTTTTCCACTGTCTTGACATTTATAATTCTGCATGTTGGCATTGTTTTTCCTTTTTGTCTGCCTAGAGATGAAAATCATATTGCCCTTGCCCAGTTGGAGGAAACAATGATTTAGGTTCTTAAAAGATTCATGTTCTCTCGAATTAAACCCTCTTCTACATGGAATCATCAAATGCATTTAATTTTCTTCAGTTCAGTCATTGCGTGAAAGGTTTACACAAGAAGCAAATAGAGGCAAATTAAAACGTTCAAGGAGTCAATAAAAATTGAAGGTTGGGGGATATATTGAGATACAAGTCCTTTCAAGAACTAACATTGCAGTTTCCTTCCTTTAGTTGATACTGTGTTGAATGATCAAGTATTTTATGCTATTTTCTTCTGCATTTATTTTTTTCTACCTTTTTGGGTGGTATTTATCCTCTATGTAGATGGAGATAAGAGCTAATCTTATGGATGCCCATTTGTATGCATTCAATAGGTATTATCATATGTTTCTTAACTTTCATATGTTCCAAAACTGTGTTAAGATATAGAAACATGTGTCCCTGATTTCTTTTCAGATCAGTTCTACTGGAAGTTTTGGATCAAAAGCCCACATTTCATAGCTTAACATATGACTGGTGGCAAAGGCAATGTGCTCTGTGTATGTGTGCGTGCGAGAGATCGAGAGACAGAGAGGGGGGGTCTAGAACTTCAACAATGAATGCAGACCACCAAAACCAGAGCACCATGACCAGACCACCAAAACCAAAACCAGAGCACCATGACCACAACACCATAAGCACAGAACAACACCATAACCACAGCACCATAAGCACAGAACAGAAGCCCACCACAGACGTAGAGGAAAATGACACACAAACGGAACTATGAACTACCACCACAAATCAGACACGACACATGCATACCTAGAGTAAGTCACCGAACCTCAGAAGCACCACAGACAGAGGAATCTGCACTGAAGTCGCCGGCTAGATCTGGATCGCCGAACCTCACGAAGTCGCAGGCAAGATTTCTCAAGCGATTTTCCATTGATTTCGCAAGCGATTTTCCTTCAACACAGATATAGCCATTGAAAATATGTTCACCGCTTCCGTTCACCGTGAGAAAAGGGAATGTGTTTCAGATCGAAGCCGCGAAGCGAAGCTTTTCTGATCCGCACGAGAATGGGAACGACAAGGTGCAGCTGGGATCTGTTGACGGCCGAAATTCAAAGATGAGAATGCCGACCGGTAAGGGAAACAGAGAAGGAAACGGAGAATGTCGATCGAGAAAATGGAGAAGACGAGAATGAAGGTCGACGCGAAACGAAAAGAGAAAAGGAAAAGAGAGAAGAGAAAAGTACAGGGTCGATAGATAATAATTACTCCCAACGGTAATAATCTGACTTCAAAAGTGAAGGAAAACAGCTTCTGATGATAATAGCTTTTTTCCCTTAAAAACGAGATTTTGACTAAAAACGGGATTATTTGTTTTTTTGGTGTGTTCGGCTACCTTTGTCCCAAAACCTTGGTTTAAGCTAATAATCACTTTTTTATCATCTGTCAAACACACGCTAAAACTCTTTGCTCTTCCAAGCTCTCTCTCTCTCTCTCTCTCTCTCTCCCCTTTTCTTATGCTTGGCCGAAATACACAAAGGGAAGAGAAGGGAAATATGTTTTAATGAAATGCTTCATCTTTCCTCTTAGCCCTTGATTTTTCAAGATTAAATCTTGTGGTGACACTTGTCACAAGTCATACTTTCACCCATACTTCCTTCATATTTATGCCATAATTACTCCATTTGGCTTCCCTTAGCATTGAACCAATTTTCTTCTCCCTTGGTTGGTCAAAAAAAACATCCCCCTCTTATGCTCCAACTAAACCAATTTCTTTTCTCCAACTAAGTCCAAACTTGCACTCAATTAGGCACTCAATTAGTGAATTGAGTTCACTCCATCTCATTCCCATCATACACACAACCATGTCTTCATGTAGTGTATCATTATCATCATGACTATATTCATGTAGTAATTCGGCATGTGCTCTTGGAAATCAATTTTTCCTTCCATCATTCTCATGCTAGGAGAAATTATGGAAGAGAAGAGAAATAAAAATGTGTTTCAATAATTCCATAATTTAATTAAATGAATTATGCATAATTCTTTCCAATTTCATAACTCTTGATTTATTCCTCCAAGAATATTCAATTTATACATTTTTCTTTATTTTCCTTGATTAATTGAAATTAACTTCAATTAATTGAAAAATTATTAATCTTGGGCTAAATTGGCAAAATTATGATTTTGCTATCACCTTTGTAATTTAATTCCTTTCTTGAATTAATTTACTCATTTTCTCATGAATATGAATATTTCAAAATTCATAAGATCCAAATTTCATGAATATTCACCATTTTATTGAATTTCTCAAATAATTACAATATATTTTTTGTGAATATAAAATTTGAGGTGTTACATAGTAAAAAATTCACTCTATCAAGTCTTTCATAACTTTTGTTTAGGCATTTCCTACATTTTATTAGGTTTTAACAAAAATTATGAATGACATTAACATGTGGATTTGTTATTATTACTTGATAAAACATAATGAAATATGGTGAATTCCTTAAGAAAACATATAAATGACCTGATTGTGTGAATTTTTTACAAGGTAAACAAAAATTGTTAAAATCTAAGAAAATGTAAATTCCTTAAAAAATTTGTGAACAACCTGATAGTATGAATTGTTTTATTGAGCGAACAAAAATTATTAAAACCTAATGCAATGTTGTGAATTTCTTAACAACACTTATGAACAAGCTTATAGTGTGGTTTTTTTTTACTGGGTGAACGAAAGTTGTTAAAACCTTATGAAATGTTGTGAATTATTTAACTAAACTTGTTTATGAACTAGGATTAAAGGTCAAAAGTTTTATATATATTTATATAGAGATTGTTTGTATCCTCGCCAACCTTTTGGGCAAACAAAGTGGTGGGGTTCATAAGTTTGGGAATGTTTATTCCTACCAGAGCTCCAGTCCCTCCGGCTGCTACTAGAGCTACAGCGCCAATAGGGTATTTGTCGCCAACAGGTCACCAGTGGGGGTTCATGCTTTTTTTTCAAAAAATATGTAAGAGCATTTTTGTCATTTCATTTTGATTTCAAAAAGTACAAATTGGACTAACACTTTTCTAATATTATAAAATGTCTGAAACATCTTTTTTGTTTTTTTTATCATTTTTAATGTTCTTTTACTGGAATTTTTCTAAACTATTAATTGAAACTTTTAACCCCACTTATTTAATTTTTTTTAATTCAACTTAAAAAAAATCCTCCTCTCACTTTCCATCCCCATGCCTCGTATCGAACAAGCCCTTAGTTACCTAAACTAGTAATTGCATAGTGAGAAACAAAGCATCACAAAGTATTCAAACAAAATTGACCCGTCATATTCTCATTGTAGCTTATGAATGCTTGGGATTATAATGCTCTCTTGCTTTATAATTTTTCTACTTTTTCTTCTTAGAACCATTGAAGTGAGAGAACGTTTGAGCAAACCAAAACTTGCAATGTTTGTACGCACTAGTAGTTTTAGATCCATCCAATTTTAAATACAGTGGTCCCACGCCAATTCGACAGGCCGACCATAGAGAACAGAATCTTTGAAAATACTACAAAATTAGTCACTTTATATGTAAAACCATTGAGATTTCAAGAGTTTCAATGACCCACATCCATATGGAGAAATTTTTGTGTAAATCTAGTCTATCACATCATTTATGGTATAACTAATTAAAATATGATAACTTAGCCAAACATTGATCGTAACTGGTTTCTCATGTATTTTATATTTTATTTTCATTAAAAAAGTGAATCCCTTAATTAAGATTGTACAAGTAATAAAAAAATAAATCTTGTGAAATCTTTTAATTTTATTAATATGCCAATTAATATTTAGGAATTGTCAAATCAGCTTATAAATTATTGTATTTTAATTGGTCAAACTACAAATAATGTGACAAATCAAATTTATACAAGAATTTCTCCATATCAGTAAGTTGCTAGCAAGTTTCTAGCAAGCTTACAAACCGTGTAATCTATGGCATGACATTGAAAAGAAGGCAGACCAAATAAATAACTAATTAGATTTAATAATTAATAGAATCTTTGACCCATTCAAGTTTAAATACACTGATCCCAAGCCTACACTCCATCTTTGCTTCACATAATTCTCTTTCTTTCATCAACTTGCTTCAATTCCAAATAGACCAGAGAATATATCATTCAAAGTCCCAGAAAATTTTTTAGAATTTGGAGAGAACTAAGGAAGTTGATAGATGAACGTGACGTCATACTTTGGCGCAATATAACATATAAAATACCTACATGTAAGACTGAATCAATAATCAATATTCATAGTTCATACCAACTTTTCTCCAATTCTAGAAAAACGGCGCCCGCCGTCCTCATTATCCTTGTTCGACTCAGAATTCTTGGTCTTCAAAAATCATTGAACTTCTGACAAATTTGTACAAATAATTTGTAAGCTAGCAGCTTTGTCCATAACTGTAAAGTCACCACTTCATCATTTGACAAAGTCAAAACTCCAAGTTCAATACCCGCCCTAGAATCGCTGGTTTCTTGCTCTGCATGTATTTTTTTTGTGCATGCTATAATAGTACAGAGCTTGTACAATCTCAAACGTTAATTTTCAGATCGATAGCCAAAAATTCAGAATCCCAAATGACTATTCCTGAAGCACTTTCAAGATTTTGGCTATTCTTTCTTCTACTGTTCATCTCTTCTTTTTTCTTTCATTCCTATGGAGATGGGTACACCAAAGTTATACGCATTGGCGCAATTATTGATGTTAACTCTCGTCTTGGTAAAGAACAGCAAATAGCCATGGAAATTGGAGCTCAAAAATATAATAACACATCAAAGACTCACAAGCTGGCTCTTTATTTCAGGAACGCCTCCGAGGAAGCCTTCAGAGCCGTCTCTCTTGGTAAGCAATCTCTAGCATTTGCAAAGAAAATTATTCCCGGAAAAAAAAAAAAAAAAAAAACCTGATAAATGGGTCAACTTTTAAATTATCATTTCTAATAATTTGGTTCCTCACTCATTAAAGTGCTTGTAATTTCTACCCAAATTTTAAAGCTGAATCTAATAGGTTCATCTGACCTTGGTGTTATTGGGTTACCCATTATTGTAAGCTCACTCCTTAACTTTAGAATCCAAGTCAACAGAATATCATAACATTGACCATCAAATTTTGAACAATTATAAGATAGCAGGGAAATAATGCTACAATGTAATGATTGAATGACTATTTTTTAAAATGATTTGTGGGAAGACCAAACTGAATGGATTTGAACTTCTCTATAGCCTTCTGGTTTAGTTTGTACAGTTCCCTCCTAATTGTGCTAAATCTGGTGGCAGCTGAAGAGTTGATTGAAAAGCAGAAAGTAAAAGTCATTATAGGGATGCATACATGGCAAGAAGCAGCTCTAGTGGCTGAAGTTGGAAGCCAAGCTCAAGTTCCAATCATATCCTTTCCATCACCAGCAATAGCCCCGCCTTTGACCCAAAAACGCTGGCCTTATCTGGTTAGACTAGCTAACAATGTCACTGCACATGTAAAATGCATTGCAGATATAGTGAATGCTTTTAGTTGGCAAAGAGTAGTAGTAGTTTATGAAGAAGATGGCTATGTTGGTGGAGACTATGGGATGCTCTCTCTCCTTTCTGAGGCTCTTCAAGACTTTGGTTCACTAATTGAACACCGTTTAGCGCTTCCACCAATTTCTTTTCTGCAGGATCCAGGAGAGTTAATCAATGAAGAGCTAAATAAGTTGGTAAACAAAACTCAATCTCGTGTTTTCATTGTTTTGCACTCATCCTTAGAAATGGTGACCCATTTGTTCAGAGAAGGTTCAAAGATGGGACTTGTGGATAAAGATTCGGCTTGGATAATCTCAGAGAGCATAACTAATTTGCTTGACTCTGTGGATAAGTCTGTCATTTCCTCCTATATGGGAGGGTCTTTAGGAATCAAGATGCATTACTCAGAAAAAAGCAGTGAGTATCAAGATTTTCAAGCTCAGTTCCGGAAAAAATTTCGTGCAAGGAATCCTGAGGAAGACAATAGCAACCCAGGATTTTATGCTTTGCAAGCATATGATAGCATCAAAGTGGTCATTCAAGCCGTAGAAAGAATGGCAAGGGACACAAGTAGCAGCTCACATGCATTGCTAGGAGAAATATTGTCTAGCAGTTTCAATGGTTTGAGTGGGGAAATTCATTTTCAAGCAGGTCAGCTCTTGCAGAATCCTATCCTAAGGATAGTTAATGTAGTTGGAAAGAGTTATAAAGAAATAGACTTTTGGACTCGAGAAAATGGGTTCACCACAAGCCTGCCCACAGGAAAAAGTGAAGAAAATGCTACTGCTAACACACAAAGTTTGGTTGGTGTAGTACAATGGCCAGGAAATTTGGAGAGAACTCCTAAAGGTTGGAATATGCCTATTAAGCGAAACCCAATGAAAATTGCAGTTCCAGGAAGAACTTCATTTTCTAAGTTTGTCAAGGTTAAATATGGAAAAGGCCCCGATCAGAATCAATATGGAGGATTCTGTATTGAGGTTTTCAACAAGGTGCTTGAGCTTTTGGTATATGATCTACCCTATGAGTTTCATCCCCTCAACGTAACTTATCCTGATCTGGTTCAACTTGTGCATAACAAGGTAGCAATTCTTTTTTGTTAAACTTTTACTCTTTCCTTTAGAAAAAGAAAAGTAAAGTTATATCATACATCATTTATTAAAGTTCTTTTAAAAACAATAGACAACATTGTTCATGATTTTAAGCAGCCAAATGTGTGATATCTTTTTCCTGCCCAGTAATTCTTTTTCATTAAAGGGAACGACTGCATTCTACCATACCTTAGATTCCATTATTGTTTCTATTTCTAAGATAACAAACATCTTAATTTTGCATTCTGAAGTATAATTCTCTCAATGTAGCTGTGTACTTGTATACTTCCTAAATATATTTGGCAAAAAGACAATCTTAAATTTGTGATACAGATTTTGAATTTTAAGTACCATTTTGGTCCTGCCTCACTGAACTAAATTGCTTCCTTTTTGTTCTTTTGGTTGTTGTGGCATAATAATGGTGGTGGAAGACTTATGATGCAGTGGTTGGGGACATGACCCTACTAGCAGAGAGACTTCCATATGTGGATTTTACTGTGCCATATGCAGAATCAGGATTGTCCATGGTAGTTCCAGTGAAGTCTCAAGAGTCAACATGGATGTTTCTAAAGCCATTCACCTGGCAAATGTGGGCGGTAACTGGTGCAATCTTGACTTACACTGTGTTAGTAGTTTGGTACCTTGAACGAGAACGCAATCCAGAGTTTCAAGGCAATTGGAAGAGACAATTCAGCACTGCTCTTTGGTTTACCTTCTCCTCCCTATTCTTTGCTCATAGTAAGCATTGTTGCTAAACTTCAATGAATAGCATTCTTTGCTGCACTGAACAAGCTTAATTGTGTGGTGTCAAGCATGTAAAATTACAGGGAAAAGTTTTGAAAGGTTTGGATCCAAGAGCACAGGGCCTCTATATCATTCAAACAAGCTTAATCCCAATCCCTTGCTTTAATTCTGTCAAAAGTCCTTGAGCAATACTACATAGGATCCATTACCAATTTTGTCTTGTCTCATAGTCAGTATTATGTGTCAATATCAATGCTTATTAGGAAATTGACTCGTTGTTTTGATCAATCTTACAGGGGAGGAAGTGCACAGCAACTTGTCTCGTGTGGTGATGGCAGTGTGGCTTCTTCTAGTTATGGTTCTGAGCTCAAGCTACACAGCCAGCCTTTCTTCAATGCTAACAGTTCAACAACTGCAGCCAAACGTCACAAGCATCGAGTGGCTGAAGATGAACAACATGAAAATTGGTTGTGATGGTGACTCATTTGTTAGGACATACCTAGAGAAAGTCGAAAAGTTCAAGCCAGAAAACATCATCGACATAGATAGTGAATACAATTATGATGGTGCATTCAAAAACAAGTCAATAACAGCAGCTTTTCTCGAACTCCCTTATGAAAAAGTATACATAAGTACTTACTGCAAGGGATATTCTGGCTCCACACCAACCACCAGATTTGGAGGCCTAGGCTTTGTAAGTAATAATGGCATTCCATATCTAACTTTCCTTGTCCTTCTCAAAATTAGGAACAAAACTTGGACACAATATGTCCTCTGCCATGTACTAACAAGCAATATTCGTCTACTTTTACATGGTTAAACATTTAACTTGAATTTTCCTTATCAATCACATTATGCAGATGTTCCAAAAAGGCTCCCCAATGGCCAGAGATTTTTCTAAAGCAATGTTGCAGCTTTCAGAGAACGGAGAACTAACCAACTTGGAAGCACAATGGTTATATCAATCAAACGAGTGCACCAACAACTCAAGCTCCAACGATACACAAAGTCTGAAGCTTGAAAGTTTCTGGGTTCTCTTTGTCATTTCTGGGGTCACATCTACCATCTGTTTACTATTTTCTATCATTGAGTCGCAAGGATTTTCTCAGCTAACTCAAAATATGACTCAAGGCGGCAATGAACTCACAAGTGATATGACAGCTTGGATAAGAACACTTGAATTAGCCAAGCGGATTTATAGCAAAAAGCTTACTCGGGAAACTCATTTGTACGGGCCTAATATTGGGACACAACAAGATGTAACTGACTGTTCTTCCAGATGGGACTATGTCAGCACCACTGATTCTCCTATGCGTCAACAAGACACTGCATCAACAGTCATTGTGCTTTCTTTAGCACCACCAGATACACAAAAGGAAACCCTGGATAATAGATAACTTACAAGAAGGAAAGTACATCTAACTATTAGAGTTCAAGTTCATGATCCTATCATAGGAATGCAATTGTTTTAAGGTGTGAATAAGCATGTTTTTTGTACTGGGGTCAGAAGTTTTGATGTCTGTGATTCCCATATTAAGTTCACTAGTATGCTTATTTTTGTGAGCTCCTAGTGACTTCTTCAATGACTAGTCTCTTTTTGAAATGCCCAATTAGGATATGTGTACATAAATCCGAAAGAACCTTGTGTTTGTACAGTTATGAATTGAATGACATCCATGAGCAGCTGCTAAATCTCCTTTTGCTCTTACTGATTGTGGAAAACAACTGTGGAAATTTTAAACTTGGATCACAGTTCTTATTATTACATCAAATCTTCTTTTTATTTTTATAGTTTTAAATTACTGCCAATATTCATCCAAAAAAATTACTTCCAGTGTCCTTTATTAAATTTTTCTGGTTTGGGGAGTGACTTACCCGTAATTAGTCAGTGAGAGCATCAGGTTTAGTTTGGGAAAAGCTTCCTTACAGGTAAGGAAACCTTAAGAATTATAATTGTAGAGCCAAGAGAAAATTCATCATACCTTAGATCTACTTTGCAATTTTCTTTATTCAGGGAGAACGTGTAACAGCGAACTTGGTCCACAATGACTATAAAATCTAGTGATAATTTGAAATCGAAACTTCCTCTGATAAATGTAATAAATAAAAAACCAAGCAAATGAATCAAATTTACCGATATCCTCTTCCTCCTGAGCCCCTGCCCCCGAGAACCGCCACTTCTCCCACCACTAGGTAATCCTTGCAGGGCTCTATTTGCAACTTGATTTTGTAAACCACCACCACCTCGACCCTTCTTTGGTGCAACATTATTGGATCATATAAAGTTTCAGCGCTGTTTACGATCAAGTTCTCCAACAAACACAAGACAAATGTAAAGGTTTTAAAAACATTCAATTGTGGCCCTAAGCAACAACAACAAAAAATGTTTACTCCCCATATTTTTATTGAAAAGTATCATAGCAAATACCTAAAATCCAAGTTATCTAACCGGACCGGTTCGGGTCAAGTTTTTTTTTTTAAATTTTTTTTTTTAGAATTTCATACTATAAGCCTAAAATATTCTATTTTTCACCTGTTTGGTCCCGGTTTAGTTTCGGTTTGACTCCAGTCTGACCCACTAACCTTTGACTCAATACCTCGACCAATTCACTAATCAGTCCAGATTTAATTACCTTACCTAAAATAGTACAAACATTTAGTCCATCTAATTTTGCAAGTAAAAAAGAATTTAAGAGTCATAGTAATAGAGGCTCACAAAAGATGATGAGAAAAGTCACTCATCAAATGTTATATTTACAACCAAAAAAAAAAAAAAATCATACCCAACTGCCTTTGTTAAAGAAGATGTAGTTTTTGTTGCTTCTTCTAAGAAAGATTGATGCTCTTTTCTCCAATAAAAAAAGGTGCTTGGAGAGTAATGGCTGACCATGCAAATTTGAATGGAAAAAAGGCAGAATAGAATACAACACAACAACCCCACAGGAAGAATGTACCGAAGGCATGGATTTTTTATAAAAAAACAAAAACTTAACAATAGAATTGCTTAGTTGAAACTATTCATGAAGAATGTTCCGTCATATTTTTTCCTTGGAATCTTTTTCTGTCTTTCTTGTAACGTTTTGGGCCTACTATTACACCCAATTAGAACCTGAATTGGGGTTTGAACAATAATGAAATGAATATCAAGCCCAATCAATAGAGTTAGTCTAACAGTGTAAGGTGCCGTTAGATTCCTCTAGATCTCGAATTCAAGTCATAGAGGAGATACTTGTATTGAAAGAGGTAGCCGCGAATCCCAAACCAGATACCAAATCATATTATCATAAGACTCATCCCAAATGCATTATAACTAAAAGCCCATAATTTGTTGCAAAAAATATACACATAAGAACATCTTGCTGTACGATAGGAAGAAGGTACATTCAATAATATAGGAATATAAAGTGCCAAAAATGTGTTATAAGGTAGTGAGATCTAACCCCATTAATGTGAGGATAATCTGTAAGTACTTTTTGACCCCGGGGCATATCCTGACCCTGATAAGCCCTTGAAACCCAACTCATATAAACTTTTTTTTATATAAAAAAATTGTAATTGAATATAACCCAATCACTCTTCATAATACATCATCCATCTAATCATAAAAATTTATGCTCTACATATATTTTATGTGGAGATTCTTGTTTTGTTTTTTGTTTTTTTTTTTTTGTTTTTTTGCCGGCAAAACTTTGTTTTCTTCTACTATTGTTATTTAAGTACTATTAATATTATTTTCTTTATAAATGAATCTCTAGAGACTGATGTTAAAAGCCAAGTTGGTTCCCGTCATATCCTTTTGGTATCATACACAATCACCAACCCACTAACATTAAATTAATGAGTTTTCTTATTTACACCATTTGTCGTATACTTTCCATATTCAACCACTCCCACAAGTGCTATAGAGGTGAGTTTTCTTATTTACAAAGGAGCATGGAGGAGCTCAAAAGAGGAGGAGGAAGGGTGAAGGAATGCGATGCCGTGACCTAATGAATCTGAGTTTTTGTGTTCAAATGGAAACTTGGTAGGATTATTTCCTCTTCTTCCCTTTTATTGTTCTCTCTTTGTTCTTTATTTAATTCCTTTTTCTGCGGATTCAACTTTATGCTTATGCAACATTCGGCTTCTTCCTCTTATTATTCACTATCTTCTTCCTCTTATTATCCAGCCCTATCCAACCTGGTTCCAAGTGAGTCAACGGGGCCCGATTGTTAAATACCCCTTTAATTTTTTCTCTCTGTAGTATATTGCAATACTTTGAACTCAACTAAAATAATGTTTGAATGTTTGATAGTTCAAGTTGTTCTCACATTACTCCTTCACTTGCTAGCTCATACAGACATCACACTGAAGCATTAATTAGTCATATATGCATGTCGCACAAACTATTAGGAAAGATTGCATGAAATGTATGTCTCACTAAAATCAGCGTTTTATTTCTATTTTAGTTGTACATGTGCTTTATCTAGCTTTTGTTTATGATTTTCTATTTGAGATACTGTTGTTCAGATATATTCCTACTCTTGATGTTGTTCCAAGCATAGTTTTGGAGGTCATATATTTGACCTTTCATTATGTTTTCAATATGTTGCTGATGGGATACACTAGCTCCGGCAGTATACATTTTGCCTTTATATTCCCCTGTTTGTTTAAATCGCTTGGAGCCAACCGTGGACATAGTTGGAATTGTGTCAAGCATCACAGACTTTTGTTGTTCTCTTCATGAAGTAATTAGAAACAATTGTAAACACTTGAGAACATCCTCAATGAGTATTCGACGGTTGAATGATTTGATGGAGCATTTGGATGCTCATAAAAAAGATGTTGAATGTGCAGTAAATCAATTGTGGCATCAAAAAGGGGCAAAGCCAACAAATGAAAGTAATTTATGGTTTGTGTGTGTTGATAAGGTAAAAGCAGAAATTAGAAACCTTATGGATCAAAATGGCCTGCATAGACCAACTAAAGGATGTTGTTTCATTTGTTCAAGAATCAAGTGGGGGAAACGTATTGAGGAGAAGATCAGAGATATTTGTGGACTTCTAGAGAATGATCCACGTTTAGAGGATTCAATTGTTATTCCAGTAAACAAGAGAGGTGATGTTTTGTCTGCAATACCAATGATGGAATGTGATGCACATGAATAAATCTTTATTAGGATTCAGGAATTCCTACTTGATAAGCAAGCCAGAAGGATTGGTGTTTGGGGGATGGGAGGAGTAGGTAAAATAACTATCATGTCACAGATTAACAATCACCTAGTGGAAGGAGATAGTCCATTTAAAATGCATTATTTGGGTGGAAGCATCAAAGGATCTAAAGAAGGTGCAACATGATATAGCTCTAAAGCTGTGCTTGACTTTTTGAAAGACTAGTGATGCAAGAGCAAGAGCTTCAAACTTGTTAGAGGCTTTTAACAAGAGGAAGCCATTTGCACTGATCTTAGATGATGTGTGGGAACCATTGTCTATTGAAGAAGTTGGAATTCATGTGCCAACAGTAGAGAATGGTTTTAAATTAGTGATAATAACTTGAAGCCTTATGGTGTGCAGAGGGATGGAAACAGACAAGGACATTAAAGTGAAAGCTCTTGAAGAGGATGAAGCATGGAATCTCTTCAAGGATAAAGTTGGGGAACTTGTGCTATCAGATCCAAATGTACAATCAATTGCAATGGATGTGACAAAAGAATGTGGCGGTTTGCCTCTAGCTATTGTTGCAGTTGGACATGCATTGAGAAACACAACTAATATAAGAGAGTGGGAGAATGCATTAGAAGAGTTGAGAACTTCAAGTACTAGTATATACAACATGGAGGAAGTAGTTTGTTCTTGTCTAAAGTTGAGCTATTCAAAATTAAAGGATGATACAATGAGATCTTGTTTTCTAGTTTGTGCTTTATACCTAAAAGGTCATCTAATTGATAAGAATGAATTGATTAATTATTGGATGTGGGAAGATTTTTTAGGTGGTGTAAGCATGCCTGTGATGAAATGAAAGGGGTGAATGATTATTGATGAATTAATATCTTCATGCATTTTAGAATCAAAAATTGAGAGTGGGTTGCGATGTGTCAAACTGTATGATTTGATAAGAGATATGGCTGTCATAATCATGAGTACAGAGCCTAGATGCATTGTGTATGTTGGCATGGGACAAGTAAAACCACCACTGCCCCACAAATGGAAAGATGTTAAATGGGTATCATTGATGAGAAATGATGTGAAATCTATTGACTTCAGTCCATTGTGTCCTGGACTCACTTGTGTGCTGCTTCAATATAACTCATTTGAAGAAAATATATTGGATCACTTCTTTGAGAATATGCAAGGGCTAAAAGTTCTTGATCTTTCCTATACTGGGATTAGTGCTTTGCTTGGTTCTCTTGTGAATTTGAAGAACCTATCTGCCTTGGTATTGAGCCACTGTTGGAATCTCGTTGAAGTTCCATCTTTAGCAAGGTTCACTAAGTTGAAGTATTTAGATTTTTCATTTTCTAGAAGTTTAGCAAAACTTCCACAAGGGATAGAACATTTAACTAATTTGAGACACTTGGATTTTTCCTTCACATCCATCCAAAACTTAACATCTGGAGTCATATCCAAATTTACTCTTCTGGAGGACTTGTTAATTATGGGCTCGCATATGATTGGGGTAACATCTGAGGATGCAATATATTTCTCTTATCCGTTTAGAGTTGAAGAAATCACATCCTGTCATAAGTTGTCTCTTCTACACATGCAACTACGTGACATCACAGCTTACAAAGAAATTGTTAAATGTCTCAACCTTTCTCAATTGAAGGAGTTCAAGCTTGTCGTTGGGTTTCAGGTTGGCCTTCCAGATTTATTTGAGAAAACTAGTTTAGCAATAGATATGAGATATGGACCAAAGAGCCTTTCATAAGCAGAGTTTACTGAATTGATTCCAAGAATGTTACGGAGTTAGTAATTTAGAATCATCATGATAAGATCAAGCTCTCATCTTTGCACTCATTGGATGCAGTGTGCTTGAAAACTTGCAATATAAGAAGCTGTTTGGGAATGGAATGCATTATGGAATCTGAGGAGAACAATATATCGCAGCTAGAGAGAATGGTTCTGTCTGATTTGCGGGAATTGAGGATGATTGGCAGGAAAGTTGTGAAACCACATACTCTAATGAACCTGAAGAGTATTCATGTGTAATCATGTGACTCATTGAGATGTCTGTTCCCAAGGCAGCTCATGCTCGAACTTAAAAATCTTGAAGAAATTACCATAGTTGATTGCCGTGCGTTGGAACAAATTATTGAAGGAGAGAGCAATACAAACACTGAAGACAGCAGCCATGCAACCGAAGTGATGCTTCAAAGGTTGAAATTGCTTCATTTACAAAACCTGAAAAGCATATACAATAATGGGGACGTTCAATGTGATTCTCTAAGCACCATTGAAGTCTTTGGCTGCAATGCTCTAAATAAATTGCCTCTTGGTCTGTTTGGAATAGAGGTAGATGAGCAAATGTCACCATCAACTAGTCTTGAACAAATAACATGTCAAAAACTATGGTGGGACTCACTACAGTGGGACCAACCCAAGCTAAGCTTCTCCTTCAGCCATACTTATCCCGCCATCTCTGGTATGCTTCAGAATCTATATCCTTGTGTGCATATGTATATTATAGTAAATAAAATTGAATATAGATATAGGAATTTTTTATTTTCAAACTTCTTTATCTGCTGCATTTAATTTGATTACATTATTCAATTTCTCATAATATTGTGGCATGGAGATATGTAGGGAAAGGTTTGCTCCGAGCAGCAGTAGTACGGCGTGAGGGCAGGATGTACATGGCGCTGCAATCACTTGATTTGATTCAAGCAGTGTTATTTATTGTTAATGTTCAAGTTTGTGTAATGTTTGATATTTGGTAAGAATACATTTTTGTGTGCACCTGTTGTAGAGTGTTGTCCGTGTGGTTTCTTCTAAATTTACGGTCAGACTAAGTGAATATATTTCTTTTTAAGACTTGTTATCCATATGCCTTTAAGAATGATTTTGCTTCTTTGTCAAGTAGGATGTCTATATTTATTTATCATTTAGTTGCCTAAATTAGTAATTGCAAAGTGTGAACAAAGCATCTCATAGTATTCAAAGAACATTGACCAATGCCTTGGACAATTAATAATGTGTTCTTGTTTATAATTTCTCAATTTTTCTTCTCATAACCATATTAAACATTGACGAAAAAGAACATTTAGCTGGCATCAGAATCTAGATACAAAGCTCTCCCAAACACACATCAGGAGCCTATTTGTTTATGGTTACAAGAAAAAAAAAAGTGATTTTGATAAAGCCACGTAAGTGAGCTTAATTATAGGTGAATTTTAAGCGAAACATGGGGGATGGTTAGGAGAAAATTTATTTACAACTTATTAATACCGTAAGGAGAATGAGAGTGAAATAAAATAGGGTCATTGAGGATTTTGTAACTTGTTCCCATGACTTACCTTGATCGATCGAAGCATGAAGTATGCAGGTTCATTCTATATGCATGTTTGGCGATGATTCTTGATCTGTAGCACTGCCACCTCTCATGATAAAGAACCAAAAAGATTTTTTTTAAGAGAAAAACTTCGACTTTTTTATTACTCTACAAGTCTCTAACCAAATTGATACATATAACTAATTAGGTATTCCAAAGAAACTCTCCGTTGGTAAAAGACTTCCATGAAGGTATTTTAAGGTTAGTAGATAATGGAACTCTAAAGAGTTTGAAAGACAAATGGTTGAGCCCTTCCAAAAACTTCTCAAGCGGCTCAACATCGTCTTCTTCTGAAACTGAAAGCCTATCCATCGGTGACTTTTGCATCTCATTGTGATAAGGGGTCTCACTTCCGCAATCTTCTTGATCGTTCCTCTGTTTAGGACTTACCTTCATCATGAGAAATGTGATCAAGACAATATTAATAATATTTGTTAGAATTTTAAGGATTATAGCATAGAGGAAATAAGAGCCTCTGAAATATTTTGAATCCTTTAATCCTTAGTATGGAAAAAAGTACAAATAAACCTTTATATAGGCAAATTATAATCTAATATAATAATATCTCATATTTATAGTTGTTAATAACAACTTTGTTTATCCCTTTTAGCTCGACAATATGAAAATTTTATATTTTGGTATGAAATTGATTGGATTAGGGTTTTTGGACATAGAGGATATCTTGCTAGGGAAGATTATTATTTGTATGATGCCTTTGTGATTTATATTGTTGTTTCATTGAGTGTGTTAGTTGGTATGAATTTCTGTTATGGAGATTGTGCTATATTTTCATGTGCTTGGATAAGGGTAAATGAAAATAATGAAGCTTTATGTGTTTATAACCCACGTTATGCGATTTCAAAACGTGCCATTAATACAGTGCTCTAAATTTATTAATATTACTCATTTAGTTGTCAATGACAAATTTACTTTCATGTTTGAAATTAATAGCACCCAAGTTCTTTGAGACTTCACTACAATTTAATAATTTCAAGGAACCTGGTTGCCATTAAATCTATTAATTGGGACCTTGTTACAATTTTTCCTATTTTTTAAGGGTGTGAAATTTTTACGCAAAAGGAATCTAATAAGAAAGATTTGTATGAACTAATTTAATTTGATAAAAAATTAAATTATCTAATTGTGGTCTAAAAAAGTTTGTTCTAATGAATTTTTATTGTGAGGGTTTTAGGGGATTCAAAGTTATATATTACTCCCTCCGGTCCTAAATATATGACATAGTTTGTAGTGCATACCATATCATATACTACCTCCGGTCCTAAATATAGGACATAATTTGTAGTGCAAATTGCACTATAAATTATGTCCTATATTTAGGACCGGATGTAGTATATGATATGGTATTTTCAACGCACGGGACTTTTGCATTAATTTAACCGCCCCTGCAACTCGAGGGGCCATTCATCTTGTTTATTCAAAATTTCCGCTAATTTAATATTTTTCTTTTTCTTTTTCTTAATTTTATTTTGTATTTTGAAAATATATATTTGTTTAGTATTTTTATTATATGGAGATAGAAATTTAATTAATTTATTTAACATATACAAAAAAAACATGACTAAGAACTTAATTATTTTTTTAATATACTCCTTTCCATTACAAATAATAAATATGCTTCATTCAATGTGTTCATAAATGCTGGTAGCAAAAATTTGTTTAAAATTTTTGAATTATAAATTTTAATAATTGATATAATCTCTCAAACACATCATTTATACTATATGATGAACAAATGTATGTGTTTGAAATATGATTTTTAGACTAACATACAATTGGTGTAATGGAGTAAAATCCTGTTAAATCCCTCTAGTTACATCTCGAGTTTGAGGCCTAGAGGAAATATTTATGTTGGGAGGGGGAAGCAACGAACCCCGAAGCCAAATACTGGTTGAAAGTATAAAAAAAATGATTTTAGACATTTAAAAGAAATCTAAATAAATAAGTTTCAATAAATGTGATTAAAAAGTAAAAATATAAATTTCATAATATATGAAAAAAAAAAGAATTTCATAATATAATCAAAATTAATAAATTTTATAAAATTATAAAGTTTGAAATTATATCTGTTGGAATTATTTTTTACTTGTACAATTATTTTAAATATAAATGTTTAAATAATTCTAGACAATTTTGCCTAGAATTTATTAATAAATTCTACACTATCCAATAATGAAATTTCACAAAAGTTTCTCTCCACCCAGACACACAAAAGGCACAATCATATAGCAACTTTATATCAGACAGATACTACTACAAAAAACATTTTTAATGTTTATTTTTTAGGCCTTTTAAAAACACTAACATTTTATATGTCCCTTTTTAAAAATAAGGACGCATATGTGAGCGACGTAGTAAAAAAAAGGCAATAACATCCGTAAATAAAATGACTCCTAAAGTGCAGACTTTATACTTCCCTTTTTAAAAAAAAAGAGACGTCTAAAGTGTCTACACTAACACTTTAGATGTCCCTTTTAAAAAAATGGAAGTCTAAAGTCTGTACTTTAGACGTTCCTTTTAAAAAATAAAACGTAAAAAAGGGATGTCTAAATGTTCCTTTTTTTAAAAAAAAAAAAAAGGACGTTTATGTTATAAATCTGGACTAAACATTATTAATTACATATCATAGTCAATAAAATTATAGATCTAGTATCTGAACTCTAAATCTAAAATCTACACAATAATAACTTTAAAGCCGAAATGCAGAAGATGATAACAATAAGAGGAAATTGGTTGCAAAAAACTCATCTTCTTCTATTATTGAAATTCATTTTCTCGTAATAACGAATAGAGAAGAGCAATAAGGACAGATGAACCTCATCTTCTCAACAGGAACGTGGGCCAAGATGCATATTTCAGAATCTCGATCGGCAAGCCATAAAAATACGAGTTAAAAGATAAAATCGAAGGGAAACCCGGAAAAAAAAAAGAGATAAGACAAAATAAAAAAAAATGATGAGAAAGCAGAACAGATCTAGAGGTAAAAAAATGAGAACAGGAAAAAACAAGAATTAAAAAAGTAAGAAGAATCAACCTATCTCGGATTAATGTAAGAATGTGAAACTAACAAATAAAGTTTAAATTCAAACTATTTTTAATTTAGGGACATCAAAGGTCTACCTTTGACATCCCTAAATTAATAAAAGACGTCAAAAAAGTCCCTATTAAGAGATGCCAAAATATTTTAGAGACACCACCTAATATATGTTAGAGACATCAAAATACTTTAGAGACGCCACCTAATATATGTTAGGGATGTCAAACCCTAATATATATTCGGTGGCGTCACTAATATATATTAGGGATGTCTACCAGGAACAAAGACCTCTAGGCCTCCTAAAAATATTAACTTTTTTCCATAATCCCTTTCCACCTCACTCCATCTCTATATTTAGAGTTAGGAATCAGGGCCGGTCCTTGAAGAGTCAGGGCTTAAAAGGGCTAGGGTAGGGCCTTTTAGGCCCGGGGTTAAAAAAATTGTTATTTTTCAAAGTCCGACCCAAAAGCATAAGGGTCAGGGTCAACCCGTAGGGCTTGAAGTCATTTTCACAAGATTGAACAAATTTTATTATTTTTCATTTTTAAAAAAAAATTACAAGAATGGAATTCCCAATTTAACTCATAAATATTGTCAAAATTAGAGTGTAAACAGTATGCATCATGCAACAAACAAACATGGTCATTAAATCATAATCAAAGGTAAACTATTGTTTACATACCACAATTACAAATAATTAATAAAAAAACTTAATAAAATTAAAAATAATTTTTCTAAATATATCTTGAAAAGTATAAGTAGTCAATAAAATAAACAACACAAGATATAATAAAACAATTACAAGAAAATAAATCAAAACATAAAAAATTGGTAAGAATACTTATGGAATAAGAAATATTTTTTATAAGTTTGTAATTTTTAGGATTATTAATGCAAGATATTTTTATGAAACTTAATTCTAAAAAAATTAATATCAATTAAATATTTACAATATTATTAATAAAATATAAAAAAATCAATAATAATATTATCATATAAATAATTTTTTTTAAAAAAACATACACGGCCTAAAGGCTGGCCCATTTAGGCCCTCAGTCTTACAGGACTAATCCTTTTAAACCCGCTTTTATTTTTTAGACAAAAATTTAAAACCCAATCCTTATAAATTCAGGGCCTAAACGTCGGACCGCCAGATGGGCTTGGCCCTTTTTCCGGCTACCATATTAACTCTTCCTTTTCCTCTGTACCCCTGTTTGTCCGATAATCACCGCTCACTGGTGATTGCAAGAAACCACAATCCCAGAAAACATACTAGTTTCTCTAACTCTGGTTTGGTTATTATCCAACTCCCCTGCATCTTGCAAAATCTTGTTATTTCTTAAAGGGAAAAGAGAAAAACCAGGGACAAGAGGGACAGAGAGAATGCGGTCATTCTTCCGGTAGAAAGAGTGAGCAGCTATGATGAACTAAGGAAGTTTGCGCCATGTAAAACAGAACAGGAAGATCACAACTTCATGCTTGCTTTCTTTTATTGCAGTAGAAATCATTGTTGTCGAAATAACGTTAATGCCACAATTAGCTTCCAGCTCTGTCGGTGGCTACCAGCCCACCACATTATTTCTTTCTCAACAATTAGGTTAACGAATGAGAAGATCCTAAATTTAAAGAGACCTGCAACTCATTACCCAAAAGACAAAGATGACGATTTGGGGTAAAAAAATATAATTCAATTTCTATTAGCATAGCACCTAAGTCACTTGTAAGAAGAAACAAGAAACCTCACCTTGTGCATTGACGAGTTTGGCCGTCAGAGGAAATGGAATGATCTAGGGATTTGGCCTTCGCAATTTCTGGGTTCACCATCGCCGTTCCCCATGCTCGGGTAAGGCTTAAGGGCAGGTTAGGTATTTCATAATAGTTTGTAATTTTTTTGATGATGTGGCGTATTATGTGGAATAATACATAGCATTATATCCTAGGTAGCAAGCTCCATCAGCATATTTGATCAGATGTTAGTTGACTGTTCTGGTTTGTTAGGGTAAAGTCGAAATTGCTCTTTTTTTTTACTTTCAGGGTAAAATTGCCTCTTCAAAAACTTTCAGACGCTCAATACTCCTAGGTGAAAATTGCTAGAGACATCTTTGCCCTTTAACCCAATTAAATTTAATAATGAATACTCCATTCGATTCTAATTATAAGATAAAGTTGACTTTTTTAGAGAAATTAATGAAGCTAATTAAATTACTTTAGAGTAGTTATATTTTTATTTTTTCTTCAAACTAATTAGTTTGACTAATAAATTAATATATAATCTAAGGATATATAATATATGATATGATTAAGTAACTTATTTAATTTTTTTAATTTCACCAGATAATATTAACTTTATCTTATAAATAAGAACGGTGGGAGGTAGATCAAATCTTTGCCCCATTCACGTTTAAATACACCGGTCCCAACCCTGCACTCCATCTTTCCTTCACCATATAATGCTCTTTTTTTCATCAATTTGCTTCAATTCCAGCTAGACCAGAGAATATAGGCCTGCGTCATCCTTATTCAACTTGATCATTCAAACTCCCAAAATTTTTTAGAATCAAACAGAATCTCTATATAACACCCAAACTTTTTATGTCCACCACATAATTACCTACATGTAAGACTGAATCAATAATCAATATTCATACCAACTTTTCTCCAAGTCTAGAAAAACGGCATTCCTGCTCGCCCGCCCTTCCTCATGATCCCTGTTCAACTCAGAACTCTTGGGTCTTGAAAAATCTTTTAACTACAGACAAATTTCTGCAAACAATTTGCAAGCTAGCAGCTTTGTCATTAACTCTAAAGTCAACAACTTCATCATTTGACAAAGTCAAAACTCCAAGTTCAATGCCCGCTCTAGAATCGTTGGTTTCTTGCTCTGCATGTAATTATTTTGTGCATGCTATAATAGTACAAAGCTTGTACAATCTCAAACGTTAATTTTCAGATAGGTAGCCAAAAATTCAGAATCCCAAATGACTATTCCTGAAGCACTTTCAAGATTTTGGCTACTCTTTCTTCTGCTCATCTCTTCTTTTTTCTTTCATTCCTATGGAGATGGGTACACCAAAGTCATACGCATTGGCGCAATTATTGATGTTAACTCTCGTACTGGTAAAGAACAGAAAATAGCCATGGAAATTGGAGCTCAAAAATACAACACCACATCAAAGACTCACAAGCTGGCTCTTTATTTTAGGAACGCATCTGAAGAAGCCTTCAGAGCCGTCTCTCTTGGTAAGCAATCTTAGCATTTGCAAAGAAAATTATTCGAAAAAAAACCCTGATAAATAGGTCAACTTTTAAGGTATCATTTCTAATAATTTGGTTCCTCACTCGTTAAAGTGCTTGTAATTTCTACCCAAATTTTAAAGCTGAATCTAATAGGTTTATCTGACCTTGGTGTTATTGGGTTACCCATTACTGTAAGCTCTCACCTTAACTTTAGAATCCAAGTCAACAGAATATTAAAACATTGGCCAACAAATTTTGAACAATTATAAGATAGCAGGGAAATACCGCTACAATGTAATGATTGAATGATTATTTTTTCAAATGATTTGTGGAAAGACCAAACTGAATGGATTTGGACTCCTCTATAGTGAAACAGAACCGAGACAGGGGATGAGAATGTGAACAAGAGAATGAGTTGCAGCCAACATTGACCTTCATGTGATGTAAGCAATGACGTGAGGGGTTTGGTGAAGGTTGGTGAAGGTTGCCAGAACTGACCTTACCATTATTTTAAGCATTTATGAGGTTTTGAATTTGGTTATAAATAGGCTTCGTTTTCCATTGTAAAAACATCTGAGTTTGAATAAACATATTGAGTTTTGGTTTCTATATCATTTTGGCATCAGAGACTTGTTCCAGAGGGAGAGAAAACGAGAGAGTGAGGAAGAGGATTGAGAGAAAAAAACGTTGAGAAAACAGGGTGTGCGAATTCCATCCTGCCGATCTTTTCTCGAAATTCTGACCACACCATCGTGTTCAGGAGGTCCCAAAACCTAGAACAGGAGTCGGCCACCACCGTGAAACGTTGTCACGCGCTCTCACGCGCCTCACCGGAAACCCACGCGCCGTCAACGACTGCCACGTCATCAGTCCACGTCATCTGATACGTCAGCTTAGTTGACCCAGTCAACGCCACTCTGTCCAATCCGATTGCGCCACGTGTCATACCCTGCCGCGTCATCCGTCCGGTCAGCTGTCACGTCACCCAGTCCAGTCAGCAGCCACGTCGTCGGGCAACGCCACGTGGACCAATCACGGACTGCCACGTGTCATTATTGCCACGTCAGCATACGGTCAGCTAGAATTTTGTTAAAATTACCATTTTGTGCCCTAATTTTTGCGATATTTACATTTTGACCCCTAGACTTTGCCAAAATTACATTTAGATCCCTGAACTTTTAGGAAATTACATTTTGACCCCCTATATTTTGCCAAAATTACAATTCATGCCCCAGAACTTTCGGAAATTACATTTTGACCCCTAAAATTTGCCAAAATTACATTTCCGACCCCTAAACTTTCTGAAATTACATTTTGACCCCTAGATTCTGCCAAAATTACATTTCAAGACCCCCAACTTTCTGAAATTGCATTTTGACCCCAGATATTGCCCAAATTTACATTGTTGCCCCTAATTACCCAAATTTCCTATTTTACCCCTGACTTTTCCATAGACACAAATCCTTTCCCTACCCTTATACCTTGTACCTAAGAACTATAAAATGCCTCCAAGACGTAGAAATAGACATGAAATTGAGATGGAGGAAATGAGACGACAGATTCAAGAACTGGAGGCCACTATAGCCGAACAGCAAGCCTTGCTCGAAGCTCGTAGAGACCACTCAGAAGATGATTTGAATAGCCACAGTTCGTCTTCCTATGACTACCGTCATCGTCCTCAGCAACAACAATCATTCCGCCTTAATGACATTAAGGTAGATATTCCTGAATTCGAAGGAAGACTCCAACCAGACGAATTCATTGACTGGTTACAAACAGTTGAACGAGTCTTCGAATACAAAGAGATTCCAGATGAGCAGAAAGTTAAAATTGTTGCCATCAAATTGAAGAAACACGCCTCCATATGGTGGGAGAATCTCAAAAGAAGACGTGAAAGAGAGGGAAAGAGTAAGATACGAATGTGGGACAAGATGCGACGCGAGCTCTCACGTAAGTTTCTTCCAGAAAACTATTTTCAAGATAATTTCCTACAGTTACATAATCTCCGCCAAAAGGCTATGTCTGTAGAGGAATATACCAGGGAGTTTGAGAAACTTATGATGAAGTGTGATATACAAGAAAGGGAGGAGCAAACAATAGCTCGTTATCTCGGAGGGTTAAATACCAACATCGCCCATCCAGTACAACTACAGCAATACTGGACTCTGGATGATGTCATCCGTTTAGCCATCCGTATTGAGAAGCAGATGCCTAGAAGGCCTCCATTCCAACAGTCTCCCTCAACCAGAATTCCTTTTGATAAGAATAAGTCACAAATACATCATCCTAGCTCTTCAAATGCGCCTCCACTAAGGGCTACTAGGGAATTCAACTCTAAAGCACCTAAGTGCTTCAAATGTCAAGGATTCGGTCACATCGCTTCCAACTGTCCTAACCGTAGAGTTGTCACTATTATGGAAGGAGAAGCTTCTACAGCATTAGACGAGGAAAGGGAGCATATGCCTGAAACGGAGCCAATATTTGATGAGGAGCCAATATTTGATGAGGAAATTACTCCTACAGATCACGGTGAATCACTTGTTATTAGGAGAAGTCTTCATACAGCCACCGTGAACGAAGAACCTTGGCTACGTCGCAACATTTTTCATACCCGCTGCACAACTCAGGGTAAAGTCTGTGACGTCATTATTGACAACGGAAGCTGTGAAAATGTAGTCTCCAACTACATGGTAGAGAAATTGCAACTACCAACTCATAACCATCCGAGCCCTTACAAGCTTCAATGGCTTAACCAGGAAAGCGAGGTAAAAGTTTCGAAACGATGCCTTATTACTTTTTCTATCGGTAAAAGGTATCATGACGAAGTTTGGTGTGATGTTGTTCCAATGGACGCTTGTCACCTACTTTTGGGAAGACCTTGGCAATATGATCGACATGTTCTGTATGACGGTCACGCAAACACATATTCTTTCCAGAAGGACGGCGTGAAAATTCAACTTGCTCCTTTGCCACCGGATAAACACAATAAAGGCAAGAATGAATCCAAACCATTAGTGTCTTTAGTCGAGAAGGTGACCAAAACAGAAAGCCAAGTAATGGGTTTTCTTCTATTGCTCGAGGCAAATAATGGAACTGTCATCCCACCTGAAGTGCAGCCATTGTTAGAGGAGTTTCCTGATGTAATTCCAGATGAAATTCCGTCGGGATTACCACCAATGCGAGACATTCAACATGCTATGGATTTTATTCCAGGAGCAGTAATTCCTAACAGGCCAGCTTACAGAATGAGTCCTCAAGAACATGCTGAAGTTCAAAGCCAAATTGAAGAATTGCTTAAAAAAGGATTAATCAGTGAAAGTGTCAGCCCCTGTGCCGTACCTGTACTCCTAGTTCCCAAGAAGGATGGAAGCTGGAGAATGTGCATAGATTGTCGTGCAGTCAACAAGATCACAATTAAGTATCGGTTTCCGATACCCAGGCTTGATGACATGCTCGACCAGTTATATGGCTCTACCATCTTCTCTAAGATTGACCTTCGTAGTGGATATCATCAAATCCGAATTCGTCCCGGAGATGAATGGAAGACCGCTTTCAAAACCAGAGATGGACTGTACGAATGGAATGTGATGCCATTTGGGTTGTCAAATGCTCCTAGCACGTTTATGCGCTTGATGAACCAAGTCCTTCGTCCTTTCATTAGTAAGTTTGTTGTTGTCTATTTTGATGACATTCTTATCTACAGCAAGAGCATAGCGGAACATTTAGAGCACCTACGTCAAGTATTGCAAGCTCTTCGTGAACAAAAACTTTATGCCAACTTGAAGAAATGCACCTTCTTGACAAATGAAGTCATTTTTTTGGGTTACATTATCACTGCAGAAGGTGTACGTGTGGATCCAAGCAAAATTGAAGCCATTAACAGTTGGCCAACTCCGCAATCTATCCAAGAAGTTCGGAGCTTCCATGGATTAGCTTCCTTTTATAGGAGGTTCATTCGAAATTTTAGTTCCGTCGCTGCACCCCTTACAGATTGCATCAAGGGAGACAAGTTCCAGTGGACAGAAAAGGCTCAAATAAGTTTTGAAGAACTAAAGAAACGCTTGACAGAAACTCCGGTGCTAGCTCTTCCTAATTTTGACCAAGTGTTTGAGGTCAGCTGTGATGCCTCTAACACTGGGATTGGTGCTGTTTTGAGTCAAGAAGGCCACCCGATTGCTTTCTTCAGCGAGAAACTTAATGATGCTAAGCTCAAATACTCTACCTATGACAAAGAATTCTATGCTGTTGTTCGAGCTTTGCAACATTGGAGCCACTACCTGTTGCATAAAGAGTTTATTCTCTATTCTGACCACGAATCACTCAAGCATTTGAATTCTCAACAGAAGATCAATCGAAGGCATGCCGCTTGGAGTGAAATGTTGCAGTCCTATCCATTCTTGCTCAAACATAAGGCTGGGATCCTAAATTCAGTAGCTGATGCGCTTAGTCGTCGCCATGCTTTGATAACAACTATGCAAACCAAAGTAGTAGGTTTTGAAACTATAAAAGAGTTGTATCAAGATGATCCTGATTTCCAGGGTGTTTGGAGTGCCACTGAATCTCAACCATTTCAGCAGTATTACAGGGAAGGAGGATTTTTATTCAAAGGAAAAACTCTTTGCATTCCTCGTTGTTCACTTCGAGAAGCTATAATTTGGGAAGCACATAATGGAGGATTAGCTGGTCATTTTGGTAGAGATAAAACTGTAGCCTTAGTAAAGGAGAACTTCTACTGGCCAAGACTTGAACGGGATATCAACAAGCATATCCAAAGATGCAGAACATGCCACCTGGCTAAATCCAAAAGCCAAAATACTGGGTTATACATGCCATTGCCAGTACCCAACGCTCCTTGGGAGGATGTGAGTATGGATTTTGTCCTCGGGTTACCTCGGACCCAGAGACAAAAGGACTCTATAATGGTGGTTGTTGACCGTTTTTCGAAAATGGCTCACTTCATTCCTTGCCAGAAGACTAATGATGCGGTTCAAGTTGCAGATTTGTATTTCAAGGAGATTGTTCGTCTCCATGGAATTCCAAAAACCGTCACCTCTGATAGAGACATCAAGTTCGTAAGCCATTTCTGGAGGACTTTATGGAAAAAGATGGGAACAAAACTTCAGTTTAGCAGTGCTAGCCATCCACAAACTGATGGACAAACCGAAGCTGTTAACAGAATTCTTGGAAATCTTTTACGAAGTTTTGTTGGGAAGAACTTGAAGCAGTGGGATCTTATTCTTGCTCAAATTGAATTTGCCTATAACAACTCAGTCAATCAAGCAACTGGAAAGTGTCCATTTGAAGTTGTTTATGGCACCCGACCTCTCAGCCCACTTGATTTGACACCATCTTCAGATAAGCAACAATATAGTGTCAATGCAGACCAGCGGGCTAAGGAAATTAAGAAGTTACATGAGCAGGTATGTAATAAGATTCAGCAGCAGAATTTGAAACTCAAGGCACAACGAGACAAGCATCGAAAGCATCAAGTCTTTAATGTGGGGGATTTGGTCTGGATACATTTGAGGAAGGAACGTTTTCCTAAACAACCAAACGCCAAGTTATCTCCGCGAGCTGATGGTCCATTCAAGATCGTACAGAAAATTAATAATAATGCTTACAAAGTAGAATTTCCTGGTGCTTACGGTGTTTCCGCCACTTTCAACGTTGCGGATCTATCTCCATATATTGATGATGTTGATTCTGACTCGAGGACGAGTCCTGTCCAACCCCGGGGGAATGAAACAGAACCGAGACAGGGGATGAGAATGTGAACAAGAGAATGAGTTGCAGCCAACATTGACCTTCATGTGATGTAAGCAATGACGTGAGGGGTTTGGTGAAGGTTGGTGAAGGTTGCCAGAACTGACCTTACCATTATTTTAAGCATTTATGAGGTTTTGAATTTGGTTATAAATAGGCTTCGTTTTCCATTGTAAAAACATCTGAGTTTGAATAAACATATTGAGTTTTGGTTTCTATACCATATAGCCTTCTGGTTTAGTTTGTACAGTTTCCTCCTAATTGTGCTAAATCTGGTTGCAGCTGAAGAGTTGATTGACATGCAGAAAGTAGAAGTCATTATAGGGATGCATACATGGCAAGAAGCAGCTCTAGTGGCTGAAGTTGGAAGCCAAGCTCAAGTTCCAATCATATCCTTTGTATCACCAGCAATAAGCCCGCCTTTGACACAAAAACGGTGGCCTTATCTGGTTAGACTAGCTAACGATGTCACCGCACAGGTGAAATGCATTGCAGATATAGTGAATGCTTTCAGTTGGCAAAGAGTAGTAGTAGTTTATGAAGAAGATGGCTATGTTGGTGGAGATTATGGGATGCTCTCTCTCCTTTCTGAGGCTCTTCAAGACGTTGGTTCACTAATTGAACACCGTTTAGCGCTTCCACCAATTTCTTTTCTGCAAGACCCAGGAGAGCTAATCAATGAAGAGCTAAATAAGTTGGTAAACAAAACTCAATCTCGTGTTTTCATTGTTTTGCACTCATCCTTAGAAATGGTGACCCATTTGTTCAGAGAAGGTTCAAAGATGGGACTTGTGGATAATGATTCAGCTTGGATAATCTCAGAGAGCATAACTAATTTTCTTGACTCTCTGGATAAGTCTGTCATTTCATCCTATATGGGAGGTTCTTTAGGAATCAAGATGCATTACTCAGAAAAAAGCAGTGAGTATCAAGATTTTCAGGCTCAGTTTCGGAAAAAATTTCGTGCAAAGAATCCTGAGGAAGACAATAGCAACCCAGGATTTTATGCTTTGCAAGCATATGATAGCGTCAAAGTTGTCATTCAAGCAGTAGAAAGGATGGCAAGGGACACAAGTGGCAGCCCACAAGCTTTGATAAGAGAAATATTGTCTAGCAGTTTCAATGGTTTGAGTGGGGAAATTCATTTTCAAGCAGGTCAGCTCTCGCAGAATCCTATCCTAAGGATAGTTAATGTAGTTGGGAAGAGTTATAAAGAAATAGACTTTTGGACTCCAGAAAATGGGTTCACCACAAGCCTGCCTACACGAAAAAGTGAAGAAAATGCTACTGATAACACACAAAGTTTGGTTGGTGTATTGCAATGGCCAGGGAATTTGGAGAGAACTCCCAAAGGTTGGAATATGCCTGTTAAACGAAACCCAATGAAAATTGCAGTTCCAGGAAGAACTTCATTTTCAAAGTTTGTCAAGGTTGACTATGGAAAAAGTCAAGATCAGAATCAATATGGAGGATTCTGTATTGAGGTTTTCAACAAGGTGCTTGAGCTTTTGGGATATGATCTACCCTATGAGTTTCATCCCCTCAACGTAACTTATCCTGATCTGGTTCAACTTGTGTATAACAAGGTAGCAATTCTTTTGCATTAAACTTTTTCTCTTTCCATTGGAAAGAGAAAAAAGTAATATCATACATCTTTTATTAAAGTTCCATTGAAAAAAATGTACATCATTGTTCATGAATTTTAAGCAGCCAAATGTGTGATCTCTTTTTCCTGCCTAGTAATTCTTTTTCACTAATAAAGGGAACAACTGCATTCTACTATACCTTAGATTCCATAATTGTTTCTATTTCTAAGATAACAAACATCTTAATTTTGCATTATAAAGTATAATTCTCTCAATGTAGCCACCACTCGAACACATGTTCCCTAATCATTGCTGTCTCTACACCTAAGCATGCACATGGGTGCGTGTGTACAACGTGTATAAATTCCTAAATATATTTGACAAAGACAATCTTCAATTTGTGATACAGATTTTGAATTTTATTTACCATTTTGGTCCTACCCCACTGAACTAAATTGCTTCCTTTGTGTTCTTTTGGTTGTGGTGGTATAATAATATTGGTGGTGGAAGACTTATGATGCAGTGGTTGGTGACATGACCCTGCTAGCAGAGAGACTGCAATATGTGGATTTTACTGTGCCATATGCAGAATCAGGATTGTCCATGGTAGTTCCAGTGAAGTCTCAAGAGTCAACATGGATGTTTCTAAAGCCATTCACCTGGCAAATGTGGGCGGTAACTGGTGCAATCTTGACTTACACTGTGTTAGTAGTTTGGTACCTTGAACGAGAACCTAATCCAGAGTTTCAAGGCAATTGGAAGAGACAATTCAGCACTGCTCTTTGGTTTACCTTCTCCTCCCTATTCTTTGCTCACAGTAAGCATTGTTGCTAAACTTCAATGAATAGCATTCTTTGCTGCACTGAACAAGCTTAATTGTGTGGTGTCAAGCATGTAAAATTACAGGGAAATTTTTTGAAAGGTTTGGATCCAAGAGCACAGGGCCTCTATCTAAGTCCCAATCCCTTTCTTTAATTCTGTCAAAAGTCCTTGAGCAATACTACATAGGATCCATTACCAATTTTGTCTTGTCTCATAGTCAGTATTATGTGTCAATATCAATGCTTGTTAGGAAATCGACTCGTTGTTTTGATCAATCTTACAGGGGAGCAAGTGCATAGCAATTTGTCTCGTGTGGTGATGGCAGTGTGGCTTCTTCTAGTTATGGTTCTGAGCTCAAGCTACACAGCCAGCCTTTCTTCAATGCTAACAGTTCAACAACTGCAGCCAAACGTCACAAGCATCGAGTGGCTGAAGATGAACAATATGAAAATTGGTTGTGATGGTGACTCATTTGTTAGGACATACATAGAGAAAGTTGAAAAGTTCAAGCCAGAAAACATCATCGACATAAATAGTGAATACAATTATGATGGTGCATTCAAAAACAAGTCGATAACAGCAGCTTTTCTCGAACTCCCTTATGAAAAAGTATACATAAGTACTTACTGCAAGGGATATTCTGGCTCCACACCAACCACCAGATTTGGAGGCCTAGGCTTTGTAAGTAATAATGGCATTCCATATCTAACTTTCCTTGTCCTTCTCAAAATTAGGAACAAAAATTGGACACAATATGTCCTCTGCCATGTACTAACAAGCAATATTCGTCTACTTTTACATGGTTAAACATTTAACTTGAATTTTCCTTATCAATCACATTATGCAGATGTTCCAAAAAGGCTCCCCAATGGCCAGAGATTTTTCTAAAGCAATGTTGCAGCTTTCAGAGAACGGAGAACTAACCAACTTGGAAGCACAATGGTTATATCAATCAAACGAGTGCACCAACAACTCAAGCTCCAATGATACACAAAGTCTGAAGCTTGAAAGTTTCTGGGTTCTCTTTGTCATTTCTGGGGTCACATCTACTATCTGTTTACTATTTTCTATCATTCAGTCGCAAGGATTTTCTCAGCTAACTCAAAATATGACTCAAGGCGGCAATGAACTCACAAGTGATATGACAGCTTGGATAAGAACACTTGAATTAGCCAAGCGGATTTATAGCAAAAAGCTTACTCGGGAAACTCATTTGTACGGGCCTAAAATTGGGACACAACAAGATGTAACTGACTGATCCTCCTATGCATCAACAAGATACTGCATCCCCAGCATCAACAGTCATTGTGCTTTCTTCACCACCACCAGATACACAGATGAAAACCCTGGATAATAGATAACTTACAAGAAGGAAAGTACATCTATCTATTAGAGTTCAAGTTCATGATCCTATCATAGGAATGCAATTGCTTTAAGGTGTGAATAGGTATGTTTTTTGTACTGGGGTCAGAATTTAATGACATTCATGAGCAGCTGCTAAATCTCCTTTTGCTCTTGCTAGTTGTGGAAAACAAATCTAGGAATTTTAAACTCGGATCACAGTTCCTATTATTACATCAAATCTTCTTTTTATTTATATAGTTTTAAATTACTGCCAATATTCATCCAAAAAAATTACTTCCATTATTAAATTTTCCTGGTTTGAAGAGTGACTTACCCGTAATTAGTCAGCGGGAGCACCAGGTTTAGTATGGGAAAAGCTTCCTTACAGGTTAGGAAACCTTAAGAATTATAATCATAGAGCCAAGAGGAAATTCATAATTCCTTAGATCTACTTTGCAATTTTCTTTATTTAGGGAGAAAGTGTAACAGCGAACTTGGTCCACGATGATTATAAAATCTCATGATAATTTGAAATTGAAACTTCCTCTCAAATGTAATAAATAAAAAACTTCCTCTAACAAAAGAATTACAATACATGAACATCTAATTGTATGATGAACAACCAAGCAAATGAATCAAATTTACTGATATCCTCTTCCTCATCCTCCCGAGCCCCTGCCCTGAGAACCGCCACTTCTCCCACCACTAGGTAATCCTTGCAGTGCTCTATTAGCAAGTTGATTTTGTAAACCACCACCACCTCGACCCTTCTTTGGTGCAACATTATTGAATCTGTTAGTCAGAGTAGCAGGCCGTTTTGCTCTGCAAGATGGATGGAAAATAACATATAATTGCTCAATTTCAATCACTTATGTTTTTCACGTCCGTATGAGATCTTTAATTAGTCTGACTGATCATATAAAGTTTTAGCGCTATTTACGATCAAGTTCTCCAATTAACAGAAGACAAATGTAAAGTTTTTAAAAACATTCAATTGTGGCGCTAAGCAACAAAAAAAATGTTTATTTGCCATATTATAATAGCAAATACCTAAAATAGCCCAAAAGTTTAGTCCCTCTGATTTGGCAAATACAAAAGAACTTAAGAGTCATAGTAGTAGACGCTCACAAAAGATGATGAGAAAAGTCACTCATCAAATGTTACCTTTACAACCAAAAAAAAAAAAAAAATCATGCCCAGCTGCCTTTGTTGAAGAAGATGCAGTTTTTGTTGCTTCTTTCCAAGAAAGGTTGATGCTCTTATCTCCAATAAAAGAAGGTGCCTTAGAGTGTAATGGCTGACCATGCAAATTTGAATGGAAAAAAAGGCAGAATAGAATATCAGCGACTGAAATACTTTATGCATGAGCTGGCACTGCTAAAGGTTGCATCCATCTTACCTTTGTCATTGCCAGTATGTTACTCCAGGTGCGCAACCCAGTTGTAGTGTTCTGCTTTTGTGGTTTCTGCAACATGGTGTGAAAAATATAAGCATGGTGCACAATGTGATGAAGACAGATAACTATCAAACAATAATAAGACTAAACTCACAATTTTTTCCTTTACTTCCTCTGTTTTAGCAGCTGCCATTGATTTGTTGTGCACAGCCATAACCTGGTTTAACTTCTTCATGGTAGCCCGGGTAAACTCCTCAGTGTTCTTTAATCTAAGAAAAAAATGACCAGAACTAAGAATACAACACAACAACCCCACAGGAAGAATGTACCAAAGGCATGGATTTTTTTTTTTTTGGGGGGGGGGGGGGGAGATAAAAAAGTCAACAATAGAATTGCTTAATGAAACTATTCAGTATTTTCACTTTTCCAAAGTCATTGCAAGTTTGTAACAAGATGAAGGACAAGATAACTATTCAAACATGAATCATGACCGACACTGACAAGAACACAAGCAGCCAATTTCTGAGCGCAATCAGATTCTTATGAAGCTAAGTTCGTTTGATGTGGTAGCTAAGTCCATGTCATTATATTCTTAAATCAAATCTATATGTCTTGATGACTAGGAAAGTTTGCCAATGAGGACAAAGTGGTTTCTGTTGGACTTTATTGCTAAGAGTGAGGTTATAGAAATGTCCCACCAAAAATATCCCAAACAAGTGCCCACATCATGGAACCTCCAACCTACCTAAGGTGCCCTCAAGCACCCCCTGGCAGCCTGACAACCTGATTGACACCAACAAAAAACACTTGTCAATATTCTCTAACAAGCTCACTCCCAGAGCACATACATCCTCTGCTGAGCATCCTCTTGAAGTAGCCAGTGAGACACCTAGCAATCACCTCATGAGAAACCAAACTCTAGGAAGCACAAGAATAAACAGAGCAGGAAAAAAGGGAATTTACCTGTGAATTTCCGCCAATACAGATTACTAGCAAGATTTTATTGGAGTAACCTTCATGTTGAGCCTACTTTACCATCACATTATGTGAACAGGGTAAAACCACTAAATAAGTCTAGTAAATTCTCAATTAGCTAAGGGTATTCTACACTTTCTCAAACAATCACACACCCAAGCACTAAGACCTTTTTGTCAGCTTTAAGACCAATCTCAGGACTTACTTTTTACCGCATGTTTTTCATGTTGTTCCCATCTCAGCCATTCCCTCCATATTTTCTGGAGAAAAATAATAATAAAATAAAATAATTACCTTTTAAGATTCCAAACTTCTACCTAAGTATAATCTCTTCTTGGGGTCCGACCAAGAGTCAAAGGCCAACTTTTCAAACTGATTTTTATTTATATCATGCATGCTTCCCACAAATGTAATCTAAAGTAAGCTATGCGGCATATATCCACGAGCATTATTTGGCTAGCCGCCTTCTCAATATACTCCCTCCAACCCCAGGTATAATAAAACAAATAACTACTTTTCTCAATACCAAGAAAAATTTAATTTTGTTGGTTAAATGATTAAAACAAGCCACAATTTTTTTTTTTTTGGTAAGAAAAAGTCCCTATTAAGGTCATTAAGTGGAGTCACACCTCAATTAATCCATGATAATTAAGGACAAAATGAGAAAGGTGCATTAATTACGCCACTAACTTCCTCCAGTTTTCTTACATTTTGGGACAAAATAAGAGTCTAGCAATCCTCTTATAGATAGGGACAGAGGAAATACGGAAATCACAATATTAATGAGCATTCATAGGCTATAGTTATTTCCCTTCTATTCTCTGTAAATAGTCAAAAGATAGGATTTTATTTCATTTTCCAATTTCTAGACTTGATCCGGTTTGGTCAACAAATGCATACCGTGTATATATTGTACTTCTTGATCAATGGAATATGAGCTCCTTCAAATCCCTTTCATACTCGCAATATGCAGCTACATCAAAGTATGAATCATTTACCTGCTTTCAACCCCTTCACAACACAACTAATTCACAGAAATTCTTAACTATGCTTGGCTCCATAAAGTGACAAGAATTTCCAGAAAAATAATGTTAATCAAGAAATCTACACTTTCACATGTGAATAAAAACTGAATCATTTTCATAATGCAAAATTAAAAGATAACTTAGTTATTTAATATATACAGATTGGTATAAGAAAGATGATACGTCTCAGTAAAATCCTGTAAATGCGCTGAAAAGTCCTCTCCAAGCCTATCAGATGGCTGGCCAGTAACAATCTTGTAACCACATAAACTATTTGTGGCATTAGGAATCTATAACAGCCAAAATCAGACAATAGCTCAGAAGTAGCTTACTCAACAGTGTAATATTTCTGCAAGGCTGATCCAATTACCAGGAAAGAAAGCCGGTTTTAGATGATGAAGAGGTCAAGGAAACAGGAAATGTTAAATGTTAAATCACTGTAAATGATTATGATGTTGAAAAATCAAAATAGTAAGCTGGTACGGACAACTATCAAGATTATAAATAAACTTTAAAAAGATAAAGTTATCACTTTAAATTTATATGATAGAATGGTCCACCAACAAGTAGAACTGTACAAGCATAAATTTATATGAGGCAACATCACACTTTTAAATATTTTAATTATATTTCACAGCTTTATAATAATAATTCTAATTAAATTAGAATCTCATCATTGATCCCCTTCCATTCTTGTTAAATTAGAATATTCCTCCAATGTTGTCATTCTATTTCACAAAATTTCCGCAAATCTCCATAGTTTGTTTTGCAACAAAATCACCGCACATATTGTCATAGGAAATATGAAATGGATATTGCTTTCGAAATTAACATACCCCATAAATATAATATTGAAAAAATGGGAAGGGATAACGTTTATGGGATTACTGTCACAAGGTTAGAAATTATTTAAACCCAATTAACATACTCATTGACCATATCCTTTTTTTTTTTTTTTTTTTTGCCAGTGCATTAACCATATCCAATAAAACTTATTCCAACGTAAGTGATTAATTCACCAACAGAACACTCAATATCAACCAAAAGCAATATATTAACAATTCTAATTAAAATTTCTCCCATGACGATGTCAATAATACCAGAGGGCAAGTCAGCGAATAAACTATAGTATTAAATTTTATTTGGCAACTTTCCAATGACAATAATTCATCAATGCTATATAAGTGAGTAACACAATTACAAAATCTCAGATCCAATAATGAGAGTTTAAAAATTAACCGAATGCGATTTTCTGAAATATACCAATCAAATCTATACGAAGGTAAAACTAAGTTCTTATTAATTCAATGTTACATATGGATATATATACATGGAGTTGCATTTGAACTATTCAATATGAATTCGACATGTCGTTCCTACCATTCCTAACTCTACGACTTTTCTACATGTGCTTCCTGACGGTAAGGGATTATCGTTGACTTCTACGTCTAACACTCCCTCTCAAGTTGGAGCATATATATTGATCATGCCCAACTTGTTACAAAGATATTTAACCCGTATCCCATGTAAGGCTTTTGTCAGAAGATCTGCCAGTTGGTCGTTGGATCGTATGTGCCATGTAGATACAATATTTTCTTTGATCTTATCATGAATAAAATGACAATCAATCTCAATATGTTTTGTTCGTTCATGGAACACAAAATTTGAAGCTATATGAAGTGTTGCTTTATTGTCACACCATAGTTTTGCAGGCAATGTCGTGGTAATGCTAATTTCTTTCAAGAGTTGAAATACCCACACAATTTCTTGTAATGACTGTAACATGGCTCTGTATTCTGCTTCTGCACTTGATTTTGACACAACTAATTGCTTCTTACTTCTCCAAGATATCAAATTTTCACCAACAAACACACAATAACCAGTAGTGGATCGTCTTGTGGCTTTAGATCCTGCATGATCCACATCACAGAAACACTCGACTTTAGTGTGCCCATAATCTGTATAAAGAATACCAAGACCTGGAGAACCTTTCAAATAATGCAAGATATGTTCTAAAGCTTCCCATTGAGCCACTGTTGGTGATGCCATGAATTGGCTGAGCCTGCTGAGTGAGAATGTTATATCAGGACGAGTTACTGTCAGATAATTCAACTTCCTAATGAGTCTTCTATATCTTTCAGGAAATTCAAATGGCTTCAGTTTCTCTAGATCAATCTTCTTTTTCAAGTCATCAGGAAGTTCATCAAACATACTAGCATCAAGATCCAGGAAAGGATTCGGAATCATAGGGATGCTACTTGGTACAGCTCCAAGCTTTCCAGTCTCTTTTAAGAGATCAAGAACATACTTCCTTTGAGTTAAAAGAATACCTTTCTTGCTTCTCAAAACTTCAATACCAAGAAAGTACTTTAATGATCCCAAATCTTTTGTCTAGAAATGGGAATTCAAAAGACTCTAAGTTCTGAGATTCCGGAAATGTTACTCCCTGTAATCACAATATCATCAACGTATACTACTAAAAGAATCATGCCTGCATCAGATTGCAGGTAGAATACAGAGTGATCGCGCTTGCTTTGACTTAATCCAAACTTCTTGACGACATCATAGAATCTATAAAACCAGGCACGAGGGCTTTGCTTTAGACCATACAATGATTTCTGGAGATAACACACTTTCCTATTCTCCCCCTGAGCAACGAATCCAGGTGTTTGCTCCATATAAACTTCTTCAAGGAGATCTCCATTCAGAAATGCATTCTTAACATCTAACTGATGTAAATCCCAATGATATGTGGCAGCGAAGGAGATAAGAAGATGAACAGGGGTGAGCTTAGCAACAGGAGAGAAAGTCTCAGAGTAATCATTACCATAAGTTTGTGCATACCCTTTGGCAACTAGTCAAGCTTTTAACCGTTCCAAAGAACTATCGACCTTAGTTTTAATAACAAACACCCATTTACATCCAATAGCCTTCTTCCCAGGAGGTAGATCAACAAGAGTCCAGGTACCAGTGTTTTCAAGGGCAACAAGTTCTTCTTCCATCGTGGTTCGCCAACCAGGATGAGTCAAGGCTTGATGAAGTGTAGGAGGAGTGGAGATGGAACCAAGGGTGGCAACAAGCGAAGAAGAAGTAGGGGACAAATTCTGGTAAGACACAAAAGAAGAAATAGGATAGGTACAGTCTGCATATCTTCTGGGAGGACAACGATAACGTGTACCTTTCCGAAGTGCAATTGGTAGGTCAGAAGATGGATCAACAGCAAGATCAGAGTCAACTAGGTCAGGGGTAGCAATGGGAGGTTCTGGGGAGTTAGAAACATAGGAGTCATGACTAGAATCTGTCGGTGAAGCAGTGACTGGTGTTGGCAAAACATTGGTAGCATCATCATCATTGATGATATCAGGTTCTGGAACAGCAGCTTGTACTGGTGAGAAAGGAGTATGGTAAACCAAGACATCATCAGACTCAACACTAACAGAAGCAGAGGAAGTCGAAGAAGTAAAGAAAGGAGAAGACTCATGAAAGGTCACATCAGTGGACACAAGGTAACGACTAAGATCAGGAGAGTAACACCTATAACCTTTTTGAACTCGAGAATAGCCAAGAAAGACACATCTAAGAGACTTGGGATCAAGTTTGCTAACACCAGGACGGACATCCCGAATAAAAAAAACACAACCAAAGATCTTAGGATCAATAGGAAACAACTTAGTTGTGGGGAAGAGAGTGGAATACGGAATAGTCCCACCAAGAACAGCGGAAGGCATGCGATTAATGAGAAAACATGCAGTAGATACAGCATCAGCCTAAAAATGTTTAGGGGCAGAGGAATGAAACATGAGAGCTCATGCAGTTTCTAAAAGATGTCGATTTTTTCTTTCAGCAAGACCATTTTGAGCAGGGGTATCAACACACGAGGATTGGTGAAGAATACCATGACTTTTCATGTAATCGGTGAATGGTGCGGAAAAATATTCTTTTGCATTATCACTTCATAAGATTTTCACAGGAGTGTTAAACTGGGTTTGAATTTCAGCACAGAAATAACAAAAATGGGTAAACAATTCAGAACGCTGTTTCATTAAGTCAAGCCAGGTGATTCGAGAAAAAATCATCAACAAAAGTGACAAAATAACGATAACCAATTTGAGACATAACTGAACAAGGACCCCAAACATCAGAATGTACTAACTCAAAGGGGGACGCAGCCCGTTTATTGATGCGAGGTGCCAAATGAACACGATGGTGTTTGGCAAACTGACATGACTCACAATTTAAAGTAGACACAGAAGAAAACTGAGGATACAATTTTCCGAGAGAGGACAACGACATATGACCTAAATGACAATGAACTTCAAAGAGAGACGACCCACCAGAACAAGCAACAGAACGTGGCACCTGATCATCAAGGATGTAATGTCCACCAGATTCATAGCCTCTACCAATAATCTGCTTCGTCGATAGATCCTGAATTAAACAATAGTCAAGGAAGAGTAAGATAAAGTAGTTCAAATGACCGAGTGAGTTTACTTGGAGATAAAAGGTTGAAGGTGAGATCAGGAACATTAAGAATAGAAGATAATGAGAGGGATGTTGTAGGTTGAACAGTGCCGGAGCCAGTAACATGGACAGAAGAGCTATTGGCGACACATATGGATGACGGGTTGGCATAGGGGGTATATGAAGAGAATAAGTGATGATTACCTGTCATGTGATTGGTGGCACCAGAATCAATGACCCACTTAGTTGAAGCAATAGTAAGACCAGAGGACAGAGTACCTATGGCTAGGGCCCCTGCAGAAGAAGATCCAGATCCAGAATTAGAGGTACCAGGTGTCTGGGCAATATGAGCAAGACCACGCTGTTGATCACGCTGCTGTTTATTTTACAATTTTTGACAATTTTTCTTAATATGTCCAGGTTCTTTGCAATAATTGCATATAATACTACCAGAAGTCATTATAGGAGGATTGTTGTTTTGTTTGTACCCATAATTCATGTTCTCAAAGGGACCACACCAAGCTAGAGCACTTGCAGTTGGATCAACAGAAGAGTGAATCAGGCTATTAGCACGAAGAACTCGGGAGAAAACATCTTCAAGAGAAGGAAGTTCTTGACTAGACAGAATCTGAGAACGAATAGTCTCATAAGACGGATTGAGAGCTTCAAGGAAACTTATGATAGCCTGAAGTTCCAAATTCTTAATACGAGTTGAGAGATCTGCCTGTGGAGACATGACAACCTTCATTTCTTCATACATCCTCTTGAAATCCAAGAAGAAATCTTTCAATGAACGGTCTTGCTGTTGGGAATGATAAAAACCTTTATAAACTTCATAAATCCAAGTAATATTTCCTTTGCTAGAAAACATAAATTCAAGATAACTCATAATTTCTTTGACAGTGTTACAATGGCTAACAGAAGATAGAATCCGTGGTTCAATAGAATTTCGGATTTGAAACAGAAGTCGAGCATCTGCTCTCTGCCAAGTCAAAAGTTTGGTTTCATCACCAGAAAGAGGATCTTCAGTTAAATGAGTTTCCATCTCAATTCCCAAAATATAAACTCTAACGTTTTGTTCCAATCACTATAATTTGTCCAATTTAACTGTGAAGCAGTAATCTTTGCAGACGTAGGCAACATATCAGAATTTTTAGAATCATCCATAATGTAAATTGAATAGGGGTACACGACCAATTCGCACAAAATAACAAGATCAACAAATGAGCAGGAAAGGTCACGATATTCCACAAACAAACAAAGCTTCTAATTAATTCCACTGAACCCACAGAGAGATAGAGTCAAGATATATACCTCAATTAATCCAAGGGCCCGCAGACAGAAATATTGACTCAGAATTATGAAGTTATCAACAAATGGAAACTCACGGATGTTGGAATCGGGTGCGAGGAATAAAGCTCAAAAAACAAACTATCTCGAATCGTCACGAAACTTCAGGAGGAGGAAGAGGAAGCTGAGTCGATCAGTCTACAACAATCGCCGTCTCAAAAGGTGGCCGGAACAGTGCACGTGTAACCCCCTTCCCACCTTTGGCCGGGATTTAGTTCTTAAACTCATACTTAAGTTGTAATTAGAGACCATAATGAAATTGGGACTTAATAAGATACTCATTTGCCCAAAAATCGAATTTGCAAAAACATTTTTCAAAACTTATTCACAATGGTCTCAAGTTCTCAATACAAAATAATACTGGCCTGAACAGGTAGATTCCATTTACAATATCAGAGTGCACATAAATTCCCGACTCACTCGGGTTCCATTCATTAGATAAGGGATTTACAAAGGCACCAAGCCACAATTCAATACCCTTAACTTGGGGATTACACAAAATCTATATATCCAATTCCAAAATCTACAATGATAACCATTAATTCCAGAATACACTCCTAAACAGGAGCTCTAACTACTTTTCGTCGCCCGTTTGCCTCCCGATCCTTCGGCCCTGTCTAAAAGGTTTAATTTTGGGAGAGTGAGATTCTAAAGAATCCCCGTAGTAACAAGTCAATCATATAATGTACAACAATAATGCATGTAATCAAATCATCATCCACACAAGCAACTACAACGGCAGTTGCAGCGGCAATGGTTAGTATGACACATGTCATCCCTGACGATTGCTCACGCTGAATTGCTCACGCTGTATTGCATCACAACAGTCAACACAGTATAATTCACCACAGCTGGGATCCATATAAAGCATATCATATTCGCAAGCCACATAGGCAAGATACACACACACAGCCCACGGCTGGTTTTCACATACGCCGCCCCCACGGGTCGGATTCATAAAGATCCATGTCGATTACGACGGCAGTCCAACGGCCGAACTAGAGATGACCACTGTCGCTCCCTATACGGCTCACGCTGACCTGCTCGCGCCGTAATGGACCATGGCACACATTTCACAAGTTCAATGATAAGATATGCATACCAAAACATCATACAAGATATGAGAGAAAAGTCACTACCTGAGTTCTCCCGGGCGTTCCTTGGCACCGGTCTCTCCCGCGTCGGGCAAATATCAAATCCTATTTTCACAATTAGGGACGAAGAGTTATTCTCTATTCCAAGACTTGATTCACTTTATAATGCTTAATTGGTTATCATTATTTCTCTTTTAGAGTCATTAAACACCCCTAACAACACTCCTAAAGGGTAGGAAGAACTATCCCAAAGATCCCCTTTTGGAAGCACAAAACTGAGATTTTACACTGATTCACTCGAGCACAGATGACCATGCTCGAGCACAGATGTACGGACACTCGAGTGAAAACGGCTTCACTCGAGTGATGGTACGGACATCACCCGGGCACAAGAGAGAGTGAGAGGCAGCGAGTGAACACCCGAGAGCACAAGAGAGTTTTCAGAAGCAGGCTCACTCGAGCACAAATGCCCTCACTCGAGCACACGTACGGAAATCACTTCAAGCACAAGGAAGTGAGACAGAAAGCACACGCCCGAGAGCACCATCCCACACTAGAAGCACAAGCTCACTCGAGCACACACGGCTCACTCGAGCACGGTGCCCATACCCGAGAGTGAGAAGGCACACCCGTGCACCTACTCGCGAGTGACAACCCGAGAAGCAAGCCCTTTGGTGTCAAATACACTCATCACTCGAGCACAAAATCCTCACTCGAGTGATGTTCATCCCTCACTCGTGAGTGAGGCTATGCTTGCTATGACCCAGAAAGTGCAATAAGAACACAGAAAGCAAGAAACGAGAATTGCACTACCGCACTCGAGCAGACCCATCTCTGCTCGGGTGATATTCATCCCTCACTCGAGCAGACCCATCTCTGCTCGAGTGATGTTCATCCTTCACTCGAGCAGACCCATCCCTGCTCGAGTGAATCCCTCAGATAGCAGAAAACGCAGAAACAGAGACACACTCCTTAACCTTTGCCCAATTGATTCCTATGGATACAAAACTTAACCCAAAGCCATTCCCACTCAAAAACACCCAACAAACTCAATGGAATACTCAGAATCATCAAAATCCTACTCCATTATCATGCTTTGGGTTTTGGGCAACAATTTCATCAAAATTCCCATTTCATCCTATCATCATATTTCAATCTCTAATCAATCTATCTAACATAAACTCATTCCAAAATGTCATTCTCATGCCATAAACATACCAAATGAACAGTGGCACTCATCTTCATGATTAGGCCAAAATTCCCAGAATTTATAAACTACTTCAAATGGTATAAAATATAGATAGATAGATTAGATTCACTCACCTTATCAACTTCTCCAAAGAGAGTTCTTGATCCACCACTTCCCAAATTTTCGTGTAGCACCAATCAACACCAAATGGCTACATTATACACACCAAATTGAAGCCCATGATTCAAGGATCAACATTTAAGAATGGTGTTTGAGCAATGGAGATGATTTACTTACCCAAAAATCAAGCTTTTCCCTCCTTCCTTTGGGCACAAAACTGACGAGAGAGAGAAAAGAGAGAGAGCACGAGAGAGAGAAAGAAATGGAGAGATGGAGTGAGAGAGAGAAAAGAGAAAAAGTGTTCCCTTGTCCTCATATGATCTCATCCAATGGCCACCACAATGCCACATGTCGACATCTCATGCATTCCCTCAATGAGCTCACCACATCACAACACATAGGATTCCAACCCACGGTCAAGGAATCACCACCCTTGATCTTAAATACCACACATATACACTAATATTTCCAATTTCCACTAATTATGACATTAATTAATATAGTCATAAAACACATAATAATTCCAATAAATTCATAATTATCATTAATAATCATGATTATCCCTTAATCAAAAATTGGGATATTACAGCACGCGTGCGGCGCATGGCTTGGGACGGCGGTGATGGTGGTGGTGCGTGGAAGCTCACGCGCGGTCGGATGGAGGCCGGATTCTGGGTTCTGGCCTACTTGACGCTGGGGAATGTGATGGAGTGGCGCGTGTTTCTTAATGATGCACTGAAGAAGGCGGATCTGGATTGAACGGAAGTGTTGAAACAAGAGTCTTCACCGGAAACAATGGAGCTTTGGCCGGAAGAAGAAGAAGACAGAAAAAACAGAGAAGAACGGAAGCAAACCAAGCTCTGGTTCCATGTACGAAGGTAAAACTAAATTCTTATTAATTCAATGTTACATATGAATATATATACAAGGAGTTGTATTTGAACTATTCAATATGAATTCGACATGTTGTTCCTACCATTCCTAACTCTACGACTTTTCTACATGTGCTTCCTGACGGTAAGAAATTATCGTTGACTTCTACATCTAACAAAATCAAACAGAATATGTTTCGGGCATATGGAGGAGTTTACTTCTTGCCTCTTGGCATGCCCATCAAAGCATTAGTCAGGTCTTTGGCAGGAGGTTACAACCATTTGAAACCAAATATACTCATTAAACAATAAAGCCTCCAACAGAAATAAATTAATTTTTCGACAAGATAGGAAATTGCTAACACAGGATAATAGTATCTGCGGGAACATAAATAATGTCTTGACAAACCTCGTCTTGCCCATGAATAACAAATCACCTTATCATTTTAAAACCCAACAAACAAATATTTCTGAATAATAAACACAAAAATTTGGAGAGCAACCGTATCTCACATTCTAACTATTACAATTATTAAGAACCATAAATATCACAAAATTCATAACAGAAAATTATATCATCAATCACAACGAGTATCAGAAATAAATTAAGATAATACTCGATCGGTTGCCAAAATGTCATGTGATAATCATTATCACTATTCAGATAACCGGACTGAACTGACCGGTCGGACAGTCGGCCGGTCAATGAAGTGGGCTGGATATATGCGTTGAACAATTTTTCTGAGAGAGCCATTTTGAGCCGTCATTTAGCCGGTTTTGAGCTGTCAACTGTTATTGAGCTGGAAACCAGACCAGTTTTTCAAAAACTATCCGGCTCAATAAAAAACCAGGAAAAAAAAATTTCTGCAAATTTTTTTTTTATATTTGATGCTAAAAAAATTAAAAAAGGACATATAAATTTTAAACATGTTACTTTATTTTATTTATATTATATGTTACTAATTTTAATTATTTGGTTTGTTGCAAACTATTTTATAAAAATGCTTTTGAAGAAAAAGGCAATGAGATTTATTTTCAAGTTAAGGATAAATTAGAAGCACTAGGATTAGATTAAAGGTCTTGATTTTGGGTCATTTCCTCAAGAAGTTGATAACATTTACCACTCTAGTCGTATTTATAAGTTCATTTTAACTAAATTTCACATACCAAGGAGAGATAGTTAACTCAATGATTATGGGGTAAATTTACAACTATGCTCTCATTTATGAATGGGTACTTTTCAACTCTTTCTTCTCTATCTATTTTTAAATTATTTCTTCATTTGTACAATAAATAGGGGTAAAATTGTCACAATCTCATTTATTACACTGAAACTAGATTTATAAATATGACCAAATTTTTTTTATCGAAAAAAACTATTAAATAGGACTAGAGTAGTATGGTCTAAATATCTTTCAAGAAACTCATGTTTGGATGAATCAAGAGCCACCAATATTTGACAAGTCATGAAATCATTATTGTTAATATATTTTGTTAGATTGATGATTGATTTAATGGTCTTCCTTAAATGATATTTTGTGACTTTATTAACTTCATATAAAATTAGACGGAAGATTAATTGTAATATACAATATATATTATTTTAAATTTAATTATCATGTCACTGGTCCAACCAAACGGCTCGACCATTCCAACCGGTTCAACCATGACCCCTAACTTTTTCAGCTTGACATTCAGTCTGGCTTTTAAAACATTGATCATTACCTTCAATTTATTAAGTTAATGTTCATTAAATTCTCATTAAAATAAAAATAAATAATAGGAGATCTATAGTCAATGAGGGATAGTAGGAGATTAGCAAAATTCAAGGAGAGATAATAGGAGATTTACCAATTACTCTATTAATCGAATTAATATATTTATTAACAATAAGGCCTCCAACAGAAATAAATTCACCACTAATATTCTGGTTAATGTCCTAAAACCGCGCGTACCTGCACCTTATTGCGATTTGATCAAGATAAAAAATATATATATTCGGCTCGCTCTTATGCTTCATCATCTTCCCGAGCGATCGTCTTTTCTGAGGCATACAGCCATCTTTGTTTTGCCTAAGTTGTTTTTTTTGTTTTTCCCCCTCCTCCTCAAAGATCTGTTTAGTTAATCCTTAGAAAGCAATATGATATGATTAATCCTACTGGTTCTCCGTTGAAGAACCAGGAGTTCATTTGACTAGGATGTGAAAAAGGGCACTTATCTGTATGAAACTTATTTCAGCATTGTCAGTTGTTATTAATATAATCAATTATATTCAGTTGTTTTTTCTATAATTTAAGTTTAATTTCTATTAATGTTGTATTCTTTGTAAAGTAGATCTCTAGCTGTTGAAGTTATTGGAAGCCAAACTTAAGTTCCTTAAGTTTCAATCATATCATTTGTAATAATTCACAATCACCCAACCACTAACATTAATCATATTAACACCTAATCTTAACTCTATGCGCAGGATCCACTACTCGATATTTGTGAGCTAAGCTACAGCTCTCACAAAGAGAACGTTAAAGTGAGGGGTGACGTGAAATACTAGCAAGGAAGGAAAGTTCCAGTCTAAATTACAAGTATACTAGAGTTATACTAGAATAATAACATACATGTGCATCATACTATACTAATAATTCTTGATATGGAAGATAATATAGTACAAATCTCAATAAGTGATAAATATGCCGTAAGAGTCATATGAGAATTCTTACCCCTATTTTTGCCTTCCACATTAAGGCGAAGGATTGTTTATTAGGAAGGATAAGTTTTATATGTCGCCTCCTTGCCCTATTCCCGGGCGTAGGAATTGGCATTTTAGGGACTAACAATTACCACATGATAATAAAAGAAAAGATCATACATTTCCATTTGAAGCTCAATATCAACATCCCCAAACTCAAGATCAAGTCAAGGCGTGCACGTCATTCGTAAATAAAATCATAAATATCCAATTGCCAATATATATAAAATAAGGCGTAATGCACTAGAATAACATTTTTTTTCCCGCATCATGCATGGGTAGATTATACAGGTCAACTGATAACTACAAGTACATATAAATGTATTCCAAATCCATTTCCCAAATCCATGCATTTAGGGACTTATATTTTAATTAGAGATATTACTGAAAACAAGCAATAATTGCACATTAAAATTTGAATCATCCTTGTTTTTGGTAAATGTCTGGATTTATATTTAGGGACAAAGTGAAAATTCAGATTAAGAAGAAATAACCATAAATGAAGTACTTCCAAATTAGATGTCAGGTAAGAATCTTCTTGATGAAGCAAACTGTAGGGACTATGGTCCATTCACATTATTGATGAAAGCAAACCATGTGGCTGTGACCCATTCAAATTTTAGAAACGTGTGGCCCGGGGTCTTTTGTCCCTTTGACAAGGTAGTGTCTAGATATTTTGAGGAGCAAGGTAGAATCATAATTAACATGATCTTATCAATATTATGGCAAGCACAATCCGCCCTTAAAAAAGAAGAAGCATGGAGCTAGTGCTTATATTAATATGGATCATCCAGATTCATTTTGAATGATACAGATTCAATTTGACATTTCTTAATGTTTTCAACAATTTCTCATTTTAATATATACATAATTTAAAATAAAAATAATTTTATAACGGAACATTTTTAAAAAAAATAAATCTATCACTGTAAAGATTACAAATAAAATTGAAGACCTATCATATCACATAAAATTAATATGAACCATCTAAATCAGAGATTGATGTGATGAAAATCCCTATAATCATCCTTGAATATTGAAGACCTAACATAGCGAGCTCATCCCATGAAATTTACATCATATGGTTAAAAAAAATTCATTTTTTTCTACTAGTTTGAGTCACAAAATTATTTATTAAGATTTTACAATAAACACTGGTGGAAAAATCTATTTTAAGACCAGTTAAAAACGACATTTTAGACCAGTTCTGGATTCGGTCTTGATACAGCCGGCCTTAAAAGTCTGCTACTTTTTACCCAGCAAGTCATTTCCCCTGTTTTACATTTCACTCAGCAAGCAGTCATTTCAATGACATCCAAATAAATTCTTCTCTTACACAGTTTAACAAACATCTTATACAAATCACATACATGACAATCCAAAACGCAAGTAGACATAGATTCACCCATATCTGTTGATATACATGTAGTAGCATAGATGGAAATTAAAAATTAGAACCACCTGAATCAAATGAATTAGCATCAACAATAGGCCTTGGAAAAAAAAGCATCAACAATAGGCAAGAGACCCTTTAACTTAGACTTAGACAAATTAAGCTCGTTCTTTGCATTTGAGTAGGCCCTCACGTGCCTTCATCCTATATGAATTTAAATATGCATGCAAAAAATAGTTATTCTTCTAGTTTCTAAATAATGAAACAGTAAGTTTGTAACAACATTGATTCACAGCATACTAATTCACGTTGCCTCTAAGAGTGTTTATTTCTCCATTGTGACCTAATATGCGCATAGGTTGAGCTTGGTCTCAGCTAAGACACCTCATTTGCTTCATTTTCATGTGACGACAAAAAAAAAAAAAGTAGTTTTATATATACCAATGCAACAACAATATACATGATAATTATTTTAGCTAACTAACCTTCAAAGTAGTTTTATAAAGGGATATTCTCCCATATCCCTTCATGATGATCGTTTCTTGTGCCATGTTCATTGTCTGCTTCATCTTCTTCATTCAATTCTGGTAGACCCCTAAAAAAAGGAGTCTCAAAAAGATCATTCATTGAACAACTTTCCTGATTAATGTCAATGACCTTTTTTCCTTGGAGAGCTACAGACCACATTTTATTTTCTTGATTGGTAACATAGCACACTTATTTCATTTGATATGCCATAATAAAAGGTTCATCTCCAAAACTTCTACTAATCAGATCAACCAATGTAAATCCCAACTGATCAATCATCACGCCATTGTTGACATCAACCCACTTGCATTTGAAAATGGGAAATTTAATTTTAACATAATCAACCACCCAAATCTCTTCAATAACCCCATAATAAGGTACTGCTGCCAATCTAGGGTTCTTATCTTTCGAGCTTGAGAAGTGCATAGATTCAGCACTAACATAACCCCACTATTCTGGACGGTGCTCCTATCATCAAGGGACTTCATGTAAAACGTATAACCATTGATCACAAATGAAGTCCAAGTTATGACATCAACCTCAGGACCATGTGCTAACCATTTTATTGTATCAGAAATACATTCTTCTCCATCAACCTTTTGTTTGAACCAATGTGCAAAACTTTTGTTATGCACCCTAATTAACCTTTGTTCGGTCATTCGACTATTTTCTTTTCGAATAATTTCTTTATGAGTATTAATGTAATTTTGAACTTCATCAACATTATTCAAGATGTACAAGTGGACTTGTTGCAATTCATCAGAATCAACACTTTTTACATTTGCCCCGCGTCTAGCCCCTTCTTCATCATGACGTTCAGGAAGCTCAATATGTCTTCCATTTGACAGGTAATCTTGACAAAACTCCATGACTTCTTCAGAAACATATTTCTGAACAATAGATGTTTCATGCCGATTTGCATTCTTCACATACCCTTTTAGGATTTTCATAGTTCTTTCAATTGGGTATATCCACTGTAAATAGATAGGGCAACACAACTTTATCTCCTTTACCAGATGAACAATTAGATATACCATGATGTCAAAAAAAAGAAGGAAGAAAAAGCTTTTCAAGCTGGTACAAGATCAGATATCCTTCATTTTCCAGCTCATCCAATCTTTCTATCTCAATGACTTTGCTACAAATAGCATTGAAAAAAAAAGTCTAGTCAAAATATGTTTAAGATCATATTCAGCAATGCCACGAATAGCTACTGGGAGTAGTTGTTGCATTAAGACATGATAATCATAAGACTTTCGCCCTACTAACTTCAAATCTTTCATCGACACAAGCTTACTTAAATTTAAAGAATACCCTGAAGGAACTTTCATACCATGTAAACACTCACAAAAGCTTCTTTTCTCATCCTTAGACAAAGTATGAGCAGCTGGAGGACAAAAAGTTCTCTTACTATATGGCTTTGGATGCAAGTCTTCTCGTATCCCCATTTCTTGCAAATCTAATCTTGCCTTCACACCATCCTTAGAACTACCTTGTATGTTAAGCAGTGTCCCAACAATACTATCATATACATTTTTCTCCACATGCATGAAATTAATACAGTGTCTAACATCAAGATTGGGCCAATATGGAAGATTGAAGAAGACAGACCTCTTTTTCCATTTATTTTTTTCATTACTATTCTTTGTAGTTTTACCAAAGATAACATTGATATTTTTCACCTTTTCATAAACTTGCTCCCCAGTCAATGCCTTCGGAGCATCTTCAAACTCTTGTCCACCAAAAAAACTTTCTTTAATCTAGGATATGGGTGACCTCGTCTAAGAAATCTCCTATGACCAAGATAAACTGTCTTTCTTTCATGTTGAAGTTGATGGTAGCATGTTCCTTCTTCACAAATCGAACATGCTTTATGACCTTTTTCATATGCAGTGAAGTTATTTATAGTACAAAAGATCATGGCTCACATTCTAAAAACCTCCTTCTTGTTCGCTTTAAAAATATCAACACCTTCATCCCACAACTCTTTCATGTCTTCAATCAAGGGTTCTAGGTAAACATCTATATCATTTTCGGGTTGTTTTGGTCCCAAAATCAACATAGACAACATGATGTACTTTCATTTCATGCATAACAAAGGAGATAAGTTGTAAATTACCAACATAATAGGCCATGAACTATGTATATTGCTCAGGCTACCAAAAGGATTTATGTCATCCATGCTAAGCCCAAGCCTAAGGTTCCTAGGTTCTTCACTGAAGGCAGGAAATAATTGATTGATTTTCTCCATTGTGAAGAATCAGTCGGATCTTGAAGCTTTCCATCGGATATCCTCTCATCCACATGCCATCTCAAATTCTTTGCATCATTTTCATTAGCAAACAAGTGCTTAAACCTTGGTATGACTGGAAGATACCATAACACTTTTGCAGGGGCGTTATTTGTTTTGTACCTCGAGGTTTCACATATCGGACATTGTTGTTCCTCTTCATACTCTTTTCTATACAATATACAATCATTAGGGCATGCATGGATCTTTTTATACTTCATCCCTAGTGGACACAGTATTTTCTTAGCATCATAGTATCGAGAAGGCAACACATTATCATCTGGAAGCATGTCTTTAAAAACCTCAAGCTTTCTGAAAAACTCTTATCGCTCCATCCGTGTCGTGCTTTCAAGCTTACCAATTTCAATACTGCTTTCAACAATTGGTATTTTTGACATCCCGGGTACAGTGGTGTCTCAGCATCACTGCACATATTACCATATGCATGTGATTGCTCAAAAGCCTCTTCTCCTATATCATGAATAATATCCTCTATCCGATCATCCGTATCCATGTCATTATTATCAAAGCTCACTCCCCCCTGTTCAGATGAACTTGGCATTTCTAATTCTTCACCATGCCATACCCATATTGTATAACTCTTACAAAATCCTTCACAAATTAAATGTGTATATATATCTGCAGCACTTTGTCGCTTCTCATTCAAACATACTACACAAGGGCAATAAAACTTCCCACTACCATCATCAACATTTCTTCTAGTGGAGTCTAAAAAACCACCTCACCCCATTATCATATTCAACACTCGTTCGTTTAACTTTTATCCAACTATGATCCATATATATATATCTCAACACTTGTAGCACCCTATATCCAACAGCAAAAGGATAAACAAAAAAAAACGACCACCATAAAGTTTTAGAGATTTTAACGAATTTTAAAATACACCATTTGAAAGTAGTAAAAAAATAGAACTTAGAATCAAACAATCACACTAGACACTGACAATAACATTGACAATCACACTAAACCAATAACACCGATAATCAAACAATCACACTAAATTAAAACAAAATTAAACTTAGAATGGTATTACTCCAAACCAATTATCACAAGTCAAAGAGCACCTTATTTAGTTTTGGTCTAAAACAAGAAAAACGTATATAGTAATAAAGTCATCATTACACAGTTTTTCCTTTAAACTTGATTACATTTTTCTGCAATTATTTCGTGTCTAACCACTATATAATGTCATAGTTAATATTGTTGAGAATAGCAAAAACAAGTTGAAAGTTGAGGGTTTTAATTAACACAACACTAACATGATTGAAGACTAAGGAGTGAGCTTCTACCCAAAGTCATGATGGCAAAGGGAAGTCACGACAGAGGAGAATGGTCACTATGGAGAATAGAGGTGGTGGCGGAAGAGAGTGACGGTGATCAAAGAATAACGACGAGGAACACATCAACGACAACGGTAATGACGGAGGAGAGTGGAGCAAAAGAGGAACGGGGAGTGATAGAGAAGTTCAAAACAAGCAATGACAAAACTCACAGAGAAATGGCGACAAGAGAAGAAAGGGTTTAGAGCGTGGGATCTGGGCGCGTGGGAGTGAAAATCTCACCTTTTATACCAGTTTTCCATTAAAATTGGTCTTAAAATAGTGAAAAAATAATAATTTTAAAAAAATTTCATATTTAAGACTGATTTTTATAAAAAAAAATGGTCTTAAATATAACATTTAAGATTGGTTCTTCTTAAAACTGGTCTTAAATATTTTATATTTAAGACCGGTTTTTATAGAAACCGGTCTTAAAAATTAAAAAATTTTAAATTTTAAAAAATTTTCATATTTTAAAACTGGTTTATTTATAACCGGTTTAGATAAGTTTTTATTTAAAACCGGTTTTATTTATAATCGGTCTTAAAAGTTAAAAATTTTTTACATTTTAATATTTTAAGATCGGTTTTATTTATATCCGGTCTAAATAAATTTTTTAAGACCGGTTATTTTTAGAACCGGTCTTAGAAGTTCTATATATTTACAAAACTGCCACCGGTCAAATTTTTAAGACCTTATCTTCTAGAACCGGTCTAAATGTGGCAGTCTAAAAAGGGAATTTTGTATTAGTGAAAATAATGGTAATACTTTTACTCTCAATAAGTAATAGACTTAATGCATTCAATTTAATTATCTAATAATATAGGTTTTCTTCCTAATAATGATAAAATAATGTGGTTGATCTTAGGTAAACTTTAGACAATCTTAAAAATTTAAAAATTATTATTTCAGCACTGGTAGATGTTAATATCATCAATTATATTCATTTTTTTTCTATACTATAAGTTATCTATTGATATTATATTCTTTGCAAAGGGATCTCTCCTCTAGCTGTTGAAGCTAGAAGTCAAGCTTAAGTTCCAATCACATTATCATACACAATTACCCAACCACTAATATTATTTGTATGTGGTCTCTTCTTTCCACCATTTGTCTCATCCTTTTCTTCTTATTCAACTCTCTCTCCGTCAATCACTTCCTTATCCGTCGAACAAATTCTGATCCCTCAGTGTGGATGGGAGAGAAGTGTAGAAACATAGCACAGAATCAAACATTTTGAAGAAGCTCAAAGGACATGGAACAGTTCAAAAGAGGAAGAGGAGGATGAAGGGTGATGGATTGAGATGCCGTACGTGACCTAAATAATCTGAGCTTTCGTGTTCAAATGGAATCTTGGTAGGAGTATTTCTTCTTCTTCCCTTTTTATTTTTCACTCTTTAATTGCGCTTTATGTTTATGAAACATCAGGATTCTTCCTTTTCTTTCCTCTCATCTATCTTGGCTTTAGCTTTTAAGCCAAATGCTGAGCACAGTAATAAAATTACCAAATCACTATATTGGGGAAATTATTTGTCAGAATACTGCAGATAACGATCTTAATCTTGTACACAAGTTGTTCATCCATCAACCACTTTGGCTTTGTAACTTTTTTAATACTCCCTTTGGTCCATATTATAGGACCGCTTCTAGAAAGTTTTTGTGTACAAAATATAAAACCCTATGCAAAAACTCATTAACATTAAATTGTTCTTATCCACAATACCCTTTTTTATTATAATGAAGAGATTCTTGATTATAATGAAGAGAGAGATTGTATAAGAAAGAAATTAAAGATAGTTAAGATAGGTTAATTTTAATTGGAGGATAATATAGGAAAGTAGTGATGATTTTTTATCATTTCAATTATACAAACTACTTTTAACTACTTTCCTTATACTCATGTCCTTCTTGTAGGTTAGAGGGAGAACATTTTGCTGTCCTACTTATAAGGTGTAACACTCTTATCTTATTTTCACATTTTTTTAGAGTACTTACGCATAGTTCAGTGAGCACACAAGGCTACCAAGGTATGCAAAATAAGATAAGACCCGAGGTTCAAATGTTTACATCAAAATAAGTTAAGACCCAAGTGAGCACATCAAGTAGCAAACAATACCAATAGGCATGCAAAATAAGTGTTTAATGCATGACATGCTTACATTACATAAAGTTGTACTAACATAATAACATATCTGCGTGCTCAATATTTCAGACAACATACTTATGGTTATAGCATGAATAGAAACAAAACTTCAATCATTCATATATGTTTCACATAATAAAGGAAAGCAATCATATGCATCAATACACAAACACAAATATCAAATACATGTAGGAGAGGTAAGTTCACTACCTTAAACCCCCTTTTTAGCTCACAGCAGTTTCTGAATTTTTGCTTCGGCTTAGGCTATTTCCAGTTCATATAAAAATTAGAGTTACAAGTAACTGGTTATTACTTGAACCCCTTTTTAGCTCAGGCTATTCCCCCCCCCCACTCTCTCTCTCTCTCTCTCTCTCTCTCTCTCTCTCTCTCTCTCTCTCTCTCTCTCTCTCTCTCTCTCTCTCTCTCTCTCTCTCTCTCTCTCTCTCTCTCTCTCTCTCTCTCTCTCTCTCTCTCTCTGTGGACGAAACTATATATGGCCTTGGGGGAGAGATAATAGCTCTTTAAAATATCATACTCTCCACCTCCTTAAGATATAATATTCTATTGAAATTTCCACATGTGTTTTGTTGACTTTTCTTGTTTCATCATCTTTGTTTTATTTTCCTTTTTCCTGTCTTCAAATGGACGTGTATGGGCTGTTGAAAGAATCAAATAAGCCTCTTGTTTTATTTTAGTTGCAATTGTTAACTTTCAACATCATCTTTTTCTTTCCCTCTTTAACTCATACGAAATATGGGCCTAAGAAGAGATAAATGAGCTCTTGAAATATCTCAATTTACCTTCTTAAAGAATGCCAATTAATGATGCCAATTAGGGTGACATATTTGATCAAAGTCATTATCTCTTTTATACTTGGTCAAATAGTCTCCCCTTTTTTGGTCAACATCAAATAGTCTCCCTTTTGCTTTACTGTGAACCAAGCATTTATTTCCCCAACCTTCTCTCTTTTGGACGTAAAGTGCTCTTGAGAAAGGATGATCATCGATCTTTTCAAAAATATCACCTCCCTAGTTGAAGTTGAATAAATGTTCGTTTGGGATAGTTTTTTTGAGTAATAAATACTTATAAATTATTATTTACAGTATACTAGATAAGTATGTGAGAGGAGTTTTATCTCCACTTACGTAATAAGTGCTTATTGACCCCCAATAAACAATATCAAACACACATTAATACTTGATTGCAACTTAGCATAAGATTTTTGACTTTTTCCACCACATTTACTTGGCTAAAAATGCACAATTTTTTGGCATAATTATCTCAATAGTTATTTCCCTCTTGCTCCCTCATGTTGGACGTCCATCACATGAGAAAAAGGAAAAAAATGTTGGCTTTTGATTTCATTAGCCAAATAACTACTTTATCCATACATTTTTGTGTTTTCATATATTGATAAAAACTGACAGAATTTTCATTAAACTTTAAATATTCATATCTAATTGTACAAATGTCCAATTGGTATGATTCTAAAGGCTATATGACCCTTATTAAATATATTTTAGGGAAAAATATAGTCTCTAGCCAACTGGAAGCTCCTAATTTCCAAAATTTTTATCTTTAGACGCTATCACAGAAGCTTGCCACTTTCACTGGGCTAACTTTAAAAATTCATAACTCTTTGTGTACAACTCCAAATAACCAATATGACCTATCAAATTAAATCTTCATAAGTCTACTTTTGTTCTGAAAAATTTTATAGGCATTGGGCATCATTTTCCTATTGAAATTTGTCACACAACAAGACTGCTACATAGGGAAACTCACTGGCACCAAATTCAAATGTTTACAATTTATATTCTAAACATACTCATGCTGTGTGTCACCATCAAATACCTTGTTTTATCATTTCCTGTGCTTTTTAATTCATCCTTCTATTTTCTTAAATATAAGAAATTTTGATAACTGAAATTCAGGATGTTATATAAGGCATCTCATTAAATTTTTGAGGTGAATGCACAATTTAAACATTAATTATTATGTTGGTTTTGTTTTCAATTGGTATCATGTATATTAAATAAGGGTAGATTTAGAAAGTTGCAGTTAGAGGTGAATTTTAGGTTAGAGGTGAATTTTAGGTTAGAGTTGGGATTTAAGGTTTTCCTTGGTCTATGTGAAAAATGTTGAAAGTGACCTATAAATATAACCCCAAAAATTAGAAGGCTCCTATAATATGCTGGCAAAAACAAAAAAAAAGGCTCCTATAATATGGATCAAGGGAATAATTGTTGGGATCAACTTCTCTCCTTTGATAATATTGTGCTTTGCCTTAAAACGCCCCGTTCTTTGTGCAACATGAACTTGTGAGCTAATTAACTTGGGTTAGAGATAAGGTGAGAGGAGATGATGTAATGTCATCCCACGTAGGAAAAGGACAAAGTTTGGGTGAACTAACTTTCTACTTTAAGATTTTTAAAGTAATCTTCATGAGAAAATAATTTTTTATGTATAAAATAAGAAAATAATTTTTCTTTATCTAAAAACTCTAAAACCTTGAGATTTCGAGAAACTATTAAATAATCATAAAAATAAATATTTTTTAATAAAAAAAAAAGCTGTGATAATACTTTTAAAAAAATTAAATATATGTCAGTATTAAACGCATTTTTAAATTTTTTTTCATTATTTTCTTCATTATTACTCTATTTATTTACTTATATGTGTGTGTACATACATACATATACATACATACATACATATGTGTGTGTATTTAATTTTTTAAATATTATCTCATCTTTTTTCTGACTAAAAAATATTTTTTATCTGACTGAAAAAGATTTATTTAACATATCCTTGAAATCTCTTTGGATTTTTTATAAAAATTATTTTTTTATACACATATAGAGTAAAATACTCGAACTACCTTTCTATTTTACTTTAATTACACAAACCTCCTATCTATTTTGAAAACATACACTTAAGTCCAAACCTTTAACTCTGTTAAGAATACTCTAAAAGGATTTTTTTAAAAAATATTTTTTAATTAAAACTTATTTACTAATTTAACCTTAATACTAAATCCCAAATTTTAATTGACGTTTGTGAATATCAAAAATTCTTAAAAATTCAAGCAAGATTTTTAAATATTTATAGGAAAAAAATATGAAATTATAAATTTAAATGACTTATACAATCTCTAAAACCTATATAATTTATTATATTAGATATTAAAAAATTTTCGATTTATATTTTTAGACATTCAATAAAATAAAAATAAATAAATTTCAATAAATATGTTGAAAAATTAAAATTATAAATTTTCTAATATCAAAATTAATAAATTTTTAACATATTAGATAATTGAAAAATCTACTATAAATAAAATTTGCTGGAATACGTTTTTTTGGCCCATATATGAGTATGCATATATACGTTTAAATAATTGTACTTTTGGTAAAAATAAAAACATAAAATTCAAATTTAATGGTTAACTAATAGTTTGGGGGGATGAAAATAGAATCTCAAAATATAAGGGAGGATTGTATATCATATATTTTAATTTTAAGGAGGTTTATATAAGTTTTCAAAATAGAGGGGAGATATGTATAATTAAAGTAAAAAAAAAAAAGGTATTTTGATTATTTTACTATATAAAAAATTATTTTACTGTAAATAACTTAAAGTAAAAATTTAAATCACCCCAACTTTTTCCCTTTCCTTCACACGTGGCTTGAGATTACATCATCTCTCTCACCGAGTCACTCACCCAAGTTAAAGCTCACAAATCACAAGTTCATTTTGCACAAAGATGGGACGTTTTAAGGCAATGAACGTCAACAGGCAATACCAGCAACGGAAAGAAGCTGATCCAGTAATTGTTTTATGACGAAGGTGATAGGTTAGCCTTGCCATCAACCCAAAGGCCATAGCCCCCCCCTTCCCACAACCTCTCTTCCCTCAAAGTAAGGGAAAATGGCAAAAAAAAAAAAATACTTTCAAAATATGTAAAAGATAAATAAGGGTGATGAATTTCAATAATACTAAATTGAGTGAATTGAAATTTTGAAATATTGATAAATATAAGAAATTACATAAATGCTCTTATTTTTTAATTTTTTAAAAAAATTCTAAAACCCTTCACAAGCAGCCAGAGCTCCAGCAACGACGATCGCCGATGGCGGCCGGTCACCGGAGCTAAATTTTATGGATCAATTTTCAAAAAAATATTATTTTATGATTTTTAAAGGTTCAATATTAAATTAAAAATTCTAAATAGGCATTCTGATTGATAATATTTAATTTTTTGAGTTGCCATTTTTTTTAAAAAAATATTGGATTGCCTTATTAACTACTTCTTCCGGTCCTAAAAATAAAACATATTTACCTAATTTGATTACATTAAAGAAATTAGTTGAGTTAGTTAATATGACATATATTTTCTAAAACACTTTAGTCATCTTCCTTAATCCCTTCATTTCTTCTTTTCCTTGATTATTGTTAAGAGAATGTCAGTAAAGGAAAATTAGCAAAATGTTGATTCTAATTTTTGAATTGTTTTAATCTATTTTATAAGAGTCAATTTGGACTTGTTTAAACATTCAATACATTTTCACCAATTCTACTCCTAATTAATTTTATTCTCCCATGTGATCTTTTTCCTATACATTCTCTTCATTTTTTTTCTTCACCATTATTTCTCTTTCTTACTTACCTCTTATAAGTAAAGGCATACTAGGAAAAAATTCGTTTTCAAATGATACCTCCCTCCGTTCCTTATTACTTCCTACGTACGTAAATATAAGCTTTAAATTTATGGATGAGTTTATCACAAAATATAAAATTCATTTTAGTTTTGTCAAAATATTTATTGCGTTTTTTTTTTTCAACCTTGCCCCTTGACTTTATTTGTTAAATTGATTGTCTTTCTCACTTTTTATCTTTATAAATAAGTGAAAAATTAAAAAAAAAATACATATTTATTGCTCTCAACCAATTTTAACTATTTTCTTGATAAACACAAATTGATTATTTGAAGCATATATTTAAGGATGAAGGGTGTACAAGAGACACTTTGCGGGCATGATATGTTCCTTTTTATAAAAATGTCTGAACTTTTTTTTTTTTTTTTGTCCATTTTAACTCCGTTGAATAACTCTATTACTCATAATTAATTATCACTTTCTCTCTATCCACCACATACTCTCTCGCAACTGCACATTATATCTCTTCCATACAAATGAGGATATTCTTGACCAAAAATAATTATATTCTTTTTTTACATATTTATTGTTTCCAATTAATTTTTTTACTAACATTTCGAACAACATAATTGGATTATTTGTTACTGGTAATAAACAACAGAGGGAGTATTACAAAAAGGATTGGAGCGAGTAAATCATTAAAAAAACAAACAAACAAAAAAAGAACAAAGATGAACTCCTTCATACGCACATCACATCGAAGCATGAATTAGTCATATATGCATGTCACACAATATATTAGGAAAGATTGCATTGAGATGTGTGTCTTTGTAAAATCAGCATTTTGTTTCATTTTTAGTTGTATATGTGCTCCAGCTGGTTTTTCACATATATTCCTGCTCTTGATGTTGTTCCATGCATTTGGAGATCATATATTTGACCTTTCATCATGTCTTCAATATAGGTAGCTGACTGATGCACTAGGTCCTGCAATATACTATATGCTCTGTATATTCCTCTGTTTGTTTGAATTCCTTGGAGCCAACCATGGAAGTTCTTGGAAGTGTGTCAAGCACCATAGGCTCGTGTTGCTTACTGCAAGAAGTAATTAAAAAAAATTACAAACACTTCAGAACAACCAAGAAGATATTCAGGAGCTGAATGATTTGATGCAAGAGTTGTGTGCTACTAAAAAAGATGCTGAACTCGTAGTACAAGAATTGTGGCTTCTAAAAGGGGCAGAGGCAAGCAACAAAAGTAATTTATGGTTTGAGCGAGTTGAAAAGGTAGAGAGAGAAGTTAGCAGTCGCATGGATGAAAATGGCCCGCATAGACCAACTAGAGGATGCTGTTTCATTTGTTCAAGAATCAAGTTCGGGAAACTTATAGAGAAGAAGATCAGAGATATTCATAAACTTCTAGAGAATGCTCCGCGTTTAGTGGATTCAATAGCTGTTGCTGTAAACAAGAGAGGTGATGTTTTGTCTGCAACACCAATGATAGAAAATGAAATGCATAAAAACATTTGTATGAAGATTTGGGGATTCCTACTTGATAAGCACACCAAAAGGATTGGTGTTTGGGGGATGGGCGGAGCGGGTAAAATGACTATCATGTCAGAGATTCACAATCGCCTTGTGCAAGGAAGTAGTCCATTTAAATGCGTTATTTGGGTGGAAGCGTCAAAGGATCTGAAGAAGGTGCAAGAAGATATAGCTGTGAAGTTGGGTTTGACTTTTCAAGAAACTGATGATGAAAGAGTAAGAGCTTCAAAATTGTTAGAAGCTTTTAATAAAAGGAAGGCATTTGCATTGATTTTGGATGATGTTTGGGAAACATTCTCCATTGAAGAAGTTGGAATTCCTATGCCAACATTAGAGAATGGTTGTAAATTAGTGATCATAACTCGAAGCCTTCGATTATGCAGAAATATGGAAATGGACAAGGATGTCGAAGTGCAACTTCTTTCAGAGGATGAAGCGTGGAATCTGTTCAAGGAAAAAGCTGGGGAACCTGTGCTATCAAATCCAAATGTCCAATCAATTGCAATAGATGTGGCCAAAGAATGTGGTGGTTTGCCTCTAGCTGTTGTTGCAGTTGGACGTGCTTTGTGAAACGCAACTAATGTAAGAGAGTGGGAGAATGCACTAGAAGAGTTGAGAACTTCAAATACTGGTCTTCACGACATTGATGAAGTAGTAAGTTCACGTTTGAAGTTGAGCTATTCAAAACTAAAGGATGATGCAAGGCGATCCTGCTTTCTATTTTGTGCCTTGTACCCAAAAGGTCATCTAATTGATGAGAATGAATTGATTAATTATTGGGCGTGGGAACAGTTATTGGGTGGTGTAACCATGCCTGTGATGAAACGGAAAGGGCAAATGATTATAGATGAATTGATATTTGCTTCCATGTTGGAATCAAAAACTGAGATAGGGGTGGGATGTGTCAAAATGCATCATCTATTAAGAGATATGGCCGTCACAATCTTGAGTACAGAGCCTAGATGCATTGTGAATGCTGGCATGGAACAAGTAAAACCACCACCGCCTCACGAATGGAAAGAAGATGTTAAATGGGTATCATTGATGAGAAATGATGTGAAATCCATAGGATTCAGTCCAATGTGTCCTACACTCACTTCTTTGCTTCTTCAATATAACTCATTTCAAACCAACATAGTGGATCACTTCTTTGACAACATGCCAGGGCTAAAAGTTCTTGATCTCTCCTATACTGGGATTAATGCTCTGCCCGGGTCTCTTTCCAATTTGAAGGATCTAAGTGCCTTGATATTGAGCCACTGCTGGAATCTTGTTGAAATTCCATCTTTAGCAAGGCTCATTCAATTACAGTATTTAGATTTTTCATTTTCTAGACATTTAACAAAACTTCCAGATGGGATGGAACAATTGACTAATTTGAGACACCTGGATTTCTCCTTCACATCGGTCTAAAACTTAAAAGATGGAGTCATATCCAAATTTACTCTTCTGGAGGAGTTGTTGATTTTGGGTTCACCTATGATTGTGGTATCATCTAAGGATACAAAACATTTCTCTTATCCAGTTAGAGTTGAATATATCGTATCCTGTCATAAGTTGTCTCTTGTACACATGGAACTACGTGGCGTTGTAGCTTATAAGAAAATTGTCAAGTGTCTCATGTTTTCTAAATTGAAGGTGTTCAAGTTTGTCGTTGGGTTTCCATTTGGTGACAATCCAGAATTATTTGAGAGACCTAGCTTAGCAATAAATATGGATGAAGCAACAAAACTTTCAGAAGCAGAGATTACTGAACTGATTCCAAGAAATGTTATGGAGTTAGTGATTCATAATTCTGTTCATATCAAACGCTTGTCTTTGCACTTACCGGATGCAATGTGCTTGAAGACTTGCAATTTAAGGAGGTTTTACAATATGGAATGCATTATGGAATATGAGGAGAACAATTTGTCGCTGCTAGAGAGAATGAATCTATATCATTTGACAAGATTGAGGATGATTTGCGGGAAGGTTGTGAAACCACATACTCTAATGAACCTGAAGAGTATTCATGTGGAATCATGTTTCTCGCTGAAAGTTCTGTTCACAAGGTAGCTCATGCTCGAACTTAAAAGTTTTGAAGAACTTACCATCGATGATTGCATTGGAATGGAAGAGATTATTGAAGGAGAGAGGAATACTAACAGTGAGGAAATCAGGGAAGAAACTATTGTTGATTGCCATGGAGCCAAAATGGTGGTTCCAAAATTGCAAAGGTTGAAGTTGCTTTTTTTACCAAGGCTGAAGAGCATATACAATGGGGACATTCAATGTCATTCTCTTCAAAACTTTGATGTCTTTTTCTGCGATGATATAAAGAAATTGCCGTCGGGTCTGTTTGGAATAGAGGCAGGTCACCAAATGTCACCAACTCCTCTTAAACAAATAGTTTGTTATGAATGATGGTGGGAATCACTGCAATGGGACCAACCCGAAGCTAAGTGTCTCCTTCAACCATACTTCCATAGCAGGTATGCTTCAAAATGCATATATCCCTTTGTGCATATGCATATTATAATAAATAAAATTAAGTATGGGTATAGTAATTTTTTATTATTAAACTTTTTTATTCACTTCATTTAATTTGATTACATTACATAATTCAATTTCTCATAGTATGGATACATGCAGGGACAGGTTTGCTCTGAGCAGCAGTAATACGGCATGAATGATTCGGCAGCATTTGAAATCTCTTGATTTGATTCAAGCAGTGTTATTTATTGTCAATGTTCAATTTTTTACAGTGTTTGATATTTGGTGAGAAGACATTTTGTGTGCACCTGTTATTGGAGTGTTGTTTCTTCTAAATTTATTATCAGACTAAGACTTGAAGTGAATCTTAAAGTTATTTTCATATTTCATTTTAAGACTTGGTGTTGACCATATATGCCTTCAAAGAATGATTTGGTTTCCACATTGCATTTAATGGAGCAAGGTATTGGGATTAGCTTTTTGGAAGTGATTTTACAATATACATGGTAAGCATATGAGAGGAGTTAGGAAGTACTATATGTCAACACCCGTTTCCATTTTGATAATCAAAGAGTAATAACGACGGAATTCAATGGGCATACAGAAAAGTACAATTATACTGATAAAAACATTCATTTACAACCCCAACATCGTTCGTTTACAATTCCAATATTGTTCGTCGACGGAAACAAAAATACAGCGGAAGTTTTAATATTTACAAATTATCCAAAATATTAAGGCATAGACTAAAGCATAACCGCATTCAAATCCTCGCCTCGGGACACTTGCCACTCAGTTTTCGGCGTCAACGTCTTTGCCCTTTTTACCACTGGTACTTGCTGAGGTGTTTATTTAAAAATAGGGTGAGATTCCGAAGAATCTCCGTAGAGACATAATATCGTTCATAGAAAATGTGAAAAGTAAATATGACATGCGCCAAGGTATGCACAAATTAATAAACAATATAAACACATCATCGTCATGTATACATGAGTAGGGCCCAGCCCCACAATCTACACCGGTTGGTCTTTTACCAACTCCCAATGTAAGTGCACCTCTGGCACTAACAGCCTCTCTCTAGGCAAATCATGTTATTAATAAAGTGCATTTACAAAACAATGGCATCCACACAATCACATAACTTATGGCATAGTGTATGAAGGATAATGTCCCTACCTCAAAGCTGTGATATTCCCTATTTAATAGTGTCTCGTAAAGCGTGCTGTCCCGGCGTCCGACTCGGTCCTAAAATATTAAATGTACCAGAAATAGGTCATAACCTATCCAAGTATCATTTTAGACTATTCCATAGTGTTTATTGTGGTTATATTAGTCTATGGTGAAAATTTACAAAAATGCCCCCGGGAACCTGGCCCGGCCTCGCCGTACTCGGCCCGATAGCACGTTTTCCCAAAATTTTGACTAAGGCTATTCTGACTTATTTTCGCTCAAGGAATCCATTTCCGGCCTCGAAATCGCCAAATTCATGGTCAAATTACGAAAATACCCTTGACAGCCCCTATTTAGTGATTTAAGTGACGTTTTCGTAATTATGCTTTTTCGGCCTCTACCGAAAAAGTGCCCAACTGTAACCCCACCTATTTTTGCCCACTGAGTCCAGTGGAACCATTTATTTCATGAAAATCCAACTCCTACTACCAGATCTGGTCTGGCCGAAATATTGGTCAAAAATTGGAAAAATGGAGCTGTGTTTTAGCTTCTAAAACTTGTACTTTTTCACTTCTAACCCTTGATTAACTCATTTAAACACTTCTTAATCATGATTCAAAGAAATTTGGGCAGCATAACCCCTTAGGATTAGGGCTTTCCAAATTTACAAACTTAACAAAATAACCAAATCCAACCATATTCATCAACAACAACCACATCTAACATAATCTTAGGATTTGTGAAGTTACCTTCTTGAGTTCTTTTCCTTCCTCTAGAAGTTCTCCTCTCTCTTTCTCTTTGGGCTCAATATTTTCTTGCTAATCCATGGAATTTATGGAAAGGAAGAGATTAGAGAAGAGATTTATGGAAGATTAGAAGAAGAAACCTTTAAGAAATCTTAACTTACCTTAGCTCTTGCTTCCTTTTTCTCTCTAAATCACCAAGAACTCCCAAACTCAATCTCTCTCTCTCTCTTTTCTCTATTCTTTGTGCGTGAATGGGCATGAAAGGGGGAAGAGAAAATATGTACTACTTGTCATCCTTCATCTTTATTCCTAACCCTTGATCTAACCAAGAGTTGAGATCTTTCCACCTTTCATGAACACATTACCTTCCATCATGACATCTTGCTTTATGACATACTCCCTCCACTTTATGTCATACTTTGTGATCATGAGTGTACTTGGGTCTTATCTCCTTCCACAACTTATGTCATATGATTTAATTAAAATTGAACAATTTCCTTTTCCCTTCTTTTTCTATGTATGGGACGAAAATTAGAGAGGAAGAGGAGAGAAAATTGTTTTGCATAATTACATAATTCACATAATTGATTTTATGTATAATACCCCTTAATTTCTCAATTCTTGATTTATTCTACCAAGAATAATCCCATTTATGCATTTTCTTGTATTTTTCCTTGATTAATTGAAATTAATTCCAATTAATTGGAAAATAGTTAATCTTGGGCTAAATTGGAAAAATTATGATTTTGCTATCCACTTTGTAATTTAATTCAATTTTTGAATTAATTTGCCAATTTCCTTATGAATATGAATATTCCAAAATTCACGAGATCCAAATTCATGAATATTCACCATTTTATTGAATTATTCAAATAATTACAATATATTTTTGGTGAATAAAATTTGGGGTGTTACACTATAATCAATCATCATAAAGATCATAGAACTTGATCCTCACTGGATTTTTGATCTTGCAAATACATGTATGTGACAGTCAAAAGTGCTATAGAAGTAGGTTTATATACATACATACATATAAATATATATATATATATATATATATGGACGCAATGTTCTTCAAGTATAAACATGAGAACACTTATACTATGTGTAACTCAACGTTGATTCAAATGTTCAATTGTGAATAGAAACAAGTTTTATCACAAAAGAATGAAGTTACCCACAACATTTCTTTTTCCTTTTTTTTTTTTTTTTTTTTTTTTTTTACTTTTTGGTCTTCTGATGGGTAATGGCATTCCCACCCACTTCTCCATGTTTCAACCTCCCAGCATGCATAACTAATATGGCTGTCTTTGATGTTTGATTTGTTTGTTGACCCTTTATTAATTTCGTTTTTGTCATGTTATGCACATATGTGTGTGTATATATATATATAATAATAATTAGTTGAAAATTTGAAGTCATGAAATTTAAGTAAATATTGTTACATTTGTCCCTTGAAGTTTAATTAGCTGATCATTATTAACTCTATCTTGTGACTTTCTGTGCCCCAAGGAGTTTTTTTTTTTTTTTTTTTGGAATTTGGATGGCAAACACATGGTCTGAAGAGCATAGGGATTGAGCCCTAAACCTAGTGCCACAAAGGGCACATCTAATGCCACTAGCCAAAAGGTTTTCGGCTTTTTTCATATACTCCTCTAGTCAAAAGAAACTTGAAAATCTCGATAAACTGGCTTCAAGAAAACCAAAGTAAAAGCAATTTGAGCTGCTCTATATATAGACCCACAAGCAGACAGAGCACATGCTCACCTGGTTTATACAAGGGATCACGATTTTTGAATGAGGCTGGTGAAAGTCAAGATATTGGAAATGATGCTCCCAGAGTTTTAGGGTCGTAATTCTTGTGACGTAGTAATTCCTTCACACCATAAACTTGTCTTTAATTTCCTTGCAATTTATTATGTTGACCCACATCCGTAAGGAGAAAGTCTTATGTGAATTTGGTTTGCCATATTATTTATGGTCTAACCAATTAAAATATACTAACTTAGTTAAATATTAATCATAGATGGCAGCTCATGTATTTCATTTTTTTTAAAAAAAACGAATCCCTTAATGAAGCTTTCATAAGTAATGAAAAACTGAATGTTGTAAAATCTTTTAATTTTATTAATATATTAGTTAATATTTAGGAAGTGCAAATTAGCTTATGAATTGTTATATTTTAATTAGTCATAACACAAATAACGTGATAAATCAAATTTATACAAGAATTTCTCCATCAGGAAGTTGCTAGTAAGTTTCTCGCAAGCTTACAAAGCACGTAATCAATGGCATGACATTTAAAAGAAGACAGAACGAAGAAGTAACTAATTAAATTCAATAATTAATAGAATCTTTGACCCATTCAAGTTTAAATATACCGGTCCCAAGCTTGCACTCCATCTTTCCTTCGCCACTTAATTCTCTTTCTTTCATCAATTTGCATCAATTCCAAAGACCACATAACATAGGCCTGCATCCTTGTTCTACTTAGTGCATGTTTGGATTAGCTTTTAAAGAATAATTTTTACGATTTATGAGATAAGTATGTAAGAAAAGTTTTATCTTGACTTGCGGAAAAAAACTTCTGAAACCACGGTTTTATGATTTCCAAACACTCACTTAATCATTCAAAGTGTCAGAAAATTTTTAGAATAAAACAGAATCTCTATTCAACACAAAAACTTTTTATGTGCACCATACAAAAACAGAATCGCCCGCCCTTCCTCATCCTCCTCGTTCAACTCACAATTCTTAGGTCTCCAAAAATCTTTGAACTTCTGATAAATTTCAGCAAATAATTTGTAAGCTAGCAGCTTCGTCAATAACTGTAAAGCCACAACTTCGCCAGTTGACAAAGTCAAAACTTCAAGTTCAATGCCCGCTCTAGAATTGTTGTTTTCTTGCTCTGCATGTAATTATTTTATGCATGCTATAATAGGACAAAGCTTGTACAATCTCAAACGTTAATTTTTAGATCAGTAGCCAAAAATTCAAAATCCCAAAGTACTATTCCTGAAGCATTTTCAAGATTTTGGCTACTCTTTCTTATGCTCATCTCTTCTTTTTCCTTTCATTCCTATGGAGATGGGTACACCAAAGTTATATGCATTGGCGCAATTATTGATGTTAACTCTCTTATTGGTAAAGAACAGTAAATAGCCATGGACATTGGAGCTCAAAAATATAATAACAGATCAAAGACTCACGAGCTGACTCTTTATTTCAGGAACGCCTCTGAGGAAGCCTTCAGAGCCGTCTCTCTTGGCGCTATCTCTAGCATTTGCAAAGAAAATTATTCGGGAAAAAAAAAACCTGATAAATAGGTCAACTTTTAAAGTATCATTTCTAGTAATTTGGTTCCTCAATCGTTAAAGTTCTTGTAAAATGCATTACTGTAAACTCACAACTTAATTTTAGAATCCAAGTCAACAGAATATTAAAACATTGGCCATCAAATTTTGAACAATTATAAGATAGCAGGGAAATACTGCTATAATGTAATGATTGAATGACTATTTTTTCAAATGGTTTGTGGAAAGACCAAACTGAATGGACTTGGACTTCTCTATAGCCTTCTGGTTTAGTTTGTACAGTTCCCTCCAAATTGTGCAAAATCTGGTTGCAGCTGAAGAGTTGATTGAAATGCAGAAAGTAGAAGTCATTGTAGGGATGGATACATGGCAAGAAGCAGCTCTAGTGGCTGAAGTTGGAAGCCAAGCTCAAGTTCCAATCATGTCCTTTGTATCGCCAGCAATAGCCCCACCTTTGACACAAAAACGGTGGCCTTATCTGATTAGACTAGCTAACGATGTCACTGCACAGGTAACATGCATTGCAGATATGGTGAATGCTTTTAGTTGGCAAAGAGTAGTAGTAGTTTATGAAGAAGATGGCTATGTTGGTGGAGACTATGGGATGCTCTCTCTCCTTTCTGAGGCTCTTCAAGACATTGGTTCACTAATTGAACACCGTTTAGCGCTTCCACCCATTTCTTTTCTGCCGGATCCAGGAGAGCTAATCAATGAAGAGCTAAATAAGTTGGTCAACAAAACTCAATCTCGTGTTTTCATTGTTTTGCACTCATCCTTAGAAATGATGACCCATTTGTTCAGAGAAGGTTCAAAGATGGGACTTGTGGATAAAGATTCGGCTTGGATAATCTCAGAGAGCATAGCTAATTTGCTTGACTCTGTGGATAAGTCTGTCCTTTCCTCCTATATGGGAGGGTCTTTAGGAATCAAGATGCATTACTCAGAAAAAAGCAGTGAGTATCAAGATTTTCAGTCTCAGTTCCGGAAAAAATTTTGTGCAAGGAACCCTGAGGAAGACAATAGCAACCCAGGATTTTATGCTTTGCAAGCATATGATAGCATCAAAGTTGTCATTCAAGCCATAGAAAGAATGGCAAGGGACACAAGTAGCAGCTCACATGCATTGTTAGGAGAAATATTGTCTAGCAGTTTCAATGGTTTGAGTGGGGAAATTCATTTTCAAGCAGGTCAGCTCTTACAGAATCCTATCCTAAGGATAATTAATGTGGTTGGAAAGAGTAATAAAGAAATAGACTTTTGGACTCCAGAAAATGGGTTCACCACAAGCCTGCCCACAGGAAAAAGTGAAGAAAATGCTACTGCTAACACACAAAGTTTGGTTGGTGTAGTACAATGGCCAGGAAATTTGGAGAGAACTCCTAAAGGTTGGAATATGCCTGTTAAGCGAAACCCAATGAAAATTGCAGTTCCAGGAAGAACTTCATTTTCAAAGTTTGTCAAGGTTGAATATGGAAAAGGCCCCAATCAGAATCAATATAGAGGATTCTGTATTGAGGTTTTCAACAAGGTGCTTGAGCTTTTGGTATATGATCTGCCCTATGAGTTTCATCCCCTCAACCTAACTTATCCTGATCTGGTTCAACTTGTGTATAACAAGGTAGCAATTCTTTTTTGTTAAACTTTTACTCTTTCCTTTAGAAAAAGAAAAGTAAAGTTATATCATACATCATTTTTTAAAGTTCTATTAAAAACAATAGACAACATTGTTCGTGATTTTAAGTAGCCAAATGTGTGATATCTTTCCCCCCCCCCCCCCCCCCAATAATTCTTTTTCATTAAAGGGAATGACTGCATTCTACCATACCTTACATTCCATTATTGTTTCTATTTCTAAGATAACAAGCATCTTAATTGTGTGTACTTGTATACTTCCTAAATATATTTGGCAAAAAGACAATCTTCAATTTGTGATACAGATTTTCCTATGCGTCAACAAGACACTGCATCCCCAGCATCAACAGTCATTGTGCTTTCTTTACCACCACCAGATACACAAATGGAAACCCTGGATAATAGATAACTTACAAGAAGGAAAGTACATCTAACTATCTATTAGAGTTCAAGTTCATGATCCTATCATAGGAATGCAATTGTTTTAAGGTGTGAATAGGTATGTTTTTTGTACTGGGGTCAGAAGTTTTGACGTCTGTGATTCCCATATTAAGTTCATTAGTATGCTTATTTTTGTGAGCTCCCAGTGACTTCTTTAATGACTAGTCTCTTTTTGAAATGCCCAATTAGGATATGTGTACATAAATCCGAAAGAACCTTGTGTTTGTACAGTTATGAATTTAATGACATCCATGAGCAGCTGCTAAATCTCCTTTTGCTCTTACTGATTGTGGAAAACAACTGTGGAAATTTTAAACTCGGATCACAGTTCTTATTATTACATCAAATCTTCTGTTGATTTATATATTTTTAAATCACTGCCAATATTCATCCAAAAAAAAATTACTTCCATTGTCCTTTATTAAATTTTCCTTGTTTGGGGAGTGACTTACCAGTAATTAGTCAGCGGGAGCATCAGCTTTAGTTTGGGAAAAGCTTCCTTACCCGTAATTAGGAAACCTTAAGAATTATTATTATAGAGCCAAGAGAAAATTCATCATACCTTAGCTCTACTTTGCAATTTTCTTTATTCAAGGAGAAAGTGTGAAAGCGAACTTGGTCCACAATGCTTATAAAATCTCATGACAATTTGAAATCAAAACTTCCTCTGACAAATGTAATAAATAAAAAACTTCCTCTAACAAAAGATTTCCAATACATCAACACCTACTTGTATGATGAACAACCAAGCAAAACTTTGTTTTCTTCTACGATTGTTCTTTAAGTACTATTAATATTATTTTCTTTATAAATGAATCTCTAGCGACTGATGTTAAAAACCAAGCTGGTTCCCGTCATATCCTTTTGGTATCATACACAATCACCAACCCACTAACATTAAATTAATGAGTTTTCTTATTTACAACATTTGTCGTATACTTTCCATATTCAACCACTCCCACAAGCGGTGCTATAGAGGTGGGTGTGGTAGGCCCTTCCCCTTGAGAGATGGTTAGATGGGGTAAAAAGAAAAATGAAAACAAATGATGAGAAGTTTGTTTAAAAATTTTATTGCGAAAATATCTTTAAAATATCACCGAAATAGCTAAATCCCGATTCAGTGCTGCGAAATTCTGAAATCCCGATTCAGTACTATGTCAGTACTGATGAACAGTGCGAGTATGCGAAAAGATGATTTTTCCCTTCAGCCCTCCCTCTCGCCAGTTCAGCATAACAACATGAGACTCTTAATTAACAACTCCTAATTCTTGATTAACAACTTCACTTTATTCTTTCACATATTCGTATCTCAAAAATATAGTGTTGTTAATGTAAAATACAGGGTTGTTAATAAAGAAAGAGGTGTTGTTATTGGCCTTAAAACTTAAATTACGAAGTTGTGAAACAAGAAATGAGAGTTGTTAATGTAGAATATGGTGTTATTAATAACAAGACCAGTATTGTTATTGTGAAAGTAAAAAGAAGAAACTGGAGTTGTTAATCAAGAATCAGGAGTTATTAATTAAGAGTCTCGTGTTGTTATTCTGAAGTGGCGGGAGGGAGGGCTGAAGGGTAAAATCATCTTTTCGCATACCCGCACTATTCATCCGTACTAACACAGCACTGAATCGAGATTTCAGAATTTTGTAGCACTGAATCAGGATTTAGCTATTTCGGTGGTATTTTTAAGGGATTTTCCCAACTTTATTGGTGAGGATGATCTAATTAAATCGGAGCACCCGTATTTTGTGCGTATAATATTTATAGAGTACCAGTATTTTTTAACTATAATAATTTATCAGATCCTTCTAATCAATAAAAATTTGAAACGGAAAATTTTTTTTATCGATTTCTCATGGAAGAAAAAAACTCTCACTTCCTTTATGTAAGGACATCAAATGCGTTTGGCAGATTCTTTCTTTAGTTTCCTTTTCCTTTTCTTACGGTAATTTAACCATAATTTTATCTGTTAATATTTAATATTTAGTAAAATTATTATTAAAATTTTATCTGGACAACTTACAATTATAAGTTAGGGAAAATTCTATTAAAAGACGATTGAATCAATCAAATTATAATTTGGGTCACTTGACAAATTATAAATTAAGTTGTATGACACAATCAAGGATTTAGAAATTGGGCAAAATCACATCTATACCCCTTCATTATTAAAAAGGAGAAATTGAAGATACGACCATATTGTTTGTGCACTATATAGAAGCCCTGACGCAAGAAATTCATCGGAAATGTTTTTTCGTCTTTGTTCAAAATATTATCTCTGTACAACACATGGGATCATTAGAATCCAATGGGCAAACTAATAAATAAATAGCCATGGAGTTGCAGGGGGAAAAAAAGTCATGGAGATAGTCTACATCCTTTGTTCTATACTTTCCTTGTCCCTGAAGAATCCTTCCCTGCGTTTTTTTAATGAGTATGATTCTATACGTTTAAAAAGCAAGTCTAAGGGATATTCATAACGATTTTGTTGGTATTTCATTATACTTCAATTAAATCTTATTTATTAGATGTCTTCGATAAATCATAGTTACTATTAAAACAATTATAAATTCACTTCATTGGAGCATTGCAAACACCTCCCATAATTTTCCTATGTTAGGACTTCTATGCAGTGTGTAAATAATATGATTGTATCTTCAATTTTGCTTTTTTAATAACTAAGGGGCATAGACATAATTTGGCCCAATTTCTAAATCATTAATTGTGTCACATGACAATAATTTATAATTTATTAAGTTGAATGACTCTAATTAGAATTTGATTAATTCAACCGTCTTTTAACAAGATTTTCTCTCTAAGATATTAATAGTATTAAAATTTATTTTTTATAAATCAATTGTTTAAGGAAAATTTAAACTTTTTAGTTTTACTTTTATAAAATAATAGTCTCTCCGATCCTTAATATATGACATTTTTTTAATTTAATTATATTAAGGAAGTTAGTTAATATATATGACATATATTTTATAAAATACCTTAATCATCTTTCTTGATTCCTTCATTCCTTCACCTTATTAATTATTGTTGATGGAGCATCATAAGAGCAAATTAGAAAAAAGATTGACAAATATAAAAAATATGTTTTATATTTAATACCAAGATTAACTTATCAAATATATCATATATCAAAGATTGGAGGGAGTAATAATTTTTTTGGCAAAAAAAAAAAAAAAGAGGGAGTAATAATTTTAAAAAAAATATTAAATTTAAATGAAAGAAATTATAAAATGATACTCCCTCCTCTCCTTTTTATACGAGCCCAACAAGAGTTACTTAAACATTTAATTTTTTTTTTCAATTTTTACCCTTTATTAATTATATGTATTACATTAATGACGAGTTTTGTAATACTTCTATTTACTTTATTTCTTTCTCTTACTTGCCTTTCATAAATAAGGGCATACTTAAAAAACAAAGTTTATTTTGGATATATTTATTACTTTTAACTAATTTTAACCACTTTTTTAAATAATATAATTTAGTTATTTAACTCTTATAAATAAAAAAGGGAAACAAAAAAAAAAGAAGAAGAAGAACAAGACGGAAAACGGAGGGGTAGTTTCCCGAAATCACCTCGTTCTTTGTTTTTTTTTTTTTTTTGCTCAAAACCTCGTTCTTTGTTTAAATAAACACATTCTGTGTATTTTTTTTTTAACCTGCGTCGCTGTCCTCTACTCTGACTTTCTCCTCCTCAATGTCTATGGAAGAGAGGAGCAGAAACATAACACAGTCATACATTTTGAAGAAGCACAAAAGACATGGAGGAGCTCAAAAGAGGAAGAAGGGTGCAAGAATGCGATGTCATAACCTAATTAATCTGAGTTTTTTGTGTTCAAATGGAAGCTTGGTAGGATTATTTCCCCTTTTTCCCTTTTATTGTTCTCTCTTTGTGCTTTATTTAATTCCTTTTTCTACGGATTCAACTTTATGCTTATGCATCATTCGGCTTCTTCCTCTTATTATTCACTGTCTTCTTCCTCTTATTATCCAGCCCTGTCCAACCTGGTTCCAAGTGAGTCAACGGAGCCCGATTGATAAATACCCCTTTAAATTTTTCTCTCAGTAATATATTGCAATACTTTGAACTCAACTAAAATAACGTTTGAATGTTTGATAGTTCATGTTGTTCTCACATTACTCCTTCACTTGCTAGCTCATACAGACATCACACTGAAGCATGAATTAGTCATATATGCATGTCACACAATATATTAGGAAAGACTGCATGAAATGTATGTCTCATTAAAATCAGCTTTTTATTTCTATTTTAGTTGTACGTGTCTGGGCAATATGAGCAAGACCACGTTGTTGATCACGCTACTGTTTATTTTGCAATTTTCGACAATTTTTCTTAATATGTCCAGGTTCTTTGCAATAATTGCATATAATACTACTAGAAGTCATTATAGGAGGATTGTTGTTTTGTTTGTACCCATAATTCATGTTCTCAAAGGGACCACACCAAGCTAGAGCACTTGCAGTTGGATCAACAGAAGAGTGAATCAGGCTATCAGCACAAAGAACTCGGGAGAAAACATCTTCAAGAGAAGGAAGTTCTTGACTAGACAGAATCTGAGAACGAATAGTCTCATAAGACGGATTGAGAGCTTCAAGGAAACTTATGATAGCCTGAAGTTCCAAATTCTTAATACGAGTTGAGAGATCTGCCTGTGGAGACATGACAACCTTCATTTCTTCATACATCCTCTTGAAATCCGAGAAGAAATCTTTCAATGAACGGTCTTGCTGTTGGGAACGATAAAAACCTTTATAGACTTCATAAATCCAAGTAATATTTCCTTTGCTAGAAAACATAAATTCAAGATAACTCATAATTTCTTTGACAGTGTTACAATGGCTAACAGAAGATAGAATCCGTGGTTCAATAGAATTTCGAATTTGAAACAGAAGTCGAGCATCTGCTCTCTGCCAAGTCAAAAGTTTGGTTTCATCACCAGAAGGAGGATCTTCAGTTAAATGAGTTTCCATCTCAATTCCCAAAATATAAACTCTAACGTTTTGTTCCAATCACTATAATTTGTCCAATTTAACTGTGAAGCAGTAATCTTTGCAGACGTAGGCAACATATCAGAATTTTTAGAATCATCCATAATGTAAATTGAATAGGGGTACACGACCAATTCGCACAAAATAACAAGATCAACAAATGAGCAGGAAAGGTCACGATATTCCTCAAACAAACAAAGCTTCTAATTAATTCCACTGACCCCATAGAGAGATAGAGTCAAGATATATACCTCAATTAATCCAAGGGCCCGCAGACAGAAATATTGACTCAGAATTATGAAGTTATCAACAAATGGCAACTCACGGATGTTGGAATCGGGTGCGAGGAATAAAGCTCAAAAAACAAACTATCTCGAATCGTCACGAAACTTCAGGAGGAGGAAGAGGAAGCTGAGTCGATCAGTCTACAACAATCGCCGTCTCAAACGGTGGCCGGAACAGTGCACGCGCGCGGAGCGTGGCTTGGGACGGCGGTAGTGGTGGTGGTGCGTGGAAGCTCACGCGCGGTCGGATGGAGGCCGGATTCTGGGTTCTGGCCTACTTGACGCTGAGGAATGTGATGGAGTGGCGCGTGTTTCTTAATGATGCACTGAAGAACGCGGATATGGATTGAACGGAAGTGTTGAAACAAGAGTCTTCACCGGAAACAATGGAGCTTTGGCCGGAAGAAGAAGAAGACAGAAAAAACAGAGAAGAACGGAAGCAAACCAAGCTCTGGTACCATGTACGAAGGTAAAACTAAGTTCTTATTAATTCAATGTTACATATGAATATATATACACGGAGTTGTATTTGAACTATTCAATATGAATTCGACATATTGTTCCTACCATTCCTAACTCTATGACTTTTCTACATGTGCTTCCTGACGGTAAGGAATTATCGTTGACTTCTACGTCTAACAAAATCAAACAGAATATGTTTCGGGCATACGGAGGAGTTTACTTCTTGCCTCTTGGCATGCCCATCAAAGCATGAGTCAGGTCTTTGGCAGGAGGTTACAACCATTTGAAACCAAATATACTCATTAAACAATAAAGCCTCCAACAGAAATAAATTAATTTTTCGACTAGATAGGAAATTGCTAACATAGGATAATAGTATCTGCGGGAACATAAATAATGTCTTGACAAACCTCGTCTTGCCCATGAATAACAAATCACCTTATCATTTTAAAACCCCAACAAACAAATATTTCTGAATAATAAACACAAAAATTTGGAGAGCAACCGTATCTCACATTCTAACTATTACAATTATTAAGAACCATAAATATCACAAAATTCATAACAAAAAATTATATTATCAATCATAACGAGTATCAGAAATAAATTAAGATAATACTCGATCGGTTGCCAAAATGTCATGTGATAATCATTATCACTATTCAGATAACCGGACTGAACTGACCGGTCGGACAGTCGGCCGGTCAATGAAGTGGGCTGGATATATGCATTGAACAGTTTTTCTGAGAGAGCCATTTTGAGCCGTCATTTAGCCGGTTTTGAGCTGTCAACTGTTATTGAGCTGGAAACCAGACCAGTTTTTCAAAAACTGTCCGGCTCAATAAAAAACCAGGAAAAAAAAATTTTCTGCAAATTTTTTTTATATTTGATGCTAAAAAAATTAAAAAAGGACATATAAATTTTAGACATGTTACTTTATTTTATTTATATTATATGTTACTAATTTTAATAATTTGGTTTGTTGCAAACTATTTTATAAAAATGCTTTTGAAGAAAAAGGCAATGAGATTTATTTTCAAGTTAAGGATAAATTAGAAGCACTGGGATTAGATTAAAGGTCTTGATTTTGGGTCATTTCCTCAAGAAGTTGATAACATTTACCACTCTAGTTGTATTTATAAGTTCATTTTAACTAAATTTCACATACCAATGAGAGATAGTTAACTCAATGATTATGGGGTAAATTTACAACTATGCTCTCATTTATGAATGGGTACTTTTCAACTCTTTCTTCTCTATCTATTTTTAAATTATTTCTTCATTTGTACAATAAATAGGGGTAAAATTGTCACAATCTCATTTATTACACTGAAACTAGATTTATAAATATGACCAAATTTTTTTTATCGAAAAAAACTATTAAATAGGACTAGAGTAGTATGGTCTAAATATCTTTCAAGAAACTCATGTTTGGATGAATCAAGAGCCACCAATATTTGACAAATCATGAAATCATTATTGTTAATACATTTTGTTAGATTGATGATTGATTTAATGGTCTTCCTTAAATGATATTTTGTGACTTTATTAACTTCATATAAAATTAGACGGAAGATTAATTGTAATATACAATATATATTATTTTAAATTTAATTATCATGTCACTGGTCCGACCAAACGGCTCGACCATTCCAACCGGTTCAACCATGACCCCTAACTTTTCCAGCTTGACATTCAGTCTGGCTTTTAAAACATTGATCATTACCTTCAATTTATTAAGTTAATGTTCATGAAATTCTCATTAAAATAAAAATAAATAATAGGAGATCTATAGTCAATGAGGGATAGTAGGAGATTAGCAAAATTCAAGGAGAGATAATAGGAGATTTACCAATTACTCTATTAATCGAATTAATATATTTATTAACAATAAGGCCTCCAACAGAAATAAATTCACCACTAATATTCTGGTTAATGTCCTAAAACCGCGCGTACCTGCACCTTATTGCGATTTGATCAAGATAAAAAATATATATATTCGGCTCGCTCTTATGCTTCATCATCTTCCCGAGCGATCGTCTTTTCTGAGGCATACAGCCATCTTTGTTTTGCCTAAGTTGTTTTTTTTGTTTTTCCCCCTCCTCCTCAAAGATCTGTTTAGTTAATCCTTAGAAAGCAATATGATATGATTAATCCTACTGGTTCTCCGTTGAAGAACCAGGAGTTCATTTGACTAGGATGTGAAAAAGGGCACTTATCTGTATGAAACTTATTTCAGCATTGTCAGTTGTTATTAATATAATCAATTATATTCAGTTGTTTTTTCAATAATTTAAGTTTAAGTTCTATTAATGTTGTATTCTTTGTAAAGTGGATCTCTAGCTGTTGAAGTTATTGGAAGCCAAACTTAAGTTTCAATCATATCCTTTGTAATAATTCACGATCACCCAACCACTAACATTAATCATATTAACATCTGCCTAATCTCAACTCTATGCGCAGGATCCACTACTCGATATTTGTGAGCTAAGCTACAGCTCTCACAAAGAGACCGCTAAAGTGAGGGGTGACATGAAATACTAGCAATGAAGTAAAGTTCCAGTCTAAATTACAAGTATCCTTAAGAGTTATACTAGAATAATAACATACATGTGCATCATACGATACTAATTATTCTTGATATGGAAGATAATATAGTACAAAACTCAATAAGTGATAAATATGCCTTAAGAGTCATATGAGAATTCTTACGCCTATATTTGCCTTCCACATTAAGGCGAAGGATTGTTTATTAGGAAGAATAAGTCTTATATGTCGCCTCCTTGCCCTATTCCCGGGCATAGGAATTGGGATTTTAGGGACTAACAATTACCACATGATAATAAAAAAAAAGATCATACATTTCCATTTGAAGCTCAATATCAACATCCCCAAACTCAAGATCAAATCAAGGCGTGCACGTCATTCGTAAATTAAATCATAAATATCCAATTGCCAATATATATAAAATAAGGCGTAATGAACTAGAAAAACATTTTTTTCCCGCATCATGCATGGGTAGATTATACAAGTCAACTGATAACTACATATAAATGTATTCCAAATCCATGCATTTAGGGACTTATATTTTAATTAGAGATATTACTGAAAACAAGCAATAATTGCACATTAAAATTTGAATCATCATTGTTTTTGGTAAATGTCTGGATTTATATTTAGGGACAAAGTGAAAATTCAGGTTAAGAAGAAATAATCATGAAGTACTTTCAAATTAGATGTCAGGCACGAATCCTGTTGATGAAGCAAACTCTAGGGACTATGGCCCATTCACATTATTGATGAAAGCAAACCATGTGGCGATGACCCATTCAAATTTTAGAAACGTGTGGCCTGGGGTCTTTTGTCCTTTCGACAAGGGTAGGGTCTCGATATTTTGAGGAGTGAGGTAGAATCATAAGATGATCCTATCAATATTATGGCAAGCACAATCCGCCTTTAAAAAAAAAACAGCGAGGAGCTAGTGCTTATCTTAATGTGGACCATCCAGATTGATATTGGATGATTCAGATTCAATTTGACATTTCTTAATGTTTTCAACAATTTCTCATTTTAATATAACATAATTAAAAATAAAAATAATTTTATAACTGAACATTTTTTAAAAAATTAAATCTATTATTGTAAAAATTACAAATAAAAATTGAAAACCTATCATAGCCCATAAAATTAATATGAACCGTCTAAATCAGAGATTGATGTGATGAGAATCCCTATGATCATCATTGAATATTGAAGCCCTATCATAGCGAGCTCATCCCATAAAATTAACATCATATAGTTTTTTAAAAAAAAAAATCTCATATTTTTCTACTATTTTGAGTTGCAAAATTATTTATTAAGATTTTACATTAAAATAATGGTAATACTTTTACTTTCACTAAGTAATAAACAAAATGTATTCAATTTAATTATCTAATAATATAGGTTTTTTTTCCTGATAATGATGAAATAAAGTGGTTGATCTTAGGTAAACGACGATCTTAAATATTGAAAACTTATTGATGTTAATATCATCAATTATATTCATTTTTTTTTCTATAGTTTAAGTTATCTATTGATATTATATTCTTTGTAAAGGGATCTCTTCTCTAGCTGTTGAAGCTGGAAGTCAAGCTTAAGTTCCAATCACATCCTTTGTATCATTAATTGTAAGTGGTCTCTTCTTTCCACCATTTGTTCCATACTTTTCTTCTTATCCAACTCTCTCTCCTTCACGCGCTTTTGTTTCTCTCTCCCGTCAATCACTTCCTTATCCGTGGAACAAATTCTGATCCCTCAGTGTGGATGGGAGAGACGTGTGGAAACGTAACACAGACTCAAACATTTTGAAGAAGCTCGAAGGACATGGAAGATTTCAAAAGAGAAAGAGGAGGATGAGGGGTGATGGAATGAGATGCCGTGACCTAAATAATCTGAGCTTTTTTGTTCAAATGGAAGCTTGGTATGAGTATTTCTTCTTCTTCCCTTTTATTGTTCTCTCTTTAATTGCGCTTTATGTTTTTCCCTTTACTACGGATTCAACTTTATGCTTATGAAACATCAGGATTCTTCCTTTTCTTTCCTCTCATCTATCTTGGCTTTGGCTTTTAAGCCAAATGCTGAGCACAGTAATAAAATTACCAAATCACTATATTGGGGAGAAATTATTTGACAGAATACTGCAAATAACGATCTTAATCTTGTACACAAATTGTTCATCCATCAACCACTTTGGCTTTGTCTTTTTTCAATACTCCCTTTGGTCCATATTATAGGACCCCTTCTAGAAAGTTTGTGTCCAAAATATAAGACCCTATGCAAAAACTCAATAACATTAAATTGTTCTTTTCCACAATACCCTTCTTAATTATAATGAAGAGAGAGACTGAATAAGAAAGAAATTAAAGATAGTTAAGATATGTTAATTTTAATTGAAGGATAATATAGGAAAGTAGTGGTTATTTTATCATTTCAATAATACAAACTACTTTTAACTACTTTCCTTAGTCTTTATAAAGTACTCCTCTTGTCCTTTTTATAGGTTAGAGGGAGAACATTTTTTTATCCTATTTATAAGACATCTCATTAAAGTTTTAAGGTGAATGTATAATTTAAACATTAACTTATTATTATGTTGGTTTTATTTTCATTTGGTATTATGTATATTAAATAAGGGTAGATTTGAAAAGTTGCGGTTAGAGCTAAATTTTAGATTTGAGGTGAATTTTAGATTAGAGTTGTTGTTTAAGGTTTTTTTTAGTCTATGTGAAAAATATTGAAAGTGACCTATAAATATAACCCGAAAAAAATTAGTTAGAAGGCGCCAGTAATATGCTGGCCAAAAAGGGGGAAAAAAAATAGAAGGCTCCTATGATATAGATAAGAGGGAATAATTGTTGGGATTAATTTCTCTCCTTTGCTAGTATTGCTAGTATTGTCCATTGCCATAAAACGCCCCGTTCTTTGTGCAAAATGGACTTGAGAGCTTTAACTTGGGTTAGACACAACTCACACAAGGTGAGAGATGGTGTAATGTCATCCCACGTGTGTCAAGGAAGGGGACAAAGTTGGGGTGAACTAACTTTTTACTTTAAGATATATAAAGTAAACTTCATGAGAAAATAATTGTGATGTATAAAAAAAAATAATTTTTCTTAATCTAAAAACTCTAAAACCTCTAAGAGATTTCGAGAAACTGTTAAATAATCAGAAAAATAAATATTTTTTAATAAAACAAAGCTGAGATAATATTTTAAAAAAAATTAAATATATGTAAGTATTAAATGCATTTTTACATTTTCTTTCATTATTTTCTTCATTATTACTCTATTTATTTACTTTTATATGTGTGTCTGTGTTTGTGCGCATGTGCATATATATACACATACATACATACAAATATATATATATATATATATATATAATTTTTTAAATATTATCTCATCTTTTTTCTAACTAAAAAATATTTTTTAATCTGACTGAAAAATATTTATTTAACATATTCTTGCAATCTCTTTGCAGTTTTTATATTAATAAAAAAATTATTTTCTTATTTTATACATATATAGAGTAAAATATTCTAATTACCTTTCTATTCTACCTTAATTATACATGCCTCCTATATATTTTAAAAATATATACTTAATTCTAAACCCTTAACTCCGTTAAAAATACTCTAAAATATTTTTAAAAAATATTTTTTAATTAAAATTTATTTATTAATTTATCCTTAATACTAAATCCCAAATTTTTATTGACATTTGTGAATATAAAAAATTCTTAAAAATTCAAGTAAGATTTTTAAATATTTGTAGAAAAAATATGAAATTATAAATTTAAATGGCTTATACAATCTCTCTAAAACCTATATAATTTATTATATTTGATAAAAAAAAAAAGTATTTGATATATATTTTAAGACATTTAAGAAACTAAAAATAAATAATTTTTAATAAATATGTTGAAAAATTAAAAGAATAAATTTTCTACTATCAAAATTAATGAATTTTTAAAATATTAGAAATTTAAAAATCTATTAGAATTAAAATTTGGTCGTATACATTTTTTTGGCCCATATATGAGTGTGTGTGTGTGTATATGTTCAAATAATTGTAATGTCAAAGAAGGGCTTTTTGGTAAACATAAAAGTCCAAAAGTCAAATTTAAAGATTAACTAACAGTTTGGAGGATAAAAATAAAATCTCAAAATATAAGGGAGATTTGTATATCATACATTTTAATTTTAAGGAATATCTATGTAAGTTTTTAAAATCAAGAAGATGTTTGTATAATTAAGGTAAAATAGATGGGTAGTTTGATTATTTTACCTTATAAAAATTATTTTCTCATAAAGGTTACTTTAAATAACTTAAAATAAAAATTTAAATCACCCCAACTTTGTTCCTTTCCTTCACAAGTGGCTTGGCATTACATCTCTCTCACCGTGTCTCGCCCAAGTTAAAACTCACAAGTCATAAGTTCATTTTGCGCAGAGATGGGACATTTTAAGGGAATAAACGTCAACGGACGGTACTAACAACGGAGAGAAGCTGATCCTGTAATTGTTTTATGAAGAAGGTGACAGGTTAGCCTTGCCGTCTACCCATAGGCCATAGCCCCCACTTCCCACATCCTCTCTTCTCAACACCCGTTTTCATTTCGATAATCAAAGAGTAATAAAGATAAAATTCAATGGGCATATAGAAAAGTACAATTATACTGATAAAAATATTCATTTACAATCACAATGTCTTTCATCAACAAAAAACAAAAAATACAGCGGAAACTTAATATTTACAGAATTTTCCAAAATATCTAAACATAAATTAATTATAACCACTATCTTGTATTCGCCTCAAAACACGTGCCAATTATTTCCCAACATCTACGCCCTTGCCTTTCGTACCACTAGCACCCGCTGAGATGTTTGTTTAAAAAATAGGGTGAGATTCCAAAGAACCCCAATAGAAATATGTTATAGTTCATAGAGAATGCGAAAAGTAAATATGACATGCACTAAGGTATGTACTAATTAATGAACAATATAAATACATCATCGTCATATATACATGAGTAGGGTCCAGCCCTACAATCTACACCAGTTGGACTTCCACAACTCCCAGTGTATATAAGAGCACACCGGCACTAACAGCCTCTCTCTAGGCAATTCTTGTTAATTAATAAATTGCATTTACAAATAATGGATCCACACAATTATATAACTATGGCATAGTGTATGAAGGATAATGTCCCTACCTCGAAGCTTTATAAACCCCTATGTAGATGTGTCTCGAAATACATGTCGTGTCCGGCCTTCGACTCAATCCTAAAATATTAAATGTATAAGAAATATGTCATAACCTATTCAAGTATCATTTTAGACTCTTCCATAGTGTTTCTTGTAGTTATATTAGTCTATGGTGAAAATTTATCAAAATGCCCTCAGGACCCTGGCCCGGCCTCGCTGTACCTAACCTGATGGCACGTTTTCCCAAAATTTTGACTAAGGCTATTCTAACTTATTTTCGACCAAGGAATCCATTTCCGGGCTCGAAATCACAAAATTCACTGTCAAATTACAAAAAAAAAAACCCTTGATAGCCCCTATTTAGGGATTTCAGTGGCATTTTTATAATTATGCTTTTTTGGCCTCTACAGAAAAAGTGCTCAACTGTAACCCCATTTATTTTTGCCCACTGAATCAAATGGAACCATTTATTTTATGAAAATCCAAATCCTACTCCTTGGAACAGTGCTGGCCGAAATATTGAAGAAAATGGGAAAAAATAGTGTTGTGTTTTATCTTCCAAAACTTATACTCTTCCACTTCTAATCCTTTATTAACTCACTTAAACACTTCTTAATCATGATTTAAAGGATTTTAGGCAGCATAACCCCTTAGGGTTATAGCTTTTCAAATTTCGTAACTAAACTAAAAATCACATAAACCAAACAACAATTACCAACAACAACTTCATACTAACATAAAGTTGAGATTGGTATAATTATCTCTTAAACTTCTTGGATGCTCTTACTCTAAGCACCTCCTCCTTCTCGCTTGATCTCAAAGTGTGACTTCACCACCATGGATTCATGAGAAACAAGAGTTTAGAGAAGAACTTCATGCATGCTTACAGGAAGAATACTTAAAAGACAATAGTTACCTTAGTTTCTTCTTCCTTGGGCTCTCCTCTTCTCTCTATTTCTCAAGCTCTCTCTTCTCTCTTTTTGCCTAAGACTTGGATGAAATGAGGCATGAAAGAGGAAGGATGGTGTTTTTATTAATTGGTCTTCTTCTTTCCTAGCCATTGATTTAATCAAGAGCTCATAATGTGACACTTGTCACATTTCCTTCTTCCCTCATAATTACTCCACTTAATTTCCATTAAATTAAATAAATTTCCTTCCCTTTCTTGCTCCTCAAATCCGTCCTCTCCCCCCTTTTTCTCCAACTAGCTCATGCTTCTTCCACTAGGTCCAAACTTACACTCTTCCATGCAATCATGTTTTTCATTCCTTTACTCAAGCTTATCCCATCATGCATTGCACCATCCTTCCATATTGTGTGCACTCCATCTTGGTTATCATTGACATGTGCATATAGTATAGTCATCGTAACCTTCTTCTTGTAGCATGTGATCAAGAACTTAATATTTTTTTCCTTTACCTTCATGCTTGGATGAAATTAAAGAGAGGAAGGGAAGAAAATTGTTTTTCATAACTCCATAATTCACATAATTGGTTTATGTATAATTCCCCCTAATTTCACAATTCTTAATTTATTCCACCAAGAATAATCCCATTATGCATTTTCCTTTATTTTCCTTGATTAATTGAAATTAACTCCAATTAATTGGAAAATAATTAATCTTCAGCTAAATTGGCAAAATTATGATTTTGCTATCATCTTTGTAATTTAATTCATTTTTTAAATTTATTTGCTCATTTCCTTATGAATATGAATATTTCAAAATTCACAAGATCCAAATTAATGAATATTCACCATTTTATTGAATTACTCAAAATAATTACAAGATATTGTTGGTGAATAAAATTTAGGGTGTTACAAAAAAGGTTAAAAAAAATACTTTCAAAATATGTAAAAGATAAATAAAGGTGGTGAATTTTAATAATTATAAATTGAGTGATTTGAAATTTTGAAATGTTGATAAATGTGAAAAATTACATACATAAGTGCTCTTACTTTTTATTTTAAAAAAAAAAAAATCCTAAAACCCTTCGCAAGGCCGCCGGAGCTCCAACAACAACGATCACCGATAGCGGCCAGTCACCTGAGTTAAATTTTATGGATCAATTTTTTAAAAAATTAATTGGTCTGGGACTATGGCCTATGGCATATGGCCCTGCTACCTTCTTGGTAAATATTCTCTCCTATTTTTTTTATAAGATTTTAATTTTTGAATTGTTTTAGTCCATTTTATAACAGTCAATTTGAAATTGTTTGAACATTTAATACATTTTCACTGATTCTACTTCTAATTAATTTTATTCTCCCATGTGATCTTTTTCCTATACATTCTCTTTCAATTTTTTTTCACCAATATTTCTCTCTCTTACTTGCACCTTATAAGTAAAGGTGTACTAGAAAAAAAAAATTCATTTTCAAATGATACCCCCCTCCGTTCCTTATTACTCCATCCGTCCCTAAATATAAACTTTAAATTTATGAATGAGTTTGTTTTGAAATATAAGCTTCATTTTAGTTTTATCAAAACATTAATTGCGTTGTTTTCCAACCTTATCTCTTAACTGTATTTGTTGTATTTATTATCTCTCTCACCTATTCTCTTTATAAATAAGGGCATAATTGAAAAAAAAAATACGAATTTTTTGCTCTCAACTAATTTTAATTGTTTTATTGATAAACACAAATGGCTATTTGAATCATATATTTAAGGATGAAGGGTGTATAAGAGACACTTTTGTAGGCATGATATGTTCCTTTTTATAAAAATGTCTGAAATTTTTTTGGTTGTTTGTCCATTTTAACCCCGTTGAATAACTCTATTACCCATAATTAATTATCACCTCTCTCTCTCCACCACATATTCTCTCCCCACCGCACATTATATCTCTTCCATACAAATGAGGGTGTTCTTGACCCCAAAAAAATATTTTTTTTTTTACATATTTATTGTTTCCAATTAATTTTTTACTAACATTTCGAATAACATAATTGGATTATTTGTTACTTATAATAAACAACAGAGGGAGTATTATAAAAAGGATTGGAGGGAGGAAATCATTAAAAAAAAAAGAACAAAGCTGAAGTCGTTGATGGAGTCCATTTTCTGCGTAAAAAAAATAAAAATTGCAAACGTTAATATGGAGAACAATTCTATTTGCATGCAGTATACTGACTAACAATTCCCACAGTATAGTATCTTGGTAATTTTTTATAACGTGTGTAGCATTTGGATAGAAAGCCCTTTTATCTTACATTTAAAGATGGCACTACATAATTTGTATTTTAAAATAAAAGGCTCCTACTGAACTAGTAGGTAACTTCAAGGTTGGAATGATGTGACTCCAGTCTTGCATGCCTAGATTTGGTATTTTTTGTGTTCTGAATCTGCCCTGTCCAACCTAGTCCCAAGTGACTCAACTAAAATAACGTTTGAGTGTTTGATTGTTCACGCTTTCCTCACATTACTCCTTCATACACACATCACATCGAAGCATGAATTAGTCATATATGCATGTCACACAATATATTCGGAAAGATTGCATGAGATGTGTGTCTTACTAAAATCAGCATTTTGTTTCAATTTTAGTTGTATATGTGCTCCAGCTGGTTTTTCACATATAATCCCGCTCTTGATGTTGTTCCATGTATTTGGAGATCATATATTTGACTTTTCATCATGTCTTCAATATGTAGCTGACTGATGCACTAGCTCCTGCAATATACCCTACGCTCTGTGTATTCCTCTGTTTGTCTGAATTCCTCGGAGCCAACCATGGAAGTTTTTGGATGTCTGTCAAGCACCTTAGGCTTGTGTTGCTCACTGCAGGAAGTAATCAAAAGAAATTACAAACACTTCATAACACCCAAGACGAGGATTGAGGAGCTGAATGGTTTGATGCAACAGTTGTATGCTCGTAAAAAAGATGCTGAATCCTTAGTAGAAGAATTGTGGTTTCTAAAAGGGGCAAAGGCAAGCAATGAAACTAATTTATGGTTTAAGCAAGTTGACAAGGTAGAGAGAGAAGTTAGGAGTCTCATGGATGAAAATGGCCCGCATAGACCAACTAGAGGATGCTGTTTCATTTGTTCAAGAATCAAGTTGGGGAAACTTATAGAGAAGAAGATCAGAGATATTGAAGAACTTAAAGAGAGTGCTCCCCGTGGAGTGGATTCAATTGATATTGCTGTATACAAGAGAGGTGTTGTTTTGGCTGCAACACCAATGATGGAAAATGAAACACATAAACAAATTTTTACGAAGATTTTGGCATGCCTACTTTTTAACAGTGCCAGAAGGATTGGTGTTTGGGGGATGGGTGGAGCGGGTAAAACGACTATCATGTCAGGGATTCACAATAGCCTTGTGGAAGGAAGAAGTCCATTTAATTGCATTATTTGGGTGCAAGCGACAAAGGATCTGAAGAAGGTGCAACAGGATATAGCCGTGAAGTTGGGTTTGACTTTTCAAGAAATAGATGATGGAAGAGCAAGAGCTTCAAAATTGTTAGAAGCTTTAAATAGAAGGAAGGCATTTGCATTGATTTTGGATGATGTTTGGGAACCATTCTCCATTGAAGAAGTTGGAATTCCTACGCCAACATTAGAGAATGGTTGTAAATTGGTGATAATAACTCGAAGCCTTGAAGTGTGCAGAAAGATGGAAACGAACGAGGATGTCGAAGTGAAACTTCTTTCAGAGGATGAAGCATGGAATCTCTTCAAGGAAAAAGCTGGAGAACATGCGCTATCAGATTCAATTGTCCAATCAATTGCAAAGGATGTGGCAAAAGAATGTGGTGGTTTGCCTCTAGCTGTTGTTGCAGTTGGACATGCTTTGAGAAACTCAGCTGATGTAAGTGAGTGGGAGAATGCACTAGAAGAGTTGAGAACTTCAAGTACTGGTCTTCACAACATTGATGAAGAAGTAAGTTCATGTTTGAAGTTGAGCTATTCAAAACTAAAGGATGATACAAGGCGATCTTGCTTTCTATTTTGTGCCTTGTACCCAAAAGGTCATTTAATTGATAAGAACGAATTGATTAATTATTGGGCGTGGGAAGGGTTATTGGGTGGTGTAAGCATGCGTGCGATGAAACTAGAAGGACAAAGGATTATAAAAAAATTAATATTTGCTTCCTTGTTGGAGTCAAAAATTGATAATGGGGTGAGATGTGTCAAAATGCATGATTTGATGAGAGAAATGGCTATCACAATCATGAGTACAAAGCCTAGATGCATTGTGAATGCTGGCATGGGAGAAGACAGACCACCACCGCCTCAAGAATGGAAAGATGTTAAATGGGTATCATTGATGAGAAATGATGTGAAATCTATAGGCTTCAGTCCAATATGCTCTACACTCACTTCTTTGCTTCTTCAATATAACTCATTTGAAAAAAATATATCTGATCACTTCTTTGACAACATGTTAGGGCTAAAAGTTCTTGATCTCTCCTATACTGGGATTAGAGCTTTGCCCGTGTCTCTTTCCAATTTGATGAATCTAAGTGCCTTGATGTTGAGCCACTGCTGGAATCTTGTTGAAATTCCATCTTTGGCAAGGCTCACTCAATTAGAGTATTTAGATTTTTCATTTTCTAGACGTTTAACAGAACTTCCTGAAGGGATGGAACAATTGACCAATTTGAGACACTTGGATTTCTCCTTCACATCGGTCCAAAACTTAAAAGATGGAGTCGTATCCAAATTTGCTCTTATGGAGGAGTTGTTGATTCTGGGCTCACCTATGATTGTGGTATCATCTGAGGATACAAAACAGTGCTCTTATCCAGTTAGAGTTGAAGAGATCATATCCTTTCATAAGTTGTCTCTTGTACACATGCAACTACGTGGCATTGTGGTTTATAAGAAAATTCTGAAGTGTCTCATGTTTTCTCAATTGAAGGAGTTCAAGTTTGTTGTTGGGTTTTCATTTGGTGACAATCCGGAAGTATTTGAGAGAAATAGCTTAGCAATAGATATGTTAAGTGTAGAGGAACTTTCAGAAGCAGAAATTACTGAATTGATTCCAAGAAATGTTATGGAGTTAGTAATTCATAATTCTAGTCTTATGATTCAACGCTTGTCTTTGCACTTACTGGATGCAATGTGCTTGAAGACTTGCAAAATAAAGCAGTGTTCCGGGATGGAATGCATTATGGAATCTGAGGAGAACAAGTTGTCGCAGCTAGAGAGAATGATTCTGTCCGATTTGCCAAAATTGAGAATGATTTGTGGGAAAGTTGTGAAACCACATACTCTAATGAACCTGAAGAGTATTGTTGCGGCGGGATGTTTATCACTGAAATATCTGTTCCCAAGGCAGCTCATGCTTGAACTTAAAAGTCTTGAAGAAATTACCATCGTTGATTGTCGTGCAATGGAAGAAATTATTGAAGGAGAGAGTGATACAAATACTGAAGACAACAGCCATGCAATCAGAGTGATGCTTCCAAAATTGCAAAGGTTGAAAGTGCTTGGTTTACCAAAACTGAAAAGTATATACAATAATGGGGACATTCAATGTGATTCTCTACGCACTATTGAAGTCTTTAGCTGCGATGCTCTAAATAAATTGCCTCTTGGTCTGTTTGGAATAGAGGCAGGTGAGCAAATATCACCACCAACTAGCCTTGAACAAATAACATGTCAAAAACTATGGTGGGAATCACTACAGTGGGACCAACCCCAAGCTAAGCTTCTCCTTCAGCCATACTTTGTCCTCCATTCCTGGTATGCTTCAGAATCTATATCCTTGCGTGCATATGTATATTATAATAAATATATATAGTATTATTTTTTATTTTGAAACTTTTTTATCCTCTGCATTTAATTTGATTGCATTATTCAATTTCTCATAGTATGGAGACATGCAGGGAAAACCCGGACAGGTTTGCTCCGAGCATCAGTAAGCTGAAAGTAATGATGAAGCCAGTATTTGAATAATCGAGTCACAATCACTTGATTTGATTCAAGCAGTGTTATTTATTGTTAATGGTCAAGTTTTTATTTTGTTTTATATTTGGTAAGGAAACTTTGTGTGCACCTCTTACCAGAGTGTTGTGTTGTTTCTTCTAAATTTATGGTTTGACTAAGTGAATTTTAAAGTTCCTTTCAAGGCTTATTTGTGAACCTTGTGCCTTTAAGAATGATTGGGTTTCTTTGTCAAGTAGGATGCCTATAATCATTTATCATTTTCTAAATTAGTAGCTGCATAGTGGAAAACAGAGCATCACAGAGTATTCAATTTCAAACAATAAAGCTTTAGACCATGATGCTTTCCTCCTCACAGAACCATATTTAAACATTGAAGAGAGACAACTTTCCTCCTCACCAAAACCATATTTAAACTGAAATAGCAGAGGTAGCAGAATCTATAACAACGCTCTCCCAACACATATTTAGGACCGTTTGTTCAAGATTAAATTAAAAAAAAAAAGTGATTTTGATTAAGTTTGGGAGAATATTAGGAAATATATAAGAGATTGTTGGAAGAAAATTCGTTTTCAAAGCTAATCAGAATCACTTATCAAATTAACTGCAAATAGATTTTGTTTCAAATACTCCTTATGTTTAATTGGAAAAATCAAAAAAGACAAGAAAATATCAAAGCAATATGAAATTATGAATATTATGAACACATTTTTGTTTTTTTCTATTTTTAAAGTTCTTTTTTTGTCTGTTTTCCATAAAAATTTAGGGGAAAAATAAAATTTCTATAACAATTTTATAGTTATTTAATTTATTTATATATCTCCCCTAAATTTTTATTGATATGATATTATATATCCAAAATCCATTACGCTTATATATTCGGATAAAAAAAAAACTCTTTCTACATAATTTACTCACATTCTTTATATTTTGCAGGAAATAAAATTTACTTATGCTCTTTATTTGGTTGAAGATATAGGATGAAGGGAAAATGGAAAAAAGTTGAGAGGGAAAGAGTGGGGTTACTAATTGTATTTCTCCCCAAAAACTAAAACGGAAATAATCCTAGGTAAGAGTGTTGGACTGTTGGCGAAATGAAATGGGATCTTTTTGCGTCATTTTCACCAAAAGACAAAAAGGTGAAGAGAAGGCTGTCAGATGTGTGTGCCTGCACCTCCCGCTAAACGACTTCTGTTATACACTTATACTTCAAACTCAAACTTATGGCGAACAAATTTCAAATTTGAGTATAATATTTAAGGAAATATTTTTCATCTTATAACATTTTGTGTGTTTTTTTTTTTTACTATGTATAGCACTAGCATGCGGGTAAAAATGCCCAAAATAGGGTTATTGAAGATTTTTAACTTGATATTGATTCTAATATAAAATATATTCTTTATATTTGTTAATTTTTTTTCTAATTTACTTTTATTGATACTCTCTCAATAGTAATCAAATAAAGGAGAGCTATTGAAGGAATTAAGGAAAATTATTAGGGATTTTTAGGAAAAAAATTCCCTTTGATTCATAATATAAGACTCAGTTGATCATATTTTAAAGAGATTAAGGAATCTACTATAAATATGTAGGAATTGATATGTGCTTTATCGCTAAAACAATCAATTAAACTATGTCATAATTGATTATGCAATTTATGGTCAACCTAGATCATTCTCCCAAGGAGCAAGCTATGAGTTTTATTTAGAATTGATTTTTAAGTGACGAAAGATGCAATGGAATAGACCTAAATTAGAATGCAAAACACTAATATCTAAATGTAATTAAACTAACTAAATGCACTAATGTAATTGACTCTAAAACCTATATGAGAATGAGACTAATTTATATGGATTTGAATGCAATTTTTTGGGTTTTTTATGAAAGAGGAATTAAAATCTTAAGCAAGAGATTGATTAAAAATAAGACAAAAAACAAAAAACAAGAGTTTAATTCAGTTATGATGATGAAGAGAACAACTTAAGATTCATATGAATTTAGCTTTCTTAGCCATTCAATTTATCAAATCAAATGGAGATTGATAAAAGATTGGAATTAAGTTTAATCACTTAATTGAAATATGGGAAACCCTCAAGCTCAATAACAATTATTTCATTGAAAAGTCATAATGAAATAAGCAGTGGTTAATTAAACTAACTAAAAACCAATCACAAATAATTTCAAAATAATTTTAGAAATCTTGTTTACAATTGCCTAATTGAACAACTAGAAAATTAACCAATCAAATTAAACAATCAAGAGGATAACCCAAATTGACAATTAAATTAATAATGAAAACTCAATTAATAATTCAATTGACAATTCAAAGGATTGCAAAAAAAAATTTCAGTAAATGTCTCAAACATAAAATATTCTAAAATATCAATCTAATCTAAAAAAAATATGTATACAATCTAAAATTAGATTGTTCTCAATTATTAAGAATTGATGAATTCAATTGGCTGCGTCACTGTGCATGCAATTGGAGAAATATGAATGAGTTGAAGTGTGTGTCTCAATTATTGCAATTTTACCCTTAATGTACTTTTTTTGCTACAAAAATTAATTTCAACTATTATTTGGTGCTTTTAACCCTTAAAATATTTTTTCAACTGTACCCAATGTGTTATCAGACTGATTGTAATTTTATCTTTAATGTATTTTTCAGTTCCAAAAATTATTTTTAACTATTTTTTGGTGTTTTTAACCATTTAAAATATTTTTTCACCCACTATCTCTTACTTTTATCACAAAAGTCACTTGTGCTTAAGTTAATCCAAACAAGTTTTACTTTTGTAAAAGTCATTTATACAATCGCTGTTCCAAACATAAATCACATTACACAATTGGGCTCTTACCAAAAATAAAATTACCAAATGCTAAATTGAGAAACTCTATTTTTCTTATCGCTGTTCCAAACACACTCAAAGTATTAAATGGGTTTGTGGAGGTGGGCCCGTGGAGAGATTTTTTTTTTTTTTTTTTTTACCAGTGGCCCGTGGAGTGATTAGAAGATGGGAATTGATGATTCCTCTAACAGTCGACGTCCTTTGGGGAAGCAATTCCAGCGGCTGCGTCCCTCCGTACCTTGTCTCCGCGTGATCTCCTTTTGTGGTGGCTAGATTAACTTTTAAAGAAAGGATGGGAAAGTGTTGGGTATCAATTTTATTACATTAAAATTTAAGAAACTTAAATAAAATTTTATTATTAGATTCTTTTTTAGTTTTTAAAAATTTTTTTATATTGTAGGATCTTCTAATCTATTTTTTTTTATTCTATAAAAATTAAACAAAATCGTGATATATCATATATTTAAAAATATTATCTAATAACAAGATAGCAATTAGAATATTAACAATTTAAACTCAATAATATCATAATCAATTTAAATTTATATTATTTCTTAAAATTGGCTAACAACCCAAATATTATCTAATAAATCCAAATTAACCTAAAATATTTTTTAAAATAAATGAATAAGGTGGGATAAAATATATCAAATTTGAGATTTATCAGAGGGGTATAAGAGTAATTTTGTATTGTATTAATAGTGTTATGTTGTATTGGGCCTGGCTCCCATATTAGAGAAGTTTGTAATATCGAACTGTATATATGGAAGTGTGGACAAGGCTCTATTTTTTGATGTTGGTTGAATCAATAAGAATATTACTTCAGTCAGGTTCTTTGGATTCTCTGTATAACATGGTGCCAAAGCCGGTTAAGTTCTTGGGCCCTTTTGTTTTTGGGTCAATTTTACGGGTTACTCGACTCTCTTGATCGGTTTTGGTGGTTCTGGAAGCTTTGAGCCTTCGATTGAGTTCTTGCACAAAGGCTATAGGTTTTCCTCATTCTCGTTGATCGCATCGCCTACTCCACAATGAACGGCGATCTTGTGGCATCTCTTTTCATCTTCACACATTTCCGGTTGAAGAATCAAATGGTTAGTTGAGCTTCTTCACTTTCGGCTACAATCTTGCCAATTTGTTCTTCTAGGGATCTATTGGTTTGATATTTTTTGGTTTTCTTGGTTTTCCATCCGAGCTTTTTCTAATGAGTTGATCCCTGGTTCTGGGATCGTTTTGTTCTCATTGTTGAAGATATAGTCGGGAATACGGGAAGACCCTTCATGGGGCTCTCCTAATTTTTGAAGCTAGTGATTCTATAAGGTTGGCCTTGGCCTAAACTTAATTTAATTCAAATAAAATTCACTTTCAAGTTTTACAGTTTATTTATTATTTTGTTTTAAATTGAAATTTATTATTTTTAAAACTCATAAATTTTTAGTTAAAATAATTATCTAATATCCAAATTAGCCTTGTTTTTTAAGTTTAAATGAATAAACCATTGTAGAAAACAAAATAAATCAAACAATTTAATAAGTGTTAGCCTATTACTAATACTCTATTAGATACCTAGGTGTCTCTCATATTGATAATTTGATATAATGATATTGCATATATTGATTTATTTTTTAAAAAAATATTAAATGGGCATAAAAGAGCGGACCCTTTTAGACCCACTTCCTTTTGGAGCCTTTAAATCATAAGTCCAGCTCTTGACAAGCTTGAGCCTAAACAAGCTAACCCAACGGGCTCGGCCCAATTTCCTGATTCTAGGTGAAGACAACCCTTGGAAGCTTTGTGAGGGGTCTTGAACCCTTCTTTTTTATTTTTTCCAAGTGCTATTTCTTAGTCAGCAATTCAATATTCCAGGTAGTTGCTTTATCTTCCATATCACTTTATGCATGCCATGACTATTAGTAAAAAACTTTCCATTTAACAGTCAACGTTTTGCTTTTAATATAAACGGTGACTTTTGCACCAATTTGTGAAGTTCTTAATTACTTTTGCCCCTAAAAAATATTTGGTTGGCATATTTTGGAAATAATCATCATATATATGTATTTTTGCCACCTTAACTTCTTTTTAATGTAATTTATCTTTAAGTTATATTAATATTACATTATTTATAAAGTGAATCTCTTTATAATTGAAAGCCAAACTGGTTACAATTATATATGTATATATATTGGTATTTTTTTTTTTTTTGGAATAAGTAAGACAAGAGTTACCTCTTGGAATGTGTCATAGTGACATTACAACACATAAAAAGAGTGATACAATATCAACAAAACTTAGCTTAAATCGATTAACATTTGATTCAAACACCAAGAAGGTGGGAATTGCATTAAACTCAGCTCAATGGTCGCCTCTTGTACCATTTTGGCCAAAAAAGCTGCACATTTCATTGCTTCTCTGTTTGTATGGATTATTTCTCAATCCCATTATGAGAAAATCAACGATCTAATTTCAGAAATTTCTTGAGCCAATGGGTGATATGGCTCGTAATCTGATGACAAAAGACGAATAGCTTTTGTGGAATCAAAGTGCAGCTTAATTTTTGTGGAGCCAAGCTGCATACAAACTTGCAAACCTACTTTGATTGCTTGTAATTCTGTCGTAGTGGTAGAGCAAAAGCCAATCCTCTATTGGAATCCTATCATCCACGCTCCAGTGCTATCCCTGACAATACCATCACAAGCTACAACTTTCTGGTTATTGACCGATCCATCTACATCTACCTTCACATAGCTAGTAGGTGGAACACTCCACTTGACATCCACTTTGTCAGGAACTTGGTAGATATGATGATTGAATCTTCTTTGCTCCACACCTTCCATTAGGTGGTAAATGTAGCTTTGAACGATGCTACGAGGATGAACAAAAACACCTTCAAATGTTTTCTTGCATTTGTTCTTCCATATTAACCAGCAAGCCGATCCAAATATCCGCAACCAAGGCCAGTTCTTGACTTTTTTACTACTAGGTTCTTGTTTGTTGTTCCGTAGTAACCATTCTTGCAAATTAACACTAAAAAAGGTACTATAATATATAAGGTTAATCAATTCACACCACACAATATATGCTACCTCACAATCTTTCAATGTATGTAATATTGTTTCCTCACCAAGACACTTAAAAAGATACTCATTATGACCACTCAAACCTCACATCTTTCTCACAGAGTTGGTAGGTAATCTTTCATGAAAAACTTGCCACATGAAGAACTTTGCTCTTTCTGATATTGGCCAACGCCAAATATGTTGCCATAGAGGTTCCCTTATAGAAACGGTGCTTCTTTCTAACATGTTATATGCTGATTTGATGCTAAAATTTCCATCATTTGAGGCCTTCAAGTAAAAAAGGTCATCCCCCTCCATGGTTGGAGGTTAACTGCCTTAATTCCATCAGTTACCCATTCTGGTAAGAATAATCTCTACTTCATCAAATCCCACAAACTACTTGGAGATACAAATACCTTTACAGTCTCATCATGACTAACCCACTCATAATTCTTATCAACATATCAAACCAAGGGTTGGCCAAGAGGGAACCATAACTCCCACCAAGCATTAGTATTGTTTCCACTTCTAAGTTTGCTTCCCAATTCCTTTTTAAATTTATACCAGACCTTAACTATGGCACTCTAAACTGCTAATTGCTTCTTCTTATGGTTTATATTGGGAATTTTATCATGTTCGTATTCATATTTACTTTTCAAGCATTTTATCCAAAGGGCTTCAAGCTTGGTTAGAAGACCCCAACATAGCTTTATTATGAATGACTTATTTTGGTTTACAAGGTCTTTAATTCCTAGGCCCCCATCCTCTTTTTTCTAGTATGATAGTATCCTAGGATATGAGGCGTAGTTTCTTAGCTATCGATCCTTGACTCCAAAGAAATTCTCTACACAACTTCTCAATTTCCTTTAAAACCCCTTTAGGAACTAGTGTTGTTTGCATTTGATAGAAGGGAAGTGAGGACAGAACTAATTTTATCAGTACTGATTTGAAGGCCATACTTAAATGTCTACCCTTCCAACTAGATAGTTTTTTTATTAAAATTTGCAATAAGAGGAGCAAACGTCATTTTTGCCATCCTCTTGTGTAAAAGTGGTACCTAAAAACTTGTTAGCCATCCAGCTTAACCGCAAGCGCACGGATCGTCATAAGTAGTATAATAATATCATTCTCATTAGGACTAAAGCGAAAACAAGTTAATTATCACATTTATGTTCTTAATTAGGTTGAGTGAGAATAATTTGAAAAAGATTTTATATTTAAGAATTAATTGATTTAAAAGAGAATTTATTTGTGAACTTAAAGATAGGAGGAACCTAAGATTACTTATCCCTATTGTACTTCATAAGACTGACTTAAATCTTAAATTGATAATGAAAATATATGCTTGTCAGAGATGCAAAAGTAATTGATAAAGTTTTCCCAAGTCAAAACCAATTTTATATTCTCAATTAACATGTGTAATCTCTTGTATCAGTTAAAGAAAACACTCATCAAGCTCTAACCTCAATTAGACAATGCTAGGCTAATAGATATATCTCTATTCTATTAACAAACCATCAATTTAACCCCTAAACTTCAAGTCTAGCACGATTTTATCTAAGTTCAACAATTAAATTAGCTTTCTCAAACGTTACTCAATTGAACCCAACAATCTAAGTGCTAGCCAATCACCCAGAAGCATTAAGCCTGAGATAAAATCAACACATAAATTTTATTAATAAATAAATAAGTCTTAATCCATCTAATAATTCAAAGCAATCCTAGAATAAGAAATTTAGCTACTCATAGTCATAACCAAACCCATCTCAAAGAAATAATAGTCCATGGCAAACTAAGAGTTAACTGAAAGGAAAGAGAAAAAATTAATAAAACGAAAAGATTGAGCATCAAATATCTTCTAAGCTTCAATTGCCCCCAATTCTCCACAATGTCCTTTGATCCAGTGGCGCTGCTGATCTTCAAATCAGTCTCCTCCATAGTCCTCCCGTCCTCCCGTGAAGATGATAAATGAACTCGAATGCCTTTCCTTCCGTCAGTACCCGAACATGTGTTCTCCTTCTCCCTTCTTGAAGAAGCTTAACCCCCTATATATAGGTCAGGATTCTAGATCCTTATGCAATATCTCTCTAGCAAAATAAAATCAAACAGAAAGATACAAAAATAGATAATGATAATAATAAATAATGATAATGATAATAATAATAATAATTAAAATATCTTTTCCTTTTTATCTTAAATTATTATTTTTATTATTAATATTATTAGTTTTATCTTTAATATCAAAATCATTATTTTTATCCTAAACTTTGATATTTATAATAAAATCTATTTAAATCAAAATCTTATCAAAATTTGATTAAAATCCCTTTAATTTATTATGGATGACTTCCAAATATATTAAAATATGTCTTAAAACTATCTTAAAATAGGGAGTCATCACATCCCCACACTTGCAATAAAACTTGTCCTCAAGATTTTAATTTGTAAACCACCAAAGAAAATATTGGAAGCAAAATTTTAAAGAAAACATTATAAAAGTAGAACTAATTTAGACTCTGAAAGTTAGACCTTCATAGAATTCTTTTCTACATTCTAAAAATGCAAGTAGCAAGGCAAATAACTTGGCAAAAGATAAAACACAATAGAATGCCCCTTACAAAGGCAAGTGTTTACACTCATCTCTTAACATAATTAAAGGCTTGTGTTTCACTCAATTCTACCTATAGTAACATGTCTGCCATAGGCTTGTTTATCATCTCAATATCCATTTTATTATCCCAATGCATACATAAATCGAAAGGACTGGATAATGGATAAAACTTCAATTAGTGTCAAGCAGTTCAATAAAAGACATGAAGAATGAACATTTTATTTATTTATTATTTTTTAGCCATTGGAGGTCCCCTTTTGATGCGACCTTGCACATGGGTGATGCAGCACTGGTTACTCAGTTACTCCGACAACCTTTTTTTTATCTTGAGCTGTTAGAGGTCCCCTTTTGATGCAACCCTGCATATAGGTGATGCAGCACCGGTTACTCAGTTACTCTAACAGGCACCTCAAGATGCTTTTAGGCCAAATCATAACCCTCTTTGAATTAACTGTTTGACGCGAGTGCCAACATTGATGATGAAGTGTCCCTGGTTACTACGTCAAATCTAGAGAAATCAGTGGAGTTGTTGTTGTTGTTATTCCTTTTCTCTTTTTTGTTTGTTTTTTTATCCCTTCAATCCCCTTTATTTTTTTATTTAACTAACTAAAGTAAAGAATGAAAACGAATGCCTAAATCATCTTTATGTATACAAATGGAATTTTCAGCTTCAAAAGAGATTCAAGACAAGTTCTAAAGATGAAATTATAATAAGTGTACTATCTCTTAAAAAAATAAATATATAGCCTCAAATTCCTCATAGGTTATTTGACATCCTAAAGTGAATCACCCCAGTCAAATCTTTGCCTATTTACTAACACTCAAGAACACAAAATCGAGTTCTAATCAGATTCAATCCTTTCAAGTTTAAATCAAACCAACCTTAACAATGTTCATAATCAAAATCTCAACTTTCAAGAGTAAAAAAAAATGTTCTTCACAAGTTTCCAAAAAAAAAATCTGTTTATGCTCAAGAACAATTAAAGACTAGAAAACAAGTTGCGCAAGTTATGAAAAATTAATATTATCTCCCCCACACATAAATTTCACATTGTCCCCAATGTGAACATACAACATGATATAGTAAAAGTGAGGAAGCATGAAACTGGTTTAATCATATTGAGATACGAGGTTGATATGAGTTCCTAAGGGTTCAAATTTGCATCAATTCAACAATAAGTGCTACATGCTAAATGACAATCATGATCAATATCCAACACATGCAAATTCAACAACAATTCAAAGTAAAGTAGAAAAATACTCCCCTATTTGTTCTTGATTTGCACTCTCAATTTCTCCTTATCATTGTTGTCAAGGTGCCACACATCATCAGGGGCTGCAATATGAACATCAAAGCAAATCTAGAAAAAGAAAAAAGAAAAAAAAATTACCAAAACCTTTGGTTGCCTGCCAAGAAGCGTTAAGTTTATAGTCTTCAATCAGACTTTGCAAAACAAGCACCTAATCATAAGTATCAACACCATGACTACCTTGTCTCTATTTATTTTCATACAACAAGGTTTAAAACAAAAAATGTGCTTATTCACATTAATTACATGTACTTTATCAATCATCAGAAATTTTAGAGTATAAGCATTCATTAAATTCAAAGAAGGCACAACATGCATGTCAGACAATCAAATGTAGAAGCTTTTAAGAATTTAGAACACCCAACAAAATACACTTGACTGTCACCAATAAAAGTCAAAACTTCAATAGGAGGATTATCTATAACAATTCTTGGGACCTCCACACTAACCTCATCATCAAACTTACATGGATTATGTTCCACAATTGAAACCTCTTCTAGACACTCAATATTGTTTTCTCCTTTATTAATTTCTAACTCACAATCACCAGTAGTATTATCACAATCTAGGAGTGATACTTCTTCACTCCCTATAGTCAATTGTTCATTTGATATCTCATCTTATATAGGAGAGCCTTTTGATATATCATTAAAACTTTCTTTTTGTTTCAAAGACTCAAGATTAGAAGCCATTTCATCAATTTGCAATGCTATATCTTGAGCATGATCATTATTTTTCTCTTCTTGAAAACTTCTTAAGAATTCATTTTGACTATCTAGAAGACGTTGAAGTAAATCCTTTGTTGTAAGCTCCTTATCATCAATGGAGGTAATTTCATCTACATGAATATTGGATGATATATGAGGATGTGATACATATAAAGGAGGAGAATAATTAGGATCCCAAGATAATAATTGCTCATGATTCTATCCAGGGCTAAAAGTATAACTATGCAAATTAGTTTGAGCCATAGCAAAATCATCCTCCCAATAATCTAATGTTGAGACATAGGGACATTGCTCATTCAAGTGAAAATATCTACAAGAACTACAACAATTCTACTCACTTGGAGATTCACATACATAAGAGTCATAATAAGAATTTGTATAATTATTTTTATGCTCAAATCTACCACTTGTCCCATTATTCCACTAAGGATAATCCATAACAATTTAAAATTCAATCATAATTGATCACACAATTGCAATAATTAACCACACAAACTTTTGCCGTTAGTCCTCGGCAACGACACCAAAAACTTGTTAGCCATCTAGCTTAACAGCAAGTGAACGGATCATCACAAGTAGTATAATAATATCATTCCCACGAGGATTAAGGCGAAAATAAGTTAATTATCACACTCATGCTCTTAATTAGGTTGAGTGAGAATAATTTGAAAGAGATTTTATATTTAAGAATTAATTGATTTAAAAGAGAATTTATTTTGAGAACTTAAATATAAGAGGAACCTAAGATTACTTATCCCTATAGTACTTCATGAGACTGACTTAAATCTTAAATTGATAATGAAAACATGTGCTTGTCAGAGGTGCATTTAAAGCTTTCTTAAGTCAAAACCAATTTTATATTCTTGATTAACATGGGCAATCTTGTCTCAGTTAAAGAAAACACTCATCAAGCTCTAACCTCAATTAGACAATGCTAAGTTTATAGATATATCTCTATTCTATTAACAAACCATCAATTTAACCCATAAACTTCAAGTCTAGCATGATTTTATCTAAGTTCTATAATTAAATTAGCTTTCTCAAGCATTACTCAATTGAACCCAACAATCTACATGCTGACCAATCACTCAGAAGCATTAAGCATGAGATAAAATCAATACATAAATTTCATTAATAAATAAAAGAAATAAATAAATAAGTCTTAATCCATCTAATAGTTTAAAACAATCATAGAATAAGAAATTTAGCTACTCATAGTCATAATCAAACCTATCTCAAAACAATAATAGTCCATAGTAAAATAAGACTTAACTTAAAGGAAAGAGAAGAAATTAATAAAACCAAAAGATTGAGTCTAAAATATCTTCTAAGCTTCACTTCCTTGACTTCAATTACCTTTAATTCTCCATAGCATCCTTTGATCCAGTGGCACTGTCGGTCTTCAAATCAGTCGCCTTCACAGTCCTCTCGTCCTCCTGTGAAGATGATGAACGAACTCGAATGCCTTTCCTTTCGTCCGTACCCAAACATGTGTTCTCCCCCCCCCCCCCTTCTTGAAGAAGCTTAACCCCCTATATATAGTTCAGGATCCTAGATTTTCATGCAATATCTCTCTAGCAAAATAAAAATCAAACAAAAAAGATTAAAAAAAATAGATAATGAGAATAATAAATAATGGTAATGATAATAAATAATAATAACGATGATAACAATAATAATAATAATAATAATATCTTTTCCTTTTTATCTTAAATTATTATTTTATTATTAATATTATTATTTGTATCTTTAATATCAAAATCATTATTTTTATCCCAAACTTTGATATTTATAACGAAATCCCTTTAAAACGATATCTTATCAAAATCTGTCTAAAATCCCTTTGATTTATCATGGATGACTCCTAAATTTATTAAAATATGTCTTAAAATTATATAAAAATAGGAAGTCATCACACCCTAAGATATTTTCCAAGATCAGAAGTAATACAAATCCCTAAAACCTTGCAAAGTTCAAGTGCCCTATTAAAATGCACATTATGGGAGACAAAACATTTAGATTTAGGAAGATTGACCTTATGTCCCGAAATGTTGCAAAAATTGGCCACGATATTTCTGACTCTTTCTACTTGGTTTTTTGAGGCTTCCCAAAATAATATGAGGTCATCAGTGAAGAATAAGTGTGAGATAGTAGGCCCCTGTGTACTTATCCTCAGTAGCTTCCACCTCTCAGCCTCTACTTCATGATTAATGATTTGCCCCAAACATTCCATACACAAAACAAAGAGATATGGGCTCAGAGGGTCTCCTTGTCTGATTCCTCTAATAGGGAAGAATGCGTCTGAAAGCTCTCTATTCCAATACACCCTCATTTAAGTTGATGAAACACACTTCATGATGAGTTGAACATATTGCTCTTGAAATCCCAGGCTCTATAGATTAAATTTGACAAAGTCCTAGTCCAGTATGTCATAATCCTTCTCCATGTCTACTTTGATGGCAACATACCCTTTACCACTCTTTTTTGTTCTCATTGTATGTATGGACTCTTGAGCAAGGATGATGTTATCACTACTTTGGCGTCCACTAATAAAACTACATTGAGCCAGGTGGATCAAATATGTCATGACCTTTTTTAGCCTGTTTGTTACAAACTTGCTTATAATCTTGAAGCACACATTACACAATGCAATAGGCCTAAAGTCCTTAATGGATGTTAGGCCATCTACTTTGGGGATTAGCACAATGTTTATGTGATTCATATCCTTGATTTTATTAGGATTGCTCACAGCTTCTAAAATCAAGTCACACACTTTTCCTCCAATTACCTCCCTTTGAGATTAGAAGAAATGGGGGTTTAAGCCATCAGGACTAGGAGCTCTGAAGGCACCCATTTCAAAAGCTGCATTCTTGATTTCTATCTTTGAAATATCTCTCTGAATGGCATATAATTGAGACTGATTTAAAGTGGGAAAGTTAGTTGGCCGCTCTTGCATTGGGGTGATTCCCTCATCATGAGTATACATATTTTTAAAATAAGTCAACACCAATTGTTTCACGTTAGTTTGCTCTATAATTTACTAGCCTTGATCATCTTGTAACATCTCAAGTTTTCTTAGCTTTCGCTTCACAACAGTAAAGGCATAAAAGTAACTAGTATTTTTATCCTTAAATTGTAACCACTTGCAACAAGATTTTTGAAACCATAACAATTCCTCTTGGTTTACCACCTTTAGATACTCTTGCCGCAAATTTTTTTCAAGTCGCACCAGACCCCCATGGGGATATTCTATCATGGCCCTGCCAATCCCTTCCAGTCTCTGAATAAGCTCCCTTTTCTTTTTAGACAAGTTCCCAATTACCTCTTTATTCCACTTTGTAGCCGTCTCCTCATTTTTCCTGTACCCTGTTGACCATGAATTATCTTACCAGGAAGATTTAACAATATCTGAGAATTTTCCTATAAACATCAGTCTGCTTGATATTTAAAGGGTTGTTTCTTATTTTGATATCTCTCCCTGGTTCCAGACAAAACAACAACAATCCGATGGTCTAACTTAAATCTAAGTTCGTGAAAGACCCCAATCTAATCTTTCTTTCACGTCTTTTTTTTCCCATTTAAATTTATCACCAACAATCGGTACCTCAAGAAGATTACACTCATTAATACATGTTTGAAATTGTTGATGATGCAAATTACTCACAGGCATACCTCCTTGTTTATCAAAAGAATTCAAAAAAGTATTAAAATCACCCATGATGAGCCAGGCCTCTTGAGTAATACTTGATAAATCTCGTAAGAATGCCTAAAGTTCTACTCTATTTGCTCTTCTCGGGTCCCCATAAACAAACAGTTACAACCAGCATCTCTCCCGGGCCTCTATCTGAAAGCCGACAATGGAGAATTTGTGTATTGGAAAATACATACTCAACTGAAATTTCCCAATCATTCCACAATAACCATAATCCACCGGCAAACCCCGTTGCCTCTACCCTTAGACAATTATTGAATCCTATCTTTTTTACCATGCCATCTACTTTAGCACCACTAATACGAGTTTCAAGAAGGCCTAAAACATTGATTTTATACTTTTGGACTATTTCTTTGATCAACCATGGAAACAATTTATAGCCTACCCCATGGCAATTCCATGATGCAACTATCATAGGAAACTAACCAATAAATCTTGAAGCAAAAAGGAAAACTCACCTGTCCGACGGCTCACATCCCTGATTCTTTCTCAACGAAGCTCTCAGTTGATTATGCTTCCTCCATGATTCAACCTTTACAAGCAATGGATACAAAAGTCTGAGAAAAATTAAGAATGATCAGTTGAAGGCTGAGGCAAAAGCCAAGGGAGAGGTAATTAGAAAGAGGCAACCTGAGGGCCCTAAGCCAGGCTTCATGGTGGAAGGTGCTACATTGGATTTAGTTGTTTTTCTTATTTGTCGAACCAAGTAGTTTTGTTTGGATTTGAACCCTTACATGTTGTCATTTGAAGAGTTGTATAATTTATTGGGATAAAGGCAATTTTTTCCCCAAATTTGCTCCTTTCTGTTGCCCTTCTGTTAGTTGACCGTTAGTAAGGGCAAATTTGCTCCAAATGTGAAACTTCAGGGGCAAAATTGCACCTTAACCTAATTATCGTTACTCGGGTGCATCAGACACTGCTCTTCCAACTGCTGGACCCTAGCTCCGGCTGAGCCAGGGTGTGCAGGCTACTAAACAGAAAAGAGAACTCTTTCCGAGGCCCCTACCAACCTCTCCGGACTCACTAACATTACCATCAGCTACCACATCCCGATTCAGGAATTTTGACCTAATTCTCTTTCAAAGTATGCATGATGCACGCTATCAGACAGGCTTCCCCCGTCTCTCAGGATCGACTAACTCATATGCAAGCATCGTTCACATGAAACATTTCCTCTTTTCAGCCTTCAAAGTTCTCATTTGAATATTTGCTACTACTATCAGACGGGCTTCTCCTGACAGCCGGGTATAGGTCGCACAATTCAGCGCTCGGGCGGAGCAGCCATTAATGCAGATCTTGGTGGTAGTAGCAAATATTTAAATGAGAACTTTGAAGGCCGAAGAGGGGAAATGTTCCATGTGAATGATACTTGAACATTAGTTAGTTAATCCTAAGAGACGGGGGAAACCTGTACTTTGAAAGGGAATCAGGTCAAAATTCCTAAACCCGGACATGGCAGCTGACAGTAACATTAGTGAGTCCGGCAATGTCGGTAGGGGCCTCAAGAAGAGTTCTCTTGTCTATTTAACATCCTGCACACCTTGGCTTAGCTGGAGGTAGGGTTCAACGGCTGGAAAAGTAGTGTTCGATGTGCCTGAGTAACGGTCATTGGGTTAATATGCAATTTTTCCCCTGAAGTTTCAAATTTGGAGCAAATTTGCCCCTACGAACGGTTAACTAACCTCGGCTAACGGTCAAATAACGGAAGGGCAAAATTATTCCAAATTTGAAACTTATGGGGCAAAATTGGCCCCAAAAATACTTCCAGGGCAAAATTGGCCCTAACAGTATACTTCCGAGGCAAAAATGGCCTTTATCCCTAATTTATTCTCTGCTCAAGTATACTTCTAAAATTTGTCTTAATTTTGGAACATACATAAACCAACACTTGTACATTAAAGAGATAATTAGATATGTTGCACATCAACTTATATCATTACATAAAAAATCAAAATTTTCTATATGGTTAGCAAGCTACACGATCCTATATTGCTAATTCTTTCAAAATATCTATATGGTGAACAAGTGATTATCAAAAATCATTACTCAATGAGCAAGATAGTGTAGCATCAAAAGTCTCTAAAAGGTTATCAAACTATATTGCTAACATCAAAAGTCTACAAATGGTTAGCAAAGTAAATCAATTTAAGTCCTTCACAATATCCATAAGTAAGTCCTTACAGGCAAGAAGGGGACATTTGAATTCTTGATGAAGCTTTCTTGATGTTTCTCTAGCTATTTGAATTCTTTCTCTAGCTATTTTGCCAATTCGCATCTTGCGACTTAGACTACAAAAGGCAAAATTTAAACAATGGTTAAGTGCAAGTGTTACAGAAGGTTGTCACAGAACTGAAAAAAAATGCAAATTTTTAAAGGAGGGAGGAGGGAGTGTGTGTGTGTGTGTATAAATATTTTGATTAAATAGATTCATCATGTCGATGTATTTGCAAGTTACTCCTGGTAATGTTTTTGTTCAACTTTTATCTGCTGCATGATGCTACTGCTAAAGTTGGTTTAATGCATGATCAACTCTAAATGCATCAAGTAAAATGAGATATTGTAAATTGATTTAACATTATTCATTTCATTATAACTAAAGGACTTGACAGTTATGAAGGGCCATTGCTAAATTTACTCATTATGAAAAAAAATGACTTGTGTCTTGAAAAGTATAACTAAAGGACTTGACAACTAGCTTTACAAATATGCAAAGAACAGTTTGGAAGATCATTCCCTGTAATCTCAAATAGAAAGATCATCGCAAGTAAATTAAAATCTGCAAGCATATTAAGCTACTAGAATTAAAGATCAACAAATAAATGAGTTCCTCCTTAGATTTCATGGATATCATATCATTAGTACAAACTTGCAGACATTAGGATTTATTGGTCTCTGTTATCAAAATAAATGTAATCTGCCTATGAATCCTATTTACTTTAAGATTTTACATAAAATGCTAGTACCTATTCATTACCAGCCTCATCAAAATAATGACACACACATTTGACGGATGCAAAAAAGAAAGTCCAAAATGTAAGGTTAAGAAACTTTGCAACAAAAGCCCACAGTTTATACACATCCTCAAAATTAGTCAGAAATCCCAAAGAAGCAGTGACAACTTCAAGCCTCACAAAGCCACTTGTGGAAGTTAGAAACCAATGCTCATTTATGTAACTTAATTTTATAGCAGAAGACTATCCTGGAAGAAGGATTTTCAGTGACAGAGAATAAAAGTTCCATGGAATTATCCATCAGTAACAAGCCACCAGCAAAATATATATGTAAATAATGGTTAAGTCATGCAGAATTGCTGAATACAACATATATATAAATATCATCTTCAGGGATGTTTCGTATGCCATTCAGGAAATGGATAGCATGCAGAATTGCAAAATTGGAAATGTAACAAAATTGCAATTCAGCAAAATGGAATTGCAGCTATATACCTCAATTCTATTCTCAAAACACGCACACTTCCATAAAACAAAGAAATGGCATAGGCTATCTGTAACACCCTGCCTTTAATCACGTAATTATAATTCGATATTAGGTAATTAAATGAAATTAGAGACCGTCAAATAATTCAAAACCCATAAAATGTTCCCTTTTGTAGTAGGGATTTTACGAAATTTTCAAAACTTCATTCCTCTTCCGGTCTCAAGTTCAATTATCGAATATAATCACCTGTGCAGTTTATCTACATTTACGTATGACAGAGTGTAAAACCAAAATCCCGGCAACCCCCGGGTTCATCTATTTACACATAAAGTTCTATCTCCTGATTAGGGGATTACAAAACCAAGTATTCCAACTATTTACAACCCAAAACGTTATGCGGAAATCTCTTGTCCAAAATGAACAGCCAACATAATCCGTACTATGTCCCTAGGAGACTCTAACCACTCCGGGTCACGCGCTTCTCCTTGGAGCCACTCGCCCTGTCTGAAAGGTTAGTTCAAGGAAAGAATGAGATTCAAAAGAATCCCAGTAGTAACAAAGCATTTATACCACATATAAGCACACAACATGTAAGCAAATCATCAAAAGCATGCAGCACATATCACACTCCACCCTCATTCCCTTTCTCCGCCGGGAAGGCACACAGTCCTAACCCGAACCGTTGTTAGCTACTCAGGGACTATTGGCGTGGCAGTGCATAACTATAGCCTTATAGCTCATACAGCTATCCGGCTCTCGCAAATGGCCCGTCGGCCTCACAAAGAGCCTTTCGGCTCACATATCACATGTCTCACACTTCATCCTCATCCCCTTTCTCCGCCGGGAAGGCACACTGCCTAAACCCGAACCGTTGTTAGCTACTCAGGGACTATTGGAATGACAGTGCTAACACAAATCCACAAAGGTTGCAGCATACAAATCCATTTCCAATCAACGATAAAACACACATGCAATGCATCATATTTGGTACAAAAGAAAAGTCACTACCTGATCCCTTCCTGATGTCTCTGGGCACAGTAGGCTCACGAGGATAGCAGATGTCAAATCCTATAATCAAATAGGGACATTTGGTTAATTTCCTTTTCCAAGTTCTTAATTCAATAACACTCTAAGTTGGTATTCATTTGGACTCTTTAGATGGCCATTAAATGCCTAAACATATGCCTAAAGGGTTGGGTTAATTATCCCCAAAGATCCCCCTTTAGAAAGATAAACAATGATTTTTGGTCTCTTCACTCGAGCACAGAAGGCCGTGCTCGAGCATGACCCCTCCTCTCACTCGAGCACACATGCGAGTGAGACGCAGGAAGTGCTTGCCCGAGAGCAACTCCCGCGACAAACCTATACTCTCACTCGAGCACAAGAGGCTGTGCTCGAGCAAAGACCTCGCCAGCACCCGAGCACCACGGAAGTGAGGCTTGCGAGTGACGACCCGAGAGCATCTCTCAACATCTTCCTCCACATTTACTCGAGCACAAACACCTGTGCTCGAGCACAGATCCTCAATGCTCGCGAGCACAAGGAAGTGAGGCCCCGCGAGTGTCCACCCGAGAGCAACTCCACTCCCAGGCAACAGATTCACTCGAGCACAAACTCCAGTGCTCGAGTGATCTCCCAATGCTTGCTCCCAATACTCGCGAGTGCCAGCGCACTCTTGGCAACCACCCACGAGTGATCACCCGAGACGCTCACCCCCAGTGATTTCAGGCACCCTCACTCGAGCACAAACATGCTCACTCGCGAGCACATTCATCCCGTGCTCGAGTGAGTTCTTCCCTCACTCGAGAAATCACCTCAGAAACCAGATCGCAGCAACTGGTAAACTTCTCCAAAATCCACCAAATGGACTCCAAGGGTTCTTAAACTTGTGTCAAAGCTCATTATCACTTATTTCAACACAAGGAACCCATTGGCAACCACAAACAACCCAAATTCAACTCATTCAACACATTCTCTCTCTAAATCATCAAATCACTCAAAACCTCCTTCTAAAAACTTCCCTTATTCAACTTCAAATCGATTTCTAATCACTCCCAAATGTCAAAACTGACCAAATGAACAGTGACCCACTAATCCAAGCCTACCCTTTAATTAACATCATGATTAGGTCAAATTTCCAGAATTCTCATTGATTAGGCAAACATCTTGACATATATATCAAAATGCATTACAAACCTACCTCTTCAACTTGCTGAAATCAACACCTTGATTCCACAAACTTTCAGATTTATCCCACAATCAAACACCACCAATGGAAATTCTGAAATCATAGAAATAATGCTCTTGACCTCTTGATCAATATTAATAAAAGGTAGCTAAGCATATAGGACCATTTACCTTGACAAAAATTCAAGCCCTTAATTCCTCTTTCTTGCTTTGTTCGACGAAAATGGAGGGAATGGAGAGAGAAAATGGGTTGGTGAATGATGATCATTTCCTTCCCTTCCTCCCATGCACTTGGCCGACTAAGAGGGAGAGAGAAAGAGTTTGAAAATGTTGACCCATCCAATGGCTCTCATTTGGACACTTGTCATCATCCTATTCTCCCTATCATGATTTCACATAATCTTGTTTGTATCAAATTCCACCCCATAATCTTTCAATCTCAACCATTGATCATGATTACTAAAGGGTTTACTCATCCGGAACTAACCAGACGGTTGGTAAATTTACCATTTTACCCCTGATTAGCACAATACTTATTAAATCATGAATAATGATCTTATTATCACATTACACAACATATACTTCAAATATGATTAATTAACATTAATTACATCATTTGAAGTCATAATTCCTTGATTAAAATCCAGGATGTTACAATTCTCCCCCCGACAATTTAATTTCGTCCTCGAAATTGTTACACTACTTGAGCCATAAACGCCGGATATCTTCTTCGCATATCTTCCTCCGCTTCCCAAGTTGCTTCCCTCGAAATCATTCCCTTCCAGATCACTTTCACATATGGAATGCTCTTGTGCCTGAGCCGTCGCTCCTCTCGATCAATAACTTGCTCTGGCTCCACTGCATATGTGAAATTGTCTTGAAGCTCGACATATTCATACTCAATGATATGAGATGGATCCGGTTGGTACTTTTTCAATTGAGAAACGTGGAATACATCATGGAGTCTGCTCAAGCTCGGAGGTAGAGCTACTCAGTAAGCAACACGCCCAATCCTCTCAAGGATTTCAAAAGGACCTATGTATCTTGGGCTTAACTTCTTTCTCTTGATCGCTCGCCCAACGCCCGTGACAGGAGATACTCTTAGAAAAATGTGATCTCCAACCTCAAATTCTAGAGGTCGTCTTCTCTTGTCAGCGTAGCTTTTCTGTCGACTCTGCGCTGCAAGTAACCTCTTTCGAATGATCTGAATCTGTGCTGAGGTTTGATCAACAAGATCCGGTCCGTAAAGCTTCCTTTCAGATAGCTCGTTCCAGCACAATGGTGATTGACACCGTCTTCCATACAACGCTTCATACGGAGCCATCTGAATGCTCGCATGATAGCTATTGTTGTAGGCGAATTCCGCAAGTGGAAGAAAACGATCCCAACTTCCCTTAAAATCAAGAACACAGGCTCGCAACATATCTTCCAGTGTCTTGATTGTTCTCTCCGACTGTCCATCCGTCTGTGGATGATAAGCCGTACTGAACCTCAATTGAGTTCCCAAGGCTTCATGCAACGCTTTCCAGAATCTTGAAGTAAATCGTGGATCTCGATCAGAAATGATATTCTTTGGTGTACCATGGAGCTTCACAATCTCACGAATGTAAATCTCTGCTAGTTTATCAGGTGAATAACCAGCATTGATTGGTATGAAGTGGGCTGACTTCGTTAGTCGATCCACAATAACCCAGATCGCATCAATATTTCTGATCTTGGGCAATCCCACAACCAAATCCATGGTCACACTTTCCCATTTCCATTCCGGAATCTCTGGGCTCTGGAGTAATCCAGGTGGTCTCTGGTGCTCAATCTTCACTTTTTGACAAGTGAGGCATCTCGCCACATACTTTGTCACATCACTCTTCAAACCCGGCCACCAATATACCGATTTCAGATTATGGTACATCTTGGTCATACCAGGATGAAGGGTGTATCGGCTCTTATGCGCCTCATCCAGAATCTTCTGTCTCAACTCCGCCTTAAGTGGAACACAGACTCTTTTCTGATAGCGTACTATTCCACGAGGCGATAGGTCATAGCCTGGGACTTCTCCCCGTTCAATTCGAGTCAAATTGCGCTGTATCCAGTCATCTTGCCCCTGAGCTTCTTCAATCTCAGTTCTTAGATCATGTTCCTCTTGGGAAACAGTGTAGTTGGCAAAGACGATCTGGTTTGTCAAATTCAAATCACGAAAATCTTCAATTAATTTCTTCTCTTGTATCATCATAGCTGCAACAAGCACGGTCTTTCGACTAAGAGCATCAGCGACTACATTGGCTTTACCTGGATGATATTTGATTTCCAGGTTGTAGTCCTTAAGCAATTCCATCCAGCGACGCTGTCTCATGTTCAGTTCTTTTTGATCATACAAGTATTTAAGGCTCTTGTGGTCGCAGTACAGTTCCACAGTCACACCATACAGGTAATGACGCCAAATCTTCAAAGCAAACACAATGGCCGCAAGCTCCAGATCATGAGTGGGATAGTTCAATTCATGAGGCCTGAGCTGTCGAGAGGCGTAGGCCACCACACGTCCCTGCTGCATAAGGACACACCCTAATCCCTGCCCACTGGCATCAGAGTACACAACATATGTCGTACTGGGATCGGGCAAAATCAACACTGGTGCCGTAGTCAACCTCTCCTTCAGCTCCACAAAACATTTTTCACATTTCTCATCCCACACAAACGGCTGATCCTTTCTCGTGAGCCTGGTCATTGGTAATGCAATACGGGAGAAATTCTGGATGAATCTCCTATAATACCCAGCAAGACCCAGAAAACTGCGTACCTCTGCCACAGATTCTGGCCTTTTCCAGTCCAGTACTGCTTCCACTTTACTGGGATCCACAGAGACCCCTTCTTGCGAGATAACATGGCCGAGGAATCTCACCTCCGATAGCCAAAACTCGCACTTACTCAATTTGGCATATAATTGCTTCTCACGCAAAATATTCAGCACAACTCTCAGATGATGCTCATGCTCCTCCATACTCTTGGAATATATCAGAATGTCATCGATAAACACAACAACAAACTGATCCAAATACTGTCGAAAGATACGGTTCATGTAGTCCATGAAAACCGCAGGCGCATTGGTTAGCTCAAATGGCATCACCAGAAACTCATAATGACCATACCGGGTCCTGAAAGCAGTTTTTGGAACGTCCTCTGCTTTCACTCGCAGCTGATGATACCCTAACCTTAGATCAATCTTTGAGAATACGCACGATCCAGATAACTGATCTAAAAGGTCATCAATTCGAGGAAGTGGGTACTTATTCTTGATAGTAACCTTGTTCAATTCTCTGTAGTCGATGCACAAGCGAAGACTCCCATCTTTCTTCTTTACAAACAACACTGGAGCTCCCCAAGGCGACACACTGGGTCTGATAAACCCTTTTTCAAGCAGATCTTCTATCTGTTTCTTTAACTCCGCCATCTCATTTGGGGCCATACGATATGGGGCCTTTGAAATAGAACCAGCTCTAGGCGTGATATCAATTGGAAATTGAACTTCCCTCTTAGGAGGCAATCCGCTAAGGTCATCCGGAAACACCTCAGGGAATTCATTTACCACGGGTATATTACTCAAGGTTTCACCAGTTTCCCCCTGAACGGAGAAGAATACCATATACCCCTGGCAACCCTTTTCAATGTACTTCTCAGCTGTAGCCGTAGAAAGGAAATTCATACTCGCACTCGCAACCTCAGCCCTCTGAGAAACAGGATATACTATCCTCTTGTTCCCGCAATCAAGTAATACGTTGTTTGCCGTTAACCAATCAAAACCCAAAATGACTTCCAATTGGTAAAGCGGCAGACAAATCAGGTCTATAACAGACTGGTGCCCTTCCACAGTTATAACACAATTCAGACAAACTTCTGTGGTCAAGGCCTTAACACCCATCTGAGTTGACACTACCAAATCGAATGGTAACTTATGCACATGCATACCCAGGCGTTTCACACAATCATATGCAATGAAGGAATGACTGGCACCTGAGTCGAACAATGCTTGTAATAGATAGCCATTTAGAGAGATTTTACCTTGTATCAACTCAGGAGATCTACGGGCCTCCTCGTGGGTCATCGCGAACACTCGACCCTGTGTCTTCAGCCTCTGTTCGGCTCTCGGTTGCTGACAATCCTTAGCAAGATGTCCTGGCCGCTTGCAGTTGAAACAAACCATCTCTCCCTAACAGTTTTTCCCATAATGTGATTTGTTGCAACGGCGACATTTCTCCTCAGTCACAAATCTCTGAGACTCGCGACCCTTAGGCTGATAGGGCTTTTTGTCACCACTCCTGTATGAAGAAGATCCTTGGCCTTTCCGCTTCTGAGCGGCATTACCCTTACTGGGTTCACTGCGGTGGCTAGTAACTCCGGCAGGATACAACTCTCTCAAGTTATTCTTCGTAATCCTGCACTGTTCAACCGCCTTGTTGAACTTAGTGAATTGATGCGTAGCCAGGCGCTTCCTCAACTTCCGCCTCAGACCGCGAATAAGCATATCAGAACTCCATTCTTCATCATCCTTAAACCGGAGATAGGAGGAGTATCGAGCCAATCGAACAAAACGGGACAAATAATCGTCAAAACTCTCTGTGTCCCCTTGCCTGATATTAAGGAATTCTGTTTCCTTCTCCAGCCGCACTGATTTGGGAAAATACTTCTCGTTAAACTCTTGTTGAAACAGTTCCCAAGTCAATGACGTCTTATTACTCTTCAATGTTGAGGCGATATTCCGCCACCAACGATCCGCATCACCCTCTAGTTTGTAGACTGCCAACCGTGGCTTTACATCGTCTGGACAACAAAGCACTTCAAATATTTTCTCCAGCCGGTACAACCAGTCTTCAGCCGCTTGTGGGTCAAACCTTCCTCTGAATGCCGGAGGCAGATGCTTACAGAATCTGGTAACCCAGTACTGAAGATCCCTTTCCTCCTTAACTGGCGTACCATGTGATTCCTGATTTGGGACAATGTGAGGTGGGGACTCTAGTGGTCGTGCTGACCCCTCAGCAGTATCTTCATAACGGGTCTCTTCTTGAGTTTCTTCCGCAGTAGACTGAGCCGGAACTTCCTTATTCTTTGCCTTCTTTGCTCTGAGCTCTTCTCTTAGCTCAGTTATCATATCCCGTTGATCCTTGATTAGACCCATTAGCTCATGCATTGGATCTGGTGGATTTTCATTATCAACCTCCACCACAGGGTCCGCACGCGGAATTTTGGGGCGTCCTCTAGTCTTCTTCATTCTACAAATAGCTTACCCCATTAATCTAGCAGAGATAGTATGCACATATAGTCACAAAACTCACATATATATATATATATATATATCCATGTCAACAAAACATACATGTGCATACCCAACAATCATTCACAGATAATCCTATATCCCTAAGCCAACTAAGGGATCTATCCTAGCAACCTCTACCTTTGCCAGGAACTACAGCTCTGATACCAAAATGTAACACCCTGCCTTTAATCACGTAATTATAATTCGATATTAGGTAATTAAATGAAATTAGAGACCGTCAAATAATTCAAAACCCATAAAATGTTCCCTTTTGTAGTAGGGATTTTACGAAATTTTCAAAACTTCATTCCTCTTCCGGTCTCAAGTTCAATTATCGAATATAATCACCTGTGCAGTTTATCTACATTTACGTATGACAGAGTGTAAAACCAAAATCCCGGCAACCCCCGGGTTCATCTATTTACACATAAAGTTCTATCTCTTGATTAGGGGATTACAAAACCAAGTATTCCAACTATTTACAACCCAAAACGTTATGCGGAAATCTCTTGTCCAAAATGAACAGCCAACATAATCCGTACTATGTCCCTAGGAGACTCTAACCACTCCGGGTCACGCGCTTCTCCTTGGAGCCACTCGCCCTGTCTGAAAGGTTAGTTCAAGGAAAGAATGAGATTCAAAAGAATCCCAGTAGTAACAAAGCATTTATACCACATATAAGCACACAACATGTAAGCAAATCATCAAAAGCATGCAGCACATATCACACTCCACCCTCATTCCCTTTCTCCACCGGGAAGGCACACAGTCCTAACCCGAACCGTTGTTAGCTACTCAGGGACTATTGGCGTGGCAGTGCATAACTATAGCCTTATAGCTCATACAGCTATCCGGCTCTCGCAAATGGCCCGTCGGCCTCACAAAGAGCCTTTCGGCTCACATATCACATGTCTCACACTTCATCCTCATCCCCTTTCTCCGCCGGGAAGGCACACTGCCTAAACCCGAACCGTTGTTAGCTACTCAGGGACTATTGGAATGACAGTGCTAACACAAATCCACAAAGGTTGCAGTATACAAATCCATTTCCAATCAACGATAAAACACACATGCAATGCATCATATTTGGTACAAAAGAAAAGTCACTATCTGATCCCTTCCTGATGTCTCTGGGCACAGTAGGCTCACGAGGATAGCAGATGTCAAATCCTATAATCAAATAGGGACATTTGGTTAATTTCCTTTTCCAAGTTCTTAATTCAATAACACTCTAAGTTGGTATTCATTTGGACTCTTTAGATGGCCATTAAATGCCTAAACATATGCCTAAAAGGTTGGGTTAATTATCCCCAAAGATCCCCCTTTAGAAAGATAAACAATGATTTTTGGTCTCTTCACTCGAGCACAGAAGGCCGTGCTCGAGCATGACCCCTCCTCTCACTCGAGCACACATGCGAGTGAGACGCAGGAAGTGCTTGCCCGAGAGCAACTCCCGCGACAAACCTACACTCTCACTCGAGCACAAGAGGCTGTGCTCGAGCAGAGACCTCGCCAGCACCCGAGCACCACGGAAGTGAGGCTTGCGAGTGACGACCCGAGAGCATCTCTCAACATCTTCCTCCACATTTACTCGAGCACAAACACCTGTGCTCGAGCACAGATCCTCAATGCTCGCGAGCACAAGGAAGTGAGGCCCCGCGAGTGTCCACCCGAGAGCAACTCCACTCCCAGGCAACAGATTCACTCGAGCACAAACTCCAGTGCTCGAGTGATCTCCCAATGCTTGCTCCCAATACTCGCGAGTGCCAGCGCACTCTTGGCAACCACCCACGAGTGATCACCCGAGACGCTCACCCCCAGTGATTTCAGGCACCCTCACTCGAGCACAAACATGCTCACTCGCGAGCACATTCATCCCGTGCTCGAGTGAGTTCTTCCCTCACTCGAGAAATCACCTCAGAAACCAGATCGCAGCAACTGGTAAACTTCTCCAAAATCCACCAAATGGACTCCAAGGGTTCTTAAACTTGTGTCAAAGCTCATTATCACTTATTTCAACACAAAGAACCCATTGGCAACCACAAACAACCCAAATTCAACTCATTCAACACATTCTCTCTCTAAATCATCAAATCACTCAAAACCTCCTTCTAAAAACTTCCCTTATTCAACTTCAAATCGATTTCTAATCACTCCCAAATGTCAAAACTGACCAAATGAACAGTGACCCACTAATCCAAGCCTACCCTTTAATTAACATCATGATTAGGTCAAATTTCCAGAATTCTCATTGATTAGGCAAACATCTTGACATATATATCAAAATGCATTACAAACCTACCTCTTCAACTTGCTGAAATCAACACCTTGATTCCACCAACTTTCAGATTTGTCCCACAATCAAACACCACCAATGGAAATTCTGAAATCATAGAAATAATGCTCTTGACCTCTTGATCAATATTAATGAAAGGTAGCTAAGCATATAGGACCATTTACCTTGACAAAAATTCAAGCCCTTAATTCCTCTTTCTTGCTTTGTTCGACGAAAATGGAGGGAATGGAGAGAGAAAATGGGTTGGTGAATGATGATCATTTCCTTCCCTTCCTCCCATGCACTTGGCCGACTAAGAGGGAGAGAGAAAGAGTTTGAAAATGTTGACCCATCCAATGGCTCTCATTTGGACACTTGTCATCATCCTATTCTCCCTATCATGATTTCACATAATCTTGTTTGTATCAAATTCCACCCCATAATCTTTCAATCTCAACCATTGATCATGATTACTAAAGGGTTTACTCATCCGGAACTAACCAGACGGTTGGTAAATTTACCATTTTACCCCTGATTAGCACAATACTTATTAAATCATGAATAATGATCTTATTATCACATTACACAACATATACTTCAAATATGATTAATTAACATTAATTACATCATTTGAAGTCATAATTCCTTGATTAAAATCCTGGATGTTACACTATCTTTGAGTTTAACCAAAATTACAAAAATATAAATAATTGCTTTGCTCAAACTGTTATGCCACAAAATCGGAATGCAAGGAGCAAAAATTACAAGATGATGAGGAAATGCAAGAGACAGAGAGAATTCTGAATCAAATAGAATTATATTATACTATTTGTATTTTCATACTCTACAACAATACAAAAAAAGGCAATTTCAAAATATAAACCAAGAGAGAATCAAAAAATTAAGAATTGAAACATTATAATGTCCCTACAAAAATGGCGAAATAGTTTTTCCTATGAATGCTCTATCTGAAATGGAAGGAAAGAAACGAAATGGAGGAATGAAAACCAAAACCAGCACAAAGAATGAAAACCAAGTTGAAAGGAAATAGAGAATCACATAATCAAGAATTTATATCACTTGTTAGCCACAAATTTCCACAGAGAACTTCAACAGATTTTTTTTCTAGAATTTTTTTTATCAGAGATGTCATGACAGACATTATGCACTTAAACGAAGGAGGCAGTGACATTGGATAAGCAACCAAAGGAGCAGGCGGCAGCGGCTGGAGAGGCGGACCAAAACTACCCTGGATGAGCTGAATCGCAAAGGAGTCTACGCGATCTACTGGAAAAATGGACTGGCAGACCTTCGACGATCAACCAATGGTGGTTGCAGAAGCTGATGGCGGTGGCGGCTAGTGGAGAAATGGTCGGACACCACGCTCAACTACTGAAGGCGCGAAAGAGACCAGGGAAAAATGGATATCACGCAGGAGAAATGGGTGAAAAAAATGGCAAAGAAGGTTCTTTTATTCAATAGGCAGGCAAGGGCTGTGGTGGAAATATAAAAAAATGTCATGGGTAATTTAGTCAATGTTGAATATAAATACTCTTTAACCTAGAAAAACCTCCAAATTTGGAGGTTTTATAAAAGGGGTAAAATTACCACTAAAAGACAAAAACTCCTCCCATCACTCACCTTACCCCCTTCTAACCAAACACAGCCTTAAATCTTTGCTTACTTCCTTCCCCATTGTCGGACCCAGTCTTGTGAGGTCCTTTATCTTTTTTTTGATATATAAAGGAGAAATATCTCAAAACTCAACCTACATCAGTAAGAGTACGCTGATCCAGCTCCAAAATAGCGCTAACTCCGCTATTGAATACAAGATTGGGTGAAACCCCGTTACAGTTGATAATGCCTTTTTTCCAAGATAGTTGGCAACCCGATTTGCATTTCTAGGAACGAACTGCAATTCTATTCTCCATTCACGTTGCACCATCAAACAAATTTCTTCTATGATAGTAGCTTATGGATGGTTTTGGCAGTTTTCACTATTTATCAAATTAAGGACTTCTTGTGCATCCGATTCTAATACCACTCTACGCTTCCCTTGATCCCAAGTTGTCTTCAAACCCAGAAGAATACCCCATAGCTCAACAGTAACATGATCCCCAAATTCCAATTTATGCATGAAGGTCATGATAAATTTCCCATTAGCCTCTCGAATAACTCCTCCGCACCCAGCACCCTTGTGCCTTGCAAATGCTCCGTTGACATTTACTTTAGTCCATCCCTCCTCTGGCGCCATCCATATAGCCCCCCTATCTGTTACTATTGTTCCTTGTAATTTGATTCTGGCTAGTTTTTTACTTGCCTTCTTCATGCTAGATAGAATTACATGAGCACGATTTCTCAGGCTCTCATTCTTATGCTCAAATAAACGTTCATTTCTCTTTTTCTAGAATAACCAACATAACGTTGCAAACCAGTCACCCCACTCTGGGCATCGAACATTAACATTCAACCATTCCTTTAGGTTAAGATCAAAGAATGATCGATCCCGTGGTAATGTTATCATCTCCATCCACAAGCGCTTAGTTTCAATGTAGTCCCACAACACATGCAAAACTGTTTCTGGGGCTTTCTTACACCAACCACACACATCATCGACATTCATACCTCTTCTACATCTTTCTACATTAGTAAGGAGCTTATTGTGAGCAACAAGCCATATCAAGGTTTTACACCTAGGGATAACATTCAGCTTCCAGATCTTCTGCTATAAGACTTCCTGGTTAACCGGTTCATTTGCAATCACTTGATATGCATATTTCATCGAGAAATCCCCATTTCTTGTGTGCTTCCATATGACGTTCTGTCTTACCTGCTCAACTTCAGTACCCTCGTGCACAAATCTCCATGCTGCATTGATCCCTGGCCATGTATTTGACCCTATCCTTTTCAGATCTATTTGAGGAATTAGATCATTTCCACATTTATATTTGCTTCTAATAATTCTTACCCATAAATCATCTCTTTTCTTGAGAGATTCCATCCTAATTTGGCCATAAATGCTTGATTTTGGGTTCTAATATGTCTCAAACCCAAACCACCATTGATCTTTGAATTACAAACCGTGTCCCATGATACAAGATGATTTATCTACTTTTCCTATGTTGTGCCCCACAAAAAAAAACTCCGATTCTTCTGATCAATCATATCACACGAGCTGATAAGAAGTGAGGCTGTTTGCATTGTATATGATGGAATAGCTAATGTGACAGACCCTACCAAAGTAGCACGTCCAGCTAGAGATAATGAATTTGCTTTCCAACTAGATAACCTATTGTTCACTTTGTCTACTACCCCAATGAAGCTCTCTTTCGTCACAATTTTATGATGCAACAGAACTCCCAAATATTTACCTAGATCTGCCGCCATTTGGAATCCCAGAATGTTGCTTAGCTCAGCACGTCTATTATTATTCACGTTCTTGGAGAAGAAAACTCTAGTCTTCGTAGCATTTACTTTTAAACCTGAACTTGCACAGAATTCTTCAAGACAAGTCTTAACTTCATATGCCTGAAAAACAGAAGCTTGGCCAAACAATATAATATCATCAGCAAAAAATAAGTGAGAAATAGATGGCCCATTCTTACATAATCTGATAGGAAGCCATGTTTTTGTCTCCATCCTATCTTGAATCATGTGCGCCAGCTGTTCCATACAAATCACGAATAGATATGGAGATAAAGGGTCCCCTTGTCTAACTCCACGGGAAGTTTTAAATATATCAGCTTTTTCTCCATTCCATAATAGTTGCATTGACGGTGTCGTAACGCAATTAAGAATAATTCTGACCTGATTTGAAGGAAATGCAAGATCATTTAAACATTGTTCCAAAAAATGCTAGTTAACTCTGTCATAAGCCTTCTCCAGATCAATCTTGATAGCCATGTACCCTCTTTTACCATGCATATTTCTCATAAAGTGAACTACCTCCTGCGCTGCAATAATATTATCAGAGCTGTGTCTGCCTGGAACAAAACTGCATTGATTAGGACTAATAATTTTAGGAAGGACAGCCCTAATCCAGTTGGCAATCACCTTTGTAAGGACCTTGAAAATCACATTACATAAACTAATTGGATGAAGATCCTTTAACTCCTCAGGAGATTCCTTTTTAGGAATAAGAACTAGAAAAGTATTGTTGATACTAGCAATCTCTTCCGGATGAACCCAAAGTTTTTTAACAAAACTATAAATGGACATATCAACATGTTTCTATTGACTCTGGTAAAAGAGAGCATTAAAACCATCTGGACTTGACGCTTTCAATGCTCCTATATTAAAGATTGCCTCCTTTACTTCTTCATCATGTATTTGTTTTCCTAGCAGATAAATATCATCATCTTCAATTCTTGGATATGAAGTCCGACAATTAATTTTCTCCCTCTGAATTCCTTCATCCGTAAACAAATCAGAAAAATAAGAAGTAGCCATCTCTTTAATTTTCTGTGCTTCATATACCCATTCTCCATCATTGTTCCGAATAGCTCCAACAAAATTTCTTTTTCTTCTTCCATTAGCTTGAGCATGAAAAACATTTGTATTTCTATCTCTATTCAACGACCATTCTGTACGAGCTTTTTGTGCCCAAAATAAAGATTCTTGTAGAAGAACGCCCTCCAGTTTGCCCCACAAGGTTGTTTGAAGATTTTGGAGTGCCAATGATAGGCCATAATGTAGCTCAGCCTTGGTGATTCCACTAAGACGTCTCATTAGCTTTCGTTTCCTCTTATTCGTATGATCAAACACTTTCTTGTTCCAACTTTTACAATCTTCAATAAATATAGTAATCGCCTCCTTCCATTCTTCATCTCTCCTCCAATTTTGCTTGACAAACTCTTCAAACTCATCATGCAACACCCAAGCTGTGATAAACCGGAACGGTTTATTATTCTGCTTTGTCATTCGTAACCCTTCCAATCGCAGTAGAATAGGACGGTGATCAGATTTATACCAAGGCAAGTGAGTTACACTTGCATTCAGAAACATTTCCATCCAATCATTAGATCCAAGAACATGATCAATTCTGCTATGTGATTCCATTCTAAGCATTGTGAATTCTGGTCCATTAAATCCGAGATCATTTAGAGCGGCTGCATCAACAAAATTAATGAACTCTTTGTCAGGACCCCTATTCTCACCCACAGACCGTCGTTCATCTATTATCAAAGTAGCATTAAAATCTCCGCCAAGAGCCCATGGCACATGAATCTGGTCGCTTAACTCGAATAACGCCTGCCACAATATACGTCTCTGCATTAAATTTGGGCTAGCATAAATAAAAGTCAATTCCTATGTTCTATGATCATACCCACAAATCCTCATATGCACAACCTATGGATGCTTCACTAATACATCAACTCTTCCCATTTTTTCAGACCACAAACACCAAATCCCTCCTTTAAAACCTTATGCATCAATAATTTGCATAAATTGAAACCCCAATTTACTAGCAATCTTGATTGCTTTATTCCCACTGTATCTAGTTTCAAAAATAGCCATAAAATCCACATTTAATTAGATTAGGAAAGAGGCGAGCTCCTGTGCCCCGTGTATTCCAAAAAAGGAAGTTCATTTAGATAGATTAGCATCTTTTGGGGTAGAATCCCCCATCAAAACATCCTCATCTTCTCTAACTATCCCAACTTCACACATTGTTACTGCTAGAAGACCATTATCTTGATCCATAATGACCATACCTTTATCTGTGATGTAGTTTCTTTTTTCCATTTCAATAGCCTGCATCATTTCCCCTTTTCCCATCTCCATGCTTTTAATTATTGTTCCATCAACATGTGATTCTTTGCTATTCTTTAAAGATTCACTAAGCTTGTCTGTCAACACAGAAAATGGATTTTGTATGAAAACATTGATTTCATCCTGGTCCCTACTCTCTCCCCCTTTTGTCATAACCTTCGTCAGAACTTTTCCTCTAGCCATGTTCATTTTTTCTCGTGCACGTCTCTTAATCCTAGTCAATCTTTTTTCTCCCACTGGGACCCACCTCTGTTCTGTACCAGTCTTTTTACTTTCCACGCCAATTTGATGCCTGTCTTCATTCACTCCCTCATTCATGTCTTTCCTTTCTACCGTCTGCCCTTTCTCCTTTGTACCAATCTGGTCATTTTTCTTCTGAGGACCCTTCTGACTTATATCCCCTTTTTTACCTCCTGGATTAAAACTTGATCCAACCAAATCCAGTTTATTAATATTCTTACTGATATCACATCTTACCAACATTTATGGCCCAAAAATGCTACCCTTTAATTTGCTCTTCTCAGTATCCTCGACATTCTTCCTCGGATTATCCATCTCCTTGTCAGAGGATTTTCTTGGCACATTATCCGACGAGTCTCCCCATTTTCCTTCATTTGAACAGGATTTTTAATATGACATATCCCTATATGATGTCCATATTGCCCACAATGATAACAAACAAGATGTAATCCCTCATACTCAATCTTCTTGTCCTCACTAAAATGGTTAAAGAAAGGAAATAAAGGTTTTTGCAAATCCAACTTCGCACAAATCCTAGCAAAACCTCCTTTCTCTAAAAAAGTAGTAGTTCTATCAATTTTTAGAGTTTTTCCCACCAGGTTTCCAAGCCTTCTTAAAGATTCTACACTATAAAGTTCCGCAGGTAAATCTGGAAATCGAATCCACGCTACTATTTTCTTCTGGTGATTTGCTTTCCATGGATTAAAATTTGGTCGCCAACGTTGTACCATCAAATAGTGGTCAGCAATCATCCAAGGTCCTTCCAACAGAGCGTAATCTCTATCCTCTCTCGTAGAAAATGAAACAATAAAATAACTATTACTCAAAGGGGTAACTTTCATCAGGCTCTTAGGATTCCACATTCTTTCCATTCTCTGTCTCATAAAACCCACTCTAAATGACTTCCCCAAAAGTTTAGCAATTAGAGAATTTATATAGGGTTTGCACCAAGCCTCATACTTTTCCTTAGTAAATTTCAACTTTGGATATTTCCCTCCTTGTTGCCAATTATCGCATGCTTCATCACCATATTGATCTTCCTCTTTATCCTCCACATCCTCTTTCAAATTTTTACTACTTATTTTCACGAAATAATCCTTCCAGCCATTAAAAGCATCACATGCTGACATGTTTACTTCTAGGAATCCGGAGTCTCCAAGACTCAACAATTTATCCCGGTACATAAATTGAGTCCCTGGATTCTGGTTTCCATAACCGTCATCCTTTCCTTACTTCCTTATTCCTAATTTCTCAGCCTTACTACTAAAGATCAGAGATTTCCCCTACTTCCATTCTGATTCCAAACACCCCTACTATCATTCCCTTTCCCTCTGCCACTCGCCCCACTCTCTTTTTCTCCATTCTCCCTCATCAATGGCTCAAAATCTTACAACTCCACAAGCAGAAAATCAAAATAGAAAGAACAGCTATGAAAACAGAGAGAAAAAGAAATCTGACCGAGAATGATAGGCCAAAATCAGTGTTAGAAGTAGAAATCAGAATTCAAAAATCAGACACAACGAGCAAATCACATCAGATTTTTAACGAATCAGAAACACAACATCAACGAAGCAGATCCGTCGGCTCCTCATCGGAAACTACAAATTGAAGCAGGACGAAGTCATCAAAACTGTAGCAATGAAGCATATGACCAGCGTCTTAGATATGGAACCAAGCGTATTCAACCGAAACAACACCGTCGGCACATGTACTGTGACCGTTGCAAAGGCAACGGTCCACACATCAGCACCGTCTGAAAATCACGTTCTCTCCTTTATCTTTTCCATCGTAAAAAATCAATGCTTTTCCTGTTGAATTTAAATTTCCAACCGTGACTTCTTTATACCCTTCTGACAGTTTTTTTTCCTCCTCCCAATTTGACATTGCAACAAATCTTGACCTATTTGATTTTACTTCTACTTTTCTTACCTTCCTGTACTTCTTGCCCTTCATTTCTTGAAATCCGAGATTTCTGGGACCTTCTTACAAGCATCCACGGTCCAAATTCTTCCCCTTCTGCCAGAACAAATTTCTCTGGCAACCTTGTAGTTCGTTTTACCCTTGGTGCTAGTGTTGAAGTTATGTTGGATAAAGCTCTAGAATTAGTATTCCAGGGACAATTTTCTTTCCGATGTCCATATCTACCACACCCAAAGCATATCATATTTAATCTCTCATATTCAATGTTGTACAAAGTTGAGGCTAGGATGTTCCTTGGTACTAATTTTTTCTGGAGGTCAAGCTCTACACATATTCTGGTATATCTTCCTCTTTCCACGTTTGGATTTTCATCATCAATACATTTTAAGGTATGAAGGTCCACCTTCAATGTCTTCTCAATCATATCCCACAGCCTTCATATATATTTCTTGGTGTAGTAGTTTAGAGGAATCTTAGGGATTCTTACCCACGTAACGATCTTTCCTAAAGAATTGTTGAAGGGATCAAAGTATGGTGATCATCTTTGAATAAGGACGCTGTGTTGTGCTATCACCCATGGTTCTTCAAATAATATACGTTTATAGTGGCTACTCCATGTTTCTTGATTTGTAAACCTGACTACATAGTACTCCTCCGATCCTTTTTGTAAACAATTTTTCCCTTGATTGCGAAAACAAAATGATAGTTAAAACTAATAAGTGTATTAAAAATGTCATGTTTTTTCATATATGCTTTTATTTATGAAAAAAGTATAGGAAAGAAAATAGATAAAAAGTATAAAAGATAATGAGTATAAGATATGAGAAAGAATAAGCATTTAATAAAGATAAAATAAGAAAAAGAAGCTTCAATCTTCAGACAAAAAGTGAAAGTTGCTTATAAAAGAGACCAGTCCTATGAGAGAGAAAGTTATTTATAAACAAAACCTGGGAGTAGTTATTAGGAAGATTGATTAGATCAAACTCACTAAACCTCCATATTCTACACAATATCTCTTTCAGTTTATGGAAGTATAGCCTCGCTCCAAGGATCGTGATGATTAAAGCCTTATTCCATGGTTCGCAGCTTTCATTATATTCCTCATCTATCATGGGAATGACTGGGTAGACATTCATCAAATTTTTTATCTCCTCCGACGGCTCCGGAAGACTCCATGTTCGGTCAAGAAGATCAAAGATAAGAGGATCATCTTCCATGGTTGAAGCTCCGTAGGCAACACCATTGTACTTTGTACCTTTGAATCCCAAAAGCGATTCTTTGTAAGATATATGTTTTAGAGTTGCGTTTCCATTCTTTTGCTTTTCATAGTCCTAAGTGTTTCCCACCTTTGGATCTGTATGCTCTGCTTCAAGCATTAAATCAAACATTATCGTATCTTCTCTAGTTTCCTTCTTTGATTTTTTGGTTACAACAACCAAGGCTTGGTCTTCCGGCTACTGGTCTGATGGTACTTTTAGCACATTGGCCTCTTCCATTGGTACTTTAAGGTTGGCACAAATTTCAATAGAGAGAAAACCTACCACACTCTCAATCAATAATATATTTTCAAGAATTGAAATTTGAGTCGCATGATTATATATTGGGAAAATTGCCATAAAATATATCATTAACCTAATATTTGCTGAATGGAACCTGTTCTGAACTGGAATAATCTTCTTAATAGTAAAAGACTCAAATACCCTTAGTAGGTTACTGAAAAAAGAAGGTAAAGAAGATCTCAAATATTTTTTATTTATAAGACGCACAAAGTTGAAGAGGGAAGGGCAGACTGGGTGTAGAGAATCAGGCGAGGTCGAGAGCAGCGAACAAGGGTGTGGGAGTTGACAACCAGGGTAGAGTGTGGGGTTTTGCAGGGGTGGCGGAGTGTGGGTCTTGGCAGCGACGGTGCATGATTGGTCTCTATGGTGGCAGCGGCGGCCCCTCCATGTAGTAGTATAGATAGAAGGTGGGAAGAACACCTAACATCTGAGGTTTGTGTTCCTGTTTTTCTCTTTCTTCATTTTATCATCACCATTATTAATCCATTTATATCTCTTTCTTCAGTTTTGCATCATTATGGGCATAAAACTATTGCTAGATAGCTCATTTTGTCCTCGGTGAATGTGAATTCTCCTATTGCTGCACCTGTGTAATCCTTAAACTTAATTGCAAGTTTTGTTAAGAAAATTCTTTTCTTAAAGTGCTTGGTATAAATTTGAGTTGCTATAATAAATTACTTACTCAGGGATGTTGCTGTGTAATTCTGCTATATCCATTCACTTTATAGTTGCTGCTTTAGTTCTTTCTCTTCCTTTTTGGGTTAGGGGAAGTGAATGGCACAGTTGGGCGATTCAATGTTCTTAAGCTTTGAAGAGGTAGCATATGTTGTTTTTTTGCTATGGCAGCGTATGTTGTTTTTCTACTATAGAAGTTCTCTGTGGTGTTCCCCTGTTAAATATTCAGGATCTTTGTATAAATTAGTGGTTAATCTTTTGTATGGGTGCTTTGACTCCGTATTTGTGAAATTCCCTTATAGAAATCATCAACACATTTTTTTTTCAATTGAAGCTATTTTTTTTAATGAATTCAAATGAAGTACTTCATATTTATCATTGATTCCAAAATGTTTTACTCATATTGATGCAGTGAGCTTTATAAAAACCATATTCAAGGAACAATTCCTCTAAAGCTTGGGAAACTAAAGAACCTTATTAGCTTGGACTTGTATAACAACAACATATCAGGAACAATTCCTCCGTCATTGGGAAAGCTAAAGAACCTTGTCTTTCTGTAAGTATGATGAAATCTATCAATATTCTTTGAAGAATTGTTAGATAGAATAGGTGACATGGGCCAGACTCAAGAAAATTCTATGCTAAAGTAACAGCTATGATGGAGTCCAATAAGGTTGTATTGGAAGGTTCATCTTTTAGAACCATGACATGCACTTTGGGGTTCTATAGTTGTATTGTTAGGTTCATCTCATAGAATTGCAGTCTGATATGTTGATTTAATGTTAAACTTTTAAAGATTCATCTGTGATTAATATAACTAGGATTGTTTGGCTTGCAAATAAAGATCAGACTCAAGTTCACATGCCCTGACTTAAGCAAACAGAAAGCAAATTTCAGGTTTGATTATGTGGGTTGGATGTTAATGTATTACTGTATTATTGTAAGCAGTATTGCATGAATAGGGTGATTAAAAACTACAAAAGGGAGTGGATAGATTAGAGAACTTGGCTTATTCACAAGATTCCAAGCACTAAAAACTTGTAATAAATGAAGTCTTTAAGTATTAAGAGGGAATCTAAAGATACATTTAATACCCATGCAATGATACCAACAATAACAAGAAGCCTTTTTCCACTAGGCGGGGTTGCCTTGCATAAAGCCATTGTGCTCCATCAACAACCAAATATTTGGATACATTGTTAGCTAAAAGGTCCCTTTAAATAATAAGACTAGAATTCATGCAAAGGTAATGATGACAGTTCTGATGAAATTGAGATTTCAAAGTTACAATGATCATTGAACTTTTCATTTTGATAGAGTAAACATTTTGGTGAATTACTTGCACACCTTAATCATGAAATCTATGGATACAACCCTTACATTGAGTTTAGATTTGGTCTTGTTCAACAGCAGAACAATGGGTGAGTTAGTTACAGTGGTTTACACATTAATCATTAATGTATGCATAAATGGATGACATTTTTATGTTTTGCTATTTCATTTTTGTATAGATGGGACTGTGGAATGTATGTGATCTCTTGGTTGAAAAGCTGGGAAAATATTAGAAAGCCCGAATGGAATGGTTTCACTATGCCTAATGTGAGTATATTGGTACATTACTTGTTACAATTGCACTTTATTTGGCTGGGAACATGTTTTTATAGGAAGACATGGATCAAAGCAGGTTGATGTGGTCTGGTGGTTAGTAGCCCATGAGAAGAATAAACATCAAGACATGGTCATGCGTAGCATTGAAGGTTGGAAAGATACGAAGAAAAGGAGAAAGTAGTAGACATTACATTTATTCTGTTTATATTGAAGTTCTACATCATCTTTTGTTTCAATGTAAATGAAACTCAGTTATTTATATACAACTTTGGTATACAAGTTTTGTTTTGTATATTACGCGTAGTCTGTAAACACTCTTCCCTATGTGCAACAACTCTTCCCCGCGTGTAATATGTCTTCCATGTAATCAACTGTCATTCATGTGTGGAAGATGTATTTCGTTTGTGCGAACGATCCACCCCTATGTGTAAAACGTCTTCCGTGGTTGCAAAATGTCTTCTACTTGGGTTCGTTAGTATTTGCAAGTGTCATATACCAAGTGTAAAAACTCTTTCCCTAAGTGCAAGAACTCTTCACTATGTGCAAGAACTCTTCCATGTATGCAAGATGCGACCCTATATGTAACGATCTACCATTACGTGCAAAACTTCTTTTGTATGTGAAAGATCTCCCGCTTGGGTTCATTTTCATTCCCAAGTGTCATATACTCAAGTGCGAAAACTCTTCCCTGTATGCAAGATATGACCCTATGTGCAAAACTTCTTCCGTAGTTGCAAAATGTTTTCCACTTGGGTTCATTAGTCTTTGCAAGTGTCATATAACCATGTGCGAAAACTCTTCCCCTATGTGCAAGATGTGACCTTATGTGCAACAATCTACCATTACATGCAAAACTTCTTCCGTAGTTACAAAATGTCTTCCACTTGGGTTCATTAGTCTTCACAAGTATTATATAACCATGTGCGAAAACTCTTCCCCTACGTGCAAAAACCCTTCCCTATATGTAAGAACTCTTCCCTATATGCAAAAACTCTTCTATGTGTGCAAGATGTGAGCATGTGTGAAATGATCTATCACTACGTGCAAAAGATCTCTTACTTGGGTTCGTCGTCATTCCCAAGTGTCATATAACCATGTACGAAAACTCTTCCCTATATGCAAGAACTCTTCTATATGTGCAAAAACTCTTCCATGTGTGCAAGATATCTTCCCCATGACCCGTTATCTGTGATATAACCAAGCATAAAACTTCTTCTGTAGTTATAAAATGTCATCCACTTGGATTCATTAATCTTCACAAGTGTCATATAACCATGTGCAAAAACTCTTCCCCTACGTGCAAAAATATCTTCCATGGTTACAAAATGTCTTCCGCTTGGGTTCCTTTTCAGTCTTCATAGGTGTCAATAACCCTGTACGAACAATCTTCCCCAAGTTCAAGATGTCTTCCCTATGAGAGAAAACTCTTCCATATGTGCAAAAACTCTTCCTTGTATGTGCAAAAAAGCTTCCATGTGTGCAATTATCTTCCATGACGTGCAAAACATTGGTTCAATGTGTCTTCCACTTTGGTTCATTTAATGTTCACAAGTGCCACTTAACCATGTGCGAAATATCTTCCCCCATGTTCAACACATCTTCCCTTCTGTACAAAAACTCTTCCCAATGTGCTACTCTATAGACAACTCAACATTGGATACAAATCTATCTACTACAAAGTAAATGGGACCTTGATGATTATGGAGAAAATAAAAAAACTTAATGAAGCCACAATTTAATGTATTTACTACTTCTTTACTCAGTAAAACAACAATGAAAAAACCTAGCTTTGGAGAGAAAATGCAAATCATCACCTCCACCAAATTCTGAACTATGAATAAGGGTCTTGACACAACTCACTTCTCCAGCCTTTACTGATACATCGAACCTTCGACAGCATCCATAATGAATGACGGCCAGAAGGGAAGATGTTTATCTCTGCACATGTAAGGAGAAGAAGCCTTCACTTTCCACGTCAATTACTTGCTTTGTTTATTAATGGGAATTTGCTGGTTCTGTTTTTGTTTCCTTTCATTTGCTCACTCTTTTCTCATTAAGGGCATTTGAGTCTTTTACTATTAAGAAGATAATGTTAGTTCAAGACAGGTCCCATTCAGCAAATATTAGGTTAATGAGGTATTTTATGGCAATTTTCCCTTATATATTCTTGGTATATACTCCCTCCAATCCTATTTATAAGCAACTTTCTCTCTCATAGGATTGTTCCCTTTTATAAGCAACTTTCACTTTTTGTTTGAAAATGTAAGCTTCTTTTTCCTATTTTACCCTTATTAAAAACTCATTCTCTCTCATATTTCATACTCATTATCTCTCATACTTTTTATTTATTCTCTCTTATATACTCTTTTTAAAAATAGGGGCATATATGGAAAAAAACATGATATTTTTGACACACTTATTACTTTTAACTACCAATTCATTTTGCGCAATAAAAAAGAAAGTTGTTTATAAATAGAAACGGAGGGAGTAATAAACAATCACCCACCAGTTGTAAAACTCTTTCCAACCTTTGTCCTATACTTCTTATTCAATTTACCGCTAGTTTCTCTTTCCCATCAATCATGGCCTTATCCATGGAACCACAAATCATGAGGAAAGATCCTTCCCATTATCTCTTTTGTCTCTCTTATTTTTTTAATTAAATATGGGATAAAGTACAAATTTAGCAATAAATAATTTCGTTATGAACACTCATAAGAATTATTTATTTTTGATGTAAAAAATAAACATAAACAATTTATTTAGAGGTAGATATAACAATGCTATTAAAGAGACTTAACTTCTGTTACTTTTAGTATTATGGGTTCCACCAGTCTTCTCTATATTATTTTAATATTTTTTAATAGGAAAATATCACTTAAACCCCACACAAACAATTTAATTTTAATTAACCTGCAAAAGATTTTGAAATTTCATTGTACCCTCTGGGAAGAAAATGAAGTTAAGTTTTGTATGTAGAAAGACAATAATACCTTTATTTTAATTTTTCTTCATAAGAGCATTTATAAGAAAAATATGGGCATTTTCAAGAAAAATAAAGACATTTACAAGACAAACATGTAAATGATCAGGGAATTAAACAAAATTTGGTCATTCACATATTTGTCTTGTAAATATTTTTATTTATCTTAAAAATGCCCATATTTGTCTTGTACATGCTTTTATGAAAAAAAAAAAGTAAGAGCAATATTGTCTTTTCATTAAAAAAAATTAATTTCATTTTAACTCAATGGGTGTAGTGAAATATTATAATCTATTGAGGGTTAACTGAAATAAAATTATTTACATGGGGTCTAAGTGATATTTTCTGATTAAAAAAATATTAAAATAATATAAAGAGAAGACTGATAGAGCCCACAGTGCAAAAAAGTAAAGAAAGTTCATTTTATCGTTGGTGCTGGTGTTGAGGTTGTGTTGGATGAAGCTCTAGAATTAGTATTCTGGGGACAATTTTCTTTCCAATGTCCATATCTACCACACCCAAAACATATCATATTTAATCCCTCATATTCAATGTTGTACAAAGCTGAGGCTAGGACTAGGGGTGTTCGGGATTGGGATCGGGATCGGGATCGGGAAATGCCATTCCCGATCCCGATCCTGAGAAGGGTTCAGGAATTATTTTCATTCCTGATCCCGATCCCGATCCCGAAAATTTCCCGTCCCGGAAATGTTCTGGATCGGGATCGGGAATTTCCCGATCCCGAATTTCTTTTATTTTTTATTTTTTAAATTCCTATATTAATTTTTTTGTTTTATTTTCTTAAGTCTAGTATAAATATATAATTTATCTAATATCATATTGTATCAAATTAGTCCAATACAAATATATTATTAGTCCAATATATACTTAAAGTTATCAATTCAGCTACAAAAAGCACAAAGACAAGAACAAAAAATTAGAATTATTTAATAAATAGTAAATAAAATTAACTAAAAGAATAGATATTACCTTGAGGGTGTTAGGAATTTTCACATTTTATTTTGCATTTGGTGCATTAGGTCTTGCTTTCTTAAATATTTTAAAAAATTATACATAATATATATATATATATATTTTTTTTCGGGATCGGGAAAAAGTCGAGATCAGGAAGCCCCATTCCCGATCCCGAACTTTTCCAGTCCCGAAATTTTCGGGACGGGAAAATCCCATCCTGATTTGCTCGAGATCAGGACAGGAAGACCGGGACGGGAAAAACTTGCACACCCTTAGCTAGGATGTTCCTTGGTACTAATTTTTTCTTGATGTCAAGCTCTACACATATTCTGGTATATCTTCCTCTTTCTACGTTTGGATTTTCATCATCAATACATTTTAGGGTATGAAGGTCCACCTCCAATGTCTTCCCAATCATATGCCCCATCCTTGATATATATTTCTTGGTGTAGTAATTTAGAGGAATGTTGGGGATTCTTACCCACGTAACGATCTTTCCTAAAGGATTGTTGAAGGGATTAAAGTATGGTGATCATCTTTGAACAAGGACATTGTGTTGTGCTATCACCCATGGTCCTTCAAATAATATACATTTATAGTGGCTACTCTATGTTTCTTGATTTGTACACCTAACTACATAGTACTCCACCGATCCAATTTATAAAAAAAAATTTCTTAATTGCGCAAAACTTATTGATAGTTAAAACTAATAAGTGTGTTAAAAATGTCATGTTTTTTTTTCATATATGCTCTTATTTATGAAAAGAGTATAGGAGAGAGAATAGATAAAAAGTATAAAAGATAATGAGTATAAGATATGAGAAAGAATGAGTATTTAATAAAGATAAAATCATAAAAAGAAGCTTTCATCTTCAGACAAAAAGTAAAAGTTGCTTATAAAGAGACCAGTCCTATGAGAGAGAAAATTATTTATAAATAAAAATAGGGAGTAGTTATTAGGAAGATCGATTAGATCAAACTCACTAAACCTCCATATTCTACACAACATCTCTTTTAGTTTATGGAAGTTTAGCCTCGCTCTAAGGATTATGATGATTAAAGCCTTATTCCATGGTTCGCAGCTTTCATTATATTCCTCATCTATCATGGGAACGAATGGGTAGACATTCATCAGATTTTTGATCTCCTCTGACGGCTCTAGCAGACTCCATGTTCATTCCAGAAGATCAGAGATAAGAATGGTTGAAGCTCCGTAGGCAACACCATTGTACTCTGTACCTTTAAATCCCAAAAGAGATTCTTTGTAAGATATATGTTTTAGAGTTGCGTTTCCATTCTTTTCCTTTTCATGGTCCTAAGTGTTTCCCACCTCTGGATCTGTATGCTCTGCTTCAAGCATTAAATCAGACATTATCGTATCTTCTCTAGTTTCCTTCTTTGATTTTTTGGTTTCAACAACCAAGGCTTAGTCTTCCGGCTGTTGATCCAATAGTACTTTTAGCACATTGGCCTCTTCCATTAGTACTATGAGGTTGGCATGAATTTCAATAGAGAGAAAACCCACTGTGCTCTCAATCAATAATATGTTTTCATGAATTGAAATTTGAGTCACTCACCTATGTGCATGTTCTTTGCCTAGGGCTCTCCTAAGGTTTGTGGAAGCGGAGTCTTCCTTTGGTTTTGGTCATGGAAAGCCTATCTGAGTTGGCAACAATGAGCATTCAAGGGTCCTCATTTGGGGCTTCAGTAGGTGAAGGAAGGAACAAGTTCGATGTCGGCGGAATTAATGATTGGGGCTGGTTTTCAGGTGAACTAAAGCAGGGGCTAATGGATGCTATTCCGAAGGGCATCGGACTTCCTTAGGCAAGTCAACTTCTTATCACTCCATTTATGAAATTTGGAGAGCTAGAGCTCTGGGATAATCTAGGCACAAGGGAGATGAAAGGTCTTCAATACTGGTTTGCTGATATGGGCAATCCTCTGATGAATTTTTCCCTGCTATCCGGTGGTTGGTCTACAGCCACCCAGGTACCATAAGGGCTGTTTACTTGTCAGACCAGGGATTTGGGGCTTCTCTGGTTGTGATTTTAAAGTCTTGGTTGCCCATATTAGTCATTAAATTTGTGATTTGTGTCTTGTTATTGTTTATGTTGTGGAAGTCTATTAGGTTTTGGTTTTGCTTCACTTTGTGGGTTAATTTTGTTTATGATGAGTGCTGGCTTGTTTCTACCATGATTACTGGTTACCTGGAGTTTATTCTCAAAGTCCAATTGGTTTGCCCCTTTGAAATAGAAGGTGGTCTTGAAGCTGCATATGGTTTAGCAGCATTTGCATATAAAGAGGTGGGCTTGGGAGCACAAGTCTTTGGACAACCACAATCTTTCACTTTTTTCCCTGATTATGGTAGAATGAAAGTTGGCCTCCTCATCTTCAACTACAAGGTTTAAGCATTGGTTGTTCTAGCTTTGATTTTTCCTTTAGGCATAGGCTATTCTCTTCTAGTTTTAGATTTTGTCTTGGTAGTGATTGTTGCTTTGGGCTTTGTTCAGTGTGTGTGTGTTTCTTTGGCTTTATTTAGAGTATGTAATTCCATTTTAATACAATGAAAATAGCCCTTCGATAAAAAAAAAAAAAAAAATTGAGTAGCATGATTATATCTTCTTGGTATATAATAAACAATCACCCCCAGCACCATTAAATTAATGGATTTATCCTCCTTCCAACATTTGTCCTCTACTTCTTTCTTATTCAATTTCCCGCTAGTTTCTCTCTCCCATCAATCATGGCCTTATCCATGGAAATTGGAACATGATCAATGCCATTATCTCTTTTGTCTCTCTTATTTTTTTAAATTAAATATGGGATAAAGTATAAATTTAGCAATAAATAATTTCGTTATGAACACTCATAAGAATTATTTATTTACGGTGTAAAAAATAAACATAAACAATTTATTTAGAAATAGATATAACAATGTCATTAAAGACACTTAACTTCTGTTATTTTTAATATTATGGGTTCAACCAATCTTCTCTATATTATTTTAATATTTTTTAATAGGAAAATATCACTTAAACCTCACACGAACAATTTTATTTTAATTAACCCGTAAAAGATTTTGAAATTTCATTATACCCTCTAGGAAGAAAATGAAGTTAAGTTTTATATGTAGAAAGATAATAATACCTTTATTTTAATTTTTTTTCATAAGAGAATTTATAAGAAAAATATAGGAATTTTCAAGAAAAATAAAGACATTTACAAGAAAAACATGTAAATAATCAGGGAATTAAAAAAATTTGGTCATTCACATATTTATCTTATAAATATTTTTATTTATCTTAAAAATGCTTATATTTGTCTTGTACATGCTTTTATGAAAAAAAAATAAAGTAAGAGCATTATTGTCTTTTCACTAAAAAAAACTTAATTTCATTTTAACCCAATGGGTGTAGTGAAATATTATAATCTATTGAGGGTTAACTGAAATAAAATTATTTGCATAGGGTTTAAGTGATATTTTCTCATTAAAAAATATTAAAATAATATAAAGAGAAGACTGATAGAACTTACAGTGCAAAAAAGTAAAGAAAGTTATCTTCTTAACCACATTGCTATATCTACTCCTAAATAAATTATTTATGTATACCTTTTGTACCAAACACAAATAGTTCTTATAGATACTCATTGCGAAATTATTTATTACTAAATTTGCACTTTCACCCTTAAACATTTGCTCCTTATACTTTCACTCCATTTTGAAATTGGTTTGTACGCTTTAAATTCTTGTAAACAGCTCCTTAGACTTTCTACAATTAACTCCTTTTATCCTTATATTTTGGAAAATGAATGTTAGTCCCTAAATAGTGTTAAATTTGTCTTGTTTGGCTAACAGAAGGCTGATGCGGCACAAATTATATCAAATAGCATAAAGATAAAACACGGCGGCTGTTGAATTGTTCAAGCGAAAAACAGATTGGGTTGCACGACAAGTAGAAAGTTGTTGTGCTCCGACTTGGCCAGCTCTTGTGGTCCATGACTTGGTGAGTATATATAAACACAAACATATATGAAAAGATTTTGGAAGAATTACGTTCAGATCCAGTACACAAAATAAGAAGAAGAAATTATTCCATTGATAAGTCTCTTAACTTTAATTGATAACTGTAGGGGCGTCATTAACAAGTTCAATAAATCATTTTTTTCATTTTTTCTCTTATACAATACCTGAATATAATTCTCCCAAAGCTTTTTAAATTTGAAGTTTTTTTTATATTTTTTCATATTCATATTTCAGTAATGATAAATATGAAAAATATGTATTACCTCTTATCCTAAATATAAAATAAAATTGACTTAATTTTAAAAATGCATAATAAATAATATGATTAATTAATTTATTTAGTTTCTTTAATCTTTATAAAAAAAAATCAACCTTATTTTATATTTATATTTAGGATGGATAACTTCCCAATAACTAGAAGAGTATATATATAAAGTCGAGTGAAAGCTTCTGATTCTTTTTTTTTTTTTTTTTTTAATCAAAAGAAAGCTTCTGAATTCAAAACACCACTTTCTACGAAATTCCACAGCAACGTCGGGAAGCATCTTCCTACACTATCTTCGGATGGCAACCTCAAATTTCAAAATCCTATGTTTTGAGAAGGACATGATAGCCTCCGCAATCACCGCTTCATTTTTCAAATACACATATTCTTATCTTTTTCATTTTCTACGTGACTTTTCTGCTTTTTGACTTTCCCCAAACGGGGATGAAAGAGGAGAGTAGAAACAAAACACAGAATCCAACATTTTGAAGAACCTCAAAGAACAACGTGAAAGATTTCAAAAGAGGCAGAGGAAGAGGGATGGAATGCGGTGCCGTGACCAAATAGAAGCTTGGTAGGATTATTTCCTCTTCTTCCCTTTTATTGATCTCTCTTTTGTGCTTTATGTTTTTCCTTTCCCTGCGGATTCAACTTCATGCTTATGCAGCATCTGGATTCTTCTTATTATTCACTGTCCTCTTCCTCTCATGACTGCATAATTTTCTTTTTTAGATAGAAAAGTCTCCTCCTGAACTAATGAACTTGGTTGTGACTCTATCCTTGTAAGCCCTGATTTGGCCCTTTTTCTTTTTTTGTTTTTTTTTTTTTTGTGTGTTTTGAACCTGCTCTGTCCAACCTGCTCCACTCAAAGGTCCCGTTTGATAAATACCTCTTTAAAATTTTTGGTCGATATATTGCAATACTTTGAAGACTCAACTAAAATAACGTTTGAATGTTTGACAGTTCACGCTGTTCCTTGTATTACTGCACTTGCTCACGCACATCAGACCAAAGCATGAATTAGTCATATATGCATGTCACACAATATATTAGGAAAGATTGCATGAAATGTGTGTCTCACTAAAATCAGCATTTTATTTCTATTTTAGTTGTACGTGTGCTTTAATTAGCTGGCTATTTTTTATGATTTCCTATTTGAGATACTGTTGTTCAGTGTTGTTCCAAGCATAGTTTTGGAGGTCATATATTTGACCTTTCATTATGTTTTCAATATGCCGTTGACAGGATACACTAGCTCCTGCAATATACATTTTGCCTTTTCTATTCCCCTGTTTGTTTGAATTCCTTGGAGCCAACCATGGAAGTTGTTGGAGGTGTGTCAAGCATCATAGGCCTGTGTTGCTCTCTGCATGAAGTATTTAGAAGCAATTATAAACACTTGAGAACACAGAAGATGAGTATTCAGCAACTGAATATTTTGATGCAACAGTTGGATGCTCGTAAAAAAGATGTTGAAAATCAAGTAAATCAAGTGTGGCATCCAAAAAGGGCAGAGCCAACAAATGTATGCAAGTTGTGGTTTGAGCGAGTTGAACAGGTAAAAACAGAAGTTAGCAGCCTCATGGATGAAAATGGCCCGTATAGACCAACCAAAGGATGTTGTTTCATTTGTTCAAGAATCAAGTTGGGGAAGCTTACTAAGGAGAAGATCAAAGATATTCGAGAACTTCTAGAGAGTGGTCCACGTTTAGTGGATTCAATTGCTATTGCTGTAAACGAGATAGGTGATGTTTTGTCTACAACGCCAATGAAACAATATGAAACGCATAGAAACATTTGTATAAAGGTTCATGGATTCCTATTGGATAGGCACACCAAAAGGATTGGTGTTTGGGAGATGGGTGGAGCGGGTAAAACAACTATCATGTCAGAGATTCACAATCGCCTTGTGCAAGGAAGAAGTCAATTTAATTGCATTATTTGGGTGGAAGCGTCAAAGGATCTGAAGACGGTGCAAGAAGATATAGCTGTAAAGTTGGGTTTGACTTTTCAAGAAACTGATGATGTAAGAACAAGAGCTTCAAAATTGTTGGAAGCTTTTAATAGAAGGAAGGCATTTGCATTGATTTTGGATGATGTTTGGGAACCATTCTCCATTGAAGAAGTTGGAATTCCTATGCCAACATTTGAGAATGGTTGTAAATTAGTGATCATAACTCGAAGCCTTCTAGTGTGCAGAAATATGGAAATGGACAAGGACGTCGCAGTGAAACTTCTTTCAGAGGATGAAGCATGGAATCTGTTCAAGGAAAAAGCTGGGGAACATGTGCTATCAAATCCAAATGTCCAATCAATTGCAAAGGATGTGGCAAAAGAATGTGGTGGTTTGCCTCTAGCTGTTGTTGCAATTGGACGTGCATTGAGAAACACAACTAATGTAAGAGAGTGGGAAAATGCACTCGAAGAGTTGAGAACTTCAAACACTGGTCTTCACAACATTGATGAAGTAGTAAATTCACGTTTGAAGTTGAGCTATTCAAAACTAAAAGATGACACAAGGCAATCTTGCTTTCTATTATGTGCCTTGTACCCAAAAGGTCATCTAATTGATGAGAACGAATTGATTAATTATTGGGCATGGGAAGATTTATTGGGTTGTGCAAGCATGCTTGTGATGAAACGAAAAGGGCAAATGATTATAGACGAATTAATATCTGCTTCCTTATTGGAATCAAAAATTGAGAATGGGGTGAGATGTGTCAAAATGCATGATCTATTAAGAGATATGGCCATCACAATTATGAATACAGAGCCTAGATGCATTGTGAATGCTGGCATGGGACAAGTAAGACCACCACCGCCTCAAGAATGGAAAGAAGATGTTAAATGGGTATCATTGATGTGAAATCTGTAGGCTTCAGTCCAATGTGCCCTACACTGACTTCTTTGCTTCTTCAATATAACTCATTTGATCAAAAAAAATATAGTGGATAACTTCTTTGACAACATGCCAGGGCTAAAAGTTCTTGATCTCTCCTATACTGGGATTAGTGCTCTACCTATTTCTCTTTCAAATTTGAAGAATCTATGTGCCTTGAGATTAAGCCACTGTTGGAATCTTGTTGAAGTTTCATCTTTAGCAAGTTTCACTGAATTGAAGTATTTAGATGTTTCATTTTCAAGACATTTAACCGAACTTCCACAAGGGATGGAACAATTGACCAATTTGAGACACCTGGATTTTTCCTTCACATCCGTCCAAAACTTAAAAGCTGGAGTCGTATCCAAATTTACTCTTCTGGAGGAGTTGTTGATTTTGGGCTCTCCAATGATTGGGGCAGTATTTGAGCATAGAGAATATATGGGCTTGTTCCCGGTTGTAGTTGAAGAAATCATATCTTGTCAAAACTTGTCTCTTGTACACATGCAGCTACTTGGCATTGTAGATTATAGAAAAATTGTCAAATGTCTCAATTTTTCTCAATTGAAGGAGTTCAAACTTGTTGTTGGGTTTGAACATAACATTCCAGAATTATTTGAGAAAACCAGTTTAGCAATAGATATGACGCAGGAAGCAATCAACCTTTCAGAAGCTACTGAATTGATACCAAGAAATATTATTGAGTTAGTAGTTTGGAATTCTTGTGACGCGATCAAACGCTTGTCTTTGTACTTATTGGATGCAATATGCTTGAAGACTTGCAATATAAGGCTGTGTCAAGGGATAGAATGCATTTTGGAATCTGAGGAGAACAATTTGTCGCTGCTAGAAAGAATGAATCTATATTGTTTGCCAGAATTGAGGATGATTTGCGGGAAGGTTGTGAAACCACATACTCTAATGAACCTGAAGAGTATTCATGTGGAATATTGTCACTCACTGAAAAGTCTGTTCACAAGGCAGCTCATGCTCGAACTTAAAAGTCTTGAAGAAATTACCATCGTTAATTGCTGGCAAATGGAAGGAATTATTGAAGAAGAGAGGAATACTAACAGTGAGGAAATCATAGAAGAAACTATTGTTGATTTCCATGGAGCCAAAGTGGTGCTTCCAAAATTGCAAAGGTTGAAGTTGCATCGTTTACGAAACCTGAAAAGCATATACAATGGGGACATTCAATGTCATTCTCTACAAAACTTTGAAGTCTTTGAATGCAATACTCTAAATAAATTGCCGCTGGGTCTGTTTGGAATAGAGGCAGGTCACCAAATGTCACCAACTACCCTTAAACAAATAGTATGTGATGAACAATGGTGGGAATCATTGCAATGCGACCAACCCGAAGCTAAGCGTCTCCTTCAACCATACTTGGACCATCACAATAGCAAGTATGCTTCAAAATGCATATATCCCTTTATGCATATATATATTATAATAAATAAAATTAAATATAGATATGGTAATTTTTTATTTTTAAAATTTTTTATTCACATCATTTAATTTGATTACATTAAATTTTTCAATTTCTCATAATATGGAGACATGCAGGGACAGGTTTGCTCCGGGCAGCAGTAATACGGCACGGACAGGTTTGTTCGGAGTAACAAGAATACATCATGAATGATTCAGCAGCATCTAAATGGGGCCACGATCACTTGATTTGATTCAAGCAGTGTTATTTATTGTTAATGTTCAAGTTTTTATAATGTTTGATATTTGGTAAGAAGACATTTTGTGTGCACCTGTTATTGGAGTGTTGTTTCTTCTTTTGTGCCGGTGAGTGTTGTTTCTTCTAAATTTATTATCAGACCAAGACTTAAAGTGTGTAATACCCTGAATTTGAGACTCGAGGTTAGAGAATAAGCCTGAGATTAGTGGATTGCTAAGCCCCTATTTTGCAAGATCCCAAATTGTGATTTGGGGTTAATGACTACAAAAGTGGACGTGGTTAGTGATTAATGTACCCTTTTAGAGAATATAAAGTGGATTGTAGTCACTTGTGTTATGAGCAACGCCAAAACCCTGTATTTGAGTTCAATTGTGGATTAACATCCAAATTGACTTAGAATAGAGGGAAGAATTGAATGGGGTATTGTGATGGAAATAGTGTCATGTTGTGGTATTTAATCATTGGAATTGATTTAAATTGAATTGGACACATTGGTTGCAAAACTGGAAATGCTGTCCAGTGTGAATTCTGTATGGCCAGTCTTTTCGTGTGGATGTTTTGACTAGGCAAATGATGTCATAAAATTATGAAACTTTTCAGTCTTAAATTTCACATCCCAAGCTTCAAAATGGACATATAATTTGTACCATTTCGTTTTGGGATCTGGGAGATATGACTGTCCAAAGTTTGAGGTCGAAAATGGACTCTGTTTTGGGGCAGTGATGAAATTTGTGTAATTCTGGAATTTTGTGGTGATTTCTGGTAATGGATTATAATTTTCCAATGAAGAGGACTTAAATACCTTTCATTTTGCTTTGGAATCACCTCATTTCGATTTTTCTAGAATTAGTTATGATTTTTCAAAGATTGGGCAGAAAATCTGCCAGAAAATCCGAAAATGCCAATTTTGGGAATTATGACATCATCAAAAGGCAAGATGACATAAGCATGGAATTAAAACATCTTCTCATCATCTTCAGCTCTCATTTCCGACGTGCTGCACAGCTGAATATGGAGAGAGGAGTTGAGAGAAAAATAGAGAGAAGGAAGGAGAAATCTCGCAAGGTAAGCCGATTTCTCCGGCGATTTAGCTCATAATGCGTATAACTCTACTCTTAAGCTTCACTTCTATGTTCTTGAAGGTTGTTGAAGCTTAGATCTTGGTTAGGAAAGTTAGGGTTTTTCAGCCATATTGGGGAAAAGCCAGAAGGAGCTTGAGGTAACTTCCAAACTCTTGTACATTGACTATTCTAGCTGCTGTAGGCAATTTAATCGGTGAAATTTCGCCGGATTGCCGTTGATTTTAATTTATGGAAATGGGTTGTAGGGGCTGTTATGATGCCCAAATTAATACTAAATGGTAGTTGTAACCTAATGGAATAGTCAATAAAGTGGTTAGGAGTGGAAAGAAACACGTTTACGGAGCCGAAACCGAAAAACCCCAATTTTCCCCTTAAAACCCATATATTTCGGCCAGCATTGTAAATGGGTCTTAGAGTTGGATTTTCAATGATTTGATGATTCCATTGGATTCAGTGGGCGAAAATAGGTGGGGTTACAGTTGGGCACTTTTTCGAAAAAGGCCGAGAAAGCATAATTACAGAAATGCCCCTAAAACCCTAAAAGTAGGGCTGCCAAGGGAAATTTCGTAATTTGACATTGAATTTGATAATTCCGAGTACAGAAATGGATTCCTTGGACGAAAATATGTTAGAATAACCCATGTCAAAATTTCAAGAAAAGTGCAGCCGGACCGGGTACGGCGAGTCCGGGCCGGGTCCCCGGGGGTATTTTAGTAATTTTTCAATATAGCTTCATATAACCCCCAGAAACACTATGGAAGTGTCTAAATAGTACATTTGACATTGTAGGATCGAATGTGAAGCCCCGAGTTGCTGGCACGCAAATCGAGGAGAAAAGACTAGAGGTAGGGAACTTATCTCTCCTGCATGCTCTGATAACTGTATTAATGTGTTGATGCATGTTATTGCTTTGCTTGATTATGTGGAACAAGTATGAATGATTTGAAGCTATGTTTCAATATATGCTATGGCCATATGTGTATCATTCGAAGCATTGAGCTTATAGATTTGTCATTGTATGTGTGCATGAGTTATGTGATGCAAGCATGTCATGCATTAAACACTTATCTTGCCTGCATATTGATAATGTTTCCCTACTGAGATTCTCTCGAATCTCACCCTCCCTTACCAACAATTTAGACAGGGCAAGTGGCTTGTAGAGGAAGCAGCTAGGACTCCTTCGAGATGAGATTGTGTAATCCCCATTTGAAGAATTGTAATGGGCAATTGTGTCCTGTATATCTTTAGTAAAGGTATGTACTCGAGATTACCTGGATGATTATATTGTGCACTCTGATATTTATATAAATGTGATTTATCTTCGCGTAGTAATTGTATTCGAAATGTGAATATGAGACCAAGTTTATAAATGATTTCGAAAGGTATTTTTGAAAACCCGATCATGTGATGGGTTAGTAAATGTTATTTGATTATTATTGGTCTCTATTTCATTTTAATCGCGTATTTCGGATATAATTACGGAGAGGGTTACAAAGTGGATCTTAAAGTGATTTTCATATTCCTTTTTAATACTTACTGTTAACCATATATGCCTTCAAAGGATGATTTGGTTTCCACATTGCATTGTAGGAGCAAGGTGTTTGGATTTGTTTTTTAGAAGTGATTTTATAATATATGAGATAAGTATATGAAAGGAGTTAAGAAGTACTCCCTCTGGTTCTAATTATAGGACATATTTACTTAACTTTGAAAAAATTAAGGATAGTAATTAAATTAGTTAATCATATTTATTTTCCTAAAATACCCTTATTTAAAATTTAAAATGATGGCATCCAATTACGTTAATCCTCTATTTTTTTTCTTGTACCTCTCCTACCTCATACACGACTTCTCCAAGCTCTCACACAATCCAGCGATACTTCTCCTAATTTAAAATAACATCCAATTACTTTAATCATATTTATTTTCCTAAAATACCCCAAGTATCAATAGGGGGTATTTTGGGAAGAAATTGATAAAAATTAGAATTTTATCCTATAATTAGGACCAGGATCAACTCTTAAATGTTGTTCTATAATTAGAACCGGAGGGAGTACTATAATCAGTCATCACAAAGATTATAGAACTTCATTCTTGCTAGATTTTTTATCTTGCAAATATATTTATGTGACAGTCAAAAGTGCAATAGAATTAGGTTTATATATATATATATATATATATATATATGGACGCAATGTTCTTCAAGTATAAACATGAGAACACTTGTACTATGTGTAACTCAACGTTGATTCAAATGTCCAATTGTGAGTAGAGACAAGTTTTATCACAAAAGAAATGAAGTTACTCACAACATTTCTTTTCTTTTCTTTTTATTTTTTTATTTTTTATTTTTGGTCTTCTGATGGGTAATGATATTCCTGCCCACTTCTCCTTGTTTCAATCTCAGAACATGAATAACTAAATATGGCTGTCTTTGATGTTTGGTTTCTTTGTTGGGATTTAGCTTTGCATCCACTTCCTATCCTTTTCTCCAAAAACTACATCGTTTTGATGTAGTTTTGGATAAAATTTGGGGCTGAGATGTTTTTTTTAAAAAAATGGTGTCTAGTATTTTGAAGTATTTTTTTGAATGTATCTAATATTTTAATATATTTTTTAAGTAATGTGCAGTATCTTAAAATAATTTTTAGTACTTTTAACCTCTTAGAATATTTTTTCAGTTTTACCCGGTCTTTTAACATATTGATTGCAATTTAATTCTTAATGTATTTTTTTCAGCTCTAAAAATCACTTTAAAATATTAAATGCTACTGAAAAAATATTTTAGAGTGAGTGAAAATTAATAAATCAGTATCTTAAATTTTGGATGCTCTTTATTGCTAAGAAAAATACATTAACGGTAAAATTGTAGTCAATCTTCTAAAACACTAGGTATAATTGAAAAAATATTTTAAAAGGTTAAAAGCACCAAAAAAATATTTTAAAGTAATTTTTGGAGCTGAAAAAATAAATTAAAGGTAAAATTATAATCACTCTGCTAATAGACTTGGTACAACTGAAAAAATATTTTAAGGGATTAAAAGTACTAAAAATTATTTTAGGATACTGCATATTACTTAAAAAATATTTTAAGATATTAGATACATCCAAAAGAATACTTTTAATACTATACATCATTTTAAAAAAAAAAAACTCAGCCCCAACAGTTTAACCAAAACTACAATAGTTTTGGAAGAAAAGGATAGGCAACGGACCGAAGTCAAATCCTCTTTGTTGACCCTTTATTAACTTCGTTTTTGTCATGTCATGCGTAGGGATGGGAATAGTCAAGCCAGATCAGGCTTTTGACTTAACAGACTAGGCCTATTTTGTATCAAAATGGCATGATCCTATTTTGTATCAGAATGGCATGATCCTGACCTGTGGCCTGTAAGAGGCCATTTTTTGAGCCCAAGCCTGACCTGTTCAAAGGTCTAACCTGGCCTGAGGCCTGTTAAGGGATTTATAACTTTAAAACATTTTAAATAGGCTTACAGGTCATAGGCCTCACAATAAATCTCATGACAAACAAGCCGAAAACAAGTAAAAATCAAACAGGCCGAAAACAGGCCAATTATATTAATAATCCATTATACATCATAAAATATAAAATCAAATACAAAGTCTCTGAATCTTCTCATCTTCACATCAAATCTTCAATATAATTTCTTCTTCTCCTTCACAGCCCTTAAAAAAAATTAATCAAAGTATTAAAGTATAAAACAATTTAACAAATAATCTGTATAAGAAATAATGCAAAATTTAATCAAGTGCAACAGTTACATACCTTTCTTATGGAGAAGCCGATGACGCGATGCCGATGATGATGACGGAGAAGCTGTGACTATAAAGGGATGCCGAGTTTGAAATGAGCAGTAAACCGAGACGGGATGCCGATGACGCGATGCTGTGACTATGAGCTGAGAAGGAGAACTGAGAAGGGATGCCTATGATGATGACGGAGAAGCCAATGAGCAGTGACGGAGAAGGGATGTCGATGACGATGACGGAGAAACTGAGACTGTGAGCAGAAACTCGATGCCGATGATGATGATCTGAGAAGTTGATGGAGAACTGAGAAGCTGTATGCCGTTGGAGATCTGAGAAGCCGATGACAATGATCTGGGACTGACGGAGAACTGAAGTGAGACAGATGACGATGAGTCGACGGTGACCTGTGATTTTGTGAACTAAAGAGTGAAGAGTAAAGATGCAGGTGAGAACGACTGAACAAGGGGAGCAGCAACAGTAGCTCTGTAAGTTGTCGTGTGAAGGTGTGATGAATGATGATCTGACTCGTGTATTGGGGTGGTTTGTGATTTGTGAATTGTGAGGTTTGAGTGTTTGACCATGTGAGTTGTGATTGTGAGCTTTTTTGAGTGCTTATCACTGTAGAGTTATGCTTTGGGCTTGGGAGCTGCGAAATCTGTCGGCCTAATTGACTGAATTTGAGAAAAACAAAATTTGAAAGAAACAAATCTGTCGGTGTTGACGAAAAGGTAGAACGTTAGTGTTATTGTTTAATTACAATTTTAACCCTAATTTTTTTAAATTTTATCAGGCCGGCCTGATTCAGCCCTTCTCACTGGCCTTAACCTGGCCTGATAAAAAAAATCAGACTTCTAACCTGGCCTTGGCCTGGCCTTTTGACCTGATAGGCCAAGCCTAGAATAGGCCAGGCGACAGGCCCCTAACAAGCCGTCTGGCCTGTTCCCACCCTTAGTCATGCGCACGCATATATATAATACAAAAAAAATAATAAGTTGAAAATCTGAAGACCACGACTTTTAAGTAAATATTGTTATATTTGTACCTTGATGTTTGATTAGATTATTGTTATTAACTTTATCTTGTGGCTTTTTGTGAACCCAAAAAGAAGTTTTTTTTGGACAGTAGACACGTGTCCTGTAGAGTATGGGAATCAAACCCCACCTAGTGTCACAAAGGGCACATCTAATACCACTAGCCAAAGGGTTTTTGGCCAATTTTTTTTTTTTTTCATATACTCCTCTAGTTAAAAGATGTGAGATGGTTTATTTTAGAGAAAAAGACATTTAAGTACCATTTGAACTTTAAAATCCTAAATTGGTTTTGTTAACAAAAAAACAAAAGTATAGTAATTGATAATTTAAGTTTTTGAAAAATCATTGATTTGAGATTTTAAAATTCAAGCGGTATTTAAGTGTTTTTTTTCTTTTATTTTAAATGAAAATATAAAATATAAAATTCGCCACCCTTCTTTGTCAATAATACATATGCTTCTAACAAGGTTCCTCTATGCCAGGCCATTTGCAGCTTATCCAACACCTAATTTCCAGGGATGCAGTTTCACCTCTACTAATTATCATATAAAATGCAAAACCACCAAGTAAATAATAGAAATAAAAGGTTGTGCAGCATCGAAAAAATAGATTAAAAAGATAAAATTGTTCCTTGCTTTGGGAATAATCAATCTCTTGGAGCAACAATAATTTTCAGTGTCAAGCTTGAGTTCAGCAAACCCATCGATTTCATGTTTCTAAATCAACCATTCAAATCCTCCAAGCTTTATCAAAGGCAAACTGAGCATACAGAGCCAACTTTCATTGATAAAATACCTGACTTAATGGGTGCCACGTAGGCATTCAAATGCTGGAAATTACAGGAAAAATTAAACTTTAGACAACATGGTAAAAGCTTCAACCTAAGATCACAGCATCAATAATTTGTCCTCACTAAAAATATAAAAACACCAACCATATAATTATACTGCAGTAACACATCCAATTGTAAAGCATTATGAACCACAAAAATTATAAATTCATTTCCACTTGCCTGCTTCCTAGCATATCCTATCTTTAGTTTAGAGAGTAGCTCTATAGTAATTACTCATATTCACATTATATCCCTCTTCATACATTCTATTAGTTTATTACATTTAAAGTTAAAATGGACTAATATAATATTTGGTCTCTTAAGTTTGCCCTTATTTTGGTTTTGGTTCCTCAAGTTTCAAACCAATGATTTTGGTTCCTCTAGGGGCAAAATGGTTCAGGTTTTTATTAGGTTATAGGGACCAATATTTTAAGCTAAATGAAACATGAAGAACCAAAATTTATGGTTTGAAACTTGAGAGACTAAAATCAAAATGAATGTAAACTTGAGAGACCAAAAATTATATTAATCCAACTTAAAAATACTTTGCTTTGCCAAATAAATAAACATAACAATTTATCAATAATCGTTCATAAATATGATTGGACTTTTTTCACATTTATAATAAGAGATTAAAATTAAAGGGGAAAAATAACGACATGATTATGTCACTATACTGATACATCAACTGAAAGAATTTTGTGTTCACATTTTATTTTCTCATTTGGTTGTCACGACCCGAGCAATTTGTACAATACCAGGCTTATTAATCCGTCTACTAATTTTTTGCCATTAAAACCATACTCAGGTTTAAAAAATTAAAAAGAAGTTTTACCTGAGAACGATCAAGCAGAAGAGATGGCTATTGCTCCATCAAATAGGCGCACTATTGAATGAGGCAGAATCACTTAGGTCAAAAAGTACTGCCCGCCTGATATGGCCATGGCAAGTAACCATAATAAAAGAGCAAAAAAGATAAGACCAAAAAAAATTTATTTTAGTTATCCTGCATAGCCATGATTATTGCCAAAACTACTATTCCCATATTGCATATCCTTTTTTTTATATTATTTGAAGAATGATTTCCCCTGTTTAAGACTTAAAACATAAAGGGTTTACACCTCCTGAATAAGTGTGTTTCTCGGATTTAAATTTGTGTTCTCCTCCTTATAGAGGTGAGGTCACTTACCACCCCAATCAACAATTTATTAATTTTGTAGAATCATTTTTATAAGGAACATAACCATATTACCTAAGAAATAGACTTAATGCCCCCGGAATACATTGAATCCCATCAATTACACAATACACATCATAATTTCACTACATTAACAACATAAACAGTGTAAATTATATCCAAATTCTGAATCAACCAAAAAATAGTTCCTGTAAGGATAACAATCAATCCCCCAGTCAATAAGTATCTCTGCCCAGAGATGTCCCTATTATCATGCATCACCGGTCTCTAGCAAGGTTATTTTCTTCATAAATCATAGTGATTTATGCTAACCAGGCAAAATGTCATGAAGTCTGAATTAAAAATTTGGTCATTCAATCATTTTCGTCACTCGTCTCTAAAGGAGAAACATATCAACATATCAGTTTTCCATGAATTTCCCACATCAATAGTTTAGGATTCACGACAAAGGCAGGCATGAATTATCATATGAACACTGAAAAGTTAACACACGGGACAGGCTAGGCAAAGTTTTACACACACACTAGTAATGAAATTCTCTCTAGCCGATGGAAAAAGAACTCAGGTCCTCAGAGTGCTTTATATTCCCAAACTCAGATATTAAACAAACTAGTTTCAGTTAGAGTCAATTTGTCTAAAGACCGTTTGTAATATATCTGAAGAATTAAAAAGGATCTAAGTAATCAATGAAATAATCCCATTACTTCAACTAGTACAGCACTTACAACTAAGTCCATAGTTTGAAATCCGGAGCAATCAAGAAACTCGAAAATCTCAACAAACTGGCTTCAAGAAAACCAAAGTCAAAGCAATTTGGGCTGCTATATATATGGACCCACGAGCAGACAGAGGACGCGCCCACCTGGTTTATACAAGGGATCATGATTTTTGAATGAGGCGGATGAAAGTCAAGATATTGGAAATGATGCTCCCAGAGTTCTAGGGTCGTAATTCCTGTAAAGTTGCCAATTATTAACTTGGGAAATTGACAGGGGAACCCAATTTGAAACACCGTTACCTGTATAAAAAATGGTATAAACCAAAATGCCCATAGCAGTTGGAAATTATGAACAATGTAGCTGTAATAAGTCATGAAAATTCAATGATAAATTCAATGTTGCTCAATTTCTTCTGGCGGAGTAGGAGCGGCCGCAAAGTTCAATGTGAAGGCCAAATAGCTTAGAGAGGCCGACAAATTTGGATCAAAATTTGGGGTTTAGCCGTTTAAGGAATTAAAGTAAACGAGAGATGGCAGTCTCAAACTCAAAGTGAAGAAAATTGAAGACTGAAGCAAAAGAACATAACAAAATATTCGTGATGAAGAGGTTGCATGGGGTGTTCGCAGGGTTTTGGAGATGGGTCTCCGTCGGATTCAGCTAGAGAATGATGTGTAGGCAGATTTTCACTTGTAGATTGTGGTCTTGGTGCCCGTTCGAATTAGCGGTGAAGAAGTGGCTTTTTTTACTATCTGACTTTTAAAAAAGTAAGGTAGGATTAAAAGTGAAATTGTAAATGTGATATGTGTTTGGATTAGCGGTGGTAGAAGTGGCTTTTTTTTAGCTTTGAACCTATTTGGATTAGAATTTGAAAAGCTCATTTAGATGCAAAATGATTGAAAATGATATGAAATAAAAAAATCAATTATTATTTGAAAAAAAAGGAAAAATCACTAAAATATTTAATTAAAAATGGAAAATGCTACTCTAATTTTGCTTTACATAAATGGTTACTTTAATTTTTTCTTGAATAATAATGAGAGTAATTTTAATTTCGATTAGAAAAATAAGTACATAATGAACTTAATTACTAAATTATCGTTAAAATTAAAAACATGTCAAAAAACAAATAAAGATGAAATAAAATAAAAAGTGACGATGGCAATTACTTTCATAATGCAATGGGTATAATGCGACCCACCATCACCAAAGTCTATCACCCCATTACCAACACGTAGCCTCTCGCTCTTATCTATATTCCCTTCCCTTCCCTCCCTCTCATTGAGACAAAGCTCTACACAGATGCGCACAGACATTTTCGCTCTCCTCTCCTTCGCCATAGCCGATGATGCAGCTTCCATGTCTAAGCTCGCCAAAGCCCTCTCTAATATCTCTGACAACGCCCACAGAACGCCATAAAACAAAACTCAAAATAAGGAAGAGATCGACAACCACGTCCCTCCACCGAGCACCGCCAGACGCCGACAAAAGTCAGAGCTCCGATCAGGAGTGAAAAGCCGACATGCAACAACAAATCAGATCTCCAATTTAGTACACGAACGACAGGTAAAGGAATACATGCGAGCCAATGACCTTCTCTTTTTTCTTTTTTCTTTTTTGTTACAATGGCCTTCTCTCCTCTCAGCAATCCCAACGCCACCGCGATGAAGAAGCAACTATTGTGGGCTTCTACTAGAAGCCACATTTAGCTGAAAAGCCCAGTGATTTGCAATGCCAATCCAAACACCTCCGTATCTGCCTACCATGCTTTTTGCCACGAACCGTGCGGCTGCCTCCTCTCACCACTTTGCCCAACAGGCTCTTAGATCTTTGATCTCTTGAACGCGAACTACAAATACGTGTGTGGATGCTCTTGCCAAGTTAAGCTTTGATTTCACAGGGGAGTTGAGGAGCCAATGGGGGTTTTGTACATTTGGCAGCTTCACAAGTGCGTTGGTTGTTAAGATCAAGGAGTTAAGGATGTGGATGTTTTTAAAATTAAAAAAAAAAAAAAAAAAAGATGCTAATGTTTTTTAGTTGATTTGAGCTTGGGTACTCCTTTGGTTAAGAAAATATTCGAAAGTTTTTATAAGTAAAAATTTTTTTAAAAAAATTAATCTGCTTAATAATAATTTTATAGCCGGAAAAAAAGGATAAATAAATTTTTCTAACAAAACTATTATCTGCCGCAAAGTTTGGTGACCACAAAATATTTTAAGTTATTACCCATCACATTTAAATGAGGTCTCAGGTTGGATTCTGACATTGACATATTTGTGTATGTGTGTGTTAAAGTATAAGATCAAACTAATAAGGATTGGGTCTAGCAAAAGGGCTAGTCCTTCAAAACGTAGCTAACTAATATTTGAATCTCCATTATGAAAGGTGTTTACATTTAATACCTAACAATAGTTTGAATATAATTACTTTTAATTGGAGGATACTAATACCTAACAAAAAGAAAACTTTAGTAATTTTCCCATTGTAGTTCTGTTTATGGTTAAGAAACACGTCAATGAACTTTTCAAAGAAAATTGATCTTTTTTGTACATAAAGTTTTGACTTATTTATATCTAACCCCTCAACTATAACCAAGTATAACCCAATTCTTGTAGTGTTAACTTTATTAAAACACATTTCCTGATTTTATTTTTGTTATCTTTAATACTTTTGTCTCATGATCAATAACTCATCCCAAGTCATCATTGAGTTGCTACATGGCAAACAAGCACCAATAAAAGTTGTCTAGTGCTTCCACCTTGGCTTCAAGTTGCGAGGGAGATGAACGACCCCTTCACCACCCCCCACAACCTAGGGTTGACATAGAAGCACAAGGCTATTTTTATTATTTTCTGTGAGAAATACTTAAATACTTTATGGACGTCATCTCATATATATTTTGACTAATTGAAAAATAATAACTCGTCTTATTTTAATCCTACATCGGGAGAAATTTAAGTTTTATGATTTTAAAAAGCATAAACTTCATATTTTAGAAAAATAAAAAAAACACAATTCCCTCCCATGAGAAGTTGCTTTTTAAAATCATAAAATTTGAATTTCTCCAGATGACTCATCAGTTATATAAGCTTATTCACTTAGTTGGAGTATATATGAGATGGGGTTCGTGGAGTACGTAAATATTTCTCATTTTTTGTTTGCCATGTAGGTTACACTTGGGATGAGTTATTGATAATTAAGCAAAAATTATCAAAGATAAAAAAACAAGGAAATGAGTGTTAAACAAGTCAAAACTTTAGGGATTGGATTATATCTAGTCATAAATAAATAAAAAATTCAAGAAGAAAAAATGATTAATTTTCCCAATTTTTGAGCATATTTGGCTTTTGTAGTAAAAAAATAATAGATCAAGAACCACTATTATTGTGAATGTGGTGATTGTTTGATTCAAGCCGTGTTATTTATTGTTAATGTTGAAGTTTGTATAAGATATTTGGTAAGAAAACATCTTGTGTGCAGATGTTATTGGAGTGTCGTGTTATTTCTTCTAAATGTATAGTGAGAATAAGTGAATTTTAAAATTATTATCATATTTCTTTTCGAGACTTATTGTTAACCATATGCCTTTAAGATTCATTTGATTTTTGTTAGCATGTCTATGATCATGTATCATTTAGGGTCTATTTGGTGTGAGGGAATTGGGGGAGGGAAAATTTTAATAAAGAAAAGAAAGATAAAACAATTTAAAAAATTAGGAAAATTTTTAGTAAAGTAACTTTAAAAATAGCAAAAGACAAAATAATATTTCGAATATTCATAATCTCAAAGAAGTTTGTATACCTGATTTATTCTTTTTAAAATTAAAAGAAAATGGCACAAATGTTCTCATATATATATATTTTTTAAAAAATATATTAGCCTTCTCCCTCACCACCTGATGACCGATGGATGCCTCTAACCTCCCCCTTACTGGTGTCGGAGCTCTATCAGCCGGCCAGAAATATTTATTTGGCAAACTGGCAGGGTTGGGATTCAAACCCCCACCACTTGCTTTACCAAAGACATTAGTGGCCCAATGCTTTACAATATACATTATGTGAATAAATATACATAAGTTAACTTTTCATCTTTGACTAAAGTTCATTCACAAGTTTTGTTAAAAAGTTCATAATATTTCATTAGGTTTTAATAATTTTTATTTGCCCAGTATAAAAGTTTACAATATCAGCTTGTTTACAAGTTTTGTTAAGGAATTTACAACATTGCATTAGGTTTTGAACAACTTTTGTTCACCCAGTAAAAAAAATTTATCCTATTAATCCGTTCACAAGTTTTGTTAAAGAATTCACAACATTTCATTAGGTTTTACAACTTTCATTTACCCAGTATGTCAACACCTGTTTCCATTTCGATAATCGAAGAGTAATAAAGACAATATTCCATGGGCATACAAAAAAGTATAATTATACTGATAAAAGTATTCGTTTACAATCCCAACGTTGTTCGTCAACAAAATACAAAATACAGCGGAAGTTTTAATAAAAACAGGATATCCCAAAATATCTAAAGCATAAACTAATTATAACTACTGTCTTCAACCTCGCCTTGAGACATGTGCAAGTCACTTCTCCGTATCTGTACCTTTGCCTTTTGTCCCACTGGCACCCGCTGAAATGTTTATTTTAAAAATAGAGTGAGATTCTGAAGAATTCCCATAGAAACATACTATCATTCATAAAAAATGCTAAAAGTAAATAGGACATGTGCCAAGGTATACACTAATTAATAAATGATAAAAACACATTATCATCATGTATACATGAGTAGGGGCTCAGCCCCATTATCTACACCGGTTGGACTTCCGCCAACTCCCAGTACAAGTGCACCCCGGCACTAAATGCCCCTCTCTAGGCAAACCATGTTGGTTAATAAAGCGCATTTACAAACATTGGCATCCACATAATCATATAACTATGGCATGATGTATGAAAGATAATGTTCCTACTTCAAAATTCTTTTAACCTCTTTTTAGTGTGACTCGTAAAACGAGTCATGTCCGGCCTTTGACTCGGTCATAAAATATTAAATGTACAAGAAATAAGTCATAACCTATCTAAGTATCATTTTAGACTATTTCATAGTATTTCTTGTGGTTATATTAGTCTATGGTAAAAATTTACCAAAATGCCCTCGGGACCTCGGCCCAGCCCCGCCATACCCAACCCGAGGCACATTTTCCCAAAATTTTGACTAGGGCTATCCTAATGTATTTTCACCCAAGGAATCCATTTCTAGGGTTGAAATCACCAAATTCAGTTTTAAATTACAAAAATACCCTTGACACCCCCGGTTTAGAGATTTTAGGGGCGTTTTCGTAATTATGTGTTTTCGGCTTTTTCCGAAAAAGTGACCAACTATAACCCCATCTATTTTTATCCAATGAATCCAATAGAACCATCTATTTTATGAAAATCCATCTCCTACCTCCTATTCTGACCTTGGCCAAAACTTTGCCAAAATAGTGGGAAAAATGGAGTTTTGTGTTTTAGCTTCCAAAAATTGTACTTTTCCACTTTTAATCCTTCATTAACTCATTTAAACACATCTTAACCATGATTCAAAGAAATTTGGATAGCATAACCCCTTAGGATTAGGGCTTTTCCAAATTTACAGCTCAACCAAAATTCACCAAATCAACAACAAACTTCAATATCAACTTCATACAAGTATAGATTTGAGTTTGGTGTAGTTGCCACTTAAACTTCTTGAATCTTCTCACTTTAGGCACCTCCTCCCTCTCTCTTTGATCTCAAAGTGTGTCTTCACAACCATGGATTCATGAAGAAAAGGAGTTTAGAGAAGGTTTTTCATGCAAGGATCACAAGAAAAGCTTAAGAAACCAACTTCTTACCTTAGATTTCTTCTTCCTTATCTCTAAAACTCTTAGCTCTTCCAAGCTCTCTCTCTCTCTCTCTCTCTCTCTCTCTCTCTCTCTCTCTTCTTTTCTTATGCTTGGCCGAAACACTCAAAGGGAAGAGAAGGGAAATGTGTTTTAATGAAATGCTTCATCTTTCCTCTTAGCCCTTGATTTTCCAAGATTAAATCTTGTGGCGACACTTATCACAAGCCATACTTCCACCAACATTTCCTTCTTATTTATGCCATAATTACTCTATTTGGCTTCCCTTAGCATTGAACCAATTTTTTTCTTCCTTGGTTGGCCAAAAAAAACATCTCCCTCTTATGCTCCAACTAAACCAATTTCTTTTCTCCAACTAAGACCAAACTTGCACTCAATTAGGCACTCAATTAGTGAATTCAATTCACTCCATCTCATTCCCATCATGCACACAACCATGCCTTCATGTAGTGTACACTCAACCTTGCATACATGTAGTGCACCATTATCATCATGACTATGTTCATGTAGTAATTAGGTATGTGCTCTTGGAAATCAATTTTTCCCTCCATCATTCTCATGCTAGGCGAAATTATGGAAAAGAAGAGAAATAAAAATTTGTTTCAATAATTTCATAATTTAATTAAATGAATTATGCATAATTCCTTCCAATTTCACAATTCTTGATTTATTCCTCCAAGAATATTCAATTTATACATTTTTCTTTATTTTCCTTATTAATTGAAATTAACTTCAATTAATTGGAAAATAATTAATCTTGGGCAAAATTGGCAAAATTATGATTTTGCTATCACATTTGTAATCTAATTCCTTTCTTGAATTAATTTACCCATTTTCTCATGAATATGAATATTTCAAAATTCATAAAATCCAAATTTCATAAATATTCACCATTTTATTGAATTTCTCAAATAATTACAATATATTTTTTATGAATATAAAATTTGAGGTGTTACACAGTAAAAAATTCACTCTATCAAGTCTTTCATGACTTTTGTTTCGGCATTTCCCACATTTTATTAGGTTTTAACAAAAATTATGAATGACATTAACATGTGGATTTGTTATTATTACTTGGTAAAACCTAATAAAATATGGTGAATTCCTTAAGAAAACATATAAATGACCTGATTGTGTGAATTTGTTATTACAAGATAAACAAAAGTTGTTAAAATCTAAAAAAAATGTAAATTCCTTAAAAAAAATTTATGAACAACCTGATAGTATGAATTTTTTTATTGGGCGAACGAAAAGTGCTAAAACCTAATGCAATATTGTGAATTCCTTAACAAAACTTATGAATGAGCTTATAGTGTGGTTTTTGTACTAGGTGAACAAAAATTATTAAAACCTTATGAAATGTTGTGAATTACTTTACTGAACTTGTTTATGAACTAGGATTAAAGGTCAAAAGTTTTATATATATATATATATATATATATAGATTGTTTGTATCCTCGCCAACCTCTTTGGCAAACAAAGTGGTGGGGTTCACCAATTTGGAAATGTTTATTACTACCAAAGCTCCAGTCCCTCCAGTTGCTACCAGAGTTAAAGTGCCAATAGGGTATTTGTCGCCAACAGGTCACCAGCGGGGGTTAATATATAGATTGTTTGTATCCTCACCAACCTTTTTGGCAAACAAAGTGGTGGGGTTCACCAATTTGGGAATGTTTATTACTACCAGAGCTCCAGTCCCTCCGGCTGCTACCAGAGCTATAGCGCCAATAGGGTATTTGTCGCCAACAGGTCACTAGCAGGGGTTAATGCTTTTTTTTTTTAAAAATGTGTAAGAGCATTTTTATCATTTCATTTTAATTTCAAAAAGTACAATTTGGGCTAACACTTCTCTAATATTATAAAATGTCCGAAACACCTTTTTGTTTTTTTATCATTTTTAATGTTCTTTTACTGGAATTTTTCTAAAATATTAATTGAAACTTTTAATCCCACTTATTTAATTTTTTTTAATTCAACTTAAAAAAAAAATCCTCCTCTCACTTTCCATCCCCATGCCTCTCGTATCAAACATGCCCTTAGTTACCTAAACTAGTAATTGCATAGTGAGAAACAAAGCATCACAAAGTATTAAAACAAAATTAAGCCGTCATATTCTCATTGTAGCTTATGAATGCTAGGGATTATAATGCTCTCTTGCTTTATAAATTTTCAATTTTTCTTCTTAGAACCATTGAAGTGAGAGAACGTTTGAGCAAACCAAAACTTGCAATATTTGTACGCTCTATTAGTTTTAGATCCATTCAATTTTAAATACAGTGGTCCCACGCCAATTCGACAGACCGACCATAAAGAACAGAATCTTTGAAAATACTACAAAATTAGTCACTTTATATGTAAAGCCATTGAGATTTAAAGAGCTTCTATGACCCACATCATTTATGGTATAACAGATTAAAATATGACAACTTAGACAAACATTAATCCTAATTGGTTTCTCTTGTATTTTATATTTTATTTTCGTTAAAAAAGTGAATCCCTTAATTAAGATTGTACAAGTAATAAAAAATGAATCTTGTGAAATCTTTTAATCTTATTAATATATTAGTTAATATTTAGGAATTGTCAAATCAATTTGAGTTATTGTATTTTAATTGGTCAAACTACAAATAATATGGCATATCAAATTTATATAAAAATTTCTCTATATCAGTAAGTTTCTAGCAAGCTTACAAACCGTATAATCTATGGCATGACATTGAAAAGAAGGCAGACCGAATAAATAACTAATTAGATTTAATAATTAATAGAATCTTTGACCCATTCAAGTTTAAATACACTGGTCCCAAGCCTACACTCCATCTTTACTTCACATAATTCTCTTTCTTTCATCAACTTGATTCAATTCCAAATAGACCAGAGAATATATCATCCTAAGTCTCAGAAAATTTTTTAGAATTTGGAGAGAACTAAGGAAGTTGATAGATGAACGTGAAGTCATACTTTGGCGCCATATAACATATAAAATACCTACATGTAAGACTGAATCAATAATCAATATTCATAGTTCATACCAACTTTTCTCCAATTCTAGAAAAACGGCGTCCGCCTTCCTCATCATCCTTGTTCGACTCAGAATTCTTGGTCTTCAAAAATCATTGAACTTCTGACAAATTTGTACAAATAATTTGTAAGCTAGCAGCTTTGTCCATAACTGTAAAGTCACCACTTCATCATTTGACAAAGTCAAAGCTCCAAGTTCAATACCCGCCCTAGAATCGTTGGTTTCTTGCTCTGCATGTATTTATTTTGTGCATGCTATAATAGTACAGAGCTTGTACAATCTCAAACGTTAATTTTCAGATCGGTAGCCAAAAATTTAGAATCCCAAATGACTATTCCTGAAGCACTTTCAAGATTTTGGCTATTCTTTCTTCTTCTGCTCATCTCTTCTTTTGTCTTTAATTCCTATGGAGATGGCTACACCAAAGTTATACGCATTGGCGCAATCATTGATGTTAACTCTCGTCTTGGTAAAGAACAGCAAGTAGCCATGGAAATTGGAGCTCAAAAATATAATAAAACATCAAAGACTCACAAGCTGGCTCTTTATTTCAGGAACGCCTCCGAGGAAGCCTTCAGAGCCGTCTCTCTTGGTAAGCAATCTCTAGCATTTGCAAAGAAAATTATTCCGAAAAAAAAAAAAAACTGATAAATGGGTCAACTTTTAAATTATCATTTCTAATAATTTGGTTCCTCACTCGTTAAAGTGCTTGTAATTTCTACCCAAATTTTAAAGCTGAATCTAATAGGTTCATCTCACCTTGGCGTTATTGGGTTACCCATTACTGTAAGCTCACACCTTAACTTTAGAATCGAAGTCAACAGAATATCATATCATTGGCCATCAAATTTTTAACAATTATAAGATAGCAGGGAAATACTGCTACAATGTAACGATTGAATGACTATTTTTTAAAATGATCTGTGGGAAGACCAAACAGAACGAATTTGAACTTATCTATAGCCTTCTGGTTTAGTTTGTACAGTTCCCTCCTAATTGCGCTAAATCTGGTGGCCGCTGAAGAGTTGATTGAAAAGCAGAATGTAAAAGTCATTGTAGGGATGCATACATGGCAAGAAGCAGCTCTAGTGGCTGAAGTTGGAAGCCAAGCTCAAGTTCCAGTCATATCCTTTGTATCACCAGCAATAACCCCACCTTTGACACAAAAACGCTGGCCTTATCTGGTTAGACTAGCTAACAATGTCACTGCACAGGTAAAATGCATTGCAGATATAGTGAATGCTTTTAACTGGCAAAGAGTAGTAGTAGTTTATGAAGAAGATGGCTATGTTAGTGGAGACTATGGGATGCTCTCTCTCCTTTCTGAGGCTCTTCAAGACTTTGGTTTACTAATTGAACACCGTTTAGCGCTTCCACCGATTTCTTTTCTGCCAGATCCAGGAGAGCTAATCAATGAAGAGCTAAATAAGTTGGTAAACAAAACTCAATCTCGTGTCTTCATTGTTTTGCACTCATCCTTAGAAACGGTGACCCATTTGTTTAGAGAAGGTTCAAAGATGAGACTTGTGGATAAAGATTCGGCTTGGATAATCTCAGAGAGCATAACGAATTTGCTTGACTCTGTGGATAAGTCTGTCATTTCCTCCTATATGGGAGGGTCTTTAGGAATCAAGATGCATTACTCAGAAAAAAGCAGAGAGTATCAAGATTTTCAGGCTCAGTTCCGGAAAAAATTTCGTGCAAGGAATCCTGAGGAAGACAATAGCAACCCAGGATTTTATGCTTTGCAAGCATATGATAGCATCAAAGTTGTCATTCAAGCAGTAGAAAGAATGGCAAGGAACAAAAGTAGCAGCCCACAAGCTTTCCTAGGAGAAATATTGTCTATCAGTCTCAATGGTTTGAGTGGGGAAATTCATTTTGAGTCAGGTCGGCTCTTGCAGAATCCTATCCTAAGGATAGTTAATGTAGTTGGCAAGAGTTATAAAGAAATAGATTTTTGGACTCAACAAAATGGGTTCACCACAAGCCTGCCCACAAGAAAAAGTGAAGAAAATGCTACTGCTAACACACAAAGTTTGGTTGGCGTAGTACAATGGCCAGGAAATTTAGAGAGAACTCCTAAAGGTTGGAATATGCCTGTTAAGCAAAACCCAATGAAAATTGCAGTTCCAGGAAGAACTTCATTTTCAAAGTTTGTCAAGGTTGAATATGGAAAAAGTCCAGATCAGAATCAATATAGAGGATTCTGTATTGAGGTTTTCAACAAGGTGCTTGAGCTTTTGGGATATGATCTACCCTATGAGTTTCATCCCCTCAACGTAACTTATCCTGATCTGGTTCAACTTGTGTATAACAAGGTAGCAATTCTTTTTCATTAAACTCTGTCACTCCCTTGGAAAAAGAAAAGTAAAAGTTATATCATACATCATTTATCAAAGTTCTGTCAAAAAAACCATACATCATTGTTTGTGAATTTTAAGCAGCCAAATGTGTGATCTCTTTTTCCTGCCTAGTAATTCTTTTTCATTAAAGGGAACGACTGCATTCTACTATACCTTAGATTTCATTATTGTTTCTATTTCTAAGATAACAAACTTATTAATTTTGCATTCTAAAGTATAATTCTCTCAATGTAGCCACCACTCAAACACATTTTCCCCAATCATTTGACTTTACACCAAAGCATGCTCATGGATGCGTGTGTACATGTATACTTCCTAAATATACTTGGCAAAGACAATCTTCAATTTATGATACAGATTTTGAATTTTATGTGCCATTTTGGCTCTACCCCACTGAACTAAATTGCTTCCTTTTTGTTCTTTTGGTTGTTGTGGTATAATAATGGTGGTGGAAGACTTATGATGCAGTGGTTGGTGACATGACCCTACTAGCAGAGAGACTGCAATATGTGGATTTTACTGTGCCATATGCAGAATCAGGTTTGTCCATGGTAGTTCCAGTGAAGTCTCAAGAGTCAACATGGATGTTCCTAAAGCCATTCAACTGGCAGATGTGGGCAGTAACTGGTGCAATCATGATTTACACTATGTTAGTAGTTTGGTACCTTGAACGAGTACCTAATCCAGAGTTTCAAGGCAATTGGAAGAGACAATTCAGCACTGCTCTTTGGTTTACCTTCTCCTCCCTATTCTTTGCTCACAGTAAGCATTGTTGCTAAACTTCAATGAATAGTATTCTTCGCTGCACTGAACAGGCTTAATTGTGTGGTGTCAAGCATGTAAACTTACAAGGAAAACTTTTGAAAGGTTTGGATCCCTGGCAAGAGTACAGGGCCTCTATCTAAGTCCCAATCCCTTTCTTTAATTCTGTCAAAAGTCCTTGAGCAATACTACATGGGATCCATTACTAATGTTTTGTCATGTCTCACAGTCAGTATTATGTGTCAATATCAATGCTTATTAGGCTTAAAGTGCCTTTGGAACTTGACTCGTTGTTTTGATTAATCTTACAGGGGAGCAAGTGCATAGAAACTTGTCTCGTGTGGTGATGGCAGTGTGGCTTCTTCTAGTTATGGTTCTGAGCTCAAGCTACACAGCTAGCCTTTCTTCAATGCTAACAGTTCAAAAACTGCAGCCAAACGTCACAAGCATCGAGTGGCTGAAGATGAACAACATGAAAATTGGTTGTGATGGTGACTCATTTATTAGGACATACCTAGAGAAAGTCGAAAAGCTCAAGCCAGAAAACATCATCAACATAAATAGTGAATACAATTATGATGGTGTATTCAAAAATGAGTCAATAACAGCAGCTTTTCTCGAACTCCCTTATGAGAAAGTATACATAAGTACTTACTGCAAGGGGTATTCTGGCTCCACACCAACCACCAGATTTGGAGGCCTAGGCTTTGTAAGTAATAATAGCATTCCATATCTAACTTTCCTTGTCCTTCTCAAATCCGCTGCCATGTACTAACAAACAATATTCGTCTACTTTTACATGGTTAAACATTTAACTTGGATTTTCCTTATCAATCACATTATGCAGATGTTCCAAAAAGGCTCCCCAATGGCCAGAGATTTTTCTAAAGCAATATTGCAGCTTTCAGAGAAGGGAGAACTAACCAACTTGGAAGCACAATGGTTATATCAATCAAATGAGTGCACCAACAACTCAAGCTCCAACGATACACAAAGTTTGAAGCTTGAAAGTTTCTGGGTTCTCTTTGTCATTTCTGGGGTCACATCTACTCTCTGTTTACTATTTTCTATCATTCAGTCGCAAGGATTTTGTCAGCTAACTCAAAATATGACTCAAGAAGTCAATGGACTAACAAGTGATATGACCGCTTGGATAAGAACACTAGAATTAGCTAAGCGGATTTGTAGCAGAAAGCTTACTCAGGAAACTCATTTGTACGGGCCTAATATTGGGACACAACAAGATGTAACTGACTGTTCTTCCAGATGGGACTATGTCAGCACCACTGATTCTCCTATGCGTCAACAAGACACTGCATCCCCAGCATCAACAGTCACTGTGCTTTCTTTACCACCACCAGATACACAAATGGAAACCCTGGATAATAGATAACTTACAAGAAGGAAAGTACATCTAACTATCTATTAGAGTTCAAGTTCATGATCCTATCATAGGAATGCAATTGTTTTAAGGTGTGAATAGGTATGTTTTTTGTACTGGGGTCAGAAGTTTTGACGTCTGTGATTCCCATATTAAGTTCATTAGTATGCTTATTTTTGTGAGCTCCCAGTGACTTCTTTAATGACTAGTCTCTTTTTGAAATGCCCAATTAGGATATGTGTACATAAATCCGAAAGAACCTTGTGTTTGTACAGTTATGAATTTAATGACATCCATGAGCAGCTGCTAAATCTCCTTTTGCTCTTACTGATTGTGGAAAACAACTGTGGAAATTTTAAACTCGGATCACAGTTCTTATTATTACATCAAATCTTCTGTTGATTTATATATTTTTAAATCACTGCCAATATTCATCCAAAAAAAAATTACTTCCATTGTCCTTTATTAAATTTTCCTTGTTTGGGGAGTGACTTACCAGTAATTAGTCAGCGGGAGCATCAGGTTTAGTTTGGGAAAAGCTTCCTTACCCGTAATTAGGAAACCTTAAGAATTATTATTATAGAGCCAAGAGAAAATTCATCATACCTTAGCTCTACTTTGCAATTTTCTTTATTCAAGGAGAAAGTGTGAAAGCGAACTTGGTCCACAATACTTATAAAATCTCATGACAATTTGAAATCAAAACTTCCTCTGACAAATGTAATGAATAAAAAACTTCCTCTAACAAAAGATTTCCAATACATCAACACCTACTTGTATGATGAACAACCAAGCAAAACTTTGTTTTCTTCTACGATTGTTCTTTAAGTACTATTAATATTATTTTCTTTATAAATGAATCTCTAGCGACTGATGTTAAAAACCAAGCTGGTTCCCGTCATATCCTTTTGGTATCATACACAATCACCAACCCACTAACATTAAATTAATGAGTTTTCTTATTTACAACATTTGTCGTATACTTTCCATATTCAACCACTCCCACAAGCGGTGCTATAGAGGTGGGTGTGGTAGGCCCTTCCCCTTGAGAGATGGTTAGATGGGGTAAAAAGAAAAATGAAAACAAATGATGAGAAGTTTGTTTAAAAATTTTATTGCGAAAATATCTTTAAAATATCACCGAAATAGCTAAATCCCGATTCAGTGCTGCGAAATTCTGAAATCCCGATTCAGTACTATGTCAGTACTGATGAACAGTGCGGGTATGCGAAAAGATGATTTTTCCCTTCAGCCCTCCCTCTCGCCAGTTCAGCATAACAACATGAGACTCTTAATTAACAACTCCTGATTCTTGATTAACAACTTCGCTTTATTCTTTCACATATTCGTATCTCAAAAATATAGTGTTGTTAATGTAAAATACAGGGTTGTTAATAAAGAAAGAGGTGTTGTTATTGGCCTTAAAACTTAAATTACGAAGTTGTGAAACAAGAAATGAGAGTTGTTAATGTAGAATATGGTGTTATTAATAACAAGACCAGTATTGTTATTGTGAAAGTAAAAAGAAGAAACTGGAGTTGTTAATCAAGAATCAGGAGTTATTAATTAAGAGTCTCGTGTTGTTATTCTGAAGTGGCGGGAGGGAGGGCTGAAGGGTAAAATCATCTTTTCGCATACCCGCACTATTCATTCGTACTAACACAGCACTGAATCGAGATTTCAGAATTTTGTAGCACTGAATCAGGATTTAGCTATTTCGGTGGTATTTTTAAGGGATTTTCCCAACTTTATTGGTGAGGATGATCTAATTAAATCGGAGCACCCGTATTTTGTGCGTATAATATTTATAGAGTACCAGTATTTTTTAACTATAATAATTTATCAGATCCTTCTAATCAATAAAAATTTGGAACGGAAAATTTTTTTTATCGATTTCTCATGGAAGAAAAAAACTCTCACTTCCTTTATGTAAGGACATCAAATGCGTTTGGCAGATTCTTTCTTTAGCTTCCTTTTCCTTTTCTTACGGTTATTTAACCATAATTTTATCTGTTAATATTTAATATTTAGTAAAATTATTATTAAAATTTTATCTGGACAACTTACAATTATAAGTTAGGGAAAATTTTATTGAAAGACGATTGAATCAATCAAATTATAATTTGGGTCACTTGACAAACTATAAATTAAGTTGTATGATACAATTAAGGATTTAGAAATTGGGTAAAATCACATCTATACCCCTTCATTATTAAAAAGGAGAAATTGAAGATACGACCATATTGTTTGTGCACTATATAGAAGCCCTGACGCAAGAAATTCATCGGAAATGTTTTTTCGTCTTTGTTCAAAATATTATCTCTGTGCAACACATGGGATCATTAGAATCCAATGGGCAAACTAATAAATAAATAGTCATGGAGTTGCGGGGGGGAAAAAAAGTCATGGAGATAGTCTACATCCTTTGTTCTATACTTTCCTTGTCCCTGAAGAATCCTTCCCTGCGTTTTTTTAATGAGTATGATTCTATACATTTAAAAAGCAAGTCTAGGGGATATTCATAACGATTTTGTTGGTATTTCATTATACTTCAATTAAATCTTATTTATTAGATGTCTTCAATAAATCATAGTTACTATTAAAACAATTATAAATTCACTTCATTGGAGCATTGCAAACACCTCCCATAATTTTTCTATGTTAGGACTTCTATGCAGTGTGCAAACAATATGATTGTATCTTCAATTTTGTTTTTTTAATAATTAAGGGGCATAGACATAATTTAGCCCAATTTATAAATCATTAATTGTGTCACATGACAGTAATTTATAATTTATTAAGTTGAATGACTCTAATTAAAATTTGATTAATTCAACCGTCTTTTAATAAGATTTTTTCTCTTATATTAATAGTATTAAAATTTATTTTATATAAATCAATTGTTTAAGGAAAATTTAAACTTTTTAGTTTTACTTTTATAAAATAATAATCTCTCCGGTCTTTAATATATGACATTTTTTTAATTTAATTATATTAAAGAAGTTAGTTAATATATTTGGCATATATTTTATAAAATACCTTAATCATCTTTCTTGATTCCTTCATTCCTTCACCTTATTAATTATTGTTGATGAAGCATCATAAGAGCAAATCAGGAAAAGATTGATAAATATGAAAAATATGTTTTATATTTAATACCAAGATTAACTTATCAAATATATCATATATCAAAGATTGGAGGGAGTAATAATTTTTTTGGCAAAAAAAAAAAAAGAGGGAGTAATAATTTTAAAAAAATATTAATTTTAAATGAAAGAAATTATAAAATGATACTCCCTCCTCTCCTTTTTATAGGAGCCCAACAAGAGTTACTTAAACATTTAATGTTTTTTTTTCAATTTTTACCCTTCATTAATTATATGTATTACATTAATGACGAGTTTTGTAATACTTCTATTTACTTTATTTCTCTCTCTTACTTGCCTCTCATAAATAAGGGTATACTTAAAAAAATAAAGTTTATTTTGGATATATTTATTACTTTTAACTAATTTTAACCACTTTTTTAAACAATATAATTAAGCTATTTAACTCTTATAAATAAAAAATGAAGAAAAAAAGAAGAAGAAGAAAAAGACGGGAAAACGGAGGGGTACTAGTTCCCCGAAATCACCTCGTTCTTTGTTTAAATAAACACATTCTGTGTCTTTTTTTTTTTACCTGCGTCGCTGTCTTCTACTCTGACTTTCTCCTCCTCAATGTCTATGGAAGAGAGGAGCAGAAACATAACACAGTCATACATTTTGAAGAAGCACAAAAGACATGGAGGAGCTCAAAAGAGGAAGAAGAGTGCAAGAATGCGATGTCATGACCTAATTAATCTGAGTTTTTTGTGTTCAAATGGAAGCTTGGTAGGATTATTTCCCCTTTTTCCCTTTTATTGTTCTCTCTTTGTGCTTTATTTAATTCCTTTTTCTACGGATTCAGCTTTATGCTTATGCATCATTCGGCTTCTTCCTCTTATTATTCACTGTCTTCTTCCTCTTATTATCCAGCCCTGTCCAACCTGGTTTCAAGTGAGTCAACGGAGCCCGATTGATAAATACCCCTTTAAATTTTTCTCTCAGTAATATATTGCAATACTTTGAACTCAACTAAAATAACGTTTGAATGTTTGATAGTTCATGTTGTTCTCACATTACTCCTTCACTTGCTAGCTCATACAGACATCACACTGAAGCATGAATTAGTCATATATGCATGTCACACAATATATTAGGAAAGACTGCATGAAATGTATGTCTCATTAAAATCAGCTTTTTATTTCTATTTTAGTTGTACGTGTGATTTATCTGGCTTTTGTTTGATTTTCTATTTGAGATACTGTTGTTCAGATATATTCCAACTCTTTATGTTGTTCCAAGCATAGTTTTAGAGGTCATGTATTTGACCTTTCATTATGTTTTCAATATGTTGTTGACAGGATACACTAGCTCCTGCAATATACATTTTGCCTTCTATATTCCCGTTTGTTTGAATCCCTTGGAGCCAACCATGGAAGTTGTTGGAATTGTGTCAAGCATCACGAGCCTGTGTTGCTCTCTGCATGAAGTATTTGGAAGCAATTATAAACACTTGAGAACACTGAAGAGGAGTATTCAGCAAATGAATTTTTTGATGCAACAGTTGGATGCTCGTAAAAAAGACGTTGAACATCAAGTAAATCAAGTGTGGCATCCAAAAAAGGCAGAGCCAACAAATGAATGTAAGTTGTGGTTTGAGCGAATTGAACAGGTAAAAACAGAAGTTAGCAGCCTCATGGATGAAAATGGCCCGCACAGACCAACCAAAGGATGTTGTTTCATTTGTTCAAGAATCAAGTTGGGGAAACTTACTGAGGAGAAGATCAGAGATATTCGAGAACTTCTAGAGAGTGATCCACGTTTAGCGGATCCAATTGCTATCCCTGTAAACAAGATAGGTGATGTTTTGTCTGCAACGCCAATGACAGAATATGAAACGCACAAAAACATTTGTATGAAGATTCATGGATTCCTACTGGATAAGCACACCAAAAGGATTGGTGTTTGGGGGATGGGTGGAGTGGGTAAAACAACTATCATGTCAGAGATTCACAATCGCCTTGTGCAAGGAAGAAGTCAATTTAATTGCATTATTTGGGTGGAAGCGTCAAAGGACCTGAAGAAGGTGCAAGAAGATATAGCTGTGAAGTTGGGTTTGACTTTTGAAGAAACTGATGATGGAAGAGCAAGAGCTTCAAAATTGTTAGAAGCTTTTAATAGAAGGAAGGAATTTGCATTGATTTTGGATGATGTTTGGGAGCCATTCTCTATTGAAGAAGTTGGAATTCCTTTGCCAACGGTAGAGAATGGTTGTAAATTAGTAATAATAACTAGAAGCCTTCTAGTGTGCAGAAAGATGGAAATAGACAAGGATGTCGAAGTGAAACGTCTTTCAGAGGATGAAGCATGGAATCTCTTCAAGGAAAAAGCTGGGGAACAAGTGCTATCAAATCCAAATGTCCAATCAATTGCAAAGGATGTGGCAAAAGAATGTGGTGGTTTGCCTCTAGCTATTGTTGCAATTGGACGTGCTTTGAGAAACACAACTAATGAAAGAGAGTGGGAGAATGCACTAGAAGAGTTGAGAACTTCAAACACTGGTTTTTACAACATTGATGAAGTAGTAAGTTCACGTTTGAAGTTGAGCTATTCAAAACTAAAGGATGATACAAGGCGATCTTGCTTTCTATTTTGTGCCTTATATCCAAAAGGCCATCTAATTGATGAGAATGAATTGATTAACTATTGGGCGTGGGAAGAGTTTTTGGGTGGTGTAAGCATGCTTGCGATGAAACGAAAAGGGCAAATGATTATAGATGAATTAATATATGCTTCCTTGTTGGAATCAAAAATTGAGAACGGGGCGAGATGTGTCAAAATGCATGATTTGATTAGAGATATGGCTATCACAATCATGAGTACAGAGCCTAGATGCATTGTGAATGCTGGCATGGGACACGTAAGACCACCACCGCCTCAAGAATGGAAAGAAGATGTTAAATGGGTATCATTGATGAGAAATGATGTGAAATCTATAGGCTTTAGCCCAATGTGTCCTACACTCACTTCTTTGCTTCTTCAATATAACACATTTGAAAAATATATATATGATCACTTCTTTGACAACATGCAAGGGTTAAAAGTTCTTGATCTCTCCTATACTGGGATTAGTGCTCTGCCCATGTCTCTTTCCAATTTGAATAATCTAAGTGCCTTGATGTTGAGCCACTGTTGGGATCTTGTTGAAATTCCATCTTTAGCAAGGCTCACTCAATTAGAGTATCTAGATTTCTCATTTTCTGGACGTTTAACAAAACTTCCAGAAGGGATTGGACAATTGACTAATTTGAGACACCTGGATTTCTCCTTCACATCGGTCCAAAACTTAAAAGATGGAGTCCTATCCAAATTTACTCTTCTGGAGGAGTTGTTATTTTTGGGATCGCCTATGATTGTAGTATCATCTAAGGATACAAAACATTGCTCTTATCCAGTTAGAGTTGAAGATATCATATCCTGTCATCAGTTGTCTCTTGTACACATGAAACTCCGTGGCATTATAGCTTATAAGAAAATTGTCAAGTGTCTCATGTTTTCTCAATTGAAGGAGTTCAAGTTTGAAGTTGGGACTCTATATGGTGACATTCCGGAATTATTTGAGAGAACTAGTTTAGCAATAGACATGGATGAAGCAAGAAACCTTTCAGAAGCTGCGGTTACTGAATTGATACCAAGAAATGTTATGGAGTTAGTAATTCAACATTCTGTTCATATCAAACGCTTGTCTTTGCACTTATTGGATGCAATGTGCTTGAAGACTTGCAATATAAGGTGGTGTTTTGCGATGGAATGCATTATGAAATCTAAGGAGAACAATTTGTCGCAGCTAGAAAGAATGATTCTGCACTATTTGCCAGAATTGAGGATGATTTGCGGGAAAGTTGTGAAACCACATACTCTAATGAACCTGAAGAGTATTCATGTGGAATTATGTTCGTCATTGAAAGTTCTGTTCACAAGGCAGCTCATGCTCGAACTTAAAAGCCTTGAAGAAATTACCATCGTTAATTGCTGGCAAATGGAAGGAATTATTGAAGGAGAGAGGAATACTAATAGTGAGGAAATCATGAAAGAAACTATTGTTGATTGCCATGGAGCCAAAGTGGTCCTTCCAAAATTGCAAAGGTTGAAGTTGCATCATTTACAAAACCTGAAAAGCATATACAATGGGGACATTCAATGTCATTCTCTACAAAACTTTGAAGTCTCTGAATGCAATGCTCTAAATAAATTGCCGCTGGGTTTGTTTGGAATAGAGGCAGGTCACCAAATGTCACCAACTACTCTTAAACAAATAGCATGTGATGAACAATGGTGGGAATCACTGCAATGGGACCAACCCGAAGCTAAGCGTCTCCTCCAACCATACTTGGACCATCACAATAGCAGGTATGCTTCAAAATGCATATATCCCTTTTTGCATATGTATATTATAAAAAATAAAATTAAATATAGATATGGGAATTTTTTATTTTTAAACTTTTTTATTCACTTCATTTAATTTGATTACATTACATTATTCAATTTCTCATAGTATGGAGACATGCAGGGACAGGTTTGCTCCCAGCAGCAGTAATACGGCATGAATGAATCAGCAGCATTTGAATAGGGCCACAATCTCTTGATTTGATTCAAGCAGTGTTATGTATTGTTAATGTTCAAGTTTTTACAATGTTTGAAATTTGGTAAGAAGACATTTTGTGTGCACCTATTATTGGAGTGTTATTTCTTCTAAATTTATTATCAGACTAGTACTTAAGTGAATCTTAAAGTTATTTTCATATTTCTTTTTAAGACTTGGTGTTAACCATATATGCCTTCAAAGAACAATTTGGTTTCCACGTTGCATTGTTGGAGCAAGGTACTTAGATTAGCATTTTAGAAGTGATTTTACAATATACGAGGTAAGTATATGAAAAGAATTAAGAAGTACTATAATCAGTCATCATAAAGATTATAGAACTTGATTCTCGCTGGATTTTTTATCTTGCAAATACATGTATGTGGCAGTCAAAAGTGCTATAGAAGTAGGTTTATATATATATATATATATATGGACGCAGTGTTCTTCAAGTATAAACATGTATACTAAGTGTAACGAAATGTTGATTCAAGTGTTCAATTGTGAATAGGGACAAGTTTTATCGCAAAAGAAGTGAAGTTACTGACAGCATTTCTTTTCTTCTTCTTGTTTTTTTTTTTTTGGGTCTTCTGATGGGTAATGATATCTCCTTGTTTCAATAATCTCAGAACATGCATAACTAAATTTGGCTGTCTTTGATGTTTGATTTGTTTGTTGACCCTTTATTAACTTCGTTTTTGTCATGTTATGCACATATATATATAACAAGCATTGAATTCCCCGCGCTATGCGCGGGATGTATTAATTTTAATATTTTAAATGAAAAATTTTAAAACGAAAGTGACCATTTTTGTTACACTTGATTTTACACTAAATGCCTATGCACTAAATTATTAGCATATAGATGTAGATAAAATTGGCAACCACATTCATCCAGAGTGTACTTTCTATAAAGATCTTCAAGCAATGCTTAATGACCAGCTATATAAAATTATAAGCATTGAAATAAAAATCCCTCCAAGTAAATACACTCAAAAAAATGTCTTACAAAAAACAATCAAAATGATGTGAGTATCCATATATAGATAACATGTGCTTGCTTTGGTAAATGTCATATCATTTGTAAATGTCATATAAGATAAATTGGATATGATTTAGACCAATGTGCAAATACTAATTTGTTTTGAGCTTTTCCTTGACCTCATTTAAAAGGGAGTTGTTAGATTTGATTTACAATAGATCTTAGATAAATAACTATCACTAAATCTCGATCATAGTTAACAAAATATGAAAAATAGGGCAAATAACAATGAATCAAAAATTTAAATTGTATTCATAGCATTGACAAAATTCATGACAAATGTCATATTTTCCACTTCATAACATCCACCAAAGAACATGAGTTGTCAATATTGAATTACATTACAACATATTTGAACAAAAATCCAAAGATGAGAAAACTTATTACAAACATTAAGAATGGTCTTCAATTACCATTTATAGATTCTTTACACATCAAAATATCAAAAAAGTGATTCAACACAACGCAAATCAACTCAAACCCTCTAGCTGTCCATCAGCAATGCTTCCTCACAAACATAATCTCATAAGAAGTTAGGTTCCAAAATACCCTTGTTACAAAAAAGTAATCTGTCAAGGATGAAACCCTTAACAATAGATGTTATCGAACCTTTTAAATTATTTAAAATAACTAAAACTTATTTTAGAAATACAACATTTATGTTCTTGAGACTCTTTACAAGTAAAAACAAAAGAGATTGAACATCAATCCTGCTGGGACACTAAACATCTCAACATTTTACTTGGAACTAAATAATTGTTTACATGGCATAAAGCCTACGATACTCTGAACAGATGTTTGGATAATTTATGACAAGACATCATAACATAATCTTCAACTTGCACATTAGAAAGTTCAAGTTATGTGGGGGCAAGATAATGGCCTTCATCCTGAACGTTGATCCATACAAGAGAAGTAGCCACTGCAAGTAGAGCAAAAGAGAGACCACAAACCAATTTGAACGTAGCCTTTCGCAGAGTTTTTTCCATGCCAATTCTCTTAGTATTACTTTCACTCCTGGGAACTACCTCAGGGTGCATCTGCATGTCAACATCACCAGAAAACTCATCTACTTTTTGAGGCTGATTCCTGACCACCTTGTATCTGTACATTGTCATTGTAACCACCATCATATATTAAGCTTTCATTCTCTTTTGTACCTGTACACTGTCATTTCCCTACCTTAAATTTGCAGCAATTAGAAACCTCAGACCATCGTAAGGAAGAGAAATCTCAGATCAAAAATGGAAGACACCACAGATCTTGAAAAATTTCTTAATAATAACACTAAGTGAAGGACGAAGAAAAGGAAAAGCAACAACCAGCCTGGTATTAAGATTGAAGAACTGAAAGTGTTTATGAATCTAAGTCTCCTTTTCTTAAAAAGAATAAAGATTCAATCTTCGACAATTCTTGGGTTACAGAGATTTGTGAAGAAAGATAATAATGAGGAAGTGAATTTGAACTTGAGTAAGAGTATTCCCAGACAACGGTAAAGCAAGATTGCTCTTTATACACGCGCATTCAGTTCCTCTATTGTATCATTAGAGAGGAAAACAAAAGCGGTAAACGAACATTCAAATTCAAATCAACTTAACACTCTAACACCAAAGCAAGAGAAATCAAACAGTACAGAACAAAAAGAAAGAAATTCAAATTAAGGCAAGCAAGTGTACCTTTATGAAGGGAAGAATCAGCTAAAGCTTCTACTTCCTTGAGATCCCTCCCCCATTCTGGTCACATTCAGATGTTGGACTTCACTCAATATTGCGTGAGGATAAACTCCTATACCGTCTGTTCAGCTTCTCAGAGCTACAGGAATTCACATCAAATGGGTCTTGAAGAGATTGAATGAGCTTCCTAGGAGTCTTGAAGATTTTTACGTTGTCTACATTAACTCGAGACCTCTGAGTAGCAAAAAGAGCAAGTCTCTATGTCAGTTCTGAGAATAAAAGAACTAAATATTTCAATAAATAAACATGGCAGCTTAAAATCAGATTATTGAAGCTTTAATGAACACGAAACAAAATTTCATAAGGAGACTCAACACAGCAGATAGAGATCTTACACGGTGTTAGGTTCAAGTACTATTAGCTTCAAGTACTTTCATCGCAAAGCTTCCTATTTACACTCCGACGCTCATTGTGATCTCCCATGCTAAAATTAGAGGCAGTCACTGAGCCAGGACATTTTGTATATCTTATTTTTTGTCAGCTGCAATTCTCTTGGCAGTTTGCAAAGCTTCAAATGCAGCACCTTTCACAAATGCCATTTTATCAGACTGGCACTTCTCCATCTCCAGAATTATCAAATCAAGTTTTGAGAATATGCTTCTAGGGTCTAGAGATTTCATCAAGAAGTTTACCATTTGAATGGCTGAAAATCTCTTCTGAGAATTCCCCTCCACAAGCCCAACACTCAGTATTCTCAACCCAAATTGTATAAGCAATCTTGCATATGCTTCAACAATCAAAGCATTGCGTTTAGCTAAGGCCATTACCAAACCCAAATGTGAGTTATTCTGGGTGGACCTCCCCTCTAAAGCTACAGCAACATTCAGGCATACCCTATTGACTATGTCATATGAAGCAAACTTTCAGTTATCCGAATCCACAAGAGCCTTTAAGCAAATGGCTGCTACTGAAGTGGGAAAGACCCTGCACTTGAAGCTAATGTTTGTACAATGGATGCCATGATGCTGTCTATCATAGGAACAATCTTGACACCGTGAACTCGAGCTAAAACTTCATAGAGTGAGATTGTGAATTCTCCTGATAATGAGCCAGTATCCTGGGTTTCAGATATTTGGGCGAGGAAGATAGGAATGGTCTTAAAATCCAAATCTTTCACGTATGACTTTAGTGCCTTCATTGCACTCTTGCGGCTGTCCGCATCTTTGTCAAGGTTTGCAATCTCTCGCCGGATTACTGGACTGAGACTTCTTCCCATTGCTGAAATTAAAATCAAACAATTAAACAATTTTGATTAATAACTATAATGAAGGTAAGTCGTAAGTAACACACATCAACATTTCAAGTACAATGCAGAGATCTCATTTTGGGTATTCTGCTGCAGATTTAATATTCATGCTCACCATTTAATGCTTCAACATTTAAGTTATTATGCTCTTTGTAAACAAAAATTAAATCTTGTAAAGGGACCGTGAGCCAATTTAGACTCGAAATTTTTGTTTGCTTCCATGAGCCTTAAAACAATGCACAGCCACTGACTTGCAACTCAGTCGTTCCCTTCCCTACCTCAAATTTGCAGCAATTAGAAACCTCAGACCATCATAAGGAAGAGAAATCTCAGACCAAAAATATAAGACACCACAGATCTTGAAAATGTTCTTAATAATAACACTAAGTGAAGGACGAAGAAAAGGAAAAGCAACAGCCAGCCTGGTATTAAGTTTGAAGAAATGAAAGAAAGAAATCAAATTAAGGTAAGCAAGTGTACCTTTATGAAGGGAAGAAATTCCAAATACTTTAATGATAGAGGAAATTAATCCGACCTTGTTTGCGCTCACGCTCGCAGTGCTTTCCAAAATTATGAACAACAGCATCTCGGCGGAGGCATAACCAGCAGCTAGAACGTCATCCTTATTGTTATTGGAGCCATTTTGAGGATGCTCGTGTTGCAGAGATTCTTCATACTCACTTTTCCTCATGGAATCAACAACTCTAACACTGAACAACATGATCTCGCCAGGCGGAGGTAGCGGAAGAAGCATCGCCGTCAGTGGAATTGGCGGAGAGTGATCAAGACATGCAGAGATCAGAAGTGTTTGGGCTTGGGCGAAGTGATGAAGCAACCTCATCATTTTTTTGGAGGGAGTCAGGGAGACGGAGGATACCGAGGGAGAGGTTGGAGAAAGACATCCTAAGAGAGAGAGGGGAGATAAAAGGATGCAGGAAAGAAAAGTCAGATTACTAATGGAGGGAATTTCAAAATTTGAAATAATCTGAGAGAGAAAAGATAGGCATGGAGTAAGGTGCAGAACGCGACACTGTTCACGAGGTGGTACTGTTCATATGAACAGTAAATTGTGATAGAGATTTATTATTATATATAGATTGAAAACACAATAAGTTGAAAATTTGGAGGTCACGACTTTTAAGTAAATATTGTTACATTTGTCCCTTGATGTTTAATTAGATGATCATTATTAACTTTATCTTGTGGCTTTCTGTGACCCAAGAAGGTCTAATGCCACTAGCCAAAAGGTTTTTGGCTTTTCATATACTCCTCTGGTCAAAAGATGAGAGATGGTTTATTTTAAATGAAAATATAAAATATAACAATTCGCGACCCTTCTTTGTCAATAATATACATGCTTCTAACAAGGTTCCTCTATGCCATTCTATTTGCAGCTTATCCAACACCTAATTTCTAGGGATGCAATTTCACCTCTAATAATCATCATATAAAATGCAAAACAACCAAGTAAATAATAGAAAATAAAGGTTGTGCAGCATCGAAAAAATAGATTATGAAGAAAAAATTGTTCCTTGCTTTGGGAATCAATCTCTTGGAGCAACAATAATTTTAAGAGTCAAGCTTGAGTACAGCAAACCCCAAATTCATGTTTATAAATCAACCATTCAAATTCTCCAAACTTTATCAAAGCCAAACTGAGCATACAGAGCCAACTTTTAGTGATAAAATACATGCCTTAATGGGTAACAATCAATCACATTGAATGCCATCAATTACAGAATACACATCATAATTTCACTACATTAACAACATAAACAGTGTAAACTATATCCAAATTCTGAATCAACCAAAAATAGTTCTTGTAAGGATAACAATGCACCAGTCAATAAGTGTCCCTGGCCAAAGATGTCCCTATTATCATGCATCACCAGTCTCTAGCAAGGTTATTTTCTTCGTAAATCATAGTGATTTATGCTAACCAGGCAAAATGGCATGAAGTCTGAATTAAAAATTTGGTCATTCAATTATTATCGTTACTTGTCTCTAAAAGATAAAGACAGCAACAGATCAGTCTTCCATGAACTTCCCACATCAATAGTTTAGAATTCTCAACAACAAAAGCAGGCATGAATTATCATATGAACACTGAAAAGTTAACACATGGGACAGGCTAGGCAAAGTTTTACACAGACACTAGTAATGAAATTCTCTCTAGCCGATGGAAAAAGAACTCAGGTCCTCAAAGTGCTTTATATTCCCAAACCCAGAGATTAAACAAACTAGTTTCAGTTAGAGTCAATTTGTCTAAAGACCGTTTGTAATATATCTGAAGAATTAAAAAGGATCTAAGTAATCAAGGAAATAATCCCATTACTTCAACTAGTACAGAACTTACCAACTAAGTTCATAATTTAAAATCCGGAGCAATCAAGAAACTTGAAAATCTCAATAAACTGGCTTCAAGAAATCCAAAGTCAAGTAAATTTGAGCTGCTATATATAGACCCAGAAGCTGACAGAGGACGCGCTCACCCGGTTTATACAAGGGATCATGATTTTTGAATGAGGCTGGAGAGAGTCAAGATATTGGATATGATGCTCCCAGAGTTCTAGGGTCGTAATTCCTGTGACGTTGCCAATTGTTAACTTGTGAAATTGACAGGGGAACCCAATTTGAAACACCATTACCTGTATAAAAAATGGTATAAACCAAAATGCCCATAGCAGTTGGAAATTATGAACAATGTAGCTGTAATAAGTCATGAAAATTCAATGATAAATTCAATGTTGCTCAATTTCTTCTGGCGGAGTATGAGCGGCCGCAAAGTTCAATGTGAAGGCCAAATAGCTTAGAGAGGCCGACGAATTTGGATGAAAATCTGGGGTTTGGCTGTTTAAGAAATTAGAGTAAAAGAGAGATGGCAGTCGCAAGCTCAAAGTGAAGAGGATTGAAGACTGAAGCAAAGAACATAACAAAATATTCGTGATGAAGAGGTTGCATGGGGTTGTTCGTAGGGTTCTGGAGATGGGTCTCCGTCGGATTCAGCTAGAGAATGATGTGCAGGCAGATTTTCACTTGTAGATTGTGGTCTTAGATCTTTGATCTCTTGAACGCGAACTACAAATACGTGTGTGGATGCTCTTGCCAAGTTAAGCTTTGATTTCACAGGGGAGTTGAGGCGCCAATGGCGGTTTTGTAGATTTGGGAGCTTCACAAGTGCATTGGTTGTTAAGATGTAAGTGGAAAATGTAGGGGTTCAAGGAGTTAAAGATGTGGATGTTTTTAAAATTAAAAAAGAAAAAAAGAAAAAAAGATGCGAATGTTTTCTAGTTGATTTGAGCTTGGGTACTCCTTTTTGGTTAAGAAAATATTCGAAAGTTTTTATAAGTAAAATTTTTTTTAAAAAATTAATCTGCATAATAAATAATTTTTTAGTTGGACAAAAGGATAAATAAATTTTTCTAACAAAGCTATTATCTGCCGCAAAGTTTGGTGACTGTATAATTATCTACCCATCATATTTGAATGAGGTCTCAGGTTGGATTTTGACATTGACATTAGGGGTGTACATGGGCAAGGGAAAACCCTTGCCCGATGCCCTGCCCAAAAAATCATTGGGCTGCATTTTACAGCCTGATGCGTAGCCCTGCCCGTAAAAGCCCAGACATTTTTGGGCTGGGCGAGGGTGGGCTCCGCCCTGCTCAACATTTATCAACCCAACTTTAAAGTTACTCTTCAAGGGAGCACAAACAGGTTCACAACCAAAGATGCCCTACGCACACCTTATGTGGGAAAAAAAAATAGCTTCCATGACAATAACCAATATGAAGAGCTCAGGGGAAAAAAAAAAACATCTTCAATCACCATTAGCCAACCATACCCATTACATTCTTCCTTCTCCAACTGCTGAAAACAAAACCCCCGACCTTAACAGAACCAAGCTCAGGAAAAAAAAAAGAAAATCATATGGAGAGAAATCACAAGCTTTACACAACAAATAAATGCTGAAAACAAAACCTTCGATCTTCTGTTGTCCAGAAAAAAAAAAACAGAACCAAGCTCAGGAAAAAAGAAGAAGAAAAGAAAATGAGCACTAAGTTCTAAAACTACCCCAGATAGAACCCTCGAACCCTAAGGATTTAGACCAAGCTAAGAAAGAAAGGATCTAGACAAAGAAAGAAAAACAAAACCATAAATAATATATAATACCAAAGGAGCCTAATAAAACAAAACATATAATATAATATAATTATATAAAGTTATAAACTGTTATACAAAAAAATATTTACATCACATATTTTAATATATATATATATATATATATAATTATATACCTACTGGGCAAGGCCAAATGGGCAGGGCGGCATACCCTGCCCGATGCTCGGCCTTACCCGCTAAAATGCCCAGCCCGATTGTACCCAATTTTTTTTGGGCTACTTTTTTTTGGGCTGGGCAGGGCAATTTTTTATTGGGCCGGGGTGGGCGTACCGGGCTCTGGGCTTCATGAACACCCCTAATTGACATGTTTGTGTATGTGTGTGTTAAAGTATAAGATCAAACTAATAAGGATTGAGTCTAACAGAAGGGCTAATTCTTTAAAATGTGGCTAACTAATGTCTGAATTTCCATTATAAAATATGCTTATATTTAATATCAGACAGTAGTTTGAACATTATTATTTTTAATTGGACGAAAAATTGTATCAAAACAAAAAGAAAACTTTAGTAATTTTCCCATTGTAGTTGTCTGTATGTGGTGAAGAAACATGTCGATGAATTTTTGAAAGAAAATTGATCGTTTAGTACATGAAGTTTTGACTTATTTATAATTAATCCCTCAATTATAACTAAATATAACCCAATTCTTGAAGTTTTAACTCTATTAAAACACATTTCCTAATTTTATTTTTGTTATCTTTGATCATTTTGTCTCATGATCAATAACTCATCCCAAGTCATCATTGAGTTACTACATGGCAAACGAACACCAATAAAAGTTGTCTTCCGCCTTGCCACCTTGGCTTCAAGTTGTGAGGGAGATGAACGACCCCTTCACCCCCCCCCCCCCCCCTTTATAGGGCTGACGTAGAAGCACAAGGCCATTTTTATTGTTTTTTTGTGAGGAATATTTACATACTTTATTGTGATCATCTCATCTATATTTTGATTAATTGAAAAATAATAATTTATCTTATTTTAATCCTATATCTAAAAAATTCAAATTTTATTATTTTAAAAAACATAAACTTCATAATTTAGAAAAATAAAAAACACAATCCCCTCCCATGAGAAGTTGTTTTTTAAAATCATAAAATTTAAATTTCTCAAGATAACTCATCAGCCATATAGGATTAAAATAAGGCGAGCTATTATTTTTCAATTACTTTTTTTTTTTTTTTGCCATGGTTTTTCAATTAGTTAGAATACATATAAGATGATGTTCCTGATTAAATCCATGTAGGTTAAACTTGGGATGAGTTATTGATGATTAAATAAAAATTATCAAAGATAAAAAAAACTAGGAAATGAGTGTTAAACAAGTCAAAACTTTAGGGATTGGATTATACCTAGTCATAAATGAATCAAAAATTCAAGAAGAAAATTATTAATTTTCCCAATTTTTGAGCATATTCGGCTTTTGTAGTAAAAAAATAATAGATCAACAACCATTATTATTGTGAATGTGGTGATTGTTTGATTCAAGCTGTGTTATTGATTGTTACTGTTGAAGTTTGTATAAGATATTTGGTAAGAAAACATCTTGTGTGCACGTTATTGGAGTGTTGTGGTCAGAATAAGTGAATTTTAAAATTATTATCATATTTCTTTTCGAGACTTATTGTTAACCACATGCGTTTAAGATCCATTTGATTTGTTTTAGCATGTCTATGATCATGCATCATTTAGGGTCTGTTTGGTGTGAGGGAATTGGAGGGGTGGGAAAATTTTAATAAGCTGAATTAAAAAAATGAAAAAGTGAAGTTATAAAATTTTAGTAAAGAAATGTAAGAGAAAACAATTTAAAAAATCAGGAAAAATGTTAGTAAAATAACTTTAAAAATAGCAAAAGACAAAATAATGTTTGGAATATTCATAATCCCAAACAAGTGAGTATCTGATTTGTTCTTTTTTAAATTAAAAAAATGACACAAATGCCTTTATATATATATATATATATAATATTAGCATTCACCCTCTCCACCTCAATGACCGATGGATGCCTCTAGCCTCCCATGCTGGTGCCGGAGCTCTAGCAGCCAACCAGAAATATTTATTTAGTAAAGTGGTGGGGTTGGGATTTGAACCTCCACCATTTGTTTTGACCAAAACATTAGTGGCCCAATGCTTTACAATATATATTAAGCAAACAAATATATATATATATATATATATATATATATATATATATATATATATATATATATATATATATATATATATATATATATATATATATATATATATATATATATATATATATATATATATATATATATATATATATATATAGTTAACTTTTCATCTTTGATCAAAGCTCATTCACAAGTTTTGTTAAAAAGTTCATAATAGTTCATTAGGTTTTAACAATTTTTGTTTACCCAACATAAAATTTTATAATATCAACTTGTTTACAAGTTTTATTAAGGAATTTATAACATTTCATTAAATTTTGATAACTTTCGTTCACTCAATAAAAAAAAATTCACACTATTACCCCATTCACAAGTTTTATTAAGAAATTCACAATATTTCATTAAATTTTAACAACTTTCGTTTACCCAGTAAAAAATTCACTCTATCAAGTATTTCATAACTTTTGTTTAGGCATTTCCCACATTTTATTAGGATTTAACAAAAATTATGAATAACATGAATATGTGGATTTATTATTACTTGGTAAAACCAAATGAAATATAATGAATTCCTTAAGAAAACATATAAATGATATGATTGTGTGAATTTTTTACGAGATAAAAAAAAGTTGTTAAAATCTAAGAAAATGAAAATTCCTTAAAAAAACTTGTAAACGGCCTGATAGTATACATTTTTTAATTGAGCGAACGAAAATTGTAAAAACCTAATGCAATGTTATAAATTCTTTAAACCTTGTGAACGAGTTGATAGTGTGATTTTTTTATTGGGTGAACAAAAATTGTTAAAACCTTATGAAGCGTTGTGAATTCCTTAACTGAACTTATTTATGAGCTAGAATTAAAGGTCAAAAGTTTTATATATATATATATATATATATATATATATATATATATATATATATATATATATATATATATATATATATATATATATATATATATATATATATATATATATATATATATATATATATAATGTTTGTATCCTCACCAACCTTTTGGGCAAACAAAGTAGTGGGATTCACCACTTTGGGAGTGTTTATTCCCACTAGAGCTCCAGTCCCGTAGGCCACTACTGGAGCTCCGGCGTCGGTAGGGTATTTGTCGCCAGCAGTTTGCCAGCGGGGGTTAATGCTTCTTCTTCTTCTTTTTTCTAAATATGTGTAAGGGCATTTTTATCATTTTATTTTAATTTCAAAAATGACAATTTGGGCTTAACACTTGTCTAATATTATAAATTATTCGAAACACATTTTTATCTTTTATTATTTTTAATGTTCTTTTACTAAAATTTTCCTAAAAAATTAATTAAAATTTTTTAACCCCACTTATTTAATTTTTTTTAAATTCAACTTCTAAAGAAATTTCCTCCTCTCACTTTCCATCCCATCGCCTCATATCAAACAATCCCTTGTTTAACTAGGCTAGTAATTGCATAACGAGAAACAAAGCATCACAAAGTATTCAAACAAAATTGACCCGTCATATTATTGTTTGCAGCTTATGAATTCTTGGCATTATAATGCTCTCTTGCTTTATAATTTTTCAATTTCTCTTCTTAGAACCATTGAAGTGAGAGAACGTTTGAGCAAACCAAAACTAGCAATATTTGTACGCACTACTAGTTTTAGACCCATTTAATTTTAAATACAGTGGTCCCACGCCAATTCTGCAGACCGACCATAGAAAACAGAATCTTTGAAAATACTACAAAATTAGCCACTTAAAAAGCAGTCCAAATAAATAACTAATTAAATTTAATAATTAATAGAATCTTTGACCCATTCAAGTTTAAATATACTTGTCCCAAGCCTACACTCCATCTTTACTTCACCACATAATTTTCTCTCTCATCAACTTGCTTCAATTCCAAATAGACCAGAGAATATATCATTCAAAGTCTCAAAATCTTTTAGAATCAAACAGAATCTCTATATAACACCCAAACTTTTTATGTCCACCATATAATTACCTACAAGTAAGACTGAATCAATAATCAATATCCATACCAACTTTTCTCCAATTCTAGAAAAACGGCATTCCTGCGGGCGCCCTTCCTCATCATCCTTGTTCAACTCAGAACTCTTACGTCTTCAAAAATCTTTGAACTTCTGACAAATTTCTGAAAACAAGTAGCAAGCTAGCAGCTTTGTCAATAAAGTCAACAACTTCATCATTTGACAAAGTCAAAACTCCAAGTTCAATGCCCGCTCTAGAATCGTTGGTTTCTTGCTCTATTACATTTTGTGCATGCTATAATAGTACAAAGCTTGTACACAACATAACAATCTCAAACGTTAATTTTCAGATCGGTAGCCAAAAATTCAGAATCCCAAATGACTATTCCTGAAGCACTTTCAAGATTTTGGCTATTCTTTCTTCTTCTGCTCATCTCTTCTTTTTTCTTTCATTCCTATGGAGATGGGTACACCAAAGTTATACGCATTGGCGCAATTATTGATGTTAACTCTCGTATTGGTAAAGAACAGCGAATAGCCATGGAAATTGGAGCTCAAAAATATAATAACACATCAAAGACTCACAAGCTGGCTCTTTATTTCAGGAACGCCTCCGAGGAAGCCTTCAGAGCCGTCTCTCTTGGTAAGCAATCTCTAGCATTTGCAAAGAAATTTATTCGGAAAAAAAAACCCTGATAAATAGGTCAACTTTTGAATTATCATTTCTAATAATTTGGTTCCTCACTCATTAAAGTGCCTGTAATTTCTACCCCAATTTTAAAGCTGAATCTAATAGGTTCATCTGACCTTGGTGTTATTGGGTTACCCATTACTGTAAACTCACCTTTAGAATCCAAGTCAACAGAATATCATAACATTGGCCATCAAATTTTTAACAATTATAAGATAGCAGGGAAATACTGCTACAATGTAACGATTGAATGACTATTTTTTAAAATGATCTGTGGGAAGACCAAACAGAACGAATTTGAACTTCTCTATAGCCTTCTGGTTTAGTTTGTACAGTTCCCTCCTAATTGTGCTAAATCTGGTGGCAGCTGAAGAGTTGATTGAAAAGCAGAAAGTAAAAGTCATTGTAGGGATGCATACATGGCAAGAAGCAGCTCTAGTGGCTGAAGTTGGAAGCCAAGCTCAAGTTCCAATCATATCCTTTGTATCACCAGCAATAACCCCACCTTTGACACAAAAACGCTGGCCTTATCTGGTTAGACTAGCTAACAATGTCACTGCACAGGTAAAATGCATTGCAGATATAGTGAATGCTTTTAACTGGCAAAGAGTAGTAGTAGTTTATGAAGAAGATGGCTATGTTAGTGGAGACTATGGGATGCTCTCTCTCCTTTCTGAGGCTCTTCAAGACTTTGGTTCACTAATTGAACACCGTTTAGCACTTCCACCGATTTCTTTTCTGCCAGATCCAGGAGAGCTAATCAATGAAGAGCTAAATAAGTTGGTAAACAAAACTCAATCTCGTGTCTTCATTGTTTTGCACTCATCCTTAGAAACGGTGACCCATTTGTTTAGAGAAGGTTCAAAGATGGGACTTGTGGATAAAGATTCAGCTTGGATAATCTCAGAGAGCATAACTAATTTGCTTGACTCTGTGGATAAGTCTGTCATTTCCTCCTATATGGGAGGGTCTTTAGGAATCAAGATGCATTACTCAGAAAAAAGCAGAGAGTATCAAGATTTTCAGGCTCAGTTCCGGAAAAAATTTCGTGCAAGGAATCCTGAGGAAGACAATAGCAACCCAGGATTTTATGCTTTGCAAGCATATGATAGCATCAAAGTTGTCATTCAAGCAGTAGAAAGAATGGCAAGGAACAAAAGTAGCAGCCCACAAGCTTTCCTAGGAGAAATATTGTCTATCAGTGTCAATGGTTTGAGTGGGGAAATTCATTTTCAGTCAGGTCGGCTCTTGCAGAATCCTATCCTAAGGATAGTTAATGTAGTTGGCAAGAGTTATAAAGAAATAGACTTTTGGACTCAACAAAATGGGTTCACCACAAGCCTGCCCACAGGAAAAAGTGAAGAAAATGCTACTGCTAACACACAAAGTTTGTTTGGCGTAGTACAATGGCCAGGAAATTTAGAGAGAACTCCTAAAGGTTGGAATATGCCTGTTAAGCAAAACCCAATGAAAATTGCAGTTCCAGGAAGAACTTCATTTTCAAAGTTTGTCAAGGTTGAATATGGAAAAAGTCCAGATCAGAATCAATATAGAGGATTCTGTATTGAGGTTTTCAACAAGGTGCTTGAGCTTTTGGGATATGATCTACCCTATGAGTTTCATCCCCTCAACGTAACTTATCCTGATCTGGTTCAACTTGTGTATAACAAGGTAGCAATTCTTTTTCATTAAACTCTCTCTCTCTCCCTTGGAAAAAGAAAAGTAAAAGTTATATCATACATCATTTATCAAAGTTCTGTCAAAAAAACCATACATCATTGTTTGTGAATTTTAAGCAGCCAAATGTGTGATCTCTTTTTCCTGCCTAGTAATTCTTTTTCATTAAAGTGAACGACTGCATTCTACTATACCTTAGATTCCATTATTGTTTCTATTTCTAAGATAACAAACATATTAATTTTGCATTCTAAAGTATAATTCTCTCAATGTAGCCACCACTCAAACACATTTTCCCCAATCATTTGTCTTTACACCAAAGCATGCACATGGATGCGTGTGTACATGTATACTTCCTAAATATACTTGGCAAAGACAATCTTCAATTTATGATACAGATTTTGAATTTTATGTGCCATTTTGGCTCTACCCCACTGAACTAAATTGCTTCCTTTTTGTTCTTTTGGTTGTTGTGGTATAATAATGGTGGTGGAAGACTTATGATGCAGTGGTTGGTGACATGACCCTACTAGCAGAGAGACTGCAATATGTGGATTTTACTGTGCCATATGCAGAATCAGGTTTGTCCATGGTAGTTCCAGTGAAGTCTCAAGAGTCAACATGGATGTTTCTAAAGCCATTCAACTGGCAGATGTGGGCAGTAACTGGTGCAATCATGATTTACACTATGTTAGTAGTTTGGTACCTTGAACGAGTACCTAATCCAGAGTTTCAAGGCAATTGGAAGAGACAATTCAGCACTGCTCTTTGGTTTACCTTCTCCTCCCTATTCTTTGCTCACAGTAAGCATTGTTGCTAAACTTCAATGAATAGCATTCTTCGCTGCACTGAACAGGCTTAATTGTGTGGTGTCAAGCATGTAAACTTACAGGGAAAACTTTTGAAAGGTTTGGATCCCTGGCAAGAGTACAGGGCCTCTATCTAAGTCCCAATCCCTTTCTTTAATTCTGTCAAAACTCCTTGAGCAATACTACATAGGATCCATTACTAATTTTTTGTCATGTCTCACAGTCAGTATTATGTGTCAATATCAATGCTTATTAGGCTTAAAGTGCCTTTTGAACTTGACTCGTTGTTTTGATTAATCTTACAGGGGAGCAAGTGCATAGAAACTTGTCTCGTGTGGTGATGGCAGTGTGGCTTCTTCTAGTTATGGTTCTGAGCTCAAGCTACACAGCTAGCCTTTCTTCAATGCTAACAGTTCAACAACTGCGGCCAAACGTCACAAGCATCGAGTGGCTGAAGATGAACAACATGAAAATTGGTTGTGATGGTGACTCATTTATTAGGACATACCTAGAGAAAGTCGAAAAGTTCAAGCCAGAAAACATCATCAACATAAATAGTGAATACAATTATGATGGTGTATTCAAAAATGAGTCAATAACAGCAGCTTTTCTCGAACTCCCTTATGAGAAAGTATATATAAGTACTTACTGCAAGGGGTATTCTGGCTCCACACCAACCACCAGATTTGGAGGCCTAGGCTTTGTAAGTAATAATAGCATTCCATATCTAACTTTCCTTATCCTTCTCAAATCCGCTGCCATGTACTAACAAACAATATTCGTCTACTTTTACATGGTTAAACATTTAACTTGGATTTTCCTTATCAATCACATTATGCAGATGTTCCAAAAAGGCTCCCCAATGGCCAGAGATTTTTCTAAAGCAATATTGCAGCTTTCAGAGAAGGGAGAACTAACCAACTTGGAAGCACAATGGTTACATCAATCAAATGAGTGCACCAACAACTCAAGCTCCAACGATACACAAAGTCTGAAGCTTGAAAGTTTCTGGGTTCTCTTTGTCATTTCTGGGGTCACATCTACTCTCTGTTTACTATTTTCTATGATTCAGTCGCAAGGATTTTGTCAGCTAACTCAAAATATGACTCAAGAAGTCAATGGACTAACAAGTGATATGACCGCTTGGATAAGAACACTAGAATTAGCTAAGCGGATTTGTAGCAGAAAGCTTACTCAGGAAACTCATTTGTACGGGCCTAATATTGGGACACAACAAGATGTAACTGACTGTTCTTCCAGATGGGACTATGTCAGCACCACTGATTCTCCTATGCGTCAACAAAATACTGCATCCCCAGCATCAACAGTCATTGTGCTTTCATCACCACCACCAGAGAAACAAATGGAAACCCTGGATAATAGATAGCTTACAAGAAGGAAAGTACATCTAACTATTAGAGTTCAAGTTCATGATCCTATCATAGGAATGCAATTGTTTTAAGGTGTGAATAGGCATGTTTTTTGTACTGGGGTCAAAAGTTTTGATGTCTGTGATTCCCATATTAAGTTCACTAGTATGCTTATTTTTGTGAGCTCCCAGTGACTTCTTCAATGACTAGTTTCTTTTTGAAATGCCCAATTAGGATATGTGTACATAAGTCCGAAAGAACCTTGTGTTTGTACAGTTATGAATATAATGACATCCATGAGCAGCTGCTAAATCTCCTTTTGCTCTTACTGATTGTGGAAAACAACTGTTGGAATTTTAAACCCGGATCACAGTTCTTATTATTACATCAAATCTTCTGTTTATTTATATATTTTTAAATTACTGCCAATATTCATCCAAAAAAATTACTCCCATTGTCCTTTATTAAATTTTCCTCGTTTGGGGAGTGACTTACCCGTAACTAATCAGCGGGAGCATCAGGTTTAGTCTGGGAAAAGCTTCCTTATAGGTGAGGAAACCTTAAGGGCCCGTTTGGTAGCATGGAATTGGAGATAAGGAACTGGAAGTGGAAGTGGAAGTGGAAGTGGTGCATGTGTGTGTTTAGTGGGCTGGAAGCCACTTCCATCAAAATTGATAGAAGTCACTTCCATCCCACCCCCCAAAGAACTCAGTTCCACTTCTCGGGGAAGTTAAGCTCAGACCATTTTGGCCCCCTCAACCTTTCCCCCTGAACCACTGCCAATCATGACGAGGACGATGGAGGATGCCAAGGACGACGACGAATGGCAAGGACCACGGCGGATTGTGACTGTGACTACTCCTTTACCACTATGAAGACAGCAATGATGGCGTTTTTGACAATGGCGATGATAGATTCAAGCCGTCAAGGAATAGGACTCTACCGTTGTCTCCCTCTGGCAACAGACATGAATCTGTTGTCGTTTCCCTCCAGCAACGAACGCGAATTTGCCATCATCTCCCTCCGGCAACGAACGCAAACGATTTTAAACATGACTCCACCGTCAATCTCGATTTTGCCATCGACAAACATTACTCCACCGTCGACTCCCCCTAGCAACAATAGCGAATATGCCGCCATCTCCCTCTGGCAACGAACACAACTCTGTCATCGTCTTATTTTTTAGATTTTGATCTCCCTCCAACCTCTAGGATCTTTGGTTTAAATATTGATTTTAAACATTGATTTCAATTTCAATTTTGATTTTTGTTCAGGGAAGATTTTGGTGTGATTTCTATTGTTGATCTGGTTCTGGTTCTTGTTTGTTCTTCTCATTTTTTATTTATGTTGTTTTTGGTTTTTTGGCTAAAAGATGTTTGGCTGGTTGCTTTTCCGAGGGTCTTGGTGGTCAGATGAACGTTTGGCCGATTGCATTTCTGGCGGTGAAGGTGGTCAGATGAAGGGGGGTTGGTGGTTAACATCAACTGGAGGTGGGAAAATTTTTTAGTATTCTCATATTATAAATACATATTATAATTAAAAATTATATCTCACTTCCACCACTCTACCAAACATGGTTCATAACCCAATTCCGCTTCCAGTTCCACTTCTATTTTCACAACCACTTCCACTTCCATCACAAACTCTTCCATGATACCAAACGGGCATAAGACTTATAATTGTATAGCCTACAGGAAATTCGCCATACCTTAGATCTACTTTGCAATTTTCTTTATTCAAGGAGAAAGTGTGAAAGCGAACTTGGTCCACAATGCTTATAAAATCTCAACAATTTGAAATCAAAACTTCCTCTGACAAACGTAATAAATAAAAAACTTCCTCAAACAAAAGAATTCCAATACATCAACATCTACTTGTATGATGAACAACAAAGCAAATGAATCAAATTTACCGATATCTTCTTCCTCTTCCTCTTCCACCCGAGCCCCTGCCCCGAGAACCGCCACTTCTCCCACCACTAGGTAATCCTTGCAGTGCTCTATTAGCAAGTTGATTTTGTAAACCACCACCACCTCGACCCTTCTTTGGTGCAACATTATTGGATCTGTTAGTCAGAGTAGCAGGCCGTTTTGCTCTGCAAGATGGATGGAAAATAACATATAATTGCTCAATTTCAATCACTTATGTTGTTCACATCTGTATGAGATCTTTAATAAGCCTGACTGATCATATAAAGTTTCAGTGCTGTTTACGATCATGTTCTCCAATAAACGGAATACAAATGTAAAGTTTTTAAAAACATTCAATTGTGGCGCTAAGCAACAAAAAAATGTTTACTTGCCATATTTTTATTGAAAAATATAATAGCAAATACCTAAAATAGTACAAAAGTTTAGTCCATCTGATTTTGCAAGTAAAAAGAACTTAAGATTCATAGTAGTAGACGCTCACAAAAGATGATGAGAAAAGTCACTCATCAAATGTTATATTTACAACCCAAAAAAGAAAAATAAATCATACCCAGCTGCCTTTGTTGAAGAAGATGTAGTTTTTGTTGCTTCTTTCCAAGAAAGGTTGATGCTCTTATCTCCAATAAAAGAAGGTGACTTAGAGTGTAATGGCTGACCATGCAAATTTGAATGGAAAAAAAGGCAGAATAGAATATCAGCAACTAAAATACTTTAGGCATAAGCTGGCCCTGCTATAGGTTGCATCCATCTTACTTTTGTCATTGCCAGTATGTTATTGCAGGTGCGCAACCCAGTTGTAGTGTTCTGCTTTTCTGGTTTCTGCAACATAATGAAAAATGTAAGCATGGTGCACAATGTGATGAAGACAGATAACTATCAAACAATAAGACTAAACTAACGATTTTTTCCTTTACTTCCTCTGTTTTAGCAGCTGCTATGGATTTGTTGTGCACAGCCATAACCTGGTTTAACTTCCTCATGGTAGCCCGGGTAAGCTCCTCAGTGTTCTTTAATCTAAGAAAAATATGACCAGAACTAAGAATACAACTAACAACACAACAACCCCAGAGGAAGAATGTACCGAAGGCATGGATTTTTTGGGGGGATAAAAAAGTCAACCACAGAATTGCTCGGTTGAAACTATTCAGTATTTTCACTTTCCCAAAGTTATTGCAAGTTTGTAACAAGATGAAGGACAAGATAACTATTCAAACATGAATCATGACTGACACTGACAAGAACACAAGCAACCAAATTCTGAGTGCAATCAGATTCTTATGAAGCGAGGTTCGTTTGATGTGGCAGCTAAACATCAGATCTGTATGTCTTGATGACTATGAAAGTTGGCCAATGAGGAAAAAGTGGTTTCTGTTGGACTTTATTGCAAAGAGTGGGGTTATAGAATTGTCCCATCAAAAATATTCCGAACAAGTGCCCACATCATGGAACTTCCAACCTACCTAAGGTGCCCCAAGCACCCCCTGGCAGCCTGACATTGACACCAACCAAAAACACTTATCAATATTCTCTAACAAGCTCACTCCCAGAGCACATACATCCTCTGCTGAGCATCCTCTTGAAGTAGCCAGTGAGACACCTAGCAATCACCTGATGAGAACCCAAACTCTAGGAAGCACAAGAATAAACAGAGCAGGAAAAAGGGAAGTTACCTGTGAATTTCCACTAATACAGATTACTAGCAGGATTTTATTAGAGTAACCTTCATTTTGAGCCTACTTTACCATCACATTATGTGAACCGGGTAAAACCACTAAATAAGTTTAGTAAATTCTTAATTGGCTAAGGGGTCTTCTACTCTTTCTCAAACATTCACACACCCAAGCACTGAGACCTTTTTGTCAGCTTTAAGACCAATCTCAAGACTTACCTTTTACCGCATGTTTTTCATGTTGTTCCCATATCCACCATTCCCTCCATATTTTCTGGAGAAAAATAATAATAAAATAAAATAATTACCTTTTAAGATTCCAAACTTCTACCTAAGTATAATCTATTCTTGGGGTCTGACAAAGAGTCAAAGGCCAACTTGCCAACTTTTCAAATTGATTTTTATTTATATCATGCATGCTTCCCGCAAATGTAATCTAAAGTAAGCTATGCGGCATATATCCACGAGCATTATTTTGGCTAGCCGCCTTCTCGATATACTCCCTCCAACCCCAGATATAATAAAACAAATAACTACCTTTCTCAATACCAAGAAAAATTTAATTTTGTTGGTTAAATGATTAAAAGAAGCCACAATTTTTTTTTTTTTTTTTGAACCAAAAAAGTCCCTATTAAGGTCATTAAGTGGAGTCACACCTCAATTAATCCATGATAATTAAGGACAAAATGAGAAAGGTGCATTAATTATGCCACTAACTTCCTCCAGTTTTCTTACATTTTGGGACAAAACAAAAGTCTAGCAATCCTCTTATAAATAGGGACAGAGGAAATACGGAAATCACAATATTAATGAGCATTGATAGGCTTTAGTTATTTCCCTTCTATTCTCTGTAAATAGTCAAAAGATAGGATTTTATTTCATTTTCCAATTTCTAGACTTGATCCGGTTTGGTCAACAAATGCATATTGTGTATATATTGTACTTCTTGATCAATTGAATATGAGCTCCTTCAAATCCCTTTCATACTCGCAATATGCAGCAACATCAAAGTATGAATCATTTACCTGCTTTCAACCCCTTCACAACAAAACTAATGAACAGAAATTCTTAACTATGCTTGGCTTCATAAAGTGACAAGAATTTCCACAAAAATAACGTTAATCAAGAAATCTACACTTGCACATGTAAATAAAAACTGAACCGTTTTCATAATGCAAAATTAAAAGATAACTTAGTTATTTAATATATACAGATTGGTAGAAGAAAGATGATACCTCTCAGTAAAATCCTGATAATGCGCTGAAAAATCCTCTCCAAGCCTATCAGATGGCTGGCCAGTAACAATCTTGTAACCACATAAACTATTTGTGGCATTAGGAACCTACATAACAGCCAAAATCAAACAATAGCTCAGAAGTAACTTACTCAACAGTGTAATATTTCTGCAAGGCTGATACAATTACCTTGTGAGCTAGATGGTGAAATGTGTATAACAAGCACTCAACATAAGTGAAATTCATCTCTTCTCCAGTCTTCCTCCATGATATGTATTTCTGACAGAAGGAAAGAAAACCGGTTTTAGATGACGAAGAGGTCAAGGAAACAGGAAATGTTAAATCACCATAAATGATTATGATGTTGAAAATAGTAAGCTGGAACAGACAACTATCAAGATTATAAATAGACTTAAAAAAAGATAAAGTTATCACTTTAACTTTATATAATAGAATGGTCCACCAAAAAGTAGAACTGTACAAGTATAAAATACCTATGTAATAGAACTGAGGAAGAATGGGAAAAGAGTATTTGGAGTGATCTGGTCAATTATATGGTAGAATGGCTCACAAAAAAGTACAGCTGTACAATATAATAGACCAAATACCTATGCAAAAGAACTGATTAAGAGTGGGAAAAGAATATTTGGAGTGACACAGTCAAATTATCTGGAATATCGTGAAGGTCAATTAGCCTCCACAGTATTTAAAGATGCCAATTAGGCTCCATGGGTTTCCTAAATCCCTTATTTCTGATCGAGACACCATTTTCCTAAGTGCTTTTTGGCAGGAGCTTTTTAAACTAAGTGGGACCAAATTGCGGATGAGTACTGCTTATCATCCTCAAACGGATGGCCAAACAGAAGTGGTCAACCGGTGCCTTGAAACTTATCTCCGCTGTTTTTCACAGGATCATCCCAAAACTTGGGGTGGCTTTCTTCATTGGGCGGAGTTATCCTACAATACTGGTTTTCACACTTCTACTGGCTCTACGCCTTTCAAAATTGTGCATGGCCGTGACTCTCCCTCCCTCATTCCTTTCCAAAATGGAGCAACCAACCTAATTGAACTACAGAACTACTTTGAGGAACGTGATGCAGTGCTATCTACCATACGAGACAATCTGTCTCACGCTCAGACTCGCATGAAAAAGTTTGCAGATTCGCATCGAAGGGATGTTGAATTTCAACCAGGGGATATGGTGTTTCTCAAGATTCAGCCATACAAACAGCGCTCTTTGGCCAAGCATCGATTTGAGAAGCTAGCACCTCGCTTTTATGGGCCTTATCCAATTCTTCGCAAAATAGGAGCTGCAGCTTACGAATTGCAGCTTCCAAGTGGTGCAATGATCCATCCAGTCTTCCATGTTTCTTTACTCAAACTTGCTCATGGCTCCACTCCCTCCTCCTTGCCACCACTTCCAATTAATGATGACTGGGAAGCACAGTTAGAACCAGAACAGATTCTATCCTCTCGTTTATCTGCTTCTACAGACTCTCATGGCAGCAGTGAGGTTGAGCTTCTGGTACAATGGAAGGGTCGCCCTCAAGAGGAATGCAGCTGGGAGCTCTATGACTCCATTGCGACTCAGTTTCCTTCTTTCCGCCTTGAGGACAAGGCTTCTTTTCAAGGGGGGGTAATGTTAGGATTCCACGTCCTATCCTGGTCTATTCTAGGAGAAAGACACGTGGAGAAGAGGGAGGTTAGAAAGATTAGAGCAGTTAGAGCAGTTGTTATTGTCTTATCTGTTTAATAGTCTTTTATAGCAGTTATTTCTGTCTTGTTATTGGCAGTTATGTTGTTTAGCTTCTATAAATATGAAATTTATGTTTTATGAAGGGATGATGAAAGAATTATCAGAAAGTCTTGTGTCTTGACTAGAGTTTTCAGATTCTGGCTCTAGAATTTATTTTCTCTTTTTGTTGTTCTAAACTCACAACCTGCAAGATCTAACAGGTTACCACATGCAACTCTACTTATGATAAAGATCTCCTTCTTCCAAACCCCAAGCCAGAATCTTACCATAATTCTCCACCCAATAATTCTTCAAACCCTTTGTCCCCCAGACTTTTATCTCAGTCACTAACAGCAATCATAACCAAATAAAATAACTTGGAATGACTGCCCTGAAACATTAGAATCATCAACCACTGGTAATAGGGAGCAATATGGTAGAATCGAAGAATGGAGTACAACCTTCTTCTAGACGTTTTTTAAGGAAAATGCAAGGTCATGTGTTGCTGACAGAAATTCCAATTTCAGGGAAAAGAAAGCAATTTTCTGAAGCAGTTGTTACAATCAGTTATTAGTCAAATTTGGGCAGTTACCACTACACAAATTTCTGAAACTGACAAGCAGCAATTACATGGAGATAAAGAGTTATGTTTCAGATGAAGGGATAAATTAAATTCTGGTCATAAATGCAAAACTGCCTCCTTATTTCTTTCTTATCACCCTGAGGACAAGGCTGTTTTCGTAGAGGAGGGTATTGATAGGAAACCAGTGACCTTTTCTAGTGTCTTCTTGGAAGTTATTTGTGTTTTGTGTTTTATGTTTTATTATGTGTCTTAGGTTACTAATGACAAGTGTCCATTGTTGGTTATTGCAAGTTATTGGCAGTTCTATATATTTAGGGGTTGGTAGTTACTTTCAGTTATGTTGTCAGAATTATAAATATCATGTTATGTACTTTGTCAAGGATATGGATGAATGAATGAAGTTATTGTAGAGATAATTCTCTCTTCTTCTATTTCCTAGAACTAGATTCTGGTTCTAGTCTCTCCTCTTCTTCTATTCTCTCTTCTTGCCTCTCTAGGATTACAGATTCTGGTTCTAGAGTTCCTCTTCCCTCTACTCTTCCTTCTCTTCCCCTAGGCCCTATTTCTACTTCTATTCTATAGGTTCTAACAGATTCATGCATTAAAGACCAATTGATAAGATCTTATAAATGGGACATATGAAGGTGAAGTTGGTGTTGATCCTAGCTATGATGAGGTAAGGGGGAGAGCAATGTCCACACGCCCTCTACCTTCCTTGGATGAAGTTGGTGCAGAACTGAAATGGGAGGAAAGCAAAAGGCAATTAGTTTCAAAGTATGCTCAACCTTCTCAGCCTCTTCTTGAGGCCTGAGTTATGATAGCCAAAGATTCTGGTGGATCTGATTTGAGAGGCAAGAAAGGTGACAAACAAATCTATGAGCATGGCAAGAAGGTTGGTCATGTTATAGTTGCAAGGCAAACCTCCACACCTGGTTACTTCTCAACAAAACCCTTCACTACATTTTACAACCTCTTGGCAGCACCTCTGAAGGTATTATGGGGTTGAATCCAATATTGAGAGAGCTCAATTTTAGCATTTTCTTGGGCAAAGATATTTTAGAGAGACAACCATTCTGCATGAGAAATTCTAGCTTTGAAAAAACAACCTGGGACAAGTTTGGGGAGAGGCTCAAAAATATGGTGGATCAATTAATGAATATTAGAATCATGATCAATACGCTTCAAAAATTTAAAGAATAAATATCATCAAGATTATCAAGCAACAGTGTGAGTTGTCAAAGAAGAAGCCATTGATGCCATAATAGTGGAATCCCTAGACTGTCCATCTGATACTGATAGTGATGGTAACACTGCCATGGTAGATCTTAACCAGCATTTGGAAGTGTTAGGAAACAATATCCCACTTAATTAGGGATTGTTAGTATCCCACATAATTAGGGATTATGATTAGTATCAATCACCATAATGTGTTATAATGAGCCATTAATGCTGAGGCTCCTACTTTGTATATAAATACCTAATGTATACATGAATGAAATAAAACTTCCAACATTCTGATTACAGGAAGTAATATTGAAATTTAAAAAATTCAAACATTTTAAAGGTAGTGCACAGAAATAAGTTTGCATGTGGGAAAGATAAAGGTGAGGTTGGGGAGACTAAACCGCAGGTTGCTGGCTTTCATATTCAGGTTTAACAAACTAAAGTGCCATGCAAAGCCAAATTCATAATTCTCAACGTGTCGGAGAATCCTAAGTTACTTGTGTTGTACTCTTTTAAATCACCGCCCAATGTCATTCAAGTTGGATTTTTCTATTGCTTCCCACGTCAAACATGAGGTCAGGCTCTCTACAATTAAGGGAGATTGATGAAGAATGGAAAAGGAACATGTGTAACAATATGATCAATGATATGGGTAATAATTTCTATAACAGTAACTAAGCCATCACCGGAGGCATCAATTAGGGATACAATTTTATTACCATCTCCTTTATTGTTTTGAAGCATGTGTTTCTTTTCCTTTATCAATGCTTGATTGCAGACTTTTCACATAGTTTTAGCAACGGAATAATACTATCAGTTTATCATTTCTCTCTCTCACTCTCTCATTTTCTCTTTCTTATTCTTTCTACCTTCCCCCGTTTCCATTTCTCCCAAGCTCCCTCTAGCTCCCGACTTCCCTTTCTCTCTGTTACTCCCTCTCCTTTCCTCCCCTTTTCTTATATTTCTCTCTATTTTTCTCTTTACCCCTGGTTTTATACCAAGAGACTGCACATCTTAAAAAAAATCAGATACAACAATGCGCTATGAAAAAATCCAAAAGAGGGAAACATGTTAGAGTTTTGAGCCCTAATATAAGTCATTTCATGAAAGAATGTGAAGGTTGTGTGAAGCTTAAGCTAGGCATCTCTTTTAGCAGGTCATAATGTGCTTGGATATTTAGCAAAACAAAAGCTAAAACAAAGAAAACATAACCATAATTTTAGCAGGAAACATGGTTAAGATGAAGTACATTAAATCCTATACACTTTATATGGACATAACATTTTCAACATACTTTTAGCAACTGAACAATAGAAGGAAGAATTTGACGTGAATCTTGTGGTGTAGTGTAAGGTGAAAATTCTGCAAGGACTTTAAGAAGATCTCCTTTTGGTTCTTCGGGAAGCTGAAATGAGCAAAAAGAAATCATTATGAAGTGTCCCAATATTGAAGGAAAAATCTCAATTGAAAGATTCCCAAAAAAGAACACCACTCAGGTTTCACTACTAATTTAAGAACTACTATCAACCAACACAAAACTGCTATAACATTTGTAAGCTGCCAAGTTAAAAGTATCAAAATATTTCTCATTATAATCTTTACCAGAATAAAGCAAGCAACAAAAAGTCACAAACCTGACAATTCTTTTGAAATAAAATATTATGACGACAAATTAAGTTCAGAAGGGATAAAGTTTTATGAACAATTCTTTCTCCATATAAAGAAATCAAGATATTTACAATTCCCGTCAATTTGACAACCACTTTAGCATGAGGATGAGTGGAGTTGCTTCAAGGATGGTAAACAGTACATTTAGTTGATATGAGGTTAACAATCAAAAGGTTAATGCAATATAAGCAGAAAAAAAATATTTGTTAACCTACAAGGAGAAAAATATCCCATTCATTCCTTTATATATTAAACCAAAGAGCAGTTAAAATGTTTTTGAAGGCCTTGAATGTAATAATTAAAAACACAAAATCTAGGTGTTATAATTCACTAAGTCATGTATCAAAATCAAAAGATTTGATCAAAAAAACAAAAAATTCAAACGATTTGTTTTCTCATTTTCCTTTGTGCCCATTTCCTGAATACCAGATATTATATCTGTAGCATCAAATATAACTAAGAAAGCAACCCCATGGGACATGTCCTTTAAAACATCCAAGCATAAGCACCAGTTCCATGCATTGAAATTACGTATCACATATATTTCACTAGACACAAGCGCCCAAAAACATGTAAGTGATTACAAATATACATTTTAATCTAATTCCATGCATTGAAATTACGTATCACATATATTTCACTAGACACAAGCGCCCAAAAACATGTAAGTGATTACAAATATACATTTTAATCTAACACGATGGCCAAAACATGTATTATGCAGCATACAAGCATTTGCAAATTGTCCAATATCATAACATTATAGTAAAAAAATTTAATCAGAAGGAAAAAATAATAGCAAGAGAAACAGGGTGCTCTGTAGCTAAAACATGTTGCAGGATTCTCTGTTACAGGAATAAAGCATGCTGCCGAATATAGAAAGGTGAGAGCTCAAGTGAAATCACCACATATGGCGACCCCCTAGCTCCACATCACTATTGTTGAGGTTAGCGTTCCATGATTAGTGTAAATGTTAGGCGTATATAAAATTTACAATGAAAAAGATTGTAATATCTCAGCAATTGGTAGATTTTATTGATTAGTCTTGTACTATGGCCCTATCTAATTACACATTTAGGTTATCTATTTTCCATTTTATGATGTTTTTTAAGTTTGATATTCGATGTCAACATTATAATAGCTTGTAATTCCATGGTTGGATCAACGGAAAGCACTTCCTACAATAATATATTCAATAGTACATGTATTTCAATTCTTGCTCCAGTGTCAATGCCCCTCTTCTTATATATTGTTCCCAGAAACAAAACACCAAATTACATGTTTATTCTTTGAAACTATAAGTTCAAAGGTGTTACCTGGTCAAAAACAGGAATGATGAACTTGTTCATATAGGTGAGAAATTTGCTGCTAGGTGCACCGCTCTGAATAAAATTTTCAGCTGTTTTTAGAAAATTCTGAAGGGGAAAAAAAGGTAAGATGAACATCAAACGGTCCTCACCACAACAAATGGAAGTGCCATGTGAAGGCATGTCATCAATCTGTCGATATGATAAGCATCTGAAGTCTGTAATTGTTCATAAAGGAAACATAAGAATATGAGACAAAAACATACTAGTTGCATGGGGAGAACTTCTCTGCGGTATGATTATATTTCCATGTTAACATATGTAATTAGTAGTTAGTGTTAGAATTAGTTGTTAGTTAGGGGTTAAAAGTTAATTCTCTCACATTTATTAGTCTTATAAAAAGGTCCATGTACAAATGCCCATGTAACCTAGAGAATAAAATCATCAAGAAACATTTTTCCTCTAAGATTAGGTCAAACAAGTAAGGGTGATGGAATATGAGAATGAGATATCTTGAAGAATCCTTCTTTAGAAGGACATCTGCCTTATTTTAATATATTTTATTAGTTTCTGTTTTAGTAGGCTGCAAGTTGATGTTTTTATTAATATTTTATTAAGCAAGTTGCTGTTTTGGCAAGTGGGTTAAGTTACTTCATTGGAAGGAAAAGTTAGTCTGTAAATAGGTATTGATGGCATTTGTAATGGGAGACTTGATGAATTGAAATTATTGTTGCCATGTGAGCTCTCTCCCCTAGTGTTCTGTTTCCTCTCCCCATCTATTCTATTCTATTATGTTCCCTCCTCTATTCTGCCTCTCCCCCTTCTCTCACTCCTCTGTTCTGTCATTTCCCTCACCCCCAACTCTGTTTCTATATTTTCTCTCCTAAAATCATCTTTTCCTCCATTAAATCGGTGTGTGTGAGTGTTTTGCATCAGTTTGATATCAGAGCTTCAGTTCCAACACCCTAGGCAGCTTCCGTCACCAGAAAATGAAGAGAACTCGCCGGAAACACTCCTTCGAATTCTGTTTTCACGCTGCCAAACACGAAACAAACACTTCCTGACATCCAACCGCCAAACCACCACCACCATCATGTTCGGAGTGAAGAATCCTGTCAGACCCCAAAAATCCTGACACCTTCAGCTGTGGCACACGCTGCCACGCGCCAAAGCAAGTTGCTGAGTGTGGGATTCACGTGCCCCAAGCGCCGGTGCTCTGCTCCAAGTGCCGTGGTGCAGAACATCCAGAACCTGTTTTCCTGCATTTTCTGAGCTTTTCCGTGGGTTTTTCTTCATTCTAGTCAACCTTAGATGAAAGAATCATCATTTAATGGCTTCTTTTGAGGTAACAGTTTAAAAAAAATTTCTTTTTAAGCTTTGCTATGATGCTTGAAGAGTCAAGAAAGTGGAAATATGGCACAAGGAGTTCTGAAAGTCCTAGGAATGCAGTAATAGAGCCAAGCTATTACTATGAGAGATCCCCCATCTTTGATCAACCTAAAAGTACCTCTCTTGGGATTGGTCACTATCCTAAAAGCAATGGTTATTGGCCTAGTAAACTACCTCCTCATGAGTTTATCAACCATAATCAGTTTGAGGACGTAGGTAACACTTGGTATGATCAATACCCCGAAGAGCAGCCTGATAGACCATATGAACCATCCTATAGGAAAACTCAAGAGAACTTCAAAATGAATCATACTAGTCCTATCACCAAGGTTAAGGAAGCCCCAGAATTTAATGGAAGATTAGATCCTAATATGATCCTAGACTGGTTGGCAAAGATGGAAGATTACTTTGAATGGTATGACATGAATGATGCTGAAAGAGTTCAATTCACAAAGTTGATGCTTGTGGGATCTGCAAGAAAGTACTGGCATAATGTAGAAAGAAACCTTGAACAGCTAGATCAACCTCCAATCGTGAGATGGGATGAGATGAAGGAAAAGTTAAAGGAGAAGTATGTTCCAGCTCATTATAGGAGTCAATTGTCTGACAAGCCCTTTAATTCAAAGCAAGTTTCAAATGTCTCTGATTGTTGTGGAACATATGAATATTCTAATCGATTTGAGTACATTGAGTATCAACATTTTGAGCATATGGACCGTTGTCATTATACATATGTTGATCAACATGAATATGTTAGTCGTCATCAGTATAAATATGTTGAATCTTATCAGCATGAAGAAAATCATTAGCAACTCAAGGATGATTCGTGGGAAGAACAATTCACGGTTATGCTTGATCGAATGCAACAAAGACGGCAGCAAGAAGATGATGAAAGGAAACATCGATGGGATGCTTCAGTAAATGCTCTTCAGCAGCCGGTGAAGACTATTAGCAATAAAATGACGACAGAGCAAGGATCGAATCAAATAGACAAAAAGGCATCAGGTGAGACAACAAAGGTTCCCACAGACACTCTAGTAGTTAAAGTGAAAGAGGATTTTGGTCATCCTGTCAATCACAAGAAAGATTCTCTAAGCAATGATCAGGTTGTTCCAGCTATACCAATGAAAGTGTCACCATCTCACATTGTGACCATTAAGGATCAACTTCATCATACATCCACTCTAATGCAAGCTTTATCACCCAGGGCTGTTCCCTTATCTAATGGGTCTCTCCACGACTATCTTGTTTCTTAGAAAGGCCTTCTAGATATTATCAATGAAGTTGACAAAGGAGTTACAAGGAAACTGAATCAAAAGAAATCTCTGTGTTGTGTGAAGGTGTTCGGATTCATCAGATTTCTACCATATATTGTCTTCCTATTCTACAAGTTCATCAGATTCATGGTGCACACCATCCTGAAGTTCATCAAATTGTTGTGGATATGAAAGAGTATATTGCTTTTCCACTTAATGATAACCTCTACAACTATCTTGTTCATTGGAAAGGCTTTCCAAATGTTCTCACTGATCAAGCTAATCATGTCCTCCATGGTTCTATCTTTTGATACCTCACATGTTGGAAAGGGTTTCCAAATCAAAGTACCATAGTGAAGATTATTCAAGTTGCTCACGGCTTTCGTAATCTTCTGTTTCACTATCTCACTTGCTAGAAAGGATTTCCAGATCAAAGTGACATAGTCATTCCCTCCCCAAATCTGTGCTTCCATTTTAACTGGAGCCGAGTTCATCAAGTAGGGGAGAAATAATGGAATATGAGAATGAGATATTTTGAAGAATCGCGCTTTAGAAGGAAATCTGCCTTATTTTTATATATTTTATTAGTTTCTGTTTTAGTAGGGTGCAAGTTGATGTTTTTATTAATATTTTATTAAGCAAGTTGCTGTTTTGGCAAGTGGGTTAAGTTGGCAAGTGGGCAAGTGGGTTAAGTTACTTCATTAAAAAGTCAGTCTATAAATAGGTATTGATGGCATTTGTAATGGGAGACTTGATGAATTGAAATTATTGTTGCCATGTGAGCTTTCTCTCCCCTTGTGTTCTGTTTCCTCTCCCCCTCTATTCTATTCTGTTCCCTCCTCTATTCTGCCTCTCCCCCTATCCCTCACTCCTCTGTTCTGTCATTTCCCTCTTCCCCACCTTGTTTCTATATTTTCTCTCCTAAAATCATCCTTTCCTCCATTAAATCAGTGTGTGTGTTTTACATCAAAGGGTCTAAAAAGAAATGAGACGTGATGGAAAATAAAATTTACCCAATACCAAAGAGAAAAATGCAGTAACCACTACAAGCGGACTTTACCAAAGGCCAAGCTTTAATAAAAGGAGGGTTTTAGAGTAAGTAGGCTTTTCAAGCCTGGCCCTTTTAGGCCCGCACCCATCAAGGGCCAATCCTTTAGGGTCGAGCTGGCCCGTATTGATAACCCTACCAAAACCAAAGTAAGTCGGACTAGTATTTCAAGAAGTAGCATTGTGATTGCAATTCTAAAATAATACTCACAATAAAAACACTCAAAAATGAAAATAAAATGCTAAACTGATATGATAGTGTAATAACCAAGAAAAGTTATCAGGTAATTAGGAAACAAGATTAAAAAAGCAGTTATACAAGTATTAACTATGGAGGGTCTCAGTCTATAAATAGGTGCATAAATATATATATATATATATATATATATATATATTTGTATTTTCAGTCTTGGTTATGAATAAATGACTGCACTATTCAGTTATATTCTCTCGACTCCTCCCTATTCTTCCCTCTTAATCTCTCTTTGTCTCCCTTCTCTGTCCTTCTCTTCTCATTTCCGTCTGTTTCTCCCTCTTTCTCTTTCATTCCTTATTATAATAGTATAACAAATCCACTTTGCCTATTGCAATGGTTAAAACCCTAAAATGGAAACAATTCCCCAGCAACTTATTTTACATATAAAATAAGCATGTTTAACAGAAGGGGGCACTCACATTGAATGGTGCATCTAAATCAGCTTGCCCTTCAATAATTCCAATGAGTTCTTTCATTCGCTCAGGCGGAGCTTTATCTCCAAAGAGGCTCAAACTCTTCAAAAAACCCATGAACATCCAAAATTCTTTACCAGTTACATCTTCTAAACTCTACAATAGAATCCAACAACAACAATAATGAACTTTCTATAATATTTAAAAAAAACACTATATTAATTAATAAAACTGTAGACCCATGTTTTGCATAAAATCTAAGGTGAGTTATTCTGTCCATGGTTTACAAATAGAGCGACATCTTATTAATTTGATATGATATATTATAAACAGAGGACTATACTGATAACAGTATTCGGTCAGCCAAAAACGGATACCTTTTTTATCAGATCAGTTATGTATCTTTCCATTTCCTCTTGGGGCTTCAAGAGTTCAGATTTAATAGGAAAAACCTGAAATGATGATAATTAGTATCCTTTCTACTCAAAAGATGAAATAAACAAGGGCCCACTAGAATCAACCATTTGGCTACTCACCTTATCTCTAATAAAGTTTACAACTTTTTCACGAATACCAATATCTGCACTTAGCTCTTCAACGATCCCAATGTGCTTAAACAAGGCTGCCAAGGAAGCTGCATGACCAACTATTCCATAAGACAACTAAAGGTCCCGGTGTAATCACGTGTTCAGAAATCAGAATCATTAAAAACATGAAGCAACGTTTGATGGGAAAAAAAAATATTAAGCATTTGTTTATTTTTTGTAGAAATGTTACAAATGACACATTACATAACTAAGTATTGAAGGTGATGAACGGACGTTACCATCAGATTGGTAAGTTAACGCATAATAGCTCCCATCAGATTGGTAAGTTAACGCATAACGCATATTGTGCATTTGTACTAGTCTGTAGTGTTCTAAATAATTGATTATGGTATAACTGGCTTATGATTTGAAGTAAACATCTAGCAACCAGGTATTGCAAACAAACAAGTAAAAACCTGAAACACAAGTATTCCAGAGATTTTTTTTTATGGAGAACCTACAGGCTGATTTATTTACGAAATGACTAATGATGATAGTGTAATAATACTAATTCAGCATCAATAAGTAAAAGGCCTTCAGAAATTTTAACCAAGAGATGTTTACCAAGTTCGAAAAGTTCTTGTGATCCTAACCATATAATCCTGGCTGTAATGATACGCCTAAGATTAGCTTCAATTCTAACCACTATATTATTCTATTAAGAGTATTCTTTCTTAGCATAGAAGAATCTCAAAATACCTTTAACATCTTGCCTCAGTAAAGACATAAGAGCCTTATGTGCAGCATCCCGCTCCACAAATTCCTCTGAAAGCACCAAACGAAAAAGATCAGAATAGAACAGATGATCAAGTTCTCATGAACGAAAAACTTCATCAACCATCAATTACCCGATCCAAGAATTTGCACAAGATTATCAATAATAGTCCCTATATTTTCTGGCGTATCAGAGCAGAAAAGGGGCAATCCTCTTATTGCTTGCACCCGGACCTGTATATGAGGAAAAGAACATAAACGAAAGAAAATAAGTAACAGCAGACACTGAATTGACCAATAATCCACAGGGAGAAGAAAATTGCTAATGCAAGAATCTTGAAGAATCAATTTATTTTCAGCTTGTGATTAGAAAACCTACAAATATACACTCTCTTACTTCAATTATTTAGAGAGAGAAAAGGCACCGGGCCGATATTTATGAAGTGGCATAAAGTAATGATGTCATGACATGACAAAACTAGTAAAACAAGCTGCTTTACCAAAGTGTAAATTGATTTCATTCCTTTAGCATAATGCTTCTTAACTGCCAAATAGTAGGCTATAAAGCTTACTGTAACATATGCTTGTGCTTCGTGCCAGTAGAGTACTTACCCCAAGCTCTTGTTCTTCCTCAACCAAATCAATATGGGCAACAAGGGCAGGGCCAGAAAGGTCAGGGAAGAACTTGAAGAACCTGGGAATGAGTTGAGCAGCCAGCTGCTTCGCCTTAACACTAGTCTTGGCAGCATCAATAATTCCCTGGAAGTCCTTCTCATTCTGTGAAATCCCACTAAACTATGAAATCCCAAAAAAAGGGATCTAAAATAAAAATTCGATTCACAAACGATAACCCTAGAACAGATAAGAAAAATCCCCAAATGATTGAATTCAAGAGCGTCTAAGAAAAAATCGATGACCTGAGACTTGTCTTTGGCATTGTTGAGTCGCTCGCCATATTCATAGAGCTTCTCGATTAAAGCGGCCTCGTCAGAAGGCCCAGTCATTGGGTTATCAACAGCTGATTGAAACTGAATAAAGTTAAGTATAAAATCAGCGTATTGAGATTAAATTAAAAGGGGCTGTTGCAGGAAGTTTCTACGTGGAGTGAAGTAGGGTGCCAGAACTCTCTACTGATTATGAGTGGTTAAAAATGAATCGGCAGGAGAAAACGGAGTGCAGCAAAGGGAGTACCTGAAGAGCTTGAAGTTAGTATGGGCAATGAGGAAGGAAGACGAAGGAATTCGTAAATTGAGTAATTGACTGATCAAAATTTCAAAACTGGAATAAGGCGGACTTCCCCTAAACTGGAAACGAGGAACGTGGATCGCAAGAAAAATAAGGGGAAAATTGAATATTGGTGCCTACTATTTTTTTTCTTTTTCTTTTGCTAGCATTGTGCCTGCTGCAATTTTACTTGAGATGGCCCTGCAAATTTTTCCCAAAAAAAAAATTCACCAATCATCTATCAACTAATCAATCAATCAACTTTTTATCAAAAAAATCAATCAATCAGCTTTTTTTCTAAATTTCCTAATCGCAATTTAATTAGGACATTTAACCACTAATGTCATCATTTTTAATAATTATTATTTGTGACATATACATTCTCTACCCACGTAATGACGAAAAAGGATAATCTTGTTATCTCCTTTCTTATTATCTTCTTATCATCTCATCTTTACCTTTAAATCATTAAATGAATGTTTTAGATTTAATATTTTATAAAATCATTATTATAATAATTTATAAATTAAATTTTATTTATTTTTTATGAATTGCAATTACGAATTATATAAATCATATTTTAAGAGTTTAAATTTACTTATTTATGTTTATAGAGATAATTTTATAAAATATTAAATATAAATCATATATTATTTTAATATGATAGTGGATATAAGATTATAAGAATAAAATGAGAAAGAGTACAATGAGAGAAACTCCACCCCATAATCACCCATCTCACCATATACCTTCAAAACTTGCATGAATTTCATCCTTTTTCAAATTTTACATTAACTTTAATTTTGAATTTTAAATTATATTTTCACACCCATTTTTCAATATATATTCTTAACAAGGTCTAGCCCCCGAAATTTAAAACATATGGAGCTACCACCAAAATTTTGAAAAGAATAATTTTAGAAACCTTTTTTTGAAAAAAGAAAACTAGACAGAATCCAGGAGTCAATTGTGTATGGGGAAAGTGTTAGGCACAGCACAACACTTATTCATAAGAATGGTTACCCTAAGTTAATTATTTGAAAATAAATATGACCTTTAATCTGATGACAATTACCCAAATAAAAAAATAATATTTACAAAAATAAATAAAATGAAAAATAAAAAAATTAACATTTGTTTACAAAAAGAAATTAATGAAAAATATATTTATTTATAAAGTTGGACTTGACCTAGGAAGAGAGCCTAAGGCCTACGTACCCTTTAAAGGGATCAAAGCCCACGTAGTTCGAGTGAAGAAATGTGTATCACTTTGTTGGTGGTTTTTAGAAGAAAAAAAATGTTTATTTAATTTATTTGAGAAAAATATTTTTTTTGTTTGGTTTGTGTTTTTTATTGTTTTAGAAAAGAACATCTTTTTCTTTTATTTTGAAACTTTTTTATTTGCAACCGAAAAAAAATAAAAATACATCAAGCCAACAAGAAATTGCATTCTTATCATATCATTCATTGTAGAGAGTCCAATAAGGGAAAAAAAAAAATCAATGAATAAATGGTAAGCGTGTGTACCTTTAATGCTTTGAATTTCACTACAACAAGAAATAGGATAATAGAACCACATAATAAACAAGAGGTAATTACAATCACATTACTTATATCTATTAAGCATGACACCTAACACCATAAGAAGACAAGGTGGCATATATCTCTTGATCCCAAATGCCACACGTCCAACAACAATACATAATATAATTCAATGAGACAATGAAAAGCAAACTCACGTAATTCTTTTAATGCATCATCCTAGTAGATTATACAAGCAATTAATTGAGGAAGCAAAATAGTAATAGGATGGATACAGAGAAAATGATTCATGCCTTTAGCATTGCACACTCAAGCCGAATGATCACATGATGTAGACATGCTTCCTGATCTTTGATGCTGCACAAGAGGTGCTATGGGCAAACAAAACAATAAAAAAAAAATATACACATAGTCACACATAACAAGAACAACATCAGGCAGACATAGATTCAAGCAAAGCAACATCACCATTACTTTAAAAAAAAAAAATGACTGACCCTGACACAATCTCTACACTATCTCTGTGGGTGATGGTATTGCTTGAGCAATGTGATAATAATGCGTCCATAAACACCCCATCATTTCACCATCAAAATAAGAAAAGTAAAAAGTGTAATATATTCTTTCTACTTTTTCTCATTAGTTTTTTTTCACCGGAGTTCTTGTGTAATTCTTGTCTTTCTTACTTCAATTCTTACTCTCTTATTTATAGTCTTAAGATAGGGTTTTTTTTTCATAAATGCTCCTTCTTTTTTGAATTTTTTTTTTGTATTTTATGTTAAAAACTACCTAACTTGACTCAATCACCATCAATGGATTTTTTTTAAAAAAATTTTGTTTTCTAATTTTTTTTTTGTATTTTCTATCAATAAAACTTCCTAGCTTGATTTAATCACCATCAGTGGATAATTTTTGCTTTTAAATTTTTTTTATTCTCCCCACAAGTAGTTTCCTAATTTAAACCTATCAACATAAATGAAATTTTTTATATTTTTTTATTTTCCCTTAATGAATGGTAATGCCAATCTGTACATTAATCATCATCAATGAAAGGATTTTTTTTAATTTTCACTTTTATTTTTTTCCTTTTAATGATGATTGTCAATTTGGATATCGATTACCATCAGTGGGAGGATTTTTTTAATTTTTTTTATTATTTTTTATTTATTTTTTAAATGAGGCCTGAATAAAATAGGTTATTCACACAAGGTGTGTCGATTCATAGATTATTAGATAGATTTTCGCCAAGATAGAGCAATCACAATTTCTTTAGCAAATTTTCCCTCAGGGCTTAAAGGTCCTCTTAGTGGGCATTGATAATGTTACCCAAAACTTAGTAAGCGTTTGGAGCGGCTTTTGCCAGGCCCAATTACGTGATCATCACCCCAATTGCACGATGCACTGCATTGGAGAAGATTTGCAATATTTGGGCGAGCGTTTGAGTAATTGGGCTTGTGGCATTTTTAGATGGACATTTGCGCGATCAGAATAAGTTCAAAAAGCTAGCTTATGCAGTTTTAGTTTTGGGCATTGGGTGAATAATTAAAATATTTTTTCAGTTGCACCAAATGTGCTATCATATTGATTGTAATTTTATCCTTAATATACTTTTTTGGCTACAAAAATTAATTTAAAATATTTTTTGATACTTTTAACCCCTTAAAATATTTTTTCAGTTGTGCCTAGTGTGTTATCAGACTGATTGCAATTTTACCCTTAATGTACTTTTTCAGCTACAAAAATTAATTTAAAATATTTTTTTATGTTTTTAACCCCTTAAAATATTTTTCCAACTATATCCAGTGTGTTATCAGACTGATTACAATTTTACCCTTAATATACATTTTCAGCTCCAAAAATTACTTTAAAATATTTTTTCATGCTTTTAACCTTTTAAAATATTTTTTCAATTATACCCAGTCTTAGGAGACTGACTACAATTTTACCTTTAATGTATTTTTTTTAGTAGTAAAGAGTACCCAAAACTTAGAATACTTATTTATTAATTTTCACCCACTCTAAAATATTTTTCTAGTAGCACCTAATATTGTAAAGTAATTTTGAATATTTACTCTCTCTTACTATATCACAAAAGTCACTTATATTTAAGTCAATCCAAACAAGTTTTATTTTTACAAAAGTCATTTATACAACCACCAATTCAAACATAAATCACAATACACAATCTGATTTTTATTAAAAGTAATATTACAAAAAATCAAATTGAAACAAATCCAATTAATAATCGTTATTCCAAACACACATTTAACTAACACCCATCTGCTGCTACGTTTTTTATCAAATTACTCTGTGTGACACTGTTGTTTTTGCCCTACGTGCCTTACGAGACAGACGTAATTCTCTTCACTTGGGTCTCTATGATGTCGTGTTGAAACACATAAATGGCTATTACTTGATGAGAGACCAATGCTTGAAAGCAAATATTTCTCATGTTTGTGAGCGACTAATTAAGTTCTGTGATGTTGAATTATCTTGCAGCATCATTTTACATCAGTATCATCCTTTTTCAAATTTTGCATTAACTTTAATTTTGAATTTTGAATTTTAAATTATATTTTAACACCTCTTTTCAATATATTTTTTTAACAAGGTGTGTCGGTTCATAGATTATTAAATAGATTCGTCAAGATAGAGCAATCACAATTTCTTTAGCAAATTTTCCCTCAGGGCTTGAAGGTAGAGTTGTTCAAAGTGTCCTGATCCCAGTTGTCTGGTCGGTCCCGGACATTTTGATCCCGGGAATTTCCCGTACCGGCCGGGATCGGGACCTATGGGACCCGGGACTGGTCACACACCTTGTGATCTCGGTGCTGGTCCTGGTTTTTTTATCTTTTTTTTTTTAATTTTTTTTAAAAAAACTAAGTTATTGTTTATTTTTGTATTTTTATCTCATAATTTAAGTTATCATTTGATAAAATGTGTATCATATATTTAGTTAGAGTTAAACTGTATATATCATGATATTAATCCTACTATATAATGTATAAAAATAATAACAAAAATGATGAAAGTGATAATAATAATAATAATAAAATGTTATTCTTCAATGATAGATCAATTTGTGTGATTATTATGACCTTATTAGATGTTAAATAATTATTTTAAACATTAGATTATAGAAAATTTAACTAATATAATAATATTTTTTAAATTTAATTTTTTTTTAAAAAAAACCAGGATTTCTCGGTTTGATTCTGGTCCCGCCCGGGATTACCGGGATAGAATCCCGGGCGGGACCAGGGGTGGTGGATCCCGGTCCCAATCCTAGATTTAAACACCCCTACTTGAAGGTCCTCTTAGTGGGCATTGCTAATGTTACCCAAGACTTAATTAACACACATCTTCCACAACCCTTTTTATCAAATCACTCTGTGTGACACTCTCAGGAGAAAGACGTAGTGGTGAGTATTTAGAATAGCTTATTTCTAGGAAATAAGTATTTATGATGTAAATTGAGACAAAACTCCTCTCATATACTTATCTCGTATATCATAAATTACGATTTATAAGCACTTATTACCCAAAAATAAATTATCCCAAACAAGCACGTAATTCTCTTGACTTGGTTCTCTATAATGTCGGATTGAAACACAGAGATTGCTATCAGTTGATGAGAGACCAAAACAAATATTTTATGAGTGACTAATTAAAAGTTCTTTGTATATGAATGGTAATTTTTTCCATGTTAATGAGAGAGAGTTTGTATTATTTTGCAGCATTATTTTATACCAGTTTCATCCTTTTTCAAATTTTGCATTAACTTTAATTTTGAATTTAAAATTTAAAATTATATTTTTACACTCATCTTCTTTCATTCCATTGATATGCTCTACAGCACACATTTTTCCCTCTTTACCCAAGGTCTTAACCCTGTGCATCAATTTATTAATAAGTATATCTGCACGATTCGTTCTTTGTCATGATTAAACAAACATCTCTCACAATTTCAACTTTCAAGTCCCACTTTACTCTTCTCAAAATTTAAATTTTGAATTTGGATATTCATCACGCATTGTGTCTCTAATATTTGAATATAATTATATAATAAACTATTCTTTATTATTGAAGACGCGTAAATATATCATAAAATATGAAAGTCACTGAATAACAATCACTTTTACGATTGTAACTAAATACAAAAAATAATTTCTTTTTTAATAAAATAACTACTCAATAAATTATTTTTCATAAAGTTTTTAAATTAGCTAAAAATTACTTATTTTTTAAGCTTAAGTTAAGTTGATCTGTAAAGTCAGGGCGAAGGGCCTCTTGTAAGGACTATGCAAGGGATGGGCCGAAGAGTTTGTTTTTATACAAATGGGTCAAACTTTATTAGGTCCAGCCCAACCCTTGAGCTTGATATTAAGAACCATCCTTTTATAGTGATTATATATTTATTTTATTTTTAAATAACAATATATGCATGTTATAAAATTCATAATTCAAAGTTTCAAACTCTAAAATTATAATTTAGACCATTCAAAAACACCAATACGAACCACTTAAATAATAATTTATAGGATTTACAATCAAAATCCATCACAACAAAAATTATAAATATCTCATCAATTTTTAATAATCACATGTCTATTGGAATAATCTAACCATAATGATTCCAAATATATTGCATAATTCTACAAAAAAAGAGTAGCAACGAAAGACTTGTTGAAATACCTCTAGCTATAACGATTTTGCATATAGTATCTCATAACCTGGAAATTGTAAAGAACAAGAAAGAGTTAAAATTAAAAGAAAATATAAGAGAATAGGTTAGGGCTTCATCTAATATGAAGATGAGGCACAATGATGATCTAGGAATCACCGTAACCTGTCAAGGAACCCTCAAACAGCAAGTAAGTAGTTTTTTCACCTTACTGCTCTATGACCCAGCCTATACCATTTATAACCTCCAATCAATGCTTGTAACAACTTACCAGCTAGGTAGATAACCCAAAGCTAAATTTTTATCCAAATCATAAGATAATGTTTAGATATAATATGTATTAAATAATAAAATATCTAACAATATTAACCATACAAATCGATTTAGAAAAATATTTGAAGACAATGATGTTATATAAAATGTTCAATAGAGAATGCTAATAGATTCATACTTGAGAGAGACTATTAGGCTGTTTAAGTATGTCCACTCATATCAACCTAGGCTTCTTGACATAAGAAGGTGGTGGTAGTGCGAAAATAGAACCAAATATACACTACAAAAAAAGGGTATTAGAGAAGGAATTTAGCGACAGAATTTCCGTCGCAATTAGTGACGAATTAGTGATGAAAAAAATTCTGTCCCTAAAAAGGGTGTTACTTAATTATGTTAACGACGGAATTTGAAATTCCGTCGCTAATTTAGAGACGGAAATTCCATCTCTAATCTGAGACGGAAATTCCGTCGCTAATATTTGCCACGTCTCTAATATTTGGCACGGATTAGCGATGGAAATTCCGTCGCTAATGTGCGTCAATTAGTGACGAAATTGTCAAGATTAGCGACGGAATTCCGTCGCTAATCCGTCGCAAAGTGAAATTTTTTTAAAAATTTAATTTAATTTTGTGAATAAACTTTTAGATTTCTTTTTTAATTTTTTGCCAATAGTTTTCTTTGTTATTTTGAATTGAACCGTTGACTTATAAGGGTTAAAGAACTGAAAGTGGAATTAAATTGATTGCAAATAAAATAAAGTTCAAACCAAATTCTAAAATGATAGCAAGTTAGCAAACTATAAAACGACAAAAGTGTGAAAATGTATATAATGTATATCAAACAAACAAAGCACACAAATATTTAATGTAGTCATACAACCTAGTGACAACTATCTTATGGTGCGCTATCATCATCATTATGAGCTTCAAATTTTGAATTGTTGATAGCTCCAGAAAATTTTTGTTCAAGTGCTTCCAACCTTGTTAAGATAATTTGATTCTGTTGCTTAAGATTGTGATTTTCCTGTCTAAGGTCTGTGACAACATTTTCAATATCAGGTTGGAGCATTGTGTTAATGGAAGGAGGAGAAGACCCATAAGAATAAGCTGATGAATCAACATTTTTTGCCTCAAATCCTAAGCCAAATATACGACCCTTCTTGTTCTTACCACCTGTGTAACCCCCTTCGATAATCAGGCCGGGATTAACATTTAATCACATTTAATTATCGAATAAGAAATCCAGGACAATTAAAAACTTTTTAAAACACCTGTACAAATGGATTTCCATTCATTTCATTCATTAAAACAAATGGCCTGTTTGGTCTGTTACATATACAATATCAGAGTAAGCACAATTCCCGACGTTCACCCGGGATAATAACATTAATCCAATGGTTTATACAAGGCATCATTGCCCATCTCAGTATCCATACCGGGGATTACACAAAACTATAGTACTATAATCTATACAATATATTTACAATGATCCAAAATGATAACCAGTTCGATATTAAGCCAAAATATTTAACTAAGACTACCGCTGGCAGTCCTAATCGTCCTTTGCCACTTGCTTGCTTTTCGATCCACTTGCCCTGTCTAAAAATGTTATTTGGAAAGAATGAGATTCTAGAGAATCCCAGTAGCAACAGTTTATTTATATGATGCATATATACAAAGCAAGTCACATATATCACAATGCAGCAATCAATATTCGAGACCGGGCTTTCGCCACGTTCCCTTCACTATCAATGTAATCGAGTCCGGGCTTTCGCCACGTCCCCTTCACTTTCACTTTAATCGAGTCCGGGCTTTCGCCACGTCCCCTTCACTTTCACTTTATTCGAGTCTGGGCTTTCGCCGCGTCCTCTTCACTTTCACTGTATTCGAGTCCGGGCTTTCGCCACGTCCTCTTCACTTTCACTGTATTCAATGACTAATGCAAACATACAATGCAATACACATGATATAGGATAAAGTGTTACTACCTTTATCTTTCCTTTCTTGAGCAAGCACAAGCCTTCTATGCTCCGGGCAGATATCAAATCCTAAAGTCATAATTAAGGACGAAACATTATTCTCTATTCCAATACTCAATTAACTCTTCAACTCTTAGATTTGGTTATCAATAATGACCCTTAAGAAGCCACAAATGCCTCTAATAAAACCCCTAAAAGGTTGGGAAACAATAGGGTGAAGATCTCTTTTTGAAAACAAGAAGTGCTGGAACACAGGTTTGGGCCGCGGCCCACCCATCATTGGGCTGCGGCCCAAATATGGTCAGAAGGTCTTGGGCTGCGGCCCACCACTCTTGGGCCGCGGCCCAAAACAGGTCAGAAAGGCTTGGGCCGCGGCCCAGAGATTTCCTGACTCTGGGCTGAACTTCGAAAAACCATAACTAATTCTAGAAAATTCGAAACGGAGTGATTCCAAAGCCAAAAGAAAGGTATTTAAGTCCTCTTTCAAGGAAAAATATGGATTATAACTTAAAATCATCACAAAAATACAGAATCACCCAAAACCCAACATTACTCCAAAACAGAGTTCTGTTTTTTGCACCAAACTTTGGCAAAGCATAACTCTCAGAATACCAAACGAAATGACATAAAATATATGTCCATTTTGAAGCTTGGGATGTGAAATTTAAGACTGGAAAGTTTCACAATTTTCTGAAATCATTTGGTCACTCAAAACGTCCACACAAATAAACTGTCCAGACAGAGTTCACATTGACAGCATTTCCAACTTTTCTACCAAAGTGTTCAATGACTCCAAAATCATTAACCAAGCTTATTCCCATACAATTTTCCCCAAGGAACACAATGGTAACCTCAAAATGACCAAATTCATACTCTAACCACATGCCCTGTTTTGACCAATACACCAAAACCAACACAAAGATCACAAACTTTACTTTTAATGATTCAAACCAATCCATTTGTCCAAAAGACATCATAATACACCATTTCCATTATCACAACATGCCAAACTCACTAAGACCCTAATTTTCGAAAATAGGGCATAAATTTCTAGAAAAATCAATGCTCACCAACATCCACAATATATATATCAAAAGGGAGATAACACTCACCTCTTTCACTTTGCCAAAGAGATTTCTTGATTCTTCAACTTTCACAATCTCTTGAGGTCATAAACTACCACCAATGAACACATTTCAACCATCACAATGAAGCTCTTCATTCAAGGATCAATATTAAAGAAGGGAGTTTGAGCAATGGAAGCCATTTTCCTTACCTTTTTGCAAGCTTTTCCCCCCTTGTTTTTCTGCAACAATGGCGCCCCCAAGGAGAGAAGAGAGAGAACAAGAGAGATGAGGGATGGAGGTGGAGTGAAGAAATGAAGAATGTTGACACTACTCCCTCCCTTTTCAGTTTTTTTCTGCGCACAAGTGAGGGAAGAGAGAAGAGAGAAATGTATTTAAAAATTCCCTTTTGACTTTTCTCCCCCACATGTGAGCTTGCCATGTGTCCACCCCTCATTGGCTCTCACTCACTAAATCACCAATTAATCTCTCTAATCCTTCCATTAACCATTTTAATTACACTTCTCATTTTTCTCTTAGTTAGTAATTAATTTCCCCATTAATTACCAACTTAGGCCAATAATTCCATTCTTTCAATTTTCCAATAATTATGACATATAACTTTATATTGTCACCAATATACATTAATTTACCTTTAATCCAATAATTATCCTCAATAATTATCATTAAGCCTTAACCAAAATTTGGGGTGTTACAACCTGCAGCCTCTAAATATAGGTTCATTTCTTCTTCATCTAGCTGATTTGATTGCACATCACTAGGAGAATCTATATTAGAACTTCTAGATGCCTTGATTCTTATGTAATGATCCTATCAAAGAAAATAATGAGTAAAAAAAGTCAAAAGATATGAATAAATATATAAAATAAATGATGGTATACAACCACTAAGATGAAGATAATAATGTCCCTATAATCAAGATCCTAAAATCAAGGAGCAACTAAGTGAATATGGGGTTGAAATAGGGCCCAGAACTTGACAACAAAGGTGAAATTTGACTACAATGCTTATTGCAGTTATTAACAACCAAGCAACCAATGATATTGAGTCTAGCAATCCAAAACTCAATGGCACAAGATGTGTAGTATGAGCTTCAAGCAAGCAAAGGAGCAAATATTGACAATAGTATCACAATTCACCATAATGACAGTAGTAACCTAAATATCCCAGCAGCAGCAAAATTTCTCCAACACTGGTGGAATATATGACAGCACACAAAATGCAGCAATTTCAGTTTAGAGTACTTTTACCAACAAAATGTGATATTCATACACTCAACACATTATAGACTCAATGTTTCGCTCAAAAACAACACAATTGTCAGATTGCGAAATTTGTGAAACATGGATGCAATTCAACTTATTACCCATTGTTGACAGCAAAAACAATCTTGATGCAGGACAAACAGCAGCTAACCAACTCAATTTCTCAATGCAAAACTTTTAATGAGTCCAAATCAGTTCCAAATCACTCAATGAGTGCGGCAAAACTTCAACCCATATCCAAACTCATGATAGTCATGCTAATCCTATCCATACAAGTTGTAAAATCAAATACTTCCAAGTTCCAAACAATTTCAAATTTCCAATAACATATTTAATTCATAAACACTTCCAGCAAACAAAGCACAAACTATTTTCCAATTGTTGTAGCAACTAATTAACGCAAGACACAAACAAATTCAAATTCTCAACTGCAAACTCCTTGTCACAGCAGAGTAACAAATAGACAACTTGCAACAGAGAGATAACAAGACTAGGAATTCAATCAGCTTAAAGCTATCAACCAACAATTTCAATTAAGATGAAAATGATGCCCGAACTGTCCCACAACTTGCAAAGTATAGAACAATTTAGATGAGAATTAGCTTTGTTAAAATATGGTTGGCACCACAACTTAACTCTCTATCAAGATTTAACAAGAGTCTTTCAAGAGTTAAAGCTTGTCATAAAATTTAAACCAGCAATAAGTATCACAAAAACTCCAAAACTCAGAACCAAAATTTTAGGATTAAATCCTAGGTTTTGTTTTGAAGACTTTTAGCAAAATTTGAAAATTTCAAGCCGAAAATCAGATCTACAATCCTCACAAATCAATAACCAATTACCTCAATGACAAAAAATAATTTCCACAGTTGCAACAGCAGATTAATAACAAGAATTATACCCACTAATTCACATATACGAATGAAGACAATAATTAAAAACATTAAAATTTTTCATAAATTGAAGTGATTTCAATTAATATATTTATTAACCACACAAAACTCCAACATCATATTAATTTACTCTCTCTAATTACCCAAAACCACTCTCATCTTTGAAAAAAATGTGGTAAATGCTTTGCAAAATTTTGCATGAATCCTTATATTAAACAAACTAGTGCAGAAGGGTGTTATATTATCAAAGGGGTGTTATATTATAGTGCAAAGAGTCTTGGTCCCCAAAAAAACAAAATAGTGCAGAAGTAATATCAAGAAGTGTGTATGGGAACACATAGTGTAGAAGTAATGGACAGATGACCAACAAATTAGCAATATGTCTAAACCATTGGAGACAAGAAAGAGGTCATTTGAATGCAATAAACTACAATGCTAGTAGCAAAGAGGAAAATAGCTCAATCTAAACAAGAGGTCATGACATCATGGCTTGCTTGTTCTCTACTCTCTACTCAATATGATTTTTACTTAAAAGGAAGCCAAGAAATTAGGTATTCACCCACAAGGCATAAATGTTGGAGCAGTCATTACATACTTCCAGGGAAACAGGGCAAACAATATATGCATAAATAGAAAAAGGTGCTTCAGCCATCTAATGTCATTAACATCTACTTCTAATTTTCCTTAAAGTCAAGTTTCTTTAACCTAAACTAGACAGAATACAAGAAAAATATATAATATGATTTTTTTTGGATTAGACCACCCGGTATCCGGTATACTTTCAACTAGGGAACTAAATGGGAGCCAGACTAATTCATATACTTCATGATGGTAGAGTAGGCAGAGAGATTTAAATCAAATCCAATAGATAACACTATAACAAACATATACTTACAGATACTTCGCCGACCTTTGATCCACAAACTCGCTAGTTTTCTCATCATAATGTGTCTTTGTGAACAATTCAAATGGAGTAGGGTTTCTTCCCAACTGCTCCGCCTATAGTAATTTATAAAGAAGTATTAAATCGTGTATAAAAACAATGAAAAAATTTAAAAATAAATTCTTACCAGCCTTCTCTTATGCTCTGTATTTGGAATGCTACCTCCTTTGTGTTGCGTGCCTCCTGTGGAAGAGGCTCGATTATGTTTAGCTATGCTACACTTAGCCACATAACCTTTTGATGTCCAAACTCTCTCCAAATCTTCCATCACATTAGGAGGAATCCAATTAGGCCTAATTCCTTCTTGAAAGAGGTCGTATCTAACCTTATGTATTGCATGCCTATAGATATTTGAACCCTTTGAATTCCAATTTTTCTTAAATTGTTTCTACATAAACAAGAAAAAAGAATAAAAACTAAAGTAGAGTAAGAGAAAAAAAATCAAGACATAACACAAATATAATAAAGATATACCGCCCATTCTTGAAACCATAATTCCTTCAGCTGAAGGGGTGTTGCCTTCCAAGTACTACATGCTTGTTCAAATTTTCCTTGAATGATAGGAAGAATAGTGCGTATAGTAGCAACAGAAGGATGAAACCTGATAACAATCACATAAATCACTACAATTTTAAAATATGACTTTAAGGTACTAAATGAAAAAAACATATAAAGTAACGTTGTTTACTTACGTGTTTTTCTCAGGATATATCCATATTTGACCATCTAAGGGATCACAGCCCTATGGTCTGCAAACATTAGGCTGACCTTGTGGAGTAGGCAGATGCGATAATTCTGTTCCAATAGATGGGATTGAAGGAGATGATGCAGGTGATATTGAGGGTCTCCTAATTGATTCAGTCATGGTTAGAGATGATGCAGGTATAGATGATGGTGCCAATGGAGGTCTAGTAGATGGTTCTCGCACATTAGGAGCAGATGGGGGTACAGATCTGCATCCTTCGAGGGTATAGTGGATGGTTCTCCCATATTAGGAGCAGATGTGCCTTCAATATGGCACATATGTGCTATAGGGCTCAATAAGACTTTACATTTCACAGGATGATTTGACATCTATATATTCAAATTTGAACATATGGTTAGAAATAAATAGTTTTGAAATTATAACAAAATTAAATCTAAATTAAAAAAATTCATACAAAGTCAAACTTAATGTTAAATAGAATTGAAATATAATAAGAAAACCATCATTTATGTATCGTCGTCGTCGTCGTCATAGTCATCACCATCACTATCACCATCATCTTCTATATAAGAATCTTCTTCATCTTCTGTATCTTCATCATCTTCAACTTCTTCATCCTCTTCTTCCTCATAATCATCATCATCTTCTTCTTCTTGACCAACCATGGCATTAGTTGGTATATGTACTTCTTCGTACTGAATTTCAAAGTCTCTTTGGTTATTCAATTCATCATCATTGACAATTGCAGGTAGTATTACTTCCAAGTCATCTTCTTGGAATGCCTATATGTTTGTTTTAGATATAGGAGCATCAATTGTGCTACGAGCCTTGACCTTAATAACAGATAACCAATTTGCTTTGTGATGACAATAAGGATAAGGCGCGTAGTACACTTGCGTAGCTTGTTGAGCAAAATGAATGGATCATACTTGTTGTACCTTCGTTGCCCATGAACTTCAACAATCCCATATTGTTCATGAATCCTTGTACCACGATTTAGAGTTGGATCAAACCACTCACAATTGAATAACACTAATCTCTTCAGAGGAAGACCCATATATTCAATCTCCACAATCTCATTTAAAATACCATAAAATTCATGTTTTGATTGTGCATAATCAGCTCCCTTAATGCACACGCCACTATTTATCGTTGATTTTCGAATAGCCCATGAATGTTTTTGAAATTTATACCCATTAATGAAGTACATAGGCCATGTTCTAACTTTTCACTTTGGCCCCCAAGCAATATCTTGCAAAAATGGATCCACAATATTGTCGTTAGGGTTGTGCACCTACGCAACATTAATGATTAATAATGAGTATTTTGTAAAATAAGGGCTGTTATGTGATACAAAATTAAAACCATGAGCAACTTACATAATTTTTAAACCATGAGGGAAATCGTTCATTGATTTGAGATTCTATATCATTCCCCATAATTTGAGAGTTCTCTTCCTTCAATGTTTGTACAATAAACTGCATATCAAATAATGTATTAATTATAAACATATATTTGACATAATGTTCAAGTTTATCACTTTTCTAATTAACTTACGTCATGTAAGGTTGCACCTTATCACAATTCATCAGAACATATCTTGTAGCAGCTTCTGCTTGCTCATCCGTCAAGTAACAACATATACATTTCCCAGAAGGTCTTCCTAGATAGTTAAATACATAAATTGTTGGCAAATCAAATTCTCCCCCATAGTCATTTCATAAAGGTCTTGCTACTCTTGTTGGAGCACCAAAGTCAAAGTAGTGTGAGCAAAACATTGAGGTCTCCTCAATTATATAAGCTTCACTTATAGATGCTTCAACCCGAGCTTTGTTTTTTACTTTTTGTTTCAAGGTATAACCTACACAAATGGTTGTAAATAGTAAGATTAATTATTGTATTTATCATATATTCATTATCAAATCATATGGATAGCTTTGATTACCTTTCAAATGGATACATTCATCGATATTGAATCGGTCCTCTAACTTTAGCTTCATATATAAAATTAACATAATAGGGGAAGATCCCTTCCTAATGGCCAATGGGTAGGTCACAAAAAGACACTTCTTTTTTATTTTCGTAAATTTCATTAGCAAATCGCAGTGCACATGCTCTTTGTTCGCCCACATGCATGTAAACAAGAAAGGAACAAAAATTACCTCAAAGTTGAAATACAAACACAACATCACAGACAAGGCAGCACCAGGTTTTGCTGACTGAAATGGCAAAGATGACTGAGAATCGACATAGAGCCACCAAGAATTGAAGCTTGACAGATCGTGAATAGAGAGGGCTGGCGAAGGCTGAGAGAGAGAATGACGGAGGAAGAGGGAGTTCCGGCAATAATGTTACCGAAGTATGGCTCTGACAAGGACAAGAAACAGAGACGAATCGTGGTGGCTAGGGTTACATCGAAGAGGAATGGGGAAAAGGGTGAAAGATGATGGATGATGCGGTGATGTAGAAGCTGGAGACGGTAAATCTAGGGTTTTGGAAGTAGAGAGGTAAGTGAAGAAGGGAAATTACAAATTGGTTTTTGGAATTTGATATTGGGATTGAATGTGGCCTCAAAAATGGGTCAAGTTCAGCAGAGTGAAATAGGAATAGAGTAAAACAATGAAGGGTAAAATGGGAAGATTAATTTTTGTTTATTTTTATTTTCTTTTAATTTCTTTTTTTTAACACAAAATAATATTTATTAATTTTTTTTACAAGCAAATACATATCAGCGACGGAAATTAGAGACGGAATAATTCTGTCTCTAATTTTCGTCTCTAAATTTAGCGATGAAATTTAGTGACAATTTTGAGACGGAATTAGACACGGAATTTAGTGACGGAAAGTTAGTGACGGATTTAAGACGGATTAGCGACAAAAATTAGAGACGGAAAAAATTCCGTCGCTAATCCGTCCCTACATGAAATTAGAGACGGTTTCCGTCTTTAAAATTAGCGATGGAATTAATTTCGTCTCTAATTCTTTGTTTTTTTTGTAGTGATGGTTATCCTTATACCTGATCAAAAATTAGATAAAATTATAAAGACTCATAGATTAATCATCCCTAAAAAAATAAATGGGAGGAATACCAAACCCAACATCCGCATGAGTGTTTCTTTAACTCTATTGAATGAATTGCCCATAAGTCCGTGTCAAGCAAAATGATAGTAGGGGTAGAAATAAGTTATGTTAAGCTATGTTTTATCTAAATAAGATTGAGCCTACGACAGAGATTTAAAACTTAAGCCTAGATCTGAGCTTATATATAGGTTTTTTTTAAGCCTGAGCCTGGGCCTTTAAAAGGTCTAACAAAACCTAAAACTTATTTAAAAGTCTATTTAATATATAGGCCTTTAAAGCAAATACTTTCAAATTTATATATAATCTTTCAAGCTTATTTATAATTCTACATTATGTATTAAATGCCTAACATCCATTCTAGTCATAATATAAGGGGTTAGTAAGGAAAAGAAAAGAATGCCTAACGATAGTAATTGTCCGAGCAAGTAGAGACAATAGTTGTTCGAGCAAGTAGGAATAAAAAAAATCAATTGACTAATGAGATGAATTTTCTAAAATTAACTAAGCATAATAAGCAGCATGTAAAATCAGATTTTACCTCTTTTACTTTTCCTACATAAATTGGGACAAATTCCTTATTTGGCACAAAAATAAACTTGTAGCAATTATTATGTTTTAGTGAAGATACAAATTAGAGGAGAGGGGGTGAGTTGCCATTACCATCTTGAGCAATCAAAGAGAAAAAAAGGTAGGGGTGAATGATTGGTGTGAATATAAGGGTTGGGTGTGTATGAATGATGATGAGATATGAAATTTAGGATTAAGGCTAAGTTGATAAATTTATAAATAATTTATAAAATTATTTAGGTGATTTTATATATACTTATATAATAGTTTAAATTAAAAAAGTTAAATATGCTAGATCTTTAAGTTTGTAGGTTAGATTTTATGAAAATAGATTTGACATGTTTATTTAAATAAGCCTGACAATAGGTCTAAATCTAAACCTGGTCTATTAATTAAATAGATTAGGTTAAACTTTATGTAGACTATAAATAAACTCCTATTAAGGATTTGGCTTATTTCCACCATATGCAAAAGCAAATAGCCAAGGCTTAATGAGAGGAGATTGAATGAGTGGGACTGGAGATGGGCCCTCCACAGTTTTAATGCTCCTCCCCATCCCTCAGACCCTCACAACAAAAGAAGCTTCACCCAAATTTCACGGACTCAGTGACCTGAAAAGTAACTACCAATATTTGCTTCCAAGTACACACGAGGATGACAGAGAAATAATAAGTGATTTGGGGCCAATAAAGGCGCTCTCATTTATTTACTTATTTATAGCTAGTGAGTTCTTTTTATTTTGCTGCACATGCACTGCATTTAACTGCTCATGCAAGAGGTCATGCATTATTCCCTATGTTGGGTCCACTGTTTTGTCTCTTTTCTTTTTATTTAAAATAAATGGGTTAAAGGGAAATTTTACCTTGACGATTATCTCTGTTAATTTTAACCATTAATTAATTAAATATGTTGAGTTAGCAGTTTACATGTTATTCACGTCATTTTTATTAACATGTAAATTTATTCCTGAAATTCATATGTCATTAACTTCATCTTTTTTCAGAGTTAGATTTAAAACTTTTTGGATAAATTTAAACCTTAACAAAAATAACTTGGATGACATGTTTACTGCTAGCTCAGCATATTTGATCAACTAACGGTCAAAATTAATTAGGATAATAGTCAGGGAAAAATTGCCTCCCAAAAAACTTTCGGGGCAAAATTACCCCTTAACTCTAAATAAATTATAGAGTAAACACTAAGGGCCCGTTTGATTCGATCCCATTATACCATGCAATGCAGTGCGATGCAATATTAATTACAAAGTTAGTGTTTGGTTTGATTTTTAAGAAAAGTATAATGAGATATTATTTTAACAATTATTTAAAATTAATATATCACATAAAGTCTATTTTAATAGCCGTGACTGGACTGACCACCTCGATCTTACTTGTAAAAGAGCTTTTATGCCACTAAATTATATGAAAATTGGCTCTAAATATTAGTTAGCAGAGAAATTTGTTTTTGTTTCCAAATGTAAAACTCCAAACTGCTTCTATTGGATTATCAGGTCTCGACACAGCGTTGGTCAGCCAAATTTCCACCGCAAATAATTAAAAGGAGTACTTCAGAAAAATTAATGTACATTTTTTTTTACAAGTTACTAATTTCTTAATCTTTACAAATTAATTATCTAATTTCTATTTTAAAATTAGAGAAAGTAATTTTTTTATTTTAAAAAATGGTATTTAAAAATTCACATGATATATTAACAATATTTAATATTTAATAAAAATTTAAAAATACAATAATAATTTTGAAACATATATGATAATTATAATCCTTAGTAAGAAAGGGACATGAATCCTCAGCACAAGTCTTCAAGATTTTTTCCACACCAACCAGCTTTAGTTGGGATGAGTTGGGTAAAAAAGGAAAGTGTAGTTTGAAACATATGATTGTGTTGGCCAATATATGCAATCAGGCTACGCTTAGTCTATAAATCTATATATTATATAATTTTTTAAGGAAAATTGTTTAAAAACTCCCCAGTTATAAAATTTATTGTTCAAAAATACCTATGGACATTTAACCCTTCTTTAATTGTATGCAATATATCTTCAACTACATGTACTAACGTCTTTTCATTTTACACATAGTTAAAGATAAATTACACTAAAAAAGAGTTACACTTACTGAAAATAAGCTAAACACAACTTTATTTACCAATGGGAATCCATCAATGAATTAACCCTACATGGCATGCAACACAACTCAACATTAAAAATATTAGATACAATGCATTATTTACAAATAATAAAATATATAACTTATTTGCATATTTTATACTCCATATAAATTACATTGGATTCAATTTAATTTTTTAAATTAAAAATTAGAAGAAAAGCCACGAATTTTCTCTTTTTCTCTCTCCACCAATGGGAGATTTTCTCACTCGTGAGTTCTCTTGCCTTCGTGCTTAGGTTTTCCAGCACCTTTCTCTCTCCAGTTTAGGTCAGAGAAGAGGTTGTCTAACTTGGGAATTTTCGATTTTTCTTTTATCATGGTGATATATAGCCACCTTGATTTATGCGGCAACAAATAAGGAAGGAGGACCATATCAAAGATGGTACTCCCTTTTGTCTTTAATATAAGATATATTTAGAGAGTTGATATTGGTTTTAAATATAAGATAAATTTTTTATATTTGTCAATCTTTTCATAATTTACCTCTGTTTTCTCAACATTAATCAAGGAAAGGAGAGAAAATGAGGAAATTAAGGAAGATGACTATGATGTTTTAGAAAATACATATCATATTAATTAACTTAAGAAACCTCCTTCATCTAATCAAATTAGGTAAATATATTGTATATCAAAAATCAAAAGAGTAATTAAGGCAGTTAGCCGCGATGTGGAAGATGGAAAAGCAAATGTGTAGTGCTAATTAGAGAATCGACCAAAAACGTTCATGATTGATGGTGCTGCGGTGGGTGGAAAGCTGCGACTACTTTTTAGATCCAATTGCTTTGATATGGATTGCTTAGGAAGGGAACTTATCTTTTCTACCTAGATCTTGTGGATTTAGGTCAGGGAAACATTGGTGACAATGGTTGGAGTCTCACAGGGTAAATTTGTAGGGTGATGAATTATCAAAAAGGACAAGACGATTCGATTAGGATGGTTTCTTTGAACCGTGTCCCTTACTCATGACATGGTTACCTATGCTTCTTTCCTTTTCACCGCTATGTACTTTTTTACAAGCCGCTTGTATCAAAAAAGTTTTACTCAAAATATAAGTCATTTATAAGGTAATAAATGAGGTTTTGTCAATTTTGTCCTTATTCACTATTGATTGGCGGCACATGAGAATGAGAAGAGAGAGAGAGAGAGAGAGAATATTCATTTAATGATTTTCTTGGTTTGCGAGAATGTTATACAAGTGACTTATAGTTAGATACAGAGTATTATATTATTGACAAATTTGTTCTTCTAAAACCAAAACTTCATTTATGATAAACTCCAATAATAAAAACAAACAGCATTATATTAGTTATGATGATATGTTTGTTTAAAGAGAGACTCATTAATCAATTTCAATAATACAGTCAACTATAAGAAGGAATCGTATGCACTAGAAGATTAGGGGCATGTTTGAGGAAGGGGTTGAAAAAAAAAAACGTTCATGCAAGTTAAAATAAAACTCTTCTTACAAACTTACCTCGTATCTCGAAAATCATATTGGAAAAACAGTTTTTATAGTTAATTCAAACATGCACGTAAACCCGTGATTATGATTCTCTTAATCAACACAATTTCATTTTTAGCGCCGATTGCATTATTAGAGTCTACCCTCCTCCTCCTTTGTTTTAATTTTCACAAAAAACTAATAACGAACTAATTTAATTGTTCACATCTAACGAGGCTTAATTTAATCTGAGAAGCAAAAACCTCTTTACACGTTGGGACCACACCCAAAAAAAGGGGGTTCCAATGGATCATAAAGCCTCTACATTGGTGCCATGAAAATCGGTAGAAAAATTAGAACCACGCTTAGGAGTTAGGATAACATTCAACAAAATCTCACGATAACATAATAAAAATAATTCAAAGTGTCACAGGGTATTTAATTCAAGACACTGAAGAGCAAACAATACTTGTCACAAAAAATTGAATTGTTCTCTTTATTCAAAAATCGTATATATAAAGGGGGTATATTTATAGGAAAAATAAAGATTAATTCTAATTAGAACTTACAACACTTGGCTTTGGGTAACTTGATCACAACTTAACACTAGTCTAGAGATTGGGACCACTGAACATTCTTGCTTGTGATATCATATCTTACCATAAAAAATAGAGATTAGATGGCAATTATTCATATATTAGTAGTATTATTCTAAGACTAAATATTGAAACAATTATATACGTTTTGGAGGGTGCATGTGTGCAAAAGGCATGAATAAAGTAGATGAACACGACAATCGCCTTGTATAGTTCAGTAGCTTATCTTTTGATGAGTTTTGATTGCGAGTTTCAATCCTACTAACTTCCAAAATTTTCTTATCCAATTCTAACATATATATATATATATATATATATATCATTCTGGTCTTATTTATAAATCAAAATTACCTAATTCTTACTAACTAACAAAAGTTAATTAACTCAATAAATATGGACTAAATTGATAATTTTTTTTTTTTAATTTTGCCCTCTTTTTTAAATGACTCTTTTTCACCTTTGACATGGACAAAATTATAATATTTTCATTTATTATTTTGAAAGTGAACTTATAATAAGGATCAAGTCGTTTTTTTAAACTAGATTTATAAATAAGACGAGAGTGATATGTCTCTGAAATTTAATTTCTTTTCATCTCATCTAAACTCATTTCAAAAGATTCTGAATTTGTTAGGCAATTGAGCTATTCTCACACGTGAATATCAAACCAGAGTGATTAAAAGAAAACTAGGAAGTTATATATCTTTGATCAACCTTCACCTTATCAACATGAGGGAGGAGTTTGAAGACAACTAGGTTGTATATTTTGATTATCATTAGATTGAAAAAAAGAAAAGAATGTATATATTTGCTGAAAATAGTCATTCGTTTTTAGAGAAAAAGGCAAAAAATATACCATTTGAATTTTAAAATTTTAAATTAGTGATTTTTCTAAAACTTGAGTTATTAATTACTATACTCTTTTTATTAATTCTATTACTCTTATTATCAATAAAACCAATTTAAGATTTTTAAGTTTAACTGGTATTTTTTTATTTTTTTTAATTGTATTATAAATTAGGTTTTTCCCCCTGCAACAGTAGAAGTCCGAAGAGGGAGCAGCCAAAGGTCAACTAACAAATAATCTGTCTAATGGTTCAGCCTTCAGGGGCATGCACTCCTCTGTTATGTCTAATTTCAATGTCCTCGAACTTCAAAGCCTCTTTACTACTTCCACCCAAAAAAATAATAAATAAAATAAAACCACTCTTCTTTTTCCTGTTACTGAATTCTTTATTCTTATTTCTGTTATCAGACACTCACGGGTCTCGTTTCGTTACCCTCCAATATTTTCTTTTATATATATATATATATATATATATATTAGTAACCCCATCACTTAACAAACAAACATTCAGATCTCAGTCTCAAGCTCGTCTTCTTCTTCAACATTCTCACTAACCCACACACATCAATATCACTATCCAAACCCATGTTTCTCTCTCTTCCTTCTTCGTTTCTTCTGTTCACTTGTCTGTTTGTTCTCTCCATTTTCACAACACCTCTCTGCTCCGCCCAATTACTCCCCAATTCCTCCTCCTCCGGCCACACCCGCCGTCGTCCTATTCTTCACCGCCAGCTCTCAGTGGACTACTACTCCAAGTCCTGCCCTGATATTGAACGCCTCGTCGGCGCCGTCACCTCTCAGCAGTTCAAGCTCACTCCGGTCTCTGCTCCGGCCACCATCAACCTCTTCTACCATGACTGCTTCGTTGAGGTAAACCAATCAGCGCCTCTTGTCCTGAATATAGAAACCATTTCATTTTTTTAAAGAGAAATTAAAGAAGCTAATTCAATTAATTTAAATTATTTATTTTTATCATTTTTTCTTTCAAACTAATTTGAAACTAATTTATTTAAGTTATACATTAATATATAATTTAATCATACATAATATGATATATAATATGATTAAGTATCTTATTTAATTCTCTTTAAAAAAAATCAATTGATCTTATATTTATATTTAGTACAAGGTGATAACATTGATGTCATTTTGATTGGTGTTGTTGGTACTGTGGGATTCAATGATGAAGAAGGGAAGGGACTGTTAAATGTGGGGTTGTGGTGTAGGGTTGTGATGCGTCGATATTGGTGGTCTCGAAGGGCGGAGGGAAGGCGGAGAGGGAGGCGGAGCAGAACAGAGAGCTGAGGGAAGAAGGGTTTGAGATAGTAAGGAAGGCCAAGGAATTAGTGGAGAGCAAGTGCCCAGGCGTTGTGTCTTGTGCTGATATTATTGCTATTGCTGCCAGAGATTTTGTTCACTTGGTCAGTAATTTCTCATTCCTTTTTTTTATTTTCTTTTTTTTTTTAAATTAAAAAATCTAGATGAATTGATATTAACCCAATAACCCTGTATAGCTTGCTCTGGGATCTTCATCCGTCATGTTTTAGTGTTCATTTGAGATAGTTTATTTTTTACCTATAAGTACTTATAAATCGTGATTTACGGTATACGAGGTAAATATATGAGAGAGATTTTATCTAGACTTACGTAATAAACACTTGTATCCCAAAAATAAACTATTCAAAACATACCATTATTCTTTGCAATCTCTCAATTATTTATTTTTTCAATAATCAACATTTTAATATTTTACGACAAAACAGTACATCAGTATAATTTTGTATTTCTTAATTAATTAAGACAGAAATACCTAAAATTTATGCAGTTTTAATTTTATTTTTTTCCTTATTATGTATGAAATTTATCTTTTGCATTTAAATAGTTGTCCATGATCAAATTTGTAGATCATACGTGGTTTATACATTAATGTTTTATATACTTATGAATTAATACCTTTTTATTTAAAATTTATTTTAATTATGATAAATTTGATCTCTAGTTAACTCCAATTTGAACTATTAATAATTATCTCAACCCGGTTATTAACTGGTCTGATTTTTAATATCTTGAATAAGACATTACAAAAGGCATAAAACAAGGTGGAGCATTTGAGGCTCCAAACTTAGCTAGTTAGCTTCAAGCCCCTTGCCTAGGGGATGCTTGGGAATAAATAATTGTTGCTAATTGGCTTCTTTCTCTTACTTTGCTATTGTTTCTGTGATTAATCTTATAACCTAACTTATGATTAGGTGACCTTTTTTACATCACATACTATTGACAACAATATATATATAGAGAAAATTTTATTTAACTATATGCATGATTTTAGTGGTCTCTCCTTCAATGTAACAATTGTATATAATACTTTAAAGATAAAGAAAAATGATGAAAAAAAGGTAAAAATGAAATTTAATTGAATTTTATATAATAACTAATTATATATACTTTTAAATTATTATCCTTATTAAAAGTATCAATATGAAAATTTTAATTTGTATGAAGTAAAAATTGTATTTTGTTTTATTCTATTATTTGATGGATAGTTCTAGAAGTTCACGTGAAAATTACAATCAGAGACAGACAACAAAAAATTTGTAGCTAAACGAAGACAAATAACTTAAAAACAGTTAGTTTCCATGTGCTAGTTAGTTGTTTGGGGGGAAACAACACAGAAAAGACAATGTGGTCCTCATTTGTCAAACTGTCAAAGTTGGTCGTGATTCTGTGTGTGTTTGGATTAGCTTTTCTTTAATAGCTTTTACAACTTATGAGGTAAGTGTATGAGAGGAGTTTTATCTCGAGTTGCGCAAACCATATTTTTAGCGCTTGCCAAACACACACGATTGTTAAAAAAAAAAATCAAAATCACTTAGCAACCCCCTAATCAAGGTAATAGGTCATAAATTAATTAACTAATTATATATGCCCCTCTAAATAATCTGATTAATTAACTTCATATTAAAAGGCAATTTGGCTTTAGTTTAGTTATTAGTAATTAATATACTATTAAACTACAGTTAGTAGCAGTCAAGAGGAGTGGATACTGGATAGTGTCAGGAAAAAAATGCTACTAGAATATTTTTTTTGCCAGCAATAATGCTACTATTATAATTTATTATTGTTGTCCATAATCACGTATTACTGTAAATAATGATTAATTAATGTCTGAGCTGAAGTTTGCTCCAATATAATCTAGTCTAACTCTTTTTTTACTTTTGGATTATTTTGGCACCAATAATCAAATATTTATCTTTGTTTCACCCTTCGTGTTCTGAGTTTTAAAAGAGATAATACCCTTAATTAAGTATCAAAAACTTTTTTTGGTGAGTTATCCAGGGTACCACAAGTTACTTTGGGCATGAGAGATGATTTTCTGAGGGGCTAGGTGATTTTTTTTTTTGAATTTTTCAGACTTTATATAATATTAAATATACAAGAACATTCATAATTAATATATTTATACATTATTTTACAAAATTTATGAGGAGTCACAATATTTAAGAGCTTTAAATATAAATAATATAATCTATTTCTCAAATTTCATATAATATAACGTACATAAAGTCTATTTTCCCCTAAAAGAGAAGAACAATGCCATACATTAAGCATATTATCTATATTCAATCTAGGTTGCCGGGTTAGACCAATGAACTACTGGATCAATCCTCTGATTAACTCAATCAAGTGTTTTGAACATGTTGATTGAGTTGAATTTAATATTTTTCCTCTTGCCGAGCCTAAAATGACTTTGTTTTGAGTTTAAAAATAACATCCTGTTATAATTAAATTACATTATTTTAATCATAATTGCCCCAATTCAATAATTCGTCTAATTTTAAGTACTTGGACATTAAGCATTGCCTGATGCCGTGATCCCAACACTCCCTTTTCCCCTTCTTTCACCTAGTAATACTAATGATTTCATGTAAACATGGAATCATAAAAATTACATTTTAAATTAGTGATTACCCAAAAATATTTCAGGACAAACACAAAAATACCCACAAAATTAAATTAATATACCAATTTTCGTAATTAATGTGATTACAGGTAGGAGGGCCATATTACCAAGTAAAAAAGGGTCGATGGGATGGAAAAATATCAATGGCTTCAAAGGTTGGAAACAATCTTCCTCATACAAATTCCACAATTGATCAACTTATCAAACTCTTCGCCTCCAAAGGCCTAACCCTAGAAGACATGGTTGCTCTTTCGGGTGCCCACACGATCGGGTTCGCCCATTGCAACCACTTTGTGTCCCGGCTCTACAAGCCTGACCCGAACATGGACCCAAAACTCATGTATGCATTGAAGATGTATTGCCCTAGTTATGGAGGGTCAGATGTTGCGGTTCCTTTTGATGCAACCACTCCATTCTTGTTTGATAATGCTTACTATGGGAACTTGCAGAAAAAGATGGGTTTGTTGGCTTCGGATCAGGCTTTGTATTCGGATCCGAGAACAAAGCCGGTGGTCGAAGCTATGGCGAAGGATAAACAGAAGTTTTTTCAAGCTTTTGCAAGTGCAATGGAGAGAATGAGTTTAGTGGGTGTGAAGAGAGGGAAAAAGCATGGAGAGAAGAGGAGAGATTGTAGTATTCATGGTTCTTCATAATGGTTAATTTTCACAAGTAACTTTTTATTTCCGTGTAGTCATTTACTCAGAATGTTAATACTCGTATGTTGTTTTCAATTACATAATTCTAACTTGTTGATATTTTAAGATAACTTCAAAATTTATTTTAAAGACAACTAAAGATTGACTTGTCAAAAATCAAATATATTAAGTTTTTGAGGTAACATGGAATTTTATTTTAAAAATATCATGCAACATGATGAAGGATTAACTTGTTCAAAAAAAATTTATAATTTTTACTTGTTAATTTTTTAGGTCAACATGTAATTTAGTAAATAATGACCAAGAAGAAAGCAACAGCTAGTTATCAAGTAAATAATTTTTACTTGCCATAATTTGGATACATTGTTGTTAATATCTGAGCACCTAGTTATAAGTTATAGAACAACATATATTTGCATAAGGGATTAAGGGATATCTTAAACTTCTTTCATCAAAATATATTTTCACTTCCATTTTATGGGCCTGAAAAACAATCTTAAAATTAAATGAGCCTAAAATTCATTATCTTCTTTGTGGGGCCTTCAATGATTTTCTTTATAGAATAAAGTTAAAAAAATAATATGCAAATGACAACAACAAAGGTTGGTGATAAGGAAGTAGCCGCTAGAGCCGGGAATTCGGGCCGTGCCCGTCGGGCCAGCCCGTTTAGGCCCGAGCCCGTCAAGGGCCGAGCTTATGATTTAGAGGCTGAAAATGGAAGCGGGCCTAAAAGGGCCGGCCCTGTAGGGCCAGCCCTGAAGCCCTGCGGGCCGGCCCTTTTAGGCCCGTTTAATATTTTTTTTAAATAAATTAATAAATATAATATCATTATATCAAATTATCAATATGAGAGACACTTAAGTTCCTAATAGAGTATTAATGATAGGCAAACACTTATTAATTGGTTTGATTTATTTTATTTTCTACAATATTTTATTCATTTAAACTTAAAAAAAAGGGCTAATTTGGACATTAGATGATTATTTTAACTAAAAATTTATGAGTTTTAAAAATAATGTATACCAATTTAAAGCAAAATAATAAATAAATTGTAAAAATTTTTAAAAATTTTTTTTTGAATTAAAATGAGTTTAAGCCCGTTTAGGCCCGAGCTTGTGAAGAGCCAGCCCTGTAGGGCCGCGGGCTTAAAAAATATGGTGCTTTTTAGGAAACGGGCCGGCCCGTTTAGGCCCGAGCCTGTGAAGGGCTGGCCCTATAGGGCCGGGCGGACCCGTTTTCCCAGCTCTAGTAGCCGCTAAGGTGTCAAGCGGCTTTATCCATCAAGGAGGAAAATACAAATTCAAATTTCTGGAAACACACTTTTTGAGAGAGGCAAAAATCCTCTATGTTCTAAATCTTGAAAGAAATTATACTCCTGATCAAATTAAAAAAAAAAAAAAAGTAGTTGGCCTATAAGGTTATAAGTTGAATCCTACTATCGATATGATGATCTTGTTTGGTGCCATTTGTAGGCATCCCTTAGTATTATAACAAGTACTCCCTCCGGTCCTAAATATAGGACATAGTTTGTAGTGTAAATTGCACTACAAACTATGTCCTATATTTAGGACCGGAGGTAGTACTAGCTATCAAGCATGAGCCCATAGAAGCCGATGAGCTTATCTTCAACGGTTCAACAATACATTAGAGGCCCAAAACTAAAAACATGCTTAATTTCTCATTAGTATTATAACAAGTACTAGTTATCAAGATGAGCCCATAGGAGGCCACTGAAGCCCATGAGCTATCTTCTCATCGGTTCAACATTTCGTTAGAGGCCCAAAAAAAGATGTTTGATTTCCCGTGGGCATTGAAGGCCGAATAGCCTTCCGTGAATCAGTGGCAGAAGAATTTGAAAATAATCCAATATCCAATAATAATAAAAATGTATTCCCTCTGTATGCCTTCTTCTTTAGCAGCCATCATCCCTACAGGTCCACGCACCAAGCACGGAAGTTCAAGCTTCTCTGCCAAAGTCACCAAGAAGAAACCGAAGCCAGTCACAGCCATGAGAGCCGTTGTTCAGCGCGTCGCCTCTGCAAGCGTCGAGGTTAGTTCCTTTCAACTCAAAATGTCAAACTTCTTCACCTTCTCTCTCTTGTTCTCTTATCCTATATCACCGGCGCATCGTAGCACTCTTCCAGGTCGAAGGCCGAATTGTGTCCGAGATTGGACCGGGCCTTCTCGTCCTTGTCGGCCTCCACGATTCCGATTCTGACGCCGATGCCGATTACATGTACTGCTCTACTCTTTGTTTGATTTTCAAGCTGAGTTTATAATTTATGGTTTTGGTTGTCACTGTTTTTTATTTTTCCTGTTCTATTTTCAGATGTCGTAAGGTTTTGAACATGAGATTGTTCCCCAATGAAAGTACAGGCAAAGGATGGGACCAAAGTGTAATTCAATTCCTTGTCAAATGTTAGGTATCAATTGAGGATATTGCTTTTAATCTTTTGGAACTTTGGGTGATTGGGCTTCTCTTAATTTGTAGGTAATGCAGAGGAATTATCAAGTTTTATTAGGTATTTCAATTATGCTTGTTAGTTCGATTTTCTTAATTATGAATGACGAAGGAAGTGGGAAGGACTTTAGTTGTTATTTTACTTGACGAATAATTTTGGCTTTGTAACAGTGAGTCAATTTACCTTGTATGGATTCCTGAAGGGCAACAAGCCAGATTTTCACGTTGCAATGCCACCTCAAAAAGCGAAGCCGTTTTATGCTTCTTTGGTTGATAGATTCAGGAATGCCTATAATAATGATGCAATAAAAGGTAAGATTCAATTTTGTTTCATTTATCAGCTGAAGGTATCTATTTCTGAAATGATAAAAGATAGCAGAGAGGCAATTTTATTTTGTTTTTTTGGTAAAGAAATAGCACTTCAGCATTACAAACGCCATGGTCCTAAGTAAACTTTACATATTGAGTATGATGATTCATGGATTGGGTACTGGGCACATTCTATAAGATTGAACACATTTATAGCTTATACCTAATATCTATTTGTTATAATTCAACTTGAGTTGTGATCCGATGCCTAAGGAACGTAAAATTGCCATGTGTGGAATACCACAAGTCTCTCACCCTTTTCTGATGTAGAACATGGGGTCTTTCTATCGCTCAAACAATTGATATTCCTGTCATTACACATTGAATTCACAGATTTCTGCTAGTGGTGGAGATTAGTATAGCTTAATATTGCCACCATGAATCCCACTACATAGTTAACAGTCTCGTTGTTTACAAAGATGATGCAGTGTTATTTCACTTTTCCTTCGTTTCCACTCACTACAGAGGGTTTTAGCTCCAGCCTAGCTACCTAGCACCAACAAAAATGGAAGAATCTGTCTGATGCAGGTTGGGAATCTGGAGAGAGATTTGGGGGAACAACAGAATTTTCATGAATGATATTAATCTTTACTGTAGTTCCTATTCATGTATGACAACTCAAAGTGCAAACCCAACTAATTCTATTTTTTTAAAATACAATAATATTCCCAATTGCTAACTATTGTTCATTCATTATTTAATTTACTGATTACTATCCACATAGTTCCATGACACTTGTTAGTTTAATTCATTAATCCTTCCTCATCAATATCATTCTTTTGTGGCTTCTAGAAAGCATCTTAAGTAATGCCAACAAAATTTTTTCTTGGTCTCTAGCAAATAAGCTATTTAATTAAAAATTTGTTCCTATTTCCGTTGTCTTTAGGTCCCGTATTAACCATAGACAGAAACACATAATTCATCTTGTCACTTGTCTAATTATAAAGAAACAAACAGTGAGCCTGCTGATTATCATGATGACTAGTCAACTCTGTTCTTGTGTCCTATTATTCGATTACACGGAAAACTTGCTTCTATCTATTTAGATTGCATTCTCTTTAAAGAGTCTTGGTGATGTATTTGTGTCCCTTTCCTTGAGTGCGTCTTGCAAAATCTGTTGGACCTTAATGTTATGTCATATTCTGCCTTTAACATGCTGCATATTCTTGCAGATGGAGTTTTTGGAGCGATGATGAAGGTAAGCTTATGTCATTCAATTTCTCTGTAATGATGCACTTGTTGGGTTTTAATGTTTAATGGCTACATATGTTAACTATCCTTGCACTTTTGATGGTGAGAAGGTCAGTTTGGTTAATGATGGACCAGTTACAATGCAGCTTGATTCCCAATCTCCAAAGTGAGTTCAAGCTTGTCTAAAATTGTTTGCATCTGAGACTATAACAATAATGACTCCATTGACAATTCCATCGCATTCAGGAATTCAGTTGATGCAGCAGAATCTTGATGTAGTGGTTGGCCTGCTTTAATGCAAAAAGGTATGAATTTTGACCCTTCCACTATGAAGGTAGAAATTGGATCCTTTTTGGAAAACTAATACCCCCTCCGGTTCTAATTATAGGATATGTTTACCTAACTTTGGAGAAATTAAGGATAGTAGTTGAATTAGTTAATCATATTTATTTTCCTAAAATATCTTTATTTAAAATTTAAAATGGCATCCAATTATGTTGATTCTCCATTTTTTTTTGTACCTCTCCTGCTTCACACACGACTTCTCCAAGCTCTCACATAATCCAGCGTCGTCAATCTCCCTCAACAACTTTCAATCTACTCTTATTAAATTATTATTGTGTTTAATTATTATTGAGAAAGTATAAATAGGGGGTATTTTGAGAAGAAATTAATAAAAATTAAAACTTTGTCCTATAATTAAGACCAAGATCAACTTTCAAATATTGTCCTATAATTAGGACCGGAGGGAGTATTTCTTTCTCATTGCAAAGAAGAGCATTACTTTTTTTCTTTCTTTTCCCTGGTAGATCTCTTGGTTTTGGCTATACCATCTTCTGGCATTCATATGGAGTCATGTTCCAATGGTGCTGTGTTGTGCGCACACAGAATTCGGAAGACTCTGTTAAGAAATCTGCTTGTTGTAGCTGTATCCTTTAGTTACACCTGAACAACAGAACAGGACATTGGTTGAAGTTCTAATTAGAACTTCAGCTTTAGACAAATCATTATTGACAAACTTTTTATTTGTTATCCCCTTCTACATGTTAAGTTATAATTATACGTCCAGGGTTTAGCCTGATCACTGCCTTTTGACTTCTTGTGTTTCCTAGCTCCCAAGTCACTATATCATAATTAATGTTATTAATCCAACTAATTTTACATAGTGGTGGTCTCTCTTCTTTGTACAATCCTAAATCATTTTGCTCATTTCTTTCCTTCGCCCCTCTTTTTGTTTACAATAGGATCAAAGTGCATATCTACCCATTAAATATTCGCAAGCCGACAATATAAACTTTACTTAGGTGCAAAAATATACATGAGCTTTTTCAAATGAACCTAACATTTGTTACTTTTTTGGGGTTGGGCCTACAGTATTTTTCATGGATATATTTGCATCATAACTATTTTCAATACTTTAATCCCTCATCAATCATAGAGCTTTTGCACTAAAATCCCTGTGTATGTCGGAATAAAATCCTTAGCAACACCGTAAACTTACATAACTCAACTAGTAATGAAGCACAAACCCTCTTTCTATTCCATCAATAGAAAGTACATATTTTTCTCTTATAATCTTTATACAATACAACCAAACCACTTCCCATCAGGATATACTCCCTTCTATCCTAAATATAGGACAAAGTTTGAAGTGCAATTTGTACTACAAACTTTGTCCTATATTTAGGACCGGAGGTAGTAATATATAACCCAATAATTACAGGGCCATAGTACAAAGCAACAAGAACAGAAGGGGAAGGAAATGGAAGTAGTTAATGTCGTTGTAGCATGCGTTTGATGATGAAATCAACGGTGGATTGAGCAGCCAAGAAGATGTAGTGATAGGCCTTATCTGTGGGGTGTAGAGAATCCCAGAACACATACTTTGAAGCATCGGAACACACAGGCGATTGCTCATTACACATGAACGCTGTTTCAATGTAACCACTCCCACAACACCCATCATTCACTTCATCAAAACCTGTTCATGTACCCACAACAAAAACACCAAAATCAATGATATGCTTATAAAAATGTCTTAGTGATTTGTTATAAACAGAATTTAAAATATGAATTATGTTATTTATATTCATTACATAAATTACTTGTTATATTTTAAATTTGGGTTAATACCATCTTTGGTTAAGTTTGCCCTCATTTTGGTCGACCCCTCAAGTTTCAAATAATTGATTTTGGTCTGTGTAGGGGCAACATTGTTTAGGTTTTTATTGAGTTATAGGGATTAATGTTTTAAATAAAATGAAACTTGAGAGACTAAAATCAAAATGAGGGTAAACTTGAAGGATCAAAGATTATATTAACCCTTTAAATTTTGTGATTAAATCAGTATATTATAAGAGCTAGTTGAGGGGATGTTTTGGTTCTATATGTTTGACCACAATGCTCTTCATTTCTCATATTTGTTATTTTCTATCTTTATTGATTGCAGATATTAATGTGTGCAATCAATGGGATATTTTTCAAACACAAGTAATTTAGGAAATCCAACATCCATTATTTACGAATGACTATTTCCTCCGGTCCTGAATATAAGTCATTTGTAACTAGGTCATATGTACACATGAAATAGTTAAAAATATTAAATTTGTCATAAAATTCAGACAGTTTTCAATATTATAATTATTAAGTACACTAAACTTTAACATCATATTAATTTCTACCATCTCACTACTCTTATTAAATATGGTTGTATATGGAAAAAAAAAAATTTAAGACTCCTTACAACTATCAAATGCCTTACAACAAAGGATTAAGAACACCTAGAAGATGTCCTGTGTATGGGACTGGAGGGATTAACTTAACTAATTTTACTTTATGTTATGATCAAATGGAGTAATTTACGACAAATAGATTAGGAATCAAAAGAGTAACACACACACCCGCAATAATGTGAAAAAGCAAAGAGCAAAATGAGTACTAACCATATTTATGAGGGGCTTGGATCATATCAGCCAAAGGGCCATAAATGTCAACGTAGTAGAAATTAGCTGAAGAATTAGAGAAACGGTGTTGCATTAATTGTAATTCATGTTGAAGCATTTTGTTGTAATCTCTTGCCACTGATGAATACTCATCAATGCAGCCTCTTTCCACGTCAAAGCTGTTCAAAGTGATCATAACTGGCAAGCATCCCACTGGAGGAAGCCCAACCACTGCTATTTCTCTAGCTCCCTCTTCCCACAATTCCTACATAATATCATTAATATCATTTAATATAAAATACTCCATGTATTCCTATTTATAAGAATCCAATAATTGAATTATACGGTTTAAGAAAACGGTTAAAATTAGTTAAAAATAATAAATATGCCTTAAATAAACTTTTCCCCCCAAGTGTGCCCTTATTTATAAGGGGTCAATTAAGAGAAAGAAAATAGAACAATAATGATGGAAAGTAGGAAAGAGAATGTAATATGAGAAAAAGATGAGGGACTAAAATGGAAAAAACTAATTAAATGTTGAGACAATTCTTGTCAGGTTCCTGTAAAAAGAACTAAGATAATTTAAATTTTGGACTTTTATTAAATGGACAAAAGGGAGTACATATCCAACCCATCATAATGTTTTAATACTATAAATAATGACATTTATATAAATATAAATAGTACACGAGTGTTAATAAAGTGTTTTTTTAAAATAATTTTTCCAACAGTATTGAGCAAAATCGCTTAAAATAAACCAATCTAAATAAGCACAACACCTCATTTAAAACTTTGTTTAATGCAGTCAAATTAACTCAACGGCATGTCATGATGTCAAGAAAAGATTTGCTCCCTCCAATTCTTTTTGTAAACAATTTTTTTTGATTGCTTAAAATGAACTAACGGTTAATATTAGTTAAAAATAATAAATATGTTTAAAATTTCATTTTTCCCCAAATACGCCCCTATTCATGAAAAGAGCATAGAAGAGAGAACGAATAAAAGAGAATGATTATAAAACATGAGAGAGAATGGGTCATAAATGATTGAATGAAAAAGAATTGGTGGTTCATTAATACTCCCTTTGATCCTTATTATAAGACACAAATTAAAATGTATTCTTGGTTTTTTTTATAAGGCATTTGGAAGTTTCCAAAGAGTATTTAATTTATTTTTTTATGTCTTCCAATATGTAATAAGGGTAATAGGAGAGAGTAATAATTAATATAATATTTGAGTTTAATGTAATTAGTAAGGGTAATATTAGAAATCACTTAAATTTTAGGACAACTTTAATGCTTTTAACTTATTTTATTGGTTTTTGAAAATTGGTATAGTTGGTGCCTTAAAATAAGGATTAGAGAAAGTATAAAGACATATATATTTAATAGGGATAGAAAAGAAAAAAAGTACCACTCTGGTCTTATTTATAAGCCCATTTTAACTAAATCTCACATGTTAAGAGAGGTAATTAACTCATTGATTATAAGATAAATTTTCAACTATGCCCTCATTTATGAATGAATACTTTTCAACTCTTTATTCTTTATCTATCTTTAAATTATTTCTTCATTGGCACAATAAATAGGGGCAAAATTGTCACATTCTCATTTATTACACTGAAACTGGACTTATAAATAGGACCAAATTTTTTAGTAAAAAAGAACTTATAAATAGGACCAGAGTGGCAGTTTAAAGTTTGTGATACAGAAAAAATTGATCATATTAAAAAGGCTAACCCTAAGAAAGAGATAGTTACTTATAAATAAGGGGTATATTGTTAACTATACAAGTGCATAGATATGCTATATGAAGCTAGCAATTAGCATATAATAAAAGGAAAACAAATAATGATCAAATACGCAAGAACATTTGAAAGATAAGTGGGTCATTGTGCAATTTTAACTAGTATGAAATTAAATATTATGTTTTATCTAAACATCTCTTAATATATAGTTTATACTAAGTAACTTGGTGGTTTTATATATTTGCAGAGATTAAAAATGATAAGTTAAAATGTTGGGGAATTAATATAAAATCTTAAGGAAGGAATTTAATCACTAAAAAATCCGACAACAATTGAAGAGCATATAATAAAAAAGTTCACTATAGGAAATGACAATTTTTTTTTCCTTTTGTGTGGATTATCCAGTTTCCTAACCCGAACTCAAAACTTCTGATTAAGTTGATATAACCCCTTATCAGTTGAACCAAATGTTTTGTGGTAGAAATAGATATTTTCTCATAGTATGTGTGAAGTATGGAAGGATACGTGGCTTCACAGTGTGTACATATTGGCAAACACTATAATGGTCACGGATGTGTGAAATATTTATAACAAAAGTTATAAAAATTGAGTGAAATAATAGGAAAAATATTGCTATTTCCCCTTTGTGTGTATGTGTGTCGGCACATATAAATTGCAATCTTTAAGCGCCAACATTAATGGGTGGGGTGTGGTAGGGTCTTCAATGAGCTTACTGTACCTTTTTTTTTTTTTTTGCCAGCACAACGAGCTTACTTTACAGTCCATACCGACAATAACAAAACGTATGTACGTACTAATAAATATGTAGTCCCCTTCCTATATTATAATTTATAATGTTGCCCACACTATTTATTGATTTATTTGTTTATTGTTTTTCTAATTTGGTGTCTTAAATAATCTTTTAAATTAAGAATTCATTATGGGGTGTTCATTATGGTTATATATATGAGAAGCATTCTAAAAGATGCTTTCCCTATAAGGAATAACAATGCCTTGTCAAGAAGGAACAAGAAAATAAATAGCATAGGATACCAAGAAAAAATTTTGAGCTGATTTAAATAAAACAATACTATTTTTTTTTATTATTATACTTTTTTTTTTATTTTTTCTCTATAATTTAAAGCTTTAGAATTAAATTCTTGAAATTTATGGTTTTTTAAATTTATTTATTATTTTAAAAAATATTTTTGAATATTTGTTACACATGATAAATATGACAAAAATTTACTAAATTATCATGACTACATTAGAAACTATTTAGATTACAAAGAATTAATTATAAATTTTTTAATTACAATACTGAATTCAAAATTAATTAGAAGGATTAAAAGATAATTTTCTATTAAATCATTATACATATTTCAGTTTTTATACCCTGTTAATTAAGCTAATAAAAAATTTCTTATAATAATAATTAACTAGCATCTTGTTTGATTCTTGCATCATCATCTTTTGAAAAAAATGACTTAAAATCAAAATGAAACACACCTAGTACATATATCAACAACAGTTAGATGATTGTTTCTAGATAATTAATTAAACTCAGATCACAGGGACTTCTCATGACCTTTCTCTCTTTTTCTCATGAAGCTTATTAAATCTTTTTTCATTTACTTGTTTCATCTGCTACTTGAAAATTAAGAATCTTCTTCAATCCCATATAACCTAATGATCATAATTCATGGACCTACATCAATATATATATATATATATATATAGGTATATAGTATGTGTGTGTGGGGAACCAAACCTGTGCGAAGGTTTTGAGTTGTTGAATCAAGAATTGCTGGTAGGTGAAGGCAGTGATGCTTTTTCTTCGGATTGGGTCCAAAAAATAAAAGATGAAATCATTTGTTGCTGCGCTGATCAGAAATGCTGACTTATTAATGTGATTTTCTCTTCTTTCTCTTCCAACCACACCCTCTAATCTCTTCTTGTATTCTCTGAAATATTGCAGTTGCTTTGGCATTGAGATTACATTCTGAAATAATTAACCACAGAAAGAAAAAAGTTATTCACACAGTCACTTTTATGTCAAAGTGATGAGTCTAGTACTTATTGTGGTCAGAATAGGCCTCATAGCTTAAACATTTATAAAGATACTTACAAATTATTAGCTAACAATATCTTTTAATGAGATTTAATTGCATTTGGTTTTGTGGGATATCAGTCCTTTTTTTTTTTTTTGATTACAACAGGCGGGTTCGAACCCGATAGGGGAGGGGGGAAGGGAGTGCCTAAGTGCACTCCAGTGACCATGCGGCCTAATGGCGCTGGTCACTGGAGTGCACTTATCAGTCTTTTATTAACTATATACCCTCCCTGATGTTAAATGTAAGAGCTAGTGAGATAACTAATTTGTAAATATTGAGAATATTAATTAGTTAAGTTAGTTATTTATAAAAAATAAGAGTATTAATTTTCTCGAAATACCCCTTTTAATCATTTACATTACAAATCATTCCAATAATAAAAAAATCTCTTTAATATGTACAATCAATAGTTAGAGTTTACGGAAAAATTATACATTTAGAAGATAAAATAGGGCGAGATATCAAATTTAGGAATACCAATAACTCTTACTTTTATGATTAGAAGGAATATTAACTAACTAAGCCAGCATTCATTTGTATTTCTATGGAAAATAATTAGTATAGTTATGTTATTTAATTTGAAACCTGTTTTTTATATATGCAAGAGTGCGTTCACTGTCAGTACCATGAAAAAACATTCAAAGATATGAGGAGAGAAAGAGAATTTGAGAGAGAGGGAGAGAGAGGGAAAATACTGAGAGAGCTGAGGTTTGAGGGTCAAAACCAGAACCAGCAGAAGCAAAACTAACTCCACTCAAAAGCTCCTCCTTATCAAGCTTTGGGTCCAAGTAAGGTGGCATAAACTCTTTCTTAAACCCTGCATAAGAAGCTGCACAACACACACACCCAGTTACACAAACCTATTCCAAACCACACACACAGTATATAACTCCCAAGGACCACATAATCTATCTCAAACTAAATAAGATCTTAAGTTTGAACCTTGTGGATATAGTTATAAATATAAGACCCAATTGACTCTTTTAATTTGGTAGATTAAGGAAACTAATTAAATTAATTACTTTAAAGTATTTATATTGATTGTTTTTCTCCTTACTAATTTATTTAATTTATAAATTGATATATAATTTAATCATATACAACACATGATATGATTAAATAATTTATTTAACTTCCTTAATTTTTCTAAAAAAAATTCAACTAGACCTTATATTTAAATCGGAGGTAGTATAAAAAATGGAATCGGGGTTTCTGCGGCCCCCAACTGCCATTACTCTAATTCGTTGATTACAAATCCAGCAGAAGGAATTCTACTACCAGGTGGAAGTCAAACAATATGTTGAACAGAATATTGGCAACAAATTATACTTAAGGCCACATCTGAGAATTCCAGTATCTAGATTTGCAATCAACGGCTGCTGACATGGGGCAGCAGACACCGGATTCCATTACAAATAATCATACACAGAGAGATGATTCACTCTCATTTTAGACATTTCTGTAGTAACATGTACCAGACAGCGACAGAGAGAGGCAAATAGTGATATATATATGAAAAGTTGGATATATATACCAATGAAATCAGTGGCAAGTTTGGCATTGGTGAATCTTCCCGAGGGAACATGATCGGGCATGTCACGACCATAAGGAGGGAAATTGCTCTTTAAAGGAGTGTTGGAGATGTAGTTGTTGTTTCCTGGGTCAACTGTGGAGTCTCCAAATACGTAAAAACCTGCGTCTGACGCCGACACATTATTCTTGTTGCTTGAAACTAATTTCGCCATCAAACATAGCTGCAGCCAAACAATGACAAGTTTCTCTACAAGAGAAAGCAAAACATGCGAATCTTCACAGGTTCTCCTCATGTTTCTCTCAATATGTTGTTGTTGTGTTCTTCAGCAGCTGCTAAGAATAAATGTACTCAGTTCATATGGGTGCGTCTGAAAGCTTTATAAAACGGCAATGTTACTGAAGTTTTCAGGACTTATATATATATATATATATATTGTGTATATGTGTACTGTGGACTTTATTCATCACAGTTCACAAGTAAAGTCCGGCTCATTAATGTCACTATAAAATATCGACTTGACTTCTGCTATCCTCTCTGCCATCCCATTATTATTGGGCTTGATTTCTATATGTAGTCTCTCTCACCCTTTAATTCTTTTTCTGAAACGTGTTTTTTAATATGGTTATCTCAATGGATCATATTCGAGTATTAGCAGAGTCAATTTAAGAATAGCTAGCTCTTCCAAAAACATCTCTCAACCTTATTGTTTTTAAAAATAAAGTGCGTGCATGTAAAAAAAACAAAAAAAGAACAAATTTGCGATATCACTATTTTGTTGCAAATTTTATCAGCAAATTTATAGAGTTGGATTGATAAAAAATCCATAGGGTTATACTATTCTCAAATCACATATCATAATCATGTGTGCACACATCGGTGTTTTTTGTTTTTTGTTTTATTTAATCAAGGACATAACCCTTATAAAGTTTAGAGCGTAAAGGCTCAATAATTACACTTCTTAAGATTGAACTTTGTGTTTTCCTCTTTATAGGGAGAGACTGCTTACTAGTTACTAAATCAACTAATAGTTTGATGGTGAACACATGGCTCTTTTTAAGCTCATTAATGCATTTTTCTTTTTAAATTTGTATTTTCAATCTTTCTTCATTAGGTTTTTGTGAAATTTTGCTCTTACTTATTTAATTATTTAATATTTCTATTTCAACAAAGCATGAATGTCAAATAAATGAATATATTTTCAGAAAAATTTTAAATTATTATATCTCTTATATGCAAAGAAAAAATCCCTATTCGACGAAAAAAGGATTTAAATGATTCAAATGTTAACTTTTTTCTTGGTACAAGTCAAATGTTAACTTTTGTTTTTTTATTTGTTGATAAAATTATTGGTTTTAATTAATTTGCCAATTAAAATTGTTACACCACATTTTAATACTTTCAAAACAAAGGATATTAAATAAAATTCAGCCCTCTAATTATTTTTCAGTTGTAGAACCCTCTAAAATTTCATGATTCAAAGTAAGTATGAGTAGTTGGCCGAAAAAAAAGAAAACGTATGAGTACACTTTCTGCATTTAATAAATAAATGTATAATGTGAATAACAATTTTCTGAGTGTGATTTTCGTAAAATTTACTATAGTCTCAAATTAATAGCGTTCTTTTAGTTTTTAAACAGCCGCAATAATTAAATGTGTCTAAAATAGAACACTTAAATAACTTTAGGAAAACAAGATTACTTCATAATTCTTTTTAAGTAAGGTCAGCTTTTTAATCAGGACCAAAATAATTAATAGTGAGATATATATGATTTTGTTATTGGTCCATTTCAAATATGAATTTAGGGTAAACTAAATATCTTCTCTTACTTGCCACAAATTCTACAACTACCTCGGTATTGTTTTAGTAAATATTTAATAAGGTGGGTGAAATATCACATTCATATTATGAATAGGAATTCATACCATCTTACATAATTTGGTTAACAAATGGCATGGAAATGGATCTAACTCAAACTTCGCTGGAGAAAAGAAGAAGAAATAACTCAAACTTCATCAGTATGCATGTGATGGACGTATATATATTTTGGCCACATATCATGATTAGGGGAATATTAATTTCACAGTCCTTATAGCTTCGCTTGATTTTTAATCAAGCTATTGTAATTTTTTTTATTGAGTATTTACAGTTTTTTCATTTATAGGCATTAGTTCCTATATTTATAATCTATTAATTAGGATTGATGTGGATGCTGACTAAGTTTCTATGTAAGTTGTAGCAAAATACAAAATATAAAAGAGGTTTTTTATAAAATAAAATGATGAAATAAAATTTATTTATTATCAACATAAAAATAAAAAATTATCATATTCATAAGCGTCTCTTTGCACTTATATACAATCTATAATTTGGTTGATTTTAACGTATTCAAATCCACTTGACAAAATTAATTTAGGCGTATGTCAAGTGAGCCACATCATCATCAACTACGTACTAATGTTTTCTCTACCAAATTAACAAATTACAAGGATCAGACAAATACCTATAATTGAAGAAACTATAAGACCCAATAAGAAAAGAAAACTTACAAGAACGTAATTGAAAATGAGATAAAACTATAGGGATTTGTACATTAATTTTGCATGAAATTATTGTTTATTTTATGAGAGAGCCTTATGTTAATCATGCAGAGTTCATACCGAACCTAAAATAACTTTAAGCAATGCAAAGAGAAAGATAGAACAGAAAAAACTTAGCCCAATTAAAAAAAACAGTTAATTAGTGATCCATCACTAAATCTTGTCACTAATCCACTATTTTTTTTTAGCAATTATGATATAGCAATTTCCTTTTTTATTTCTCTGTCTCATTTAAAGTTCTAAGATATTTTTCCCCATTTCCCAATATACATATGCTAATGCTATTTTTTTAAAAAAGAAAACCATGTGTCAATATAAGAGAGAATAAGAAGTTTTTTTTTTTCCATACATAACAAGACACAATAGTTAAACTTAAGAATCTAAAAACTATTCAAATTAATTAACTTAAAACTTTCTTCATAAGAACAACATTTTAGCTGTCAATCTTTTATCAATTTGGCTAGCCAGATTTATTATATTCTTGAAACAAATCATTCACCTAATCAGGATAATATCAACAATTGCATATGCATGAATAATATAGCTCTGTAAAGTCCAAACCATGGAGTTGGAGTTACTTTTATAAGAAGCATTCACTTGCAATCACACTTATTTTCTTCTCAGATTGAGCTTCCCTTTTGTTGAAATTAATATATGTTTGAGGCTACTCCTAAGTATAGCGCAGCGTTTGAATTTTGTTAAATTAATTAGAGCAACCTACAGAAAATTAGGATTCCTTTGAAGCAAAACATTTTGATCATATGCGTCACAATCTCTTGCAGCAACAAGTAGACTTATATTTTTTGGGCAACCAATAAGTAGGCTTATAGCTAGATTGACAACTGACACACGAAATGTATGATTCTTTGATTAATTAATTAATTACTACTGAATCAAGAAATTAATACTCGACTAATTATAGGGACTTTCGTAATTAATAGTAGTTTGCCCAACTTCAAGCATTTAATATGGTCTATCATTCTGGTTGTCTTTTTTTCTTGTCTTGCTTGTCACAACATTAATATATTATCAAACTATCGAAGTAATGGTACTATTTTAGAGGCAATTAATTGTAAAGAAGCCATAACACATATTCGGTATAATTCTTTTTACAAAATGCAAATAACTGAATTATGTAGATAAATAAAGTTGGTTAAAATTAATCCATCTTATTCTTAATACCAGTGTTGAAACATACAGGCATCACAACGCATCATGTTATCCATGAATTTTCTCTTAAATGAAAAGTGTCCATGTTGTGAGATTGCCTATGAAGAACTACCGTTAACTTATATGCAATGCTAAGGGTTATCATCCCATTATTCTTTTATGCTCCCATCACTAAATTATCCTTATTGTATCTTCCTTCTGTTAAGGAAATATTCTGTCATTAGTATTAGATCAATTAGCATAAATAACAGGATTGATTGACTGTTAAGATTCCCTCATTTAGGAGCAATTAATATCTAGGCTCCTCACTCCTTGTATATATATTGTACCTTCCTTTGAATAGAATACACCCATTGCTAAGCATTCAAATCCTTGTATTACATGGTATTAGAGCCAATTGATCTCTGAAATTTGTTTTTTTGGCGGTACTATTTCAGCACTGTTGTGGGTACTGTTTCGGGGTTGTTCGGGTATTGTTTCGGTGGCTACTGTTCAGGTATTGTTCATCATCCTTTTTTTACTGTTCAGTTTTTTGACCCAATTTGGAGATTTTCTAGTCGATTGGACTTATCTGTTGTTGTTATTCGCTTCTGGATTAAATGGTTGACTCTAAGATCCCTGAAATGTTGCCCATGTCTACTAAGATTACTTTCTCACAATTGAATTGGACTAATTATAGTGATTGGAGAATCATTGTTAAGATATATATTATGATTATTGAGAAGGAAGAACATTTAACTAATGACCCTCCTAGTGACAAAGCAAAACTAGTCGCTTGGCAAAAAGCTGATGCTAGAATCTTGTTTCAAATTAGAAATTCTATTGAACCCCATATCTTGTCTTCAATGAGTCACTGTACTACTATTAAGGAAATACTGAATTATCTTGAATTTACGTTCTCTAATAAAGGAAGCTTTACTCAGATTAACAAAGTTTGTAAAGGTTTTTATCGCTCTCAGCAGTAGGGTCATCTATTAAAGGACTTCTTCTTGGATTATAAATACTTGTATGAGGAAATAAAAGTCCTCATGTCTCCACAAGCAAATCTTGTGACTCGCATTAAGAATATGGAGCTACAGGCCATCATCGGTTTTCTTGAAGCCCTTGATCCCTCTAATGAGACCATTCGCTCTTGTAATACTCCGAATTTTGAGACTTGGGGCTAGAGAATAAGCCTGAGATTAGTGGATTGCTAAACCCCGATTTAGCAAAATCCCAAATTGTGATTAAGGGTTAATGACTCCAAAAGTGGATGTCATTAGTGATAAATGAACCCTTTTGGAGAATATGATGTGAACTATGATTTGTATACGCTGTGAGCAATGTCGAAACCCTGTATTTAAGCTCAATTATGGATTAACATCTAAATTGACTTAAAATAGAGGGGATGGTGCATTGTGGAAGAAAAGAAATGATATGGTGTGTTTGGTGGTGATCCAAGTCGAATTACCATAATCAGGGGCAAAATGGTGAAGTTACCGACCAATTGGTCAGTTACCGAAGAGGAAACTCATTGGTAACTTCAAGATCAATGGTTGAGATTGATTTGTGTAGAAATCAAGGGGTGGAATCATGTGTGAGTTTGCCTATGTGAACTCATGATTGATGGAGCAAGAGGGTGACACTTGGCACAATTTGGACCCTTGGATCTTGGTCAATTTGTCAACTCTTCCCTCTCTCCTCTCCTCCCTTATTTGGACGTCCAAATGGTCAAATGACGGTCAAAAATCTGACCCTCTTCATCTTCTTCATCTCTCTCCTTAGCTTCCATGAACGCCCAAAGTGGAGGAGGAAAGAGAAATAATCAAGGTGAGATTTAGCTTGTTTATTGGCCTCTAATGTTCTAATCACCTTCTATAAAGTTGTTCATAGTGATGAGAGCTTCATCTCTATGGTTTTAGATTCTTGATTGGAGGTGTTTGAGAGCTTGACCAAAAGTGGAAAGATGGAGAATCAAACAATTGGTTTGGGAAAGAGGAAGAGGTGGGTATTTGAAGCCTTTTGATCTAAGTTTTGTGATTTGTGGATGAGTTTTGTGAATTGTGAATTGTTCCCTAATTTTGGTGGAATTTTGAAATGCATGAATTGTCATGTGTTTTGTGTTGAAAATGGTGTTTTGTTGTGTAATTTGGTCATTGGAATTGGTTTGGCATTGGAAATGGAAAAGTTGCAATGTTAGAGTTTGAAATGTGAAAATTATGTGACGTGTTGAGATTGCTGTAAAACATGTCAATATAATGTGAATTTGGTTGTTTTGGTATTTCCAATGGATTCCTTGTGAAAATTTGTGTGGAAATGATGTTTGGTATGAAAATGGAACCATTGGAAGCCAAATTGCAAAAACTGGAATTCTGTCTTTTGAAACTCTGTTCTGGACAGTCTGCTTGTGTTGCCGTTTTGAATAAGCAAATGATGTCAGAAAATTCTACAACTTTCCAATCTTGATGTTCACATCCCAAGCTTCAAAATGGACATATAAATTGTGTCATTTCGTTTTTTGAAATGGGATTTATGTTTGCCCAAAGTTTGAGGTCGAAACTGCATTTGATTCTGGAGCAGTATGGATATTTGTGTAATTCTGTATTTCTGTGGTTATGTGCAGCCTTGATTCATATTTTTCCTATGAAGAGAACTTGAATGGCTTTCATTTTGCTTTAGAATCATCTCATTTCAATTTTTTTAGAATTAGTTATGAATTTTCGAAGTTACCTTGGCTGTAGCAGAAAATCTTGGCTGCAACGCAAATGTTTCTGTGCACGTTTTGGCCCTAGCTAGAAATTCTTGGCTGCAGCCAAAAACCTTCTGTGCACATTTTGGCTGCAGCCAACCCCCATTTTCAGTACTTGGTGATTTTGAAAAGTGATTTCCAACCTAGTACTTCCCAATCCTTTAGGCTTTCATTGAGCTTATTATAGCTACCTAAGGGTTGTGAATGGTAACCAACTTTAAGTGATATGGAAGTAAGGATTTGGAATCAAGATTGACCCTATGTCCTTGATTTGGTTATAGGGTTGGATATTCGCTTTGATCGTGAGTAAGCGGTGTTGGAGCTTACGTGGAAAGAACAAGTGTAGGGAACCTACCTCTCTTGCATGCTTTGATATTTGTATTTGTGTATTGATGCATGCATTGCTTTGCTGGATTACGTGAAACATGTATGAATGATTGTAGCTCTGTTTCTAGTCATGCTATGGCCATGAGTATGTTGTTGAAACATTGAGCACGCAGATATGTCATTGTGTGAACATGAGTTATGTATTGCAAGCATGTCATGCATTAAACACATATCATACATGCATATAGGTATCTGTTTCCTACTGAGATTCTCTCGAATCTCACCCTCCTCTACCAACATTTTAGACAGGGTAGGTGGATCGAGGATGGAGCAAGCAGTCAAGGGTGACGGGACTCATTCAGGTTGTAATCTTTTGATAGTTGGTTATCATAATTGGGATGATTTGTATTCGTATTTGGATATGAGTTGTATATATTGTGGAATGTATATTTAGTTATATGTTGAATGAGAATATTTGATTATGTATTTGGAATGAGCATTTGGGTATTTGTATTTGTACTTGAGGAAAATTGTGTAATCCCCATTCGAAGAATTGTAAAGGGGGGATGTGCCCTATGAATTCTATGTAAAGGTATGAACCCGAGAGTTGCCGGGATGATATTGTTGTACACTCTGATATTTGTATAAATGTGATATTCCGCGTGATGTGATTATATTCAAAATTGAATATGAGACCAGGTTAATTAGATTTCGAAACGTATTTGTGAAAACCCCGTCTGGTAGATGGGTTTGTAAATGTTATTTAATTGTTATTGGTATCTATTTCACTTTAATCACATATTTCGGATATAATTACGGAAGGGGGTTACAGCTCTCATATTCTATCTAGTCAGGAGCTTTCATCCTTTGAAGATGTGTTCGCATGAGTCCTTTACACTGATGGTGTGACTCGTCCATCTGTGGATTCAAATATGAGTGCTTTGGCCGGTTGGCATCCCTTTACAATAGGAATTATGGCTCTAAGCAAGGTTCCAATGCCCCACACATGACTTCTGACAGTATTATCTATAATTATTGTAAGGAACCTGGTCATATCAAGAAAAATTGTCAAAAATTACAGAACAAATAGTAGTGTGATCATCAATATGGCTCTACTCATATTGCCCGGATCTCTGATCCGTCTGCCCCTGGTTCACAATCTGTCACATCCTTATCTACAGGTACTCTGCCTTCTGGTCTTGCTACCACTTCCTCGAAGTGGGTCATTGATTTTGGTACTACTGGTCATATGACAAGTAACCATCATTTATTTTTATCGTATGCCACTTATGCTAACCCATCTTCCATCTTTGTTGTCAATGGTTCCCCCGTCTATGTAGTTGGATCAGGCACTATTAACCCCACCCCCTCTATTTTGTTATCTTTTGTTCTTGATATTCCTGATATCACCTTTAATCTTCTATCTCTTGGTAAACTGACTCATCATTTGAACTATTTCATCTAACTATTTCTTGACCATTATTTGATCCAGGATCTGTCGACAAAGCATATTATTGGTAGAGGCTATGAATCTTGTGGACACTACATTTTGGATGATTAGGCGCCGCATTCTATTGCATGTTCTGGTGGGTCATCTCCCTTTGAAGTTCATTGTCGTCTAGGTTATGTGTCAATTTTGACTCTAAAGAGGTTATATCCTTAGTTTTCTTCTGTGTCTGCTTTGGATTGTGAGTCGTGTCAGTTTGCCAAACACCATCATGTTCATTTGGCACCTTAAGTCAATAAATAGGCAATAAATGGGCCGCGTCCCCCTTTGATTTAGTACATTCTGATGTTTGAGGTCTTTGTTCAGTTTTCTCTCGGACTGGTTATCATTATTTTGTCACTTTTGTTGATGATTTTTCCCGAACAACTTGGATTTATTTAATCAAACAACACTATGAATTGTTTACTCATTTTCAAAACTTCTGTGCTGAAATTCAAACTTAGTTCAATACTGTTGTGAAAATCCTTCAGAGCGATAATGCGAAAGAATATTTTTTCACCCCTTTTACTGATTACATGCATATTCATGGTATCCTTCCCCAATCCTCATGTGTCGATAGCCCTACTCAAAATGGTGTTACCGAAAGAAAGAATCACCATCTTTTAGAAACTGCTCGAGCTCTTATGTTTCATTCTAGCATTCCTACACCCTTTTGTGCTGATGCCGTATCTACTGCCTATTTTCTCATCAATCGTATACCTTCGGCTGTTCTTAGTAGTTACATTCCCTATTCTGTTTTGTTCCCCATTATTAAGCTCTTCCCTATTGATCCAAAAATTTTTGGCTGTGTTTGTTTTGATCGGGATGTTAGTCCAAGTGTCAGTATACTCAATCCCAAGTCTTTAAAGTGTGTCTTCCTTGGCTATTCTAGCGTCCATAAAGGTTATTGGTGTTACTTTCCTAATTTTCGTTGTTATCTTGTGTCTACTGATGTCCCCTTTCATAAGTCCTCTTCTTTCTTCAAGTCTTTAGTCTTATCTGAGTCTCCTTATGTCATTGATACGACGGATGATTTCTTGGTTTATCATGTCCCACCAGTTCGGGTTGCTATTTTGATTCCTAATATCATCTCTAAGATTGATTTAGCCAATTTTACGCCTCTGTCAGTAGATGATTTGTCGTCAAATTTTGTTACTGTGACCCTAGACCCTCCCATTCCTACCCCTGATACAGTTATGCCTGATTCTACCATTGACATATATAATGACCTCTCTTTTGCCCTCAATAAAGGTACCCGCCCCCATTGTGCTCCTAAACGCTATGCTGACTACATATATCCTATCTTCGACTTTGTGTCCTACCAGCAGTTATCTCCTATTTCCTCTTCTCTTGTGGCCACCCTTGAGTCCATCTCTTCTCCCACCACCCTTTACTAAGCCTTAGCCCACCCTGGTTGGCATGCTACGATGGAAGAAGAAATGGTGGCCCTTGACAAGGATGGTACCTAGACTCTTGTTAATCTAGCTTATGGGAAGAAGGCTATTGGGTGTAAATAGGTGTTTTTAGTTAAAACTAAGGCTGATGGTTCCTTGGAACGGTTGAAGGCTTGGCTTATTGCCGAAGGGTATGCTCAAACTTATGGCATTAATTACTTTGAGACTTTCTCCCCTGTCGCTAGACTCACTTCCGTTCATCTTCTTGTCTCTCTGGCTGCCACCTATCATTGGTCTTTGTATCAGTTGGATGTTAAGAATGGCTTTTTGAATAATGACCTCCTTGAGGAAGTTTATATGGAGCAACCTCTGAGTTTTGCTGCTCAAGGGGAGTGTGGGAAAGTGTGCTATCTCTGAAAGTCGTTATATGGTCTGAAATAAAGTCCGCGTGCTTGGTTTGATCGATTTTGTAATATGGTTCAGAAGTTCATATTGAACTAAAGTAAGAGTGATCATTCTATGTTCTATCAGTAGTTCAATGCAGGCATAATTCTTTTGGTTGTATATGTTGATGACATTGTGATTACTGGGAGTAGCACTTTTGGCATTTTAAAGCTTAAAGTCTTTCTTAACTTTCACTTTTAGACAAAAGACTTAGGACCATTAAAGTACTTTCTAGGTATTGAAGTTATGAGACACAATAAAGGCATTCTGTTGACTCAGAGAAAGTATGCTCTCGACCTCTTGAAGGAAACTGGGAAGCTTGGAGCTGTACCAAGTAGCTTTCTCATGATTCCAAATCCATTCCTGGACTTGAATGATAGTAAGTTTGATAAACTTCCTGCTGACTTGAAAGCGAAGATTGATCTAGAGAAACTGAAGCCATTTGCATTTCCTGAGAGATATAGAAGACTTGTTGGAAAGCTGAATTATTTGACAGTGACTCGTCTCGATATAACCTTCTCAATTAGTATACTTAGTCAATTCTGGCTCTCAGATAGTGGCACAATAGGAAGCCTTAGAACATGTCTTACATTATTTGAAAGGCTCCCTTGGTCAGGGCATCTTCTATTCAGATTACGGACACACTAAGGCCACGAGACAATCTAATACGGGTTACTATGTGTTTGTTAGTGGCAACTTGATATCTTGTAGGAGTAAGAAACAAGAGGTTGTATCTAAATCAAGCGCAGAGGTAGAATACATACCTATGCCACAATCAGTACAAGAAGTGTATCGGTACTTCAGCTCACGAAGGAAATTGGCATTGTCACGACATTACTGTGAAGCTTTAGTGTGACAACAAAGCATACTTCATATAGCATCAAATTCTGTGTTCCATGAGTGCACGAAGGATAGGTGTGGGCAAAATCAAACCAAAACTGAAGACCGAATCAAACCGAATCAATTTTGGTCTTTTCGGTTCGGTTTTTTGTGTGTTCGGTGTATATTCGGATTTTTATTCAGTTTTTTGCAGTGTTACGGTTCGGTTCGGTTTGGTTTCTTTAAAAAAAATTCAGTTTAAACCGAAAAACTGAAAATAGTAATACACCACCAATGACCAGTCTATATGATCTGCTTCAGTGTTTCCTACAGTTTTTCAATTTTTCCTTATTTTATTTTTTGCTTAAACCTTATATTTACAAATAGGCAAATACGGTGATCGGTTCCAATTATTAGAATCTAACCTAAGCGACTATTTAGCTAAGCCCTAATTCAGTCGCTCCTCCTCCATCTCTTGCGACTTGTAGCCTCCTTGGCTCCCTCAATTGCAGACGCATGCCTTATTCATCTATCTCATTCTCATCACTCTGTTCTTGCCGTCATCCACTAATTAATCTTCAGTTCACTGCAAGTTTGCTACTCTGCCATAAACTCTATTCAACCCCTAACACTAAGTCTGCTTTACAACTCTAGTTTGAACCCTGTTCTTGGTCTCATACTGGAAGTCTGAAACTCTGCTGGGACTACGAGTCTACGACTTTGAGTTGTCTCTCTCCTTATTCTGGTAGGTAGTCTTTTGATCCCTTTAAATCTTTAATAATAAGCCTTGCGATATGTGATGTATATATAAAAGTTGAGTGGAAATAGACAAAAGGTAAATTGTTTTTATATGAGGATAGATGACTGTATGAGGGACATCGGCATGTGCTTGTCAAAGCTTTGTAGTCTTGTAGATAAATGGTCCCCCAATGACTTTTACTTGTGAAGGCTTTTAATAAAAGCTATTATGGCTTTATAGTACAAGTAAAGGTTTTTATGGCTTTATAGGGAAAGGTGTAATATCCCAATTTTTGATTAAGGGATAATCATGATTATTATGGATAATTATGAATTTAATTGGAATTATTATGTGTTTTGTGGCTATTTTCATTAATATGTCATAATTAGTGAAAAATTGGAAGAATGGAATTATTGGCCATGAAGTGGTAATTAATGGGGAAATTAATTACTAACTAAGAGAAAATGAGATGTGTGATTAAAATGGCTAATGGAGAGATTAGATAAGTTAATTGGTGACTTTTTTTGGTGTAAGCCAATGGCATGTGGACATATGTCAAGATGAGAGAGGTTAAGAAAGTCAAATGGGATAAAACAATTATTTCTCTCTCCTCTCTTCTCTCTCTTTCGGCTGGAGGCATAGGGAGGGAGTAGAGTGTCATCATTTTCTTCCTCTTCCTCACTCCATCTCTCATATCTTTTCTCTCCAAATTCGTGCTGCCATTGTTGAAGGCAAGGGAAGGAAGAAAGCTTGATCTTTGGGTAAGTAAATGCCCTCCATTGCTCAAGTTCCTTTCATAAATGTTGATCCTTGAGTGATGGGCTTCATTTTGGTGTGTATAGTTTGGCCATTTAGTGCTGATTTGTGCCACACGAAAATCTGATTGTTGGTGAATCAAGAACTTTCTTTGGAGAAGTTGATAAGGTGAGTGAAACTAATCTATCTATCTAAGTTTCATGCCATTTGAAGTAGTTTATAAATTCTGGAAATTTTGGCTTGAATCCGAAAATTGAATGCCACTATTCATTTGGTATGTTTTTGGCATGAGAATGGTGTTTTGGAATGAGTTTAGGATAGATAGATTGATTAGGGGTTGAAATGTGAAGTTTGGTTGAGATTGGTGTCTTGTTGAAATTATTGCCCAAAACCTAAAACATGATAATGGAGTAGGATTTTGATGATTCTGAGGATTCCATTGAGTTTATTGGGTGTTTTTGTGTGGGAATGGCTTTGGGTTAAGTGTTGTGTCCATAGGAATCAATTGGGAAAGTGTTGGGGGAAAATGCCTCTGTTTCTGCGTTTCTGCGTTTCTGCATTCTGATAGATTCACTAGAGCATGGATGGGTGTGCTCGAGTGCAGGATGAATATCACCCGAGCACAGGATGATCATGCTCGAGTGATGTGAGTGTTTTCCCTTTTCTGCTTGAGTGATAGTTGGGGTTCTTTGAAGGAATCTCGAGTGCGCTCCTTTGTGCTCGAGTAAGGGAAGAGCGTGCTGAGTGAGCTTAGGTCTGCTCGAGTGATGAGTGTATTTAACACCAAAGGACTTGCTTCTCGGGTTGTCACTCGAGGGTAAGTGCACGAGTGTGCCTTCTCACTCGCGAATATGGGTATCGTGCTCGAGTGAGCCGTGTGTGCTCGAGTGCAGTGAGCCATTTGGGCTACTGCCATTTCTCTTGTGCTCTCGGGCATGTGCTTTCTGTCCTCACTTCCTTATGCTTAGGTGATTTCCGTACCAGTGCTCGAGTGAGGGCATTTGTGCTCGAGTGAGCCTGTTTCTGAAAACTTCTTTGTGCTCTCGAGTGTTCACTCGCTGCCTCTCACTCTCTTGTGCCCGAGTGATGTCTGTACCATCACTCGAGTGAAAGCCGTTTTCACTCGAGTGTCCGTACATCAACACTCGAGCATGGTCATCTCTGCTCGAGTGAAATAGTATAAAATCTCAGTTTTGTGCTTCCAAAAGGGGATCTTTGGGATAGTTCTTCCTACCCTTTAGGAGTTTTATTAGGGGTATTTAATGACTCCAAAACAGCAATAATGATAACCAATTAAGTATTATGAAGTGAACTAAGTCTTGGAATAAGAGTATAACTCTTCGTCACTTATTATGAATATAGGATTTGATATTTGCCCGACGCGGGAGAGACCGGTGCCAAGGAACGCCCGGAAGAACTCAGGTAGTGACTTTTCTCTCATATTTTGTATGATGTTTTGGTATGCATAATTATCATTGAACTTGTGAACTGTGTACCATGGTCCATTACGGCGTGAGCACTTCAGCGTGAGCCGTATAGGGAGTGACAGTGGTCATCTCTAGGTCGGCCGTTGAACTGCCGTCATAATCGACATGGATCTTTGTGAATCCGACCCGTGGGGCGGTGTTTGTGAAACCAGCCGTAGGCTGTGTATATCTTGCCTGTATGGCTTGCGTTATGATATGCTTTATATGGATCCCAGCTGTGGTGAATTATACTGTGTTGATTGTTGTGATGCAATACAGTGCGAGCAATTCAGCGTGAGCAATCGTCAGGGATGACATGTGTCATACTAACCATTGCCGTTGAACTGCCGTTGTAGTTGCTTGTTTGGATAATGATTTGATTTCATGCCTTACTATTGCACATTATATGATTGATTTGACACTACGGGGATTCTTTAGAATCTCACTCTCCCAAAATTAAACATTTTAGACAGGGCTGAAGAATCTAAGGGAAAGCGGGCGACGAAGAGCAGTTAGAACTCCTGTTTAGGAGTATATTTTGGATACTGGTTATCATTGGATACCTCTTGGGATATTTTTGGTAGAAACAATTGTATGTAGTAGGTTTTGTGCAATCCCCAAGTTAAGGGTAATGAATTGTTGGCTTTGTGCCTTTGTAAATCCCTTATTTAATGAATTGAACCCGAGTGTGTAGGGAATTTATGCTGTACTCTGATATGTATGAATGAAACCAACCGGTAGAGGTCATTTTGTATTGAAATGTGAACGTGAGACCATTATCTAACATATTTGGTAAAGATTTTTGTGAACCCTGATTTGGGAAGATTGACTTTGTTTAAGTCCCAAAATCTATTACGGTCTCTAATTCCACATCAGTTACGCTTTTACGAACTAATCTCGGCCTTAATCGTGAAGGGGGTTACAAAAGGTGTTCATATATAGATATATTTATCCTCTTGATTCTTTTTGTATACTCACGTATTCAAAAAAGTAGACTAATTTGGCTGAATTTTTGGGATTATTAAGTGATTATGGGTCTCATTTGGTTTTGACTTATGATAAGATTGTTTTGCATAAAGATTATTATGGGATATACTACTGAAACATTAATTATTATTTTTATTATCAATTTATCATCATTAAAAATAATTAATTTTCATTTCTATTTCATACAGAATAAGGAGCTTGGAAATTAAAACTTGGAAAAATGATAAGGAGTTTGAAACTTAAAACTTAACTCACTATTGTATGGCCCTATAGAGTCTATCTTATTTCATATTTGTATATCTGTTTCCTATTTTCAGAGCATTAATTACATACTAGAATTAGTATTTTATATGGTGCTAGTTGAGAATCATTTATTCAATTCATCACAGTGTTGAAGTGAATTAATTTGCATATAATATGATTATGCAGCAACTATACTTTTTCAAGGTTGGGAACTATGGCTGACCAAACAACTGGAGTGGGCAACAACACTCAAATAGATGCTGAGAATAATCAGCCTTCAACAACTGGGATTGGAAAAAGAAAAGCTATAAAGCCAAGATTAAAGGTTTGGGAACACTTCACTAGATTTGTGAATTATGCTGGTGAAGTTAGAGGTAAGTGTATTTACTGTGGAAAAGATTATGCATGTGATTCAAAACTGAATGGAACTACATCGCTTAACAACCATATGAAAAATTGTAAAGAGAGGCCCCCTCCTGAAGAACTTAACCAAGCTCAGTTACATTTCAATGTAGATGATAAAATGGGTCTTGCTAATTGGAAATTTGATTAGGATATTGTTAGGAAAGCCTTGGCATGCATGATAATTATTGATGAATCACCTTTTAAGTTTGTTGAGCGACTGGGTTTAAGAAATTTGTGTTGTCTGCTTAACCTAAATTTAAAATTTCATCTAGATGGACAGTAGCTTGAGACTGTTTTGAAATTTATATGGACGAAAAGATTAAATTTAAAGACTATTTGAGTAGTAAGAAACAAAGAATTTGCCTTACTACAGATACTTGGACTTCTATTCAAAGAATAAATTATGTGTCACTGCTTATTTCATAGATGATACATGGACTATGAGAAAGAGGATCTTGAATTTTATCCCTATTTCTAGTCATAAGGGAGTTGATATTGGAATGGAACTTGAAAAATGTTTACTTGAATGGGGAATGGAAAGAGTATTGACAATTACTGTGGCCAATGCTAGTTCTAATAATGTGGCATGCCAACATTTGAAAGATAAAATCACAAATTGGGGCTATTCAATTATGAAATGCAAGTTCTTGCATGTGAGATGTGTTGCACACATAATCAATTTAATTGTTACTGAAGGATTGAAAGAAATAGGGCATTTAGTGAAAAGAGTTAGAGAAGCAGTTTGCTTTATTAGGCAGCTGCCCCTTCAGATGAGAAAGTTTAAGGAGAGTTGTGAGGATAAAAAGATTCAAATAAGAAAATGTTATGTTTAGATGTCTTTACTAGGTGGAACTCTACTTACTTGATGTTGGAGACTACTCAACAATTTGAGGTAGCCTTTGAAAGGTATAAGGTTAAAGATCCTTTCTTTCAGTTTGATCTTCAAGGTGGAGGGGGGGTGCCTAATAGTGAGGATTGGAAGAAAGTTAAGGGGTTAACACTGTTATTGGGTCATTTTTATGAGCTTACTTAGCATATATTTGGCTCTTTATTTGTGACATCCAATAGTTTTTTCCAAGAAATTTATCAGTTATATCGCTTTTTGGGTGAGTGGAGGAAAATTGATGGTTTTGAGTTAGCAAACATAGCAGACAACATGAAAGAGAAGTATGATAAGTATTGGGGAGACCCTATGAAGATAAACAAACTTCTTTATATTGCTATTGTTCTTGATCCTTGATTTAAATTAGATTGGGTACAATTTGGTTTGTCTAAAATGTATACAGATGCAGTTGGTGAACAATTGGGGATGCAAATTAAAGAGGTTTTACTTTCTTTATATAATGAATACAATCAAGGTGTTTCTCCCTCAACACAACCTAAAAGGGAACAAGTATGTGTCACTCAAGTAGATTTTCATGGTGATGATAACCCTACTTCAAAAGTTAGAAAATTGCTTCATATGGAGAAGATATTATTCATGGATGCACGTCTTGGTGGGAGTATTAGCAAACAGAGGTTGATAGATACTTGAATGAACAAATTGAGGCTACAAATCATGATTTTTGATATTTTAGGTTAGTGGAAGGTAAATAGTCCTAGATTCCCCGTTCTTTCTCTAATAGCAAGAGATGTTTTGGCTTTGCCAATTTCCACAGTTGCTTTATAGTCTACATTCAGCACAGGAGGTCGAGTTCTAGATTCATTCAAGAGCTCTTTAAGTCCTAAAGTTGTGCTATCTTTAATTTGTGCTCAAGATTGGCTAAGGCAGTTGGTGTTATATGATGTAGAAGAAGGGGATGATGATATATAGAAGATAGAGTTCGGTAATATTTTACTTATTCTTCATAAATCAAAACTTTACAAGAATAATATTACATTAATACCTAGACTCCTCACTCCTTGTACGTTCCTGTTAATAGAATACACACAATTATAAGCATTCAGATCCTTGTATTACACGCTCTTTTTCAATTTTTTTTTATTTTCTCGTTATATGAACTATTAGATATTTGGTTACTTATACTTGAGGTGCAACTTTTAATTTTTCATGTTTGTTTGGCATAAGTAAAACAAAATGGCTCAGAATTAGGTAGCTGACATGGGGTAGCAGGGAAATGATTCACTCTCATTTCAGACATTTATATTGTAACATGTACTAGACACAGAGAGAGAGAGAGAGAGAGGGGGGCAAATAGTGATATATATATATATGAAAAGTTGGATATATATACCAATGTAATCAGTGGCAAGTTTGGCATTGGTGAATCTTCCAGAGGAAATATGGTCGGTTATGTCATGACCATAAGGAAGGAAATTGCTCTTTAAAGGAGTGTTGAAGATGTATTTGTTGTTTCTTGGGTCAATTGTGGAGTCTCTAAATACGTAAAATGTTGCGTCTGTCACCGACACATAATTTTTGTTGCTTGAAACTCATTTTGCCATCAAACATAGCTGCAGCCAAACAATGACAAGTTTATCTATAAGAGAAAGTAAAACATACGAATCTTCATAAGTTCTTATCATCATGTTCTTTAGTAATTGCTAAGAATAAATGAACTCAATTCATATGGGTGCATCTGAATGCTAAATAAAATGGCAATATTACTAAAGTTTTCAGGACATAAGATATATGTTGTTGAACTTTGGATTCAGGTCCACCCTTGATAGGCCAGACTATTTGATTAAGAAACAAGTAGCTTTATCAAATGAGAAAGAAATCAGCATTAATTATGGAATTGTTAATTGAGAAACATGCAATAGCATATTAGGAAATCATCAATTAATTTCCTAATTATTACTTAGAGGGCAAGTAGGAGCACACATAACTTCCTAATTAGTGGTCTCCATAGACCTCTATAAATAGGATGTGCCTCCCTCAGTTGAAATTTAACTCTACCAAAGAACTACCTAGTAATCTATCTTCTCTCCTACCATCTTTCTTATTCGGTGATTTGTTGTGCCAATGCTAATTAAGTTATACTTGTCTAATAATTGCGTGAGCATTGTTTTGTTTGAGTTATAGAGCATTGGTGTTTTAACCTAGATCTAAACATGGATCCGCCCCCAATACACAAGTGTTTTCTCTCTCATAAGTTTCTTTTCATTGGCATCAGAGTCAAATGATCTTGAGGATGTGATTATTCTTTTGAATAACCATATGATATAATTTTCTTATATCTCCATCCATTTTTTCCACCGCATTTTTTTGCTTTATGAGTAAGCATGAAATAAGAGTTTTTAATATGCTTTTATATTATTCATTTTTTGAATATATATATATATATATATGTAGTAAAGCATAATTTTTTTAAAATGATGTGGTGCGCACACGCCATGGCCTAAAGTGGGCGTCGTAAGAATTTTCCAATTTTCAGGATTTTTTGATCCAAATTCTTCTCAGGGCATGTGTAAGCATCTTCCCAGTATGGGATTGGAGGTCCTCTATCTTATGATTTCTGTAGGATAACATCTCCCCAGAGGATAGGAATGAAACATGTAGGATAAAAGTTAGAGCCGCCCGCTTTTGTATCCAAGACTATAAACCCTACAAAAGGTCATATGCAAAGCCACTTATGAGGTGTATCGGTCCACAAGAAGTTAGTTAGATACTAAGAGAAATTCATGAAGGAGAATGCAGAGACCATACAGGGAGATGAAGCCTAGTATGTAAGACTCTTACATTTGGATACTATTGGCCTACCATGTATAAAGATGCTACTACCATGGTCAAGAAGTGTGTCAGGTGACAAAGGTTCGCTATCCTGACGTACCAATTGCATGAAATGTTGCACACCATCACACCAGCTTGGCCATTCATAAAGTAGGGGACGAACATAGTTGGGAAACTATTCATGTAGGTAATGATAGACCATTTTATCAAGTGGACTAAGGCAAAGTCATATGTGCAAGTAAAGGAACATGATGTTATTGACTTTGTCTGGAAGAACATTGTTTGCAGGTTCAGACTTCCTAAAGTGATAGTATGTGACAACGAATCCCAGTTCATAGGGAGCAATTTTAGAAACTTTTTCCAAATTGGGGAATAAAGCTTCACTTCTCTACCCTATGTAATCCTAAGTCCAATGGATAAGCAAAGTCAAGCAACAAGATCATCATCAACTCACTAAAGAAGAGGGACGACAAGGCAAAGAGTAGATGGGTCAAAGAGCTCTCTTCGATCTTATGGGCATATTGAACCACCCCTTGCACATCAATAAGGAGATGCCTTTATTCTTGGTATACGGATCCGAAGCAATGATTCTAATCAAGGTTGGAATGCCTTCTTTACAGTATAGTTGGATAGATGAAGAGTCTAAATGACAAGTAATAACCGATCAACTAGACATACTTGACGAGTGCCGAGAGCAAGCCTTGATCAGACTCTTGACATACCAACAAAAGATAGCTTGGTATTACGATAGGAATGTACACACCAGAATATTCAAAGTGGGGTACTGGATTCTACAGAGAGTCTTCCAGAATACTAAAGAGATAAGCGATGGTAAGTTAGGTCCAACGTATAAAGGTCCCTATCAAGAAACTCAGATAGTGGGACAAGGCGCTTATCATCTAAGTGACAAGAATGGAAAACCTATCCAACGAAGTTGGAACACCATATACCTTAAAAGGTACAATTTTTGAGCTTCTATTCTTTTAACTTACCTACTATGTTATTATGTTTACTAACCTAATAGGCAAGGCACGAAAACATATCGATCCACACCATAAATGCAACTACAATATACGACAAATGCTTTAAACTATGTGATCTAGTCATATTCAGTACTCTGATAGCTAGGCCCGGAGTATGAAGGCCCTTACCAAGTAACTAGGTAGTCGGTCAAGGGCATACCAACTAAATGATAGAAATGGGAAACCTATTAAATGAAGTTGGAATATGATACATCCAATGTTGTACAATTTCTAAACCCTTACCTTTTGAGCTCATTTTCAAATTTTATGCACTAACTAACCTCGTGGGAAAGAACATGATGATACATACCGTAAATATGACCACAATATATAATCGATAATGAAAGTCCCACTATCTGTATACTTTGTTTCATTACAGAATTCCTTCATATTGAAAACTTCACATTTCAATGACGTACCATCTAAATGCTATTGGTTAGTCGAGATTCTCTTGTCATATACCTACTACAACATTGTAACCTCCTAAAATTACTACGTCGCATGTTAGTTTCTATATTGTGGGATATCTTATTTGCAAAAGTCATTCTTTGTTTAACACTTAACTTACTGTTACAATTATTGTCTTCTTTGACCAATGATTGCCTATTTAAGAACCTATGCTTGGTACGTTGAAATGATCTACAAAGTAGAATGAAACACAAAAGATTACGATCTATGAGCACTCACTTTGATGCTTCTAAATGTTGATGACCTAACTTTAGGGGTGTCCTATGGGCCTATGGCAGAATACAAACTGGGCCATAAAGTTACAGTGTACATACCTATTGACCAAAAGCCACATGATTGGTCAAACATTATCTCAAAGCTACAGTTTGAACTCGTATACATAAACATTCTAGCAAATAAAGCTTTATATTGACACTTCTAGACATTGATAACCCAACTTTAGGGGTATCCTATGATGGAACACAAACTGGCCCATGAAGATGCGACGTACGTATATACTGACCAAAGTCCCGTGCTTGGTTAGACATTATGTCAACTATGTACTAGCATACATAAACATTTTAGCAAATAAAGCTCTCTATTGACACTTCTAGACTTTGATAACCAAACTTTAAGGGTGTCCTGTGGTGAAACACAAATCAGGCCACGAAGATGCAAGTACATACATACTAACCAAAGTCCTGTGCTTGGCTAGACATTATGTCAATTTTTTACTAGCATATACAAACATTGTAATACAACACACATAAACATTCTGGCAAATAAAGCTCTTTGCTGGAACTTCTAAACTTTAAGAACTTAACTTTAGGGGTGTCCCGTGGTAGAATACAAACCAGGTCATGAAGGTGTGACATATGCTCTGACCAACCAAAATTCTCATTCTTGGTCGGATATTATGATAGCACGTACTAACATAAGCGCGCTCACCAACCAACAAAGTTATACAATGACAACTTGTCCACTATGGAAATACTTTTAATTGCAATCAATTTACTACATATGTAGACCGACGCACCAAAGACACGATCACACAGGCCAGAAGTATTATATTATACGGTGCAAAATGCGAAACACCTTATATATAGAAGAGTTGTTGTCCACGCAACCAACGTACCAATTAACAAAAATCCTCGTGCTTGATCAAATATTATGATATAACCTAAGTAGGTGCTAACAAACAAAGTTTTGTATTGGCATGTTTACATAAAACGGAATGTAGTAACTACGCATAACACAACACCTGGAACATTTGGAGAAAGCAAGACATCAATGAGTTAGTAGGTCCTTAAACCTTCAATCTTGCCAAGTTATTCTGGATAGGAGATGATGAACCATAGGACTAATTTGTGGTGTGTTGGTAACTAGTGCGGTCGTATAAAGGAAGTGGAGGTCTATGCCTTCATGTTCGAACAAACTACTATCACTTGTTCGCTTCCTGCTTGTCTCCACCTTGCCTTTGCCCTTATTCTGCTCTATGGTGGCTACTGAGACTGAGATCACATGGTCAGACGGAACGCTTGACTGACCACCTGCCTTGGCACAATCTAGCTTACATTGTCGCAGGTATATAGGGGGCAAGATCAAGGCAAAAACAAACCCTAACCACAACTTTCTAAGAAATTAGTTAAAGACAAGAAAGCCAAGAAAAGGGGTCTACATGAAGATGTAGGATCAATGAAGGCACTGACTGCCAAGATCATGAACTACTCTCTAAGCCAATTGTTATTTGGGCTTGAAGAGTAGGGGGCTTATTGTAGGGCCTAAAATAAGTTCTTTAGACCAATGTGTAGGACAAGCCTAATAAGACATGCCTATTTATTTGTTGTCCAAGACCAAGTCCACCATCTCGCTCAATCACCTACTCAAACCAGCTAGCAATATAATGTTATAATCCTAAATAGTAAAGGCCACCCCCTCTAATCAGTTGAAATCCATGAAAAATGGAACAAACCCATCTGAACATGGGGTGAGGTGTATGTTATAAAAAGGAGGACATAATCACACCTTAAAAAGATTATTCTCTCATACAAAATTCTCCTTCAGTCTTATTGCTCTAGACTTTATTATTTAATCAGTTTATCATCTATTCTACATTATTTATGTCCTCACTCACTACTTTGTGTTCTACTAATATTCTCAATAAAGCTATTCTTTATTTCTAATTGCGTATTTTTCATAGTTTTATCTATTAAATCTCTACATTGTCGGTGACCTTGTACGTAAGATCCTAACCAACCAAATTTTGGTCAAATATTATCAAATGATCAGAGTACTAGTACTATTTTAGAGGCAATTAATTGTAAAGAAGCCATAATACATATTTGGTATAATTATTTTTATAAAATGCAAATAACTGAATTACGTAGATAAAAAAAGTTGGTTAGAATTAATCCATCTTATTCTTAATAGTAGGGTTGAAGCAGTCATAATTGATAAGACCATATTTTGATACACTAATTCCTATCATTTTAAAGGTATTTTGTAGGATTATTGGGCATAATTAAGTGTCAAAGTGCATATTTGGTCACAAGGGTATTTTTGGAATTAAATGGGCTAAAATGTTATATTTTGCTAATAATTGTGAATCTTGAATGATTCCTATTTATATGGACACATGATTCTACTTTTGTTTATTTGAATATGTAAGTGATGATGTGGACCAACATGTATCAAGCTTTGCACATTTTCTTTGTCCCTAATGTTACTCACTTAAGCCCGATCACTTTATAACCTTAGCCTACAATTAACTTAATTCTAAGAGTCAAGTGCAGCCACCACCCTCACTTAATTAGAGGCCGAAAACACAGCTTGGTAGGAGCCATAAAAGGAGATAACGTTCTGTACTTAAAGAAGGAGGAGCCGTACGATTTCTTCATCCGGGTAGAAGCTCTCGGCTTCTCAAAACCTCCAACTAATCTCTTCTTCTTCTTCACTCCAAAACCCTCCCTTCCCTCTCTTCCTCACACAAAATTTGCCCTCTTCCTTCCTTCTCCATGTCCAAGGAGTTGCTATAGCGTTTTGAAGCTTCTTCTTCTTCCATGAGTGGCTAGGCACTTCAAAGCTCTCTTGAGATGGGGTAGATGCATGATTCAAGCTTTGGTTCTTCAAAGGGGAGTTATGTTTAGTTCCATTGATGTGTTTTCTCCATTATTTAGCTATGTTTTCCTAATTCTAGATGTATGTGGCTCAGTAATTTAGAGATTGAGCTTGAGACTCCATTTATGTTAAGCTAAGTTTGTGATTTTGGATTGAGTTTAGTAATTAAGTACTTTGATATTTCAATTTATATTTCTATTTGAATTATTTAATATTGAGTTGCTGAATTTGTTATTGTTCAATGATTCTGTTGGTATAGCTTGCATTGAGACATATTTGTATATGTGTTATTGTGAGTTCTTTAGTGTTGAGCATCTTGCATGTTAGTGTTAAGTTGTTCCAGTAAATTGAGCTTGCATAAAAGGAAAGATTGCATGAATCCAATTCACTATCCCCAATTCCCTTTTGAATGAACAAAGGCCTATTATTAATGTCCTACCTCAAGAGAGCATCCATATCATTGCATTCATATAATCCACTTCCCTTTTTGTATTAAAAAAAAATCTAAAAACAAGTATTTTTCATTGATTTTCATTAGTAGAGGAAACCAATTTCAAAAACCCCATTCTAACCATGTTCTTAACACTTAGTTTAAGCTACAGAATTCAAAATAAAGGTTTCTTGATAAGAGAATGATCCCGAGTTGTTTGTTCTATATTGTGTTCTAATTCGTAGTAAAAATTTTGCATTTGATACTGAGGTGGCTAAGGTTATGTCAATTCAACCACAATGCACCACGTCATCCTTGAATTTTCTCTCAAATGTAAAGTGTCCATGTTTTGAGATTGCCTATGAAGAACTACCGTTGACTTCCCTATATGCAATGCCAATGGTTAACGTCCTATTATTCTTTTATGCTCCCACCACTAAATTATCCTTGTTGTATATATCTTCCCTCTTTTTCAATTTTTCTTTTTTATTTTCTCGTTATATGAACTATTAGATACTTAGTTACTTATGCTTGAGGTGCGGTCTTTGAATTTTTCACATTTATTTGACATGAATAAAACAAAATGGGCGGAGTCCTAAGCTGCTACGTTGATTGATATGGGATCCCTAGCTATGATTAGCTGTGCAAAATGATATGCTAAGTTTATAGGTAAGAAAACAAATGGTGTAGTTGGCAACAAGAGAATAAGGCTTAGCTAATAGAATCCTCCAAATTTGTTTGGCCAGTAAAGTTAGATTCATGTGATGTGTGTAACCCCCTCACCGTAATTATATTCAGATTATGAAATTTAAGTGAATTAGAGACCAATAAGACAAAATAATGTTTATAATCCCTCATATTCAAGATGGGGTATTCTGAAAAATAGTTCAAAAACAAAATTCATCTGGTCTCACATTCACTTTCGGATACTATTACCTGTGTAGATAAATCACATTCATAGATTATCAGAGTGCGTAACTAAAATCCCGTCAACCCCAGTTTACTTGTATATATACACAATGGGTTTAGAGTTTCCCAAAATGGGGATTACATATCCAAAATTATTATTTACATCTCATATACAAACGGTAATCCCAAACCAAAACAGATAACTAACCCAAACCAAATATCTCTAAGAGATCTTAACCACTCCTGGTTGTCTGCTTCTCTTTTGAGGCACTCACCCTGTCTGAAATGTTAGACATTGGAAAGAGTAAGATTCTAAAGAATTCCAGTAATAACAAATCACTCATACAATATATAAACACAAAACATGTAAGTTCATCATGTTCAGCAGCAACACTATGAGTCATGGCTTGCGCCACAACTGACAGCACTCATGGCTGTATTACAATGCTCTATGTTCTCTTTCGCGGTAAACACTATGTCAGCTTTTGTTGTAATCTCAATGTCATCTTTCCCTATAAACACTCTGCCTGCTTTTGTAATATCCCAAAAAGTGATTAAGGGCTAATGACTTCAAAAGTGGATGTAATTATTGTTGAATAAATACTTTTGAAGAATGTGTGATGGGAATTTGGATATTTTAATGATTCCAATGGCTTCCTTGTGAAAATTTATGTGGGAATGATGTTTGGTATGAAAATGGAACCAATGGAAGCAAAGATGCAAAATCTAAAATTCTGTCCAGTGAAATTCTATTCTGGGCAGTCCGTTTGTGTGAACGTTTTTAATGACCAAATGGTATCTAAAAATTCTGAAACTTTCCAGTCTTATAGTTCACATCTCAAGCTTTAAAATGGACATATAATTTGTTCCATTTAGTTTTGTGAACTAGGATATATAACTGTCCAAAGTTTGGGATGGAAACTGAACTCTGTTTTGGGGCAGTGATGAGTTTTATGTAATTCTGGAATTGTGTGGTGATTTTTAGTAATGGCCAATATATTTCCTATGAAGAGGACTTAAATATCTTTCATTTGGATTTTGAATCACCTCATTTTAATTTTTATAGAATTAGTTATGATTTTTCAAAGTTTGGGCAGAAAATCTGCCAGAAAATCCGAAAATGGGAATTATGACCTCATCTCAATAAAAGATGACATCAGCATGGAATTAAATATGTTATCATCTTCTTCAGCTCTCATTTTCTGTTGTGAGTTTCAGCTGAAAAGAGAGAGAGACGTTTGAGAGCTCTTAGAGAGAGAAAGTGGAGAAATCTCACAAGGTAAGCCGATTTCTCCGACGATCTAGCTCCTAACGCGTATAACCTTGTTCCTAAGCTTCTCTTCTATGTTATTTAAGGTGTTGAGAAGCAAATTTGGTGCTCAAGATGCCAGGGTTTTTAGCCAAGTCAAGGAGAAGCTATTAGGAGCTTGAGGTAACTTCCAAACTTTCGTATATTGCTTATTCTGGCTACTGTGGGCAATTTAATCGGTGAAATTTCACCGGATTGCCATTGGTTTTAAAGTTTGGAAATGATATGGCCTAGGGGTTATGCTGCCCAAATTGGGTCTTAATGTTAGTTTTAACCTAATGTAATGGTTAATAAAGTGGTTAGGAGTAGAAAGGAACGCGTTTACGAAGCCGAAATCGTAAAACCCCGATTTTCCCCGGAGAACTCATAAATTTCGGCCAGCTCTAGAAATGGGTCTTAGAGTTGGATTTTCAATGATTTGATGGTTCCATTGAGTTCAGGGGCGAAAATTAGGTGGGGTTACAGTTGGTCACTTTTTCGGAAAAGGCCGAAAAAGCATAATTACGAAAACGCCCCTAAAACCCTTAAAGTGGGGCTGCCAAGGGTAAATTTGTAATTTAACATTGAATTTGATAATTCCAAGTATGGAAATGGATTCCTTGGGCGGAAATATGTTAGAATAGCCCAGATTAGAATTTCGGGAAAAGTGGCCCGGGCCGGGTCCCCGGGGGTAGTTTTGTAAATTTTCATTATAGACTCATATAACCCCAAGTAACACTATGGAAGTGTTTAAATGGTGCATTTGGATTGTAGGATTCGATATTTTCCGCCCTCGGGAGCCAACTGCGCCGAAGGACGTCAGGAAAGGACAAGGTAGTGACTCTCTCTCTTATACTTTGTGTAATGCACTGTATGTGTGTTGTATCACTGTTTTATGATGATTTCTGATGCTGCTGCGGTTACAACTGGTGATAGCTGTCGTTTACAGCGTAAGCTGTCGTGATGTTGATTACTGATTACAGCGTAAGCTGTCGTGATGTTGATTACTGATTACAGCGTAAGCTGTCGTGATGTTGATTACAGCAAGAGCTGTCGTATTGTGTATACAGCCGTGAGTGCTGTCGTTTGAGGTAAAAACCATGTATCTGTGAATTGTTGATGCTGTTGCTGTTGCTGTTTGTGATTTATGTACATGCTTTGTGTTTATGCATTGTGTGAGTGGTTTGTTACTACTGAGATTCTCTCGAATCTCATTCTTTCCTATGACTAACATTTCAGACAGGGCGTGTGGCTCAAAGGAGAAGCGGCCAACCCGGAGCAATTAGGACCCTTGGGGGCATATAGTTGAATTGGAAACGTTGGTTATGTATTTTGAACTTGGGATTACTGTATATTCTGAATCAGGAACACTACATTCGATTTTGGTTGTGTAATCCCCTAGTGTATACTTATAAACCTTCAGGTTTTTATGCATAGAACCCGGGAGTTGCCGGGGATGCGGTTATACACTTTGATATGATTGAATGTATATTAACTGCACAGGTAATTATATTCGAATATTGAAATTGAGACCTGGATGGAAAGAAAAGAGTTTTGAAAGTTTTGTAAAAATTTTACTGTGAGACAGAAAGTTTAAAACGAGGTTAAAGCATCCAATGGTCTCTAATCCGATTTAAATATGTGTTATCGAATTATAATTACATGTTTAAAGTCAGGGGGTTATAGCTTTCACGGTAATCACTATGCAGCAGCATCCTAAGGCACAAGGTATCACAAAGCAACAACATCACAAAGCACAAAGTACCACAAAGCTCCATAAAGCGTCTTAATGCATCACAAAGTAGTAGCAGTAACACAATGCATGATAGGCATACATATAATTACACAAAGTATAAGAGAGGAGTCACTACCTGTATCTTTCCTAACATTCTTCGGCATAGTGGGCTCACGAGTATGACAGATGTCAAATCCTATAACCAAATTAGGGACAACCGCTCAATCTCTTTTCCAAATACATACTTCCCTAATACTCTAAGTTGGTTATCATTTAGGACTCTTTAGGTAACTATTATAGGCCTAATCATATGCCAAAAGGGTTGGAAGAAACTACCCTCAAGACCCCTTTTCAGAAGTACAACACTGATTTTTGGCTGGCTCACTCGAGTGAAGATTGCCTCACTTAAGTGACAAGAGACTTGCACTTGAGTGAGAACGGGTCTCACTTGTGAGTGTTTGACAGTGAGCAACTACCTCGGCTAGAAAGTGCTCACAACACTCTAGCATAAGGCTTTGTACTCGGGTGATGACTCTAAATCCACTTGAGTCCCCGAAAGTTCAACACAGAAAGTGACAACCCGAGAGCACATGCAACATCAGAGGGAAGAGCTCACTCGAGAACAACCCTTGGCACTCGGGTGAGAAGGCTTCACTTGTGAGTGTCAGAACACACTCTTGGAAATTGACCAGCGAGTGACAACTCGAGAGCAACCCTAACCAGGAACTCACACTATCACTTGAGTGATCCCACGCTCACTCGAGTGATCACCAACGTTACTAGCAGTTTAAGAAGTACACTCGAGCTTTCTTCATGAAAACCCAGACAAAACACAAAGGAAAAAGGGAAATCACACAGCAGACTCGAGTGAGATCCTGTAATATCCCAATTTTTGATTATGGGTTAATCATGATTATTATGGATAATTATGAATTTAATTGGGATTATTATGTGTTTTATGGCACTATTAAATTAATATGTCATAATTATTGAAAATTGGAAGAATGGAATTATTGGCCATGAGTTGGTAATTATGGGAGAAATTAATTACTAACTAAGAGAAAATGAGATGTGTGATTAAAATGGCTATTGGGAGAGATTAGGTAAGTTAATTTGTGACTTATTTGGGGAGAGCCAATGGTAGTGTGACAAGTGGCAAAGAGTGGGTATGGGAGAAGTCAAATGGGATTATTAAATTCTATTTTCTCTCTCACACTCCACCTCTCCTCCTTCTCTCTCTCGTGCTCCCTCCCTCATTTCTCTCATCTCATCTCTCTCTCTCTTTCTAAAATTCTGGGCGCCATTGTTGACAGAAAAAGGAAGAGAAGAAAGCTTGAAAAAGGTAAGGAAAATGGTCTCTATTGCTCAAACTCCCTTCACAAATGTTGATCCTTGAGTAATGGGCTTCATTTTGGTGTGTGTAGTTTGGTCATTTGGTTGTGATTTGTGCCACACGAAAATTTATTGTTGGAGAATCAAGACCTCTCTTTGGAGAAATTGATAAGGTGAGTGAGACCTATCTTTCTATCTAAGTTTCATACCATTTGAAATACTTTGAATTTTCTGGAATTTTGGGGCCATTTTCGAAAATGAAGGCCATTAGGAGTTTGGTATGTGTTTGGTATGAAATTTGTATGTTTGGAATGCATCTTGGATAGATAGAATTTATTTGGGTTTGAAATTGCTAAGTTTGGAGATTTTGGGAGTTTAGTGTGTAATGATACCCAAAACCAAAACATGATAATGGAATAGGATTTTGGTGATTTTGGCATTCCCATTGAATTCCTTGAGTGATTTTGTGTGGGAATGAGCTTGGTTATTGATTTTGGATTCATTTGGATCACTTTGGAAAATTTGGAAAGTTGTCTAGTTTGAGCTCTGTTTTGCACAGTCTGCTTGCATGAGCGTTTTGAGTGACCAAATGGTATTGGAAAATTGTGAAACTTTCCAGTCTTAAAGTTCACTTCCCAAGCTTCAAAATGAGCATATATTTGGTGTCATTTCGTTAAGAATTCTGTGAGATATAGTTGTCCAAAGTTTGGGATGAAAACAGAACTCTGTTTTGGAGTAGTGTTTAGTTTTTGGAGATTCTGTATTTGTGTAGTGATTCTAAGTGATGGGCTCTATTTTTCCTTGAAAGAGGACTCATATACCTTTCATTTGGCTTTGGAATCACTTCGTTTCGATTTTTCTAGAATTAGTTATGGTTTTTCAAAGTTCAGCCCAGAATCAGAAACTTCTGGGCCGCGGCCCAAGAGTGGTGGACCGCGGCCCAAACCTTTCTGGCCTGTTCTGGGCCGCGGCCCAAGAGTGGTGGGCCGCAGCCCAAGACTTTCTGACCTGTTTTGGGCCGCGGCCCAAGGATGGGTGGGCCGGGGCCCAACCCTGTGTTTTGGCACTTTGTGTTATCGAAAGGGGATCTTTAACCTATTGTTTCCCAACCTTTTAGGGCTTTTATTAGAGGCATTTGGGGCCTCTAAAGAGTCAATTATGATAACCAAAATTAAGTATTTCAAGTTAATTAAGTCTTGGAATAGAATGTAACCCTTCGTCCCTAATTATGAATATAGGATTTGATATTTGCCTTCCTCGGGAGAGACCGGCGCTAGGACACGCACGGAAGGATCAAGGTAGTGACTTTTCTCTCATATCTTGTATGATGTCTTGGCATGCATATCTTATCGTTAAAGTTGTGAAATGTGTGCCATGGTCCATTACGGCGTGAGCAGGTCCGCGTGAGCCGTGTAGGGATTGACAGTGGTCATCTCTAGGTCGGCCGCTGAACTGCCGTCGTAATCGACATGGATCGTTGTGAATCCGACCCGTGGGGGCGGCGTTTGTGAAACCAGCCGTGGGCTGTGTGTGTGTATCTTGCCTATGTGGCTTGCGATTATGATATGCTTTATATGGATCCCAGCTGTGGTGAATTATATTGTGTTGATTGTTGTGATGCAATACAGCGTGAGCAATTCAGCGTGAGCAATCGTAAGGGATGACATGTGTCATACTAACCATTGCCGCTGTAACTGCCGTTGTAGTTGCTTGTGTGGATGATGATTTGATTACATGCATTATTGTTGTACATTATATGATTGACTTGTTACTACGGGGATTCTTTAGAATCTCACTCTCCCAAAAAACCATGTTTTAGACAGGGCAGAAGGATCAAAAGGCAAGCGGGCGACGAAGAGTAGTTAGAACTCCAGATAGGAGTATATTTTGGAATTATTGGTTATCATATGTGTATATCTTTTGGGATAATTTTGGGGAAACAATTGTGTGTATTGGGATTGATAGTATGTTTTGTGTAATCCCCAAGTTAAGGGTATTGAATTGTAGGCTTTGAGCCTTTGTAAATCCCTTATTGAATGAATGGAACCCGAGTGTGTCGGGAATTTGTTTATACTCTGATAATTGCGAATGAAATCAACTTGTACAGGCCATTTAGTATTGAAATGTGATTGTGAGACCATCATGAACATGTTTTGTAAAAGTTTTTGTAAGCCATGATTTTGGGAAATTTGGTTTTGTTTAAGTCCCAAAAATCATTTAAGGTCTCTAATTCCACATTAATTACGTTTTTACGAACTAATCTCGGCCTTAATCGTGACGGGGGTTACAGATCCTCCCTCACTCGAGTGATGCTATCAGATTGTCAGATCGCAGCAACTGACAGAAATTCTCTGATTGGTCAAAATTGCTCCCAATGGTTTCCAAACTCCATACAAAGCTCATACCTACTTAACATTGCCTAAGGAACACATTGGTAACCTCCAAAACGCCCAAAAACCATTTTAACCACAATCTAACTCTTGGGTCACTATGACTCACACATCACCCAATTCCAATCAACACACTTTCAATACTCAAAACCATATTCAATACTTAAATCACTTCCCAATGAACTAATTCTAACATCATCCACTATGAAATTCATACATTCAAAAATGGTCATAAACCAGGGAAAATTCCAAAATTTCTCAAATTTATCCAAAAATCACAATAAATATACCAAAAAGCATCAAATCCTTACCTCTTCACTTTGCCAAAACCAGAACCTTGATTCTCAAACTTCCAATTTGCTCCAACACACAAACTACCACCTTTCAAAATTCTGAAACCACCAAGATGGAGTTCTTAACACTATGAACAAATTTAATGAAGAGGATTTGAGCAAAGGAGAACCATTACTCGCCAAAAATCAAGTTTTTCTTTTCCTCTTTCTACCTTAATTGCCGGATATGGAGAAGGAAGAGAGAGATTATGAGAGATGAGGAAGAAGATGATGATGCATATTTTTCCCTTTGGCCCATTCCCTCCACCGAATAGGAGAGAGAAAAGAGAGAAAAAGTGGTGTTTTTTTGTCTTTTAGCATCATCCAATGGTCCACCAAATTGCCACTTGTCAACATCTTGTTTACTCCCTCCATAAGCTCACTTAAGCTTAAAGCATAGGATTCTGACCCATAGCCAATAGATCTCAACCCTTGATCTCTAATCACCAATGAGTTTCCTCTTTGGTAACTGACCAATTGGCCGATAAATCTCCAATTTTACCATTTTGCCCCTCGTTTCACTATGATTATTAAATCATCACTATGAACAATTATATTAAATTCACATCACATTTATCCAAAAGTGTTTAATTACACTAATTACAATCAACATAAGAGTCATTAACCCTTAATCTCAAATTGGGTCATTACAATGTGTATATCTAATACCTGAGCCACCATTACTTGGAAAAGTCAAAAGTAAATCCTTGTTATAGCGAGGTGTATTCTTTGTTTCTGTTTGTCATAACCCCCAAAAAATGACTAACTTAATTGGCATCAATTAAATCTCAACCATCATAGTTGAACTAATAGTCTAAATAAAGAAGTGGAGGGAAGTGAACGGTAAGAAAAATGGAGAGGCCCCTTTTCCATATCCCCAATCATTTCTCCTTTAGGTCAGTTCATGTCATTGTTTAAATTGGACCCATGACTAGCACACTAATTTGGTTTAAAGTTTAATACATGGACAACATGGGAAGCCATCAAATATATTTTCAAATCAGTTTTTGTGGTGACCATAATGATCCATAATACATAAAGTATTGTCACTGCAGCCTCTTTTGTTTGGAAATGAAGCAGAGTTGTTAAGCTAATTAGTTGAATACTCTCTCCGTCTTTATTTATAAGAGATTTGTTACTCAGGAGAGAATCGGAGTGGTGATTAATAAACCTTTCCCATTTTGCCCTTCATTATTTTGAATTTATTAAGGTGTGACTCCATTAAATGACGTTACTGGGGGCATTTTTTAAAAGAAAAACAAATTGTTGCATATTTACTTATTTAGGCATTTAATCAAGAAATTAAATTAACTGACGTTGTTAGTTCGATCTTGCTTATAATTTCAAGCTATAGTGCTTGCCCTTCTGAAAAAAAAAATCAACAAAATTAAATTAAATTTTTCTTAGGTGAGAAAAATAGTTATTTAATTTTTTTTCTTATTTTTGGAGATGGGGGGAATTATGTTCGGTGACCACAATTAATTACTGATAAAGAATGGCCACCATAAGTTGTTGCCTTGGCGGCAATGAATTGGTTCTTCATTATCTTCTTGTTATATATGGTAGTTGCCGCGATTAAAACTTTTGTCGACCCCAGATTTGTCTTATCATAAATTGATTGTTGTGAGGACCTTTTGTGCAAGATTTTATGGTTGCTAATGCATAAAATAATATTTCGTTGTGATGGTATAATGGATGGTCAAGTTGCATCATGTATATTGAAACAATTATGTGGTAGTATTTAGTATAATAGACTAATTTTTTGTTCATCCAACATTCTAGAATACTTTTTCAGTAGCTCAATATCTTATAATATTTTGCAATAAATTTTTTTGTTCATCTAACACCATGAAGTATTTTTTTAGCAGCACACATTATATTAAGTTTAGGGAACTTATTGCTGCTGAGAAAAATACTTTAAGAGCAAAATTTCATAAAAAATCTTTAGAATATTAAGTACTATTAAAAAAAATACTTTAAGGGTGTTAGAAAACTACAAATTGATTTAGGATACTGAATACTATTTGAAAAATACTTTGTCATCCATATGCATTTTAACCCTATAAAGTAGGGTACATATACCTGATATAGAATTAATAGGTTTTTTTTTACACTAAAACACTATAAATATATATATATATATATATATATATATATATATATATATATATATATATATTAATCAGTTGATTATATAAAAGGAGGGATGTTGAGAGTCTCTCCTCCTACCATGAATATTGTAACAACCAAAATAAAGATACAAATTTAAATAGAAAAAATTATAATAAATGACCTAGAGAAAATAATATTTATTATAAAGGACCATCAAAATTGTAAATACTTAGAAAGACTGAACATTATCATATAAATTTAAAATCACTAAATTGGCTCTAACCAAACCTTTCAGTTTTAATTTTAGTTATTTCTTAATTATGAATACAAGAGATAATGATCATATCTTTTTTTTTTTTTTTAAATTTTCAATATATTATTTAATTAACAACGGTTAAACTCATATTTTTTTTTTACCTTTTGTTTTTGACCAATTTATATAATCAAGTTTCCCTATGTATATTATCAACATTGATATTAATTAAGCTTTTCTTATAAAAATAAAAACTAAACTCATTTCATATATTTCAGGATATAAAAGATTACTTAGGTTTTTTTTTATTTCATTAACATTAAATGATTTTTTTAATCCACATAAATTGCTTATAAAACAAAAATAAATCTTATAAATTTTCTTGGTTTAACATATACTATAAATTATAAAAGACCATGAGTTTTAATTAAAATTTTGGTGATTTTAAAAAATTATAATTTTTACAAAATCGAAGAATGTGTAACTTTTTTCATAGATATCATGCAAGTTGTGAAAAATAAAAATTAAGAAAAATGTTTAATTTAGTGAAACTTAGAATTTTGTATTAGTTTTAAAAATAGAATGTGGGAGAGAATGTAGAAGGGAATTCAGAAGATTTTGTTGGGGGTATTTTAGTATTTTTAATTTTATATTTTTGTATTTGGTCATGCTAAATAATTATAATTTTTATAGTCCTTCTCCATAAATATCTTTTCCTCTAGGTCCTTTATTCTAATTTTCCCATATATATATATATATATATATATATATATATATATATATATATATATATATATATATATATATATATATATATATATATATATATATATATATATATATATATATATATATATATATATATATATATATATATATATATATCAATTTCTCTTACATATATCTTGCTCGTTTGGTTCATCATGTAATATAGGGTGTAATGTTGCCACAAACATTTGATCAAATGGAACACATGTGTGATTTTTGATTTCAATGTCAATTGGGATGTAAGGTGCTTATAAAACCACCAATCACCCTTACAAACACGTGCGGCTATCATCAACAAGGCCAAATGGATTGGGTCCCTAAAAGACATTATTTGAGATTTGATTGATGGTTTCAAATTTTATTTTTTAAACATTGCATAGGAATGATGCGTCTACTTTTTAAGAGTTATCCAATTTAAAAATATAAAATCTTTATATTTCATATAAAAGACTTTATTTAAGATTTTATTGTTACAAAATGTTTATACATTTTTAATTTAGAATTTCCTATTTTTGTCGGGTTAGTTTTACTTACTATTTGAGATTTAACAATTTTTAGGAGTATCATAACAAATTTGTTTATTTTTATAAATTATTTTTAATTCAATTGGGAATCTACCCATACCTCTATTTTGTTGGAATTTTTCCAAATTTAAAAAAATATTAAATCTTTGTATTTTCTAAAATATATTCCACACATCAATTATCTTTTGATGAACAGAGGAATTTATAATATTTAGATTAATATCTTACTACATACTATTTAGAGGAAGAATTTTGATAATTATAAGGTATTATATTAATTATTTATTATAAATCTTTTTAATTCAATGCGTAGGAAAGCCGCAAACTTTTTCAAATGTATATTTAACATGAATGTAGTAGAATGTTCCCCCCCCCCCCTTATTTGACTAATTAAAGGTATTCTCAAGCTACTTTGGGTGAATTTATTTTATTTGTAGGAATAATCAATAAATTTTAAAATTTTTACTAATAATGATGAGACTGAGTTAAAAATATAAATTAGAGGAAGTATAGTTCAATGCAATCAATAAAGATTTAGATATGAAATTTGTAATCTGAATGTTTTAATCATAACTTTAAATATTAAGATTTAAATTTATCTTAAATCAAAAGATAAAGAAAATTTTATCATAAATTACGGCTTCCTATCATTTTCTTAAATTAAAAATTTAAAAATCGTAAAAACCCATGACTCCATGCCCATTGATGCAAGGATATTGCAAATTTCTCATCAATCTAACAAGTGAACAAAATAAACCCAAGACCTCCTTACTAGGATAATTTTGTTTAACTTCTCACTTATTTTTGGAATTTAGAATTTTACAAAATTGATATAATATAACTTCCTAACCGTGATCCATTATTTCTGTTGTTGAAAGATCATAAATCAATAGAAAAATATAAAGTTTCTGAATAAGTTTTTGGTTCACAGCATAACTATTTTAACTTGTACATCTACAAATTAATATATATGAATATATAATACAGATGATGTCTAGAACAAATATAATAAATGCAAGATGGTGTGGTAGGTTTATTGCAGCATGTTCCTAATGGTTTTTTCAATATTTGTTTGGGTTAAAAAGGTTATCTAGTAAAGAGATGTTAAGAGTTTTGTCCCTTTTTTTTTCCCTGTTTTTTAACCAGAGATTTTGACCTCTTTTTAAATATTATAATTTTTTTTTTTTTTTTTGCTTTGCGTCCACATATTGCGCAGGTTATAAACTAGTTTCAATAAAGCTGGGCTCAACCCGCCAAAATTGACGGGTCAAGCTAATAAAAGATGTTTCGTTCTAATTTTTAAAATGAACTTTTGTTTCATGTCTTGATCATCTTATTATTTTCTAGTTTTTTTTGAACAGCTTATAATTTTCTATTTGAAATCCAGGGAACAGAAAAATATTGTTGCTCTCGGCTTTCTCGTAATGCTTCTCATTACTTTTTTAGGAGTATTCACAAGTATAAATTATTGGGAGAATCTCTGAAAAGAAACCTGAGAATTGAAAAATGATAAATCAGTCATTTCCCAAGAAAAAAGTTGGGAATTCCTTATCATATTTTCACATTTTCTAATTAACTTTTGGTAAAAAAAAAACTCATCTGTCATTTTCCAATTTTTAAGTTCTTTTTCAGGAATTCTCCCCTAAATTATTTTCTCCTTATTTTTTAAAATATGTTTATTTCATAATACCCAAAACAGACTAATTCTGTGGGCTAGCCCGCAATCATGCAGAATTAGTCTATTTTTGGGTATTATATTACCCCTTCTAGTCCTATTTATAAGAACTCAACAATCAAATTACACGATTTAAGAAAATGGTTAAAATTAATAAAATATAATAAGTATGTCTTGAAATAAATTTTTTTTCAAGTATGCCCTTATTTATAAGTGGGCAAGTAAGAGAGAGAAATAGAGACAATATAAGCATCACCAACTTTTTAATTAATGCAGTATATATAATTAATGTGAGGCACAAATGGGAAAAAACCCATTAAATGCTGATACAACTTTTGTTGGCCTCTTATAAAGAGGACGAAGAAAATTCAAATTTTAGGCTTTTATAAAAAAGACCGGATGGAGTATTTAACTTATTTCATCATCTTATATTATTTTCATAATTTCCCTTCTTTCATTATCTTTGCACAGTTCAGATTAGGATCTCATCTAGCTAATAGATAATCAAATTATAATATATTTTAGCTGTGTAGGGTTATCTAGGTCGAAGATATGATAAATATCATATCATATATATCCCACTAGTGATGTGTACAACAGTATAAGTGTATAACCACACAGAATAATTGAAGATTATGAATGTTTTTCATTTATCAAATTTCAAATTTATCAATTAGTTTGAACAGTAGTCATAAAAATGGCTTCTCGATCCAGTAAATATCCCACAACATATATCATTCCAAAACTTTAAATAAGTTCAGCACTTTCATTATATATATAGATATATTATTGTCAATTAACTACAATCTAATAATGAATATCACAATATACTTTTTTTCCCCAACAATATCACAACATACTTTAGTAATATAAAAATGAATACTATTATTCATGGATTGATAAGGGCATCGATTGTAGGACGATTAGCCAAGAAGAGAGACTGGTATGCCTTCTGGGAGGGATGTATTGCATCCCAAAATAAATACTTTGAAGGATCCGAACACACTTTAGAATATTTATTGCAAAGAAATCCTGTTTCAATGTATCCACTTCCACAACAGCCACTTTCCACGTCTTCAAATCCTGCCACCACAACATTATTCAACATACAGTTATATATCCATCACATATATAAAGGATAAACATACTATATAGCATTAATACGTCAATATATATATATATATATATATATATATATATATATATATATATATATATATATATATATATATATATATATATATATATATATATGTATATTATATGCACATAGCACTATTCTCAAACCTATAATATTAAATTTATTTCTGTAACTTACAGTAGCCCCTGGTTATTAATGTAACAACTATTTAACTAATTTGAGTAAATTTAGGAAGTTAGACAAATTAGTTAATTGTAACAATATCACATGATCTTCCTAAGATAATCTTGTGTAACAAATGTCTAGTAAGTATTTGAACTGGATTGCTACTATTGTTGAGGAGTACGAACGGTGAAGTTAGGGGTGAAAATGATAAATATGGGAGGTAAATTAGATTGATGTCCTAAATTTAGTATCAATAGTTAATCCCCGATTAGTTCATACATTTAGGACCAGAATTATAATATTTTGAAATGCATATATGCCAACTTTCAGTTAAATTGTGTGTGTTTAAATATTAGTTCTTATTGAAATATCATTGTCTTTTTCAAAAAAAAAAAAGTTCGGAAGACTTAATCCATTTTTGTAAACTTAATTTTTTATTGATCCATATTGCTGGGAGATCAAAGGTTGGCTTTTAAAGGAAAATATGTTTTAAGTAAATCCTAGCGTCAATAGACCTATTGGCTTAGTTGGTTAGAGCGTTATTCAATGAACGTGAAGGTCGCAGGTTCGAAACCTTGATGGCCAACTTTTATATTTTTATTATGTGATAGGCTATTATCGTAGAGCTTTTTCAATATCGTTGTCAGCAACAAATATTCAAATATGCTTAAAGTGTTTTATGATTAATTAGATCAATAAATGCCCCCAGCATTTATAAAGACATATTTACAAATTATTGCGAAACAAAGTCGTCACATTTTATGTAGTGATATATGAGTTGCATTGTATTCTTTGCACCAATTCAACTAATATTAGGTCGTTGGAAATCAATTTCTTCTGTATTGTTCATTTCAAAAAATTAAACATTAACAAGCTAATTAATTAAGAAAGGAAAAAGAAAATAAAAACCAACGATTTTCAAAGCAATGGACAAATAATAATGGTAGTGATATTGAGCTTACCAAAACTGTCATGCGCATGAATCATATTGTCGAGGGGACCATAAGAATCGATGTAAGCGATCTTAAGACCAGAAGTAGACATGTTGAGTTGCATCGAACGTAGCTCATGTTGAAGCATAAGGTTGTAATTTCTTGCAGCAGACGAATACTTATCCATACAACTTCGTTGCACAAAGACACTACCAGAGTTTAAGGTTATCATTACAGGCAAACATCCTATCGGAGGTAACCCAGCCACCAGAAGTTTTCTGCCTCCTTCTGCCCATAAGTTCTGCATAATTTAATGCATGCCTCAGAAGTCACATTCAATAAAAAACAATTATTCCCTCATGTCCTGATTATAAGGCTCACTTTGTAATTCAATTTGAACTAAATGTAGATCTTATATTTAGGACTAGAGGAGTATTATATAGAAATACTGCTCTAGCTGGTACGTATTATAAGTCAATTTTTAGAAGGAGTGTATGGTCCTTATTACAAGTCACAACATGGGGTATTGATTAATTTTTTCAAAGATTGCCCCTATTTAAAATTTGATGCAATCTCTCTCTCTCTCTCTCTCTATTTTTTTTTTTGAGTTGCTTCTCAAGATGTAGTTTATGGAATTATCGTTTTAAATAAGGATAAATTTGAAAAAAATATTTTGTTTTGAAACAGATTTAATAACTTGACCCCCTCTCTTTAGTTCTAGTTAGTAAGGAGGCTAGAGGTGACTTATACTAAGAATAGAAGTGATATCTATATATCTATATATATGGGGTGTGTGGACCCTCGACATATATGTTAAATTCATTTCTATGGACCATATATATAAAAAGAAAACAGAAGCACTTTATGAACCATCCTTACATGAACACCTAACTCCTTGCATGCATATTCAATTGAATGTGTCCCAAAAAACAAACAGTTTCTGAAAATCTTTACATGAATACCGAACAGTACACCTCGCATTTAGATTAATTAAACTGAAAGAATTAAAAACTATGCAAATATTTAAGGCCTCGTTTGGATGTATATATTAGCCATATATAGGTCACATACAGTTTGGCGTATTCAAGGGGTGTTGTTAGGGGGACAGGGTCTTTATTACAAGTTTCCTAGCTAACATTAACAGCACCAACAACTCATATACACACACAAACAGATATATATATATATATATATATATATATATATATATATATATATATATATATATATATATATATATATATATATATATATATATAATATTGCCAGCGTGTATTTTAAAATTTGAAATCAACCATACTTGTGTCCTTAATTTCCATGTAATTAATATGTCATGTGAAGGGTTTTTTCTTTCAAAGCTCATAGTGCAAAAAGTTTTTGTCTTCTCAACAAATGTGCTTTCTGAAATTTGAACTTGTGTTTTTCTTATTACGGGTAAAGATTGTTTATTATCTCAACTAACAACTTTGTTGGTTAGTTAGAGATATTTAATTTGCTCAAGATGAGATATTTTCGCAATAATGCAAATATGTTTGTGTGTGATTATTGATTGAATGAAGTGGTAGAAGGCAATTACCTGTATGAATTGTATGAGGTTCTTAAGCACAAATTGCTGATAGGCCAAGAGAGTGAAGCTCCTTCTACGTATTGGCAGTGTAAAATAATTAACAACGAAATCATTTGTGCCAGCACTAATGAAAAACACAGCCTCCTCCAAATGTTGCTCAACTCTTTGCTTATTCCCAAGCACTGTCTCCAATCTCTTCTTGCATCCTTTGAAATATTCCAATTGCTTTGGTATTGGAATCACATTCTGCAATTAATTAATTAATTAATGCACATACATGAACACAATCAAAACCAGCCAAATGATTACTCATTTTCATAATTGAAAGTTGAAACAGTTTCATGCTTCTTTATGTGTTGCAGCAAATTTGAATTAAGATGACAAATTTAATTTTCAAAGTTCATGTCTAAGACTCCAAAGTTAATAACTTGCAATAGCTATTTGACTTCCAAAGTTTGGATCCAACAAAAACATTTAGGACGTGAAAAACGAGGATTATCAAAGCACTCAAAATGAATGATCATTGATTATAAGGCAGTATACTGAGTAACAACTTGTTTCACCGTTTTTATGAAATGATGCTAACTCCATTTATAACCCCTTAAATCATACATGTTTAATGATATTGCAGACATAAAAACCCAAAGATATTGAAGCACAGAGAGAGAGAGAGAGAGAGAGAGAGAGAGAGAGAGAGAGAGATACAGTAATAGCTGGTGTAAGTGGGTCGAAACCGGAGCCAGCAGAAGCAAAACTAACTCCTGTAATAAGATCCTTGTTGCTGAGTTTTGGATCCAGATATGGAGGCACTAACTCTTTCAAGCCCATATATGATGCTGAAAAATCCCACATTTCAAACCACAAAACCAGCAACAATACAGAAACCTAAACAACAAGCGAGCCAAGGCCTAATTATAAATATATATTATATACCAGCAAAATCAGTGGCAAGTTTTCCATTGGTGAATCTTCCTGTGGGAATCTGTTTGGGAAAATCTCTGCCATAGGGTGGAAAATTGCTCTTGAAACGGGTATTAACGAAGTTATTGTTTCCTGGGTCTACCGTGGAGTCTCCAAACACGTATAGGCTTGACACATTCTTCTTCAAAGCTTCACCTTTTTGAACCCTAAAACATATTAACAACGACCAGAGAGCGAAAATCTGTGTAAGAGAACGTGAGGGATATTGTTTCTCAGAGTCTTCCATTTCTTGGATTTTTCATGCGAAGTGTATAACATATGATTGTGGCATCAAATCATCCACAATGGAATATATATCGCTTGTTTGGTTAGAATGGAGCGAATAACTTATATTTTAAGGAACAGCAGATTTTCTAATTATATCATAATTAATTATGAAATGCAAAATAATTTTTTGTGTATTTTAATATATTTATTATTACACAATTAATTTTTTAAAAAAAACATTCTAAATATTGTTAAAAAATTTAATTTTATCAATTCTTATTTGAGCAACGACCTAGTAGAAATTCCCCCAAATATTGTATATAGGCCTTTAATTTTCACTTGAAATTGGAGAATGAATCACAATTTATTATTAAAACTAGTAGTTTTTTAATTCTTTACTTGAGAATGAGGTAGTGTGTATTATTATCAACAAACGTGTTTCATATATTTTATAATTACTAATAAGGAATCTTGTGGTGTATTTGATTAAAGTGGATATTTGGTGAGATACGTGGAACAGGTAAAGAAAGTTAGATACCTGGTAGGTTTAATATATAATATATTTACTTTCAGTTTGGCTTTTCTTGCATGAATAGATTGTTGATATGTTTAACTACTGAAACTGATATAACTACCCTTCTTGCTCTCAAAATTTTAGCCTTCCTGCTTCAGACAAATTGTTGATCTAATCATTAATTTCTTGTACTACCTCATTTCAGACGTTAATATATGTGCTTCATATGCATAAATAATAAGTAATAAATTAAAAGAAAGTTAAATAAGTTGTAACATGTGATGCATGTGAGTGCCACATTAATTTGCGGACAACTCTTTCAAACAAAAGTAATAGAGTTTGTGTATAAATCTAGCAAATTAAATTAGCTTTATATTCAAATTATATATATATATATATATATATATATATATATATATATATATATATATATATATCAAATTATCAATACATACAATTGCTAACTACTCGTTATCTTAATTTAATTTGGAGGTTTCAAATTTGACAATGTTCATCCTAAGTTGCTAATGATTCGGTTGCTATATTTGGTAAGGGTAATTTTTATGGCGCGACTATGCCTAGGAAAAAAAGTATTATTGTTTTTTAATTTAAAGAAAATTAATTTTTTTGTCCTCATAATTTTACTTGATTTTTCATGAGGTTTATTTTCTTTTAATATCAAGCCTTTTTGGCATTAATTCCTAAACCCTAAGTCCATTTATTTAACAAAGCAATAAAATGATACATATGAAATCACCAACTGATCTAAAATTAGGACCAAAATTGGGGATCTAAAGTTTAAAAACTGAAACATGCACTAGTACAGAAAAGGGTTTTTAGACCGGAACATTTAGACCGGTTATATCGGATAAAGTCTTAAAAATATGACCGGTGGAATTTTTATAATTATGATGAAATATTAAGACCGGTTATAGTAAAAACCGGTCTTAAAAATACTTTTAAGACCGGTTATAGTAAAAACCGGTCTTGAAAATAATTTTAAGACTGGTTATAACAAAAACCGGTCTTAAAATATATACAATTAAAAAAATAAATATATGTAATATATTTTCTAGACCGGTTTTAAAAATAACTGGTCTAGAAAATATTATCTGAATTAAAGACAATTATAAAAATAAAATATTTATTATTTTTAAGACCGGTTGTAAATTAAAACCGGTCTTAAAAATTCAAAATTTAAGACTGGTTATGAATTAATAACCGGTCTTAAAAAGTTTCAATTTTTAAGACCGGTTATTTATTAATAACCGGTCTTAAATATATATTTTAAGACCTGTTTTAAAATAGAACCGGTCTTAAATATTACTTTTAAGACAGGTTGTAATTGACAACCGATCTTAAAACTGACCTGGATTTCAAAAACCGCCTAATTTTAGCTCTAAAATTTCATTTCAAGATTCAAGTACATCAGCGAAACCCTTGCGTCTGTTCGCGGCAGCTCCTCCTTTCCCCTTCTCTTCTCCGTCCTTCACTTCGCCGTCGTCAACGGAGATTTACTATTGAATACATTGTTGGAAGGCTATCGTCGTTTGTTCCCTCCGATTGGTTTCGTTCTCAACCTCGTTTTTATTGTCAGGTTTGTGTTTCCATTTCATTTTTGGGTTTTTCATTGAAATTGTGAGATTACTTATCCTCCATTTTCTTTGTTCGATTCTTGCAGCAAGTGGCCAAGGACTATTCAAATCCAGAGGAAGAAGAGGATCCTTAACTAAAGGTTTAAGGTACAGTTTAATTATTCTGAAATTGTAGACGTGGGTTTATTTTGGTGGTTTTCCATTTGCATTACAGACTATAGTTTAAGTTTGTTACTTCTAGTGGACATGGGTTAATTATTCCATTTGAAAGTGATGATTTTGAGAGTCGTAGTGATGATTTTGATCCTAATACGTTGAAGACTATAGTTTAAGCTTGTTGTTTATAGTGGTGTAGCTTCTGTTATATTGTTTTGTTTGGTTTAAGCTTGTTGCTTCTGTTATATTGATTTTGTAACTTCTGGTTTCCTTCTTTTGATTCGGCCATGCAATTTGAATTTAAAATCTTTACCAATATGAAAACTTGTTTTAGGGAATTGCTTTTACAATTGCAATTAATCATTCATCCTTCAACTTGTGCATTGCAATTATTTGTTCATGTTTGCATAACTTGGAAATTGCTTTTGAACGATGCCTTTGTAGATAGTGCCGTGTTATAACAATAAGCACGTGTAGCAAAATTGCCTTAAATAGTGTTCTTAAAGTGTTTTTAGACAATGAGTCATCTTAGTGAGGGTACTCCAGATCCAACTAATCCAAATCAGAGCGAGCCTAGCAATGCTCCGAGCCAGGAACACAATGAGCCACGTAACCGGCCTAGACGAAGGGGTAGGAGAGCCACCCGATTGAGAGACATTCTTCTTAATCGAAATACCGGGGGAAAGATTCCGATTGAGTTTGATAGATATTAGAAACCAATTAGGCCTAATGCCCAATGGTATAGGAGTTTTGTCGGCCTCCTAGCACACAACAAGCCTAGCATCTTGATAGAGCAGTGGAGAAATATCGATAGAGGTGTGAAGCGACATATTTGGGAAACTATCCAGCTCACTTACGACATTCCTGAGAATGAAGTCTTGTATGACAAGACAATGACGTATTGTGATGAACGCTGGAGGAAGTTTAAGACAAATCTAGCCAACAATTACGTGCATATAGAGGTGGAAGAAGGTCAGTCTCTTCCTAATCTGTGCGATCAGTATTCTTTTATTAACGAACAGACTTGGTAAGAATTTAGACGGCTTCGGACTACTCCAGAAGCATTGGTGAGTTGACTTATTTTGCAATTGATTTGCTTATGAATTATGAATTGTTTTTATTGATTTACAATGACTTAATTTTGATTTCTTATTTGTAAGAAAAAAGGCCCAAGAGAGTGGTAGAAAGAATGATTGCCCTCATACAATGTCTCGTGGGGGGTATGCAAAGGCCGAAAAAGACTTGTTGGCGGCCAAATGGAAGAGATTGAAAGAAGTAGCTCAATCCGATCCTTCTGTTCTTCTTTCTCCACCATCTCTGATATGTCGAGAAGAGAAGTGGTTGTTCACTCACCAAAAGAGGAGTGGGTCTTATACGAGTGAACAATCTCGTGTGGTCGGTGAGAAAATTGTAAGTATTGTTGTTGACTTGTTGGTATTAATTATTTAGTAAACAAATTTTATTACTAACATTTGTCATCTGTGTCTTATAGGAGGAGCTTCAAAAAACAACAAGCCGAGGGATCGTTTAGGTCTGATGGGAGGAATGACATCCTGACCGTAGCTACAGGAAAACCTGAGCATCCCGGCCGTGTCAGGGGAATTAGAGGAGGGGTAGGCATAAGGGATTACTTTGGAGCACCCTCACACCGTTCCTCAAGTGGTATGGTGACTAGGGAGGAAATAGAGCGTATATTGGCCACTGTGAGGGTGGAAGCTAGGGCCTAGGCAGAAGCATCATTTGATGCATGATTTGAAGAAAGGTTCAGCAAGATGAAGGAGGAATGGATGATCATGACGAGCACAAAATAAGCAGATACCAGTGCTCTTCAAGCTCATTCCCTAAACCCTAAACAGAGCACTAAAGAGAGTTGCATTGGTCAGTCATCAGAGGGTCCTGGCAGCCAAATTGGTGAGCCTTGTGACTTGTTTGTGGAGGATCCTCTGAGACGATTGGTTGTATGAGGGAGCGTGCACAACTTGGGATCAACAGTCCACCACCAAGAAATAAAGGATGATCAAGTCAGAGTGGCAGTTGAAGAGGTGATCGTTGCAGATGCACCTCTCCCTATCCCTGTTGATGACTTCAAGGTTGTGGGCGATGTCATCAAGTCTTTCATCTTGTGGCCAAAGAACCTTGTTTCTGATCAAGCTAAGGAATCCCCGCCGCCTCCGCCTCCGCCTCCGCCTCCACCTCCCTCCCATCAAGATGTTTCACGGCCTCCATTGGATGTCATGCAACAAGTGATTCTGATGGCATATGATACGTCCTTTGCAACAAGAAATTGGGCTACTGAGTCAGCTGTTGGCAAGTCAGGGACGCATTGCTATCTTGAGAGGGATGATTTAATGTCCCTGGTAGCTCCTCTACAACAGCTTATGATTTTGATTGTCTAGCTCTTTTTGATGTAAGTATCTTCTTAAATTGGAAGTTAATATTTTACAAATAACGCCGTTAAACTTTGATTTAATGTCCCTGCTTGAATTATTGTAGGTGGATGCATCGTAGGTTGGTTGACTCTGGCAAAACCGATAAATTTGGACTCCTATGCCCAGTTCAACTCTACGACAAAGGGACCACTTCTTTTATCAGACACACATACTTATCGCACAGGCTTAGTAAAACCTCAATTGAGTATTTCTTGGCTCCATATTTGCATGGGTAAGACAAATTTATATTTCATACTATACATAATATTTTATATTTGCTTAAAAGTTTTCCCTTTTTTCAGTAATCATTGGCAATTGGCTATTTTGTGCAAGAGGAGTTATTCTGTCATCCTCTTATGCTCCCTCTACCTCAGCAAACCAACTAGTGAATTAAAGAAGAGCTTGAACTCGTAAGTTTTCTTGCATTATTAATTACCTTTCGTGTGCAAAATTTATGGAATTTGTGTAAAATAAGTAACCTTTGTGATTTTGATGATATAGAGCTATGCGGACATTCCAACACACTGCTTGTGGTAGGCCTATGCGTGAGGTAAAAGACCCTACATGGATCTTACCAAATGTTAGTTACATATTGGTTTGTTTTAATAATGTAATCAATAATAAGTCATGCTTTAATTTTATACTTGTTTTAACGATATCATATTATTTTTCAGACCCGTAGGCAACCACCGGGGTCTAACTTGTGTGGGATGTATATTCTGAGGCACATGTATAATATTATTACCCTAGGCACGACAGAACTTACTGAAGAGGTAAATGTATATATATTTCAAAAATTTTGTACTATTATTTTTTTAAGTGAATTTAATGTTTGCCTGGCTTTGGTGTTTCAGATGTTTGAACTTGCCGACCCTTTTCCAGAAGAAGATATTGAGCACATTCGCAAATATTATGTTGAATTCATTTATGAACTTTTACAACAGTGAGTTCTTGTAAAACTGAGGAATTATTTTATGTATATTGAAGAATTGACATGGTGGTTGGTTGCAAATATTGTTGGTTGTATGATTTGACATGTTTGTTGGTTTTGAGATGATTTTTGTATATTTTGATGAATTCACTTGTTGGTTGCATGATATATATGGCATGGTTGAATTCATTTATGCCTACTGAACATTGTAAGTGGAATTGGTAAGTGGAAGGTTAAAACAAAAGGAAATGGTAAGTGGAAGGTTAAAGCAAAATGACATTGTAAGTGGAAGCAAACTGAACACCATATGACATTTAACAAGTATAGCATTTGAGGTAGCAATTCAATGATGCATTCTGGTAAAAACCTAATCACACATATTTAAAAAAAAATTAAAATATAACACTTTTAAGACGGGTTATAAAATAACCGGTCTTAAAATTTTTCTAAAATGCCTTTCGCTAGAGGTCTTTTAAGACCGGTGCTCATGACAACCGGTCTTAAAATTATTAAATTTAGACCGGTTATTAATACAACAGGTCTTAAAAGTGAGACTTTTAAGACCGGTTACGAAACCGGTCTTAAAAATGACATACTTTTAAGACCAACTGTATTAAGACCGGATCCAAAACAAGTCTAAAAAGCCATTTTTCTACTAGTGGTGTTATTACAATATACTAACATAAACACTATCTCAACATCATGAAATAAATAAAACATAAAACTTCAACAAGTAAGCCCAAAAAATGCTCAGCACTTTGAAAACCAGACAAAACTTGAATCTCATTTCAAACTAGCTGCTACACCATCAAGCCAAAACATTGTTGAAAGTCCCAAAGAGTAGGAGTAAAAACTACTCGGTGACATCGATAAAACAAGGGACATGGGAGGGCGCCACCATAAACCACCGACTCATACTGATGGCCCACGATGCTAATAATAGCCTTTGTGCAATTGAAAGTGGATGGTCTTTGCACAAACGACGTGATGAGAAGATGAAGTGGGCTTACAAGGTGCACAGAGAACATATCGATAATCTTGATGGAGAGATGTTGGGGAGGGAAGCTAACCAAAGATAGAAAAAGCACAAATAACAGAAAAAAAAGAGAGCATATAACGTAACACAAACAAAAAATCATGAAGTTAAAATTATAGTAACGTACATATTAATTTTGTCTTTTAATTTATATTAGGGAGAATTCCAGAAAAATACTTTCAAATTTTGAAAATTTCATATCAGTAATTTCCAACCAAAATAAATTGTGAATTGTAGGAAATAAAACTGATTTGGGATTTTAATATTTTGAAGGTATTTTTTGGAATTCTCTTTTTACATTATCTTTTATAAAAATAATTAAAATAAAAAAATTATAGCTTTTTAATTTTTTAAATTTATTTTCCTTTTTAAAAGTAACTATATTTATCTCTCTTTCCATTAAAATATTTCTAATATCATTTCCAATTAATTTATTTTTATTTAATTTAAACTGTTTTTAAAAATTAAATAACATGACAATCAACTAAATACTTGTTTGGATTAGTGACAGAAGTTGTTTTTCCAACATGATTTATGATATGTAAAATAAAAATATAACAAGAGTTTTATTTCCATCTGTGTATTCTAACAATTTCACCGTAGGATACCTACCCTTATTTATTTATTTTTTTTTGCCAACAAGGATACCTACCCTTATAACCTATATGGTATTGCTCAAACTAATGTCCAATCAATATACCTAACCAATAATGTCCCATCTTTTTTTTGCCAACCAATAACGTCCAATCAATATAGCTTCATTTGACTGGCAAAAAAAAAAAAAGCTTCATTTGGTTGTTGGCCAAAATTTTGTTATTATTGTCTACAACATGAAGGCCATCCCTAAATGGGCCTTTAGTGGGCCTAAATATAGAGGCCTATTTTTTAAACTTGGGCTTCTTTCTGACCATATTTTAAGATGATCATATTAATATCCAACTTGGATCCTCATAAAATTGATTAGTTTTTTAATTGCCTAATGATAAATTCTGTGAACATATTTATTTAAACTTATTTTTAAAAAATTAATTTAATATTTCAATCAAAATTTTAACCTTTATTAATAAAATGGAAATTTTCAAAAAAAAAACCTTCAAAATATCAAAAATTTCAAATCAATTTTATTTTCTACAATAGTTTAGGTATTGACTATAATTTATTAGTGACTGAAAATTCATTTTAATAAAAAAATGATTTAAGATTTTTAAATTTTGAAGGTATTTTATTATAATTTTTCTAAATAAAAGCTGTCTTTTTTTTTGGGGAAAAATCCCAATAAAATCCCGCTGAAATATTACAATTCTAATTGAGGTCTACATTTTTAATAAATTTCTAATTAGGACAAGAATCCTATTAAGGACTTTTTGAATATTATTAAAAGACTTGGATGCGCATCTCTAATTAAAAACTAATCCTAATTTCAATCTTAATTATTTCAATCAGATTTCATTAGGCACGAGGTAGCTGTGAGTGAGGCCCTCTCTTAACTTATTTAAACCAATCCTTTCGTTTTGAGCACAAGGTACTCATTCTCCGAATTCCCATGGGCCATGTTCCCCACAAACCTATTTCTCACGCAACTCTTGCATCCATTTCGCAAAATGATTTTTTTTGTTCTTTCGTATTTTACGGTCCCCCCCCTTTTTTTTTTCCCGCCTGAGCCACTGGTAGAGCAATCAGCTATGTTCTTATTGATTGTTAATTATAAATTTTAATGAAAATGAAATCAATTCGTCATTTCATATAATGGAAGAATCTGTGGTGAAATTAGAATAAAAAAGAACAATAAGTATGAGAGACATAGGAATTTATCTAGGACTACAAGAATTTGTAAATTAAATCTGGTTAAAATAATTAAAATCATGTACCTTTAGTTTTTGTTTTCAACTAATGATGGGTATTCTAGTCGATCTTTTAATAATATTAAAAAATCCTTAAATAAAACTCTTGTTTTAATTAGGAATTTGTTGAAAGTGTTGGCCTTAACTAGAATTTTAGTATTTTAGTGAGATTTTATTAGAATTTTATCCCTTTTTTTTTTAATGGTTCGACAGCATTTACAAACCTCTTGTAGGCCAGAACGGCAGATAAATTTTTGAGGACGATCTATTCCAAGGAACGAAAAATCAGACTGGGCAATGAACCGGTTACAGCATAGGTTCAAGGGTTAATGGGTCAACCGGGGTATAACCAGTAGTTGAACCGGTCATATTAAAATATTATAATTTATTAGTGATAATATATATTAATATATTTTTAAACTTCTATAGATAAAAATAAAGATTTTTAGAAAAAAATGTTTAAAATCTATTGGTATTAGTTATAATACCTATACTTATGCAAAGATATCTCATTTCCTATAATTATTATATCTTTTTAAATAATTTTTTTCATTATTTTCTTCTTTTTTTTAGATTTGTTCTTTCTTTATCTATTTTTCTCTTCAACTTTCCATTTTGCCCTCAAAAAACACAAAATAAAAATTTGGAAAATTAAAAAAAAAAAAAAGAAAGAAAGAAACTGGGTCAACCGATTGGACCACCAGTTCTGACCAGTGCAATCGGTTTTGACCGGTTCAACCGGTCTGACCGGTTTACTGATCAAATCGGACCGAACCAGGAACCGGTTCCTGGTTCAACCGGTCGAACCGACCGGTCCGATCCAATTTTTTATACTCTGATCTATTCAAACAACGCTTCAATAGCAAATAAAAGCCAGAAGAAAGGCTTGCTTGAAATGTCAAAAATTTTTTAATTATATATCAAACAAATATTTTGGGATCTTTAAAATAATATTCTTGATATAGTTAAAAATTAGATTTATATTAAACTAAGAGACCCTCTAGTAAGAAATCAATTTAAAGAAGATAGATAAGTGGGCAATCATCATACTCACACAAACATGAAATTATATTCATATAGTCTTAGATCAAAATATATCTAATAGCTATGTTCTAGAACTTCATTTTTTAAAAGAAAAAACAACGATTGAGACAGAATCAAACATTTGTTTGGTACGTTTTTAAGATAAATATGATTGATTCAGATACATGCACTTATAGTTTTGAATTTAATTTGTTTCACCAACCACGCAAGTTTAAATTAAAATACCATTTTGCTTGGTTATTAATTTATATATTCCTTCGTTTTTGACGCTGTACGGTGGTTTAGGTTTATCTATTGGCCAACCGTGTGGCTTAGATTTTCTAACATCTTCCTAATCATAAGCCATCTCTTTTGCTCCAAGAAATGTTTCTTGTGGTTTCTTTTACGCCTCCTTGCACTTCATTTATTTGGATTTTTTTTTCTATTTTCCCCTTTTCATTTTTTTCCTTATTAAAATTGATCCACCAAGTCCCTATAGTTTCATCTCTTCTCTTCTCTTCTCTCTCAATGATGGGTTCCCCTATAGTTTCATCTAATTTTTAACTAAGTCCTTGTAATGTTCTTTTTTAAAATCAGATCTTTATAGTTTCACTAGATTTTTAATCAAGTTCTAGTAGTTTTTCTTTTTATCATTCATATGAAACTACAGGAACCTAATTAAATTATAGGGACTCACATATTAATTTTCCATTATTTTTTAACATTTAGGAGGGTTTCGACTCTTCGTCATCAAAGCTAGGTCAGATAGCTTGATTGGAAATTTTCTTATTCCATTATAATATTGGTGAAGTCTACATCTATTTTTAGTAACAAAATAAAATTATTATATGTAATACTACTAATTATATAACTAATCTAATTTTGAGTTAGATTAGACATTAACGGGGGTACGTTCTCCCTATACTCATGCAGGGATTTTTTTTATCTATAAGACTCTTAAATCACTACTTAAAAAAGTGTTGAGTTGTTTATCGCTGAACATAATCACATACTTAAGTTTTATTTTGCATGATATTGCAAATCATAATGTATTATAAATAATCATAAGAAGGAAAATACATCTCGGATACACACACACGCCGATAGTGTATATGATGTGGCAAATATAAATAGTTTCTTTTGTCATATGAAAATCATATAAATTTCACATAATCAAAATCGACACAAAGTGTTTGGCTTATTGGTGGATAAGCTACACTACAAAATGGGTGAATTGAGTTCAAATCTCACCTTATTCAAAAAGATCCTTAGGAGAGATATCCTTATCGCAAAGCCTCGATTTGGATTAGCCAGTTGCTCAGATACCTAGTAATAGGACCCAGAAAAGATGTCGAACACCGGGTGTCCCAAAGGGTTATTAAAAAAAAACCATTCTTTGTTAACTGACTAATACAATATTGTTCATAACCCGTTTTCATCCATTATAATTACCATCTCTGGTCTTAAATATATGACCTAGTTAACTTTTTGTGTGTGGAGAGATTAAGAAATCTAAATAAGTTACTTAATCATATTATATGTTATGTATGATCACATTATATATCAATTTATAAGTTAGACAAATTAGTTAAGGGAAAAACCAATAAATATGAATATTTTTAAAGTAATTTAATTAACTTCCTTAATCTCTTAAAAAATTCAATTGGATATTATATTTAGGACCAGAGGTAGTATAATATTGGCTGATCCACATGCTTAAGTCTTTTTTAATGACAAATGATTTTGCATTGGTATAACTAACTAGCCCGAATTTGAGCTAGATCAGACCCTGATTAGGAGAAAGCTTTGTCTGTTTGTTGGGGGGAGAGAGAGAGAGATAGGGACCTTTTTATCCATAATATACGTTTTGATCCCTCACATGTATCTTTCAACCTAACGGTGATTGATCAAAATGTTTTACTTTTTGTATCTCTTTGTAAACAATTAATACATTTTCGAAAGGAACACATATCATTGAATATATATATTTCCTCCCGTTTTTAGTAATGAAGCTAGATAACTAATTTGCAAAAATTAAGAAAACTAACTAAATAAATTATTTGCAAAAAAATGTGTATTGTTTTCTGTAACATACCTTCTTTAATTATTGGGGAGGAATGTCTCCACTGATCTCTTTCTATTAAATATCTCCCGATTAAGTTTCAATGGTTGGGTTGTAATACTATACAAAATGTTATTATGACATTAAATATAATAAAAATCTACCATGGTAAACTGTTCATATGAAATTTGAAAGCATAAATTTATCATTATTATTATCATTATCATTATCATTAGTTTACAGAATAAATCTCCACCATTGAAATTTAATTTAAAAGTGGAGATATTCAATAGTGAGGAAATAAAGCGGGAGGTCACGGAGACATTCCTCTTCCATTTAATTGCTTGCATTGGAATTATCCATTGATGAAAAATTGAAACCCCCTTAATATATTCAGTCAATAGGGATAATTTATAAAATTTATAAATTTAGGAGATAAAATAGTCCTTTTTTACCTGTCGAAAACAAAGTAGATTGAAATCTTATATTTAATTTAATAACCTTTTTTATTAGGAAATGCTTCGAAAGTGTACATGTTATGACCACTATAAATGGTTTCCCATATCACATGAAGACCATATAAATTACACATCATAAATTGTTTAAAACTTTGTACGATTGAATGTCAATTGTTAATTATCATTCCATTAATATTCTTATTCTCGCAATGGATGCATGTAACCTAGGAAATCATATAAAGCCATCAACTTTTGACTGATCATAATATTAATTAGTGGCTCTTTGAATTCTATGAAGTAATTATATACTATTTAATAAATATTTGGACGAGAGAGAGAGAGAGAGAGAGAGAGAGAGAGAGAGAGAGTATGAATAACGAGATTGATTATTCTAATTAATGTCATTTTTTTATTTTATCAGAATGAATAAATATCAATTGGAGTTACTTTAAGCATTTAAATTTCATAAAACAATTAACAAAATATAGACATACAACTCATGGGAAAATGCTGGAGGCATAGGCAATTAGATTTGATGGATAAGCAGTAATATACTCCAATTCTCTGGTATGATTTATAAGTCACTTCAAGTATGTTTAACACATATGAAAAAAAACCTTACACCTTCTTAACTCTGCCTTAAAATTTATCAACTTTTAAACTAAATCCTTGTTTAATATTCCATCCGGTCTTCTTTATAAGCAATTTTTCCCTTGATTGCTCAAAACGAACTGGTAATTAAAAAAAATAAGTGTGTCAAAAATACCATATTTTTTCCATGTATGCCCCTATTTATGACAAGAGTATAGGAGCGAGAATAGATAAAAAATATGAGAGATAATGAGGATAAGATATGAGAAAGAATGAGTATTTAATAAGGGTAAAGTAGAAAAAAGAAGCTTACATTTTCAGACAAAAAGTGAAAGTTGCTTATAAAAGGGACCAGCTGTATAAGGAAAAAAATTGCTTATAAATAGGACTGAAGGGAGTACTTATATAATATTCCCATGAGAACAAAGTCAACATCTATACACAAAAAATTCAGGGTATAATTATACATTCATATGAAATAATTTAATGATATTGTGACTTATAAATAGGATCAAATTAAATTTTCCCCCTCTAGGACCATAGGAGTATTATATAACTAGTACCTCTAATTTCTTGCTTTGAAGGCAAGGAACTTCATGAAGGACATATTTTTTAATAATATCAATTTATTTATGTATTCGATGTTACAAGGAACAAAGGAAGAAATCTACGTAAGTCAACTGTTTGTTTGTTTTTTTTTTTTTTTTTTTGTCTTATACTCAATTAAATGTAATTAAGCAAATTATAATTAACCGAGTCACGGATTACTTATAAGCCAGACAAATTCAGTTTAACTAAGGGTTGTTCGACGTTTTTAAAGATCGCAAAAAACACATAACTTAGAACTGCCAGCTTTCAAATGCTTCTGCCTCGCTGTTTCTCTGATTTGAACGAAGTCAACCATGAATAAATAATTTCATTAAAAAATAATGATAACATTCCAATTTCAATGCATTGATTGGGAAGAATCCATATATGATAAAGGTTTCCAAATGATTGATCGAGCACACAAGTCAAGGAAAGAGAATTAAAATAATAAACTCCCATTATTTTAACACTTTCCTTAGTATTGAAAACCCAGAATTTCTCCATACATGAGCTGGTCAGTGAACAAATTCTACAATTTTCCAACTTGCATCTTCATCTCATTCCCTTTTCAAGATAAATCAAATCCATTAGCTTAGCTGTATACGCGTATATCCACGCACACTGCATATACATACCTATACTTTTCTTTATATATATACATCATAATTTATTTTCTTCTAACTTCAATAAACCGTCACTTTCCAAATAACATTGCAAGTCATAGTGATCATCAAGAAAAACTGAGCTTTGGTTTTTCTGTAATGGAGGCGTCGTGGCGGGATTTGAAGGATATTAAGCAGAAAACTAGTGATAATCATCATCATGGAGCTGCAAATTCATCAGAAGGAATTCTTGAGAATATATGGGCTAGGGTTATCAGCACAACAAAAAATAATTCATGGGAAGGGCTTCCAAATCTTGATGGAAGAGACGAGTCATCGATGGAGATTCTTCAACGGCTTCCAAGTTTGGGAAGATGGATATCTATGGGAGCTGAAGCATGGGAAGAAATTTTATCTGATTTCCCACAAAACCATCTTCAAGATACATGCAATTACAGTAACAATAATCTGGGGGTTTGCAGAAACATTGAGTCCAATTGTAAAAAGGTAGAACAAGAAGAAAAAGAAGAAGGTGGTGGTATTGTGAGGGCAAAGAATAATAATAATAAGGAAGGTGAAAGCAGAAGACATTACAGAGGAGTGAGAAGAAGGCCATGGGGAAAATATGCAGCAGAAATAAGGGACTCTTCAAGAAATGGAGCTAGGGTTTGGCTTGGGACATTTGAGACAGCTGAAGAAGCAGCTTTAGCTTATGATAAAGCAGCTTTGAGAATTAGAGGTCATAAGGCTTACTTGAATTTCCCTCTTGAGACTGTTGCAAATGCTTTAGGGTTTGACCTTAAAGGAAGTCACAGTAGTAATATTCCTAATAATCCTATCATAACAAGGTCTTTTTCTTCAACTTGTGATCAGGAGGATTATTCTAGGAAAAGAAAATTGAGAAATATTGAAGAACCTGCAGCTAAAAGGATGGTGAATTTGGGGAATGAAGTAGATGTTGTTGTGTTTCAGGACTTGGGGAGTGATTACTTGGATAGTTTGTTATCTTCTTTTTGATGAAAAAAATTTCATCAAAATTCTTAAACAAAGTTAACTGTAATAGATGCAAGGTAAAATATATTGAATCTGTTTATTATGAACAATATAATAGATATCTGTTTCTTTTCTGCATATATTACTACAAACTTGTTAGCACGTTGATGGTGACTGAAGTTGTGACTAAAAACTTAAATGAATATAGCCTTTTTTTTTTAACATTGGAGTTTGGAAATCTCTGATAAAAATCAATTTAATAAGGTGATGGCCATTGTTGTTAGTGAAAGTCCTTTCTACTAGTAGTTGCAATATTGCCACGCATTTTAGATAACTAATGAAAACGATAGTTTGGTGGAACTTTTGAAGTTGGCTTTTTGGTAAAGTTGATGGAGTTGTATTATATACATATACATATACATATACATATAGACACACAATCCATACGATCTACAATATTAGTCATTTTAACCAATTCATCAGAACTAAAAAATAATAATTAACTCATTAAATATGTCTTAAATTAATTTTTTTCCAAGCTTAGTCATATTAAATTAGGTTTCGAAGGAGAGTGAAAAATATAAAAAGTCACATTTAAGAATTAGTTACATAGATAAAATTGACAAATATAAGCATTAACTACTCTTCAAGCGACTTCTATTATAAACCAATGCATTCTTCTAGAAGTGATTTATACTGTGAACTGGAGAAAATAGAGGTTGTAAGTTTGAAAATTAAGTTTCTCATTAATTCAATTGGTATGTACAAATATATATAATTACAAAGAAGCAAAAAATTTTCTACAACGATTATACGCTACACTACTTTATGGATTCATTCTTTGACTTTGTGGATACACTTTGACATTATGGATTCGTTCTCTGACTTTGTGGATACATTCTAACACTCCCTCTCAAGTTGGAGCATATATGTTTATCATGCGCAACTTGTTACAAAGATGCTCGACCCGTGTCCCATGTAAGGCTTTCGTCAGAAGATATGCTAGTTGGTCGTTTGATTGCACATGCCCTGTAGATATAATGTTTTCTTTAATTTTGTCAAGAATAAAATGACAATTGATCTCAATATGTTTGGTACGCTCATGGAACACAGAGTTCAATGCTATGTGAAGTGTTGCTTTGTTGTCACACCATAATTTTGCAGGCAATGTCATGGTGATGCCAATTTCCTTCCAGAGTTGAAATACCCACACAATCTCTTGTACTGATTGTGACATGACTCTGTATTCCGCTTCCATACTTGATTTTGACACAACCCCTTGTTTCTTACTTCTCCAATATATCAAATTTCCACCAACAAACACAAAGTAACCTATAGTAGATCGTCTTGTGGCCTTAGATCCTGCATGATCTACATCATAGAAACATTCGACTTTAGTGTGCCCATAATCTATATAAATAATACCAAGACCTGGAGAGCCTTTCAAATAATACAAGATATGTTCTAAAGCTTCTCATTGTGCCACTGTTGGTGATGCCATAAATTGGCTAAGTCTACTGACTAAAAAGGTTATATCATGACGAGTTGCCGTTAGATAATTTAGCTTCCCAATGAGTCTTCTATATCTCTCAGGAAATGGAAATGGCTTCAATTTCTCTGGATAAATCTTCTTCTTCAAATCATCATCAGGAAGCTCATCAAACATACTAGCATCAAGATCCAGGAAGGGATTCAGAATCATGGGGAGACTGCTTGGTGCAGCTCCAAGCTTTCCAGTCTCCTTTAAGAGATCGAGAACATACTTTCTCTGAGTCAAAAGAATACCTTTCTTGCTTCTCAAAACCTCAATATCAAGAAAGTACTTTAATGATCCCAAATCTTTTGTCTGGAAGTAAGAGTTTAGGAAGGCTTTAAGTTCTGAGATTCCAGAAAAATTACTTCCTGTAATCACAATATTATCAACAAATACTACTAGAAGAATCATGCCCGCATCAAATTGTTGGTAGAATACAGAGTGATCACACTTGTTTTGACTTAACCCAAACTTGTTAACCACATCACAAAATCTATCAAACCATGCTCGAGGACTTTGCTTTAGACCATACAATGAATTTTGGAGGTAGCACACTTTCCCATTCTCCCCTTGAGCAACGAACCGAGGTGGTTGCTCCAGATAAACTTCTTAAAGAAGGTCGACATTCAAAAAAGCATTCTTAACATCTAATTGATTCAAATCCTGATGATGTGTGGCCACCAAAGAAACAAGAAGATGAACTGAGGTGAGTTTGGCTACAGGAGAGAAAGTCTTGGTATAATTAATACCATAAGTTTGGGCATATCCTTTGGCAGCAAGACGAGCTTTCAGTCGTTCCAAGGAACCATCCGCCTTAGTCTTAACAACAAATACACATTTACATCCAATAGCCTTCTTTCCAGGCGGAAGATCAACAAGAGTCCAGGTACTAATTGTTTCTAGTACCAAGAGTTCTTCTTCCATTGCGGCATGCCAACCAGGGTGAGTCAGGGCTTGGTGAAGGGTGGTAGGTGTGGAAATAGAATCAAGGGTGGCTACAAGAGAAGAGGAAACAGGGGATAAAGACTTATAGGATACAAAAGATGAGATAGGATAGGTACAGTCAACATATCTTTTGGGAGGATAATGAGGACGAGTACCTTTTCGAAGGGTAATGGATAGGTCATCAAAAGTATCAACAGGAGAATCAAGAACAAGTGGTTTAGTAACAGCAAGAGGAGGATCGGCTGAAACAGGAGCAGGAACTAAGGAGGCATCAACGAAATCAATCGGTGAAGCAGGAGCTGGCGAAGGTGAAGTATTGGCAACATCAACACCATTAATGATATCAGATTCCGGAACTGCAACTTGTATTGGTGAGAGAGGGACAGGATAAATCAAGATATCATCATATTCATCCATGACAGAGAAAGACTCAGAGACTGTCAAAGTCTTGAAGAAAAGAGAGGACTCATGAAAAGTGACATCAATAGATACAAGGTAACGATGAAGATCAGGAGAGTAACATCAATAACCTTTCTGAATTAGAGAATAACCAAGAAAAACACATCTTAAGGACTTGGGATCAAGTTTCCTAACAGTAGGACGGACATCCCAAACAAAACAGACATAAGCAAAGATTTTAGGATCTATAAGGAACAGCTTAGTGGTGGGAAACAAAATGGAATATGAAATATCCCCACCTAGAATAGCCGAAGGCATTCGATTGATGAGAAAATAGGCTGTAGAAATAGTATCAGCCCAAAACATTTTAGGGATGGAGGATTGAAACATGAGAGCTCTGGCAATTTCTAAAAGATGTCGGTTCTTTCTTTCAGCAACACCATTTTGAGTAGGGTATCAATACAAGAGGATTGATGAAGAATACCATGACTTTGCATGTACTCGGTGAATGGGGCAGAAAAATATTTTTTTGAATTATCACTGCTAAGATTTTCACGGGTTTGTTAAACTGGGTTTGAATTTCAACACAAAAATTACGAAAGTGAGTAAATAATTCAGAACGCTGTTTCATTAAGTAAAGCTAAGTGGTTCGGGAAAAATCATCAATAAAAGTGACAAAATAACGATAATCAGTTTGAGACAAGATTGAACAAGGACCCCAAACATCAGAATGTACTAACTCAAAAGGGGACACAGATCGTTTATTGACGCAAGGTGACAAATGCACACGATGGTGTTTGGCAAATTGACATGACTCATAATTTAAAGTAGTCACAGAAGAGAGATGAGGATACAATTTTTGAAAAGATGACAAAGACATATGACCTAGACGATAATGAACTTCAAATAGAGATGACCCACCGGAACAAGCAACAGAATGTGGTACCTGATCATCAAGGAAGTAATGGCCACCAGATTCATAGCCTTTACCAATAACTTGCTTCGTCGTGAAATCCTGAATCAAACAATGGTCAGGAAAGAGTGTGATAAAACAATTTAATTGTTGAGTAAGTTTGCTAGTAGACAAAAGATTAAAAGCAAGGTCAAGAACATAAAGGAACGGACGGAGTAGGTCTGATAGTGCCAGATCCAAGAACACGAGAATAAGAACCATTGGCAATGGTTATACCAGAGGGATTAGCATAAGGTGCATACGAGGAGAACATAATCTTGTTACTTGTCATATGATCATTGGCACCGGAATCGATAATCCATTTTGAGGAGCAAGTGGCAAGACTAGAAGTAATGTTACCTATAGCAAGAGCACCTGAAGATATAGACTTAGATTCAACCATCATCAAATGAGAAGATGTACCAAACAGCAAATAAGCAAAGATGCCACTACAACAAATTCTCCAACCAAGAATAAGAGAATCACACAATCATAAATTGCAGCAACAATCAGAAATATCCCAAACGAGGCTTCAAGGTCCTCTAACCACAACAGCAAACATCACACTAGTAACCCAATGGAAATTTACCAGAAATATCCCGAAAGATGAACAGTAGCCGATGAATGAACAGTAACAGTGCCCAAAAACAATACCTCCAAATTTTAAAATGACAATTTGGTTCTTTAAATTTCAGAAATACCAATTTGGTCCTCCAAATTGCAGAAATATCAGTTTGGCCTTCCGAATTTCAGAAATATAAGTTTAGTCCTCAAAATTTCAAAAATGACAATTTTGATCCCATTAGCTGACGCAAGTGAGACAAAGGAACGCAGAAACAGAAAAACTTAACTATAAACCAACAAAAAAAACAGCGACAAAAGCAAAGAGAAACGTTCGAACAAAAGAATAAATCCCAATATGCAAACGTGGTCGAATGACTACAAGATTTCACGGAGAGATAGATGAAGCCTAGTCGATCAAGACGCCAGAACGCTGTTAGAAAAGGACATCGAAGGAATGCTCACGCGCTGCGCGTGTCTCGGAGGGGCGGAGCTTCAGGTGGCGCATGAGACTTCACGCGCAATCAGATGCAGCTGAAATTTTGGTGGTCGGGCGATCAGGATGTGGCGGGCGCAAGGAGCAGGTGCGTGTGATTAGGGGTACACTGTTGAAGGAGATCCGAAACCTGAACTGAAGTGAGTTCACCGGAAACAATGAAGCTTCACCGGAAAATAAAAAACAGAAATGAATAGAACAAAGGAGAAGCAATGGAGTGGCTCTGATATCATGTAAGTTTGTAAATTAAGCTTCTCATTAATTCAATTGGTATGTACAAATATATATAATTACAAAGAAGAAAAACTTTTTCTACAACGATTATACGCTACACTACTTTATAGATTCGTTCTTTGACTTTGTGGATACATTGTGACATTATGGATTTATTCCCTTACTTTATGGATACACTCTGACAGAGGTTAATAGTAGAGAGCTGATTTGATGAAAAAATAAGTTGTACTTTGTATTTATCTAAAAAAATTTCATTCAGTTTTTTCAATTTTTTTTTTAATTTGATGAAGGGTTTTTCCTTTCGAAACTTGGAGCGCAAAAGGTTTTCGCCTCTCCCAACAAGTGTGTTTCTAGGAATTCAAACTTACATTCTTCTCCTTAAGAAGTGAGACTTTTTACCATCTCAACTAATAATTTGTTAGTCATTTTTTCAATTTTTACCCCCAATTAATTATACGTCTCTCCCATATCTTTTACGCCCTCATTTTCTCTGGTATATTTTTCTCACTTGTTCTTTCTCCCACACTTGTCATGACCGACACCAGGGATGACAGTGGAAGTGGGCCTGGCCCACCAAATATGGCAAATGCTATTGGGCTTGGATTATCCTATAGACACTAGTTGAATGAATCTCATTGAAGCACACTTATGGAATTTGTGATATGAAGAATAAAGGGTTTTGGCAGCCAACATTGTGGGGGCGTAGATGATTTGTATGAAGTCTCTCTAATTCTCTCTCCCCTCTTATCTCTGTGACTGGATTTACTCTTCTGCAACTTCTCATGGACTCTTTTGTAATTGTGGCTGCCCTTGTATTTCCTATTTCTATAGCTCTATGACTTCCCTTAATCTTGTTGAATTTTGAGATCATTACATCAACCTCTTTATCACTATAGTAAGAGTATATTTGAAAAAAAAAAAATAATAATAATAATTACGGAACATTGCTTGCCTTTAAAAGCAATTTTAACAAACTTTTGGTCATATATCGGTTGTTTGTAGTTTATATAAGGCCAGAGGAGGGAGGAGGCTAAAGTATAATTTTCTTTATACGAGGTATACTTTTGTAACTTTATAAAATATACTTTTAGTCATATAATTCTAACATCATTAATATTGCTAACATAACGCTGACGCAGCAAATTTAAGTAATGACAATATAATTAAATGTTATTAATTTTAAATTTAATATCTGTGTAAATTGAAAAATATCTAAACACATGATCATGTGTCCCATTTTTAAAATATTATCATTTAACTATAAATTCACATGAAATAAATAGGACATATGGCCCTATATAATTGGATAATTTAATATAATGGATATAAGTAATTTAGCATAAGTTTTTTCTATGGTAGATTGAGAAAGAAGAAAAAATTTAAACATAAACAACTTTCTTGGTAATCATGAATGTGATAATTGGATACTATATATATTAAGGGATGAAGGGAGTATGATTTTCTTTATTCTTGTCAATAAAGACATCAATCAATAAAAAAATGTTAAAGACAGAAATATAACTAAAGAGTCGTAGAATTGATAAATTCATGAACGTGTGTGACTCATCTTAGACATTTCAATTTTTATGCGTATACCAAATCTACATTTCTTCAATGGTGCCATTATCATTAATCTGCACATTATGAAAGTCAAAACACATGCTCCTACTGATAAGGACATAAAGAATCCCCATTACAATAAAAATTGTAATCAATTATTATAAAAGTAAAATATATTGATTACCCATCTATTTTATCTAAATTATACAAACCTTCCATCTATTTTTAATACGTATATAAACATCTCTTGAAATTAAAATGAAGGTTACAAAAATCTCTCTTATATATTTAAAATTCTATTTCCATCTACTCAACTCTTAATTGACCGTTAAAGTTTGGCTGTTAAACATTTGCTTTGACTAAAATAGCCCTCTTTCCACAAGTGAGTAAACATTTATATTTGCCTAAAAATAATTTTCTATGCAAACAAAAAATAATTCTAATACAAATATGTTCACAATTTCCAATATAATATAAAATTTATTATTTTTATTATATTATAAAATTTTAAATTTTTATCGTATTTATTGAAACTTATTTATTTATTATTCTTTTAAATGATTAAAAATATGTTTCTTTTTTTCTTTTTTGCCATGATACCATTATTGAAAACATATTTGAGATATTATATAACTTATATTAATTTAAATTTTTAATTTTTTAATTACATTATTTGCACAAACATTCATAAACAAGTTTATTTTATTAAAAGAATTAATCATATTTTAATTAAGTTTTCTATGTCTGCATTAATTAAATTAATTAAGTCTTTATCTCAATATGAAACAAAAAAATTAAAAGATAGTAATTTGAAAAAGTAGAATTTAAATTAAGAAAAAGAACACTCTTAAATTACTAGGACAATTTTAGCCAAAATTAGGGAATTAGTAATGATGAAGGGTAAATTGGTAAATAAAATTTATTTTAATATAAATTTGGACTTAAGTGTATATTTTCAAAATAGAGGGATGTTTGTATAATTAATGCAAAACGCAATAGAAGTTAGAATATTTTACTCTTATTATAAAGATTTAGATAAAATATAATAGTTTCACTGTGTACATTAAACGAAGATTGATGACTTTATTATAAATAATAATTATCCTCATAAGGAACGAAGAAAACTTGATTTGTTTAATGCATTATTAGCAACTGGGTCTTGAATCTTCGGTCAAAAAAAAAAAAAAAAAAAAGCAACTGGGTCTTGAATTGACCTTGGAGATTCATAAGCCATATATGAACCCAGATATCTCCTTCATGAGCTGTGATCTCGCTGGACAGCACTCTCTTTTTTGATATTTAATGAAAGCAATGTTCGATTTATTTTTTTTTTCAACCACACAAATTAATCAGAAATCAATGCAACAATGCTTTCACATGTAAATACATATACAATATTATAAATCATAATTTGATCCAATCCTTGAGCGTATATTTTATTTTAATATTTCTAAAATTAATTCAATCAATGAATTAGTAGAAAATTTGACTCAAGTTTTATTAATTTCGTCATGGCTAAATCAATCGTAATTAAGTTCATGTATTAAAAAATTATATACAAATAAAATGACGAATATAAATCATTCGTATCTATTGTCATATTCAACTGTAAAATCAACAAGCCCATAATATTCAATACCTAACAATATATGCATCTTCATCACTTAAGTGGATTTTTAATAAAGAATTGAGACTCGTTTTATTACAAACAAACATGTAGAATTTTTTTTTTTTAAAATGTTGAATAAATGATTGAACCAAAAACCTCTCTTTGGCTTTTTCAGCTTTTGATTAATTTTGTCCTTTTCAACCAATTCTCAATTATAAATTTTTCACAAATTTCGGAACAATATTCAAGTACATTGATTGATTGTGTTTATGTATAGTGATTGACTCCTTGCCATTTGGTTGGATTCTAGTAATATTGTATATATAGAATGAACTTGGTATTTCTGCTGTTTTTTTATCAGTATTTCTGCCGTTTTCACTTTTCATCTTTCAGCATTATTTTTCGAAAATTTGACTGTAATAAATAATTTATTTTTATTCAATATTTTGCTTTTAAAGAAATAAAAGATAATAAAAATGTAAGAAATTAAGCGGTAAACGATTCCATTTGCTATTAAAATAGTAATATTATAGAATTCTTTCAACAACTAAAGCAGCTATTCACCATTGTATAGCACCATTAACTATACTGATCCGATGAACCGTATGTAATTAATCTTTATGACTCGATTATTGGAGAGGAATGTCTCAATTTACCTTTCTCTCTATTTAAATCTTAATTTTCTATTTCTACCAATTGGATCAACTTTTAATGATTGATATTTAATACATTATAAAAATATTATTATAATATTGAATAACAAAAACACACACACATATAAATTTAAATTGTTAATGCAGAGACATGGAAAGATTTAATTAAAATATTTTATAATTGTTTTTTATTTTTTGTCCTCTACAATCTGCATTTTTGAACTGTACTATTGTGTAGGTTCAATTGATTTATATTTATTTTTTATATTTAATATTATAACATATTAAATATCAAACCATTGGAAGTTGATCCAATGGTAGAGATAGTAAATGAAGAGAAAATAGAGAGAAAGGTAAAATGAGACACCCTTAATGAATTCAGACATTGGTTCCATCACTATTGGGAGAGGGGTGTCTCTTTTTTTTTTTTTTTTATCGAGATTAGGGAGATGAGTGTCTCCAACATTATAAATTTAAACTGTTAAAATTACTCAATTCGGTTCTATTTATAAGTAATTTTTTTCTTAATTGCACAAAATAAACTGATAGTTAAAAGTAATAAGTGTGTCAAAAAAGTCATGTTTTTTTCACATATGCACCTATTTAATTATGACAAGAGTATAGGAGAGAGAATGGATAAAAAATATAAGAGATAATGAGGATAAGATATTAAAAAGAATGAGTATTTAATAAGGGTAAAGTAGGAAAAAGAAGTTTACAATTTCAGACAAAAAGTGAAAATTGCTTATAAAAGGGACCAGCTCTATAAGAGAGAAAGTTGCTTATAAATAGGACCGGAGGAAGCATATCTTTATGCTGTAAAATTTTATTAAAATATTTTATAATTTTTTTACTTTTTATCCCCTCCACTTCTTAAATGTCTGTGTTAAATTTTAATTATTTAAATTTATTTATATATTTTTGTTACTTAAGATTATAATGATATTATTATTAAATATTATATCTCACACCTTAAAAGTTGATTTAACGGTGGAGATAGTAAATGGTGAGGAGGTAAACTAACACAATCCTCACTCATCGCTATTACTCTCTCGTAGACTTCCTATGTTCAATGGCTCTATATAAAATAATAAAAGTCTCCTTTGATCCCTCATATTATACTCTTTCATTGTACAAGTATATTGAGTTGAACGTACATGAATAATCACTCTACAAACACAGGGTATGAATTGAATATAATATACTCTTTTAAATTCATTATATATACATTAATTTATGCATCCTTTCATATTCAAAATTGGTAATCAACCTTTTAATATTTCCTTCTTAACCATCAATATGTACTGCAAAATTTATAATAAAAATCACATGACTTACACTTCATAAACAATACAACAGATCGAGGAGCATTTCAAACTAAATTTGATGCAGGGGGGGGGGCAACAACTATCTAGATAAATAAAATCAATTACATCATGCAAAACACACAAATAATCTAATTTTATTTTGTATACACATGAAATAAATCAAATCTTTGATCATAAATCTGATACCTAATATTCTAAACTATTCATAGATTTTCTACCCCTCACATCATCTAAATTCAAATTAAATGGAAAGGAGTTTCTCCACTAACTTCCCTCTCCACTTCCTCTTTATTTAATATCTCAATTATTGGATTATGTTTTAATGAGTGAGATTTAGTACTATATATCAAATAATATTATAATATTAAACATAATAAACATGTACAATATATAGCGTTAAATCTAAAACATGATTCAATAATTGAGATATTAAGTGGAGAGAATGGTTAGTGGAGATTACATCTAGGCGTCTTTTGTTGGAATCAGCCATGACTTTCAACAGAACTTACAGCACTTGAATCAGAATCTGAAGAAGCCTTATTATTCAATCTTTCTGGGCTGAGAATAGAAATAGAAGAAGTAGGAGCTACAAAGTCAGGAGGGAAATTAAGCAAAGCCTTAGAACCTCTCATTCTGAAAGCAGCCCTGTCATAAGCCAAGGCAGCTTCTTCTGCAGTCTCAAACGTCCCCAGCCACAGCCTCGCCCCTTGGCGAGCCGAGTCCCGGATCTCAGCCGCGTACTTCCCCCACGGCCGTCTCCTCACACCCCGGTAGTTCTTCTTGGCGATCCTGGCGGTCGCCTGACCACCATGGAGGCCAAGGATTGGTGAAGTAGTAGGAGTATGGGAATTAGGTGGAAGAGCGTCAGCTTCGGTGAGGACTTGGTAGATGACCATGTCTTGAGAGTCATCATGGTTAAGAGGAAGAAGCTCTGTTTGTTGGGCGGAAGACGATGATGATGATGACGCCATGGATTAATTAGATGGAATTGAAGAGAGAGTGTGAGAGGGTTTAATGGGTATTGTTATAGTGGTGGAGTTGGTGGGGGCAGTGAAGAGAATAATTTGTGGTGGTGAGAAATTGAGAATGTTGGAATAGGATTTGGGAACTTGTAAATGAATGGACTATGTATGGTTTCAGTATTTTGTGTTGGTGGCTTGGTGGGGACATATATTGCATCTGCCCTTGGCCTTTTCTCCCATTACAATGTGGAAATAGTACTGAGATGGTAATATTGATTGGGTACAAAGGTCATATCCACCAACTTGTCGAGTGGATTCTCAAAATGGGAGCTTGTTTTAATAGGATTTGGTTTCGGTACTAAGAATTGTGTTTAACTCTCTCAATTTATTAAATCTTTATCATTAGGTTTGATTTAGACGGTAACAATTTTAAGTTTTAAAAGTCTATATTTTTTAATAAAAATTATTTTAATAGATATAGAATTTAAAATAAAGATAATTTTTTAACTAATAATTTTTTAAAAAATGATTTTTTATTAAAAAAATATCATTTTAAAAAAACTCAAATCCAGACAGTCAAAAATCAAAACTGAATGATCTAAATATAATAAATTTAGAGAGCAGAACACAATATTTAACACTAAAATCAAGTCCATTTCAATACAAGTTCTGTCCTGCCTAACTTGTTACAAATTGCCAACTCATTACCCGACCCCCCAAGCCATAGCCTGTCATGGGCCAATGGGTGATTGGCTTGCTTTAGCAGCCCCAGGCATAGAAATTATAATATTATTTATATTCGCAACCCACCAATGGCAAGAAATAATTATACATGGGAATGAAGCTCACATATTGCTCCAGAAGAATGCGTACCTTTCAATCAATATTTCATTACTGCTAAGATAAAACTTTTCAAAATTGAACTAATTAGATTCTGAATCAGAGTTTTCTAAAGATGAAGGTGAACCAGATCAGAACGCATAAAATGTTGAGAGAAAATTACTAAATGAATGAAATTGTTCTCCATTTTTTATTTGTACTTATGAAAATAAAATAAAATAATTATTATTTAAATGTATTAATTTCAAATTTGAATTATATATATATATATATATATATCTTTGAAAAAATTACTATTACATTCCTAAATGTTAGACCTAGCGTGGGAGGTAAACTTGAGTCCTAAATGCAAGAATTTCTTCCATTTTATTTACCATTTTCTATGCATTTGCATGGAATATATATATATATATATTAAACGTTTATATAGTTTCTGATTCTACAACAATATATTTAAAATGTATGATATTTTCAGAGATATATATATATATATTATAAAAAGATAATTTATGATCTGTGAAATTGTTGTCAACTTGAGTCATAGTCTGAGGTTTTTCTCTTTTCCCCCCCAACTTTTAGGTTTTTTCTTCCTGCTAGCTAGAAAATCAAAACTTTTAGTTAAGAATTATGATCAATTTTAGTCAAAACTCTTAGTGTTACCAAATACTACATTTGACCTAAATGTAGGATCTAATTTATATTACAAATTAGGTCCTACCGGAGGAGTATCATTATCAAGCCTTGAGTCCATAATTAAAATTTACCCTAATTTTAACCACAATAAAAAGCTTCTGGAACTTCAATCCAATTTAACTATAATTTCTAGGTACAAAAAATATGTTTTGCCAATTTTTCAAGTTGAATCTCCGATTTGGTGACAGATAAATCTTTCGTGAACATGTAGCATTGATTGGAATGACTAATTCATATTACGTTATTCATCAAAAACAAAATTTTTTTTATGTTTGTTACAATTATATCTATATATATATATAAAAAATTTCCCCCCAAAAAAATTCTAGTATTGGTATCACGATTATTCAACATTAAGAAACATCAAAATAAAATATTCTATATTTATGGTGAATGAAAGAAAGGATGTAGACATAGTCTCGATCACGTGGTTTGAATTTTTGACTAAATTAAAAGAAAGTGTGACATTCAAATAAAAACAATACAAGAGACAAAGTTAGGCAACGGAAAACGAGAAAAAAATTAATGAAGGTTTATCTAACCTGACTTGAAGTGAGCAATACCTAATTAAAGTTAGAGTACATATATCTGAATTCTAGAATGATGGAAATTGAGGGCACACTTCGGACGAAGAGTGATATAGTAAACCAGAAAATGAGGTGGTTGAATCGAGTTGTAGCATAAACAAGTTAATCTAATATAATCTCTTATTTATATATACATTTTATAAAAGGAAAAAAAAGCATAAAAAAAATATCACTTGAATTTCAAAATTTTAAATTAGTTTTGTTGACAATAAAAATAATGTGATTGACAAAATAAGTATAGTAATTGACAACTTAAGTTTGTAAAAAATCATTAATTTAAAATTTTAAAGTTCAAGTGATATTTATTTAAATGATCTGACTAGTCGACTGGGGTCGGATTAATTTATTGCTATGAGGAGAACTCTCTCCTCAATTAGAATATAACCGAATGACATTGGTCCAAGACTATAGAGGCTAAAAGGAAGAGGATGAAATGTGGGAACTTTGGGGGAGAATAAGGGCATGGCTTCTCTCCAATACTTTTTCAATCTACTGTGATCCGCTGCCTCTTTCTTTTTTTAAAGGATTTGCAAGCACAGTGGGATCGACCTGATAAGGGCCATACTATGATGGCCCACCATGCCACTGCACCACCAAGGTTTTGGCATCCGCTGCCTCTTTCTTTTTCCCTCCTTTTCCCAACCTCCCTTCTCCAATACCATTAAGCCACGTTGCAACTCCCTCTTTTCACTTAAACCATGCGTTCATTTTAGAGGGACATGAAAACAAAGTTAAAAAAGAAAAAAAAAGAAAGGCACTGCACAAACATAACTTTATTCTTATGATTTTAAGCAAACTGATTTTAGGGAAAATTAGGAAAAAGTTCCTGGTTTAAATCAAAGTATTAGTACTTTATGTGTAAAAAATTTGCAGAGTATCAGTACTATGTGTCATTAAAAATTTTATTGATAAGAATGACCTGATAAATTTTTATATAGGGTTAAGGTGTAAATTTAATAATGAACTATTTTGCTATAGGTACCTAACACAATTAACTATTTTGGGGTACAAAAATAGACATAATCAATTTTTTGATAGCACATATAGCAATGCTGTTAACTATACCCTGTTAACTTCCATTACTTTTTGCATTGTGGAGCTACTAATCTTCTCACTCTACATTATTTTAATATATTTTTAGAAGGGTGAAGCTGCAAATCTAGCAATAAACTATTTCGCTATAAACACTAAACACAATTATTTTTTATTGGGTCCGCAAGTAGACATAAAACATATTTTGTCTTATAAATGCCTATATTTATCTTGTAAATTCCCTTATTTGTCTTGTCAATGACCATATTTATCTTGTAAAGGGATTTAAAAGGATCCAATGAGTTAAAAAATTTTGATCATTCACATATTTATCTTGTAAAAAAAAAGTTTAACTCCCTATATTCTTTTAAATATATTTATTTGTATTATAAATACCCTTATTTGTCTTGTATATGCTCTTATGATAAAAATAAAGGAAGGGAATTATTATCTTTTTACTGACAAAACTTAATTTCATTTTGACCCAATAGGATGCAGTAAAATTTCAGAATCTTTTGAGGATTGACTGAAATAAAATTGCTTCTAAGTAAGTGATATTTTCCTATTATAAAGGCACATATTTCTAAAAATATATTAAAATAATAGAGTGAGAAGACTATTGAGACCCACAGTACAAAAAATAACGGAAGTTAACCAGGGTTAATAGCATTGCTATATATATGCTACCAAAAAAAAAATAATTATATCTACTTTTATACCACAAAATAGTTAATTGTGTTGAGTGCCCATAAGGAAATATTTTATTACTAAATTTATACCTTCACCCTTTTATATATATGGAATATTGGTACACTGCAAATTTTTTATTATGTTCCTAATTATCGAATCGCATTTAAAATAAATCTTATAAATAAGAAGGAATTGATAAATTTTTATATGCACATGGTAATGGTACTTTGCAATTTTTTTACACATAAAATACTAATACTCTGATTTAAGTCCTCGTCACAAAAAAATTTTAAACCATGAACTTTTTCCTAATTTTCCCTAAAATCAATTTTCTTAAAATCATAGAAAAAATAAGTTATGTTTGTGCCTTGCCTTTCTTGTTTTTTCTTTAAAAAAAAAAACTTTGTTTTCAGGACCTTCTAGAATGAACGAACGGTTTAAGTGAAAGGAGGGAGTTGCATTGTGGCTTAATGGCATTGGAAGAGGGAGGTTGGGAAAAAGGGGGGAAAAAAGGAAGGCAGCGAATGGCAGTGAACTATAGGAGTATTGGAGAGAAGCCGTGTTCGGAGATAGGGGTGTTTATGAGGTCCAAATGCCCACCCGAGCCTGAACAAAAAATGTCCAGCCTGGTCCTAAAAAATACGCCCATAAATCATTTGGGCATCTTCGGGCCAGGCCAAATATCGGGTAGGGTTGGGCACTGGGTAAGGTGTGCTGCCCTGCCCATTTGGCCTTACCCAATATATGTGTATAATTGTATTTAAAAAATATATATATTGTATATATAATTGAACAAGTATTTACTTACCATTCAATTAGAATTTTTTATTGTCCAAAAAAAATTAGAATTTAATGAATAAACATATTTTGTATTTACTAGGCATATAGAAATATTTTTTCATAAACATATTTAATTAAGAAGTGGGTAAATTGAGTTTTTGAAAAGTAAATTATTTTCAAATAATAAAAAAATAATCTTTATTGAATTAATTTGTTTTATTGGCCCATGAATCGAATCTAAATAATAAAATCTTAAAAGGACTATGGCATAAAATATGTTTTTTGCTGTAGTATTATTATTATTATTATTTAATACTTCATTATTTTTCAATTTTTGAAAGATTTCTGGGGATACAAGCCCGTCTTGGCCAGCCCTGCTTAGCCCAGCCCGAAATTACTCGGGCTTTCATTGGGCAGGGCCGGGCAACGAGCCTCAGAATACCGCCTGTTCTTTCTCCGGGCTAGGCATCAGGCATGGTCCATGCCCTGTCCAACCATACCCATGTACACCCCTATCCGGAGAATAATGAGAATGACGAACAAATGGAAAGAAAAAGAGGCGCATAACAAAAGGAGCAAATTAAAATAAAATAAAATAAGAAAACTTGACTCTAGAATTAATGGAGAGCAATTAAAAATAAAGTAAAGTACACTAAATAAAAAGAAACTAACTATAGAGATATAATAGAAAATATGGTTTGTGGAAGAGTCATAAAAATAAGTAGGGAAAATTCTATTAAAAGACAGTTGAATCATCCAAATTTTAATTAGGGTCACTAAACTTGACATATTATAGATAAGGTTATATGTCATAACCAAAGATTTAGAATTTGGGTTACATTACCTTCATAACCTTTAGTTAGTAGGAAAACAAAATTGAAAACAAAACCATATTTTTTTTAATTGTCACGAAAAGAAGGCAAAAATAAGCAAAGCCACTACTTTGTCTCACATATAGGTGCAAATTAACTAATAAAAAAATCGCTCAAAGAGCCTAACAAGAGATTCAAATTCAAATTCATCCGTTTATTAGAAAGTAGTAGAACCTGTCATCCTTCAAGCCTTTGATTCCTTCACTGAAGAATGTGATCCTCATCTTTTCTCGATGCCGACAATAGCTATGACAAAATGTTTGTAATATTGCAATCGATTGTATGAACTCCCTCGAGCTTCTTCTTTTTGTTTTGTTTAGCTACTTTAGATATTTAACCTCAAACTTTTCCCCGTGCACCTTACACATGATGGATTACTGAGTTTACAGCGCAAGGACGCACGCAGGGCTTGAGTTGCAAATATGTGAGGAACACATACACTAGACAAAACCATATTTAATCGTGTACAGCCTGATCTAAGCACGGATGCATTGTGAGGCATATTTATTTTAGTTCACTAACAAACAATTTTCAAGCTGTTTAGGGAGTGGGATAGTGTTTAAACGCACAGAGCTTTGAACCAAATATTCTTTGAACAGGATTTTTCCCTAGTATTATTGTCTATCACTAGTAGAAAGAGAGCTTCACAAATGGTGGGAGGGAAGATCAAGAAGGAGAACGGAAAGTGACAACAACACATGCCTTACCAATGAGACTTGATGCTATAGTTCAAAAATCTGGCATCAAGATCAAAAGCATTGATTCCCTCCTTGAGATTGGTCTTGGTATGGAAATCTCTGGAAGCTGGCAAGATGGTTTTTGCCATCGGCCGTTGAGATTGGCTTCATGGTTCTTGAGCTTGGCATTTCCAAGGCACTCCTCCTCATTTACATAAGGTTATTCTAGACATTTTATTGAATTTTAAAATCCCAAATTGTGTCATATAACCTTATATATAATTTATTAAATTTAGTGACCTAAATTATAATTTGGATAATTCAATTGTCTTTTAATAGCATTTTCCCAAATAAGTATATAGGAAGTAGTACAATAAACATTTAGGAATACAGGATTAAAAGTTTAGTGGCATTAAGAATAAATTGTCAAATTTTAGAGAAAATTAGTATAAATTTTAACTACTTTATAAATGCTCTCCATTAATTATAAAGTCAAATTTTCTTATCCAGAACAAGAGGAGTGATAGAAAATATACTCAATTAATTAATCAGGGTAATTTAAAAATAATTTGAGAAATTCATAATAAATGAACTACTTTTACTTTTTTATTAACCTTGATGAGATAACTATTGGTAACAGAAGGGAGTAACATTTATTAAAAAAAAAAAAAAAAAAAAACAGAAGGGAGTAACAAAAGAAAGTAATCATTAATATCAAAAAAATATATAAAATATGTATTAATTTATATAACGAAAAATTCATTAAAAAAACTATTTTTATTAGTACAATTAGAACAATTGATACATTTATTTATTTATTGAGTGAAAATTGACAGATGTTTCTGCTTGGCAACTTCTCATTTTCCAAAGGGGCCAGCCAAGCAAGAAAAGCATTCGCATATGGGCCTCGTAAAAAAATGTGGGCCCAATAAAAAAGGTAATGCTAGCTCAACCCCGATCAGCACAAGGCTGGATCTACTAACAATAATAGTCCGTTGTGCATTTTCCAAGCAAAAAAATTGACAAAATATCTTTTAATATATTAATAAATTAAAATTAAATGACAACCCAGATAAGAGATGAGAGCGAGGGGGGGGGGGGGGAGAGGGCAATAGGCTGCATTTTACAAGATAAAAGACATTAACCTCCCCTCTGTTTACTCTAATAAATTATAGAGACCTATCTATTTTAAAAACCTATAAAGATATTTCTTAAAATCAAAATTTATATGGTAGAAACCTTCCTTCTATTTTTTATATTTAACTTTTTATCCATCTCACAGTTAGTTGAACGTTAAATCATAGCGTTGACCTATCATTTAGACCAAAATGCCTCTCCTTAACAAAAATAATACTTAATGATCCTTTAATTACATACCTTCATCCAAAATTTAAACAATTATTGCAATATATATTTTTTATTTTTCACATAAAAACTACTTAATCTTTTCAAAATTTAGTAAGAATATTAAATAGATCATTAATAAATATTAATAATAAAAGATGAATTAGGGATTTGGCATAATGAGGGATAAATTAGTAAACAAGATTTATTCTAATATATATTTTTAATTAAAAAATAAACTTTAAGAATCTTTTTAGAATATTCTATAACAATGTTAATGATCTAAACTAAAGTGTATGTTTTCAAAATAGAGAGGAGACCTATGTAATTAAGAAAAACAAAAGAGTGATTAGAGTATTTTACTTAAAAAACAATGGATTAATAATGAAATTGGATGATTCCGTCATCAAATTATATAGACTGTCATCAAAGAAAAGTCATTGGAACAAAATGAAAATTGTAAAATAATAATAATAATAATAATAATAATAATAATAATAATAATAATAATAATAATAATAATAATAATAATAATAATAATAATAATAATAATAAATGTAATGAAAAAAGATAAGATAAAAATGCATCTTACATGTTCTCTACCCTAATGATTTATTGGCTCAAATTCAAAAAGGAAAATTATTGTGATGAGATCCTAATAAAGGGATGCAATCATTAAAAAATCTCAATAACAAGTAGGCATAATGAATATGCTGTTTTTTTCCCACACTAAAACTTATTACTATATGCAATTTATTTGTCATGGAACTTTTTAATGATTCCATTTATTCTTAAGTACTTACAGTGATTTCCCCAACTCGGAAGCTATTCAAATCTTGCTGGAGCACACTGCAGAACTTACAAGAAATAGACATTAAAATGAATAGGCCCATGTAAACACAAAGCAAAGTCACAAGCAGTGTAGTGTTTTGAAGATAGGATTGGACTAGCCACTTTGGGTTGAAAACCGACCAACCGGTGGTCCAATTAGTCCAGTCCGGTAGGTTGAACCGATTCAATCTTTTTAAAAATAAAAAAATTAAATTAATTTGTTTTTTTTTTTAAATTTTATTCAGAATTTCATATAAATAACCCTGAAATCTTCACTTCCTCTCTGGTCTAGCCTCAAGTTAGCTCTGATTTAACATTGATCTGACTTACTGACCATGGACTCAGTACCCCAGCCGGTTCAGTGGCCGACCCAGGTTTCAGAACCTTGGTCACAAGCACAACAAACTTATTTGACTTTGATTGAAATCATCTAATAATCAAATGAAAACTAATTTCCCAAATATTTCATCATCAGACAACAGATCGAGTTCTGTATTTGGTTAATTAACCAAACCCCTTTAGCTTTTTTCAATCATTCATGATTCATTCCCTAGCTAGCTGCCTTCTCCCGCACTTAACCAACTAACTCCACCACCTTCTCCCCTCTATACCTACTCATAAATTATTTACCTTTTCTTGTCTCGTCTCTCTCTTGTTGGGGCCTTCCACTTCAAGAAAAAGCTTTTATAAATTATAACATGAATATATATAATCAAATTCTCATAAAGCCTTATAACTAAAGTAGCTATAGCTGCTAGGTTGCTAAGGCCCAGCTACCCCCCTCCTCTCATTTCTTCTTCTCTCTTTCTTTCTGTCACCTTCATAACTTGCTTATATTACAGATTTAATCTTCTAATCCTCCATATATAGTCAGCTCCAGAAGAAGAAGCTAAGAAGAAGAAGAATGAGTACAGCGAGATTTATAAAGTGTGTGACTGTAGGAGATGGTGCTGTAGGGAAGACATGCATGCTTATATCCTACACCAGCAATACCTTTCCCACTGTATGTTTACTTATCTCTCTCTCTCTCTCTATATATATATATATTGTATCTTCGTTGAATATTAATTCAAGCTGATCCATATCGATATTGTTTTGCGGTAGGATTATGTTCCAACGGTTTTTGACAACTTCAGTGCAAATGTAGTGGTTGATGGCAGCACCGTGAATCTTGGTTTATGGGATACCGCAGGTTGTTTCATCTTATTTTCCAAATCTCATTTATTTCTAAACTATGAAACATGCATTATTCTTCATAATAATGTAGCTTAAGTGAGGAGAGAAACATTGAAAAGGGAAATGTAAGATTTTCAGTTTTATCTAACATTCGGATCAAACACTTTAAACTACACACAAACATAATTATGGGTTATGATATGTTTGTATTATTATTATAGGACAGGAAGACTACAACAGGCTGAGGCCTTTGAGTTATAGAGGAGCTGATGTGTTTCTGCTGTGCTTTTCTCTGATTAGCAAAGCCAGTTATGAGAATATTCCAAAGAAGGTTATTTTCGACTCTGCCTATATATATATCTATATATTTAAAATTTTTAATGTAAATATGTTTTCTACATTATCTGAAACATTTTCAAGTCTTTCAATGAATTCTCATGCTATTTACTTATATATACACAGTGGATTCCTGAGTTGAGACATTATTCTCCAAATGTTCCTATTGTGCTTGTGGGAACAAAACTAGGTAAGCTAACACAAATACTTTAAGAATTCGTATCAGTAATAGATATAGTGTGAATCATTTCTCAAACTCTATACAATACGTGTTACTCTCTCTGGTCCTAATTATAAAATAAAGTTGATTTTTTAGAAAAATTAAGGAAGCCAATTAAATTACTTTATAGTGTAATTGTTAATTTAGTTCAAATATCTTTCATTCATCTATTATCATTCACGCTAGTACTTAACTACTAAATGTAGACATTTGCACTATATTATCAATGGAATTGAAAGCTAATACTGATTTTTCTGGTAAAACTGGATTGTATTACACAGATCTGAGAGATGACAAGCAATTTTTGATGGATCATCCTGGAGCCACACCAATCACAACTTCTCAGGCATGTTCTTCAATATTTCATTAAAAAAATCTTTCATAGAATATATCTTACCCTTTTCTTTTCTTTTTTTTTGTTATTTTGGGTTTTAAGAATTTAACAAGAATATAATGAACAGGGTGAAGAACTGAAGAAAATGATTGGTGCAGTCACTTACATAGAGTGCAGCTCTAAAACTCAGCAGGTAAATGAAATCAATCTTTGGTTTTTTTTTTTTTTTTCTATTCCTTTGTGTGTGTTGCGTATTAATTTAAAGGAAGATTTGAATATTTGACTTTTTTAATAATCGATCTTTTACTATTATGCTACCTCTGATAGGGAGAGATAGTGATGGAAGGAAGGAAATGTTATACGTTGTTCAAGAAAAAAAATAAAAAATAAAAAAAATATTTTTATCATTCTTCAATATAAAAATTCTCTTTTTTTAGTACTCTTTTAAAATAGGGATTAAATTACACATAAGTGTTATTTTTCATCTCACCTACTTTTGCAGTTGCTTTCCTGAAATTTTATTCCATTTTTCAATTAACTAACTCTCATTTGGTGATAACGCTTATTTTTGTTTAATATAAGTCAGTTATACCATTACAATTAGTATTTGATATTTAATAATGTTCATTTTATTGTTTTAATAAAGACAAAGATTTAAATTTATTTTTAAAATTACGTTTTCAGACCCTCTTTGGTTTCCGTTTGAAAAGATTTTTTTCCCCTCTCCGTATATGATATTTATAAATAACCCCATATAGACTTGTTTTTAAGGAATAATCTTTATTATTGCTTAATTTTTACTTCATTGTGGTTTCAGAATGTGAAGACAGTATTTGATGCAGCAATAAAAGTTGCATTGAGGCCACCAAAGCCAAAGAAGAAACCACGCAGGAGAAGGACTTGTTCTTTCCTCTAAGCATTACAGATTACAGATCCTTTTTTCTTTCACTCTAAGTCATAAATGTATCAGAATTAAAACTTTATTCTTTAATATTCATATTTTTAATTTTAATATATGTATGTATGTATGTATGTATGTATGTATGTATGTATGTATGTATGTATGTATGTATGTATGTATGTATGTATGTATGCCAACTAAAGATGTTAATAATAGTCATGAAGGAATATGTTAGGTTCCTCAATATGTAAAATTAGAATACGTGATATTGTAAAAGTAATACTTTTATTGGCTTTGTAAATTTTTTATATTATTCTCTTTCTCTTTTATACTAGTATTTTTCCTGAATTTTTTCTTCCCAGATTACCCCCAACAAATATATCTAGCTCCTCTGAAAATGTAAAGAAAAGTGTGAAAATTTTGAACAATTATCTAATATCTAGTATTATTGATTTCAAATGCAAAATAATTTTCTATATGATTTTCCATTCATAACAGTCAAGATAAGATTTACGGGCAATATAAATGACAAAAATTCTTTTAAATCTACATTTCTTTGGACACAAAATTAATGAAAAATCCCTTGCAAATTTTATTATTTAAAAGTACCAAAAAATTTATTGAATTACCCAAGCACATAGTTTTTGTGGGTTATATGCAATCTATCTTTATCTATGTGTAAAACAGAAGACATTTACATATAAACGAAAATATGTTGCAATGTACTGGCATACAACTAAAGATACTCAATGACCTAAATCATTGATGCTTTTAAGTACTCTTTCTATCCCATTTTATAAGATCCAAATATTTTTAATCCCTCCATCATTTTCTTAAGATTCATTTTGAAGATGTCTGAGCATTAAATGCATTTTTGTTTACTAATTTTGCCTCTATATAATTAATTTTTATCATACATTATCTTTCACCATTTTTTCATTATTACCCTTTCTCATTTGTCCACTTATAAATAAAGGCATTTTTGTTTACTATAAATAAAGACATATTTAAAAAATATTTTTTATGTATTTATTATTTTTAACTAATTCTAACAATTTTCATAAATTGTACAATTCAGTTATCTGTATATCTCATAATAATAAGGGAGGGGAAGTAATAAATTTTGTAATGAGAAATTTTACATCAATCTTTCATTCCTCAATTATTCATTGTTCCCTTTGCCGCAAGTCCAACTGGCTTTGCACTGCAGAACAAATTAATAAAGAGAAAATCTCAATTAAATACCTTCAAAATTTTAAAATATCAAATCAATGTTTCCTATTAAAACGCCTTATCCGTGTAGTAAATAACTTATGAGGTGTAACAAATAAACCTAATTTGTGGTTTTGATATTTTCAAGATATTTTTCTGAAATTTTATTAATAAATTGGGTTGGATTGGATTTTTAAATAAATATGGCTTGTTCGACCGAGAGAGTTGCAATAGAGAAGATGACAATTTGGTGCCTTCCAAGAAAGGTGGGGACAATTTAGTCCCATGAATTTATTATATTATAGAGAAGTCCCTTAATATTTACAAGTATTATTTATATTTAGGTTAAGGTGCTAAAATAGTTATTGATTTATATCAAAAAAATGTAAAAAGTAATGATAAAATTTTTTTAGGTGCAAAATAACTATAAATATTATAAAAGAGAGCAAAAGTGATAAAACCATCAAAATTCATTAAATAACATATGTTTGGTAAACTTATTATCACCAGCATCACTTGTGCCCTCTTTTATGCCCTTTTTTTTATTTTTAATTTTACACCAAAAAAAACTTAATGATTATTTTTGAACTTTTGGTATAAATTAATAACTATTTTAACACTTTAACTTTTTACATTTTAAATACTATTTTTTGCAATCATTTGACGTTTTACAGGCAGTCCTTCAAAATGTTCCACGCAACAATATGACATTAGAATTAATAAGATATAAAATTGAAGAGGATTTTGTTAAGAAGTTGCCTCTAAAGGAGAGATCGGATAAGATTTGAGGGACTCCTATGTTCAGTAGTGAAACCTACTATTTCATTTTATCTTTCATTTTTGTCCTATATAAGTTATATCTTTATAAAATAGCATGTTCCTGATTTCAAATTTAGTAAAATAATAAACAAAACGATTTAAACAATACAACTTATTCTTTAGATTCCATGCATAAATGTTTAGATTAGTTTTTGAAGAATAACTTTTATAATTTACGAGATAAGTATGTAAGAAGAGTTTTATCTTGTTTTGCAGAAAATAAATTCTGAAACCACGGTTTTATGGTTTCCCAAATATTCATTGGAATGTAATGCATGAAAATGTGTGTTTAATTATTTTAAGTAATCACCAATTGTACGAGATAAACATAAAATATAAAATTAATTTTTTAAAGAGTAGTCAAACAAGCACTAAAATTATATTGTGGGTTTGTTGGGTTAACGATGATGATTAGTTTGGCACACCAAACGGGGTCAATTTAGTTGGTGGATCTTGAGGGTGAGATTGAGAAGAGATGAATAACAACCTTGTACTTAATAGTGTTTGTTGGTTTGATTTAGATTTTTTTTGGACAAAGTTTGATTTAGATTTTGAACATGCCTTTGTTTCCAATTTATGTCACTTTTGAAAGCCCCACCCTCACCTAATTTTCGAGTAAAAGTCATCGGCAGTTACGTGTGCTAGTCACCCATTCTGTCAAACATAGTTACACAAATAGGCCAAATAATATAAACCAAATTCTAACTTATCCTGGTTTTTTTTCCTTCTTTAATTATAAGAGAGTTTTCATGTCATTAGGTTATAAGGTTACTAACGCCTTAATTATTTTGTTGATACGACTTCTTTTTCACTTCTCATTTCAAATGTTAAATTAAATTTGATATTAGATTAATTTATTTAAGATATTAGATTTATGGGTCTTTATCACTCATACATATATATTTAGGGTGTGTTTGGTTGGGGGTTTTTCTAGGTTAGGTGAGGGTTTAAGATTTAAAAACCTTGTTTGATTGAAAGGAGAGGAGGTGAGGGGAGGTGAAAATTTTTTGTCTTGTAGTGTTCATTCCCCTTCTTTCTCAAACCTCCAAATTTGGGGTTTTTCCAATATAAGAGAAAATTTATGACTCATTTTGACCAAATTGCCCATGATAATTTTTTGTTATCCCACATCTATCCTTATAATATAAAATCCTTTTTTTTTTTCTCTCACAGAGGTACTATGCACTTCTCGTTTTTTTGGTCATTCTCTTCTGTTCTCATTTTTATTTCAAATAATTCTTTCTGTTCTTTCCCCTTTTTTTTTTTGGGTGAACTTCTGTTCTTTCCACTTTAGTTATAAGAAATAATTGCATATCATTAACGCATGTGGTAACTTAAAATATATGATGCTATGTAGAAATTTAGGGAATGTTATAGAAATAATTAAGAAATAATTCTATTAATAAATTAAGAAATAATCATTTTATTAAAAAAATGTAAAAGAAGAAGAAAAATATATAGATAAAGGGAAAAGGGTATATTTGTCAATTTATAATTAACTCTCTTCATCTACCCTTCTGAACTAAACAAGAAACCAAACCCTACCTCCTCTTATCTTGAACCAAACAAAGCCCGTACCTTCCCCAATTTAACTTTAATGAATCTCACTTAACCTCATTTTCATTGAGCCAAACACAATATTAGTGGCCCAATAATACATAGTATCAAACTTATACATTAGAATGATTTTAATCATGTCAGCTTCAAAATGACATAAAAGTTTTCTCTCAATATCAACATGTGACTATGTGGGAGAACTCTATTCCTCTCAACCATCATGACACTATTTTTTGTTTTTTGTTTTGGATACAAATGACACTCGAATGGCATCAAGTTTTTTTTTTTTTTTTTTTGGAATGACATCAAGTTTTGATGCGGCTATAAGCTACATGTTGGACATATGGACTTATCAATTATTTTGGGCCTACGTTGCAAGTTGTGAACTTTCTCTAAGGCCTCCATAACCATGGGCTTCATTAGCCGTTATCCAGGGCAATCAGAATGGCCCAATTTTTCCAAAATCTCTTCGGCTCAAATATAAATGCATCAACTATTATAGATAATAGGGAAAATTTCATTTGGCCCCTGTGAAAAAGACTTAATTTCAGTCAACCCCTAAAAGATTATAAAACTTTACTACACCCCTTAGATCAAAATGAAATTAGGTTTTGTTGGTGAAAAGACAATGATGCCCTTACTTTATTTTTTTCATAGGAGCATTTACAAGACAAATAAAGACATGTACAAGATAAATAAAAGAAATAACAATATAAATAAAGGGATTCAAAAGAAACTAAAGAATTAACAAAAACATTTTGGTCATTCACAAGACAAGATGAATAATAGAATTCACAAGACAAATAAGGAAGTTTTCAAGACAAATGTAAGCATTTACAAGACAAATAAATGAATTCATAAGAACATAGGGAGTTAAAAATATTTTGGCCATCCACAAGATAAATGAAGACTCAAAAAATAAAGCAATGGCATAATTGTCTTTACACGCACAAAACTTAATTTCATTTTGACTCAAGAGTACAGTGAAGTTTCGAAATCTTTTGGGTTCACTGAAATTTTTCATGGGTTTGAATGAAAATTTTCCAAGATGATATGGTAAAGTTTGTGTGTGGGTTAACTAGTGACATATAATGTTAAGTCCATTAAGATTTCACAAGGAAAACCAACCCTATATGTGTTACTCCATCAGGTTCTTGTTATAATTATAAGGTCTTTTTTAATGTGTTTTATTGCTTCTAGATATATAAAATATAAAGCCTTGCACAAATTTTCTCAAGCATTAATTAACGTTTTTTAATAAATATATAATTTGTTTTGGGAATAGGGAAATAAATGGTAACATGAATTCATAAAATAGTTAATTAAGGACTGTTTTGGAATCTCTTATGTGAAAGTATTTCCCACATTTAATAAGGTTTCTCATCTTTAACAAGCTTTTCAGTGCGTGTTTAATTTGAGAAGACTTAAAATAAGTGTTTTGACACTTTACAAGACAACATCTCTCTGATATATTTATCGGAAGCAGATCCTTTCATCATTTTATTTTCTTATCATCCCTCATAAGTCCATCTGAACCGTTGATAGGGAAGAGAAACCAATTTAGACTGTTGATTACGAAGAGGAGAGAAAATTCGAAGGGTGATAACTTAATGATATGACTCATTTTTTATCTTTTAGATTGATTAAACAGACATGATTTAGAGATTATAAGAGATGATGAGAAAAGGGATAATGAGAGAAATCGGACCAATATTTATCACATACAATGTAAAGTTACATAACATAAGTTGATCCAAACAAGTATTAACGGAGTGGTTAAAAATCTTTTATAAAACGGATCTTATGGAATATAGCTCTATTAAAGTAGTAAAATCATGCTAAACAAATTACAGGTCAATAGATTTAATCTTAACTTCTATTTCTTGGTTGGTGAGATTTAATCAAATTGAACTTGTAATAAGGCTTGGGCCTCCTATGTGCCAAAAAAAAAAATTGAACTTGTAATAAGAACCGTAGTGGTGTAAAATTATTCTTTTTGAGGGCATTATTATCATTAAAATTCATTAATTATTCAAATGTTTCACAGTTTTATCAATTACATTTGAAGCTAAGTTCACATGTATAAAATAATACGATTTTAATCTTTTTTATAAGAGCCCAAAATTTAAATTACCTTAATTCTTTTTATAAGAGCTTGACAAAAGTTGTCTAAATACTTAATGAGTTTTTTTTTACATTTTTACCCCTAATTAACTATATGTATTGTATTTATTAAAAGTTTGGTGATACTTTACTTTATTTCTCTCTTTTACTTGAAATGTAAAGTTTATTTTAGACATACTTATTACTTTCAATTATAATAGCTTTCTTAAACCGCATAATTCATTATTGAGTTCTTATAAATAGGATATGAGGGAGTAGTAATAAAAAAAATGAAATTAAAAATATTGATTTGTTATAAAGCATAAATGATGAAATAATATCTATCTAGATTATTTAGGGTTTTCAATAAATTAGGGTTTATAGGTTTTCCAAACAAATCAGGATATTTAGATTACTCTCAATATCTTATTATATCTTAAATTTCAAATTAGGATTTCTTATTATCTTTTAAATTTCAAAATAGGATTTAAATTGCAATTTGAATTTAAACTATTACTTACTATTTATTATTTTAAGCTCTATAACTAGAGCTAGGGTTCTCAATTGAGAACCAAACTTGAGTATTGAACATTGAATTTTCTATTTCTTAGCTTCCTCCTCATTCTTCCTTCTCTCTCCTCCCCCTTTCCAACTTGTTTCACATCAATTTTCACATTAGAGCCAAGGTTGTCATAAGAAATCCGTCCAGTGCTCAGTTTTTTCTGTACAACATCACTTTAGGGCTCTTGTTGTCAGAATGCGATTAAACCACCTCCGTTGGCACTGTATTAAAGAGCGCGACTCAACCATTTATAGCCCACCACCAATGGCGGCTGGACACACCACCATGCGTCGGTCAAATTTCGGCTATAATTTTCACACGCCAATGCCACTCAATTCACTCCAGAAGTCTAGATCAAGTTTTTTCACAATTCTAACCTTGTTTCGCACCGTTTCTTCCACCGTACACCTTCATGAGGCCGAGAGCAAATACACTAGATCCATTAGGGTAATCTTTTCATCTTATGGCTTCCTTAAGTCACGCTAATAAGGCCCAATTGACCCTCTACGTAAACTATTGCGGCTTTCAGCATTTTTTAGAGGTTACTGTTTGTTATTCAATTATTTGCTTTTGCTATCTCGACTTATTGCTACTACAAATTAGTTATGGCCATGAGCTGAATTGCATTATTTCCTAGCAAAAAAAAAAAAAAAAGAACAAAAAGAAGAACAAAAAAGGGTCATTATTTTAGCTTATTTGTAGCTTCCTATGCTTAATTTATCATGGCCTCTTTGTTAACCTGTGCCTACTTAACAAAAAAAAAACTTATTGCATGACCATCCGTGGTGTCCTAGCAAAACAAGATTACTTTGATGAACAAATTGACTCTATTCAAGCTCGCATTGAATCACTTACTTCCCAAATGGACCAAAATTGCCAAAACTATCAAACCTCTATTGCTACCCTTTTGGAGAAGATTGAATCACCCGCTTCCCAAATGAACCAAAACTCCTAAAGCATTGCTTCTCTTAAGAAGACCGTGGAGAACCTTAGCGAAGATTTGGCTATCAAGTAACAACGAACTGAATCCAAATTCCAGGAAACTTGGGACACCATCTATAAGCTTAATAGGCAAGTACCTGGAAAGGTGGAAGGTGAACTGCTTGGGAATCCTCCTAACATGGACCAAGGACACACTAAACATGATCAAACTAGGTTGTTCCCTAGCAAGAATTATCAACTTCCTATAGGTCCTAGTAACCAAAACTTTAACCTAGAGATCAAGATAAGAGAGGACTAGCCTGACAAGCATGAACTAAGAAATCGCAATGAGCTACCATCTAGGAATAGACATCCCTATATGTATGACAAGAACTCATCACCACCTAGGCAATATCGAGACTACAAGTATGACCAGAACCCATGCCTGCCTAGGTAGTATCAAGATTCGAGACACCTCTTGGTATGACTACACTAATGACATAACAAGAAAGATGAAGGTTGAAGCACCTGAATTTGGTGGCAGGCTAGATGCGAACGCCTTCCTCGATTGGCTAGCCTCTATGGATGATTACTTTGAGTGGTACAACATGGGGGATGCATAGCGAGTTAATTTCACTAAAATGAAGCTAATAGGCTCCACACAAAAATATTGGCAAAATGTCCAAAATAACCTCAAACGCTTAGGCTTACCACTACTAAGCACATGGGCTGAGATAAGGAGGAAGCTCATAGAGAAGTACGTGCCACTTAACCGCAGGAGCAAGCTATATAGCCAACTACTTAATCTGAAGCAATCATCATCCATAATAGATCACAACATATCACAATTTGAATACCTCATGATTAGGAATAACATAGCTGAGGACCCTTAGGAAGCTATCGAGAGGTTCATAAATGGCACTAGGATGGACATACAATGGAAACCAGTATACATACTTGGACAATCTTGAAGAAGCCTATCATAAGGCCAGAACCATAGATTCCCCCTCAGGTATCCATCTGTAAGACGCTCCAGCACTTCAGGTATAGAATCACGACAAACTCGCAATTTTACTAGCAATCCCACTACCCAGAGGGCAAGCTCCCACCCATTAGGACCAAATACTTTTAGGAATGAATTTTTTGACTTTAATGCGTACACTAGTGGTTCAACAATCGAATGCTTTAAGTGCTACTCGAAAGGTCACATAACGTCCAGATGCCCATAACGTGCTTTACTAATGGAGTACCATGACGATGATGTGTTGATTGAGGGAGAACCTAACATTATAATTGACCCTGTCAAAAGCCCCTCTGATATCAATAAGGAGATTATTGCAGATGAGCCCCCATCAAGACGTCTTGGAGTAATAAGATGCCTCTTCATTGTCCCATCACTTAGTGACTCATGGAAAAGGAGCAACATCTTCATACTTTTGTGAAGTATGGTGAGAAGTCCTGCAAGTTGGTTATCGACAATGAGAGTGAAAGAAATGAGTTGAGGTATTTCTCAACTTTGACTGACAGCAAAGCCTCTCACAAAACCTTTTCATGTTACATGAATTGATAATACTTCACTCCCAATCACTTATAACTGATATGCACCACTTTGTTTAGACCATTATCAGGAAGAAGTTCTCTATGTTTTCATCTCCTATGGATGTCTCTTACATCCTATTAAGGTGCTCTAGGCTCTACGACCACGATGTTAACATCCATGCCCAAACCAACACCTACATGTTCAAACATCAAGGTAAAACCATTTTATTACCCCCTGCCACACCTGAGTCTAGGGGAACAAGCTCCCCTAACTTAAAGGGATCCACCCCTAAATGTCATAACCTTCACCTATTAACTGAAAGGAAATTTATTTAGGAAAGTAAAGTAGCTGACCTTATCCTTACTGTTGTAGCTAAGGTTTCCACCCCACCTATATCTACACCCCTACTTGACGAGGTGTCCCAATTATTGGATGAGTTTCAAGGTATTGCACTTAAGGAACTACTTCCTAAGTTACCACCCATGGGGGACATCCAGCATGCTATTGATTTGGTTCCTAGATCACAACTCCATAACCTCCCTCATTATAGAATGAACCCAAAGGTAGGGAAGAGCTCAACCGACAAGTAAGTGGATTAATTGAGAAAGGAAACATTAAGTATAGCCTCAGTCCTTGTGCCATCCTTGCAATTTTAACTCCTAAGAAGGATGCATCTTGGAGAATGTGTGTTGATAGTCGGGCTATCAAAAAAATCACCATCAAGTTTGATCTACATTCGAATGATTTTCAAAGCTTCACTACTATAGAAAAATGATACTACTACCCTAAAAGACGTTTCTTTTTGAAAAAGGGAAGTACAAAATAAAGGAGGTGACATTTTTGTAAATATGGGCACAAGTGGAAAACTTTATGCGTCCCAAATTTAAATTAGGACTTTTAAAACTCATTTTTGGTGTCTCAAATTTGATTAGGGATGCCAAAGGTATACCTTTGGTGTCCCTAATCAAATTTACCTTTGGCGTCCTTAATCAAATTTGGGACGCCAAAAGCAGCGTCACATTTTTCCTAATATTAGGGATGCCACCTTTGATGTCCATAACTTAAAATAAGGGATGCCACCTGATATTAAATTTTTAAGGGATGCCACTCTTATTTGGAAAAGGGACGACAGGGATGCTTTCCTTCCTTTCTTTCTCTCACGCGCCCTCTGCAACATTTCTCAATTTTTCTGATAGGAGTTGTAGAGAGAGACCCACACTCCAAAGATTCAAATAGCTTCTTCCTTTAGTGTTCTTGCCATCCTCCCCGCTCTCATCATGCCCTTCAGTGCCCCTATCTGCAACGATAACTCTCTCTTTATCATTTCTTAAATCTAACATGCTTGTCTGTTTATTATTATTATTATTATATAATTTCCTCTCTTTTTTCATAATCAGATCTGGTACAGTGCATGTGGAGATAAAAAAATGGATTTTTGAATTCAAAAGTTTGAGTAAAAGAAGTTTGAACAAAGCTAGCAAAGTAGTGGAAGTGTAGTGATGCCAGAAAAGGAAATTCCAGAGCCAAAAAGAGAATTGAGAAAGCTACCATTTGTTTTCAACAAAACTATTGCAGAGGATTCTCGTCTGGAATTTGGGTTTGCTTCCGTAATTGATGACCTCAGCATCTGCAGGAAATTTAAAATTCAAATGACTTTAGACGTCCCTTTTTTAAAAAAGGGACGTCTAAAGTGTCACTATAGACACTTTAGATGTCCCTTTTTAAAACAAGGATGTCTAAAGTCTCACATTTAGACGTCCCTTTATTTACGTATGTTATTGTTTTTTTTACTATGTCGCTGACATAGACATCCCCCTGTTTTCAGAAGTTAAAGGGCCTAAAAACGGGACGTTTAAAGCATTTTTTGTAGTAGTGCTTGATTTGCCTAGTGGGTACCATTAGATTCGGATTAGGCCTGGAGGTGAATGGAAGACTATTTTCAAGACCTAAGATAGGTTGTTCGAATGGTTAATTAGTAATGCCTTTCGGCTTGACCAATGCCCTGGCACCTTCATCAGAGTTATGAAACACATCTTGCGACCTTATTTAGGGAAATTTTTGGATGTGTACTGTGAGAGCTAAATACTTAGTCCACCTAGAACAAGTATTTAGTATCTTTCAAAAGGAAAAGTTGTAACATCCCAAATTTTTATTCATAAAAAATATATTATAATTAATTGAGAAATTCAATAAAATGGTGAATATTCATGAATTTGGATCTTGTGAATTTTGAAATATTCATATTCATAAGAAATGAGTAAATTAATTTAAGAAAGGAATTAAACTACAATGGTGATAGCAAAATCAAAATTTTGCTAATTTAGCCAAAGATTAATTATTTTCCAATTAATTGTAGTTAATTTCAATTAATCAAGGAAAATAAAGAAAAATGCATAATGAGATTATTCTTTGTGGGGTAAATCAAGAATTGTGAAAATTAAGGGGGGATTATACATAATTTAATTATGTGAATTATGGAATGAGTGAAAAACAATTTTCCTTCCTTTCCTCTCATTATTTTCGTCCAACCATGAAAATAAAGAATAAGAAATGGGCTTGGTTAGAGTAAAGAGAAGGGGGATGGTTTGTGTAACTAGAAGGGAATATAGTCCAAATCCAATTGAAGACACATGATGAGAAGGCATGGCATAAAGTTAAGAGGGTATGTCATAAAGTTAAGAGGGTATGTTTGGAGGTATGGGAGGAGGGATGGTGTGCATGATAGATGTTGAAATGTCAACCCTTGATTAGATCTATGGCTAGGAAGAAAGGAGACCAAATTAATAACACACATTTTCTCCTTCCTCTTGGCCATATTTTGTCCAACCACAAGGAAAAGAGGAAGAGAGAGAACTTGAGAAATAGAAAGAGAGTGAACTTGGAGAGCTCTTTAAAGTTTAGAGAGAAGGAAGAGGAAATCTAAGGTAAAAAGGTTAATTTCTTATGGTTTTCTTGTGTTCTTGTCATGAAATCCTTCTCTAAACTTCATAAACTTTCCTTCTTCTAGTGTTGTTGTTGTTTCTTGATTTTTTGAAGTTTATTGGTTGAGTTGTAAAATTGGAAAAGTCATAACCCTAAAGGGTTATACTGCTCAAAATCCTTTAAATCATGATTAAGAAGTGTTTAAGTGAGTTAACCAAGGATTTAAAGTGGAAAAGTACAAGTTTTGGAAGCTAAAACACCAAACTATATTTTTCCATTTTTCTTCATATTTTCGACCAGAACCATAACTGGTAGTAGGAGTTGGATTTTCATGAAATAAATGATTTCATTGAACTCAGTGGGCAAAAAATAGGTGGGGATATAGTTGGGCACTTTTTCGATAGAGGCCGAAAAAGCATAATTACGAAAACGCCACTAAAATCCCTAAATAGGGGTTGTCAAGGATATTTTCATAATTTGATAGTGAATTTGATAATTTCAAGCCCAGAAATGGATTCCCTAAGTGAAAATAAGTCAGGATAGCCCTAGTCAAAATATTGGGAAAACGTGCCATCGGGCTGGTTACGGAGGGGCCGGGCTAGGGTCCCGGGGGCATTTTGGTAAATTTTCACCATAGACTAATATAACCACAAGAAACACTATGGAAGAATCTAAAATGATACTTTGATAGGTTATGACCTATTTCTAGTACATTTAATATTTTAGGACTGATTCGAAAGTCAGAACGACATGCGTTACGAGACACCGGAAAAAGGGATTATAAAGCTTTGAGGTAGGGAACTTGTCTCTCCTGCATGTATTTGATATTTGTGCTGGTGTATTGATGCATATTATTGCTTTGCTTGATTCTGTGAAACATATATGAATAATTGAAGCTCTGTTTTTGTTTATGCTATGGCCATACGTATGCTATTTGAAACATTGAGCACGTAGATATGTCATTGTGTGAGCATAAGTTATGTAATGCAAGCATGTTATGCATTAAGCACTTATCTTGCATGCATATTAGTATTGCTTTCCTACTGAGATTCCCCAGAATTTCATCCTCCCCTACCAACAATTTAGACAGGAGAAGATAGACCGTATGCTGAGAACAAAGAAGAGAACCGTATGAGAGGATTGCAATGGTGGAATGAAGACGAGAAGATGTCTCCATTTCTCTGGGATAGACTTAGACACCCATGTAGCACTGTGAGGCTGGGTTAATTGTAATTATCAAGTATGAACCCCTATGGGGAATTTCTGTAATTGTGCACATAATATTAGTATATCTATGCTATTCCTGTGTTGCCCACTGAACTACGTATCGTTTTCCGCAAATACTCTGAAATATATGAAAATAAAATGAGGGTGTGACAAAAGTTCTAATTCAACCTACCTAAATGCTCCTTCCTATGGAATCAAGTAGTCTTCCTTGGATTTGTCATCTTAGAGCAAGGTTTGTCTACTGATCCTGAGAAGGTTAAGGCCATCCTAGAATGGTCTGAGCCAAAGACCTTACAAGAAGCACAAAGTTTCCAAGGCTTGGCATCATTTTATAGACGCTTCATATGGGATGTTAGCATTATTATGACCCTTATCACTAATTGCTTGAAGGGGGACAAATACAACTAGACTCATGAAGCATCAAAGGCATTGCGGACCATCAAGGAGAAGCTTTCATGTGCCCCAATTCTCGCTCTGCCTAATTGTGACAAGTGATTTGAAGTTTCATGTGATGCTTCCGGTGTGGGAATATGAGGTGTTCTAAGCCAAGAAGGTCACCTTATAGCCTTTTTTAGTGAAAAGCTTGATGAGGCAAAACAGAGGTATTTCACCTATAGCAAGGAGTTCTATGCCATTATCCGATCATTAGAGCACTAGAAGTATACCTTCTTCCCCAACAATTTGTTATGTATTCATATCACTAGGCACTTAAGTTTATTAACTCGCAAAGGCATATAAGTGCCAAACATGCCAAGTGGGTTGAATTCCTCCAAGAATTTAGTTTTGTGGTCAAATATCGAGCAGGAGTCAAGAATAAGGTAAATGATTCCTTGAGTAGGAGAGTGTATGTTCTCAATACTATAACAATTAGCATTGTAGGTTTTGAGTGATTAAAGGATCAATATGCCTCATACCCGACTTTGGACTTATTTATCATGAGGTTAGCAATGGTGACCGCTATAACTATGATGACTTGTGAATCTATGATGGCTATATATTTTGTTGTTCTAGACTATGCATTCCTCATACTTCAGTATGCAACTTCCTTGTTTAGGAATTACATGTAAGAGGCTTAGTAGGACACTTATCCAAAAGACTATAGCCTTAGCGGAAGATATGTTCTATTGGCCCTCCCTTAAGCATGATGGAGCTAGAATCCTTTCCCTATACTACACCTGTCATACTACTAAAGCAAAGAAGTAGAACACAAGATGCTATGCACCTTTACCAATCCCTGAGGCACCTTGGAAGGATATTAGCATGAACTTTATCTTAGGGCGAGAACATGACTCTACCTTAGTTGTTGTTGACATGTTTTTTAAGATGGCTCATTCATCCCATATAGCAAAACTATTGATGCTTTAAATCTTGCTAAGTTGCTCTTTCGAGAGGTCGTTCGTCTACATGGACTGACCACTACTATTATGTCGGACAGGGATGTAAAGTTTGTGAGCTACTTTTGAAAAACTCTCTTAAAGCTCTTTGGTAATCAATTAAAGTTCTCCTCTACCTTTCATCACCCTTAAACCAATGGTCAACTAAAGTGACCAATCGTAGCCTAGGTGACCTGTTTAGGAACTAAGTTGATCATAAACCTGGAATTTGGGATGCAATCTTGTCAATAGCAGAATTTGCTTATAACAATTTGGTCAATCAGTCCACTAGTAAGAGTTTATTTCAAATAGTTCTAGGGTACAACCCCAAACAACCCGTTGACCATATGCCAATCCCTCTTACCACCCGACCTATGAATCTGCAGAAGCTAATTTTGCCCAACATCTTCACTCTATTCATGCTGAGGTCAGGTGCAAGTTAGCCTTGAGCAATAATGAATATAAGCTAGCTGCCGATGCCCATCGCGTCATTAGGAGTTTGAGGTGGGAGAGTTTGTTATGGCTTGAATACGTCCATAGCATTTGCCCAAAAAGTCATTCAAAAAGTTACATGCTCGTGCGTCTAGCCCATTCCGCATTACTCAGAAATTGGGACCCAATGCTTATTTATTAGAGTTACCTTTGGATATGTCTATTAGTCTAGTATTTAATGTTGAGGATCTTGTTCCTTATCAGCCCTTTGTGTTTTGATGCTTCTGCAGGTACCCATCATGCCCTAGTTCCACCATTGCCCATCGTTACAGTGCCGCATAAAGTCATTGACACTATCATGGATGAGCAGCACTCTTGACTCTAGCAGGCCTTGTCAATCGCTACCTCGTTTGTTGGAAAGGCCACTCAGATTTAGATGGTACATAGATCATTAAGGAGGAGTTCTGTCAGATCAACTCCGCCTTACTCAACAACTACCAACTATCTACCTCTTTGATGGAGAGTTCTTCCAACTACGGGAGAATGATGAAATAATATCTATATAGATTATTTAAGGTTTTCAATAAATTAGAGTTTCTAGGTTTTCCGAAGAAATAAGGATATTTATATCACTCTTTCAGTATCTTATTATCTTTTAAATTTTAAATTAGGATTTCTTATTATCTTTTGAATTTTAAATTAGGATTTAAATTACAATTTGAATTTAAACTATTATTTATTATTTTAAAGCTTGAACTACACTTGAGTATTGAATATTGAATCTCTTATTTCTCAGCTTCCTTCTCATCCCTCCCTTTTCCCAACCTATTTCACATCAATAAACCAATAATTAATGGATGGTTAAAATCCATAGAAAAAGTTAAAAAAAACAAAAACAAAATGTAGATGGAGACAAGAAGTCAAAAACAGTCGCATCAATCAAAAGATGTAGAATGACCCAATACCTTGTTAATATGGGAATATGCAACCACACTCTTTCCCTGTACCATTCTCCAACATACTCACTTATGGCACCTTCCATACCCCACCCACATCACATCCTTTTTTTGATAGCTAGATTTGATGTATGAATATGAAACACACAAACAAACAAACTAATAATAATAAAAATAATTAATGATATATATACTACATTTATATGTACTCCTGCCTGATGCTTTTCATGTTTAAACTCGTGGGGGTAATGATTATATGTTTTGTGTCTGTGATGATACGTTGATATGCCATACGTGATGGTTCATGCAGAATATTAAAATGTACCTTTGGGTAAAGAGAGTGCATTCTGCAGAATTTTAAGCGGAAAAAAAAAATGACATCTACATTCCCACAAATTAATCAATAAAAGAAATGTAATTATGGAAGCTTAATTTCTTACTTAATTGGGTCAATTATTTCGTCCAGCAGAAAAGATTTATTATATAGCACTTATTATCTCTTTTAAATAATATATATTGAGTATATGTCCTATAATTTTTTTTTAAAAAAAACATTTATTAAGAAGATACTCATGTTTTTCTTTTTCGGCTCAGCTCAGACAACAGACATTTGGATTAATTGTATCGAATATCATATACAAGCTAGTCATGATTTAAAGAATTACAATCTACTCTTAGGTATTACAATCATGAGTGGCTATATTTTTAACCTTATAACAATTACTTTGAGTACTAACAAAGTAGAATCTGTCAAAATTATCAACGCATACGCTTTTTCATGAGAGCCTATATCAATTAAATCAATTTAGATGAGATTTTTTCTTTCTTTTTTTTGGAATCACAAGGACTATGGAGATGCGGTATCAAAAAATTACAAGCGAATAAAACTCACGTCAAACAAAAACAAATTTATACATCTTAGAAAAGATTACCTAATTAAAATTGACAACGTCGCATCTAAACAATGAGTTGGATTATTGAATTCAATTAATACACCTTTTTTTTTTGTGTCATAATTCACACACACATGATAAAGGGTTTAAACTTATCCAAACCTAACGTTTAAAAAAAATTTAGGAAAGGTGCAGTGTTTAGTGTCATTTACACTATAAGCCCTGACCAATTACAACTACTGACTTTTTGAAACACGTCCTGGTTAAAAAGTGAGAAAACAATCATGCATAATTAGATCATCTATTGATCAAGAGGTGGTCGGAGGAGAATTTTATATTAGTAGTCTTAAATATAAGACATAGTTTATAATATAAATTATATTATAAATTATATCCTATAATTAATACTGTGAGTATATTTTTAGGATGGTGGATAAAGTTTGGATATATATATATATATCCCAAATGGCCTGGGAGGGTCAAATCCAAGAACTGTTGGTGATGAGATCACACGGTAACCAATCTGAGCAAAGAACTGTGTGCCTGAGAAAGTGATAATTATAACTACTCTCCCATTTTCTTCTCTGTTACATTTCTGACGATCGATGTATATATTTCATGTCTTTGTTATCAACTCTTCAAAAGCAACAGTGAAGTGAAGCCAGCTCAGGACAAAAATAGCACTTAGCAATAAAACAAAAATATTCGTACCCTTCTGTATCTGGTCACATTTTTCCGATATTCCTTCCAAACAGTAAACTTAGATTCACATGTTGATATATTTTATATTTAATTATATTTTAATTTTTGGGATATTTGAATAAGAATTAAATAAGATATTCTGATAAGATTTTGAATAATTAAACAATTAACAAATATCTCTTCAGTGATCCTTAAGTCTAAGTCATTAACGGAGTCTAGGTTTAGGGTTAACTCAATCACATAAAATTAGTTAATTCAATAACATATGGTGGCTAGATTGTTAAATCGAAGTATAGATTGAGTGAGCGAGGGAACACAATGTTTTTAACTCTTTAAATGGTTCTTTGTCTAGTGATCGCAGAATTCTAAGTCTCACCGTCACTATTTTCTCTTGGTATTTTTAGTTTTCTAATTAGCTTGCATATTTAGAAGACTATTAGCATGTTGATGAGAGGTATTTATAAATCTTCCGCTATTATTCTCTATATTCTTTACCCTTCTATGTGTTTTTAGAATATTCAAATGATGATACATTAGAGGCAGAGCCTTTGTGGTAAAGTTGTCGTTACATGGCCTTATAGTCATGACATCTCACAAATACATCAGGTGAGGCTGTATACATAGACTCAAAACAAAAGGTTCCGAATTAAAATGAGTCCAAGGAGCTTTTTTATAGTAGTAGCATTTGGTATTACTATCAAATATGATCAAGCTATGAATTTAAGTAGCTCTTTTGGAGTAATTTTTTCTATTGTTAAAAATGTTTCAATCATAAAAAAAAAAAAAAAAGTTGTGAACTCTCCTAATCTCGAATTCTTCTAATTATCCTATTATTACCATTGGGTATTATATATTCGTGATATATCCACTTTTGAATGACCTAACAAGTCATGGTCGAAAATATTTTCTTCTTGTCTTATTTAAATTCTTCATTCAGGTACAGTGTTTGATGGAGGAGAAACACTTGTGAGGGAATAAACTGAAATTTTCTTACTTAAAAAATTACATGTGACATGACATGGACAAGAATGAGATCATAGATTTTGTGTGTGTGTGTGTGTGTGTTTTTTTTTTTTTTTTTTTATGTTTAATTATTAGAATGGAGATTAACTAATTAGACGGAAATTTTTATCTTTATATCACATTGTTAGTTAATTGATCGCTCCTCCAACCCTTAATGTAAGATCTATTTTATAGTTTAATTGAATATAAAGTAGGCCTTACATTAAGGTAATTGAATTATAAAGTAGATCTTACATAAAAGATATATTATATATAGTAATTTTTGCATTTATAGAAAGTCTGGAGCGTTAAATTGCAAGCATTTACATAAATCTAATCATAATTTCTCCAAAGAGCTGACAATATATAGAAGCACCCGAGTGTGAGTGAGTGTGAGTGTGTGTGTGTGTGAGAGAGAGAGAGAGAGAGAGAGCGAGAGAGAGAGAGAGAGAGAGAGGCATCTCGAAATAATGGAGAGTTGAAAGAGAAACAGTGGCAGTGCTCCCATCCGAAAGTTGTGGCAGAAAATGTGGAGTCCAGATCTCTCTCCAGTTATATACAAGAGAAGAAAAGAAAGTATTTGTAATTGGACAAAAAAAATAGGATGTGTAAGAATAATAAATAAAGTCCCATGTACTTAATTTTATGTGTTTGCCAATAATACAATGATTTACTGTTTGGTTTCATGTTAGAAATTGTTAAAACAATGATTTTAATTTGCTTGAAGCATATATAGTTAGTTTACCTTTGATTTCCATAAAACAAAATATTTAACTAAGTCTCAAATTATATTTATATTTAAAACTAAAAATATTACAACCTCTCTATCTATGAAAATGAACTATTCTAGAGATCAGTGCTACACATTATGATATCTCATCTCATCAGCAACACAAAAGCCCCCATCATTAAATTTAGCCATTATGCGTTCACATTTCACATATGCAGCACACAGATGCATTTAGCATCATTTTTGGATGATTTTCATGAGTCTTAATAATTTTTCCCCTATGATGCAACACATATAAAAGTAAAAAAAACACACCAAAATTCACACACACACACACACACACACACATGGAAAAAAATATGAAGTCTGCATATATATATAATTACTTTAGAAGAAATTTAAGTTACATATTCAGGTCCATAGAACACAAAATCAAACCCTAGTTAATACTCTAATCATATCACACTATAATGTAAAACGCAGAACTAATTAATTAAGAACATATGCTCCAGAGAGGCACGTGGAGAACTCCATATATATCTTCAACTTTCTCTTTTCTATATCTGCACATTCATTACATTCAACAAAACACAATAAGTCACCATAACTATTGGATAAATGTGAAATTACATGTTTGCAAAAATCATAGTATATAATAAAGAAAATATCATGTTTTGAATTAAATCTTTAAAAACAATCATGCACTTAGTTTAAAGGAATTGAATAAAAAAGTTGCTTTTTCATGAAACTATTTTTTTATGTTTATATTCATAATTTTTATTTCCATTTTTATGTAACTGAACCATATATAATCACTCATATAATATTTTATAAATTTATTACTACTGTAGAAGACAGGTAATTAATATATAACAATTTTTCCAAAAGGAAAATATAAAAATAAAAAAAATTTGCTCAATTTTAAGACATATTAAATAATATATTTTTTCAATTTTTTAAATAAAATGAAAATAGTATACATAATTAGGATAAAAGAAAAGAAAAAGAAAAACTATAGTACTCGTATATAAATAATTAAAGGGTCTTAACATGCGCACCAGATAATAAAATGCGCCGTGCTGGAGTGCCTGTAGGGTGACGCCCCACTCGTTGGTGATGACAGGGTGTCCTGTTGCCGCGTGCACTAGAACCGCGTCTTCACCAAAAGCCGCACGCACGTTGAAGGGACCCACAGCCACCTCAAATGCGACGTCGTTTATCCATACAATGGATTTCGCCGCCGTACTACTTGCCTCCTCCCCTGCACCTCACACACACCCAATCATCCCCTCAAGTCAAAAATACCCTCAGCCCCAATTTGAAAGATTGAGACAACAAGCCATGCACACGTCTTTCCATCAACACAAATGAAATCTTAATTAAGTAACCCGATCCTTAAACTACAATCTTACCCCAACCTTTATCCTTAATTATATCAACGATATCCTTCTACATTTTATCATCTTGCTCTAATATAACTTTCTCTTTTGAAATAATGCTCTAATAAATGATTTGTAAGTATACGTAACAAATTCATCAAAATCGACAAGGAAAGCCCCTTTGATCTGTTAACTAAAAGTAATTAAGAATATTAAATGTTGTGCAAAACAATAAAACTAATAATACGTATATTAATATTATACTGAAAGAGGAAAAACAAAAGCATTGTGTGCATGTCTGTAGAGTGTAGGGTGTACTATGACATGTAACATCTTATGTTTATTGGTTTGTTGAACAACCAAGGATAAATGTACCAAAAGTATTTATTCTGTGATATGATTTATCAATGACACAGGCTTCATTGTATCTTCTTGAAAAGTATTTGTCGTGTGACGATATAGATAGATAGATATAGTCACGTGGTATGCAATAATAATGCCAAGAAAAAACTGTCTCTTACACACAACAAATCTTGCGTGGATAGGACCTCTATAGCGAAGCATGCACAAGCAAACTCAAAAAGTAAGTAATTATTAATTTAAAAGAACCAAAATTATTTACCTTGAATTTGATGGACGAGGAGGGATGGAACAGTAACACTAGTGGTGGTGGTGGTTGTTGTTGCAGGAGCCATAGAAGGCACAACAGTACTGTGATGAATGGTGGGAGTTATAGAAGAAGAAGCTGCCACACAGAAACTAAGATGATGATGATTCATTATAGTACTCTTCATATTATTCTTGTTATGATCTTGTTCTTTCTTCTGATTATTCATCATCTCACTGAGCAAGAGACTAGTGCAAGGCCCAACGTTTTGATGCTGAACAAGACCAGACAGCTCAGAGAAGCAAAACCCTTGATGAGTTGATGAAGCAGAAGAAGCAGGATAGAAGAAAGGCTCAGAAAGAGAGGTCGCATTATTATGGGTCTGAAAATATGTGGTGGGATGGTGATAATTACTCACAGAAGAACCACCACCAGAAGTAGGAGAACTTGGGAGGATTATATCAGAAGAGAAGCCATTAATGGAGAATGAAGATGATGGTGGCGGCTTGAAAGAAGGAAGAATACTGATGATTTCCTTGGAAGAAGAATTAGGAGAAGATTTGTTATCATATGATGAAGAATTGGAAGGAGAAAACTGAGGAGGAGGCGGCGGCGTTGGCGGCGGTGGGTTTATTGATGATGATTCGAGTGTGATCTTGTTGTTGGAGTTTTGGAGGTTGCGAAGTTTGTGTTTGCTTCTGGACTTACGATTCTGGAACCAGTAAAAGACATTAGCGTCACCAACTTGACCATACTCTTGAAGCTGAGCTCTGATCTTTCGGATCTCATCTCTCGGAGGATTCACCATCCCTGAGTTGAAGATCCCTTCCAGAATCCGAATCTGTTCCGGTTTTGGATTCCACCTCGGCTTCGGCTCTGGACTTCTCTCCTCACAACCTTCAACAAAAACAAAAACACACATTTAAATAACAACTCAGAAATTGAATTTGGACTGAATATTATTATTGTTATTACTACAAAGTTACCTGGGGAGGAAGAGGAAGAAGAAGAGTAAGGGGTACGGTGGCATGCGGTGGTGGCAGCGGCAGAGGATATGAGGGAGGAGGGGTTCATGTCGTGGTGCCATGGATCGTGGTGGTGGGGGTTGCAGGGCTTGGACTTGAACATGCTAGGCCAGTGTCTGTTAGAAGAAGCCATGATGGTGATGATGAAGAAGACGGATCAATAGAAGAATGATGGTTAATAATGATGAGAACTTTGAATATGTATATATGAAGGGTTTTGTTTTAGAGGCAAAGGAATCAAGTGAACTAATTGAGAGGCTAAATTTTGAAGCAGCCAACCATAAGAGAACAACATATATACCCACCAACTAAACCTTTATATATATTTAAATATATATATATATATATGGCTTTTTAGTGTTCTGGTCTGAGAGATATCTGAATAACCCACTAACAAAGCACTATCTCCTCTTATAGCCCCTCTTCACCGACTCCACCCCCCCCCCCTCTCTGTGATGAGAGCCTGTGTCCATTCTATGATATTGCAAATTATAATAATAATGAGGCATTAATTAAATTCAAGAAAAAATTGGTGAAAATTCCTATTTGAAAATTATAGTAGTTAAAAAGGTATGATATGTTTTTATATATAAAAAGTATTAGTACTCTGTAGGATTTTATTCATATTTCCTCTTATACACAATGCAAGTCACTTTTAGAAAATTGTCTTGTATGTGTTTGAGATGACATTTATTAGTCATTCCAAAAGTGTTTATTTACGTCAATCAAGGTAAGACTTTTCTCACATATTTATCCTATATACTATAAATCATAATTGAAAAATTGTTTTTGAAGGTTCCAATCATTGTTCTAAAAATTTTGAGGATAAGTAATTCTTATCTGTCAATTTTGAGCAAGTAATTAATACTTAAATGTGACTTTTATCTCTCCTTTAAAATCTAATTTTATAAGGGTAAAGTTGATTTTTTTTAATTTAACGTATATTTAATAAGTTAACTTCCATTTCGTAGTTATGATGAATTAGTTGAAGTGAATTATGGACTAGAGGGAGTATAGAATACTGGCATTCGATCATTCATGTCATTCTTGTTAATAAAAATTTCAAATAAGGATTTTTCACCAATTTTTTCTAAATTTATTAAAAACTTTAACTTTGTAAAGGAATGGACGAAACTAGCCCCCCAACAGGAATCGCCTGTGAGATAAAAAGATAAAAACCAGAAAGGATAAAAGAAAATACAAGATACTTTCCATAGTACTAACTTACCATGTCTCCCATTCCCTGTACTACTTTTGCATTAATAGTGATCAAGTTCTTTTTTTCTTTTTTCAAAATTTTAGGGTTTAAAGAAGAAGCAAAGTAACCCCGGATGAGGAGCAAAGAGAACATGGAAAAGGATACATGCCTGGGACTTAATTAGGAATCTTGGCTCAGAGATGACAGAGAAAGCTGTTAATGCTTTGAATACTAGGGCTTTGAGTTTCTGATCAGTTTGTCTCTTATATATATATATATATATATATAGGTATGTATATGTATGTTTTCTCCAGAAATTTCTTTTTCTGGGGAAGAAATGAAGGATTTTAATATATATCATCATCACTTGGATGTATTAATGGGATTATTTTTCTAAAGCAAGAGGTTGTTGCAGGAGTAAATGGTGGGGTTTGAAAGTCAAGAATTGTAGGGTTTTGTGATTGGAAGGAGGTGGTGGGTTAGTAATTGCAAACTTCTTTTTATTTTTTTATTTTCTTATTCATTTTAATTTAGAGTTTGTATAATATATACTAATATTTTTTGGATTGACTCGAGGGAACTTATTTATTGTGATCCACTAAGTGTTGTGTGCAATTAGTAGTTGACAAATTCAAATTCAATCATTCATTCATTTCGTATCTCAAAAGCTTCAAACCTCAATAATAATCCTTGGTTTGATGAATCACCAAATGCATGTGTAATTAATCAAAAATTAGCTGGAATATTAATTGTGTGTTGATATTAACGAAGGAAATTAAATTGAACAAATGTGGGTTTAATAAATTACTCCCTCTTATCCTGTTTATAAGAGACCGATAACCAAATTATGTGATTTAAGAAAGCAGTTAAAATTAATTCAAAATAATATATCTTGAAATAAAATTTTTTTTCTAAGTATACTTGTACTTATAAGGAGCAAATAAGAGAGAGAAATAAAGTAAACATTACTATCACCAACCCTTTAATTAATATAATGTATATAATTAATGAGGGGTATAAATAGAAAAAACTTATTAAATATTATGGCAACTCTTGTCAAGCTCTTATGAACAGGATCAACAAAATTCAAATAGTGGGCTTTTATAAAAAAGACCGGAGGGAGTAGTTTGAAAACTTAATTAGTGCTTTTGAATACTATCTCTTCAAACTTTTAAGAATGAATTAAGATACTCCCTCTCATGAAAATATAACTCAATTTAACTAATTCATCTAAACTAAGAAATAGTAGTTAACTCATTAAATATATTTTAAATTGAAACTTCTTATCAACTTTATTCATATCAAATAAGGTTTTAAGAGATAGAGGGAAAAAAAAGAACAACAAATAAGCATTAATTACTCTCTAAATGACTTATATTGTGTACTAAAATATTCTTCTAGAAGTGACATATAATATGCACTAGAAGGAGTAATATATATTGATTGCATAAAACTTGGGAAAAATATTGCTGAAAAATCTGCAATTACAAAATTTTAGTATCCAGATGTACGTATATTAATGACTCAGATCCTCGAACGAGTGTGGATCATGTTCATTGAGTGCAACCTTTTTTCGTTGAGTATAACATGTTTAGTTATGTGTAAACATTTCGTTTTGCACATAACCGAAGATATGTTACAACTAAATTATGAAACTTTTTTTTTTTTTGCCTGAAACTAAATTATTAAACAAATATCATGTACTTTTGTACAATAAATTTTCTAGTAAGTTTTTTCAAACAAATTTTTGTGAAATGACTAGTAAAATGTTCAACCCCTGGGTCAGTCTATTAAGATTTAAAAGCTTTTCAAAAAAAAAAAAAAACAAAAGAAAAAAAAAAAAAAAGGAAGAGCCACGCACATATGCGTTAGTTCTGAGCTTATGGACAAATGTAATATGACAAACATGCTCGTGACAAAATTTCATGATTTCATATTATTGTTTTGATGTTACAGATCCGGAAAATTCAAATAGAAGATTTAATTTGGCCAGAACAGATATTCCAAAAATTATTACGCACGTCAATTAGATAGAAATAGATAATAGAAATTCCCCCAAAAAAATTAGATACCACTGATGATCATGATGCGACTGAATAAAGCTGCATTAGTGCATTTTATCAAACTAGCACGGAACTCGCGTGATGATGCGCGGCTGTAAATGAATGGTATCTCACGTATGCAAAGGAGGATATACAACGTAACAAATTGAATATACACTATAAAAAAAAATACTGAATTTCTAATGATATATTTCATGAAATTCAAAGTTTTCGACGAAATTTTTGATAGATTTCTGACAAAATTTTTGATGAAATAGATTTTGTCGTAGATAATAACGTAACAAATCAATTTTCAACGGAATTCTATCGAATATTGAGATGATTCTGTCACAAATTTCCGACAGAATTTCCGCCTGACATTTGCGATGGAATTCAATTCCCTCACAAAACTTATTTTTTAAATTTGAAAAAGTCACATGACAATTATGGCGGCCACCAACTCATCGCCAGCGGCAGCACATGGCCGCTCTAGCGGCCTCCATCTAGTCGTCGGCGCCTAGATTTTGTTCAAACCACGATCTCGTCTGTATGCGTGTGATGCTTTACCAGATGGGCTCCACTAGTTTAGTGTTTTATTATTACACAATTATATATATATATATATATATATATATATATATATAATCTTATTATATATAATCAATTATTTATAAATATATATTTGTTTCTTATATATAAATATAATAATAATATAAAATAATTTTATATATTCTTATAATTTTTAATATAAATTAACTTCAAATTAAAAAATTTTACATCTTAAATAAATTTCACATGACTATATTTTTGTCTAATTTTTAAAATTAATTTTTTATTAACATTAATTAATAACTAATAAATATTACTAACTAATAATTTTTTATTAATATTAATTAATAACTAATAAATTTTATTTTTTATAAATAAATTTTATATGACTATTTTGCCCCTATAGGGATCAAAACCTATGGTTGAAAACTTGAGGAACCAAAATCAAAATAAGAAAAAACTTGAGGGATGAAAGATGATTTTAATTCTAATTTTTAAATATTTATATGACTAATAATATAATAATTTTATTTTTTATAAAGATATTTTTTAAAATTAAATTTAATTAAATAATAATAATTTTTTAATTTTTTCAATGGAATTAGCCACAAAATTATTTCATTGGAAATTCCGAGGCAAAAAATTTTGCCACCGAATATTTTCCATGACTAAACGGAAAAAAATTTGTCAAAAAATTTCCGATGGATTACCGTCGGAATTTTCCTCAGAAACAAATTCCATCAGAAATTTAATATTTTTTATAGTGATAGGCAAAATGGTCAAGTGAAACTCAAATCTATTGCACATCAATCATAAATGATAAAATGTGTTGAGCCAGTGGGCCTAACTGGCTAGAAAGTGGCTTTTACGAAGTCACCGTTTTAAGAAAAATGTTTGTTATATTTTTCTGGCGTAGAGAGTTTGGAATATTATATGATAAAGAGCTCCACAAACTTAATAATTCCAAGTCTAGATTAGAGCATTTAGAAAAAACCTTGTAGATATATTTTTAGGTGGCAACCTTATTGATAATTTCTTTATGCAAATATTTGACATCTATTCCCTAAAGATTTTGCACTAAAAGATCAAAATGAGTTAAAAATTGGATGTATCACAGTTGAAAGGTGGGAAAGTCAAAATCCTCTAGTGGATCTCATTTCTCTCTTTCCAAATAAATATGAAAAAGGTAAAAAAGCTGAGGTAGAGAGAAATGAGAGAATTGCGATTTAATTATTATATCATGTCGGATGAAATGATAATAAGAGTAATCATCTTATAGATGGAACTTCACTACTTCATTAAAAGAAGATTGTTTGAAGCGCTTCCATATAAATAATGATCCCACAATCAATTTTAGCAAATACTTCTTTTTTTGTTTCAAAAACTTGAATATACCAATCCCAACCCAAACTCTACAATCACAAATTCCTCCCCTACCCAAAGTAAAAATCAAGACAAGAAACTATAACTCAATCCTCAAAATTTCCAGCATTCTCCGACAAATAGTGGGCTGACAAATGCTCATCCTGGTCACATGCCAAAAATGCCTCTATAACTGAGGTCCTGCAAATTCCATGCCCCAAGCTAAGCTACAAATCATGGGAAAGCATTAAACAAAGCTAGTAAGCACAGAAAAGAATAAGAAGTAAGTGTTAGAACAAGACTTTCACTCAAGAGAGGGGGTGAATTAGGTGATAATTAAAAACTCAAAATTTAATGCAAACTTTATAGAAATAAAATAGAGTTGAAGAGATGTCACCAAATAAAAACACATGAGATTTATACTAGTTCGGTCCAAACCACTCGACCTATGTTCAGTCCTCATAAGCCTTCTAAGATTTCTACTATTCTCTAAGATTTGTTGGGATCTTGGTGCCTTAGTACAAGCAAATTCCTTTTCTAAAATACTCACTCGCCTTTACACTTTGTAATCAAAACCCACACTCTCAAGGTCCCACTAAGTTGCACAACTCACACTAAGAGTAACAAATGGGTTTACAATGGCTCTCTCAAAGAGTATATGTGATAAACACTAAAGTATATGGATATCAGAAGAATATCATAAGAACAGAGCACACGAACTTAATACAACAATGAACTTTGTCATAGGTAGTTGGCTTTGTCTTAACTGCTTCAATATTTATAGTATGAAAGGAATTAATGACTGTTGAAGCATTTGAATATATCCGTTAGAGAGATGATATAGCCATTAATGAAAGATAATACTTGGATTGGTTGATCTTTTTTGCATTTAATGCTTCTAACACAAAAGCGCTTTATGTGATTTTGAGTTTAATCCTTTTTTAGATGTATGAAAGTTTTACACAAATGTGATTAGTGATGTTTAAGAACAATAGAAAACATTGTAGTTAGATTCTAGCACACTTGGAATAAGTATCAAAATTTCCGAGACGGTGTTTGAAAAATTTTGTTTTCAATGTCACTGAAGTAACAACCTGTCACTCTAGTGATGCTCTATCACAAAGTGGTACCAAGTGGTAACTAAAAGGAACGTGAAGGTCTTTGCAAGTTACTTGTTGGTAACCATACTATGTCGCTCGAGTTGCTTTAGATCACTCAAGTGCCTCTCTTAGTTTTTCAAAACCATTGGTTGATCACTAGCAAGTAACTGAAGAGTGATTACCGGCCAAAAATAAAAAACTGAAGAGTGATAACATGATTTTTACATGTGTCACTCAAGTGAATAATTTGCACTCGGGTGAAGTATAACTTTAAAACTTCCCCATGTTATTTCCTTCCAATTACCAAAAGTTAACTGGCAATACATTTGTATTACTCAAGTGTTGCCTTAGTAACTCGAGTGACTAGTGTTCTCTCCCTTAGTCACCTTCAGGTACCCTACGAAATATTTGGGCATCACTTAAGTACCTCTTATGTAACTTGAGTGCATAAGTATTTTTTCAAGATTCACCATCGGGTATCATGTAAGTGACACAAGTATCACTTGAGTGCATGAGAGTTTTTCGCACATTCTATCACTCACTAGCCGGTACCTTGATAGTGATGATAGGTTATCACTCGAGTTACACTTCTCTCACTCGAGTGCACTAACCATTTTTCACAAATCAACTTTATCACTAGCCAGTTACCTTTTGGTGACAAGATTCTCAGAGACATCGCTCTAGTGACACATTCTCACTTGAGTGATCTATTTCACAATAACATTTATAAGGGTTGTTATTATCAAAATTAAATATGAGCTTTAACAGTAGGAGCTGGTACTCACAGCTCTTAGATGCTTAAAAAAGCAATTCAAACCATATATTTAGTTATCTTTCCATTTCATAGAACCCAAAATTGAAGCAGAACAATGGAAAGGGAACTAAAATCAAACTATCGAATAGAGATGAGAAAATTAGAACAAATACACTTAAATTTTAGAAATAGAGAAAATGATTTAAAAATCTACGTCAAAAGTGGGGTCAAATTCGTGGGCTTGTAGCAACAAGGAACTGCTTCACAATTTGGTTAGGCTTTTTGCTTGCTTTGGTACCTATAAAACTGAAGCAAGATTAGAATAAAAATAGAGAAAGTAAAATATCACGAAAATTCACAATACCCACGATGCTTGACTGTATTGGGTTGCCTCATCACTAGCATAACCTTTCCTGTCTTCTTGTACTTCAGAAACTTGACAGTAACCATGCCTCCCTTCTTCCATCTATTCCCATCAACTCTCTGTCGCCATGCTATCAGTTCGGGGATAGTCTCGCTTACATGCAGAGGCCTTCTATTTAGCAACTTCATTTATTCTGTTTGGGATAAGTGAATAATAGGAAATAATAAGGGCGGAAGGTATGAGAATGAACTGCCAGAAACTGCCTCAAATGAGCAGAAATAGCGGTACACACACAAAAACAGGGAAGGCGCCTCAAAAAAAATGTCACTATAATCCCGACATTGCCTTGTGGCGGTTAACATTTTAATAATTATTTTGTAAAACATAAAATTTGGTGGTGGTTAACATTTTAATAATAATTTTTTATAAAATCAAATTTGAACCATTCTTATGTGATCTGATGGTTAAAAAAAGAGAAGAGAATGGAACAGGATGATCCGAACGTCCCCTTATTATATACTCTATCAATAAATAAAATATTTTGAAATCTTAAATTCAAAACCTGGCAAAGGAAATAGAGATATAAAATAAAATATTCACAAAACAAATATATTATAACTAAGGAGAGATAATAGGAATATGGTTACAAAATATTTTGAAATATTAAAGTATGAAGCATAAATATTTCGAAATATGAAATTTATCTGGCAGTAGAACAAATTTATAAAATAAAATATTTTCAAAATAGGTATAGAAAAATAAAATCTATTTGGTTCAAGGTAGTTTTCAGTGAGCAATCCCAAAGACGTGGGCAATTGGTACTCCGATAGTTCTCAATAAGCAATTTTAGAACACACACAATTTTTATTAGAGAGAAAATCCAGGGATGATATGTCATGCTGAGGTGTCTGCTTTTAATAATAAGATAGAAATAGAAAAGATAGAGATATAGATAGATTTTAAGTTAAATGCTTAATTTTTTTTAAAATAAATGCATAATTTAATTTATTAGACTTCTCTAAAAGGATTTATTTGTGGCAATTACCGAATTTAATATTAAATAATTTATCTGATATGATTAACATTTGAGGCTAATCTATTATATATTAATTATATATTTGCTTTATTTTCTAAATAATGTAATATTTGAAGATACTTTTCCACCCTTTTTCCATTAGCCCTGTTTTATACATAGTAATATTTTATTCCACATTTATTTTTTTATTTTTTCACATTTTAAATTTAAGATTTTGAAATATATATTAACTACTTCCATATGATCCCTTAAAATTGTCTGATATATTTATATGATATAATTAGAGGCGGAATAGGACAATCTGAAAAGCCTGCTTTAGGGACTATTTTTTAAAATATATTTATAGATTCCACATCACATGACCTCCTTTTTTTTATTAATTAAATTTTGGTTGAATTAAAAATTTAAATGTATACTGTATTTTAATTCTCCAAACCATTCCATAGATAAAAACTTTTCTAAACCATTGCCATGGTCGTTGTAATCCGTGAAACAAAAATCTAATTTAATATGAAGATCATTGAGATGCCACATGAAGCTCCATTTAATACTCATTAAATACTACAATTTAAATTACTTTTGAACGGTGATATGACTAGTTATAACAAGGATTTTAAATTAGAAAAACAATATACATAAGAGTGTCAAAAAATTGAAATTAAAACCCTTAATTATTACCATTAATTTTCTCAATATTCAAAAATTAGAGCTGGTTAGTTTCATTTATACTAACCCACCAAAGTTTTGAGATACGAAAGGACAGCGTTTGAATTATAATTTAAAGTTTGACCAAACAAAAAAATTATAATTTAAAGATCATTATAATTATACTATTTATTTTTTGATTTAGACAACTATTTAAGAACTTAAATATCTATTAAACTAAAAGAAACTTAATATTAGTTTTTAGTAAAACTAAAATTTCAAGCATTTTTAAAAAAAAATAAAATCCAAGAATAGATTTCTTGACATTTTTGTAAGAAATCCCTTAAAATCCAATGATATTTTTCATACTATGAAATAATTACAATTTTCAAAACATTTTATCTAAAATATACAAAATTTATCATTTGGATGTAATTTTATAATTGAAGTATTGATGATGAAATATGAATAATTTAAAAGTAAACAAAAGGAAAAAGAAATATATAAGGTTGTCACTCAGCTGTCATTGAAGGACCAAAATAAATAAATAACTAAATAGATAACTCAGCTGTCATTCCAGAATGACTACACACAGTAAGTAAGATGCTGTAAGGGCAGGCAGGTTGAGACCTTGATGCAAAAGTGCCTAAGGAATAGACGACTCTCAAAATAAATAAATAATTACTATATATTTTCAATTAAAATTATAGAATTAATATTAATATAGGAATTTACTTAAGAGTTGGACCTTAATTTTCTATGGTCAACTAATTTAAACTTCAGATAAATGTGTTTAATATATACTTCGAATGAAATAAAAATGATTAAAAGAGATTGATTATATTTCCTGCATATAAAGTAGAAAACTAAATTATGTTTCAATTAAAGTACGCGATTATGAACTAGAGGACCTATGTTTGATCTTTTGTGATAATATAAGATATCATCATCTTTATGACTAGAAATAGCTTGCTAGTCTTTGGCAGGTCTGTTTTGTAAATGTCCTAAGGGAGGATCTGTCTTTGGCAGATAGTCTGGCTAAATCTGCTCATGGGATGACAGGAAACTTTTGTATCTTCGAACAACCTCCACCCCCGTATCAACTGGTGGATTCCGATCGGAGGTTGTAGGCTCTCTGTAGGCTTTTCGCTGTATGTTTGAGTAGAATAGTAGATGTCCAGTTTGTAATAAAAAAAAAAAGAAATAGCTTGCTAGGATTGAACTTTGAGTTAACAGATTCAGTTGAATTATGACATGGACACAATTTTTCAATTCAAAATGTTCAATCTAGCAATATATCAATATATTAACGGGAAACTTCTTTAAAAAGAATTTTAAAAATATCAAAAAAATAAAAAGATGTTTGAATATTCATAATATCAAAGAGGTGTTAGGGCTTGATTCGTTTATTTCAAAATTAAAAGAAAATGAAAGAATTGTCCCTCTGAGTTTAAAATTAAGAACAGAGAGGAATGCACTATTTCATGAGTTCTGATAAAGATTTTCACAAGTTTAGATAAGATTTTCTCAATTTCTCACAAGAATTTCACAATTTGCAAATTTGAATTCACAAGATCTGATAAAGGTTTCACAAGTTCGGATATGGTTTTCACAAGTTCTCAAAATAATTTCATAACTTCTTTAAAGAATTTCACAAGTTGCAAATTTTAATTTACAGTATCTGATAAGGGTTTTATAAGTTCTAATAAAAGTTTTACAAGTTTGGGTAAGGTTTTTACAAGTTCTTAAAAGAATCTTACAACTTCCTTAAAAAATTTTCACAAGTTGGAAATTTTGATTAACAAGATTTGATAAGGGTTTCACAAGTTTTGAAGGTTTTACAAATTTAGGCAAAGTTTTCACAAGTTCTCTAAATAATTTCGTAACTTTCTTAAAGAATTTCACAAGTTGCAAAATCAAAATTCACAATACTTGATAAGGGTTTCACAAGTTCTAATAAAGGTTTCACAAGTTCGGATAAAATTTTCATAATTAATTCTGTTAAAGTGAAAATTAAACACCGAGGGACAATTCTGTCATTTCTTTTAATTTTGAGAAGGACGAATCAGGCCTTAACACCTCTTTGGTATTACGAATATTTGGAACACCTTTTTGTCTTTTGATATTTTAAAGTTCTTTTTAAAAGAATTTCCCTATATTAATACATATGGCAAAAAAATATATTAATACATGGTATTTTAATGTGTGTATGTGTGTGCATATAAAGGCCAAAGTTTTGATAAAATAAATAAAGGCAAAATTGCATCTTAATCCTTCAACTTTCACTAGTACAGATTAGAGCATATATAACGTTTAATAAATAACAGTTATATTGAATAATAAACATCATAATATCAAGGTGGAAGTTGTGCAATGATATATAACGCTTAAAAGTAACGGTTATTCATGTGCACCGTCATGTATTGCAAGGCGAAATTCGTGAAAATAAGAAAATAACGGTTGTAGTTAATAACCATAATGTATGTAGTGACAAAAATGATGGTTCTTAATACATAAATGTCATTTAACACTTATAAATGATTCGTCTTCCAACCTTATACCAGCAAAAACACAAAAATCACAGTTATATCTATTGACCGTAAAGTATAAACAACAAAAACGTCATTTCATAATAAACAACCGTTAAGTAAAGTACAAATCTAAAAATCATCTTTTCAAAACCTCATTCGGTGCAACACCAAGAACTAATTCTCATAAGTTAAATATTTCAAAGTGAAGCATTCAACTCTATTTATACTGATATATTCCTTTTGTTCTTAGTACTATTCTAAAAAGCACTTTTTTATAACCTCATCCTTCTCTCCCTCATCATGGTCAGGCACTAGATAGCTCTTTCCATTAGCCCTCCTCCTCCTCCACATGCTCACCCTCCTCCTCTATGACTACCTCCTCTTCCACCACCACCACAAGCTCCTCCCCCTCCTCTACCTTCTCCACCACCTCCTCCTCTTTGGAATCCTACAACTCTTGTTGACTTTTTTGGCTGTCAACTATCACTTTCAGGTTAACCACATCCTCCACTGCTTTATTTGAATTTTGGTCTAACAGCTGTGCTAGTTGCTATGATTGCCCTAACTTGGCTTTTCATTTCGGAGCCCTAACTAGGTCGCATTCCTTCATGTGCTCTATTCGCCTTATTTTAAGGTATGATTTTTCTTTTTCATTTTGTATTCTCCATTCTGCATTCAACATTACTCTCATTTTTCACTTCATCTTGCCTAACTAGGTTTTAACCTTAGTCATGGATCATGTTTTTCTAGAAAACCCATTGCTTTGTTCCCTGTGGCTGACTGAATGAGTTTTGTTTTCCAATTAGAATATCAAGTTTTATTTCGTCTGGCACTGATAATGCCCTTGGCTATGATAATGCCCATAGTACTGGTATTCCCCTTCATGCTGATATTGTCCCTAGGCAAACTAGAAATGAGACCCCAGAAGAGGTGTTAGAACAAGTGCATAATATTTTAAGAAAGGGTTGCTATGCCTTGACTTTTGTGAACGAAGCAAAGCTTTTAGGGAAAAAATTTCACATGACATGAAAAATGATGGTCAAGCTCTTGAGCCGTCACACTTTATCAGCTATATTGGAGTAACAACAAGGACCAACGTTCCTATCAGATCGGGTAGTTGACGTTGGGTGGGGAGAAATTACGCAAACGTTATTTGGAACAATATGAAGATAAGGTATATATGTCTGCTAATTATTTGCTATGTACTTGTAAAAAATGTTAACTTGAATTGTGTGCTTTGGACTTTGCATAGCATCTAGACAAAACTTTTAGGAAATTTGTCCTCAATAAGGTCGGGCAATCACTATGCAAATTCCATCATGTATTGACAAAGGCATATTTGTAAAATCCTAAAGAGGCTGATGAGACAGAAATTTTTGAGGATCTTTGGTCTATCATCAAACCAGATGATTAGAGAGAATTAGTCATCTCACGTTGTGACTTGACATTCTAGGTTATTGTTACTCGTAATTCTTAAGACCTACATGTATCTGTTTAATATTAATTGGAGTGTTGTGTGTTTTCTTAGGAATTAATCTAGGTGAATACGGAGAGGTTGAAGACCAATAAGTATCCCCATAAGGGAGGGTGAACAGGGTATAGTCGGATTGCTCAAAAGTTGGTTGGTAAAAGTGGGGATGGAAGTAGGCCTCCCTATCACAAAATTTAGTTAGTGGCAAGGCAAAATAAAGATGGCACTTATGATGATCCTTATGTGAAGGAGGTCGATGATAAAATGGTAAGTATTAATATTAGCTCCCAATTCATAGAAGTAATGTCTTCAATTAACTATCAATATTAATATTATTGTTAAATGTACAACAAGCTATGTTCTAGGAAGTTACAACACAGGGCAAGCTTACTATAGATGAGGACATATTGGCCAAGATATTGGGGCCTAACCATCCCTATCTTCTTAGGGGTGCTGACTTTAGATTGACCAAAACAAAATATTATGGTCAGCGGCAATCTCGAAGAAATAACAGGGATGAAAAATATGAAAAGCTCCAAAAATAGTGTGATGATATGCAGATACAAATAATGTTTCTCACACAAGAGCTGTTAAAGGAGCGTTGTATGAATCAGCAAGGGGGAAATGGTAACCCAAGTACTAGAGGTAGTTGCACATTTCCAAGCCCTAATCACCTAAGGGCTTGGCAGATGTTGAGTGTTTTGTTGATAGCTTTGGATGGCATACAGTTGCAATGAGCCATATGTTCAATTGCCCGGAGGATAACATGCTTCATTGCCAGCCTGTCTCACCTGAGTATGTGAAGATATAAATTAACACCAACACTAACACCTATATGCTCCCCTTGCCCACTAAAAACGCAAATATATCAGGAGGGGTTATGGGTGGCCTTGCCGTCTACTTAGAGTATTCAAGCTGACAAAAAAGTCTGCTACTCAAAAGCTGCTCATCAAGTCCAAGCCCCTCAATCAATCTAAGCCCCCCAATCAATCCAGGGCCCCTTCTCAGTTCAAGAAGAGGAAGCATCCCACCACTAATGATCAATCCAGGAAGAAATTTTTCTCACATAATAAGCCTATTGGCCAATTTGCTCAGGAGTTCCTCTAGGAGTTTGCTGACAAGCTCTTCGCGTCAAACCCATTTCCAAGATGACATCGAGTGCCCCAAAATCAACCACACTGATGGCCACTACAATAAACTATTTTAATGGCTGTGTTCGAAGATATATATATATATATATATATATATATATTATTCACTAATGACTATAATATTAAATTGAAACACATATATAGTTATATATATGATTGAGACTGATTGACAATTTTTTTCCTCATTTCTTTATAGTGCCCAATGCAATAGGACATTGCTTTAACTGTGTCTTTACGCCTTGGAGTCAAATGTAAAATATTTATAACCAAGAATTGCAATACAATGCAACACTCGGGTCGTTCTCTTGAGGAGCCTTTATTGAGCTACATAAATAATCTAATTATTATGAAAATGCAATAAAAGCAAGGGAAAATGGGTTTTGGTTTTGAAATTAATAATTAAAAGAAAGATGCAAATTAATTAAATGCTAAACTATTGTTTTTGGTATTTTTCTTATAAAAATGGGATGGATAAGATTGAATGGAATGGTATGGAGTGGAAAATATCAATAAAGAATACTCTTGGTAATGAAGAAATGACAATCCTTGCTCAAAAAGATTATGGGACTTAAGAATTCATTAAGTCTTAAGAACAACCTCAAGATAACACTTGAGTCCAATATTCTCAATTAATATTAGCTCCTACAAATATAGCTAACTACTACCTTTTGAGATATTGTTTAACACCACTTAATGTGCAATTGAAATTTGAATAATGCAACTTGAATCTTCTTGGATTTGAGTGTTAAACAACCCCTTAAGGATACAAATCAACCACATTAACTAGACAATAGCACCCTAATTAACATAATCTCATTGCAACCACAAAGAAATTCAAACATATATAATCTTCACTTTGTAAAATTCAATCTCAACTACAATTATCAAACCAAAAGAGACAATTAACATTAATCCCAATTCCAAAATCACATATATGAAAGTTTCTAAAACTAGGCAATCCAAATATATATAATTCTAGACTAATGGAATGATAGCAAAACTCCCCTTTGTAGTCCGATAAGCTCAAGCACAATTCATCATCACCAAGAAGCACAAATGAATCAGCCTCTTATTCTGTTAAGTATAAACACAGCTTCTTTAAAATAACACTAGAACCCATGGAAATTGAAGGAACGAAATTGGAGAGACAAAACTAGAGGAAGGCTGTCGGTGGTGTTGATGTTGTGAAGATGATGATGGAATGAAGAAAGAAGATGATGGAGGTGAAGTGCAAAGAACAGAGGAAGAAACGGTGATATGGTGAAGGTGGAGGCTATCGGCTAAGGGTGTGGAGAAAACAGAGAAGGAACCAGCGGCGTTGAGGTGAGACAACAGAGAAAACCAACGATGGCTTGTGGTGCTTGCGACGGAGGAAGAAGGTTTGATTTGGTGGTGGTGTGCAGGTGGTCTGTTCCCAGTCTCCTTCTAACTCTCAGCTCAGCTCTCCGTTTGCGGCTCTCTTATCCTCAGATTTGTGTCTCCTCTGTTTCGGCCACTCCAAGCTTGAGTTCTTTCTCGCCGACGACGGAGTTGCAGTGATGGGTGTCGTCGACGGTGGTGGTGCTCTGTCTCGTTCCCTTCACCTCTCAAGCTCTCTCCCCAATCCACGACACTCCCACTAGCTCCAGACTCTCAGCTTCTGTCTCCTCTCCCTCAATCTCTGGTTCTCAAAACTAAAGGGCCTCTAACAGCGTCTCGCCGGTTGTTGAGGGAGGGCCGCAAAGCAAGAAGAAGACTATGGTGGTTGATGGTGTGGCCCTCCCTCTCATCTCCAGCTTCGGATCTGAAGCTGCGGCGCTGCCCTCTGCTCACGTCCCCCCCAGCTCGTGTCTGTTTCTTTTTGTTGATTTAAATGCTTTACAGTACCCTAGGACCTAGTCAAAAGGCAAGTTTTGACCAGGGACCTCATTGCAAACCTGAAAACATTGGAGGAGGGACTAAAGTTCCTAGTTTTGAAACCTTGGTGGGGCTAACTATAATTTCTAAAGGCTTGGGTCATTGTCTATCATTTTCCTGGGCCCTTTTCTTTCATAAACTGTAATTTCAACAAAAAATATGGGGACCTTTCTGTGATTTTTCCCCAATCTTCAAAATATTAATTTGACCTCCTAAATCTCAAATTTCCTTCTTGAGCACCTATAATGCAAAAATGAAGAACAAAATAATATGAAAAGTCCAAGAAAACATTTGTATGAATAATTAACAAATTTATGACTATTTTGCCCCTATTTACAAATAATTCAATATAAATGTTTCTAATTAAAAATAGTGCTTAATCATGCAATTATGTCCCATAAAATACATTAAAAATCCCAATTTAACCATGAAAAAGTATATCAAATTATGGTTCAATCAATTCCCCCACATTTAGACCTTTGTACTCCTATATAAAGGCAATTAAGCACAATTTTCTAAATTCCAATCATCAATGCAATTGAAAGACAAGCAATTTCATAATTAGAAAGCAATGGATCAATTAAATCAAAATTTTCAAGTCAACTCTAGTCATAGTCGAGCAGTGCAAAGAAATTAGCTAACTACACAATCTCAGAATATTAGAATGAAGTACAAGAGACTCTCAAAGTATTAGTGTTTCACTCATCTCACCTCATTGGGAAAATTTCACTCTTGTTCACTTAATTAAAACCTTACCATAAGCTTGTAACAACTCTAACATCTCCACTACTAATAACAATAAATGTAATGAATCAAGAGGGCTTTAAAAGGCTTGTAATGTTGGATGAATGCTAGATGGAGTGGATTAATTAGAAAAAAAAAAAGAAATAGTTGATATGCAAGTCAAAGGAAATGAGCAAGTTCATAGCACCTAAATAACTTGATAATCTTTTGCCAATTCTTTTTCTAAATCATGAACAAATGCCTTCTTAATATTTCTTTTGCTTTTCTTTCTTTATTTACATCACTTTTCTAATATTTTTTTTTCTTTTGCAATACTTTCTCTTTTCTTCTTCTTCTTTTCTTTCCTTTTTTTTTTCAAAACTACACACACTCTTTTCTTTTTCAATGCCCTTACCCTTTTTTTTTTCAATTTTATTTTTGTTTCTTTCTTCTTTTCCTTTCCTAAACTATACACTTTTTTTTTTCAGATACCTTTCTTTTTCTTTTTCTCTTCTTTTTCAATTCTCTTCTACTTCTCTTTTCTTCTTCTTTTTTTTCAACTTTTTTTTTACTTACTTTTTTTTTCTATATACATGGCATTTCAATATATACATTGTTCAACTTTCTATTAGCAAATCACTTTAATTTTAGAATACTATGAACACTATGAATAAAATGACATGCATACAACATAGGAATGACTCAAAGGGATAAGCAAAAGGTGATGAATGAGGGTTTGTGTTTGGTTGAAAGGGTTTAAAATTGAATGCCTCTTTCATTTCCATCACACTAATGCAAATGCTGTTTTGAAAAAGAGTTGAAACAAGTTCTAGAAGATAAAAGATTAAGTGAACATGTACACATGGAAAGAATTCAAGGCTCAATTAACCTTCCAACAAGGTTTCTCTCTAATTCTCACTCTAATACAATCAATTGCATAGGAAGCTAACCATAATGCATTTACTTCACTATTTCTAATGCTAGCCTTACAAACACAATTAATTAAAACATTGCAATCAATTGTAAGAGTGCTCAACTCCTAAAAGCATTAATGATATAGAAACTAACATTGCAATCAATTGTAAAAGTGCTCAACTCTTAAAAGCATTAACGATATAGAAACTTTCTTTTCTCAAAAAAAGAAGTAAATAAAAAAAATCCAATTGTGGGTTCATTTCTCTCACCATTCACTTGAAAAGAACAAAACATGGTTTCAAAAAGTTGCCAAAACACTAGAACACATGAAAGTTCAAAGAATTTCTCACAAATCACATTTCCAAAGTGACAAATGCGACCCTTTACCACTTAGGACATGCATCAAAGTGAGTCATTCTTGAAAAATTTTTGAAAAATTTTCTAGTTTAAGGCATTTATCATTTAAAAAAAACCAATTAATGGGATTTGAAATGTATTTTCCCTCCCTCACACTTAATTAACACATTGTCCTCAATGTGTAAAGCAGCTTTAAAGAGAATGCTTCGCAGTTAAAATTATAGGCACAATGGTAATTAAGTAGAATAGTAGCCACAAATGCAAAGCATACAAAGGGAGTTCTTATTATATCTATTAAACTAAGTGACTTCTACCTCTTTCTACTGGTTTGTGTCCCTCCCCCACACTTATCTTCCTCACACAACAATTAAGCTCAAAGAATCATAGGAATCAGGAAGAAAACAAGTGAGGAAAGAGACAACTTGTGTTAGAGAATCTTGAGTCGTTTGAAGGAGAAGTTCTCATCCCTGATGAGAATCATGCATTTGTCTTTAAAAACAACTTCTCTCGCATTTGATTTCCTAGGTGGAGGTGGCTCAGGATCGATCGGAAGAGGTCTAAGGATATACGGTGGATGTTGGTTCCTCTGATGTCCTTTCCAAGAATACACCTATAAAGGATCTGAGCAAACAGCAGTAACCCATCCAAAAATAGAAACATGGAGAGATTTGAAGTGAATTAAAGGCATGTTAAGTTCTAAACTATCCAAGTAACTATCACATCCAAGGAAATCAATGGTACTCCCATCAGTAGGAGTCAAACAAACAGTTAAATTCTCTTGTGTTTGTAAAGTAGAAGGTGCAGAATCCAACTTAGTGTTGGGGTACACCACATTATCATTGCAATCATAAGAGATGGAAGGGAAAAGTGTGGAAGAAGAAGGAGAATTTTTCAAACTATTACCACCTAAACCTTTTGAAGTTTCAAAAGAATCATTTTCCTTTTCTATGTCAGGTGGTAAATCACAAGAAAGAATCATATGGAAAGAATCAATTTTATTTGTAAAATCATCAATCAAAGTATTTGAATCTTCCCTTATGAAACAATCATGCAATTCATTGGAATCAAAAGAAAGACCTTGTTCTAGGCTATGTTTTTTCTCACTCATATCAACCACATCAGTATTCACACAAGAGTCAACGCATTCATAACTGTCATGCTTACAATTATCAATAGTACTAGGAGGTTCATCAAGATTAATGGTAGAATCAACCACTTCATTAAATGCTTTCTTTCGAAACTCAACAAGCAAGTGACATTTTTCATGATAACAATCTACACATATTTGATCTTTTGCGCAAGAACATAAAAGTATATCATTCAATTGATCACAATCATCCCTAGTACTATGAAGATAAGCATTTTTAACAATAGAAGCATCACACAAAGAAGTAGAAGCACAGTCATCAACAACTACAATTGAATCACTACTACTTGAACTAATGGGTTGAGCAATTACATTTTCAAACATTTGAGGGGATTCCACAATGATTTCCTCATCCACCTCATCATCACTCAAATCATGAAGTGCTTTATTAGTTAAAGTAGTAGGAGAGTCTATTTCTACAACGATAGGATCATTACTAGATGGTAGGGGAGACTCTTCAATATTCTTTTGTACTTGTTTCACTTCTTGTACTTGTGTAGGAATAGGCAACGGAGGTCTGAAATCTTCCATTTGTGAAGTGGCATGTGACTCTTGAGCTTGGACTCCTTGTTCCTTTTCTACAGGAAAGGAAGACTCATCTGGAAGTTGAAATCGCACCTTTTTGACTCTCTTGACTTGAATAGGTGGATTACATGTAGGCAATGGAGGAATAATCTCTTGTGGAGTGTTGTACTTAGAAGTCTTTTGTGAAAGCAACTTCATATTTTGCTCAAACTGCTCAATGTCTTTCTTCCATTACTCCGCTTCTTGTGATGGTTGAGCGAAACACTCAATGTCCTTGGCCAATCATGCACGCTCTTTATCTCCTTGCTCCATTGATCTCATTATAGAGGCCATGCAAATGGAAAAGGTGTCCTTGTGTGACCGCTTCTCAATTATAGTATAAGTCATTGGTGTTTGGAATTCTCCAATAACTCCACCAATAGAAGGTTCTTAGAGAGGAACACTTGGTTGAGAATGAGGTCCATAAGATTGTGGAAATGGTGGGTAGAGAGGCTCATGAGGTGGATGGAATGGTTGGAAAGTGGAATGGAATGAAGGAGAAGGATCATGTTGTGGAGGGTGGAATGGACCATGACATTCTTCACCAATTGGACTATCTTGACATCCCAAATTGGCTTGAAGAAGCTGCAATGTTTGTTAAATAGCATGGATGCTTTTAGAGATGGATTTTTTCCTTTCAGTCGAATCTGTTACAGAAGAGTGAGAGTAAAGGGCTAAACCTTGATTACCATTAAACCAAGCCATGAAAATTCAATTACAATACAATCCCAATGAATCACAAGAAGACTATCTAACTATAAACTATGAAAACTAAGAAAAAGAACCTAAGAGAATACAAATGCAAGTGAAAAGAGGGAAAAAGAATTTCAAAATGACAAAAGATGTAAGTGTGCTATGAATCAACTTGGAGACATGGTGAATTCAAACAAATGAGCTCAAAATCATATGAAATTGAATGCAACAACACCACACAGAAACTACCAAGTCAAATCAAGGCAAGAATGCAATGAATGCAATTTAAATGCAAAAATCCTAAACTATATGCAAAGAAATAACCAAAAATGCAAAACTAACAAGCTTAACACGAGAAACCCCTTGTCAAAAGTGAAATTGACAATTAGATTACCTAGGGAGCCAATCACTTAGCTCCCCGGCAACGACGCCATTGCTTTAACTGTGTCTTTACGCCTCGGGGTCAAATACAAAATATTTATAACTAAGAATTGCAGTACAATGCAACACTAGGATCGTTCTCTTGAGGAGCCTTTATTGAGCTACCTAAAGAATCTAATTATCATGTAAATGCAATAAAAGCAAGGGGAAATGGGTTTTGGTTTTTGAAATTGATAATTAAAAGAAAGATGCAAATTAATTAAATGCTAAACTATTGTTTTTGGTATTTTTCTTATAAAAATGGGATGGATAAGATTGAATGGAATGGTATGAAGTGGAAAATATCAATAAAGAATGCTCTTGGTAATGAAGAAATGACAATCCTTGCTCAAAAAGATTATAGGAGTTAAGAATTCATTAAGTCTTAAAAACAACCTCAAGATAACACTTGAGTAAAATATTCCCAATTAATAGTAGCTCCTACAAACATAGCTAACTACTACCTCTTGAGATATTGTTTAAAACCACTTAATGTGTAATTGAAATTTGAATAATGACACATGAATCTTCTTGGATTTGAGTGCTAAACAACCCCTCAAGGATACAAATCAACCACATTAACTAGACAATAACACGCTAATTAACATAATCTCATTGCAACCATAGAGAAATTCAAACATATATAATCTTCACATTGTAAAATTCAATCTCAACTACAATTATCAAACCAAAAGAGACAATTAACATTAATCCCAATTCCAGAATCACGTATATGAAAGTTTCTAAAACTAGGCAATCCAAATATATATAATTCTAGACTAATGGAATGATAGCAAAACTCCCCTTTATAGTCCGATAAGCTCAAGCACAATTCATCATCACCAAGAAGCACAAATGAATCAGCCTCTCATTCTGCTAAGTATAAACACAGCTTCTTTAAAATAACACCAGAACCCATGGAAATTGACGGAACGAAATTGGAGAGACAAAACCAGAGGAAGGCTGTCGGTGATGTTGATGTTGTGAAGATGATGATGGAATGAAGAAAGAAGATGATGGAGGTGAAGTGCAGAGAACAGAGGAAGAAACAGTGATATGGTGAAGGTGGTGGCTATCGACTATGGGTGTGGAGAAAACAGAGAAGGAACTAGCGGTGTTGAGGTGAGACAACAGAGAAAATCGACTATGGCTTGTGGTACTTGCGACGGAGGAAGAAGATTTGATTCGGTGGTGGTGTTCAAGTGGTCTGCGGTGGTTTGTTCCCAGTCTCCTTCTAACTCTCAGCTCAGCTCTCCGTCTGCGGCGCTCTCATCCTCAGATTTGTGTCTCCTCTATTTCAGCCACTCCAAGCATGAGTTCTTTCTCGCCGACGACGGAGTTGCAGAATGGGTGTCGTCCACAGTGGTGGTGCTCCGTCTCGTTCCCTTCACCTCTCAAGCTCTCTCCCTAATCCGCAGTACTGCCACTAGCTCCAGACTCTCAGCTTCTGTCTCCTCTCCCTCAATCTCTGGTTCTCAAAACTAAAGGGCCTCTAACAGCGTATCGCCAGTTGTTGAGGGAGGGCCGCCAAGCAAGAAGAAGACTATGGTGGTTGATGGTGTGGCCCTCCCTCTCATCTCCAGCTCCGGATCTGAAGCTACGGCGTTGCCCTCTGCACACGTCCCACAGCTCGTGTTTGTTTCTTTTTGCTGATTAAGATGCTCTACAGTACCTGAGGACCTGGTCAAAACACAAGTTTTGACCAGGGACCTAATTGCAAACCTGAAAACATTGGAGGAGGGACTAAAGTGCACAGTTTTGAAACCTTGGTGGGGCTAACTATAATTTCTAATGACTTGGATCATTGTCTATCATTTTCCTGGGCCCTTTTCTTTCATAAACTGTAATTTCAACAAAAAATATGGGGACCTTTCTGTGATTTTTCCCCAATCTTCAAAATATTAATTTGACTTCCAAAATCTCAAATTTCTTTCTTGAGCACCTATAATGAAAAAATTAAGAACAAAATAATATCAAAAGTCCAAGAAAACATTTGTATGAATAATTAACAAATTTATGACTATTTTGCCCCTATTTACAAATAATTCAATACAAATGTTTCTAATTAAAAATAGTGCTTAATCATGCAATTATGTCCCATAAAATACATTAAAAATCCAAATTTAACCATGAAAAAGTATTTCAAATTATGGTTCAATCAGACATAAGCAATGATTGTGGGTATTGAGTGATGCAGTACATGAAGAATATAATCACACACGATCTTGAAATAATTGATATAAATAAGGTATATTATATGGTCAATTCATTCACATATACATTCGGTTAGCTATATATTACAATATCAACTTCCATCTATTATTTCCTTTTGCCCACAATATTTTAATGCCTCATGCACTATGTTTAGCAACTCATAAATAGAAGAATTGGCTGAAGCGTTAGCGACATATAGGCAACATCAGTGGGAGAGTAAATAAATACAGAATGACTCTTAATTTCTAGATACTGATGATTTGTTTGTTTAAAATTTTTGATTTTAATAGTACATGCATGTACATAAATGACTGTAAATATATTATGATTTGTTTTATTCTTCTATATATGAATGAATGTAAATATATATTGTGATTCGTTATATAAACGTATAAGAAGAGGGATATCAAAAGGAGAAAACCCCCCATTTCTTAAAAAAATTTAGCTTCAATAAATCACGGTTGTTACCTAACAACCGTTATTTATGTCAACTATATATAATGGTTGTTTAAATATGTATACATATATTAACTGTTGGTCAAGCGAAACCGTTATGCATTATGCAAGCATTAGCTTATACTCTGTCAGTCCTTAATATAAAACATATTTGAAGAGTTAATCTTGGTTCTAAATATAAGACATAATTTTCATATTTGTCAGTCTTTTCCTAATTTACCACTATTGATGCTTCATCGACAATAACAAAGGAGGAGAGGGAATGGGGAAATTAAGAAAGATGACTTGAGTGTTTTACAAAGTACATATTAAATTAACTAACTCAACTAATAACTTCTTTAATCTAATCACATTAGATAAATATGTCTTATATTAAGAACTTGCCGAGGAGTATTATTATGGTTATTTACGTGTGACTCTTAATTATTATCATAACAATGCGCATATCATAGCCTCACTTAGCCTCAATACATAATGGGGTGTTATCTTATAACCATTATAATAGGTCAAGAATAAATAATGGTTCGGAACTATAATTTTTCTACGTAGAGCATATATCATGCCCACATATATGACAGTTTAGAATTGTGATGTATGAAAAATAATAACCGTCATGTATCGCGATTTCTGTATTACTGTTTATATAGTATTTCATTTTCATCGTTTAATTTTATAAAAATTATTTTTGATCTTCTAATCTTGATGTAGTAAAAAAAATGACAACATTAAAATTTTAAATGTTAAAAAAATATTCTTTTTTTTAAAGGGTGTTAACAAAATATTCTCAAAAGCTAGCATATCATGTTTTTTTTTTAAAAAAATAATAATAGTTGGCAAAAAAATCATCATTTGAGACTAACAGCATAAAATTAAATGACTAAAAAAATATTTGATGAAATCAAGGGATAAAACTCAAATATTATATTAAGTTGGAGGACTAAAGGTTTAGTTTTACCTTATGACATCATGTTGGATGAGCTAGCTATATGATACTATATTCTCCAAGATATGTTTTAATGATGCAAATCATTCTTCTTATGATCAATTACATATATTTACTAGCTAGTCTAGGGTACTTAATTTTTTGATTACATTTTTTAAATTACTAATAAGCATGCCAATAATATTAATACATAATTCCTTATGCATTAATTAATTTGATCAATCAAATGCTTAAACTCTAATTGAGACAAAGTGAGATGAATATATTTTTTTTGATACAAAGTGAGATAGATATATTACATATGCCTTTGATTTTTTTGGGGGGGGGGGGGGACAGATATGCTCCATCTTATCCAATTGGCTCCTACAAGCCTCCAATCCCTTTGAAGTAAGGAGAAGATGGGGAGATATTGTGTTTTAGATGTGTTTGGTACACGATATTTAAGTTGATTCTTAAGATATCATGGGACCTCATAAAATATACCTAAAAATTAAATTAATACTTCCCTAAGAGTTAGTGAACGTCCTAGATTGGAAAAAAAAAAGTTGGCTTTCAAAGACAAAATATTGTTAATTTTGTCCTAAATTATAGGGAGAATTTTAGTAAGCCCTACTAAAGAGACTATTTAAAATAAGGATAAAAGCATTTTGAAATTATGCTGAGGTAAAAAAATTATGAAATTATATATTATTATTAAATGACCAAATTGAAATTATGATTTGATGGTAAATGACCAAAATTCCTTCCTTCAAATAGGCACTTGTTGTATTTACTATTATTATTTGTTGAAATGTGTATGTATATTCACTTGTGAACATTTTTAAACTTTTGTATCAGAGGTTACAATGTAAATTAAGACTTATAAATTTTTATTTGGGCACTTGCTATTCTGATATTGTTAATTGTTAAAATACGTATGCGCACTTATAAATTTTTGTATTAGATGCTAAAATATAAATTAGGACTTGTAAATTTCATATTAAGTATTTGTTATTTTACAATTCTTAGTTGTTAAAAATGTGTATATGCACTTCTAAATTCTTTTATGAATACCTGTAAAAATGAAGGAAGGGCAATTTAAACATTTATCATTGAAAAAGGAATCTTTCAAGGAAAAAAGACAAAAAAATATCACTTGAACTTCAAAATTCAAAATCAATCTCGTTGCCTATAAGAGTATAGATATTAACTACAAGAGTGTAACAATTAATAACTCATTTAAGTGAGAAATCATTGATTTGAGATTTTAAATTTCAAGTTGGATCTTTAACATTGCAATGTGATTTCAAAATCTTTTAGTCTTTATTTTAAATAAAGCCTCTTTCATTTGTTTCTTGAAATTCTCCCTCGGCTATAAAAGCATTTAACTATTTGTTATTTTTTTTATATCAATTGTTTTAATTTTTAAATTTTAAAAAGAAATACTAAAGATATAATTTCTTATTAAAATATTAACACTCTATCCCACATTAAATATAGTACCTATTTTAATAAGGGATATTCATGTCATTTGTCCGCTTTGAATCGTCCTTTTCTTTTCTTGATTGTTTCCTACTATACTTCTAATGCACAAAACCCATAAAATTTTCTCTACCTAATTACCAAATACATTTTTAGTCCCAATATAATCTTTTCATTGAGGCTTCCTTTTCATTTGTCTTTCCAAAAGCCTCCATCCTACGAAACATGGCCTTGATAAAAAAGAACAACCCCATAAGCTCCTTTTCAACTCTGGCCAAATGCCAAAATCTCTCTCCACACCCCCATCCACGTCCCACTATAACCTTACTATATATCTAATTTAACCCTATTTTTATTTAATCTATATTTTTTTTGGATTTTTGGCTTGACTTTTGTTTCATTCTTATTTAGAATCCAACATACAAGTAGAAATCATTTGGCTCAACTAATATTAAGCAAATCTTTAAGTATTTACTTAACTAAGAGGTTCTAAATCCGACTCTTTATGCGTATGATGAGTTTGTGATTTCCTTCTACTGAATAAAACGAAGACAAACAAAGATCTAGTATATAAACTATGAATTTAGATAATACTCATCTTCAATAGTCCCTCATTTAAGCACAAATTAAAAACCATCAGTCCACATTCTTCTTTTAACGACTCTTGATCAATTCCACTAAAACATTCATAATCTGAAATGGTCTGTTCATTGTTCTTAATTTGGTATGTTATACAATTTAAACACACGCATGCACACAAACATGTCAACATTATAATTGAGCTTGAGTCATCATCCAAGCGTGGTAGGTGGCCCTACCATTAGGGCAACTTGCCGTTGATGCCTTATCATTGTTCGAGATTAAATTTCGTGGCAAAATTATCTAAATGCCCTTTAATTTACCCAAAAAAGAATAAAATTACTATAACAGTTAAGTAACAATTTTAATGTATCAAATGGCCACAATTATTAAGGGAGAAACAACTAATTTTTTTGAGTGCAATTATGTAATTTAACAAAAAAATAAATTTCAGAATGATCCATAAAACTTCATAGAAATTAGTCCAAGTCATTTGAGGGATAATTTATTCTCATATTTCTTTGCTCTTCAAATGAAAATTATACTATGTTACATGAATGTATGCAGGTGAATGTTTGAATATGTTGTTCAAGTTTGAAAAAAGAAAGCAATGTTGCATGAGCGACGTAGCTTCTTTTTTTACGGGAGTCTGATCTATTTGGTGGTCGTGGGTCTCTGTCAAGACCTCAGTTTAAGGGAGATAGATAGGAAGTAAGACAGGAAGTGGGACTATGCTATCCCTATCACACATCTTAAGCAACTGAAGTAGGCCTTCCTAACCTTACAACTATATATGTGTGTGTGTAATTTCTGAGCCTATTATCTCTCACCCATACTGCTTTTCCCCGTCTCTCTACTTTTGAATTCCCTTTTGGTGTTTTCACCATAACTCTCCCTTCTACCAACTAACGTTTATTAACGTTTATTATAAAATACTCACTTGAACTTTTAAATCAATTAAAACTAATGACAAAAAAATCAATTAAAACTTAATAATAAATTACCCCAAACTTTTAAATTCTTATTGAACTTTAAAGTATGTGCGTATATGCAATAAACAAAACTAATAACAAGAGAGCTATCTATATATATATATTTAAGATTTTATGAGGGATTCATTGAAAAATTTAAAAAATGAGAGGGAGGTTAATTATATCTATACATGACATACAGTTTAGCAGAGCTGTGTATAATTTAGCCTTACAATTTTTTAGTAGAGGAATTTTTTTTTTGATAAAAGAGAAATTGAGAGATGTGCATGTGTAAGATTGGGTAAAATTAAACTCATTCTTCATTTAATAGGAATATTATTAAAAAGATGTGATAATTTTAAATCCTTAAACTAATTTTATTAAATTGCATAATATGATAATTTTAAATCCTTAAAATAATTTTATTAAATTGCTTAATATGTATGAATGAATTAATATGAACTCCAAATTAAATAAAAACCGATGGAGTATTTTCCCCCCGCCATTGATGACAAAAGATGCATATTATTATTAGTTAATGATAGCAATAAGTTGCATAGAGAAACTAGAAAACGTAGGAAGGAAAAGTGGCAATCTTGGGAACAATAATTATGAAGGCACGTACCAAGATGTTGCAGATGCCCATTCCTTCTTCATAATGGCATTAATGATTCCTCTTTGATTTTGCAGTTCTAGTTCTGGGCACTTGTGTACCACTCAAGCAAGCACATATTTCATCATCATAATTTTACTCTCAGTACGTAGTTGTATCTTTTCATTTTCTTTTCTTTTTTCCTTTTTGTTTATCTCTATTATTTCCCTTCTAATCATCTTCTCATTTCTCTGTTCCTACCATTTTGTCCGCACCTGAAATGAGAGAGAGGAAGATCATAATAATAAAGCGAAGTACTCCCAATTGCAGGACCCCATACCCATACCTATATAATCTAAGATCTGATCTGCTTCTTCTTCTTCTTGCTAGATATACAGAGCTATCTATATATAGCTCTCTCTCTCTCTCTGTTTTTTTATTTTTTTATTTTTGAATGTTTTATATATAGCTCTCTGAGTTAATCTCTAGAGTAATTTCAAGCTCTCTGCATGTCAAGTCATTATTCTTCACTTTTTCTGATGATGATGATGAGAGTTGTTATTAGGTTACGTTTCTTATTGGTGAGTTCAGCCTTGATTTGGTTGCACTTGATTTGGAGGTTTCTTACTCATATATATAGGATCAACAAAAGTCATTAACTATTGGGTCGTCTCACAAAATTTTAAGGCCTCAAGTTATTAGAAATATTGTTAAAATTAGATTTGATGATTACGCATGTGTTATTTTTTTTTAATATAACTCACCTCATTAGATTTATTATAAAACATATAATTATATCTTTAATTTATTATTATATATATCGTTATTTTCTTGAACAATTTTTACTAAGAATATATATAGGTTGAAAATATAATGTTAAATTTTAAAACTTAGTTAATGAAATTAAAGAATTTTCTTAATTTTGATAAAACATGTTGGAAATGCCTCGATATACTCCCTCCCACATGTTTTATGTTAAGGCGTGCGTGTGTTAAATTTTGGTTTGATTTATAACGCACTTCAAAGTAGCTAGATGATAAGTAAAATTTAAAGCCGTTGGAAAAAAAGTAGAATTTAAAGCCAACGTAGAACATTAAAGAATTAAACTTATAAAAGAACTAGATAGTTCTTTTCTACATGCAATTTACGTGAAGTTTGAGAAAAACAGAATTAGTACAAGTTAAATATGTCAAATTAAAATATATTTTTGGATTACACAAATTAAAATATTATAAGTCATGACTTCCTACAAAATTATTAAATGTATAGATTTTTCATTTTAACTTGTGTATTTTTTATCATAAAATGGTTGCTGATTCGAACAAGTTAGTATTGATTAATAATCCATCGTAATAATATTCAGAATTTGGTAAAAAACTAGTCAAGTTTGTACATCGATTTTCTCATATTTTAATTTAATGTTACATAATTACAGATTTATCAAAATTTATTATTCAGAAGTCACATGAAGCTTTAGAGTTCGAAAAACAGGCTTAGATAGATTACTCGTAAAATTTGACTGTTTCGGGCTAGCAAAATGAGCAGGCTGAGCTCGCTTGCATCGCAAAACGGGTGGGCTAAACGAGCTACTAGCCCTACTAGATCCTAAACTGCTGATATAAGGGATTGCTACATTCTAAATATAAAACTACCTCTTATGCTTAATATAAAATATTGTTTATAACGTAAATTGTATAACGAAATCATATCAAGTATTGGAGACAGTGGTTAATGTAGGGTTTATTTTAATCTTAAATGTAATACTTCAATTAACCTTACCTTTCAAATTTATATATATATTTTTTGTGAATTCTACCTATTGAGTTCTCAATCAAGAAAGTAGTTTTCAATGCAAGTGATTAAAAGGGTCATTTTAAAGAAACCAACACACATTTTTGGACAGTTTTTTTTTTTGTATATAACTAACTTAACTACTTTTTAATATATAAAAATAAGTTATCTAGCTTCTAAATTTAGAATCAAAGGGAGTACAAATTTAATTTGATAAATTTCTATTGATTATTCATTTTTTATAGAAGAAGGGAAATTTACATTGATTTTTTTTTTTTCGCATTCAAAATAAAATTTACATTGATTTATTGTATAGCCAAAAGACATATTTAATATTTTATTGATGTCATATCCTTAACCTGAATCTTCACAAACAAGTAATAACAATATTAATATAGATGTTTATCCTTGACAAAATATATTACTAGTATAGCTTTACTATGTAAAACAGTTGAGGCTGCACATGATGTCAATAAATATGAATTGATTATATTAATTAATATAAATTCAAAAGGGTAGAGAGATGTATGTGTGTCGTATGTTGCTGAAGTTGCGCCAACAACAGTCACTAAATGCTACCATGCATGCAGTAAATATACCCATGTTAAAATTGAATGCTTTTAAAATCGGTGCACATGGTACCGCAATAAAAATATAATACTCCCATTGGTATTGCAACTTTGGGAGAGCTTAAAATGCTTACAATATTTATATTTTGGCACAGAAAATTTGGAGTTAGAGACAGAAATTTATGGCCACCCATTGGTGAAGTCCCTACTGTTTCATTGATGGAACCAACTATGCAGGAGATTTTTATTGTCCAGTTCTTACAAAATTGAGTACTGTTTCATCGCTGAAAAAATCTATGCATGAGGGCTTTGTTGCTCTGTTTTTAATGGTTGATTTAATAATTTTATTTCTTAAAAATATAATATATTAATTCTTTATTTGATATATAATACTCCTTGCCAATTCTATATACAACAGAAGTTTTTTTTTTGGATAGTTGTTTCTATTCATAAGAGACACTAATAGTGTGTCTTAATTTTTAGTATCATTTTTCATTTTTACCCTCATTCATTCTTAGTCAGGTTCACTGCATTAATAAACCATTTGCTCATGTATGTCACTCTTTCACTTTCTCTCCATAAATATGGGTGTTTTGAAAAATAAGTTACATTTTTTTTTACATATGTATTGTTTTTAACTAACTTTTTGATTTACATATAATTCAATTATCTATGTCTCATAAAAGGGATTAGAGGGAGTATATGTTTAACATGAAGCAAACAGAGTCGTCTTAAAGGACACATAAAAACTAACGAAAAAAATTGTTTCATTGGTAAGATCTTAACATATATCCTACCAAGGCGTGCTCTCACGCAGGAGAGAATTTTGTTTTACCGGAAGTCATAACTTTATACTACAAATATTAAAACTTTATATTACAATTTTCCTCTTTGGACTGCCTCATCGACCCCTTGCAAGTATTTTTATAATAAGTATTGTTTTAAAAGTCAAGAAACTTATTTTTTAAAGTTCTCAAAGTATAATTTGTCTACACTCTCTCTTTCTCTCTGGATCCCTGTTTGTATGTTTTTTTTTTTGCTTTCCTTACCAAAAGAATGTACACCATGCATGTTGAGGATAAACTTTAGAGCACTTTATATTTGTTGGAATATATTAGTTCACCCTTAGTGGATTAGGGCTCAAATCCAACGCAGATTGAGGCTATTGTATAAATATGAATAAATATGGGTTAAAGAAAGAGTTTTTCTTGTATAGTTCAAGGGTTATATTTATTTTCATCTAACCGTACGTTGAAAGGTTATACTTATTTCTATGTGTCTACAGATACTATATAAAGGTTGTGGGATTGAGAAAATAATAAGTCTAAATACAACACACACAATCCTTCATCTAAATGGTTCTTTCATAAGAGTTTTCTCTTCTCTTTGTCTTTTTTTCTTGTATTTTTTGTGTAACGTGATCAGGGTTCGCATCGGTGTTTTGGTTTCTTGTGGGTCCTTCAGCGAGTCAATTAGATTTCAGGCAGACAATATTATATGAAAAAACATAGGTAATTAATTTGTTCAAGGTAAGTCTAGCACTCTAAGAAATAGAAAAGTTCTAAGCTATTATTGGAATAATGAGATAAGCTCATGCGTAGGCAATATCACATCCATCCATTAAATGACCTACAAGCGAACAACTCATAGGGATAGCTAGATGACACAAGCTACTTGATCAACTTTCTATTCCCTCTTGTTCATAATATAAATTGCTTTTAGAAAAATGACTTAATTGATAATATAAGTCATTTAGAAAATAATTAATATTTTTTCTTTTTTATCAATTTTATCCATATAGTTAATGTTTAAAAATGATTCATCGTATTTTCGTATTTCTTTCTCATTCAGAACCTCATTTAATATGAGTATATGCGTCTATCTATATGCATTTATAGCAATCTTTTTAACAGCACAGTATATGAAGCGTGAATTTTGTTTTAAGAATTATATTTGTTAAACTTCCTAGCCTGCAAAGCAAGTCATGATCACACTAATTATGAGTTAATATATACTCTTAGAAAAATGAAGATCGAATATGGGTAGTTGAGGAATGTAGTGGGTTTCTTTTTCTGAGTTTCAGAGATGTTGAAGACACTCACAGATCATTCTCTCTGTTACGTACATTGCTTGTCTCTGGCAAAAACCCTAAATCTTTCGAAACGAGATGAATCAAATAAAGCAAGCACCAGAAATTAAGAGTTATTTTGCCTAGAACTGAAATGAAAACAAGGGTGAGTATAAGATTGGTGGTTCTGTATATATACGATGATATGCAGAAATATACGGTTCATTCTGGCAGGCTAAAATTCACCAATCATATTATTCTATCTTAGAACTTCTGCTTGAATTGTTGGTTTTGGTCAAAGTCTTTGACACAAATGTAAGTAGGATTTTTTCCCACCTTTTTCATCGGTTAATGGTTACACAGATGGTTAAAAAAAAAAATAAAAAATCCAAGACTACTTTTTACACCAGTTGTTTCTACATTTTTTTATACAAAGGAAACGAGAGAACAAGTGGCCTAAACAGACCAGATCAGCTCATATTCGCCTCTTAAAGAATGTTTTCCAGATATCCCACAGGTACATGCTGAAATCCAAAAGGAATAGATAATGCTTTCTTAACAAGACAGTCAAGCTTTTGTGTTTTGTTGTCTCCCATTAATAAGTGTCTATTTGGATTAGTGGTGGAGAAGGAGTTTTTTTTTCCCCTTTTGCAGATGGGCTTTTAGAAAAGTTAAATAGAAAAAAGTCAGATTGTAGATGTGATTTACATTTGGATTAGCGATGACAGAAGTGACTTTTTTTCTAACCTTAAACTTGTTTAGATTAGTGTTTGAAAAGTCCGTTTAGATGGGAAATGAATGAAAAAGGCATGAATCTTATTAAACACCACACACTCATGTATTAATTGTATATATGGTGATAATTGAAGTGAAAAAATATAAATAAAATTTGATAAAATAAAAAAGTTAAATTATTATTAAAAAAATACACTAAAAGTTTAATAATATATATTTTTATAGATAGTTGGGTGCTTCTATAATATGATAAATTGAAAGTAGGCATATTAAAGCAAATATAAAAATACTTTACTAACAGAATGCAATCCTATATTTTAAAGTTGGCATATAGATAGTTGGGTGGGTCTATAATATGGTTTTGGGAGGACGGGAGAAGCTGAGAGGAGACAGGAGTTTGAATGTCAGTAATAAATGCTCCCATAGTCACAAAAGCAGCTTTCACCCGAGGAGGAAGCTCCTTTCGTTAGCTTCTTATAGAAGTGACTTTTTGTTTGTAAAGCTCAGTGGGAGCCACCGTAAACTCAAACAGGTGCCAAGAAAGGCAATTGGGCTTTAGACTGAATTGGGCTTTTTTACCACCCAAACGTGTTCCCAAACAGACTCTAAGTCCACCTTTTAATCCCTTTATAGCATATCTTTAATTTCTTCAATAATATCCTTATCATTATGTAAATCATTATTGGGTCATCAATGGGAAAATTGCCTTTAAGCAATCACTTCAGAGCTTTAGGGCTTGTTTGATTTTGTTCTTAGAAATAGTTTTTTTTTGTTTTTTAAAACAAAAAAGAAAAATTAAAAACTTGTTTGAAAAAATGTTTTCTTTAAAAGCCAAAAAACAGGAAGTGGTTTTTTAAAACTAAAAAACAAAAGCAGTTTTGAGTAGTTTTCTTATTTTTTTTCTATTTTTTTTTATTTTGCCATCTATCCGCTATCAACACTGCACTTATCGGCAATAACCACCGCCACGTTATTGTTAGCGGCGGCAAAAATAGATTTTTTAAAATAACTATCCAAATAGATTTTTTTTTTTCGTTTTTAAAAACAATTTTATAAAATTATTTTAAAAATAAAAAATAGAAAACAGAAGTAAACAACCCCTTACTTTTCTATATCCATTCTCTCAAGTCATTTATTTATTTTTTATTTATTTTTGTTACACTCTCAAGCCCTTTATAAACTCATGTAACATGTCCATAAGAGAGGCTGCCTCCCTTCTGAAATGTATGCATGAGTTTCTACATTTTTAATTGTGGTAAAAAAAAAAGGACTTATTGTGCTAGTGCCATGTGGACCTCACAGAATTCTTGTTTCTCTTGTCACTAGGGGTGAGCAATGGGCTGTATGCACTGCCCAATGGTCTGTTCGCCGCCCACGCATTTATATTTTAATAGCCCATGCCCGTCAAAAGCCGACTCATGCCCGTGAGAAATGAGCTAGGCTAAACTCGTGTGGGCTAAAATGGGCATGGGCTACCTGATAGTGCATTTTTTCTAAAAACTGTATTTCTACCTTATCATTTTATTGTTACTAATTTCTCAATATAAATTACTAAAAACAATAATAATTGATAAAGCACCACAATGATAAATATAACTCGCTTGGAAATTTGTCCTCTATAATTACATTATCCCTTATGCTTAAATAAATATTATATATATTACAATATATAATTTATATATTGGTAAACAAAATATATTATATATTTATACCTAAATAAATATTTTACACACACACACACACATAAATGGGCGGGTATGAGCAGCCCGGGGGAGTGCCCGTGGCCTGTCCCGTTTAGGTCACACGCTCGCCCATTTAAGGCTGCTCGTTATGGGCCTTTATTGGGCGGACCAAAATGAGCAATTTTTCATTGGGCATGGGTGGGCTTATTGGGCCGTGGGCGACATGCTTAGCCCTACTTTTCACTTTCAACCCAAAATCACTTGGAGAGAATTAAGGCCCAAACTATGTCTAATTGTATTTCACCTTGGTCCCTGGATTGGGCCCACTGAATTTTTTTGCCACCGGGCCCACTGAATCTTGGTAGACAAAAGATGACAAAAGCCAATTGATTTTCATCTAATGAAGGCAATTAACAACACTATAAAACACACATATTAAAAATAATCGGGTCTTTAATTTAATTGAAACGAAGGCTACAATGATGGACACACACTAATGGTGATTGAAATAATCAAAACGGTTGCCTATGAAAAGGAATCTATTGTTCATAATGCATGCTCTGCCGATCCTTTGATAACATTCAAAGATATTAAACATGCATTAGCCTTTGCTAAATTTGAATTTGAATCAGATTTAACGGTCAGAAAGTCACCATCTACTTCTGCTCCAGCTCAGAGTGTTGATAGCATTTCATCGCTTGGACGTGTTATTATTATTATGAAGAAATACAAGCAGAATTCAAAGAAAATTTGCAGAGCTTGGATTGGATTCCAAGGCCAATCTTTGGTCTCATTCATATGGAAAAAAGGTCACGTCGTTTCCAATGTTTGCTCAACTTTGCTTCAGATCATGCCTTTTGTGGATTACAAATTCATCTCTTTATCAGGAATATCAAAGGCAATCTCTGCAAGTCATTTGTTCAAACATATGTCAGCCAATGTTGTTTACCTGGATATCTCTAATCTTGTATCTGGATTTATTTTCAAGAAAGTTTATTTCTCATTATTGATTGGGGGGGTGGGGCAGGAATTTTAGTTTTTTCAGGAACCGCCGCACTTTTTTGGCTGAAAAATGTAAGGCGCGCACTTCATTGATGTACTCAATTTTCATTTATATAAATTTGACTTTCATTAAAAAAACCTACAATTTTAATTGAAGCTCTCAAACATCGTGAACATTTGCTTTGTTCTTATTTGTATTTTGGGCAAAATGTAACAGCTTTTGACCTTATTGATTGCCTTTCCCTCTATTTCCACAAAAGAAAAAAAAAAAAAACCAGAGATTTTAATCTAGTGAGCAACATATGAAAATCATGGTTGTTGTCGTCATGAATGGATTAAACCCACCCCAAAACTCGCTTTAAATGAATTTTGGTTCTGATTTTTATAACTTTTTTTAAAATTAATTTTCGTCCATATAATTTATGCCATCTAAAATGTCCGTTCTTGTAATTTCACAAGAATTTGGATCCGAGCTTGTCGATATTAACTTTGTTGATTTGGCTTTGGCGCTATAAAGTTGGTTGATGAGGATTGTAATATGGACCAATATTTTGGATGACATGAAGTATGGGGACAAAACAATGGAAAAAAATCGGCCAAAAAAAAAAACTAAGGAAAAAAAATATAGGGACATAAACTAAGTGTGTGTTTGGATTAATTTTTTTTAATAGCTTTTACGATTTACGAGGTAAGTGTGTGTGAGGAGTTGTCTCGGGTTGTGCAAACCATGATTTGAAACCATGATTTTGGTACTTGCCAAACACATACTAAAGCTAATTAAAAGTATATGAACCTGAAGATACTATTATTATTTTTTTGTTGTTGTACCTTATCAAGGTTATTATTTTAACAATAACTAACACATCAATATATCCTTCACAGAGTGTTTGAACTCGCAATGTCATGTTTAAGAAGACCTTAAACGAGGTGCTTAATTCCGATAGGGTAATAAGGCTATGACAATTTATCCATTTAGAGAGGACATTTTGATGGAGAACTAATAAAACATACATTTTTTTTAATGTTTTTACAGTTATTATTTATTCCTAATTAAGTTTTACGTTTACTGTTTTTTAATCTAGTGGTTTAAATGACATCTTATATAGATTTTGGTTTGTTCTAAAATGGTAAAATTTGAACTGAACCCACCGGTTTAGAAACAATATTTGTGTTATGTTTCCTATGCCGAACCAAATTTTCTGTTTTGTGCGCGTCTAGAATCTGGATTCCAAACAAAGTTTGTTACTTTACGAAGATTCAAGCCAGCCCCATTTCAATCTGTGAGAGAAAACAAAATTCAAAAGAATATAATATTTATCTATTTTCTCCTTTCCCTCCCTTCCTTCTTTTTTCCCTCGTAGCCTTACACCCGAGAGAAAGCGCGTGTGTGGCAAATGGGGGCGTACAAAGCCGATGACGAATACGATTATTTGTTCAAAGTGGTTCTCATTGGCGACTCTGGTGTTGGCAAATCGAATCTATTGTCGAGATTCACCAAGAATGAATTTAGCCTCCAATCTAAGTCCACCATTGGGGTTGAGTTCGCTACCAGAAGCATTCAGATCGACGATAAGGTTGTCAAGGCTCAGGTTTGGGACACGGCAGGTCAAGAAAGGTTCAAATTCTCATCCATTTTCATTCTGGTTGGGTTCATGTTTTTGAGGCTAGCTTTGATTCAGCATGTTAATGATATTTTGGAACTATGATTGCTTTCATGGAATGAGGAATCAAGATGATTCTCTTTTGATATATTTTTTGTGCCCTTAATTATGTACATGTTGAACTTGTTCTTTGAAGATTATTTTATACAAACAACTAGCACGTGTAAAATGTTGATATTGATTATGGTTTGGGAATATAAATGTTATGATGAGAATAAACAGAGCACTCATGAAAGGATTGATTTATTGGCTGAAATTGAGATGCTTGTGAAGACTTGAAAACTTTTCCATAACGACGAAGAAAAATTTCATGCTTGGGTGAATTTCTTTGATCATGGATACCATGTGACGAATGTTTAGGAAAATGGAATGTCTCACCCTTCAATAATGTGGAACCGGTATTTATACAATATTCACACAACCAACTATGGTTAACACATAACAGAATTTGGCAGCGTTGCTCAGTTTGTAGTTGCATTATGTTTTCTTAGATGAATCTATAGAATATCTTTGCGCCATTATCATCCCATGGCTAACTATCAGCTTTTGAATGATATTGCTCTTCTGTGTTATGAGAAGGAATATGAACAGGTGCTCGTTATGAAGATGTATTGGGAAAATGCATGAGTAGATATAGAAACATTTGAAAAAGTAAAAAAACAAAAAATCTCTTTTTATGGTGAATCCTTATTATCATTCAATGCATGATTAGATTATAAATTAGCTCTATTGTTAGATGGTGAAGTAAAGTGGTTGCCCATGCAATGAAGTGTCTAGTTGATTCATAATGTTGTCAAGAACATCTAGAAGTAACATCAGTTAAATCTTTATTCAGCATCAATAAATGTCTACCTAACTTTGCTGTTTTCTTTTTGTATCAAAGGTATCGAGCAATCACGAGTGCATATTATCGAGGGGCTGTTGGCGCTTTACTAGTCTATGATGTAACCCGTCATGTCACGTTTGAAAATGTGGGGAGATGGCTGAAGGAGATGAGAGATCATTCAGATGCCAATATTGTTGTAATGCTCATAGGGAACAAAGCTGATCTTCGGCATCTAAGGGCGGTATCGACCGAGGATGCTAAAGCTTTTGCGGAGCAAGAGTGCATATTCTTCATGGAAACATCTGCTCTTGAATCCATGAATGTAGAAGATGCCTTTATGGAAGTGCTGACACAGATCTATAGCGTAATGAGCAAGAAAGCTCTCGATGTTGGGCATAATCCGGTAACTTTGCCGAAAGGACAGACCCTTAATGTTGGATCACGCGACGATGTATCAGCTGTGAAGAAAACTGGATGTTGCTCTACTTGAGCTGAGAGCATGCAGGAAAAATCCTTTTTCCCTTGCTATTAAGCTCCTTAACTTGTTTGTATCCATCTAGAGATTGGCCCTATAGCATGACTATTATTCTTTAGAGTAGAGTGAACTACCTTTGATTATTTTGTTTTCTTTGTAGAGAAAATAGATGTGGGGCTTATGCCATGGAATCTGAGGTGAGTTGCACTATTTATTACTTGCATCACAAACTTATATATAGATGATATATATTCCTATGTTCAATACTAGCCATTTGTTTAGGATACATTTTCTATGTGGTTTTCTCCTATAATTCTTTTATTTAGTATCAGTTCATCTGTGTTTCTTTCCCAGCTTCATTGTTTATTTATGGATTTGGATTCTAATCAATCACTCCTTGATTGCATGTATATAAGCATCAGTTAGTATCTTGGCTTGCCACAATGCCACATGTTTGTTTCTTTTAAATGTTCAGTGTTGTCAATGTGGGTATATGTGAAGAAAGCATGACATCTCTGCTATTGACGACTTTGGGTTCTCTCATTTTCATCTCAAAAATGGATAATTCCTATTTAAAATTTTATGACATTATTATTATTATTATTATTATTATTATTATTATTATTATTATTATTATTATTATTATTATTATTATTATTATTATTATTTTAAACATAAATAAATAAGTTGAAGTTGTTAAAAGGGAAAATCCCTAAAAAAGAACTTTAAAATTAGTAAAAGACAAAAAGGTGATCTGAAATTGCATATTTCCAAAAAAGTGCGAGCGCCTGAACTGGGATATTGAATTTGAGACAAAATGACGTGCGTAACCCTAGAAGTTTTTAAATTGAAAAACGTTGAGGGAGTCGTGATAAGAAGGGCAAAATTGTGTGAAAATGCGGTCGGGACTCTTCATCTTCTTCTGGCGTCGTCGGTGCCGTTGGTCGACCCTGGTTCTGTGGCGTTGAGAGAGGATAGTGGTAGCGACACTGTGGGGCGAATTTGGGGTGGATTTGAGGAGGAGTAAAGGCGAGGAGAGGTTGTGGTGAAAGGCATTGGACAGTTGCAGAGGTACCGGTGTTCGGATGCGAATTTGAGCTTCGGTGCTGAAGTTCAGTAAGTGGTTGTGTTTAAAAATGTATTTCATTTTAACTTCTCCAGTTGATTAGAATGGCGGTTCAATGTGCATGGGTTAAAATAAGTTTGGGATATGTGGATAAAATGTAACGGTGACAAAACCTATGAACTCTGTTGTGAGAATGTGCATGGGTTAAGATAAGTTTGGGAAATGTGGATAAAACGTAATGAGGAAGGTTGTAAAATAAGTTGTGAAACTCTGTTGTTAAGTGGGAAGTTTGAATTGCAACTTTTGAATTTCTAAACCGTTAAAACAAAATATGAACGCGTCAATTGGTGAAGTTGTGAGACGATGTTGAGATGTAGGAAATAGTGATTTTATTGTTGTGAGAATATTATACATACAGTTCCGAATGGCTTCAGTGAAGTTGTGAAACAAAACTTATGAAAACCCAAAGATAACCTGCGAAAATCAAATGTTATAGGATGCAGAACTCAAGTTTTCCATTGATAACTTGAGTTCATATCATCGCTGGAGGGTAACCGGCGAGTGATTAGGCTTATAGGATGCAGAACTCGAGTTATGAATTGATAATTCGAGTTTACCAACACAGTCTTACATTTTCACAACATCCTATCAGACTTTCACAACTTGAGTTTGCCATTTTCACAACATTGCAGGGTGATCATCCCACTTCTGGAGATAAGACCATATTCACTTATTCAATTTTCTCCGTAAAACAATTATTGAACAAAAAATTTACCAACCTTCCCATGTGAATATGTATGCATAATTTTAACTACCACAATTAGCAAAATCTGAATTATAATATTTACCATTTTGGCAACCAAAGATTATCCAGATTGAAGGAGCAACAATATCAGATGTCATAGGATCCAAATTTGTAGAAGAAAAAAGAGTCCAGTCTAAAGAATTTGAGTGGCTTTTCCTGCTAAAACCACTTAATCTATAAGCATAGAAACACCAATAGTATTAAGGGTTATGCAATAAAAATATCAAGATAACATCACAAGTGAATAATAATTCAAAGTTTGTCAATTCAAACATCTTGAAAATTCATTGTAGTACAAGTATTTTTCATATTGCATGAAAACTTCAGTTACTTTACCTAAATGATTGCCATCTCCTCTTAGAGCAAGCTACAGGAATATCACCAAGATCAGGAGCATGCTGCCCACATTCATAGCAAAAGTTTCTAAAGAGTAAATATAAAGAATACCTGATTTAGCATTAATATAGTTAGGACAGCTTGCTCCTAACTATAACATTCACATTACCTGATTTAGCATTAAAATTTCAAAAAAAAAAAAAAAAGCCTAATTGTGATCTCACCTTTAATTGATCACAGTGATTTGAAGTATTGTAAAGAATAAATATAAAGAATACCTGCAATTTGTGCAAGGAATTCCTATTAAGCATATGTCATTGGTGCATATTGATTGGAACAGAAAGTTGAGACAAATATTAACATTAAACCACAAAGAAATTGTGCTTATACTTTTCTGTTAATGCTTTCCCTCCCATTGTCTGTGACTCGTATGCAAGAATCTACAACAGCACTTCTAAGAAGATCCTGACAAACAGTTAAAGAAAGGTTTCACTTCCTCAACCTTGATCAAATAGAACAAAAACTTAATCATAACACCTTATATAAAAGGTTGATATCCAAATTAGTAATTTACTTCTTCATTTTCAAATGTGGATAATCAAGTATTTTTACTAAAGTCAAAATTTTTAGTTTATACATGAAAAGTAGCTGACTGGTTTCATGAGGAGAATATCATGTAACTACTCTCTGGAAAAAAAAAATCTTATACAAACCCAATAAGCAAAACTCAACTTCTGCAAGATGTTTGCTTTTACTCTGCCATTGTTAGACATCATCTTAAAGGATATATTGATATGCAGGCTCCCAAAGTAGGTTCAAAACTTTAGGAGTTTGACATGCGATTATCTTAATCTAATCATCTAGAGTTATTGCAGACAGATGCATGTACATGCATGAGCGTACAACATTGGCGCCCAAGGTTTTAGGAATCGATTGCATCGTTTTCCTATGAATCGATTAACAGACTAACCAAAAGTGAAAATCTTAAAAACTAGTTCAATATATCTTGCATGCACTTCTAAAGAAACTAAAACAAAATGATCCAATCACTCAGCCGTGTGAGTGCGGTTGCGCATTCTCTTCTAGCCAACCAGTCAACTCATAACAATTAATGTCCAACAAGAAACAACAGCTACCAGTCAAACAATCTAATCTTAATGGAAAAGAAATGATAACCTTTGCTAACAAAGAATAGCAAAGAAAGTAGGTTCAGCTTCATTATGATAACCTTTACTTGTTTTGTAGGATCCTCTGTATATGTGCTAAAAAACAGGGATAAACAGAGGATGACGGTGATAACTTATGAGACAAAATAGACAACAACGGACTAATAGTAAGTTTCTCTTCAGTTAACTCGAGGGCTATAGAAGTCAGAGGTAGAGTGGAGTTAACAGAAATGTTTGGGGATTGAGGTATTTAAAGCTTGGAGGGCTGCTTAACTCGAGTTATAATCAATACACTCGAGTCCTTCTTCCCCTTTTTGTTCCTAACTTTCCAGTTATCCTCTAGTGATGATCTTCACTCGAGTTTTAATTGGTACACTCGAGTTTAACCATGGATTGACAGCACCACCTAACTGGAGTATGTTATTTACAACTCGAGTTCTGTGTATATTGATAGGATAACTCTCTGGTTACCCTCCAGTGATGGGGAAACCTCGAGTTTCTAATGGGCCAACTCGAGTCCACACGCGGATTGAACACAGGAACTCATTGGAGTGAGTTTTGTACAACTCGAGTTTGGTTCTACTAGATACCATCACTCTTCGGTTACCCTACAGTGATTAGGATAACTCGAGTTTTTAGATTAGAAACTCGAGTCCGTCTATGGATTCATAACACTACCTCACTATCGTCTGTTCTTTACAACTCGAGTTCAATGCAACTTGAAACACACACTATCTGGTTACCCTCCAGTGATGTTTATAACTCGAGTGATATATGGGCCAACTCGAGTTGTCATGCGAAAGTAATACAAGTACGCACTGGAGTTAGCTTCCGAACACCTCAAGTTTGATGCGGCTTTACACCATCACTCTTCAGTTACCCTTCAGTGCTGAGCAAAACTCAAGTATAAATTTCATCAAACTCGAGTTTAATGTGTGCTTTAATAGGATCTTGTTTCTACCTCATTAGATTAGATTGTTATCATATTCATAACGAGATCATACCTTTTCCTCAGCAGAAAAAGTTTGAATAAATACTCAGTAGCATCAACAACTATGGCCCTACTTTTCCCATCGCGATCCAAACAGAAGATTGTATTTCCAGAAATCTTTGAAATATAAACTAGGACATCAAGTGTTTTTATTAGCCATTATCTCCGTTTGGAAGACAATATTTGATGTGATTTAAAGTTGTGTAAATAAAAACACCATTGTCATCCCAGCCTTTACTTTTTACACGGATTGTCTCATGCAGGGTACATTGATGCACAAGCTTGTTGCTAGCGATGACAATGCCATGTTTGCTGAGCAAGGCAACACGTTCCATATCATTAGACCAAACAACATACTTCACAAAGGGTATCTAAATATCACCAAGAACTATCCTCTGCTGAAGATCAAATATAACCACCTCATTAATCTCGAGTTTAATGTGTACTTACATTGGGTTACATGAACACAAATCTTTTTGGTAGCATAGATGCTGTGGTCAAGTATGTTTTAGAAGGTCTTGATAGCAAAGTCAAGTGGGTTGCATTCTCATACCATTTTATAACCTTCCCATCACAACCACAACAATTGAAAAAATCTATTTCCCCATAGTCAAATAAGGTCTCACAACTTATGGAGAATCATTCACAAGTTCTGCGTAAGGATTCACAAGTTGACTCTGCTATCATGGTGATATTGTCGAGAATGGTTTTGCTTCAGCTCGACCACGTGGGGGAAGAGCAATGTCAACTCAATAAAATATAAACCTCACTACTGTTTGTCTCGCCTCCCACTTACGTTCCCGTGCTGATGCTCACCCTGTATCGCATCATCTTCTTCTTTTGTCATCAACTTCTTTTCTTTCATCAGAGGGCTAAATCTGTCATTTTACCTCCAATTCTAATATTCCAGTTCAGGCACTCGCACTTATATGGAATATGCAATTTCAGAGCACCTTTCTATCTTTTACTATTTTTAAAGTTCTTTTTTAGGGATTTTCCCTTGTTAAAATCTGATTGATTCATAACTTTTAATACAGACGATAAAAAAATAATTTACAAAATATTATAATAATAATTTTTATAAAATCTAAAATCTAAACCACCCATTTATTTATTTAAGGGCAGAGAACAGATTTTGAGAAGATAAAGGAGAACAAGGACAATGAGAGGATATGCTTATGCTATTAGCACATTTGAGAAAGTCAAAAGTTGCTTTTGACTCAAGATATTGTCTCTGATCCTAAATATAGAAGCTAATTAAGGGATTTATTTTAGTTTTAAGTAAGACTCCAATTCATTCTGTCTCTCAAATTTACATTTTTCCAAAAATTATCCATGTACATTGCATATATTAAAGAGTTTCCATTAATGATAAGTTCAAATACAAATCATTAAAAATGTATTTTAGGTAAGCCAGCATATATTTTTTAAAAATAAAATAATTAATTAAACTAATTTCTTTAATCTTTGCAAAGTATCTATTGAATTCATACATTTACAACCAAAGAATATAGTATTTTCACGTGATTTAGGTTCGTACTATAAATAGCAACGCAACTTTTTGTGGTTTTTCTTACCAAATAAAGGAAAGATGACAAGTTATAAGGCAATGGATGGAATCAACAAACTATAATTGAGTAATTGCTTGTGGTGCAGCTTACTTTTTGATTGTTGAGAATCTAAATCAGTTTATTTGTAAAGAATGGACTGTTATGACTATTACTTTTAATTATGCGGTAATTGGCAAACACGGTACAAATGAATGAGAAGAAATAAAGTGAAAAAAATTTTGTGAATTTTATACTTTTAATGGTTATTTTCATCCTTAGCATGCTTACCTTTTGTAGTAGCTTAGAAAATATGAAATACAAAAAACAAATCTACATCTACATATCCCTATGATACGTGGAGAATGCTAATTTTATATCAGGGTTAAAGGATATTTTTGCCACAGAAGTTTTTATTGAGAAACTATGGATACCAAGAAGTTTTCAAGGACATCACCGGAAGGTAGCAATTTCATCCTGCTGTTAAAAATTCAAATGGTCAACTATTAGTTGACCAACAAATGATGAGGTGGCTTTGTTATGTAGGATATTATGCCACATAATAAAAAAATAAAATAAAATATATGAAATGTCAAACATGCCCTTGATATATATTATGACCCATTTTCTTTTCTCTTTCTTTGGTACGAACATCTCCCATCTTATTGGTGGAAGGAATAGAGAGGGGGAGGAGGAAGGAGTGAAAGAAAGTAGATCATAAGAGAAGATGGGAGATGTTCGTATCAAAGAAAGAGAAAAGAAAATGGGTCATAATTTATCAAGGGCATGTTTGGCATTTCATATATTTTATTAGGGTGCTCGGACTCGACGATCCGCCTCCATCATGGCCGTGAATGCTGTCATGAACAACACTACACCCTTGTCCACAGCCGCCACCTTCTTTGTAATCGCCCTTGATTGGTATGCCAAATCCATGTGATTGAGTTCATATAATGAACTTTTGCTATCTTCCCTTCATATACTTGTCGATTTTGTTTTTTGGAGGAGTGCTGTGAAGTCCCACATTGGCTAGAGAGGGGAATGTAATATGCCTTGTAAGGGTTTGGATATCTCCCTCGCTTGATGTGTTTTAAAACCGTGAGGAGTAATGGGGCCCAAAGCGAATAATATCGAGAGTAAGGTGTTGGGATTTTACAATTGGTATTAAAGGAAAGCTTGGATTGATGTGGGTCATGATCAATATGGTAATGAGGACACTGGTCCCAAGTGGGGTGGAGTGTAAAGTCCCATATTAGTTGGGGAGGGGAACGAAAGATGTCTTATAAAGGTTTGAATATTTTCCCTCTTAACACGTTTTAAAATCATGAGGAGTAATAGCCTCTAAAGCAAATAATATCAAGAACGAGGTATTGGAACATCTCCTTCTTTTAAGATTTGCTCAAGAAACCAAAAATTGTAGATATGAATATTTTGGATTCTTATTTAACCTTCACCATTTATGCACAAGTTTCATTTGTTTTTTTAATTGTTGATGCTTTTTGTTGTTTTGATGATTCAAAATCATGTTTGCTATAATTTTCTGACATAAGGAGTTTGTGAGTCAAAGAACCAGAAGTCAATTGAAGAAGTGAGTTTTTCTAGAGAAGAAAACGGCAGTGACAACGGGTGGAGGGGTGCTCGCAAGAGGGAAGATGATAGTGACATATAGCTTTCTTTGTTTTTTTTTTCCCCAATCGATGATGTGGCAATCGCATTATAAGTGGCATCACATCCTAAATGGCAGAGCTACATCAGTATATGTTGGTTAACTAACGGTTGACCGTTTGAGTCTTTAATAGTAAGTCAAAATTGCTCTCTCAAAAACTTCTTAGTGCTCACAACTTAGTGAAAACTTTCCGGACAAAAAGGCCCTTTAAAACTACTGCAAATTAACACTGTGCACCTCTATTTTTGGTGAGCCTATTAAAGGATCCAATGCCTTTAGTTGAGTGCTAACGATACATTTAAAAAGGACACATACACCTTTACTCCTTAGTAAATTTTAGCACAGCAATTATTTTAGTAGATTTTCATTTATGAACAATTTCAATCGTTTCCCTGTGTATTTAAATTCATTTTTTCCAAACCAAGGGATTCAAACATTCTTTTGTTGTTTTAAAAAAAATCATTTAATTGATTTATTTAATTAATAAATGTCATGACTGAATTTGAGAACATGAAAATAGCAACTAATCTAATCAATTTTTAATTATCAAAATCTGATAAAGAACATTGAGATAACATATAGCTACCTAGTAGAAAACATATAATTCATGCACCAATTTTATAATTTTACAATAGAAAGTTTAAATCAAAGATCGGGTGCAAGCAATGATTTAAATTTTTAAAGGGCGTGAATAAAAAAAAAAAAATAAATTCAGCTGTGGCAAGACAACGTGATGTTTATGGAGTTTTTTTCACCAATATTCAACCGAAAACAAATAAAAAGAACCGGTGTTAAAATTCTAAAATCCTTGTTGTTTTTCTTTACCAAGTATGTCCTCTTTTGGAATATACAATATAAGTGTTTTTTCCCCGCAAATGCTTCTTAGAGATAAAACATTCATGTCAAATTTCATGAAACAGCAAATATAATCTCTGGAAACGACTCTTAGTTTCATAGATAACATTATTCTTAGTTGAAACAAATGAATTTTAACCAAATCAATGGCATACGGAATAATATGTGATAAATGAATGTTAAAACAATATATGGTACATCATTGTCTGGCCAGAATTCATCTCCAAAATCCAGTGTGCTCCTTGTCTAAGGCTAGAGGAGAGATGGATATGCATGAAAGAGATACAATGAAAATTTTAACAAAAGAATTTATGTATGTTGAAATTGCACGACTTGGGCAAGAAAGAAAATAATGGCCACGATAGCAGTGTTAGACTTGATTTTTGGACGGATCAATGGGCAGCACTCTCAACTCTCCATGACAATAGAATAGCAACATAAAGGACTTATGAATAAGAAAGGATAATGCAAAAAAAAAAAAAAAAAAAAAAACAAAGAAATGCTTGATATTCCTATGAAAATCTAAATTATGAGGAAGAGAAAAAAATGGAGAGAATATGAGAACTAGATACTAACAAAGAGAGAGCCAAAGTGAAAATGGAGATATGAAATTGCCAAAGGGTGGTGTAGCGTCTAAGAAATGAAGAGGGTAAAGAGGATCAGGGAGTGATTTAGGGTCGGCTTGCTTATTTGTTTACTTGAGTAACATGATGGTGCTATTTATAACAATGTGAACCCATCAGTGGACATAAAACCATGGCTGAAACTGATGACAGTTATCTTGAAACGGGGGTGTTATATAGTGTTCCCGAGGACAAAGTCAGTGGTTTTCTAAAACACTGAGCAGAATCCTTAGAAATGTTTTTCTTATTTATATTGAAAGTGGTATGTACATGGTGATGACTTGCTTGAACCAAAATGATATAATGATAATTTCGTAGAATCACCATTATATGTGTTAGTTTTTAAAAATTGTCATCATCATATTAATTCCCCTATCGTTGTTTTTGGTTAATTCCTCTATCATTTTTAAATTACTGGAAATTAAAATAGCGCACCTCTTATTTTGGCTAGTTTCTTAAATGATTCAGTGCATTTAGTCAAGTAATAATTATATATTATTGTCCCTTGTATTTTAATTCATATTTTCCAAACCGAGGATTGCAACATTCCTTTCATTCCATATGGTCAAAAAAACATTCCTTCCTTTCAAAAAAAATCATTTGATTGATTTATATACTTAATAAATGTAATGACTGAATTTGAGAAGAAAAATAAATTAGCAACAGATCCAATCAATTTTTAATTATTAAAATCAGATAAAATTGCCGTTCTAAAATTAACTAAGTAATCACTACAAAAGATTTGACTTTCGGTGGCAACTTCAAAAAGTCATCGCTGAAAGTTTTTAGTGGCGACATTTTGTCACTATTGATGCGACTATCGCTGATACTATTAGCGGTGACAAAATGAGTGAAAGTATAGTTTCAATGGCAATATTTGTTGCCGCTAAAGGGTAGCTTTTGCGGCGACAATGAATGTTGCTACTGAAAGTCACCCTTTCACAGGTTAGCTTTAGTGGCAACATGTAATGTCGCCACCAAAAGTCAGCTTTCAGTGGCAACAAAAGCCACCGTTGAAAGTACATTAAGAAAAAAGAAAAATATTTTTCCATGTCAATTGCACACCTGTCACATCACTTTCCACTACCTCGTCCACTCGTCACCTGCCACCGTCCACAGCACCCGCCTTCCACATCATGCCACGTCACCTACCAATATTTTTCTCCCACAAGTGCCACACTTGGGTTCAAACCTGGGGCCTCCTTGCTAAAGAGGAAAGCTCTTAACCATGTGAGCTAACATGAATTGGCAACTTTTATATCATTATATATATCAATAAACATCTCACACACACATGTATTATTTATAATATATTAAATCTTTACTAATATATTTGTTTTGATAAATTTTATTAATATTAATATTAATATAAATATATTAGTAATACATACACATACATATATAATTTATATAAGTAAAGAATAAAATATATTTATATATACAAATAGTTCAAAAAATAAAGTTAATTATAAATTAGATTATATGTATTTTTTTTTCTTATTTGGATTTTTTTTTTCATTTTAAAATGATTATTTAATTTTTGTGATAGGTATTGCTAAATTTTTATAATACGCTTTTTTTTTTTGCTTTTAGTATAAATTTATAAAAATTAAATATTAAATTATATGATTCATCTTATATTTCAAGATAGTAATTTCATTCAATTGATTCTTCTAAGGTGCTATCACTTATATCAGTATCTTCTGATTCATTCTCTTGTACTTCATTTTTTGTGTCATTTTCTATTTTGATATCCCTATCATAGTCATCATGCACATTCTCTTCATTACTATCTTCATGAACCGATGAATGAGTTTTATTGTCATCGATAATATGAGGAATTACTCTCATACACAACACACTATTTCTCAAACTCTCACTATGTCACAATAATCCGAGGAATTACTTTATTTTTTCATAATAAATTATATCAATAAACATATTTATTGTATAAATATCATAAATTTTTTAAAAAAACAAAAATATTGAAAAATTGCAAACAAGATTTTCAGTGGCGACACTAAAGTCACCACTAAAACACCCTTTCGGCGGCGTCACATGAGAGTCACCGTTGAAAGTTAGATTTTCTGAAAATTATATCTTCAGCGGTGACTGAAAGTTTAGACTTTCAACAGCGACACTTTTGTCGCCGTACAATGTCGTCCCTAAAAGTCTTTTTTTTTTTTGTAGTGAATACAGGTGCATGTATGCTTGTTCTAATGCATCATTATTACTTGACTAAATGCTATGAATCATTCAAGACACTCACCAAAATAAGAGGTGCGCTGTTCTAATTTGGGGTAATTTAAAATGATAGGGGAATTTAAACGGAAAAAATCTATAGGGAAAGTATTCTGATGATGACAATTTTTGAATACTATCACATATAATGGTGATTTCACAAAATTGTCATGAGATCATTTTGTTTTAAGCAAATCACCACCATGTACACACAACTTTACATAAATAAGAAATAACATTTCTAGAGATTTGGCCAATTGTTTTAAAAAAACCACTAACTCTGTCCTCGGGAACATTGCAGAAAGCCCCCGTTTCAAGATAACCGTCATCAGTTTAAGTCGTGTTTTTGTGTGCAGTGGTGCGTTCATATTTGTTATTGTTGGTGTTAGCTCCTAAATTCTCATATGATCTAGTGAATTATTTCCAACTACTCCTAATGCTTTACAGATCCTATCGGTGACAGCACTTACAAAGAAAATAAATAATCCGAGTAGTGTCTCAGGATACTTTCCTTAAGAGCTATTCCACAACAACTAACAAAACAAAATGTGGCACTCCCCAGACATTCCTGCAAGAGTAGAGTGAATAGAACAACAAAATATAATAGACCCAACTGGCAAAGAAAATTTCAGAAGAGGAACAGAGGAGCTCAAACGTTCAAGAGTAGTCACTGAACACCTTATCTTGTAGCACCTTATATAGGCAACAACCATTTCACTGGTGAGCACAAAATAGCCACGATAAAAGTAATTTAAAACACGGTTTCAATCTTCAAACGTTGGAGACATTAACCTTTACGGTTTCTAAACGTTGGGTGATTCGCACACACGGTTATAACATTCAAAACCCATTAAAATATTTAAAGCATTTATGATATACAGCAATAAAAATCCGTTTGAGGCTATATGAATATTAAAACCCATTATAACATATTAAAGACAGTAAAACTGTCCATAAAATCTGTTGATGGGTTTTGCCAACTCCAACGTGTGGTTCTGACAAAAAATAATTAATTTCATATTCCTATAAAAAGCTTTGGTAAAAGGTGCCCATCCCATTGGTAAAAGGTGCACGTTCTCATGTTAAACTTGCACACATAGGGAGGGGAAAAACGTTGGATTTCAATTGAGTTTACCTCAGGTGGCCCTTTGTTGTGTCAGCAAACCTACTCTTCTTCTTACCCCATTTAACAATCCCACTTATTACTTGGACCCTCTCACTCAAAAACAACATGAGACTTGTTTCATTTGATACACCTACATTTGTATAAATAACACCAACATGGTACTCAAGTAAACAAATGAAGCAAGCCGGCTCTAAATCACCCTTTCACCCTCTTAACCCTCTTCATTTCTTAGACCCTACAACAAACACCATTCAGCAATTTAACATCTCCTTCATTTCACTTTGGCTCTATCTTTCTTGGTATCTAGTTCTCAAATTTTCTCCGTTTTCTTCTTTTCCTCGTAATTTAGATTTTCATAGGAATATCAAGCTTTTTCTTGTTTTTTGTATTATCCTTTCTTAGATTCTGAAGTCTTTTTACGTTGCTATTCTATTGTCATGGAGAGTTGAGAGTGCTGCCCATTGATCCATCTAAAAGCGAGTCTGCAGCTGCCATCTTAGCCATAATTTGTTTACTCGACCAAGTCATGCAACTTCAACATAAATCAATTCTTTTGTTATATGTTTTCATTGTATCTCTTGTCATCCATCTCTCCTCTAGCCTTGTACAGGGATCACACTTGATCCGATCTGACCTTATACAAAATTGCTTGGCCTGATACAAATATTGGAGATGAATTTTTGCCAGTCAATGATGTACCAAATATTATTCGAGATTGATTTATCTCATATTATTTGGCATGTCGTTGATTTTTTTTTTTTGTTGATACAACATGTCGTTGATTTGATTTAAATTCATTTGTTTCCACATAGAATGTTCTTATCTGGGAAACTAAGAGTATTTTACAGAGATCATGTTACGTCTTCCATAAAATCGGGAATGCATGATTTATCGGTAAGAAGTATTTGAAATAAATAACTTAGGTTGTATAATCCAAAAGAGCACATACTTGGTATAGAAATCAACAAGATGGATTTTAGAATTTTCCCCATGGTTCTATTTTAGTTTCCTCTTGTCTAATGCTACTTCTAACCCTCGGTTCTTTTTATTTGTTTTCTTTTATATTGGGAAAACCAAATATTCTAAATGGGAAAAAGAGTCCCATAGACATCACTGATAGCCTCTTTAAATTGACACTAAATCAGCATATTTTCCTAGTTTTAGCATACTTTCTGGGTTAAATTGTGCATGAATTAAATACATAAAAAGGAAAATGTGCAGTTGGATACTCCTACTTAATTTCTTAGTCTGCTTGGCCTAACTGCTAATATCTTGGTTAATTATTTTGAACAATTAAAGAGGTTACAAATCTCTCTTGGGTGGATGAAGGTTGATCTTTGTAGATGGAAGCATTAAAGAAGTCTTAAGCGCAAGTTTCAAAGATATTAATAACTAAAAATTGGAGGCTCAGTGTTTTACTTTACTAAAACATTAATCACTATAGTATTATAAGTTTATAACCCAAGATGTATTAGATGTTATCCAAACAATCTTCATTGTTTAAGGTCAGATTGGATCGAACGTGCTAAGATGGCAGTGGTAAATCTCCAATATCGAATGTGTTTCCTATATAAGACTAGAGGAGAGATGGATGACAAGAGATACAACGAAAACTTTTAACAAACAAATTGATCTATGTTGAAGTTGCACGACGTGGTCCTGTAAACAAATTATGGCCAAGGTGGAAGAGGTAGATTTTCTTTTGGACGGATCAATGGGCAGCAGTCTCAGTTCTCCATGACAATAGAATAACAAGATACAAGACTCATGACTCTAAGAAAGGATAATACAAAACACAGAGAAAAGCTTGATATCTTTATGTAAACCTAAATTTTGAGTAGGAGAAGATGGAGAGAGTTTCTGAACTAGATACCAAGAAAAAGAGAGCCAAGGTGAAAATAGAGGAGATGGTAAATTGCTAAAGGGTGATGAAAGATCTCATAGATAAAGAGGGTACTGAGGATCAGAGGAAAATTTAGGGTTGGCTTGCTTCATTTGTTTACTTTGTGATGAGTACCATGATGGTGCTATTTATAGCAACTGCAAACCCACTTCTGCCTATAAAAACACGGTTAAAATTGATGGCAGTTATCTTGAAATGGGGGTATTCTACAATGTTTCGGAAGACATTGTAAGCTATTTTTCTAAAACAATGGGCAAAATCACTAGAAATGTTTTTGTTATTTATGGAATGTGGTGTGTAGATTGTGATAATTTGCTTGAACCATAACGATCAAATGACAATTTAGTAAAATCACCATTATATGGTGATGGTATCAAAAAATGTCATCAATAGTCCCCATGGTTTTTTAATTATTACTAGAAATTAACACAGCACACCTCTTTTTTTGGTGAGCCTTTTTAAAGGATCATTGCATTTAATCTAGTAATAATGATATATTCAAATAAAAGCACACATACACAATATTCCGTAGTAAATTTTCGCACAACAATTATTTCAGTAGATTTTCATTTTGTGACAATTTCATTCGTTTCCCCTTGTATTTTAATTCCTATTTTTTAAACCATGGGATCAAGATATTCTTTTCTTTCAATAAATATTTTATTGATTTATTTAATTAATAAATATAATGACTGAATTTGAGAAAATCAAATTAAAAATTTTATTAATAATTAAAATCCGATAAATAGCATTAAGGCAACATATAGCTGCCTAATAGGAAACATATCATTCATGCACTAATTTTTCAATTCTACACTTGAAGGTTTAAATCGAAAATCGGGTTTACGCAATTATTTAAATTGTAACCAGCGTGGATAAAGTAAAAAAATTAAAATTCAATTTTGGCAAGACTACGTTATGTTCATGGGACTTTTGCCCCCTCATTTACAAGCTTTGGATTTCCCAATATACGAGAAAACAAATAAGAGAACCGGTGTTAAAACTTAAAAGTAGCATTAGACAAGAGGGAAAAAAATAGAACCGTGGTGAAAAATTCTAAAATCCTTGTAGTTGCTTTTTTTAACATGTATTTTGATACACTAATTTTTATTATTTTAAAGGTATTTAGTACGATTATTGGGCATAATTAAGTGTCATAGTGCATATTTGGTCACAAGGGTTTTTGGGAATTAAATGGGCTAAAATGTTATATTTTGGTAATAATTTTGAATCTTGAATAATTCTTATTTATATGGATATATGATTCTACTTTTGTTTATTTGAATATGTAGGTGATGATGTGGACCAACATGTATTAAGCTTTGCACATTTTCTTTGGGCCCAACCATTTATCAAACTTCATTAGCACGCTGCCTCACTCATTTTTGACCTTTCCCATACCAGAAAATAGAGAAAGACCGAGAGAGGAGAAGGCAGCGACACAGATGATGGAAGGGGAAGAAGAAGATGATCATCCACATGCAAGCTTGATCTTTGACTCACTTAAGCTCAATCACTTCACAACCCTAGCCCACATTTAACCTAATTTTAAGAGTTAAGTGCACTTACCACCCTCACTTAATTTAAAGGCAAAAAACGCACAGCACAATGGGAGGAGGGAAAAAAAGACGTTTTGGACTGCTTTGGAAGGAGGAGGCCGACGATTTCACATCTTGATCATCATCTCTCGGTCTCTCAACACCTCCAACATCATCTCTTCTTCTTCGCTCAAAAACGTCCCATCCCTCTCATCTCCACGCCAAAACCGTCCTTTTCCTTCCTTCTTCATGGCCAAGGAGTTGCTGCAACGTGTTGAAGCTTTTTCTTCTTCCAATAGTGGCTAGGCACTTCAAAGCTCTCGTGAGAAGGGTTAGATGCATGATTCCAAGCTTTGGTTCTTCAAAGGAGAGTCATATTTAGTTTCATTGATGTGTATTCTCCATTATTTAACTATGTTTTCCTAGTTCTAGATGTGTGTGGCTTTGTAATGTTAGAGATTGAGCTTGAGACACCATTTATGTTGAGCTAAGTTTGAGATTTTGGATTGAGTTTTGTAATTAAGTACTTTGATATTTCAATTTTTATTTCTGTTTGAGTTATTCAATATTGAGTTGTTGAATTTGTTATTGTTCAATGATTCTATTAGTATAGCTTGCATTGAGATATATATTGTTATGTGTGTTATTGTGAGTTCTTTAGTGTTGAGCATCTTACATTTTATTGTTGATTTGTTCCATTGAATTGAGCTTACATGAAGGGAAATATTGCATTAATCCAACATTAATCCAATTCACTATCTCCAATTCCCTTTTGAATGAATTAAAGCCTATCATTAATGTCCTACCTCAAGAGAGCACCCATATCATTGCATTCATATAATTCACTCCCTCTTTATATTAAAACTTGAAAAAAAGAAGTATTTTTCATAGCACTTCAATAATATAGAGAAAATCAATTTCAAAACCCCATTTCTAATAATCTTTTTAGCACTTTGTCTAACCCAGGAAATTCAAAATAAAAGGCTTATTGATAAGAGAACTATATATCCTAAATTGTTTGCACTATATTGCATTCTAATTCATGGTAAATATTTAGTGATTTGACTTGATGTGATTAAGATTGTGTCAAATCATATTCCCTCTTTTGAAATATTTATCCTAGGTTATTTATTTGAAATACTTCTTACCGACAAAGCATTCATGTTTGATTTTATGGAACTCAGAGCAGGATCTCTGAAAAAGACTCTTAGTTTCACATATAAGAATATTCTAGGTGGAAACAAATGAATTTCAATCAAATCAACGACATACCAAATAATATGAAGTAAATGAATCTCAAATAATATTTGGTACATCGTTGACTGGCCAAAATTCATCTCCAATATTCGTATCAGGCCAAGCCATTTTGTATAAGGTCAGATCAGATCCAGTGTGCTCCTTGTACAAGGCTAGAGGAGATATGGATGACAAGAGATCCAATGAAAAATTTAACAAAAGAATTTATCTAAGTTGAAATTGCACAACTTGATCGTGTAAGCAAATTATGGCTATGATGGCAGTAGTAGACTTGGTTTTGGACGGATCAAAGGGCAGCACTCTCAACTCTCCATGACAATAGACTAGCAACATATAGGACTTATGAATCTAAGAAAGGATAATGCAAGAAAACAAAGAAAAGCTTGATATTCTTATGAAAATCTAAATTATAAGGAAGAGAAGAAAATGGAGAGGATTTGAGAACTGTATACCAAGAAACAGAGAGCCAAAGTGAACATGGAGATGTTAAATTGCTAAAGGGTGGTGTAGGGTCTAAGAAACGAAGAGGGTAAAGAGGATCAGGGAGTGATTTAGGGTCGGCTTGCTTCATTTGTTTATTTGAGTAACATGATTGTGCTATTTATAACAAATGTGAACCCATTACAGGACACAAAAGAATGGCTGAAAACGATGACAGTTATCTTAAAACAGGGGCGTTATACAAGGTTCCCGAGGACAAAGTCAGTGGTTTTCTAAAATAATGGTCAGAATCCCTAGAAATTTTTTTCTTATTTATATGGAAAGTGATATGTACATGGTGGTGACTTGCTTGAACCAAACTGAATAGCGCCCCTTATTTTCGTGAGTCTCTTAAATGATTCATTGCATTTAGTCAAGTATTAATGATCTATTAAACAAGCATACATGCACCTCGATTCCTTAGTAAATTTTAGCACATCAATTATTTCAGTATATTTTCATTTATTAAGGAATACAGGTGCATGTATGCTTGTTTTAATACGCCATTACTACTTGCTAAATGCAATGAATCATTTAAGAGACTCACCAAAAAAAGAGGTGCATGGTGTTGATTTGCAGTAATTTAAAAATGATAGGGGAATTTAACCAAAAAAAAAGAAAGAAGGGAAAATAATCTGATGATGACAATTTTTGAATACTATCTCATATAATGTTGATTTTACAAAATTGTCATTAGATCATTTTGTTTTAAGCGAATCACCACCATGTTCACACAACTTTCCATAAATAAGAAAAAAAATTTCTAGGGATTTCGCCCAATATTTTAGAAAACCACCAACTCTGTTCTCGGGAACATTGCAGAACGCTCCCGTTTTTCAAGATAACTGTCATCAGTTTCCTTCGTGTTTTTGGGTCCAATGGTGGGTTCATATCTGTTATATATAACACCATTATGTAAACAAATGAGGCAAACCAGCCCTAAATCATCCTTTCACCCTCTTTGCCCTCTTCAGTTCTTAGACCCTACGACAAACACCATTCAGCAATTTAACATCTCCATTTCACTTTGTCCCTACCTTTTTGGGTTTCTAGTTCTCAAATTCTCTCTATTTTTTTATCTTCCTCGTAATTTAGATTTTCATAGGAATATCAAGCTTGCCTTTGTTTTTTGTATTATCCTTTCTTAGATTCACAAGTCTTTTACGTTGCTATTCTATTGTCATGGTGAGTTGAGAGTGCTGCCCATTGATCCGTCCAAAAGCAAGTCTACCGCTGCCATCATTTGTTTACACGACCAAGTCGTGCAACTTCAACATAGATAAATTCTTTCATTGTATCTCTTGTCATCCATCTCTCCTCTAGCCTTATACAGGGAGCACATTCGATCCGATCTGACCTTATACAAAATGGCTTGGCCTGATATAAATATTGGAAATGAATTTTGGTCAGTCAATGATGTAACAAATACTATTTGTTAAATTCATTTATCTCCTATTATTTGGTATGTCGTTGATTTGATTGAAATTTATTTGTTTCCACCTAAAATATTATTATATGTGAAACTCAGTCTTTTACAGGGATCATTCATGTATGAGTGCTTTATTGGCAAGAAGTATTTGAAATAAATATCAAAGGTTGTACATTCCAAAAGAGGACATACTTGTTAAAGAAATCAACAAGAAGGATTTTAGAATTTTCACCACGGTTCTATTTATTTTTCTCTTGTCTGATGCTACTTTTAACCCCCGGTTATTTTTATTTGTTTTCTTTTATATTGGGAAAGCCAAAGCTTGAAAAATGAGGGAAAAGAAGTCCCATAGATCGACATCACTGATAGCCGCTTTAAATTGACACTAAATCAGCATATTTTCCTATTTTTTAGCATACTTTTTGGGTTAAATTGTGCTTTAATTAAATATATAAAAAGGAAAATGTGCAGTTGGATACTCCTGCTTAATTTCTTAGGCTAATTGGCCTAACTGTGAATATATTGGTTATTTTGAACAATTGAAGAGGTTAAAAATTTTTGTGTGTGGATGAAGGTTGATCTTTGTTGATGGATATTAATCACTACAGTATTATAAGTTTATAACCCAAGATGTATTAGATGTCATCCAAACAATCTTAGATGTAAACAACACATCAATTGTGGTTAAAACTCCGAATTTAGAATTTAAATAATACATAAGATATCAAAATGAGGCCTTTGGCATTTTACAACTTGAAATATTTCAGATTTTCTAATCAAGCTTCTATATTTAAAGTCCTTATGGTGACTAAGTATGCGCATTTTTTTTAACCGAAGGCATTATGATTTGATTTAATTACGTCTTTTTTAAGAACCTGAGATGCCATTATTTATCTCTTTCATGGTCTTCAAGTGTTATACTCCCGAACTAAAATAAACAAAAATCCTGAATTAAAACCCTAAATGAATTCAAATTCATTAATAAAGAGGAGGAGCAGTGCCTTATCCCACTAGAAAATACTTGATTTTTAGATAGATTATTAACCTAAATATCCCACTCTATAACCTTATTGAGTGTTCGTTTCGGTCTTCCTCGCCCTCTTTTTAAAGGACTCCATACGGATTGATCAACTATCCTCATCAGTATTGTTAACTCATAGAAATCAAGGTATTCTAGCGCATTTTCTTTTCTTTTCATCACTTATTTTTGAGTTCAAATTGTGCATATAAAGAGATTATAGAAGAAAATGTGATAGGGCATAAGCTAAATCAAAATTTTGTTGAATTATGAGTTAAATGCACATAGTTTTGATTATTTGTGAAAGTTATAGAGCTCATGAATCCCTCCACCGTGTAGGTGGAGGATGACAAGTTGTAAAAGTTCTCAAAGATCATGGGAAGATGTGAAAGGAAGGAAAGAATACAAGAGGAAGATGAAAAATTACATTATAAAGGATAAGCCTGCATTTGCTGTGGAAGTGTTGTAGCCAAGCCATTGCAAAAATGCCTTAGAAGATAACCTTTCTATCTACCCTTTAGCCGTGGAATCTGCTGTAGCCAAAGTCATAGCGATACCATATGAAAAAGCACTGCTTCTGGCTGTTTCTGTATGACAATTCGCTTTAGCATTCGCCATAGTGAACGCCCAAAACTGATATGATGCATTTTGAAAACTAAAGAAGAAAAACCACTATAAAAGCATGTGATAGGTCGAAAATCAGATATTCTGGACTCCTTGGACAGATTGGCTGCTAGGGCTTCACATTTTCAAGAGCTTGGAGCTTGAGATTGGATTGTGATATATTTCGATTTTATCATAATATTTAATCTTATATTTAGGAATTTTATCATTAATTTTTGAGCTAAATAGCATTTATTATGAGTAAATTGAATTAAAAGTGAGTGTGTGAAAATAAATCCTAAAAGGATATATTTGTTATAATCTTATGATTGTTCTTTAAAATTTGAATTTCGAATGAAGATATTACAAGATATTGATTTGAATTGTAGGTCATTTTAGAAAGTTGGATATGAAGGACCAAAAATTAAAGATTTACAAGGACAGAAACAGAAAGTAAAATTCTGCATGTGAATTCTGACAGAAAGAAGGGTATTTTTCTGTAATATTAGCTGTTACTTTCAGGAGGGAAAATATCAGACAAAAATTACATAAAAGTACCCCTAATTTATAAAATATAAGTAGGGTCCAAAATTCCAAAAATCTCCTTTGGAAATGATTCTTTTGGCTGCAGAAAGATCAAAGAAAATTACTGAGAAGTACCCCAAATTTCCAAATATCCATTTTGGTCCAAATATCCGAAAATCAGCATCCTTCACCTCTGAAACTGATTTTTCCAACCTCTTGTATAGAATTTAGGGAAATTTGACCTAAATATAATCTTGGAGGGATTTTGCCGCAACTTGGAGGGGATTTGATGGAGATTTCAAATTTTAAAAGTAAACTAAAAAAAGGGAGCATCCATCGGCACTTTAAAAGAAGACCTGGAAAAAGAAAAGGGGATCGGTGGAGGAGCAGCCATAAACGAGAGAGAGAATGAGAATCGCTGCCTACACCACCAATTTCCAAATATCCAATTTGGTCCAAATATCCAAAAATCAGCATCCTTCACCTCTGAAACTGATTTTTTCGGCCTCTTATACAGAATTTAGGGAAATCTGACCTGAATATAATCTTGGAGGGATTTTGCCGCAACTTGGAGGGGATTTGATGGAGATTTCAAATTTTAAAAGTAAAATAAAAAAAGGAGCATTCATCGGCACTTTAAAAGAAGACCTGGAAAAAGAAAACGGGATCCATGGAGGAGCAGCCATAAACGAGAGAGAGAATGAGAATCGCTGCCTACACCACCATTACCGTCGACTTCCTATCACCACCATCATCTGAATCGCGCCGTCACCGTCATCTTCGTTCCACTGTCAAGGACCAACAGTGTCTCCCTCCTTCTCTAATATGTTCCTTAAACCTTAATACCATGGGTTCTTGGTGCCTTTATAGAGCTGTGGCTGTGATAAGCTACATGAGATGCTAAATTCTTTCTTGTTTTTTGTGGATGAAAGATTGGTTTGAGTTCTTGAGATACATTAAGGGGAGTTATTTATTTTAATCTTTTGATTTAATTATGTAATAAATTTCCTGAGTTAGAATTTTATGTGATGTGGTTAATTTACTGAAATTGTGAGTTATTTATCTTAGTTTGAATTAAACAATTGTGATTTGGATTGGATTGTGTGGTTTGAGATTCACATTTATCTATTCCCTTTTTTTAGTTTAATGTGGTTGTGCTATTCTTTCATAGTTTGAATGAATATTATGATTACTTTGATTCTATTTGAATATATTAGTTGAGTGTTCATTTTATAGAGTAAAAAATTGCACAAATCCAATCCTAAATTGCACATTAAGTGGTATTTAATAGTGTATTAAGAAGTAATTATCTAGCTAGAGTTCTAGGGGTAATCACTTATTAATATCACTAGAAGTAATCACTTAGCTAGTTGCTAAGGTTTAATTTCTGACTTAAAGATTAGTTTAACTCTCAAATAATTTTGAGCAAGGATAACCTATATTCCATTTTTCCAAGAAGCTTTTATCATCAATTTGTTTAAATCACAATTTCATTAATTATCTTAACAAATTCTCAAAACCCAAAAAAAAAATAGTTGTCAATGTTATTTTCCATCATTTAAAAGAAAACAAAATCAATTTAAAACACATCTTAATGTTTTTGTCACTTAGTTTAGTTTAGGAATTAAATAAAAGGCTTCTCAAGAGAACATGACCCGAGTTGTGCCATTCACTGCATAATTTGGTTTATTTTGATTTAACCCGAGGCGATGACTAAAGGTTTCAAATCATATTAAGAAAATATTGTGTCCACTAGGGATGAAGTATAAAAAGATTCATCCATGCCCTAATGATTGTATATTGTATAGAAAAGAGCATAAAGAGGAACAACAGTGTCTGATATGTGAAACCCCAAGGTACAAATCAAATAAAGCTCTTGCAAAAGTATTGTGGTACCTTCCAATCATACCAAGGTTCAAGCACTTGTTTGCTAATGAAAATGATGCAAGAAATTTGAGATGGCATGTGGATGAGAGGATATCTGATGGAAAGCTTTGACATCCGGCTGATTCTTTTCAATAGAAGAAAATCGATCAATTATTTCCTACCTTCGGTGAAGAGCCTAGGAACCTTAGGCTTGGGCTTAACACGGATGGCATGAATCCTTTTGGTACCATGAGCAATATATATAGTTCATGGTCTGTTCTATTGGTAATTTATGTTAGATCTCACATGTTTTGATGATAACAAAGAATGGATGTGAAAAAGTTTTGATAAACAAACAAGTTTGAACAAAGTAATAACAAAGAAAATCATCACTTGAAGTAAGCGTTGGAGTAATGAAGAAAGGCCAAGAGAGAAAGCTGAGAAACTTCATTACTGGCAGAATTTCTAAAAGGCTACTCGAGTAATGAGACAGAAACTTGAAGTAACAAGAGCACAGAACCTCAAGTAACTCATGGCCAGATACATCACTCAAGGAACGAATCGAGTAATATGAAGTGAAAAGAAGAGTTACTCGAGTCAACACTCAAGTAACCTACCACAAGGAAATGAGTTGCTCTCGGCTATGTAATCCTGCCAACGTTACTCTAGTAAGTACTCGAGTAATCAGGGAAATCACTTCTAGTTGCTCTCGGCCTGCCAACATTACTCGAGTCAGTACTCGAGTCCCCTGCTTCAAGAAATATGTTGCTCTCGGCATTCCAATCCTACCAATATTACTCGAGGAGCCAATCCTACCAATATTACTCGAGGAGCAACTCGAGGAAATCATTATGGTAAGCAAAACTTGAAGGTAACACTCGATTAATCTGAAATGTTATTATCACACTTCACTCGAGGCACCACTCAAGTATGCTGGTATTAAATTGTTCTATGTCAAAAACTTGAACGAGATTACTCGAGTCAGTAATCAAGTAATCTATAGAGTTATTTACAATGTACTTGAATTATCCACTCGAGTAAGCTATGCAGAAAATAGATGTTCACTCGAGGCGGTACTCGAGTAAACAGGTAAGCAAAACTTGAAGTGCTCTCGGCCTGAAATCTTGCCAACATTATTGGAGTGAAGCATCGAGTAACATATGAAGAAAATTGTAGTATACTCGAGTAAGTATTCAAGTAAACAGGTATTTCCAAGGTTTGTAAATTTGTTTACTCCATGCACTACCCGAGTAATGTAATGTTCATTTATTGACTTGCTTTCTATCAATATTTTCACAAAGATACACGAGTAACTACTGGAGTAAACTTAATGAATACTCGAGGGACCACTCGAGTATCCAAGTCCAGAAATTCAGAAATCATTCCAACGTTCATTGATTTGTTTCCTATATGATTAAAATTTCATTGTATTAGTATTCTTAGCATATTCACAGATAAAAAAATGAAGAGATCTTACCAAATAAGGAAAGTCAAATGCAACGTTCAAACGCTACCTACCGCCACCTACCGCAAACGGATATTTTTCAAAAATTGGAAAAGTCAACAGTGACTGCGCACACTCTAACGGGCGAGAAGAAAATGTTCCAACGGTCATTATCAACACATCTATATATATGGGAACATCCAAACAGAGATAACAACAAGAACACACGAACGCATTATCAAGTTCACTCTCAATACTATGTTTTTACACATACTTGTAATTTTGTACTTCAGTGATTCTTATCCACTCTGTAAGAGAGATATTTCATTAAAACTCAATATTTGTTATTGAGGTAACTTAAGGTTGTGGAACCTTGAGTTGGGATTTGATTACAACTTGTAAAGGGGAGCGAGTGTCCTGGGGAAGGAACTTTCTTGTACCGAGGTGCCAAGAACCCACTGAATCTTGGAGATTATAGTGAAACACTCAGAGATGCTCTGAGGACTGGACGTAGGTCAAAGTGGTTGTGGCCGAACCAGTATAACTCTTGTTGTACACTTCATTGATATTTCTCCTTACTCCTTACTGCTTTATATTCACTGTCAAGTTTTATATTTGCAACGAAATTTTTAGTATCACCCAATTCACCCCCCTTTTGGGTGAAATGCTTGCTCTAACATTTGGTATAAGAGCCTAGGTCTTCTTGTTAAGATATAACAACCTAAGAAGGATCTAATGGCAAGCATGGGTGAAGGAATTCTTCCCAACGGAGCATCCATCACTAGACCTCCAGGTTTCAGTGGCGAACACTTTTCTTTCTAGAAAGCAAAGTTCTGAGTATTCGTGATGGCTACTGAATATGGGCTATGGGATGTGATTGAGAGTGGAAACTATCAACCTACAAAGATTGTAGATTCTCAGAAAATTCCCAAGACGCCAGCGGAATAGGATGAGAATGACAAGAAACTTATCACTCTCAACAGCAAGGCAATTTTGATGATACAAAGTGCTTTGAGTCAAAGTGAATACTTCAGAATTTGCATACTTCCAACAACAAAGGAAATGTGGGAAGCTCTGGAAATAGCTCATGAAGGAACTTCCGGAATAAAGGAGAATCGGATCAACACCTTGCTCACTGAATTCGATCTACTTCGAATGAAATCAGGTGAGTCAATATCTGAATTCGAACTTAGATATACTCATCTTGTTAATCAACTTGCAGTACTTGGGAAAGTCTATGATCAACATACCCAAGTACGAAAGATTTTGAATATTCTTTCTAAGAGTGGGAGGCCAAAGTCACTGCGATAAAAGAAGCAAAAGGAGAATCAATGAGATCAGTTGCTTCTCTATTTGGAAGTCCTTCTGAATATGAAAGTAAACTAAAGTTCAAACGGGAACTAGATGACATCGGTGACAAGAAGAAGAGAGGCCTAGCACTAAAAGCAAAAGAAGAAAATCAAGATGAGGATGAGGAGTTTGACGATGATGAAATGGGCCTAATCATAAAACGATTTAGAAATTTTTACAAGAAAGGTCAAGGATTCAAACACTTTCAGAAAGGAGGAACTAGCAGCAAAGATCATATCAACTGCTACGAATGTGGAAAACTAGGACATATCAAATCAGAATGTCCAGAGCTGAACCAAAAGAGAAAAGAAAAGAGAAAAGGCAAATTCTTCAACAAAAAGAAGGCCTTTGTATCTGCTATATGGGGTGATAGTTCCTCTGACGAAGAAAGTAATGAAGAAGAAGTAGCTAATATATGTTTTGTTGCTCAAGAAGAAACAGAAGAAGAGGTAAATGATTTTGATCTTACTTATAATGAATTACTTTCTGAATACAATGCCTTACATTCTGAATTCATCAAAGTAGTTAAAGAATTAGTTGTTTTCAAAAAGAAAAAAAATTTCTTGAAATTGAACTTAAAGAAAGTTCAGAAAAGGATTGTGAAAATTGTTCTTCTTTGAAAAAGAAAAACACTGATCTCACAAAAACTCTTGAAAAATTTACTAAAGGAAGTGAGATGCTAAGTGTGATTTTAAAAGCTCAATGATTTGTAAATGACCGATCTGGTATTGGATATGATCCAAAATCAGATAGAAGGAAAGGTAGAAAGAAAGCAGGAGGTAAGTCATATTTGAATTATTTCCAGCATTCTATGCATACATCAAATCCTTTTGCATTTTGTAGTTACTGTAATAGAAAAGGTCATTATACCTCTTCATGCATTCATAAGAAGAAAGGAACGATAGGAACCTACAAATGGGTACCTAAAGGATCATATGTTTCAAAAATTTATTGTACTGACCCAAAAGGACCCAAAAAGAAGTGGGTACCTAAGACTTAATCGTATTTAATTGCATATATGTCTCAAAGCATCCAAAAACAACAAGTGGTACATAGACAGTGGATGCTCTAGACATATGACCGGTGATTTCGAAAGTTTTACCAAATTGCGACCTAAAGAAGGTGGAAAGGTAAAATTTAGAGGAAATCAAACTGGAAGGATAGTAGGAATAGGTGAAATCAAAAATGACAAAGGCATACAAGTCAAAGACGTATACTATGTCGAAGGATTGTGCCATAACTTGCTGAGTGTGAGTCAAAGTGCAGACAAAAACAACTGGGTAATATTTGACTTAGAGGAATGCCTAGTTGTCAACAAGAAAGACTTACTACTTGATAAGAAGAATATCAAGGCTAAGCTCAGAGAAAAAAGGGAAGGTAACTGCTATACTCTAGATATTAGTAGAAATGAATCTAAAAATTGTTTTCTGAGTAATACCGATAAAAGTTGGCTATGGCATAAGAGATTGGCTCATGACAACATGCATCAACTAGGCAAACTACTCAAAAAGGATTTAGTTCTTGAATTACCTAAAGTAAATTTCAAGAACGATTTGATTTGTGACACATGTCAAAAGGGTAAACAAACTAAATCATCTTTCAAATTGAAAAATGAGATTTCAACAAATAGACCACTATAATTATTGCATATGGATTTAGTTGGCCCAGCAAGAGTAAAGAGTCTTGGTGGCAACTTATATTCATTGGTCATTGTTGATGACTTCTCCAGATTTACATGGGTTATTTTTCTATCATCAAAGGATAAAACCTTTGAAGAATTTATTGTTTTTGCTAAGAAAGTGCAAAATGAGAAAGGTATGTCCATTTCAGGTATTAGGACAGATCATGGTGGAGAATTTGAAAATCAAGCGTTTGAAGAATATTGTGAAACTAATGGCATTGATAACAATTTCTCTGCTCCAAGGACACCTCAAAAAAATGGAGTCATGGAGCGTAAGAATAGAGTGCTCACTGAAATGGCTAGAGCAATGTTAAATGAAAAGAACGTGTCTCAAGTTTTCTGGGCTGATGGTATGAGCACAACATACTATATTTCAAATAGAGCCTATATTAGAACAAAACTTGGAAAGACACCATACGAGCTGTACAAAGGAAGGAAGCCAAACATTGCTCATCTACACATCTTCGGTTGTAAGTGTTTCATTCATAATAATGGTAATGATAACTTAGGAAAATTTGATTCTAAAATTGATGAAGGAATTTTCCTAGGATATTCTAACTGGAGTAAAGCATATAGAGTTTCCAATAAAAGAACATGTGTTGTTGAAGAATCAATTCATATTGTATTTGATGAATTTGAATCCTCTGACAAAACCATTGATAAAGAGTAGGAAGTTGTTTTAAATCAAGAAAATGGTCAATCTATTTCTAAATCTCTTATTCTAGAAGTTGATGAAACCAAGGAAGAAGAGCAGTCACTAGGACAACCTAGAGCCTGAAAATACAATAAAAGTCATCCCTTAGATCAAGTCATAGGAGATGTGAATGAAGGGATCAAAACTAGAAATATAATCTTTAATGAAGTTACTTTTTCTGCACTCATTTATGAGATTGAACCTTTTAACATTGATGAAGCCCTATCAGACAATGATTAGGTTATAGCAATGCAAGAAGAACTAAATCAATTTGAAAGAAATCAAGTTTGGGATTTGGTACCCCGACCCAAGGATCATCCGATTATTGGCACTAAATGGGTATTCAAGAACAAACTCGATGAATCCGCAATTATTGTCAGAAACAAGGCAAGATTGGTGGCCAAAGGCTATAATCAGGAAGAAGGAATTGATTATGAGGAAACGTATGCTCCAGTGGCTAGATTGGAAGCTATAGAAGTACTCTTAGCCTTTGCATGCATCAAAGGATTTAAACTCTATCAAATGGATGTGAAGAGTGCATTCATAAATGGCTATATCATGGAAGAAGTGTATGTAGATCAACCTCCTAGTTTTGAAGATATAACCAAACCGGACCATGTTTTTAAACTTAGAAAAGCTTTATATGGTTTAAAACAAGCTCCTAGAGCATGGTATTAAAGGCTCAGTAAATTTCTCATTGATCAAGGTTTTGTACGAGGAAAAGTTGATACAACACTTTTTACAAAACGAAAACATGATGATATTTTAATTGTTCACATATATATTGATGACATTGTTTTCGGTGCTACTAATGAATCTCTGTGTAAGGAATTTTCTGAGATAATGCAGGGAGAGTTTGAGATGTCAATTATGGGAGAATTGAATTTCTTTCTCGGTTTACAAATCAAACAAAGAAATAATGGAATCTTCATATCTCAAACAAAGTACTTGAAAGAGCTTTTGAAGAAGTATGGAATGGATGAAGCAAATGGAACGGACACACCTATGAGTTCAACTACGTTGCTTGATACTGATGTCAAAGGGAAAGACTACAACATCACAAAATATAGAGGAATGATTGGTTCATCACTCTATCTCATAGCAAGCAGACCAGACATCCAATTCAGTGTTGGCATATGTTCAAGATATCAATCAGCACCAAAGGAATCACATGCCGAAACTGTCAAACGAATCTTTAGATACCTTGCTGACACACCATAATTGGGTCTGTGGTATCCTAAAGGAAGAAGTGAATATCTTATTGCATATTCAAATTCTGATCATGGAGGATACAAGATAGGCAGAAAAAGCACCAGCGGACAAGGTCAATTTCTTGGAGGATCTCTTGTATCATGGTTCAGCAAGAAACAAAATACAGTGTCTCTTTCGTCAACGGAAGCCGAATATGTTGCACTCTCAAGTTGTTGTGCACAAGTGATATGGCTAAAACAACAACTACAAGATCTTGGTATTTATCTTAAAGAAATACCAATCTATTGTGACAATACTAGTACGATAAGCTTGACAAAGAATCTAGTTCAACATTCAAGAACTAATCATATCGATGTCAGACACCACTTCATCAGAGATCATGTCCAAAAGAAAGATGTGAAAGTGATATTCATTCCTACTCATCTTCAACTGGTTGATCTCTTGCAAAAGATCAATTTCTATACATTAGAAGAGAATTGGGAATGGTAAATCCCAATGAATTGTAAGTTATTTCGGTTTTTCATAATGTTAGATAATGTTATTTGATAATGTTTTGATGATTACTAACTTAAGCATCAGAGTATGTAGAAACTTGTTTTGCAGGAATATTGAAACTCTATTTTTAAGAAATAAAATAGAGGTTATCAGAGGACACCATCACTGGAGTGCCAACTTCAAGTAATGTCTGACAGTGCAACATTACCCGAGGGACAACTTGAAGTAAATGGGCACATTACTCGAGTGGGCACTTGAGTAATGGACTTCAAAAACTGGCAGTAAAGTCTCAAGTCACATGGAATTTAAATCAAATGGCTCATTTGGTGGGAAATGAACAGTCAAGAGGAGAAAAGATAGATTACCCGAGGGAAGCCTTGAGTAAAGTTGAAATTTACTCGAGTAAGGCCTCGAGTGACTGCAGGTCCATATCACAAATTTGATGAGAATCAACTCAAATCTGTTCTAAAATGGCTATTAAATGATTGAGGGAACATACATGAATAATTACAATATTATTCATGCCAGGTACACAATTTAAATGAATTATTTTAGAATTTTCTATATGATCACTCGAGTAGGGACTCGAGTAAACTTGATAATCACTCGAGTAGGGCCTCGAGTAACGTTGGGTTCTAGGTCTTTAACAGTCGCAAACTCGGTCATTTACACAAAATCTCCTAGAGTGAATCACCCAGTCCTCTCACAAAAAGTTTTCACAATCTCTTCCTTGCTTGATTTCTATCAAAACCCATCCAATTTCAGCCTAAAAACTTCCTATTTTGCTCAGAATCTCTCTGCCCTAACTCATGACTTCTCACTCTGATTTTCTGAGATTTATATTTTCTCTAAATCAAGATGGTTAGAACCAAGAATCTTACTCCTACAGACTCTTCTGAATCTCGACAACCCTCTGACCCTCTTTCTTCTCCTCCTAGAAAGAGACGAAAGCCCACTCCAAGATCAAAAGCCAAAATCCAACCGAAACCTCAACCTAAACCAAAGGAGAGAAGTGTTGTGATCAAAGAGCCAATGGTCAAAGGGCTCAATCAAAGAAAAGAGCCTCAACTGGGAGAGGAAAAAGCACTAAGTCTCCTCCTTTACCTTCTGATTCTTCCATTCCCTCTTTTACTCAGAAACCCTCCAAAAAGCTAAAGTATGATGTGAATGTTGCCAAAGCTATGGCTGGAATCCTTGAACAATTAGAGAAGGGCCAATCCTCTAAAAAGCCAGAATTTCCAGAAGAAGAAATCACTAAACCTCTAAAAGGGTTCAATGTCAACAAATTGGAGGAATCTCATAAGTACTTGACACAGTTCTTAAGAAGGAAAGTCTGCAAAACTCACAGTATGGATCTCAAGATTCTTCAGGAGGTTTTGAAGTATGACCTAAGTCCCTTCCTTGAACCTTTTATGCCTTGGCTGTCAATTAAACTTCCTTTTTGCACTAAAATAGTCACTCATTTTTACTGCAACCTAGAAATCCTAGATGAACCTAATAGGACTTCTGTAGAGGAAGAAATGACCACAACAGTTAGAGGCCAGAAAATCCTTATCTCACCCTCTAGGATCAATATTTGGTTAGGAATAGAAAACCCCCTGATGACATCTATTCCAAGCTTGAACCTAACCAAATTTTCATTGTCCTTAGACCTGGTGAGCTAGTAGGTCCTCTTAAATTTAATCCAAGTGACATGTGTGACCATCACAGGGTTCTTTGGTATATTTACTCTAGATCCCTTATGAACAAAGCCAATAACTACACCCATTTCTCTGACCGAGACTATAGGTGGTTTGCTTCTCTACTCCTGAAAGAACAAAAGGACTTGGGAGAATACATCTTCTCTGAGATGCAGAGGTACAAAATAGAAAGGAAAGCAACTACTCCTATGCTATATCCTCAAATCATTTCTCTTATTCTGAAGAAAAACAAGATATGGTATTTGGAGAATAAGGAGCCCATTGAGAGGATCACTCCAATTGGAAGAAACTAGATTGGGAAGCTTAATGTTGAGATTCCTCTCAAGGGTCCTCTGGAGTCAGGCCCCAAGAAGAAGAAAAAGAAGACTGAGACTGAAACAAGTAAAATGGATGACACACAGTCTTCTACTTCAGCTGGTACTACATCCTCACCCTCATTCCTCAATGCCACACTTCAACATTTCATGGAGAATATGCTAAAGGGATTTCATATCGACATTGCAAATACCAATACCGAGTTGATCACTCACATGAATGACAAGATAGCTGAATTGGTTGAGAGGATAGACAAGAGGCACGAGGAGATATTAGCAGAACAACGTGCCCAGGGTGAGACTCTGAGGTTGATTCCGACTAGATTGGTCTCTATGGGTCCTGGACCTTCTGCTGGTCCATCATCTATTCCTGAGGCATTCTCACCTCCTGTCATAGCATCATCATATTGAGGTTAAGCCAACTGTCCCTGAGGTCTCCTTTCCTAAACTTCCAAAGTTTAGCCCCTTTGAACCTAGACCCTCTACACTTAAAATCCCAATTATTCTTCCTAGACATATTCTATGCTCAGTGGATGATCCTGAAACCAATGAGACTATCCATATCACCATTGAGGATTCACCACCCAGAGTTCAGCTTGAACCCACACCTACACCTATTCCTTCCCCTACTCATACAGAGGAGATCTCTCCCTCATCCTCTAGTCATCATTCTGCAGGTGCCATAGAAGAGGTTGAAACCACCTCTGTTGTTGTACATCAGTCACCTCCAGTTCCTCCAAGAGATGGCATTTATATCCCTCCACTCAACCTTCCTGAACCAGAATCTTCCAGCTCCTCTTTTGATTCTTCTAGTTCAGATGGCTCCTTGGTCCTTCCTGTCAAGCCTATATCTGCAGTCAAGCCTTCTAGTTCTCCACTTGATTGATGAAGACAAAAAGGGGGAGAAGAGCTTGAGTGATTTTGTGGGTGACTGAGCTTCTTTTATTTCGGGTATATGGGTGTACATGGGATTTAGGGAGCTTTTCATATTTGTAATTCAGTAATGCAATTCTAATTAATGTAATTTTAGTTCAATTTCAATTCAAGTGCATTTAAGTTTTTAAGTTATATTACATTGTGGGACTAATGAGTTTATTATGTATGCAATGTGAATATGTTATGTTTTCAAAACTTTCCAAAACACTTTGGATTGACACTTAACAAGTTATTTCAAAAAAGATATCACAGTTACAATTGATTTCAAGAAGTTTTTATTTGAGAACTCAATTTCAAAAACTTTGTTCAAAATCACCAAGTTTTGTCATCATCAAAAAGGGGGAGAATGTTATATCTCACATGTTTTGATGATAACAAAGAATGGATGTGAAAAAGTTTTGATAAACAAACAAGTTTGAACAAAGTAATAACAAAGCAAATCATCACTTGAAGTAAGAGTTGGAGTAATGAAGAAAGGCCAAGAGAGAAAGCTAAGAAACTTCATTACTAGCAGAATTTCTAAAAGGCTACTCAAGTAAGAACTCGAGTAATGAGAGAGAAACTTGAAGTAACCAGAGCATAGAACCTCAAGAAACTCATGGCCAGATACATCACTCGAGGAACGACTAGAGTAATATGAAGTGAAAAGAAGAGTTACTCGAGTCAACACTCAAGTAACCTGCCACAAGGAAATGAGTTGCTCTCGGCCATGTAATCCTGCCAACGTTACTCGAGTAAGTACTCGAGTAATTAGGGAAATCACTTCTAGTTGCTCTCGGCCTGCCAACGTTACTCGAGTCCCCTGCTTCAAGAAATATGTTGCTCTCGGCATTCCAATCCTACCAATATTACTCGAGGAGCAACTCGAGGAAATCATTATGGTAAGCAAAACTTGAAGGTAACACTCGATTAATCTGAAATGTTATTATCACACTTCACTCGAGGAACCACTCAAGTATGCTGGTATTAAATTGTTCTATGTCAAAAACTTGAACGAGATTACTCGAGTCAGTAATCGAGTAATCTATAGAGTTATTTACAATGTACTTCAAGTATCCACTCGAGTAAGCTATGCAGAAAATAGAAGTTCACTCGAGGCAGTACTCAGGTAAACAGGAAAGCAAAACTTGAAGTGCTCTCAGCCTGAAATCTTGCCAACATTATTGGAGTGAAGCATTGAGTAACCTGTGAAGAAAATTGTAGTATACTCGAGTAAGTATTCAAGTAAACAGGTATTTCCAAGGTTTTTAAATTTGTTTACTCCATGCACTACCCGAGTAATGTAATGTTCATTTATTGACTTGCTCTCTATCAATATTTTCACAAAGATACACGAGTAACTACTGGAGTAAACTTAATGAATACTCGATGAACCACTCGAGTATCCAAGTCCAGAAATTCAGAAATCATTCCAACATTCATTGATTTGTTTCCTATATGATTAAAATTTCATTGTATTAGTATTCTTAGCATATTCGCAGATAAAAAATGAAGAGATCTTACCAAATAAGGAAAGTCAAATGCAACGTTCAAACGCTACCTACCGCCACCTACTGCAAACGGATATTTTTCAAAAATTGGAAAAGTCAACAGTGGCTGCGCACACTCTAACGGGCGAGAAGAAAATGTTCCAACAGTGATTATCAACACATCTATATATATGGGAACATCCAAACAGAGATAACAACAAGAACACACGAACGCATTATCAAGTTCACGCTCAATACTATGTTTTTACGCATACTTGTAATTATGTACTTTAGTGATTCTTATCCACTCTGTAAGAGAGATATTTCATTCAAACTCAATATTTGTTATTGAGGTAACTTAAGGTTGTGGAACCTTGAGTTGGGATTGGATTACAACTTGTAAGGGGGAGCGAGTGTCCTGGTGGAGAAACTTGCTCTTACCAAGGTACCAAGAACCCACTGAATCTTGGAGATTATTGTGAAACACTCAGAGATGCTATGAGGACTGGACGTAGGTCAAAGTGGTTGTGGCCGAACCAGTATAACTCCTATTGTACACTTCGGTGATATTTCTCCTTACTCTTTACTGCTTTATATTCACTGTCAAGTTTTATATTTTCAACGAAATTTTTAGTATCACCCAATTCACCCCCTCTTGGGTGAAATGCTTGCTCTAATAATTTGCAACTTATCTCCTATGTTATGCATGAAACGAAAGTACATCATGTTATCTATGTTGATTTCGGGACCAAAACAACCTGGAAATGACATAGATGTTTACTTGGAACCCTTGATCGAAGACTTGAAAGAGTTGTGGGACGAAGGTGTTGATGTTTTTTACACGAACAAGAAGGAGGTTTTTAAAATGCAAGGCATAAGCTTTTGTACTATAAATGACTTCCTTGCATATGGAAACTTGTCAGGCTATAGTGTTAAAGGCCATAAAGCATGTCTGATCTGTGAAGAAGGAACATGGTACCATCAACTTCAACATGGAAGAAAGATAGTTTATCTTGGCCATAAGAGATTTCTTAAAAGAGGCCACATGTATCGCAGATTTAAGAAAACTTTTTTGGTAGACAAGAGTTTGAAGATGCTCCGAAGGCATTGACTGGGGAGCAAGTTTATGAAAAGGTGAAAAATATAAATGTTATCTTTGGTAAGACTATAAAAAATAGTAATGAGAAAAGTAAATGAAATAATAGGTCTGTCTTCTTCAATATTCCATATTGGCCAAAGCTTGATGTGAGACACTGTATTGATTTCATGCATGTGGAGAAAAACATTTGTGATAGTATTGTTGGGACACTGCTTAACATACATGGTAGTTCTAAGGATGGCGTGAAGGCAAGATTAGATTTGCAAGAAATGGGGATACGATAAGACTTGCATCCAAAGCCATATGGTAAGATAACTTTTTGTCCTCCAGTTGCTCATACTTTGTCTAAGGATGATAAAAGAAGCTTTTGTCAGTGTTTACATGGCATCAAAGTTCCTTCAGGGTATTTTTCAAATGTTAGGAAGCTTGTGACGATGAAAGACTTGAAATTAGTAGGGCTAAAGTCTTATGATTGTCATGTCTTAATGCAACAACTGCTCCCAGTAGCTATTCGAGGCATTACCGAATATAATCTTCAACATATTTTGACTAGACTTTGTTTCTTCTTCAATGCTATTTGTAGTAATGTTATAGAGACAGAAACATTGGATGAACTGGAAAATGAAGGATATCTGATCTTGTGCAGGTTGAGAAACATTTTCTTCATTCTTTTTTTGACATCATGGTACATCTAATTGTTCATCTAGTTAGGGAGATCAAGTTGTGTGGCCCTATCTTTTTACGATGGATGTACCCAATTGAAAGAACTATGAAAATCCTAAAAGGGTATGCGAAGAACCTTATTCGGCCTGAAGCATCTATTATTCAGAAATATGTTTCTGAAGAAGCCATAGAGTTTTGTCAAGATTACTTGTCAAATGTAGGACACATTGGACTTCTTGAACGTCATGACGAAGAAGGTGGTAGACGTAAGGCTTTAGTAAAGAGTATGGATCCTGATGAATTGCAACAAGTCCACTTGTACATCTTGAATAATGTTGATGAAGTTCAAGATTACATTAATACTCATAAAGAAATTGTATGAAAAGGATATAGTAGAATGACTGAACAAAGGTTAATTAGGGAGCATAACAAAACTTTTTCACATTGGTTCAAACAAAAGGTTGACGATGAATAATGTGTTTCTGATACAATTAAATGGTTAGCACGTGGTCCTGAGGCTAATATCATAAGTTGGACTTCATTTGTGATCAATGATTATACGTTTTACATGAAGTCCACATGAAGTCCCTTGATGATAGGAGCACCGTCCAGAATAGTGGGGTTATGTTAGTGGCTAAATCTATGCACTTCTCTAGTTCAAAAGATAAGAATCCTAGATTGGCATCAATACCTTATTATGGGGTGATTGAAGAGATTTGGGTGGTTGATTATGTTAAAGTCAAACTTCCCATTTTCAAATGCAAGTGGTTTGATGTCAACAATGGTGTGATGATTGATCAGTTGGGATTTACATTGCTTGATTTGAATAGTAGAAGTTTTAGAGATGAACCTCTTATTGTGGCATATCAAGCGAAACAAGTGTTCTATGTTACTAATCAGGAAAATAAAATGTGGTCTGTAGCTCTTTAAGGAAAAAGGGTCGTTGATATTAATCAGGAAATTCATTCAATGAATGATCTGCTTGAGACTCCTTCTTTTTCCAGGGGTTTACCAGAATTGAACGAAGAAGATGAAGCAGACAATGAACACGGCACAAGAAACGATCATCATGAAGGGATATGAGATGATATCCCTTTATTTATCTACATTGAAGGTTGGTTAGCTAAAATAATTATCATGAACTATATTTGAATTATGTATATTGTTATTGGTGTATATATATAACTACTTTTTTTGTTGTCGTTACAGGAAAATGAAGGATATGAGGTGTACGTCTTAGTGTAGATTCTCCGAAGCCAGGTCAGTTAGTGATCATCAGCCTGAGAAGAGTGTGTATAAAGTATTTTGGCCCTAATGAATAACAACATTTTCATTAATGTAATTTAATATTTGATGTATGTATGTAAGTGAAAAGAGAAGGAACTTGGGTCAAAACAGCATTATCATGGTTGTATGATTTCCTTGCATTATGATTCTGTCTATGATTGTGAGTTTATTATTCATGGTTGTTTTCCTTGCTTCTGTTTCGTCCAACACTGTTTACGCACAAGGGAGTTGAGTTTTAATATGTTCCAATAAGTTTTGAGTCTCTCACATGTCATTAAGATGTTAGTTATATAATCTATAAGAGAAGAAGATTTATTTGAATGTTGTTGAACTGGCTGCTGCCTGCTGAGTGAAATGTTTTAACAAGGAAAATGGTTTGTTGGGTATATCTTTTAAAAAAATTCAACTTTTAAGACCGGTTCTCTCCAAAATCGGTCTGAAAAGTACATTTAAAATCGGCTTTAGAGAAAACCGGTCTTAAAATTTCAACTTTTTAGACCGGTTTTTCAAAAAACCAATCTAAAATTTGAACCTTTTAGACCGGTTCCTCTGATAACCAGTCAAAAAAATTTACTTTTAGACTGGTTTTATAATAACTGGTTTTAAAACTTTTTTTTAAGACCGGTTCCATAACCGGTCTAAAAATTAGCAGACTTTTAAGACCGGCTGTATCAAGACCGGATCCAGAACCGATTTAAAATGTCCTTTTTAACCGGTCTGAAAAGTGATTTTTTCTAGTAGTGAAGGGTTTTATAGCTCCAACTCTTGGGTTTTTCTTGTTCTTCTCTCCTTTTTCTCTTTTTTGCTGATATGAATTATGATTTTGTGCTGAGATTTTGGCATGTACAGACCATGAGTAGCTAGAACTATCAATTAATATTACTTTTACCTATTGTAAGGATTGAAACTACTAGATTATCTTACTTTTGTTAGTTAATGAGTATATATATGTTGATTTTTCTTTGAGTTTAATACTATCTTAATTATACTTCATCACCACATGATTAGAGTAGTTCAATTTGAAGATGCTTGAGAGAAGGATTAGAATAGAGATATATCTAACAACCTAACATAGTCTATTGAACAATTATTTTAAAAAGATTGTTTTCATTAATTATAAACAAGCGATTAAATATTTTTAATGAAGATTACAAGTCAATCTTGACTTGAAAGAGTTTGGTTGATGATTTTAGGATCTTTGATTAGCATATAAACTCATTTAACTAGCAGAAGTGATTTAATTGTATAGTTTCATGAAATACAATAGGAAAGTAGTAATCCTAAGCTAATACCTCTTGAAATTAGACCCAATTTCCCAACTTCCATTGTGTTTGCTTTATTTTTTTTATCAAAAGTCTTTATATAAGTTGATCAAATTCAAATGAATCCATTCAACCTAATTAAGAACATATTTACATTAGTTAATGCGATTTTCTCATAGTCCTCGTGGAACGATACATTTTTCTCACTAAATTAGTACTTGCGACCTGTGCGCTTGTGATGAGCTAACACTACAAAAAAAACACTGATTTTTTATGGAATTTCCGATGAACCACATTTCCAACGAAATCCATTTCGTTGCTAATAGTTGCGTTTCAAACAAATTTGTGACGAACTTTCAATTCCATCGGAAATTTCCAACAGTCATAGCGCCATGTGTCCCTCTCCCCTGGTTGCCACGTGTCTACACCTCATAATTCCTCCAAGTGCCTCTCCTCCTGTTTGAACCTGCGACCTCAGGCTACCGATGCCTTCGTACACGAGTCTTTGCCAGTTGCACCGAAATGAACCTGTGTCATATTATTACATAATATTATATATATAATATTATCATATATATATATATAAACATACATACATATAATTAATTATTAATTAAATATAATATTATTAAAAATAATGAAAAATGTAATAAAAACGTAATGAAATATTTATATATTTAAATTAAGTAATTTTTTAATTAAAATTACTTAATAAATAATAATTTAATATTATAAAATTACTTTTAATATAAAATTATAAATATAATATTAATAAAATATATATTAATAAATAATAATATAATTTTAATAATTAAGGTTAAATAGAATTATTTAATAATTAATATTTTAATTTTTCTGACGAAATTTCCGACAGAAGTGTCTGTGGAAAATTGCAACGGAAATTTCCGTCGGAAAAATTTCCGACAGAAATTTCTGACTGAAATTTCGTTGGAATTTGCCACGGAAAAAATTCTGTCGGCAAATTTCCAAAGACAAATTTGGACTGAAATTTCTGTCTGAAATTCCGTGGGAAAAATTTCTGACTAAGATTTCCGTCGAAATTTGCCACGGAAAAAATTTTGTAAGAAATTCCGTAGCTAAATTTGCCACCAAAAATTCCATTAGAAAAATTTCTGACAGAAATTCCATAGGAATTTGCTACGGAAAAGTTTCCGTCGGAAATCAGGTGTTTTTTTGTAGTGTAAACAGCAAACCAGTACACTCAATGGCCTTCTTTAAACATATCCAAACCACCGCAAATGATTTTCTACCATTTTTTTAATAGAGGCCACTCCAACTCGTTCACATATATGATCATTACGAGTATTATCTTTCTTTATATATCCATACATTCATCTCTAATTCCTCATCTTAACCACCCCCATTTATCTTCACGTTATCCCTTTAAAGCCTAACATTCAGTACCATAAAATATTGTTGGTCTTATAGTCGTGTGATAAAACTTCACTTTTATCTTATTATATACTTTCTGATCACAAATAACTCCTGTAGCTTTTCCCATTTATATCATACTTGAATTCTATTATTAACATCTCCATCAATTTCATCATCTTGTTGTATTACTGATCCCAAATATCTAAATCATGTCACTTGCGAAATGACTTGCCTCCCAGACTTAACTTCCACTTTATTTCTAACTTGCCTCATATCAAAATTATAATGCATATATTTAGTTTGTTCCTTCTCAGACAAAATCCCTTCAACTTCGGGGCCCTTTTCTATATCTCAAGTTTAGAATTAATTTGCTCCCTGAATTTAGCTAACAAAATTATATCATATGCAAAAGCAAGCATTTAGGGATCTTCTCTTTGATTGGCTCAGTTAAAACATCTACCACAAGGTTAAACTAATAATGGTGCAAAGTTGATCCCTAATGTAAGCTAATCCTTATAAGAAAGTACTTTATCTCACCTCCAAACATTCTAATACTAGCTAGTTGTTTCCCTTCATATGTGTTTAGAATGACTTTGATATATGCAAATTACACCCGCTTCTTTTCCAAGGTTTTCCTAAGTACGTATTTCCTTTAGCATATAGTCATACACTTTTTCCAAATTAATGAAGAAAACCATATGCAAATCCATTTCTTTATTCCGATACTTTCCCATTAGCACCCTTAAGAAACAAATCACTTTTGTTGTGGACCTTCTTGTCATGAATCCAAATTGGTTCTTAGAAATACTAGTCTCCAACCTCAACCTGTGTTCAATCACCTTTTCCTATAATTTCATTGTGTGACTTATAAGCTTAATTCCTCTATAGTTCGCATAATTATAAATATCACCTTTGTTTTTATAGATAGGGATCAAAGTACTTTAGACGTAAATACTCTCTTGGTCATTAATATAAGTTATATTTACCTAGTTTGATTAGATTAAGAATATTAGTTAAGTTAGTTAATATGATATGCATTTTCTAAAACACCACAGTCATCTTCCTTAATTATCTCATTTCTCCTCCTCCTTGATTATTATTGAAGGTGGAGTAAATTAGGTGTAATAACCTAGCTATTTAGGAATTAAAAAAAAGATTAAATAAGAGAATTATGCCATTAATATAAAAAATATCAGTTTAATGTGAGTTCTTGGAATGAAATCTTTGCTGTCTTAAAAGAGGATTTCATTTTGTTTTACAATTAAGGAAATTATCATAATGCCTTTTGAAAAGATAATAATGATAAATGAATATAATATAATAAAATATTAGATATACCCTTTAATTTTTTTTCCCTCTTTGACTACTTCCTTCTTCTCCTTCGGATGCATGACGCAAAGAACCATCAGCTTTATCTTTTGCTTAAAGATAAAACTTGAATAGGTATTTTGCTGAAACTTTTGCGGGTGCAAGTTTAGATCATCAGTTCTGAATATTATAACTTAAATGTTGTTAAGAAATTTAATTTAGAGGACTTTGTGATCATGTGGTTGTTTGAAGTTTTTTGGTTTGTAATATGAGGTAATAGTAATTGTTTAATGACTTGTTCTCTTACATGCAGTCACAAGGTGTTTGGGAAATATATAGAAGAGGAATTTCGTAAGATTAATATTCTTCAATCTCTATGTGAAAACTTAAAATCTATAGAACTTGTTTGGATGTTTATATTGTGGTGGTAAAGCTTGGGCCATTAAATGGAATCTTGAAGCATGCATATAAAAAAAAGGAAGAGATATTTTTTTTTTCATGCTTGACTTGAATCTATATTTTTCTTAATTTACATTAAACTAGAATGGTGGATGAGTTTATTGCGTCATCAAAAAAAAAAAGTGTCCTTAAATGATTTAAGGATATTTGGAAAATAAAAAAAATTTGCTTAAAGGTGTCACGATTAAAGAACAAGCAAGGCTTAGAAAAGTTTTAAATGTAAAGCTTCATGTGACTTAGTGATTGTTAGGAAGTCCAGTAGTCAATAAGATTGTTGGTTTATTTTGTCTAGGTAATAAATTGGCTTAGGGATATTTTCGAGAATGGAGCAAAACTATAGGAATGCTTGGAAACACAACAAGTGAGTGAATAGTATCCCATTGATATCTTACTACTTGTTATATTTTCATTAAATTATCGATGTTTAAGTATTATTTTATGAAAACAGGTTCATTGGAATCATACATTGTTTATTCGTATATGAGTGATTAGATGAAATGGAGATTTCATTATAGTTACTTACTTAATTGTTCCATATCATTTTATTCACTACAAATCTTGATGCACGAGAATTTTAAGGATTTAATTGGAATGATTATTGTGAATCTCATGCTGGGGTCCTTGGTGATGGAACATTCGTTACGTGATTTCAGGAATGAAGATCTTTTTATATATTGTATATGAAGGTAAATTGGTTCCATGCATAATTGGAAATGTTTTCAAGAGGATTGAATACAGAATGCTGCTTGTTAATGGCAGTCCTGTTAACCTTTGGTACGCTATGGTTAACCTTGAGCTTGTTTGACATTTGTGGCATAGTACTCACGTTTGATATTGATGGGATTCGTTTTCACGCTTGTTATTCATAGGCTTTGTAACTGAGTTTGTTTCGTGGCTTCGAGCTGTACTTGGTTACTTAGCCTCATAAATTATGTGTTCACATTTGTTTTTGTGGTCTCCAGCCGCGCTTGGTTATTTACCCTCATGAACTGTATGTCCATGCTTATTATCCATTCTGTTGAAGTCTTAGAAAAAGATAGAATTTGAGACTTATTATTTTCAAACTGATTTTGTAAAAACAAATGGTTATACTGCATATTTGGTATTATTCCTTTAATGATCTTCTATACAGTTTCAATTATACTTATTAGTAATCTTTTATATAAATTCGTTTATGGTTATGAATTCGTACTTAGAAGTTGGAATGAACTGTTATCTCTTTGTTATATAGACTATCATTCAATCAATTTATTTCGTTTAGCATTATATTTATTTTTATTAATGGGACGTTATTCACCTGAAATTATTTTGGTCTTAAATAGCGTAGTTGAACATGTACTTCTGCTCATCGTTGAGGGGATTTGTGCTGAAATGGAGTTAAAACATGGTTCTGAACAATATACTCAATGTAAAATTTAAACTTATATATTACATTTTGTAAATTATGTTCTAAGAACTCCACGTAAATTATAATTAAAGTCCTTGCCTTTATTGTATGTTATATACCTGTGTGCGTGTCCGGATGTGTAGGAAGCGAAGCTCCTTCTGTTGAACCCTAAATAAGTGTTGTTGTAATGTGATTGTAGAATTTTTAGGGGTCCCGTATACAGTGGATACTTCTAAAGTTTCTACAAGAAGCTTATTATTGTTGTTCAAGAAAATAAAATTAAGAAGTGTATATTCAGCAATATATATGTATATAATTTTATATTTTATTGGCTTGTATGATGAGTTTTCTCACATTCTGTGCCCGTCACTCCATAATTTTTGGGGTGTGACATTAGGAAAATATTGAAAAATATAAAAAACGTCTTATCTGTAGAACTAAGATCAATTCCCTAAATATATCCTATATTAAAAACTAGATGGAGTATTTGGCAATGCATGTGTATGAACATGAATGTGAATTTCAAACTATAATCATCTCAGACAAGTCATAGCCAAATGGCTATAATCATAAAGATTTATGAGCCTTCCACTAATAAAACTCTCCAAGAGTGGATATACAACAAACAAAACCATTATCAACAGAGAGTTCGGAATCATTAAACACGGACAAAATTTGAGATGTAGAAAAGAGAAATTGGCTGACCTTTAAGGCTCAATCGTATACTACCACTGGTCCTTAATATAAGAGCGAAATGGAGGTCAGATTTAGTTCTAAATTTAAGAACTTGTTCCACTTTGTCTTCTGAATTTACAATTTTCCCCCCAAAGTATCCCTAATAATTGCACACATAAAGAGAGTTTCCATCTAAGAGTAATTATGATACAAATACTTAACATAACTAATTTCCTTAATCTATCCAAATTAGTTGTCTAACTTTTATTTCAAGGACAGGAGGTAGTATAATGATTTTCTCGTTCTTGATGAGCCCCAATGCAGAGAGCTCTTTCTATTGACACAGGTGAAGAAGAACATCAGGTTCAGGATTAGCTGAACTAACCTGATTTAATAATCTGCCTAAATAATTCATGACATACTTTGAGAAATGAAGGATTTGAATATGTACATATTTACACAGCTTTATTACAAAATTAAACACTAAACACTCATTGATACAAGAACAAAATGTAGAAACCCAGAAAGCAGAAGTTTCATCAGACTCAAATAAAAACTCTCAGATGGCATTGTGACGGAGGTAAACCTTCAGGGCACTGTTAACCAAAAGCAGTTGTTGTGTAAGATGGCACCTGAAATTTGACATCCTTCAGAGACATTATCTGTAAAAATAATGGTCAATGAACAATTTTGTGTTGTATCAATGCAGCAAGAAGTTAGTCTTAAGGAAACAATGGGAAAAAAAATTTTGTGCTTCAATCCTGACATAATCAAATTTTAACTTAATTGAGACTGAGCTAATGGTTCACATGAGCATTACTAATTTTTTAAGATTGAAATGTGCTTGACATCAAGGGTTCAATTTCAATCCCTACCCATGCCCATTTCCCCACTTCCTGCTCCAAATGATTTGAGCCTCCTTTATAACAAAAATTTTAATTTAACCATTGCATTTCACACTTCTAACCTAAATTAGAAGATTCAATTCAATTCAAAATTAAACTCTTGAAATATGTTCCATTAGTTTTCTGCTGAAATTGCCAGGTGGCAAATCAAGTGGTAGGGCCTCATAAGACAGAACACAAGCTCTTCATTTGATTTATTCCAATCAATAGTCTTGCTCATCAAGGATAATATAACAAAAAAGTTTGCTGAAGTGATCATAAGACATAAAAACCAATGTTTTGGAAGATGTGAAACAGGAATGTTCTCTCTGTCAAAAAAAAAGGCAAGTCCAAAAAATTTAAAAGTATCATTCCTGCTAAACGTGAACGACAGAATGAAATTATGCATTCTCACTCATTCTCTTAAAGTGTAGATTCCAAAATCAATCATCAGCACAGATACAGTGTCGATGCCAGCATAACTTGAAATATTTGGGCTCCTGTTAGTGTTAGAACCTGGAAAATAGAAGTATAAATAGGGGAAGGGAAAGAGATAGAAGAGGAAAAATAGAGAAGAAGAGGAAATCTAGAACCAGAATTTGTAATTCTAGATGAATAGGGAGTTAGAAGAGAAGAGATGAGGGAAGAGAAGAAAGGGATAAGAGGAGAAAAGGCAAGAACCAGAATCTAAAGCTCTAGCTAGAGGAGGGGGAACAGTTTTAAGGAACAATATTCATTCATCCATATCTTTGATAGAGTACGTTTAATATTTATAGATGAATACAATAACTGCAAATAACTACTCTTTCCTAAAAACATAAAACTGACATTAACTAACATTATCTTGAAATAACCGACATAGGATACTGGTAAAACTGACATAAACTTAAAATAACTGACAAAAGACACTAACAGACATAAAACATAAAATATAATACTAATAAAGAGTGCTGGTTCCTATCAGTTAGGAGTGTGCCCATAAACAAGGTTGTTAAACCTTCGAAATACATAAAACACTAATGCACTAATGCAACCAAAAACAGAGTAATTTGAGAACAACACCTTATAGCATGTGATATAATAAACATTGATGTTCAATATATGCATCCAACAGAGACAGTAAGTTAAAGGAAGCTTCTGATGGGCATACCAATGTCATAACACATGTTCAGTGCATCGAAAGAAAAGAGGCTATAAAAATTAATTTAGCAAAAGAAGAAACTGAACATCCAACCCTATTATTTCTTAGCAGAAATGTAAAGGATCCACTTTGAGCACTGCAATATTATTTCTACCAAGAAGGCAGGGACCTCACCGAGGATTGTAAATGGCTACTAGCCCTACTAAGCAGGATTTTAATATGTGGGTTCTCAAACAGAAATATCAAAAATTACCTCACCAATTCTAAGGAAAATATAGTATGCCTATCCATGATGACAATTACTTGATTCCACTCACCCTTGAAAACTTCGTAGCAATATCATGTTAATGAACCATATGGTGAGAAATGTAGATAATAAAGTATAATATCATGTGTCTCAGAGGACTCATCCACGCGAGTATTGAAAAAGTGCAAATTTGAAAGAACTTGACACACATATTGATGGCCTAATGATTAATGATTAAGCAATTAATGGCCAACAAAAAATGATTAAGCAATTGGAAGCAGAATTCACCCTATACAACTAAATTTATTCTGTTGTTATCATTATCATCACCTATATATCCTTTGGATTATAAAGCAACTAACTTCATAATGCGGCTTCTTCATTCCAACATCTACTCGAGCCGTAAATTTTATTTTATTTTATTGTTAATCAACTCACTGAGTCACTGTCAACTCACTGGAGCACTATAACATGATTTCTGTAGAAAATCATGTTTCAAGACTATTAGACAAATCCATCCAATAGGCCCAACAATTGAATTGCTGCCAAACAAAAAATCTGCTAGATAATGGAAAACTCAATTCAAGTTCCATAACTCCAAATTCGAATCGATAAAAATCGGAAGCTATCAACTTTAAAATTCAAATCCAATCGAAGAAACGCAGGAAATCAAAGACCGCCTTCATGTAAACCCCAAAAGCACAATCAAACAAACAATCACAGAACCGAAATAAAACCTCCAAACCCCGAAATCACAAACATTAAACAAAGCACCAAACAGAGGAAACTCACCTCTTTTCATTACTAGCGAGGTTTGTCCGAATCAGATGAAGATGCCGGTGAAGATTCCTTGGCGCGGAAAGAGGGTAAGGGATTCCCGCCTTTGATGACCCATCCAAGGGCAAAGAAGGCAGCCCCAGCTAGAATTGCAGTGCCCCAAGCGTGAGAGTACCATCTACTGTATTGTTTGATGGCAAACTTCCATTGATCTCTGAGAGTAGCAGCGTCCGGATTCACAGCGTCAGGTGGGTTCGGATAATGAGCCTTGTGGCTGGAGAATTGATTTGAGCCGTGATTGTTAGAATGGCCTGTTCTGATTTCAGAGGGTAACCCACTTGAAGAAGACGACGAAGGAGGAGGAGCAGGGGAAGAGGAATGGCTTTTGGGGTCAGTGTCAGACATGGCAGTCGAGAATGGTGATCAAATCAAGTAAGAGCAGAGTCGAGGGCTTGAGTTTGAGAGTAGTCACCCAAGAAGGTCAGGCGAAAATGGAAATAATCTTCCTCCACCTGCCACACGTGTGGTCAAATTTTTATTTAATGCCATATCAGATAAATTTTAAAGGAAAAATCACAGCGAGGTCTAAGGGACTGTAAAAAATTATAAAAAAAAAAATCTTATAGTAAATTCTCCTATGATAAAAGTTCCTAAATATTTTATTGTGATTAATTTTGGATATAAAGTTATGGGATTGTTCTTACTAATTGAAGACACATGGTTGGGCTTTGACAACTTCGTCAATCATTTTGACAATTGCATTTTTCTACTTTGATAAATTCATTTTCTTATTTGGATGAGTTCTAAAATGGCAAGTTAATATGCAGTTGTCAAAAAAGGCTGATGAAGTTGTCAAATTGATGTATAAGCTTGTGAAAATATGCACATTAACTTGTCATTCTAAGACTTGTCCAAGTGGGAAAATGAACTTATCAAATTAGGTAGATACATTTGTCAAAATGGCTGATAAAGTTGTCAATTCCTGACTGTGTTTTCAATTAGAAAGGGTAATATGATAGATTCACATCCATGATTAATCCCAATGAAATCCCTTGGTACTTTAATGATATAGGAATTTTCTATGGGAGTTTTTTGTAATTTTTAATGATCCTTGGGACCTCACTATGATTTTCCCAATTTTAAAGGTTATGATTTTTTTAAAAAAAATATTCTGAAAAAAAAAATTAAAAAAATTATTATAGTATTAAATAAAAAATTTTAAAAATTCAAAGTTATTAAAATTTAACTTGAATAAATAAAAAGATTGAACTATAAAAAATTTATTTTATAAAAATTTTCCATTGTAAATTGTTTAGGTTCACTTTTAGATATATAAAATTAGGGAAAATCCAAGAAAAAGGCCTCCAAAATTTCAAAATCCTAAATAAGTGATTTTCCATTAAAATAAGTTGTGAATTTCTTATCTAAAGATAGTCAATCCCTTATCAATTGTAGGAAACAAACATCATTTGAGATTTTGAAATTTTAGTTTTTTTTGTTGGATTTGCCCTAAAAGTTATTACATTTTTTCAACAACGCTCCGTATCCTAGAGTAAATTTAGCATCCTTAAATATTTTTTTAGTAGCACCCGGTATCCTAAATAAATTTTTTGTGGAAATTTTCCTAAAGTTTTTTTTTTTGCATTAGCAACAAACATCTTAAACTAATTAGGATATTGAGTACTACTGGAAAAATGCTTTAGATTGCTAAATTTATATAAAAAAAATTTACTTTTATGATATTGGATGCTACTGAAAAAATAATTTAAGGTACTACATGCATCAAAAATTACTTTAAGATAGTGAGTGCTATGATAAAAAAAATGCTCCAAGGTGCCTTCCTCTCTTAGAGTTTCTCTTCCCTTTGCTAGAGTTTTTCATATGCCATCAAGCTGCATTCCCCCATCTAGAGGTGGTAAAATAGGTTGGGCCTGCCAACCCGTCAAAAATGGCAGGCTCGGGCTGGCATTTCTTGGTGGGCTAGCCCACTTTTTTTTTATAGTTTTTTTAATAAAATAAATTTGAATACCCTGTTGCCTTTCTTTTGATGTTGTGCTTAATTAATTCCTTATACTTTTTATTTGACACTTTTATTTTCATATTATATTTATTTATTCTATTATTATTAAATTTAAAAGACATGTGTTTATATGTTTTTGTTATGTGAGTATATGAAAAAAAAAAAGGAAAGTAAGAATGAAATTGGCTTCCTAACACAAATATATAAAAGAAAAGAAGTGTGATGTGAGTGGGTGAAAGAAAAAGAAGGTGAGAATAAAAAAAAGAGTGAAAATGTAAAAAAAAAATAGAGGCGGGCTCGGGCTGGTGTCGGGCCTACAGCCCGCGACGGTTGCAGGTTGGCCTGTTTTACTGGTAATACCCCCATTCTTGGGTGGCCATTTCTCCATGTCTGTTTGAGGTTTCTAGTAATATCCCTTTGTGGTAGCCTTCGATTGCAATGGGTGTAAGGATGTTCTTCGATGGAGGCAAGCAGTAAGACTATAACATCCTAAATTTTAATCACTAAAATTCCTTGCACCTTTATGGCATCAAATGGGAAATAGATGGTGAATTAAAAAGCACATGAAATGGCAAAACAATGCAATTGGTGGTCACACACAACATGATTAAGCATGAGATACAAGAGTGCAACTTTGTTCCCTTAAAGGCATAATCTTGTAGCCCAAATTGGATAATGGAAAAACACAATATTTGGCCCAATCAAATATCAAAATATCAGCCAAAATGGGAGGAAGAAAGCAACACAAAAGTTGGCCCAATTTAATATAAAAATATATGGGCAAAATGGTCATTTGACCAATAAATCAAAAAACACATTATTTCTCCAAATCAAGAAGATATTTTTGGCTAACATAGAATAAAACAAGAGAAAATAGATCTTGGATATTAAATATGCCATATGTATGCATTTTTATCCAAGTATAAAAAATGGCACAAAAATCAAATTAGCAGATGTTAATTTGCACTTAAATATTAATATTTAAAAGGAGATGGAAGGAAATATTAATGGAATTTATTTATCCTTCCAAAAGCCTCATAATTCATCGAACATGAGAAGGGAAAGAGAAATAAATACTTGGCCATAAATGGTGATCTTTGGAAGCAATTAGAGACAAGTTCAAAAGATGAAGCTTTAAGTCAAAAATCATATGTTGATTACATTAAAATATTATTATTTCAAGGAGGTGAATGATGATAATTCAAGAGGTCCTTTTAGTTCTTTCAAGGGCCATATGCCACACCCTTATCTTATTTTGACTTGCAGCGGAATATTAATGCGTGGTTCGGTGGGCAATATAGGAATATCAAAAATATACTGAAAATATGTGCATAATTACAAAAATTCCCCTCAAGGACTGTATATAACACTTACGAATTATGTAGCTGCACAGGGCTACTAGGGTGTCTAAATCCGTCCCAGTGAAACGCAGACACCTTCCCGTCTTTGTCCCACTATGGCATTCCCCTCATATGGTTCTCTTATATGTTCTCAGCATACCTCCTGTCTACACTTGTCTAAATTGTTGATTGGGGAGGGTGAGATTTGAGAGAATCTCAGTAGAAAAACAGTACCAATATGCATGCAAGATAAGTACTTAATGCATGACATGCTTGCATTATATAAACTTATGCTAATACAATGACATATCTGCATACTCAATGTTTCAGACAATATATTTATGGCTATAGCATAAATAGAAACAGAGCTTCAATCATTCATATATGTTTCACATAAACAAGCAAAGAAATAACATGCATCAATACACCAGCACATATATCAAATACATGAAGGAGAGGTAAGTTCCCTACCTTAAACCTTTTCTGCCTCGAATTATGTGCCTTGTAAAACATGTCGTAACTTGGCTCTCCACTCGGTTCTACAATTCCAAATGTACCATTTAGACACTTTCATAGTGTTTCTGGGGGTTATATGAGCCTATGGTGAAAATTTACCAAATTGCCCCAGGACCCTGTCTCGGCCTGGCCGTACCTGGTCCGACTATACTTTTTCTGAAATTTATACTAGGGCTATTCTGACATATTTTTTCACGAGGAATCCATTTTTAGACTCAGAATTATCAAATTCACTGCCAAACAAAAAAAATGCCCTTGGCAACCCTTATTTCAATATGTCAAGGGCGTTTTAGTAATTAAACTTTTTTGGGCTTTTTCAAAAAAGTGACCAGCTGTAAACCCACCTAATTTTCCCTTCTGAACTCAATGGAATCATCAAATCATTGAAAATCCAACCCTAAAGCCCTCTAACAGCCTTGGTCAAAATTCTCAAGTACTTTGGGGAAATTAGGGTTTTTTGGCTTCAGCTCCGCAAATGTGTTCCTTTATACTCCTAACCATTTTATTAACTATTACATTAGGTTACAACTACCATTTAGACCCAATTTCGGTAGCATAACCCCTAGGCATACACATTTCCAAAATTTAAAATAAAGGACTATCCGGCAAAATTTCACCGATTAAATTGTACACAGCAGCCAGAATAGCAATATATGAAGCTTTGAAGGTTACCTCAAGCTCCCTCTGGCTTTTCCTTAATATGGCTGAACTCTATCCCTTCCTAACAAGTAAAATTGAGCTTCAACAACCTTCAAATACATGAAATAGAAGCTTAGAAGCAGTATTATACGCATTAGGCACAAATTCACCGAAGAAATTAACCTACCTCATGAGTTTTCTTCTCTTTCTCTCTCTAAATGCTCTCAAACCTCTCTCTCTCTCTCTCTATGCTGAAACTTGCATTAGTTTAGAGGGAAATATGAAGGAGAAAGATGCTTGCTTATGTTATCATTGACTTTGCTATGTCATAATTTCCATTTTCGGATTTTCTGGCAGATTTTCTGGTCAATCTTTGAAAAATCATAACTAATTTTGTAGACATCATATCGGAATGATTCTAAAGGCTATAGAACCCTTATTGAGTTTAGTTTCAAGGAAAAATATATCCCTAAGGCAATTGGAAGCACACAATTCCCAGAATTTCAATATTTGCATGCTGTTCCAGAAAATAATCAATTTCGTTGGGTAAATCTCAAAAATTCATAACTTTTTGTATATAGCTCTAATTGAGTCATATGACCTATCAAATTAAAGCTTAAAATGTCTACTTTCACCCTATGAAATTTTATAATTTTTTATCATCATTTATTCTTCCAAAACCTCATGACAAACTCATTGCTCACATGAAATTTCACTGAAAGCATAATCACTTTCAATAAAATTCACCATTTTATTTTCTTTAATACCCCAAAGATATAAGAAATATTAGGAAATAGATTTGGGATATCTACTAAATTGGGGCTTAGAAGTTCACTTAATTTAGGCTTATTCCCAAACCTCTAACCCCAAAATTTGAGATATTACACCATACTTACGTGACGTAAAGAGAGCAAAGAGGAAGCAATATTGGCCAATTAAAAATGTGAAGAAAAGTCAAAGAAGCTAACATGTGTTAAATTATAATTAAATGTAATATTTCAAGGAGGTGGAAGATGATCTTTTTGAGAGCTAATATCTCTTCCAAAGGCCTCATACTTTCGTCTAAACACAAGAAAGAGGGGGGGGGAGAGCTTGAAGAAACACTAGAACGCATAGAGCACAAGAGATTCAAGAAGCAAAGACAAGGTGAGTTGTTGGTAATTTCTACTTGTTCTTGCCTATTAATTCATGAAAACTATCTAATCTCTATGCCTTCATGAAACACACATGTAGCAAGCACAAAATCAAGGGAAAGAACAAGAGGGAGCCCACGGTTTTGAGGGATAGAGAGAGAAACAAGAGGTAATACCAAAAACCTTGATTTTCTTGTTGATTCAAGGTTATTTGATGATGTTGTGGTTAGCTATTGGCTTGTTTGGATTGAATTAGTAATTTGGGAAGCATAAACCCTAAGGGAATGTGCTGGCTAATTTCCCATTAATCATGTCCAATAAGTGGTTAATTATGGAATTACAAGGGAAAAGAAGGTGTTTTATGGATTGAAATCAAGAAACCTCATTTTTCCTTAATTTCTTTTAACTTTTGTCTAGCCACTGTTCACTGTGTTAGAGCTAGAATTTCATGAATTTGATGTTTCCATTGTGTTTAGAATGGAAAATTGTGTAGGGAACATGTAAAATATGAAGTATAAAAGCTTTAGGGTGTGAAATGACAATTTTACCCCTAAAACCCTAACATAGTGGCTGCAAGGCTATTTTTGTAATTTGGGCATGAATTTAACAAATCTGAGGTAAAAAATGGATTCTACATATTAAATTGTGTAGGAATAGCCTGAGTCATTAATTTTTGGTAATGTACAGTTGGACTGGGTATAAAAGGGGCTTAGACCGGGTCCCTAGGGGCATTTTGGTCATTTAGCAATTTTGATTCAAGATAACCAATAATATGAGTTTAGAATAATACATGAATGATTAATGACTCATTTATTGTACTTTTTGGAATTTTAGGACATATCAATAGCCCGAGTTGGATCAAAGGTATTGGACAGACCAATGTTTTAAAAGTTGAACCGGACATCGAACCTGTAACACCCTAAATTTTATATTCACCAAATATATTGTAATTATTTGAAATTCAAAAAAATGGTGAATATTCATAAATTTGGAACTAATGAATGTTAGAAATGTTCATATTCATGAAAATGAATGGGTAAAATAATTATGGAATTAAATCGGGTAATTTAAAATGCCCAATATGAAGATCCAAAAATGGAGAAATAATAAAAAAAAAATTGATCCAAAAATAGATGGAATTGGCCAAATTAATTCAAGAAAAGAAATTAGATTATAAAGGTAATGACAAAATCATAATTTTACCAATTTAGTACAATATTAATTATTTTTCAATTAATTGAAGTTAATTTCAATTAATTAAGGAAAATAAAGGAGAGTGTATATTTGGAATATTCTTGGTGGAATAAATCAAGATTTATGAAATTGGAAGGGACTTGTGCATAATTCAATTAAGGAAATTATGGAAAATGTTCGAACAATTTGTATTTCCCTTTTTCCTTGATTAATTTCGCCTAGCTTAAGGAAATGTGAGGGAAAATTAGCTATTGGGATCACGTTAAGCCAAGTGTCATTAATCTAAGTCAAGAGGAATAAACAATACTTGTTGAATATGAGCACATGGATAGATACCTTATGATATTATTTTATGAAACAAGAAGCTTAAGACAAATGGAATGAGAGTCCATTTGGTTCTTGAGGACCCTTAAAGATGTTTGGGCTAGAGGGGAAAAGAGAAGGGAATTGGTTTAAATCCAAATAGACTTATGACACAAGTTTGGAGCAGATAGGTAAGTGCAAGTGTGATGTCATAAAACCATTTCCTACCATTTATAGAAAAGGTGTAAGATTTTATGAAGCCATACTCCACCATTCCTCTAGTCATCTCACGTTAAGCAAGAAGGTAGAAAGACGAGTTGAAGTGCAATTGAACTTAAGACCATATTGTATGTACACAAAAGTCAAAGAGTTGGTAACTTTGGAATTGAAATAATCAAGTAATTTAAAGGAAAATGAGTAGGACTTTTATGAAGCAAAATTGCTTCATCTTTCTCTTGCCTGCATTTCGTCCAAAGTAAAAAGAAAGAAGAGAGAGAGAGAGGGCTTAAGAAAATCTCAAGCTTAGAGAGAAGGAAGAAGAGGAAGCTTAAGGTAAGACTTGTGATCTCTTGATATTTTCTAATAAACTTGCATAAGACCTTATCTAAACCTTTCTCCTTCATGGAATCTATGGTTTAGAAAACTCATCCTAAGCTCAAGGAGAGAGAGAGAGAGGAGGACGTCTAGAGAGAGAAAGTTCAAAAACTCAAGAGGTAACTTCACAAATCTCAAATCCATACTAGTATGTTGTAGTTGTTGATGTTTATGGTTGGATTTGTTGATTTTTAATTGAGTTTGTAAATTTGAAAAGTCTTAACTATAAGGGGTTATGCTACCTAAATTTCTTTAAATCATGGTTAGAATGTGTTTAAATGGCTTAATGATGGATTAAAAGTGGAAAGGCATAAGCTTTAGAGGTTAAATCTCAAAAGTGCAATTTTCCTTTTTCTTGAGCCACATTTCGATCAGCTCAGTTCTGGGGGGAAGGAGTTGTATTTTCAATGATTTGATAGTTCCATTGGATTCAAGAGGCAAAATTAGGTGAGGTTAAAGTTGGTCACCTTTTCGGAAAAGCCCGAAAATCTTAATTATGAAAATGCCCCTAACCCTAAAAGTAGGGCTGTCAAGGGCAGTTTCATAATTGGACACTGAATTTGGGAATTCCAAGATCGGAAATGGATTCCTTGGGCGAAAATACATTTGGATAGTCCTAGTCAAAATTTTGGAAAAACATGTAGTCGGTCGGGTACGGCGGGGCTGGGCCGTGGTTCCAGAGGCATTTTGGTAAATTTTCATTATAGGCTAATATAACCACAAGAGACACTATGAAAGTGTCTAAAATGATACTTAGATAGGTTATGACCTATTTCTTGTATATTTAATATTTTAGGATCAAGTCGGAAGCCAAAAGCAACACATTTTACGAGGCACACAAAAAGGGGTTGATAGAACTTTGAGGCAGGGACTACTATCTCTCATACACTATATGAATAATTGTATTTTATGTGTTACTATATTTCGTGATATGAATGCGTGTTAGAGGCACAGTACCTGATTGTGGTTCGGTGCCCAGATAAGGTATATCGAAAATCCTAGCTTTGGTCGGTGACTCGGTTGAGGTACATGTAGGGATTCTAACTCGATGTTTGGCCCTAAAACTTGTGTATACATATGAATCGAATTGAACTTTCATTTGTCTAATATGGTGCATTGCATATTTAATTTTCTTATTTTATATGTCGATCATATGTTTTTACTGGGATTCTTTAGGATCTCATCCCTTTTTCTAAACAAACATATCAGCAGGTGCTAGTGGTTTGAAAGCAAAGATGTAGACAAAGGGAAGTGATTGGCACGTGTCTCGGGGTAAAGTCAAAGTTCATGGTTATAGTTAGTTTATGTTTAGAATACTTTTGAAATATCTTGTAAATATTGGAAATACTGTTGTATTCTGTATTTTGTCTATGGACGACTCTGAATTGTAAACGAATACTTTTATTAGTATATATGTTTTTTTTGTATGCCTGTGGAACTCGGTCTCTATTACTCTGCTTATATCGAAATGGAAACGGGTGTTGGCAAAGTCGGAAAGGGCAGCGGGTCATGGTTGGAATGGTTGGGTTGTTTGATTCACCGGTGATGTAATAAATAAATTAAAAATAATATCATGTATTATAAGTATAATTAGTCCTTGACAAATTTACAAGACCATAACATATATCTTAATAAAATTTTAAAAATTAGAAAAAAGACACTTAAATTTCAAAATCTCTAATCAACGATTTCCCAAAAACATGAGTTATCAATTGTTATACTCTTTTTGTCAATCATATCACTCTTATTGTCAACAAAATAAATTTGGGATTTTAAAGTTTAAGTGATATTTAAATGTCTTTTTCCTAAAAAATTAAAAGAAGTACATTAACTAGTGAACAATAATAAATCTAAATTTATGGGTTATACCTGTTATGGGCTCTTACTTATTGCTACTAATAGCGTAAAAACATTGGCAAAAACAAATAATAGAGTAAAAATACATATATTTAATTTTATAGTAATTAGTTTAGATAAAAATGAAAATGAGAGATGAAAATGTATAAATAAATATTAACTTAAAAAATATAAACTTAAAAAAATGGTATGAAAAAAATGAAAATGAGATGTCTCATACTCTCATGTCTGTTGTTTTTAATCCAAAGAAAATAGAGTAGGAGTATATCCTTTGTTAACAAGTTTCTAGGCCTCGGTGAATGTGATTAGCAGAGTAAAATTGATGATAGATTAAATTCATTTGTATTGAAAACCTCAAAAGTAAGGTACAGTGAATAGTGACAAAGAAATGGGGTTCACGTTACTTTTTCAGATTTGTCCCATTCCCATCTTCTTCTTTCCTCCTTCCCTTTCATTTCCGGTAAATCTTCTTCATCTTCACCTTGTTTTTTCTTCGTTCTAGCTTCACTCAAGATCAACAAAGGATTTAGGTTCATCTTTTGATTTTTGTCACCATTTTCTTCATTATTTATGTTCTTATTAACAAAAAAATCACGAGTAGACATTAGTTTCTTTCCTGGTTCTTTTTCCTCCCCTTCCTTCTTCCTCTTATTTTGCCTCTTCTTAACTAGACCCTCATCTCGTGACCGTCCGGTTTTTCAAAACTCACTCCGGTTTCCAGATTAATAACATTTTTCGGCTTAAACGCTGATTCTTGCTGGCTTAGCACGGCTCAACCTTAAAACGGTTCTCCACCAAGAACGAGCCGCTTGTAGCTCCAGTGGTCTGGCCATCTGGTTTGGCTATAAAATCATTGGGAGAGATAGTAGAGTAGGAAAGGGCAATTCATGTAGTATCTCTATCTCTCATACACTATGTGTATGTTGATATGATGTATCTTGCTACATTTTGTGATATGAACATAGTGCCTGGGGCACATTACCTAGCTGTGGTCTGAGACTCAGAGAGGTACACAAACAAGTAAGGGATCTAAATAGTCATTTGGCTCTAAACAATGTGCATATACACGATACAACATGTATTTTCATTTTATACTATATGATACATTGCACATTTAATTATTGCATTTTACATGATTGATAGCTTGTTATTACTGAGATTCGTTCGAATCTCACCCCTTTCCACAAAGTATGGTGCATCCAGCAGTAGGAAGCAGCTCTAAGGGCAAAGTGGTTATTACCGACAACTGAAGGTTTCGGTCCAGATCAAACACTGACGTTGGTTATCTGCAGGCTTGTATTGTAATTTAAGTTTGTAATTATTATGTACAATCCCTGTGGGGAATTCCTGTAATGTATCCAATTACTTATTATCAATATTTTTATGCTGTTTTTGTGTGTCCACTGAACTACGTGCAAATACTTTGAGGAGTGTTGAAATAAAGAAGGGGTCTGACATTTTGGTAATAGAGCGAGCGATTCTGGCAAAAGAATAGTATATTGATATGGTTTGAATTATACAGTGACAGAACATATACATAGAAAGAACCATATAAATGAATCAGCCCCTTCTGTAAACCACCCTCGGAGAAACAGCGAATACCCGAAGGCAACGAGTATTACAATATTGATATAAGCATATTGGAAAACCCGAGAAAGCGAGTACAATCAAGGCCAGTAGATCAACCTCACTCTAAAATGGTATCATCAGTGAGCTCATCAGTGGGGGACACTGATTAATCATAGACATAGGAATCAAAGTCAGATCCGGATTCAATTACCAATTCCAGAGCTAGAACGGTATACTTGATCTATGATCTATGACTGGATCAAAAGTTATGGGAGGACGTCTGAAGTATATATTTGCAGGTTGTTTGAGAGCATGACACCCCTATAGATCATCATAGAGGGTACTCAGATGGTCTGATCCTAATATAAGGTGAACAGGGTCTTCTGGAATTAGAGTACCTAGATGATATTTGGATTCACACAACCCTGTACTTTTTTTTGGATATAGTGGTTTGGCTTGGAAGCAAAACAAGATTATAGAGGGGGGTCCAACAGACAACTTTGTGAACTTCATGAGCATATCACAGGGTACATGTTTAAGTACATGTACTGGCGCTGATATACAGTCCATACATAATATTTACTCTACTGGAGATAGTTGACATGGCTCTTTGGAATAAGGGTAGTCAAGGGGTACCGGTGGTCAGAAGCAATAATTCGAGTTGATATCTGAATTTTTGCACAAGTATATAAAGGTTAAGTGTGCTTAACCCATGGAAATTTTGGGATGGATAACTCCTTGAAAAAATGTTGCATATGTTATGTTATGTCATGAAAAAGGAGTAAGAACATGTTGTACGGTAGTTCAGAGGCTGTATACTGTTAAAGGCTTTCCCTGACTACTGTAAACACTTGTTAGATGTTATTTCTGGGATACTTGTATACCCACAATTTTTGTGAAATGACAAATATGCCCTTGTGATTATGTGGAATATACCTCTTCCTTATTTTCATATAATGAAACACAGATCATGAGACTAAGAGTTATAGGTATTGGGCAGGGTCAAGAAGTCAGACCTAACTCAATACAACAAATACTGGGCATATTAACAGAACAACAGACAATTATCAATAATCATAAGAAAGAGCCGTGAGAAGTGCAGTAGAAATAGAAAATAGATAGGGATACTGGTTTGATGATATCTATAACTAGTTCCAGCCATGGTTTTACTGGTAATAGGGGATTTATAGCTGTAATAATTAGAAATATCAAGATTCACTTTACAAGTAAACAAGTAAAGCAAACCAGCTAAAAATCATGCTGAGACCCTCAATATATACCCTAAACGATTTGGAGATGATCTATCTCCCTCTTGCTATTGTCTTTCTCTACTTTATTCTATCTGGCTATCTCTTTCTTGGTTTCTAGTTCTCAAATTCTTTCCATACCCTACCTCCTTTCCATAGAATATATAATTTCTTAGAAATAGCACGCTTTTATTTGCAATTTTTTCTCTTATAAACTTTCCTTTGTTTCAAAAGTCCTTTATATATGTTGCTATTATATTGCCAAGGAGAGTAGAGATTGCTGGCCCTCAATCCCTTCAAGTAAGTCTCCTTATTCCGTGATTGCGATAACTTGGTCAATATACTTTGTTTTGAACCTCAATCATAGAACAATTCACTCCTTAATAAAGACACTTCTTAGTATCGCTTCTCACCAGTCTCTCCTCTAGCCATACAAGCGTACACATAATGACTCAACTTGATATATGTACATAGTAAATATGAATTTTGGCAAGTCAATGGTGTACCAAATACTAGTCCATATTTGATTTTATTGTATTATTTGGTACATCATTGATTTGATTAAAATTTATTTGTTTCTACCTCAAATATTCTGTTTATTGAAGCCAGGCGACTTCTTCAAATAACTTATTCTTTGTTCTATGAAATTGGCCAATAAAATTCAGTCGGTAAGAATTAATTAATTGAAATAGGAAAGTTACGCTGTATATTTCAATATAACCCATATATACTAGTAATCCAAAAAATGGGATCAGTTTAAGAGTTTTCATCATGGTTCATTTTTTTTTGGGATTGCGTTGCGTTGCAACTAATGGTGTAGGTTGTTTTTCTTTATGGTCTTGTTTTTCTTGGCGAAACCAAAGATTAAAAATGAAAGCAATAATAGTCACATAGACATTGCATAGTTTTCCAGGATGGATGTTTCATTCTTTCCTTTTAAATCTTGATACATTTTTTAAATCTTTACTTACATCTAATTTTTGATTGAACTATCCCACTTTAACAGTTAAAAATTAGTGTGCGTTGGACAAGTTTCTTATTAGATGGCTATCTTTTTCTTCAAATTTCCTTTTCTCCTTCTTATCCAATTTCCCTATTTTTGGACATATAAATTTGAGTACTAGGATCAATCTTATGAATTTATTAATAAAAAAATATAAAGAAATACATAGTTTGCTATAATTTACTAAGAATTATAAGTTTGTTAGTGTGTTTGTTCTAACCTATCACTGTTTCTGAACTTAAAGAAATGAATCATTTGAGAGTCTCATTAAAAATAAGGTATGCTTTATTAGTGCGTGTACTGCAATTGTTTAAAAAATTGGGGGAATGAATCTAATGAATGAATTTTTTAAATATGTAACCACAATTGATGGAGATTTTACTAATTGTCATTTGATCATGATGGTTCAAGCAAATCACCACTATGATTTAAATGAACCTCTATCGTCTAACATGAATTTCCATAAATAACAAAAGCATTTAAAGAGATTCTGCCCACTATTTCCAAAAAACCATTGACTCAGGCCCTGGTAATAACATAGAACACCCCTAGTTTGATGATATTTATAAATGGTTCCATCCATGATTTTACTGGCAATAATGAATTCATAGCTGTAATAATTAGAAACATCATGATTCACATTACAAATGAAGATATTAAGCAAACCAGCTAAAAATCATACAAGGACCCTCAATATAAACCTTAACAATTTCGAGACAATATATCTTCCTCTAGCTTTTTGCTTTCTCCTCTTTGTTCCATATGGCTATCACTTTCTTGGTTTCTAGTTCACAAATTCTCTCCATACCCTACCTCCTTTCCATATAATATATAATTTCTTACAAATAGCACGCTTTTGTTTGTACTTTTTACTCTTACGAACTTTCCTTTGTTTCATAAGTCCTTTATATATGTTGCTATTATATTACCATGGAGAGTTGAGATTACTGGCCTTCGATCGCTTATAGTAAGTGGAATGAATCTAATGAATGCATTTTTTAAATATATAAACATATTTGATGGAGATTCTACAAAATTGACATTTGATCTTGATAGTTCAAGCAAATCACCACCATGATTTCAAGTGAACCTCCACCATCTAACACGACTTTCCAAAAGCAACAAAAGTATTTAAAGAGATTCTACCTACTGTTTCAGAAAACCATTGACTCATACCCCAGTAATAAGTAGAAAGCCCTGATTTAATGACATCTATCAGTGGTTTTGGTAGTGGTTTTGCTGGCAATGGTGGATTCATAGTTGCAACAATTATAAACATCATGATTCATGTTACAAATAAACAAGTGGAGCAATCCAGCTAAAAATCATGCTCTGACCCTTACTATATACTCTCTGCAATTTGGGAACAATCTATCTCCCTCCTGCTATTTATTTTCTCCTATTTGTTCCATCTGGCTATCTCTTTCTTGGTTTCTAGTTCTTAAATCCTATCAATGCCCTACCTCCTTTCCTTAGAATATATAATTTCTTAGAAATAGCATGCTTTTGTTTGCAATTTTTTCTCTTGGGAACTTTCCTTTGTTTCATAAGTCCTTTATATATGCTGCTATAATATTTCCAAAGAGAGTAGAGATTGTTGGCCTTCGATCCCTTCCAGTAAGCCTACTTGTTCCAAGATCACTATAACTTGGTCACTATACTCTTTTTTGACCTTCAATCATAGATCAATTCATTCCTTAACAAAGAGACTTCATTGTATCTCTTCTCACCAGTCTCTCCTCTATCCATAAAAGCGTACACATAATGAATGAGCATGATATATATACATGTGGGAGATGAATTTTGGCCAGTCAATTGTGTACCAAATACCATTCAAGATTTGTTTTTCTTGTATTATTTGGTATATCATTAGTTTGATTAAAATTTGTTTGTTTCCACCTCAACTATTCTATTTATTGAAGCCATGTGACTTCTTCATGGAACCCATTTTAGGTTCCTTGCAATTGGGCAATAAAGTTTGGTCGGTAAGAATTATTTAATTGAAATTGGTAAGTTACGTTGTATATTTCAATATAAGCCATATATACTCGGCATTAAAAAAATAGGATCGGTTTAAGAGGTTTCATCACGATTCTTTCTTTTCTTTTTTGACTATTTTATGTTGCTACTAATATTGTGGGTTGCTTTTCTTTATGGTCTTGGTTTTCTTGGGGAAACCAAAGATTAGAAATGAATGCATTAATAGTCATACATACATCACATAGGAGTGTGAGGATGTATTTTTCATCTTTTCCTTTGAAATCTTGATACAAGTTGTAAGTCTTTACTTACCTCAAATTGTTTATTTAAACATCCCACATTAAAAGTTAAAAATTAGTACGTGTACGACAAGTTTCATCATAGGCGGATATCTCTTTCTTAAAATTGCCTTTTTTCCTTCTTATCCGATTTCCTTCTTTTAGGACATATGAATTTGACTGCTAGGATCAATGTTATGAATTTTTTAATAAAAGAAATTCTAAGGAAATAATTACTTTGCAATAATTTACTAAGGAATATAAGCTTGCTGGTGTGTTTGGTCTAACCTATCACAATTTCTAGACTAAATGAAATGAACCATTTTAGAGTCTCATAAAAAAATAAGGTACGCTTTACTACAACTTGTACTGCAATAGTTTAAAAAGTTAGGGGAATGAATCTAATGAATGCATTTTTTAAATATATGTAACCATATTTGATGGAGATTTTACTAAATTTACAATTGACCATGATGGTTCAAGCAAATCACCACCATGATTTCAAGCAAACCTCCACTGTTTCAGAAAACTATTGACTCAGACCCCAGTAATATCGTAAAACGCCCTGATATAGTGATATCTGTAAGTGGTTTATGTTAGATCCCATGTGTTTTTATGATAACAAATATTGGATCAATAATATAAAAGGATTTGATAACAAAGAAAAGAATTTGAACAAAGTAACTAGATGGCAGACAAAAGCTTTACTTGAAGTAAGCACTGGAGTTATAAAGAAAATCTGAGAGACAGAGCAAAGGAAGAACATCAAATGCAAATTCTTTAAAGGCTTACTCGAGTGAGCACTCGAATAAGGGACCCTATTACTCTAGTGAGCACTTGAGTAATGTTGGAGAAAAATGTTGCAGAGAGGCACTGCCAAAATTTGGAAGAGGTTACTCGAGGGGCTATTCGAGTAATCTGCAAAGTATATGAACCATTACTCGAGTAGCCACTTGAGTAACAACATGAGCATGAGGCATTACTCAAGTAGCTACTCGAGTAACCAGGGCAAATATCTTCCAGTAGCTCTTGGCCAAGAAATGAAACAATTTACTCGAGTAGCCACTCAAGTAACCAGGTGAGAAAAAGGCATTACTCGAGGGAGCACTCGAGTAATCTGTAGATTTATTTGAAACATTACTTAAGGGGTCACTCGAGTAATTAGGTAAGAAAAAGAACAGGTACTCTCAGCCAATAATTTGATGCTATTACTTGAGGGAGTAATGAGTAATCTGTAAACTTATTTGGAAGCTTACTCGAGGGACCACTCAAGTAACCAGTGAGGAAACGACAAGCTTACTCGAGTAAGCGCTTGAGTAATCACGTAGTTTCAAGGTTTGTGATATATCTTACTCCATGTCTTACCAATTAATATCTTATGAAAAATGTTGAATTACTTTCTGCCATGTTTTTGATAGGTTTACTCGAGGGACTACTCGAGTAATGAGCATGATCACTCGAGTAGCCACTCGAGTAAGGCTGTCCAGAAATCATGTTTTTAATCTAATGTTTATTGATTTGTTATCTATATGAATAACTCTTCATTGCACTAGTATTCTAAGTTTGTTTACAGAGAAACAATGATGAAATCATGACATAAGAGAAAAGTCAAGTAAACTGTCGAGATCTCACCTACTGCTACCTACCACAAATGGATAGTTTTCAAATTAAAAGAATGGTCAACCGTTACTGCGCAACTCTGACGGACATGTTTGAATTGCTTCCAACGGATACTAGAAATCATCTATATATATGGAACATTCAAAGAGTAGAGTACAACAACTGAGAACACATGAACATACACTGATCAACACATTCTTAGTGCTGTGTTTTTCTTATACTCATTCATTGTACTTCAGTGATTATATATTTGCTCTGTGAGAGAGTTTTTCATTACAAACTCAATATTTGTTATTGAGACAACTTAAGGTTGTGTAACCTTGAGTTGGGGATTTGATTACAACGTGTAAGGGGGAGCGAGTGTCCAGTTGAAGGAACTTGCTATTTACTGAGGTGCCAAGAACCCACTGAATCTTGGAGAATATAGTGAAACTCTCAGAGATGCTTTGAGGATTGGACGTAGGTCAAAGTGATTGTGGCCGAACCAGTATAATTCTCGATGTATACTTCGGTGATATCTCAATTTGCTCTCAAGTGCTTTAAATATTCTGTTAATTTTCTTATACGCAATGAAATTTCGGGTATCACCCAATTCACCCCCTCTTGGGTGAAACGCTTGCACTAACATTTTCAACCGTAGTTTAACAGGTAATGGTGGATTCATAAGTGCAACAATTAGAACCATCATGATTCACGTTACAAATAAACAAGTGAAGCAATCTTACTATAAATCATGCACCGACCCTCAATATATACTCTCATAAATTTGGGGACAATCTTTCTCTCTCTTGCTATTTATTTTCTCCTCTTTGTTCAACCTGGCTATCTCTTTCTTAGTTGCTAGCGCTCAAATTCTCTCCATACCTTACCTCCTTTCCATAGAATATATAATTTCTTAGAAATAGCACACTTTTGTTTGCAATTTTTTCTCTTCGGAACTTTCCTTTGTTTCATAAGTCCTTTATATGTGGTGCTATTATATTTCCTTGGAGAGGAGAGATTACTGGCCTTCAATCTCTTCCAGTAAGTCTACTTGTTCCAATATCACCATAACTTGGTCACTATACTCTCTTTTGACCTTCAATCGTAGATCAAGTCATTCCTTAATAAAGAGACTTCGTTGTATCTCTTCTCACCAGTCTCTCCCTAGCCATAAATACATACACATAATGACTGAGCCTGATATAAATACCTGTTGGAGATGAATTTTGGCTGGCCAATGTTGTACCAAATACCATTCAAGATTTTTTTCTTATATTATTCGGTACATCATTGATTTGATTTAAACTAGTTTGTTTCCACATCAAATATTATATTTATTGGAGCCAGCGACTTCTTCACGAAACTTATTTTTGGTTCCATGAAATTGGGCAATAAAGTTCAGTCGGTAAGAATTATTTAATTGAAATAGGTAAGTTACGCTGTATATTTCAAAATAAGCCATGTATACTTGGCGTTAATAAAATGGGATCGGTTTAAGAAGTTTTATAACGGTTCTTTCTTTTCTTTTTTTGACTATTTTATGTTGCTACTAATATTGTGGGTTGCTTTTCTTTATGGGCTTGTTTATCTTGGGGAAACCAACAATTAGATATCAAAGCATTAATAGTCACATAGGCTTGCCATGATGGATTTTTCATCTATTCCTTTGAATTCTCGATACAAGTTTAAAATCTTTACTTACCAAAATTTTTTTATTGAAACATCCCACTTTAAAAGTTAAAAATTAGTGCACGTACGACAAGTTTCTTCATAGGTAGCTATCTGTTTCTTAAAATTTCCTCTTGTCCTTCTTATCCAATTTCCTTCTTTTAGGACATATGAATTTGACTGCTAGGATCAATGTTATGAAGTTTTTAATAAAAGAAATTTAAAGGAAATAACTACTTTGCAATAATTTACTAAGCAATATAAGCTTGTTGGTGTGGTTGGTCTAACCTATCACTATTTCTAAACTAAATGAAATGAACCATTTTAGACTCTCATAAAAAATAAGGTGCACTCTACTACTGCTTGTACTGCTATAGTATAAAAAGTTAGGGGAATGAAGCTAATGAATGCATTTTTTAAATATATGTAACCATATTTGATGGAGATTCTACTAAATTTACATTTGACAATGATGGTTCAAGCAAATCACAACCATGATTTCAAGCAAACCTCCACCATCTAACACGACTTTCAATAAACAACAAAAGCATTTGAAGAGACTCTGCTCACTGTTTCAGAAAACTATTGACTCGGACCCCAGTAATATCGTAGAACGCCCTGACATAATGATATCTATAAGTGGTTTCGACCGTGGTTTTGTAGGCAATGGTGGATTCATAGGTGCAACAATTAGAACCATCATGATTCACGTTACAAATAAACAAGTGAAGCAATCCGGCTATAAATCATTCTCCGATACTCATTATATACTCTCATAAATTTGGGGACAAGCTATCTCTCTCTTGTTATTTGTTTTCTCCTCTTTGTTCTACCTGGCTATCTCTTTCTCGGTTTCTAGTGATCATATTCTCTCCATATGCTACCTCCTTTCCTTAGAATATATAATTTCTTAGAAATAACACACTTTTGTTTGCAATTTTTTCTCTTGGGAACTTTCCTTTGTTTCATAAGTCCTTTATACATGGTGCTATTATATTTCAATGGAGAGGAGAGATTGCTGGCCTTCGATCCCTTCCAGTAAGTCTACTTGTTCCAAGATCACCATAACTTGGTCACTATACTCTCTTTTTACCTTCAATCATAGATCAAGTCATTCCTTAATAAAGAGACTTCGTAGTATCTCTTCTCACCAGTCTCTCCCTAGCCATAAAAACAACACATAATGACTCAGCCTGATATATGTACATGTTGGAGATGAATTTTGGCTAGCCAATGGTGTACCAAATGCCATTCAAGATTTGTTTTTCTTGTATTATTCGGTACATCATTGATTTGATTAAAATTTGTTTGTTTCCACATCAAGTATTATATTTATTGAAGCCAGGCGACTTGTTCATGAAACTAATTTTTGGTTCCTTGAAAGTGGGCAATAAAGTTCGTTCTGTAAGAATTATTTAATTGAAATAGGTAAGTTACGATGTATATTTCAAAATAAGCCATGTATACTCGGCTATAAAAAAATGGGAACGACTTAAGAGGTTTCATCACGGTTCTTTCTTTTCTTTTTTGACTATTTAATGTTGCTACTAATATTGTGGGTTGTTTTCTTTATGGGCTTTTTTTTTTCATGGGGAAACCTACAATTGTATATGAAAGCATTAATAGTCACATAGACATTCAATAGGTTGCAAGGATGGATTTTTCATCATTTCCTTTGAAATCTCGATACAAGTTTAAAATCTTTACTTACCTCCAATTTTTTGTTGAAACATCCCACTTTAAAAAATAAAAATTAAAAATTAGTGCATGTACGAAAAGTTTCTTCATAGGGGGGTATCTCTTTCTTAAAATTTCCTCTTGTCCTTCTTATCTAATTTCCTTCTTTTAGGGGAATGAATCTAATGAATGAATTTTTTTAAATATAAGCATGTTTGATAGAGATTCTACTAAATTTACATTTGACAATGATGGTTCAAGAAAATCGCAACCATGATTTCAAGAAAATCTCGACCATTTAACATAACTTTCAATAAAACACAAAAGTATTTGAAGAGATTCTGTAACCCACTCATCGTAATTACATCCGGATTTCAAAATTTAAGTGAAATAGAGACCAATAAAATGAAATAACAATTTATAATCCCACATCTAGGAGATGGGGTATTTCGAAAATCCATTCCAAAATATACTTATTTCTGGTCTCACATTCACAGGCGGATATAATTACTGGAGAAATAAAATCACATAACAAATATCAGAGTGCGGAACTAAAATCCCGGCAAACCCCGGGTTCATCTACATATATATAACATGGGTTTACAAGTTCCCGAAAATGGGGATTACATATCCAAAATATCCATTTACATCTCATCTACATTTGGTAATCCCAAATCCAAAACGAAGATAACCAACTACCACTAAGTCTCAGAGTAATCCTAACTACTCTTGGTTGTCCGCTTTCCTTTCGAGCCACTCGCCCTGTCTGAAAAGGTTATTCATTTGGAAAGAGTGAGATTCTAAAGAATCCCAGTAGTAACAACTATTTCATACCACATGCAATCACATAATATGTAAACCTATAATCTCATACAGCAACACAAATCACACTCCACCCTCATCCCCTTTTACCGCCGGGAAGGCACACCGTCTTAACCCGAACCGTTGTTAGCGACTCAAGGACTATTGGCGTGGCAGTGCTTACAAATAGCCTCATTGCTCACATATAGCCTTTCGACTTTCACAAATGGCCCGTCGGCCTTCACAAATAGCCTTTCAGCTCACAATTAGCCTTTCGGCCCACATATACACATATATCACACCCTAACCTCATCCCCTTTTACCACCGGGAAGGCATACGGCCCATACCCGAACCGTTGCTAGCGACTCAGGGACTATTGGTATCGCGGTGCTTCCATAATTTCATAAAACTTGTAGCATACGATATCCATTTCAAAACAATGATATAGTACACATACAATATATCACACAAGGTATAAAGAAAGAGTCACTACCTGTATCTTTCCTGACTGGCTCCGGCACCGTGGCCTCACGAGGGCGACAGATATCAAATCCTATATCAATTAGGGACAACCAATCAATCTCTTTTCCATATGTATATTTCAATAATACTCTAAGTTGGTTATCATTTAGGACTCTTTAGGTGGCTAAAATAGGCCTAAACATATACCTAAAGGGTTGGAAGAAGCTACCCAAAAGACCCCTTTTTTGAAGGCAAAACACTGTTTCCTGACGGCCTCACTTGAGCACAGATGCTCTCACTCCAGCATTGGTACGGACAGCACTCGAGCACTCGAGAAAGTAAGACAGCGAGTGAACACCCGAGAGCACAAAGAAGCTTTCAAGAACTGGCTCACTCGAGCACACTAGACTTCACTCGAGTGAAGGCCAAATGCCTCACTCGAGCACCCGCGAGAGAAGTCCAGGAAGTGAGGACCCGAGAGCACACAAAGCTCTCAAAGACCAGGATCACTCGAGCACAGCCACATGCACTCGAGCGAACACCCCATAACCGCGAGTGAGAAGGCACACTCGTGCACCTTACCCTCAAGTGACTACCCGAGAGCACCACCCCCACCTGAGGCACAAGCTCACTCGAGCATGACCCCCAGTGCTCGGGTTAGAAGGCTATGCTCGCGAGTGTTAGAGCACACTCTTGGCATCCACCAGCAAGTGAAGACCCGAAAGCAACCCTTCACTCTGGACTCACACCATCACTCGAGCAGCCCCAAGCTCACTCGAGCATGTTCTTCCCTCACTCGAGCATTATTCATAAAACCCAGGCGAACTCGAAGCAGAACAGGGAAAAACTCTCACATCACTCAAGCATGATCATCCCGTGCTCGAGTGTTGTGCATTAGAGACCCAAAAATGCAACAAAAACAAGAAAACACCAGATGTTCAAATCCTCACCCAAAGGTTCCCAAACTCTTCCCAATGCTCATACACTCTAAGCACTAACTAGGGAACACCTTGGAAACTTTAAAAACACTCCAAAACCAATTTGACCACAATCAAACACTAAGGTCTCTATGATACACCATATCTAAGTTTCATTCCACTTAATTCCAATCTTCCAGATTATATCCAACAATCAAATAACTCAACATTAAACTATTTCCACTATCAAACACTTTAAAACCCATATTTTCAACATTTAGCATAATTAGGGAAAATTTTCCAGATTTTACCAAACTTAGCCAAACATCACAAACAATATACCAAAATGCTCTAAATGCCTACCTCTTCTCTTTGCCCAATCAAGAATCTTGATTCTTCAACTTCCAAATTCGACCAAATCACAAATCAACACTTCTCAAGATTCTACAACCACCACAATGGAGCTCTCAATGAGATACACAATATTAGAGAAGAAATTTTGAGTAAAGGAGGATCATAACTCACCAAGATTCAAGCATTTCTTCTTCCTCTTTCTTGCTTGATCCAGCGAAAATGGAGAAATGGGGGAGAGAGAATATGATAGATGGAAGAGATGATGATGATGAAACCTTTTCTCTTTCCTCCCATACACTCTCAACCGAATAGGAGAGAGAGAAGATAGGAAAAGTGTTATCTTGTCCCCTTGTGCCACATCCTATGGTTCACACAATGCCACATGTCATCATCCACTCACTCCCTCAAAAAGCTCACATAGACATAAAGCGTAGGATTCTGACCCATGGTCAATGAATCACAACCCTTGATCTTAAATACCACATGTATTTATTCCAAAATTCTCATTACATCAATTCCAAAAGTGCTTAATTACACTAATTACAATAATTATCAGAGTCATTAGCCCTAATCACAAATCGGGATATTACATATTCTACCCACTGTTTTAGAAAACTATTGACTCAAAACCCAGTAATATCATAGAACGCCCTGATATAATGATATCTATAAGTGGTTCCGATTGTGGTTTTGCATGCAATGGTGGATTCATATGTTTAATAATTAGAACCATCATGATTCACATTACAAAAAAACAAACGAAGCAATCCGGCTATAAATCATGCTCTGACCCTTAATATATACTCTCATCAATTTAGGGACAATCTATCTCTCCACTGCTATTTTTTTTCTTCGCTTTGTTCTATCTGGCTATCTCTTTCTTGGTTTCTAGTTCTCAAATACTCTCCATACCCTACCTCCTTTCCTTAGAATATATAATTTCTTAGAAATAGCATGCTTTTGTTTGCAAATTTTAATCTTGGGAACTTTCCTTTGTTTCATAAGTCCTTTATATGTGGTGCTATTATGTTTCCACGGAGGGTAGATATCGCTAGCCTTCGATCCCTTCAAGCAAGTCTACTTGTTCCGTGATCTCCATAACATGGTCACTATACTCTATTTTGACCCTCAATCATAGATCAATTCATTCCTTAATAAAGAAACTTCATTGTATCTCTTCTCATCAGTCTCTCCCTAGCTATAAAAACATACACATAATGAATGAGCATGATATATATACATTTTGGAGTTGAATTTTGGCAGGGAAATTGTGTACCAAATGCCATTCAAGATTTGGTTTTGTTGTACAATTTTGTACGTCATTGATTTGATAAAAATTAATTTGTTTTCACCTCAACTATTCTATTTATTGAAGCCAGGTGACTTCTTCATGGAACCCATTCTGGGTTCCTTGCAATTGGGCAATAAAGTTCTGTCGGTAAGAATTAATTAATTGAAATAGGTAAGTTATGTTGTATATTTAAATATAAGCCAAATATACTCGGCATTAAAAAAGTAGGATCGGTTTAAGAGGTTTCATTACCATTCTTTCTTTTTTTTTTTACTATTTTATGTTACTACTAATATTATGGGTTGCTTTTCTTTATGGTCTTGTTTTTCTTGGGGAAACCAAAGATTAGAAATGAAAGCATTAATAGTCATACAGACATCACATAAACGTGCCAGGATGGATTTTTCATCTTTTCCTTTGAAATCTCGGTACAAGTTTAAAATCTTTACTTACCAAAATTTTTTATTAAAACATTCCACTTTAAAAGTTAAAAATGAGTGTGCGTACGACAAGTTTCTTCATAGACAGCTATCTCTTTATTAAAATTGCCTTTTGCCCTTCTTATCCGATTTCCTTCTTTTAGGACATATGAATTTGACTACTAAGATCAATGTTATGAAGTTTTTAATTAAAGAAATTCTAAGGAAATAACTAGTTTGCAATAATTTACTAAGGAATATAAGTTTGTTGGTGTGGTTGGTCTAACCTATAACTATTTCTATACTAAAATGGAATTAACCATTATAGAATCTCATAAAAAATAAGGTACGCTCTACTATTGCTTGTACTGATATAGTTTTAAAAGATAGGGGAATGAAGCTAATGAATGCATCTTTAAAATATATGTAACCATATTTGATGGAGATTCTGCTAAATTACATTTGACCATTATGGTTCAACCAAATCACCACCATGATTTCAAGCAAACCTCCACCATCTAACACAACTTTCAATAAACAACAAAAGCATTTGAAGAGATTCTGCCCACTGTTTTAGAAAACTATTGACTCAGACCCTAGTAATATCGTAGAACGGCCTACTATAATGATATCTATAAGTGGTTTCGACCGTGGTTTTGCAGGAAATGGTGGATTCATAGGTGCAACAATTAGAACCATCATGATTCACGTTACAAATAAACAAGTGAAGCAATCCGGCTATAAATCATTCTCCGATACTCATTATATACTCTCATAAATTTGGGGACAAGCTATCTCTCTCTTGTTATTTGTTTTCTCCTCTTTGTTCCACCTGGCAATCTCTTTCTCGGTTTCTAGTGATCATATTCTCTCCATACACTACCTCATTTCCTAGAATATATAATTTCTTTGAAATAGCACGCTTTTGTTTGCAATTTTTTCTGTTGGGAAGTTTCCTTTGTTTCGTAAGTCCTTTACATATGGTACTATTATATTGCAATGGAGAGGAGAGATTGCTGGCCTTCGATCCCTTCCAGTAAGTCTACTTGTTCCAAGATCACCATAACATGGTCACTCTACTCTTTTTTTACCTTCAATCATAGATCAAGTCATTCCTTAATAAAGAGACTTCGTTGTATCTCTTCTCACCAGTCTCTCCCTAGCCATAAAAACATACACATAATCATTGAGCTTGATATGTGTACATGTTGGAGATGAATTTTGGCCGGCCAATGGTGTACCAAATGCCATTCAAGATTTTTTTTCTTGTATTATTTGGTACATCATTGATTTGATTAAAATTTGTTTGTTTTTGCACATCAAATATTATATTTATTGAAGCCAAGCGACTTGTTCAAGAAACTAATTTTTGGTTCCTTGAAATTGGGCAACAAAGTTTGGTCGATAAGAATTATTTAATTTAAATTGGTAAGTTACGATGTATATTTCAATATAATTCACGTATACTCAGCATTAAAAAAGTGGGATCGGTTTAAGAGGTTTCATCACGGTTCTTTCTTTTCATTTTTGACTATTTTATGTTGCTACTAATATTATGGGTTGCTTTTCTTTATGGTCTTGTTTTTCTTGGGGAAACCAAAGATTAGAAATGAAAGCATTAATAGTCATACAAACATCACATAAGCTTGCCAGGATGGATTTTTCATCTTTTCCTTTGAAATCTAGGAACAAGTTTAAAATTTTTACTTACCACCAATTTTTTATTGAAACATTCCATTTTAAAAGTTAAAAATTAGTGCACGTACGACAAGTTTCTTCATAGGCGGCTATCTCTTTCTTAAAATTGCCTTTTGTCCTTCTTATCCAATTTCCTTCTTTTAGGACATATGAATTTGACTGCTAGGATCATTGTTATGAAGTTTTTAAAAAAAGAAATTCTAAGGAAATAACTAGTTTGCAATAATTTACTACGGAATATAAGTTTGTTGGTGTGGTTGGTCTAACCTATAACTATTTCTATACTAAATGAAATGAACCATTATAGAATCTCATAAAAAAATAAGGTACGCTCTACTACTGCTTGTACTGATATAGTTTTAAGAGTTAGGGGAATGAAGCTAATGAATGCATTTTTTTAAATATATGTAACCATATTTGATGGAGATTTTACTAAATTTACCTTTGACCATGATGGTTCAAACAAATCACCACCATGATTTCAAGCAAACCTCCATCATCTAACACGACTTTCAATAAACAACAAAAGCATTTAAAGAGATTCTGCCCACTGTTGTAGAAAACTATTGACTCATACCCCAGTAATATTGTAGAATACCCTAATATAATGATATCTATAAGTGGTTTCGACCGTGGTTTTGCAGGAAATGGTGGATTCATAGGTGCAACAATCATAACCATCATGATTCACGTTACAAACAAACAAGTGAAGCAATCCGGCTACAAATCATTCTCTGACCCTCAATGTATACTCATAAATTTGGGGACAATCTAACTCTCTCCTGTTATTTGTTTTCTCCTCTTTGTTCCACCTATCTAACTCTTTCTTGGTTATTAGCGATCATATTCTCTCCATACACTACCTCCTTTCCTTAGAATAAATAATGTCTTAGAAATAGCACGCTTTTGTTTGCAATTTTTTCTCTTGGGAACTTTCCTTTGTTTCATAAGTCCTTTATATATGGTGCTATTATTTTTCCATGGAGAGGAGAGATTGCTGGCCTTCGATCCCTTCCAGTAAGTTTACTTGTTCCAAGATCACCATAACTTGGTCACTATACTCTCTTTTTACCTTCAATCATAGATCAAGTCATTCCTAAATAAAGAGACTTCGTTGTATCTCTTCTCACCAGTCTTTCCCTAGCCATAAAAACATACACATAATGGCTGAGCCTGATATGTGTACATGTTGGAGATGAATTTTGGCTGGCCAATGGTGTACCAAATGCCATTCAAGATTTGTTTTTCTTGTATTATTCGGTACATCATTGATTTGATTAAAATTTGTGTGTTTCCACATCAAATATTATGTTTATTGAAGCCAGGTGACTTCTTCATGAAACTTATTTTTGGTTCCTTGAAATTGGGCAATAAAGTTCGATCGGTAAGAATTATTTAATTGAAATAGGTAAGTTACGCTGCTTATTTCAAAATAAGCCACGTATACTCGGCATTAAAAAAATGGGATGTGTTTAAGAGGTTTCATCACGGTTCTTTCTTTTCATTTTTGACTATTTTATGTTGCTACTAATATTATGGGTTGCGTTTCTTTATGGGCTTGTTTTTCTTGGGGAAACCAACAATTAGATATGAAAGCATTAATAGTCACATAGACATCACATAGGCTTGCTATAATGGATTTTTCATCTTTTCCTTTGAAATCTCGATACAAGTTTAAAATCTTTACTTACCTCCAATTTTTTATTGAAAAGTGCCACATTAAAAGTTAAAAATTAGTGTGCATAACACATGTTTCTTCATAGGTGGCTATCTCTTTCTTAAAATTTCCTCTTGTCCTTCTTATCCGATTTCCTTCTTTTAGGACATATGAATTTGACTGCTCGCATCAATGTTATGAAGTTTTTAATAAAAGGAATTCTAAGGAAATAACTACTTTTCAATAATTTACTAAGGAATATAAGCTTGTTGGTGTGTTTGGTCTAACCTATCACTGTTTCTAGACTAAATGAAATGAACCATTTTAGTGTCTCATAAAAAATAACGTGCGCTCTACTGCAGCTTGTACTGCAATAGTTTAAAAATTTTGGGGAGCGAATCTAATGAATGCATTTTTTAAATATAACCATGATTGATGGAGATTCTACTAAATTTACATTTGACAATGATGGTTCAAGCAAATCGCCACCATGATTTCAAGCAAAACTCCAGCATCTAACACGACTTTCAATAAACAATGAAAGCATTTAAAGATATTCTACCCACTATTTCAGAAAATTTTTGACTCAAACCCCAGTATTATCGTAGAACTCCCTAATATAAAGATATCTATAAGTGGTTCCGACTGTGGTTTTGCATGCAATGGTGGATTCATAGGTGTAACAATCAGAACCATCATGATTCACATTACAAATAAACAAACGAAGCAATCCGGCTATAAATCAAGCTCTAACCCTTAATATATACTCTCATCAATTTAGGGACAATATATCTCCCCACTGCTATTTGTTTTCTCTTCTTTGTTCCATCTGGCTATCTCTTTCTTGGTTTTTAGTTCTCAAATACTCTCTATACCGTACCTCCTTTCCTTAGAATATATAATTTCTTAGAAATAACATGCTTTTGTTTGCAATTTTTTCTCTTGGGAACTTTCCTTCGTTTCATAAGTCCTTTATATTTGGTGCTATTATGTTTCCACAGAGAGTAGATATTGCTTGTGTTAGATCACATGTGTTTTGATGATAACAAAGATTGGATTTGATAATAAAGAAAAGAATTTGAACAAAGTAACTAAATACAGACAAAAGCTTTACTTGAGGTAAGCATTGCAGTATTGAAGAAGAACTGAGAGACAAAGCACAGGAAAAACATCACTGGCAGATTTTTTAATGGTTTACTTGGGTGACTACTCGAGTAATGAACTCTGTTACTCGAGTGAGCACTCGAGTAATATTGGAGAAAATGTTGAAGAGGGGCACTGCCAAAATTTGGAAGGAGTTATTCAAGGGTTTACTAGAATAATCTGCAAAGTTATAACGACCATTACTCGAATAACCATTTGAGTAAAAGCATGATAAAAGGCATTACTCGAGTAGCCACTCGAGTAACCAGGACGAATACCTTCCAGTAGCTCTTTGCCAAAAATTGACACAATTTACTTGAGTAGCCACTCGAGTAACCATTTGAGAAAACTATTTACTCGAGAGACCACTCGAGTAATTTGTAGAGTTATTTGAAGTATTACTCGAGGGATCACTGAGTAATCAAGTAAGCAAAACACAGGTACTTTCAACCAAGAATTTGATGTTGTTATTCGAGGAAGTAATCGAGTAATCTGTAAAATTATTATAAATTTACTTGAGGGATCACTTGAGTAACATGTGAGGAAAATAAATGCTTACTCGAGGGATCACTCGAGTAACCTTGTTTTCCAAGTATTATTGAAATGATTACATAAAGGCTTAATCGAGTAATATGGCAAGGCCTGATTTTTTAATGAGATTACTCGAGTGACTACTCGAGTAATGAGCATGATCACTCGAGTAGCCACTCTAGTAATGAATTCCAGAAAATATGATTTTAATCCAATGTTTTTTGATTTATTTTTTATATGATTAACCCTTCATTGTATTAGTATTCTAAGAACATTTGCAGAGAAATAATGAAGAGATCATGCTATAAGTAGAAAGTCAAATAAAACGTCCAAACACTCACCTACCGCTACCTACCGCAAATGGATATTTTTCAAAATTGAAAAACGGTTAATAGTAGCTCCGCGACTCCAACGGACATGTTTGAACTACTTCTAACAGACACCACAAATCATCTATATATGTGGAACATTTAAAGGATACAAGTACTGAGAACACATGAACATACACTGATCAACATATTCTTAGTTCTCTGCTTTCCTTATACTCATTATTTGTACTTCAATGATTATTCATTTACTCTGTTACAGAGATTTTCATTACAAAACTCAATATTCATTATTGAGACAACTGAAGGTTGTGGGACCTTGAGTTGGGGATTTGATTACAATGTGTAAGGGGGAGTGGGTGTCCAGGTGAAGGAACTTGCTATATTGAGGTGCCAAGAACCCACTAAATCTTGGAAGATATAGTGAAACTCTCAGAGCAGCTCTAAGGATTGGATGTAGGTCAAAATGGTTGTGACTGAACCAGTATAACTCCCGGTGTACACTTCAGTGATATTTCCCTTAATTCTCAACTGCTTTTTATTTCCAGTCAATTTTTATATACGCAACAAAATTTCTGATATCACCCAATTCACCCCCCTCTTGGGTGAAACGCTTGCACTAACAGTTGGCCTTCGATCCCTTCAAGCAAGTCTACTTGTTCTGTGATTAGCATAACTTGGTCACTATACTATATTTTGACCCTCAATCATAGATCAATTCATTCCTTAGTAAAGAAACTTCATTGTATCTCTTCTCACCAGTCTCTCCCTAGCCATAAAAACATACACATAATGACTGAGCTTGATATATATACATTTTGGAGTTGAATTTTGGCCAGTCAATTGTGTACCAAATACCATTCAAGATTTGTTTTTCTTGTATAATTTGGTACATCATTGCCTTGATTAAAATGTTTGTTTCCACCTCAACTATTCTTTTTATTGAAGTCAGGTGACTTCTTCATGGAATCCATTTTGGGTTCCTTGCAATTGGGCAATAAAGTTTGGTTGTAAGAATTTTTTAATTGAAATAGGTAAGTTATGCTATATATTTCAATATAAGCCATGTATACTCGGCATTAAAAAAATGGGATCGGATTAAAAGATTTCATCATGGTTCTTTCTTTTCTTTTCTGATTATTTTATGTTGCTACTAATATTGTGGGTTGCTTTTCTTTATGGTCTTGTTTTTCTTGGGGAAACCAAAGATTAGAAATGAAAGCATTAATAGTCATACAGACATCACATACGCTTGCCATGATGGATTTTTCATCTTTTCCTTTGAAATCTCGATACAAGTTTTAATTCTTTACAAACCTCTAATTTTTTATTGAAACATCCCACTTTAAAAGTTAAAATTAGTATGCGAACGACAAGTTTCTTCATAGGCGGCTATCTCTTTCTTAAAATTTCCTTTTGTCCTTCTTATACTTTATTTTGACCCTTAATCATAGATGAATTCATTCCTTAATAAAGATACTTCATTGTATTTGTTCTCACCAGTCCCTCCCCAGCCATAAAAACATACACATAATGACTGAGCCTGATATATATACATGTTGGAGATCAATTTTGGCCAATCAATGGTGTACCAAATACCATTCAAGATTTGTTTTTCTTGTATTATTTGGTATATCATTGATTTGATAAAAATTTGTTTGTTTCCACCTCAAATATTCTATTTATTGAAGCTAGGCGACTTCTTCATAGAACTTATTTTTGGTTCTTTGAAATTGGGCATTAAAGTTCGGTCGGTAAGAATTATTTAATTATAATAGGAAGTTACACTGTATATTTCAAAAGAAGCCATGTATACTCGGTATTAAAAAAATGGGATCGGTTGAAGAGGTTTCATCATAGTTCTTTCTTTTCCTTTTTGACTATTTTATGTTGCTACTAAAACTGTGGGTTGTTTTTCATCAAGGTCTTGTTTTTCTTGGGGAAACAAAAGATTAGATATGAAAGCATTAATAGTCACAGAGAAATCACATAGGCTTGCCATGATGGATTATTCATCTTTCCCTTTGAAATCTCAATACAAGTTTTAATTCTTTACTCACCTCCAATTTTTTTATTGAAACATCCCACTTTAAAAGTTAAAATTAGTACGCGTACAACAAGTTTCTTCATAGGCGGCTATCTCTTAAAATTTACTCTTGTCCTTCTTATTCGATTTCTTTCTTTCAGGACTTATGAATTTGACTGCTAGGATCAATGTTATGAAGGTTTTAATAAAAGAAATTCTATGGAAATAACTACTTTGCAATAATTTACTAAGGAATATAAGCTTGTTGGTGTGTTTGGTCTATAACCTATCACTATTTCTAGACTAAATGAAATGAACCATTTTAGAGTCTCATAAAAAATATGGTGCGCTCTACTGCTGCTTGTACTGCAATAGTTTAAAAATTTAGGGGAATGAATCTAATGAATGCATTTTTTAAATATGTAACCTTATTTGATAGAGATTCTACTAAATTGATATTTAATCATGATGGTTCAAGCAAATCACCACCATGATTTCAAGCAAACCTCCACCATCTAACACGACTTTCCATATAAAACAAAAGCATTTAAAGAGATTCTACCTACTATATTAGAAAACTATTGATTCAGACCTCAGTAATATCGTAGAACGCCTTGATATAATGATATCTATAAGTGGTTCCAACCATGGTTTTACAGGCAATGGTGGATTCATAGGTGAAACAATTAGAACAGTCATGATTCACGTTACAAATAAACAAGTGAAGCAATCCAGCTATAAATCATGCTCCGACCCTCAATATATCCCCTCATCAATTTGGGGACAATCTATCTCCCTTTTGTTATTTGTTGCATCTGGCTATCTCTTTCTTGGGTTCTAGTTCTCAAATTCTCTTCATACCCTACCTTCTTTCCTTAGAATATACAATTTCTTAGAAATAGCATGCTTTTGTTTGCAATTTGTTCTCTTGGGAACTTTCCTTTGTTTCATAAGTCCTTTATATATGTTGCTATTATATTGCCATGGAGAGTAGAGATTTTTGGCCTTTGATCCCTTCAAGTAGGTTTACTTGTTCCGTGATCACTATAACTTGGTCACTATACTCTATTTTGACCCTCAATCATAGATCAATTCATTCCTTAATAAAGAGACTTTGTTGTATCTCTTCTCACTAGTCTCTCCATAGCCATAAAAACATACACATAATGACTAAGCCTAATATATATATGTTGGAGATGAATTTTGGCCAGTCAATTGTGTACCAAATACCATTCAAGATTTGTTTTTCTTGTATTTTTTGGTACATCATTTATTTGACTAAAATTCGTTTGTTTCCACCTTAAATATTCTATTTATTGAAGCCAGGCGACTTCTTCAATGAATTTATTTTGGGTTCCTTGAAATTGGACAATAAAGTTCGGTTGGTAAGAATTATTTAATTGAAATAGGTAAGTTACACTATATATTTCAAAATAAGCCATATATACTCGACATTAAATAAATGGGATCAGTTTAAGAGGTTTCATCACGGTTCTTTCTTTTCTTTTTTGACGATTTTATGTTGCTACTAATATTGAGGGTTGTTTTTCTTTGTTGTCTTGTTTTTCTTGGGGAAACCAAAGATTAGATATGAAAGCATTAATAGTCACATAGACATCACATAGGCTTGCCAGGATGGATTTTTCATCTTTTCCTTTGAAATCTCAATTCATGTTTTAAATATTTACTTACCTCCAATTTTTTATTGAAACATTCCACTTTAAATGTTAAAAATTAGTGTGCATATGACAAATTTCTTCATAGGCTAAATGAAATGAACCATTTAGGACATATGAATTTGACTGCAAGGATCAATGTTATGAAGTTTTTAATAAAAGAAATTCTAAGGAAATAACTACTTTGCAATAATTTACTAAGGAATATATGCTTGTTGGTGTGTTTGGTCTAACCTATCACTATTTTGTAGACTAAATGAAATGAACCATTTTAGAGTCTCATAAAAAATAAGGTGCACTCTACTACTGCTTCTACTGTAATAGTTTAAAAAGTTAGGGGAATGAATCTAATGAATGCATTTTTTAAATATATAACCATATTTGATGGAGATTTTACTAAATTGACATTTGATCATGATGGTTCATGCAAATCACCACCATGATTTCTAGCGAACCTTCACCATCTAACACGACTTTGCATAAAAAAAAAGCATTTAAAGAGATTTTGCCCATTATTTTAGAAAACCGTTGACTCAGACCCTGGTAATATCATAGAACACCCTGGTTTAATGATATCTATACGTGGTTTTGGCCATAGTTTTTATGGCAATGGTGGATTCATAGCTGTGACAATTAGAAACATCATGATTCACGTTATAAATAAACAAGTGAAGCAATCGAGCTAAAAATCATGCTCCGACCCTCAATATATACTCTCACAATTTGGGGACAATCTATCTCCCTCTTGCTATTTGTATTCTCCTCTTTATTCCATCTGGCTATCTCTTTCTTCTTTTCTAGTTCTCAAATTCTCTCCATACCCTACCTCCTTTCCTTAGAATATATAATTTCTTAGAAATACCACGTTGTTGTTTGCAATTTTTTCTGTTGGGGACTTTCCTTTGTTTCATAAGTCCTTTATATATGTTGCTATATTGCCATGGGGAGTAGAGATTGTTGGCATTCCATCCCTTCAAGTAAGTCTACTTGTTCCGTGATCACCAAAACTTTGTCACTATACTCTATTTTGACCCTCAATCATAGATCAAGTGTGTATGAATGACAAGTTTCTTGCAAGGTAGCTTCATTAAATTTCCTTTGCTCATTCAATAATAACAACATTATCCCTCTAGGTAAGGTTGGCTACATGATTACACAACATCATTTTGTTCTGTCAAAAATTAAATCTTTAGATAAATTATTAACCAAAAGGTCTTGCTCTATAACCTCACTGAATGTTTGTTTTGGTCTTCCTCAACCTCTTTTTAGAGGGCTCCATACTGTATCGGTCCTCCTTGACCTCTTCTTAACCAATGCTCATTCATATTGGATTTTAATAATTTAATATCTATTGGATTTGTTCTCAATTTCATTTTCTCAAATTTTAGCTCTATGGCTAAGTATTAAATAAATCAGTCAAATGATTTTTTAAAAAGAAAAGAATGCCATCATTCCTTGTTTTGGAAAATAAAATAAAATTCGATATATTTGTTGTCAATTTAATTTTCTCAAGTTTAATCCATAGAGCAAGTTATGAAAAAAATCAATTAAATGATTTTATTTTGAGTTAAAAAGGCAAGCAATGATGGCCAAGGGTTATGAATGGGATCAAATCTAATCATAGCTAGCTGAGGTTACAAATAAGATCAAGTTCGTTGATAGCATGAGGTTACAAACGAGATTAAACATGCGACCTCTCACTTATAAGGGAGCATCCATGTCACCCAGATATTAGGGCATTGGCGTAATTGGGTGCTTTTTTAAAAGAAAAGGATGCCCAGATTCCTTGTTTCGGAAAATGTGAATTTAAATATTGTTGGAAAACAGCCTAGTCCACCCTTGGTTGATTGGGCCCAAGCCCAATAGGATTGAGGTCAAAGTATAAATAACATAAATGCTTGGGTAGATATATGTAATATTTTTCAAAATGTTATGAGTCATGTTATTTATTCGATGCAATATGACTCTACATGAGATATTGTTTCACCAAAACAATATGTCTCTCAATCAAAAGGATATCTTGTCTCTCTGATGGAAGGACATGTTAGTAGAAGAGGAAGGGGTACATAGAATCCTATAAATAGACGTAAAGGGATTCAGTTAAATAGACATTTGGAAATAACATACAGAAACTCTGTCAAACTAACTCCTTATTCCCTCTACTATATTACTCTTTTCTTCTTCTTGTTGGTGGTGTATTTGCTGTGCGTCATAATCGCTTCCACAACTGTGATCCGATTAGGGTGGGTATAAGAGATAAACGGTCGCACTCTAGGTACGCCCAGTAATTCTTACATGGTATTAGAGCCAGGTTTACCTGTATGAGATTATGACCTCCATATTATGATAATATGATGTGCATATTATTATTTTCAAAGATCTATATATTATCATATTACTTCCCCTGTGTGTGTTTATTTTTCTTTCATGCGTTTGAAAGAAAATATATTGGTGTTTGTGTGAGTATATATGGTTCTTTATTTTTCCTGATCTCTATGATTGTGGTGGTCGGCGTTTTTTCTTTCTCTAGATATATTCATGTGCGTGTAAATAAAAATAAAGAGGGAAACGGAGACCCAATCGCATGTTATAGTGATATGTATATATTTGGTTCATGCTTATACATATATAGTTTTCTCCCATTCCTTGTAATATACTTATATGTTTTAAATGTAAACTCCAGAAGCCTAGAACCATAAAATAAAAGAACTTAGAGAGAGAAAACATGAAAAACGAAATTCTTTTAGCATTTGGTCATTTTAAAATCAGAGAATTAGGATTTAAAATTAGTCCCATTGCGTAGAACTCAAAAAAAAGATGAAAATGGAGACCAAGAACGTGCAAAACGGACGTCGGACGGAGGAGATATGGAGGAGAGAAGTTTTCGGGTCAACGGTCCCGACCCACGCTTGCAATCAGGTCCGGGTCAACCCAGTTGGAGGTTGAAGACAACCTCTAGCCTCCAAAACGATGTCGTTCTGTGTTAAAAAAAGGGTTTTTTTTGTTTGAAGGTGTCTGGGCCACGAAAAGAAAAAAAAAATGAATTCAGTCCAGGCCCAATAAGTTGTAAGAGGCAAGCTACACCCAAGAGGGGGTGAATTGGGTGATGTTATAAATTTTTCGTTTGATATGGTGATATGAAAAATATAGTAGATAGAGTAGAGTTGAGAAGATTTGAACACAGAGAGTTATACTGGTTCGGCCTAACAACCAGGCCTACGTCCAGTCCTCAGAGATCAAGACCTACTGAGATTTTTACTATACCTCCAAGATTCAATGGGCTCTCAGAATGCCACAAGACAACAAACGTCCTTAAATGGACTACGAGCAGAAATATTCTCTCAATAAGAAATTTCTCTCCCCCTTACGACAAGTCTTATGTGCAGAAAAACAAACAATGACCCTTCACACTTGCTTATGTATACAAGACTTATTAGCAGCAACGTTCTCTCCTGCTTACACCACTGTAAGTCTTACGAGCAGCAACGTTCTCTTCTGCTTGTATCTTATAAGGCTTATGAGTAGAAGGTACAACAAGGATTTCTCTCAACCTCTTCTCTCGTAAGGAAAACTACCCTCTCAAGATCCCAATACCTTGAGATTAAATAAACATAGAATTTGAATTGTATAAAGACTCTCTTACAGAGCAAATGAATAAACACTGAAGATCAATATGTATACAGTGAAAATGATGAATAGCAAAAACTCGTGTATAAGCTTGTAAACTCTTGTACTTAGTTGCTTTTGATTTCTCTGGAACACTGTATTTATAGATGTTCAGTTTCTTCCCGTTTGAATAACAATCATGTTGGAGCGGGGCAAGATACTGTAGCACTGCATGCGTACGTTGAAAACTTTTGCAGTAGGTGTGTGAACATTGTCTGCCGTTGTTTGACTCTCTTTATGTCTTGTTTATTTCAACGTTCATCTTCCTGTATCTCATTCAAAGTTCACTCAAAATAATGTTAAACAATGATAATAAGTAATGATGATATGAATAAACAATAATAACCCATATTCGGTTTGGACGTTGTGAGACTTGGCATTTTGGGTGATCTGGCAGAGCATCACTCGAGCATGAAAAGGCTCACTCGAGTGATCTTCCTATTTTCTACTTTGTGCTTCTGTTATCGGGTTGTGCTTGCAAAATATTAGAGAGACAGAATCTTCACTCGCGGGTGAAGAGGGGTCTCACTCGAGCACAAAACCTCTGCTCGAGTGATCTTGCAATATTCACAGGGAATGTCTTCTCGGGTCATCACTCGCATACCATTTTGACAAGAGTGAGAAGTTATACTCGCGAGTGATATGGATCCTCACTCGAGCACACTTACCTCTGCTCGAGTGAGACGCATATACTCAAGGAATATGCTCTCAAAAACCATCACTTGCATCAAGATTTCAGAGGGATGGAATTAACACTCGCAGGTGAGAGAAGGAAATTTTACTTGCAAGCATTGATGAGACACTCGAGCATATAAGGGTTTGCTCGAGCACATTTGCACTTCTCAGAACTTCATGACTCTCGGCCAGACACTCGCAGTACCTTGCTCGAGTACAGAATGCCTATGCTCGAGCATTGATGTCTCTGCTTGAGTGAATGAAGGAAGCATGCCATTACTTGCTCTCGGCCAAACACTCGCAGCCTCACTCGCATGTGTGCTCGAGTGAGAATGACCTCTCTGCTAGAGTGAATGAAGGAAGCATCCCATTACTTGCTCTCGGCCAAACACTCGCAGCCACACTCGCATGTGTGCTCGAGTGAGAATGACTTCTCTGCTCGAGTGCATACCTTAGTGCTCGAGTGATCTAGTGAACACAAAAGGAGAATGCTTCTCGGGTACATACTTTCTGGTTTTCTCTTGCACCTGCTCGAGCACAGAGAAGATCTATGCTCGAGTGCAAACTTTATGCTCGAGCACTCAAGTGCAATTTCACAGCAGATATCAGCAAATCATCAATATGCATTTGGTAACTTGGAGACATTTCTTAACCTTCTAAAAACATGTTTTGCACATAATTGACTTATTGTTATCATCAAAACTTGGGATCTAACATAAGTGAGGCCCAAACTACTGAACCCGAATCCAAAAAGAAAAACAATTTGGGTAGAAAAGCCACGTGGTGCCTGAGGCCACGTGGCATGTTCGTTTGACACATGGCAGGCATATTCCAACAGCTCTTGGAGCGTGGAAGCAGATGAGCCGGCGCGTGTCGCCGAATTGTTGCCGCAAGGTTGCGCGTGGTGTTCACGCACCACTATGTGTATGTCTTCTATGTTTTTTTTCAATTTTTCGAGCTTCTTTTGGCGCATGGGGGCACGTGCAAGCTCTGAATGAGGCCTGGTTTGCTCATAAAAATCCATAAATTCATGATCTTTAATATGATATGCTATTTGAGTAGTTTAGACGCTAATTAATATATGTTTATGATATTCTAAGTACGTTTATGAATGTTTTAAATCATTTTAAAACTTCTAAAATTCTTTTGTTGATTTCAATATTTTTCTGTTATATTTAAATGTGTTATAAACATGTTTTCATATATTATAGAGAGAATATTGTTTTATTTATATTATGATGAAGCATGATTTATTTGATAATTCATTATATTATTATATGTTTTTGTCAAGTGGGAGCTTTATTAGTCCTGAAAGTTAGAGTTGTTAAAGTACATATATATAGTTCTTGACATAATTTTAGTGATGTTGCTAATATTTATGTGATGGGAGATACAAACGTATACTCCTGATCATGAATTTAGTAGTATTACTATTTTTTGGTTAAGAACAATATAAGTACATGACATTGTATACTATGTTATGCTATATATTGTTGATGATATGTTCAATAGTTTAATTCCTTTAGAGAGACATATTGAATGTGGAATAGATTTGTCACATAATTGAAAATGGCAACTAAGAACATCATCGCTGAGTTAAATAAAGGGGACAAATTAAATGGTGACAATTGGGATATCTGGCACCGAAAAGTTCAATATATTTTGGAGGAACAAGAGGCAATGGAACCTCTAACAACAGTTGTAGCACAACCTACTGCTGGGAATACGGCCCAACACAGGAGAGACCAAGAGGTCTATGAGGCTTGGAAAAAGAAAAATAGCATTGCAAGAATTACATTGCTGAGTACAATGGCAGATGACCTCATGTGTGAATATGAGAAAAATGAAACAGTGCAAGCCATATGGGCAGCGTTGAAAGACAGGTTTGGTGGTACATCCACCTCTAAGCTTAGACGATTAACTATTAAGTTTAATACGCATAAGCTTAGGCCAAATACTTATATGAAACAACATCTGAGAGAGATGGCACATATGATTAGAGAATTGAAGGAAGCTGGGCATACTGTGTCTAATGAACAACAAGTTTAGGCAGTGATAAGATCATTGCCATCTAGTTGGGAGCACATGAAGGTTAATCTAACCCATAATGAAGGCATTAAAAATTTTAATGATGTGGCTAAACACTTGAAACTTGAGGATGAGCGCTTGGAGGCATACAAGTCCTCTGGCCATGCCTACTACACAGAGGGTGCAGGTCCTTCTAATACAAAACCCGATTCCAAGAAGGGGAATAAATTCCAAAAGAATGGAAAGAAGGACAAGAATAAATTTGTAAAAGGAAAAAAGGAATTCAAGAAGAAAGGAAAAAAAGGGCGGGAAGAAGAAGAAAAATGACTTAAAGAAGGTCAAATGTTTTGCCTGCCAAAAGATGGGTCATTTCGCACGGGATTGCACTGAGTGAAATGAGAGTGAAAAGGTACTAGTGGATTATGTAAATTCACATGTTTCCTATGTTTCTAGCACTATTTTCCTAACAGAGAATATCAGCTCTTCTTGGATTTTGGACTCAGGTTCAATAGACCATGTGACAAGGGATCGAGGATCCTATGTAGAATACTGTCAGTTGCCTAACAAATGTAAGTGGCTTTATGTAGGCAACAATGCAAAGATTGAAGTTAAAGGCATTAGAACTTGCAAATTAACTTTGCGTACTGGAAAGCCTTTGATCCATCATGATGTGCTTCATGCTCCTGACATCCGATGGAATTTAGTTTCTATAAAATGTCTTGTAAACTATGGGTTTAATGTAAACTTTCATGATAAAGTTGCAGACATATTTTATAATTTTGTATTTTATGGTTTAGCTTTCCTTTCAAAGAAGTTCTTTGTAATGGATACTATTAATGATTATAATATACATGATTGCTTTGCTACTTCTTCTGATTGAACTGTTGATATGGCTATTTTGCATGCTAGACTAGGGCATATTAATCAAAATAAAATGATTAAACTAGCAAAAGAAGGTTTGCTAGAATCTATATCCAATATGGAAATATCCTTGTGTGAAAGTTGTCTAGCAGGGAAGGCAATTAGAAAACCTTTTGGTAAGGGAACCAGATCATAACAACCATTGCAAATAATTCATTCTGATATTTTCCGTCCTATGAGTGTGAGGCCAAGGCATGGAGCTTGGTATTTGATCACTTTTATTGATGACTATTCACGATACGGTCATGTCTATTTGATCACACATAAGTTTGAGGCTCTTGAGTGCTTTAGACGATACGTAAATGAAGTTGAAAATCAAATGGATAATAAAGTTAAAGTATTACCTACTGATCGAGGACGTGAATATTTGTCTGATCAATTTAAAGAGCTCTATGAAGAAAAAGGGATAATTAGGCAGCTAACTATCCCTGGTACTCCACAACAGAACGGAGTTGTTGAAAGAAGAAATAGAACGCTTCTAGACATGGTTAGGTCAATGATGGCACAGGAAAATCTACCAATGTCATATTAGGGTGATGCTTTAATGACTGCTACCTTCATACTTAATCATGTGCCCTCAAAATCAGTTACTTCAACACCTTATGAGTTATGGACAAAACGCAAGCCGAATCTTAGTATCCTTAGACCATGGGGGTTAGCAGCATACATTCATGATAATTCTTATAAGTATGAAAATTTAGGTCCTAAAGGAAAGAAATGTATCTTTATAAGGCACTCTGAATAATCCAAAGGGTACGTCTTCATAGGTGAAAATGAAGATAGAACAGTGACTGAAATTGAATCTAGAGATGCTACCTTTCTAGAATATGAATTCCCTAATAGGGGAGACATTGACCGTACTGTATCTCTTTATGAGACACAGGAACAAACAAGTATAGAACATGTTGGTATGCCTGAATCATCCCAAAATATCGATATAAGTAGGAGCTTAGAAAGGTCAACACAAAGACCTAGACAAAAGAAAAGACAAAGGCAAGAAGCTCCTACAAGAAAGAGTAACAGGGAAAGTATCCCTAAAAGATGCTTCTAAATAAAATGTGAAGCACTTATTGTCACTCCTGATGGGGATAATGAACCATATTCGGTACTAGAGGCCTTATCCAGTCCTGTTAAAGATGCATGGAAAAAGGCAATGGATGAAGAAATGAACTCAATGAGAAAGAATAAAGTTTGGGAATTGGTTGACCTACCAAAAGGGTGAAAAGCCATTGGGAACAAGTGGGTTCTCAAAATTAAAAGAAAAGTGAATGGGTCAATTGATAAGTATAAGGCACGATTAGTTACAAAGGGGTATACACAATAGGAAGGTATAGATTATGAAGATACCTTTTCACCCGTGGTACGATTTAATTCTATAAGAATTATTCTAGTAATAGTAAACAGTTTGGACTTAGAATTATATCAAATGGATGTTAAACCTGCATTTCTAAATGGTGATCTGGATGAGGAAATCTATATGGAACAACCATTAGGTTTCATTGAAAAAGGAAAAGAGAACAAAGTTTGTAAACTTAAAAGGTCTATTTATGGACTGAAACAATCATCCAGACAGTGGTATTTGAGGTTTCATAAAGCAATAACCTCTTATGATTTTCAAATGATTGAAGAGGACCACTGTGTCTACATCAAACGGTTTGAGGGTAATTTTGTTATATTATCCTTATATGTAGTGGATATACTATTGGCTGGAAATAATCTGAATTCGATTATAGCTATTAAAGAATGGCTTTCATCGAATTTTGAAATGAAAGACATGGGTGAAGCAGAGTATATACTTGAAGTTAAGATCCAAAGAGATCGTTAAAAAAGAATCCTATATCTTTCACAAGAAAATTACATTAAAAATATTCTTGAACGATTCAACATGAGCAACTGCAATTCCTTGGATACCCCAGTGGCTTCTGGTGTAACCTTAAGCAATAAGATGTGTCCCAAAACTGAGTCTGATCAAAAGAAAATGATGAAAGTTCCCTATGCCAGTGCTGTTGGTAGTTTAATGTATGCAATGATATGTACAAGGCCAAATATCTGCTTTGCGGTAGGATTGGTAAGTAGGTTCCAGTCCAACCCAGGTGAGCATCACTGGAAAGCAATAAAAAGGATCATGAGATACTTAAAAGGCACCTCTAACTATGCACTTTGCTACGAAGGAAGCGATCTACACCTGGTTGGATATTCTAATGCTGATTTAGGTGGAGATAAGGAAGAGAGAAGATCGACCTCAGGTTATACTTTCTTACTGAATAATGTTGCCATATGTTGGAGTAGCAAGAAGCAAACATGTATTGCTTTACATTATATGGAAGTCGAGTTCGTAGCATGCACTGCAGTTGCACAAGAGGCATTATGGTTGAAGAGGTTCATTGAACATCTTGGATTTGGCAATGAGAGTACCAATCTAGTATTAATGCATTGTGATAACACTGCAGCCATAGCCTATACTAAAGATCCTAAGTATCATAGTAAGACTAAGCATATAGACATTAAGTACAATTTTGTAACAGATTATATAGTACATAAAACTATTGTTGTACAACATATTTCGACCAAGAGCATGGTTGCTGATCCCCTGACCAAACCAATTGCCAAGGAAACATTTGAAAAACGTGTAAGGGCACTTGGTGTACGTAAAATGTAAAATTTCAGACTTTATTACATTTATGATTAATTGAAGTACTTATCATTGTTAGTATAAATGTCTGTGTGAAAGTATACAATGTCTAATATGTCGTATAGGCTTGTGAGGTTGTCTCTCTCACACAAGCAACTACCTTTGACACTCAGGAGGGGTGTGCAAAGATGAGACAATTGTGTTCATCAGTAAAGCAGCTAGAATGCTGATATGGTAGAGAAGAAACACAAACTATGTCACCTTGACAATAGTGTAGCGTGTCAAGATGAGATCTATAAATATGAATAAGTATGGACAGAATCATGGACATCCACTTCCATGATGCCTGTAGCCAGATAACAAATTCTTCAGCATTGACGTCTAAGTAGAAAGAAAGAATTTGGGTTTAGATGCTTGGAGTGTCTAGACTTAAGTATGTACAGTGTTAACAATAGAATGCAAAATGATGTACACTCTTATGGTGTAAGAGTAACACTGTAGCATGCGATTCATACCGCATGTACTAAAGAACCGCAAACGGGAAGGAAGTAAGAAGATCCCTGCTTAATTGTTGTGAGTCCCAGGAAGTTTATAATTCTTCCATTGATATCTTTTGACTCTGACAATATCATAGAGGTGTGCTTCAGTGTCTGCTACTTTAGCATATGTCCTACGATCATGATAGATGTGATCTATGGTATTATGTTAGGAAAGCGGCTGATGTATATTGAAGTGATATCTGGGTGAAAGGAAGATTACTTGAAATATACACAAATATGCTAGTGTCTAAGACATGTCCTTTATAGTATTATTTTTGATAATTTCATAAATGTGGATACTATGCATACTAGAAAGGCAATATGAGTTTTATAGTGACTCAAAAGGGATTAGATTAGCTATGTGAAAGTGTATATAAGTGAATCTAGGATATTTAAGGCACAATATTAAAATCAAGCTACACAATGAAGGTTGTCTTGTGCTGGTCTCTGTAAAAGAGATTTATAGTACATACACCTATATACATATGTCATGCCTACGCAGTCACGGCAAAGCACCTAGTATGAAAGAAGGAAGAAAAAGAGACATATCTAATCCACCAAGTGTGAGTTGGAGATGTTGGAAAATAGCCTAATCCACCCTTGGTGGATTGGGCCCAAGCCCAATAGGATTGAGGTCAAAGTATAAACAACATAAATGCTTGAGTAGATATATGTAATATTTTCCAAAATGTTATGAGTCATGTTATTTATCCGATGCAATATGACTTTACATGAGATATTGTTTCACTGAAACAATATGTCTCAATCAAAAGGATATCTTGTCTCTCTGATGGAATGACATGTTAGTAGAAGAGCAAGGGGTACATAGAATCATATAAATAGACGTAAAGGGATTCAGTTAAATATACATTTGGAAATAACATACATAAACTATGTCAAATTGACTCTTCATTCCCTCTACTATATTACTCTCTTCTTCTTCTTATCGGTGGTGTATTTGCTGTGCGTCATAATCGCTTCCACAACTGTGATTCGATTAGCGTGGGTATAAGAGTGTGTTTGGATGCACTTAAAAAAAGTTATTTTGAGCCCAAACCATGGTTTGAGAAAAAATCATCCAAACACTCAAAAATTTTCCCAAACCATGGTTTTGAGCTCAAACCATGGATTTGTAAAAATCATCCAAACACCTCAAATTTTCCCAAACCAAGGTTTTGAGATCAAACCATGGTTTGGATCTCAAAACCATGGTTTTGAGAAAATCTAATTTTTTTTGCTTTTTTTCATATGTGAACCCCACCATCTCACTCTAATTGGTCCTTTTTATTAATGTGGGCCCCACACCACACACACACTCTCTCTCTCTCTCTTTTTGAATTTCACCAATTTTTCTTTAATCCCTTTTTTTGTTTTAAGAATTTTAAAATTTTAATACTCCCTTTTATCTTATAAAACCTATTTATCTAATTTGATTATATTAGAAAAATTAGTTAATCTGCACACGAATGTCCCATTTGGCAAATAAGTTGGCAATGAAGGATTTTTTCACAATTTTCCTATAAATCATTATTCTATTCATAATCTATTCTCCAAAACCTATTCTGCTCAAAATCTATTCTTCAGAAGTTATTCTCCATTTTTTCTCCAGAATATATTCTCCAAAATATATTCTCCTCATAATCTATTCTCCAAAAGCTAATCCAAACACATCCTATAAAAGAAAATCTCATGAATTAATTATTTTACTATAATTTTGTGAGAAATATAAGTGTGACGTTATGTTTTTTCCTAACGTATCACTATTCTTTTTTATGCCTTTTTTATGTTGCTACTTTTGTTGCGGGATGGTTTTCTTTATTTCTTTTATTGGGGGTAGTTATAAATTAGGGGGAACAAAAGTTACCACATTGACATCATATAGTCTTGATGTGATGAAAAAATTTTTTGGGAAAATTGCCCATAAATTATTGTTGGGTAAATTAATTGCCAAATGTTACTATAGAAGATCGGTTGCACTTTAACGGAAGATATGTTGCACACAACGAAAGATATTTTACACACAGCAGAAGATAGTTTACACGTTTATATAGAATATTTGTGCACATACAGAAAATTATTTACACACAATGGAAGATCTTTTACACACACAGAAGATGACTTGCATGGTTGGTAGCATTCAACAATTAATTTACCAAAAAGGTGTTTATTCCCCATTCTCCCAAAATTGTTCCTTGTAAATCTGGTTTTATATTTAAATCATGGCTTACCCAAGTATCGCTTAAAATATCGTATTTTAATATTAAAAACGCGGTGCATGAACGTTACTTATTAAAAAAAAATTTAAATAATTTCTTAATTAAATATAAGAATGCGCGGATTGAACTCATTAATAAAAGAAAATCTCATCAAATAATTTCTCCGGTTAAATTTATAAAGGAATATAAGTGTGATTGTTTTTATTTATTTATTTTTTACCTTTCAGTGTTTGTTTTTACTTGTCATTATTGCTTGATTAAATGCTGTGAAACATTCAAGGGTCTCCTTAGAAATTCGATGCGCGGTCATTTAATGCTTCTTTTGTGTACTATTCTGGTCTTATTTATAAGTCATTTTTAACTAATTTTTATATATCAATGAGAGTTAGTTAACTCATTAACTATAGGCTAAATTTTCAATTTTATCCTTATCTATGATTGGTTCCAAAAGTCAACATAAATAAATTCCTCTTGTTTATTGTAATTAATAGCTAGGGGTAAAAAGGTACATAATGCATTTACTACATTGAAACTGGACTTATATATAGGACCAATTTTTTTAATAAAAAAGATTTATAAATAGAATCAGAGGTACTAGTTTAAAACCGATGGGGGCAAATAATCTAATATTGTTGTAAAATACTAATTAAGGTAGATGTCCATGAGCTCCCAACTCTTGACCTTTCATTTCCTACATCCCATAACCTCTCCAATGAATGATCTTTAGGAGTTTTCATGCCCATAACTCAAAGGTTACAATGTGTGCACTCATGAGGATTAAAGTTTGCCATTTACTTTGTGTAACTCTTAGTTGTGGTTGAGGGCCTATAAATAGAGCACTATGTACTACACTTTGTTGGCATCTAAATGAATAAGAATCACTCTCTCCTTGCTCTCTATTTCTCTCTTATATTTCTTCATTTCCTTCATCTCAATCTCTTATACTTTCTTGATTTTATAACACGTTATCAGCACAAATTCGCTTAAAGACCTATGGTCTAGTTTTCTATCTCTTCTACTCTCTAATTTTCTCATTTCCATACTATGTTATATATTATTTTTATGCTATCTATTTTTATCCATCCTTTTGTTATCTTTTACATATATCTAGGATAATATAAGCCATTATATGGAATTAAATGAACTCTTTTACCGATTGTTTTATACATCGGGTTCCATGGCTAAGATTTGATATTATATTATCCTTCGCAAGTTTTCTTTCCTGTCACTTTTATTTATCGTTTTCCGTTAATCTCTTATTATGCAAAATTTATATTTATTTATTTTATATTCTAGTATTCTTGACATTTTATGTTATATATTATTGCTTGTTTCTTTATTTTATGTCATTTATTTCATCTTGTTTTATTGCTATTTTATTTACATTTCCTTTATTTATGTTAATACATTATTATATCATTATATCAATCTTTTATTTTCATTTGTTTATTATATTACATTAACATATAATAGTATTATATATGAGCATGTAATGTGGTCTATATGATCATGGACTTATCTATTATTTATATTTATATTTGATTATGAATTTGAATTTATTTAATTTATTTTCTAGTATTTTGATTTTATCGAGAGGCCAGAAGCCATAATATTCTTAATTTCGTGATCAGATGACCAGAAGTCACATCACTTTTGTAATAGCTCTTATGAGAAAGAATGCTATTGATTTCATTAAATTGCAAGATTGACAAGAAAATTTTTTTGACACTTTTATGATTTAATTGTTACAAATATCAAAGTCCTGAAGGCTAAATATTCAAATATCAAACTAAACAAAAAAAAGGGCTTTGTAACGTTTTTGCTATGGTCCTGAAGACCAATATTTGGAGAAATTGATGATGCTATTGAAAGTAAAGAATATATGTAAGAGTGAAAATAAACATGATCACATTGTATTTGTGGAATTGATAGTTGAAAGCTAAGAATACTTTGTCTTAACTATTGAATTACAATCGTGAAAATAATAACATTTCTAAGGCGATTAAAATTATGAGCAAATATCATACAATGACTAGAAGTCATATGGATAGAAAAAAATGGTATAATATGATCAGAAGTCATATAGACTCATATGCATCAATTTATTGAAAATAAAGATCAAAATGATTGTGAAGCCAGAAAGACCATAAAATATTGTGAAAAATATCAAAAATAGTTATGATGCTTAAAGCAATAAGTTACGAAGAAAGATAATCAGCTTGTATAGCCAAAAGAAATAATTGTAAGCCCTAAAGGTTATATGATTTTGATTCTTTATGTTTAAATTTAAATTGATTGTGATTAATTTGTGAGAGAGAAATTATTATTTAAAATTGTGATATCAACATAAGTGATAAATGAAACCAAATAGATAAAAAAGTAATGATTAGTCATTTTAAAATTTCAGTATAGTGCCAATTTATTTACAAATGTAAACATTATTAGTAATTATTGATATATTTTGATTTCATGGCCTTTTAGGATTCTAACTACCTCATGGTTAATCCTTATAACTCCCATATCAAATGGTTTTCAGTATTTATTCATATAACCTTCAATTATAAAGTTAAGTTGTTTAATTACCTTCTTTATATATAATTGTACAATTTATTTGTAATTTTAAGTATATTGTGTATGTGAATACTATTCATACATCAATGGAGTTTACCACCTCTATTTTCTTCTTGGAACTTGTATTTCTCTGTTGCATCAAAGATTTCCCAACAAACATTTAACTCATATACCTCAACATCAATGTACTTTCTTTCATTATTAGTCATATTTTTCATTTTAGCCTTGTCTTCCATCTCTTTTCTCTTCTTGAGCACTATTATGTTGCCTTACATATATATGCAATTTTTCTTAGTTCCAAACTTTCATTATTGAAAGGCATACAAATACTCTTCAATTTGTATTTTATTTTAGTATTGATAATTTATTGCCTCATTTCCCAATTCATTGTATTAACATTTCTTCTACTCTTTAGTATTTTTATATGATATGTGCAAGTTTCATACATTAATCATGATATAATATATAATATGATATATATTGGAATCAAATTAGTTTTATGTGACATTTGTGAAGAAAAAAATCATATGTCATATTTGAATTAAGAAAGTGAGAATTTATTTAATTTTATGAGAAAATTCATAATGAATAGTTTATGATTTGTTAGACAAAATCATTTTCGTAATGTGCATGAATTATATAGTGCAAGTCAAATTTATGGATGATCAAACAGTAAAGAATATTTGAAAGAAGACTATGTATATCATAAGTATTTGTTATTTTATATTATAATGCATTTGTCTTTACATTTCTCTCAAATTAATTTTAGCCCCTAAACATCAGAATTCATTACAATAAGATCTTTATGTATTTTGATTATAGATCTCCTCATATTTCTTTATGTAGTGGAAAATTCTAAACATTTCATATTTTGAATATGCATCAAAATAGGCAAATTGAAGCATATTATTATTAATAAGTAGAAAAATTATATAAATATGCAAGAATATATGTTAGTTCCTGAAGAATATAAATGTAACAAAGTCAATATAGTTCCTGAAGAACTAATATAGTTTTTCTTAAATTCTATGGGTAGAAGAAAAATTGATTAAGGAAAGTTATAACTCATAGATTTACATTAGAGTTTTACTCTATTACAGGGTTTAAATGATAGCCCAATTGACTGAAATCCATGATTAGTTGTAAGTTATGAAGTACTTGAGTTTTGAAATGAAAGATATATTATTAGTTTGCTATATACAAATTTGTCTTTGAAATAGAGAAATAAAGAAAGTATATTTATGACTTACATACACTTGAGAGGGAGATTGTTAGAATATAAATGTGAGTTAATATTGAAAAGTTTTACTCATATACTTCCTCACAAAACCTATTGATCTCCGAAAAATGGATGTCATATTGACATTTTATATCAATACTTATGGAAATTGAAAAGTTTGTTGTTGGTTAAGCAACATATTACAGTAAACTAGTAGTTTACTGATCCAAACAAATTTATGTTGGCATGACTTGTTTGATTCATCCGAGTCATATATAAAATATTACATTTGACATCCATTGAGGTACTAGAAGATTTTTCATGAATAGCCAACATATTATATAATTCAAGAATTATCATGTGCTGCATGTTCTCAAAGAAATTTGATTATGAGAGTATCATAAGTTATGATTTGAAATGAATCTCTATATTTCTGGAAATATATCAAGCTGATATATAGGCCCATTCAAATAACATATAAACCATACAAGTATTCAATGAATTTGATATATGCATCTATAAGATGGTTACATGTAATATTAATATTAGTTTGCAACCTGAAGTTTGCAAGAATATTTGAATAAATTATTATGTTACGCGCAATTTCCAGATTATACGATTCATTCATTGAAGCCTCCATAAATAGCTAGACTAATACTTATGAGAATAAAATTTATGTTTCAGTGTTGGCATATTTGATCTTACATATTGCAGAACTTATACTAGCCAACCAAATTCTCCCAATAAAATTGGCTTTTGGTCAGGAGTCAAGTATATTACATCTTAAAAAGTTTGAATGTGCATTCCTATTGATTCACCTCAATGCACATAGATGGATATTTAAAGGAAATTGAGATAAATGTTGGGTAAGAACCTCCTTCTTCTTATTTGTTTGTGAATGAAACAAAAGGATGTTTCTAATGGAAGCAAATGGATTTAGGAGACTTATACTGCATGATTAGTCGATTGTCATTTGACAAAGTTTTTCCAACATAAGGGGGAGAAATTAAATAGCTGGAAAAGAAAACAAAAGGAATGCATTATTACTATTAAATATAGATCCTCGAATATAACAATATGAACCAGAAGTTCATTTGGTTTGCATTCATGAAATATTACATAAAATCTGCCAGATGCAATTACTGACCTAAATGGGAATTATTAAATCTCATATTCCAGCTATAAGTGGTCTAATCAGCATAAATGAAAATGAGACATGCCCGAAGTATGAGAGAATAATCAGTTCCAAAAGGAAAAAAGAAAGAAGCAAATAATCAAGATAATCATATTAAGGAGGCAAACACTCCAGAAGAGGTCAATACATAACTACTTGCAGAACCCTTAAAAGAGGTTCAGGTACCTGAAAGTAATCAAGAGATCTCAATGAATTATGTCACAACAAGAAAAATGGAACTGAAAAGATAAAGTTGTCGACAACAACTTTAGTAATAATATCACGTGATCAAATGAGGATCTTATACATAAATATGTCGGTAGAAAAAAAGGTGATTGGCCAACTGAAGAAGGGGACAAGACTCAATGAAAAATGTTCTTTCAGCATGTGAATTTTATGGACCTATAGTCAAAATATGGACTTGTAGTCCAAAACATTTGACATATTAAGTTATTTGTGATATATGAATATTCATGTGAAAATAAAGATTTTCATAAGGTTTAATGATGATTATGATGAGGTACAACATTTGGTAGTGGATACAATAATTGTTGCATATATTATTAGTCTGACAGTAAATACAAATAAAATAATGTGTCTATTAGATATCATTATATATAGCATATGCATATGGATAGTGAATATTACATGAGAGTCTTTGAAGGATCTAAAATGCCAGAAGCATATACAAGAAAATCATTCTATATATAAAATGTTGTGCGAGTTTGAAAATAATTCAAGCATATATAATTGATTGAAAAATATATTGAAAAATGAGTAATTTTACATTTTACTTGACTTATAGATCAAGTTATCAAATGCATCAATGATTTCAAAATCACATATTTTTACCGTGGTGAATCTACTTGTAAAGATATATTGAATTTAATGGTCCAGAAGTACCTTATACTTTATGAGAATATTTTTGTATTATGCTAATATTGTATCTATTATGATTTTATTGATAAAAATTAGTTCTTGCAAGTGCATAGTGGATAACAAAAATGAGATTTGGTGTGATAGTCCTATTAACTTATTATATAATATTATTTTGTTCAAAACAAAATGAATATGTGGATGTAAGATATATTTTGATGATTTTCAGAATAATTTTTCTTTATTGTTTTCACGATGAATAAGATAAAGGCATAATATATTGATATTTTAGCATATCCAGAAGATATGTAAGAGGAATACATCTAGCAGAATATTTGGTGACAATGTATCATTCATAGTTTGATGGCTAAAAGAATGATATGCTCAACAATACATTAGAATTGATATTCTTATCAGGGAAGTAAAACTGATGTTATTATCAGGGGGAGTAAATACGATATTATCATCGTGTGAAATAGAGACCATGTTGTACTCTTTTCCTTAACCAAGGTTTTGTTCCACGGGGTTTTCCTAGTAAGGTTTTTAATGAGGCAATTTTGATTTGTATTGTGTACTCTTTTTCCTTCATTAGGTTTTTATTCCATTAGGTTTTTCCTAGTAAGATTTTAATGAGGCACAATATTTTTTTTATGGACATCCAAGGGGGAGTGTTGTAAAATACTAATTAAGGTGGATGTCCATGAGCTCCCAACTCTTGACCTTTCATTTCCTACATCCCATAACCTCTCCAATGAATGATCTTTAGGAGTTTTCATGCCCATAACTCAAATGTTATAATGTGTGCACTCATGAGGATTAAAGTTTGCCATTTATTTTGTGTAACTCTTAGTTGTGGTTGAGGGCCTATAAATAGAGCACTATGTACTACAGTTTGTTGGCATCCAAATGAATAAGAATCACTCCCTCCTTGCTCTCTATTTTTCTCTTATATTTCTTCATTTCCTTCATCTCAATCTTATACTTTCTTGATTTTATAACAAATATAATGATGTTTTTTTTATTGCCACCATCTAACGATGATTTTACTAAATTGTTCGTCATTAGATCATGATGGTTCAAGCAAATCACCACCATACATAACCACTTCCTATAAATAAGAAACACATTTTTAGAATTTCTGCCCACTAATTTTGAAAACTACTAACCTTTGAGAATATCGTGGAATGCCCCTTGTTTTATGATATCTCGTAATGATTTCAGCCTAGGTTATAAAACCTAGACCAGATCGGTCAGTTCGACCAGGAAACCAGTGAATTGGTTTGTAAACCAGTCTGGTTCAGGAGTCAAACCAGTTCACTTTTGTTATAAAAAAAATCAATATTTTAAACTTTTTTTTTATAATTTTATATTAATAATTTTGAAATCATCACTTTTTCATCGGTTTGGTTTCAGGTTAGCTTCGGTTTGACTCCGATCTAACCTACTAACCCTTGATCCAATACCCCAACCGGTTCAGTGACCGGTCTAGGTCTAATTACCTTGGTTTTAGCCATAGTTTTGCGTGCAATTGTGGATTCATATCCGTAATAAATAGCATCAACATGGTTTGCATATGACAGTAATAAACAAATGAAGCATACTGGCAAAAAATCACCCTCCCACTCTCACTATTAACTCTCTTCATTTTGGAGACTCTGCATCACATTTTAGCTATTGACCTTATCCTCTTTGTTCCATTTGTCCATCTCTTTCTTAGTTTCTAGTTCCATCTTCACCATAACTTAGTTACTCGACTACATTGTGACTCTTCAACATAGATTAGTTCATTTGTTAACTGAAAAACTCAAACACATGTTGATGATTAGTCTCACTAATAGCTGAACTTAATAAGAAAAATCATTAATTCGCGATGAAACTTCTTACAAGAACTAATGATTGTGTAAGATCTTCCATGATCAATTTATAGTTAGATTATATTTATATATATTATGTTAGACTAAATAGGTAAATAAAAATTGAGAAAAAACCTGACCATATATTAATTAAAGTTAACGTAATTAATATTAACAAAAGAAAAATCCAGTGTGTCTCAAGAGAAGTATGTATCTTGAAGTATATAATTCATTATCATTTTTCATTCATAGATAATTACTTATTTATATCTCGAAATGTCAAAATGATCTTCACTGTAACTATGTTCAATCCCTTAAAGAATAATATGAATTTAAATTAGTAAAATAATGTATTCTCATTTGAATTAGGGAAAATTGCATCAAGGTTCTAATTAAAGAAAATAATATAAAAAAAGTCACATAACTTATCAATATATAACAAGTGAAAGAGCAAACATTGATAAATGAAATAACCACCATTAACAATGACAATGACAATGACAAGATTGGAGGGGGGGGGGACCTCATGACAATGACAAGAACACATAAGTACAAATTTGATCTGTTCTATTCTCTCCTTTCAATCAATTCAAGCATAGGGGAAAGCAATAAATACATTTAACTTTTCACAACTAATTAGCATTTCTCTGAGGTGCCTATATATGAGATTCTAAAACATAGTACAAGTTTGAACCATAATAATTGCAAGGTGATTCTGAATGTCTTCCTAAATTCACAGTTTCACGCACCAAACCAGAAAAAATAAAAAGCATATGAAGAGGAAAAGGATTTACAGGGAAAAGAAGAGACCAAAAATGCCAAAACTTTACTGAGGTTCCACCTTTACCGGTGGGAAAACGCTCGTGTAGGCGAAATCTTCATTGACATAAGGATGGTAAATCTTCCCACCACTGGCATTGTCATAAGCATCTGATGTTGATGTTGATTCAGCATTGGGGTTGAAACCAGCAAGTTGCAGTATATTCTCAATCTCTTTCACAACATCAGCCATTGTTGGCCTCTCTTCCCCATTATCTTTGACACACTTCAATGCTAAGTCCAAAAATTTCTCCAAGCCGTTTGGGTTTCCTTCTTGCTTTATCATTGGATCTATAAGGGCATGGATATTGTACAACTCTTTTGATCTATCCATTATTCTTAGAATCTCTATTACAATGAACCTTCCTTGCTCTATTGGCTTCCTTGCTGTTACCAGCTCAAGCATTGTAACTCCAAAGCTATATACATCGCTCTTTTCTGTTAACTGCTGAGTCATGTAGTATTCAGGATCCATATAACCCTGCAATAAAGAAGAAAGTAAGTCCATGTCTGCTATTCACACGACAAATTTTGGACAGTATAATAATGGAAAGGCACAGGGTTTTGCATGCAAAGATGAATATTTTCTGCAGCCGAAGCATTACGCATAAGTATACATATTAAGCCTTAGCCATAAGTAGGCTAAAAATGTGAAGAAAATAGAAGTGAAGTGATAAAGGAAAATTGCTGAAAAATCTCAAAAGGCCCGGGTTCTTGAGGGAATACCACTCTTCTTTAATTGTGTGGAATATATTTTCAGTTATATGCGAATGTCTTCGTTTTAAACATAGTTGAAGATAAGTTAAACATAGTGGAAAAGAGTTCCACTCTCTGAAAATATGTTGCACCTGGATCTTTAACTACTTTTAAGTGACAAATTTTGCAATGGGGGATTTTTGTTTCTTTAGGTATGCTTTATCCCTTCACTGAATGTTATTGATTCTTCTCTCAATTGTGCAAAGTACTGTGATTGTATAGCAGCATACTGAAAGCTGGCAACTTTTGTGTGCCTTATGAAACTATCAAAGATTGAGAGTAATGTTGCTTTTAAAGAATTATACACAAACCATTGTGCCTTTGACTTGAGTTGTGATATGGGCCCTGTCACTATCCTTAAGTTTGGAGAGACCAAAATCAGCAACTTTTGCATTTAGATGGTCATCAAGCAGGATATTACTTGATTTTATGTCCCTGTGTATGATTGGTGGATCGGCTAGTTCATGAAGATAGGCTAGCCCTCTGGCTGCTCCCACAGCTACTTTTAGCCTCCTTATCCAGTTCATTCTAATTCCAGATCTTCCTGCATAGACAAAGTCACAAGGAACATCAATAAATGTGTCGTCATTCCAGCCAAGCGGCAACTTTGAGGGGGTTTCTTAATAGATTCATCTGTGAAGCTGGTTTTCTTTAAACTTTAACAATAATTGAAGCACAATGATAAGGGAAAGGTTCAACTACGAATCTTTTGAAAAAGATCTGCAAGAAGTGCATGCTTCCTAGACAAATGAGATATCAATGCACTTCATGAACTTCAAGAGATCCTCATTTACACAATTGAAGGAAGAATTCCATACTGCAATTTAATATCATGGAAAATATGACCAGATTTTCAATCAATCTTTACATAAATCTAAGTATATTACAGTGTCATAGAAACATCAATTTCATGGCTTAAACTGGTCAGACAAAAGATGACATTAATGATACCATAAGCAACTGATAGTTTAATGCAGAGTTCCGAAATAAGTTTCTAGAAATGCCCCTTTTACAGTTCAATAACGAAAATCTCCACATTAGAGATCTTCTTCTGCTGTTTTTTATTTTCTTTTTATCTTTTTTTAAAAAGTACAAATTGAAATCGTGTTTACTCACAGTCAAGAGAAATGAGGCAGGGGAAATTTCCAGTACCTGAAAGACTGTCCAATATAGTGCCATTAGGAACATACTCATATACCAGCATTTGTTCACCTTTATGATAACAGAAACCCACAAGACCCACAAGATTCTTGTGATGGACCCTTGATAGAAGCTCAATCTCAGTTTTGAACTCAACAGCACCCTGTATCGATTCATGTGAAGCACGCTTGATAGCGACCAGTTCCCCAGAGGGAAGTGCAGCTTGGTAAACCTTTACGAATTATGAACGTACTACTCAGATTCAGCAACACAGTTAAAATTCTATTATGTTTCTAAAGTTAGTGCCAGAGGCAATATTCTTAGGAGTCAAAGTGAGAACAACGTAAGAATGCATGTAGGAAGAGGATAAATGTAAACCTTTCCATAGCCCCCGGCTCCGATAGTATTGGAGTCAGAAAAGTTGTTGCTATATTTTTTGAGCTCTTCAAAAGAAAACCAGCGCGCTCCTTTAAGCTGAGGAGCATTGCCACTATCATTGTTCTGTTCCCAGTTAGCTGCATTTGCATTGCATTGCATTGGAACAATTAAAAAGACTGATAGAAAAACATTCCTTACAAGTGAAGAACATAAAGATAATATCCCAAAGCCTGAACAAAAAAAAATAATACCAAAAGGATTAAATGCCTCTGCTCTTTTCATCCGGCGGATTGCAAATATTGCAAAGATGGACAGTACCAAAATGACAACACCTGCAGCTACCGCACCAGCTATAACCCCCGTACTTATTTTACTTGATGAAGACTCTTCTGATTGACATGAGAATAAAATGATAATGAGAGGGAAGAATTAAGGAGGAAAAATGACAGCCAAAGATCTGTAACTTATTTTAATGACATCCAAGCCTTTAAGATTAATTTTCTTCTCAAGGATCATAGAAATAAGTTTCTATTGATGCTTCCTAAAGTTATCATTCATCCTACCCAAAATTATAACCTGATGCTCCCAACATTTCATGGATGCTCCAAATTTATTTCTACTTTGGAAAAGATGGGAAAATTGGGGGAAAATCCACCATTAAAAATTTGCCGAGTACCAATACCCTATATGAATAAAAATTTATCAGAACATTCTCACAAATAAAATTTTTAATGGGGGCTTTTCCCCAATTTTATACTTTCATAAAATTAGAAAAATTTGATTCTAATTTTAGGCAGCATGAGAAATGTTAAGAAATCCACAATAGCTTATTTCTATGTTCCTTGACAAGAAATCTAATTTTAAGTGGACATTGAATCACCTTTGCAGAAATCATAGCTACCGCTACCAGAAAAACCGTATGGAGCGCAAAAATCTGGAGCTTTAAAGATCTGGTTGGAGAGCAAAAACGAAATGCTTAAAACTCCGGTTCCGTTGAAACATTTACTTTGAGATGGGAAGACATTTAGGTCCAAACTAAAATAACCAGAAGACCAGTTCCAGAATGGGTTACTGAGAGAAACTGAATCCACTGGCAGGTATTGGGACTGGTAAGCGGCCAACAAGCGTTGCTCAAGATCCTTAAAATGACTTGTGTTTCGGGAGTTCGAGAAATCGGGAGCTGTACAAGTCAGAACTCCTATATAGGGAAGTGCACATGTGCAGTTTGGGCTGGAAACCATGTCTGAACGACAAGGACGAGGTATACAGTTATTTGGTGGTGTTGAATATGTAATACTATTTTGTGAGTTTCTGCAGTAACTTTGTGAATCAGCTCCTGTTTCTAGACAAATGGGGTTGCCAACTAGTCTGCAAGAAAACATAAAATAACTTCATTAGAAAAGAGAAACTTAAAAACCTATTTTTATACTATCAATCAGTATCCTGCGCCTTTTCTGGATTCTATCATTAGGTATCCGAGCAACCAACTACTCTAGTTTCGGTTGCACAAGTCAAATTTTGCTCTTAAAGTGTGAAGATATTATATCATTGATGTAAATAGCATATGATATGTATCATTAGTATGGAATCAAATATTATTCTATTAGGATATTATTAAGTCATCATGAGCCATTAACATTAATACTGCGGCTCATCCCTAGGGTCAGATTGACATGAAAATAGTAGCAAGAGTTAGAAATGGATGATAACATTAAGGAAAGAAGCTTACGTGACATTAAAAGTGAATTTTTGACTTTTCTGAGCAAAATCAGTTATCGTATTAGTCTCCAAACCTATAAGACCCAAATTGGGTGTGTAGTTGCCAACATCCAAGGTACCATTGAGCTGATTATTCCTCATTATCCTGTTTCCACATTTCAAAACAATCAATTTATTACCATAATGTTTTCATGCACTAGAGTACAAATTAGCCTCAAATACTTACACAGTCTCTATATTAGGCTGGCTAAATAAGAAGGTAGGTATTTTCCCTTGCAGTCCAGTGTTTTCCAGTATTCTGCCACACAATAACTGACTCAAAAGATGGATAGGGAAAAATAGTAGTTGTGTTTGGAGGAAGGAGATAACAAGAACTTACAATGTAGTTAGATATGGCAGATTTGAAGCCCAAGAAGGGACACTAGAAGAATTAAAAGAGTTGTTGCTCAAATCCCTGCACATAATTTGATATAAATAACATTGCATAAATATAAGACTCTATTTTTCATGTGAGGTAATTTCATATATCTAATTTAAAGGGAAAAAAATTGTTAGTTTCTTCTCAAGTATAGGATAAATATTTTACCCAATCTGCTCCCTATTTTACTACTTACACAGTAACGAGTGAATTTAATACAGTAAGGTTGGGCATAGAGCCATTTAGCTGATTGTTACCTAAATTCCTGAAAAGAGAAAAATACGATCAATATCTTCTCTCTGTAATAGAATTCATAATTAAAAAAAAACAAGGAAAACCTCTTTAGATAGTTATTAAGTTAAATTTGACACTTTTCTTCTGCATTCTTACAGATCAGTGAGGTTTGTGAGATTTTTGATACTTGAAGGCACTTCTCCAGTGATTTGATTGTGATCATAGCGTCTGTGGCCAAGAAAAAACACTCAATAAAGAAAATGCCACTAGAATTTTAGTGATTATGGTTAATAATAGCTTTGATAAGGTATTCACATTATTTTCAATGACTTCACTAATCCAATAGTGTCTGGAATGCTGCCACTTAGTTTATTGTTGTCAAGAAGCCTGGCCAAAAAGAACATATGAAATTATTCTCCATCCATTATGAGAAAATTTTTTCCACTTAAAATAATTGTAAGGTTACTCCAAGACCCTTGCACTCAGTCATGAAAATGGTGAGATGTGTGGATCCCTACATCCACATTTGCCAAACCCACAACACTACAAAATGAATATAAACTTTCTAGTTTTCATGAACCTTACAGGTGTTTCAGTGTCATATTTGAACTGAAAAGCTTTGGTTGAACTTGCCCTGAGAGGAGGTTTTTTCCAAAATGACTGCACAAGATGAACATAAAGACATATTCGGTCCTTTGCTGAAGCATAAAAAATGTAGCCATAAAGGGCGGCTCAGTGCACAAAGCTCCCATCAGGTGGGTCTAGGAGGATCAGATGTAGGCAGGCTTAGCCCATAAACAGAGAGGTTGTTTCCTAGATTTGAGCCTGTGCCTCTTCCTGGAAACAACCTTTTCACTTGCGAGGGTAAGGCTATGTACATCTACCTCTCCTCAGATCCCACCTATTGGGAGCTTTGTACATTGAGCTGCCCTTTATAGTTGCATTTTTACTGGTCTGAGTACAGAAAATCATGAAATCAAACTGAGATGGAGAGAGGTAGGCATACAAGTGCTTTGTATTGTGTAGCATGTCAAGACCCGATCCTTGTTCATCAGAGATAGGGATAGGTCCTTCAATCTGGTTGTCTGAAATATCTAGCCAAAAAACATTGGATAGATTGCCAAACGTACGTGGAATACGCCCACTCAACCGATTCTTATTAAGAGCTCTAAAAAAGAATCAGTGAGTCATGCATAAATTGTCAGGTATTAGCCTAAAGAAAGATCATGGAAATCTGAAAAAGATGTTACATTTCAAGTATCATCATCTTTAATTGGAAAACCCCTTTGGCTGTATCAGCAACATTTTGGGGCAATTTTGTAAATGAGATGTGGGCTCCATGCATTTGCACATAGCTCAAGATGAGCCATATCGTTCACAGTTTATGAATAATCATCCTATAATTTTTATAAATATATTGATTTTGAATTTGAAAATGAGAAGAGATCAAAATGATATGTAGTTACAGAACCAAAAATCCATGCAACACAACATGGTTATTCAATTAATCAATTCAATCTAAATTTTTAGAATCAAAAGAAAGAAATGAATAACCCTGATGTGTGGTCATTTGATCCTTATAGATAGACACCACCATGGTTCAGTTTTATTTTGAAGTGTTTGGATTAGCTTTTGGATAATAGTTTTTAAAGAAAAGTGATAGAAGTGATTTTAGAGAATAGCTTTTGGTTATTCTTTTTTTTATTTTTTATTATTGTTATTCTTTTTTGTTGTGTGTGTATGTATGTGCAGAGCTTCTAAAGAAGATAACAGCACTAGCATAATTGTCAAAACGGAATCCGTACAAAAAGGTAAGCTGATTAAGAGCTCCTAATAAATCAGGAATAGGACCAAAGAAATCACAACCAACCAATGCCCTGGAAAACAATAAGAAAAGAAACAGATTATCAGTGAATGAAAAGAGGGGGGAAAATATATTAGTCAGCAGGAAACCTATAAAAAGTTTATGCTATCTTATGAATGATTTACTTGTAGCTACTAAATGTCATCCTTACAGGCTTAGTAAATTTCTCAAATTCCCAATTTCAGCTGGAATTGTTCCACTCATGCCTTTGTTGTAAGAGAGGTCCCTGTATAAACAAAAACAATATAACATCATCAATTGAACTACTTCATTCATAATGGATTTATTGTAAAATATATTCCAAATCAAACTATATAACATAGGATACAAAGAAGAATTCATATTTGTACAGAGTTCTAATTTGTTAGCTCTGTTTCACTCATTTTAAGGGTTGGAAACTTACAGAGTCGTTAATTCTGTTAATTTCCCAATATCCTCAGTCAATCTGCCTTTTAAGTTCATGCTTGGCCATTTTCTGAAGAAAGAAGGAGGGAAGTTTAGAATTTAATAAATAAAATATAATAAGAAAAAGGTAACAATAGAAATTAAGAGCTAACATTCTGGTCACTCTTGATTTGGTACATCCAATGCCTTCCCAACCACAAGGATCTGTGCGCCCCCAAGTTGATGGCTTGCCTACCCAAGCTTCAGTGAGAGATGATAAAGCTATGACTGCATGAAGAAAAAATAAATAAAAATAAAAAAATCAGAAATGGATGTGAACTCCGTTATTTAAAGGGTAAACGAATAGAATTCACAAGAGTTTGATATTTAAAAGTACAAGATTTTAATGTGAGAATGTGACACTTAAATAGCAATCCAATTACATTAGCCAACTTTCTGGGTGTAAATCTCTGAGGTTCATGTCAGAAGATTTCAGATCACAAGGATTCACTCAAAATCTCATTTTCTATGAGACTAACTATAATTTTGCATTTTCTCAAAAGAAAAATTTTAGGAGGAATGTTTTTGAATAGGTAATTAAGAGCCTCTGGCAGCTGGATAAACAGCAAAATACGAGATATAAACATCATACTCTTATTTTTCTATATGTTGGACTTAATTTACTTCTTTGTATCTGAACTGGTCAACTGGAATATGAAATGAAATGAAATCTAACAACTGGAATATATTCCAAAAGTTGGGAAGTTAAAATGAACTTACGGTCTTGGTTGGAGTTCTGTGCTGCTATGAAGAGAAATTGGAACAGAAGCAACAGAAGAAGAAGAATCACTGGGTTTCGTTGGTCCATAACTCAACAGAGTTCTTGGCATAAAACCGAAAGCTTCAGATCGAAGTGAATAATAATATCATAGGATTTTGAAATATGCTTTGGCCGGCAAATAACAAAACTTAAATCAATCATAGACCCTTCACTTAACGCTTGGGAATTCAAGGAGGCTAACTAATACAATTTACCAAGTCAAAGACCTTCCATTTCATATTCAATTATCTTCGGACGTTGAAATGGCCATGGGTTTGACTTCATGATAAGAAATAAAAAAACCTTACATCTTGGCCACTAGCCAGAATAACGTATGCAACACATAAAAGAAAATATAATTATTCAAGCAAAAGTGACACTCGGGGAAAAAACAAAAAGAAAGAAAACAAAAGTGACAGAGTCTTCGGTATAACTTAAAAGACTTGGATTCAATCCCTTTCAAAATAGCTTAAAAAGCATTATCCAATCCCTCAAAAAAATGCTAAGTATGTCAGAATATTGTACCAAGTTGCCATTAGTTAAAAATATATTGCCTCCATTTCAAATAAAAGGGGTATTTTCACTATTTTGAAAAGTCTACATAAGGCATTTTGTGGATTTAAAAAAATATAGTCTTTTGTCATAAAATGCTAATGAGAAGGGTTATATTGAGTATTGTCAAATCCAATTGAGGGAAGTTCTCTCTAAAACATATTATATGTAACCCCCTTCACGATTTAGGCCATGATTTACGTTCGTAACACGTAATTAAGTTAGAATTAGAGACCATAAGATGATTTGAGACTTATTCAAATTAAACTTCCCAAAATTTCGGGGTTTTCAAAAACTTTTACAAAACCTTATCATAGCAGTCTCATATTCATCTTTAACACTTAAATGGCCTGTATCGGTTGGTTTTATTCATACATATTAGAGTACAGCATAAATTCCCGACGCACTTGGGATTCCATTGATAAATAAAAAGGGATTTACACAAAGGCACAATGCCTATAATTCATACCCTTTTTCTTGGGGATTACACAAAATCTACTATATACAATAGTTTCTACAAAAAATATCCAAAAGATATACAATGATAAACATTAACCCAAAATATACTCCTATACTGGAATTCTAACTACTCTTCGTCGCCCGCTTTCCCTTAGATCCTTCAGCCCTGTCTAAAATGTTTAATTTTGGGAGAGTGAGATTCTAAAGAATCCCCGTAGTGTCAAATCAATCATATAATGTACAATAATAAGGCATGAAATCAAATCATTATCCATACAAGCAACTACAATGGCAGTTCAACGGCAATGGTTAGTATGACTCATGTCATTCCTAAAGATTGCTCACGCTGTATTGCATCAGAACAATCCACACAATATAATTCACCACAGCTGGGATCCATATAAAACATTTCATAACGCAAGCCATACAGGCAAGATACACACAGCCCACGGCTGGTTTCACAACGATCCATGTCGATTACGACGGCAGTTCAACGGCCGACCTAGAGATGACCATTGTCGCTCCCTATACGGCTCACGCTAAAGTGCTCACGCCGTAATGGACCATGGTACATAGGGGTGGAAATAGGCCAGACGGCCTGTCAGGGGCCTGTAGCCTGGCCTGTTATTGGCCTGTTCAGGCCTGGCCTGTCAGGCTAAAAGGCCAGGCCAAGGCCAAACCAAAAGCCTGTTTTACTTAATAGGCCAGGCCAAGGCCTATTGACAGGCCTGTTAGGCCGGCCTGAGCCTGTAAAAATATATTTTTAAAAAAAATCAGATAAGGGTTAAAGGATAATTTCGCCTGAGCCTGTAAGTTTTAGCCTGTTTTCGGCCTGTGGCCTGTTGGCCTGTTTTGTAGTGTGGCCTGTAGGCCTGTTGGTTTGCTTAAAAATTTTTAAAAATTCAGGCCTCCTTAACAGGCTTCAGGCCAGGCCAGGCCTGTGAACAGGCCAGGCCCAGGCCTAAAAATTGGCCTTTAACAGGCCACAGGCCAGACTCAGGCCAGTTTGTGCCTTAACAGGCCTGGCCTGTTAAGGCAAAAGCCTGGCCTGGCCTGGCCTGTTTCCACCCCTAATGGTACACAGTTCACAAGTTCAATGATAAGTTATGCATACCAAAACATCATACAAAATATGAGAGAAAAGTCACTACCCGAGTTCTTCCGGGCATGTCCTAGCGCCGGTCTCTCCCGAGGAGGGCAAATGTCAAGTCCTATATTCACAATTAGGGACGAAGAGTTATGCTCTATTCCAAGACTTGATTCGCTTCATAATGCTTAATTGAGTTATCATTATTGCTCTTTGAGAGTCATTAAATACCCCTAACAAAACTCCTAAAGGGTAGGAAGAACTATCCCAAAGATCCTCTTTTGGAAGCACAAAAAAATTGATTTTTCACTGCTTCACCTTGAGTGAAAATGGTTTCACTCGAGCACAAAAGCCCTCACTTGAGCACTGTACGGAAATCACCTCAAGCACAAGGAAGTGAAGACAGAAAGTGCTTGCCCGAGAGCACAAAAATTTTCAAAGAAGAGGATCACTCGAGCACAAAATCCCTCACTCGAGCACTGTACGGAAATCACCTCAAGCACAAGGAAGTGAAGACATAAAGTGCTTGCCCGAGAGCACAAAAATTTTCAAAGAAGAGGATCACTCGAGCACAAAATCCCTCACTCGAGTGATGTTCTTCCCTCACTCGAGCACACTCACTCTCACTCGAGTGATGTTCTTCCCTCACTCAAGCACACTCATTCTCACTCGAGCATGATTATCAAAAACCAGAAAACGCAGAAGGTATGACAGCAAATTCCAGAATTTATACCAAGTGATCCAAATGAACCCAAATACCAAACCAAAGCTACTCCCACACAAAAACACCCAAGGAATTCAATGGAATCCTTAAAATGACCAAAATCCAACTCCATTATCATGCTTTGGTTTGAATCAACACAAATCATAAATTTTCCCAAAATCACTAAACTTAACATTTTAACCTTCGATCAATCTATCTATCCTAAACTCATTCCAAAATACCATTCTCATGCCAAAAACATACCAAATGAACAGTGGCATCCAATTTTCGGATTCAAGCCAAAATTTCCAGAAATTATAAACTACTTCAAATGGCATGAAACTTAGATAGATAGATTAGTTTCACTCACCTTATCACCTTCTCCAAAGAGAGTTTTTGATTCACTACTTTCCAAAATTTCGTGTGATCACAAGCCACAACCAATGGACAAGCTACAACCACCAAAATGAAGCTCATCACTCAAGGATCAACATTAAGGAAGTGAGTTTGAGCAAAGGAAGGCATTTACTTACCCAAAGATCAAGCTTTCTTCCTTCCCTTGCTTCAACAATGGTGCACGAGAGAGAGAAGAAGAGATTGAGTGTGAGAGAAGATGAGAAATGATGATAATTCTCCCTCCCCCATGCTGCAGCCGAAATGGAGAAAGAGGAAGAAAGAGAAAATAATATTTTATCCTCCTTTTGACTTTTCCATACTCGCTCATACTCCCACCTTGACACATGTCCACATGCCATTGGCTTACACCAATTAAGTCACCAATTAGCTATTTTATTCCCTCCATTAGCCATTTAATCACACATCTCATTTTCTCTTAGTTAGTAATTAATTTCTCCCTTAATTACCAACTCATGGCCAATATTTCCATCCTTCCAATTTTTCACTAATTATGACATACTCCCTCCGGTCCTAAATATAGGATAAAGTTTGTAATGCAATTTACACTACAAATTTTGTCCTATATTTAGGACCGGAGGTAGTATTAATTAATATTGACATAAAACACATAATAATTCCAATTAAATCCATAATTATCCACAATAATTATGATTAGCCCTTAATAAAAAAATTGGGATATTACATTCTACATTCAGACAGACTCGAACTGTTTAAGACGCTAGTGTTTTTCACTTGAACAAATGTGTGTTGGTTCATTTCTCATATACTCCCTCAGTTCTTGATATATAACCTAATTGGGGATTTGATATTAATTTTAAACATAAAAAATATTTTTTATATTTGTCAATTTTATCCTAATTTATCTCTATTGATGCTTCCTAAATAATAATCAAGTAAGAAATTGGTAGAGAGAATCAAGAAAGATGATTGGGATATTTTAAAAAACACATGTCTTATAAACTAACTTAACTATTTTTCTTAATCTAATTAAATTAGGTATAAATATATACAATATTATATTAAGAACTGGAGGGAGTATTTTAATAAGGTCAAAGTTGAGAAAAAAAATTAAAATTTTAACTAAAAAAATAATGCAACTTTACAACTAAAAAAATAGTTAACACTAATGAATTATTTACTATTATCCGTTTTATTTGGCATTAAAAAAAATTTAGAAACAGTATAATCAATTAATTATTTTATCAAAAAATAATTTATAATTAGGTCCCTATAATTTATTTCATTTGAATTTGACCATATGTTTGATCTGTAATTTTAATTTATAACATTTATGAACTTTTATTTATAGAAATGTATGCGAGTTAAAATAGTAAATGAAATGAAGGAGATTCATGAAATTCTATAAATTAAAATCAAGATTGTTTATAATAAATCAATGGAAATTATAAGAACTTACAAGTTAAGTTAATAAAATTAAGACCTGATTTAAAATTAAAGTAAATTATAAGAACTTACAAGTTAATTTTTTCTGTTTTAAAAATTCAGTCACTTTCATTTCGAAGTCACATGGAAAAATCAAGCTTTCATATTCTCAAGGGAAAAGTCAACATTCTCAAATTGGTTATACGTGCCCGATAAGATTGTACAAATAATAAAAAAGTTATGTGAACTTTGAAAATGAGCACTTGTGTGGTGTTAGACAAAACAAAAATTTTAACAATTGGGACTGAATGATAATTATTTTTTTTCCAGATGAATGATAATTATTAATTAATACTTCCTCCCCCATTTGTATTTACCTATCCTTATTTTTTTAAAAAAAAAAAAAGCGCACACAAATTAAACACACATCAAGATCAGAGTACTATGTTAGAATTATTTTTTGTGCTTTACTCCTTCATTTAATGTCACATTATTTTAATTTTTAACTACTTCCTCAATCCAACAAAAATATTATTAAAAACAAGTAATAATTGGTACACCTTAAAATCTCAAACTGAGCATATATTTAAAAATAAATAAAAATTTAAATTATGACAAATTAATACGGACAAATAAAAAGTATATTCAATACGTGGCCTTGAATAAAGTATGAAGTTGGAATCTTATAAATGGGGGGCAAAAAAAGCTTCTTCATAATTGAAGGTTAATCGTTGTTTACATATATAGGGGAAGAAAAACGTTTCTGGTTAGGTATGAACTTCATCATGAAGCCGCTACACACACACTTATACATTCGCTTGCTCGCCAACACACGCACACGCATGCAAGCATGCAAGCATGCACGCAAGGCCGCGGACATACACGGAGGTAAAACACTCTAACTTCTCTTATATATTGTTTTAATTACATTTAACTCTCCTTTATTTTAAAAACATACACTTCAATGCAAACTCTTAACACCGTTAAGAATATTCTAAAAATATTTTTTTAATTAATTTTTTATTAAAATAAATTTTATTTACTAATTGCTCCTTCATGATCTATATTTTTAGTCAAAATAGTTATGAAGGATTCAATAGTTTTCTTTTTTCTTTTTTAATTTTCCGCAATTTTATTTGTTCTTTTTCAAATATATGTATTTAATGTTTTTAATTATATTGGGACATAAGTTTAATTAATTTAGTTAATTTAGAGATAAAAAATTGATTCAAAAATTGATTAATCCTTTTAAGATAAATATATACAAACTGAATGTGTTTATAAAATTTTTTAACAAAATTTTTCAATAATGATAAATTATAAATTTAAATAATTTACATGATCCCTTGGTAAGACTTATTCCATTTATACTTTATGATAAAGTAAAATATATTTTTAACCATTTAAAAAAAATCTAAATAAATAATTTTTAATAAACATGATGAAAATTAAAAAAAATTATAAATTTGATAAAATAACAAAATTAATAAATTTTATAATATATTAAAATTTTTGAATTTATATCTTTTATAAATTTTTTGGTTGTATATTTTTTTTATAAATATAAATTTTTAAATAATTAGTATGTTAAGTGGGGGTATTTGTGTCAAAATTCAAGTTTAAGAGTCAAACTTAACAGTCAACTAACAGTTGATTGAATGGAAATGAAATTTCCCAAAAGGAAAATATTTAGATCAAGCTCATTATATATATTTTATCAAGTTTTCCAATTATATATAACCATGTATCATTTTTTGAATTATTATCATTTAACTAAGAATGGCAGAAAAGACAATACATTTGGAGCAATACATTTGTAATTTCCAAGACATCTTCTACAAAGGAAGATTTAGAGATCCTGGAATTCAAGAATATGATATATATTCAAAATTATTATTCCAGAAGATATCTGAACCTTGGGGTTCTCAGATTGAAAAAGAATATTACTATTATTATAATAGTAATTACGAGTCTACAACCAATGATACTTTAGGACAAAAGATAAAGTTTTGTCGTGAATGATTTAAAGAAATATGCATAAAGCATTTAATGATTAAGAAGATAGAAAAGTGGAAATTAACCAAAGGGTTATGTTGTGAGCAATTACTTCCTAATCGATGGGGTTGTAAACCACAATTCTATGAAAAGAAGAAGAAATATAAGAAGAAATGGAAACCCAAGAAACTATTTAGAAAATATAAGAGAAAGAAATATCCAAAATATGGATATTGGAAAAAGAAAAATACAAGTTATAAGCCGAAAAGACAATGTACTTGTTATTTTTTTTCAAGAAAAAGGACATTATGCGAATGAATGCCCTTATAAAGAAAAAACAAAGAAAGAAACAAAAATTTTCGAAATATTAGAGGAACAAGGATTTAATCCCTATGAAGAATCTGAATATAATACTTCAGATGAAAATTTATCAGTCTATGAGATAGAAAGTGAAAGTGAATCCGATAATGATTATGATTATGACAAGTGAAACTCATATTTTCAATAATCAAATAGCATCCAAAATTGAGAAGGAAGAATTCGATTTAAAACCAGAGAATATTTTTAAAACGAAGATTTTGAAAGAAGTTTTTAAGAAACAAAAATCGCAATATTTTGTGATTAGAAAGATTCAAGAACCAATAAGAGTAGATCAAGCTACAACAGGACTAGCTGATATACCCTTATTAACAAATGAGATTGCAGAAGAAGAACTTGAAAAGATTAATAATCCAAAAATCCAAAATATATATATAGCAGCAGTACAAATTCTAGTAAAAGCCTGTTTTAGGTCAGGAATTAGTACTCCTATCCAAGTATATTTGTTAGATGATAGAATAACTTCAAGTTTAAAACATGCAACTATTGGTGTTGTATTAGGAGACTTGATATATCAGAAACTGAAATTTGTAATCCAACCAAATTTTAGTTTGACAAGACAAGAACCAAATAAACAAATAGCCTTGAAGCTTTGTTATAAACTATTAGGAATAGATATGATAACAGATAGTGATATCATGACTATTGAAACAAAAATTCTGTATGCTTTTACAGAAAATCATAAAATAAGTCGAAAGAATAATGATAGAGTGATAATTCCCTCTATTTTCAGTACATTTCTAAGAAATGAGCCGATTCCTACGGCTGATAGACTCATTCCAGAGGAAATAATATTAGAAGCTACTAGAGAAAGGCCCTAATTACAAGGGCAATAAGTATGCCAAGATTATCTTTTGATAATAATGCAATAATAATAAGAAATCCTAACTATCAATTAGTTAGAAAAAAGCCTATAATTATCCCTCAAAGGATAAATGAAGAAAACCTTCAAAGAGAAGATATGGGAGAAAGCAGTCTAAATCAGAAATGCTCAATTCCAATAGTAATTAAAAATGAAAGAATTGCACAAAATGGTGTAATTGATAAAGAAGTACAATATTCTCATATTAAAGAATCTTTAATATAGCAAGCTGTTCCAACAAGAATAGAAAATTCAAGGATGTATAATCCTTTAGAAATTGTTGAAAAAGAAGTAGAGTTAGCCATAACTCTATATACAGACAGGAATGAAGAATTAGTTATAATTCAAAATTTTGAATTAATGAGTAATCCTCAAGAGCCTATACTATTAGGTGAAGACTTTATTATAAATAATAAAGTTATAGTCAATACGGATCATTTAATAATAAATGACAAAAGAATTCCAAGAAGTAGATAGGGAAACACCCTATATAACAATTCATTATAGAGCTAAAAGATATAACTGTCTTTTAGATACAGGTTGTACCATTAATATGGTAAAACATAATTTAATCCAAGAAGAATTAATAAGCTTACGAACTGTTAATGCTTATGATATTCATCAAAATGAAACTCGATATGAGAAAGGTTATAAAAACCTTTATTTACAAATAGGACAAATAGAGTTTAGAATAGACACTTTTTATGTTTATAATAACTTAGGAAGTGATTTCATTCTAGGAAGAAGAGCTATGAATCAAGCCTTTCGGTTCATAGGATTTACAAAAAAATAATGCACACTTTATTACTCATTGTCATACGAGTTTTAAAGTACCATTATTATTAAGACCCAAGATTCATCACTATACTCAGCAGTTGACAGCTGAGCATGGTGAATATAAAGAATTTCAATTATCCAAAAACTTGAAAGAAACATTAGAAAAATGTTTTGAAGAAAATCCAAGAGCTTTTGTAAATAGAAAAAACTATGTTGCAAAAATAGAGTTAAAAACTGATAAACCAATTTACGAAAAACCAAGACGATATACCAAAATAGACTTGGAAGATTTTCCTAAAATAATAGAAAAACTTTTAAGACAAAATTTAATTAGAGAATCTAAGAGTCCGTGGAATTGTCCTGGATTTTTAGTAAGAAATTACTCAGAACAAAAGAGAGGAGAACCAAGATTTGTAATAGACTATAAACCTTTAAATAAGGTAGTTAAATCTAATACTTATCTTCTCCCAAGAAAAGAAGTTTTATTTGATAAAATCAAAGACTCAAATATATTTTCAAAATTCGATTGTAAGTCTGGATTTTTCCAAATAGAACTTGAAGAGAAGTCAAGAGAATGCACAGCCTTTAGTGTTTCTAATGGACATTATGAATGGAATGTTCTTCCAATGGGACTAAAGACTAGCCCAGCCATTTTTCAAGAAAGAATGGATAAGATTTTTAATCCATATAGATCATTTATCTTGGTCTATATAGAAGATATACTAATATTTTCTAAAGATCCAGAAGAGCATAGAAAGCATTTATTTGTTTTTGCTTGTAAGTTTTTTGAAAATGGACTAGTATTATCAAAGCAAAAGGCCGAAATAGGTAAGGCCCAAATTGAATATTTGGGACTAATAATAAAACCCAAAGGAGTTGTAGAATTACAACACAATATTATTCGGACAATTTTAACATTTCCGGATAAAATTAAAGATAAGAAACAACTCATATCATTTTTAGGACATCTAAATTATGCCATGAATTTTATTCCTTATGGAGCATTAGTAAGAGGAAAGCTTCAGAAAATGCTTAAAAAGGATAAACCCTTTATTTGGGGAGATGAAGAAACTCAAGAAATGATTAAGATTAAAGGATCTGTAAAAAATGAAGTTAAACCTCTACCTTTACCAAAAGATGAGGATGATTTATTTCTACAAACAGATGCATCGAATTATTACTGGGGAGCAGTACTGCGAAAGCGGGAAGAACCCATAAATCCAATTTTATCTTATGCCTCAGGTACTTTCAAAGGAGCAGAGATAAACTATGATATAAATGAGAAGGAACTTCTAGCCGTAAAAAACGGTATAAAGAAGTTTGAGATATGGATTGTCAGCAAGGAGTTTGTTGTTGAAACAGATAATACTCAAGTAAAGGCTTTTATTAATAATAAATGCCCAGACACTATTGCTAGCCAGAGGAGAGCTAAATTATCTGCATGGTTTAGTATGTATTCTTTTAAAATTGTGACTATTTAAGGAATTCATAATGTTTTTGCAGATTTTCTTAGTCGATATGGAAGTCAATTCCATGACTAACCTATTGGATCAAATTCAAAAGATCCAAGAGGAAGAAGCCAAGTTAGAATCTCTTCTAGATTCTCAAAAACAGTTATATGAGAAACTATCAGAGTTTCAAAGCGAAGTGATACTTCAAAGGAGTATTTTATTACGTCTAAGAGCCGATCTGAGATTTTCAGTAAGGTCATTAGATGAAAAAGTCTTAGCCAGTTCTTCTGGTATAAGAGAGAAAAGTCTTCCTGGTAGAATACTGGAAGCAAAAAAGTCAGATGCTTTGTCTTCTGCAAAACCCAATTCGGATGAGGGAGAAAAGATAGCTATAAGCAAAAATCCTTGTGATTCCAAGAAAGAGGATAAAGAAGGTGATCAACTTTTGACACCTAGTGAATTATCAAAAGAGAAAAATCTCAATAATTCAGGATCCAAGACTGAGACAATAGTTGAGGCTAAAGTCTGTGAAGTCAAGAAAGTAAATCCTAAGTTAGAAAAATTAACACAAGAATTACTTGGGCAAAACTTTGTGTAGGTACCAAAGAAGAAAGCTGTTCAGATGGGGTTTACTTTTGTGGAAAAAGCCAAACAGATACCCCCACATCCTAAACATTTCCCTGAGTTACCTGAGAATAATAAAAACCAAGAACAATTCTTGTTAGAATATAACCGAGTGTTTACCTTGATAAATGCCGGAAATAACCAAGAGTCAAGTAAAATCTTTGCCATTGACTATGGAAGTTATTATCCCAAAGTCATGACCCTGAGTGGAGTGAAAAAAGAAGTGATTAAACTAGCATTTAATTATGGATATCTCTCCTTAGCCTATGTCGAAAATCATCAACAAATTGATGAGGTTTTACCCAAACCTATTGTGTTAGCCGTTAAGGAATTAGACAAGATAGGACCATCCAAGATAAAGTTCCTAAACTTTACTATGGTTCCACCTGAGTTTTCATTCTCCGGACCATATATATGCCAAGTAGGAACAGTTGGAATTAATCAACAGATTAATTTAAAGATAAAGAAGAGCCAGCCGGATTTGAAGTTAGAATTCAATGAAGATTACATTCATCTTCGAAGAGCAGCCAGATATATTCCCTATCTCCTCGAGATAGATGAATTAATTGAAGATGGAGAAGCCTGGACCTACCACGTTACATAATCTGCAGTAGTATAATGTCAGAAGAAGAATCCAATGAAGAAAGGAGTGATGAGTCAGCTCACTGCCTTTAGCCGAAAAATCCGGATAAATCAGATCACTGCCAGTGACAAAATAAAGCAGAATCTGTGCACTATCCTGCGCAGGAAAGAAGACAAACACAGCTATCCACTCTGTCGACCACCAACAGAAACGACAGGAAAAGAAAAGTATATGGTTGGTCCCATGGAAAAGTAGATCTTATCCAAAATGGACACGAGAAGATAAGAGTAGGTGATGACAAGAAATAAAGATGTCGTCCAAGAAGACCACCCGTGATTACTTTTGTAACTAGGGTTATGTAAAGCAAACTATAGTTGAGTTATAAAACTATGGTTAGTTGCTAGACAAGTTCTATAAATACCTAGTAGGGTTTTTTACACAGAGCACAATAAGCACACTCCAAGCTATGTACTATGTTTTTCCCTGAGATGTATATCCAATCTTCTGAGTAAATAAAATATAAGGGAACCTTATCCCTTACTTTTATCAATATGCTTCTATATTAATATATCGAGAAGAGAGAGAGTGAGAGTATTTTCCGAATAACTGGACAATGAAAATTCCGTGAAGAATATCCAAATTCTTGAAGGTTTGCCAGCTGTGATAGGTGTGCCCGTTGAAGGCAAGAGGCCGTGTTAGGGCAATTCACCAACCGAGAGATTGCCGAGGCAGAGAAGTGAGAAAGAGGAAAAGGATAGCGGAAGACGAGTTGGACCCGGTAAATTCTTATCTCTCATTCTGTTGTAATCCTGAATATTAATAAACTCGAAGCATGATAGAATAAGGATAAGGACCCCTTAATTTTTGCGCATGATTAAGGATTTAATACTAGAACTCATATTTATAGCCAAGGAAGATAAAACGAATCTGTATAACCATACAGATGAGTGTTATATAATTAGCCAAAAATATCCTAAGATATTTAGAGCTATAGACGAATTAAGATTGAATGATGCTATAATTCAATTTATAGAAGAGTTTTCTTCTACATTCGATAGAGTTGATAGTTATTTGGTAAATAACTTTAGACTTTTTGGAATTAGAGATTTTGTGCAACTTAAGCATTATGCTTATGAGGCATTAAGTAAAGCTGTAGTCGAAAAATTATATTGCTTGAGAGGCAGTTGAACAAAAAAGGATAAATTTAGATCAAGAACCTAGTGTTTTACATCTAGATTCGTCAATGATAAAACTTCAAAAGAAGATAATACAGAAACGTAAGTGTGGATATTTATCTCTCTCTTGTGAATTAGAAAATTTAAAGATAGGAGAGAATTCGGGACCCACGAAATCCAGCAAAGTGGTATAACATACATTGAAAAATATAAGGGAGGTTTGTGTAACATACATTTAAAGTTTAAGTGAGATTTATTTATGTTTTCTAAATAGAGGGAATGTTTTTGTAATTTAGGTAAAATAGAGGTATAGTTAATGTATTTTACTGTATATATACTCCTCTTATACTATTTATAATTAAGAGAGAATGTGTTTTTTAGTTATAATTATAAATCACATAATTTAATTTTTCATATTAATGTATAATTTTACCCTTCATTAACTATTGTGTAGACTTTGTTCTTAAGAAATATAATATATGTTAAATATGGCTAGTTAAAGTTGTAAAATTATTAAAATTTAAGGTAGAATTAATGAGGTTTGATGTTTTTCTTTGTTTGAATTAAACATGTCGGAAATTACTTATAAATGAGGCTAAAGAAGAGCATACATACATACATACAAACAATGTTTTAAAAGCTGGACCGAACATTGAGCTGGAAAGGTTAGCTGGTAATTATTTAAACGGTTGGAACATTCAAGCCATTCGATCGGACTAGTGACGTAATAATTAAATTTAAAAATATTATATATATTTAGTCTAATTTCATATGAAATTAACAAGGTCACAAAATATGATTTAAGGAAAAACATTAAGTCAGCCATCAACTTAACAAAATGCACTGACAATAATGATTTCATGTCTCATCAAACATTGGTAGCTCTTGATTGATCTAAGCAAGAGTTTCTTGAAAGGCATTTAGACCATAAATGTCATCATTTTTTTTAAAGAAATAACCCAAAACAAAGACCTTGAACTTCAAATGTTGAAAGTGGAGGAGAATCAATTTTTCCATTATCCAATATTTAATCTTATCAATACTTTCATAATCAATGAGATCAAAATCCTTTTTCTTGTTAACAAATCTAGAAAAACACATGAAAAAAAATATTAGTATTTATATTAGAAGTTATTTGGTTAACTTTTTTATCAATACAAAATTAAGTAAAGTTCAAATTGCAAAGTGAAAAGCTTAGGAAAAAAATTGCAACATCAAATTAAAAAAAGAATTTTTTTTTATAGCACATTTTTTTGGCACGTTTATTGGGTTGGATGGTTCTTGAAAAATCGGTCCGGGTTCCAACCTAACAATGGATGGTAGCCCAAAAATAGATAAACAATGGCCCAAAATAGCCCACCTATAAAAACGGTCCAATGCACATGTCTGGCCGACGGTTTGACCGGTCCAATCCGAGTCTTGATTCACTACATACAAAGTACCTTCTCTTCATGAGCAGTAAAATATTCGTTTTCAGACTAGTTTTATAAGCTCTAATTAATAAATTTACGTAAATAAAAAATTAGTTACTGATAATAGTTAAAAAAATTAATGCTTTTAATAAAATTTATATTATGAGACATGCAAGAAGTCATCATTAAAATAAAGACTAGACTGAGTAAATTATTAATTAATTAATTAATATTTTTATTGCATATGAATTTTGGTCTAATCTAAAATTTCTAATAAAAATTCAGTCCTATAACTTCTCTTTTGTTTGTGTCTATATATATAAGGAAAATTCATGAAAAAAGAACTTTTTAATATGTTAAAGGATAAAAAGGTGCTTTAAATATTTATAATGCCAGAAAAGTGTGAGGGCATGATTTGCCCTTTTTAGAATTAAATAGAAATGACAAAAATGTCCCTATAAGTTTATAAGGGTTTAAAAAGTTGGGAAAATCCCTATAAAATATATTTGAAATAGGTAAATCCCAAATCAATGTGGTGAAATTCAAAAATCCTAGATCAGTGCTGTGTTAGTATGGAGGAGGAATATTGGATTTTGAAATCTCGGTCAAAAGACACTTCTGCCCTTTAGTTCTCCCTCTCTCCACTTCGGAATAACAATACTGGCCTCTTAATTAACAACACCAAAATCCCACAAAAAATCCGTACTTCCCTGCGCTTCACCTTCATTCTGAGCACTTTATCCAATTCTTCCTTATCTTAGTTGCAGACCATACAGCTGATTCAAATCTCCTTGAGGAACCCACCGAAGATCCGCTGCAATCTTGTGATTATAGCCCTGTCGATCTCACCCACCGCCCAACACCTTCCATGGTCGCCCACTGTCCAATGAGATCTCACCCACATCGTCGGTTGATTCCAGATTTGACCACCGCTTAACACCTCCATCCCAGCAACTGGCGCCAATCTCCATTCATCTCCTCCTACCACCTAAAACACCCATCGACACACTCCCAAGAGAGTCTCCTACTCCTATCCGCCCGATGACAGAAAAGTGAAACCGACAACTGCATCTTGCCCATAAGAAGAAAGTGAAGTTGTTAATATAGAATACGGTGTTGTTAATAAAGAAAAAGGAGTTGTTATCGGCCTTGAAACTTATTAACTATGAAAAAATAAAGTAGAGTTGCTAATGTATAATACGGTGTTGTTAATAAAGAGATAAGTGTTGTTATTGACCCTGAAACTTGTTAATTGTGAAAGAAGAGAGTTGTTAATGTAGAATACGGTGTTGTTAAGAAAGAGAGCGTTGTTGTTATTGCCCCTAAACTTGTTAATTGTGAAAGAAGAAAGTTGAGTTGTTAATGTAGAATATGGTATTGTTAATAAAGAGATAGGTGTTTTTATTGGCCTTGAAACTTATTAATTGTGAAAGAAGAAAGTGGAGTTGTTAATGTAGAGTACGGTGTTGTTAATCAAGTGAGGTGTTGTTATTCTGAGCTGCGAGAGGGGGACAGTGAATAGTACATTCGTCTTTTGGCCGAGATTTCAAAATCCCATATTCCTCCTCCGTAATGACACAATACTAACTTGAAATTTTTGAATTTCACCATACTAATTTGGGATTTACCTATTTTGAAGGCATTTTATAGGGATTTTCCCTAAAAAGTTCTAACAATATTTTCACAAATTTCAATTCCATAAATCATTACTTGCTATAATAGCAAGGTATTGATTCTCACTTTTGATAAAATCTTATCAAAACTTGTTAAAACATTATGTGAACTTGTGAAACCTTTATCAGAAGTGAGAATCAAAACTTTATCATTGTAGCAAGTGGTAATTTTTGATAAGATATACACTTGAACTTCAAAATTCTAAATTGGTTTTGTTGATAATAAGAATAATGTGATTGACAAAAAGAGAATAGCAATTGACAACTCAGATTTTTGGTAAACCACTGATTTATGATTTTGAAGTTCAAGTAGTAATTTATTTGTCTTTTTCCCTCTTGAAAATTTTATTAGAACATGTTCAAAACCTTATCTGAACTTGTGAAATCCTTATTGGAATCAATACCTTGCCATTATAGCAAGTGATATTTTTGAATTAGAATTTGTGAAAATCTTATTATAATTTGTTAAAACCTTATTTGAACTTGTGAAACCCTTATTAAAATTAGGAATCAATACTTCGTCATTGTAGCAAGTGATAATTTTTGAATTGAAATTTGTAAAAATCTTATCAGAACTTGTTAAAACTTTATCTGAACTTATTAAACCCTTAAAAAAAACAATGAGAACATTTTTTAAACCCAAAGGGAAATTTCTGTTAATTATATTTAATTTTGAAAATGATAAATCAGACCCTCACACCTCTCTTATATTATGAATATTCAAAATACATTTTTATCCTTTAACTTTTTATTTTCAGAATTTTCCAATATATGTGCGCGCGAGCGCGCTCTGTAAACCCTAGTTGCAATTAAGCATGTTTATCTAACTTCATATGGGAATGCTGTTGAATTGAAAATCTCTTATTTTAATGGTTAGACTTGGACAATTCATTTTTGGGTCAAAATTTCTAACTGTTCAATTTTTCCCCATCCATCATTAGAATATTAATTGGATATACATGCACGTTGTAACTATAATAAAATAGTTTATCACTGGAATGGGTAAAAATGGGTGAATATATTATAATTACAACTTTCATGTATAAAATGAAATATGTTTTGCTTAACTTCAGAAAATATATATTTAACCAAAAAAAAAGCAGAAACTTCACTTACTAATTAAATAAAAGGAGAATTACATTCAGATCCTGAACAAAAGAAAAAAAATGAAAAATAGTCCCCGGAACTTATCAATAACACCCCTGGAGTTGTCATTTGAAGTCCTTGGACTTGTCAATCGGACAATTTCTCCATTTGTTTTTCTCCTATATGGGATCTGAATGTAATTCTCCCTAAAATAAAGAGTGAAAGTGAATGTGTGAATTTGGCAACGAAGCTTTAGCAAAGGGGGATGGCAAGAATAGTACCTCCTCCAAACCTATTTGTAAGAAACAAGAAATAATTAAAAATTTAAGAAAAAAATTAATTTATCACCCATTATAGTTTTATCTAATTTTTAATCAGATTTCTATAATCTTGTACATTAAGTCCTTACAGTATCCTCAATTATAGGAATTAGTCTCAGTACTCATAATCTGTTAATTAGAATGATGTGGATGATGATTAAATGACATGTTAATTATCAAAAAATATAAAATGAAAATTAAGGAAAGGACGAAACACAAATTATTTATTATCAACATAAAAATATTAAAATAATTAGTATGCTCATAATTATCTCCTTGCATCTATACAGTGTAACAAAATTAATCCAACTATATGTTGAGTAAGAACCATGTCAACATCTAGCGTCTTTTATATTACAAATTAATAAATTAAGAGTATATGTAACCCCCGCCGTCATCAAGGCCGTGATTAGTGTTTAAATACGTTTTATAGTTGAATAAGAGATCTGAGATAATTAAAAACTTTTTGTAACACTTGTACAACATGATCTCCATTCATTTTTAAATAAAAACAATTGGCCTGTTCGGTTTGTCACATATACAATATCAGAGTATTAACCAAATTTCCGAATCCATCCGGGATAATATCATTAATCCAAGAGTTTTATAGGGTATCATCGCCTATCTCAATTTCCCATATCGGGGATTACACAATAACTACAAACCTATGGTCAATCCAATATATACATACAGTTATCCAAATGATAACCAAAAATCAAAAAGAAACTAAGACTACCACTGGCAATCCTAGTCGTCCTTGTTCACTTGCTTGCCTCGAGTCCACTTGCCCTGGCTAAAAATGTTATTTGGAAAGAGTGAGATTTAAAAGAATCCCAGTAGCAATAGTTTACGAATATGATGTATAATTAAACAAAGCAAGTAAGCATATATCACAATGCAGCATAACAATATTCAACGCCGGGATAACCGCCACGTCCCCTAAACAATATTTAAGGCCGGGCTCACGCCACGTCCCCTCAGCAATATTCAAGGTTGGGCTCATGCCACGTCCCCTATTCAAGGTGTCACGCCCTTATTTTAATTTCACATTTACCAGAGTATTAGCGAAAAACGATATGCGGTTCAGTAGGCAACACAGGAATAGTATAATTATACTGATAATATGTACATGATTACAGAAATTCCCCTCAGGGATTCATACCTGATAATTACAATTAGTGTAGCCGCGCAGGGATACTTGAGTGTCTAAACTCGTCCCAGTGAAACAAAGACATCTTCTCATCTTCATTCCACTACTGTAATCCCCTCGTACGGTACTCTGCATTGTTGTTTGCATATCTTCTGTCGTCTCCTATCTAAATTGTTGGTAGGGGAGGGTGAGATTCGAGAGAATCTCAGTAGGAAACAGATACCATAATGCATGCATGATTGATGCTATGTGTATGACATGTTAGCTTTATCTAGATGTATGCCCCATAATGACATTTCTGCATGCTCAATGTTTCACACAACAAGACTATGGCCACAACGAAAATAGAAACAGAGCTTCATTTATTCAAATATGCTCTACACAATCAAGTAAAGCAATCACATATATCATCACACAAGCAAAGATATCAAATACATGCAAGTAAGGTAAGTCCCCTACCTTAACCCGTTTCCGCCTCGAAACACGTGCCTCGATCTACGTGCAAACAGCTCGGAGCTCCATATTTGATCCTACAATGTCAAATGTACTATTTAGACACTTCCATAGTATTTCTAGGGATTATATGAGTCTATCTTGAAAAATTACTAAAATACCCCCGGGGACCCGGCCCCATCGTACCCGGCCCGATGGCACGTTTTCCCAAATTTTTGACTAGGGCTATCCTGACGTATTTTCATCCAAGGAATCCATTTCTGGACTCAAAATCATCAAATTCAATGTCAAATTACGAAATTGCCCTTGGCAGCCCTACTTTTAGGGTTTTAGGGGCGTTTCCGTAATTATGCTTTTTCGGCCTTTTCTGAAAAAGTGGCCAACTGTAACCCCACATAATTTTCCCTCCTGAACTCAATGGAATCATCAAATAATTGAAAATCCAACTCTAAGACCCATTTATAGCCCAGACCGAAATATATGGGTTTTCCAGGGAAAATCGGGGTTTTTCAGTTTCGGCTCCGTAAACACGTTCCTCTCTACTCCTAACCACTTTATTAACCATTACATTAGGTTACAACTAACATTAAGACCAAATTTGGGCAGCATAACCCCTAGGCAACTCAATTTCCAAACTTTAAAACCAATGGCAATCCGGCGAAATTTCACCGATTAAATTGCCCACAGCAGCTAGAATAGTCAATACACAAGAGTTTGGAAGTTACCTCAAGCTCCCACTAGCTTTTTTCAAAGTGGCTGAAAACCCTAGATGCCAAACCTCCAAATTTGAGCCTCCAAACCTTAAATCATATGCAAAGGAAACTTAGTAACGGAGTTATACGCATTAGGAACCGATTTACCGAAGAAATCACTTACCTTTGTAAGCTTTTTCCTCCCCTTTTCTCTCTCTAAAATTTCACACTTCCTCTCTCTATGTTCAGCAAGTTCACGTCAGAAATGAGCTGAAGAAGGAGGAGGATGATTATAATGATATATCTAATTTAATTAATTAATTTTCCCAATTTTCGGATTTTTGCAAAATTCTGGCAGATTTCTGCCCAAACTTTGAAAAATCATAACTAATTCTAGAAAAATAGAATTGAAGTGATTCCAAAGCCTATAGAACCCTTATTGAGTATAGTTTCAAGGAAAAATATAGAATTTTGCTTTCTGGAATCACAAAATTCCCAGAATTTCAATCTTTGCATATTGTTCCAGAAATTTCACAGTTTTTCTTTGCTGACTTCAAAAATTCATATCTTTTTGTGTATAGCTCTAATTGCGTCATATGACCTATAAACTTAAAGCTTAGGATGTATACTTTCATCCTGTAAAATTTCATAATTTTTACTTATTATTTAGTCTTCCAAAACCTTAAGATAAGCTCACTGCCTCATAGGCGATTTTATCGAAAACATAATTATATTCTCCAAAATTCACCATTTTACTTTCTTAATACCCCAAAGATATTAGAATCATTAGGGAATATATTTGTGACATCTACTAAATCGGGGCTTAGTAGTCCACTCAATTTAGGCTTATTCCAAAGCTTCCAATCCCAAAATTTGGGATATTACACAAGGCCGGGCTTCCGCCACATCCCCTCGCTCATTCAATGATTAATACAAACAAGAAATGCATTATACATAATATAGGATAAAGTGTCACTACCTTGTTCTTTCCGTCCTTGATCAGGTGTAGGCCTTCTACGATCTGGGCAAATATCGAATCCTACAGTTATAATTAAGGACGACGCGTTATCACTTATTCCAATAGTCAAATGACTTCAAAACACTTAGTTTTGGTTATCATTAAAGTCCTTTAAGTAGTTATGAAAGTCTCTAACAATCGCCTAAAAGGATTGGGAAATACTATCTCAAAGACCACCTTTTTTAGTGTGTCTCGTAAAACGTGCCGCTTCCGGCTTCCAACTCGGTTCTAAAGTATTAAATGTACAAGAAATAGATCATAACTTATCCAAGTATCATTTTAGACTCTTCCATAGTGTTTCTTGTGGTTATATTAGCATTTGGTGAAAATTTACCAAAATACCCCCGAGACCCCGACCCGGCCTCGCCGTACCCGGCCTGAAGGCACGTTTTTCCAAAATTTTGACCACGGCTATTCTGACATATTTTTGCTCAAGGAATCTATTTCTAGGCTTGAAATTACCAAATTCAATGTAAAATTACAAAATTACCCTTGACAGCTCCTATTTAGGGACTTTAATGGTGTTTTCGTAATTATGCTTTTTCGGCCTCTACCGAAAAAGTGCATAACTGTAACCCCACCTATTTTTACCCACTGAATTCAATGGAACTATCTATTTTATGAAAATATAGCTCCTACCCCTCAGAACAGTGATGGCCGAAAGTTTGGGCAAAAAATTGGAAAAATTAGACTTTTGTGTCTTAACTTCCAAAAATTATAACTAATTCTAGAAAAAATCGAAATGAGGTGATCCCAAAGCCTATTGAAAGCTATTTAAGTCCCCTTTACTAGAAAAATATGGACCATTACCAGAAATTACCACAAAAAAACAGAATTTAAGAAATGTTCACACTGCTCAAGAATTGTTCCCAGATTTAACATCAAACTTTGGACAGTCATAACTCCTAGCTCAAAAGTCAAAATTATATAAATTATATGTCTATTTTGAAGCTTGACATGTGAACTTTAGGACTGGGAAGTTTCATAATTTTCTAACACAATTTGCTATTTTAAAACGTCCATGCAAGACCACTGCCAGCACAGAGTTTTTCACTGACCAAACTTGCAACTTTTCAATCCAAGTTTCCAATCAACTTCTATCTATCCAAAATACATCTCAAAACACCATATCCATGACAACAACAACTCAAACACCACAAGACCCTAATTTTCGAAAATAGGGTTAAATTCCCAAAAATTCCAACTTAACCAAATGACAACAAAACTTATATCAAAATGCTCAACTTACTCACTTCTTTAACTTTTTCAAAGGAGTTCCTTGGTTCACCAAACTCTATATTTCCTTGAGAGCTCAAATCACCACCAATGGCAAATCTAAAACCATAGAATTGAAGCTCTCAACACAAGGAACAAGATTAAAGAAGAGAGTTTTTCCATTAGGTGTCATTAAGAGGGTCAAATGACTCACCTATTTCACCAAGTTCTTCCTCCTTCTTGGGCAGCCATGGAAGCATGCATAAGAGAGGGAGAGGAGAGATGAAGAGTGATGATAAAGATGAAGTTGAGGGCAGAAATTCTGCCTTCCCTTGTCTCATACGCATAAGAGAGAGGGAGAGAGAGACAATGAGAGATTGAGTGTATGGAGGTAGATGTAATAATAATTCTTTGACTCCCATACTCCATTCAGTTGAATGCAAAGGAAGAGGGAGAGAGAAAAATCATTGCACCATGCCCTTGACTTCTCCAAACACTCCACTATCAAGTAAGCTTGCCACTTGTCACTCCCTCATACAATCTCCTCATAATTAATCCTCCACTTAGTTATACTAACCAATTCCATTAACCCATTGGCTACATATCTCATTTCTCCTTAGTTAGAAATTAATCTCTCCATCAATTACTAACTAATTAACCATTAATTTTCCATTTCTTCAATTCTTCCACTAATTATGACATATTAACTTAAATTGCCACATAACTTATAATAATTCAAACTTTAATTCACAAAATATTCTCAATAATCATCATTAGCCCTTAATCAAAATTTGGGGCGTTACAGTATAAGAACTAAAACTTATAATTAAGAAAGCTATAAATAAGGACCTAATAAAAAAATTATAAGGATTTAATTAAAAATAGGGTAAAATGATCGCAACTTACAATTACCCCCCCCAAATGTAACGATAACTTGTTTTTTTCATAGACAGGTCTAAATGTAGCACCTTAAGCAAAATATGCCCAGGAAACTAAAATTTCTTAGTGATTCAAGAAACAAGCGAAAAGTCACATGACCTTATATAAATCATCAAGAAAAATATGGGAGAGGAGACCTAATGATTCTTAAAATTTCTTAGTTGGTGGCAAACACTACTACAAAAAATCAAAGCTATGGCGCTTATAAGTGCATTAGCTGTGGCGCTTGCGAAATGCCACCTATCTTAACGCTACTAAAAAAAGCTGTGGAGCTTGGAAGCGCCACATATTTTTAATATTTTTTTTTTAAAATAACCTCCTGTGGCACCTGGCCGGCCAGGCGCCACAGGAGGCCCACCCTACTATGGCGCCTGGCCGGCCAAGCGCCACAGTAGGGTTTTTTTTTTAATTAAATATAACTGAAAATTTAGTAACTTTTTAAAGCCTAGCTTAAAACTAAAAATATTTAGACAAATGTACATACATTTTTATCCTCGTTGTACATGTAAAGAGCAAAGAAACAAATTAAAACTAGAGATGGTCCCACAGAAAAACAAAAATCTGTCAAGAGAGAGAGCGAGAGCGCATGGGCATTATTATCTCCTCAATAATTTTATTTACATTCTTTATTTTTTTCCTGTGTTGATCGGATGAAATTACATACTATGTACATGTCTATTTCTAAATTGGTTTATGTACTAGTATAATAACACCATGCATGAAGAAGATGACTATATATGACATATAAATATACAAGCATGCGTGTCATAACAGGGAAAAAAAAACCATCGCAAGCATGCCATAAAAAAAAAACCGCAGAACAACCTGAAAAAAAAATTAATAAAAACAAAACGCAAGTTGAACTTACAGGTTGATCAGTGCAGTGGAGTGGGGGACCACGTAATTGCCGTTGGTGACGCAATCTTCAGTGAGGGAAGGAAGAAATTTGAGCTACCAAATGAAGTGGGGACCAAAAACTTGTAGACAATATAAAGAAAAGGGAATAATAGGGACATGAGTGGGGTTGGCAGTTGGGATAAAACAAAGACGTGTGCTCGTGTGAGTGTCGTTTTAAGAAGTGAAGATAAGAAAATGGAAGGAAGGGGAGAGCACGCACAGATACTGAAAGTGAAAATGAGAGAGAGGAATGATTAAATATATGAGAAAAAGGTAAAGAAAGGGAGAGGGGTGTCGGCACGCGGGAAATGAAAGAGATTGGGGGGAGGGAGGCGGGAAACATTAAGGATAAGGGGGTGGGGCGTGGTGGGTTCTGATTGGTTGGGAAGGGATAGAAAATCCAAATTTTTATTTTATTTTTTTAAAAACGGGTCAGGGGTGGCGCCTGACCAGGCAGGCGCCACCCCTGACAAATTTTTTTTTTTAAAAAAAAGGTTCAGGGGTGGAGCCTGCCTGGTCAAGCGCCACACCTGATCCAGAACCTAGTGTGGCGCCTGGAGTGTTAGGCGCCACAGCTGGTTCTAGCAAGTCAAGTGTGGCGCCTGGCCAACCATACCAGCTGTGGCGCCTACCCTTTCAGGCGCCACAGCTGGTAAAAAAAACATAAAATATAAAAAAAATAATAAATGAGCAGCTGTGGCACTTCATTAAGAAAGGGCCACAATATGTGTGCCACCTTTCAACCTTTTTGTAGTAGTGAAAAGTACCTTTTCTATTTAATATGACTTTTGGAAACTTAAGTTATGGTAAAAATTAAATAATGTAATATAATTTATGTTTGGATTGGTGGTAGTAGAAGTAACTTTTTTTCATACTAACTATTTGGATGATTATTTAAAAAGTAAGTTTAGATGGAAAACAAGTATCTTATTAAATAATATAGAGTATATGTTATAATTATATATTATAATAATTAAATATATCATGGTTTTATTTATAAATCAATTTCAATATGTTTCACTCAAATCAAGAAAAACTTTAAACTTCACAATAATTATACATTCATATGAAAACTCTCTCACCTCCCCCACCTTATAAATAGGACCAAAATAGACATTATTTTCACTACACAAGCAAAAGAAAGGAATATAATATAAAAACAATTTCTCATTGCATCATCACCGTATGTTTGTCTCTTCTCTTCTTTTTCTTTGATCTTCATACCCTTCTCCCCCCCCCCCCCGGCCCAACAACCATCTCTTTTTTTTTTTTCCCTTTTATCCCTCTTCTCTCTCTTCTTTTCCACCGTGATGTAAGTAAGAAGCACCTCAAGGATAGCCTCTATGGTGACATAGTTTTTGGTTAATAAGCCCTTCCAATATAACGATAACCAAAACACTATGCTAAAGTTTTAAATAGCTTTGCCTTATTCAACTTGACCTTTTTCTGCTTTTACTACTTTCTCAAGCAGGTCAGTATTCCAAAAATTTTTATTTCAATCAAGTTGTGTTCCTAGCATTCGCATCCACCAAAGATGTTTTCACAACTCTTTGTTTCATCCATTGCATCTACAAATTCTTTAGATTCCCTCAAACTGTATGAATAAGAAAAAAAAGGAAAACAGAACTAAAAAGAGATCATGAAGAGTAAGGAGTAAATTAAAGACGAGTTAATGAGGGACAAAAACATAAAACTACACTCAATTATGAATTTTGTTTTCTCCACTTCTCTGTCTCTTATAGTCTTCATGATAAATTTTGATGGTCTAGATTCCGTTATTTGTCCATCCAAATGTTATCATTTTCATAATAATTTTTAAGAATATAAAATCTAAATTGTCTATAATGGAGCTAAATGATCCAAGTTAAAGAGAGAGGAAGAGAAGAAGATTCAAAGTTTTCATTATTCCTTCACCCTATCCCAAAAATTAAATGTAGAGTTGTAAACATTACCAATCAAGATTGGATTGAGTGGCGGGAAAAACCGTTATCCTTTAAATAAGATCAAACATTCAAACTTTGTGGATAGAAAAAACCAGGTCACCACATGGTAAGTTTTATTTATCATTGAAGAACATGGGTACACGGAAAGCGTTAACTAATTGAAAGGATAGAAAACAAACCAACTCATCACATGACATAGGCTGAGTGTCTATTCTCTGACTGAGTCAATTATCAAGTTTACATGCCCAATATTCCATAGAAAGATTAAAAAAACACCTACAACTAGAGGCAGTGGTGGCAGCATCAACAACAAAAGATCTCGCTCAATAACTCCATTAAATGTTCGTTTTGGTCTTCCTCTATTTTTTAGAGGATTCCATACTGCTTGATCAATCATGCTCATTAGAGCATCTAATGGTATTCTTTGACCATGTTCGAACTACCTCAAACGACATTTTATCATTTTCTCTATAATAGATAGAGAGTGAGCCTTGGAGCAACAGTAAATGTTATTATCATGTGACTAAGAGATCACAGGTTCAAATCCTGAAAATAGCCTCTCCGTTTGCGAGGTAAGGCTATGTACATTACTACATTTGATCTTTTCCAGACCCTACTTGGTGGAAGCCTTGTGCACTGGGTCACCCGTTTTTTTCCTCTACAATATATGCCACTACAACTCTTTTGTGTATATATTCATTATAAATTTTATCTTTTCTTGTAAAGTCACACATCCATGTCAGCATCTTCATCTCAGCAACTCCACTTTATACTCATGCAGTCACTACCATCTACAACTAGAGGCAATTAAAGAAAATAAGACAGATTAAGAAAACCTATCACATAAAAAAAGCAAGCTCCAAAAGCATAAATAATGTCGTATGCATACCTTATACAACCTTATAGTTGTCATCGGAAAGTTGATTTACATAATCACATCCACATCATGAACGATCACTATAACAGCTTTAGTTAGAGCATCATCACAACTCCCAATTCCGTCATAAACATCAAATTCAGTCTTGAGCGAGTTGGGATCACAATAATAAGCAAGAGGACAGTCCTAGTACGAAGTAAAAGTTAAACATTGGAGCAACTCAATGATTATGCTTAAACAGAATACATATGTTTATCTGAATGGGCATCAAAGTCAAATAAACTTGATAAAACAATTTAAAAATGGAGGATCATCAACATATGAAATGGACAAAAAACTTATCAATATAGACGTATGATTTTTAGATTTCTTTATCATCAAATTACTAGTTATGCACTTTGCACATTGAAAACTAAGGCTGAGAAGAAAAGCTGCATCTTCCTTCTAAATGCACTACAATCTCCACCTTAAAAAATGCTTCGCCTGGTTGCAAGTCAGCAGAAAGCGTCTCCTGACTTATCTGCCGGTGGATGATGTTGAATAGAAGCAACCAATGACAACAACATTTATCATGATGGGCTATAACAAATCTAGATCGGATAAGCAAGGTTGATCAGAACAAACTGTTTTAAAATTTATGGGCCTGAATATAAATGCCAACAATAATGGTTTATTATCATAAAATTAGAAAACATGTCACATTAACAGATTACTGAAATAAACATGCAATAATAATTTTCTACGCATTTGACATTATGTTTGTGATAACAAAAATTAAAATTTCTCTCAACTGACTAGAGAATAACAAGTGGAACAGTCTTTCGTAGACCATTCTTTTATAGAAAATCCAAGTGAAATATCTTTGAAACTCAATAAAAATATTGGCTTAGATTTAAGGAAACACTCTATTAAGTGAAAAATTTAGAAAGGGGAAACTGTAAAAAAGAGCTTACATTTCCAAAGAAATGGTTAAAGCACTTGCCCTTCAGGGTATTCTTATCACCACTGTCACAATACACTTACATGGGAACATGAAAAAACAAAGTAAGAGGTTAATAAATCTACCAATGGTGGTTTAAAGTTCAAATCTTGTGAATGGAAAGAGTTACATCGGGTGAGCTATCCCCAATCAATCATTGTAATGCTCAAATTCGACTCAGTTATATTAGATAACGAATAGTTGTATGAAAAAGAAAATTAATAAATCTATAGGTAGAAAAACAAAGTCATTGCAAAGTTTGGCTTTCTACCGGAAGGAATGGGGGAAGGTGATAAAGACACGAGAGAAGTAGAAATGAAACAAATTGAAAAGAAAAGAAGGGTCGTGGTAGAGGGGCAGTGGTGCAACATTAAGAGAACAAACAAGTGATTGAACCATATTTTACATGATTTTTTATGATTAATTTAGGATTTTAAATGCATTTCTTAAGGCAATATTGGATAATTAAACACTAATTTTAGTTAGGGACAATTGTTTTGAATTAATTGTAGTTAGGGGTAAAATGGTTATAATTTATTAATTATTTTTTTACAATTATCTCTCGAACTTTTGATACTACTTTGTACTTAATTTTGCATTATAGATGTTAAAGAAGAAATTAAGGATTTTGGAGGTTCAAATTATTGAATCAAGTGAAAATAAAAAAAATAAGAGAGAGGACAGGCCCAAGAAGCTGAAGCCCAGACCCATTATCAGCTGAAAAGGAAAAGAAAAAAGAAGACAGGCCCATTGGAAACGGAGGATCCGACTTGCTGATGGATATGGCAGTTGGATATGGCATTTGGATATGGGGACCCGATACAGAGAGAGCGAGCTGAGAATATATGCAGGTAGGCGCCGCAAGAGATCACATCATCATCTTCTTCTTCCTGCCTCTTCCTGGTGTCGCCGGCGGCACTCCTGCATCTCCACCATCGCCGCCGGCGACTTCCCTTCACTCTCACTGTCACCTTCCCTCTCTCACTACCAACCACCATCGGCTTCCTCTGTCCCAGTTATCATCACCGACAAGCTGGACCTTCCCTCTCTCAAGAAACCTACACCACCACCTTCACCGTGCCCCTCTTCTTTCTCGTCGGACAACTTACACCACCAGCTCCAACAGAGTGAGGCGGACGAAGGACAGAGAGAGCTTGAGGGGAGAGACAGAGAGACCATCGTCGGAGTTTGACTTAAGCAGAGACAGAACTTAGATTTGCAGCACCACCATTGTTCATCACTCATTTCATCACCGTCAAAAAAGTTGGAGGACACAAACAAGCACATCAGGTTGGCAGAGAAAAACAAAGATAACAAGCTTGGGCTGGAGGGAGTGACTGGAGATGATAAGTAGCCCAGGGGGAGAGGGCAAAGTAAAGCTGTATTCTGGTAAGGAGTTGAGGCATCAGGGTTTAATAAATAGATTCAGAAGTTATTGTCAAAATTAATAAGGCAGAAGGAGTAATTTAGAAATTTAAGAAATCAACAACTTTAGGTTAATAAACAGAAAACCTAAAAACAACTGGGACTCACCCAATTGCTAGAAATTATTTTTACCCAACTTTAGGGTATTTTGTAATTTTAACTTGCTACTCAATCAGCACAAAAATTTATGTGGCATTGAGGTGGTAATTTCTCATCAGCCATGTAGATTTACATCCATGCCACCAAAATTCTGGTTGCACGGAAGATTTAGCTTTACTTCTGTGCTTGTTTGCTGGACCAATTGGAAGCTACATAGAAGTAGCTAGTTTTTTCTTTCCTCATATATTAGCCCTAGACTATATTGGTGGCTGATATATGTGCTAGCCATGTATGGTTTGGCTGTGATCTATGTATGGGTTTGATACAAAAGTTGATACTTCCCTTTGTGTTGGCATAAAAGAACATAAATCAATCATGCAAAACAAACTAACAAGCCAGGCTTATGTAACCCAGAATCATAGAACTACATGCAATGAAGCACGTTTGAATCTTAGACTTCCAGTCAAACATGCAAGCAGAATCCATCTTGTTGGATCAAATGAGTACAATCCTGCAAAAGATAACACCAAAGATCAATGGTAAGAAGATTTAACAAGGATAAAGAAAAAGAAAATGTCACATAAAAAAACCAGAAATTTTAGAGCGTACATTTTCCAAATCCAGGATAGATTGTTGAGAATCACAGGAATGGAAGTCTCACAAACCATTTAAGCGTAAATAGGCCATATGCAAAGTAGAAGAGCTCAAGAGATTGCAGAATTCACATCCCAGAGATCTTCAGAACTGGATGAATCTAGGGCCATGTTACAGTCTGTAAAAGCTTCTCTATAGTATTCGTAATTCGCTTTTGCACCTTTAACATGTCCAACAAAGCGTGAATCATGTCATGCAATGCCTTGGCAGGTATTAAGCTCAAGACTCTCATCTCAACCAACAACTTAAAAGATGAAAGATGAGTGTTTGAAACACTTAAATATTTACATAAGTTTAAGAAAGTTTTGTCCCTAAGCTCTATCCTCAAATCAATCATCTCTTGCAGCATCCAATTGACCATTTCACGATCTTTTTCTTCACAGATAGCTGACAACATCATATTACATGTACGAACATTAGGTGTGAGACCATTGCCCTTCATTCTGTCATACAATGTACACGCTTCTTTAGTTCTTCCACCTCTAATAAGTCCACACATACCAACTGTATACGATACACTGTCAAGGGGATTTTTCTCCTTTATTGCATTTTTGAACAGTTTAATAGCCGTATGATATTTACCAATTTTGATAAGCCCATCTATTAACACCGTGTGGACATGAGCATCAACATCATTACAACTCATAACAATACCACGGTACACATTTAATGCTTCATCAATTCTTCTTGCAACACAGAGTCCACTAAGTAACGCAGAAAAATATACTTATCTGGTGAAAAACCTTTATCAATCATAATAATTGTATAATTCTACAGAAAGAGATGGAAACCCAGCCTTACAAAAAGAACTAAGAAGTGCATTGCAGAACATTAGATCAGCATCTGCGACATGTCCACAAACTAGTTTTGGTAAAAGATTAAACTTCCTAGAAAGGCATAATGGAGACAGCAATGAAGTAAAAGTATAAGAATCGGGCGCTATATTTTGTTTCAACAAACTTAAATAAACATCAATAGCATCCTGGTACGTTCCAGCCTTTGAAAGGCAATCAATTAAGACATTATAAATAATTATAACAGGATTTTGGCCTCTGGAAACCATGGTATTTAAAAATCCAAAAGCATCGGCAATCATTTTGGATTCCATAAATGCCTTGAATATAGTGGTATACGTCACAACATTAGGAGAACATTCAGTTTCAATCATCTTCTTCAACAGATTGCTGGCGGCCACAAGTCTATGCTGTTACAGAATCCATTGATTAGTATGGTCCAAACTTTTGAGGACACACTGATCCCAAAAGAGATCATGAGACCCAAAACTTGATATGCTTCTGCAAACCTATTCATCTTGCAAAAACAATTGAGAAGTATCTCAAATGTCCTAGCATTATGATAGAAAACCATTGACTCTACCCTCGGTCAAATAGTAGAACGCCCCTAGTTTAATGATATCTATCAGTGGTTTCTGTCGTGGTTTTGCTGGTAATGGTGGATTTATAGCTGCAATAATTAAAAACAACATTATTTACTTGACTAATCAACAAGTGAAGCAAACCAGCCAAAAATCATGCTCCTCCCTCTATATATAGACTCTTCAATTTGGAGACAATCCATCACCCTCTAGCTATTTTCTTACTCCTCTTTGTTCCATTTGGCTATGTATTTCTTGGCTTCTTGTTCTCAAATTCTCTCCATACCCCTACCTCTCTTCTTTAGAATTTAGAATTTCTTAAAAATAGCATGCTTTTGTTTGCATTTTTTCCCTATGAACCTTAGTCTAATAAGTCCTTTATGTTGGTATTATATTGCCATGGAGAGCTAAGATTTCTAGCCATCGGCCCCTTGAAGCAAGTCTACCTTTCCATCATCACCATAACTTTAGTACTGGGAAAGCAGGCCAGCCCATGAAGCTCGAGGGCCGGACTGCTTAAATGTCTTTGCTTCTTATGCGCCTGAAGACTATAACATCTAATTTAAAACATAAATATCATCAAAACTAGGTTAAAATATCAAATATTATCCATATTTAACAAAATACAAATACTAAGACATAAGTCCAATCCAAGAAGACCTCATGAAATAGGAAAATCAAGCACCGAAGCACAAATCCAACCAATGTTCAAGGACAAATTTAAACTTGGAGTCTGCCAACTAAAAATGTAGATAGACAAAAAAAAAAAAGAAGCTTGAAAGAGTACAAAATTGTTGGGCTTGGTCCATTTAGTTGAAGCCCACAGGCTTGAGCCCGTTTAACACCTTTTATATTCCTATATGCTCAAAGACTAAAATACTTAATTTTAAACAAAAATATAATTTAAACTAAGTTAAAGCATCAAACATTATCGATATGTGAGGTCTGAGTAGAGTGTTGGAGCGTCTAACTGTCTGAGGGTTAGATTATTAAATCTGCCAATTGCCCTACCTAGTTACCCTTATGGCCTTATTTAGTTATTTTAAAAAAATTGAACGGGCCTGAAAGGGCCAGCCCTTTAAGACCCAACACCATCTGGAGGCTCTAAATCATGAACCCGGCTTTTGACAGGCTTGGGCCTAAAGGGCTTGGCCTGATTTCCCGACTCTACATAACTTGGTCACTTGACTGTGTTTAGACCCTCAAACATAGATCAATTCATTCCTTAATTATGAGACTTTGTTGTATCTCTTCTCATCAGTCTCTCCTCGAGCAATAAAACCATACACACAATGACTCAACATGATATCAATACATACTAGAGATGAATTTTGGTCAACGGTGTGCCAAATATTATTCAAGATTTGAGTAAAATTCATTTGTTTTCACCTAGAATATTATTCTTAAGGAAACTAAGTGACTTCTTCACGAAACTTATTTTGGGTTCCATGAAATTAGGCAGTAAGAATTATATAATTGAAATGTGTAACTTACGTTGTATATTTCAAAATAATTCATATATACTAAAAAAAAAGCTTTCATCACAGTTCTTTTTTTTTATTACTCTTGTACGTTGCTACTCTTATTATGGGGTGTTTATCCTTATGTTCTTGTTTTTCTTGGGGAAACCAAAGATTGTAAATGAAATCAATAATAGTCACATAGACATCACATAGTCTTGTCAGGATGGGTTTTTGAGTTTTTCCTTTTAAATGTCGATACAAGATTGAATCTTTGCTTACATCCAATTTTTGATTGAAATGTCTCATCATTTTAAAAGTTAAAAATTAGTGCGTGTATGTCAAGTTTTGAGTAGTTGGCTATCTCTCTCTTTAAACTTCCTTTTACCCTTTATATCCTATTTCCAAGTTTTAGGAAATATGAATTTGAGTACTGGGATAGATGTTTTGATGTTATTAATCAAAGGAAATCTCATGAAATAATTAGTTTGCTATAATTTATTCAAGAATATAAGTGTGTTAGCGTGTTTGTTCTAACCCATCACTATTTCTAGACTAAATGGAATGAATTATTTAAGAGTCTCATAAAAAATTAGGTGCGCTCTATTATTGCTTGTTCTGCAATAGTTTAAAAAGGTTTGGGGGAATGGATCCAATGAGTGCAGTTCTTAAACTTTGTAACCATGTTTCATGGAGAATTTACTAAATTTTCATTAGATCATGATGTCTCAAGACCACTATCATTTCAAGCGAACCTCCACCATCTAACACAACTTTCCATAAACAAGAAAGGCATTTATAGGGATTCTTGCTGCTGTTTCAGAAAACCATTTATTATCGGTAATATCATAGTATGCCCCTGGTTTAATGATAGTTATAAGTGGTTTCAGCCATGGTTTTGCTGGCAATGGTGGATTCACAGCTGAATAATTACAAACAACATGATTCTTGTGACTAATCGACAAGTGAAGCAAACTGGCCAAAAGTCACACTCCGACCCTCAATATATACCCTCTTCAATTTGGAGACAATCCATCACCCTCCTTCTATTTGCTTTCTCATCTTTGTTCCATTTGGCTTTCTCTTTATTGGTTTCTTATTCTCACATTCTATCTACACCCTACCTCTCTTCTGTAGAATTTGGAATTTCTTAGAAATAGCTCGCTTTTGTTTGCTTATTTTCTCTATGAACTTTCCTTAGTTTCATAAGTTTTCTACGTTGCTATTTTATTGCCATGGAGAGTTGGGATTGCTGGCCATTGGTCCCTTCAAGCAAGTCAACCTTTTCGTCGTCACCATAACTTGGTCACTCAACTATGTTTTGACCCTCAAACATAAATCAGTTCATTCCTTAATTATGAGATGTCTTTGTATCTCTTCTCATCTCCTTGAACATAATACCATACACACAACGACTCAACCTGATATAGATACATACTCGAGATGAATTTTGGCCAGTCAACGGTGTACCAAATACCATTTGAGATTTATTTTCCTCATAGTATTTTGGCATGTGTTGATTTGATTAAATTCATTTGTTTGCACCTAGAATATTTTTCTTAAGGAAGGTAAGTGACTTATTCATGAAACTTATTTTTGGTTCCATGGAATTGGGTGATAAGAATTATATAATTGAAATGGCTAAGTTACGTTGTATATTTCAAAATAACTCACATATATTTGAAAATCAATTTACATCACGGTTCTCTTTTTTATGACTCTTTTATTTTGCTACTCTTATTACGTGTTGTTTATATTTATGTTCTTGTTTTTCTTGGGGAAGCCAAAGATTGTAAATGAAAGCAATAATAGACACATAGACATCACATAGTCTTGTCAGGATGGATGTTTCATTTTTTCCATTTAAATGTCGACACAATTTTGAATCTTTTCTTTCATCCAATTTTCAATTGAAACATCTCGTTTTGAAAGTTAAAAATTAGTGCGTGTGCGACAAGATTCTTATTAGTGGCTATCTCTTTCTTTGAATTTCCTTTTACCGTTCATATCTGATTTCAAAGTTTTAGGAAATATGAATTTAAGTACTGGGACAAATGTTTTGATGTTATTAATAAAAGAACATCTCATGAAATAGGTATGGTAGGAGGAGGGATGGATGAGGGTCCAGGCTCAGAAGGTCCAGCCTCAAAAGCTGGTACTAGCTCAGGAATAAAAGAAGGCATAAAAGGACCAGGAGTAGAGGGCTAGATGCCAAGCATCAAGTCCAGCATGGAGTGATCTCAAAAGCTCACCCTGGCCCCGTTGTTCTGCTAATATCTCTTCATGCCTCTTATCCATTTTCTCCACAATCTCTCCCATCTTCACATTCATATGGGTTATCAACTTATCATTTGTATTTGCAATATTGATATGAAAATCCTTCAGGATATTCTCCAAAAATGTCTGCAATGTGGCACCAAAAAATGAAGGACGGGATGTGGATGCTAAAGCAGAAGACTGTGTCTCATCCAATCGACTTATTGCAGTCTCAGTCTTCTTCTTCTTTTTAGGACTTGACTCAAGTGGGTTCTTCAGGGGTAGTGCAATATTAACTTTCCAATTTGGTTTCTTCCCACTGGAACTAGCCTCTCGATTGGTTCATTCTTCTTCAAATACCAAATCTTGTTCTATTTGAGAAAACAATGATATAAGCTGAGGATAAGGCATAGGAGTGGTGATTTTTTCTTCAAATCTGTATCTCTTAATCTCAGCAAAAATGAACTCATCCAAGTCCTTTTTCTCTTTGAGAAGAAATGTGGCAAATTTTCTATAATCCCTCTCTGTAAAATGAGTGTAATTATTGTTTTTGTTCACTATGGCTCTAGAATAGATATACTATAGGACTCTATGAAGATCACACATATCACTTGGATTGAAACCAAGGGGTCCTACTATCTCACCAGGTCTTAGAAGAGAGAGTAGCTGGTTTGAATCAAAATTAGGATATTTATAATCAGGTGGGTCCTCTATTCCTAACCAGGTGTTGATTTTAGAAGGTGAGATTAGGATTTCTTGCCCTATAACCTTAGAGACCATTTCTTCTTCTAGGGAATTTCTAAGAGGATCGTTGACAGGTTCTAAATTACAATAGAAATGCCTCGCTATCTTGGTGCAAAATGGAAGTTTAATTGAAAGCCAAGGCATATAGGACTCAAGATAAGGATTGAGGTTGAATTTCAATACCTCTTGAAGAACACTGAGGTCAATGAAGTGCATCTTGCACACTTTTCTCCTTGAAAAATGATCTTTGAATTTTTGAGACTCCTCAATCTTCTTTTATTGAATCCCTTTGAAGATTGTCCCCCTTTTTTGCCTTTTGATTGAATGGCCTCCTCAAGCATGTTTGCTATTGCTTTGGCAAGGTTTTTATCAAACTTTGTCCCTTTGGATGGCTTCTTAGAGAAAGAGGGAGTGTCAGAGTTTGAAGTAGGAGGAGTTGGAGCCTTGGTCTTTTTGCTTCTACCAAGAGGAATATCCTTCTTAGATTGAGCTTTTGTCACAATGGGTTCCTTGATCATGACCCCATTGACCTTAGACTTGGCTTGCGGCATGGATTTTGCTTTCGATATGGGAGTGAGTTTTTGTCTTTTGGCTAGAGGAGATGGAGTAGATTCATGTGATTGCTGAGGATTAGAAGATTCAAAAGGAGTATCTGGAAGGGTGGTTTTGGTTCTAACCATTTCAATTGAGAGAATCAAGATTTTCTGGAAATTTTCTCTTAGAAGTTGAAGGTTTAAGGTTGAAGATTTTAAGAGATTTGAAGAAGTTTTTCTCAGATATTTTCAATGGGTTTTGTCGAAAATGGAGTGGAGAAGTGTTTGTGAAAAGATTTTCTAGAAGGTTACTCGGAGAATTACTTGAAGTAGTTTTGTGAAAATGACTTGACGCACAATAATATAGTCTTCATGCCCGATATTACTCGAGGGCTCCCTCAAGTGAACTTCGGCCATTACTCGAGAGCTCCCTCAAATAATGCTTTTTGAAAAATTAAATCTAAGCAATTTAAACGCGTACCTATCAAAAGTAATATTGTAATTACTTATGTATATTTCCTCGATCATTTGATGGCATTTTAAGATAGATTTGAATGTAAATTGGATTGATTTTTGATATGCACTCATGATTACTCGAGGCCTTACTTGAGTAATTTGGATAGTTTACATGAGGGCTCCCTTGAGTAATCTGTCCCTTTATTTCCTGACTATTCATTTCCAACTGTTATGCCATTTCCTTTTGAGTTGATGCTTCATTGTCATATTTTCCGGGTCATTACTCGAGTGGTTACTCAAGTAATCCTTATAATACTTTAAGGTATTACTGGGGTAATGAAGTTTACTTGAAGTTGTCCCTCCAGTAATATTTTCCTCTGTTAACCTCTATTTTTCATGCCTCATAACAGAGTATGAAATTCCTGCAAAAAAAATTTACTAGAAACTCCGATGCTTAAGTTAGTAATCATCAAAACATCAATAAATAACATAATCTAACATTTTGTAAACACTAAATAACTTACAATTCATTGGGATTTTACTATTCCTAATTCTCTTCTAATAAATAGAAATTGATCTTTTGCAAGGGGTTTTATGAAGATATTAGCTAGTTGAAGATGAGTTGGAATGAATATTACTTTTACATCTTTCTTTTGAACATGATCCCTGATGAAGTGATGCATAATATCAATATGTTTGGTTCTAAAGTATTGAATTGGATTCTTTACCAAGCTTATTGTGCTAGTGTTGTCATAGTATATTGGTATTTCCTTTAGATAAATACCAAGATCTTGTAATTGTTGCTTCAACCATAACACTTGTGCACAACAACTTGATGCTGTAACATACTCAACTTCCGTTGATGAAAGAGACATTGTATTTTGTTTTTTGCTAAACCATGACACGAGTGAACCTCCAAGAAACTGGCTTTATCCATTGGTACTCTTTCTGTCTTTCTTGTATCCACCATGATCAGAGTCTGAGTATACAACTAGATATTCACTTCTTCCTTTAGGATATCAGAGCCCTAATTCTATCGTGTCAGCGAGGTATCTAAAGATTCATTGGACGGTTTCAGCATGTGATTCCTTTGGTGCTGATTGATATCTTTCATGCATACTAACACTGAATAATGTCAGGTTTTCTTGTAGTGAGATAGAGTAATGATCCAATCATTCCTCTATATCTTGTGATGTTGTCATCTTTTCCCTTGACATCAGCATCAAGCAACATATTTGAGCTCATATGTGTGTCCATTCCATACTTCTTCAATAGCTCTTTCAAATACTTAATTTGAGATATGAAAATTCTATTCTTTCTTTATTTGATTTGCAAACCAAGAAAGAAATTCAATTCTCCCATCATTGACATCTCAAACTCCTCCTGCATTATCTCAGAAAACTCCTTACACAAGGTTTCATTAGTAGCACCGAAAACTATATCATCAATATATATTTGTACAATTAAAATATCATCTCATTTTTGTTTTGTAAAAAATGTTGTATCAACTTTTCCTTGTACAAAAACTTAATCAATGAGAAATTTACTGAGCCTTTCGTACCATGCTCTAGGGGCTTGTTTTAAACCATATAAAGCTTTTCTCAGTTTGAAAATATGGTCAGGTTTGGTTACATCTTCAAAACCGGGAGGTTGATCTACATACACTTCTTCCATGATGTAGCTATTTAGAAATGCACTTTTTACATCCATTTGATAGAGTTTGAATCCTTTGATGCATGCAAAGGCTAAGAGTATTCGTATAGCTTCCAATCTAGCCAATAGAGCATACGTTTCCTCATAATCAATTCCTTCTTCCTGATTATAGCCTTTGGCCACCAATCTTGCCTTGTTTCTGACAACGATTGTGGATTCATCAAGTTTGTTCTTGAATACCCATTTAGTACTAATGATCGGATGATCCTTAGGTTGGTGTACCAAATCCCAAACTTGATTTCTTTCAAATTGGTGTAGTTCTTCTTGCATTGCTATTACCCAATCATTATCTAATATGGTTTCATAAATGTTGGAAGGTTCAATCTCAAAAATAAAGGCAGAAAAACTAACTTCATTGAAAGTTTTATTCCCAGTTTTGAATCCTTCATTCATATCTCCTATGACTTGCTCTAGGGGATCACTTTTATTATATTTCCAGGCTCTAGGTTGTTCTAGTGACTGATCTTCTTCCTTGGTTTGATCAACTTCTGGGATGAAAGATTTAGGATTAAGTTAATCATTTTCTTGATTTAAAACAACTTCCTGCTTATCGTCAATAGTTTTGTTAGAGGATTCAAATTCATCGAATATAATATGAATTGATTCTTTAACAACACATGTTCATTTATTGAAAACTATGTATGCTTTGCTTTGATTAGAATAGTCTAGGAAAATTCCTTCATCTGTTTTAGAATCAAATTTCCTAAGTTATCTTTACCATTATTATGAATGAAACACTTACAACCGAAGACATGTAGATGAGCAAGGTTTGGCTTCCTTCCTTTATTCCTGAAGTTTCTTCGTGAGCTATTTCCAGAGCTTCCTATATTTCTTTAGCCGTTAAAAGTGTGCAGATCCTGAAGTACTCATTTTGACTTAAGGCACTTTGAATCATTAGAATTTCCTTGTTGTTGAGTGTGATGAGTTTCTTGTCATTCTCATCATATTCTGCTGGTGTCTTAGGAACCTTATATGAATCTACAATTTTCTCAGGCTTACAGTTTCCACTCTCAATCACGTCCCATAGTTCGTATTTTGTAGCCATTACAAATACTCTGAACTTGGCTTTCCAGAAAGAGAAGTGTTCGCCACTAAAACCTGGTGGTCTAGTGATAAAGGCTCCGCCGGGAAGAATTCATTCACCCATGCTTGCCATTAGATCCTTTTTAGGTTATTATACATGAACAAGAAGACCTACGCTCTGATACCAAATGTTAGTATACGTGTTTCACCCAAGAGGGGGGGTGAATTGGGTGATACCAGAAAATTCATTGTGTATATAAAAATTGATTGGAAATTTAAAGCAGTTAAGAGCTAGGAGAAATATCACCGAAGTGTACACCGAGAGTTATACTGGTTCGGCCACAACCACTTTGACCTACGTCCAGTCCTTAAAGCTTCTCTGAGAGTTTCACTATATCTTCTAAGATTTAGTAGGTTCTTGGCACCTCAGTACACAGCAAGTTCCTTCACTAGACAATCACTCCCCTTTATACATTGTAATCAATTCCCTAACTCAAGGTTCCATAACCTTAAGTTGTCTCAATAACAAATATTGAGTTTGTAATGAAAATCTCTTCTCATAGAGCAAATATATGATCACTGAAGTAGAAAGAGTGAATATAAGAAAACAGAGAACTAAGAATATATTGATCGATGTGAGTGTGCGTGTTCTCAGTTATGTCTGTTCCATGTTGAATGTTCCCATATTTATAGATGACTTATGATAGCTATTGGAATGTTTTCAACTTGTCTGTTAGAGGCGCGTAGCTATATTTGACCATTCTTTGAATTTGAAAACTATCCGTTTGCGGTAGGTGAGCATTCAGACGTTTTGTTTGACTTTTCACTAATCATATGATCTCGTTATTATTTCTTTGTAAATATACTCAGAATACTAATACAATGAAAGGTTAAACATACAGATAATAAATCAATAAGCAATAAATCAAAAACATGATTATGGACATGATTACTCAGTTTTACTTGGGTAATCAAGTACCATTACTCAAGTAACCCCTCAGGTAATCTTATTAAAAATAAGGCAGAGAGTAAGTCAACGTTTTTTTACCATATTACTAGGGTCCTCTATTGAGTAATTTACTTCACATAAAATTTTGCATACCTAGTTACTTGAGTGATCCCTCGAGTAAGTCTCTCTTTTCTTCTCTGGTTACTCGAGTGATCCCTCGAGTAAAGTTTCAAATTCCTTTATGAATACTTGAGTAAACCCTCGAGTAATGTCATCCAAATATTGGCCGAGAGTACCTGCTTCTTTGCTTACCTGATTACTCAAGTAATCCCTCGAGTAATGAACCTTTTTCAAATCTGGTTACTTGAGTAATCCCTCGAGTAATGTCAGTCATTTCTTAGCCGAGAGGTATTGGATGATTTCTTCTCTGATTACTCGAGTGATCCCTCAAGTAATGTTTTAAAATAACTTTTCAGATTACTCGGTAATCCTTCGATTAATGGCTTGCAATTTTTGACTAAGAGCTTTCTGGAACAATTTCTCACACATTACTCGAGTGATCCCTCGAGTAATGAAGGATCATTACCTGAGGGCTTACTTGAGTAATGCCTTCAAAAATATGCCAGTGGTGCTTTTCTTCTGTGTTCTGTCTTTTACTTCATCTTCATTACTTGAGTACCTACTCGGCTAATGCTTTTTCCTGCCACCAAGAACTTAGTTACTTTGTTCAAACCTTTTATTTAAAACTTTTGTAATATTGATCTAATATTTGTTATCATCAAAACATATGGGATCTAACATATACAACCTGATGAACCTGAACTGGAGTCTTTGCCTAAACTTGCACCTGAGGCTAATATTTTACAGACATGGGTGGCACGGTTCAGTCAATAGCAACCCCTTGTCTTTTGAGGGAAATTTGATCACCAACTAGCAGAAGATTGGCTGTCCTGACTGGGGAAAATTTTCAAAATTTTGGTGTGCCCTGATGACATCAAAGTTCAACTAGCAATTTACAAATTAGAAGGGGATGCAGACAGGTGGTGGAAGAATATTGAGATGATCATGCTGGCATGGAATATTCCTATCACATGGGATTTATTCCAAGAACAATTCAACAAGAATTATTTTCCCTAATTAGTCATGATCGAGAAAGAGACATAATTCCTTTTAATGTCAGACAAGAAGGAAAGTTTTGATGAGTATTTGGCTCGGTTCATCCATTTGTGTAAACTCCTTACCTTATTATTCATAATTACAGTTTGAAAATGCATAATTAAGATAAATTAGAGACCAACAGATGATAAAAGCCCCAACTTCAAGATAGGGACCCGCCCTAAAATAAATAGGGTTTTCAAAACTTCTTTCAAAACTTGTTTAATTCGGTACCATATTCACATTTCAAATATAATTAACCTGCGCAGTTTGGTTGCTTTCATACATATCAGATTATAAACAAAATTCCCAGTAACCCTCTGGTTTCATATACTAACTTAAGGGTTTACGGGCATTTCTACCCCCAACAGTTTCCTATTTAGGGAATTACATAGCACTATCCAAAATTTGCATCCATAATATGTACAATAATCCCAATCAAAATTTGACAACCAATTATCAAAATTATATCCCTAAAGGAGTACTAGTTGCCCTTGGTTGCTTGTTTCTCTTTCGAGCCACTTGCCCTAGCTGTAGGTTAGTCAATGGACAGAATGAGATTCAAGAGAATCCCAGTAGTAACAAATAACTGATACAATATATAATCACATAGCATGCAAGCAAATGATCAAGTAGCAACAATAGCAACGATCACAACAAACACATAGCTTTCACAATATAACTCCTAATCCTGGGCAATCCCATAACAAGGTCCATGGTCACACTTTCCCATTTCTATTCCTGAATCTGAGGACTTTGCAGTAAGCTTAAAGGCCTTTGGTGTTCAATCTTCACTTTATGGCAAGTAAGACACTGCGCCACATACTTAGTCACATCGCTGTTCAATCTTGGCTACCAATATATAGACTTCAAACTGTGGTACATCTTGGTCATACTGGGGTGAAGAGTATACCGGCTCTTGTGTGCCTCATCCAGAATCTTCTGTCTCAAGTACACCTACAGTGGAACACAAATTCTCTTTTTATAGCGAACCAATCCACTAGGTGACAAATCATAGTCCCAAGCCTCTCCTCGTTCAATCAGAGCCCAAATGGACTGTAACCAAATTCTCTTTCTATAGTGAACCAATCCACTAGGTGACAAATCATAGTCCCGAGCCTTGCCTCGTTCAATCAGCGCCCGAATTGACTGTACCCAATCATCTTTCCTCTAAGTTTCTTCGATTTCAGCTCTCATATCACTTTCCCCTTGGGAAACATTATAATTAACACATACGATTTGGTTTGAAAAATTCAAATCTAAAAAATCTTCTATCAACTTCCCTTCTTATATCATCATTACTACAACAAGCACTGTCTTTCGACTAAGAGCATCTGCGATGACATTAGCTTTACCTGAATGGTATTTAATTTCCAGGTTGCAATCTTTTAGCAACTCTATCCAGTAGCATTATCTCATGTTCAAATTTTTTTGGTCATACAAATACTTGAGACTCTTGTGGTCACAATATAATTCTACCGTCATACCATATAAATAATGCCGCCATATCTTCAATGCAAACACAATTACCGTAAGCTCCATATCATATGTGGAATAATTGATTTCATGAGGTTTCAGCTGTTATGAGGCATAGGCCACCACTCATCCCTACTGCATAAGGACACACCCTAATCCCTGCTTACTCACATCACTATACATAACATAAGGCAAGCTGAGATAAGGTATAATCAATACTGGCACCGTAGTCAACCTCTCCTTCAAATCCACAAAATTATTTTCATAATGCTCATCCTACTTAAACGATTGATCCTTCCTCATGAGCTTGGTCATTGTCAAGGCAATACGAGAGAAATTCTGAATAAATCTCGATAGTAACCAGTAAAACCCAAAAAACTGTGTATCAGCAACAGTTTCTGTCCTCTTCTAATTCAGTACTACTTCCACTTTATTAGGATCCATTGAGACCCCTTCTTGTGAGATAATATGGCCTAAGAATTTTACTTCTGGAAGCCAAAAATCGCACGTACTCAACTTGGTATAAAGCTTCTTTTCACGCAATATTTCTAACACAATTCTCAAATGATGCTTGTGTTCTTCCCTACTCTTAGAGTATATCAAAATTTTGTCAATAAACACCACAATGAATTGATCCAGATGCTGTCCAAAGACACGATTCATATAGTCCATGAATATCACTAGTGCACTAGTTAGGCCAAAAGGGCATTACGAGAAACTCATAGTACCATATCTCGTTCTGAAAGTAGTTTTCGGTACATTTTTTGCTTTCACACACAGCTGATAATATCCCAACCTTAGATTAATCTTCTAAAATACACACAAACCAGACAGTTGATCTAAAGGGTTGTTGATTCTTGGGATAGGGTACTTGTTCTTGACGGTCATTTTGTTCAATTCTCTATAATCAACACAAAACCGCAAACTCCCATCTTTCTTCTTAACAAACAACACTGGAGCTTCCCATGACGACATACTGGGTCTAATAAGCCCTTTTTCAAGTAAGCCTTCAATCTACTTCTTTAACTCCATCATTTCATTTGGGCCATTTTGTATGGGGCCTTTGATATATAACTAGCTATAGGCATAATTTCAATTGGAAACTGTACTTCCCTTTCTAAAGGCAATCCGCTAAGATTATCCGAAAACACCTCATAGAATTCTCTTACCATAGATATACTACTCAAAGTTTCTTTTATCCTTCCCTGCACAGAAAAGAACACCATATACCCTTGGCACCCTTTCTCCAAATATTTCTCAACTTTGCCCGTTGAGAGTAAATTCAAATTTGTATTCACATCATCAACATTTTGCAAAGTAGGATACACTATCCTCTTATTGCCACAATCAAGCAACACATTATTTTCCATCAACCAATCAAAACCCAATATAACTTCCAATTGATAAAACGATAGACAAATCAAATCTAGAGTAGATTCATGCCCCTTAATAGTTATCACACTGTTCAAATAAGGTTCGACCGTCACAGCCTTGACACCCATTGGTGTCAAAACAACTAACTCAAATGGCAATTTATGAATGAGCAATCCCAGGTACTTCACGCAATCATAAGCAATGAAAGAATGACTTGCACCCAAATCGAATAAGGCTTGCAATAAATTACCATTAAGGAGGATTTACCTTAGATCAGGTTGGGGGACTTTTGGGCTTCCTAGTGTGTCATAGTGAACACTATGCCCTGATTCCCTGGGCCTAGGCTCTATCGGCTGTTGTCAGCATTCAGTAGAAATATGCCCTGATTGCTTATGGTTGAAATAGAGCACTTCCCCCTAACATGTTCTGCCATAGTGTGCTCTACCACAATAAGGACATATCCACACCATTAGGATTTTTAGGGTTCATGGTCTCCTAATTAATAGGGCTTTTTACCACTATACTTAGATGAGGATCCTTGATCATTACACTTCTGAGAAGCATTACCCTTGCTAGGTTTACTACGGCTGCTAGCACTCTTAGCGGGGTACAAATCTCTCAAATTGTTCTCGGTGATTCTACATTCCTACACCGCTTTATTAAACTCAGTAAATTGGTGGGTGGCTAACATTTTTCTCAGTTCACTTCTTAGGCCACGAATTAACATGTCAGAACTCTATTCCTTATCATCCATATGTTGCAGATAAGATGAATACCAGGAAAATCAGATTAAATGAGACAAGTAGTTGTCGAAGATCTCTGTATCACCCTACTTAATAGATAAAAATTCAGTCTCCTTCTCAAGTTGCAATGACTTGGGAAAATAATTTTTGTTGAATTGTTGTTGAAACAATTCCTAAGTCAGAGACATATTTTGGTTCCGCAGTGTTAGGGTGATATTCTACCACCAATGATCAACATCCCCCTCTAACTTGTAAACAGCCAAATATGCCATCACCTTAGTTGGGCAATCAAGAACTTCAAAGATCTTTTCCAGATGGTTCAACTAATCCTCAGCTGCTTGGGGATCAAATCTCCCTCTAAACACTAGAGGTAAATGTTTACAAAACTTTGAAACCCAGTACTGTAGATATATTTCCTCTCTGACTAGTACCCCATGTGACTATTGGTTTAGGGTAGTATGAGGAGGGGATTCTCGAGATTGATTTGACCCTCAGCAGTTTCTTCACGTCGTGTCTCTTCTTAGGTCTCCTCCTCTCCTCTTGGGTCTCCTCCTGGGTGGACTGGACCTTGTCTTCATTTTGTTTCACTCTTTCTTCTCGGAGCTCTTCTCTCAGCTCATTTATCATATCCCTCTGTTCTCTTATCAGATCCATCATCTCTCACATAGGATCTGGTGGATTGTCATTAATCACCTTCACCTTTAGGTCCACTCTTCTGATTCTCGAGCCAACCATTGTGTCTTTCAATTCTACAATGATTCATCACGTCAGTATCATAGATAATGTATACACATAGTCCTTAAATCTCATACATATCCACAAATAGTAGGAATATTCATGTGTATACACAACAATCATAAACCATCTTCCATCACTAAGCCAAATACCTATGGGAGCTATCCTAGCAAGATTAACCCTTGCAAGGAACTACAACTCTAATACCACAAATGTAACCCTCTACCTTATTATTCATAATTACAGTTCAAAAATGCATAATCAAGATAAATTAGACACCAACGAATGATAAAAGCCCCAATTTCAAGACAAGGACCCACTCTGAAATAAAGAGGGTTTTCAAAACTTCTTTCAAAACCTATTTAATATGAGTCTCATATTCACGTTTCAAATATAATTAACCAGCACAGTTCAGTTTCATTTATACATATCAGAGTGTAAACAAAATTCCCACAACCCCCGGGTTTCATATACTAACTTAAGGGTTTACAGGCATTTTCGCACCCAACAGTTTCCAATTTAGGGGATTACATAGCACTATCCAAAATTTGCATTCATAATATGTACAATAATCCCAACCAAAATTTGACAACCAACTATCAAAATTATATCCCTAAAAGAGTACTAGCCATCCTTGGTTGCTTGTTTCTCCTTCGAGCAGCTTGCCCTGGCTATAGGTTAGTCAACGGAAAGAATGAGATTCAAGAGAATCCCAGTACTAAAAAATCGCTCATACAATATATAATCATATAGCGTGTAAGCAAATCATCAAGCAGCAACAGCATCAATAATCACAGTATACACATAGCTTTCACAATATACATATAGCCTTCACGGCATACACATGGTCTTCGTAGCCTACACATAGCCTTCACGGCCTATATATGGCTTTCACAACATACACATTGCCTTCACGGCATACACATAGCCTTCACGGTTTACACATAGCCTTTCTGGCTTACACATAGCTTTTACGGCTTTCACATAGCCTTCACGGCTTTCATACAGCTTTCACAACATTCACATAGTCTTCACAAATCAATGATATGATATACATACAATGCATTACATATAGTATAAGAGAAAGTGTCACTACCTTGATTTTTCCGGTTGTGCTCTGGCACCGGTTGATCTCGTACATGGCAAATATCAAATCCTAAAAACATAATCAAAGACGACTGATTAATCTCTATTCCAAGTTCTTAATCTTAAAACACTTAAATTTGGTTATCATTTGAGACCTTTAGGTGGCTACTAGAAGCCTAAACAAATGCCTAAAGGGTTAAGAAAGACTTAACCAACCATCTTATGAAAGTTCAAAATGCCATTTTTGAAGGGTTGGCGGTGGCCAAGCCATCCATTGGCTGCAGCCAACAGATGGTTAGAAAGTTTTGGGCTGCGGCCAAGATCTATGGGCTGTGGTAAAAAACATGTCAGAAAGATTTAGGTCGTAGCCAACATCCTTGGGCCGCTGCCAGAAATAGGTCAGAAACTTTTAGACCATGGTAAGAAGTAGGTTAGAGAGTTTTGGGCCATGACTAGCACTCATAACCTGTCTCCTGGCTGATTTTCAAACGACTATAACTCTTTGTACAAACATCAGAATGACTTAAACTTTATATTAATGGAAAACTTGCAATGTAAACTACAAATCTAGAAAATTTCAAAACATTATGACACCATTTGCTATGTCAAATTACCATGAAAATTTGGTCCCTTACACAACATTTTAAACTTGACAAATTTTCTAGAATTCCAGTTTTTACCAAAGTGTCAAATGGCTCCAATATTTACAATCAAACCTATTCCCACACAGTTTTTCACAAGGAAACTATTATAAACACTAAAATAGCCAAATTCACATCATATTGAAATGTTCTACTTTGGCCACAATATTTTAACACAAGCCACAACACAAATTCTGAATATTGCCATACTTTCCATTCAATGTTCATTACCAATTCCATTGTTCCAACAACCCAATAAAACACCATTTTCAACACAAAATACTAGGCAATTCATTCAATCCAAAATCGCACAAATCAGGGCAAAAATTCAAAAATTCAAGGTCTTCACAATGACCTCAATATATATATATATATCACAATGAAGCTTTCACTCATCTCTTTCACTTCTTTACGCTTGTTTCTTGATTCCTCAACCTTCATATTTTCCCAAGCACTCAACCACCTTCTTTCAAAAGTCTAAAACCATAGAGATGAAGCTCTTATCAAGATAAACAACATTAAAGATGATTTAAGCATTTAAGGTCAAAACCTCAACAAAAACTTGAGATCTTCCTTTCTCTTTATTCCTTACTCTTGGACGAAAATAGAGTGTGAGAGAGAGTGTGTAGATGATGATGAAGATCAGTGTTTGGCTCCCCAAAAGTCCTCTTGGCCCCTTAAGGAGAGAGGAAAGAGGAAAAGAAGTTTGACACTTTGACCTTGATCCATGGTGTGAGCGGTGACAAGTGTCAACCTCTTGGAACTCCTCCCATACATCTCCATCTACCTCCAACTATGAGATTATGCTCTTTTTCTCTCTTGACCATTAGTTATAACCATTAATCTTTATGTTAGTAGTGGAATCCCTCTTCGGTTACCGACTAATTGACTGATAACTTTTCTTTTCCCATGTTGCCCCTGACTATGGCAATACCAACTAAATCACCACCAAATACATTTTCTCATTCTATTATATCATTTATGCATCCTCCCCTTCCCTTGAATTCATTTTAAGTGTTAATACAACAATTGAACTCAAATATAGGGTTTGGGTACTGATTACTACACATTCAGACTGTAATACATATTGTATTCTCCAAAAGTATTTATTTAACCATAATTATATTCACTTTTGAAGTCATTAGCCCTTAATCACATTTTAGGGCATTACAATTTGTCTCGATACTCTTTGTACCTGAGGTATCTTGATGATAAGGAATGGAGCTTGGACATGATGATATGGTAATTGAAACCATAGCTGAAAGAAAAGCTAGTCTCCAAACACTTTACAGAATTCAACAAGGCAATAGAAGAGTGTCAAATAATAGAAAGCAACTTGTTGAATCTATATTCTAGCAATCAGATTAAGTACATATGACTTATACATAATTTCTCAAGAATTGCTTTGCCTTTGATAAAGTTAACACAAAAAACTCAACCTCTTTTAGGGGAGATAGTTGTGAGATGAGCTTTGTAGGGCTGAAGGAGATATTGATGATAGCACCAGTGTTAACAATCCCTGATCCATAATTGACCTATGTGGTCTATAGTAATGCAAGTAAGCATCAATTGGGATTTGTCCTGAAGTAGTAAGGCAGAGTAGTAGCATATGGCTCTCATTAGCTGAAGCCTCATGAACTAAACTATCGCACTCATGATCTTGAGTTAGCAATAATTGTGTTTGCATTCAAAATCAAGAAACACTATCTCTATGGGGCAATCGTAGAGTTGTATCGCGACCACAAGAGTTTGAAATATTTGTATGATTAAAAAGAGTTGAACATAAGATAGCGCAGATGGATAGAGTTGCTTAAAGATTACAACTTGAAAATCAAATACTATCCAGGTAAGGCAAATGTAGTTGCAGATGAATTGAGCCGCAAGATAATGTAGATAGCAACCTTAATGATTCATAAGCAAAAACTGATCAAAAATTTCAGATAACTCAATCTGTCCAATCATATTATAATTTGTGGCAACAATGTCATCCAAGCAGAACATGATCTAAGAACAACAACTGAAGAAGCTCAGATGCAGGATAGAAGGGCATAGTCTCTCAGGAACATGATTAAAACGGGAGAAACTCAGGAATATGACTTGTCACCAGTAGACTAGTTAGACACAGAAAGTAGATATGTGTTCCACTACAAACAAAACTGAAACGACAAATCCTGGATGAAGCATACAAGAGTAAGTATACTCTACACCTAGGAGCAACTAAAATGTATCATGATTTAAGTCCATGTTTGGTGGTCAAGGATGAAAAGAGATGTAAAAAAATTTATAGCTAGTTGTCTCACTTTTCAGAATGTGAAAGTCAAGCATCAATTACTGTCAGGGCTCTTACAAAACCCTAAAATTCCTAAATGGAAATGGGAGAGTATCACCATGGATTTTGTGACCTATTTACCTAAAATCAGAAATCATGATACAACCTAGGTAATCATTGATTGATTCATAAAGACAACCTATTTCCTACCAATTAGCATTCACTATTCTCTTGATAAGTTAGCAGAGATCTATATTAAGGAGAATGTGCGATTACATGTTACACCAAAGAACATAATTTTTGATCGAGATCCTCGATTCACTTCTAAGTTTTGGAAAGTGTTTACAGGCTTTAGGTACCAAGCTTAGTTTTAATATGGCCTATCATCCTTAGACAGACGAACAAACAAAAAGGACAATACATACGCTAGAAGATATGCTGAGGGCATGTGTATTAGATTTCAAAGGTAGCTGGGATCGATTTCTTCGACTTAAAAAATTTGCATACAACAACAGTTATCATTCGAGCATTCAAATGGCTCTATATGAAGCGTTGTATGGAAGGAAGTGTCAATCACCTTTGTGCTTGACAGAACTATCGGAGAGTCAGTTTTATAGGTCAGATATAGGATATCAAACAATAGAGCAGATCAAATTGATAAAGCAAAAACTATTAGCTGCTCAAAGCAAGTAGAAGAGTTATGCTGAAAAGTGCCAGAAACCTCTAGAATTTGAAGTTAGAGACCATGTATTTATGAAATTTTTGCCTGTCATTGGTATTGTTAGGGCATTAAAGGTGAAGAAGCTAAGCCCAAGGTACATTGGTCCATTTGAAATATTATCGAGGATTAGGCCAGTAGCATACTAGATAGCTTTACCCCTTAATTTGAGCATATTACATTATGTCTTCCAGTTCTCCTAGTTAAAGAAGTATCAACCTGACCTAGAGCATGTGATTGAATATGAAGATGTAGATGTGCGGAATGATCTTACATATAAGGTCACACTTTACTGAATCATTGATTGACAGGAAAAACAACTCAGGCACAGGAGTATCTCGTTCATAAAAATAGTCTGGAAGGGATTATCTCCTAAAGAAGCTACTTGAGAAGCAGAGAAGGACATGCAGAGATATTTTCCGGAATTTATGAATATATTCATGTAGCAAATTTCGGGGATGAAATTTTATTAAGGGGGAGATCTGTAACATCCCAAATTTTATTCATCAAGATTCCTTATACATTTGTAACATTAAATAGAATAAAATGGTGAATTTTGGTACACTTAGAATGACAAAAATATTAAAAGTAGTGGCTACATACAAATTGGCTAAGTTAAGACACAAAGGTGCAATTTTTGTTTCCTTAAAGGCTTAATGTTGTAGCCCAAAAATGAAGAAGGAAAGAACATAATTCTTGGCCCAATTTATTGAGAATGATTTGGCCAAAAGCAAGAAGAAAGGAAGAAGACAAAAATTAAATTCAAAAATTGAAGAAATGTATGGGCAAAATGGTCATGTGACCAATAAAGCAAGAAGCCTTTATTTTCTTCAAATTTAAAGGTCAAAATTCGGCCAAAAAGGGAAAGGAAGAAGGGAAAATAAATACTTGGATGAGAGTTAAGCCAAATGGAAGCATTTTGAGCCAAGTTTAAAAAGAAGAAGGAAAAGTCAATTATCATGTGCAAATATCACTTAAAATAATATTATTTTAAGGAGGTGGAAGATAATATTTTTAAGAGTCATTTAGCTCTTTCAAAGGGCCAACATTTTTGTCAAAAAAGAAAAGGAAGAAGGAAAGAGAAAAACTCACTCAACTTGTAGTAACTACACCTAGTAAAGTTACTACAAGCTATCACCAAAAGGAATAATTTGGGACCACATATTTTTCTCTCACTTTTGGCTAACTTTTGGCCAAACATTAAGTGTTCAAGAAAAAGGAAAAAAATCAGAACTCATCTCAGTTCTCAAGTCAGCAAAACATAAGCAAGAAAGAGAAAAAGAAGAACAATTTTAAGGTGAGAGCTTCTAGCTAGATTTTGACCTTCTAAATCACTTCTATGGCTCAAATGATCTTCATAGACATTGTTCCTCTTGATGAGAGATTCATTTATATGGTTTTATATTTTCAAGAGAAGGTGTTTTGAGTCTTTTAGCAAGAGCCAAAGTTTTAGGATCAAGAAAATAACTCAAGAAAGAGCAAGAGGTGAGAAACAACTTCACTTTGACATATATATTGTATTGGTTGGTGGATTTTTTGGGACTTTCTTTTACTGCCCTAATTTATGGTTATTTAGGGTTTTCTAGGGTTCATGAAACTTTGATCATATACATGTGATTATATGTTGTTTTGGAAGCATATAAGTTAAGTTTGGTGGTTAAATTGTGAATTGTTGAGTGAAGCCCTAATTTTCAGTCTGAACAGGGCACCAAGAAGGACTGGAAATTTGATCGAATTCATGTTACCATTGTGTTCTACATGAAAAACTATGTGGATATAAATTATAGATCATTAGAACGTAAATTTTAAAACTAGAATGTCCTACCAGTGTGATTTCCTGTGAAGCAGTGAGATTGTAATGTGTTTTTGGATAATCAAATGATTTACAATGAATGTGAAATTTTCTAGAATAAAAGTAGACACATCAAGATTTAATTTGATAGGTCATTTATGTCATTTAGACATGTACAATAAGAGTGTAGGAAAAGTATATTTAATTAAAAGGAGATTAGGCGTACCTGGACGAATCCATGTTCGGATCTGCGTCAAAGCTCCAATACTCCATACTTGTGCCCACACAATTATTAGACTACTAGAGCCTAATTGTGATTTGCACAGCAGATCACCAAAACCAGAAAGATGGTAGGAGAGAAGGGAATTGCCAGAAAACTCAATGGCGGGGCGAATTGCAATTGAGGAGGCACACCCTATTTATAGTGGTTTATGGAGGCCACTAATTAGGAAACGTGTGCACTTCTTCTTGCCCTCCAAGACAGCAATTAATTGTCCCTCAATTAATTCCATAATATGCAATTAATGCTGATTTTTATTCTTATTTGATTAGGCTACTTATTTCCTAATCAAATAGTCTGGCCCATCAAGGGCGGACTTGGACCCAAAGTCTAACATCTCCCACTCGCACTTGATGGGCCTCCTATCGTGCGTGCGTTACTCTTTCTTGTTTCATACTTGGCGTCTGCCATGACTGCGTGGGCAAAAACGTCTTTCAGATTTGGTGCTTGTGATACTAGAAATCCTTTATATCGGACCAACATCCAATATAACCGTAAGCTATATGTTCATTGCCTCATATGCCCCAGATAATCCCATACATTTTACTCATGGCATATCTAATCCCTCTCGAGTTAATATGTTGATTAACTCAGATTGCCTTCCACGCACATAGTATCCGCACTTACTAGCTACACATAGAGCTAGTAAGGAGTCAACCACAGATACTAGCACATCTTATGTATCTAGGAGTAAATCTTCCTTTTTGACTAAACATCAGTCCATCTTGACTTGGCTGCTTTCCTAGTTTTCACTCGTCTGACCGAATCGAGTGTGATCATGGAGCTTCAGCTAAAGTAGCTGTCACCAAACCAAGCTTTCATGATGCCGCCTAAGTCTTAAGGGCATCATGGAAGTATTCTTCCTTCCTGGGACTCATACTATAGTGAACTACGGATCTTTCACCTACATCCCATGTTGCAGTTTAACTCTCAAGCACATGCAGTATGAATTGCATGCTACGGTGAATGGTTTGAGGTGTACGTCGATTTCTTTATCTTTCACCGTACAAACATTAGTTCAAAAATGTACTCAACATTCAAACCAGAACTTCCTTTTTCATAATATCTCTTTTACAATCTCGTTTGTGAAAAAGAGTTCTTTTCCTGGCTATAGGTCTATATTCATGCTTCAATCCATTTTCTGTATATATGCACACATGTAGATCTCATCTCAGTCTAACTGAGGCGACTCGAACGCAAAGATTCTTCTCAACCATCTCATGGTGATCATTTGCTCGTCTTACCTTCTCATGCCCTTGCAAAACATGGGAAGACAGTTGTTCGTGTGAGTGAACCAACCGCTTTTGACCTGTAGGACATACAAAACTATATACCTTTATGTATTTACTCATAACATACATACCATTTCTTTTATCTTTATATAAAAGAAGTTCACGACCTTATATTTTATTTGCGCCCCTAGATTTTCACTAACTCAATGAAAATCAAGCTATGGGCTCAATAAGGTGATCTACCAACATTTTGTCAGTAGAAGGTCATTGAACTATCGCTTTCCTTCTTTGAAAGCATATATCTCATAGAGATGTATCAAAAAGTATGTTTCGTCTTGCTGTGATACTTAGGATCCTCATCATAAGATGTTATCGTTTGGATCCTTCTATCCACCATTCATTCCCAATCTCTCATAGGAATTACTTTAGCCATATGACACTTTGAATGATGGCAGAACACGCCCTGTGTACTATTTCCATGGATAACAGGAAAAAATACTATGTATATTTCGTTACTCCATCACCATTTGCCTAGGTCTTGTATTGGAGTATCCTTTCAAAAAGGAAAGTTGTTGTCTTGACAACTTAATCCATGGTTATTCTCATAACCTATTTCACAGTAGAACTAAAAACAACTTCCAAGTTTGACCAAAAAACATTTGGTCTTATGTACACCAATGTGCACATTCATAATACCAACTATAGTCTCACATGGGACTCTATCCACCTTTCTTATGTTGGATTCCTCATAGGACATATAACCTCTTTAGGTTTATGCCCTTGACTTTAGGGGTGTCCATGGGTTTGCAGTTTGACATCCTAAGATGTCTAAGGAGTACACTTTTACATGTCTTAGGTGGAAAAGACTATATCTTTCTTGTGCAATCTCCATTTATCTTGTCGTTCAAGATATTTGTTCAACCCATGACTTTCTCAACTCATAATTTAAGGATTCTCTAATCCTTTATTCCTTTGACTCCCTTAACACTTGTTTCATTTGTCACTTGACAAAGGATGACCTCACAAAGAATCATCACTAGACTATTTGGAACTTATGTAGTGTTCTTCGATTATTTCGAAGTTGGTGAGGCTTTCACCTTATGAAAACCTCATATACTACTATTTGGGTGAATGTTTCTACGAAGCCCTTAAGCTGCTTCATGTAGAGTTCATCATCTAATTTCCAAAATTCCAAATTGGAAGACAGTCTTTACATCATCTTGATGCAATTTCAAGACTAAGCTTGTTGTCATAGCCAAAGTTTCGAGTTAAAACGCACAATAGACAACCTTCAATTGTATTACCCCTTTGCCACTAAGTGTTTTCTAGGTTCCACATGCCCCCAACAGATTTGAGAATATACTTGTTCCCAATCGCCTCTTGGCTAGGTGACAAATTACCCAAACACGTATTTGGCTTAAAAGGAATCCAAATCCTCCTGCATGAAACTTTGCAATTCATCTTAGCAGGTCCTTCTAATGTCTTTCAAACACTTATAGGTACTTATCATCACCTTCTAAATGATGAAGGGAGCATTCAATCCATTAGGGAATCTATCCCTTATAGTCATTCGCTAGATGACAATTTGCTCCGAGGTGGATTTCATAGGATTCTTTTCCTATGTATGAGTGAGGTAATTCTCTTGTAACTTACCTCTTACCTCTTTCATTATGAAAATGGTCTCAATTCTCCCACTCGGATCAGTGAACTTAGGAACACTTGGTTATTCTTTGTCACTTGTGAACCTCTTTAAGAGATTTATTGTGATTAATACTCATTTTCTGCTAGGAAATCTTGGTTTTATGAACGTTGTGTCCCACCGTTTTCTCTCAGTCACTAAACCACCATCATTTTCACTAATGAAGACATGTCATATCAAATTCTCATGTCATCTCACAAAGAGATACCTTGTATACCTTAGCCCTAATCTTCCTTACTCATAGGAAGAAGTGTGAATATAAAGTTGATGACCCTTATGGTCTTAACGAGCTTGGCCCTGGTTTAAGGCCCATCCACGATTCATAGGGTAAGGTCGTGACTGATATAAAGGGCATTTGGTTAAGTGTGAATATAATAGCTGTGAGTCTACCTACCAACATATGGCTAATAGTCTCATTGATGCCATTATGTTCATAACCAAATCAAAGGAGAGGTCTATCTCTCCATTTCAACAACTCTATTATGTTAAAGGGTTCTAGGTATTGATAGTTGCCTAACAATGCCTTTCTTGTACACAAAATAGCTTAAACTAAGCACTTGGGTATCCTAAAACCTTATTAGTTTGAAAGGTCTCATTTTTTCAGTTTACTGATTCCTGACTAGTTCAGCCATTATCTAACAGCTTCATACTTGCCAAAAATCAAGTAAACATTACTGTATTTTGAGTAAACGTTCACAACGTTAACGAAACACTTAAGCTCTTTGTGTTTTTCCCTCACGTTCATTGGTTCACTAACGTCATAATGTGCCAATTGCAGTGGATTTTCTCAAAAGTGTTTCTTTGCCTTTCTTGCCAGGTAGAATGAGTTCTCAACTTATTCATAAGGGTATTAACCCTTTAGCACACATTATTTAGCAAATACTCTTTTGCTAGTTTGATCATTCCCTTTGATCAAGGTGTACATGTGGCAAGAAATGGAATCTTTTATCCCTAGAAAAGAAACATCAAAATCCAACAAAGGATTTGAGAATCATAGTCCCATCGATCCTTAACTAAAGAGATAGCAAAGATGTGATTCTGTCAGTTGCAATTGCATGGAGTGAATCAGGGTGGTTTGTCTATGTAGAGTTAACGTGCAAGTTCCAATCCCTTGATTCTATCTCTTTATTGCTTTGCTTTTGACATGAAGCCATATACTTCTGTGAAACATCTACAACTTATGTGGATTGCTACTTTTACAACCCTTAATGGTTTATCAATGTAGCATTTCATCTTTTGCAGAAACCATTGATCTCTTCTAGATCAAGTTTTCCTCATAGGTTCATTGCCCTTAGGCATGGAGGATGAATCCTCCCACTCTTTAGCTAAGTTCGTCTGATTTATGGATCTTGAATCCTTCAGTCTTTCACATTCAAGTTCAATGTGGTGAATCACATTGCTGAAGATTACAATATGCATATCTGAGGCAATCTTTACTTTCGTATACGCCTACTCAATAGAAGACATGGCTCACTCCCACTCATTGGGAGATATAGCTTCCTCCCACTCATTGGGAGATGTCTTATCACAACATACATTTGTTGTTTGTTCGAAAGAACTTGGCATTTAGTTTTGTCTCAACTTCTTAGTTTGACATCTGCCTCAAGTGTTGCCTAAACAACATGTTAGGACTTAGTACACTATGTTAAAACTTAACTTAGTTTTAACTTTATGGAAGAAGATCACTTATTTCACTATCTTCCAACACTATCCACATGGCTTGGATAAGGTTACATTGCTCAAACCAACATAAGTTTAAGCAATGTTGTTCTTTCTATTCTTGATAGCATAAACCTCTTGTATCCTTCAGTTGCTTCAGCCTCTAAATGCTGAAGACTAGTTGGTAGGATATCCCTGACATCTCATTCTTCTTGAATGAAAGAGATTTGAGAGTTTTTAACTCCACAGATATCTCTATTGAGCTTGTCTCTATAAGCTCAGTCAAATAGACTTGGTTATGATTGGTCACTCAGACGATTATGGTATACAAATCTTAGTTGTTCAAATAAGACAAAGGATAATTAGATAATAAGTTCACTAGTTTCATGTTTAGGAGACAACTATGTTGACTCCCATCCCAATCATACTAGTTAGCTCATCACCCTTTTAACCACAGTCTTCATTTGAACAATTTCCCCTTTGGATTTCTAGACGCATTCTAGAAAACTCCCACTCAATCAAAGAGCAGTTATATTAACAAGATAATAACACAATATCATCTAACTAACATGAATGTTCAAGAAAACAAGAAGAGAATATACTGAATTCAATTCTACAAACTAACAGAGAATTTAGTCTTAAATTCAATGGAAAAAAACAAGAACATTCAAAAATTTAAGCCTCATATTGTTGTCTCTTAATAGATTCTCCCTTTCATAGGCCCTTCTGACCATATGAATTGATGTAGCGTCTAGCTACAATGTTCTTCTCCTCTTTGCCATGTCTACATCCACTCATTTGGATGTATTTACAGCATACCTCCCACTTGATGAGATGATTCTCACATCTCTATCTGTCTTGTCCTTTGTCACAATATATGTGATAAAAGGTTAACTTTTAGAAGTCATCGCTTCAATCCAAGTATATCAATATGGTTAGAAGCATGGGAAGACTTATTATTATTCAATAATTATTGAATAATTTTAAGTTGCTTCAAGTTTTCAGGTTTTTTTTATCTCTAAGAGTTTGAGTCAAGGTTGGATAGGATTTTACATTCAAAAACTCATTTGAATAATCCCTTATTTTTAAAGAATCTTTCAGCATTTAACCTTATGTTGCAACTGAAAAAACTCTTAAAAAATAAGCCAACCTATCCCAAAAAAACAATAGAACCAACATTGATTCAATTCCAACGTTTTTGGAACCCTTTAAATGCACATAAGCACCTTTTTGACTCAAATTACACCTAAACTTGCTTGAAATATATGCAAATTATATATCAAATTGAAGCTTTCGAATTTAGGGAATTTTGGGAACCAACCACGTCTCAATTGGAGGTCCTACGCGCTCTCACGCACCCCTAGAAGGTGTTTGGATGGAAAAATCCTGAAAAATTGAAAAATTCCAGCATTGGCCACTCTCGGCGGTGGCGCGTGACGTACACGCGCCGCCTTGTGGCCGTCCGCCGGTGACATGCGCCGGCTCCCAAGACTCCACGCGCCGTCCTCTCTCCGACGGTGCTTACCACATGTCAAATGGAGACCCCAGTGGGCCCCACGCGCCATGTGTCCCTTTTTTTTTGAGGTCAACAGTCAATGAATGACTGTTGACCAGTCAACCGTGACCTGTCACTGCTGACATGTCAATGACGTGGAGCTGACGTGTCTCGGTTAACGGATGACGTGGCCTCGTTGACCTCTGCTGACGTGGTGTTTGGCGCTGACATGGCGACTGCTCATTGGCGCCATGTGGCATTGGTTGACCCGACGATGTGGCGTTGACTGCCATGTCATCGTCTTCAACCTCTAGCCTGGTCAACCTGACCCGGTTGGAGCTCCGACTGGTCATCGCAACCTGCCAACTTTGGGAGGCCATATCTCCCTCGTTTTAGCTCCGTTTTTCGCGTTCTTGGTGTCGTTGGAATCGTAGTTCAGCGAACTACAAATCCATGGCATTTATTTGATCTTAAAACCTCTGTTTCATTGATCAAATCATGAGTGAAGTTGCGGCGGCGACTAACGACCCGCGAACTTCTTTCTTTTTTTCTCTCTTATCCGGACTTCGTTTGACGCGTTCTAAGCATCGTTGAAATCGTATCTTCGAGATCTACACATCCATGTCCTTACTTTGGGCAAAAACACCGAGTTTTAAATACCCAATTTTTTCTCGACATTGACAGCATTGCGTAAACCGACGTGGATGTGTGTCCTCTAGGTTTCAAAGGCTCTTCTAACCTTTGAGGAGTTAAGTCCTTTCATTTTTTGAATCCACATAGGTTTCAAAAAAATTCACCTTTAAAGAGATCAAAGAAGGGAGGAGAAGATAAAGGAATAGCATCACGTAGTATATATATATACAGTCATTATATATATATATAAACTAACCAGAGGAGCAAATAGTATTCTACTAGTGCATATATATATCAATAACAGCCAGCAATACAAATATATATCATGCCTGAATCTTTCAAAAGAACGAACTGGGAATATCATTTTGTGCAGCGAAAAAAATTTCATATTGTCACCCCAAAAAACATATTGTTGTATGCATTGGTTAGAAAAATTGAAGCAACATATATTTTTATCATCATATAATCTCATATATATGATTGCACAGCAGAAATAAAACATTATGATGGGATATAATTAAAAAATTACAACACATGTTTATTCACATAGAATAATCACAGCCTCAAGGATCAAATGACTCTGATGCCAATGTAGGAAAAATATATTTAACTAAAAGGAGATTAGGCGTACCTGGACGAATCCATGTTCGGATCCGGGTCAAAGCTCCAATACTCCATACTTGTGCCCACACAATTATTAGACTACTAGAGCCTAATTGTGATTTGCACAGCAGATCACCAAAACCAGAAAGATGGTAGGAGAGAAGGGAATTGCCAGAAAACTCAATGGCGGGGCGAATTGCAATTGAGGAGGCACACCCTACTTATAGTGGTTTATGGAGGCCACTAATTAGGAAACGTGTGCACTTCTTCTTGCCCTCCAAGACAGCAATTAATTGTCCCTCAATTAATTCCATAATCTGCAATTAGTGATGTTTTTTATTCTTATTTGATTAGGCTACTTATTTCCTAATCAAATAGTCCGGCCCATTAAGGGCGGACTTGGACCCAAAGTCCAACAAAGAGTTATATATTTTTGAAGTTAACCAAGTAAAACTGGCAAGTTTCTGTGATAGTGTCAAATAAATGATAATTCTGCAATTCTGTATGTTTAGTTGTCTAAGGAAAGTATTTTTCCTTAAACTAGACTTACATAGCCAGTGGAATCACTGCAATTGGACATCTTTACAAAAAGAAATGAACTTTCAAAGTTTGATTGAAAGTTTTGCCAGATTTTAGTAAATGTGTGAAATTTAAAAAAGATAATGTAAAATGTAATTACCTTAAACTCTAAGGGTAGAGATAACCAACTATATGAATTTAGAATGAGACATGAATGAGTAATAACTCATTTATTATACATTTGAAATTTATAGGATTTAATAGTAGCCCGAGTCGAACAGTAAGATTATTATATCAGATTAGCTAGGTACTGAAAGGGATTCCAGATAGTAACTCTATCTTTTATACACTAAGTGAATGTTTATATGCTATGTGTTATCATGTTCTGTAATATGAATGTTAGTTAAAAAACCTAGCTATGGTGTAGGAAAAACATAAGTACTATTTGGCCCAGTGGGACCTAGCTAAGACAATAAAACAAGTGCAAAACCTAGCTGGGGTATGGGAAAAGTACAAGTACCATCCAGTGGGAAAAGCACAAGTACCATCTGGCCTTATGAGACCCAGCTGAGGTAGTGAGATAAGTAGGGGTCAAACAGTCATTTGATCCTGAACAATGTGCATAGTTAAGTTTACAGTATGATTGTTTTGTTACACTATATGGTGCATTACATGTTTATTTATCACACTTTATATGATTGATTGTGGGTTACTATTGATTAGATTCGTATGAATCTCACTCCTTTCCACAAATTTAAATTTATTTTGCTAGTGCAAGCTGTGCCAAGGGCAAGGTTGTAGATACCAACAATTGAGAGTTCCGGTCCTATGCAAGCTTTAGTGTTGGTTATCTATAGCCTCTTTTGTTATTTTGGATATTGTAAATATTTTGTTTCAAACCCTGTGGGGATTACTGTAATATAAACAAGTACTTTATATCAGTATACTATAACTACTTCGCTATAACTCACTAAGGAATATAAGTGTGTTGGCGTGTTTGATCTAACGGATCACTATTTCTTGACTAAAAAAATGAATCATTTAAGATTCTCACAAAAAAATTAGGTGCACTCTATTAGTGCTTGTTCTGCAATAGCCTGAAAAACATTGGGGGAGTAAATCTAATAGATGGAGTTTTTAAATGTTGTAACCTATTTAATGGAGGTTTTACTAAATTGTTGTTAGATCATGATGGTTCAGGCGAATCATGACCATCATTTCAAGCAAACCTCCACCATCTAACACAACTTTGCATAAACAAGAAAGGCAGTTATAGAGATTTTATCCACTGTTTCATAAAACCGTTCACTCTGCACTCGGTAATATAATAGAACGCCCTTGGTTTAATGATATCTGTAAGTAATTTCAATTGTCATTTTGCTGGAAATGGTGGATTCATAGTTGTAATAATTTGAAACAACACGATTCACATGACTAATAAACAAGTGAAGCAAACTGACCAAAAATCACCCGGTGACCCTCAATATATACCCTCTTCAATTTAGAGACAATCTATCACCCTCCAGCTATTTGTTTTCTCCTCTTCGTTCCATTTAGCTATGCCTTTCATGGTTTCTAGTTCTCAAATTCATTTCTTTACACCTATAATATTTTGTTAAATGAAGCTAAGCGACTTCTTCACTGAACTTATTTTCAATTACATGAAATTGGGCTTGAAAATTCAGTTTGTAAGAATTAATTAATTGAAATAGGTAAGTTGTGTTGTATATTTCAAAATAACACGTACTTGAAAAAGGAAAAAATGGGAACCTTTAAGAGTTTTCATCATGGTTCTATATTTTAATGCCTCTTTTATGTTGCTACTTTTATTGCAGGTTTCTTTTCTTTACTTTCTTATTTTTTTGGGGATGAAACTTTTATTGTTTTTCCCTTTTCATTCTCATAGCATTTGGTATTTTGTTCATTTGATTGAAATTCATTTGTTTCCACTTAAAATATTTTTTTTAAAGAATCTGAGACTTCTTCACAGATCATGTTTTGTGTTCCGTGAAATTGGGAATGAAAGTTCGAATAGTAAGAATTAATTGAAAAAGAAATCTTACGTTGTATATTTCAAAATAACATATACTTGACAAAGAAAAATGTAAATGTTTAAGATTTTTTGTCTTGATTCTCTTTTTTTTTTTATGACTCTTTTACGTTGCCATTTTTATTACAGGCTGTTTTTTCTTTAGTTTTTTTTTTTTTTGGAAACCAAAGATTATAAATGAGAGCAATAATGATCACATAGATATCATGTAGTCTTGCCATGATGGAATTCTACTTTTTTTTAATCTTTTGAATCTCGATGCAAGTTTAGATATTTGCTTACATCCAATTTTTGATTGGATCTTATTTTAAAAGTTAAGAATTACTGCATGTACATTGAGTTTCTTATTAGGTGGCTATCTCTTTCCTTAAATTTCATTTTATCCTTCACATCGGATTTTCATAGTTTAAAGTTCGTTAGATTTGTTGTCAATTTCATTTTATCAAATGTAATCAATATATATAGTTATTAAATAAATCAGTTAAATGATTTCTTTGAAGGTAAAGAATGTGCGGATTCCTTGTTTTAGAAAATACGAATTTAAGTTTTAGGATCGTTATTTTCAAGTTATTAGTAAAAGAAAATCTCATGAAATAACTAGTTTTCTATAATTTACTAAGGAAGATAAGTGTGTTGGTTTGTTTGTTCTAACATAACTATTTCTTGACAAAATGCAATGAAGCATTGAAGAGTCTAATAAAAAATTAGTTGTGCTCTATTAGTGCTTGTCCTGCATTAATTTTAAAACGTTGGGGGAATAATAATGAATACCACTTTAGTCTTATTTATAAGTCATTTTTTACCAAAAAATTTGATCCTATTTATAAGTCCATTTTTTGAATAGTAAATGCGTCTTGTACTTTTTCACCCCTATTAATTACAATAAACAAAAAGAATTTATTCATGTTGACTTTTGAAACCAATAATAGATAAGGGCGAAATTGAAAATTTAACACATAGTTAATGAGTTAACTAACTCCTCTTGGTATGTGAGAATTAGTTAAAAACGACTTATAAATAGGACCAGTGTGATACAGTTTTTGAATGTTGTCACCATATTTAATGGAGATTTTAATTTTACTAAATCGTCATTAGATCATGATGGTTCAACCAAATCACCACCATCATTTTAAGCAAACCTCCACCATCTAAACACGACTTTCCATAAACAAGAAAGACATTTATAGAGATTCTACCCATTGTTTCATAAAACCATTGACTTTGCCCTAGGTAATATCATAGAATGCCCCTATTTTAATGATATCTATAAGTGATTTTAGTCATTTTTGGTGGAACTAGTTGATTCATAGCTGTAATAAATAGAAACAACATGATTCACTTGACTAATACAAGTGAAGGAAACCAGCAAAAAATCACGCTTCAGCCCTCAATATATACCCTCTTCAATTTGGAGACAACCCACCACCCTCCTACTATTTGCTTTCTCCTCTTTGCTCCATTTGGCTATCTCTTTCATGGTTTCTAGTTCTCAAGTTCTCTCCACACTCCTACCATCCTTCCTTAGGATTTTGTAGAAATAGCATGCTTTTGTATGCACTCTTTCCCTCTGAACTTTTCCTTATAAATTTGTAAGTATTTTAGGTTCCTATATATAATATTGCCATGGAGAGTTGAGATTGTTGGCCTTCAACCCCTTCAAAAAAGTCTACCTGTTTTGTCATCACCATAACATGATCACTCGACTACGTTTCAACCCTCAAATATTGATCAATTCATTCTTGAAGAGACTTCATTATATCTTTTCTATTCCATCTCTCTTCTAGCCATATGACTATACACAAAATGACAAGGCATGATTGATTTTTTTTTTTGCCGTGACAAGGCATGATTGATTGAACCATATTTTTATACAACTTTCCATAACTAAATTGGGATTTTTAATGCATTTTTTGGAACAATATTGCATGATTAAGCATTAAATTGAGTTAGGGACATTTGTATTGAATTAGTTGTAATTAAGGGCAAAATGGTCATAAAATTTGTTAATTATTCATACAAATGTTTTCTTGGATTTTTTATGATACAATTGTGTTTAATCTTACATTTCAAGTGTTTTAGAAGAAAATTGCAGATTTTGGAGATCAGAATTAATATTTAGATGATTGGGGAAAATCACAAAAATAGGCCCCATAATTTTTGGAAATTGCAATTTTAGGAAGGAAAAGGACCAGAGCAAATTACATAAAAGTACCCATAATGTTTGAGAAATTACAATTCAGCCTACCAACATTTCAAAAATTTACAGTTTAGTCCCTTTTTCAAAACTTTTCAAGGTTTCAACTAGGTCCCTGGTCAAAACTTGAGTTTTGACCAAGGACCTAGGTCATTGTGCATCTTCTTTAGTAAAAGTAGACAGATCCAAAAATCAGAGTGGAAATCCATGCGAGCTTGGGTCTTCAGGGGAGAGCTTGAGTTCGGATGGCGAGAGTGAGGAGGAGGAGACCACCACCTTCACCACCGCTGTCAACTCCGGAGAGCTAGGATTTCTAGGACCACCGAGAAGAGAGACATAGCTTTAATTAGAGTGTAGGGAGGAAGAAGCTACATCCATATTCACCACCGTTACCTTCCTCCTCTGCTAGCCACGATCGTTGTTCATCTTCATCCTCTCCATCCCATTCTACCTTCTTTCACCTTCATTTTCCAGTTTTCGGTGATCCAAATCCTAGATTCCAGCGAGCCTTGTTTCTCTACCACAACATCACCGTCTTCTACCGTGACCACCACTTAACACCACAGAGCTATCACTCTGTCTCTCTACCATTTCAGATTTAATCTAAACCACCATGTCTACCACTCAATACCATAAAGCTGTCACCTTCCCTTGTGCTTATTTCCACCAAACGACCACCACTTCTTCTTCTATTCATTCCACCATCTCTCTCTTTCCTTAGCATCATTATCATAACGCCTAACAACACCAACGATTCTCTTCTTCATTTTCATCGCTTCCTTGTTCCGACTATAGCTATATGTTCATTTGAGTTCTACATAGATTTTTGATTCAGTTGCCTATTGATTTTGTCTCCTCTATGGTTGTTTATTCATGGCTGCTATTTGGAATTTAAAGAAGATTTTGTCTGCTGAAGCTAATTTCATGAGTGGCTAGTTCTCTTGTTTCTTGGTGGTGAAAAGTGGCTAGAGCTTCAATTAGCTCAATTCATATATTGTATTCTGTTTGGATTAATTATGTGTTGGTAAATGTTGGTGAGACTTAGATGAATGATTATTTGTCTATGATAGATTGCTCTTGTGTTGAATTTTATATTAGTGCGCTTGGATTATGTATTGAACTTATTTTCCTTTTGAATTATTAAAGTTATGCATTCTATGTGATTACTAATGTGTATGATGGATTTATTTCAAATTGAGTGTCGCGATAGTGCTCTCATTTAAGAGGAAACAAGTGCATTAAAATAATTTTCAAACACACATCAAGTGGTTTTAATAATTTATCTAAGAGATGACTATGAATGGGATTGTAGGATTAGTCATTGATTTGATAAATTGAACTCAATGCGTTTTTTTGAGGCTTTCACTTTGACTTGATGATGAATTAACTCCCAAAATATTTTAGGAAGCTAGGGAAGTCATTTATTTTACTACCAAGATTCATTTTCTCATATCCATCCTATTTTCATAAAAATACCAAAAATATTAGTCTAGCATTTAATTTAATTGCATTTTCTTTTAGCTGTTAATTTGAAAAACCAAAATCCATTTCCCCTTGTTTTCTTGCATATACATGGCATTTAGATTACTTAGGATTCAATAAAAGGCTCCTTGATAAGAGAAAACGATCCTTGGTTTGATTATATGCAATCCTTAGTTAATTTTTGATTATGGACCCTAAGGCTGATGTAAGAGACAAAACGTTCCTAATCAAATGGCGCCGTTGTCGAGGAGCTAAGTAATTGGCTCTCTAGGTAATCTAATTGTGAAATTCACTATTGACAAGGGGTTACTCGGGTGAAGCTTTTTAGTTTTTCATTTTTGTTTTGTTTTTCATTGCATATAGTTTAGGATTTTTGCATTTAGGTAGCTTGCATAGCATTCATTGCATTCTTGTCGTGATTGGACTTGGGAGCTTCTGTGTGATGTTGTTGCATTAACTTTGATATGTTATTGAGCTTATTCGTTTGAATTCACCATGTCTCCAAGTTAAGTCATAGCATACTTACAACTTTTGTCATTTTGAAATTCTTTTGCCCTTTTTTCACTTGTATTTGTACTTTTGTAGATTTTTTTCTTAGTTTTTAATAGTTTATAGTTAGTTAGCCATTTTGTGATTGATTGGGAATCTATTGTGTTGAATTTTCATGGCTTGGTTTAATGGTAATCAAGGTTTACCTTTTCAATCTAACTTTTATGCAGGAAATTTGATTGAAAGGAAAGAGTTTATCTCTGAAAGCATCCATTCCATTCAATAATCATTACAGCTTCTTCAAGCCAAGCTGGGATGTTAAGATCAAGGTACTGAAAACCAGACCGAAGATTGAACCAGTCGAGACACTGGGTCAAGGGTCAGTGGTTCAAGCCGGGGGTTAGATCGGGAATCAGACCAGGGTCAATTAAAAAATATATATAATTTAAATGTTCATGTATACTATTTAAAAAACTACATAAGAGTTTTTTTTCCAACCAATAGTCAAATATAACCTCCTGAACTTAATACCCACAAAAGTATCATTAAGTATATAAGAATTTTTCCCCAACCAATGCAAAACAGCAAAAATATTCCACAATAATTTTAAAACCCCTTGTAAATCAAAAAATTTTAGAGAAATAATTTTAAAATAAAATAAAATGATGTCGTTTGGGGTATAAAAAAGTTTAAAAAATAAAAAAGAGGGGCAAACCGGTTCACCACAGGTCACCCCAAGTTACCCCGGTTCACCCCGAGTCAGACCGATTCAAACTGGGTCGACCAGGTCAGTTAGACCCCAGTTTTTTGACCCCAACCAGACCAGTTCGGCATCCAGCTCACTAGTTTCTGGTCTGAATCAGCCTGTCCGGTCTGGTTTTTAATACACTGGTTAATATAGTCCAATTGGTCAAGAATGTCATGGTCCACTCTACTCTTCATACCATGAACCCTACCAACAACCTTCATTTCAACTTAATCACCCACAACACCCACCCTATCAATCATACAATGAACCTTCTCTGCCACCATATAACCCATATTATGAGTCATATTCTAATCCTCCATCAGATAACCGCAAGTCATATCGTGAACCTCTTCCTTTATTCTATTCTACTTTCCAACCATGCCATCCACCTCATGAGTCTCTCTACCCACCATTTCAACAATCTTATAAACCGCATTCCCAACCATGTGTGCCACACCAAGAACTTACCATTAGTGAAGTCATTAGAGAATTCCAAAATCTAATGACTCGAACTATAAATGAGGAGTGGTCACACAAGGACACCTTTGCCTATTGCATGGCCCCTATAAAGAAATCAATAGACCAACAAGATGAAGTGCATGCGAGATTGGCCAAGGACTTTAAGTGCCTTACTTGGCCATCACAAGAAGCAGAGAGATGGAAGAAAGAAAATGAGAAGTTGGAGAAAGCAATGGAGTTGATTGCACAAAAGTCTTCTAAGTACATCACTCCACTAAAGACTCTTCCTCCATTGCCTACATGTAATCTACCTACTCAAGCTAAAGAAGTCAAGAAGGGTCGATTTCAACTTCCAAAGGAGTCTTCCTCTCCTATAGAGGAGGAACAAGGAGTCTAAGCTCAAGAGTCACATGCCACTTCACAAGTGAAAGATTTCATATCTCTGTTGCCTATTCCCACACCAGTACGAGAAGTGGAGCAAGTTCGAAAGAGCATTGAAGAGTTTTCTTTACCATTTGATAATGATCATATCCTTATAGAAGTAGACTCTCCTACTACTTTAACTAGTGAAGCAATTCATGATTTGAGTGATGATGAGGTGGATGAGGAAATCATTGTTGAATCCCCTCAAATGTTTGAAAATGTAATTGCTCAACCCATTAGATCAAGTAGTAGTGATTTGATTGTACTTGTTGATGAGTGTGCTCCTACTTCTTTGTGTGATGCTTTAATTATTGAAAATGCTTCTCTTCATAGTACTAGGGATGATTGTCATCAATTGGATGATATATTTTCATGTTCTTGTATAGTTGATCAAATATGTGTAGACTGTTATCATGAAAAATACCACTTGCTTGTTGAGTTTCTAAAGAAAGAATCTAGTGAAGTGGTTGATTCTACCATTAATCATATCTTATACTATTGATGATTGTAAGCATGACACTTGTGAAAATGTTGAATCTTGTATGAATGCCATTGTGGTTGTTGTGAATGAGAAAGACAATAGCCTAAGAAATGATCTTTCTCTTGCTTCCAATGAATTGCATGATAGTTTCATAAGGGAAGATTCAAATGTTTTGATTGATGATATTGAAAATGAAAATAAATCTTTTTATATGATTCTTTCTTGTGATCTATCACTTGATATAGAAAAGGAAAATGATTCTTTTGAAACTTCAAAAGTTTCAAGTGGTAATGATTTGACAAATTCTCTTTCTTTTTCCACTCTTTTTCCTTCCATCTCTTGTGATTGTAATGATGATGTGGTGTACCCCAACACTAAGTTGGATTCTGCACCTTCCACTTTGTAAACACAAGAGAATTTTCAAAATATAGTTGCTTGTTTACCTCCTAATGATGATAGTGTCATTGATTTCCTCGGATGTGATAGTTACTTGAAGAGTTTTGATCTTTACATGCCTTTATTTTACTTGAAATCTCTCCATGTTTATATTTTTGGATAAGATACTGTTGTTTGCTTGTCAATTTTGCAAGCATATTCTTGGAAAGGTCATCAGAGGAACCAACATCCACCGTATATCCTTAGACCTTTTTCGCTCAATCCTGAGCCACCTCCACCAAGGAAATTCAATACGGGAGAAGTTGTTTCAAAAGACAATTGCATGATTCTCATCGAGGATGAGAACTTCTCTTTTAAGCATCTCAAGCTATTCTGACAAAGGTTGTCTCTTTCCTCACTTGTTTTCTTCCTAAATCCTATGATTCTTTGAGCTTAATTGTTGTATGAGGAAGATAAGTATGAGGGAGGGACACAATCTAGTAGAAAAAGGTAGAAGTAGTATAGTTTAGTACAAAGAACAAGAACCCCCTTTGTATGCTTTACATTTTAGGCCACTACTACACTTAATTACCATTGTGCCTTTTTATCCTATTTTCCTCTGTTATTATGACTTGTTTCTCCTTCTTTTTCTTTATGTGATGTCGACGTGTTGTGCTCCAATTACAATTGGACTTCATAACTTCCCACTTCACTAAGGAACAAGTTAGAATAATAGAGTTTCTTTACACATTGAGGACAATGGTTGATTAAGTGTGGGGGGAGGGAAATACATTTTGAATCCCATTGGTTGTTTTACATGAGAAAATGCCTTAAACTAGAAAATTTTTCAAGAATAACTTGCTTTGATGCATGTCCTAAGTAGTAAAGGGTCACATTTGCCACTTTTGAAATGTGATTTGTGAGCAATTCTTTGAGCTTTCATGAGATCTAGTATTTTGGCAACCTTTTAAAACCATATTTTTCTTTACAACAGAATGGGAAGAGAAACGAACTCACAATTAGATTTTTGTTTACTTCTTGTTTTGAGAAAAGAAATCTTCCATATCATTAGTGCTTTTAAGAGCTAAGCATTCTTATAATTGATTGCAATGTTTTGATAGATTGTGTTTGTAAAGTTAACATTAGAAATAGTTAAGAAGATGTGTTATGGTTAGCTTGCTATAAAATTGATTGTGTTAGAATGTGCATTGGAGAAAAACCTTGTTGGAAGATTATTTGGGCCTTGAATTCTTTCCATGTGAGCATGTTCACATAGTCTTTGACTTTCTAGAACTTGTTTCCACTCTTGTTCAAAACGACATTTGCATTAGTGTGATGGAAATGAAAGAAGCATTCAATTTTAAACCCTTTTAACCTAAACACAAACCCTTATTCATGACTATTTGCTTACCCCTTTGAGCCATTTTTATGTTGCAAGCATGTCATGTCATTTAATCATAGCGTTCATAGTACTCTAAAATCAAAGTAATTTGCCAATAGAAAGAGAACAATGTGTATATTGCGTTTTAGGTAAAAAAGAAAAGAAAAGAAAAGAAAGGTATTGAAAAAAAGAGTATAATTTGAAAAAGAAAAAAGAAAAGAGAGAGAGAGAGCATGAAGTGTGAAAAAAAAGAGAGTGAAAAGAATTGAATTAAAAAAAACAAGAAGGCACTTGTTCATGAATTTGGAAAAGAATTGGCAAGAGTTTTAAACTTATTTAGGTACTATGAGCTTATTCATAACTTTGATTTTCATATCAACTATTTCTTTTCTCTAATTAATCCATTTCATTTAAAATTCATCCTATATTACAAGCCTGTTAAGTCCTCTTGATTTATTGCATTTATTGCTATTAGTAGTGGAGATGTTAGAGTTGTTACAAGCCTATGGTAAGGTGTTAATTAAATGAATTAGAGTGAAATTATCCCAATAAGGTGAGATGAGTGAAACACTAATTTCTTGAGAGTCCTCTTGTGCTTCATTCTAATATTTTGGATTGTGTGGTTAGCTAATTTCTTTGCATTGTTTGACTATGACTAGTATTGGCTTGAGTAATTCAATTAATTGATCCATTACTTTCTAATTATGAAATTGTTCATCTTTCAATTGCATTGATGATTGGAATTTAGAAAATTATACTTAATTGCCTTTGTTTAGGAGTACAAAGGTCTAAGTGTGGGGGAATTGATTGAACCATATTTTTATATAATTTTTCATAACTAAATTAGGATTTTAATGCATTTTCTGGAACAATATTGTATGATTAAGCACTAATTTGAGTTAAGGGCATTTGTATTCAATTAGTTGTAATTAAGGGCAAATGGTCATAAATTTGTTAATTATTCATACAAATGCTTCTTAGACTTTTGATACTACAATTGTGCTTAATCTTACATTTCAGATGTTTTGGAAGAAAATTGCATATTTTAAAGGTCAGAATTAATATTTAGATGATTGGGGAAAATCACAAAAATGGGCCCCAGAATTTGGGGAAATTGCAAATTTGCGAAGGAAAAGGACCAAAGCAAATTACATAAAAGTACCCATAATTTTTGAGAAATTACAGTTCAACCTTGCCAACATTTCAAAAATTTATACTTGGTCCCTTTTCAAAACTTTTCAAGGTTTCAACTAGGTCCCTGGTCAAAACTTGTCATCGTGCATCTTCTTCAGCAAAAGGAGACAGGTCCGAAAATTAGAGTGGAGTACCATGCGAGCTTGGGTCTTCAGGGGAGAGCTTGAGTTTAGATGGCGGAGTGAGGAGGAGGAGACCACCACCTTCACCACCGGCGTCTCCTCCTCTCCACCACACGCCTATTACCACCGCTACCAACTTCGGAGAGATGGGATTTCTAAGAGCGCCAAGAAGAAAGACAGAGCTTAGATAAGAGAGTGGGGAGGAAGAGCTACATTCCCCACTATCACCTTCCTCCTCCACTAGCCACGATTGCTATTCATCTTCATCCTCTCCGTCCCATTCTACCTTCTTTACCTTTATTTTCCAGTTTCCGGTGACCCAAATCCCAGATTATAGTGAACCCTGTTTCTCTACCACAACACCACCGTCTTTCACCATGACAACCACTCAACACCACAGAGCCGTCACTCTATCTCTCTACCATTTCAGATTTAATCTAAACCATCGTGTCCACCACTCAATACCACAGAGCCGTCACCTTCCCTTGTGCTTATTTCCACCACACAACCACCACTTCTTCTTCTATTCATTCCACCATCTCTCTCTTTCCTCAGCATCATTATCATAACTTCTAGCAACACCAACAATTCTCTTCTTCATTTTCATCTCTTCCTTATTTAGACTGTAGCTATATGTTCATTTGAGTTCTCCATGGAGTTCTGATTCAATTGCCTATTGATTTTGTCTCCTATGTGGCTGTTTATTCATGGCTGTTGTTTGGAATTTGAAGAAGATTTTGTCTGCTGAAGCTAATTTCATGAGTGGCTAATTCTCTTGCTTCTTGGTGGTGAAAAGTGGCTAGAGCTTCAACATGCTAAAAAGGGGAGTTTATTAGTTTTCCATTAGCTCAATTCATATATTGTATTCTATTTGGATTAATTATGTTTTGGTATATGTTGGTGAGACTTAGATGAATGATTATTTGTCTATGAAGGATTGCTTTTGTGTTGGATTTTATATTGGTGCACTTGGATTATGTATTGAACTTATTTTCCTTTTGAATTATTGAAGTTATGCATTCTATGTGATTACTAGTGTGTATGATAGATTTATTTCAAATTGAGTGTCCCGATAGTGCTCTCATTTAAGAGAAAACAAGTGCATTAAAATAATTTTCAAGCACACATCAAGGGTTTTTAACAATTTATCTAAGAGATGACTATGAATGCGATCGTAGGATTAGTCATTAATTAGATAAATTGGAATCAATACATTTGCTTGAGGTTTTCACTTTGACTTGATGATAAATTAACTCCCAAAACATTTTAGGAAGCTAGGGAAGTCATTTACTTTACTACCAAGATTCATTTTCTCATATCTATCTTATGCTCATAAAAATACCAAAAATATTAGTCTAGCATTTAATTAAATTAAATTTTCATTTAGCTATTAATTTGAAAAACCAAAATCCATTTTGTAACCCCCTTCACGATCAAGGCCGAGATTAAATTCATAATACTTAATTTTTTGGAATTAGATACCATAAAATGATTTGGGACTTAATTAAAGTAAATTACCCAAAATCAGGGTTTTCAAAAACTTTCCTAAACCTTTTCACAATGGCCTCATATGCACAATTCAAACATCACAAATGGCATGTACAGTATGATTCTATTTATAAATATCAGAGTACACAGTAAATTCCCAACGCACTCGATTTTCAGTAATTGAATAAGGGTTTTACTAGGCAAGAATGCCCAAAATCTCTTTCCCTTTACTAGGGGATTACACAAACTAATCCATATACACAATGATTTCCTAACAAAACATCCAAATGATTTATACATGATAACCAAATATTCCAAAAGTACAACTCCTTGCCCGGAGCTCTAACTACTCTTCATCTCCTAGTTGCCTTTAGATCCTTCAGCCCAGTCTAAAAATTTGTTTTTGGGAGTGTGAGATTCTAAGGAATTCCCATAGTAACAAATCACTCATAGAATACAAAACAATAAGGCATGAAAGCAAATAATAACCCATATATAGCAACTACAACAATAGTTACAACGGTAAGGGTAGGTATGACTCATGTCACCCTTACGTTTGCTTACGCTGAAGTGTTCATCCTGTATGCACCAACACAGTTCATAACAATATATTTCACCACAGCTGAGATTCATATAAAGCATTTTATAACACAAGCCACACTAGTAAGATTCACACGCAAGTCATACTGGCAAGATTCACAACACAAGCCATCCTGACAAGATTCTCAAAGATCCATGTTGATTACAACGACAGTTCAACGGCAGGGGTAGGTGTGATAGACATCACCCCCTATGACTACTTGTTAGTGCAAGCATTTCACCCAAGAGGGGGTGAATTGGGTGTTACCAGAAATTTCGTTGTGTATAAGAAAATTGACAGAATATTTAAAGTAGTTGAGAGCAAGGAGAAATATCACCGAAGTGTACACCGGGAGTTATACTGGTTCGGCCATAACCACTTTGACCTACGTCCAGTCCTCAGAGTGTCTCTGAGAGTTTCACTATATTCTCCAAGATTCAGTGGGTTCTTGGTACCTGAGTACACATCAAGTTCCTTCACCTCGACACTCGCTCCCCCTTACATGTTGCAATCAAATCCCCAACTCAAAGTTCCATAACCTTAAGTTGTCTCAATAACAAATATTAGTTTGTAATGGAAAACTCTCTCACAGAGCAAATATATAATCACTGAAGTACAATGAATGAGTATAAGAAAACAAAGCACTAAGAGTGTGTAATGTATGTTCGTGTGTTCTCAGTTCTTGTGTGTTGTTATCTTCTCTTTGAATGCTCCATATATATAGATGATTTGTAATATCCGTTGGAAGCAATTCAAACATGTCCGTTAGAGTCCTTGCAATAATGGTTGACTATTCTTCGAATTTGAAAACTATCCATTTGCAGTAGGTAGCGATAGGTGAGATCTCAGACTTTTATTTGACTTTCTACTTATGGCATGATCTCTTCATTGTTTCTCTACAAATGTACTTAGAATACTAGTGCAATGAAGAGTTAATCATATAGAAAAAAAAATTAATAAACATTCGATCCAAAACATAATTTTTGGACTTCCTTACTCGAGTGGCTACTCGAATGATCAAGTTTGTTACTTGAGTAGTCCCTCGAGTAAACATATAAAAAATATGGCAGTGACTAATTCAACATTTTACATAAGATATTAGTTGGATAAGACATGGAGTGAGATATATCACAAACCTTCGAAATACCTTATTACTCGAGTGGCGACTCGAGTGGCCATGTCTTTGCTTCACAAGTTACTCGGATACTAACTCTGGTAATCTGATATCTTGAGTGGTTACTCGAGTGGCCTTCCCTTTTCTTCATATGTTACTCGAGTGCTCCCTTGAGTAGATTTCAAATAAGTTTGCAGATTACTCGATTCTTCCCTTGAGTAATGTCATTCAAAACTTGGTCGAGAGTTTGCTTACCTGGTTACTCTAGTGATCCCTTGAGTAATGGATCAAATAACTCCACAGATTACTAGAGTGCCTCGAGTAATGCCTTTTTCTCACATAGTTACTCGAGTGGCTACTCGAGTAATTTGTTGTATTTCTTGGCCGAGAGCTACTGGAAGATTTTTTACCTGATTACTCGAATGTTACTTGAGTAATGGTCTATATAACTTTGCAGATTACTCAAGTGGTCCCTCGAGTAACATCTTCCAAATTTTGGCAAAGCCTCTCTGGATGAAATTCTTTGTGATTACTCGAGTGGTTACTCGAGTAACAGCTTCACTTACTTGAGTGGTTACTCGAGTAAGTCATCACAAAATTTGTGTATCACTCTAGTGCTTACTTCAAGTAATGCTTTGCCACTTTATTCAAATTCATTTGTTCGTTATTAAATCCTTTTATATCATTGATCCAATCTTTGTTATCATCAAAACATATGGGATCTAACACTACTCACACTGAAGTGCTCATGTTGCAATAGGCCATGGCACATACATTTCACAAATCTCAATGACAAGTCATACATACCATATATCATATACAACATGAGAGAAAAGTCACTACCTTGGTCCTTCGGGGCATGCTCTAGCACCGGTCTGTCCCGAGTAGGGCAAATGTCAAATCCTATAATTCACAATTAGGGACGAAGTGCTATACTCTTTTCCCATACTTAAATGACTTCATATTACTTAAATTGGTTATCATTTTTGCTCTTTAGGAAGCTATTAATGCCTCTAACAAAAGCCTTAAAAGGTTGGAAAAACTATCCCAAAGATTCCTGTTTGGAAACACAACAACAGAATTTTCACTGATGCACTCGAGTAAAGATGGCCTCACTCGAGTGATGATGTACTTTGCACAAGAGCACAAAGGTTAACAGTCGAGTGATAGCCAAATGCTCACTCGAGTTCTAGAAAGTGAAGTACAAGAAGTGTTAACCCAAGAACAATGGAAATTTTCAAAGAAGAGGAGCACTCGAGTAAAGACCCCTGTCACTCAAGTCACACCTTAACACTCGCAAATGTTAAAGCACACTCTTGAAACTTGGCAACGAGTGACAACCTGAGATGGGAGTTCAAGGTGTCAAATACACCTACACTTGAGTGAGAAGATGCTCACTCAAGTGAGAACCCACAACACTTGCAAGTGAGGCAACACTCTTGCCTTTCGCTTGGAAGTGCAACATGAACGCTGAAAGAAGAAAGGGAAAATGCACTATCGCACTTGAGTGGACCCATCCTCACTCGAGTGATACTCATCCCGCTCTCGAGTGAACTATAGATCATTAGAATGAAGCTTATCAGAAACCAGAAAAAGCAGAAAAACTAACAGCACTCCCCAAAAGTTTCCCAAGAGTTTCCAATTGACCCAAAACCTCAACCAAAGCTGCTCCCACACAAAAACGCCTAAGGAATTCAATAGAACCATCGAAACTACCAAATTTTTATTCCATTATTATGCTTTGGTTTTGGGCAATACTAAACACCAAAATTCCAAAATCATCAATCCTCACAATTTAATCCCAAAGCAATTCTAACTATTCCAAACATACCACAAGGTACCATTTCCATGACTAAAAAACCAAACTCCCAATGCTCATCATTTTTGAAAATAGGCCAATAATTTCAAAAATTCCAAGCTAATTCATTTAGCACAAAACATAGATAGAAAGATTGGTTTCACTTACCGCTTCAACTTTCCTATAGAGGTTCTTTGATTCTCCAACCTCCAAAATTCCTTGTGGGTACAAATCAACACCAATGGGCAAACTATAAGCATAGAATTAAAGCCCTCAACTTAAGGAACAATTTTAATGAAATGAGTTTCAGCAATGGAGGTCATTTTCCTAACTTTTTCTCAAGCTTTCCTCCTCCTAGCTTCTTCAATAATGGCGCCAGAAGAAAAGAGAGAAGAGAGAGATGAGAGCTTGGAGATGAAGATGAAATGATCACACACACACACTCCCATGCCTTACTTCAACCGAAAATGTGGGAAGGAAGAGAGAGAAAGTATTTTTAAAATGCATTTTGACTTTTCTTAACTACTCTCTCTTCACACTCACTTGCCATATGCTACAATCTCATTGGCTCTCCTTAAATAAGTAACTAATTAGTTACTTCAACCACTCCATTAGCCATTTAATCAGACTTCTCATTTTTTCTCTTAGTTAGTAATTAATTCCTCCCTTAATCACTAACTTATGGCCAATAATTCCATTATTTCAATTTTTCCACCAATTATGGCATATTAATTAAAATTGCCACAGAACACATGATAATTCCAATTTAAATTCACAAATATCCATAATAATCCTCACTAGCCCTTAATCAAAAATTAGGGCATTACAATTCTTGCCCCCATTCAATAAATTTTGCCATCAAAATTTGTTACACATTATCAGGCATAAACTCAGGAAATCGCTTCTTCATGTCCGCCTCTACCTCCCAAGTTGCTTCCCTTAGAGACGCTCCCTTCCAGACTACCTTCACAAACGGTAGGCTTCGATGCCTTAGTTGCCGCTCTTCTCGATCGATGATATGTTCTGGTTCTACCGCATAAGTGTAGTTATCTTGCAATTCAACCTCTTCGTACTCAATAATATGCTCAGGGTCTGGTTGGTACTTCTTGAGTTACGAGACATGGAACACGTCATGCAATCTACCCAAATTTGGGGTAGTGCTATTCGATATGCTACCAAGCCGATTCTTGCCAGAATCTCGAATGGACTAATGTACCTCGAACTCAGCTTCTTCCGCTTGATTGCTCTCCCGATGCCCGTGATCGGAGACACTCTCAAGAAAATATGATCCCACAGTTTTAACTCGAGAGGTCTTATCCTTTTGTCAGCATAGCTCTTCTATTGACTCTGTGCTGCAAGGAGCCTCTTCCTGATAGTTTTGATCTACTCAGAAGTTTGCTCAACAAGATCTGACCCATACAACTTTTTCTCAGATAACTCTCTCCAGCAAATGGTGACTGGCACTTCCTTATATACAATACTTCATACGAAGCCATCTAAATGCTTGCATGATAGCTGTTGCTGTAAGCAAACTCAGCCAATAAAAGATAGTAGTCCCATTTTCCCTTGAAGTTTAGGACACACACTCTCAATGTATCTTCCAATGTCTAAATAGTCCTCTCTAACTACCTGTTTGTCTGAGGATGATAGACCATGCTAAACCTCAACTAAGTACCCATAGCTTCATGTAGAGCCCTCCAGAATCTAGAAGTAAACCGAGGATCTCTATTAGAGATAATGTTCTTCGGTGTACCACGGAGTCTCACTATCTCTTTGATGTATATCTCAGCCAGCTTATCAGGAGAATAGCTAGCATTGATAGGTATGAAGTGCCCTGACTTTATGAGTTGATCAACAATCACCCAGATCGCATCATAGTTCTTAATCCTGGGCAAACCCACCGCTAGATCTATGGTCACAGTCTCCCACTTCTATTCTGGAATTTCTGGACTTTGAAGCAATCCTTGCGGTCTTTGGTATTCAATCTTCACCTTTTGACAGGTAAGACACCCCGCCACATATTAGTCACATCACTCTTCAACCCTAACCACCAATATATGGATTTCAAGTTGTGATACATCTTGTTCATACCGGGGTAAAGAGTATACTGACTCTTATGAGCCTCATCAAGAATTCTCAGCCTCAAGTCAGCCTTCAGTGGAACATAGATTCTCTTCTAGAAATACACCAATCTACTAGGTGACAAATCATAATCCTGAGTCCCTCCTTGATCAATCATAGCTTGGATAGACTGGGACCACTCATCAAGCATCTGAGCCTCTTCGATTTCAGTCTTCAAGTCATTCTCCCCTTGGACCACACCATAGATGGCACACAGGATATTATTCAAGAGATTCATTGTATCATCATCGTTGCCACTAGCACCGCCTTCCGACTCAAAGCATTTACAATGACATTAGCCTTACCTAGATGATATTTGATCTCCAGGTTATAATCTTTCAGCAACTCCATCCACCGACGTTGTCTCATGTTCAACTCTTTCTGATCATACATATATTTAAGACTCTTGTGGTCACAGTGCAATTCCACTGTCACACCATATAGGTAATGACGCCGAATTTTCAATGCAAACACTATTACCGCAAGCTCCAAATCATGAGTGGGGTAGTTCATCTCATGTGGTTTCAGCTATCGAAGATATAAGCCACCACTCTTCCCAGCTACATCAGGACACACCCTAACCCCTGCTTACTCACATTACTGTACATGACGTAAGCCTCACTAGGATTAGGTATAATCAATATTGGTGCCGTAGTTAACCTCTCCTTCAGCTCAATGAAACTCCGCTCACAATGTTCATCCCATAAAAATGGTTTATCCTTCCTCGTGAGCTTGGTCATCGGCAATACAATACGCGAGAAGTTCTGAATGAACCTCAGATAGTAACCAGCAAAACCCAGAAAACTGTGAATCTCAGAAACAATTTTGGACCTTTTCCAATCAAGTACTGCTTCTACCTTACTGGGATCCACCGAGACCCCTTCACGTGAGATAACATGGCTAAGAAATTTCACTTCTGTAAGTCAAAACTCACACTTGCTCAGCTTGGCATAAAGTTGCTATTCTTACAAAATTCTTAGCACGATTCTTAGATGCTGCTCATGCTCTTCTCTACTCTTAGAATAAATCAGAATGTCATTGATAAACACTACCACAAACTGTCAAGATACTACCGGAAGACACAGTGCATATAATCCATGAATACCGTAGGTGAACTAGTCAACCTGAAGGGCATCACAAGAAACTCATAGTGCTCATACCTCATTCTAAAAGCAGTCTTCAAAACATCCGCTGCCTTCACACGCAACTGATGATATCCCGACCCTAAATAAATTTTGGAGAAAAAACTCGAGCCAGATAATTGATCTAACAGTTCATCGATTCTCAGGAGAGGATACTTGTTCTTAACAATGACCTTGTTAAGTTCTCTGTAATCGATGTAAAGCCTCAAGCTTCCATGTTTCTTTTTAACAAATAGCACTGGAGCTCCTCATGGCGATACACTAGGTCGGATAAACCCTTTTTCAAGCAATTCTTCAATTTGCTTCTTCAACTCCGCCAATTCATTTGGGGCCATACGGTATGGGGCTTTGGATATTGACCCAGCTCCAGGAACAATCTCAATTGGGAACTGTACTTTCCTTCCGGAGGTAATCTGCTAAGATCGTCCAGAAATACCTCAGGGAATTCTCTTACCACGGGTATACTCTCTAGAGTTTCTTCTGTCACTCCTTGTATGGAAAAGAACACCATATACCCCTGGCATCCCTTCTCAAGATATTTCTCTGCTTTAGCCGTTCAAAGAAAATTCAAACTGGCATACACATTGTTTCCGCACTATGCATTACGGTAAGCTATCTTCTTATTACCACAATCCAACAGCACATCATTTGCTCTTAGCTAATCAAAACCCAAAATAACTTCTAGTTGTTGAAGTGGCAAACAGATCAAATCAACTGTAGACTCATGACCCTCAACAACTATCACACAATTTAAGTAAGCTTCGGCCGTCACAGCCTTGACACATGTTGGCATCGACATGACCAAATCAAATAGTAGTCTATGCACACGTAATCTCAAGCGCTTTACACAGTCATAAGCTATAAACGAGTGACTTGCACCTGAATCAAACAAAGCATCTAACTCATTATCACCAAGGAGGATTTTACTTTGGATCAATTCAGGTGAATTTCGGGCCTCCCCATGTGTCATGGCAAACACTCAACCCTGATTCCTGGGCCTTTGTTCTGTCTACAATCATGGGCACTTAGTAGAGATGTGACTCACTTGTTTGCAATTAAAGCAAATCACTTCCCCTGCATAGGTTATACCCAAATGGTACTTTCTACACTGATTGCAAACTGGTCTGGCCGGAGGTCTTTGGTCACCATGACCCCCAGGTTGATAGGGCTTCTTGCTATTGGCCCCAGATGAGGACCCCTGTCCCTTCCGCTTCTGGGATACATTTGCCTTACTAGGCTCATTGCGGCTGTGTTTACCCTTAGCTGGGTACAACTCCCTTAGATTGTTCTCAGCAATTCTACATTCTTCCACTGCCTTGTTAAAGTTGGCGAACAAATATGTAACCAATCTCTTTCTTAGCTCTCGTCTCAGACCATGGATAAGCATATCCGCACTCAACTCTTTGTCATCCATCTTCTGAAGATAGGAAGAATACTGGGATAACTGGATGAAACGGGACAGATACTCATCAAAGGTCTTCGTGTCTCCTTGTTTGATATGCAGGAATTCAGTTTCCTTCTTGAGCCTCATCAACTTGGGGAAGTACTTCTCATTGAATTGTTCTTGGAACACCTCCCAAGTCAATGGCACATTTCGGCTTTGTAGTGTCATGTTGATATTCCACCACCACCGGTCTGCATCCCCCTTTAACTTGTATACAGCCAGCTTAACCTTATCCTCCGTTGGGCACTCAAAGAGTTCAAAGATTTTCTCCAATCGGTTCAACTAGTCCTTCGTAGCTTGGGGTTCAAATCCCCCTTTAAACACCGAAGGCATATGCTTGCAAAACTTAAAGACCCAGAATTGCAAGTCTCTACCCTCTCTGATTGGTACCCCATATGACTCTTGATTAGGCACCGTGTGAGGTAGGGATTCATGAGACCGAATAGACCCCTCAACCGTCTCTTCATGATGAGTCTCTCCATGGGTTTCCTCTTGAGTGGATTGACCCCTCTCAGCATTACGCTTGGCTCTTTCTTCTCTGAGTTCTTCTCTCAGCTCATGGATCATATCTCTTTGCTCTCTCACAAGATTCATCAATTCCCGCATTGAGTCAGGTAGATTGTCATTCAAATCCTATAATTCACAATTAGGGACGAAGTGTTATACTCTTTTCCCATACTTAAATGACTTCATATTACTTAAATTGGTTATCATTTATGCTCTTTAGGAAGCTATTAATGCCTCTAACAAAAGCCCTAAAGGGTTGGAAGAACTATCCCAATGATCCGCTTTTGGAAACACAAGAAAATAATTTTCACTCATGCACTCAAGTAAAGATGGCCTCACTTAAGTGATGATGCACTTTGCACTCGAGCACAAATATTAACACTCGAGTGATAGCCAAATGCTCACTCGAGTTCTATGAAGTGAAGCACAGGACGTGTTAACCCGAGAGCATTAGAAATTTTCAAAGAAGATGAGCACTCGAGTGAAGACCCCTGTCACTCGAGTGATAGTTTAACACTCGCAAGTGTTAAGGCACACTCTTGAAACTTAGCAGCGAGTGACAAGATGAGACAAGAGTTCAAGGTATCAAATACACCTGCACTCGAGTAAGAGGATGATTGCTCGAGTGAGAACCCACAACACTTGCAAGTGAGGCAACATTCTTGCCTTTCGCCTGGAAGTGCAACGTAAAAGCTAAAGGCAGAAAGGGAAAATGCACTACTGAACTCAACCGAACCCATCCTCACTCAAGTGATGCTCATCCCACACTCGAGTGAACCCCAGATCACTTGAGTGAAGCTTATCAGAAACTAGAAAACATAGAAAAACTAACAGCACTTTCCAAAAGTTTCCCAAGAGTTTTCAATGGACCTAAAACCTCAACTAAAGCTGCTCCCACACAAAAACACCTAAGGAATTCAATAGAACCATCAAAACTACCAAATTTCTATTCCATTATTATGCTTTGGTTTTGGCCAATACTAAACACCAAAATTCCAAAATCATCAATCCTCACAATTTAAGCCCAAAGCAATTCTAACTATTCCAAACATACCACAAGGTACCATTTCCATGACTAAAACAACCAAACTCCCAATGCTCATCATTTTTGAAGAGAAAAGAGAAGAGAGAGATGAGAGCTTGGAGATGAAGATGAAATGATCACACACACACTCCCATACCTTACTTCACCCGAAAATGTGGGAAGGAAGAGAGAGAAAATATTTTTAAAATGCATTTTGACTTTTCTCAACCACTCTCCCTTCACACTCACTTGCCACATGCCACAATCTCATTGGCTCTCCTCAAATAAGTAACTAATTAGTTACTTCAACCACTCCATTAGCCATTTAATCACACTTCTCATTTTTTTCTCTTAGTTAGTAATAATTCCTCCCTTAATCACTAACTTATGGCCAATAATTCAATTCTTTCAATTTTCCACCAATTATGGTATATTAATTAAAATTACCACAAAACACATGATAATTCCAATTTAAATTCACAAATATCCATAACAATCCTCATTATCCCTTAATAAAAAATTGGGGCATTACACATTTCCCCTTGTTTTCATGCATTTACAAAGCATTTAGATTACTTATGATTCAATAAAAGGCTAATCGAGAAGAGAGAAGGATCCTTGGTTTGCCTATACGCAATCCTTTGTTAATTTTTTATTATGAACCCCAAGACTGACGTAGGACACAAAAAGTTCCTAATCAATTATATACATATTGGATACGAATTTTGGCCAGTCATTGGAGTGCCAAATATTATACGAGATTCATTTTTCCCTTAGTATTTGGTATGTGATTGATTTGATTAAAATTTATTTGTTTCCACCTCAAATATTCTTTTTATAGAAGCTAAAAGTCCTGGTCACGGGTCCAGCTTTGGGTTCCATGAAATTGGATATGAAACTTAGATTGCTAAAATGTAATAAAAATGGGTACTTTGCATTGTATATTTGAAAATAAGACATACTCAAAAAACAGGGGAACGATTTAAGAGTTTTCATATCTTATTTCTCTTTTTTATGCCGAAGTTTTGTTGCTACTTTTATTACTGGTTGAATTGTTTTTCTTTATTTTATTTTATTTTTTTTTCAAACCAAAGCTTATAAATGGGAAATACTAATCGCATTGACATGATGTATTCTTGACAGGAAGGAATTTTATTTTTATTTTACTTTTAAAACTCGTTACATATTTAAATATTTGCATACACGCAATTTTTTGATTAAAACATATTATTTTAAAAGCTAAAAGTTAGTGTATGAATCACAAGTTTCTTGCAAGGTAGCTGTCTCTTCCACTAAATTTCCTTTGCTCATTCATATTGGATTTCAATAATTTAAAATTCGTTGGGTTTGTTGTCAATTTCATTTTCTCAAGTTTAATCCCTATAGCCTCTTATTAAATAAATCAATCAAATGATTTCTTTTAAAAAGAAAAGAATACCTGCATTCCTTATTTTGGAAAATAAATTAAAATTCGATGGATTTGTTGTCCATTTCATTTTCTCAAGTTTAATCCATATAGGTAGTTATTAACTAAATCAATTAAATGATTTTTTTTTGGAGTTAAAAGGGCAAGAGCACTGATGGCCAGGGTTAGGAGCATGATCAAACCCCAGGGTTAGAAGCATGATCAAACCCGCTAATGGCTTGAGGTTATAAATAGTATCAAAGTCGTTGATGGCCTGAGATTACAAACGGAATCGAACCTATGACCTCCCACTTATGAGAGAGCATCCATGTCACTAGGATAAGAAGCCATTGGCTTACTTGAGTGATTTTCTTAAAAGAAAAGGATGCTAGATTCCTTGTTTTGGAAAATGTGAATTTAAATACCTGCACCAATGTTTTGAAGTTATTAATAACAGAAAATCTCATGAAATAACAATTTTGCTATAATTTAGTAAGAAATATAAGTGTGCTGGTATGTTTTTTCCTAACATATAACTATTTCTTTTTTATTCCTCTTTTATGTTGCCACTTTTGTTACGGGACGGTTTTCTTTATTTCTTATACGGGGGCGAGCTTATAAATTGGGGGGGGGGGAGTTATTGACATCATGTAGTCTTGACGTGATGAAAATTTTTGCCCTTGTAAATCCTGTTACATATTTAAATAATCTCTTACCCGAAAAGTTTCGCTTAAAACATCGTATTTTAACATTAAAAAGGTGGGGCATGAATGTTATTTATTAAATAAATCATTTAAATAATTTTTTGAAAAACAAAAGATAAGAATGTGCGGATTGAAGTTATTAATAAAAGAAAATCTCATAAAATAATTTCTTTGGTAAAATTTATTAACGAATATAAGTGTGTTTGTATGTTGGTTGCTGTTGTTTTTTTTTTTTCCATCAGTTTATTTTTTACATGTCATTATTGCTTGACTACATGCTGTGAAACATTTAAGTGTCTCATTAGAAAATAGGTGCGCTCCTTTAATGCTTCTTTTGTGTAAAGTTTAAACACTGGGGGAAATAATCTAATGGTGGTTTTTTTTTAATATTGTCACCATTGAATGGTGATTTTACTAAATTGTCATTACAGCATGATGGTTGAAGCAAATCACCACCATCTATAACCACTTTCTATTCTATAAATAAAAAACACATTTCTAGAGATTGTGCCCACTATTTTTGAAAACCACTGACCTTTGGGAATATCATAGAATGCCCCTTGTTTTATGATATCTCTAAGTGGTTACAGCCATAGTTTTGCGTGCAATCGTCGATTCATATCCATAATAAATAGCCTTCTACTGCCAAAATGGTTCACATTTTGGGGACTCTACTATACACCACATTTTATCTATTCACCTTATCCTCGTTGTTCCATTTGTCTATGTCTTTCTTAGTTTCGAGTTCCATCTTCACCATAACTTAGTTACTCGACTACATTGCGACCCCTCAACATAGATCAGTTCATTTGTTAACTGAAAGACTCAAACACATGTTGATGATTAGTCTCACCAATAGGTGAACTTAATAAGAAAAATCATTAATTCACGATGAAACTACTTATAAGAACTAATGCATTGTGTAAGATCTTCCATGATCAATTTATAGTTAGATTATATTTATATCTATTATGTTAGACTAAATAGGTGATTAACAATTGAGAAAAACCTGACCATATATTAATTAAAGTTAACGTAATTAATATTAACTAGACAGAAAAATCCAATGCGTTGCATGATTATCTCAAGAGAAGTATGCATCTTGAAGTATATAATTCTTTACCATTTTTCATTCATGGATAATTACTTATTTATATCTCGATATGTCAAAATGATCATCATCGTAACCATGTTCAATCCCTTAAAGAACAATATGAACTTAAATTATTAAAATAATGTATTCTCATTCAAATTATTTCTTATCCATCTTTTCTCAATAGTTTGCCTAACTAAGCTGGCATACTATTCTAAAACCCAAATATTATACTCATTCAAAATTGAAAATTAAAAAACACCCTCATGACAATGACAAGAACATACAAGTACAAATTTTGATCTGTCCTATTCTCTCCTCTCAATCAAATTCAAGCATAGGGGGAAAAATGCATGTAACTTTTCACAATTAATAAGCATTTCTCTTAGGAGCCTATATATGAGATTCTAAAACATAGAACAAGTTTGAACCATAATAGTTGCAAGGTGATTCTGAATTTCTTCATAAATTCACAGTTTCACACACTAAACCAAAACAAGTGTTATGTCCCACATCGACTAGGGAGGGAAATGAAAGACACCTTATATATAACGGTTTGAATACCTCCCCCTCTTGATGCATTTTAAAACCATGAGGGGTAGTGTGGCCCCAAAGTGGATAAGATTGAGAGCGAACAAGACACTAGGATATTATAAATAGTATCAAAGTTAGGCTCGAGTCGATATGGATTGATGTGCCAGCAAGGACGATGGGCTCAAAAGTAGGTGGAGTGTTATGTCCCACATCGGCAGGGGAGGGAAATGAAAGAGTCCTTAGAAGGGTCTACATACCTCCACGTTTTAAAACCACAAGAGGTAGCATGTTCCCAAAGGGGGCAATATTGAGAGTGAGCGAAGCACTAGAATGTTACAACAAATAAAAAGCACCTGAAGAGGGAAAAAAAGAGACCAAAAATGCCAAAACGTTTCTGAGGTTCCACCTTTACTGGTTGAGAAATGCTTGTGTAAGCGAAATCTTCCCGCATTTTCATATAAGCTTATGATGTTGATGCTGATTTCGCACTGGGGTTGAAACTTGAAACCAGTAAGTTGCAGTATATTCTCAATATCTTTCACAACATCAGCTATTGTTGGCCTCTCTTCGGCATGATCTTTGACACACTTCAATGCTAAGTCCACAAACTTCTCTAAGCCTTTTGGGAGTGCTTCTTGCTTTATTATTGGGTCTATAATGGCATGAAGACTGTACAACTCTTCTGATCTATTCATTACCCTTAGAACCTCTCTTACAATGCATTTTCCTTGCTCTATTGGATTCCTTATTGTTACCAGCTCAAGCATTGTAATTCCAAAGCTATATACATAGCTCTTTTCGCTTAACTGCTGAGTCATGTTGTATTCAGGATTCATATACCCGTGTAAGAATGAAAAATGTAGAAACTTTAGATAGTATGATGGAAAGGAACACGATTTTGCATTTAGAGACGAAGTTTTTTGCTGCTGCAGAAGCATTACACGTAAGTAGGGTAAAAATGTGAAGAAAATAAAAGGAAGGTGATGAGGGAAAATCGCTGAAAATCTCATTGAAAAATAATGCCCAAAGGTAGCTAAGGCCTAGGCTCTTTTTCACGTGCAACTCTTCTTTAGCTATGTGCAAAGGAATATTAAGTGTGGTGGCGTGTTTGTTCTAACATATCACTATTTCTGTAGACTAAATGAATTGAATCAATAAAGAGTCTCAAAAAAATTTGGTGCGCTCTATTAGTGTTTATTCTGCAATAGACTAAAAACATTGGGGAAATGAATCTAAAGAATGCAATTTTTAAATATTGTAACAATATTTAATGGAGATTTTACTAAATCATCATTAGATCATGATAGTTCCAGCAAATCACCACCAACATTTCAAGCGAACCTCCACTACCTAACACGAATTTCCATAAACAAGAAAGGCATTTATGAAGATTCTGCCCACTGATTCAAAAAACCATTGACTTAACCCTTGCTATTATCATAGAATGCCCCCGATTTAATGATATCTACAAGGGGTTTCAGTCGTGGTGTTTCTGGCAATGGTTGATTTGTAGCTATTATAATTAGAAACAGCATGATTCATATGAATACTTAACAAGTGAAGCAAACCAGCCAAAAATCACGCTCCGGCCCTCAATATATACCCTCTTCAATTTGGAGACAATCCATCACCCTCCTGCTAGTTCCTTTCTCCTCTTTGTTCCATTTGGATATCTCTTTCGTGGTTTCTAGTTCTTAGACTCTCACCATTCCCCTACCTTCCTTCATTAGAACTGACAATTTCTTAGAAACAACACACTTTTGTTTGCATTCTTTTCCCCATGAACTTTCCTTAGTTTCATAAGTCCTTTATGTTGCTATTATAATGCCATGTAAAGATGAGATTGCTGGACTTCGATCCCTTCAAGCAAGTCTACCTATTCCGTTACAACCATAAGTTGGTGACTCAACTGTCTTTCGGCCTTCAAACGTATATCAATACATTCCATAACTAAGAGTCTTCATTATATCTCTTCTCATCAGTCTCTACTCTAGCCATAAAATCGTACACGTAATGACCAAGCTTGATTTATATACACACTGGAGATGATTTTTGGCCAGTCAACGGTGTATCAAATACTATTTGAGATTTATTTTTCTCATATTATTCGGTACATCGTCATTTTGATTAAAATTCATTTGTTTCCACTTAGAATATTTTGTTTTATTAAGCTAACCGACTTCTTCGCTAAACTTATTTTGAGTTCTGTGAAATTGGGCTTGAAAGTTCTGTTAGATCCCAAGTTTTGATGATAACAATAATTCAATTATGTGCAAAACATGTTTTTAGGAGGTTAAGAAAAGTTTTGAAGTTACCAAATGCATATTTGATGTTAGCTGATATCTGCTGTGAAAATGCACTTGAGTGCTCGAGCATGAAATCTGCACTCGAGCACAAATCACTTCTGTACTCGAGCAGGTGTGAGAGAAAGCCAGGAAGTGAGTACCCGAGAAGCATTCTCCCTCTGTAATCAATGGATCACTCGAAGCACAAAGTATGCACTCGAGCAGAGAAGTCATTCTCACTCGAGCACGGATGCGAGTGATGGTATGCGAGTGCTTGGCCGAGAGCAAGTAATGGTATGCTTCCTATATTCACTCGAGCAAGGGTATGCGAGTGCTTGGCCGAGAGCAAGCAAAGGCATGCTTTCTTCTCTACTCGAGCAAGGCACTGCGAGTACTTGGCCGAGAGTCTTGAAGTTCAGATATGCTTGCGAGTAATTTGTCCATCCCTCTCAAGATCAGTTGCGAGTGCTTGTTCAAGAGAGCATATTCCTTGAGGATATGCTTCTCACTCGAGCAGAGGTAAGTGTGCTCGAGTGAGGACCAAAATCACTTGCGAGTGAAAATTCTATCCCTCTGGAATTCTGATGCGAGTGATAGTTTAGAGAGCATATTCCTTGAGAATATGCTTCTCACTCGAGCAGAGGTAAGTGTGCTCGAGTGAGGGTCCATATCACTCGCGAGTGCAAATTCTCACTCTTGTCAAAATGGAATGCGAGTGATGACCCGAGAAGACATTCTCAGTGTAAAGTGCAAAGATCACTCGAGCAGAGATTTTGTGCTCGAGTGAGGCCTCTCTTCACCCGCGAGTGAAGATCTTTTCTCTCTGATTTTCCGTGGAAGCACAACCCGATAACAGAAGTATATGAAGGAAAATAGGAGATCACTCGAAGTGAGACTTTCATGCTCGAGTGATGCCCTGTTTGACCACCGAAAATGCTAAGAATTACAACGTTCATTCCGAATATGATTGATTATTGTTTATTCATATCATCACTACTCTTTATCATTGTTTAACATTGTTTTGATTATTTTAAAAGTATAATACAGGAATATAAACGTTGGAAGTGGACCACATGAGGAAAAGTCAAATAACGGCAGACAATATGATTGTATACACGCTGTCACCAACCACACTCAGATTATTCAACATGCGCATGTCTGCCAATATTTTCAAATGTCCCGCTCCACAACTGAAGAAATTCCAAACGGGCAAAAGTTGGAGCAACTATATATATACACAGAGACTCACGGAGAAACACAAGAACATAGCGCAAGAACTCACAAGCTCATATCAATTCTCTGTTATTCATCTGTTTTCTCTGTATACACTTTTGATCTTCAGTGTTTATTCATTTACTCTGTAAGAGAGTCTTCATACAAACTCAAAATTCTATGTTTGTGTAATCTCAAGGTATTGGGATCTTGAGAGGGTAGTTATTCCTTACGAGAGAAGCAGTTGAGAGAATTCCTTGTAGTATCTTTCACTCATAAGCCTTATAAGATACAAGCAGGAGAGAACGTTGTTGTTCATAAGACTTACAGTGGTGTAAGCGGAAGAAAACGTTGCTGCTCATAAGTCTTGTATACATAAGCAAGTGAGAAGAATCATAGGTTGTTTCTCTGCACATAAGGCTTGTCGTAAGGGGGAGAGAAGTTTCTTGTTGAGAGAATATTTCTGCTCGTAGTCCATTCAAGGACGATTGTTGTCTTGTGGCGTCCTGAGAGCCCATTGAATCTTGGAGATATTGTGAAAAGCTCAGTAGGTCTTGATCTCTGAGGACTGGACGTAGGCATTGTTGTTAGGCCGAACCAGTATAACTCTCTGTGTTCAAATCTTCTCTACTCTACTCTATCCACTATATTTACATATCACCATCTCAAACGAAAAATTTATAACATCACCCAATTCACCCCCCTCTTGGGTGAAGCTTGCCTCTTACATTTGGTATCAGAGCCTTGTCTTCTCCGAAGAGCCTAACAGCTTGAGAAGGATCCGTCAAATGGCAACAATGGGTGAAAATATCCTTCCTGATGGAGCCTCAATCACTAGACCTCCTGGTTTTGCTGGAGAACATTTTTCGTTCTGGAAAGCCAAATTCAGAGTGTTCGTGATGGCCAACGAGTATGGATTGTGGAATGTTATACAAGATGGTGACTATGTTCCAATGAAGAAAATCGAAGATAGAACTGTTAAAAAGAGCCCAGATGAGTTTGACGAGAATGACAAGAGGTTAGTAACATTAAATAGCAAAGCCATTTTAATGATACAGAGTGCTCTTAGTCAAAAAGAATATTTTCGTATATGTACTTTACCTACTGCCAAAGATATGTGGGATGCTCTTGAAATTGCTCATGAAGGTACATCTGGAATTAAAGAGAATAGAATCAATACTTTAATTACAGAATATGATTTATTTCGTATGAAATCTGGAGAAAGTATATCAGAATTTGAACTAAGGTATACTCATCTTGTTAATCAATTATCTGCTCTTGGAAAGTCGTTTGATCAAAATTCCCAGGTAAGAAAGATTCTTAATATTCTTACAAAAGAATGGGAAGCTAAGGTGACAGCCATTGAAGAAGCCAAAGGAGAGTCTATGAGATCCGTAGCTGCTCTCTTTGGAAGTCTTTCTGAATATGAAGGTAAGTTGAGATTCAAAAAGGAACTTGAAGAATTCGATGATAAAAAGAAAAAGGGAGTTGCACTTAAGGCTATCAAAGAACAAGAAGAAACTTCCGAAAATGAAGATGTTCCTAGTGATGATGAAATGGGAATGATAGTGAGAAAGTTCAAGAAATTTTACAGAAGAGGACAAAGGAATTTCAAGAACTATCAAGGTGGATCAAGCAAGAAAGAAAACAAAGAACAACAAATAGTGTGCTATGAATGTGGGAAACCAGGACACATCAAATCTGAATGCTTCAGAAATAAAGACAAAAGGAAGCAGAAAAAGAAAGCATATATATCATCTATTTGGGGTGATAGTTCGTCAGACGAAGAAAATGACAACGACGAAGTAGCCAATCTATGCTTGGTAGCTAAGGAAGAAGAATCAGACTCTGAGGTAAGTGACTCCGAACCCTCTTATAATGAATTACTATCTGAATATAATGCATTGCATACTGAGTTCATTAAAGTTGCTAAAGAAATGGTTAGTTATAAGAAGAAAGTAAAAGAATTAGAAAGTAATGTCATATCATCACATGAAATGTGTAAAGAGAAAGATAAGAAAATAGAAGACTTAACAAAGATTGTTGAAAAATTTACTAAAGGAAGTGAAACTCTCAAGGTTATCTTAAATTCTCAGAAAGTTTCCTTTGATAAATCTGGAATTGGATATAATGCTGTGCATAATAAGAAGAGTAGTAGAGACTATATTAAATATTTTAGGAATTCTGTGCATACATCAAATCCATTTGTGTCATGCAATTTTTGTAATAGGAAAGGACATTATACTTCATCATGTTACTTCAAAAAGGGAAAGGTTGTTGGAACATATAAATGGGTTCCGAAAGGGACACATATTCCAAATACTAATCACAAAGGACCCAAGAAAGCGTGGGTACCTAAAACTTGATCATCTTATTCTAGGTATGTCTCAAGGCATCTCGAGCGAACAAATGGTATATCGATAGTGGATGTTCGAGACACATGACTGGTGACAAAAATAAGTTCACCATGTTTGAACCTAGAGAAGGAGGAAAGGTGACTTTTGGAGGAAATCAATCCGGTCGTATTGCTGGAATTGGTGAAGTGGGAAGAACAGATGGCTTTCAAATCAACGGAGTATATTATGTTGAAGGTTTATGCCACAATCTCTTAAGCGTGAGCCAAAGCACTGACAAAGATAACTGGGTGATTTTCGACTCAAAAGAATGCTTGATAGTCAGTAAGAAAGATCTACCTCTAAACAAAGAAACTATCAAGGCAAAAATCCGAGCTCAGAGGGACGGTAATTGTTATACAATTGATTTTAATTCAAATTCCTCTGAAAATTGTTTTCTAAGTCGATCAGAGGAAAGTTGGTTATGGCATAAGCGTTTGGCTCATGTCAATATGAATCAACTTGACAAATTGATCAGAAAAGATTTAGTTGTTGGCCTTCCTAAGCTAAAATTCAAAGATAACATGATTTGTGAAGCATGTCAAAAAGGCAAACAAACTAAATCTTCTTTTAAAACAAAATATGAAATTTCTACTTCAAAACCTTTACAATTACTTCATATGGATTTGGTAGGACCTGCAAGAGTAAAAAGTTTTGGAGGAAATTTATATACGTTAGTAATTGTAGATGATTTTACTAGATTTGCTTGGACCATATTCATTGGCTCAAAAGATGAAACTTTTGCTGAATTTATTATGTTTGCCAAAAAGGTTCAAAATGAGAAAGGTGTTGCTATTGTTTCTATTAGAACAGATCATGGAGGAGAATTTGATAATCAATTGTTTGAAGATTACTGCAACAATGAAGGGATAGATCACAACTTCTCAGCTCCAAGAACACCTCAACAAAATGGAGTAGTGGAGAGGAAGAACAGAGTGCTTACAGAAATGGCAAGAGCCTTACTTAATGAAAAAGAAATGTCACAAGTGTTCTGGGCAGATGCAATGAGTACTGCATGCTATATCTCAAACAGAGCATATATTCGCAAATCTCTTGGAAAGACACCATATGAACTTTACAAAGGAAGGAAGCCAAACATTGCTCATCTTCATATCTTTGGGTGTAAGTGCTTCATTCATAACAATGGTAAGGAAAATTTAGGTAAATTTGATTCTAAGTCTGATGAAGGTATTTTTCTAGGATACTCTAATAGAAGTAAAGCTTATAGAGTTTTCAATAAAAGAACATGTACTATTGAAGAATCTATTCATGTTGTGTTTGATGAAATTGAATCTCAGACAAAACTTAATGATGAAGAAGAAATGGATTCAATCAAGAAAAACAAATCCATTTCAAATCAGGATGATTTTGAAACAAATGATTTTCAAAATATAGAAGATGTCGATGATCATGCTCAACCCAAAGCATGGAGACATATGAAAGATCATCCAATTGATCAAGTTATAGGAGATATTCATGAAGGTGTCAAAACCAGAAATAGAATCCTTAATGAGGTAACTTTTTCAGCTTTTATTTCTGAAATTGAGCCTTCTAATATAGAAGAAGCTTTATCTGACAATGATTGGGTGATTGCTATGCAAGAAGAACTAAATCAATTTCAAAGGAATCAAGTTTGGGATTTGGTTCCTCGACCTAAAGACCATACGGTTATAGGGACCAAATGGGTTTTCAAAAACAAACTTGATGAATCAGCAATCATTGTAAGAAATAAAGCAAGATTGGTTGCCAAAGGCTATAATCAAGAAGAAGGTATTGATTATGAGGAAACATATGCTCCAGTGGCAAGATTGGAAGCTATACGAGTACTCTTAGCTTTTGCTTGCATCAAAAGTTTCAAACTTTATCAAATGGATGTAAAAAGCGCTTTTCTAAATGGTTATATTATGGAGGAAGTTTACGTCGAACAGCCTCCGGGTTTTGAAGATGAAACAAAACCTGATTATGTCTTCAAACTTAAGAAAGCACTATATGGTTTGAAACAAGCACCCAGAGCTTGGTATGAAAGACTAAGCAAATTTCTTCTTGATCAAGGTTTTGTCAGAGGTAAAGTCGATACAACTCTATTCATCAAACATAACAAAAGTGATATTCTAATAGTTCAAATTTATGTTGATGATATTATTTTTGGTGCTACTAACGAATCTATGTGTCAAGATTTCTCTAAGATCATGCAGGGTGAATTTGAAATGTCCATGATGGGAGAATTGAACTTCTTCCTTGGACTTCAGATCAAACAAAAGAAGAATGGCATATTTATATCTCAGACAAAGTATTTGAAAGAGTTGCTGAAGAAATATGGACTAGATAATGCTAATGGAGCTGATACTCCAATGAGTTCTACAACATTGCTGGATGCTGATGCAAAGGGACCAAGCTTCAACATCACAAAGTATAGAGGAATGATTGGTTCATTACTCTATCTTACAGCAAGCAGGCCAGATATTCAGTTTAGTGTAGGAATGTGTGCAAGGTATCAATCCAATCCTAAAGTATCTCATGCAGAGACAGTAAAAAGAATTTTCAAATATCTAGGAGATACTTCAGAGCTTGGACTTTGGTATCCAAAGAGAGGGAACGAGTATCTAATGGCATATTCAGATTCAGATCACGGTGGATATAAAACTGACAGAAAGAGTACCAGTGGACAATGTCAATTTCTCGGAGGTTCTCTAGTGTCATGGTTCAGCAAGAAGCAGAACACAGTTTCATTATCTTCGACTGAAGCTGAATATATAGCTGTAGCAAGCTGCTGTTCTCAAGTGCTATGGTTAAAACAACAACTTCAAGATTTGGGAATTTATTTAAAAGAAATCCCAATCTATTGTGATAATACTAGCACGATAAGCTTGGCAAAGAATCCTGTACAACATTCAAGAACCAAGCATATAGACATTCGACATCATTTCATTCGAGATCCTGTTCAAAAGAAAGATGTCAAAGTGGAATTCATACCAACTCATCTTCAACTTGCGGATATTTTCACGAAACCGATTGCAAAAGAGCAATTTCTCTATATTCGAAGAGAATTGGGAATGGTTAATCCCAATGAGTTGTAAGTTTTCTTATTAAAAAGTTTAATTAAATGTTTGTTTTGATGATAATCATACTGACTTTGGCATCGGAGTGGCCAAAATGTGTTTTTGCAGGAGTCTCACTCGAAGCACAGGAGGTACTGCTCGAGTGAGGAGCTGTGTCACTCGAGCACAAGAAGCTCTGCTCGAGCACAGCACTATTCATGATACTCTGTTCTCTTTTAGTTAGAACAGAGGTTAACAGAGGAGTTAAAAATATCAAGGGAATACATCATGAACAACAGTGAGATTTGAGCTCACTCGCGAGTGAGGAATCCTCACTCGAGCATGGGATGAACATGCTTGAGGTGAGGAATGCCTGCTCGAGTGAGAAAGAAGAATCTCTGTGCAAAAGCTATCCAAATTATGGTTACTCAAATGATCTTGGAGGATTTGAGTACAAAGATGCAAAAATATGTCAAGAAATTCAATCCAGGTACGTTTTAATTGCTTCTTTATTTTTCCAGAAAATCACTCGAGCACAGATAGAACACTCGCGAGCACAGTATGAACATCACTCGAGCACTAGGGTTCATGCTCGAGCACTGTCACTTATATCAGTTACTGGGGAGCTCAGAACGTCGCACTTCCTTCTCTCACTCGAAGTGCTCTCTCACTCGAAAGACACAACTCTTCACCTTCAACCGTTCTCTCACCATTCAATCACGTCTTTCTACTTTAAATCACCGTTACAACTCTTCAATCTTCCATAAAAGGTGATTTTTACCTTCTGCATTTCTCATTCAAACCCTAATTTCTCTTTTCTCTTAACATTCGAAAGTTGTGCGTTTTTATTTTTCTTTCTTGATTCTCCAATGGCAAGAACCAAAACACCTTCTATTCCTCAAAGATCCCATTCTCCATCTCCTACTCAGTCTGCTGGAAGTAAATCGGGTACCCCTGAACCAACACCTCCATCTCCTAAAATTTCATCTTCACCGTCACCTCCTCCTAAACCCAAGACCAAGAAGAGGACTCCGGCTAAGAAACCTCACCCAAAACCTCGAGTTTCAAAGAAAGATCAACCTCCTCAAAAGAAACCCAAGGGTGTGGCATTCAAGGAACCTATAATCACCCGGTCTCAATCCAAAGAAGTGCAAGGAAAAGGGAAGAAGAAGGATTCAGAGCAACCCCAATCATCCTCTTCCTCTGATGATACATTGGGGAGACAACTCAGAGAAGCAATAGAAAAATCCAAATTGGACAAGATAGTTGGGAAGATTGCATCTCAGGTTGGTGCTTCAAGTTCACATAAAGTTAAGCAACCCAGTGTTTCTGCCTCTAGAGCACCTTCGGCCTCCCAAGCACCAGTGGATGACCAACTCACTAGCCCTCCTGAGGGATTCAATGTGACAGAACTTAAGGCAGTATCTCAGCAGGTATATGATGATGAATTCAAACATAGGCATTTCTGTCCAGTAGTATATGTTGATCTGGATTATCTGAAAAAGAATTGTCATTTGGACTTGTATCCTTATCTTCAGTACTATGCTCCCTGGCTAAACATTCATATGCCATATTCCCCCACTGTTGTAAAGACATTTTATTCCAACATGAAAATTCATAATATCATGTCTAGATCCGGTGATTTGATTGAAGAAGCTGTATCTACAACCATTAGAGGGAAATTCATTATGATCTCTGCCAAAATCATAAATGATTTACTTGGTTATGTAGTACCTCTTACTGATCCACCCTTTTTCTCTGCCAATGAAACCTTTAAAATCTTAAGACCTAAAGACCCAATTGGCCCCCTTACTTTCAAGCCTATTGAGATGCCTGATAATCACAGAATTCTTCATTACATTTATTCCCGGAGCATAGTCAATAAATCCAGGAATTTTACCCACTTTGCCCAAAAGGATTACTATCTCTTGGCTTCTTTGGTTGCTAAACAACAAAGGAATGTAGGGGAGATCATTTTTAATGAAATAAGAAGGTTTAGATTCTCTTCAACAAAATCTGCAACCATTCCTTACCCTCAACTTGTTTCTTTCATCTTGATGAAAAACAAAATTTGGTATTTGGAAGGAAAAGAAAGGGTCCTAATCTCACGGTTTGGTAAGACTCAATTAACTCACATGGGTATCAATCTTCCGGTGAGTCGGACCAAAGCCACATCAAAGAGGGAAGCCACTCCATCCAGAGGAGATGAGGCACAATCATCTGCACAAGGGCCTATTCCTCCTCCTTCCTTTCTCAATGCCTCTTTGTCTAATCATCTGACTGAGGTAATTAATCAAGCTGTATCAAGTTTGAAGAAGGAGTTGGTAGATGAATATGAGAAGCTTGTGGAGAAGATGGAAACACAAGTCATTAAATTGGTAAACCAGGCCAATCTTAACTTTGAACTAATGTTCAAAACACAAGATGAGATGTCACAGAGGATCACCAAGATGGAGACTTTCCTGCACTCACATTTTCCCTCCTCGTCTTCCGGGGTGCCTCCAGAGACCACTCATACCTCACCAACTCATCCACAGACTCATGTACTTTTCACTGATCTAGAGTCTAATGTTGATGTTACCTTTAATCGGTCGCCTTTACCACAGCCAATATCTCCTTCTGATCCGCCTATTGACCCTCTCACTGCCACAGCCCCCCTTCTGATGTTGACAAAACGGGGGAGAAGGGTGTGTGATGTTTTCTGAGCTTCTGAAGGGTGTATATGGGTGTTTGGGTAGATTTTCTGTAATGGGTAGGATTTTGAGAAATATGTCATGTTCTGTAATGGGTAGGATTTTGAAGTTATATTCTGGTATTATGTGTTGTTCAAGTTTGTTACAATTAATGACATGGTTCAAGTTTTCAAAATTTCAATGTTTCAAGTTATTAAATTCTTGATTTATATACCTCACACTATACTTATCTTGGCTGTTAAGTGTCCAAAGAAAACATTGCAGGAAAACTTGAATTTGGAACTTCACCTTGATATGCATTTTGGAAACTTTGAAGAAATTTCAAAATTTTTCAATTTCATTCAATTTCTTTTAAACCTTCATCACAAAGAGTTTTGTCATCATCAAAAAGGGGGAGAATGTTAGATCCCAAGTTTTGATGATAACAATAATTCAATTATGTGCAAAACATGTTTTTAGGAGGTTAAGAAAAGTTTTGAAGTTACCAAATGCATATTTGATGTTAGCTGATATCTGCTGTGAAAATGCACTTGAGTGCTCGAGCATGAAATCTGCACTCGAGCACAAATCACTTCTGTACTCGAGCAGGTGTGAGAGAAAGCCAGGAAGTGAGTACCCGAGAAGCATTCTCCCTCTGTAATCAATGGATCACTCGAAGCACAAAGTATGCACTCGAGCAGAGAAGTCATTCTCACTCGAGCACGGATGCGAGTGATGGTATGCGAGTGCTTGGCCGAGAGCAAGTAATGGTATGCTTCCTATATTCACTCGAGCAAGGGTATGCGAGTGCTTGGCCGAGAGCAAGCAAAGGCATGCTTTCTTCTCTACTCGAGCAAGGCACTGCGAGTACTTGGCCGAGAGTCTTGAAGTTCAGATATGCTTGCGAGTAATTTGTCCATCCCTCTCAAGATCAGTTGCGAGTGCTTGTTCAAGAGAGCATATTCCTTGAGGATATGCTTCTCACTCGAGCAGAGGTAAGTGTGCTCGAGTGAGGACCAAAATCACTTGCGAGTGAAAATTCTATCCCTCTGGAATTCTGATGCGAGTGATAGTTTAGAGAGCATATTCCTTGAGAATATGCTTCTCACTCGAGCAGAGGTAAGTGTGCTCGAGTGAGGGTCCATATCACTCGCGAGTGCAAATTCTCACTCTTGTCAAAATGGAATGCGAGTGATGACCCGAGAAGACATTCTCAGTGTAAAGTGCAAAGATCACTCGAGCAGAGATTTTGTGCTCGAGTGAGGCCTCTCTTCACCCGCGAGTGAAGATCTTTTCTCTCTGATTTTCCGTGGAAGCACAACCCGATAACAGAAGTATATGAAGGAAAATAGGAGATCACTCGAAGTGAGACTTTCATGCTCGAGTGATGCCCTGTTTGACCACCGAAAATGCTAAGAATTACAACGTTCATTCCGAATATGATTGATTATTGTTTATTCATATCATCACTACTCTTTATCATTGTTTAACATTGTTTTGATTATTTTAAAAGTATAATACAGGAATATAAACGTTGGAAGTGGACCACATGAGGAAAAGTCAAATAACGGCAGACAATATGATTGTATACACGCTGTCACCAACCACACTCAGATTATTCAACATGCGCATGTCTGCCAATATTTTCAAATGTCCCGCTCCACAACTGAAGAAATTCCAAACGGGCAAAAGTTGGAGCAACTATATATATACACAGAGACTCACGGAGAAACACAAGAACATAGCGCAAGAACTCACAAGCTCATATCAATTCTCTGTTATTCATCTGTTTTCTCTGTATACACTTTTGATCTTCAGTGTTTATTCATTTACTCTGTAAGAGAGTCTTCATACAAACTCAAAATTCTATGTTTGTGTAATCTCAAGGTATTGGGATCTTGAGAGGGTAGTTATTCCTTACGAGAGAAGCAGTTGAGAGAATTCCTTGTAGTATCTTTCACTCATAAGCCTTATAAGATACAAGCAGGAGAGAACGTTGTTGTTCATAAGACTTACAGTGGTGTAAGCGGAAGAAAACGTTGCTGCTCATAAGTCTTGTATACATAAGCAAGTGAGAAGAATCATAGGTTGTTTCTCTGCACATAAGGCTTGTCGTAAGGGGGAGAGAAGTTTCTTGTTGAGAGAATATTTCTGCTCGTAGTCCATTCAAGGACGATTGTTGTCTTGTGGCGTCCTGAGAGCCCATTGAATCTTGGAGATATTGTGAAAAGCTCAGTAGGTCTTGATCTCTGAGGACTGGACGTAGGCATTGTTGTTAGGCCGAACCAGTATAACTCTCTGTGTTCAAATCTTCTCTACTCTACTCTATCCACTATATTTACATATCACCATCTCAAACGAAAAATTTATAACATCACCCAATTCACCCCCCTCTTGGGTGAAGCTTGCCTCTTACAAGTTCATGGGGTAAGAATTATTAATTCAAATAGGTAAGTTACGGTGTTTATTTCAAAAGAACCCATATATACTTGAAAACGAAAAGGGACCTATTTAAGAGTTTTAACCCCGGTTTTCTTTTTTATGGCTCTTTTACGTTGCTACTTTTATTACGGTTTGTTTTCTTTTATGTTGTTCTTTTTCTTTGGGAAATCAAAAATTAGAAATAAAAGCAATAATAGTCACTTAGATATCACAGTCTTTCCAGGATGGATTTTCCATATTTTCCTTTTAAATCTCGATACAAGTTTTAAATCTTTGTATAAATCCAATTTTCTATTTAAATGTCTCATTTTAGAAGTTAATAATTAGTGTGTGCACGACAAGTTGCTAACTAGGTCGATATCTCTTTCTTTAAATTTCATTTTATCCTTTATATCCGATTTTCTTGTTTTGAGAAATATTAATTTGAGTACAAGGGTCAACGTGTTGAAGTTATTGATAAAAGAAAATATAATGAAATGACTTGTTCGCTACAATTTGCAAAGGAATATAGGCGTGCTGGCGTGCTTGTTCTAACGCATCACTATTTCTTGACTAAATGAAATGAATCATTTAAGAGCCTCATGAAAAAAATTAGGTGCACCCTGTTACTGCTTTTTCTGCAATAGTCTAAAAATGTTGTGGGAATGAATCTAAAGAATGCAATTTTTAAATACTATAACCATATTTAATGGAGATTTTACTAAATTGTCATTATATCATGATGGTTCAAGCAAATCACCGCCATCATTTCAAGTGAGCCTCCACCACCTACCATGACTTTCTATAAGAATTTTGGGCGTACCTGAAATCCAATTGACTCGCTAAAATATTCATACAAAACTGGAGCACTGATATGGACCCCGATTACGTTACACAGTAAATACATCAAAGAGAGGAAGAGAAGAGAACATTCTAATGAAAGAATCTTTCAAAGGGAGAATAATAATATTCGGTGTGTATTATATCTTGATTAGCCTTCTCCCTAAATCCCACACCCTATATATATAATGTACATACGGTCACATAGGAATAGATGCAACCCTTAATAAAAAAAATGGTAATATGGCAATAGTTATAACTTTTAAACCACAAAGGAAATATCTCTTATAACCCGTGTCTCTCCATGATAGCCCCTCTTGAATTGGGCTAAAGCCCTAATCCACCAAGGATGGACTAATAAATTCCAACATCTCTCACTCACACTTGGTGGATTAGATGTTAAGGGTCAAGTCTCTTTCTCTTACTTCTTTCATACTAGGTGTTTTGTTATGACTCGTGGGCATAACGTCTCCATTTGGACACTTTGTATTAGAAATCCCTTTTTACAGAGATCAATGCAAGACAACCCTGAAGTACAACTCGATATTGATATAATGCCCGAATGCCCTAGATTTACCAATATACACTTTACTCATGATCAATCTAATCCCTCTTGAGTCAATATAAAACGCATATTGTCTTTCTCATATGCATAATGTCTACACTTATGAAACCTCAAAATAATATCATAAGGGACTGGTCTCAGACACCAACATAGGTGTGTATGTTTCAGGTAATAATATTTCTTTTGACCATATATCACTTTGATACGTATCAACCACTTTACTAACATAATACCTTTAGATCTTATCAATCTTGATCATAGGATAAAATGCTAAAGTAGCAAACGTTGAAACATATTTTTATGATAATATCAAAGTTAAAGGACATCATTGAAGGGTTAACCTTTCTGGGACTCACAACAATGAAGCAATGATCCATTCACTTGCTTCCCATTTGTGGTTCTTTAGTACATATGGTATGAATCACATGCTACAGTGTTACTCTTATACTTTAAGAGCATATGTTGTTTTGATTCTATCACTAACACCATACAGACTTAAACCTGGATACTCCCAGTATCTAAACCTAAATTCCTCAACTCCACTCACATTACATAACGTTAATTTTGAAGAATTTGTTGTCTAGTAATAGGTATCATGAACGTGAGTTTCCATCATTCGATCCAAATTTACAATCAAGGATCTCATCTCTACTTACTGCATTTTAAGTTGAGGAGACATAATTTGTGTTTCTTCTCTACCATATCAGCACTCTTGCTGCTTTACTGGTGAACACAATTGTCTCATCTTTACACACTCCTCCTGAATGTCAAAGGTGGTCACTTGTGTGAGAAAGCCGACCTCACCAACATGTACGACATACTAGACATCATATACTTACTCACACATTAAAAGTCAAAATGAAGTATCGTTACTTCATACCACATATATGTCAAAGGACAAAACAACTTTCTCACACATGTCCTTAGTCATTAAGCTTAGTTAGGGGACTCTACATAGGAATATGTTGTTCAACAATAACTTTATGTTCTACAACATCTCTCATATAGCTATACCTTTGCATTTATTCTCTGGATTATGCTTAGGGTCTTATGTTTAAGTGATAGCTACATGTTTTCACAATACTTTGACACTAGATTTGAATTCTCACTTTCAAATATCACATGTTCTATGAACATTACCAGCCATATAGCCTCTTGTACTACCACAGCACATACGTTGAACGTGAATAATCAATATACTCTACAAGTATCTCAAGACTCTTTTGTAAAACTATCTAATGTCTTTCACAATGATTAGACTAGTACCAAATTACAAATCCTACAATGAGCATATATCTTGTCTTGTATACATCATTGCATACATCACACTGCTAACAGTATATATATGGACATTCTTTTCCATTATCTTCTTAGTTGGTTCAATCAAAGGAATTCATCAAGACTCAAACTCACTCCTAAAGTTACTGGGGTATCCATGGGATTGCATTCACTTATTTTAAACAGCTTAAGAATCTTCTTAATGTAATTCTCTTGTAAAAGAGAAGAGTCTTCTTAAGTTATCTCTTTGGATCTCAAATCCAGTTGCTTTACTCGTGAACTTCTTTTTCAAAACTTGCTAGCACCATTCTTTAATAGGTACTACCAAATTCAAACTATGTACGGCCAATAGTATATCATTCACTTAAAGGAATAACATCACAAATTGTTTTTCAATGATTCTCTTTAACCATTTAAAAACCACATTGGGATACCGCTCTTTCGAAGCATTAAACATTCCAATATAGATGAGAGCATCAAACTATAAAAGGAATTTTGCCAAAACACTTAAAGTCACCACTATGTGAAACTTCAAATACTACTTTTAACGAAATTTAATAGTCACTGCATATAGATTTCTCCATCCAGATCACACTCAAAGTGTAGGTTTTACATCTACATGATATAAATTTAAATCAAATGGTTAATTATTGCCCTATTAAATCTAATTTCAATGCACAATAAGCGAGAAAAATGCCTTCAAGTTATGTATACTCTTCTATAACCATGAGTCTTGAGCATGTCAATTACCGACTTTTCTCTTAAACCTAGATAACTCACTAGTTCCAATAGCCATTTTGACTTGGTGGTAGATCAGCTAATTCTAAACTTGATTCTTTCTTAAAAAACTCATTTCCCTTTCCATTGCTTTCTTCCATTCTCTCTTGACATGGCCTCTTGTATAAAATGTGACTCATCATCCTCCTTTAGAATAACCATAAACATTTTCCCAATTATCCCTTTTCACATGAGCTTTTTTTACATTTCGTATTTATTTTGTTTGGTCTCTTTATTGACCAATCTAAGCTCCCACTCCCAAAAACAATTGAGGATTATCAACCTGTTCTGTACTGCCTTGTCCTTATGTCTTGCAAAGAGATATAATGTGATTAGTTTCACCCTTATTTGAAAACTAATTTATAACAAATGTGGTACCTTTCAATTCTTTTTTGTCACAATTCTATCATCGTTTCACTTTTGAAAATGTAACCCTTATGAGCTCCCACTTACAACCACTATGGTAATTTGTAACCAACCCTTATGGTCTATGACCCTTATGGCTTATGAAAACTCATATTTGACTTTTATTTAATCCAATATTCATAGGGTATGGCAGTTGCCACTTTAGAGGGTACATGGTTAAACTCAAGTCCACATGACTTGATGAAACCAAAGATGTATGTGCTAATCAACCAAAGGTGAACTAGATAATACTCTTCCACTCACATTTGATGGATTAGCATGAGCCATAATATGTTTAACCATGTCTAATGGCATTCATTACACCTTTATAAACTCCTTTTTGGTGATAGAGTTCATCAAATAGTTAACTATTTACTTATTTCTTTCTTTCCACAGAGCTAACTAAAACTGATCAAATAGATGCTCACTACTTTGATCAGTTCATAGAACCTTTAAAATTTCTATCCAATTGATTCTCGAACTTCATTCATGTATTGTCTAAAGCAACAATCTTCATACTTGTGTGAAATCAAGTAATAATCATAACATGAGAAATCGTCAACAAAGGTAATAATTTACCCAGCTCTGTGTCTTACCCTCAAACTTATAGGACCACATGCAACAAAATAGAATAATTGAAATGTAAACTCAGTTCTAGTATCTTACTAAAAACTTTTCATTACACTATTTCTAGAACCAAATTCTATGTCTTTGACTAGTAAGACATATGTTTAAGTTAATACTTAAATCAGAAGTAATGGCAATGCAATCATGCACAAAGAATTTACCAACCAAAGAAATTTATTAAAAGAAAGATTGAATCACAACTATACAATTTTATATGGCAATTCATACTATTTTGTTTCCCTCATTAAGCCATATACGTCTCGTAATCTTTTCTATACTAAGCTGACATCTCAACTTCAGTGTTTCCATGACCATTTGTCAATGGCCTAACAACAAATTATTTTTAGAAATACCAGATATTTTGATCGTCCCCATTAAGTTCATAAATAATGCTCTTGGTAGCCTTACTTGGCTTAGCCACTCAAATTATCCCACAAGGTTATTCATAATTTATTTAATTCAAGAACTTATCAATAATATAATACATTGAAGTATACAACGTCATGTAATTGTATTATTCTTGACTAGAAAAATAATAATGGCATTGGGTCTATGATCAAGAGAATACGTTTGTACCTCCCATCACACATATACCAATTATGTCATTATTATCTATCAAGAAATTCATACAAATACCTTAAATAACATGCTCAATTATTACTCTCAGAAGACTCATTTTCTAAGAGCTCCCACTCATAAAGAGTATTTGACTTTTATTTCTTCTAGTCTTTAATTTCATTATATTTGTAATGTCTTATTTCACCTCTAGTCTGAGAGTCGGGAAAACTTAATAGTTTATCCAAGTTCTCTATTCAATACAATTTTCAACCAAAACAAATCCTATAAAAGGTCAAGTCTTCATGATTCTCAAACCTAGTCCGATAGGTTCTCAACAACTATTGTTTTGCTAAAATTATAAGAATTTTATGTCTTCTATCATTTCAACAATATCCCAAAGTTTCTCTATATTTTCTAAAAGAAATATTCCAAATTTCTTGCTCAAATCATATTTGTTTTCTAATAGAAACATTTAGTATATCTTCTTAAATCTCTTATAGTTTCAAGTATTGGGAATTTAAACTAGGTCTAGAACTTTGTTCTTCTCTTAAGATGGACTTTTACTCTTTACCCAAAGAGTGGTATTTCTCTGAATGCCACCATGATCTAGAGTTTGGACATTATAAAATCTCTTCATTTGAGATTTTCTTTCACTTTGATCTGACACCACTCTTCGGTATCTGATCCTTCACTTTTACCAAAACTAACGGCATAGTTATACTTGCTGTGTGTGTATATATAGGTTACACAATGAACGTACCTTTTATGAAACATAGCCTTCTTCGCTTTGGCCACAAACTTTGAATGCAGTAAATACTAAACGGCAAATACTTGGATGGCCATTCAGGGGGGAAAATTGATTTCATAAATTGAAATAATAACACATATTTCAAAATTAAAAAAAAAAATCCAAGTAATTAATGTTTCCAACACTTTGGCTCCACCGATATCCAAACTTTAAATCGAAGAAATTATTGTTATATTCACCAAAAAAAAAAATTGATATGCATTTTTTTTTAAATAACAAAACGAGATATATTCTGTGCGTATATAATGGCGTATATAAACATGAATTTCCTTGCCACGCACCCCCCACAGCAAATAGCATAGCCCATGAATCAATTAATGAGTTATAAACCGAATGAAATAAAGAGAGCGGGGCATTAAACCATACATTATATTCCAACTTTAAACTCAAAATGCATGGGCCCTGAGCGTTTTAAAACGGTTCGAAAGAACAACAAAAAGTGCCAAAACAAATACACAGACCCAAAGTCGCAAGCCGAATGTTCCATAATTAATAAAATTAAGTCATTAAAAAAACTTTGGAGGCCTAAAACAGAAAGAGCCCAACCTGGAAATTCACAAATCCAGAAAATCAAAGCCCCAGCCAAATGTTCAGGCTGTTTGATTCTATTATCTATTTTTCGTTTTCAAAAGCAGTTTTATAAAACTATTTTTAAAAACAAATTTTGAAAACAAAAAAGCAAGAAATCTTGTTTGGATTATTGTTTTGAAAACAAGTTTTAAAAACCAAAAAACAAAAGAACTTGTATGGATGATTGTTTTTGAAAACAAGTTTTAAAAAAAAAAAACATATATAATTGTTTCTTAAAAAAAGTTTTAAAAATAAAAAACAAAAAAAAAATCTGCTTTTATTTATTTGGATATTTTATATAATAGATATTAACATTATTTTTGAAAATTACTTAATATGTTATTATATTAATAAACTAATTTAATAAAAAACAAATAAAATCATCAATAAATAACACAAAAATCATTTACTATTAACAAAATTAACATGTTAAAATTTAAATAAAATACGAAACATAAAACAAAGCATAGTACATGGCAACATAAAAATCTAATATGAAAGCTACAAATCTGTGTGTGCATATCTATAAGTTTTCTAGCCAAACCCTCTTCCTATCTAAAGGCACTGCCATAAATAACTCCCTATTGATAGGTTCCTTAAACTGCTTCATTGCCTTGACATAAATATCGTTAGAAAGATCCATCTCATTTAGAATAACAACACATGCATAAATGAAATAACTATTAGATGCTGGGCTTCCAACACTAGCTTCACTCCTTGACCTCTACCTCTCAGCTTTAGCAAGTTGAGCTTCTGCCCTTGCCTTAGATATCTCAACAAATGCTTGAATAGCTTCCCCAATTTGCATAGACCTAGGTTTTTTCTTTTTCTTTCAATCAGAGAATTCAATACTCCTTTCACCAAATCAGACATCAGACAACATGGCAGCTATCACAATACATGGAATTCAAACTTTTTAATGAGTAGCAGTCCAAATAAGAATTCAGTTGCCCAATGAATGAATACTTTATGCATAAACTTCTCTTTCTTCATTTTTATATTCCCATATACTTATTCCTTCAGTAAGTACATTTTATTTAGCAGCGTCAACTCCTAACATAGTATTCCAAGTTACTGTCCGATGGAGCATTAAAAGCAGAAGGTAGCTGTTGGCATTTACACAAAAAAAAAAGTACCTTAAATGTGGTAAGCCTTCAAAATCTAACTAAAGGACTAATCATCTATTGTAGATATTCATACAAAATAATAGGATGTGAACCACCACAAACAGTTGTATTCTCATGAAGAGGTTAGGGAGATGAACTACCTTTGCTCTTTTACGAAATACACTTGCTACCACTGGGTTTGCAATCATATCAACATACCTAACCACAACAAACATCAGGAAGAAATGCTTAAACAAAAGGGCTAGCCAAGTTTCAGTCCATAAACTTCCTAGAATTCAAAATTAACAAAAGGCAATGAGTTCAGAAATGATGATCAGAGAAAGAACTGAAGAAAAAGGACACAAAACATTGAAATGTCTACAAACCTCTGGCAATATCGCTTATCTATGTCAGTTAATCCAAGGTATTTGTCAGGTGGGGGAAGCAGAGATTTTGTAAGGAACACAAAAAAATTCAGATAACATAACATAAGGAATGCCATTGGTTTGGGTGACCATCCATTAACTTTTAACATCGAGTATCCATTTCCTAAAAGAGTATTACTTTTTAAATGACGGACAATTTTATTATAAAGATAAAACAAAGTACATAAAAAATAGCCTGAGCCTACTGTAGTATGCAGAGTCTAATCCAAAGCATCTTACAAGGAAACACAGATGAAAACAGAAAAAACCAATAGCAGGTAGAGTTGAACTTAGAAGAACACAGAGGGAATGCCATTGACGAGTTCTTGATAGCTCAAAGCCCATGATTAGATCTGCAGCACCCCTTGAATCTCCACGCATGTTCATTTTGAAAACTCTGATGCCATGGGAAGCTCATGCTACTAACGCACTCACAGAGCCTTCCCCTATAAGAATCGCCACTAAGAGGCATCATTCAATCTACATCCTAGCTTCATGATGTTAAAGGAGACTCTAGTACCATAGACCAGATAAAACAGACTCGAGAAAAATAAAAAGGGAATCAAAACTGCTGGAACTTGGAATTGTTTCATTAACAATGATGGTAAATACCCAGTAAAATCCATCAAGTATGAACAAGCAGCGATGAACACTTCTACAAAACATTATTAGTTCAGCTCGTGAAAACGCACGGTGGGAAGAGGGAACATCATTGATTAATATATGTCCACTAGATTCGTTTCATCACGCGGGTTTTTAGAAAAAAGCTGAATCAACAAGAGTCGCACAAAAACAAAACGGACTCACCAATTGAGGGCTGAGGAAAGAGGAAGGAGAGATTGGAGCCAGTGAACACAGAATCGAGGATGAAGTGAGGGTGAGCTTCGGCGGCTATTGCTCAAGGAGCTCTCATGGCCATGGCCGCCATGGAAGAAAAGTCGAGGTCAAACGGTAGAGAAAAAATCGGGTTTGGGGCTTGGGAATTTCGAGAATAGGAAATAAGAAAACAAAAACAGAAAACATGTTAAAGTTTTTTTCTATTTTCAGTTTTTTAAAAAAAAAAGTTCCTATTTCGAGAATAATGGAGTAAAAACAAATTACTAAACAGATTTTTTTGTTTTTTAATTTTTAAAAACATAAAAACAATTTTTAAAAATAAAATCAAACCGGCTAGGGGCTCAAAAACACAGTCCAGCCCACTTGTCCAAGAGTGTAAGAAACAAATGTTTCCCCATAAGGTCAGACGACGTCTTTTCACTCAACAGGAAGGCCATTTCTAGCTTTGGCAAACAAAAAAAAGGGAAGGCCCTTCTAGCAAACGCATCAAGGGCATGCGGTTCTAACTGAATTCAAAAAGCATGTCGTTCAGTTCGTCTTCCCCACCAGCCAGATCCTACACTACACCCGACCCGACTCTATGGCACAACCCAATTCGAACTAACACAGAGCTACCGCTCCAGGGCTTGTATTCGACGGTTTCCAGTATTTCTGGCATTTTTTCCCATGTTTTTAACAACAGCAAGCAACTTTTCAACAAAGATCTCACCAAAAACAAGGCTAAAACAAAATTAAAAAATTTGATTTTTTTAAACCTGAAACAAAATGTTGTAAAAGGTCCTTTTTTATTGATCTCAATGGCGGAATGTTCAAAAGAGCAAGATGAACAGTATATATGGGCAATGATTTTGAGAAAGACTGTGGCAAAAGTCAAATCGAAAATCCTTCACTTTGAATCCAAAACTAAAATGTGATAACAAGTTGAATTTGACAAACCTCAAACATCAGTTTATTCAAAATCAATATCATGAACCAATAGCAAGTTGATCTCTTTTGTTCTATGGTTCAAAATTACATATGCTATATCTCTATTCATATATGAAGAACATACTGCATAGGAAGTTATAATAGAATGGGGAAAAAATCCATAAAACAAAATCAAAGTTTATGGGTATATTCCAGAAACAAATAATGCAAACCCTAAAGACACAACGAAAACAAACAAATATATGAATAACATATATAAAACTTGAAGACAAAAAAAACTAATTTTTCTAAGAAAATAATATCATAAAGGTCTCAAGAAAACCGGCTTGCTCTGATACCATGTAAGAATTTTGAACATACATGGAATCCAAATTGACTTGTTGAAGTACCCACACAAAACCGGATTACCGATGTGAACCTCGATTACGTTACACATCAAATACACCAAATAAAAGAGGAAAAGAAGAGAACATTCTAAGGAGAGAATCTTTTAGAGGGAGAATAGTAATATTCGGTGTGTATTATATCTTGATTAGCTTTCTCCCTTAATCTCACCCCCTATATATATAGTGTAAGTAGGGTCACATAGGAATAGATGCAACTCTTAAACATACAGTTATATGGTAATAGATTTAACATTTAAACTACAAAGAATATCTCTCTTTATAACCCGTATCTCTATATGGTAAGTCCTCTTGAATCAGAAAAAAAAAAAAACTTGATGGCTTATTTGTTCTAACTATTCACTATTACTAGACAAAATGAAAAGGAACATTTAAGAGTCCCATAAAAAATAAGGTACGAACCACTAGTGCTTGAACTACAATAGTTTAAAAACATTAGGGCAATGAATCTAATGAATGCAGCTTTTAAATATTGTAACATATTTAATGGAGATTTTGCTAAATTGTCATTTGATCATGATCGTTCAAGCAAATCACCATCATCATTTTAAGTGATCCTCCACCATCTAACACAACTTTCCATAAACAACAAAAACAAAAGCATTTACAGAGATTCTGCCCACTGTTTCAGAAATTCATTGACGCATACCATGGTAATATTGTAGAATGCCCCATGTTTAATGATATCTATAAGTGGTTTCAGTTGTGGTTTTGCTGACAATTATGGATTCATAGCTGCAATAATTACAAACATCATGATTTATGTTACAAATAAACAAGTGAAGCAAACCAACTAAAAATCATGCTCCGAACCTTAGTATATACCCTAATCTATTTTGTGGCAATATATTGCCCTTCTGCTATTTGCTTTCTCCTCTTTGTTCCATCTAGCTATCTCTTTCTTGGTTTCTGGTTCTCAAATACTCACTATACCGTACCTCACTTCCATAGAATATATAATTTCTTAGAAATAGCATGCTTTTGTTTGCGATTTTTTGTCTTACAAACTTTCCTTTGTTTCATAAGTCTTTTATATATGTTGCCATTATATTGCCATGGAGATTAGAGATTGCTGGCCGTCGATCCTTTCAAGTAAGTCTACTTGTTCCCTGATCACCATAACTTGGTCACTATACTCTGTTTTGATCCTCAATCATAGATCAATACATTCATTAACAAAGAGACTTCATTGGATCTCTTCTCACCAGTCTCTCCTCTAGCCATGAAAGCATATACATAATGAAGTAGCCTGATATATATACATATTATAGATGAATTTTGGCCAGTCAATGGTGTACCAAATACTATTCAGGATTTGATTTTCTTGTATTATATGGTACATCATTGATTTGATTAATATTCATTTGTTTGCACCTCAAATATTTTGTTTATTAAGGCAAGGCTTCTTCTTCATAGAACTTATTTTGGGTTCATTGAAATTGGGTAATAAAGTTCGGTCGGAAAGAATTAATTACTTAAAATAGGAAAGTTACACTATATATTTCAAACTAACCCATATATACTCAATCAAAAAAATGGGATCGGTTTAGAAGTTTGCATCATGGTTCTTTTTTTTTTTTTGACAATGTTACGTTGCTACTAATATTGTGGGTTGTTTTTCTTTATGGTCTTGTTTTTCTTGGGGAAACCAAAGATTAGAAATGAAAGCAATAATAGTCACATAGACATCATATAATCTTGCCAGGATGGATTTTTCATTTTTTCCCTTTTAAATCTCGATACAAGTTTTAAATCTTTACTTGCATCCAATTTTTGAATGAAACATCCCACTTTAAAAGTTAAAAATTAGTGCACATACGACAAGTTTCTTATTAGGTGGCTATCTCTTTCATCAAATTTCCTTTTCTCCTTCTTATCCGATTTCCTTTTTTTAGGACATATGAATCTGAGTACAAGGATCATGTTATGAATATATTAATAAAAGAAAATCTAATTTAATAACAAGTTTGCTATAATTTACTAAGGAATATAAATTTGTTGGTGTGTTTGTTTTACCCTATCACTATTTCTAGTTAAATGAAATGAATCATTTAAGAGTCTCATAAAAAATAATTTGCGCTCCACTGGTGCTTGTACTGCAATAGTTTAAAAAGTTGGGGGAATGAATCTAATGAATACGGTTTTTAAATATGTGTTAACTCATAAAAATTGATAACATTCTAGCACATTCTCTTCTCTTTTCACTTGCTTTTGAGTACAAATTGTGCATATATAGAAGAAAATATGGTAGAACAAAAGAAAAGTTCAAATCATGAGTTAAATGCATATAAGTAGGATTATCTTTTAAAATTAAAGAGCTCATGACGTGCTCCTCCTTGTAGGTGAAGATGATAAGTCAAAAGCTCTCAAAAACCAAGGAAAAGCTCAATGAATTAGGAGGGAAGCTGTTTTGTTGTTGGCCTCAACCAACAATGCATGTGCTGAAGCCAATAGAGAATTGCCCTCGCTGTGTCATATGCTTCAGCCAAAAGCATATATGCTGAAGCATTCGGGGTCAGAACTTACTGTGTAACATGCTTTAGCACTTGATCCTGTGCCAAAGCCAACGAGGACTAGAACTCACTGTGTCATATGCTTCAGCACATTGGTGTGTGCTGAAGCACAAGACAAAAAATACAACCATGCATTTTACTTGCTGAAACACATGAGGAGGGTATTTAAGTAAGGGATAGGCCAAAATTATGTCATTCTTCAGTTTTCAAGTGTTCCTATGAGCTGGGTGTGCTAGGGTTTTGTCTCCTTGAAGAGTATTGAGCTTGGGTTGAAGTCTAGAAGAGATTTTGGGCTCCAATCCTTGGTTTTTCTCATTCCTCTTCTATTTATTTCTTAGTTTTTGATATGGCTGTAATTATTCTGTATAGTTGTAGCTCTTTCATGACTATGTGTAGCTAAGCACCTCATTTTAGGGTTGTTTTGAACCCTTGTATGGATTAAGCACTCATTTCCCCTTTATATTTGTGATTAATGATAAGATTATGCTGATTTTACTCTTTTCTTAATGCTTCTTATTGATTGGCCACCAATAACATTGTTGGGTTCACTTGATTAATGCTTGAAAGGGCTAGATTGGGTGTAGAACTTGAGTCTAATCGTGTGAGAACTTGAAATTTGTGAATTGAATGGATAGTTTTGCGAATGAGGTAGAGATACACTCATTAGCCTCACATAGCCTAATAGGATTTGTAATGAAAATTAGGGTTTAATTAGCTAATTAAGAGATTAATGAATTAATTGAATTAAATATCTATTTGGAGACTTGAGAGAGCACTTATAAGTAACTTAGTATCCTTGGCTAGCATAATGTTTCATTAAGTAGCATTTATGGGGGGGATTTAGTGAATGCTTTTGAAATACAAGGGGGATAAACAATCATAAGTTTCATCCAATACTTGAATTCAAAGAATCATTTGCTTTTATAAATTTTCCGTTGAAAAGTAGTTTTAAATTTCTTTTTCACCCAACCAACATGTTTTGTTCCAACTTGATCAATTTTAAATGAATCTATTCAACCTAATTAAACACATGATTGCATTTGTTAGTTCGCTTTCATCGTAGTCCTCGTGGGAATGATATTTACTCATCACTTTATTACTTACGACCCGTATGCTTGCAGAAGCTAAACGGCGAACAATATGTAAGCATATTTGATGGAGATTTTACTAAATTGTCATTTGATTGTGATGGTTCAAGCAAATCACCACCACGATTTCAACGAACCTCCACCATCAATAAAATTAGAAACATCATGATTCACGTTACAAACAAACAAGTGAAGGAAACTAGCCAAAAATCATGCTAGGACCCTCAATATATACCCTCAACAATTTGGAGACAATATATCTCCCTCCTGCTATTTGCTTTCTCCTCTTTGTTCCATCTAGCTATCTCTTTCTTGGTTTCTGGTTCTCAAATTCTCCCCATACCCTACCTCACTTCCATAGAACATATAATTTCTTAGAAATATCACGCTTTTGTTTGCGATTTTTCATTTTACAAACTTTCCTTTGTTTCATTAGTCCTTTATATATGTTGCCAATATATTGCAGTGGAGATTGGAGATTGCTGGCCATCAATCCTTTCATGGAAGTCTACTTGTTCCGTGATCACCATAACTTGGTCACTATACTCTGTTTTGAACCTCAATCATAGATCAATTCATTCCTTAACTAGGAGACTTCCTTGTATCTCTTCTCACTAGTCTCTCCTCTAGCTATAAAGGCGTACACATAATGACTTAGCCTGATATATATATACATATTGGAGATAAATTTTGTCCAGTCAATGGTGTACCAAATACTATTCAAAATTTGATTTTCTTGTATTATTTGGTACATCATTGATTTGGTTAAAATTCATTTGTTTCCACCCAAATATTTTGTTTATTGAAGCCAAGCGACTTCTTCATGGAACTTATTTTGGGTTCCTTGAAATTAGGCAATAAAGTTCGGTCGGTAAGAATTAATTAATTGAAATAAGTAAGTTACGATGTATATTTCAAAATAAGCCATATATACTCAACATTAAAAAAATGTGATCCGTTTAAGAGTTTTCATCATGGCTCTTTCTTCTCTTTTCTGACTATTTCATGTTGCTACTAATATTATGGGCTGTTTTTCTTTATGGTCTTGTTTTTCTTGGGGAAATTAACTAAAGATTAGAAATGAAAGCATTAATAGTCATATAGACACATCACATAGGCTTCCTAGGATGGATTTTTCATTTTTTCCTCTGAAATCTCGATACAATTTTTAAATTTTTACTTACCTCCAATTGTTGATTGAAACATCCCAGTTTAATAGTTAAAAATTAGTGCACGTAAAACAAGTTTCTTCATAGGAAATTTATTCAATTTCCTTCTGTTAGGACATATAATTGAATTTGACTGCTAGGATCAATGTTATCAAGTTATTAATAAAACAAAATCTAAAGAAATAACTACTTTGCTATAATTTACTAAGGAATACAAGTTTGTTGGCATGTTTGTTTTAACCTGTTGTCATTATTTTTAGACTAAATGAAATGAACCATTTGAGAGTCTCAAAAAATAAGGTGTGCTCTACTACTGCTTATACTGCAATAGTTTAAAAAGTTAGGGGAATGAATCTAATGAATGCACTTTTTAAATGTGTAACCATATTTGATGGAGATTTTACTAAATTGGCATTTGATCATGATGGTTCAAGCAAATCACCACCATGATTTCAAGCGAACCTCCACCATCTAACATGACTTTCCATAAATAACAAAAGCATTTAAAGAGATTCTGCTCACTATTTCATAAAACCATTGACTCATACCCCGGTAATAACATAGAACGCCCCTGGTTTGATGATATCTATAAGTGGTTCCAGCCGTGGTTTTACTGGTAATGGCGGATTCATGGCTATAACAGTTAGAAACATCATGATTCACGTTTCAAATAAACAAGTGAATCAAACCATCTAAAAATCATGTTGGGACCCTCAATATATACCCTAAACAATTTGGAGACAATCTATCTCCCTCTTGCTATTTGCTTTCTCCTCTTTGTTCCATCTTGCTATCTCTTTCTTAGTTTCTGGTTCTCAAATTCTCCATAACCTACCTCCTTTCCATATAATATATAATTCTTTAGAAATAGCACGCTTTGTTTGCACTTTTTTCTCTTATGAACTTTCCTTTGTTTAACAAGTACTTTATATTTATTGCTATTATATTGCCATGGAGAGTAGATATTGATGACATTTGATCCCTTCAAGTAAGTCTACTTGTTCTGTGATCACCATAACTTAGTCACTATACTCTATTTTGACCCTCAACCATAGATCAATTTATTCCTTAACAAAGAGACTTCGTTGTATCTCTTCTCACCAGGCTCTCCCTAGCCATAAAAATGTACACATAATGACTTAGCTTGATATATATACATATAGGAGATGAATTTTGGCCAATCATATCAATGGTATAACAAATTGATGACTTCCCGTTTTAATAATTTTGAAATCTATTTTGATATACTTAGGAAATCATCAATGCTAATTGATGCGATCCAGAATCAACAAGTTGTCCCTTCAAATTTAAGTGACAACTCTTCAGTTTCAAATTATCATTTTCAAATTCTAGCTCAACAATTCATGAGAGCACAAGCTAAAATATTCAAGGAAGCATTGATTGGGCTGATTGAAAGAGTTGTTGTGAATCAAGTAGCAATTGGATCAAAGCTTGACAAAAATGCTGAAAACGTCACTAACTTCATATGGGCTGCAAATGGAGATATTGATCAAGTTTTGGGCTTGCAAACTTGGAACTAAAAGAGCTTGAACCAAGTACTACACATGGGAGGCTTATTTGGGCCTAAATAAGCACATTTTGAGCCTTAATTTGCTGAATACATATTCTTGAAGTTAGGTGTGCGAAAATCAACAAGGAGTTGGTGGCAGATTTGACTTTTGGTTTCTTTAAGCAATTGTATTTGAGTTTTCAACTTTCTTCTAGATTGTATTAGACTTTTGTATTTATTTTATTAGACTTTTAGGTTTCCTAGCACATGGTATTAGACATTGTATTTTCTATGTTCAGATTTGCACCTACTACAATTAGGTTCATATAAATACTTGGTGCTTCTTCATTTGTAAGACACACAATTCAGATTTGAATCATAAATGAAAGTTGCACTTCTGCACTTTGTTTCTTGAGAGTGGATTCTCTCTAAGGGTTCTTTTTAGAACTAACAAACTTATCAAGGCTTGATCAACCTTGTGGCGTTTTCCAACACTTCGGGTCCTTGTTCTTTCGTGTTCAAGGGTTCAAGTGGATCATCGATCTGTGTTTAGCTTTCTTGGGGTGTGTATATTTCAGAATTGGTTATGGGTTCGTGGGATCTTCCCTTGTGGGTTCGCACCATCTTGGTATCAGAGCTTCGAATCTAAACCCAGGTCATATCTATTCGTTCTTCGTTTCCATTTTCATTTTAAGTTTTGTGCTTTGTTCTTGTGTCTGTCCGTGTCCAGATTTATTATTTTTGTTCGTCAAATTTTCCTTTGTGTTTTCCAATATTTAGTATGTCAAATTCATAGTTCAGAATCTCGTCTTTCATCTCGGTTTGGAATCGTTTCAATCCGATTTGTCATTTGTGAGTTCTATCTATTTTAATCTAGTTGTATTTTCTGGAAATTTTGGGCTTGTTCATCTTCATTTTCTAGATCGTCCTGAAATATTGTGTCCTTGTTTGACCACTTTTCCTTTGTGTTTTTCATCAATCAATAGGTCATTTTCATAGTTTAGAATCTCAACTCTCTGTTCGTTTTGGTTTCATCTCAATCCAAAATTTCCACTGTGAGTTATAGTCTTTCCAAAATTAACGCTTTTCTGGAATTTCTGGGTTCAGATTTCTTGAGTTTTGTTGTTTGTCACAGATTCTATATTCTCTTTTAATTTCAGCAGAGGAGAAAAACGAAAAAAAGAAACAAGAGCATCAGAAAAAGGAAAAAAAATATTATAAAAAAAATACTGGAAAAAAAAGTTGTGGTGGAAGTGTTTTGAGCAATATCTATTGTCACATCCAGAATTTGTGAAGTCTATGTCATTTAAAGTCTTGATTTCCTTGAACTTCCTTTTCCAATACTCACTTTGATATTCCATATTTCTAAGTGTTGTGTTGATTCTACAAATTGTGAGTGCTTTGATTATGAATTGCTTAGTTCTTTAAAGTGTGCCTCAAGAGGAATCTAAGAGTGGAAAAAGGCAAGAGTGAAATACATCAATTTAAAAGCCAAATTTGAGTGAAACACGAGTGACAAAAAATTGTTTGAGTGAAATACGAGAGTACAGTGGTGAGGTCCATTTTTCTCTAAATTTAACTTTTCAGGTATCATCAATATGCATGATGAAAAAGAGCTTGAAATATATTTTGACTCCTTACTAAAAGGACTTCAAAGGTTTACTGATGAAGCAGAGCAATGGATGTCTAGTCACAACTCCAAATCAAAAAGAGAATTACAAAGAAAGTTGCAGGAGTTGAAACAAGGTTCCATGACTGTTGATGAATATTTTCAAGAGTTGGAATTAGCTATGATTAGAGCTAGAGTGAAAGAAACTTCAAAAGCCACTAAGGATCGTTTTGTGAATGGGCTTAATCCTGAATTGGCTTCTTTTGCAAAGACCTTTAGCTTCTTGGACATTGATCTTTTGGTTCAATTTGTTGCTGAACATGAGCAAAAAATCAAGCAACAAAGATGTTCAGAATGTAGCTCCAATGCAAAGGAGATTGAAAGCGTTACAATTCCTAATGATGATCAAGTGCTAACTAAGGAGGAAGAAGTATTGAATGTTGAAAGTCTTGCTAACCAATGTGTGGAAGAAAACCTCATTAGTCCAAACACCAATCTTGTGCTTGAAGAAGTTCCTCTCAATCATCAAAAGAAAAGTAAACATATGAGTGAGAGTGATTTCAGTGAAACTGTTTTAGAGAGAAAAATTCAGTTTGAGGGAGAAAAAGATATTGAGAGCATAGAGTGTTGTCAAAATAAAGAGAGCAAAAATGAGAGTGAAGAATTCAGTGAAAAGAAAGATGAAAAGAGTCATGAGAAAAGTGAGGTTAAGAGTGATTGCAAGGATATTGTTTTGGTTACTAATGATCTTAATCATTATTTTCCTTATGATTTTGATGTGTTGCAGGTGTTCTTGGATTTGATTCCTAAGAAGCCACCCGATGGATTCTTACCTTCAAGAAGCATTGAACCTTCATTTCCTTCAAGTGACATTGAAAAACATTCTGGTTCTCTAAAGTTTGATATTGTTGATAACTTGCTGCCCTTAAGATGCCTTGAACTCAACACTTTTAATTTTTATTGTTCCATGGATTTTACAGTTTGTAGGTGTTCTTATATGCATGTTGCAGCTTGTTTTGATGATACTCTTATTTATAGCAACAAACATGATGAGCATGTGAATCATTTGCTATGTGTTTTTGAAGTTTTGAGAAAGGAACAATTGTTTTCAATTCTAGAAAATTCTGATTGTTGCATGGAAAACATTGATTTCCTTTGTTATGTGTATTTGCTTGGTCAAGGTAAGCTGAACAAAAGGCATACATGCTGGCTGAAATTTATTGAGACATTTCCATATGTCATCATATATAAGAAAGGTAAAGAGAATGTTGTTGTTGAAGTATTGTCAAGAAAGTATAGTGCTCTTTCTTCTCTAAATAACAGATTGCTTGGATTTGAATATGCTGAGGAAATGTATGCAAATGATATTGGCTTTGCTGAATTGTTTCTTCCTTGTGAAATTGAGCATTATGCATCCAAAGCCAACAAACAAAGAAGCTGTGCCCTTTTTAAACTTGTTGATGCTTACAAGATTGATCTAGCTTGTGAGTATATTGTTATTGTTACTTTTAATGTGGCTGATATATGTCCATTTGATCCAGGTGGAGATTCGAGGACGAATCCTTTTGAGGAGAGAGGGAATGATGCGATCCTGAATCAACAAGTTGTCCCTTCAAATTCAAGTGATGTCTCTTTCGTTTCAAATGATCATTATCAAATTCCAACTCAACAAATCATTAGAGCACAAGCTAAAATATTCAAGGAAGCATTGATTGGGCTGATTGAAGAAGTTGTTGTAAATCAAATTGCAATTGGATCAATAAATCTGATTTACAAAACAAAGATGCTGAAAACGTCACTAAGTTCATTTGTGCTAAATATGGAGTTGTTAATCAAGTTTTGGGCTTGGAAACTTCAAAACAAAGAGCTTGGACCTAGTACTACACATGGGAGGCTCATTTGGGCCTAAATAAACACATTTTGAGCCTTAATTTGCTGAATACATCTTCTTGAAGTTAGATGTGCGAAAATCAACAAGTAGTTAGTGGGAGATTTGACTTTTTGGTTTCTTTAAGCATTTGTATTTGAGTTTTCAAATGGTATTCAGCAAATTAAGGCTCAAAATGTGCTTATTTAGGCCCAAATAAGCCTCCCATGTGTAGTACTTGGTTCAAGCTCTTTTAGTTCCAAGTTTGCAAGCCCAAAACTTGATCAATATCTCCATTTGCAGCCCATATGAAGTTAGTGACGTTTTCAGCATTTTTGTCAAGCTTTGATCCAATTGCTACTTGATTCACAACAACTCTTTCAATCAGCCCAATCAATGCTTCCTTGAATATTTTAGCTTGTGCTCTCATGAATTGTTGAGCTAGAATTTGAAAATGATAATTTGAAACTGAAGAGTTGTCACTTAAATTTGAAGGGACAACTTGTTGATTCTGGATCGCATCATTCCCTCTCTCCTCAAAAGGATTCGTCCTCGAATCTTGACTTGAATTTGGAGAGTTAATTTGTTGATTCTTGGTCGCATCACTAATTAAAGAGATTTTCTTAATATTTTAAGATATATCAATTTGGGTGTATCATTTGTGGCATTTCAACTTAGAATATAAGTTTGTAAATTTAGGAAAGAAATAATTAAAAAAATACTAATGGAAAGTTTTCTCAATAAAAGAAAAAAAATGGAAAAAAAGTGTTTCTGTTTTATTATTATTATTATAATTATATTATTATTATTATTATATTATTATTATTATTATAATATATTTCCTTTTCTTTACAGCACAATATAACAGCATGTATGAATGACAAGTTTCTTGCAAGGTATCTTCGTTAAATTTCCTTTGCTCATTCAACAATAACAAGGCCTTATCCCTCTAGGTAGGGTTGGCTAAATGGATTACATAGCGTCATTGTACTCTGTCGAAAACCAAATCTTTAGATAGATTATAAACCAAAAGGTCCTACTCTATAACCTCATTAAGTGTTCGCTTCGGTCTTCCTCGACCTCTTTTTAGAGAAATCCATACTACTTTGGTCTTCCTCGACCTCTTATTAACCAATGCTCATTCATATTGGATTTTAATAATTTAATATTCATTGGATTTGTTCTCAATTTCATTTTCTCAAATTTAATCCCTATGACTACTTATTAAATAAATCAGTCAAATGATTTTTTAAAAAGAAAAGAATGCTCGCATTCCTTATTTTGAAAAATAAAATAAAATTCGATAGATTTGTTGTCAATTTAATTTTCTCAAGTTTAATCCATATAGCAAGTTATTGAATAAATCAATTAAATGATTTTGTTTTGAGTTAAAAAGGGTGGAACTGATGGCCAAGGGTTATGAACAGGATCAAATCTGCTCATAGCTAGCCTGAGGTTACAAATAGGATCAAGCCCATTGATGGTATGAGGTTACAAACAAGATTGAACCTGCGACCTCTCATTTATAAGGGAGCATCCATGTCACCCAGATACAAGGGCATTAGCTTAATTGAGCGATTTTTTTAAAAGAAAAGGATGCCCAGATTCCTTGTTTCAGAAAATGTGAATTTAAATATCTAGATCAATGTTTTGAAGTTATTAATAAAAGAAAATCTCATGAATTAATTATTTTACTATTAATTTAGTAAGAAATATAAGTGTGATGGTATGTTTTTTCCTAACATATCACTATTTCTTTTTTATGTTGCTACTTTTGTTTACGGGATGGTTTTCTTTATTTCTTTTATTGGGGGGAGTTATAAATTAGGGGGGGGGAGTTACCCACATTGACGTCATATAGTCTTGACGTGATTAAAAAAATAAAATCCTTGTAAATCTGCTTACATATTTAAATCATGGCTTACCCAAGTATCGCTTAAAATATCGTATTTTAACATTAAAAAAGCGGCGCATGAAAGTTACTATTAAATAAAACATTTAAATACTTTTTTAATTAAAGATAAGAATGTGCGAATTGAACTCATTAATAAAAGAAAATCTCATCAAATAATTTCTCCGGTTAAATTTATTAAGGAATATAAGCGTGTTATTTATTTATTTATTTATTGCCTTCAGTGTTCGTTTTTACTTGTCATTATTGCTTGACTAAATGCTGTGAAACATTTAAGTGTCTGATTAGAAATTAGTGAATTAGGTGCGCTCCTTTAATGCTTCTTTTGCGTCCTAGTTTAAAACTTTGAAATCGGTGGGGGAAAATAATCTAATACAATGATGGGTTTTTTTTTTTATATTGTTACCATCTAACGTTGATTTTGCTAGATTGTCATTGGATCATGATGGTTCAAGCAAATCACCACCATCCATAACCACTTCCTATAAATAAGAAAGGGTTAAGGTGTAAATCTATCAATGAAATTTTGTCTGAGGAGCGTCGGGCATAAATATGTTGTAGAAGGGGCAAAATACCAATGAATAATTAAAAAGGATGCATCCAGCACAAAACCGTTAAATATGACCTAACAGCGTTAAATTATAAGAGAAGAAAACCCCTAACGGCATTAGGTCAAATTTAACGGTTTTGTGCTAGATGCACCCTTTTTAATTGTTCATTGGTATTTTTGCCCCTTCTAAAACATATTTATGCCAGACGCTCATCAGACAAAATTTCGTTGGTAAATTTACACCTGAACCCAATAAGAAACATTTTTAGAAATTCTGCCCACTAATTTTGAAAACTACTAACCTTTGAGAATATCGTAAGATGCCCCTTGTTTTATGATATCTCCAAATGATTTCAGCTTAGGTTATAAAACCTAGACCAGATCAGTCAGTTCGGCTAGGAAACCAGTGAACTGGTCTGTAAACCAGTCTGGTTCAGGAGTCAAAACGGTTCACTTTTGTTATAAAAAAAATCAATTTTTTTAACTTTATTTTATAATTTTATATTAATAATATTGAAATCATCACTTTTTCATTGGTTTTGTTCCAACTTAGCTTTGGTTTGACTCCGATCTAACCCACTAACTCTTGATCCAATACCCCAGCTGGTTCAGTGACCGGTCCAGGTCTAATTACTTTGGTTTCAGCCATAGTTTTGCGTGCAATTGTGGATTCATATCCATAATAAATAGCATCAACATGGTTTGCATATGACAGTAATAAACAAATGAAGCATACTGGCAAAAAATCACACTCCCACTCTCACTATTAACTCTTCATTTTGGAGACTCTGCATCACATTTTAGCTATTGACCTTATCCTCTTTGTTCCATTTGTCCATCTCTTTCTTAGTTTCTAGTTCCATCTTCACCATAACTTAGTTACTCGACTACATTGTGACTCTTCAACATAGATTAGTTCATTTGTTAACTGAAAAACTCAAACACATGTTGATGATTAGTCTCACTAATAGCTGAACTTAATAAGAAAAAACATTAATTCGCGATGAAACTTCTTACAAGAACTAATGTATTGTGTAAGATCTTCCATGATCAATTTATAGTTAGATTATATTTATATATATTATGTTAGACTAAATAGGTAAATAATAATTGAGAAAAAACCTGACCATATATTAATTAAAGTTAACGTAATTAATATTAACAAAAGAAAAATCCAGTGTGTCTCAAGAGAAGTATGTATATTGAAGTATATAATTCATTATCATTTTTCATTCATAGATAATTACTTATTTATATCTCGAAATGTCAAAATGATCTTCACTGTAACTATGTTCAATCCCTTAAAGAACAATATGAATTTAAATTAGTAAAATAATGTATTCTCATTTGAATTAGGGAAAATTGCATCAAGGTTCTAATTAAAGAAAATAATATAAAAAAAGTCACATAACTTATCAATATATAACAAGTGAAAGAGCAAACATTGATAAATGAAATAACCACCATTAACAATGACAATGACAATGACAAGATTTGGGGGGGGGGACCTCATGACAATGACAAGAATTTGAACCATAAACATAGTACAAGTTTGAACCATAATGATTGCAAGGTGATTCTGAATGTCTTCCTAAATTCACAGTTTCACGCACCAAACCAGAAAAAATAAAAAGCATATGAAGAGGAAAAGGATTTACAGGGAAAAGAAGAGACCAAAAATGCCAAAACTTTACTGAGGTTCCACTTTTACCGGTGGAAAAACACTCGTGTAGGCGAAATCTTCATCGACATAAGGATGGTAAATCTTCCCACCACTGGCATTGTCATAAGCATCTGATGTTGATGTTGATTCAGCATTGGGGTTGAAACCAGCAAGTTGCAGTATATTCTCAATCTCTTTCACAACATCAGCCATTGTTGGCCTCTCTTCCCCATTATCTTTGACACACTTCAATGCTAAGTCCAAAAATTTCTCCAAGCCGTTTGGGTTTCCTTCTTGCTTTATCATTGGATCTATAAGGGCATGGATATTGTACAACTCTTTTGATCTATCCATTATTCTTAGAATCTCTATTACAGTGAACCTTCCTTGCTCTATTGGCTTCCTTGCTGTTACCAGCTCAAGCATTGTAACTCCAAAGCTATATACATCGCTCTTTTCTGTTAACTGCTGAGTCATGTAGTATTCAGGATCCATATAACCCTGCAATAAAGAAGAAAGTAAGTCCATGTCTGCTATTCACACGACAAATTTTGGACAGTATAATAATGGAAAGGCACAGGGTTTTGCATGCAAAGATGAATATTTTCTGCAGCCGAAGCATTACGCATAAGTATACATATTAAGCCTTAGCCATAAGTAGGCTAAAAATGTGAAGAAAATAGAAGTGAAGTGATAAAGAAAAATTGCTGAAAAATCTCAAAAGGCCCGGGTTCTTGAGTGAATACCACTCTTCTTTAATTGTGTGGAATATATTTTCAGTTATATGCAAATGTATTCGTTTTAAACATAGTTAAAGATAAGTTACACACAGTGGAAAAAGAGTTCCACTCTCTGAAAATATGTTGCACCTTGATCTTTAAACAAATTTTAACTACTTTTAAGCGAAAAATTTTGCAACGGGGGATTTTTGTTCCAGCAATTTTCCCAAGTGAAAACTTTGTTGCTTTAGGTATGCTTTATCCTTTCACTGAATGTTATTGATTCTTCTCTCAATTTTGCAAAGTACTGTGATTGTTTAGCAGCATATAGTGAAAGCTGGCTAGTTTTGTGTGCCTTATGAAACTATCAAAGATTGAGAGCAATGTTGCTTTTAAAGAATTATATACAAACCATTGTGCCTTTGACTTGAGTTGTGATATGGCCCCTGTCACTATCCTTAAGTTTTTAGAGACCAAAATCAGCAACTTTTGCATTTAGGTGGTCATCGAGCAGGATATTACTTGATTTTATGTCCCTGTGTATGATTGTGGATCGGCTAGTTCATGAAGATAGGATCTCTGGCTGCTCCCTCAGCTACTTTTAGCCTCCTTATCCAGTTCATTCTAATTCCAGATCTTCCTGCATAGACAAAGTCACAAGGAACATCAATAAATGTGTCGTCATTCCAGCCAAGGGGCAACTTTGAGGGGGTTTCTTAATAGATTCATCTGTAAGGCTGGTTTTCCTTAAAGTTTAACAATAATTGAAGTACAATGATAAGGGAAAGGTTCAACTACGAATATTTTGAAAAAGATCTGCAAGAAGTGCATGCTTCCTAAACAAATGAGGTATCAATGCACTTCATGAACTTCAAGAGATCCTCATTTACACAATTGAAGGAAGAATTCCATACTGCAATTTAATATCATGCAAAATATGACCAGATTTTCAATCAATCTTTACATAAATCTAAGTATATTACAGTGTCATTGAAACATCAATTTCAGGGCTTAAATTGGTAAGACAAAAGATGACATTAATGATACCATAAGCAACTGATAGTTTAATGCAGAGTTCCGAAATCAGTTTCTAGAAATGCCCCTTTTACAGTTCAATAACGAAAATCTCCACATTAGATCTTCTTCTGCTGTTTTTTATTTTATTTTTATCTTTTTTAAAAAATTACAAATTGAAGTCTTGTTTACTCACAGTCAAGAGAAATGAGGCAGGCGAAATTTCCAGTACCTTAAAGACTGTCCAATATAGTGCCATTAGGAACATACTCATATACCAGCATTTGTTCACCTTTATCATAACAGAAACCCACAAGACTCACAAGATTCTTGTGATGACGCTTTATAGAAGCTCAATCTCAGTTTTGAACTCAACAGCACCCTGTACCGATTCATGTGAAGCATGCTTGATAGCGACCAGTTCCCCAGAGGGAAGTACAGCTTGGTAAACCTTTATGAATTATGAACGGACTAATCAGATTCAGCAACATAGTTAAAATTCTGGTATTATGTTTCTAAAGTTAGTGCCAGAGGCAATATTCTTAGGAGTCAAAGTGAGAAACGTAAGGATGCATGTAAGAAGAGGATAAATGTAAACCTTTCCATAGCCCCCCGGCACCGATGGTATTGGAGTCAGAAAAGTTGTTGCTATATTATTTGAGCTCTTCAAAAGAAAACTAGCGCGCTCCTTTTAGCTGAGGAGCATTGCCACTCTTATTGTTTTGTTCCCAGTTAGCTGCATTTGCATTGCATTGGAACAATTAAAAAGACTGATAGAAAAACATTCCTTACAAGTGAAGAACATAAAGATAATATCCCAAAGCTTGAACAAAAAAAAAATAATACCAAAAGGATTAAATACCTTTGCTCTTTTCATCCGGCGGATTGCATATATTGCAAACATGGACAGTAACAAAATGACAACACCTGCAGCTACTGCACCAGCTATAATCCCCGTACTTATTTTACTTGAAGACTCTACAGATTGACATGAGAATAAAATAATAACGAGAGGGAAGAATTAAGGAGCTGTACAAGTCAGAACTCCTGTATAGGGAAGTGCACATCTGCAGTTTGGGCTGGAAACCATGTCTGAACTACAAGGAGGAGGTATGCAGTTATTTGGTACTGTTGAATATGTAATACTACTTTGTGAGTTTCTGCAGTAACTTTGTGAATCAGCTCCTGTTTCTAGACAAATGGGGTTGCCAACTAATCTACAAAAAAACATCAGATAACTTCATTAGAGTAGAGAAACTTGAAAACCAATTTTTATACTATCAACCAATATCCGGCACCTTTTCTGGATCCTATTACCAGGTATCTGAGCAACCGACTACTCTAGTTTCGGAGTCCATGAACTTTGCATAAGTCAAATTTTGCTCTTATAGTGTGAAGATATTATATCATTGATGTAAATAGCATATGATATGTATCATTAATATGGAAGCAGATATTATTCTATTAAGATATTATTAAGTCATCATGAGCCACGAACATTAACATTGAGGCTCATCCCCAGGGTCAGATTGACATGAAAATAGTAGCAAGAATTAGAATTGGGTGATAACATTAAGGAAAGAAGCTTATGTGACATTAAAAGTGATTTTTTGATTTTTCTGAGCAAAGTCAGTGATCTTATTAGTCCCCAAATTTATAAGACCCTAATTGGGTGTGTAGTTGGCAACATCCAAGGTATCAGTGAGCTGATTATTCCTCATTATCCTGTTTCTACATTTCAAAACAATCACTTTATTACCATAATGTTTTCATACACTAGAGTAAAAATTAGCCTCAAATACTTACACAGTCTCTATATTAGGCTGGCTAGATAAGGAGGGAGGTATTTTCCCTTGCAGTCCAGTGTTTTCCAGTGTTCTGCTACGCAATAACTGACTCAAAAGATGGATAGGGAAAAATAGTGGTTGTGTTTGGAGGAAGGAGATAACAAGAACTTACAATGTAGTTAAATATGGCAAACTTGAAGCCCAAGAAGGGACACTGGAAGAATTAAAAGCATTGTTGCTCAAATCCCTGCACATAATTTGATATAAATAACATTGCATAAATATAAGCCTCTATTTTTCGCGTGAGGTAATTTCATATATATAATTTAAAGGGAAAAAATTGTTAGTTTCTTCTCAAGTATAGGATAAATATTTTACCCAATATGCTCACTATTTTACTACTTAACATAGTGACGAGTGAATTTAATGCAGTAAGATCAGGCATACAACCATTTAGCTGATTGTTGCCTAAATACCTAAAAAAAGAAAAATACGATCCATATCTTCTCTCTGTTACAAGATTCATAATTAAAGACAAAAAAACAAAGAAAACCTCTTTAGATGGTTATTAAGCTAAATTTGACACATTTCTTCTGCATTCTTACATATTAGTGAGGTTTGTGAGATTTTTGATACTTGAAGGTACTTCTCTAGTGATATGATTGTGATCATAGCATGTTTGGCCAAGAGAAACACTCTAAAGAAAATGGCACTAGAATTTCAGAGATTATGGTTAATAATAGCTTTGATAAGGTACTCACATTATTTTCAATGACTTCACTAATCCAAAAGTGTCTGGAATGCTGCCACTTAGGTTATTGTTTTCAAGAAGCCTGAACACAAAGAACATATGAAATGATTCTCCATTCATTATGAGAAATATTTTACCACTTAAAATAATTGTAAGGTTACCCCTAGACCCTTGGACTCAGTCATGAAAATGGTGAGATATGTGGATCCCTATACCCATATTTGCCAAACCCACAACACTACAAAAGGAATATGAACTTTCTAGTTTTAATGAACCTTACAGGTGTTTCAGTATCATATTTGAGCTGAATAGCTTAGCTTGAACTTGCCCTGAGAGGAGGTTGCTTCCAAAATGATTGCACTAGATGAACATAGAGACATACTAGGTCCTTTGCTGAAGCAGAAAAAATGCAGCCATAAAGGGCGCCTCAGCGCACAAAGCTCCCACCAGGTGGGTGTGGGAGGATCAGACGTAGGCAGGCTTACTCTATCAGTGGAGAGGTTGTTTCCAAGATTTGAGCTGATACCTCTTCCTGGAAACGGTATCTTTGCTTGTGAGGGTAAAGCTACGTATATTTTACTCACCTCATGTCCTACCTGATGGAAGTTTTGTGTACTGGCTGCCCTTTTGGTTGCATTTTTCCTAGTTTGCGGTACAAAAAATTATGAAATCAAACTGAGATAGAGAGAGATCGAAGTAGGCATACAAGTGCTCTGTTTTGAGTAGCATGTCAACACCAAATCCTTGTTCATCAAAGATAGGGATAGTTCCTTCAATCTGGTTGTTTGAAATATCTAGCCAAGTAACATTGGATAGATTGCCAAACGTACGTGGAATAGACTCACTCAACCGATTAAGATTAAGAGCTCTAAAAAAGAATCAGTGAGTCATACATAAATTTCCAGGTATTAGCCTAAACGAAGATCATGGAAATCAAAAGATGTTACATTTCAACTATCATCATCTTTAATTGGAAAACCCCTTTGGCTGTATCAGCAACATTTTGGGGGAATTTTGTAAATTAGATGTGGGCTCCATGCATTTGCACATAGCTCAAGATGAGCCATATTATTCACAGCTTACGAATAATCTTCCCATAATTTTTATAAATATATTGATTTTGAATTTGCAAATAAGAGAGATCAAAATGATATTTAGCTACAAAACCAAAAATCCATCCAACAAATGATATATCCCGATTTTATCATAATATTTAATATCATATTTAGGGATTTTATTATTAATTTTTGGGCTAAATAGCATTTATTATGATTAAATTGAATTAAAGATGATTATGTGAAAATAAATCTTAAAATGATATATTTGTTATAATCTTCTGATTGGTTTTTTTTTAAATTTGAATTTTGAATAAAGATATTATAAGATATTGATTTGAATTGTAGGTCATTTTGGAAAGTTGGATATAAAGGACTAAAAAGTAGAGATTTACAAGGATTGAAACGGAAAATAAAATTCTGCATGTGGCTACAAGGCAATTCTGACAGAAAGAAGGGTATTTTATGTAATATTATCTATCAAATTGAGGAGGGAAATATCATAAACAATTACAGAATAGTACTCCGAATTTCCAAACTACCAGTTGAGTCCAAAATTCTGAAGATCTCCGCTGGAACTATTCGTTTGGCTGTGAAAAGATTAGAGACAATTACAGAACAGGAACCCGAATTTCACAAAAGTCAGTTTAGTCCAAAATCCGAAAATCACACCTTTCACTTCTGGAACTGATTTTTTTCGGCCTCTTATACAGATTTTAAGGAAATCTGATCTGAATATATTATTAGATGGATTCTACCAAGATTTGAGATCGGAGGAAAATTATAATAAATAAATAAAAAGGATTGAGAGCCTTGGAGAAAGGCAGAGGATTAGGACCTTAAAAAAAGGGAACAGCACAACACCTTCACGCGAGGCAGACGGACGAGATTCAGAGGAGTGACTTTTAACAGAAGGAGACCAGAGAGAGAACAAAGACCAAGCTTCACCAATATCACCTCCCTCCTTCTCTAATATATTCCTCCATCTTAATTCCATGGATTCTTGGTGTCTTAAAGGAGTTGTGGCTGTGATAGACTCCATGAGAGGCTAAATTCTTTCTTGCTTCTTAGGGATGGAAGATTGGTTTGAGCTCTAGAGATACATTCAAGGGAATCATTTGTTTTAATCTTTTGATTTAACTATGTAACGGATTTCCTAAGTTTGGATTTTATGTTATGTGGTTAATTTACTGAGATTGTGAGTTGTTTATCTTAATTTGGATTGAACAATTGTGATTTAGATTGGATTTTGTGGTTTGAGATTTAAATTTCTATATTCCCTTTTTGGTTTAATGTGGTTGTGCTATTCTTTCATAGTTTGAATGAGTATTATGACTGCTTTGATCTTGTTTGAATATCTCAGTTGAATGTTCATTGTATAGAGGAACAAGTTGCATAAATCTAATCCTAAATTGCACACTAAGTGGTATTGAATAGTGTATTAAGAAGTAATTATCTAGCTAGAGTTTTAGGGGTAATCACTAATTAATATTACGAGACTTAGCGAGTTGCTGAGGTTTAATTTTTGACTTAGTGAGTAGTTTAACTCCCAAATCATTTTGAGCAAGGATAACCTATTTTCCATTTTTCCAAGAAGCATTCATCATCAATTTGTTTAAATCACAATTCCATTAATTATCTCAACAATTTCTCAAAAACCCAAAAAAATAGTAGTCTAGGTTATTTTCCATTATTAAAAAGAAAAAAAATCAATTTAAAACCCATCGTAATGTTTTTGTCACTTAGTTTAGATTAGGAATTAAATAAAAGGCTCCTCAAAAGAACACGACCCGAGTTGTGCCCTTCACTGCATAATTTGGTTTATTTTGATTTAACCTTAGGCGACTAAAGGTTTTAAATCAATTTATTTGCTGGGGAGTCAATTTATTTGACTCCTTTTTTAACTAAGTGTCAATTTAAAAAAAATATTATTAACTGGTTTAATCTTTTGTGTGCCTTCTATTTGCATTTACATCACATATCATACATTTTGCACATTGTGGTTGAATTTTATGTGCATGCCCCGAGGTAAAAAAGTTTTACCTAGTGATCTTTATCTTGACTTCACTTTAAAATAGCTTAGGGAACAACTGAAAAAGGGTAAAGGAAAAGGAACAAAGGAACAAAGGGTACTAGTAAAATTCCCTTAAAACATCACATATTTGCTAAACCTAGTGCTTCTAGGGAACTTCATTCTGACATAGGTGATCAACATAATCAAACTTTAGATATGGAACACCATAATGAGGATAAAGGGGAAAATAATGGTATTCTACATAGACAAACAATTAGGGAGTCACTACTTCTGGTATTGATTTAAATCATCTTGCTAATGCTGGACTTAACATGCATGCTGATTTTGAGATTAAAGGTTTATTGATCAATTCACTACCTAATTTTCATGGTTTGTCTGTAGAGGATTTGTATCTACATCTAAGGGAGCTCTACTTGAATTGTTCAAGTATGAAGCCAGTTGGAGCTTCTGTAGAAGACGTCATGTGAAAAGTCTTTCATCACTCATTGGAAGGCAAGGCAAAGTAATGGTCCATGAGCTTACCAATACATGTAGCTTATGCATATCAAAGTTGGCAAAACTTGCAGAAAGCTTTTCTTGAGAAGTACTTTCCTGCATCTCGAACTTCTGCTATGAGAAAGGAGATCAATTCAATTCTCCAAGATCCATATGAGACTTTATATGAGTACTGGAACCATTTTCAAGATCTCTTGGCTCGGTGCCTACATCACCAGATTCCTGATGAGTAGTTAGGTCAAACTTTCTATGATGGTTTGAAGGAGAAAGATCAAGACAAGATTGACGTAGCCACTGGTGGTGCTATAATTGATTTTACCGCTCCTGAAGCTTGGGAATTGATCAAGAAGATGGCCCTAGCTAAGAAAACCTATGGGGAACCAAGAATGAATGCTAGAGGAGTTTATCATGTTAACTCTTCACCTCCACACATTCCTCAGCTTGACACCTTCACCACTCAAATTTCTGCTTTGATGACAAAGTTAGACCGGATTGCTTCTAAACCATCCCTTCAAGAAGAAGTCAACTCAATTGATAAGGAATTGGCAGCCCCAAGTTGCGATCTTTGTAGTTCATCTATGCATATCTCCTGCAATTGTCCATCTCGTTATGAACATGTCTTTGCCATGTATCAAGGTCGCCCTAACAATCCCAAGCGGGATCCCTACTCAAATACATATAATGAAGGGTGGAGGCAAAATCCTAAATTTAGTTGGAGAGACAATGATAATAGAAGAGTAAATTTTTTCAACAAAGGAATATTGGAGCTGGTGCCTCTTCTGGCCAGTTTCAAGAATCTTCAAATATGGTCATTCCACTCCAAGATAACTCACTTTCCCAACCTAAGAGTGATGAGATCAACCAACTATTGAAGATTATGGCTGCTCAACTTACTAATATGGACAATCGGATGAAGGAAGATAAAGCTTTAAATGATAGTCAATTCTCCTCTATTGCCACAATCCTACAACAAATGCATAATGATAGAGCAAGTGTTAGTAACTCAATGGAAAACATCTGCTAGAAGTTGGAAGAGTTGGAAATGAAGAATAACACGGTACAATCTCACTTAACTCAAGTCTCCAACACTCTTAATGAATTGCAAGCTAAGAATGGAAGTGGTCTACCTTCTACCACTGTGATCAATCCCAAAATCTGTCAATGCCATTGAGTTAAGAAGTGGCAAGATAGTGCATTTCTAGAAGATAGTGAAGACCATATGGATGAAGAGATATAAGCTGAAAGTCCACCCTTGAGCCCTATGAAATTGGGTAATTCTGAAAGTATCAAAAAGAAATAGATCTTAGAGAAGAAGAATAGCAAGGAAGTGTAGCAACCTCAAGTGGAGGAGCAACCACTTCTGGAAGAGGTCAATGAGAAAGCTCCATCCACATATGAGAAGGGTGAATCAAGTATACAAGGAGCCTTAATGCAAAATGGTAAGGAGGTAAAAATTTCTGATATTCCTTTCCCTAAAGCTTACCTTAGAAGTAAGAAGTTTCATGATGATAAAAATGAAAAAGAAATGTTTGAGTTCTTTAGTAAGTTAGATGTGAATATGCCTTTTCTCAAGATGATTAAGAGCATGCTTGCATATTGTAAGTTCCTTAAAGATCTTTGCACAAATAAGAGAAAATTCAGGCTTAGTGAAAGAGTCCAATTGAGTTCTAATGTGTCAGCCATCTTTAAGTCTCAACTTTCCATAAAATGCCAAGACCCCGGTGCCTATACCATTCCTTGTACCATAAGATCAATTAACATAACTTCTGCTTGTTAGATTTAAGGGTTGTAATTAATGTGATGCCTAAGTCTGTTTATACTGCTCTAAGAATCAAAACTATTAAGCCCACCAGTGTTGTGTTACAACTAGCTGATAGGTCAATTAGGCATGCAGATGGCATCTTAGAGGACATCTTAATCAAAGTGAAAGACCTTGTGTTGCCCACTAACTTTTATGTCCTAGATGTGTCTAGTGAATTAGCTCGTGATTTGACCCTCATTCTAGGCAGACCCTTCCTTATAACAGAAAATTCCATCATAGATATGAAGGAATGTGCTATAACCATGGCAGTTGAGGATCATAAAATCTGTTTTAATATGTATGAGGCAATGAAACACCCTTATGAGGATTATTCCTTGTTAGGCGTTAATGCTATTGATTTAACTAGTGAGGATGCTAGAGATGATTATGAATTGAGCTTGCATGATTATTTCTATTTCCATATGCATGTTGAACATGATTCTTTTGAGCTTGATGATGACATAGATGTTTATGATGCATATTTTTCATCTCTCCCTTCTATACATTCTCTTTCTAATGCTTATGTTAGTAATGTGACTTGCCCTGATTTTGATATCAGTTGCACTCTTTCTGCTTCACAAGTTTACACTTTTTCTTCTGATGATACTAACTCCACTTTTGCAAGTGATTCTGGTTTGGAAAAAGGTTTACTCCTTGACTGTGCACATACTTGTAATAAGGTGGAAGCTAAGAATATAGATGGAAGTGACTGCAATAGCTCTCATAACCAAGAAGTCAAATAGAGCTTCCTTCTAGCCGTTCCACCCTCTCATGCACTTGATCCGCAACAGCAGCCACCTTTGTCTAAGAATAATGAGCTTAAAGAGACTTATTCTTTTGCCACTACTCCTAAATTTACTATTTCTCTTCATACCTTAAAATATTTGCAAGATATTCTCTCTAGCTGTAATGTAGGTATGAAGGATGATAAGCCTAAGTTTGTTGTTGCTATCAGTCAACCTCAAGTTGACTCAATAGTTAGGAAGGTCAAGGAGCAAGAGATGAATGCAAAGGATCTTAATGCACACCAATCACCTGAGGTTACAATGGGAAGTTCTCTTTACTCTCTTCAACACCCTGAACTAATCCCTTCTACTGTTCAATCCCCTATCCTTGAATTGAAACCTTTGCCTCCTAATCTTAAGTATGCATTCCTTGAGCATAATGATAAACTGATTGTAATTATTTCTACTGCCTTGTCTTATGATGAAGAAGCTAGATTGCTCTGTGTGCTTAGGAAGAATAAGGAAGCCATTGGTTGGACATTAGCTGATATCCTAGGGATTAGTTCATCTATATGTACTCATAGGATGTTGTTGAATGAGGGTTCTAAGCTTGTTAGACAACCCCAAAGGAGACTTAACCCATTGATCTTAGATGTTGTAAACAAAGAGGTTCCTAAGTTATTTAGTGTCAGGATTATATATCCTATTTCTGATAGCGAGTGAGTTAGTCCTGTTCATGTGGTTCCAAAGAAGAGTGGGCTTTCTGTTGTTAAGAATGAGTAAAATGAGTTGATTGCCACTAGAGTACAAAATGCCTAGAGGATGTGTATTGATTTTAGAAAACTTAATGATGCCACTAGGAAGGACCATTTTCCTCTACCCTTTATTGAACAAATGCTAGAAAGATTAGCGGGAAAGAGTCATTACCGCTTCTTAGATAGGTTTTCTGGGTACTTTCAAATCCCCATAGCTCTTGAGGATCAAGAGAAAACCACCTTCACTGACCCTTTTGGCACTTTTGCTTATAGGAGGATGCCTTTAGGTCTTTGTTATGCTCCTGATACTTTTCAATGTTGCATGATATCAATATTTTATGATTTTCTTGAGCATTGCATAGAAGTTTTATGGATGAATTTACTATTTATGGTTACTCATTTGATGCTTTCTTGTCTAGTCTTGATCATGTCTTAGCACGATGCATAGAGAAGATACTTGTTTTGAATTATGAAAAATGTCATTTTATGGTCACTCAGGGCATAGTGCTTGAACATTTGATTTCTCAAAAAGGTATTGAAGCTGACAAGGAAAAAATTGAGGTGATTTCATCATTGCCCTACCCATCTTCACTTAAGGACCTTTGGTCATTTATTAGGCATGTTGGTTTCTACCAACATTTCATAAAAGATTTCAGTAAAATTGCATTGCCTTTGTCAAAGCTACTACAAAAAGATATGGATTTTGTTTTTGATGACAAGTACAAGCTAGCATTTGATGAGTTGCGATATAGATTAGTTACTCCCCCTATTTTGGCTCCTCCTAATTGGGAACTTGCATTTAACTTGTCTTGTGATGCGTCCAACACTGCTGTTGGAGCAATGCTTGGCCAAAGAGATAGTAAGGTCTCTAAGGTCATAGCTTATGCTTCCAAAACATTAAACAATGCTCAGATTAATTACACAATTATGGAGGAAGAGTTGTTTGCAATCATGTTTTCCTTGGATAAATTTAGATAATATATAATCAACTCTAAAGTTGTTCTCTTTTTAGATCATGCAATTGTCAGGTATTTGTTCAAAAAGCCATAGTCTAAGCCAAAACTGCTTCGCTGGGCTCTTCTTATGCAGGAATTTGATATTGAGATCAATGAACGAGTTGGAGCAGAGAATCATATAGCAGATCACCTCAGTTGGCTACCTAACAATACAAGGGGAGTTGATTGTTCTGCTTTAGTCTATGATGATTTTCCTGATATTGCTTTGTTTGTTGTGGAATTAAAGGAACCATGGTTTGCTGACTTGGTTAATTTTTTGGTCTTAGGATTGATTATTGCACATTCGTCTCCATTTCAGGTGAAGAAATTAAAGTGAGAAGCCCAATATTATGTTTGGGAAGAACTACACCTGTGGATAATGTGCAATGACCAAATAATTTGAAGATATGTACCTAAGGAAGAATTCCAATCCATCCTTTCTGCTTGCCATTCAATGATATGTGGTGGACACTTTAGTGCTAATAAGACCTCTAGGAAAGTGTTAGAGGCTGGGTTTTATTGGCCTACCCTATTTAAGGATGCGTATTTATATTGTAAGGCATGTGTTAAATGCCAATGGTTTGGGGGGTTAGGTAAACGACACAAGATGCCACAACAATCCATGCTTTTTTAGAGGTATTTGATGTATGGGGCATATACTTTATGAGCCCTTTTCCACCATCATCTGGATTTACTTATATCTTGTTAGTTGTAGATTACCTCTCTAGGTGGGTGAAGCCATTCCTGTTAGAAAAGATGACGCCCAAACGATCTCCAAGTTTCTCAAGACTAACATCCTTTGCAGATTTGGAGTGCAAAGGGCTATAGTAAGTGATAGAGGTACCCATTTTTGTAATAGGGTAGTCAATAACCTACTTGCTAAAATTGGAGTTACCCACAAAACGTCCACTGCTTATCATCCACAGACGAATGGGCAAGCAGAAACATCCAACCGAGAGGTCAAGCAGATTTTGGAAAAGATTGTTAAGCCTTCAAGGAAAGATTAGAGCTCAAGGTTGGAAGAAGCATTATGGGCATCCAGAACTGCATTCAAGACACCAATACGGATGTCTCCTTCCCCGATTATCTATGGAAAAGCATGTCACATTTCAGTAGAGTTGGAGCATAAGACTTATTGGGCAATGAAAACGTGCAATATGGATATGGAAGAATATGGCTTAGAGAGGAATTTGCAACTACAGGAATTGGAGGAGATGCGATTGGAAACTTATGAGAGCTCTTGCATCTACAAGGAGAAAACCAAGCAGCTATATGAACAAAAGATTATGAGAAAACACTTTAAAGTTGCAGAAAAGGTTCTATACTTCAAGGCCCGATTTGCACTCAAGCCTGGAAAACTTAACACCAGGTGGGAAGGGCCATACATAGTCACCAAGGTGCATGATTTTGGAACAATAGAGCTACTGGATGAGGCTAACGGATCAGAATTCAAAGTCAATGATCATCTCCTCAAGCTCTACCATGATAGTGCCGAGCCACCTTGAGGCCAGGTTCTACACTTCAAGGCCCGATTTACACTCAAACCCTTGTTGGAAGGTTATTGAGCCTAAATTATTTTTGTATGTGTGCATGCTTTGTTAACTTTTCATCTTCTAGAACTTGTCTCAACTCTTTGTCAAAGCTGTATTTACATTAATGTGATGCAAATGATAGAGGCATTCGATTCTAAACCCTTTTGACCCAAACACAAACCTTTCAAATCATCTATTGTTTACCCCTTTGAGCCATTCATTAAGTTGTTATGCATGTGTATATCATTTATGTATCTTTGCATCCTATCTTGTTATAAGTAAATTGTCATCACCCCTAGTTTCTATGAATGTTGAATTGCCATATATATACATATTGAAAAAGAGAGAGAGAGAGAGAGAGAGAGAGAGAGAGAGAGATGGTGAAAAAATGGAAAAAATGAAAAAAAAAAAGCAAAAAAAAAAATCATTCAAATAAGGCAATTCTAGGGAATCTCTATAAATGACAATATAATAATCATACGTACTTCAAGTGGTAAATTGGATGCTAAATAGTGAGTTATTAGCTTATATACGTGCATAATACTTGTCTCTTTCTCAATTATTTCATGTGGCCTTCTCCATCATTACAACCCATGAAAGTCCTCTTGATTCATTACTTTATTGTAGTTAGCAGTAGAGATATTAGAGTTGTTACAAGCCTATGGTAAGGTGATAGTTAAGTGAGACAGAGTGAGATAACCCTAATGAGGAGAGTTGAGCGTAAACACTAATATCCTAGAGAGCTCTCTTGTGCTTATTTCAATTACATTTGATTGTGTAGTTGACTAATCCCTTTGCATTGCTTTGCACTATGACTTATGCTAGTTGTGGAGCTTAATTAATTGATTTATTGGTTTCCATACTATGAGATTGCTCATCTTTAAATTGTATTGATGTTCATCTTGGATGGTTTTGAATTGATAATCTTTGTTCAGAAGTACAAAGGTCCAAGTGTGGGAGAATTTGATTTATCCCGATTTTATCATAATATTTAATATCATATTTAGGGATTTTATCATTAATTTTTGGCCTAAATAGCATTTATTATGATTAAATTGAATTAAAGATGATTATGTGAAAATAAATCTTTAAATGATATATTTGTTATAAACTTGTGATTGCTTTTTTAAAAAATTTGAATTTTGAATAAAGATATTATAAGATAATGATTTGAATTATAGGTCATTTTAGAAAGTTGGATATGAAGGACAAAAAAGTAAAGATTTACAAGGACTGAAACGGAAAATAAAATTCTGCATGTGGCTACAATGCAATTCTGACAGAAAGAAGGGTATTTTATGTAATATTATCTGTCAAATTCAGGAGGGAAATATCAGAAACAATTACAGAAAAGTACCCCAAATTCCAAACTACCAGTTGAGTCCAAAATTCTGAAGATCTAGACTGGAACTATTCTTTTGGCTGTGAAAAGATTAGAGACAATTACAGAACAAGAGCCCGAATTTCACAAAAGCTAGTTTAGTCCAAAATCCAAAAATCACACCTTTCACCTCTGGAACTGATTTTTTCGGCCTCTTATACATATTTTAAGGAAATCTGATCTGAATATATTATTAGATGGATTCTACCAAGATTTGAGATCGGAGGAAAATTATAATAAATAAATAAAATGGATTGAGAGTTTTGGAGAAAAGTAAAGGATCAGCACCTTAAAAAAAGGGAACAATACCTTCACGCGGTGTAACATCCCAAATTTTATATTCACAAAAAATATATGATAATAATTTGAGTAATTTAATAAAATGGTGAATATTTAAGGCCAAAGGAATTAAATATTAAAAATTGAAATTTGAATAGTGTTTTCAATGAAAGCGCCTACGAGATAGTGATTTTGTCATGTATTTTTGGAAGATCAAATGAAGAGAAACAGTTATGAAATTTTATAGGGTGAAAATAGACATCATAAGCTTTTATTGGATAGGTCATATGAATCAATTGAAGGTATGTACAAAAAGATATGAATTTTTGAAGTTAGCCCAGAAAATCTGGAAAGTTTCTTGAGCAGCGGTCAAAGATTGAAAATCTAGGAATAATATGATCCCAGATAGTAAAATTCCATATTTTTCCTTGAAACTCGACTCAATAAGGGTTTCATAGCCTTTGGAATCACTCCAAAATGATGTCTACAAAATTAGTTATGATTTTCAAAGTTAGGGTAGAAAATCTGCCAGAATTTGCATTATTCCGAAAATTGAAGGAATAAATTAATGTTCCTTTTTCTCTTAATTGTTTTAGAAATTAGAAGATGAAGGAGGAGAAGACAAGTGTCAAAATCCAATGAGACCAAGTATCAACACCACATGAAGGATGATGGAGATAATTGTTGTGTCAGAAGTCCTTACTTAAGCCATAAGGTTAGGTAGCCAACTCTTATACCAATTGACTTGAGTAAATGGAAGAAGCAATTGGTTTAGTTGGAGCATGAGGGAACACGTTTTTTTTGTGAGCAAGACAAAAGATGAGAAGGCATGGCATAAAGTTAAGGGCGTATGGCATAAAGGAGAGGGTATGGTGGGAGGTATGGTTGGAGGGATGGTGCATGCAAGGTGGAGTGATCTCAACCCTTGATTAAATCAAGGGCTAGAAGAAAAGATGACTAAGTTAATACACATTTTCCCTTCCTCCTTCATGCACATTTTGTCCAAAGCAAAGGAAAAGAGAGAGAGAGTGAGCTTGTGAGATTCTTGGGAGATTTAGAGAGCAAGAGGAAGCAAAATCTAAGGTAAGAGTTTGAGTTTCAAGTGATTAAGCTTCTTATCTTGTGTATTTCATCCTCTAATCTCTTGTTCTTCATGAAAATAATGGTTTAGCAAGCTAATCTTCAAGGTTGAGGAAGAGAGAGAGGACGTTCTAAAGTGAGAAACACCAAGAATCAAGAGGTAAATATACCAATCTCAACTTTATGTTAGTATGAAGTTGTTGTTAGTAATGGTGGTTGGTTTATGTGATTTTTGGTTGAGTTATGAAATTTGAAAAGCTATAACCCTAAGGGGTTATGCTGCCCAAAATCCTTTAAATCATGATTATGAAGTGTCTAAATGAGTTAACTAAGGATTATAAGTGGAAAAGTACAAGTTTTGGAAGCTAAAACACAAAGCTCCATTTTTTCTACTTTTGCTTCAATATTTCGGCCAGGACCAGAACTGGTACTAGGAGTTGGATTTTCATGAAATAAATGGTTCCATTGGACGCAGTGGGAAAAAATAGGTGGGGTTACAATTGGGTACTTTTCTGGTAGAAGCCGAAAAAGCATAATTATGAAAACACCACTGAAATCCCTAAATAGGGGCTGTCAAGGGTATTTTCATAATTTGACAGTGAATTTGGTGGTTTCAAGCCTGGAAATGGATTCCTTGGTCGAAAATACGTCAGAATAGCCTTGGTCAAAATTTTGGAAAAACATGTCATCGGGCCGAGTACGGCGAGGCCAAGTCGAGGTCCTAGGGGCATTTTGGTAAATTTTCACCATATACTAATATAATCATAAGAAACACTATGGAAGAGTCTAAAATGATACTTGGATAGGTTATGACCTATTTCTTGTACATTTAATATTTTAGGACCGAGTCAGAAGCTGGAAGCAGCACGTTTTATGAGGCACACTAAAAAGGTGGTCTTTGAGATTGTACTTCCCAACACTTCAGGCATTTGTTTAAGCTTCTAGTAGCCACCTAAGGGACTTTAATGATAACCAAAACTAAATGTTTTGAAGTCATTTGAGTATTGGATTAAGTGATAACGCGTCGTCCTTAGTTATAACTATAGGATTTGATATTTTCCCGGAACATGGAAGGCCTATGCCTGAACAAGGACAGAAAGAATAAGGTAGTAACACTTTATCCTATATCATGTTTAATGTATTCCTTGTATGTATTTATCATTGAATGAGTGAGGGGACGTGGCAGTAAGCCCAGCCTTAAATAGGGGATGTGGCGTGAGCCTGGCCTTGAATATTGTTGAGGGGACGTGGTGTGAGCCCAGCCTTGAATATTGATTGAGGGGACGTGGCGGTTAGCCCGACCTTGAATATTGTTATGCTACATTGTGATATATGCTTACTTTCTTTGTTTAATTATACATTATATACGTAAACTGTTGCTACTGGGATTCTTTTGAATCTCACTCTTTCCAAATAACCATTTTAGATAGGGCAAGTGGATCTCAAGGCAAACAAGTGAGCAAGGACGACTAGGATTGCCGGTGGTAGTGTTAGTTTCTTTTTGGCTTTTGGTTACCATTTGGGCAACTGTATATATTGGATTGACCATAGATTTATAGTTATTGCGTAATCCCCGGTATGGGAAACTGAGAAGGGCAATTATGCCTATAAAACTTTTGGATTAATGAAATTATCCCGAGTGAATGTCAGGAAATTGGCTAGCACTCTGATATTGTGTATGTGGTAAACCGAACAAGCCAAATTTTTTTTATTTAAAAATAAATAGAGATCATATTATACGAGTTTTGTAAAAAATTTTAAATTATCATCGATATCTTATTCAATTATAAATCGTGTTTTAAACACAATTATGACCTTGATGACGGTGGGGGTTACATGCGGGGCGGACGGACGAGATTCAGAGGAGTGACTTCGAACAGAAGGAAACCAAGGGGAGAACAAAGACCAAGCTTCACCAACATCACCTCCCTCCTTCTCTAATATATTCCTTCCATCTTAATTCCATGGAGTCTTGGTGTCTTAAAGGAGTTGTGGCTGTGATAGACTCCATGAGAGGCTAAATTCTTTCTTGCTTCTTAGGGATGGAAGATTGGTTTGAGCTCTAGAGATACATTCAAGGGCATCATTTGTTTTAATCTTTTGATTTAACTATGTAACGGATTTCCTGAGTTTGGATTTTATGTTATGTGGTTAATTTACTGAGATTGTGAGTTGTTTATCTTAATTTGGATTGAACAATTGTGATTTAGATTGGATTATGTGGTTTGAGATTTAAATTTCTATATTCCCTTTTTGGTTTAATGTGGTTGTGCTATTCTTTCATAGTTTGAATGAGTATTATGACTGCTTTGATCTTGTTTGAATATCTCACTTGAGTGTTCATTGTATAGAGGAACAAGTTGCATAAATCTAATCCTAAATTACACACTAAGTGGTATTGAATAGTGTATTAAGAAGTAATTATCTAGCTAGAGTTTTAGGGGTAATCACTAATTAATATTACGAGATTTAGCGAGTTGCTGAGGTTTAATTTTTGACTTAGTGAGTAGTTTAACTTCCAAATCATTTTGAGCAAGGATAACCTATATTCCATTTTTCCAAGAAGCATTCATCATCAATTTGTTTAAATCACAATTCCATTAATTATCTCAACAATTTCTCAAAAACCCAAAAAAATACTCCCTCCTGTCCTAATTATAGGAAAATATTTGAGAGTTGATCTTGATCCTAATTATAGGACAAAGTTTTAATTTTTATCAATTTCTTCCCAAAATACCCCATTGATACTTTCTCAATAATAATGAAACACAATAATAATATTTTTTAAAAAAATTAAAAAAAATGATCAATAAATATTTTTCTTAAAACAAAGATTAAAAAATTCAACATCAGAGAGAGATTGCTTCATGATAATATTTTTTATGACATTTTGCACATTAGTATGCCGCTTCACATTTTATTGCAGTTTCTATTATGCTTCATTGCCGATTCTCAAATCTATACGCGACTGGGAATTCTATTCCACAATGCTAGTTTTGCGCATTGCCAGGGTTATATTTTTGTTCATTATGGGTGCATTGAGCATTATTAAATAAGGGCATTTTAGGAAAATAAATAAGATAAACTAATTTAACTACTATTGTTAATTTCTCCAAAGTTAAGTAAATATGTCCTATAATTAGGACCAGAGGGAGTAGTTGTCTAGGTTATTTTCCATTATTAGAAAGAAAAAAAATCAATTTAAAACCCATCTTAATGTTTTTGTCACTTGTTTAGATTAGGAATTAAATAAAAGGCTCCTCAAGAGAACACGACTCGAGTTGTGTCCTTCACTACATAATTTGGTTTATTTTGATTTAACCTGAGGCGACTAAAGGTTTTAAATCACACAACATGGTTATTCAATTAATCAATTCAATCAAAATTTTTAGAATCAAAAGAAAGAAATGCATAACCATGATATGTGGTAGATCATCGATTTGATTAAAATTCATTTGTTTCCATCTCAAATATTCTTTTTATTGAAGTCAGGCAAGTTCTTCGCGGAACTTATTTTGGGTTCCGTTCAAATGTGCAATAAAGTTATGTCGGTAAGAATTAATTAATTGAAATAAGTAAGTTGCGTAGTATATTTCAAAATAACCCATATATATTCATAATAAAAAAATGGATTCAGTTGAAGAGTTTTCATTGTGGTTCTTTTTTTTTTCTTTTTCCTTTTTGAGATTATGTTACGTTGCTACTAATATTGTGGGTTGTTTTTCTTTATCGTCAAGTTTTTCTTGGGGAAACCAATGATTAGAAATGAAAGCAATGATAGTCACATAGAGATCACATAATCTTGCCAGGATGGATTTTTCATTTTTTTTTTCATTTTAAATCTTTACTTACATCCAATTTTCGATTGAAACATTCCACTTTAAAAGTTAAAAATTAGTGCATGTACGACAATTTTCTTATTAGGTGCCTATCTGTTTCTTCAAATTTCCTTTTCTCCTTATCCTATTTCCTTGTTTTAAGGCATATAAATTTGAGTACTAGGATCAATGTTATGAATTTATTAATAAAAGAAAATTTAATGAAATAACTAGTTTGCTATAATTTAATTAGGAATATAAGTTTGTTGGTGTGTTTCTTCTAACCCATCACTATTTCTAGCCCTAATGAAATGAATCATTTGAGAGTCTTGTAAGAAATAAGTGTGCTCTACTAGTGCTCTTGCTGCAATAATTTAAAATGAATCTAATGAATGCAGTGTTTAAATATGTAACCATATTTGATCGAGATTTTACTAAATTGTCATTTGATCATGATGGTTCAAGCAAATCAGCACCATGATTTCAACGAACCTCCACCATATAACATGAATTTCCATAAACAACAAAAACATTTAAAGAGATTCTGCCTACTGTTTAAGAAACCTATTCATTCAGACCCCCGTAATAACATAGAACACCTCTGGTTTGATGATATCTATGAGTGGTGCCAGCCGTGGTTTTGCTTGCAATGCTGGATTCATAGCTGTAACAATTAGAAACATCATAATTCACATTACAAATAAACTAGTGAAGCAAACTAGCTAAAAATCATGCTGGGACCCTCCTTATATACCCTCAGCAATTTGGAGACAATCTATCTCCCTCTTGCTATTTGCTTTCTCCTCTTTGTTCCATTCGGCTATCTTTTTCTTGGTTTCTAGTTCTCAAATTCTCTCCATACCCTACCTCCTTTCCATAAAATATATAATTTCTTAGAAATAACACCCTTTTACTTGCAATTTTTTCCCTTACAAACTTTCCTCTGTTTTATAAGTCTTTATATATGTTGCTATTATATTGCTATGGAGAGTAGAGATTTCTGGCACTTGATCCCTTCAAGTAAGTCTACATGTATCATGATCACCATAACTTGGTCACTATGCTCTTTTTTGAACCTCAATCATAGATCAATTCATTCCTTAACAAAGAGACTTCATTGTATCTCTTCTTACCAGTCTCTCCTCTAGCGATAAAGGCATACACATAATGACTCAGACTGATATGATACATATTGGAGATGAATTTTGGCCAGTCAATGGCGTACCAAATACTATTCAAGATTTTATTTTCTTGTATTATTTGGTACATCATTGATTTGATTAAAATTCATTTGTTTGCACCTCAAATATTCTGTTTATTGAAGCTAGGCGACTTCATTGTTGAACTTCTTTTGGGTTCCATGAAATTGGGAAATATTGTTCGGTCGGTAAGAAATAATTAATAGAAATAGTAAGTTGCGCTGTATATTTCAAAATAACCCATATATACTCATAATAAAAAAAATTGGATCGGTTTAATAGTTTTCATCGCGGTTCTTTTTTTTTTTGGGACTATGTTACGTTGCTACTAATATTGTGGGTTCTTTTTCTTTATGGTCTTGTTTTTCTTAGGGAAACCAAAGATTAGAAATGAAAGCAATAATAGTCACATAGAGATCACATAATCTTGCCAGGATGGATTTTTCATTTTTTTTTTCTTTTAACTCTCAATACAAGTTTTAAATCTTTATGTACATCCAATTTTCAATTGAAACATCCCTCTGTAAAAGTTAAAAATTAGTGCACATACGACAAGTTTCTTTTTAGGTGGCTATCTCTTTCTTCAAATTTCCTTTTCTCCTTCTTATCCGATTTCCTTGTTTTAGGGCCTATAAATTTGAGTACTAGGATCAATGTTATGAATTTATTAATAAAAGAAAATCTAATGAAATAATTATTTTGCTATAATTTAATTAGGAATATAAGTTTGTTGGTGTGTTTCTTCTAACCCATCACTATTTTTAGCCCTAATGAAATGAATCGTTTGAGAGTCTTGTAAGAAATAAGTGTGCTCTACTAGTGCTCTTGCTGCAATAATTTAAAATGAATCTAATGAATGTAGTTTTTAAATATGTAACCATATTTGATCGAGATTTTACTAAATTGTCATTTGATCATGATGGTTCAAGCAAATCAGCACCATGATTTCAACAAACCTCCACCATATAACACGAATTTCCATAAACAACAAAAGCATTTAAAGAGATTCTGCCTACTGTTTAAGAAACCCATTCATTCAGACCCTCGTAATAACATAGAACGCCTCTGGTTTGATGATATCTATGAGTGGTGCCAGCCGTGGTTTTGCTTGCAATGCTGGATTCATAGCTGTAACAATTAGAAACATCATAATTCACATTACAAATAAACTAGTGAAGCAAACTAGCTAAAAATCATGATGGGGCCCTCATTATATACCCTCATCAATTTGGAGATAATCTATCTCCCTTCTGCTATTTGCTTTCTCTTTGTTCCATCTTGCTATCTCATTCTTGGTTTCTAGTTCTCAAGTTCTCTCCATACCCTGCCTTCTTTCCATAGAATATATAATTTCTTAGAAATAGCACGCTTTTGCTTGCAATTTTTTCTCTTACAAACCTTACTTTCTTTCATAAGACCTTTATATATTTTGCTATTATATTGCCATGGAGAGTAGAGATTGTCGGGCTTTGATCCCTTCAAGTATGTCTTCTTTTTCCAAGATCACCATAACTTGGTCACTATACTCTGTTTTGAACCTCAATCATAATCAATTCTTTCCTTAACAAAGAGACTTCATTGCATCTCTTATCACCAATCTCTCCTCTAGCCATAAAAGCGTACACATAATGACCCAGACTGATATGATACATATTAGAGATGAATTTTGGCCAGTCAATGGTGTACCAAATACTATTCAAGATTTGGTTTTCTTGTATTATTTGGTACATCATTGATTTGATCAAAATTCATTTGTTTCCACCTCAAATATTCTGTTTATTGAAGCTAGGCAACTTCTTCATGGAACTTCTTTTGAGTTCTGTGAAATTGGGAAATAAAGTTCGGTCGGTAAGAATTAATTAAGAAAAATAGGTAAGTTGCGCTGTATATTTCAAAATAACCCATATATACTTGTCATAAAAAAATGGGATTGGCTTAAGAGTTTTCATCGTAGTTCTTTTTCTTTTTGGGGACTATGTTACGTTGCTACCAATATTGTGAGTTGTTTTTCTTTATTGTCTTGGTTTTCTTGGGGAAACCATATATTAGAATTGAAAGCAGTAATAGTCACAAAAAGATCACATAGTCTTGCCAAGATGGAGTTTTCATTTTCTCCCTTTAAATCTCAATACAAGTTTTAAATCTTTATTTGCATCCAATTTTTGATTGAAACATCCCGTTTTAAAAGGAAAAAATTAGTGTGCGTACGGCAAGTTTCTTAATAGGAGGCCATCTCTTTCTTCAAATTTGCTTTTGTCCTTTGCATATGATTTCCTTCTTTTAGGACATATGAATTTGACTGCTAGGATCAATGTTACGAAGTTATTAATAAAAGAAAATCTAATGAAATAACTAGTTTGTTATAATTTACTAAGGAATATAAGTTTGTTGGCGTGTTTGTTCTAACCTATCACTATTTCTAGACTAAATGAAATGAATCATTTGAGTCTCATGAAAAATAACGTGCGGTCTTCTAGTGCTTGTACTGCAATAGTTTAAAAAATTAAGGGAATGAATCTAATGAATGTAGTTTTTAAATATGTAACCATATTTCATGGAGATTTTACTAAATTGTCATTTGATCATGATGGTTCAATCAAATCACCATCATGATTTCAACGAACCTCCACCATATAACATAAATTTCCATAAACAACAAAAGCATTTAAAGAGATTCTGCCCACTATTTAAGAAAACCATTCACTCAAACCCAAGTAATAACATAGAATGCCCCTAGTTGGATGATATCTATGAGTGGTTCCGGCCATGTCTTTGCTGGCAATGCTGGATTCATAGTTGTAACAATTATAAACATTGTGATTCACGTTACAAATAAACTAGTGAAGCAAACTAGCTAAAAATCATGCCGGGACCCTCATTATATACCCTCATCAATTTGGAGACAATCTATCTCCCTCTTGCTATTTGATTTCTCCACTTTGTTCTATCTGGCTATCTCTTTCTTGGTATCTAGTTCTCCAATTCAATCCATACCCTACCTCCTTTCCATAGAATATATAATTTCTTAGAAATAACATTCTTTTGTTTGCAATTTATTCTCTTACAAACTCTCTTTTCTTTCATAAGACCTTTGTATATGTTGCTATTATATTGCCATGATGAGTAGAGATTGCTAGCCTTCTTTCCCTTCAAGTAAGTCTATTTGATCCATGATCACCATAACTTGGTCACTATACTTTGTTTTGACTCTCAATCATAGATCAATTCATTCCTTAAAAAAGAGACTTCGTTGTATCAGTTCTCACCAGTCTCTCCTCTATCCATAAAGACATACACATAATGACTAAGCCTGATATATACACATATTATAGATGAATTTTGGCCAGTCAATGGCATACCAAATACACATATTATTTGGTACATCATTGATTTGATTAAAATTCATATGTTTCCACTTCAAATATTCTGTTTATTGAGGCCATGCGACTTCTTCAAGAAACTTATTTTGGGTTCCTTGAAATTGGACAATAAAGTTCGGTCGGTATGAATTAATTAAATGAAATAGGTAAGTTACACTATATATTTCAAAATAAACCAAATATACTCGTAATGAAAAAAAAGGATCAATTTAAGAGTTTTAATCATGGTTCTTTTTTTTTTGGCTATTTTACGTTGCTACTAATATTGATGGTTGTTTTTCTTTTTGGCCTTGTTTTTCTTGGGGAAACCAAAGATTAGAAATGAAAGCAATAATAGTCGCATAGATATCGCATAGTCTTGTTAGGATGGATTTTTCATTTTTTTTCCTTTTAAATCTCGATACAAGTTTTACTCTTGACTTACATCCAATTTTCGATTGAAACATCCCATTTTATAAGTTAAAAATTAGTATGCGTAATACAAGTTTCTTCATAGGTGGCTTTCTCTCTCTTTCTTCAAATTTCCTTTTGTCCTTCTTATCCGATTCTCTTCTTTTAGGACATATGAATTTAATTGACATCTAGGATCAATGTTATGAAGTTATTAATAAAAGAAAATCTAATGAAATAACTAGTTTGATATAATTTACTGAGGAATATAAGTTTGTTGGCGTGTTTGTTCTAACCTATTACTATTTCTAGAATAAATGAAATGAACCATGTGGGAGTCTGATAAAAAATAAGATGTGTGTAATATCCCAATTTTTGATTAAGGAATAATCATGATTATTATGGATAATTATGAATTTAATTGGGAATTATGATATATTTTATGGCTATTTTATTTAATATGTCATAATTATTGGAAAAATTGGAAGAAAGAAATTGGTGTACATGTGTATGGTATTTAAGATCAAGGGTTGTGATTCCTTGACCGTGGGTCGGAATCCTACGTGTTATGATGTGGTGAGCTCATTGTAGGAAGGAATGAGATGCTGACAAGTGGCATTGTGGTGGCCACTGGATGGGCCATAAGGGGACAAAATTCCACTTTTGCCTTCCTCCTCTCCAGTTCTTTCTCTCTCTCGTGCTCTCTCTCTTTCCTCTCTCTTTCTCCATTGTTGAAGGCAAGGGAAGGAAAAGCTTGGATTTTGGGTAAGTAGATGATCTCCATTGCTCAAACTCACTTCCTTAATGTTGATCCTTGATTGATGGGCTTCATTTTGGTGTGTGTAGTTTGGCCATTTGGTGTTGTTTTGTGCCACACGAAAATTTGGAAAGTGGTGAATCAAGAACTCTCTTTGGAGAAGTTGTTAAGGTGAGTAAAACCAATCTATTTATCTATGTTTCATACTATTTGGAATAGTTTCTAAATTCTGGAAATTTTGGCTTGAATCCGAAAATTGGATGCCACTGTTCATTTGGTATGTTTTTGGCATGAGAATGATGTTTTGGAATGAGTTTAGGATAGATAGATTGATTGGTAGTTGAAATGAGAAGTTTGGTTAAGATTAGTGTTTTGATGAATTTGTTACCCAAAACCCAAAGCATGATAATGGAGTAGGATTTTGATGATTCTAAGGATTCCATTGAGTTTGTTGGGTGTTTTTGTGTAGGAGTGGCTTTGGGTTAAGTTTTGTGTCCATAAGAATCTATTGGGCAAGTGTTGGGGAAAATGCCTCTGTTTCTGCGTTTTCTGCATTCTGATAGATTCACTCGAGCATGGATAGGTGTGCTCGAGTGCAGGATGAATATCACCCGAGCACGGGATGATCATGCTAGAGTGATGTGAGAATTTCCCTTTGTGCTTCGAGTTTTGCCTGGGGTTTTATGAATGATGCTCGAGTGCATTGCCTTGTACTCGAGTGTGCGAAGAACATGCTCGAGTGAGCATGGGCTTGCTCGAGTGAAAGTGAGAGTTTAATTCTGAGTGGTGTTCTCGGGTTGTCACTCGCGGGTAAGGTGCGCGGGTATGCCTTCTCACTCGCGGGTATGGGGTGTTCACTCGAGTGCATATGGCTATGCTCGAGTGATCCTGGTCCCTGTGAGCTTGTGTGCTCTCGGGTTCTCACTTTCTGGACTTCACTAGCAGGTGCTCAAGTGACGTCCAGTGTGCTCGAGTGAGCCAGTCCTGAAAGCTTCGTTGTGCTCGAGTTAGGCCGCCTTCACTCGAGTGTTCGTACATCAGCACTCGAGCATGGTCATCTGTGCTCGAGTGAAACAGTGTAAAATCTCAGTTTTGTGCTTCCAAAAGGGGATCTTTGGGATAGTTCTTCCTACCCTTTAGGAGTCTTGTTAAGGGTATTTAATGACTCCAAAAGAGCAATAATGATAACCAATTACGTGTTATGAAGTGAATTAAGTCTTGGAATAGAGAATAACTCTTCGTCCCTAATTGTGAATATAGGATTTGACATTTACCCTCCTCGGGAGAGACCGGCGCTAGGACACGCCCGGAAGAACTCAGGTAGTGACTTTTCTCTCATATCTTGTATGATGTTTTGGCATGCATAACTTATCATTGAACTTGTGAATTGTGTGCCATGGTCCATTACGGCGCGAGAAGGTCAGCGTGAGCCATATAGGGAGTGACAGTGGTCATCTTTAGGTCGGCCGTTGGACTACCGTCGTAATCGACATGGATCTTTGTGAATCCGACCCGTGGGGGCGGCGTTTGTGAAACCAGCCGTGGGCTGTGTGTGTGTATCTTGCCTATGTGGCTTGCGAATATGATATGCTTTATATGGATCCCAGCTGTGGTGAATTATACTGTGTTGATTGTTGTGATGCAATACAGCGTGAGCAATTCAGCGTGAGCAATCGTAAGGGATGACATGTGTCATACTAACCATTGCCGTTGCAACTGCCGTTGTAGTTACTTGTGTGGATAATGATTTGATTACATGCATCATTATTGTACATTATATGATTGACTTGTTACTACGCACTCTCCCAAAATTAACCATTTTAGACAGGGCGGAAGGATCGAAAGGCAAGCGGGCGACGAAGAGTAGTTAGAGCTCCTGTTTAGGAGTATATTTTGAGGATAATGGTTATCATTGTATATTTTGGAATTGTATTTAGTAGATTTTGTGTAATCCCCAAGTATAGGCTAATGGATTATGGGCTTTATGCCTTTGTACAAACCCTTACTGAATGAATGGAACCCAAGTGTGTCGGGAATTTACTTGCACTCTGATATTTGTAAATGGAATCCACCTGTTCAGGCCATTGATATTTTGTGTTGTGAATATGAGACTGTTATGATAAGTATTTAGAAAAGTTTTTGAAAGCCAGGATTTTGGGAAGTCTGACTTTGATTAAGTCCCAAATCATCTTACGGTCTCTATTTCCACATTAATTATGTTTTTACTAATTAATCTCGGCCTAAGGTGGGAAGGGGGTTTACAATGTGCACTACTAGTGCTTGTACTGCAATAGTTTAAAAAGTTAGGGGAATGAATATAATGAATGCAGTATTTAAATATGTAACGATATTTGATGGAGACTTTACTAAATTGACATTTGATCATGATGGTTCAAGCAAATCACCACCATGATTTCAAGTGCGCCTCCACCATCTAACATGACTTCCCATAAACAAGAAAATCATTTAAAGAGATTCTATCCACTTTTTTCAGAAAACCATTGACTCAGACCTCGGTAATATCGTAGAACATCCAGGTTTAATGATATATATAACTAGTTTCGGTCGTGGTTTTGCTGGCAATGGTGGATTCATAGCTGTAACAGTTAGAAACATCGTGATTCAAGTTACAAATAAACAAGTGAAGCAAACAAGCTAAAAATCATGCTTCAATCCTCGATATATACTCTGATCAATTTGGAGACAATCTATCTCCCTCCTGCTATTTACTTTCTCCTCTTTGTTCCATCTGGCTATCTCTTTCTTGGTTTCTAGTTCTCAAGTTCTCTCCATACCCTACCTCCTTTCCTTAAAATATACAATTTCTTAGAAATAGCATGCTTTTATTTGCAATTTTTATTCTTAGGAACTTTCCTTAGTTTCACAAGTCCTTTATATATGTTGCTATTATATTGCTGGCCTTCGATTCCTTAACGTAACTCTACTTCTTCCATGATCACCATAACTTGGTCACTATACTCCATTTTAGCCCTCAATCATAGATCAATTCATTCCTTAACAAAGAGACTTCATTGTATCTCTTCTCACCGGTCTCTCCTCTAACCATAAAAATGCACACATATGATGACTCAGCCTAAAATATATGCATATAGGAGATGAATTTTGGCCAATCAATGGTGTAACAAATTGATGACTTCCCATTTTTAATACATTTGAAATCTATTTTAATATATTTGGGAAGTCATTAATGCTAAATTAAAGAGATTTTCTTGATATTTTAAGATATATCACTTTGGGTGTATCATTTGTGGGATTTCAACTTAGAATATAAGTTTTTAAATTTAGGAAAAAACAATAATAAAAAAATACTAATGAAAAGTTTTCTCAATAAAAGTAAAAAATGCAACAATAAAAAAACGTTTCTGTTTTATTATTATTATTATTATTATATATTTCCTTTTCTTTACAGCATAATATGGCAGCGTATATGAATGACAAGTTTCTTGCAAGGTAGCTTCATCAAATTTCCCTTGCTCATTCAACAATAATAAAGCCTTATCCCTCTAGGTACAATTGGCTATATAGATTGTACAATGTCATTGTGGTCTGTCGAAAACCAAATCTTTAGATAGATTATTAATCAAAAAGTCTTGCTCTATAACCTCATTGAATGTTCACTTCAGTTTCCCTCTACCTCTTTTTAGAGGACTCCATACTGTTTCGGTCTTCCTCGACCTCTTATTAACCAATGCTCATTCATATTGGATTTTAATAATTTAATATTCATTGGATTTGTTCTCAATTTCATTTTCTCAAATTTAATCCCTATGGCTAGTTATTAGATAAATCAGTGAAATGATCTTTTAAAAAGAAAAGAATACTCGCATTCCTTATTTTGGAAACTAAAATAAAATTTGATAGATTTGTTGTCAATTTAATTTTCTCAAATATAGTCCATATAGCTAGTTTTTTAATAAATCAATTAAATGATTTTGTTTTGAGTTAAAAAGGCAGGCACTGATGGCTTAAGGTTATAAATGGGATCAAATATATGCTTATAGCTAGCCTAAGGTCACAAATAGGATCAAACCTATTGATGGCATGAGGTTACAAACGAGATTAAACTTACGACCTCTCACTTACAAGGGAGCATCCATGTCATCAGGATACAAGGCCATTGGCTTAATTAAGTGATTTTTTTAAAAAGAAAAGGGTGCCCAGATTCCTTGTTTAGGAAAATGTGAATTTAAATACCTAGATCAATGTTTTGAAGTTATAACTAAAAAATAATCTGATAAATTAATTATTTTGCTATAATTTAGTAAGAAATATAAGTGTGCTGGTATGTTTTTTCCTAACATATCACTATTTCTTTTTTATGCCTCTTTTATGTTGCTACTTTTGTTACGGGATGGTTTTCTTTATTTCTTTTATTGGGGGTGAGCTTATAAATTAGGGGGGAAAGTTACCACGTTGACGTCATATAGTCTTGACGTGATGAAAAAAAATTTCCTTGCAAATCTGGTTACATATTTAAATCATGGCTTACCGAAAAGTATCGCTTAAAATATCGTATTTTAACATTAAAAAAGCGGTGCATGAACGTTCCTTATTAAATAAAAAAATTAAATAATTTTTAATTAATGATAAGGATGTGTTGGTTGAACTCATTAAAGAAAATCTCAACAAATAATTTCTCAAATAATTTTTTTTTGCCCATAAAGAAACAAAGTATATTGCATTTAGATAAAGTACAATGTCTCAACAGAACCACCTAAACGACATGAACAAACCAAACAAGTAGCAAACAAACTAATAAACACAAACATAAGCTTCCTGCAAGAACATAAATTTAGATAAAATGAATAAAGCGCCAATAAGGTCAACAACTACAACCCAGGTCAAGATACCCAAATCAGAGGGCAAAACCTATCAAATGAAGCTTTGGCAATCAGCCCGATCACCAAATCAGCTTCCATGGGAACACATATATAAAGATGGTTCCTAATCAAAATCCTTGAGTCCTGAATATCCTCAAGGATACCAGCATCCATCAGCATAACAAAGAAAACATGGTCAGATTAATAATTATCGAGAGAATCACAACCCTAGTCAAAAATGAATAGTAAGGCCATATACATTGAACTAGCTCATATCTTGCCCGAAAATGAACAGTGTTGACATAAACACTGAACAGGCGTATTGTGAGCCAATGATGAACAACATACACAAGCCTCCTGAATAAGAACAAGTTGATAATTCCAAACCGAATAGCACTTAACCATGCCTGACAACGTCGAGCACCGAGCAAGCTAACATCCCTCCCACAGAAAATTACCTCAAGCCAAACATAACAATTCACCCTACCTCGTGCCCACCTCAAGACCTCGCTCAAAAGATCGAACAAGGTAGTGACAATTGGATTAGAGAAAATGATCTTATGGTATACACCGATTCGAGCAAAGTTAAAAAAATCCCCCCAATAATGCCATATAAACCAAACTTTGGGATTCAACCCTTCTAAGCAAACAACATCACTAAACATAATGGCTTCAACTTCAAGAAGGTCAATAGTGTCATCCACATAACAAGAGTTGAAAATAGCATCAGTAGAGAGGTGTTGAGTATATTGAGACTTGAAGAGATTACAAACCTCAGGGTCGATGGCTCTCTACAATATCACATCAGAGCACCGCCGAGTCTCAACCTTCGATGTACCCAAGTCAGCATCAAGACTCCAAAATGTTCCTAACAGTTCTGCAGCCAAAACCTTCACAATGATTATGAGACTTAAAGCTCGCCGTAGCACCCCATCAATCATTGCCAAGGACCCAGGAGGCACCCATCGGAGATTAGTATGGGAGGCCACCATCCAGTTTCGAGCGTTCCAATCCTTCACGCGTCGAGTCTCGCAATCCCCCTGCACACTGATGTCGAAGACCATCCGGACACCACCAAACTAATCGACGGTGAGCTCCATCACATCGCCCAAGGATCTGAGCATCGCTTATTGACTTCGCAAGAGATAAACCCTAGAAGAGGGGAAAAGCCCCAAATCGAGGAAAATGAACAACAACTGAAACTAAGAAATTAGTTACTCATTACTTTAATGAGCTCTCTCGTAAAATTTATTAAAGAATATAAGTGTGTTTGTTTTTAACTATTTACTTATGTTTTACCTTTAGTGTTTGTTTTTACTGATTCTCATTATTGCTTGACTAAATGCTGCGAAACATTTAAGTGTCACACTAGAAATTAGGTGCGCTCGTTTAATGCTTCTTTTGTGTACTAGTTTATGGGCTTGTTTGGGTTAGCAGTGATAGAAATGACTTTTTTATAATTTGAATTTTATAAAAGTAACATAGAAAAAGAGTCAGATTATAAATGTGATTTGTGTTTGATTGGCGGTAGCAGAAGTAATTTTTTTTGCAACCTCAAACCTTTTTGGATTATTATTTGAAAAGTCCGTTTAGATTGAAAATAACTGAAAAGGGTATGAATCTTATTGAATACTACGTATATATATTATTTGTATATATTGTGATAATTGAAGTTAAAATTAAAATTTGATAAAATACAAAAGGTTCAATTATTATTGAAAACAAGGAAAATACACTAAAACATTTAATTAAAAATGGTTAAAGTTGTATTTAAATTAGAATGCATACATGAGGAAGTATCAATAAGGTAAATTAATAAAAGATTTACAAATATAAAAAAATACATCTTATATTTAGAACCAATATCAACTTTCTAAATATATCCTATATAAAAGTAGAACAAAACATATAAGTAATTTAAATCAAAATATTTTAATTTATTTTTTGTAAAAAAGAGTTGATAATCTATTTATATTTTCATATTAATCATTTAAACTATCAAAATGTGTTCCTAAAAAATAAAAATGCTTTTTAGAAGACTTCTCATATTATACACTATGATGATTTACATGTGAAATTGTTTCATACTAGCTCAAATTATAGTTTTGTTAAAGGCAAAATAAACGTGGACTGGGCACAGTTGAAGCAAAGGCATCAGTTATGGGACCCATACTTGGTCTTCTCTCTCTCTTAATTACCCACGCTTGGTCTTCTCTCCCTCTTAATTGCCACACACACTGAAGGCTTGCACCGCATGGGGAAGGAAGGTAAAAGCAGCTTCGTTGAGCTTCTGAAAGAAACTACTTTTGGATCATAAGCTCAGTAGGCTCCACCACGCACCCAAACGCTTCAAATAATCTCCACTGTGCTTTTTTGGGGTTATCGTGCATTTGGGAAGCTTGATCGCTTTCCCAAACAGGCACTAAAACCGGTAGGGGAAAATAATCTAATATGGAGTATAATGATGGTTTTTTTTATATTGTCACCATCTAACGATGATTTTACTAAATTGTCATTAGATCATGATGGTTCAAGCAAATCACCGCCATCCATAACCACTTCCTATAGATAAGAAACACATTTTTAGAAATTTTGCCCATTATTTTTGAAAACTACTAACCTTTGGGAATATCATAGAATGCCTCTTATTTTATGATATCTCTAAGTAGTTTCTGCCTAGGTTATGAAACCTATACTAGACCAGTCGGTTCGGCTCAGAAACCAATGAACCAATTGGTAAACCAGTCTGGTCCAGGAGTCAAACCGGGTCACTTTTGTTATAAAAACATCAAATTTTTTTATAATTTCATATTAATAACCTTGAAATCTTCATATTTTCACCGGTTTGGTCCTAGGTTAGCTCCATTTCGACTCCAATCTGACCCACTAACCCTTGACTCAGTACCCTGACCTGTTCAATGACCGTTCTGGGCTTAATTACCTTGGTTTCAACCAAAGTTTTGCGTGCAATTGTGGATTCATATCCTTAATAAATAGCATCAACATGATTTACATATGATAGTGATAAACAAATGAAGCATACTGGCAAAAAATCACCCTCCTACTCTCACTATATACTCTCTTTATTTTGGAGAATCTGCATCACATTTTAGCTATTGACCTTATCCTCTTTGTTCCATTTGTCCATCTCTTTCTTAGTTTCTAGTTCCATTTTCACCATAACTTACTTACTCGACTACATTGTGACTCTTCAACATAGATTAGTTCATTTGTTAACTGAAAGACTCAAACACATGATGATTAGTCTCACTAATAGGTGAACTTAATGAGAAAAATCATTCATTCACGATGAAACTTCTTACAAGAACTAACGTATTGTGTAAGATCTTCCATGATCAATTTATAGTTAGATTATATTTATATCTATTATGTTAGATAATATATCCCAATTTTATCATAATATTTAATATCTTAATTAAGGATTTTATCATTAATTTTGGGTTAAATAGCATTTATTATGATTAAATTGAATTAAAGGTGAGTGTGTGAAAATAAATCTTAAAGGATATATTTGTTATAATCTTTTGATTGCTCTTTAAAATTTGAATTTTGAATGAAGATATTATAAGATATTGATTTGAATTGTAGGTTACATTGGAAAAGTAGGAGTTGAAGACCAGAAAGTAAAGATTTACAAGGACTGAAACAGAGATAAAATTTGGCGTGTAGCTGCAAGGGACTCTTTTTGTAATATTAGCTGTCACTTTCACAAGGGAAAAGATCAGAGAAAATTACGAAAAATTACCCTGAATTTACAAAATGCCATTTGGGTCCCAATATCCGAAGATTACCACTGGAACTGATTCATTTGGCTATCAGAGAAATATCAAAAAAGTACCCTAAATTTCTAAAATGTCATTTTGGTCTAACAATCTGAAAATTACGCCTTTCACCTTTGGAACTGATTTTTTTCGGACTCTGATACAGAATTTTGGGGAATCTGATCTAAATATAATCTAGGAGGGATTTTTCCGCAACTTTTAGAGGATTTGACGGAGACTCCAAATCACAAAAAAATAAAAAGGGCATCAAGAGTCTTCGTGAAATCATCCAGCAGCACCTTCACACAGCCGCAGATGAGAAAGAGAGAGAGAGAGAGAGAACGAGAATCACTGCCTACACCACTACTAACGTCGACTTTCCATCACCGCCATCATCGGAATCATGCCGTCACCATCATCTTCGTTCCACTTTCAAGGACCAACAGCGTCTCCCTCCTTCTCTAAGTTGTTCCTTCCATCTTAATTTACGGGTTCTTGGTGCCTTCCAAGAGTTGTAGCTGTGATTATCTTCATGATGAAGATGAGATGCTAAATTCTTTTGTGTTTTTTGGAGAAAGAAGATTGGTTTGAGCTTCAAATATATATACAGGGGAGTTATTTGCTTTAATCTTTTGATTTAGCTATATAACATATTTCTTGAGTTAGGATTTTATGTTATGTGGTTAATTTACTGAGATTGCGAGTTGTTTATCTTAGTCTGGATTGAATAATTGTGTTTTGGATTGGATTGTGTGGTTTGAAATTTATATTTATATATTCCCTTTTTAGTTTAACGTGGTTGTGTTATTCTTTCATAGTTTGAATGAGTATTATAAATACTTTAATCTTGTTTGAATATCTCAGTTGAGTGTTCATATATAGAGGAACAAGTTGCAAAAATCCAATCCTAAATTGCACACTAAGTGGTATTAAATAGTGTATTAAGAAGTAATTATCTAGCTAGAGTATTAAGGGTAATCACTAATTAATATTACTAGATTTAGTGAGTTGCTAAGGTTTGATTTTTGACTTAGTGAGTAGTTTAACTCTCAAATCATTTTGAGCAAGGATAACCTGTATTTCATTTTTCCAAGAAGCATTCATTATCAATTTGTTTAAATCACAATTTCATTAATCATCTCAATATATTCGCAAAACCCAATAAAAAAATAGTAGTCTAGGTTATTTTCCATTATTAAAAGAAAAAAAAATCAATTTAAACTCATCTTAATGTTTTTGTCACTTAGTTTTGCTTAGGAATTAAATAAAAGGCTCCTTAAGAGAACATGACCCGAGTTGTGCCCTTCACTGCATAATTTGATTTATTTTGATTTAACCTAAGGTGACTAATAAAGGGTTTAAATCAATGGCTCCGTTGCCGAGGAGTCAATTTATTTGACTCCTTGTTTAACCTTGTGTCAATTAAACAAAAAATTTTTAACAGGGTTAATCTTTCGTTCGCCTTCTAGTTGTTAGTTATAGTTTCCTGCATTCATTCATCATATAGGTTTTAGTTTGCATTTGCATCACATATCATACATTTTCCGCATTGTGGTTAAATTTTGTGTGCATGCCCCGGGGTAAAAAAGTTGTACCTTGTGATCTTGATCATGACATAACTTTAAAACAGCTTAGGGAACAACTAAAAAAGAGTAAAGGAACAAGGAACAAGGGATACTAGTAAAATTCCCTTAGGACATCACATATTTACTGAACCTAGTGCCTTTAGAAAACTTCATTCAGACATAGGTGATCAATTTAATTAGAATTTATATATGGAGAACTATAACGAGGATGAAGGAGAAAATAATGATATTCCACATAAAAGAAGAACAATTAGGGAAGTCACTACTTCTAGTATTGATTTAAATCATCTTGCTAATACTAGACCTAACATACATGCCGATTTTGAGATTAAAAGTTTATTGATCAATTCACTGCCTAAGTTTTATGGTTTGTCTGTAGAGGATCCATATCTACATTTAAGGGAGCTCTATTTGAATTGTTCAAGTATGAAGCCGGTTGGAGATTATGTAGAGGACGTCATGTGGAAAGTCTTTCACCACTCATTGGAAGGCAAGGCAAAGGAATGGTACATGAGCTTACCAAGACATGTAGCTTATGCATATCAAAGTTGGCAAAACTTACAAAAAACTTTTCTTGAGAAGTACTTTCATGCATCTCAAACTTCTGCTATGAGAAAAGAGATCAATTTAATTCTCCAAGATCCAAATGAGACTTTGTATGAGTATTGAAACTATTTTCAAGATCTCTTGGCTCAGTGCCCACATCACTAGATTCCTAATAAGCAGCTGGCTCAAACTTTCTATGATGGTTTGAAAGAGAAAGATCAAGACAAGATTGACGCAGCCGCTGGTGGTGCTATCATTGATTTCACTGCTCCTGAAGCTTGGGAATTGATCAAGATGGCCCTAGCTAAGAAAACCTATAGGGAACCAAGAAGGAATGCTAGAGGAGTTTATCATGTTAACTCTTCACATCTACACATTCCTCAGCTTGACACCTTCACCACTCAAATTTCTGCTTTGATGACATAGACTGGATTGCTTTTAACCATCCCTTCAAGAAGAAGTCAACTCCGTTGGTGAGGAATTGGCAGCCCCAAGTTGTGATCTTTGTGGCTCATCTATGCACATCTCCTGCAATTGTCCATCTCAGTATGAATAGGTCTTTGCCATGTATCAAAGCCACCCTAACAATCCCAAGTGGGATTCTTACTCAAATATATATAATGAAGGGTGGAGGTAAAATCCTAAATTTAGTTGGAGAGACAATGATAATAGAAGACAAAATATTTTTCAACAAGAGAATATTAGAGCTGGTACTTCTTCTAGCCAGTTTCAAGAATATTCAAAGAAGGTCATTCCACTCCAAGATAACACGCTTTCCCAACCCAAAGAGTGACGAAACCAACCAACTATTGAAGAGTAAGGCTGCTCAACTTACTAATATAGACAATCGGATGAAGGAAGATAAAGCTTTAAATGATAGTCAATTCTCCTCTATTGCCACAATCCTACAGCAAATGCAAAGTGATAGAGCAAGTAACAGTAACCAAATGGCAAATATTTGCAAGAAGTTGGAAGAGTTAGAAATAAAGAATAACACGGCGCAATCTCACTTAAATCAAGTCTCCAATACTCTTAATGACTTCCAAGCTAAGAATGGGGTTGGTTTATCTTCTACCATTGTGCTTAACCCTAAATCTGTCAACACCATTAAGTTAAGAAGTGGCATGATAGTGCATTTCCCAGGAGATGGTGAAGACCATGTGGACGAAGAGATAGAAGTTGAGAGTCCACCCTTGAGCCCTATGAAATAGGGTAATTCTAAAAGTATCAAGGAAAAAGAGATCTGAGAGAAGAAGAATGGCAAGGAAGTTGAGTAGCCTCAAGTGGAGGAGGTTAATGAGAAAGCTCCATCCATGCATGAGAAGGGTCAATCAAGCACGCAAGGAGCCTTAATGCAAAATGGTAGGGAGGTAAAAATTTCTGATATCCCTTTCTCTAAAGCTTACCTTAGAAGTAAGAAATTGTATGATGATAAAACTAAAAAGTAAATGTTTGAGTTCTTTACTAAGTTAGAAGTAAATATGCTATTTCTCAAGATGATTAAGAGCATGCCTGTGTATTGTAAGTTTCTTAAAGATCTTTGAATAAATAAGAGAAAATTCAGGCTTAATGAAAGAGTCCACTTGAGTTCTAATATGTCAGCATCTTTAAGAGTCAACTTCCTATAAAATGCCAAGACCCCGGTGCCTATACCATTCCTTGTACCATAGGACCTATTAACATAACTACTGCTTTGCTAGATTTAGATGCTGCAATTAATGTGATGCCTAAGTTTGTTTATACTACTCTAGGAATTAAAGCTATTAAGCCCACCAGTATTGTGTTACAACTAGCTGATAGGTCAATTATGCCTCCAGATGGCATCTTAGAGGACATCTTAATCAAAGTGAAAGACCTTGTATTCCCCGTTGACTTTTATGTCCTAGATGTATCTAGTGAATTAGCCCGTGATTCAACCCTCATTCTAGGCAACCCCTTCCTTAGAACGGCAAACACCATTATAGATATGTAGGAAGGTGCTAATCATGGAGGTTGGGGATCATAAAATCCATTTCAATATGTATGAGGCAATGAAACACCCTTATGAGGATTATTCCTTGTTAGGCGTTAATATTATTGATTTGACAATTGAAGATGCTAGAGATGATTATAAATTGAGCTTACATGATGATTATTGTTTCTATATGAATGCTAAACATGATTCTTTTGAGCATGATGATGATATAGCTACTTATGATGTGTACTTTTCATCTCTCCCTTCTATACATTCTCTCTCTAATGCTTGTAGTAGGGCCTGATTTCGACATCAGTTGCACTCTTTCTGCTTCAGAAGTTTACACTTTTTCTTCTAATGATGCTAACTCTACTTTAACAAGTGATTCTGGTTTGGAAAAGGGTTTGCTTCTTGAGTGTACAGATACTTATAATAAGGTGGAAGCTGAGAATATAACTAGAAATGACTGCAATAGCTCTCATAACCATGAAGACAAAGAGAGTTTCTTTCTAGCCGTTTCACACTCTCATGCACTTGATCCGCAACAACAGCAACCTTTGTCTGAGAATAATGGGCTTAAAGAGACTTATTCACTTGCCACTACCCCTAAAGCTATTATTTCTCCTCATACCTTAAAATATTTGTAAGATATTCTCTCTAGTTGTAATGTAGGTATGAAGGATGATAAACCCAAGTTTGTTGCTACTATTAGTCAACCTCAAGTTGACTCAACACTTGGGAAGGTCAAGGAACAAGAGATGAATGCAAAGGAGCTTAATACACACCAACCACCTGAGGTTACAAAGGGAAGTTCTCTTTACTCTGTTCAACTCCCTGAACTAATCCCTTCTATTGTTCAACCTCCTACCCTTGAATTAAAACCTTTACCCCTAATCTTAAGTATGCATTCCTTAAGCATGATGATAAACTGCCTGTAATTATTTCTAATGCTTTGTCTTATGATGAAGAGGTTAGATTGCTTTGTGTTCTTAGGAAGAATAAGGAAGCCATTGGTTGGACATTGGCTGATATACCAAGGATTAGTCCATCTGTATGTACTCATAGGGTTTTGTTGAATGAGGGTTCTAAGCCTGTTAGACAACCCTAAATGAGACTTAATCCATTGATTTTAGATGTTGTAAAGAGATAGGTTACTAAGTTGCTTAGTGTTGGGATTATATATCATATTTCTGATAGTGAGTGGGTTAGTCTTGTTCATGTGGTTCTAAAGAAGAGTGGGCTTACTATTCTTAATAATGAGCAAAATGAGTTGATTCTCACTAGAGTACAGAATGCTTGGAGGGTGTGTATTGATTTTAGAAAGCTTAATGATGCTACTAGGAAGGACCACTTTCCTCTACCCTTTATTGACTAAATGCTAGAGAGATTAGCAGGAAAGAGTCATTACTGCTTCTTAGATAGGTTTTTTGGGTACTTTTAAATCCCCATAACTCCTGAGGATCAAGAGAAAACCACCTTCACTTACCCTTTTGGCACTTTTGCTTATAGGAGGATGCCTTACGGTCTTTGTAATGCTCCTGGTACTTTTCAATGTTGCATGATGTCAATCTTTTATGATTTGCTTGAGCATTGCATGGATGTTTTTATGGATGACTTTACTATTTATGGTGACTCATTTGATGCTTACTTGTCTAGTCTTGATCATGTCTTAGCATAATGCATTGAGAATAAACTTGTTTTGAATTATGAAAAATGTCATTTTATGGTCACTCAGGGCATAGTGCTTGGACATTTGATTTCTCAAAAAGGTATTGAAGTTGACAAGGCAAAAATTGAGGTGATTTCATCATTGCCTTACCCATCTTCACTTAAGGACCTTCGGTAAATTTTAGGGCATATTGGTTTCTACCAACATTTCATAAAAGATTTTAGTAAAATTGTATCGCCTTTGTCAAAGTTACTACAAAAAGATGTGGATTTTGCTTTTGATGACAAGTACAAGCTAGCATTTGATGAGTTACGACATAGATTAGTCACTCCTCTTATTTTGGCTCCTCCTAATTGGGAACTTGCATTTGAGTTGTCTGATGATGCTTCCAATAGTGTTGTTGGAGCAATGCTTGGCCAAAGAGATAGTAAGGTCTCTAAGGTCATAGCTTATGCTTCCAAAACATTAGACAATGCTCAGATTAATTACACAACTACTGAGAAAGAGTTGTTTGCAATCATGTTTTCCTTGGATAAATTTAGATCATATATAATCAACTCTAAAGTTGTTGTCTTCTCAGATCATGCAGCTGTCATGTATTTGTTCAAAAAGCCACAGTCTAAGCCAAGACTACTTCGCTGGGCTCTTCTTATACAGAAATTTGATATTGGGAACAAGGATCGAGCTGGAGCAGAGAATCATGTAGCGGATCACCTCAATCGGCTTCCTAATGATACAAGGGGAGTTTATTGTTCTACTTTAGTCTATTATGATTTTCCTAACATTGCTTTGTGTGTTGTGGAATTAAAGGAACCATGGTTTTCTGACTTCGTTGATTATTTAGTCTTAGGATTAATTCCTGCACATTTGTCTCTGTTTCATGTGAAGAAATTAAAGCAAGAAGCTCAATACTATGTCTGGGATGAGCCACACCTGTAGAGAATATACAATGACCAAATAATTTGAAGATGTGTACCTGAAGAAGGATTCCAGTCCATCCTTCTGCTTGCCATTCAATGATATATGGTAGACACTTTAGCACTAACAAGACCTCTAGGAAAGTGCTAGAGGCTGGGTTTTACTGGCCTACCATGTTTAAGGATGCATATTTATATTGTAAGGCATATAATAAATGCCAACAATTTAGGGAGTTAGGTAAACGACACGAGATGCCACAAAAACCCATGCTCTTTTGTGAGGTATTTGATGTATGGGGCATAGACTTTGTGGGCCCTTTTCCACCATCATCTGGATTTACTTATATCTTGTTAGCTGTAGATTACCTTTCTAAGTGGGTAGAAGTCACTCCCACTAGAAAAGATGATGCCCAAACAGTCTCAAAGTTACTTAAGACCAATACATTTTGTAGATTTGGAGTGCCAATGGCTATAGTAAGTGATAGAGGTAGCCATTTTTGTAACAGGGTTGTCAATAACCCACTTACTAAACTTGGAGTTACCCGCAAAACGTCTACTGCTTATCACCCCCAAATGAATGGGCAAGCAGAAATGTAATGCCCTAATTTTTTTATTAAGGGCTAATGAGGATTATAATGGATATTTATGAATTTAAATCCAAATTATTATGTGTTTTGTGGCAATTTTAGTTAATATGCCATAATTGGTGGAAAAATTGGAAGAACAGAAAATTGTCGGTAAATTAATCAATGATTAATGAGGGAATTAATTACTAACTAAGAAGAAATGGGATGTGTAACTAAATAGCTAATGGAATGGTTAGAGTAACTAATTAGTTACTTATTTCATTGGAACCAATGGAATTTGGACATATGGCAAGAGGAAATGATGGTTGAGTGAGTGAGAAAAGTCAAATGGCATTTAAATATGATTCTTTCTCTCTCTTCTTCCCTCCATTTTGGCTGAGCATGTATGGGTATGGGAAGATGATTATTGCACCATCTTCTTCAACCTCTCTTCATCTCTCTCTTCTTTCTTAATTCCGGGGCTATCGTTGGCCAAGAAAGAAGAATAAAAGGCTTGAGAAAAAGGTAAGAAGATGACCTCTTTTACCCAAACTCTCTTCTCTATAGTTGTTCCTTGGGTTGAGAGCTTTATTCTCATGGTTCTAGATTCTCCATTGGTGGTGATTTGGGCTCTTAAGGAATTTTGAAGTTTGGAGAATCAAGAAACTTCTTTAGAAAAGTTGAAGAGGTAAGTGAAACCAATCTTTCTATCTATGTTTTATGCCAAATGGTTAAGTTTGGAATTTCTAGAATATTTGGCCTTAAATTTGAAAAATAAGGGTCATTAGGTATTTAGCATGTTGTTGGTATAGAAATTGGAGTTTTGGTATGTGTTTTAGATAGATAGATTGATTTGAGAATGAAATAGTATGTTTGGAGATTTTAGAATTTTGGTGTTGATTGTAGCCTATGACTAAAGCATGATAATGGAATAGGAATTTGGCAATTATGTTGTTTCTATGTGATTCCTTGTGTATTTTTGTGTGGGAGTAGCTTTGGTTTGGTGTTTGGGACCATTGGAATTACTTGGGTAAAAATCTGGAAGTGCTGTTAGTTTTTCTGCGTTTTCTGGTTTCTAATAAGCATCACTCGAGTGATCTGGGGTTCACTCGAGTGCGGGATGAGCATTACTCGAGTGAGGATGGGTCCACTTGAGTGCGATAGTGCATTTTCCCTTTGTGCCTTCAGCTTTCATGTTGCACTTTCGGGCGAAAGGAAAGAGTGTTGCCTCACTTACAAGTGTTATGGGTTCTTACTAGAGTGATCCTCCTCTCACTCAAGTGCATGTGTATTTGACATCTTGAACTCTCATCTCAGGTTGTCACTCGTTGTCAAGTTTCAAGAGTGTTCCTTAATACTTGTGAGTGTTAAGCTGTCACTCGAGTGTCAGGGGTTTCACTCGAGTGCTCCTCTTCTTTGACAGTTTTTATTGCTCTCGGGTTAAAACTTTCTGTGCTTCACTTCCTAGAACTCGAGTGAGCATTTAGCTATCACTTGAGTGTTAAGCTTTGTGCTCGAGTGCAAAGTGCATCATCACTTGACTGAAGCCATCTTCACTCGAGTACAGTAGTGAAAAACCAGTGCTTGTCCTTCCAAAAGGGGATCTTTAGGATAGTTCTTCCAACCCTTTAGGGATTTTATTAGAGGCATTAGTAGCTTCCTAAAGAGCATAAATGATAACCAATTTAAGTAATATGACATCATTTAAGTATGGGAAAAGAGTATAACACTTCATCCCTAATTGTGAATTATAGGATTTGACATTTGTCCTACTCAAGAGAGACTGGTGCCAGAGCATGCCCTAAAGGACCAAGGTAGTGACTCTTCTCTCATGTTGTGTATGATGTTTTGGTATGCATGACTGATCATGGTTTTATGAAATGTGATTGGAAAATGTGCCATGGTCCATTATAGCGTGAACACTTCAGCGCGAGCCATTTAGGGATTGACGTTGGTCATCTCTATCTCGGCTGTTGAACTGCCTTTATAATCGACATGGATTGTTGTTAAACTGCTTTGTGAATCCGACCTGTGGGGCGGCGTGTTGTGAATCCAGTCATGGGCTATGTTATATATATCTTGTCGGTATAGCTTGCGTGTTAATCTTGCTAGTGTGGCTTGTGTATGAAATGCTTTATATGAATCCCAGTTGTGGTGAAATATATTGTGTGAACTATTGTGGTGCAATACAACGTGAGCACTTCAGCGTGAGCAAACGTAAGAGTGACATGAGTCATACATGCCCTTGCCGCTGTAACTGCCGTTGTAGTTGCTATGTATGTGTGATGATTTGTTTTCATGCCTTGTTGTTGTGCATACTATGAGTGATTTGACACTACTGAGATTCTTTAGAATCTCACTCTCCCATAAACCAAATTTTTAGACAAGGCCGAAGGATTTAAGGGAAAGAGGGCGACAAAGAGCGGATAGAGCTCCAGTATAGGAAATTATTTTGGATTTTGGTTATCATGTAAAAATTATTTGGATGTTTTTGAGAATCAATTGTATATATTGGAATTCATAGTATAGTTTTGTGTAATCCCCAAGTAAAAGGGAAAATTTTATGGGCTTTGTTCCTCTGTAGAACCCTTATTTATTGAATGGAACCCGAGTATGTCAGGAATTTGCATTATACTCTGATATGTATGAATGGAATCAACGCGTACAAGCCATTTATGTTTGAAATGTGAGTATAAGACTATTGTGGAACTGGTGTTGTAAAAGTTTTTAAAAACCCTTATTTTTGGGAAACATTTACTTTGTCTAAGTCTCAAATCATACATGGTATCTAATTCAAACTTAATTATGTTTTTATGAACTGATCTTGGCCTTGATCGTGAATGGGGTTACAAGAAATGTCCAACAGAGAGGTCAAGCAAATTTTGGAAAAGATTGTTAAGACTTCAAGGAAGAATTGGAGTTAAAGGTTGGAAAAAACACTTTGGGCATACAGAATTGCATTCAAGACACCAATAGGGATGTCTCCTTATCGGCTTATCTATGGAAAAGCATGTCACATTCTGGTAAAGTTGGAGCATAAGACTTATTGGGAAGTGAAAACGTGCAATATGGATATGGAAGAATCTAGCTTAGAGAGGAAACTGCAACTACAGGAATTGGAGGAGATGTGATTGGAAGCTTATGAGAGCTCTCGCATCTATAAGGAGAAAACCAAGCAGCTACATGACTAAAATATTATGAGAAAACACTTCAAAGTTGGTGACAAGGTTCTACTCTTCAAGGCCCGATTTGCACTCAAACCTGGAAAACTTAACACCATGTGGGAAGGACTATACATAGTCACTAAGGTGCATGATTTTGGAACAGTAGAGCTACTGGATGAGGTTAGCATATCAGAATTCAAAGTCAATGGTCACCTCCTCAAGCACTAACATGATAGTGTCAAGCCGCCTTGAGGCTGGGTTGCCCCTTTCCTCTCTCAATCTCTCATATCATGTATATAATTGCTTGTGAAATGTGTTGAACATGAATTCTTGGGATAAGTGTGGGGGAGGGACATTCCCAGTAGTGATAGTAGGATTAGTAGTTTAGTGTTTAAATTCAATAAGACCCTCTATGTTTCTTTCTCTTATCATTTTTCATCCTCACTCTCTCTTACATTCAAGATTAATTAGATTATTGCATTGTATTCCTTGAATACATTAAGGATAATGTATTGAGTAAGTGTAGGGGAGAATGTGTTTTGAAAAAAAAACCCGCACTTGGATTTTTGGTACTTGAATGTTTTGAAAAATATAAGTTTGTCCAAAGTCAATAATGCAGTTGAGAGTTGAGCTTGATTATGGTTAATTGCAATGTTTTAATTAGTTGGTGTTCTTAATTCTATCATTGGAAATAGCTAACTAAATGCTCTGTGGTTAGTTTGTTATGCAGTTGAATGTTTTGGGAAGCATTTGAGAAAAACCCTTGTTGGAAGGTTATTTGAACCTAAATTTTTTCTTTGTATGTGTGCATGCTTTCTTAGCTTTTCATCTTCTAGAACTTGTCTCAACTCTGTGTCAAAGTTGTATTTACATTAATGTGATGGAAAGGATAGAGGCATTTGATTCTAAACCCTTTCTACCTAAACACAAACCTTTCAAATCATCCATTGTTTACCCTTTTGAGCCATTCATTAAGTTGTTATGCATGTGTATATCATTTACATAGTCTTTGCATCCTATCTTGTTATAAGTAAATTGCCATCACCTCTAGTTTCTATAAATGTTGAATTGCCATGTATATTCATATTGAAAAAAAAATAAGAAAAAAGAGAGAGAGAGAGAGAAATGGTGGACAAAAATAAAAAAAATGAAAAACAAAAAAAAAGCAAAAAAGAAAAAAAAATCATTCAAATAAGGAAATTCTAGGGAATCTCTATAAATGACAATATAATAATCATATGCACTTCAAGTGGTAAATTGGATGTTGGTGGGTTATTAGCTTATATACATGTATAACACTTGTTTCTTTCTCAATTATTTCATGTGGCCTTTTCCATCATTACAACTCATGAAAGTCCTCTTGATTTATTACATTATTGTTATTAGCGGTAGAGATGTTAGAGTTGTTACAAGCTTATGGTAAGGTGATAGTTAAGCGAGCTAAAGTGAGATGACCCTAATTAGGAGAGTTGAGTGTAAACACTAATATCCTAGAGAGCTCTCTTATGCTTATTTCAATTACATTTGATTGTGTAGTGGACTAATCCCTTTGCATTGCTTTGTACTATGACTTATGCTAGTTGTGGAGCTTAATTAATCGATTTATTGGTTTTCATACTATGTGATAGCTCATCTTTAAATTGAATTGATGTTCATCTTGGATGGTTTGAATTGATAATCTTTATCCAGGAGTACAAAGGTCCAAGTGTAGGGGAATTTGATATATCCCAATTTTATCATAATATTTAATATCTTAATTAAGGATTTTATCATTAATTTTGGGTTAAATAGAATTTATTATGATTAGATTGAATTAAAGGTGAGTGTGTGAAAATAAATCTTAAAAGTACATATTTGTTATAATTTTGTGATTGCTTTTTAAAATTTGAATTTTGAATGAAGATATTATAAACCATTGATTTGAATTGTAAGTTACATTGGAAAAGTAGGAGCTGAGGACCAAAAAGTAAAAATTTACAAGGACTAAAACAAAAATAAAATTCGGCGTGTGGTTGCGAGGGAATTCAGACAGAAAGAAGGGTCTTTCTGTAATATTAGTTGTCACTTTCAGGAGGGAAAAGATCAGAGAAAATTATGGAACATTACTCCGAATTTACAAAATGCCAGTTGGATGGGTCCCAATTAGAGGTGGAAACAGGCCAGGCCAGGCCAGGCTTTTGCCTTAACAGGCCTGGCCTGTTAAGACACAAACTGGCCTGAGCCTGGCCTGTGGACTGTTAAAGGCCAATTTTTAGACCTAGGCCTGACCTGAAGCCTGTTAAGGAGGCCTGAATTTTTAAAATTTTTTAAGCAAATCGACAGGCCTACAGGCTACACTGCAAAACAGGCTAACAGGCCTCCTTAACAGGCCTCCTTAAACAGGCCGAAAACATGCTAAAACTTACAGGCTTAGGTGAAATTATCTTTTAACCCTTATCTGATTTTTTTTAAAAAAATATTTTTACAGGCCCAGGCCGGCCTGACAGGCCTAACAGGCCTGTCAATAGGCCTTGGCCTGGCCTATTAAGCAAAACAGGCTTTTGTTTTGGCCTTGGCCTTGGCCTGGCCTTTTAGCCTGACAGGCCAGGCCAATCACAGGCCAGGCTACAGGCCCCTGACAGGCCGCCTGACCTATTTCCACCCCTAGTCCCAATATCCGAAGATTACCTCTGGAACTGATTCATTTGGCTATCAAAGAAAATGTCAGAAAAGTACCCCAAATTTATAAAATGTTATTTTGGTCTAAAAATCCGAAAATGACGCCTTTAACCTCTGGAACTGATTTTTTTCATACTCTTATACAAAATTTTGGGGAATCTAATCTAAATATAATCTAAGAGGGATTTTTCCGCAACTTTTAGAGGATTTGATGGAGACTCCAAATCACAAAAAAATAAAAAGGGCATCAAGAGTCTTCGTGAAATCATCCAGCAGCACCTTCAGTAGCTGCAGACGAGAGAGAGAGAGAGAGAGAACGAGAATCGTTGCCTACACCACCACTGCCATCGACTTTCCATCACCAACATCATCGGAATCGTGCCCTCACAATCATCTTCGTTTCACTTTTAAGGATCAACATCGTCTCCCTTCTTCTCTAATATGTTCCTTCCATCTTAATTTATGGGTTCTTGGTGCCTTCGAAGAGTTGTAGCTATGATGATCTTCATGGTGATGACGATGAGAGGCTAAATTCTTTTGTGGTTCTTGGACATAGAAGATTGGTTTGAACTCCAGATATACATTATGAGAGTTATTTGTTTTAATCTTTTGATTTAGCTATGTAATGGATTTTCTGAGTTAGGATTTTATATTATGTGGTTAATTTACTAAGATTGTGAGTTGTTTATCTTAGTCTGGATTGAATAATTGTGATTTGGATTGGATTGTGTGGTTTGAGATTTATATTTATATATTCCCTTTTTAGTTTAACGTGGTTGTGTTATTCTTTCATAGTTTAAATGAGTATTATGACTACTTTAATCATATTTGAATATCTCAATTGAGTGTTCATTGTATCGAGGAACAAGTTGCATAAATCAAATCCTAAATTTCACTTAAGTGGTATTGAATAGTGTATTAAGAAATAATTATCTAGCTAGAGTTTTAAGGGTAATCACTAATTAATATTATCAGACTTAACGAGTTACTAAGGTTTGATTTTTGACTTAGTGAGTAGTTTAACTCCCAAATCATTTTGAGCAAGGATAACCTATATTTCATTTTTCTAAGAAGCATTCATCATCAATTTGTTTAAATCACAATTTCATTAATTATCTCAACAAATTCTCAAAAGCCCAAAAAAAAATAGTAGTCTAGGTTATTTTCCATTATTAAAAGAAAAAATATCAATTTAAAACCCATATTAATGTTTTTGTCACTTACTTTTGCTTAGGAATTAAATAAAAGGCTTCTTAAGAGAATACAACTCGAGTTGTGCCCTTCACTACATAATTTGATTTATTTTGATTTAACATGAGGTGACTAAATATTTTAAATCATTAGACTAAATAGGTGAATAATAATTGAGAAAAAACCTTACCATATATTAATTAAAGCTAACGTAATTAATATTAACCAAACACAAAAATCTAGTGCGTTGCATGATTATCTCAGGAGAAGTATGTATCTTGAAGTATGTAATTCATTATCATTTTTCATTCCTAGATAATTACTTATTTATATCTTGAAATGTCAAAATAATCTTCACTGTAACTATGTTAAATCCCTTAAAGAACAATATGAATTTAAATTAGTAAAATAATGTATTCTCATTTGAATTAGGGAAAATTGCATCAAGTTCTTAATTAAAGAAAATAATATAAAAAAAGTAACATAATTTATCAATGACAAACGAAAGAGCGACCATTAATAAATGAAAGAACCACCATTAATATTTAATAAGCTATGAAACTTTTCTTATATTATTTTCTTGAATTAGAATGTTAGTGTAATTTTTCCAAGGTCCTTTTCCCTTCAAATTATTGTGTATCCATCTTTTCTCAATAACAAGGCTAACAAAACTGGCATACTTTTCTAAAATCCAAATATTACGTTCATTCAAAATTGGGCCAAAAAAAAAAAAAACACCCTCATGAAAATGACAAGAACATATAAGGACAAATTTTGATCTGTCCTATTCTCTCCTCTCAATCAATTCAAGCATAGGGGAAAGCAATAAATACATTTAACTTTTCACAATTAATAAGCATTTCTCTGAGGAGCCTATATATGAGATTCTAAAACATAGTACAAGTTTGAACCATAATAATTGCAAGGTGATTCTGAATTTCTTCCTAAATTCACAGTTTCACACACCAAACCAGAACAAATAAAAAGCAAATGAAGAGGAAAAGGATTTACAAGGAAAAGAAGAGATCAAAAATGCCAAAACTTTACTGAGGTTCCACTTTTACCGGTGGAAAAACGCTCGTGTAGGCGAAATCTTCATCGACATAAGGATGGTAAATCTTCCCACCACTGGCATTGTCATAAGCATCTGATGTTGATGTTGATTCAGCATTGGGGTTGAAACCAGCAAGTTGCAGTATATTCTCAATCTCTTTCACAACATCAGCCATTGTTGGCCTCTCTTCCCCATTATCTTTGACACACTTCAATGCTAAGTCCAAAAATTTCTCTAAGCCGTTTGGGTTTCCTTCTTGCTTTATCATTGGATCTATAAGGGCATGAAGATTGTACAACTCTTTTGATCTATCCATTATTCTTAGAACCTCTCTTACAATGAACCTTCCTTGCTCTATTGGCTTCCTTGCTGTTACCAGCTCAAGTATTGTAATTCCAAAGCTATATACATCACTCTTTTCTGTTAACCGCTGAGTCATATAGTATTCAGGATCCATATAACCCTGCAAGAAAGAAGAAAAAGTAAATCCATGTTTGCTATTCACCTGACAAATTTTGGACAGTATAAAAATGGAAAGGCACAGGGTTTTGCAAGCAGAGACGAATATTTTCTGCAGCAGAAGCATTACACATAAGTATACATATTAAGCCTTAGCCATGAGTAGACTAAAAATGTGAAGAAAATAGAAGTGAAGTGATAAAGGAAAATTGCAGAAAAATCTCAAAAGGCCCGGGTTCTTGAGTGAATACCACTCTTCTTTAATTGTGTGGAATATATTTTCAGTTATGTGCAAATGTCTTCATTTTAAACATAGTTGAAGATAAGTTACACAGTGGAAAAAGAGTTTCACTCTCTGAAAATATGTTGCACCTGAATCTTTAAACAAATTTTAACTACTTTTAAGTGACAAATTTTGCAATGGGGGATTTTTGTTTCAGCAATTTTCCCAAGTGAAAACTTTGTTGCTTTAGGTATGCTTTATCCTTTCACTGAATGTTATTGATTCTTCTCCCAATTTTACAAAGTAATGTGATTGTATAGCAGCATACCGAAGGCTAGCTAGTTTTATGTGTCTTATGAATAACTTTCAAAGATTCCATTGAAAGCAATGTTGCTTTTAAAGAGTTATATACAAACCATTGTGCCTTTGACTTGAGTTGTGATATGGCCCCTGTCACTATCCTTAAGTTTGGAGAGACCAAAATCAGCAACTTTTGCATTTAGATGGTCATCAAGCAGGATATTACTTGATTTTATGTCCCTGTGTATAATTGGTGGATCGGCGAGTTCATGAAGATAGGCTAGCCCTCTGGCTGCTCCCACGGCTACTTTTAGCCTCCTTATCCAGTTCATTCTAATTCCAGATCTTCCTGCATAGACAAAGTCACAAGGAACATCAAGAAATGTGTCTTCATTCCAGCCAAGGGGCAACTTTGAGGGGGTTTCTTAATATATTCATCTTTAAAGCAGGTTTTCCTTAAACTTTGACAATAATTGAAGCACAATGATATGGGAAAGGTTCAACTACGAATCTTTTGAAAAAGATCTGCAAGAAGTGCATGCTTCCTAGACAAATGGGGTATTAATGCACTTCATGAACTTCAAGTGATCCTCATTTACACAATTGAAGGAAGAATTCCATTTACTGCAATTTAATATCATGGAAAATATGACAAGATTTTCAATCAGTCTTTACATAAATCTGGGTATATTACAATTAATGTCATTGAAACATCAATTTCAGGGCATTAATGATACCATAAGCAACCGATAGTTTAATGCAGAGTTCCGAAATCAGTTTCTAGAAATGCACCTTTTACAGTTCAATAACGAAAATCTCCACATTAGATCTTTTTTTAATTTTATCTTTTTCAAGAAAGTACAAATTGAAGTCTTGTTTACTCAGTCAAGAGAAATGAGGCAGGAGAAATTTCAAGTACCTGAAAGACTGTCCAATATAGTGCCATTAGGAACATACTCATATACCAGCATTTGTTCACCTTTATCATAACAGAAACCCACAAGACCCACAAGATTCTTGTGATGGACCCTTGATAGAAGCTCAATCTCAGTTTTGAACTCAACAGCACCCTGTATCGATTCATGTGAAGCACGCTTGATAGCGACCAGTTCCCCAGAGGGAAGTACAGCTTGGTAAACCTTTACGAATTATGAACGGACTAATCAGATTCAGCAACACAGTTAAAATTCTATTATGTTTCTAAAGTTAGTGCCAGAGGCAATATTCTTAGGAGTCAAAGTGAAAACAACATAAGAATGCATGTAAGGTTACTAAAGGAAGAGGATAAATGTAAACCTTTCCATAGCCCCCGGCTCCGATAGTATTGGAGTCAGAAAAGTTGTTGCTATATTTTTTGAGCTCTTCAAAAGAAAACCAGCGCGCTCCTTTAAGCTGAGGAGCATTGCCACTATCATTGTTCTGTTCCCAGTTAGCTGCATTTGCATTGCATTGCATTGGAACAATTAAAAAGACTGATAGAAAAACATTCCTTACAAGTGAAGAACATAAAGATAATATCCCAAAGCCTGAACAAAAAAAAATAATACCAAAAGGATTAAATGCCTTTGCTCTTTTCATCCGGCGGATTGCATATATTGCAAACATGGACAGTAACAAAATGACAACACCTGCAGCTACTGCACCAGCTATAATCCCCGTACTTATTTTACTTGAAGACTCTACGGATTGACATGAGAATAAAATGATAATGAGAGGGAAGCATTAAAGAGGAAAAACGACAGCTAAAGATCTGTAGCTTATTTTAATGACATCCAAGCCTTTAAGATTAATTTTCTTCTCAAGGATCATAGAAATAAGTTTCTATTGATGCTTCCTAAAGTTACCATTCATGCTACCCAAAATTATAACCTGATGCTACCAATATTTCATGGATGCTCCAAATTTATTTCTACTTTGGAAAAGATGGGAAAATTGAGGGAAAAGTCCACCATTAAAAATTTTATTGGTGATAAAAACCTAAATCAAAATACTGGTACTCTGCATACAAAATTTGCCGACTACCAATACCCTATATGAATAAAAATTTATCAGAACATTCTCACAAATAAAATTTTTAATGGGGGCTTTTCCCCAATTTTATACTTTCATAAAATTAGAAAAATTTGATTCTAATTTTAGGCAGCATGAGAAATGTTAAGAAATCCACAATAGCTTATTTCTATGTTCCTTGACAAGAAATTTAATTTTTAAAGCCATTGCCTGTCGCTAATAAGAGTCATTACTCTTCAACTATCATTTTCCCAAATAAGAACATCATAAAGAGTAGAAAGACAGTTTAGTATTCTTAGGAGGCATTTGGTATACAGTGATCTACACCTTCCCAAATGCCTCCTTAGATTTTTTAAGTGGACATTGAATCACCTTTGCAGAAATCATAGCTACCGCTACCATTAAAAACGTATGGGTCGCAAAAACCTGGAGCTTTAAAGATCTGGTGGGAGAACACAAACGAAATGCTTAAAACTCCGGTTCCGTTGAAACATTTACTTTGAGATGGGAAGACATTTAGGTCCAAACTAAAATAACCAGAAGACCAGTTCCAGAATGGGTTACTGAGAGAAACTGAATCCACTGGCAGGTATTGGGACTGGTAAGCGGCCAACAAGCGTTGCTCAAGATCCTTAAAATGACTTGTGTTTCGGGAGTTCGAGAAATCGGGAGCTGTACAAGTCAGAACTCCTATATAGGGAAGTTTACATGTGCAGTTTGGGCTGGAAACCATGTCTGAACGACAAGGACGAGGTATACAGTTATTTGGTGGTGTTGAATATGTAATACTATTTTGTGAGTTTCTGCAGTAACTTTGTGAATCAGCTCCTGGTTCTCGACAAATGGGGTTGCCAACTAGTCTGCAAGAAAACATAAGATAACTTCATTAGAAAAGTGAAACTTGAAAACCTATTTTTATACTATCAATCAGTATCCTACGCCTTTTCTGGATCCTATCACCAAGTATCCGAGCAACCAACTATTCTAGTTTCGGTTGCATAAGTCAAATTTTGCTCTTAAAGTGTGAAGATATTATATCATTGATGTAAATAGCATATCATTAGTATGGAATCAGATATTAATCTATTAGGATATTATTAAGTCATTATGAGCCATTAACATTAATACTGCGGCTCATCCCTAGGGTCAGATTGACATGAAAATAGTAGCAAGAATTAGAATTGGGTGATAACATTAAGGAAAGAAGCTTACGTGACATTAAAAGTGTTGTTTTGATTTTTCTGAGCAAAGCCAGTGATCTTATTAGTCCCCAAATCTACAAGAGCCAAATTGGGTGCGTAGTTGGCAACATCCAAGGTACCATTGAGCTGATTATTCCTCATTATCCTGTTTCCACATTTCAAAACAATCAGTTTATTACCATAATGTTTTCATACACTAGAGTACAAATTAGCCTCAAATACTTACACAGTGTTTATAGTAGGGTGGCTAAATAAGGAGGTAGGTATTTTCCCTTGCAGTTTAGTGTTTTCCAGTGTTCTGCCACACAATAACTGACTCAAAAGATGGATAGGGAAAAATAGTGGTTGTGTTTGGAGGAAGGAGATAACAAGAACTTACAATGTAGTTAGATATGGCAAACTTGAAGCCCAAGAAGGGACACTGGAAGAATTAAAAGAGTTGTTGCTCAAATCCCTGCACATAATTTGATATAAATAACATTGCATAAATATAAGCCTCTATTTTTCGTGTGAGGTAATTTCATATATCTAATTTAAAGGGAAAAAAATTGTTAGTTTCTTCTTCTCAAGTATAGGATAAATATTTTACCCAATCTGCTCACTATTTTACTACTTACACAGTGATGAGTAAATTTAATACAGTCAAATCGGGCATAGAGCCATTTAGCTGATTGTTGCCTAAATTCCTGAAAAAAGAAAAATACGATCAATATCTTCTCTCTGTAACAAAATTCATAATTAAAAAAAGAAAAAGGAAAACCTCTTTAGATAGTTATTAAGTTAAATTTGACACTTTTCTTCTGCATTCTTACAGATCAGTGAGTTTTGTGAGATTTTCGATACTTGAAGGCACTTCTCCAGTGATATGATTGTGATCATAGCGTCTGTGGCCAAGATAAAACACTCAATAAAGAAAATGCCACTAGAATTTCAGAGATTATGGTTAATAATAGCTTTGATAAGGTACTCACATTACTTCCAATGACTTCACTAATCCAATAGTGTCTGGAATGCTGCCACTTAGGTTATTGTTTTCAAGAAGCCTGAACAAAAAGAACATATGCAATGATTCTCCATTCATTATGAGAAATTTTTTACCACTTAAAATAATAGTAAGGTTACTCCTAGACCCTTGGACTCAGTCATGAAAATGGTAAAAATAATGTCTGATTAGGAAATAGTGTAGAGATCCCACATAATCAGGGATAGTTAGTATCCCACTAAATTAGGGATTATAGTATCAATCATCATAATGAGCCATTAATTCAGAGGCTCCTCTTTTGTATATAAATACCCTTATACATGAATGAAAGACATACAATTCAGTGAATATTTAAGTAACATGGTATCAGAGCCATAGTGCTCTCTGTTTTCGTTTTTTTTCCGGTGAGTTTTCCTCTGGTTTCTGTTCTGTCCGCACTGTTCACTGTGCACGGCGCTCCGGTGCAGGGCGAGTCAGCCACCACGCGCGCCAGCGCTGGCCTCACCGTCGCCCGATCGGCCAGTCCCCGGAGTTTCGCCGCCGTCCGACGTGCGCGTGGCCCTCACGCGCCACCCCCTCTCTCGCCGGACCTCCACGCGCCGGCGCGTGACGCCGTTTTCCGGCGAGTTTTCCGACGCCGTTTGCTGTGCTGGGTCGACTTGCTGCCGCCGTTCTTCCCCTTGTGGTTTCGTGTTGTGGGTACCTACGGTTTGTCGTCCCGTCGTTGATTTCATCCGTTTTTGCTGTTGGGAGCACACTGTTGCTTCTGTTTCTGGTTCGTGGCTTCTGTTTCTGGTTTGTGGCTTCTGTTTCTGGATCGTGGCTTCTGTTTCTGGTTCGTTGCTCCTGTTTTTTTGGTTCGTTGCTTCTGTTTCTGGTTCGTTTCTATCGTATTTTGCTCGTTGAAGCCACCTTTGGGAGCGTTTCTGTCGTCTTGTTGGTGATTTTGTCCTTTGATACTGTTGCCTTTGCTACTGGTGGCTTTGCTCGGTTCGTATTGGGGCTGTTCTTTTGTGTGGCAGTGTGCTTGTAAGGTTCCGTTCATCGGTTGATCCTTTGTTGTGTGTGTTTTCTTTTGGTCTTGCATTGATGGCTGATTCCAAGACTAGTGTCACTACTGAAATTATTCCTGTGACTAACAAAATTACTGAGCACAAATTGACCTGGACCAATTATATGGATTGGAGCAAAACGGTTCGCATGTACTTGCTTAGTATTGAGAAGGAGGGCCACTTGACTGAGACGCCTCCCACGGATGACCCTAAGATGGCTTGGGCCCGCGCTGATGCCCGTCTCTTCTTGCAAATCCAGAATTCCATTGGCAGCGAAATCCTTCCCTCGGTTAGTCACTGTAATACTGTTAAGGAACTTATGGGTTGCTTGGAATTTCTGTATTCTGGAAAAGGCAATATTACTTGCATTCATGATGTCTGCAAGGGATTTTATCGTGCTGAACAGCAGGGCCGCTCTTTCAAGAGCTTTTATGTGGAGTTTAAGAAAATGTACGAGGAACTGAAGATGTTGATGCCGCCTACCCCTGACCTTCAGGTACAGGTTGATAATATGGAGAAATTGGCGATTATCAGCTTTCTTACTACCCTTGACCCGGCCTATGAGACAGTTCGTTCTTAGGTTCTGTCTAGTTCTGAACTTCCTTCGCTTCAGGATGTATACTCTCGTGTGTTACGTGCAGATAGTCTCTTACACCCGACCTCTACTCCTACTGCTAGTGCGTTGGCCGGCCGTGGTCCCACTGATAACCGCCACCAGAACTTCTTGAACTCTGGACCTAGTACACCGTCCCTGCCCTTTGTTGATTCACGCAACCAAGGTCCTCCGCGTTCAGGCAACAATCCTACGACTCCTAGTCCTATTGTCTGCTACTATTGTAAGGAACCGGGTCATACCAAACGCTACTGTCGTAAGTTACAAAACAAGCTGCAACGTATTGGAGCTGCTCATATGGCCCAATCAACAGATCAGCCTGCCACTGTTCCATCCACTTCGAGTGCGCTTGCTACAGGTAACGGTGACTCATGTCTTGCTACTTCTTCCTCGAGGTGGATCATCGATTCTGGTGCCACTGACCACATGACAGGTAACCATCGTTTGTTCTCTACGTATGCACCTTATGCCAACCCCTCTTCTATCACTATTGCAAATGGTTCTGCTTCTCGTGTCCTTGGCTCTGGCACGGTTACACCTACATCCTCTGTTCCTCTATCGTCAGTCCTTAATGTTCCTGAACTTGCTTTTAACCTTTTGTCTCCCAGCAAGCTTACTCGTCAATTGAACTGTTTTATCTCACTGTTTCCTGACCATTGTGTGATTCAGGATCTTACGACGAAGCGGATTATTGGTAGGGGTTATGAATCGGGCGGCCATTACTTTCTTGACGATTAGGTGCCGCGTTCCGTTGCTTGCTCTGGTGGTTCCTCTCCTTTTGATGTTCATTGTCGTTTAGGTCATGTGTCATTGTCATCCTTGAAGAGGTTGTTTCCTCAATTTCATAATTTGTCGTCCTTAGAGTGTGAGTCGTGCCAGTTTGCCAAACACCATCGTGTTCACCTGGCACCTCGCGTCAATAAACGGGCTGCGTCCCCCTTTGATTTGGTTCATTCTGATGTTTGGGGTCCTTGTCCTGTTGTGTCCACTTCTGGTTTTAAGTACTTTGTCACTTTCGTTGATGATTTTTCTCGAACCACCTGGCTTTATTTAATGAAAAGTCGTTCCGAGTTGTTTTCTCACTTTTGCAATTTTTGTGTTGAGATCAAAACTCAATTTGGTGTCTCTGTGAAAACCTTACGCAGTGATAATGCTAAAGAGTATTTTTCTACCCAGTTTCACGACTATATGCTAACCCATGGCATGCTTCATCAGTCCTCGTGTGCCGATACCCCTGCTCAGAATGGTGTTGCCGAAAGAAAAAATCGGCATTTATTAGAAGTTGCCCGCGCTCTAATGTTTCAAATGCATGTTCCTAAATCTTTTTGGGCTGATGCTGTATCCACTGCCTGCTTTCTTATTAATCGTATGCCATCTCTTGTTCTCAGTGGCGATGTTCCATACTCCACTTTGTTTCCTTCCAAACCATTGTTTCCTATTGATCCAAAAATTTTTGGGTGTGTATGTTTTGTTCGAGACATTCGTCCCGGTCTTACTAAACTTGATCCAAAATCTCTCAAGTGTGTCTTCCTAGGTTATTCTAGGGTTCAGAAGGGCATCGGTGCTACTCTCCCGACCTTCGGCGTTATCTTGTGTCTACAGATGTCACTTTCCATGAATCCACTTCATTCTTTTCTGTCCCTGCTCTACCTTCACCTTTTGCCCCTAATCCAGATCTTGGTCCTATCTTAGTGTATGAGGTTCGTTCCCCACCAGTGCAAGCATCTGTGCCGGCTCCTGCTCCACCTCCTATCCACCATGTTTATCAACGGCGTCCTAAGGAAAGTAATGTTGCTCGTCTTCCTGACCTCCCTATGTCCGCTTCGGCGCCTGATCTGCACTTAGCCCCCTCGCCTTCCCTTGCCCCTGACCCTGCACCAGTGCCTGACCCAATGCCTGAACCAGTGCCTGCTAATCTCGATCCTACTGTCCCTTTTGCTGACTTGCCCATTGCCCTCCGCAAAGGTAAACGCACTTGTACGTACCCTATTTCCTCGTTTGTTTCCTATCATCATCTGTCACCCACATCCTGTTCCTTCATAGCCTCCGTAGACTCTATTCCCCTTCCCACCCATCTCTCCCAAGCCTTGGCCCATCCTGGTTGGCGTGCTGCAATGAATGAGGAAATGATGGCCCTTGATGCGGCTGGTACCTGGACACTCGTTGATTTACCTCCTGGAAAGAAGGCTATTGGCTGTAAGTGGGTGTTTGCTGTTAAGACCAACGCTGATGGCACCTTGGAACGATTGAAAGCTCGATTGGTGGCTAAGGGTTATGCTCAGACGTATGGTGTTGACTATTCTGAAACTTTCTCTCCTGTGGCCAAGTTGTCCTCTGTTCGTCTCTTCATTTCTATGGCTGCTACCCATAGTTGGGATCTTCATCAGTTGGATGTTAAGAATGCTTTTTTAAATGGTGATCTTCTTGAGGAAGTTTACATGGAGCAACCGCCTGGCTTTGTTGCTCAGGGGGAGCATGGCAAGGTATGTCACCTCCAGAAGTCTTTATATGGTTTGAAACAGAGCCCTCGTGCTTGGTTTGACAGGTTTAGTTCTGTGGTTAAGAAGTTTGGTCTGAATCAGAGTAAATGTGATCATTCTGTGTTTTATCAACGAACGGTTGCTGGCCTGATTCTCTTAGTGGTCTATGTCGATGACATTGTTATTACAGGAAGTGATACGTCAGGGATCTCATCACTCAAGGACTTTCTGGATTCTCATTTTCAAACAAAGGATTTGGGTCCGTTAAATTACTTCCTTGGGATTGAAGTTATGAGAAGCAAGAAGGGCATTCTCCTAACCCAGCGGAAATATGTCCTTGACCTACTGAAAGAAACCGGGAAACTTGGAGCAACACCTAGTAGATGTCCCATGATTCATAATCCATTTTTGGACATTGATGATAGTGTGCCGTTTGATGAGCTTCCCGAGGATGTAAAAAAACGAATTGACCCTGAGAAGATTAAACTGTTTGCCTATCCTGAGCGATACCGAAGGTTGATTGGAAAATTGAACTATCTCACGGTAACTCGCCCTGATGTAACCTTTCCTGTCAGTAGGCTTAGCCAATTCATGGTAGCACCGACCGTTGCTCAGTGGGAGGCTTTGGAGCATGTCCTCCATTATTTGAAGGGATCACCTGGTCGTGGTATACTCTATACGAATCATGGTTACACAAAGATTGAGTGTTTCTGTGATGCAGATCATGCAGGGTCAAAAACGACTAGGAGGTCCACTACCGGCTATTGCGTTCTTGTAGGAGGAAACTTGGTATCTTGGAGGAGCAAGAAGCAGGATGTGGTGGCGAAGTCTAGTGCAGAGGCTGAGTATCGAGCCATGTCTCAGTCCGTACAAGAGATTGTGTGGATCCATCAATTAATGAAGGAGGTCGGTCTTGCCACGTCATTGCCTGCGAAATTGTGGTGTGATAATAAAGCCGCCTTACACATAGCTTCCAACTCCGTGTTCCATGAACGTACGAAACATATTGAGATTGATTGTCACTTTGTACGTGATAAGATCAAGGAGAATTTTATTTCTACGGGACATGTACCGTCTAGTGATCAGTTAGGTGATTTTTTTACTAAGGCCTTGGATGGTACTCGGGTTGACTATCTTTGTAACAAGTTGGGCTTGATTAACATCTATGCTCCAACTTGAGGGGGAGTGTTAGGAAATAATGTCTGATTAGGAAATAGTGTAGAGATCCCACATAATCAGGGATAGTTAGTATCCCACTAAATTAGGGATTATAGTATCAATCATCATAATGAGCCATTAATTCAGAGGCTCCTCTTTTGTATATAAATACCCTTATACATGAATGAAAGACATACAATTCAGTGAATATTTGAGTAACAGTAAGATATGTGGATCCCTGCACCCACATTTGCCAAACCCACAACACTACAAAAAGAATATAAACTTTCTAGTTTTAATGAACCTTACAGGTGTTTCAGTATCATCTCTGAGTTGAATAGCTTAGCTGGAACTTGTCCTGAGAGGAGGTTGCTTCCAAAATGACTGCACAAGATGAATATAGAGACATGCTAGGTCCTTTGCTGAAGCAGAAAAAATGCAGCCATAAAGGGCGGCTCAGCGCACAAAGCTCCCACCAGGTGGGTGTGGAAGGATCAGATGTAGACAGGCTTACCCCGTAAGCAGAGAGATCGTTTCCAAGATTTGAGCTCATACCTCTTCCTGGAAACGGTCTCTTTGCTTGCGGGGGTAAAGCTACGTACTTTTGACTCTCCTCATGTCCCACTGGTGGGAGCTTTGTGCACTAGCTGCCCTTTTGGTTGCATTTTTCCTGGTCTGAGTACAGAAAATTATGAAATCAAACTGAGATAGAGAGAGGTAGGCATACAAGTGCTCTGTTTTGAGTAACATGTCAAGACCATGTCCTTGTCCATCAGAGATAGGGATAGGTCCTTCAATCTGGTTGTCTGAAATATCTAGCCAATTAACAATGGATAGATTGCCAAACGTATGTGGAATAGGCCCACTCAACCGATTCTTATTAAGAGCTCTGAAAAAGAATCAATGAGTCATGCATAAATTGTCAGGTATTAGCCTAAAGAAAGATCATGGAAATCTGAAAAAGATGTTACATTTCAAGTATCATCATCTTTAGTTGGAAAACCCCTTTGGATGTATCAGCAACATTTTGGGGCAATTTTGTAAATGAGATGTGGGCTCCATGCATTTGCACATAGCTCAAGATGAGCCATATTGTTCACAGTTTATATAATTTTTTTAAATATATTGATTTTGAATTTGCAAATGAGAAGAGATCAAAATGATATTTAGGTACAGAACCAAAAATCCATGCAACACAACATGGTTATTCAATTAATGAATTCAATCTAAACTTTTAGAATCAAAAGAAAGAAATGAATAACCATGATGTGTGGTCATTTGATCCTTATAGATAGACACCACCATGGTTCAGTTTTATTTTGAAGTGTTTGGATTAGCTTTTGGATAATAGTTTTTGAAGAAAAGTGATACAAGTGATTTTAGAGAATAGCTTTTGGTTATTTTTTTTATTATTATTATTCTTTTTTGTTGTGTGTGTATGTACGTGCAGAGCTTCTAAAGAAGGTAGCAGCACTAGCAAAATTGGCAAAATGGAATCCGTACAAAAAGGTAAGCTGATTAAGAGCTCCTAATGAATCAGGAATAGGACCAAAGAAATCACAACCAATCAATAACCTGGAAAACAAGAAGAAAAGAAACATATTATCAGTGAATGAAAAGAGGGGGGAAAATATATTAGTCAGCAGGACACCTATAAAAAGTTTATGCTATCTTATGAATGATTTACTTGTAGCTATTAAATGTCATCCTTACAGGCTTTGTAAATTTCTCAAACTCCCAATGTCAGCTGGAATTGTTCCACTCATGCCTTGGTTGTAAGAGAGGTCCCTATATAAACAAAAACAATATAACATAATCAATTGAACTACTTCATTCATAATGGATTTATTGATGTAATATATTCCAAATCAAACTATATAACATAGGATAGAAAGAAGAATTCATATATGTACAGAGTTCTAATTTATTAGCTCTGTTTCACTCATTTTAAGGGTTGGAAACTTACAGAGTCGTTAATTCTGTTAATTTCCCAATATCCTCAGTCAATCTGCCTTTTAAGTTCATGCTTGGCAATTTTCTGAAGAAACAAGGAGGGCAGTTTAGAATTTAATAAATAAAATAGAATAAGAAAAAGGTAACAAATAGAAATTAAGAGCTAACATTGTGGTCACTCTTGAATTGTTACATCCAATGCCATCCCAACCACCACCACAAGGATCTGTACCCACCCAACTTGATGGCTTTTTCTCCCAAAATTCAGTGAGCGATGATAAAGCTGTAACTGCATGAAACAAAATGAATAAAACAAAAATCTTCAGAAATGAATGTGCACTTTGTTATTCAAAAGGGTAAAAGATTAGAATTCACATGAGTTTGATGTTTAAAAGCACAATGAATAACCATGATGTGTGGTCATTTGATCCTTATTAGCAATCCAATTACACTAGCCAACTTTCTGGGTATAAACGTCTGAGGTTCATGTCAGAAGATTTCAGATCACAAGGATTCACTCAAAATCTCATTTCCTATAAGATTAACTATCATTTTGCAGTTTCTCATGCCAAAAATTTTAAGAGGAATGTTTTTGAATGGGTAATTAAGAGCCTCTGGCAGCTGGATAAACAGCAAAATAAGATATATAAACATCTTATTCTTATTTTTCTATATGTTGGACTTAATTTACTTCTTCTTTGTATCTGAACTGGTCAACATCATGAGATTAAGTTCGCAATTATCTTTGAAGCAATTTCACAAGCAGCTTACAGACTTTATTTCCTTCGATTCATATAGTCTTAAATTATCAATAGAAACTTGCGAGAAATAGGCTCCTCCCATATGAAATGAAATCTAACAACTGGAATATATTCCAAAAGTTGGGAAGTTGAAATTAACTTACAGTCTTGGTTGGAGGTCTGTGCAGTTATGAGCAGAACTTGGAACAGAAGCAGCAGAAGAAGAAGAATCACTGGGTTTCGTTGGTCCATAACTCAAAAGAGTTCTTGGCATAAAACCGAAAGCTTCAGATGGAAGTGAATAATAATATCATAGGATTTTGAAATATGCTTTGGCAGGCAAATAACAAAAATCAATCATAGACCCCCCTTCACTTAACGGTTGGGAATTCAAGGAGGCTAATTAATACAATTTACCAAGTCAAAGACCGTCCATTTCATATTCAAATATCTTCGGACCTTGAAATGGGCGTGGGGTTGACTTCGTGATAAAAAAACAAAACAACCTTCCATCTTGGCCACTAGCCAGAGAAAACGTGTGCAATTTGAAACAACGTAAAAGAAAATATCTTTCAAGCAAAAGTGACAGTGTTCGGTATAACTTGAAAGACTTGGATTCAATCCCTTTCAACATAGCTTAAAAAGTATTATACAATGCCTCACAAAAATGCTAAGTATGTCAGAATATTGTACCAAGTTTCCTTTAGTTAAAAATATATTGCCTCCATTTCAAATAAAAGGGGTATTTTGAAAATTCTATATAAGGCATTTTGTGGATTTAAAAAAAATATAGTCTTTTGTCATAAAATGCTAATGAGAAGGGTTACATTCGAGTATTGTCAAATCCAATTGAAGGAAGTTCTTTCTAAAACATATTCTACATTCAGACGGACTCAAACTATTTAAGATGCCAGTGTCTTTCACTTGAATAAATGTGTGTTGATTCATTTCTCATATACTCCCTCAATTCTTGATATATAATCTAATTGAGGATTTGATATTGATCCTAAACATAAAACATGTTTTTTATATTTATCAATTTTGTCCTAATTTGTCCCTAATGATGCTTCCTAAATAATAATCAAGTAAGAGATTGGTAGAGGGAATCAAGAAAGATGATTGAGATGTTTTAAAAAATGCATGTCTTATTAACTAACTTAACTATTTTTCTTAATCTAATTAAATTATATATAAATATATACAGTATTATATTAAGAACCGGAGAGAGTATTTTAATAAGGTCAAAGTTGAGAAAAAAAATTAAAATTTTAACTAAAAAAATAATGCTTATAAAAAAAAACGCTCACACAAACTAGACACACATCAAGAGTACTATGTTAGAATTATTTTTTGTGCTTTACCTCTGCATTTAATGTCACATTATTTTAATTTTTAACTACTTCCTCAATCCAACAAAAAAATTATTAAAAACAAGTAATAATTGGTACACCTTAAAATTTAAAAAAATTTAAATCATGACAAATTAACATGGACAAATAAAAAAGTATATTCAATACGTGGCCTTGAATAGAGGATGGGGTTGGAATCTTATAAATAACAAAAAAAAAAAAAAAAGCTTCATAATTGAAGGTTAATTGAAGAAAAATGTTTCTGGTTAGGTGTGAACTTCTTCAGGAAGCAGCTACACACATGCATGTACATATATGTATGTATGTAAGTGTATATATATGTATGTGTGTGTGTGTATGTATGTATATGAGTAAAACACTCTGACATTCTTTACATATTGCTTTAATTACACTTACTTTCCCTTTATTTTAAAGACATACACTTAAATTCAAACTCTTAACAACGTTAAGAATAATTTAAAAGTATTTTTAATTAATTTTTTATTAAAATAAATTTTATTTACTAATTGCTCTTTCATGATTTCTATTTTTAGTCAAAATGGTTATGAATGATTCAAGAGTTTTATTTTTTTTTTCATTTTCCATAATTTTATTTTTTATTTTTCAAATATATTTATTTAGTATTTTTAATTATATTGGGACATAATTTTAATTAATTTAGTTAATGTACACATAAAAAATTGATTCAAAATTTGATTAATCCTTTTAATATAAATATATACAAACTGAATGTGTTTATAAATGTTTTTAGCAAAACTGTTCAATAATTATAAATTATAAATTTAAATAATTTACATGATCTCTTGGTAAGGCTTATTCCATTTATACTTTATGATAAAATAAAATATATTTTTAACCATTTAAAAGAATCTAAATAAATAATTTTTAATAAACGTCATGAAAATTTAAAAAATTATAAAATAATAAAATTAATAAATTTTATAATATATATAAAAAAATTTTGAATTTATATCTATTATAAATTTTTTTGTTGTATATTTTTTTTGATAAATATAAATTTTTAAATAATTAATATGTTAAATGGGGGTATTTGTGTCAAAATTCAAGTTTAAGAGTCAGATTTAACGGTTGAATGGATGGAAATGAAATTTTACAGAGGGAAAATATTTAAATCAAGTTTCTTATATCCATTATGTCAAGTTCTCTAACCACATGTGACAACGTGTCATGCTTTTGAATTATTATCATTTAACTACAAACCTACATGAAAAAAAAAAAAAAAAATAGGGCACATGGTCTTATTTGATTGGTGAATTTGATGTAATGGATATAAGAAATTTGAGGTAAGTATAATCCATTTCAAAAATACAATGGAGGTTTGTTTAACATATATTTAAATTTTAAGGGATATTTATTTATGTTTTCAAACTAGAAGGAATGTTTTTGTAATTTAGGTAAAACAAAGGTATAGTTAATGTATTTTACTCTATATATACTCCTTTTATCCTATTGATAAGGTAGAGAGAATGTGTTTTTTGGTTCTAATTATAAATCACATAATTTGATTTTTTTAATATAAATGAACAATTTTACCCTTCATTAATGTAGACTTTGTTCTCAAGAAATATAATGTATATTAAGTATGGGCAGTTAAAGTTGTAAAATTATAAAACTTTAAGGTAGAATTAATGAGGTTTAATATTTTGCTTTGTTTGAATTAAACATGTCAGAAATTACTTATAAATAAGGCTAAAGAAGTGCGTGCGTACATACATTATTTCATACAAAGTAACTTCTCTTTATGAGCAGTAAAATATTCCTTTCGGACTTGTTTTATAAGCTCTAATTAATAAATTTACGTACATAAAAAATTAGTTACTATTAATAGTTAAAAAATTAATGCTTTTAATAAAATGTATATCATGAGACATGCAAGAATTCATCATTAAAATAAGGATTAGACTGAGTAAATTATTAATTAATTGATATTTTTAGTGCATATGTGGAAATATGCATATGAATTTTGGTCTAATCTAAAATTTGTAATAAAAATTCAGTCCCATAGCTTTTCTTTTGTATGTGCCTATATATAAGGAAAATTCTTGAAAAAATAAATTTAAAAGTATTAAAGGACAAAAAGATATTTTGAATATTTATAATGCTAGAAATGTATGAGGGTCTGATTTGTCCTTTCTAGAACTGAAAGTAAATTACAGAAATGTCCCTTTGAGTTAAAAAAAATGTGTTCCTATTTTACTATAAGGGTTTAAAAAGTTTTAATAAGATTTTTACAAATTTCAATTCAAAAATCATCACTTGCTACAATAGCAATACATTGATTCCCACTTCTGCTAAAATTCTATCAGAACTTATTAAAACCTTATGTGAACATTTGTGAAATCTTTAACAGAAGTGGGAATCAAAAGTTTGTCATTGTAACAGGTGGTGAATTTTGAATTGGAATTTGTGAAAATATTATTAAAACCTGTTAAAACCTTATATGAATTTATGAAACCCTTATTGGAATCAATACTTTGCCATTATAACAAATGGTATTTTTGAATTAGAATTTGTGAAAATCTTATTATAATTTGTTAAAAATTTATTTGAATTTGTGAAACCCTTATTAAAATTGGGAACCAACACCTTGCTATTATAGCAAGTAGTAATTTTTGAATTGAAACTTGTGAAAACCTTGCTATTAAACCCTTATTAAAATAAATAGGAGAACGTTTTTTAAATTCAAAGGGAAATTTCTATTAATTATATTTAATATTGAAAAGCACAAATTAAACCCTCACACCTCTCTTATATTATAAAAATGCGGAATATTGCTACCATAGAAGATCTGTAACACATAATGGAAGATGTTTTACACACAACGAAATATTGTTTGCACATTTATATGAAAGATTTTTGCACACACGAAAGATGGTTTGCACAGAACGGAAGATCGCTTGCACACATAGAAGATCGCTTACACGCTTGATAACAATTAACAATTAATTTACCTTCAAGATATTTTTGGATAATTCTCCCAATATCTTTCTGTGCTTTGACTTTTTTTCAGAATTTTCCAATATATATGTGCGCGTTCGTTCTCTTCAATTAAGCATGTTTGTCAAACTTCATATGGGAATGCTGTTGCAATGAAAATCTCTCATTTTAATGGTTAGACTTAGACAATTCGTTTTTGGGTCCAAATTTTTAACTGTTTAATTTTTTCCCATCCATCATTATAATATTAATTGGACATACATGCACGTCGTAATTATAATAAAATAGTTTATCACTGTGGAATGGGTAAAAATGGGCGAATATATTATAATTACAACTTTCATATATAAAACGAAATATGTTTTGCTTAACCTTCAGAAAATATATATTCAACCAAAAAAAAAAAAGCAAAAACATCATTTACTAATGAAATAAAGGGAGAAGGTGTGAATTTGATAAAGAAGTTTTAGCCAAGGATGGCTGCCTAGAATACTACCTCCTCCAAACCTATTTGTAAGAAACAAGAAATAATTAAAAATTTAAGGGAAAAAACTAATTTATCACCCATTATAGTTTTATCTAATTTTTAATCAGACTCCTGTAATCTTATTTATTAAGTCCTTACAGTATTCTCAATTATCAAAATTAGTCCTAGTACTCATAATCTATTAATTAGAATGATGTGGATGATGACTAAATGACATGTTAATTGTCATAAAATATAAAATTAAAATTAAAAAAAAGGACGGAATAAAAATTATTTATTATCAACGTAAAAATATTAAAATAATTAGTATGCTCATAATTATCTTCTTGCATCTATACAATGTTCAAATTAATCCAACTATATGCTGAGTGAGAACCATGTTACCAACTACTAGTGTCTTTTATATTACAAATTAATGAATTATGAGTATAAGAACTAAAACTTGTAATTAAGAAAGCTATAAATAAGGACCTAATAAAAGAAAACTATAATGATCTAATAAAAATAAGGTAAAATGATCGCAACTTACATATTATCCACCCCCCACCAAATGTAATTATAACTTGTTTTTTTCTTTTTCTATTTTTTTGGAGTAGCTCCCTATCAGAGGTACCATATTTTTTAAGCATGTGGCTCTACAGGGCTTGCCCTTTACGAGCTCGGGTCTAAACGGGTTTAAACTCATTTTAATTTAAAAAAAAATTTAAGTTTTACAATTTATTTTTTATTTTGCTTTAAATTGAGAAGCATTATTTTTCAAACTCATAAATTTTTAGTTAAAATAATCATATAATGTCCAAATTAGCCTTTTTTTAAAAGCTTAAATGAATAAACCATTATAGAAAATAAAATAAATCAAACCAATTAATAAGTGTTTTTCTATTATTAATACTCTATTAGGTACGTAGGTGTCTCTCATATTGATAATTTGATATAATGATATTATATTTATTAATTTATTTTTAAAAAAAAATATTAAATATGCCTTAAAGAGCCGGCCCTACAGGACTTACGGCCCTACAGAGCCGACCCTTTTAAGCCCGCTTCCCTTTTTAGCCTCTAAATCACAAACTCAACCCTTAAAGAACTCGGACCGGCCTGAATTCCCGACTCCACACTCTACTCGGTGCCGGCTGTAATTCAACCCGGATGTTAAGACATTTAAGCCTCATGCCTTACCAACTTTGCTATATTTGCTCTAGGCTGTTTTTTTTTTTGTTTTTTATAAACAGGTCTAAATGTAGCACCTTAAGCAAAATATGACTAGGAAACTAAAGTTTCTTGGTGATTCAAGAAACAAACGAAACGTCACATCACCTGATACAACTAATAAAAAAAATATGGGAGAGGAGACCTAATGATTCTTAAAATTTCTTACTCAGTGGTAGAAGTGCCCTTTCTTTTCAATATGGCTATTGGAAATTTAAGTTAGGGTAAAAATTAATAGTATAATATGATTGATATTTAGATTGGTGATAATAGAAATGATTTTTTTTTTAACTAAAAAGTATTTGGATGATTATTTAAAAAATAAGTTTATGTGGAAAATAACTAAAAGTGACAAAAATCTTATTAGAGTATGTTTTATATCTTGATAGTTAAATATATCATGATTCTATTTATAAACCAATTACAGTATGTTTTACATAAATCAAGGAAAACTTTAAATTTCAATAATTATACATTTATATAAAAATTTTCTCTCTCTCTTTATAAATAGGAGCAAAATAAACATCAGTCCCACTGCATAAGCAAAGCAAAAGAAAAGAATATAATATAAAAAACAATTTCTCACTACATCATCACCTGCATACGTCTTTTCTCTTCTTTTTCTTTAATCTTCGTATCCTTCTCTCTCTTCCTTTCCACCATGATGCAAACAAGAAGCACCTCAAGGATGGCTTCTATGATGACAGCTTTTGTGGTCAATAAGCCCTTCCAATATAACGATAACCCAAAAGTAGCTTTTTCCCCCTTTTACCATTTTCTCAAACATACCAGTATTTTAAAGAACTCTATTTCAATCAAGTTGTGTTCCTAGTGTTGGCATCCACCAAAGATGTTTTTACAACTCTCTTTATTTCATCCATTGCATCTACAAATTCTTTAGATTCTCTCAAACTGTATAAATAAAAAAACAAAAAAGGAAAACAGAACTAAAAAAATATCATGAAGAGTAAGGAATAAATCAAAGACAAGTTAATGAGGGACAAAAACCTAAAACTACACTCAATTATGAACTTTGTTTTCTCCACTTCTCTCTCTCTCTCATAATCTTCATCTTAAATTTTGATGGTCTATATTTCGTTATTTATTCATTTAAATTTTAACATTTTAATAATAATTTTTAAGTATATTAAATCTAAATTGTCTAAAATGGAGCTAAATGATCCAAGTTAAAGAGAGAGGAAGAGAAGAAAATTCAAAGTTCTCATTATTCCTTCACCCTTTCCCAAAAATTAAGGGTATGTTTGGTGTGAGGGATTTGGAGGGGAAGGAAGGGGAGGGAAAATTTTTATGAGTTGAATTTTAAAATATTGAAGAAGTGGGGTAATAAAATTTTAATAAAGAGAATATATAAAATAAAAGAGTAAGAAAAATTAATTAAAAATTTTTAACCCCACTTCTCTAACTTTCTAAAATTCAACTCAAAAAAATTTTCCCTCCGCCCACTTTCCCTCCCCCTCCCCTCATACCAAACAAACCCTAAATGTAGAGTTGTAAGCATTACCAACCAAGATTGGATTGAGTGGGGCCAAGAAAACCGTTATCCTTTAAATAAGATCAAACATTCAAACTTTGTGGATAGCAAAAAACCAGGTCACCACATGGTAAGTTTTATTTATCACTAAAGAATATGGGGACACGGTAAGCATTAGCTAATTGAAAGGAGATAAAACAAACGCCCCCCCCCCCCCCCCCAACATGACATAGGCTCAATGTCTATTCTCTGAGTGATTCAATTAGTTATCAAATTTATATGCCCAGTATTCCATAAAAAGATAAAAAAAAAACATCTACAACCGGAGGCGATGGCAGTAGCAACAACAAAAGATTTTGCTTAATAACTTCATTAAGTGTTCGTTTCGGTCTTCCTCTACTTTTCAGAGGGCTCCGTACTACTTGATCAATCATCCTCGCTAAAACATCCAATAACATTCTTTGAACGTGTTCTAACCACCTCAAACAATATTTTATCATTTTCTCTACAATACATAGAGAGCGAGCCTTGAAGCAACGGTAAAGGTTGCTACCATTTGACTAAGAGGTTACAGGTTCAAATCCTAAAAAAAGCCTCTGTTTATAAGGGTAAGGCTGCATACATCTGACCCTCCCCAAACATCACTTGGTGGAAGTCTTGTGCGCTGGGCCACCCTTTTTTTTTTCTCTACAATAGATGCCACTACAACTCTTCTGCGTATATGTTCATTACAAATCTTATCTTTGCTTGTATATCCACACATCCATGTCAGCATCTTCATCTCAGCTAACTCCACTTTATACTCACGTAGTCACTATCATCTACAGCTGGAGGCAATTAAAGAAAATAAGACAGATTAACAAAACCTATCACATAAAAAAAAGCAATCTCCAAAAGCATAAATAATGCCGTATGCATACCTTATACAACCTTAGTTGTCATCAGAAAGTTGATTTACACAATCACATCCACATCATCAACGATCACTATAACAGCTTTAGTTAGAGCATCATCACAACTCCCAATTCCGTCATAAGCATCAAATTCAGTCTTGAGCGAGTTGGGATCACAATTAGCAAGAGGACAGTCCTAGTAAGCAGCAAAAGTTAGACATTGGAGCAACTCAATGATTATGCTTATATAGAATACATATGTTTATCTGAATGGGCATCAAAGTCAAATAAACTTGATAAAACAATTTAAATAATGGAGGATCATCAACATATGAAATGGGCGTCAATGTAGACGTATAATTTTTAGATTTCTTTATCATCAAATTACTAGTTATGTACTCTGCACATTGAAAACTAAGGCTGAGAAGAAAAGCTGCATCTTCCTTCTAAATGCACTACAATCTCTACCTTAAAAAATACTTCGCCTGGTTGCTAGTCAGCAGAAAGCAGCTCCTGACTTATCTGCCGGCGGATGATGTTGAATAGAAGCAACCAATGACAAAAACATTTATCATGATGGGCTATAACAAATCTAGATCGGATAAGCAGGGTTGATCAGAACAAACTGATTTAACATTTATGGGCCTGAATATAAATGCCAACAATAATGGTTTATTATCATAAAATTAGAACACGTCACATTAACAGATTATTGAAATAAACATGCAATAATAATTTTCTACGCATTTGACACTGTTTGTGATAACAAAAATTAAAATTTCTCTCAACTGACTAGAAAATAACAAGTGGAACAGTCTTTTGTAGATCATTCTTTTATAGAAAATCCAAGTGAAATATCTTTGAAACTCAATAAAAATCCCGGCTTAGATTTAAGGAAACACTCAGTTAAGTGAACAAATTTAGAAAGAGGAAACTGTAAAATAGAGCTTACATTTCCAAAGAAATGGTTAAAGCACTTGCCCTTCAGGGTATTCTTATCACCACTGCCACAATACACTTTCATGGCAACATGAAAAAACAAAGAGGTTAATAAATCTACCAATGGTGGTTGGATCAATGGCAAGAACCTCTAGACAAGGTTTAAAATTCAAATCTTGTGAATGGAAAAAATTACATCGGGTGAGCTATCCCCAATCAATCATTGTAATACTCAAATTTGACTCGGTTATATTAGATCCCGAATAGTTGTATAAAAATAAAATTAATAAATCTACAGATAGAAAAACAAAGTCATTGCAGAGTTTGGCTTTCTACCGGGAGGAATGGGGGAAGGTGATAAAGACACAGGGGAAGTAGAAATGAAACAAATTGGAAAGAAAAGAAATGTGGTGGTAAAGGGGAAGTGGTGCAATATTAAGAGAACAAGCCTGGATAAGCACCGTCAAAAAACTTGGAGGACACAAACAAGCACATCAGGTTGGCAGAGACAAACAAAGATAACAAGCTTGGGCCGGAGGGCGTGACAGAAGATAATATGTAAAGCTGTGTTCTGGTATTATATCTGATAAGGACTTGAGGCATTAGGGTTTAATAAATAGATTCAGGAGTTACTGTCAAAATTAATAAGGCAGAGGGGGTAAGTTAGAAATTTTACAAACCAAGAACTTTAGGTTAATAAACAGAAAAAATGAAAACGAGTGGGACTCTCCCAAATGCTAGAAATTATTTTCAAGTGTGGGTATTTTGTAATTTTAGCTTGCTACTCAATCAGCACAAAAATTTATGTGGCATTGAGGTCGTAATTTCTCATCAGCCATGTAGATTTACGTCCACGCCACCAAATTTAGGTTGCACGGAAGATTTAGCTTTACTTCTTTGATTGTTTGCTGGACCAATTGGAAGCTACATAGAGGTAGCTAGTTTATTCTTTCCTCATATATTAGCCCTAGACTATATTGGTGACATAGATATATGTGCTAGCCATGTATGGTTTGGTTGTTATCTATGTATGGGTTTGATACAAAAGTTGATATCTCCCTTTGTGCTGACATAAAAAAACATCAATCAGACACGTAAAACAAACTAACAAGCCAGGTTTACCATATAACCCAGAAGCATAGAACTACAGCAATGATGCACGTTTGAATCTTAGACTTCCAGTCAAACATGCAAGCAGAATCCATCTTGTTGGATCAAATGAGTACAATCCTGCAAAAGATAACACCAAAGATCAATGATAAGAAGATTTAAAAAGGGAAAAGAAAAAGAAAATGTCACATAAAAAACCAGAAATTTTAGAGCGTACATTTTCCCAATCCAGGATACATTGTTGAGGATGACAGGAATGGAAGTCTCACAAACCATTTAAGCATAAATAGGCCATATGGAAAGTAGAAGAGCTCAACAAACTGCAGCATTCACATCCCAGAGATCTTCAGAACTGGATGAATCTACGGCCATGTTACAGTCTGTAAAAGCTTCTCTATAGTATTCATAATTCGCTTTTGCACCTTTAGCATGTCCAACAAAGCGTGAATCATGCAATGCCTTGGCAGGTATTAAGCCCAAGACTCTCATCTCAACCAACAGCTTAAAAGATGAAAGATGAGTGTTTGAAACACTTAAATATTTACACAAGTTTAAGAAACTTTTGTCCCTAAGCTCTATCCTCAATTCAATCATCTCTTGCAGCATCCAATTGACCATTTCACGATCTTTTTCTTTACAAATAGCTGACAACATCATATTACATGTAAGAACATTAGGTGTGAGACCATTGCCCTTCATTCTGTCATACAATGTACACGCCTCTTGAGTTCTTCCACCTCTAACAAGTCCACACATACCAACTGTATACGATACACTGTCAAGCAGGTATTTCTCCTTTATTGCATTTTTGAACATTTTAATAGCCGTGTGATATTTACCAATTTTGATAAGCCCATCTATTAACACCGTGTGGATATGGGCGTCAACATCATTACAACTCATGACAATACCACGGTACACATTTAATGCTTCATCAATTCTTCTTGCACCACAGAGTCCACTAAGTAATGCAGAAAAAGTATACTTATCTGGTGAAAAACCTCTATCAATCATATAATTGTATAATTCCACAGATAGAGATGGAAACCCAGCCTTACAAAGAGAACTAAGAAGTGCATTGCAGAACATTAGATCAGCATCTGCGATATGTCCACAAACTAGTTTGGATAAAAGGTTAAACTTCCTAGAAAGGCATATTGGAGACAGCAATGAACTAAAAGTATAAGAATCGGGTGCTATATTTTGTTTCAACAAACTTAAATAAACATCAATAGCATCTTGGTACATTCCAGCCTTTGAAAGGCAATCAATTAAGACATTATAAAGAATTATATCAGGATTTTGGCCTCTGCAAACCATGGTATCTAAAAATCCAAAAGCATCAGCAATCATTTTGGATTCCATAAATGCCTTGAACAAAGTGGTATACGTCACAACATTAGGAGAACATTCAGTTTCAATCATCTTCTTCAACAGATTGCTGGCGACCGCAAGTCTATGCTGTTTACAGAATCCATTGATAAGTATTGTCCAAACTTTTGAGGACATTGTGATCCCAAAAGAGATCATGAGACCCAAAACTTGATATGCTTCTGCAAACCTATTCATCTTGCAAAAACAATTGAGAAGTATCTCAAATGTCCTAGCATTAGGATAATATTGCATCCTTAACATAACTTTAAGGATATGACTGATCATAGCAACATCATTTAACTTAGAAAGATGAAGTAGTGCAATATTATAGGTCAAGAAGTTTGGGGCCTGAGTCTCTTTTAAAACCTTCAAAGCTTTACCAGTTTGTCCAATCTTAAATAGAACATCTATTACTACATTTCTTGCGAATGTGTTAGGTTTAAACCCACAACTTATCATTTGCTCATACACCTCAAAAACCATGTCATACATTCGTCCATGCCAATAAATCCTCAATAAAAGCAAAAAAACTTTTGCCTTCATAACACACCCAACTGTCTCCAATTCCAGCACAATTCCTTTGACTGTTTTATACTGTTCAGTGAGGCGACGAACCACACCGATCATACCATCAAATGTTGCCCCATCATGAAAGTAATTGGGTTGTTGGGCACACCACATAAAGAAGCTCAAAGAAATTAAATCAGACGGGCATCTTGATAAAGTGGAACATATGATCTGACCATTCAAAAGATGCCTGCCTTTCTGAGGAAATTCTGAATCAGAATTGCTGCAAGAAAACTTCTTCGTTTGACTAGTTCCACTTGGAAATGGAGAAATATGATAGTGAAATGAAACGGAAGGAAGTATTCTGATAATTTGGCTTGACACTGTCAATAAAGTCCATCTGTTTCTCCATAACATTTCCAAGGGAGGTCACCTTTCCGCATAACAAGGAGACATGAAAAAATTAAACACTCACCATCATGATCTGACAAGTAAAAATGGTTTGCATAAACAAAAATCCATAGAGGCATAGACTATTACACAAACTATTGAATGTACCAAAGACAACACTGGCGTTAACAAACTGATAGAAAATTAAACAATTTGATGACTGCACACGTCAAAATGGTTAGGAAAAATGGTTAAAAGTCTTGTTAAAAGAAAATATGCCAGAAACTAATCATATATTCAAATGATAGAGTACGGGTCCGTCAAGCCCCACAAGGCCCGTATATCCTATCCTACAAGAGTTCTACATGCAACAAGAGGCCCAAATCAAGCCCAAGTCGCCCTAGAACTTTAAGGAATTCAGGGTGATCCATATGTACTAAAATCTCTAATCATGATCAAGTTGTTCTTACAAGGAAGAATTCTTATGATACAGCTTAAGATTTACAAATATTATTTTCCGAGGAACTTTAGCAGATTTTATGGGAAGGGCAATGGTGTAGGAAAGAGTAAAACCAGGGATCAAGAGACTTATCCCAAGTCTTTTAGCTGTAAGGGTAAAAAGGTGATGCCGATAGACAAGGTAGGTGCAGTCAGAGGTAGGGATAATGACTATTTTTTGGGTACAAGGGAAAGGGAGTTCAGACTTTTGGAAGTGAAGTAAGGTTTAGGAGAGGGCTGGCCTCTCAAAAGCCAGTGTTGCTTTTATGTTCTTGTGTAATACTGTAATGTGTTGATGTGTTTTTTGTTCTGTTTCTTCTATTTCTGTCAATGTTGTTTGATTGTATGAGGAATTTGGGTTTGGCTTGAATCATTATTTCCCCTGCAATCCAGACTTTAGTATTCAGTAATAGTATTATCAGTCCCACATTGTTCGTAATCTATTTCTGGTTTTTTGTTTGTTAGAAGCTTGTTGTTAGAGTAGAGGGTTCTATCAGCTACAGGGAAAATGACATGGATGATTGCATGGTTGATGATGAGGAAGCTTACAACAACATATTTTCTAAATTGATAAGTATATAAATTCTAAAAATACATTTAAAATAGCAAAACAAAATACTTTGAAAAACATACCCATATATCATTTTAAGTTAAATATCATAAAAGTTATAAAAGACTCAATGAATATATGTCAATTCATGGCCAAACAATAACCAAATCAGCAACCTTTACGATTCAAATTAAACACCCTAAATCAGTGACTCCACCACTCATTTAGCAACTCTAGCATTGGAGCAAAGAATAAGCAAGGCATTTAATGCTCTAAATCCTTACTGACAGCAAGTTTACTTTTTTACACCCTTTGCCAGGGTAATTCATACTGGGAATGCCTTGACTCAGTTGCACTGACCAACGTCCCAATTTGTCCCAATTTTAAAAATACACCGTCTGTAAAGTTTTCTTATGAGGAAACACATGAATTCATACACAAAACTTGGAAGGAAATTCCATTTCATGCTTTAAAGGAGAATTCAAGCAAAACGAAGTTCACCACTGTTAAATTTTCTTGTAAGGGAAAATAATTGAGATGGGCTAAAATCCCTGTATTTTTCACCCAAAAAAAAAATTCCTGGGAGGGTGGGATTAGTGTATGGAAAACCGGACCGGACCGGCCAGTTCAGACCGGAAACCGGTGAACCGGTCGCTGGTTCGGTCCGGTTGGGAAAAAAACCGGTGAACCGGTGAACCCGGTGTGAACCGGGGTGAACCGGCTTGACCTGAACTAGTCACGGTTTGGGCCTTTTTTTTTTTTTTTTTACTTTTTTACTTTTGTATACTCCAAATGAAGTTCTTTTGGATTTTTTTTTTAAAAAAATATTTTCCTTAGAGTTTTTTATTTATAAGGAGCTTTAAAAGGATTGTGGAATACTTTTGGCATTGGTTAGGGAAAAATCCTTATGCACTTAATGATATTTTTGTAGTTATTAGGTTCAGATGGTTATATTAGACTATTAGTTGAAAAATAACTCTTATATAATTTTTTAAATGGTATGTATGAACATTTAAATTATATATATTTTTTTAATTGACCCCGGTTTGACCCCCGGTTTGATCCCGGTCTGAACCACCGACCCTTAATCCAGTGCCTCGGCCGGTTCAATGTCCGGTCCGGTTTTCAGTACCTTGAGTGGGATGCTTAGCTGCTCAGGTATGAAGAAATGACCAAAAAGACAATAACGTTCAAGCTACTAATTTTGAAACCAAAAGCACAAAGTAAAAGGGGAAAGTTCAGGCAAGCATCAAGCTGACAAAACATTTAGGGGCCAAATTCTTACCTTTATCAAGTAGGAAATGAAAGAAAATTCAGAAGAAAGAATGAGAGAAGCTTGGTAACTCCATTACAAGCATCCCTCCATAATTTAAACGTCATTTCACCCACATGTGAGGGAATAATGCAGAGTGACTCAGGCCAAAGGAATCCCCGCAATCTCTAGGTTTTAGGCTTCCAGCAATTTCATTGGCTCTTCAATATCTAGTCATTTAAATTCTGGTCCTGCAACAATATGTTACAGTTAAATAACAACAACAATGACAACGACAACAATTGAGTCAACTGGTATGAGCTAAAAATGCTATATTGAACAAAATGTGTTCAATTCAGTGGCAATGTTACTAAATTTTTTTCCCATTAATTTTATAACACACGAGTTGTGTTCCATGTTTTTAAAATTATACACTGACCTAGTTGATCCATTAGTTCTGGTTGGACCGGAGCTGAACGTTAGTAAAACACTTAAAATGAAATTAATATAATTTTAATTTTATAATTTTGTTCACATTTGTTACTAGTAAGAAACCACTCTATGCAGGAACATGAAATGCATGATAATAATCCATTAAAGCACGCCATGGAATATGCATAAGCACAGCTTCTTACTAAGCATATTATCGAAGAGTCTCCAACCTATCTTCTACGATCACGTTTAACATGTTCATACAACCTTAGTTAGCAAAAGTCTGCATGAACCATTGAAAAGCATTTCTTTCAGGAGTTGCATTAGACAGATAATATTAGCAAAGCTTTATATATATATATATATATAGTTAGTAAATTTGTACACTAACCCATATACATAATTTTCATATTGTTTGAAGATGTTTGAAGAAGTTATTTATGATAAATCTTTGTTAAAAATATAGAAATATTGATAATAAACATAAAAAGTGATTTTTTTTCAAAAAATTATCATATACTCCTGAAAAAATCACATTTCCTTTTCTCTTGTAGGGCCGGAGTCTTCATCTCTCTCTGTAAGCGTTTCCAAGAGAGTTAGACAAACTACTTACGTGTTCAATTATGTTTGAAGATACTATTGGAAGAGAAGACACCATATCATTTACCTTATCCAAGTACTCTTTGCATTTCCACAGGTATTGATATCCAGCATCCTGACTTCATAAAGACATTGGTAAACAATTAATCGATAAAATAGATACATTAATTGACAATTCACTAAACATACCATGAAAAGAACAAAAAATATAGAAACTTCGAAGGAGGATGTCAATAGATAGAGATGGAATGAGAAAGTAAGTCATGAAAAGAGTTATTCATCGCGCAGTTTACTTTCTGCACTTTTGTACTATCATAGGACAAATTTGTATCAATGTGTGTGATATACTGATATCACAGGCCTTGAGGTTGCAAAAAGAAAAAAGAAAAGAAAGAAACTAATTTGTACAAAATTATTAAAGGTTCTATAGTCCATTTTCATAGACAGAATCATCAGGGTCAAAGACAGGATAGACATGTACAATTTGCACAAAGGCAACAGTAAGAATGAGTTCTTCATTGAACCACCCCCTCCCCCAAAAATAAAGAAAGAAAAGAAAAGGCAGAGGTAAGAACATTTCATTTAGAACACAGATTGTGTGTTTTAAACAGACAAGTTAATTTAAACAATGTCAATGAACAAGCTTAGTGTGTGTGCCGGGTTATCAAAATACACTAAAATGATAAAAACAAAGGAAGCACCTGCAGATCATCCATACTAGTGGGAATATACTATAAACATAAACTCTCAACAGGCACAAATCAAATTCCCGTCTTATTCCTATGCATAAAATATGAGTTTGTAAATCACATTGCCTTCTCAAAAACTAAAGTCAGCATCGTATCCCAAGTCCTGAAAAGTTCCAATGTGAAACCAAACCTTCTCTATAGGTGGCAAATCTTCCGAGGAAGCCTTTGATGGTGCTCCCCCTGGAACACTTACACAATTACGGAAGCCAGCTTTCTCTAATGAAAGCTTGTCTATTTCCCCTTCAACCTAAATTCAGCATGAGATTTTATCAATTAATTCAAAACACAGTAAAAGCCAAAGCAGAATCCAGAAAAGCTCAAAGAAAACAGGGAAGCTTCTTTTTTTTTTCCAGAAAAATCATGACAGAAAATAATCTTACCTGAACGAAGGAGCAACCGACAGAGCAGACCTTGGATGAGCAACCGACAGAGGCGGTGGCGGCGTCTGGAGGAGGGGCCCGAAACGACGTTGGAGGAGCAGAATCGCGAAGGACTCGATGCTATCTACAGGACAAACGGACTCCCAGCGACGGTGGACGAGCAACCGATGGTGGCTGCAGAGGCAGGAGGCGGCGGCGGCGGCCGGGGTAGCGGCCGGAGACGACGCTCCACTGCCAAGCGAGCGAACCAGACGTGGGACAAGGGATTTTCGAGCGGGAGAAGGCGATGAAAAAACTGAAGGAAGAGGGAAAATGGTTTTTAACACGCGAGGGCAACGGTGGAATATTGAAAAATTGTATGGGTAATTTAGTGACAATTAGATATAAATATTCTCTCTTTTAGAAAAAAAAAAAAAAAAACTCTAAATCTGGAGGTTTTACAAATTAGGTCTGGTGAGTGTGAAGATAAAAAAACCTCTCTCCCCTCCTTTCAACCAAACACCCATTTTTAATCTTCAAGGCCTTTCTAATATCATCTAACTTAATAAAATCTCAAACCAAACATAGCGCGATTGAAAAAAGCGTCCTCTAATGCCCTGTTTGGTAAGAAAAATCATTTGGTAAGACAAAATGAAAAATACCCCACCTAATAGGTTGGGGTGAATTTGGTCGGTAACTGTGAGTATTTTTTTTCTCATTTTTTCTTTTATATTTAATATTTTTTAACTAATTTACTTAATTTATAAAATTATATATAATATAATGTTATACAAAAATATTTTAGAAATATCATCATATATATTATAATTAAATAATTTATTTAATTTCATCATTCTCTCTAAATTATATAAAGAGGTCTTACATGAAGCACTTGAAGAGTACATCATGTCATATTGTTTGAAGATGTTTGAAGAAGTTATTTATGATAAATCTTTTGTAAAAAATATAGAAATATTGATTATAAACATATAAAGTGATTTTTTTTAAAAAAAAATTATCATATATATGAGTTAATGTACAAATTTCTACCTAAAGTTTTCACATAAAAGCTTAATTAAGGGTCTCGAGTTTAAGCTTTAGAAACGCATCAACGCAGGTGGTAGGGGTTCTGCCTTCAGGGTCCCAACCCACCCCAATCCAAATTAGCCTAGGCCCATTGATGTACTTAAAAGATGGTCTGGTTTGGGATGCCTGATACTCACAAAAAAAAAAAAAAAACTTTTCACATAAGAGTGCTACATATAGAGAATTTTTTTTTTTTGGGACTTTGAAATGAATTTGTTTAACTATGTGCACTCTCATTTGGCACCGAGTCAGTGCCAACTCATGCCATTAAAGTTATAATTTGTCATTAAAACACATAGCAGATTGCATGCCTGATTTATCATTAATAAGAACCCAATGTCTTTTTTTCTGCAAAAGTGTACTCTTCATACACATTTGTTAGTTTGATCGCTTTATATACAAGGAATGTTTTTTTTTTTAAAAAATGCATCCTATATCATGCATCCAGTAATCAAATCTTCTTCTCCGTTGCTTTTTCTATTTCGCATGGGTTATAATTTTTGTAATTAGGGGATATATTTCCTTCCATAAAAATAGTGAACGAAGTGATCAAAACAAAAAATGTGTAGGAAGAGTTGTTCTTTTGTAGGAAAAATGACATTAGGGTTCTTATAAATAATAAAGCGAACTTGCAATATTTTATATGCTTTAATGATAGATTAATAGACATTTGCTTCTTGCTGTTACCAACAAAAAGAGTAATGAAACTCCCCGATTTGGGCCTTTTTCCCTCTGCCAGGGTTTCTCTCTTGCGTCGTCAAGATGGACTGCTCCGATTGTTGGGTTGCAACTGATTCTCCCCATCCAGTGGAGATTACCGTGGGTTGGTCCGGTGGTGTCCCTCTGCCGTGGTCTTCAAACGTTCTGGGAGCGTGGACGGGCTTCGGCGTAAGTGGGAAGGGGGATCGCGGGACTCGCCTCCTGGAGGTTTGGGTCGCTCGAACCTGGGTGGTGGCCTTCAATACTGACTCTGATGGGTGCCGCCTGGGTCCTCGATGATGATTGACGGGGTGCAATGGGGATTTCTTGGTCTCACCGTCAATATGAGGGTTTTGGCAGCAGAACTGATGGGAATGTCTTGGAGTCTTTTCGCTGATCTGGGTAAGACGCTGAGGAGTTCCAATGTGATAAGGCGGAGAGCCCTAGACGATGAGGTTTGTAATCTATTCAAGACTCAATATACTCAACACCTCTCTACTGATGCTATTTTCAAATCTTGTTCTGAGGATGACACTATTGAAAATTTTATTGTTGAAGTCATTATGTTTAGTGAGGTTGGTTGCTTAGAGGGGTTGAATCCAAATGTTTGGTTTATTTGGCATTATCGGGGGGATTTTTGTAGATATGCTTGGATCAGTGCATACCAGAAGATAATTTCTGCTAATCCAATTGTCACTACCCCTGTTTGATCTGGTGAGCAAGGTCTTTCAGTGGGCAAGAGATGGGGTGGATTGTTATGTTTGGCTTGTGATATTTCTCTGTGGGAGGGTTGTTAGTGCTCAAAATTGTAAGACATGGTCAAGTGCTCTTCAGTTTGGAATCATCAACTTGTTCTTGTTCAGGAGGCTTGTGTATGCTGTTCATCATTGGCCCACAATGTGCCTGTGTCAGTGTTTATGTAAACACTGTTCACTTTCGGGCTATATATGGGCTAGTTCAGTGTCTATGGCCTTACCATTCATCTTTGGACTGTAGTTGTGATTCTCACGTTCATTATTATTCTGACCATGTTTTCTCTGTTTATGGTGATGGATATTGGCATCCTTGAGAATATTCGGGACTCAAGGATTTTGATCAGGAACCATCTTTATATATGTGTTCTCATGGAAGCAGATTTGGGGGTCGTCTGGATTGCCAAAACTTCATTGGACAGGCCTTATCCTTTGATTTGGGTATCTCAACCTTTGTTGCGGTTGCTGACCCTGTTGGCGTGTTATTCCTTTTATCTAGGTTTATATTTTTGCAGGAAACTACTATTTGTGTTTATTAGTTTGTTTGCTTCTCGTTTGGATTTTCCATGTTGTTTGGTGTTTCTGTTTATTCTTCTGAGACGTTATACTTTATCTAAATGCAATATAATTAGTTTCTTTGTGGGGAAAAAAAAAGACATTTGCTTCTCTCTCGTAGGGTTGGAGTCTTCATCTCTCTCTCTCTCTCTCTCTCAGCGTTTCCGCTCTTTGTGGCTGGTTTTCCAGCACCTCCCTCTCCAGTGCAAGCCAGAGGGAAGGTCGTCTATTTCTTTGAATCTGTTAGTTCCTACCATAATCTAGGGGTGTGGTTTAAGGGAGGAGTGGTTCGATTGATGGAGGAGGGGAAGACGGTGACGATGCAAAGGATGGGATTTCGAAGGCCCTATGGAATTTTAGTGTTTCATGACAGCGATGAAGTCGGCGTCGACAGTAAGGTTTCTCATTGCTAACCTGATATTTCTTCTTGTCTTCTCCTCTTCGATCTGGTTTGGATGGAGGTGGTATCGGGTTGGGCCTCTTAGATCTGATAGTTCGGGGATGGGATGTCGTCAGTGACGTTGGCTGATATTTTCGAGAACTGATATGATATTGTTGCTATTGTTGTTGCTTCTTTCCACATGGCCTTGTGAAGGATTTCAGCATTGTTCCCGGTGTTCTATTGTCTTCTCCGGCGATGACAGGGACAACAGCAGAAGTTCTCTTTATTTGTATTAAGGTCAGGGTTGTGGATGGTGGTGTTTGTTTGAGTTGGATTGTTGTGTTTGGCCTCGGCTCTAGACTTTTTTTTGTTTCGTTTTGTTTAAGACCTTTACGTTGATGATTGTTTATGTTGATTATTTTAATGAAGTTCCCCTTTTCTGGCAAAAAAAAAAAAATGATACTCTCTCCGATCCTAATTATAAGATAAAGTTGACTTTTTGGAGAAATTAAGAAAGCCAATTAAATTACTTTAAAGTATTTTTATTTTTATTTTTTTCTCCAAACTAATTAATTTGACTAATAAATTAATATATAATCTAAGGATACTAAAAATATAAACACTCTAAAGTAATTTAATTAACTTTTTTAATTTCTTCAAAAAAATCAATTTTATCTTATAATTAGGACCGGAGGAAGTAAATTAGTAACATTAGTGACATGAATTGGCAATAGCTTGGTCTTGGTGCCATGTGGGGAATGCATATAATCATGCAAACTCATTTAATTGTCAAAAACAAAATCAATTAACAGCAGGGTAACAATGTTATAACTTGGAAGTTTTCTGGCCAATATTGAATAAAATAACATATGAATACTCAACCCTCATGAATGAACATTTTTTAGGCAGATTTGCACATTAATCCAAACGAAATGGATTACAAATGAACCTACAAACTCAACATATTTAATTAATTAACAGTCATATTTAACTTGAATAACAGTCGGAATGACATTACTATGATTTGAAAATTTTTATAGTAACATTAAACCCAAAAAACCTTTCACATACTTAGTGCCATAAGTTACAAATTTCTAGGTTCTTAAACCCGGATCGAATTGTTCGACCTAGGAACCGGCCAATAACCAGTCCAATCCAGGATTTTTTTATTTTTAAAAAATCATTTTTTTTATATTTTATTTTAGAATTTCATATTAAAAAATTTAAAATATTCAATTTCTCTCTGATTTGGCCACAGCTTGATTCCGATCTGACCCATTAACATTTGACCCAATACCCAAACTGATCCAGTGACTGATCCTAATTTAAGAACCTTGACAAATATTTATACACACACATAAAAAATATTTTATAATAATAATAATAATAATATTCAAGATACCAAACGAGGCTGTGCCTATGCAAAAATTACTATACATTTTCTTACCCAAAAAACGTATTATATTTGAAACTTACACGTATTTTATAAAATTATAGAAAAGTTGTACCAAAAAAAAGAAACATATGGGCATCCTTGGTTTTCCTCCTATTTTTCTTCACTGCAAGCACAAAGTAAAATTCTAAATAAAATGCTAAAGAGTTTTGATCATTATGACAGGCAATACAAAAGGCACCGGTTGGTAATAAAAGCTGTTCCTAATGACATGGATACATTCTTCAAGCTCATGACTGAAAAAAAAGGTAAAAAAATTACCGAAAGTTAAATGGAATGCAGATGGGAAATGAAACTCCCTCCCTTGGCCAGATGCAGTGAAAGATATTAAGATCAAGATTCTCAGCCAAGAAAGGGAAGAAATAATTGCATACTATTATGACAATTTAGTATACTGACATTCATCAAAACTAACAGGGTTACAATGTTAAAAAGACATCACAGATTCCTGTCATTGATTTGTAGTAAAATCTATGCCACATCACCATCACCATGAAATTCACTTGCGCGCTTCGGCCTTCTTCTGTTCTTTGGCTGAAACAGTCACATTTATTATCAGTTTCAGGCTTTTTGATATGAAGAGATAAAACATTAGAGATACTGAACAATGTTCAAAAACCTACCAGCCTTTTCTTCCTCTCGCTTTTTGGCAGCTTCAGCCCTTTGTTGACGTATAAGAGCCAAACGCTCTGGGTGACAAGGAAAGGAAATGGTATTAAGATAAAAATGAAAAACCCTCATTCACATAAACGCTTAAACACATAGGATATATTCCCCCTGCAGCATGTTGTCATTTTCTCCATGCTACAGCAGATTTTCTTTAAGTTGACTTATTACTACTCAGCAAACAATCAATAGGTCTACACCAGTAACATATTACATGTAAGGAATGAACATAATTATTACTCCTTCGCTTCTTAATATAAGGCATATTTATCTAATTTGATTAAATTAAGGAAATTAGTTGAGTTAGTTAATATGACATGTATTTTTTAAAACACCTTATGTATCTCCCTCAATTCCCCCCTTCCCTCTCCTCTTTGATCATGTTTGAATGAGCATAATAGGAGTAAATTAAGAAAAGATTGATAAATATAAAAACTATATTTCATATTTAGTACCAAGATCAAACTCCCCAAATATGTCTTATATGAAGGACCAAAGGGAGTAGAGATTATTTCAAGAACTCCAAGTACCTAAATCTTTCTTTGCTTGTTCAGTTTTTCCTTGCTCTTGCAACTTCATATAGCGTTCATGAGCTCTCTGTTTCTCCAGCTCCTCTCTGATAACAGGTGGCAAAATATTACATATATTAGGAAGCCTACTAAAACAGAAGTTTCACGTTCAAACTTCTTCCAAATATAGAACTAAAAGAATTAAATAATGATTTATCTGTTCTGCTTTAATGAGGAATGCCCTCTCTAAGTGGGTGATAAATACTCTCTTTAAACATCAAAGCAACAATATATAACAAACCTTTCTCGCCTTGAAAGCTCAGTCGTTTTCTCAACCTGCATCAGCAAGAAAGTAATGTTATTGTTCCATATACAATAATTACTACTCCTTCTGGTCCTAATTATAAGATAAAGTTGATTTTTTTGGAGAAATTAAAGAAGCTAATTAAATTACTTTAGAGTATTTATATTTTTATTTTTTTCTACAAACTAATTAGTTTGACTAATAAACTAATATATAATCTAAGAATACATAACATATGATATGATTAAGTAACTTATTTAGCTTCCTTAACCTCTCCAAAGAAAGTCAACTTTGCCTTATATTTAGGACCGGAGGTAGTATAAGATTTCTACATAAGAGCCAAAAAATGAAGGTGAACTCACATCAACATCTTTAGCTTTCAAGCTCTTCGGCTTTACCAGATTAGGATTTTGAATCTCAATAATACCTTGGGTTCCTTTTGTCTTTTGCTGACATTATAAAGCAAACAGCCAGTCAATTGCATATCAGGATGGGAAAGCCACAGCAACAGCAAACATGTATACCTCTATATTAGTAATTAATCATAAAATACTTAACTGTAGTTTCTTCGTCAGATTCTTCTTCAGATTCTTCCTCAGATGCTTCCTCAACTTCCTCCACCTCCTCCTCTTTCTAATAAAGTAAAAGGAAATAACCATATTAAATAAAAATGAATTGTAAAAGATATGCAGAAAATTGGATCAAGTAAAGACAAACCTTGTATAAATAAACATGCAATTTTTTTAAATACAAAATATGCTATTAGGACTTCATGCTGACAGAAATATCATTTAAGCAAGCGATTGCGTCTATTTGTGTGTGGGAGAGAGGGAGGAGAATCAAACCTTTCTAAAAGTCCGTGGACGGTTAGATGTACCAGCCGCTGCAATATTTAAACAAGAAGTTACAGTAGTTAGTTTTTCTGCCATAGAGACAAATTCTATCTTTTTTATTGGTTTTTCTACCAATGGGGACGGGTCAAGAAAGGAACTCACAAGAACAAGAAAATGTTCTTTGCACTTCATGTAAGTTTTAAAATCAAAGAGTCAACTCATAAATTAACCCAACTTTTTCATAATATTTTGATACTGGAACTATGGCAAGTAACATTCACAAGAACAAATAACAAGGCCAAAAACATCTTTTTTCCCAAATTTCATTCGTCTCATGAAATAGATTTAAATAAAGATTTGAATACAGTAAATTTATGAAGGGAAGCTACAGAAATCTAGAGAAAACTTGGTACCAATTTCTCTTATTGGCTCCTATTTACAATATTTGACAACCAGTTAACAACTGCCTTCGAGTATCTTGGCTGCTATTTTTCTCTGTTCACAAATTCCATTTTCCAGCCGCTTCTCCTCAATATTCTCCACTGTTAAAATTATTAACAACCAACTCTCACAGTTTCTCTTTTCAAATACACCAATAAAGCATACAGTTGATTTTTATTTTAGTTTTTCTTCTATTTCCCCATTCTGTATCTAGCCCGAATATAAACTCAATGAATCATACCTAAGGTGTCAATCTCAGGAAAACGATGGGGGGCCTAGACTTTCTCTACCCATTTAGTTGACAACAGAAAATCATTAAGTCCATTTTTTCCCTATTAAGAATATCTTTTTTTTATGTTTTGGTTCGCCAAGATCAGGAAGGATTCATTCAAATCTGTTAATCAGAGGTAATTTTCACTTTCGAATGTAGTTAGTTCATCTCGTAGTTTGACATCAAAGAATCAAACCAAACTCAAGCAATATATTTTGCATCAAAGTAAACTTAAACTGTAGCGCTCGCGCACGGATCAACCAACGATATTCAGACAGATTCCGAGTTTGAAATCAATTCAGATCTAAGAAACCAAAACCTAAATAAAAATTCCATCTCTATGTGAAAACGTGTGTCATCATGCTTCTTTACTACTTCTATTGATTGAACCAAGAAATTCCTTCGTTCAACTCAATTTCGTTTGCCGCGGCAAGCTGAAAGAATAAGGCGATAACAGAGCAAAGCGAATCCAACTTACATCATAATAATACGAATTCATCACAATCACACATTTCACAGAAGCGATTAGATGATACTGATGATGCGGAAGCGTCAAAGCTCAAAATTCTATAGGGAAGCGAAACGAAAAGGGCAGATTAGCAATGTTTACCAATGTCTTCAGGCGTAGAGAACTGGCGGCGACCAGTGGGCTTGCTCTTGAATTTTCCCCTTCCCATCGTCTACAGAGCAAAACAACACCAACACACAGAGGTCCGCGAGAAGGAGAAACTCCGGCACTTCGCAGAATTGGAATCAGCCTTTTCAGGTTCAATCGGCCCGAGTCAAGAGAGAAATGGGGATTTATTTCCTTTTGGTCCAATCTTCAGAGGTTTCAAAAACCCTAGGGAGCAATTATCGATATCGAATTTTTTATAATTTCCGTTAAAATAAAAAGGGAAAATCCCTATAAAATACCCTTGAAATATACAAATCCCTAATCAGTATATTGAAATAAAAAATTCTGGATCAGTCACGCGTCAGTACGGATGAACAGTGCGGGTGGCGCCAAAAGACGATTTTACCCTTCAACCCTCATTCTCGCCACTTCAAAAATAACAACACGGGGTTCTTAATTAACTTCGTCTGGTTGAAGCCTTTCCTCAAATTCTGGTATATCTACCTTAATGTCATTAAGGCGGAATAACTGTTGTTGAGGACGATGGCGGTAGTCAGTGGATGACGAACTATTGTTATCTGAATCATCCTCTGGATATTCACTACGAGATTCTAGCATGGCTTTCTGCGTCTTGGAGGCATTTTGGAATTGTTCTTGTGAGGTTAGGTATAGGGTGGAGAGGTACAAGGATATGATCGGTTTTTATGGCAAGTAAGGGGTAAAACTAGAAAATTTTATGGACAATTGGGGTAGAAAGGTAATTTCTTAACTATCAGGGACGAAATGTAATTTTGGCAAAAAGCTGGGGTCAAAATGTAATTTCAGAAAGTTTTGGGGACCGAAATGTAATTTTGGTAAAAATATGGGGTACAAAATGTAATTTCAGAAAGTTTTGGGGTCCAACATATAATTTTGGCAGAAATTTGGGGCCAAAATGTAATTTCAAAAAGTTTTGGGGCAATTGTAATTTTTACCAAATTTAGGGGTCAAATTGCAATTTCTGAAAGTTGGGCTGACTGGGATTGATGACGTGGCGGTTATGACATGTGGCAGTCAACGAGTTGCTGACCTATCGCTGACGCAGTAGATCAGGATGACGTGGATGATGACGTCATCATCTTCAACCTCTGAACTCCCACGATTGTCTGAAATTCCGGCGAGTTTCCGATGACGTCAATGGAGGCGCGTGGAGGTGTTTCACTGCGGTGACCGAGGCTATTCTTAAGTTTTTCAGCCTTCTGAACACGATGGTGAGGTCGGTTTCTTCAAAAAACGCTCCGAGAGTAAAAATACGACACCCCCTTTTTCTCACGTTTTTTGTTTCTCACCCACTCCTCACTCTTCCGCTCTCTGGCACCCTTGGACTCAGCTCTAGTACCAAAATGGTATAGGAACCAATCTCAAATATAATTATTCAATACTCAGATGTCTTACAATGAATTTCATTCACCTATTTATACTACTAAAATACCTATTAAAATATTATAAGAGTCAGAAACGTTGGGCTTCACCAACTCTTCTCCCACCTACTCCCACAACCACCAACCCCCTTCTGCCATCATTCACTATTGTTGATGTCATGCCCTACGACATTCATGCTCTGTTTTTTTTTCTGTTTCAATAGCTTTTACGACTTACGAGGTAAGTGTGTGAGATGAGTTTTGTCTGGGGTTTCACAAACCATGGTTTGGAGGTTTGCCAAACACACACTAAATCGAAACAATCCCTATCAATTAATCTAAAAGTTTGGTGGTAAAGACTAAATATATTAACCTTGTAAAAAATAATTGGATTGCATTGTCGGCCCAGCAACTTACTTATAGCGGATTAGTGGGTTTAGTTAGAATATTTGAACCCACCAAGAGGTGAGCTAATTTTAGCCTACCTTAGGTTGGACCGTAGTACAATACTACTATGACAGGAGCTAATGAAAAATATGCATGTGGCTACAAATTGAGAATATGAAGACTTAAGATTGTCTAGTTTGTATTTACCATTTGGTATTTTTTTCCACTTACATTTATGAACTTTACTTTTAATACGAATCATATAAATTATAAATTAATAGCAATGAAGATCGGGCATCCCATTTATATTGGGAGATTGAAGATATGGAAAAAGACAAAAAAAAAAAACTTTAAAATTATCAAATCCCAAATTAAATTTGTTACCGAAAATTAAAAAAGGAATGACAAAACTTGATAAGCAATCAAACTTATTTTTTGAAAAATACCTAATTTAGAATTTTGTAAATTCAAAGTTCTTTTTCTTTCTTTTTCCCTCCTTGAAAATATAAGAAACCATTCCCTTATTTCTAATACTTCCTCTTCTTTAGGCCCCTTCACTTTTTCATTCCATTCTTACTAATTATTTATATTTATATTAAGGGACGATGTAAACTTTTCCGCTTATTTCTGTATTTCCTTATATATTACTTAGTTTATTTTACAGCACACATAAGTTAGGAACCATAAAGCCCTTTCCAAATTCCCTTGATGACTTTGAACGGCAATTTGTTTAGTTTTAGAATTTGTTATCCTCATCTATATTCAAATATAAACAATTTATTCCATTCTATAAATAACTATAACTTATCCCTTTCTTTAATGCATTGCTTATACACAAGTAATTTGGTTCTTATGGATTATGAATAACTAATATTGGAGCAGTGGTCAACCTTTTCTTTAACACCTGAAAATCCACCTCACAACTTTCAATCCTAGAGTAAAGGTCGCCAATTTTTCTTAATCAATTTGGTCAATGGTCCAGCTATATTGGAGAAAATTATTTGATGAACTTTCTTTAATAGCTAGCCACAAACCCTTCAAACCATGACGATCCTTTAACACTTGCAGAAACCAAACAAAGATGGTGGCTTTCATGCTTTCTTTATTTCGTTGAACAAATGAAAATTTTATTTCTTTATTTAAGTAGAGCATAAATACCTAATTCATGTAATCTATGAATATAGCCGAGGCATTAGTAGTTATGCCAAAAAGCATCACAAGAAACTCATCATAGTGCGTGTCAATTTGATTCCACTTTAAAATCTCATCTTTCTATGTTTTTGGCCTCTAATTAATGCATTCTACGATTTTATCGGTTGACATTTTGTTCATCAGTCCAAGGGTGAACACCAATCTTTTTTTTTTTCAACTTGAAAAATTCATAATTTTTTATCCCCTGAATCTCCAAAAATTGCAAAGTAGAACTATGTGAAGAGATTTACATGTCTACTTTCAAATCCAAATAATCCGTCAATCAGTTTTGACTCTAATTAAACACAGGTAATTCAGTCTAATTAAGTGGGTTGTTATGTTATACTCCTTAAGTTTTGATCAAAATTTGGGTTAAAGAAAGGAAAAATAAAGAAAGAAAGAAAAGTTGTGTGAGAGAGTGAAATAATTAATGAGTCACATATCGATAAAAGAAACTTTATCAAATTTAGACATCATTTCATGTTGAAATTAGATCACCCTGGAAGCGTACAAGGAAGACCAAACAAAAAATTGAATTAATGAAGAAGGAGAATGGAGGGAGGAACCAAAAATAAAAGAGAAAATTACAATGAGGTTTCAAAGAAAAAACGTAATCATCAAAACTTATTATTACATGTTGCTCATTTGTTATGAGATATTTTAGTGATTAATTCCTTCTTTAGGATCTCCTAGTAATCCTCCCAAGATAAAATTGGCAGGAACTGGAAGTTGTAGAGCCAAAATGAAAATGGGTTAGTTAATAGAAGACAGGAATTTTTATTGTAGAAGAACAATAACACTCAATGATCAAGCCATCATATTTATATGATGGTGAGATTTAGACAAACTCACATTAAATATATTTCTTTTCATCTACACGTAGAATCTTTGATACTGACATACAATTACTAATCATATTTTTCAATCTTATTAGAATCATATAATTAATATAAGAACTTGAGTGCTTTCTAAATCCCATAATTTTTTTAATTACTTAATTAATTAAAATAGTATTTCTCATCCTTAATTTATTTTCAACATTATCATTCTCGTGCAATTAATCTCACAAATAATTAACTTTTTCCGATGGCATGTGCAATGCTGAATTATATAATTGATCTATTTATATGCTACAATAAATATAAATACAGACATACATATGCATCATTTTTTCCACAATTAGCGAGAATATATAAGTTCCGAGCATAAAGGTTAAAGTATATATTTGGTTCTCTAAATTTACATCACGTTTCAGTTTAATCACTTATATCATAATCTTTAAGCTTTACACCATTAATATCATTTAACGTAAAATGCTCGATACATTTACATGATGACTCTAGAATTAAATGCTAGTAAAACATGCTCAGTTGTCATCAAAATGGCCTTCCTTGAATGAAGCTTTATTATTCCAAATTGATCTGATGAACACGGATCCTGCTGAATGAAATTAAGTCAAAACCAAAATGAAGCCCTGGTGCTATAAGTTGTGAAAGCCTACTTGAGATCATCAATAAGATCATCAGCATCCTCAATATAATGCCCACAGAAAGACGCACAAGATCTTGAGTTACACCCATGGATTCACGCTCTGCTTCTGGGATCACCGCATATGATGTATACCATGGCAAGCATATTGATGAACCTTCACTCCCTGAAACACCAACAACAACAACAACAACAATATAATTCATATATTCCCTCCGATTGTTAATGTAAGACCTATTTACCTAATTTAATTAGATTAAGGAAGTTAGTTAAGTTAGTTAATATGATATGTTTTTTTGTTAAAACACCCTGATCTTTTTCCTTAATTCCCTTCATTCCTCTCTTACTTGATTATTGTTGAGAAAGTACCAATAGGAGTAATTTAGGAAAAAAAATGACAAAAAAATATGTCATATATTTAGTACCAAGATCAACCTCTTAACTATGTCCTATATTAAGGACCGGAGGAAGTGTGTATATATATATAAAGATACTTGGCATAATGCAATAAAACAATACTCACAAATTCTAACACGTATGTCTTTCAACAAGGTTGCTTTTTTAAAGGGTTAGTAGCATTGTTGGTCTTTATGGTTCAGTTGAATTTTAGTTTTGGTCCCTATAGTTTTATAAGGATTTGGGTTGAGTTTAAGTGTAGGGACCAAAACCAAAATTTAAAATTTTTTGAAACCAACCGTTAAACTAAGACCAAATCCTTATAAAACTATATGAATAAAAAGTAACGATTTGTAACTATATGAGCCAAAACTTAAATTCAATTAAATTGTAAGGAACAATAATGATATTAATTAAGTAACCACTTTTTCATTTAAAAAGGCAAGCGCTGACAGTCTTGGATTACAAATAGAATCAAACCCACAACCTCACGGGAGCTTCATCATTCCGCTTGGCCATCAACAAGGTTATCCTTGAAACATACAACAATTCATTATTTACTCCCTTTTATTCTTGTTATTAATTATACGATCCTCATGTCTTCTTCATTACTCCCTTTTGTTCTTATCATTAATTATAAGATCCTCATCCTCAATATAACACTCTCTTCGGTCCTTTATCACACCCTACCATCTTACCATTTTGGTTTAACTATGATACTTCTCCGATCATTAGCATAAAACATATTTACTTAATTTCATTAGATTAAAGACATTAGTTGAGTTAATTAATATGAGATGTATTTTCTAAAATATCTAAGTCATCTTCCTTAATTCCCCTATTCCCTCTCCTCCATGGGGGTATGTTAGGACAAAAATGATAAATATGAAAACTATATGTTTAATACATAGGGCCAAAATCAACTCCCCAATTGTGACATCCAAATTTCCATAATTATCATATGAGCTTTATACATAATGAATTCAAACTACTAAGCTAGGTTTGATTCTGGCAAGGAAACACCTTTGAAAATAGTTGAAAACACATCCCAAACACAGGGTTCGAACTAATAAATGAATGGACTTTTTTGAAAAATTTAAAACTTTCTAAAACAGTTATCTAGTGGTTCAAACATTATTTCATGATGATTCATCAATCTCTAAACTCCATTTAATTTTATCAGTGTATTGCTATGCTCTTATCCTAATCTATCATTCGTTAATCTATGGGCTCTTAACATACAATTGCCCATTCCCAATTCAATTATCATGCATGGTATTATTACTATTTCATTATACATATATGGTATGCTATGGCTATCCTGTGCTACACATGATCATACTACCACTATTGCTACTATACTACTACCTTCACTATTTATATCTATATCTCTATGTTTATGTATATACATATATATACAAAACATGTAGCAACATGAGGCTAACAAAAATCCTAAGTCTTAAAATTAATATACAGATAACCAACATAATTTTAAATCCTTCTTCTCCACCTTCTATTTATCAACAATTACTACCTCCTTGCCTCTAAAGCTACTTGCTTTAGCTGTATGTCATTTAGTGGAAAGAGTGAGATTCACGAGAATTTCATTAGTAACAACAGTCAATCATAAGATATGTACGTTCATGAAGCATGCAAAACAAACCATCATATAGTTAAGCACTCGGCGATCAAGATGCAACACAACATCAATCATAGAACACATAGTCCAATACAACACAACTAGTATAACATGTCTTGTAGCCCAGGGATACACCCATGTAACAAACGCACTTTCAGGTCTTACAGCCTTACTCTGAATGCATATCATGTCTTACTGCCCAAGGATACACCCCATACAACAATACACTTTCAGGACTTATGACCTTAGGACTCACAGTCCAAACATCAAACCATATATTCATGAAATGAATATAATCAATTGTAAATACAGACATGCGGAACAAATACATATTATATGAGAGAAAAAGTTACTACCTAACTTGCCTTTCTGTATTTTAACTTCTTTAATTACCTTCCTCTTAGGGTTTGAGTAACTATCGAATCCTATAATTTAAAACTCATGAAGAAATGAGTTATTACTTATTCCAACTTTTTCAACATAATTAAAATTATGTTACTCTTGACCCTCTCATGTCATAACACTTGTCCTTTATTTCAAATTAGTTGGTTATCTACTTATCTTTAATACTCTTTTATGCTATATCTAGAGTATATCTAATTTAAGACATTTTATACGTCTTTCACCCTTATGATTTAAGCACTAAGTTTAACAAAATTAGCCCTTAAATTGTCTCAAACTCTCAAACTATCATGAATCTCAATTTCCTAAAATGTGATCAATTATTCCAACTTAAACCTAAATCTGCCTCAAATTTTAGGAAACTTTGAAAAATCATATATGAAGCTAGGAAACTTCAATTGAGGTGGTTCAAGATTCAATGTGAAGCTCTTGAAGTTCCTTGTACAAAAAAATTGTTCAATACCAACTCATAGACTTAGTCTACCAAATTCCATGATCAAACTGGCTACCCAAAAAGAGAGTCAGAATTTCCCAGATTTTCTACCATAACTTTAAAAATTCATAACTTATAATTCACACATCTAATTCCTGAGTTCTAATACTTTATTGAAAGCTCTAAATGTATATTTGAAGGGAAAAATAACCACATGGTCAAATTACTAAATTAACCTCATGAAATTTATCTATTTTCCCACTGTTAGAATTCTGAAACCTAGAATGTTCCCTATTTTCTGACTAAAGTTCCAAAAATCATAACTTTTTCTCTAGATATCCAATTGACATGTTCAAATACTCGTTTTAAATCTTGGATGTGTACTATTTTCTTGACAAATTTCATAAACAATGGACATGTTTTGCCCAATCAAAATAGTGCTTGAAATTGACTGACTCCCATAAAATTACAGACTTGACAGTCTGACTAAAACTTTCAAGTACACCACTTTTCTCTACCTGAATTGAACTTTTCTTGATTCTACATCTAATACACATCTTAAACTCTCAAAACCCTGAAAGAAACCAAAGTAATTCCACTTAAAACTCATTTCCTAGCTTATGCCATTACATGCAAATACTACTCTGTTTTCCAGTAACAAGGACAAGAAGGAAAATGTGACATGCAGCCTTGTATTCTGGCTTTAAACCTCGGAGACTTTGATTCTATGAACCCTACTCTCATGCTCTGTTTCAGTGACATCAAAATCGAACCAATAAACCTAGAAATTCCTTCCAAAAATTGACATGCAAGACTGTATTTTACCAATACCTATGATAGGTAAAGCTTTCAGAAACATTTGTTCACCAACCCCAAATTCTGGGGGCCTTCTCTTCTTATCAGCATAGCTTTTCTGTCTACTTTGTGCCACAAGAGGCCTCTTTCTAATAATCTTTATCTACTCTATGGTTTAATCAACCAAGTCCAGCCCATACGATCTTCTCTCAGTCAACTCAGTCTAATAAAGCGGTGACAGACACTTCCTTCCATATAGTGCTTCATACTGAGCCATCTGAATACTTGCGTGATAACTGTCATTGTAAGAAAACTCGGTGAAAATTCATACTCCTGAGTCTCTCCCTGTTCAATCTTGACCTTAATTGACTTCGCTCATCCTGCTTTTGAGCTTCTTCAATTTCATCTCTCAGGTTTTCTTCTTAACTAGCACTATAACCACTAAGCAATATCTAACTTGACAAGTTTAGATCTTTGAATCCTTCAAGTAGTTCCTATTCCTGAATCATCATAACTGCCACCTGCACTGTTTTTTGACTTAAAGCATCAGCTATGACATTTGCTTTACCTAGATGGTATCCAATTTCAAAGTCTTAATCTTTTATCAGCTCTATCCATCTTAGTTGTCTTCGACACACACATACACAAAAACATACTAAGGGCCGTTTGAGTTTGTGTGTGGCATGTGTATTCTCAATCTTCGATACACACATATAAAGTCACACAGGTACATACGCCTGATGAAGTGCCATGAGGCCATCTCAACTCCATGAATTCCTCGATTGATGCCACATGTATGATTAATTTCTTAGTTATACTTCTCCCTTTTCATTCTGTTGGTGATCGCTATGCATGAGTGTGTATATATATAATGTTGTGGCTTACGGATTCTTCAAGTGCATGGCTGCCATATGTGTAAATTCTTTTTTCTTTCTTATAAATCTCATATTCATCCTCTTAGTATAAGAAAACACATCCAACTACCAACTTAGGTTAGTGTGAATGCAAGTAAATTGAGGGTTTGAATCTCAATCCACACATGTAGTTGAAAGGGTCTACCTTTTGCCACTAGAGGTATTTGCAAGTCCATAGGAAAGCAGCCTTTGTGTCTCCTCTTGTGTAACCATTGAATAAGCTTGATTTGGTGAGGGTAGAGGTGTCGTGAGAAGAATCTGACTACGAACCGAGTAGAACACTTCATTTAATCCCATCAGGAATTGAAATAGGCGCTGCTCTTGTACAGTCTTTGCATATTCAACAGAAGAGTGACATTGATAGCTAGGAATAAGGACTATAGCAGCTTATTCATCCCACAACTCTTTGAGCTTGGTGTAATAACCAGAGACACTCATAGTGCCTTGAGTCAGAGGGTTTATAGACCAGTGCAAAGTGAAAATACAAGCACCATCAACCACATCAAAACATTCTTTAAGATCCTTCCACACCAAATGAGAATTGAAAGAGAACACCAAACCATTGGCTATGTCCTTATCTACTGAATTGATAAGCCATGATAACTTGACTGCATTACAGCAGTCCCATTGGTCCTTGAGGTGTTCTTCTTGCTATTGTCCAAGGTAGGTCCCCTCTACAAACCCTATTTTATTCTTCCCTAAAAGAGCCAATTTCATGGCTCTACTCCATGTTGCATAATTTTGAGAACCCAGCAAGACTTGAGAAACCAATGTGGCTACTTGCGTATCTGCTGGGTGCAGAAAGAGAGGATGTTGAAAATCAAGAGGTTGTGTCTTTGAATTCCCAGTTTCATCTATAACAATGTTCTTGAAAAGGAAGGTCCCCTCTATAAACTCGTGGTATGTTGCAACTCAGAAGAGTGACAGAGACAAGTTGGCAAGTCCATTCTTGAAAAAATTTTCGGTCCGCTGGTGACTAGAGAGCGAGAGGAAACCAAGGTTGTCAAATCTCCTAAAGATCCATAAATAGACGTTCTGGAGTGAGACACATCAAGTTTAGATCGTCTAGGAGCAGCGAAAGGTGAGGCGATATCGACTTCACAAGATTAATCACCGAAAAACCAAACAAGAAAAAAAATGGCGAGATTCGTTGGAAATGTCTACCGAATACCAATATTGACGGAACTTTGAAAGGTTAACTTACCTGAGAGAACATACCATGACGGATTGACAAAATCAAGATCTTCGTGTAGGACAATAATAAAGCTAAAGCTTGAAAATTCATGGCGAAAATGTGAGAAAAAATTTGCAGATTTTGCCCCAATGTTTCCGGTACAACCACGAATGTTTAATTTGATTGAGGGATAGGTGGCTCAATCTTGTGTTTAGCCCTTGAATAGCTTGGATGATGCGACATGGCAGCAATAAAATATCTTGATCTTACTTTTGGTGAATAAACGATGTATATTGTGTGATGGCAATGAGCAGAACTGAAAAAAATGAAAAGTTGATTTCCTGGATCTAGTAGTAGGTTCCACGACCTGCTAGCTATCTTCTTGATCTACAGGCTCTGGTACCATGTCAATCTTGGACCTGACGAAATTGTACAAACCATGACTTTTCTATATATTGAAAAATGAATCAATGATCAATGTTACATACACCTGTCTACCAATTTATATAAGTGGAGTCTCATCCCAATAGGCATATAACAATTCAGAACTAACTATTATTTACAATTATATACCTAATACAATCAACTATTATTTACAAAGTGCAAATATAGTTATGAGGTATTTTGCCACAGGCACTAGAGGCTATAAACTTTCCTTGGATGCAAAAGCGCACGTGAAGTTTTGAAAATGGTGCAATAACAAAAAGTACAACAATTATTAAGTCATTTAATGTGGACTATTTAGAAAATATATTAGTCAAGAAAATGGTGCAAAAATTCATATGAAGTTTTCAAAAATGGTGTAAAAAAGTAATGACCATTAAGTCAACCAATGTTGATGACTATTTATCAAGTAGTCTTCACATGTGTTTCACAACATTTTCACTTCTATCATTTATGTTCTTTCATTATAGGTCTTCTGCAAGACACAATGGTTGCACCTCCTCAGTGTTGGGAGCTACCCCACCCAAGCCGCCTTCATTCACACCAAACTCCATAAACTTATAGTGTTAGGTGTCCATGGCGGAATACTTTATGGGTAGACTAGCACTTTAACCTTTCTTTTATTATAAATAAATTTTTTCCTAATATTGTTAATTAACCATTTTTTAAAAAAATTATAATACATGCAATCATTTTAAGTCAATTTTTTAGCTTGATAATGTTCTAATCTAACCCATTAGTGTTGGATATTAGATATGTATATTAAAAAAAATACGTTCTTACCAGCAAGTCAGCAACATTCAAATACTGCTTTAGAAAATAAAGAGTAAATTGGGTATAAGAATCCAAAGAGTGAAATATTTGGATGGAAGAACCAGGTCTTAAAGGTCTTTAAATGTACTTTATGAATCTGTAATTGATTTTTAGTATAACTTCAAGAATCTGCAAGTAGTTTGCATAAGCTTGTAAGGCATACCTTTAAATTTTGATCCTTCCTAGCTACTTACTGGCCGAATATTTCACCTTGACTTTGTAGTCGATCATGGGCAATCTGGAAGAACGAAGAAACGTATAATTTGAGTCTCGTCCGAGGACACTGTTCAATAAAGTTATCCTGTGACCACTGGTAAAGAGAAAGTGGCACTCTCCAAATAGAACCTTCTTGAAACAAGTTAAGGTGGTTGAACTGGTGGAAGGTAATAGTAATCACAATGAGAAAAAATTATGCAGAGGAGGAGAGATCACAAGGAAGTTTATAAGCACTTTGTCTGTGCCCCTTTTATAGGCATGCTCCAGGAAGAGCCAACAGTCACAAAACAATTCGGACAATGCATCCCTCGAGACTGAACAGACACCACTGAATAAAAAGGCATGTACGCTGACAACAGAAGAAACGTTCGGGTAAGCGCCCAAACGTTGACAACTTTCGGTCTCAAAGGGTTACAATCTTCAAGCCCCAAAATATGGAAACTTTTTGGTAAGCCCAAAAAAATCATTATTTTAGAAAACCAAAAATAATATTTTTGGGGAGCAAAGTATTTTCATAAAAAGTGTTGGTACTACATATTTACTCACGCGTAGGAGGGAAATCGCTGGATTTCCACTGTGTTTGCCTTTCGGTGGCCCACTGTTGTGCGTACAAGCTCACCACTCCTCTAGGCCTCTTTACAAGCCCAAGATAATGTCAAAATATATATAGGCTTATACTCTCTTATTCCCAAGCAATGTGGGACTAGTTTTTGTGACACACCCACACACATGCATATATTTATAGCAATCCCCCACAAGTGTAAAAGAAACTCGTTGTGTTACCCACAAGATATAACTATTGCATCTGATGATCCTTAGAACTATGAACTAGACTTAGACCAATAACACTTGATACATAGAAATGTTAGTGAAGCTTGCTTCTATGAACTAAAAAATCTTGGTGTGTATTAGAGGCATTAAGAGGCAAATTATATCGTAACATGTTCGCTGTTAACGATGATTTTGCGTGTTATGTTGGCCATGCGCGTGCCTAATGCTTAATGAACGCTCTAGAGATTTTGCCATGATCTCATAGGAGCGGCCATACTCCACATTTTAGAGGTGATTTCTTGTAAGTGTACTTGCATTATGCACACTGTTTCGTCGAACTATGAAATCATTAAGAGTTTTGTTCAACCTATAACAATGCAATCTAGAACATTCAAAGTGTTGTAGGAAGGAACGTAAAATATTTTTGCTAGTTAGAATTGACGAACGGATTGTTCTTATCCATTAAACCTTTTTCATGGGATCACCAACTATAAAGGTTAGGTTGTCATCGCTGTCAATTAGTAGTTGACTTTAATCCTATTCCTTTTGACATTTCAACAATCATTTTCCTCCCAAGGGGTTTTGTTAGCAGATCTGCTAAGTTGATTTCTGACTTTACATAATCGATTGAGATAACACCATCCTTTAGCAGATGCCTTATAATATTATGTCTCAATTATATGTGTCTACTTTTACCATTGAAGGTTTTGTTCTTTGCTGTGGCTATTGCCGCTTTATTATCATAGCGTAATGATACTGACGGTGTTGGTTTGTCGCTAGAGGGATGTTCGCTAAGAAGTTTTTCAACCACTCAGCCTCAATACCAACCAACTTTATAGCAACAAACTCAGAGTCCCTTGAGGATAGTGTTATAATGTTTTGCTTGTCTAATTTCCATTTGACCACACCACCACCAAGAATAAAGACATAGCTACTAGTGAATTTTGTTTCATCTGAATCTGAGATCCAATTAGCATCACTGTGCCTTTCTAATATAGCGGGAAATCCACTATATTCTATACCATAATTCATGGTACCTCTCAAGTATCGTAATAATCTTATGAGACCCTCCCAATGTTTACTGCTTGAGCGGTGAGTATACCTGCTCAATCTATACATAGCATATACTATGTCTGGCCTAGTGTAATTCATCAAATGCAACAAACTCCCAATGATTTGTGCACATTTAGTTTGAGCTATTGGATGTTCTTCGTGTTTTGTCAAATGTACACTACCATCATAAGGAGTACTTAAAGGTTCTTTATCAAATTGTTCAAACCTTCTCAAAATCTTCTCAACATAATGTTCTTGAGAAAGTTGAATACTATGTTCATTCCTTATGATTTTTACACCCAATATTACCTTTGCTTCTCCAAGATCTTTCATATCAAAGTTTGAAGCAAGGAAACTTTTTGTCTGAAGCACAACATTTAAACTAGTACCAAAGATAAACATATCATCCACATATAAGCAAATAATCACACAATCATTATTCACAACTTTTATATAAACACATCTTTTTACTTTAACACTAGAGAAACCACCACTTATCAAAAATTGATATAATTTTTTATGCCATTGTTTGGGTGCTTGCTTCAAACCATATAATGACTTAACTAATTTGCAAACCTTGTTTTCTTGCCTAGGAACAATACATCCTTTAGGTTGAATCATATAAATTTCCTCTTCTAAGTCACCATTTAGAAATGTTGTTTTGACATCCATTTGGTGAATAACAAGATTATGAATTGATGCTAAGGCAATTATAACTCTAACACAGAAAATCCTGGTAACAGGCAAAAAAGTATCAAAATAATCAATATTTGCTTTCTGGGTAAATGCTTTGGCAACTAATCTAGCTTTATATTTGTCTATAGACCTATCGGGAAAGTATTTTTTCCTAAACACTCATTTACACCCAATAGGTTTTGCTCATTGAGGCAAGTCTACTACCCAAGTTTTGTTTTGAATCAAAGAGTGTATCTCAGCTTTAATAGCTTATTTCCAAAACTTTGCATCCAGAGAAGAAGCAACTTCAAAAAAATTCTTAGGTTCTTCTTTGTACTAAGTATGTATAAAAGTCATCTCCAAAAGATGTTTCTTTTCTCTGTCTTTTATTTCTTCATAAATTTTCAACCACAACTTCATTTGAATTTTGTTTAGAAAATTGTTCAACTCTTTTAGGAATATGCTCAACTCTTAAAGGAAAAATATTTTCAATAAATTCTGCATCTTTAGTTTTAATAATCATATTGTGTTCTAAAATATAACTTTTCAAAATTGGAAAACGATATACAACACTCCATTGAGCATAACCCATATGCATACTGATAACTCTTTATATTTTATACATTTAAAGGATATTTTAAAAATATTTGGAGAGTTATCTACGCAATTTTGGAAGGTTTCTATGAGATTATATTGCTAAGAGATCAAATTAAAGTGGTGCCTTATTTGGGAAATTTACCATAAAGATTTTAGGTTTAGAAAAAATTGAATCAGACCCATTTAGGATAAAAGTTATTATAGTTTTGAAATGAAAAAAAGTAAAATATTATTTCAGATTATTTTAATGTCTTTTATTTATTTCTTTTATATAAATATTCCTTTTTCTTCCTTGAATTGTGGCAAAGTGGCACCCAAGGATTTTACTTTGACTTTTGGTAATTAAAGATGAAGCCACAATACAACTGATCATGCAGCTGATTTAAAAGAGAAAGAAAATGGAAATGTCATGTTTTTTGGAAAAAAGATAAAATAATAATTGAAGATCTAAGCGAAAGTATAGCTACAGGAGGCGGCTGGATTGATTAGGCTATTGATTATCATTGAAGGGAGAACAGAAGGAGAGGGCGGCAGACATTAGAGAATATCCATCACCTTCCTTCAACAAACACGATAGAGTCAGAGAAAACTAGGGAAGAGAGAGAGAGATTCATCGAAGGTGGGACCTGGGGAGGCGCTATTAGTTTCTTGTTCATATTCTTCTTCCCCAAGCCCGACGAGCTCAACGGTGACGAGAGTTGAACCAAAGAAGGAGAGTCGACAATAAGAGCTGGAGCTGAGAGCAAGGAATGGAGAGAAGGCAGCTTCACAGGGAGCGGCTGATTGCATAGTGAGGATCGTCTTCATCGTGAACTAGAAAGTCGGCCGGGAGTTGAGAAAGTGGCGACTGACTACTGTTAAAGATCTTTATCCATGGCAGAAGGATCAAAGGAGAGGCATTTTCATTGTTTAGAAAATATCATCAGTGCTGAAGTAGAGGAAGCTTTCATGTGTTAATTTTATTGCTCTGTGTTATTCTTCTGTGTGTTATTCTATTGCTCTTGATTTTTTTTGCGTGAGCAGGGTATCCACCGCCCAATGGATGATGACTAATCCCTTCACTGCGGGTCGGCCAATTAAGGTCAAACAGCTGGCCATGGGCAGGTTTCCATTCCCAAAGGTGGAACAGAGTTGATCCCAAGGATCGAACCCCCACCAATTGGTTAAGGGATGAGATGCCGAACCATCATGCCACTACCACGTGGTTTATTGCTCTTGATTTTCATATATGGTTTTGAGCTTTGATTTCATTGTTATTGATATGATAACTGTGTGTAAAGCTATGTATGCCCAATTTTCCTTAAACCTGAGTAGCAATGAACTAATTTAAGGATTTGAGCATGTATGAACCATTTAACCGTGCTTAGTGTTACTTTTTGTTTACTTAATCTTATATTATTTTGTCTACTTTGTGCTTGATCACCACTAAATATGAATTCAAGAAATTTAGATTATCCTTGGGAGAGAAATCTTAATTAGACCATAAGATTAAGTAATGTGGGATTAGAATTTATTTTAATTTGCTAATATGATAGGAATATACCTATTGGACCCATATAATCCTATTAGAGTGAAATTGGACAATTATTGCCTCTTGAGTAAATTACTTAGGAATAACAACTTTAACTTGATAGAGGGGTATAAGTGATCGGGAGATACTTTTATCCATTAATACTCTAGATTAACAACTTAAAGTAAGTACATTTTTTCGGGCAATACATGCTCTAAAACTTGAAAAAGGGATTAGCCACTCTAGGTTGTTTTCCTCCATGGAAATCTTAAAAACATTAAATTTGGTACTTTTGCTTTTGTTTAAATTGATTTCAAATTCGCTTCCTTCTTTGATTTGCTCAACTTAAATGAAATTGGGAATTTTAATGCCTAATTAACTATTACCTTGAATCTTTATGGGACGACTTTGATTTACTATTATACTATTTCAACGGCCTCTACACTTGCAGTGTTTATTTAAAATTTAGTAGCATCAAGTTTTTTGGCACCGTTGTCGGGGAATTCATTGCAATTGGTGATTTGAATTAGAAATCTTTAAGTAGTTTAAGCTTGAGCTTTGTGAGAATGTAGCACTCTGTTGAGTATAACCAATAAACATACAATCAGCAGTTTTGAAACTTATCTTTTTTCTTTTAGGATCAGGTAATAACACTTTTGCTAGACACCCCACACTTTCAAATATTTCAACTTTGGTGTAAAGCCTTTCCACAACTTATATTGTGTCTTCTTTGTTTCCTATGGGGTATTCTATTTTGTAGGAAACATCAGACAATAAGGCTCCCCCCACAAGTTATTAGGTGTAGCAAACTCACAAGTAAGTCATTCATCATTTCCTTTAGGATTCTATTTTTCCTTTAAGCAATATCATTAGATTCAGGTGAGTATGGGGAGTTACTTCATGGATTATTCATTCCTTTTCACAAAAATCATTAAGCAATAAGTATTCCTCTCCTCCATCTAACTTAACCCTTTTTATCTTTTTGTTTGGTTGATTTTCTACCTCTGCCTTATAAAAAAGGAATTTTTCAAAGGCCTCATCTCTATTTCTAAGTAAATATACTCTAGTATATCTTTAGAAATCATTAATAAAAGTAATGTAATATCTCTGTCCACCTCTTGTCTCAGTTTATTTTAAATCTCCTAGGTCAGTGTGTATTAAAGACAATAGTTCAGTTTTGCTTTGAGTAACAAAATGTGTTTTTCTAGTTAGTTTTGTTTCTACACATACTTCACATTTATTAATATCATTAATATTAATTCTAGAAATTATCCCAAGATGTAGCAACCTCTTTATATAAGATCTATGTATATGTCCTAGTCTAGCATGCCATAAATTAAAGAAATAAATGAAGTAAGTAGAAGAGGATATAATATCATTATTTTCATCAACACTTGGTACAAAAAGGCCCTGATTACAATAACCCTTTCCTATTAGAACATTGTTCTTTGTCATAATGATCTTATCATATTCGAACAACACCTTAAACCCAAATTTTCCCAAAAAAGCCATAGATATAAGATTTGGTCTAAGTTCAGGGCATACAAAACATCATTTAGTGCTAATGTCTTTCCTAATGTGAGTTTCAACACCACTTTTTCTTTCCCTTGAACTTTTGCAGTTCGTGAATCAGCCAAATAAATGTGGACTTCTCCTTCTTGAAAGGAGTTAAACATCTCCCTATTTGTGTAATATCTCAATTTGGGATTAAGGGCTAATGACTATAATATTTATTGTAATTAGTGTAATTAAACACTTTTAGAGCAATATGATGTAAGTTTGATATATGTGTATTTGGTGATTAGAGATCAAGGGTTGAGATCTATTGATCATGGGTTGGAATCCCATGCTTTGCATCTATATGAGCTTTGTAAGAGTGTGTAAGATGGTGACATGTGGCAAAGTATGAACCATAGGATGTGGCACAAGAGGACGAAATTCCACTTTCTCTCTCCCTTCTCTCTCTTTTCGGTAGAGGTATGGCTAGGGGAGGGAGTGTGCTTCATCATCATCATCTCTTCCATCTCTCATTTTCTCTCTCTTCCTCCCCCATTTTCGCTCCACTCAAGCAAGGAAGAGAAAGTGAAAGCTTTAATTTTTGGGTGAGTTGTGATCCTCTTAAGCTTAAATCCTCTTCCCTAATGTTGTGCATCTCAATGAGAGCTCCATTGTGATGGTTTCAGAATCTTGAAAGGTGGTGGTTTGTGTGTTAAAGATTTTTGAAAGTTTGAGAATCAAGATTCTGGATTTAGCAAGTTGAAGAGGTAAGGATTTGATATATTATTTGTGATTTTTGGATAAGTTTGGTAAATTCTGGAAATTTGCCCTATTTTATGGCCATTTTGGAATGTTTGAATTTCATAATGAATAATGTTTGGATTAGTTCATTATGAAATTGTTTAGGTATCTGATATGAAGTGATTTGAGTGAATTTGGGAATATGGTGTGTCATAGAGACCAAAGGGCATAGATTGTGGTTAGAATGGTATTTGGGTGTTTTGGAAGTTGCCAATGTGTTCCTTAGGTATGGTTATGTGTGTATGAGCTTTGTGAGAAGTTTGGAAACCATTGGGATTGGTTTTGACCATCTGGGAAATTTCTGTCATATGCTGCGATCTGGGCATTCTGATAGCAACACTCGAGTGAGGGAAGATCATGCTCGAGTACTGCATGTATTTTCCCTTTTCTGCTTCGAGTTTTGCCTGGGTTCTATAAGTAGAGCTCGAGTGCACTTCTGTAACCGCGAGTGAAGTTGATGTTCACTCAAGTGAAGTTGATGTTCACTGGAGTGAGCAAGGGATTGCTCGAGTGAGGGTGTGAGTCCAAAGTTAGGGTTACTCTCGGGTTGTCACTCGCTGGCCAATGCTCAAGAGTGTGATCTGACACTCGCGAGTGCAGGCCTCTCACCCGAGCACTGGGGGGGTATGCTCGAGTACGCTTGTCCCTCTGATGTTGCTTGTGCTCTCAGGTTCTCACTCGCTGGTCATTTATCAAGAGTGTGCTCTGACACTCGCAAGCATTGTCGTCTCACCCGAGTGCTAGGGGTCATGTTCGAGTGAGCTTTTCCCTCTGGTGATTGTATGTGCTCTCGGGTTGTCACTCTTTGTGTTACACTTTCAGGTACTCGAGCAGATTTGGAGTCATCACCCGAGTGTAAAGTTTCATGCTCGAGTGATATGAGCACTTTTGGGTCGGGGTAGTTGTTCACTGTCAAACACTCACGAGTGAGAGCTGTTCTCACTCGGGCATGGGTGCCTCATCACTCGAGTGAGGTCATCTTCACTCGAGTGAGCCAGCCTAAAATCACTGTTTTACCTTTCGAAAAAAGGGTTTTCAGGGTAGTTCTTCCAACCCTTTAGGCATATGTTTAGGCCTCTAATAGTCACCTAAAGAGTTCTAAATGATAACCAACTTAAAGTATTATGCAAAGATGTATTGGAAAAGAGATTGATCGGTTGTCCCTAATTTGGTATAGGATTTGATATCTGTCGCCCTCGTGGGACCACGGTACTGGAGCCAGTTAGGAAAGATACAGGTAGTGACTCTTTCTTTATACCTTATGTGATACATTGTATGTGTGCTATATCATTGGTTTATGATGGATTTGAATGCTGCAAGATTTATGAAATTGTGAAAGCGCCGCTATACCAATAGTCCCTGAGTCACTAACAATGGTTCGGGTAAGGGCTGTGTGCCTTCCCGGCTGTAAAAGGGGATGAGGTAAGGTGTGATATATGTGATTATGTGGGCCGAAAGGCTATATGTGAGCTGTAAGGCTATTCGTATGCACTGCCATACCAATAGTCCCTGAGTCACTAACAACGGTTCGGGTTAGGACGGTGTGCCTTCCCAGCGGTAAAAGGGGATGAGGGTGGAGTGTGATTTGTGTTGCTGCTTTTATGTGATGATTTGCTTACATGCTATGTGATTACGTGTGGTATGAATTGTTAGAGCAAGCGTTTCACACAAGAGGGGCGGTGAATTGGGTGATACTAAATTTTCGTTGCAAATATAAAAACCTTGACAGTGAATATAAAGCAATACAGAGTAAGGAGAAATATCACCGAAGTGTACACCGGGAGTTATACTGGTTCGGTCACAACCACTTTGACCTACGTCCAGTCTTCAGAGCTTCTCTGAGAGTTTCACTATAACTTCCAAGATTCAGTGGGTTCTTGGCACCTCAGTACAAGCAAGTTCCTTCACCTGGACACTCGCTCCCCCTTACAAGTTGCAATCCAATCCCAACTCAAGGTTCCACAACCTTAAGTTATCTCAATATCAAATATTGAGTTTGAATGAAATATCTCTCTTACAGAGTGAATAAGAATCACTGAAGCATATAATCACAAGTATATTGCAAAACAGAGTAATGAACTTGTTCGTATGTGTGTTCTTGTGTATTGTCTGTCCCCTTCTCTGTTTGGAAGTTCCATATATATAGATGCGTTGGTAATGATTGCTGGAACGTTTTTCTTCATGTCCGTTGGAGCGTGAAAGCCATTGTTGACTTTTCCAGCTTTTTGAAAAACATGCGTTGTGGTAGGTAACGGTCGGAGACATTTCAGTGTTGCTTTTGACTTACCTTATTTGGTAAGTTCTCTTCACCGTTTATCTGTTGAAATGCTAAGTATACTAATATAATAACATGTTAATCAAATAGGAAACAAAACAATGAACGTTGGAATGATTTCTGAATTTCTGGGTTTTCTTACTCGAGTAGCTACTCGAGTATCCCTTGAAGTTTACTCGAGTACTTACTCGAGTATCATCGTGAAATCTTTGATCAACTGCAAGTCAACATACAAATATAAGATTACTCGGGTAGTGCCTGGAATAACCAATTTTCAAACCTTTGGAAATATCTATTTACTCGGGTACATACTTGAGTAATGCACTTACAACTTTATGAGTTACTCGGGTACCAACTCGAGTAAACCTTTAGAAAAACTTTTGGTTACTCGATGCTTTACTCCAGTAATGTTGGCAGGATTTCAATGCCGAAAGCACTTACCTTGTTACTCGAGTACATACTCGAGTAAACTGACTTTTTGTGTACAACTTACTCGGGTAGTGACTTGAGGTTTTCTTTCAAAATATCTCTTGATACTCGAGTAAATACTCGAGTAATCCACTTATTATAATACATCCATACCAGAGTTATGACTCGAGGAAATGAGTTAAAAATATATCAAGTTACTCGGATACCACCTTCAAGTTATACACTTACTTTAGTTCGTTACTCGAGTACCTACTCGAGTAAATGTTGCAGTGGTACAAAATGCCGAGAGGTCCATATTTCAGAAATACAGTTACTCGAGTACATACTCGAGTATCATTGGCAGGCCGAGAGCAACTTAAAAACTTTTACATGGATACTCGAGTACCGCCTCGAGTATCATTGGCAGGCCGAGAGCAACTCCAAGTTTTTACCTGGTTACTCGAGTATCATTGGCAGGCCGAGAGTAACTCAAAAATACTTACACTGTTACTCGAGTACATACTCGAGTATCGTTGGCAGGTTACTGGAAGTTGTCTCTGGTTACCTCAAGTTTTGTCACATTACTCGAGTACCGCCTCGAGTAATGCCTTATAAAACTTGCTTCTGATCAAGTTTCTCAGCATTCTCTCTTTGCCTTTCTTCAATACTCCAATGCTTACTTAAAGTGATGCTTGTTCCTGTCATTACTTAGTTCATACTTGTTTATTAATTATTTCCTTTTCAAACCATACTTTTGTTATCATCAAAACATGAGATCTAACATTCTCCCCCTTTTTGATGATGACAAAACTTGGTGATTTTGAATATGAACATGATAATTTTTTTTTTAAATATGTCTTATTAAGTTTGAATACCTTGCATACATAACAACTTTATTAGTTCAAACATGTATCATAATTCAAGACTGTAATGAACTCAAAATGAAATCATAACACATTTGCATTAATCTTAAAACAGACAAATTACAAGATAAAGTTCAAACTGAAAAAAAAACTCCCTAAAAATCCCATGTACACCCAAATACCCCAAAATGAACTAGGACACATCCACAAAATCACTCTTCTAGGACACATCCACAAAATCACTCTCAAGCTCTTCTCCCCCTTTTTGGCTTCATCAATCAAGTGGAGGGCTAGGAGGTTTGGCCATGGAGAGAGGTATCACAGGATAAACCATTTCTTCTTCTGAACTAATGGAATCAAATGAGCTGGAAGAAATTGGTTCCGGAAGATTGACAGGAGGGATATGGATATCATCACCAGGAAGACTATGAGAAGGTTGAAAGACAATCATAGAGGTCTCAACCATAAGAGTAGTCTCAACCTGTGCAGTTGTATCAACCCCTGGGGTATGATGATCAGAAGAGGAAGAGAGAGATATTTCCTCTGTTGGAGTAGGAGAGGGAATAGGTTTAGGAGCTGTTTCTTGTGGAGGTTTGGGAGGTGAATCATCAATAGTGATATGTGTGGTCTCATGAGTCTCAGGATCATCCACAGTAAATAGAATATTGTTGCCTTGGGGCTCAAGTGGATCAGGGACCAGAGGGGTAGATGGTTCATCCTCAAGAATAGGAATGTCTATAGAGGGGTTTTTAGGAGGTGGTGGTGGTGCAGATGAAGAAGGACCGGTAGAAGGTCCAGGACCCAAAGAGTCCAAACGTGCCAGAATCAGTCTCAGTGTCTCTCCCTGGACACGTTGCTCTGCAAGCAACTCCTCATGCCTTCTATCCATTCTCTCAACCAATTCTCCCATTTTTGTGTTCATGTGGGTTATGAGTTCTGCATTTGTGTTTGCGATGTCCACATGAAAACCTCTGAGCATGTTCTCCATGAAGTGCTGGATAGTGGCGTTGAGGAAGGATGGTGATGATGTAGTAGCAGCTGGAGCCGATGACTGAGTGTCATCCATCCTACTTGTCTCTGCCTTAGGGGTCTTCCTCTTCTTCTTGGACCCAGATTCCATAGGACCTTTGAGAGGGATCTCAATGTTCAATTTTCCAATCTGGTTCCTTCCAACCGGAGTCAACCTCTCAATTGGCTCCTTGCTATCCAAATACCATATTTTGTTCTCTTTCAGAATGAGAGACACAATCTGGGGATATGGCATTGGAGTGGTAGCCTTTCCATCCACCTTGTACCTTTTCATTTCCGAGAAAATATATTCTCCCAGATCCTTCTGTTCCTTCAGAAGTAGTGAAGCAAACCATCTTAAGTCCCTATCGGAGAAGTGGGTGTAGTTGTTGGCTTTGTTTACTAGGGACCTAGAATAAATGTACCAAAGGACCCTATGGTGATCACACATATCACTCGGTTTAAAGTTTAGAGGGCCAACAATCTCACCGGGTTTGAGAATAGAAAAAATTAAATTTGGCTCAAGTTCAGAATATATATCATCAGGGGGGTTTTCATTTCCCAACCACAAGTTAATTCTAGAGGGAGATATTAAAATCCTTTGGCCTCTCACAGTTGTGGTCATCTCTTCCTCTACAGAGGTTCGGTTAGGCTCATCTATTATTTCTAAGTTGCAATAAAAATGAGTGATTACCTTTGTGCAAAAAGGCAATCAAATGGATAACCAAGGCATAAAAGGATCTAAATAAGGACTAAGATCATACTTCACTACCTCTTGAAGCAACTTCAGATCAACATAGTGTGTCTTACACACTTTTCTTATGGAGAATTGTGATAGATACTTGGGAGACTCCACCAGTTTGCCCACATTGAATCCCTTAGGTGGGGTAGTGATCTCTGCTTCTGGAATCTTGGACTTCTTGGAGGATTGACCCTTCTCCATTTGGTCAATGATCCCAGCCATTGCCTTAGCTATATTTCTGTCATACTTTGGCTTTTTGGGTGGCTTTGGAGTGAAGGAAGGGGTAGAGGAATCAGAGTGAGGAGGTGAGTAGGATTTGGTACTCTTGCCTTTCCCGGTAGATGTGTTTTTTTTGGATTGAGCCCTAGTCACAATGGGCTCTTTGATCACCACACCTTTGGCTTTAGGTTGTGATTGAAGTTGAAGAGGAATTTTTGCTTTTGATCTTGGAGTGAGCTTTCTCCTTTTTGTGGTAGGAGGAGAAAGAAGATCAGGGTTTTGTTGAGAATCAGAGGAGTCTATAGGAGTAAGGTTTTTGGTTCTCATCTTTGAAGGATTGAGAAAAACTGAAAATCTCAGAAAAAACTGGGTCACGTTCACGAGCTTAGGGCACAAGGATTTTGAACAAAACAGGAAGTTTTTGGGCTTGAAATCAGTTGGGTTTTGACGGAAATGAGGCAAGGAAGCGATTGAGAAAAGTTTTTGAAAGGGTGTATAGTGATTTACTCGAGGAGATTTTGTGAAAATGACCAAGTTTGCGACAAATAAAGACCTAAAACCCGACTTTACTCGAGGCCTTACTCGAGTAAACGTCATCTTTACTCGAGGCCTTACTCGAGTGTTCATACAGAAAAAATTCTAAAATAATTCATTTAAATTGCATACCTGGCATGAATAATATAGTAATTATCCATGGATGTTCCCTCGATCATTTATAATCCATTTGGGTCTGATTTGAGTCATTATTCAATACTTTGTGGATCTGGACTCCGACATTACTCGAGGCCATACTCGAGTAATGTTCAAGTTTACTCGAGGCTCTCCTCGGGTAAGCAACTTTTCAACTTTTGACTCTTCATTTCTTTGAAAACTGGACCGTTATGTTTGAAAATCAAGTAACTTGATCCGTTACTTCCAGTTTTGGGAGCCATTACTCGAGTACATACTCGAGTAAAGTGTTACTTTACTTCAAGTTGTTCCTCGGGTAATGCTTCACTGTTTAGTCTTTACTTCAAGTTGGTACTCCAGTAAAGGTGTCCTCTGATAACCTCTGTTTTTGTTTCTCAAAGCAGAGTTTTAAACTCCCTGCAAAACAAATTTCTATATACTCCGATGTTTAAGTTAGTAATCATCAAAACATTATCAAGTGACTTTATCTAATATTACGAAAAACTTAAATAACTTATAACTCATTGGGATTTACCATTCCCAATTCTCTTCTAATGTATAGAAATTGATCTTTTGCAAGTGGTTTTGTGAAGATATCGGCTAGTTGAAGATGAGTAGGAATGAATATCACTTTCACATCTTTCTTTTGCACATGATCTCTGATGAAGTGATGTCTGACATCAATATGCTTGGTTCTAGAGTGTTGAACTGGATTCTTTGCCAAGCTTATTGTACTGGTATTGTCACAATATATTGGTATTTCTTTGAGGTAAATACCAAGATCTTGTAATTGTTGTTTTAACCATATCACTTGTGCACAACAACTTGAGACTGCAACATATTCGGCTTCCGTTGACGAAAGAGACACTGTATTTTGTTTCTTACTGAACCATGAGACAAGAGATCCTCCAAGGAATTGTCCTTGTCCACTGGTACTCTTTCTGTCTGTTTTGTATCCTCCATGATCAGAATCTGAATATGCAACCAGATATTCACTTCTTCCTTTGGGATACCACAAACCCAATTCTGGTGTGTCTGCAAGGTATCTGAAGATTCGTTTGACCGTTTTAGCATGTGATTCCTTTGGTGCTGATTGATATCTTGCACATATACCCACACTAAATTGAATGTCTGGTCTGCTTGCCGTAAGATAGAGTAATGATCCAATCATTCCTCTGTATTTTGTGATGTTGTAGTCCTTCCCTTTGACATCAGCATCAAGCAACGTAGTTGAGCTCATAGGCGTGTCTGAACCATTTGCTTCATCCATTCCATACTTCTTTAATAGTTATTTTAAGTACTTTGTTTGAGATATGAAGATTCCATTCTTTCTTTGTTTGATTTGCAAGCCAAGAAAGAAATTCAATTCTCCCATCATTGACATCTCAAACTCTCCCTGCATTGTCTCAGAAAATTCCTTACACATAGATTCATTAGTAGCCCCGAAAACAATATCATCAACATATATTTGAACAATTAAAATATCATCGCGTTTTCGTTTTATAAAAAGTGTTGTATCAAATTTTCCCCGTACAAAACCTTGATCAAGAAGAAACTTGCTGAGCCTTTCATACCATGCTCTAGGAGCTTGTTTTAAACCATATAAAGCCTTTTTGAGTTTGAAAACATGGTCAGGTTTAGTAACATCCTCAAAACCTGGAGGTTGTTCTACATACACTTCTTCCATAATGTAACCATTTAGAAATGCACTCTTTACATCGATTTGATAGAGTTTGAATCCTTTGATGCATGCAAAGGCTAGGAGTACACGTATAGCCTCCAATCTAGCCACTGGAGCATACGTTTCCTCATAATCAATCCCTTCTTCCTGATTATAGCCTTTGGCCACCAATCTTGCCTTGTTTCTGACAATAATTGCGGATTCATCGAGTTTGTTCTTGAATACCCATTTAGTGCCAATGATCGGATGATCCTTGGGACGAGGTACCATATCCCAAACTTGATTTCTCTCAAATTGATTCAATTCTTCTTGCATTGCTATAACCCAATCATTGTCTGATAGGGCTTCATCAATGTTAGAAGGTTCAATCTCAGAAATGAATGCAGAAAAGCTTACTTCATTGAAAATTCTATTTCTAGTTTTGATCCCTTCATTCACATCTCCTATGACTTGATCTAAGGGATGACTTTTATTGTATTTCCAAGCTCTAGGTTGTCCTAGTGATTCTTCTTCCTTAGTTTCATCAACTTCAGGAACAAGAGATTTAGAAATAGATTGACCATTTTCTTGATTTAAAACAACTTCATGTTCTTCATCAATAGTTTTGTCAGAGGATTCAAATTCATCAAAAACAACATGAATTGATTCTTCAACAACACATGTCCTTTTATTAAAAACTCTATATGCTTTACTTCGGTTAGAATAACCTAGGAAGATTCCTTCATCGGTTTTAGAATCAAATTTTCCTAAGTTATCTTTACCATTATTATGAATGAAACACTTACAACCGAAGATGTGTAGATGAGCAATGTTTGGCTTTCTTCCTTTGAACAACTCGTATGGTGTCTTTCCAAGATTTGTTTTGATATAGGCTCTATTTGAAATGTAACATGCTGTACTCATAGCATCAGCCCAGAAAACTTGAGACACGTTCTTTTCATTCAACATTGCTCTAGCCATTTCAGTGAGCACTCTATTATTGCGTTCCACAACTCCATTTTGTTGAGGTGTTATTGGAGCAGAGAAATTGTGATCAATGCCATTTATATCACAATATTTTTCAAAGGCTTGATTTTCAAATTCTCCACCATGATCAGTCCTAATACCTGCAATGGACATACCTTTCTCATTTTGCACTTTCTTGGCAAAAACAATAAATTCTTCAAAGGTTTCATCTTTTGATGATAGAAAAATAACCCACGTAAATCTAGAGAAATCATCAACAATAACCAATGAATATAAATTGCCACCAAGACTCTTTACTCTTGCTGGACCAACCAAATCCATATGCAATAATTGTAATGGTCTATTTGTTGAAATCTCATTTTTCAATTTGAAAGATGATTTAGTTTGTTTACCCTTTTGACATGCGTCACAAATCAAATCATTTTTGAAATTTAATTTGGGTAATCCAAGAACTAAATCCTTTTTGAGTAATTTGCCTAGTTGATGCATGTTGACATGAGCTAGTCTCTTATGCCAAAGCCAACTTTCATCGGCATTACTCAGAAAACAGTTTTCAGATTCATTTCTACTAATATCTAGAGTATAGCAGTTACCTTCCCTTTTTGCTCTGAGCTTAGCCTTGATATTCTTCTTATCAAGTAGTAAGTCTTTCTTGTTGACAATCAGACATTCTTCTGAATCAAATATTATCCGGTTGTCTTTGTCTGCACTTTGACTTACGCTCAGCAAATTATGACACAAGCTTTCAACATAATATACATCTTTGACTTGTATTCCTTTGTTATTTTTGATTTCACCAATTCCTGCTATCCTTCCGGTTTGGTTTCCTCCAAATTTTACCTTTCCACCTTCTTTAGGTTGTAATATTGTAAAACTTTCGGAATCACCGGTCATATGTCTAGAGCATCCACTATCTATGTACCATTTGTTGTTTTTGGATGCTTTGAGACATGTCTGCAATCAATTGACTAAGTCTTAGGTACCCATATCTTTTTGGGTCCTTTTGGGTTAGTACAAATAATTTTATGAACATATGAGCCTTTCGGTACCCATTTGAAGGTTCCTATGTTTCCTTTCTTCTTATGAATGCATGAAGTGGTATAATGACCTTTTCTATTACAGTAATTACAAAATGCAAAAGGATTTGATATATGCACAGAATGCTGGAAATAATTCAAATATGACTTACCTCCTGCTTTCTTTCTACCTTTCCTTCTATCTGATTTTGGATCATATCCAATACCAGATCGGTCATTTACAAATCGTTGTTCTTTTAAAATCACACTTAGCATCTCACTTCATTTGGTAAACTTTTCAAGAGTTTTTGCGAGATCAGTGTTTTTCTTTTTCAATGAAGAACAATTTTCACAATTCTTTTCTGAACTTTCTTTAATTTCAATTTCCAGAACTTTGTTTTTCTTTTTAAAAACAACTAATTCTTTAACTACTTTGATGAATTCAGAGTGTAAAGCATTATATTCAGAGAGTAATTCATCATAGGTAGGATCAGAATCATTTACCTCTTCTTCGGTCTCTTCTTGAGCAACGAGACATATATTGGCTACTTCTTCTTCATCACTTTCTTCGTCAGAGGAGCTGTCACCCCATATAGCAGATACGAAGGCCTTCCTTTTGTTGAAGAATTTGCCTTTTCTCTTTTCTTTGCTCTTTTGGTTTAGCTCTGGACATTCTGATTTGATATGTCCTGGTTTTCCACATTCATAGCAAATGATATGATCTTTGCTGCTAGGTCCTCCTTTCTGAAAGTGTTTAAATCCTTGACCTTTCTTGTAAAACTTTCTGAATCGTTTTATGATTAAGCCCATTTCATCATCGTCAATCTCCTCATCCTCATCTTGATTTTCTTCTTTTGCTTTTAGTGCTAGACCTTTCTTTCTCTTGTCACCGATGTCATCTAGTTCCCGTTTGAACTTTAGTTGGCTTTCATATTCAGAAAGGCTTCCAAATAGATAAGCAACTGATCTCATTGATTCTCCTTTTGCCTCTTCTATCGCAGTGACTTTGGCCTCCCACTCTTTAGAAAGAATATTCAAAATCTTTCGTACTTGGGTATGTTGATCATAGACTTTCCCAAGTGCTGCAAGTTGATTAACAAGATGAGTATATCTAAGTTCGAATTCAGAAATTGACTCACCTGATTTCATTCGAAGTAGATCGAACTCAGTGACTAAGGTGTTGATTCGATTCTCCTTTATTCCCGAAGTTCCTTCATGAGCTATTTACAGAGCATCCCACATTTCCTTTGCTGTTGGAAGTGTGCAAATTCTGAAGTATTCATTTTGACTCAGAGCTTTGTAACATCAGAATTGCCTTGCTGTTGAGAGTGATAAGTTTCTTGTCATTCTCATCATATTCCGCTGGTGTCTTTGGAATTTTCTGAGAATCTACAATCTTTGTAGGTTGATAGTTTCCACTCTCAATCACATCCCATAGCCCATATTCAGTAGCCATCACGAATACTCTGAACTTTGCTTTCCAGAAAGAAAAGTGTTCGCCACTGAAACCTGGAGGTCTCGTGATGGATGCTCCGTCGGGAAGAATTCCTTCACCTATGCTTGCCATTGGATCCTTCTTAGGTTGTTGTACCTTAACAAGAAGACCTACTCTCTGATACCAAATGTTAGAGCAAGCGTTTCACACAAGAGAGGGGGTGAATTGGGTGATACTAAATTTTCGTTGCAAATATAAAAACCTTGACAGTGAATATAAAGCAATAAAGAGTAAGGAGAAATATCACCGAAGTGTACACCGGGAGTTATACTGGTTCGGTCACAACCACTTTGACCTACGTCCAGTCCTCAGAGCTTCTCTGAGAGTTTCACTATAACTTCCAAGATTCAGTGGGTTCTTGGCACCTCAGTACAAGCAAGTTCCTTCACCTGGACACTCGCTCCCCCTTACAAGTTGCAATCCAATCCTAACTCAAGGTTCCACAACCTTAAGTTATCTCAATATCAAATATTGAGTTTGAATGAAATATCTCTCTTACAGAGTGAATAAGAATCACTGAAGCATATAATCATAAGTATATTGCAAAACAGAGTAATGAACTTGTTCGTATGTGTGTTCTTGTGTATTGTTTGTCCCCTTCTCTGTTTGGAGTTCCATATATATAGATGCGTTGGTAATGATTGCTGGAACGTTTTTCTTCATGTCCGTTGGAGCGTGCACAACCATTGTTGACTTTTCCAGCTTTTTGAAAAACATGCGTTGTGGTAGGTAACGGTCGGAGACATTTCAGCGTTGCTTTTGACTTACCTTATTTGGTAAGTTCTCTTCACCGTTTATCTGTTGAAATGCTAAGTATACTAATATAATAACATGTTAATCAAATAGGAAACAAAACAATGAACGTTGGAATGATTTCTGAATTTCTGGGTTTTCTTACTCGAGTAGCTACTCGAGTATCCCTTGAAGTTTACTCGAGTACTTACTCGAGTATCATCGTGAAATCTTTGATCAACTGCAAGTCAACATACAAATATAAGATTACTCGGGTAGTGCCTGGAATAACCAATTTTCAAACCTTTGGAAATATCTATTTACTCGGGTACATACTCGAGTAATGCACTTACAACTTTATGAGTTAATCGGGTACCAACTCGAGTAAGCCTTTAGAAAAACTTTTGGTTACTCGATGCTTTACTCCAGTAATGTTGGCAGGATTTCAATGCCGAGAGCACTTACCTTGTTACTCGAGTACATACTCGAGTAAACTGACTTTTTGTGTACAACTTACTCGGGTAGTGACTTGAGGTTTTCTTTCAAAATATCTCTTGATACTCGAGTACATACTCAAGTAATCCACTTATTATAATACATCCATACCAGAGTTATGACTCGAGGAAATGAGTTAAAAATATATCAAGTTACTCGGATACCACCTTCAAGTTATACACTTACTTTAGTTCGTTACTCGAGTACCTACTCGAGTAAATGTTGCAGTGGTACAAAATGCCGAGAGGTCCATATTTCAGAAATACAGTTACTCGAGTACATACTCGAGTATCATTGGCAGGCCGAGAGCAACTTAAAAACTTTTACATGGATACTCGAGTACCGCCTCGAGTATCATTGGCAGGCCGAGAGCAACTCCAAGTTTTTACCTGGTTACTCGAGTGACTACTCGAGTATCATTGGCAGGCCGAGAGTAACTCAAAAATACTTACACTGTTACTCGAGTACATACTCGAGTATCGTTGGCAGGTTACTGGAAGTTGTCTCTGGTTACCTCAAGTTTTGTCTCATTACTCGAGTACCGCCTCGAGTAATGCCTTATAAAACTTGCTTCTGATCAAGTTTCTCAGCATTCTCTCTTTGCCTTTCTTCAATACTCCAATGCTTACTTAAAGTGATGCTTGTTCCTGTCATTACTTAGTTCATACTTGTTTATTAATTATTTCCTTTTCAAACCATACTTTTGTTATCATCAAAACATGAGATCTAACATGAATGATTTGTTACTACTGGGATTCTTTAGAATCTCACTCTTTCCAAATGACTAACATTTTCAGTCAGGGCAAGTGGTTCCAAGGATAAGCGGCCAACCTGGAGTGGTTAGGGCTAGTGGGGACATATTGGAGTTCGAACCGTTGATTATCCGTTTTGGATTTTGGCATTACTTTGTATATGAGATGTAAATATGAATTTTTGGTCATGTAATCCACATTTTGGGAATTTTCTAAACCCAATATATATATATATATAAGTAACCCGGGGTTGCCAGAATTTTGGTTACACACTCTGATATTTATTATGTGATATAACTGCACAGGTAATTATATTCGAAAGTGAATGTGAGACCAGATGAATTATGTTTTAAATGTTTTGATTTTTAACCCCATCTCTTGGAGATGAGTGATTATAAAAATGATTTTTGTCTTATTGGTCTCTATTTCACTTAAATTTCGTAGTCCGGATATAATTACCGTGAGGGGGTTACAATTTGCACATATGTGCTTGGTGGCTCTAGAGTCTACTACCCATTTCTTCACATTAAATGCCAAAAAGGCTTGAGAGACCACAACAACAATAACTTCATCATCACTATTTTCATCTCTTACAACCAAATTTACATTTGGTTTTGGAGGATTTTCATCTTTTTCATGTTTTTCAATTTTTTCCTTTTTTCTACATTGAGTAATAAAATGACCTGGCTTACCATAGAAATAACAATTTCCTTTCTTCTTGAATTTGGGGTTAGAATCATTAGGCTTGTAATCATACTTCTTTTTGTGTTGGTGTTTAGATTCATACCTCTTGTTATGCAGATTTGCTTCCACTTAATTGGCTTTTGCAGTCATTTGCTTTCCTTTTGATACTTGGATCGCTTTTCTGTTAGTATCTTCAATAATAATGTGTGCAACCAGATCCGATGGTGACAACTGCTTCTGATTACGCTTTAATTATTGCTTGTAATCATTCCATGTTTCTAGGAGCTTTTCAATCATGATTCCTACCACTAATTCATATGGTATATTGATCTTTTTTGCCTAAAGCTCTACTAACAGTTTATAATACTCGTTGATCTATAGTTTGATATCTTTATCCTCGACTATTTCACATCGATAGAAATTCCCCACAACAAATTTTTGTTTTTCGGCATCCTCAACAGTGTATTTTAGGATAAGGGACTCCCAAATCTTTTATGCCTCTTTGTAAACACAATAAACATTAAACAGATCATTAGACAGAGTACTTATGAGGGGTGTGTCTACAAACCTTGTTTGCGTATGCCTAAGAATCCTTCGCAGCCTAGTCAGATTCTGGTAAAGGTTTTGGTTGATCAAGAGCAGCAGCCACCCCATGCATATCGAGAATAAAATAAACTCATTCATACTATCTCCTAAATTTTTTTTTCCATAAAACAGGTCAATCTTGGATGTGTCTGGAAAAGGTATGGGAAGAAGCATTGCAAATGGTACCGCTGTTGAATTGGAATTAGTAGCATAATGAGTCTCAAGAACATTGTTAACATCGTCATTCTCCAAACTAGTTAATAACTCTAGATTGTAGTCGATCATGAGCAATCTGGAAGAATGAAGAAATGGACAATCTGAGTAGCGTCTGAGGACACTGTCGTATAGAGTTATTCTATGACCACTAGCAGAGAGGAAGCGGTACTCCCTAGGATTAATAGACCATTCTTGAAACAAGTTAAGGTGGCAGAACTAGCGAAAGGTAATAGTAATCACATCTAGAAAATAATTATGTAGAGGAGGATGAGAGATCATAAGGTAGCTTATGAGCACTTTGTCTGTGTCCCTTTTATAGGCATGCTCTAGGACAAGCCAACGATCACAAAACTGTAATATCCTAAATTATGATTAAGGGCTAATGACTTTGGAATTAATTGTAATTAGTGTAATCAAACAATTTTGGAGAAATGTGATGTGAATTTGATATAAATGTACTTTGTGATAATTTAGTAACCATAGTGAAAACCAAGGGCAAAATGTTCAAATTGGGAATTTACCGACCAATTGGTAAGTTACCGAAGAGGAAATTCATTGGTGATCAAAGACCAAGGGTTCAGATCTATTGGCTATGGGTCAGAATTGTGTGCTATGCACCTATGTGAGCTCATGGAGGAAGTGAGCAAGATTATGCCAAGTGGCATTTTGTGGACCATGGGATGATGAAAAAAGTCAAACACTCACTTTTCTCTCTCTTTTCTCTCCTATTTGGTTTGGGGAGTATGGGCCAAGGGAAAATGCTTCATCATCATCATCTCCATCTCTCTCTCCTCACCTCCATTTCCGGCGAGCACAAGGAAGAAAGAGAAGAAGAAATGTGAGATTTTGATGCCTTTGTTGATCTCTAATGCTCTAGACCTCTTCTCTAATATTGTGCACTTTATTGAGAGCTTCATCTTGGTAATTTCAGAATTTTGAAAGGTGGTAGTTTGGGTGTTAGAGAAAATTTAGAAGTTTGAGAATCAAGGTTTTGTCTTGGCAAATTGAAGAGGTGAGTATTTAGATCATTTTGGTATATTTATTTTGATTTTTGGTTAAGCTTTAAGAACTTTGGATAATTGCCCTGATTTTGGCCTAATGTGGAAATGATTGAATTAGCTAGTGTCTTGTGATGGAATAGATGCCAAATTGTGTCTTGGTGTCAATGGTTTTGGTTTGGATTTGAAAAGGAAAAGTTTGGTCATTAGGTGATTTTGGTTGTAATGTGGTTAAAAGGGTGAAATGTGTCATTTTGATGTTAATTTGGATGTTTTGAGGTTTCCAATAGGTTCCTTATAGAATTTTGAGTAATAATGAGCTTTGGTGCAAGTTTTGGAACCATTGGGATCAATTTTGGTAAATCTGGGAAAACTCTATCAGCTGCTGTGTTTCTGGGTTCTGATGAACAACACTCGAGTGAGGGAGGGTCTTACTCGAGTACCGCAGCATCATTTCCCTTTTCTTTCTGTATTTTACCTGGTTTTTTGATAAGAAGCAAGAGTGCACTTCTTAACCCGTGAGTGATATTCGTGATTACTCGAGTGAGAATGGGTTTACTCGAGTGAAGGTGTGAGTTCATGGTAAGGGTTGCTCTCTGGTCGTCATTCGCAGGCCAATTTTCAAGAGTGTGTTCTGACACTCGCAAGTGCAGTCTTCTCACCCGAGTGCTAAGGGTTGTCCTTAGAGTCGGGAAAACGGGCCGAGCCCGTCGGGCCGGCCCTTTTAGGCCCTAGCCCTTTAAGGGCCGGGCCTACAAATTGTAGCCTCAAAAGGAAGTCGGGCCTAAAAGGGCCGGCCCTTTAAGCCCGTTTATTTTTTAATTTTTTTTTGCTTGGACAGGAACCATGTTACATTTTTGAATTAACTTATTGAATCTATATGTCACTCTATCCTCATATTGTATAGAGTATGATTTTTGAGTATATTGTTTTGTCTACTTGAATCATATTGTGATTTTTGAGTATATTGTTCTTCCTATTTAGAATAAAATCATATTATATACTATTCTGCCTGATAGAGTATGATTTTTGATGGAGGTTGCGATTATTTGACTACTTGAACCTACTGCTGAAAGTGAAACACAATTAAATGTCCTTGAAATTGATGATAGTGGCGAAGAAGATGAAAATGATAATTGTCATACTCATGTTGTTTAGAGGTTAGAATATTGAGCTTCTTGCCTTCTTATACTTTGGCCTTTGTGTGAGTTATTTATGGACATGATTTTACCTTTGATTATACATTAGTAACTGTGTTTGTTTGTTGCAAGAGACGTGTTATTTAAACCTTAATGTTGACAACATTTATGTATTAAATTCGAACTTTAATCATTGTTATTTATTAATTATATCTCTCTGGGGAAAATATGCAGGAAAAATAGTCAAATATTGTGAAAAGGACTTTCTGGCCCTGCGGGCCGGCCCTGGCCCTGATACTCTTGGGCTGGGCTTTGAAAAACTATAATTTTCTTGACCCCGAGCCCTTTAGGGCCAGCCCTGTTAGGCCCTGGCCCGTCAAGGGCTGGCCTTGATTCCTAGCTCTAGTTGTGCTCGAGTGAGTTTCCCACTCTAGAGTTGGCTGTACTCTCGGGTTATCACTTTCTGTGTTGCACTTTTAGGGACTAGAGTGAATTTAGAGTCACACTCGAGTGCTAAACATCATGCTTGAGTGTTGTGAGCACTTTCTAGCCATGGTTGTTGCTCATTGTCAAACATTCACGAGTGAGAACTATTTTCACCCAAGTGCAAGTCCCATATCACTCGAGTGAGGACATCTTCACTCAAGTGAGTTAGACAGAAATCAGTACTTTTGCTTTCAAAGAGGGATCTTTGGGGTAGTTTCTTCCAACCCTTTAGGCATATGTTTAGGCATCTAATAGTCACCTAATGATTTTGAATAATAACCAACTTAAACGTTATGAAATCAAAGAACTTGGAAAAGAGATTGATCGGTTGTCCCTAATTTGGTTATAAGATTTGACATTTGCCGCCCTCGTGAGCCCACAGTGGCGAAGAACGTCAGGAAAGAACAAGGTAGTGACTCTTTCTTTTATACCATATGTGTTGCATTGTATGTGTGTTATATCATTGATTTGTGATGGATTCAAATGCTGCAATATTTGTGAAAATTGTGTTTGCGCCGTCATACCAATAGTCCCTGAGTCACTAACAATGGTTCGGGTTAGGACAGTGTGCCTTCCCGGTGGTAAAAGGGGATGAGATTGGGGTGTGATATTTGTGATTATATGGGCCGAAAGGCTATTTATGGGCCGAAGGCTATATGTGAGCTGTAAGGCTATTTGTATGCACTGCCATACCAACAATCCCTGAGTTGCTAACAACGGTTCGGATTAGGACGGTGAGCCTTCCCGGCGGTAAAAGGGGATGAGGGTGGAGTGTGATTTGTGCTGCTGCTGCTATGTGGTGATTTGCTTACATGCTATGTGATTACGTGTGGTATGAGTGGTTTGTTACTACTGGGATTCTTTTGAATCTCATTCTTTCCATTGACTAACATTTCAGACAGGGCAAGTGGCTCCAAGGAAAAGCGAACAACTAGGAGCAGTTAAGACCCTGTAGGGACATTTGATTCGGACCATGTTGATTATTCATTTTGGATAGCGATTATTGTATGATATTTTTGAGTTGTAAATAATTTTGAGTATATGGTGGTGTAATCCCCTAACTGGGAATTAAAACCCTATAGACTTATATATGTAGATGAAACCAGGGGGTTGCCCGGATTTGAGTTGTAAACTCTGATATGTTTAAATGTGATATAACTGCACAGGTAATTATATTCTATGTTTGAATTGAGACCAGGATAATAAAGAAGTTTTGAAAATTTCTTAAAATCCCTACTATAGTGAGGGAGTTTCAAATGAGTTTTAACTTATCCAGCGGTCTCAAATCCCTTTTATTATGTGTTATCGAATCTTAATTACGCTATTAAGGTAGGGGTTACAAAAACAATCTGGACAATGCGTCCCTCGAGTCCAAACAAATACCATCGAATAGATAGGCATGTACGCTGACTACGGAAGAAATGTTTGAGGAAGTGCCCAACTGTTGACAACTTTAGGCCTTAAAGGGTTACAATATTCAAACCCCAAAATATAGAGACTTTACGGTAAGCCCAAATAAATCATTATTTTAGAAAACCAAAAATAATATTTCTGAGGAGCAAAATATTTTCACAAAAAGTGCCAGTACCACGTATTTATGAGGGGGGAATAGCCTAATTTCTACAGCGTTTGCCTTTTGATGGCCCGTTGCTGTGCGCGCAAGCCCACCATTGCTCTAAACCTCTTTACAAGCCCAAGATAATGTGATAATATATATAGGCTTATACTCTCTTATTCCCAAATAATGTGGGACTAGTTTCTTTGAGGCACCCACACACATGCATATATTTACAACAGACTTTTCTAAAAACAAACATTTTTTACCCCTGTCATAGCTGGCATCCACTTTATCCTAATCCTTTAGAAAATTCCAACAAGTAAGCTTCAAAACATGCATGCATGTTCTTCTTCTAGGCGCCAACATCATTCAGTGTCTACAAGTAAAATTACAAAAATATCCTTCCTTAGTTTGCATGTTCTTCTTCTAGGCCCCAACATCATTCAGTGTCTACAAGTAAAATTACAAAAATATCCTTCCTTAGTTTGAAATGCATATTTGGTTTTGATGGAGTTGTAATTGGAGATGGAGATGGGTATAGGATTTAAAAGTATGTGTAAGAAAAATATATAACTAAAAGGAGATTTGGCGTACTTGGGCGAATCCATGTTCGGATCCGAGTCAAAGCTCCAATACTCCATACTTGTGCCCACACAATTATTAGACTACTAGAGCCTAATTGTGATTTGCACAGCAGATCACCAGAACCAGAAAGATGGTAGGAGAGAAGAGAATTGCCAGAAAACTCAATGGCGGGGTGAATTGCAATTGAGGAGGCACACCCTATTTATAGTGGTTTATGGAGGCCACTAATTAGGAAACGTGTGCACACCTTATTGCCCTCCAAGACAGTAATTAATTGATTCTCAATTAATTCCCTAATTATGGTGATTTGTTCTTTAATTAACAAATCCATAATTATTACTGAATTATTCCCCAATATGCATTTTATGCTGATTTTATTCTTATTTGATTAGGCTACTTTTTTCCTAATCAAATAGTCCGGCCCATCAAGGGCGGACTTGGACCCAAAGTCCAACATCTCCCATCGCACTTGATGGGCCTCCCATCGTGTGTGCGTTATTCTTTCTTGTTTCATACTTGGCGTCTGCTGTGACTGCGTGGGCAAAAATGTCTTTAAAATTTTGTGCTTGTAATACTAGAAATCCCTCATATCGGATCAGCATCCAAGGACACCCTTTATATATAACCGTAAGCTATATGTTCATTGCCTCATATGCCCCAGATTCTCCCATACATATTACTCATGGCATATCTAATCCCTCTCGAGTTAATATGTTGATTAACTCATATTGCCTTCCATGCACATAGTATCCGCACTGACTAGCTACACATAGGGCTAGTAAGGGGTTGACCACATATACTAGCACATCTTATGTATCTAGGAGTAAATCTTCCTTTTTGACTAAACATCAGTCCATCTTGACTTGGTCGCTTTCCTAGTTTTCACTCGTCTGACTGAATCGAGTGTGATCATGGAGCTTCAGATAAAGTAGCTGTCACCAAACCAAGCTTTCATAATGCCGTCTAAGTCTTAAGGGCATCGCGGAAGGTTTTTTTCCTTCCTGGGACTCACACTGTAGTGAACTAGGGATCTTTCACCTACATCCCGTGTTACAGTTTAACTCTTAAGCACATGCAGTATGAATTGCATGCTACGGTGAGGTGTACGTTGATTTCTTTATCTTTCACCGTACAGACATTAGTTCCAAAATGTACTCAACATTCGAACCTAGAACTTTCTTTTTCACAATATCTCTTTTACAATCTCATTTGTGAAAAAGAGTTCTTTGCCTAGCTACAGGTCTATATTCATGCTTCGATCCATTTTCTGTGTATATGCACACATGTAGATCTCATCTCAGTCTAACTGAGGTTACTCAAACGTAAAGATTCTTCTTAACCATCTCATGGTGATCATTTGCTCGTCTTACCCTCCCATGCCCCCGTAAAACATGGGAAGATGGTTGTTCGTGTGAGTGAACCAACCTTTTTTGACCTGTTCGACATACAAACTTGTATACCTTATATGTATTTACTTATAACATACATACTATTTCTTTTATCTTCATAAAAGAAGTTCACGACCTTACATTTTATTCACACCCCAAGATTTTCACTAACTCAATGAAAATCAAGCTATAGGCTCATTAAGGGGATCTACTAACATTCTGTCAGTAGAAGGTCATTGAACTGTCACTTTTCCTCTTTGAAAGCATATCTCTCATAAAGATATATCAAAAAGTATGTTTTACCTTGCTGTGATACTTAGGATCCTCATCATAAGATTGTTTGGATCCTTCTATCCACCATTCATTCCCAATCACTCATGGGAACTTCTCTAGCCATATGGCACCTTGAATGATGGTAGAATACACTTTGTATTCTATTTCCATGGATAACAGGAAAAAAATACTTTGTATATTTCCTTACTCTATCACCATTTGCCTAGGTCTTGTATTGGAGTATCCTTTCAAAAGGAAAGTTGTTGTCTTGACAACTTAATCCCTAGTTATTCTCATGACCCATTTCACAACAGGACCAAAAACAACTTCCAAGTCTGACCAAAAAGCATTCGGTCTTATGTACACCAATGTGTACATTCATATTACCAACTATAGTCTCACATGGGACTCTATCCACCTTTCTTATGTTGGATTCCTCATAGGATATGTAACCTCTTTAGGTTTATGCCCTTGACTTCAGGGGTATCCATGGGTTGGCAGTTTGACATCCTAAGATGTCTAAGGATTACACTTGTACATGTCTTAGGTGGAAAAGACTGTATTTTTCTTTTGCAACTCCGTTTATCTTGTCAATCAAGATATTTGTTCAACCCATGACTTTCTCAACTCAGAATTTAAGGATTCTCTGATCCTTTATTCCTTTGACTCCTTTGACACTTGTTTCATATGTCATTTGACAAAGGATGACTTTACTAAGAATCATCACTAGATCATTTGGGACTTATGTAGTGTTCTTTGATTAGTGAAAACCTCAAATACTACTATTTGGGTGATTGTTTCTACGAAGCCCTTAAGCTGCTTCAAGTAGAGTTCATCATCCAATTTCCAAAAATTTCAAATTGGAAGGTGGTCTTTACATCATCTTGATGCAATTTCAAGACTAAGCTTGTTGTCATAGCCAAAGTTTAAAGTTAAAACGCACAACAGACAACCTTCCATTGTATTACCCCATAGCCATTAAGTGTTTTAGGTTCTACATGCCCCCAATAGATTTGAGAACCTACTTGTTCCCAATCGCCTCTTGTCTAGGTGACAAATTACCCAAACACGTATTTGGCTTAAAAAGAATCCAAATCCTCCTGCATGGCACTTTGCAATCCATCTTAGCAGGTCCTTCTAGTGTCTTTCAGATACTTATAGGTAGTTATCATCACCTTCTAAATGATAAAGAGAGCATTCAATCCATTAGGGAATCTATCCCTTATAGTCATTCGCTATATGACAATTTGCTCCGAGGTGGATTTCATAGGATTCTTTTCCTATGTATGAGTGAGTTAATTCTCTCGTAACTTACCTCTTACCTCTTTCGTTATGAAAATGGTCTCAATCCTCCCACTCGGATCAGTGAACTTAGGAACACTTAGTTATTCCTTGTCACTTGTGAACCTCTTAAAGAGATTTATTGTGATTAATACTCATTTCCTGCTAGGAAATATGGGCTTTATGAACGTTGTGGCCCACATTTTTCTCTCAATCACTGAACCGTCATCATTTTCACTAATGAAGACGTGTCATGTCAAATTCTTATGTCATCTCACGAAGAGATACCTTGTATACTTAGCCCTAATCTTCCTTACTCATAGGAAGAATTGTGAATATAAAGTTGATGACCCTTATGGTCTTAACGATCTTGGCCCTGGTCTAAGGCCCATCCACGATTCATAGGGTAAGGTCGTGACTGACATAGAGGGCATTTGGTTAAGTGTGAATATAATAGCTATGAGTCCACTTACCAACATATGGCTGATAGCCTCATTGATGCCATTATGTTCATAACCAAATCAAGGAGAGGTCTATCTCTCCATTTCAACAACTCTATTATGTTGAAGGGTTTTAGGTATTGATAGTTGCCTAACAATGCCTTTCTTGTACACAAAACTGTTTGAACTAATCACATGGGTGTCCTAAACCCTTGTTAGTTTGAAAGGTCTTATTCTTTCAGTTTATTGATTCCTGACTAGTTCAACCATTATCTAATAGCTTTACACTTTCCTAGAATCAAGTAGAATGTTACTTTATTTCATGTAAATGTCCATGACGTTAATGAAACACTAAGTTATGTGTTTGGCCCTCACGTTCATTGGTTCACTAACATTATATTTTACCAATTGCAGTGGATTTTCTCAAAAAAAATGTTTCTTTGTCTTTCTTGCCAGGTAGAATAAGTTTTCAACTTATTCATAAGGGTATTAACCCTTTAGCACACGTTGTTTAGCAAATACTCTGTTGCTAGTTTGATCATTCCCTTTGATCAAGGTGTACATGTGGTAAGAAATGGAATCTTTTATCCCTAGAAAAGAAACATCAAAATCCAACAAAGGATTTGAGAATCATAGTCCCATCAATCCTTAACTAAAGAGATAGCAAAGATATGATCTGTCAGTTGCAATTGCACGGAGTGAATCAGGGTGGTTTATCAGTGCAGAGTTAACGTGCAAGTTCTAATCCCTTGATTCTATCTCTTTGTTGCTTTGCATTTGACATAAAGCCATATGCTTCTCTGAAATATCCACAACTCATGTGGATTGCTACTTTTACAACCCTTAAAGGTTTATCAATGTAGCATTTCATCTTTTGCAGAAACCATTGACCTCTTCTAGATCAAGTTTTCCTCATAGGTTTCTTGCCCTTAGGCATGGAGGATGAATCCTCCTACTCTTTAGCTAAGTTCGTCTGACTGATGGATCTTGAATCCTTCAGTCTTTCACATTCAAGTTCAATGTGGTGAATCACATTGTTGAAGGTTACAATATGCATATCAGAGGCAATCTTTACTTTCATATACGCCCACTCACTGGAAGACATGGCTCACTCCCATTCATTGGGAGACATAGCTTCCTCCCACTCACTGGGAGATGTCTTATCACAATATACACTTGTTGTTTGTTAGAAGGAACTTGGCATTTAGTTTGTCTCAACTTCTTAGTTTGACATCTGCCTCAAGTGTTGCCTAAACAACATGTTAGGACTTAGTACACTATGTTAAAACTTAACTTAGTTTTAACTTTATGGAAGAATATCATCTATTCCACCATTTTCTAACACTATTCACACGGCTTGGATAAGGTTACATTGCTCATACCAACATAAGTTTAAGCAATGTTGTTCTTTCTATATTTGATAGCATAAACATTTTGTATCCTTCGGTTGCTTCAACCTTTAAATGTTGAAAACTAGTTGGTAGGATGTCCCTGACATCTCATTCTTCTTGAATGAAAGAGATTTGAGAGTTTTTAACTCCACAGATATCTCTATTGAGCTTGTCTTCATAAGCTCAGTCAAATAGACTTGGTCATAATTGGTCACTTAGACGATTATGGTATACAAATCTTATTTGTTCAAATAAGACAAAGGATAATTAGATAATAAGTTCACTAGTTTCATGTTCAGGAGACAACTATGTTGACTCCCATCCCAATCATACTAGTTAGCTCATTTTAACCACAGTCTTCATTGAACACTTTCCCCTTTGGATTTCTAGACGCATTCCAAAAAACTCCCACTCAATCAAAGAGCAGTTATATTAACAAGATAATAACACAATATCATCTAACTAGCATGAATGTTCAAGGAAATAGGAAGAGAACATACTTAATTCAATTCCAAAAAAAAGCAGAGAATTTAATCATAAATTCAATGAAAAACAAGAACATTCAAAAGTTTAAGCCTCATATTGTTGTCTATTAACTAGATTCTCCTTCTCATAGGCCCTTCTGACCATATTAACTCATGTAGCGTCTAGCTACAATGTCCAGCTTCTCTTTGCCATGTTTACATCCACTTACTTGGATATAATTGCAGCATACCTCCCACTTGATGAGATGATTTTAACATCTCTATTTGTCTTATCATTTGTCACAACATTTGTGAAAAAGTCCAAGTGGATCAATATGGTTAGAAGCATAGGAAGACTTATTATTATTCAATAATTATTGAATAATTTTAAGTTGCTACAATTTTTCAGGTTTTTATCTCTAAGAGTTTGAGTCAAGGTTGATAGGATTTTATATTCAAAAACTCATTTGAATAATCCCTTACTTTTAAGGAATCTTTCAGCATTTAACCTTATGTTGCAACTGAAAATACTCTTAAAAAAATAAGCCAACCTATCCCAAAAAATGATAGAACCAACATTGATTCAATTTCAACATTTTTGGGAATCTCTAGGTGCATACAAGCACCTTTTTGACTCAAAACAGATCTAAACATGCTTCAAATATATGCAAATTATATATCAAATTGAAGCTCTCAAATTTGGGGATTTTTAGGAACTAACCACGTCTCAATCAAAGGTCCAACGCGCCGTCACGAGCCCCAGAAGGCCTCTGGATCAAAAACTCCTGAAAAATTTGAAAATTCCAGCGTTAAGCATACCGCCTTGTGGCCGCCTGCTGACGACACGTGCCAGCTCCTAAGACTCCACGCGTCGTCCTCTCTCTGACGGTTCTTGCCATGTGTCAAACGGAGCCCCTAGTGGGCCCCACGCCCCTCTGTCAATTTCTTTCCTCTTTTTTTTTGGTCAACAGTCAATGAATGACTGTTGACTTTGATCAGTGTTGACCATTGACCGGTCAACATTGACTGTCAACCTTGACCCGTCACTGCTGACGTGTCTCGGTCGACGTGGCTGGTCAACGGATGATGTGGCCTCGTTGACTGACGCTGTTGTGGCGATGGACGCTGACGTGGCTACCTCTCATTGGTGCCACGTGGCATTGGTTGACCGATGACGTGGTGTTGATGGCCACGTCATCATCTTTAACCTCTAGCCGGGTCAACCCGACCCAGTGGGGGCTCCGGTGGGTCATCGCGACCCGTAAACTTCGGGAGGCCATAACTCCCTCGTTTTAGCTCCGTTTTTCGTGTTCTTGGTGTCTTTGGAATTGTAGTTCAGCGAACTACAAATCTATGTCATTTATTTGATCTTAAAACCTTTGTTTCATTGATCAAATTATGAGTGAAGTTGCGGCATCGACTAACGACCCGCCAACTTCTTTCCTTTGTTTCTCCCTCATCTGAACTCCGTTTGATGCGTTCTAGGCATCGTTGGAATCGTCTCTTCGAGATCTACACACCCATGGCTTCTTTTGGGGCAAAAACAATCAGTTTCAAACACCAAATTTTTTCTCGACATTGACGGCACTGCGTAAATCGACGTGGATGTGTGTCCTCTGGGTTTCAAAGGCTCTTCTAACCTTTAAGGAGTTAAGGCTTCTCATTTTTGAATCCACATAGGTTCCAAATGACTCACCTTTAATAAGATCGAAAGATGAGGAGAAGAGAAGAGAACGAATATGTATATATATAAGAAAACTAAACAGTTGGCATGCAAAGTATATATATACATATGCGAAAACAAACATGAGACAGAGAAGAAGGAAAAAAATGCATCTCTTGTTGCATGAATATATCAAGTGCAATTACTTAGATAAATTTCAGCACATCCATGTCCAGATACATGCGAAAGTCATATGAGAGCAATCATATTAAAAAAAACGCAGCGGAAGCCCAGAAGCATTGAAAAGCATCATACGCTTGTCAACATGCAATATATATTTAATGGAATATATATATTTACTAGAAAGAAATATTCATATGCGAATGAGATAACACAAAAGGAAGCATATATTAACATCATATAGATGGTTGCACAGCGGAAATAAATGGAGATATAAACAAATTATATCATATTATTATTCACATGGAATAATCACAGCCACAAAGATCAAATGGCTCTGATGCCAATGTAAGAAAAATATATAACTAAAAGGAGATTTGGCATACCTGGGTGAATCCATGTTCGGATCCGGGTCAAAGCTCAAATACTCCATACTTGTGCCCACACAATTATTAGACTACTAGATCCTAATTGTGATTTGCATAGCAGATCACCAGAACCATAAAGATGGTAGGACAGAAGAGAATTGCCAGAAAACTCAATGGCGGGGTGAATTGCAATTGAGGAGACACACCCTATTTATAGTGGTTTATGGAGGCCACTAATTAGGAAACGTGTGCACACCTTATTGCCCTCCAAGACAATAATTAATTGATTCTCAATTAATTCCCTAATTATGATGATTTGTTTCTTAATTAACAAATCCATAATTATTACTAAATTATTCCCCAATTTGCATTTTATGCTGATTTTATTCTTATTTGATTAGGCTACTTATTTCCTAATCAAATAGTCCGACCCATCAAAGGCGAACTTGGACCCAAAGTTCAACGGTATGTTTGGTATACCTTGGAATTGAGATCTTATTTTTCAATAAAAAGACCAAAATTCCTTATAATTTAAAAATAAAAAAAAAATCTTCATAATTTTTTCATCACTACCAATTTCCTTTCTCTGCCATTTAAGGTCCAGAAGCTTCTGCCTTTGAAGCTCCTCGAGCTCCTTCCGATTTACAAGGTCCATCTGCCACCACCCATTGTCAACCTCCACAGTGACCATTGTTGGAAGTAACAGACCAGATCTCAACAAGAAGTCGATTATCCGGTGGAGAAGTTGAAGATCTGGAGAAGAGGGAGACGTGACCAAGTAGCGCTTTCCAGAAATTTCCATCTGCGTTTTCAACTTCCAAAGGATTTTAGAAACCAAGATGTCGCCTTGATTATTTCAAGTCCTCCTCTGGAGATGGCGGAAGCTTCAGCAGACAAAGAAGCCATTCCCGACCCCTCTCAGCTCATCAAATCTCTTCAACAAATAACCCCTCCGATAACCACGATCTAAATAACAAGTTTTGGCAAGATCTGCAGTGGGTAAGAAGTTGACCAATGGTGGGGTGTGATGCCAGAAGCTCGCTTGTGTTAAGCATGAAGGGAGGGCAAAAGATGAATTGTGTTACATGCAAATGCAAATATGGAAGCCAATTAACCATGCTGCTTTTGGTGTACCAAACATGCTTACAGTGATGGAAATAAATTCCACTTTTATTTCCATGTACCACAATTCCATTATACTAAACATGCTTAGTGATTTTTTAAAGTGAAATATGTGAGAATGTGAACATGAGGCCTTATAGAAATTTGATATAAAAGGAAAATAACTATAGGAACTTGATTAAAAATTAGTAGTTCAAATTATAAGGACATACAAATTAATTAATTATTGTTAGTTTGTCAAATGGTTATGGAAGAGAGTGTGGAAGGTGACGAGGGTTCTATAGCGTTGCCAGACTTTTTCATGGCTCTGTGCCCGCAATCATTTGTTAATCAATGCGGCTCGCCCACTCATGGAGTTTGAAAAGCACAAAGAAACTCATTAAGGCCTTTTTATTAAAACCATGTGGGTAGTGCGTGTCATAATCAAGATTAATTAGCATGATACAACTAGCATATTTAGCAATACTCCCCGTTCTTTTTTTTTCTCCCAACAATACTCTTCGTTCAAAATATAAGATTCAAATATCTAAATTATGTAATTCAAAAAGTTAGATAAAATTGGTAAAATATAATAAATATATAAACAATGTAACTTACTTGCTTAAAACATCCTTATTTATGGAGATAATGATTGGGAGGGAGAATAAGTGAAAAGAAGATATGAATGGAAAGGTAAAAAGAGATGAGAGAAGAATATACTTCTTCCGTCCTTAGATATAAGATTTCAATAACATTTGTTTGTTTATCAAGAAAGTAGTTAAAACTAAAAAATATGTAAGTAATATATATAATTTTTCAACTTTGCCCTCCGTGACAATTGTAAATCTCGTCCACCTTCTTAATTAATGCAATTCACACCATCATGGATCAAAATAAATATGTAATATATATACATTAATAAGTGTAGCATTGTAAAAAAAGCAATAAATGTTGACGCAAAACTGAAATGAAGTTTATATTTTGGGATAGATCTATTCTCAAATTTTCAGCTTATATTTATGCACAAAGGAAGTAATTAATTAGGAGTAAAATTGAAAAAAAAAACATTAAGTGATGAGAACAAAGTGTAGCTTACAACTCTTGTCCTATTTGAAAATCCATTTTGAAAAAAAAAATTTGGGAGAATGACAATGAGGTCCCAAAACCTGAAGAAAATACCAGTAAAGTCCCTGCAAAAAAGAAATAAAAACTCGTTAAGCGTGTTTTACAACTCAACATGTTGTAAAAATTATTCAACGAGTTGTTATTTCTTTTTGTAGGGACTTTACTGATATTTTGTTCGGTCTCTGGGACCTCATTGTCATTCTCCCAAATATTTTGTCCTCATTATAAGTCCACACTACTAGAAAAAGACCTTTAAGACTGCCACAACCCTCATTTAGACTTCTTATAGATGGAGACGTTTAAAAACTATGATCGGTGGCATATTTGTAAATATCGATACAACTTAAGACTGTTCACATTTCCGTGCGGTCTAAATAATATTTTCTAGGTCGGTTATAATATTGATTGTACCGTATTTTAATATGTTATTTCATGATTAAATGGGAATTTTATCATGTTAATTTAGCCAAAAATGCACTATTTATGATAAATTTGGATTAATGAGTGATTACATGAAAAGAGTTTAAAAAGGGGTATAATGATCACTTTTTATTAATTTTCTTGAATGACTAATTTTTAGGATGAAAAGTATTACATTATTGTTGATTTTCTTTGCAGATCATTTTAGAGATATGTACAAAAGAAGGATTCAGAACTTCTAAAAGCTACAAATTAATGTTGAAAATTACAAAAAAAAAAAAGACCTAAAACTTCTTAAAATTTAGAAACGCCCCAAATTTGAACATCATCGTTTTTTATTGTTGAAAATTGATTTTTAAGGCTAGTTTTGGAGAGGAAAAATACAGCTTACACACCCTTCACTATTGAAGTCGACGAGGAGGGGAGAGAGAGAATCGGAGGGAAGGAGACGAAAACACCACCACCATCGATGACATCCCACCATCTCCACCGTCATTTTCCCTCTTCCCCATCATCATCTAAGGAGGTTTTCCACAAGGTTGAGACTTTGAACAGAGGAGAGAGAGATAGTGAAATCGAAGCTTTGGCCATGATCAATTTTTTTTAAAAAAAATAAAGTAAGGGGTATTATTGTCTTTTTACCTATAAAATTTATTTTCGTTTTGGTCCTGCATAAAATGTCAAAATTTTTTGATCCTTGACTGAAATAAATTTGATCCTATGGTCCTTTAATGAAATTCTCTCTAAAAAAACATTTTGACCCCACTCATAGCTGGTATCTACTTTATCTTAATCCTTTAGAAACTTTCAACAAGTCAGCTTCAAAATATGCATGCATGTTCTTGTTCTAGGCCCCAACATCATTCAGTGTCTACAAAATTAATGTACAATTTAAACATATCCTTCCCTTGTTTGGTACGCGTGTTTGGTTTTGATTGAGATGGATATTGGGATTAAAAGTATGTTTCATATGTCTATTTTTCACTAAAAGACCAAAATATCCTTGTAATTAAAAACTAAAAAAATTTTCACAATTTTTTCATCTGAAACAACCCATTTCCTTTTTCTGCCATTGAAGGTTTAGAAGCTTCTACCATTGAAGCTCTTCGAGCTCCTGCCGACAAGGTCCATCCGCCACCACACACTATCAGTCTCCATAGCCACCATTGTCGGAAATAACAGAACAAATCAGGTGAAGAAATCGAGGATCTAGAGAAGAGTGAGACATGACCAAGCAGTGCTTTCCAGAAATTTTCATTAACGTCTTCAACTTCCAGAGGATTTTAGAAACCAAAACAGCGCCTTGAATGTTTCAAGTCCTCCTCTCAAGATGGTGGAAGCTCCAGCAGACAAAGAAGCCATCCCTAACCCCTTTCAGCTTGTCAGATCTCTTTGACAACTAACCCCTCCAACAACCACGATCTGAATAACAAGTTTTGGCAGATCTACAATAGGTGAGAAGCTCCCCAATGGTGGGGTGTAAAGCTTTCCGGTGGAGGGTGTGAAGCTAGAAGCTCACTTGTGTTAAGCATGAAGGGATGGCAAAAGATGAATTGTGTCACATCCAAATGCAAATCTTGGGGTTATAGGATGGAAGCCAATTTTGTGCTGCTTTGGGGGTTGTTAATCTCTAGAATTTCATGTCAGCACATTTTCATTGAGTTTTACACAGTCATTGATACATTGGTGCATAAATTGGATACCCAACATAGTAAAGTATACATTTGGCTTTTGGTTGCACATCATGATGCAAGTATGCATATTTTGAAGGTGAGTTTCTTATGATTTCAATGTTATTTCTTTGTAGGAATATTTTGATACACTGTTCAAGTGGTTATAGACACTTTTCTAAGATTGGGAAGAGTTGCTAGTGATGAGAGAAGCATAGAAAAATCAATTCAACAATGAGGAAACAAAATTAAAACATAACAAAGGAGAGCCTGGGCAATGCTCTTAGCGCCTAGGTCATGACAATGGAGAAGAAGAGACAGAGAGACAGAGCACTCAGCGCGGCCATGATCAGGGTGAATAAGAAAACAGAGAGCTTAAGCGCCTAGGAGTTAGAATGAGCACCTAGGCTGTGAACCCGTGATCACATGAAAAAGAGGCAGAGAGGAAGAGCGCCTAGTTGCTAGAATTAGCATGTATTAGACTACCAAGTCCAGTTAGACAAGAGTTCCAAAGGTGCCTCAATAGATAAAATGATACCTAGGGATTACGTAATGTTTGACCTTCTTGAATAAAGGTTAAACATGTAATCAAAGGTTAGTTGAAGGCTAAGGAAAATAGAAGACTCTCCAAGGAAATATTGTATATCTACTGTCACAGTTTTGAGCAAAAGTGTGATTTATGAAAGTCACAGGTACATAAGGGTAATTTTAAAAATTATGCTTGGAATTTCAGGAAAAATCCCCGAGACACAGAATAGGTAGAGAATAATTTCTTGACTATATTTTGATGCTTAATTGAGATATAAATGAGAAACTTACCTCATAAAAGAATTTTTAAATAATTACTGATTTTGTGCTAAATAAAGGGTGATTAGCTAAATTTAATTATGATAAATACAAGGAGACCTCAACTAATTGGGCAAGGTAGGGAAAATTATTGTATGAGAGGAATGAATGCTTGGGATAATTACATTTATTTAGTTGGTTAGGAATTGTCCAAGGAATTAATTGTGGTAATCAGAAAATTACCACAATTAAAGTGGACATATGGTAAGATTTGTAAATAGCATCACATCCATGGTCATGGAGGGGAGTTAAAAATCTATGTCAAGGGTAAGATTGGAAAATTAAATCAATGGTCAAGATTTAGCTTTAAAAAGTAAAGCTATTTATGATCAAAGTAAAATGTCGGTCTAACATGATTGGCTGGAGCCAATTTAATTTAGTATAAAAATCAAATCTAAACCCATTTGATGAGGGGCATGGAATCACTCCATTTAGCTTGTGGTCCGTTTCCCTCCATTTCTCTAATCCTGACCATTAATCAAATCTAACGGTGAAAAGGCGCAAAGACACATCATAGTTAATACCTCTACAATACACATTATAATCCCCCAGTTCAGCAGTTTTCTCTTCCATTATCTTTCTCTACTCATCTCTCCGTTTTTTTCTTCTCTCCCCCTCTCTCTACCTTGCCAACTCCAGATTCAAATGGTTCTTCCTACCTTATTATATATTATTAGTAAGGTTTTGTCCGTGGATTCCTATAAGAACAATATAAGTAATTATTTGAATGTAGGAAAAAGAGCAATTACTATAGTAGATACAAAGAGGAAAACATACAGCCACTGAGGAAGGAATACCCAAAATATATATGGTTTCAAGTTTCGACCCTGATATGTTACAGAGGAATATCAATGTTTGAATTGAAAAAACAGTTCAAGTCTAAGATCTAAAATGAGTTCAGTTTTTTGACAAAAAAATGAGGTCGATTTGGATTTAGATTATATAGAAGGCTTTCTGCTTTCAAAATAAAATAATGAACTTGACTTCTCTCCTTTTTTTTTCCTATTCATCCTTTGCCCCTTCATGACCGTTAGATTAACATCTAATGCTCCACATTAATATTTTCTTCCCATCCTTCTCTCTATTTCCTTTACATCCTTCTCTCCATTGTAATACTCCCTCTGGTCCTATAAATATAAGACATAGTTGAATTTTTTTGAGAGATTAAGGAAGTTAAATAAGTTAATTAATTATATCATATTTATGTATTCTTAGACTATATATCAGTTTATTAGTCAAACTAATTAGTTTAGAGGAAAAAATAAAAATAAAAATACTCTAAAATAATTTAATTAGCTTCTTTAATCTCTCCAAAAAAAATCAACTTTGTCTTGTATTTAGGACCAGAGGGAGTAATAATTTTATAAAATATTAAATGTGGACCATTAGATCTTGATCTAATGATTATGAAAGGAGTAAATGATGAGAGTGGACAGGAAAAAAAAAAAGAGAACCAATGTCCAAACAAATAAGACTGTGGATTGAGAAAAAACGGAGAGACCAAAGGAGTAGAGAGAGAGAGCATGGAAGGGAAAACTGCATGATGGAGAAAGAGGGGGGATTATAATGTGTGTTTTAGAGGTATTACCTGTTATTTGTTTTGGTGCATTTTTCACTGTTATATTTGATTAACAGTTAGGATTAGCGAAATGGAGGGAAATGGACCACAAAGTAAATGAAGAGGTTTCGCACCCTTTGATGAGAGGGTGTACGTGGTTGATGGTCAAGAATAGGAGGGTGTACGTGGTTGATGGTCAAGAATAGGGGTGCGAAACCTCTCCATTTACTTTGTGGTTCATTTCCCTCCATTTCGCTAATCCTAACTGTTAATCAAATCTAACGGTGAAAAATGCACAAAAACAAATCACAGCTAATACCTCTAAAACACACATTATAATCCCCCCCACTTTCTCCATAATGCATTTTCCCTTCCATGCTCTCTCTCTCTACTCCTTTAGTCTCTCCATTTTTTTCTCAATCCACACTCTTATTTGTCACCTCCTCATTGTCCTCCAAAACGATATGCTAGTTGTACCTATTTTATCTCATCTTTTTTATCCTATAAGTATTTATCACCTATTTCCTCTTCCCTTGTGGCCACCCTTGACTTCATCTCCACCCCTACTACCCTTCACCAAGCCTTGATTCACCCTGGTTGGTGAGCAACGATGGAAGAAGCAATTATGGCACTTGAAAAGGTTGGTACCTGAACTCTTATTGATCTACCTTCTAGGAAGATGGCCATTGGTTGTAAATGGGTGTTTGTTGTTAAGATTAAGGCAGATAGTTCCTTAGAACAGTTAAAAGCTCAGCTTATTGCTAAAGGATATGTCCAAACTTATGGTATTGATTACTTTGAGACTTTCTCCCCTGTGGCTAATCACCTCAGTTCATCTTCTTGTCTCTTTGGCTACCACATATCATTGGGATTTGCATCAGTTGGATGTTAAGAATGCTCTTTTGAATGGTAACCTCCTTGAAGAAGTTTATATAGAGCAACCACTGGGGTTCTTTGTTCAGGGGGAGCATAGGAAAGTGTGTTCCTCCAAAAGTCATTGTATGACCTAAAGCAAAGTCCTCGTGCCTGGTTTGATAAATTTTGTGAGAAGTTTGGGTTAAGCCAAAGCAAGTGTAATCACTCTGTGTTTTACCAGTAATATGATATAGGCATGATTCTTCTAGTAGTATATGTTGATGATATTGTGATTACTGGGATTAACATTTCTGGAATCTCAGAACTTAAAGTCTTTCTTAACTCTTACTTTCAGACAAAAGACTTGGGATCATTAAAGTAATTTCTTGGTATTGAGGTTTTAAAAAGCAAGAAAGACATTCTTTTGACTCAGAGGAAGTATATTCTCGATTTCTTAAGTAGACTGAAAAACTTGGAGCTGCACCAAACAGCATTCCCATGATTCTGAATCTGCTCATGGATCTTGATGATGGTATGTTTGATGATCTTCCTGATGACTTGAAGAAAAAGATTGATCAAGAGAAACTGAGATATAGAAGACTCATTGGGAAACTGAATTATCTAATAGTAACTCGTCCTGATACAACCTTCTCGGTTAGTGTACTCAGCCAATTCATGGCATCTCCAACAGTGGCACAGTGGGAAGCCTTAGAGCATATTTTGCATTATTTGAAAGGTTTTCCTAGTTGTCGCATTCTCTATACAGATTATGAGCATACTAAAGTCGAGTGCTTCTGTGATGCTAATCATGCAGAATCTAAGGCTACAAGACGATCCACTACAGGCTACTGTATACTTGTTGGTGGAAATTTGATATCTTGGAGAAGTAAGAAGCAACGTGTTATATCAAAATCTAGTGTTAAAGCAGAATACATAGCCATGTCCCAATCAATACAGGAAATTGTGTGGGTCCTTCAGCTTATGAAGGAAATTAGCATTGTCATAACATTGCCTGCTAAGTTATGGTGTGAAAGGCAACATTGCATATAGCATTGAACTTTGTGTTCCATGAACGTACAAAACATATTGAAATTGACTATCATTTTATTCGTGATAAGATTAAAGAGAATGTTGTATCTACAGGGCACATGCGATCAAACGACCAACTGGCAGATCTACTAATGAAAGCCTTACATGGGGCATGGATCGAGTATCTTTGTAACAAGTTGATTATGATAAATATATATCCTCCAACTTAAGAGGGAGTGTCAAAATAAATCCCATAATGTCAAAGTAAATCCCATAATGGTCAGAGCAAATCCCCACGTTAGGAATCATATCAATTGAGATTAGGAAACGTTAGGAAACATATAACGGTTATGAATGTTTATGAAATGTATTGCTTGTATGTAAATACACATATATATGTGTGTGTACTTCTACATTACAAAATGGATAATATAGAACTTGCTTTCAATCATTTTTTCCATCATTATGATCTCAACATCATGAAATTTGTCTAGATTTCTACCAAAATGTTTTTGCCAAACATCACGTCACCAAATTTCGATAACTATTATTTTATTAAAAAAAGAAAAAATCAAACAAATTAAATTTAGATAGATATAGAGCATGAATTATGACTATGAGAGAGAGAGAGAGAGATAGCTACTAACCTTTATGAAGTTTCAGACATGTGACAGAATCAATGAACTTCAAAGAATCAGAAGTGAAACATTATTTCATCATAAACATTATGGTATGGTATTGTTTTGATATATAGAGGATATGCCCGCCATCCTGTTCGTCCCTATATATATATATATCATAAATGAATAGATTGGGCGAGTATATATATGAATAGAATGAAAATGAAAATACTTACAAACATATATTAAATTGCCTTAGATAGAAAAGAAAAATAGAGGTGGTTAAAATAACCTGGGTTATGAAAGGAATCTTATCCTCTTTCATACAGGAAACATTTATAGATTATCCTCCTCAGGATATCAAACATTTCCCCTTTAGGTTATTCCAGCATAGCCTTCCTTTATTTCCTACAGGAGGTGTAACCTCTCTTCCTTCTTTTCCTCCAGAATTTTTTTTATATTATTACATACTCTACCATAGGATCATCACTAATGTTTCAGATAAGACTTCCCCTTAAATCCCCAATAAGGACCCATTTGTTATGTAGAACTGAAGGTGAAGGTGAGAGGAGGGAAGATTCGACGGTTCCCTTGGCCAAAACATGTTTGGCGCTCCAACTCAAATCAAAATTCAGTTCCCTCCTCCTGCCATGTTCCCTTAAATGTGGGAACCTTATATCCCTCCAAAAATGGTGGAATGATGAAAACTTCACGGGAAGGCATATGCGTTTTGACTAAAATACCACCCCAAAATACAATCGCGCAGAGCTTTCTCAATCTTTCTTTCTCACTCTCTTTTTTCCTTGCTCTGTTTCTCGGTATCCATTTTCTCTTTTGTGACAATGGTGCGAGGAAGAAGAGGGAGTGATGCTGGAGAGAGAGAGAGGATGGTGAAGACGGTGGAGAGAGAGTGAAGGTGGTAAAGGAAGATGTTGGTGCTAAATGAAAAATGGTGTGACGAGTCTAGTCAGTGTTCGAATTGAATGAAGAATGGTGTGACAGGTTCAGACAATGAAGGCGATGAACAATACCACAAGGAAGATGATGAACAATGAAGATGAGATTAAGTTCGAACCGGGGTTGTTAAGTTCGATCTGGGCTGTTAAGTTCCAACTTGAAGTTAGGGGTGTTTTAGGTTTTTCACATAATCTTCCCACTTAAACCACTGCATTTTCTTCCAACTAAACATCTCATCTTCCTTCAACCTAGGTTCCTTTCCATGTTTACCAAATATGTCAATTTTTTAAAGTTCCCTCCCAATCTTCCTTTCCCTTCTCTAAGTTCCTCTCCCTCCTAAAATGTTCTTTGTACCAAACAAGCCCAAAGAGTTTAGCCCCTTATACCTTATAAGTTTTCAATATTCCTGTGGTAGATGCAGAATTACAATAGATTAAAAATATGATTCTTTGCAACTGCTCGCAAACTTCAGAAATGTGAGAGTGTGTGTGTACATATATATGTATGTATATTATAAAAAAGAGATTAGGTCTTAAACAAAATCTACTTGACAATTTAAGACAAATTTGAACATTTTAATGTATTAACCAAAAATTTTAAAGCAAATGTGTTATATTTTATATGATTTTATTTTCATTTTTTTAATTTTATGTTATATGTAAATTTATGTTTAATGATATTTATTTTGATATTTTAAACATGGATGGTTTTCACAAAAATTTACCGATGATAAATATTAAAATATGAGTTCTCCTATGAATTTATTATATATAGATATACACAGCTGACAATGCACACACAAACTTTTGTTAACATATATATAAATATATCATGATATATGTTTGTGACTTTGTGTATATATATGAAACAGAACAAAGACAGAGAATGTGAACGTGAATGTGAACAGAGAATATGAACACAGCCCACGTTGACATTTAGGTGATGTGTGCAATGACGTTAAGGGAGTTGCCAAAGCTGACTCTGTCATTATTTAAAGCATTTTTAAAGATTGAGTTTTTAGTATAAATAGATGTTGTTTTTCATTGTAATGACATATCTGAGATTGAATAAACATTGAGTATTGGTTTCTAAACCATTTTGGCATCAGAGCCTTGTTCCAGAGGGAGAGAAAACGAGAGAGTGAGGAAGAGGATTGAGAGAAAAAAACGTTGAGAAAACAGGGTGTGCGAATTCCATCCTGCCGATCTTTTCTCGAAATTCTGACCACACCATCGTGTTCAGGAGGTCCCAAAACCTAGAACAGGAGTCGGCCACCACCGTGAAACGCTGTCACGCGCTCTCACGCGCCTCACCGGAAACCCACGCGCCGTCAACGGAGCTCACGCGCCGGCCACGCGCTACAGAAGGTTGAAGACGACTGCCACGTCATCAGTCCACGTCATCTGACACGTCAGCTTAGTTGACCCAGTCAACGCCACTCTGTCCAATCCGATTGCGCCACGTGTCATACCCTGCCGCGTCATCCGTCCGGTCATCCTGCCACGTCACCCAGTCCAGTCAGCAGCCACGTCGTCGGTCAACGCCACGTGGACCAATCACGGACTGCCACATGTCATTATTGCCACGTCAGCATACGGTCAGCTAGAATTTTGTTGAAATTACCATTTTGTGCCCTAATTTTTGCGATATTTACATTTTTACCCCTAGAAAATTGCCAAATTTACATTTAGGTCCCTGAACTTTAGGAAATTACATTTTGACCCCTAGACTTTTCCAAAATTACATTTAGATCCCTGAACTTTTAGGAAATTACATTTTGACCCCTATATTTTGCCAAAATTACAATTCATGCCCCAGAACTTTCTGAAATTACATTTTGACCCCCAGATTTTGCCAAAATTACATTTCCGCTCCCCAAACTTTCTGAAATTGCATTTTGACCCCCAGATTTGCCCAAAAATACATTATTGCCCCTAATTACCCAAATTTCCTATTTTACCCCTGACTTTTCCATATACACAAATCCTTCCCCTACCTTGTACCTAATAAACTGCGTACTCTAAGTCATAACTTGTGAGACCAACTGCAAAATGCCTCCAAGACGCGGAAATAGACATGAAATTGAGATGGAGGAAATGAGACGCCGGATACAGGAATTGGAAGCCACTATAACAGAACAGCAAACCGTGCTCGAAACTCGTAGAAACCACTCAGAAGATGATTTGAATAGCCACAGTTCGTCATCCCCTGACTATCGTCAGCGTCCTCGACAACAACCATTCCGCCTTAATGACATTAAGGTAGATATTCCTGAATTCGAGGGAAGACTCCAACCGGATGAATTCATTGACTGGCTACAAACTGTTGAACGAGTCTTTGAGTATAAAGAGATTCCAGATGAGCAGAAAGTTAAAATTGTCGCCATCAAACTAAAGAAACACGCCTCCATATGGTGGGAGAATCTCAAAAGAAGACGTGAAAGAGAAGGAAAGAGCAAGATAAGAATGTGGGACAAGATGCGACGCGAGCTCTCACATAAGTTTCTTCCCGAAAATTATTATCAAGACAATTTCCTTCAATTACATAATCTCCGCCAAAAGGTTATGTCTGTAGAGGAATATACCAGGGAATTTGAGAAGCTTATGATGAAATGTGATATACAAGAGAGGGAGGAGCAAACAATAGCTCGATATCTAGGAGGATTAAATACAAACATCGCCCATCCAGTACAACTCCAGCAATACTGGACTCTGGACGACGTCATTCGTTTAGCCATCCGTATCGAGAAGCAGTTGAACCGAAGACCTCCCTACCAGTCGTCTTCCTCAACTGAAATTCCTTTTGAGGGACATGAAGCACAGGTACATCAACCTACACAAATACATCAGCATAGCTCCTCAAGCAAGTCCACACAAGGATATCAACCTAGCTCTTCAAGTAAGCCTCCATTTAAGGTTGCCAAAGAATTTAGCTCTAAAGCACCTAAGTGTTTCAAATGCCAAGGGTTCGGTCATATCGCTTCAGAATGTCCTACCCGCAGAGTTGTTACTATTATTGAAGGGGAAACTTTTGCAATTTTTGAAGAAGAAAAGGATTCTATGCCTGATAAAGAGCTGGTTCTTGAAGAAGAGCCAATTTTTGATGAAGAAGTCATTCCTCCTGATTATGGTGAAACACTTGTGATTAGACGAAGCTTGCACACAGCCATAGAGGAAGAAGAGCCTTGGCTACGTCACGACATTTTTCATACTCGTTGCACTACTCAAGGTAAAGTTTGTGACGTCATTATCGACAACGGAAGCTGTGAAAATGTAGTCTCTAACTACATGGTAGAAAAGCTGCAACTACCAACTCACAACCATCCGTACCCGTACAAACTCCAATGGTTTAACAAAGGAACCGCGGTAAAAGTGTCCAAACGATGCCTTGTTACTTTCTCTATCGGTAAAAGGTATCACGATGAAGTTTGGTGTGATGTTGTTCCGATGGATGCTTGTCATCTTCTTCTGGGAAGACCTTGGCAATATGATCGACACGCTCTATACGACGGGTTTGCAAACACATATTCCTTCCAGAAGGATGATGTGAAGATTCAGCTTGAACCTTTGCCACCAGATAAACACGTCAAAATCAAAAATAAGCCCAAGTCATTTTTACTGAAGCATAAAACTTCAGATCAATCTCCATTCATTGATGATGATGTTGATTCTGACTCGAGGACGAGTCCTGTCCAACCCCGGGGGAATGAAACAGAACAAAGACAGAGAATGTGAACGTGAATGTGAACAGAGAATATGAACACAGCCCACGTTGACATTTAGGTGATGTGTGCAATGACGTTAAGGGAGTTGCCAAAGCTGACTCTGTCATTATTTAAAGCATTTTTAAAGATTGAGTTTTTAGTATAAATAGATGTTGTTTTTCATTGTAATGACATATCTGAGATTGAATAAACATTGAGTATTGGTTTCTAAACCAATATATCTGATGTATATATAAATACTACATATATATACACACCGTGATATGTATATCATTTGTTTTGCCCATACACATTTGAACACACACACATCATTATATATAGTCATGATATAAATAATTTATAGTTCTTATAAAATCATATTTTATTTTTAAAATTGTTGCCAAACCCAATTCCCTTTACACCTTCTAAAATACAAGCTTGGCCCTTGACTTAAGGAAGCTTGAAGGGGCCAGTCCAACAAACTCAACCCATTTTGATGGTTCTATGAGTTACTATGATACAGCAATTACTTGGTTATTTTTTTCCAACAAAGCGATTACTCGGTTATCCAGATTATATGCTTATTTAATCAAATCACTTAAGTACGTTAGCTTCAGGACTAACTTAAAGGGGATTGGTGGTACATATTATTGGCTATGTAATAAACATTTTTCACATAATCTTTCCACTTAAATCACTCCCTTTTATATAAAAAGACAAAATGATATATTAAACAATAATCAAAGTATTACAGAGGAGTATGGGGAAAAAAAGAAAAATTACAAATATTATGAAAGAAAGCAGATTGCTTCGAGAAAACAAGAACTTTAGAGAAAGACGATAAGAAAGAATAAGATCAGTCTATGTACCCATGGAGGTATGAATTGCTTGGGAGTGGAGATGATATTCATATCCCCTAAGTTTATTTTATGATTAAAGTAGGAAATCTACCTTGTGTTAGATGGTGATATTTTTTGGAAGGTTTCCTGTTTTCTTTTCATTTGTAAAATTAGCAGGAAAATTTTTTATATGATTACATATTTTGTTCGACCTTTTTTTTTCCCTTGAAGTCATGGTGCTATGAATATAGCAGATCCTAGATTCTGCACAACTAAAACTATTTAATATAACAAACTAAGAAATAATAGGTGTATTTTTATGAGTAAAAGAGATCGTTGAGACTGATAAAAAGGAAAAGAAAAGATTTATATTTGAGGCTTGTGCTCTCAGTGCCAGCGTTATTATGTTTGGTCCTAATGACCAATGAAGCTACAGTATATGGTATTGCATTAGCAATCCAAGCTAAGCCCCATCATCTTCCACATTGTTGACCCGTTCGCATTCATCAATCCATTCACTGTATCTGCATTATTGCAAAAACAGATTCTTAAGTTGAGCATGTCGATGCTGGTATGTGCAAGTGTGTGAGAGAGGAAAAAATGAGGGTTTCAACAGATTGATGACACTTACATGTCTATTGGCTCGGACAAAGCTGTAAATATAAGAGCAAAACTGGTTAATAACTCTATATCAGCAATGCATATGATCTCAGATGTAAGAATCGTAAGAGTATGACTATATGAAGTGTAGAGTTAATCATAAAGTTATTCCAACTATAACTAAATAGGGATTTGCCCACCATGCAGAGCCTATCGTAGTTCCAATTTGTATTATTATTCGATAGAATATAATTCTCACAAAGAATGTCATGGGGTTTTATAGACCAAATAGACATTGTAAAACAAAGGAAGGAAAGGCAATCTCTCGTTTCTCCCTTGAGCAGCTCATATCTACAACTTAGAAGAATTGCCAATCACTTCCTAAAAGGTAAACATCATCATAAATAAGAACTAAGCATATTTAAATATCAACCGAGTTTTCTTTCATGTATTTCTAATGCCCTCGTCATCAATTTGATTTAATCATTATTTCTATAAACAGCACCAGCCATGAAAAAGATAGAAAATTAAGGCCGGAAGACACAAATGTGAAATTAGGACGTGAAACACACCATTGATGGTAGTTCTAAAGCTCTCGCGGCATATATAGCAAGAAGCTTCCCCTATGAGGCTCTCCATATCTCTGTCACAAAGTATGATGAGTGTATAAATATATACAAGTCAATATCATTGATCATCCTTGTAATATCCCAATTTTTGATTAAGGGATAATCATGATTATTGTGGATAATTATGAATTTAATTGGAATTATTATGTGTTTTATGGCAATATTAATTAATATGTCATAATTATTGAAAAATTGGAAGAATGGAATTATTAGCCATGAGTTGGTAATTAAGGGAGAAATTAATTACTAACTAAGAGAAAATGGGATGTGTGATTAAAATGGTTAATGGAGGGATTAGAGTAACTAATTTGGTTACTTACTTTATGAGAGCCAATAGATTTGAGATACTTGGCAAGCTTATATGATGATGGGAGTTGTTGGGAAAGTCAAATATCTATATTTTATTGTTTTCTCTCTCTCTCTCTCTTATGCGCATGAAGGGGCTAAAGGGGGCAGAAAATTCTGTGCTTCCTCATCATCACTCTCATTTCTCTCTTCTCTCTCTCCTTCTTGCTCTCTCTCTCTCTCGTCCACCAATGTTGAAGGCAAGGGAAAGAAGAAAGCTTGATATTTGGGTAAGTAAATGATCTCTATTGCTCAAACTCCCTTCATTAAAGTTGATCCTTGAGTTAAGAGCAACATTTCTATGTTGTAGTTTGTCCATTGGTTGTGGTTTGTGGCAACACAAAATTTTGGGAGGTGGTGAATCAAGAACTCCCTTTGAGAAAGTTGATAAGGTGAGTAAGACCTATCTATCTATCTAAGTTTCATACCATTTGAAATAGTTTGAATTTTCTGGAATTTTGGGCTCATTTTCGAAAATAAGGGCCATTAGGAGTTTGGTATGTGTTTGATATGGAAATTGTATGTTGTAATGCATTTTGGATAGATAGATTTGATTGGGTTTGAAATTGTTAAGTTTGGAGATTTTGAAAGTTTAGTGTTTAATGTTACCCAAAACCAAAGCATGATAATAGAATAGGATTTTGGTGATTTTGACAATTCCATTGGATTCCTTGAGTGATTTTGTGTGGGAATAAGCTTGGTTGTTGATTTTGGGATTCATTTGGATCACTTGGGAAAAGTTCGAAAATCTGTTTTGGTTAAGCTCTGTTTTTCACTGTCAGCTTACACGAGCGTTTTGAGTAGCCAAATGATATTGGAAAATTATGAAACTTTCCAGTCTTAAATTTCACATCTCAAGCTTCAAAATGGACATATAATTTGTGTCATTTCGTTTAGAATTCTGTGAGATATGGTTGTCCAAAGTTTGGGATTGAAACAAAACTCTGTTTTTTAGTAGTGTTTAGTTTTTGGTGATTCTGTATTTGTGTAGTGATTTCCAGTGATGGACTATATTTTTCCTTGAAAAAGGACTTATATACCTTTCATTTGGCTTTGGAATCACCTTGTTTCAAGTTTTCTAGAATTAAATATGGTTTTTCGAAGTTCATCCCAGAGTCAGGAAATTTCTGGGCCGCGGCCCATGAGTGGCTTGCAGCGGCCCAAACCTTTCTGGCCTGATTCGGGCCGCGGCCCATGAGTGGCGGGCCGCAACCCACGGCCTTCTGACCATATTTGGGCCGCAGCCCACCCCTGTATTCCAGCACTTTAAGTTTTCGAAAGGAGATCTCTAACCTATTGTTTTCCAACCTTTTAGGGCTTTTATTAGAGGCATTTGTGGTCTCTTAAGGGTCAATTATGATAACCAAAATTAAGTGTTTCAAGTTAATTAAGTCTTGGAATAGAATATAACTCTTCGTCCCTAATCATGATTCTAGGATACGACATTTGCCCTAGGTGGGAGAGATCGGCGCTAGAGTACGCCCGGAAGGATCAAGGTAGTGACTTTTCTCTCATATCTTGTATGATGTTTTGGCATGCATAACTTATCGTTGAATTTTTGAAATGTGTGCCATGGTCCATTACGGTGTGAGCAGGTCAGCGTGAGCCGTGTAGGGATTGACGGTGGTCATCTTTAGGTCGGTCGTTGAACTGCCGTCGTAATCAACATGGATATTTATGAATCCGACCCGTGGGGCGGCGTTTGTGAATCCAGCCGTGGGCTGTGTATATCTTGCCTGTATGGCTTGTGTATGAAATGCATTATATGAATCCCAGCTATGGTGAAATGTATTGTGTGGATTGCTGTGATGCAATGCAACGTGAGCAATTCAGCGTGAGCAATCGTAAGGGATGACATGTGTCATACTAACCATTGCCGTTGAAATTGCCGTTGTAGTTGCTTGTTGTGGTTAATGATTTGCTTACATGCACTATTATTGTACATTATATGATTGATTTGTTACTACGGGGATTCCTTAGAATCTCACTCTCCCAAAAACCATGTTTTAGACAGGGCAGAAGGATCCAAGGGAAAGCGGGCGACGAAGAGCGGATAAAACTCTGACTTAGAAGTATATTTTGGTTTATTGGTTATCATGTATATCTTTTGGATATTTTTGGGAAACAATTGTATATAATGGGATTGTAGTATAGTTTTGTGTAATCCCCAAGTTAAGGGTAATGAATTGTGGGCTTTGTGCCTTTGTAAATCCCTTATTTAATGAATGGAACCCGAGTGTGTCGGGAAATTGTTTATACTCTGATATTTGTGAATGAAATCAACTTGTACATGCCATTTAGTATTGAAATGTGAATATGAGACCGTCATGAATAATTTTGTAAAAGTTTTTGTAAGCCATGATTTTGGGAAGATTGACTTTGTTTAAGTCCCAAAATCTATTACGGTCTCTAATTCCACATTAATTACGTTTTTACGAACTAATCTCGGCCTTAATCGTGAAAGGGGTTACAATCCTCATCATCTTGAACCGAGGAAGATAAGCCAAAAGTGTTGCAGAGACAAATATATTAAAACTTACAAGTTGCATTGAACAGCAGAGCCATGATTGCAGAAGGGGCAGGTGAAAACTGTGTCAAGCTTATCCTTTCGTTTCTTTGGAGGTGGTTTTGCTCTTGATTTCCTCTTCCCCATAACTCAAATTACTACATTTTGATATAGATACACACACATACAGATATAAGTGTCAAAATCAAAAGTTTAAAATGGTTAAACAGCAGAGGGATGAGGGAATTGATATCTGGCTAACTAAGGCCCTGTTTGGCACAGCGTTAAGGAGGAAAAAAGCCCGATAAGAGAAAAAATCCCGATAAACTTACAGAACCTCTGTTTGGATTCACGATGATATTTGCTGAGCTTTTTACACTAACGCTGGATAATAAAGAAGCTCACTCCAGGAGCTTTTCCGGTGCGGCAGCTCACAAACGAAATTATTAGGCATTTATTAGACATCATTTAATGCTCAACGAACTCCACCGGTTTATCGATTTCTCATAATTATTTGCACACCTCTTCTCATTTCGTCACCTACGCCTCCCTCAACGTGCATGTTCTCCGTCATCTGGTTTGTGGTTGTGGTCCTGTCATCGGCGATCACTTTCGGCATGATGGGAGGGTGCGAAGCTCATCGCCGTCGGTTGCACATTTTCCGTTGATCGATCGTCCTGCTCCGAGCCGTCCCCTGTTCGCTGGATTTTTGCGATATGTGGCTTGTTCGTGCAGCTTGGTGGCCAGATCTGTCGGTGGGCATTCAAATATGAGGTCGAGGCCGTCGTCCGGTTGCCGGAGCTTCTCGGGTATGACTGGTTTTGTTTCTTCTGTTCAGTGGTTTGCTCTGGTTTGTGGTTGTCGGATGTGAGTCAGATTTCTCATTTCCTGATCTGGATTTCCGAATTGATTTGAGTGTTTTGTTCATCTCAGTATATGAATTTGAGCTCGAGGGTGAGTTAGAACTTCATATGAATGTGGAAGAGAGAGAGAAATATATATATATATATATATATATTTCTCATTTTTCTCTGTATATGAATATGTGCTCTGGTTTGCTCTGTTTTCCTCATGTTTATTCATCTCTGCGTATGAGTTTCGATGTTGTGTTGTGGTTGCTTCATGTATGCGAATGGGTGTCCTGTGGTTTATTCATCTCTGTTGCTTCAAGAAGACCGATTAGCTCTAATGCTTCATGTCCTGTGGTTACTTCGTGTATGAGTTTCGAATCCGTTCAGTGGTTTGCTATGTGGAGGCTTTGGAAGAAAGTGAGAATTAAATATATATATATATATATATATATATATATATTTAAACATGGGGTGTTGTATATTTTAGAGTTAGAATATTGTTGTCTGAATTAAACCAAATCCCCAATGATCAAGCCAGTTTCAGTGCACCCAAATCCCAGTTGGGATTGTGTCCCCTTATGCCCGTGGATGATATTGATGTAGAATTAAACCTAATTCCCTCTTTACTCTCTGAAAGAATCAATATAGAAATTCTATATATATATTTCAGTTGGGACCGAAAACTGGTGGATAATTTCAGGAAGTTTGTTCAGAGCATCATCGAATTTCATAGGAATGCTATATATATATGTATGTATATATAGAATTTCATACCAAATTTGGACTGTGTATTGGTAGTATAGTGGATCTATAATGCTATATGATTTTTACATTTTAGTGTTTGCATCGAATCATTCTCAAGTTTGAAACTATTATATTGTGGCCACAATCTTATCAGTTTCTCTGTTCAACGGCTATAGGTTCTAATACGCAAACAGTTTTGGCCATTTTAGCTCTTATTGCTGCTAACTAGGTTTTTCCATTGAACACATGGAAACATGTATTTTCTTTTATGAAAACGTACTAATCATATACATTTACAGTAATAATATTGTTCAGCTGTGTGTGTGTGTTCCAAGTTCTAAATACGATTCATTATATGGGTTAGATAGAAGAGAAAGGATGATTGAAATTAGGAAGGGGAAAAAATTCATATGTTATTGTATTGTATATTATTTTATGCTTATTTATAAGTTATTTCATTAACTTTGTCTTAAAATTTGATAGATTTTCAATTTTATCCTTCTTTAACATGCACTATATATACAATGGAGGCTTCATCTTGTATGTGACTTGTTTTTTGCTATAGGGTGAATAGGATTTATTTGTGCTTCAACTATAATGAAATGGTTTAATATAAATTAATCTTCACTTGTTCATAGTTGACATAGAAGTATGAACAAGGAGAAACACAGAATAACGTGGGATGTAAATACCACAGGGATTTTCATACATGAATGCGTTGATCAAATTTACAAGAAAGAACGTCAAGGATCTTCTTTCACGAAGGATGGGTGGAAGAACATTAAGTGTGCATTCAATGAAAAAACAGGACATTCATATGACAAGAAGCAATTGAAAAATAGGTTTGATAGCTTGAAGAAAGAATGGAAGGTGTGGGATAAGTTATTCACGAAAGAGACGGGCATATCATTTGACTCTACGAGGAATATGGTGATCGCTGAAGATGAGTGGTAGGACAGGAAAATTCAGGTGCACAAATGTTGTTATGATTATTATGAAGAACAATGTTATGATTACTATTTGTATTATTTTATATAAGGCATTGATTTGGAAGCTTGTATACATACAAGAGAATGCGCAGTATGGCAAGTATAGGTACAGAGGCCTCATGTTTGCGAACGAATTAGGGATACTATTCAAGGATGTTATGGCATCGGGCGGCACCATGTTCACACCATATGATCCACAGCGGTTGTCACTGGGTATTGATGAAGATGATGTCTATCGACCCACAATGGACCTAGAAGATGGATCAGGAGATAGTGAGGAAGATCTTGAAGGTCCTGCTACTGGAGTTAGTGTGGGAGTGACAACTGATTTCGAAGGAATAAGGTTGACAACGAACTCAACACCTGGTGCACCTAGTGCTTCGGGAAGCAGTGGGAAGAGAAAGAGGGTTGAAGGGGCTGAGAAAGGAAAAAGGAAAAAGAAGCCAACGTCGAAAGTAATAGCAGATGCGGTTAGTCGAATAGCTGACGCATCTACGGATAGAATACATGCGATGAAGCAGATCTCCCCGACTGATATACCAGCGTGTGACGTCGTGGCTGAATTACTTACCATTCCTGAGATTGTTGCTAATAGAGACTTGCGTCGTCGATGTTGTAATATGATGATGCACCAAATGCCTCGCGACATGTTTGTGGGCTTGAAAGGAAATAAAGAAGCCTTGCTCGAGTGGTTGTAGGAACATGCTTACAACAACCCACATCTTCAGATTGCCCCGAAGCCCTGAACTCCACTTCATATTACTTTTGAAAACTTAATCATATGTAGTTATATTGGTGTACCTGACTTTATGTATGTTACTTTTGAAAACTGTCATATGTAGTTATATCGGTATGCCTGACTTTATGTATGTTTTGATAGTACGTATGTTAGACGAAGCAGCTATATGTTAAGCCAGTTGTGAATGTTACAAACTTCTGCTGTATGATGTGAATGTTACTTGAACATTTTATAGTCGTATTTGATTTCATACAATCTTTGCAAAAACACAGGTTACATCGCCTATGGCAAGTTTGAGTGGTGCAGATAGGTCGGAACGGCCGGAGGAAGTACGATTGTCTCGTGCAGATAGAAGGTCTCTGGTCATATCCCTCTTAGATGAAGAGTTGACACAGTATGAACAAGTAGCTGCGTTGATGGCTCAATATCTCGTGTGCAAGAGGTATTGGAAGGGCACGATGGCATTTGTCATGAAAATTTCCGAGTAGAAAAACATGTCTTCTCTCTCTTGTGCTCGAAATTGGTAGAACATGGGTTACGACGAACTAGGTATATTGGAATTGAAGAAATGGTTGCCATGTTCTTATATACAGTAGGTCATGCACAAGGAAATAGAATCATACAAGAACGATTACAGCATTCTGGAGAAACCGTTAGTAGGATATTCCACATGGTTTTAAATGCTTGTGTTAATCTAGCGACAGAAATTATCAAACCGGTTGATCCCGAGTTCCATCATTGTCACCCAAAAATAAGCAATGATAGGCGATATTACCCCTATTTTAAGGATGCAATATGAGCAATTGATGGAACTCACATCAAGTGTGTGTCAGTCAGTCTGAGCAGGAGAGGTATATAGGGAGAAAGGGATATCCGACACAAAATATCATGGCCGTATGTGATTGGGATATGTGCTTCACTTTTGTGCTGGCAGGTTGGGAGGGAACTGCACATGATACTCGTGTCTTCCAAACTGCTATCTCTACTCCATCTATGAAGTTTCCACATCCACCTCAAGGTATATCTCCAAAACCTGATTAATACATTGTGTCTTCCCCCCCCCCTCACTTTTGCTTTAATTTTACAGTGTAAATACAAATTCCATCATTTTATCAGGGAAATATTATTTGGTCGATGCTGGCTATCCAACACCTGTTGGATATCTTGGTCCGTATAGACGTGAGCGTTATCATCTTCTAGACTTCAGGCGACAAGAGGGATTTGCAAATCCTAATGAGATGTTCAATTATTATCATTCAAGTTTGCGGACAACTATAGAAAGGACGTTTGGAGTCTGGAAGAATAGGTTTCAGCTCTTGGGGGAAATGAAGTCATATAGCTTTGAAACACAAGTCTACATAGTTTGTGCTACAATGGCTATACATAATCTTATCCGGAGAAATTCTTCTTCAGATATGGATTTTCGAGAAGCTGAACGAGGAAATATACCTGCTCAAGATACTAATGATCCGAGTGATGTCACATCCACATCAACTATCCGTAGATTGTCATCAACACAAATGAATGATGTTCGTGACACGATCAGAGATCAAATTGTTAGGGGTAGATGATCCACTGATGAAACATTTCATGTATGCATTATAATTTAGATATAAATTTATCTTATTTTAATTGAAGTGGATTTATTGTTTTTTTTTCAATAATAATTGAACTTTTATTATTTTCCCAAATTTTATATATATTGTTTCAATTTAATTATCACAATATATACAACAAATATATATATGGAGTTTTCAATAAGATTTATGCCCTTTTTAGTCATTTTCCATCTTAACGGGCTTTTGAAACATTAATCCAAACACGTTTAAGGTTAAGAAAAAAGTCACTTTTTCTACCGCAATTTCAAACACAAATCACATCTACATTTTGACTTTTTTCTTATCTAACTTTTTTTAAAGTCAGTTAGCAAAAAAAAACTACTTTTCTACCGCTAATTCAAACGGACACTAAATTGAGAAGGACTTGTACGGTAGAGAGAGAAGGCAAACGGCAGAGGAAAGGCGAGAGTGGGATTAAGGTGATAATAAAATTGAAACTTACAGGAATCGTGAGCGAGACCGAGACGGAATTTGAGAGCGAGACTAATGAGATCAAGAGCGAGAGGGAAATGAGAGATAGCGTCAAGAATCAAGATTGAAGCGCCAAGGAAGACGAGCACAAGCGGAATGCTGCTGGATTTGATGTTGTTTATTATTTCGAGTTTTGATCCCTGCAAATCAATTATGAGCTACTCTCAAATTTACAAGTTCTTTCAATAAAAATAAAAAAAATCAAAGTAAATATATAATCCAATAGAAATATAAGATATGTGATTACTTCTGATTTTAATAAATTTGTGATATGTTTTAATATATTTTGAAAGTCAATAAAAATGGGAAGTCTGCAACAAAAGAAAAGAAAAAAAAAATCAGCTGTTATTATTATAATATAATATTTCCTTTTATCTTCTTTGGGGACAGCCTGAACGGTACCGTGTTGGCAATGAACCGGGTGAAGAGCGTCACTCTCATGCATGGTTCCCGGACCCAGACCGGACCGGCCGGTCCTGACCGGAAACCGCCGAACTGGTCACTAGATCGGTCCGGTTCCCGGTCCGGTCCGGGTCCCAATTTAAAAAAAAAAGTTTAACTTTTTCCTTTAGAATTTCATACTATAAGTCTAAAATTTTCAATTACTCACCGGTTTGGTCCCGGTTTAGCTCCGGTTTGGCCCCGGTTTGACCCACTGACCCTTAACCCAGTACCCCGACCGGTTCAATACCCGGTCCGGGTTTTAATACCTTGCTCTCATGGATAGCGCACCGTGGTTTTTTGAAAAAAAAAACGGGAAAAGATCAAGACGGCACCATTAGGATTAAAAAAATAAAAAGACAAGCGGGATTGAAAAGCGAGGAGGCAGCCGATATGGAACTGCTCATCATCTTTCTCACCATCTTAGGTTGTGTTTATTTTGACGATTGGATAAGTAATTTATTTTTACTTAAACTTATGAAATCTTAAGATTAGAAAAACGTTAGATTGGGTAGAATGATGAGTGTTTGGATTAGCGATTGGATAAGTAACTTAAAGTAACTTATGTAAAAGTGAATGATGTTTGGTTTGACTCTTGCATAAGTGACTTTTGTATTAATTAAGAGAAAAAAATTGAAAAAATTATGAAAAATGAAAAAATGAAAGACTAATTGTGGTAAAAGAACTCATTGGCAACTTAATTGCCAAATGGGACCTAGGAAGATATCTAAACACGGAGGGATTTTTTCACAATTTTCTAAAAAATGAACTTTGAAAATTTGGTAATGGTACAATTTTAATAAAATTATATCAAACTCTAATTTAAATTGGTACACTCCAAAAGTCTTTTCTACTGTGCACATCAAGCTTAAATCTTATAAATTATATCAAACTCTAATTTAAATATTAAATCCTAACTCATATTTTCACATAGCTCAAAATCTAACAAAATAAATCGATTAAAATCTTAATAATACCTCCAATAATCCAAATAAATTATTTAAACTAAATTTAATGGGTAAAAACACTATATATAAACTAATTTATGACATGTTTATAAAAAAATTGATTATAAAATCATAAAACAACTAAATAATAAATCTAAAGTGATTAAAATTAATTATTAATTATTCTCTACATTTCTACAGTCATATATTAACAAAACTCAAAACTTGCCTAAGCTCTTATCTCAAAGTATTCTCTAATTAGCAGAAGATTACTATCTAAAGAAAGAGAAAATTATTTAGAACATTTTTCATAAAAGAAGTTTTGTGATTAGAAGTGATTTTGAGTAACTCATTGATCCCCAAAAATATGAAAATACTCATCAATATTTTTATATACACACACAGGCACATAAGCTCCAATAAACTTCATTTTGAGGCTCATAACTTTTTCCAACTTATGACTTTTTTCACCTTAAATCCAATCGCTGAAACAAACACTCATAAATATACTTTTTACTGTTTAAGTCTGTTTCACCACTGTTAAAGTCCGATTGATGGGATGAATCGGCGAAACAAACACGCTCTTAATCGAAAGAACTGAGCCAAATCTTCAAGACCAGAGCAAGCGAGAACCAGAACCTCAATCATCTTCTTCTCCATCGACGGCGACCAGAGTGAGGACAGAAGGAACTTCGGAGTGCCATCGATATACCTTGTTTCTTCATCTTCTTAACTGTTGAAGCAGAGAAAGAAAGAGATCAGAGGACGAGCTAAGGGGAGACCGCCATTATTGGAACTTCTTCGAGCTTAAATAGAGAGGGGAGTCTTCGTTCTTTGGATTGAGATCGGGTCTTCTTCTTCGAGGAGTCTGAACCAGAGGAATTTGAGATTGCTGTTCTTTGGTTTTAATCTTTCAAAGAGTGATTTATTTTCCAATTTCTTGTCCTTTTCTCATGTCTCTGAATCTGGTTATTGTTTGTGGTGAGATGATTTTGACGTTGATGTGTAGTTAAATTTGCTTTGGATTATTGTAGTTTGATAATGGATTAGTGGATGATAATTTTTCTAACCCCCTTATCTTATTTTCACTTTCTTTTTTCAAAGTCTTTGCGGAAACGATCATTTTTTTCTTTCAAAGTCTTTGCGGAAACGATATGCGGTTCGGTAGATAAAATAGGAATAGCATAAATAGACTAATATTATCTGCATGATTACAAAAATTCCCTATAGGGGTTCATACATAATAATTACAAACCTTGTAACCGCATAGGGCTCTGGTGTATCTAAACTCATCCCAATGAAATGTAGACATCTTCTTGTCTTCGTTCCACCACTGCATTTCTCTAATGTAGTTCTCTTCTCTGCTTTCAGTACACTTTCTTGTTTTCACTTGTATAGTTTGTTGGTAGGGAATGGTGAGATTTGAGAGAATCTCAGTAGGAAATAGATACCATAATGCATGCATGATAGTTGCTATGTACATGACATGTTAGCTTTATCTAAATGTATGCCCCATAATGATATTTCTACATGCTCAATGTTTCATGCAACAAACTATAGCCACAATATAAATAGAAACATAACTTCATTATACAAATATGCTCAACACAATCAAGTAAAGCAATCACATACATCACTACATAAGCAGAGATATCAAATACATATAAATAAGGTAAGTCCCCTACCTTAGCCATTCGTCATCCTTAAGTAAGCTCCTCGAACTTCATTCCTTTTGCTTCCTTCTCACTTTTCCTTCTTTGGCCGAAAAAACCCTAACTCCTCACACCAAGATTTGAGCTTCCAACACCTTAAAATACATGAAAGGGAAGCTTAGGAGCGGAGTTATACGGGTTAAGTACGAATTTACTGGAAAAATCAACCTACCTTGCGAGTTTTTTTCTCTTTCTCTTTCTAGAATTTCTCAACTCCCTCTCTCTCTCTATGGCTACTGTTTCACGTTAGTTTTGGGGCTGAATGAGGAAGATGATGAATATTTTATAATATTCACTTTAAGCCTTTAATTACTTATTTAAGTAAACTCCCAAAATTTTGGACTTTATGTACACAAGCTTTATGCCATAAGCCCAATTATATTGTAACTAATATTATCCCCCTCTTGGCCCATGTAAAAGACGTCTAGGAGGTTCTTCCATCAGCCAAAATGAATTTTCCATGTACCTCATGATTTCAAAACTTGTCATCACATTATTTCTTTACTTTTAGATTTATCATAAATTCTGACAGATTTTCTACCCTAACTTTGAAAAATCATAACTAAATTTGTAAACCTAGTATCAAAGTGATTCCAAAGGTTATAGAACCCTTTGAGTCTAGTTTCAAGAAAAAATATAGACTCTTGCAAATTGGAAGCACATCATTCCCAGATGTTTAATGCTATGTATTAATTTATTTTACGTGATTTTTAGTTAAAATATATCATAGTTAAATTAATTGGTTGCATTACAATTTTTGAAAATATAATGCTTTGTATTAATTTATTTTACATGATTTTTAGTTAGGTTTTTGTAGTTGGTTTTCCCCTTTGTCAATGGTTTTTTTTTGCCAGAATCATATACTCGTAATCTATTAATTAGGTTGGTATGAATGTTGTTTAAGTAACGTGTAAGTTTCCATAAAATACAAAATAAAAAAAGTAGTATGATGAAATTTATTTATTATAAATATAAAATTAAGAAAATTTATAATTATGTCATTGCATCCATATATAATAGGGAAAAAGACAGAAAAATATCATTTGAACTTCAAAATCCCGCTGACAAGAATGGTAATGAGATTGACAACACAAATCTTTGTCAAATGACTAATTTGGAATTTTGAAGTTCAAGTGGTATTTTTCTGTCTTTTTTCCTATATAATATGCAATATGGTTGTTTTGTATTTTATTTAGATTATATTGCAAAACTAATTTGCGTATATAATGAGTGAGAGTTAGGGCATCAATTCTTAGTGTAGTTTCTTGGCTCTTACAAATAAACAAATTATGAGTATAAATACCAATATATAGTATCTATAATTGAGGAAACTATAAGGACTCAATAAAAACAAAAAAAATTGCTTTGTTAGCTAATTTTAAATATTAGCTTGCTTTGTTAGCCACAAGAAAATGAGGACAAACTTGTGCAATAGAGACATAGTTTATTGAATTTTTTAAATTTATTATAAGTTTAAAAACTTTTAACTTGTACTAATTTAATCATCTTGTTACGAGTGTAAATGGTCTATTAAAAAGTTTAAGTGTACACTGTCGTAAACAAGTAATACAGAAGTGAGTAGAGTATAATTCCCACGATGATTAATCACTAAGTACCAAAATGGGTGATTATAATTCTATTTAGTCGATCGATTAGTTGCTGATTGAGAGTAAAAAATAAAATGGATTAAATATGAATGCAAATAATATGAAACAACTATGAGAAAAAGTCTTAGGGATCAAATTTCACTTAACAAATTCCGGATTGAATCACCTATCTATTCTAGTCCAATTTATTCAATATGATCGATAGCCAAATTTCCCTCATTTAATTACTAGCATCTTCCAAGGTCAAACAATTCTATAATTAATTGCTAATCCAATATATTCCTATATGAATTCCAGCAATTAATCATGCATTAAGATTTATGGAACTTATTAAGTGTAACCCCCTTCACGATATAGGCCGAGATTAGTTCGTAAAAACATAATCAAGTTTGAATTAGAGACTATAAGATGATTTGGGACTTATTTAAGAGTAAATATCCCAAAAATAGGGTTTACAAAAAATTTTGAAAAGTCTATTCAATAACGGTCTCATATTCTCATTTCAGTATAAAAATGGCCTATACAAATTGATTCCATTCATCAATATCAGAGTATAATGTAAATTTCTGATACACTCGGGTTCTATTAATCAAGTAAGGGTTTTACAAGGTACAATTGCTAATAATCCATTACCCTTACTAGGGGATTACACAATACTAAACCATAAATCCAATATATACAATGGTTTCCCAACAAAATAATCCAAAATACAATACGATAACCAAGTATTCCAAAACGAAACTCCTAATATGGAGCTCTAACCACTCTTCGTCGTCCACTTTCCCTTTGATCCTTCAGCCCTGTCTAAAAATTTGGTTTATAGGAGAGTGAGATTCTAAGGAATCCCCGTAGTGTCAAATCACTCATGGTATGCACAACAATAAGGCATGAAAGCAAATCATCACACACACATTGCAACTATAACGACAGTTACAACGGCAAAGGTAGGTATGACTCATGTGACCCTTGCGTTTGTTCATGCTGAATTGCTCACGCTGCATTGCACAACACAATCCATACAATATATTTCACCACAGCTGGGATTTATATAAATAATTTCATACACAAGCCACACTGGCAAGATATCACACAGCCCACGGCTGGATTCACAACACGCCACCCCATGGGTCAGATTCACAAAGATCAATGTCGATTACAACGGCAGTTCAATGGCCGAACTAGAGATGACCACTGTCACTCCCTAAACGGCTCACGCTGTAATGGACCATGGCACACACATTTCACAAAACACAATGAATAGTCATGCATACCAAAACATCATACACAACATGAGAGAAGAGTCACTACCTTGATCATTTCGTACGTGTCCTAGCGTTGGTCTCTACCGAGTAGTGCAAATGTCAGATCCTAGAATTATAATTAAGGATGGAGAGTTATACTTTATTCCAAGACTTAATTTACTTCATAACACTTGAATTTGGTTATCATAATTGACCCTTAAGAGGCCACAAATGCCTCTAATAAAAGTCCTAAAAGGTTGGGAAACAATAGGTTGAAGATCACTTTTGAAAAACTCAAAGTGCTGGATCACAGAGGTTGGCCGCGGATAGCCTCCCTTGGGCCATGGCTAAAATATGGTCAGAAGGTCACTAGCCACGGCTAGCCACCCATGGGCCATGGCCAGAATCAGGACAGAAAGGTTTGGGCCAAGGCCAGCCACCTTGGGCCGCGGCCAAGAAATTCCCTGATTCTTGGATGAACTTCCAAAATTCATAACTAATTCTAGAAAAATTGAAAAGAGGTGATTCCAAAGCCAAATGAAATGTATTTAAGTCCTCTTTATTAGAAAAATATGGACCATAACCAGAAATCAACACAAAATTCCAGAATTACCCAAAACTCAACACTACTCCAAAACTGAGTCCAGTTTTTGTCCCAAATTTTGGCAAAGCATAAATCTCAGTTAACAAAACGAAATGACACAAATTATATGTCCATTTTAAAGCTTAGGATGTGAAATTTAAGACTGGAAAGTTTTAGAAGTTTTCAACACCATTTGGTCATTCAAAAATTTCGTACAAACTGACTGCCCTGAATAGAGTTCACACTTGACAGATTTCCAATTTTCTACCGAAGTGTCCAATGACTCCAAAATTAATAACCAAACCTATTCCCATACAATTTTCCATAAGGAACAAAATGGAAACCTCAAAATGACCAAAATCACAACCCAATCACATGCCCTGTTTTGCCCACTGCACCAAAACTAACACAAAGGTGCCAAACCTTACATTTAAACTTCAATCAAATTCTATCCATCCAAGATACATCTCAAAGCATCATATCCAAGATAACTACAACTTAAACACCACAAAACCCTAATTTTCAAAATTTCAAGCCAAATTTCCAAAATTTCCAAACTCAACCAATGGACAAAAAACCTATATAGAAAGGTTTGTCTTACTCACCTCTATAACTTTTCCAAAGGAGTTTCTTGATTCTCCCAACTTCAAGATTTCTTGAAAGCTCAAACAACACCAAATGATAAATCTAAAATCATGAAATTGATGCTCTCAACACAAGGAACAAGTTTATAGAAGAGGATTTTTCCATTAAAGGTCATTTAGAGGGTCAAATAACTCACCTTAATTAAAAGCTCTTCCTTCTCTTTGAGATTCCATAGCTGCACGAAAAAATGGAAGAGAGAATGAGAGAGATGAGTGTTGAAGAAGGAGAAATGATGAAGCCCATGCCTCCTTGTCCCTTGTGCAGCGAAATATGGGAGGGGGGGGGGAGAGAGAGAGATTCATTTTCTAATCCCAATTTGACTTTCCCTCAACAACTATTATCATGAGCTTTTGCCACTTATCCCATTTCCATTGGTTCTCATAAAGTAAGTAACTAAATTAGTTACTCTAACCCCTCCATTAGCCATTCTAATTACATTTCTCATTTCTCCCATAGTTAATAATTAATTTCTTCCATTAATTACTAATTTATGGCCATCCTTCCAATTTCTCACTAATTATGACATATTAATTAAAATTGCCACATAATAAATAATCAAATTCCTTTCCTTCTTCCATGCGTCATTTACCCCTATTTTAGCCCAAATAACTATTTATCACATAATTATGCTAAAATACAGGGTGTTGGACATTTCCCATAACAAAGTCGGATATCAAATCCACTTTAATTTACCAAATTATCCACAATAATCACAATTAGCCCTTAATCGAAATTTGGGGCGTTACATTAAGACTACACAACTCATATGAATATATTTCTATTTCATATGTAAGTTATCGTTTTAATTATAGTATTTACACATATGCATCTCCTTTCGGTCTCAACATGCATATTGAAATCATTCAAAAGATTGTCAATCAATCAAAAGGATTAAGAATAATAATTAAAACTCAATCATGAAGGAAAAATTAAAACTATATTTAATAAGTTAAGATTCAATCCGTCATTAGTAAGCTACATCATCACCCTAGGAAAATAGAAGTTTAGCTCATGATGAAATTAAAAACAAAACCAAAATAAATTAAGAACTTCATAAATATTGCATAAAACTTGAATATTACATTCTAAAAAATAAATATACAACCAAAAGATGCATGAAAATTGATAAAATCTAGCCATCCCTTTAGGAGGTAAAACATTTCTTGTAGGTGGCAACCTATACCATCCATAAAGGTGGAATACCTAAGCCTTCCATGTAGGATGCATGCAAGAAGCAAATACAATGTATGAAATTAACACTAAAATGGTGTTTGTGGAGAGGAGAGGAAAGAAATGGATATGAAATGGTGTGTGTCAAATGGGAAAGAGAGGATAACTATATATAGGGAAGAATAGAGTAGGTGAAATGGTAGATGAAGTAGTAGGTGAAAAGGAAGATGAAGTGGTAAGTGAAATGTGATAGATGGAATGGTTGGTGGAATTTCACATTTTGATCTTCATGAAAGTTGTAGCTTTTGATCTTAGCTTGAAGGTGCAAGTAGAAACTCCTCATTTCAATATTTGCAGCTCCAGTTATGGTCAAATTAGTGGGCATACGTCAAACTTGAACAAATTCATGTCCTCAACCTCCAAACAAAATTCATAGCTCTTAGAGATAGAACTGGGGTTTGGTCTCAATATAAAAGTTGTAGAACTCTTTCTTAGATTTTTATCCATATAAAGAATGTCCCAATCCGACATCTAGAGCCCTAGATATTGCTTGAAAACTGAAAAAAGGTCTAATTTAGTGATTTTTCAAGAAATTATATTTTATGCCCAAATCATTATTTATTTATCAATTACATCCAAAATCATTAAATTGAGCTCAAATATCATCCACAAAATCATCATATAAGGGAAAATAAATATGTAAATATTTTACTTATCAAATTCCCCCACACTTCGCTCTTGTACATCCTCAGACAAGGAGTGACTAATAAGTACTAGCAAAATTAGAAGTGTCAAGTCATAAGTAAGAACACAATTGAAAAATAAAGAGAACATAGTATTCATGAATCAACGAAAATATAAACTGATAACTTTATTTGAAAATGAATAAATTGAGTTCATAATTGCTACTCATTCTCTCAATCTCTTAAGTGTTTAAGGTAAGTGTTTTGCTCAAATTCAACCAAAACAATTGCACTACCATAGGCTTGCTAAAAATCTCAATATCCACTACCTAATTCATATGTATAGTTCAAATCAAAAGGACTTATTGAGAGTTGTAATGGGATTAAGGTAAAAGAAATGTAAAACATGATATGAAGGGTTAAGAGATTAATAGAACAAGTGAAAAAATGGGTTAGTTTCTGAATAAATCTATTTTATCACAACAACTCACAATTTAAATACTCAAAAAAAATTCTTCTTTTTTCTGCAACTCTAAAGTTGATGATATATACACCCCACACTTGTCAAAAGCCCACTTCACAAAAATTTCAAATGCTCTGCTATTCTTTCGAATGAGGTAAAAGCATTTGATATATCATTAAAATACATGTTAATGGGTTGAGAACAAAGAAACAGTCAATTAGGCTCAAGGGGCTTATCAACGATATAATTGCAAGGTTGGTTATTTATCTCTGGCTAAAAAGAAAATGAATGCCTTTATCATTTTTTAAAGTGCATGTGAAATGTAAAATCAGCCAGATTTAAAGCAAGTTCTAGAGTGACAATTTAATAGGTGAATATCACACATAAGAGAAATAATCATTATAGGCTCAAAAGCTCACAGTTAGGGGCTTTCAAACTCATCTCATTCAACCTCAAAATTCATCACCAATCGCAACAATCAGTTGTTCATTCATGCTATGAAATTTCTAAATTCAGTTGATCCATACTTAAAACTTATATACTTCTTAAGATCATTACAAAGTACCTAAACAAAATGATTTTTTTTAACTTTTACTCTTTTTTTAAGAAGGAACGACAAAATGCAACTAATAAAATGCGTTTCAGGAGTTAAAAATAACTCCTTACTCTGTCATTTTTTTCCACACCACATGCATCTAGTGGTTTTACTAACTAACTAAAAAAACTTTTTTCCATCTCCCAACCTAAATCAGACATTAACCTCAATGTCTTCAAGAGCTTAGAGAAAGTATTTTTTTTACTTAAACACACAATAAAGTAAAACCAAAAGATTAAGAAAAGTCACAACCGAAGAGTGGTATCTGGATCTTGCTTCTGATTGCTATTAGAAGATTGCCCACCTATTTGCTTGACTAATAGATTTGGTTTAGGTTCATAGGTTTGTAGTTGATCAAGCAGCTGATCAACAATTAGTGCAGAAATTATGGAATGGTGAGTCGTTTGGGGGTATGAATCATGTTTCCACAGCATAATCAAAAAACGACAATTGATCATCATAAAAACCATTAACAGTTAACAATCCTAATGGCTTTTTGTGAAAGTTTAACTTAGCCCAATATGCATTGTTGAAAATCCCATCAAATGTTTCCAAACCACCAGGTAGAGCGATAAAAGCTTCAGCCCTGTAGAACATATATCCCATATGTTCAGGCAAGTTTGAAATGTGTAACTCTTGTCCTAAGGAAAAGATGTGACCATCTAACTCCTTCACTTTTACACTCAAACCTTTGCTTTTGCTAATGATTGCAGAAATGGCCATACTTCCCCTTAGGTCTTGGATGCCTCCCTCGTATACAAAGTTGATCTTTCTAGCAGCTAATGCATTTCCAAGTTCTTGTGCTACATGTAGAAACTCTCCATTCTTTCCCTCATCAGTTTCTCAAACAATGCAGATAGATTTAATCCTACATTTTAGTGTGATACCCTTTTTCTCTTCTTTTCACTTGGACCATTTGTACTTACAAGTAGAAGAGTGCATATTTATAAATAAAAGAGTACATATTAATACTACTAAAACAAGGACAACAAGTTCATTAAAATCATGCATTTTTCAAAGAAGTTTGAAAAAAAATTACTGGCACAAATGACTGGTAGGCTATTGCATGAACAAATTAAGCAAAATGAGTAAAGAAAGTCAAAAGTTACTAAAAAGAGAAGACAAATTAGACAAAAGCATGATTATGTATAGTAGTTATGATTTTGGCTCACATCATCCTCTGATTTTAGGTGCAGTAACAGTTTAAACGCTTTCTATGAATCGAGGATTTGCTTCCCATCCAGTTTTCTTATAAACTGGAAAACAGGGTCTTTTATGTCAGATTCCCAAGACAGTAACACCATTTTTCTTGGTTGCATACATCTACTAAATCAAGAAGAATATGATGAACACCACCACTCAAATGCGTCTCAAGAATTTGAATGATATCATCCAGTGACTCCTTACTTATTCCATCCTTTATAAATTTAATTTTTTCTTCTTGATTTATAGAAATGATACCTTTGCTCCTATAGCGCTGATAACATGTCCACCTTGCACATTTATGGCAAACATTCATTCTTTTAGGTTTTCTCTTTTTAGAATAAGAACTTCTTGTTTGTGTAAAAGGGTTAATAATTGACTTATGAATCTCACCTGCTAAACTCACCTTAGCTTCAATGATCCAGCGTATGGCCTCAGGAAGGCCCAAACGCTTAAATATCTTCATCCTTTCGAGTCGACAGCTATAGATCTTCCTGAGCACATCTCTGGGAAGAGTGGGGAACCTGTTCTTAAGCTTTACAAGAGATTCCTCAAAATTAACTTGAAATGAAAATGATGATACCTAAAACTTTCAACACAGTGCAGAGTGCTTTAGTGAGTAAGAAAGAGAAATGAGCAAGAAAAAGAAGTTTTGGGTTGCCTCCCAAATAACCGCCCTTCTTTAACGTCTTTAGCTAGACAAAAAGAAAACCAATTTTTTTAATTTTTATTTTATTTTATTTTATGAGAAGGGGGACTAACCTGCTGGTTCCTCAAACATGATAACAATTTTTAAAGTGTTGAGTGGAACATCATTGTACTCTTTTGGCTTTTGCCCATTCACTTTGAATTTTGATCACCATCTTGAATTTTCACAATTCCACATGGTTATACTTGAATCACAGTAAAAGGATCTGACCACCTTGACCTCAGCTTTCTTGGGAAGAGCTTTAACCTTGAAATGTATAAAAACACTTTTTGTCCCGGTGTGAAGTTTCTCCTCAAAATTCTTCTGTCATGCCACATTTTTGTCTTCTCATTATATAACTTGGCATTTTCATAAGCTTGTTGTCTGAATTCTTCAAGTTCATTGAGTTGGAGAAGACTCTTCTCACCCACTGCCTTTAAGTCAAAATTTAAAACTTTTATTGCCCAATATGCTTTGTGCTCCATTTCTACTGGATAGAAGATGTCATGATTTTTTGTCGACTAATTGATATGATGATGTACCAATTGGTGTCTTGAAGGTAGTTCTATAAGCCCAAAGTGCATCATCTAATTTATATGCCCAGTCCTTCTGATTGGAATTCACCATCTTCTTTAAGATCCATTTCAGTTTTCTATTTGAGATTTCCACTTGCCCGCTAGTTTGTGGATGATATGGAGTTATAACCTTATGGTTACTCCATATTTTGCTAACACTAACTGAAGCTATTGATTACAAAATTCCTTCCTCCATCACTAATAATAGCTCTAGGCACTCCAAATCTTGTAAAAATATTCTTCCTAAAAAACTTCACAACTACTCGAGAATCATTCGTTGGAAAAGCAGCTGCTTCAACCCACTTGGAGACATAGTCAACAACTAATAAAATGAACTAATTGTTAAATGAAGATGTAAAAGGCCCCATAAAATCAATCCCCTATACATCAAAGAGCTCAACTTCTAAGATGGTAGTTAAAGGGGTTTTATGTCTCCTTGAGATATTTCCTGTCCTTTGGCATCTATCACAAGTTGCTACAATTCTGTACACATCCTTGAAGAGTGTAGGCCAGTAAAATCCTGATTGAAGGGCTTTAGTAGCTGTTCTGTTTGCTCCAAAATGACCACCATATGGGAATGAATGGAAGTGATTTAAGTGGCTAGTCATTTCTTCTTCAAGAACATACCTCCTGATAATTTGATCTGGGCATTGTTTATATAAGAACGAATCCTCCCAAAAGTAAACCTTTAATTTACATTAGCTAGAAACTTCTTTTTTTGCACTTTAGAAAGTTCATAAGGTATTAATCCGCTAGCCAAGCAATTTACAAAATCAGCATACCAAGGGGTGGGTTGTAATTGCATGACAAAGAGTTGCTTATATGAGAAATTCTCCTTGATTAATGATTCTCTCTTTTGTTCAGATGGTTCTAACCAAGAAAGATAATCTGTAATGAGATTCTCGGTCCCTTTTTTGTCTTTGATCTCCAGGTCAAATTCTTGTAACAGAAGCACTCATTTGATCAATCTGGGCCTTGAATCTTTCTTCTCAATCAAGTATTTGATTGGTGAGTGGTCTGTCTAGACAATAACCTTTGACCCAATTAAGTAAGCACTGAATTTGTCGAATGCAAACACTACTACCAATAGCTCCTTTTCTATTGTTGTATAATTCAGCTGTGCATCTGAGAGTGTTCTGCTAGCATAATAGATGGCATGAAAGACTTTGTTTCTTCTTTAGCCTAAAACAGTTCCAACTATATAATCACTTGCAACATACATCATTTCGAATGGAAAGTTCCAATCCGGAGCTATGATAACTAGTATAGAAGTCAAGGAACTTTTTAGAGTTTAGAAGCCTGATAAGCACTCCTCATTAAATATAAAGGGAGTGTTTTTCTCAAAAAGCATGCAAAGTGGCTTTGTGATTTTTGAGACGTCCTTGATGAATCTTCTATAGAAGCCCTCATATCTTAAAAAACTTTGAATGCCCTTGATCGAGGAAGGAGGTGGTAACTTTTCAGTTGTTTCAATCTCGATTTGGTCCACTTTATTGCCTCGATTAGATAACTTATGACCTAGCACGATTTCTTCTTTCACCATGAAGGACATTTTTCCCAATTTAGAACCAAGTTTATCTCCATACAACGTTGTAAGACTTTTGTAAGATTTGAAAGATAGAGATTAAATGATTATCCAAACACTGAAAAATCATCCATGAATACCTCATTGAACCTTTCTACCATGTCTGAGAAGATTGTCATCTTACTCCTTTGAAATGTTGCTAGTACATTACATAAACCAAATGGCATCTTTCTGAAGGCGAAGGTACCATATGGACATGTAAAATTTGTTTCCTCTTGATCCTTCAGTGCAATTGTAATTTGACTATATCCTGTGTACCCATCCAGGAAATAATAATAGGCTTTCCCAGCTAGTCTGTCAAGCATCTGGTCTATAAATAGCAGAAGGAAGTCATATTTTCTGGTTGCTTTATTGAGCTTTCTGTAGTCGATGCATTCTTTTCATCCAGTTACCATTCATTGTGGAATCAGTTTATTTTTCTCATTAGGAACTACTATCATTCCACTTTTCTTTGGTACAACTTGAACTAGACTTACCTATTGACTGTTAGAGATTGGGTGGATTATTCCAGCATCCAGCCACTTTATTACCTCTTTTATCACCTCCTCCTTCATATTTGGATTGAGTCTTCTATGGTACTTGATTGATGGCTTATAGTTGTCCTCCATTAAGATCTTATGCATACAAATTAAAGGACTAATCCCTCTTATATCAGCTGTTGACCATCCAAATGTTGTTTTATACTCCCTTAGAATTCTTAATAACTTTTCTTCTTCTTCGAGAGTAAGAGCTGCAAAGACGATTACTAGTAATGTTGAATTTCCTCCCAGATAAGCATACTTCAAGTGGGATGGCAATGCTTTCAACTCCAGTACTAGTAGTTTCTCTATTGATGGTACCGGCTTACACCGTCTTTCCCCTATATCTTCAAATTGTTTCTTAATAAAAATTGGGGAATTTACTTCCAGGTACATAATTTGCTCCAAGACTTTAGGATTAGTAGATTTTAATACATCTATTATGCCCATTGTTAATGGTTGTTCCATGCAAATTTCATCAATCACGTCTTTTATGCAGCTGGTCAATGTATATACTCTGTAACAGGTGTCACCTTAATCTGGAAAGGACAAAGCCTTGAAGATGTTAAAGGATACTTGATTATCTTGAACTCATAACGTTAACTTCCCCTGTTGCATATCTATGAACGTTCTCCTAGTTTCTAGGAATAACCTCCCAAGAATGATAGGAATTTCTTTGTCTTCTTCAATGTCGAGCATTATGAAATTAGCTAGAAATATTAGTTTGTCCACCTTCACAAGAACATCTTCTAAGACAACCCTCAGATGTTTTATTGATGTGTCAGCTAGAAGTAATGAAACTGTGGTCGGCTTCACCTCTCCAAGACTGAGTTTCTTATAAACAGATAGAGGTATGAGGTTTAAACTTGCTTCAAAGTCACAAAGTACTTTTTCAAAGTGACATTGACCTATAGTGTAAGGTATACAGAAGATTCCTGGATCTTTCAACTTTGGTAGTAACATCTTCTGTAAAATAGCACTGCACTCCTCAGTAAGTGCAACTGTCTTAAATTTCTCAACCTTACACTTATTTAAGAAAATATCCTTCATGAATTTTGCATAACTGGGAATTTGGGCAAAAACGTCTGCAAAAAGAATGTTGAAATGTAACTTTTTGAAAACCTCTAGAAACTTGTCAAACTGCTTGTCTAGCTTTACCTTCGCGAGTCTCTAAGGGTATAGAAGTAGTGGTACATATGGTGAATTATCTGGAAAGCTGATTCGTCCTGGTATCACATCATCCTCCTTTGGTTTTTGTACCTCTTCCTTTTATGCTTCTTCACTTTCTTTCTTTCTTCTTTTTAATACAGGATCTTTCAATTCTTTTCCGCTTCTTAGTGCAACGGCCTTCACATGCTCCCTTAGGTTTCTTTTGGTGTCACTTGGTAGAGTTCCTAGCGACCTAGAATTTAGCATATTTGCAATTGACCTATATGGATCTTCAAGTTCATTATTGAGGCTTTTTGGTTTTTTAGTGTTGCGACAGTCCTAGCCATGAATTGAGATGTATTCATAGTTAGTTGAGCTAGTGCATCTTCCACATTCACTTTCTGATATGGTAGATTTGGTTGTTGAAGAGCTTGTTGCTAATAGTTCCCTTGTGGCTTGAATGCATTTTGATTGTTCCTCCAACTAAAGGTTGGATGATTTCACCAACATGGATTATAAGTGTTTGAGAATAGGTCGTTCCTTTGATTTCCAACATAATGAGCTTGCTCCAAGATGAATGAGTGTCTTTCTTGACATTGTGTGTTCATATGAGGTCCTCCATATCGATCACAGGCTTCAGTAGGAGTGCTAATTACATTTGCTTAGTCTATCAATGATCCCACTTGCTTGGATATAGATGCAACTTGAGAAGAAAAAGTTGTAAGGACATCCAGCTCGTGCACTCCAAGTGCTTTCTTAGAAATATTACATTCAGAAGGCCATTGTTATGCATTGGCTGCCATCTCCTAAAGTAGATTGTAAGCAACCTCTATATTTTTTCCCATTAAAGATCCTCCAGCTATAGCATCTACAAGAATTCTCGAGATGTGCGTCATCCCATTATAGAAAGTTTGCTGTTGTCACCAATTTGTAACCCATGATGAGGACATCTCCTTAACAACTCCTTGTATCTTTCCCATGCTTCATAGAGGCTTTCTTGTTCATGCTGGGTAAATGAGGCAATTTCATTCCTCAATTTAGCATTTTTTGTTAAAGGAAAGTATTTCTCTAAAAATTTCTGTGCCATGAGATCCCATCTAGTTATGCTTCCCACTAGTAGCGATTGTAACTAACTCTTAGCCTTATCCATAGTGAGAAAGGGAAAAGTCTAAGTCTAATGGCATCATCAGTAACACCATTATGCTTGAATGTGTCACAGATTTCTAGGAAGTTGGCTATATGTGCATTAGGATCTTATGTTGGTAAACCATCAAACTAATTTGCTTGCATCATTTGGATAATTGAAGGTTTGATTTCAAAGTTGTTAGCTGCTACTGATGGTCTTCTGATTCCAGAATTCGTCCCCATGACTGTTGATGTTGTATAATCATGGAGTGTTTTGGTATCTGTTGTTTCTCCCTCCATATTTGCCATCGGATTGCTTAGGATTGAAGTAGACTGCTTCTAAACTCTTCGATTTCTTCGATAAGTTCTTTCAATCTCAGAATCAAGAGGTTGTAGTTCAATCTCCTTCGATCTGGTCATACACTAAGCAAAAGCCTAAAAAGAAACACAAAACACCAAAAAAGAAAAAAAAATATATATATATATATAATATAAAGACCAAATTTGTATTAAAATTTCTTGGTATTGATATTAATGACAACAATCCCCACCAATGGAGCCAAAAACTTGTTAAGAGTGTAAATGGTATATTAAAAAGTGCAAGTGTATACTGTTATAAACAAGTAATATAGAAGTGAGTAGAGTATCGTTCCTACGAGGATTGATCACTAAGTACCAAAATGGGTAATTTTAATTTTATTTAATTGATTGATTAGTTGGTGATTGAGAGTACAAAATAAAAATGATTAAATATGAATGCAAATAATATGAAAACACTATGAGAAAAAGTCCTAGAGATCATATTTCACTTAACAAATTTCGGATTGAATCACCTATCTATTCTAGTCTAATTTATTTCGCAAGATTGATAACCAAGTTTCCCTCATTTAATTACTAGCCTCTTCCAAGGGTCAAACAATTCTATAATTAATTGCTAATCCAATATATTCCTATATGAATTCCAGCAATTAATCATGCATTAAGATTTATGGAACTCATTAAGACTGCACAACTCATATGAATATATTCCTATTTCATATGTAAGTTATGGTTTTACACACATGCATCTCCTTCCGGTCTCAACATACATATTGAAATCATTCAAAAGATGGCCAATCAATCAAATGCATTAAGAATAATAATTAAAACTCAATCACGAAGGAAAAATCAAAACTAGATTTAATAAGTTAAAATTCAATCCATCATTAGTAATCTACATCATCACCCTAGAAAAACAGAAATTTAGCTCATGATGAAATTAAAAACAAAACCAAAATAAATTAAGAACTTCATAAATATTGCATAAAACTTGAATATTACATTCTAAAACATAAATATACAACCAAAAGATGCATGAAAATTGAGAAAATCTAGCCATCCCTTTGGAGGTAAAACATTTCTTGTAGGTGGCAACCTATACCATCCATAAAGGAGGACTACCTAAGCCTTCCATGTAGGATGCATGCAAGAAGCAAATATAATGTATGAAATTAACTCTAAAATAGTGTTTGTGTAGAGGAGACGAAAGAAATGGATATAAAATGGTGTGTGTCAAATGGGAAGAAGAGGATGACTATATATAGTGAAGAATGGAGTAGGTGAAATGGTAGATGAAGTAGTAGGTGAAAAGTAAGATGTAGTGGTAGATGAAGTAGTAGGTGAAAAAGAAGATAGAGTGGTAGGTGAAATGTGATAGATGAAATGGTTGGTGGAATTTCACATTTTGATCTTCATGAAAGTTGTAGCTCTGAATCTTAGCTTGAAGACGCAAGTAGAAACTCCTCATTTAAATATTTCCAGCTCTAGTTATGGTCAAATTAGTGGGCACAGGTCAAACTTGAACAAATTCACGTCCTCAACTTCCAAACAAAATTCATAGCTCTTGGAGATAGAACTGGGATTTGGTCTCAACTTAAAAGTTGTAGAGCTCTTTTTTAGCTTTTTATCCATATAAAGAACGTCCTAATCTAAGATCTAAAACTCCAGATATTGCCTGAAAATTGAAAAAGGGTATGATTTAGTGTTTTTTCAAGAAATTTTATTTTATGCCCAAATCATTATTTATTTATCAATTACATCCAAATTCAGTAAATTGAGCTCAAATACCATCCACCAAATCATCATATAAGGGAAAATAAATATACAAATATTTTACTTATCACCTCTCATTTTGAAACCCATGGATAATTCTTTTTTATTTAGGAACTATTTGTAATTCTATCTTTTAAGAAAGATGATGAAGTCATGATAGAAATTTTTGTTCTTGATGAGAAAGTAAATAATACAAAATTAAATCCATGCTCTAACTCTTAATGTGTTCATTTATACATCCCATTAATACAAGCCACATTTCATAAAGAAAACCTAGTTATATATTATTGATTCTCTATTTGGCTAAGAAATTGCTTACGTCATAACCTCATATTAGTTCCCTAATGAAAATTTATTGGATTAAATTGTTGATATTGTCCTAAATTGCCTCAGTTAGTTTGTTTTGTTTGAATTAAGTTGAAATGGTTTGTTATTGAATTTTTGGGATGTCTTACTTTCAAGGGGAAATGTTGTCAAATTTTTTTTTTTTTTGAAAAAAGTCAAGAAAGGCAATTGCATAATTGACAATTGTTCTAAACTTGAGTGTTATTGGGAATGGCTTAGAAAATGTAACCCCCTCACCGTAATTACATCCGGATTTCGAAATTTAAGTGAAATAGAGACCAATAAGATGAAATAACAATTTATAATCCCACATCCAAGAAATGGGGTATTTCGAAAATCAATTCCAAAACATACTTATTGCTGGTCTTACAATCACGGGCGGATATAATTACTTGAGAATTCAAATCACATAATAAATATCAAAGTGCGGAAACTAAAATCCCGGCAAACCCCAGGTTACTTACATATATAACATGGGTTTACAGGTTCCCAAAATGGGGATTACATATCCAAAATACTCATTTACATCTCATATACACTTAGTAACCCCAAAACCAAAATAAAGATAACCAACAACTACTAAAGTCTCAGAGTAATCCTAACTACTCCTAGTTGTCCGCTTCCCTTTTGAGCCGCTCGCCTTGTCTGAAAAGGTTAGTCATTTGGAAAGAGTGAGATTCTAAAGAATCCCAGTAGTAACAACTTTTTCATACCACATGCAATCACATAATATGTAAACAAGTCATCTCATATCAGCAACACAAATCACACTCTACCCTCATCCCCTTTTACCGCCGGGAAGGCACACCATCCTAACCCGAACCGTTGTTAGCGACTCAGGGACTAATCGCGTGGCAGTGCATACGAATAGCCTTACGGCTCACATATAGCCTTTCGGCTTTCATAAATGGCTCGTCGGCCTTCACAAATAGCCTTTCGGCTCACATATAGCCTTTCGACTTTCATAAATGGCCCGTTGGCCTTCACAAATAGCCTTTCGGCTCACAATTAGCCTTTCAGCCCATATAATCACATATACACACCCTAGCCTCATCCCCTTTTACCGCCGGGAAGGCACACGGCCCTTACCCAAACCATTGTTAGCGACTCAGGGACTATTGGTATAGTGGTGCTTACACAGTTATCAGAAAACTTGCAGCATACGAATCCACTTCAAAACAATGACATAGCACACATACAATGTATCACATAAGGTATAAAGCAAGAGTCACTACCTGTATCTTTCCTGAATGGCTCCGGCACCGTGGCCTCACAAGGGCGACAGATGTCAAATCCTATACCAAATTAGGGACAACCGATCAATCTCTTTTCCAAGTTTTTAATTTCATAAAACACTTAGTTGGTTATCATTTAGGACTCATCAGGTGACTATTAAAGGCCTAAACATATGCCTATAGGGTTGGAAGACACTACCCAAAAGACCCATTTTTCAAAGGCAAAACAATGTTTTCTGACGGCCTCACTCGAGTGAAAACGACCTCACTCGAGTGATAAGAGACTTCGTGCTCGAGTGAGACGACTCTCACTCGAGTAATGTCTTACTTACACTCGAGCACCAGCGAGTGAGACGCAGGAAGTGAGCACCTGAGAGCACCAGCTCACTTTGGGGTAGCCAGCTTACTCGAGCATGAAGTTTTGTGCTCGGGTGAGAACTCCAAATTCACTCGAGCACCCGAAAGCACAGCACTATGAGTGACAACCCAAGAGCACAACCCACACCTGAGGCACAAGCTCACTCGAGCATGACCCCCAGTGCTCGGGTGAGACAACTATGCTTGCGAGTGTCAGAGCACACTCTTGGCAATTAGCCCGCGAGTGAGGACCCGAGAACAACCCCAACACTGGACTCACACCATCACTCAAGCAAACCCAAGCTCACTCGAGCATGTTCTTCTCTCACTCAAGCACAAGGAAATGTACTCGAGCATTTACACATAGAACCCAGACGAAACTCAAAGCACAAAGGCAAAAACACTCACAACACTCAAGCATGATCTTCCTCTGCTCAAGTGTTGTGCATCAGAGACCCAAAAACGCAGCAAACACCAAAAAAATCCCAGATGGTCAAAATCATGCCCAAAGGTTCCCAAACTCCTTCCAAAGCTCATACACTCTTAACACTATATAGGGAACACCTAGGCAACTCCCAAAAACACTCCAAAACCAATTTGAACACAATCATACTCTTAGGTCTCTATCACAACAAATATCCCATTTCCCTTAACACATTTCCAACATTCCAAACTAACTCAAATGCTCATATATTTCCACAATAGATCATTTCCAATCATCAATCACAATAAACTTCATATATCCAGAAATAGGCATAACTAGGGCAATTTTCCAGATTTTACCAACTTAACCAAAAATCACAAACAATATATCAAAATGCTCAAAATGCCTACCTCTTCACTTTGCTAAATCCAGAATCTTGATTATGCCACCTTCAATTTTCGACCAACTCACAAATCAACACCTCTCAAGATTCTACAACCATTACAATGAAGCTCTCAATGAGATACACAACATTAGAGAAGAGGTTTTGAGCAAAGGAGGATCATTTATTACCAAAGATCAAAGCTTTCTTTCTCTCACCAAGCTTGTTCAGCGAAAATGGAGAGGGAGAGAAGAGAGAGAAAATGATAAGGATGATGATGATGGATACTTCCCCCTCCCACACACATCCACTGAAAAAGGAGAGAGAGAGAAGAGAAAAAGTGCTATTTTGTCACTTAGTGTATCATCCAATGGCCACCACCTTGCCACATGTCACCATCTCCACACTTCTACTAAGAGCTCACATAAACACAGTGTAGGATTCCGACCCATAGCCAAGGAATCTCAACCCTTGATCCTAAATACCACACACATGTTTACACCGAATTCAACTCACATTAATCCCAAAAATACTAATTACACTAATTCCAATCATTTACAACACCATTAGCCCTTAATTACAAATCGAGATATTATAGCTTAGGTGGTAATAAAATTGATCATAGTTGGATGGATATTTTGAGAACTAGTGAAGAATATGGAATGGCGTGGAAGAGTTTATTGAATTTCCTAGAAGGAATGCTCCAACAAAAAATGAGATGTATTTTTGTCCTTATGTCAATTGTTTAAATGAGAGTTGATGGGATGTTGATGTTATAAGAAATCACCTACTTTGTAATGGAATAAATCTTCGATACACAAGGTGGATATGACATTGTGAGGAAGTAAGTGATTGTCTGTTGCTCAAGAAGGAAGATGTGGATATCATAAATGAAAATAGAATGGAGAAAATGATTCATGATGTTTAGGTAGAATCCTTTACGCAATCGCATGAATATGACAGCTTATGGAGTAGTGCAGAGACACCATTGTACCCTGGAAGTAAGTACACACGACTGACAGAAATATTGCATTTGGTTAACTTAAAGGCAACTTGTGGATAGACCGATAGTAGTTTCACATTACTGCCTGAATTATTATGTGATATGTTTCCAGACGATAATACATTTCCAAATCATGTGTAAGGCCAAGAAAATCTTGTGTATGATGGGTATAAAGTATAAAAAGATACACACTTGCCCTAATGACTGTATACTGTACAGAAAGAAGTAAAAAAGATAAAAAAGTGTTTTATGTCACAAATCCTACAAATGAAAAAAAATGTCCACTGTACTTCAAAATAAAAAAGAGAAGTATGGTGATCCAAACTTCAGCCTTAACGACACACCACCTTTTACAACAAATCCACCTAGAACAAGTGAAGTAGAATTGGTAGATGATGAAGAATATACTATAAGAAATTATCATTGTGAAGGAATATGGGAAATAATATAGAGTAAGACCTTAACTTAGAAAATAGTACTGTGTGCTTTTTGTTTTAACCCTATTTATTTTATTCATTTAATTGCAATTTATTTACCTATTTGATGCTGATTTTTATGGTTAACAGGAATATGGACAACTTTAGTGGCTCATAAAGTAATAGGGATGATGAAATAGCTAGAGATGAACCCGATGCAAGAAGGGTTAGAGGCATCACAAAGAGGGGAGCAATGATTGCACGTCATCAACATCAACAGGAGAGGCTACATGTGGATTTTGATGCCAATATGAATCCAATTGGTCTTAAGGAAGACCATTTCATTAGCTATTTAGGCTATTTGGGTTGAAGAAAAGTTCGCATTATCTATGATAATTGGAAGAAGTTGGTTCCCCTAAAAATCAAAGACATGATTTGGCAACAAATTTTGGTATAGAAATTTTGATACATCTACATTTGTAGCTTTATTCCTATTGCTTCAAATATAATTACCTTATGTTTACCTTGCAACAAACATTCACTATCCTAGACACCAGGGCCATATACAAGCACTGGATCGGGGAGGTTCGTCTATGATGGAAAGATTTCAAGAACAAGCTTACACAAAGGTACATTCGAGGGCCACAGAGGGGTCAGGATCCATGTAAAGAATATTTGTATTTGTCTCCAGAGGACTGGAGGTTGTTTGTTGCATCATAAGAAGATCCTTCATTTTTCATAAATTTTCTGTCATCATAGTATTAATATTTTTATTCAAATATACTTGACATCATTGACTCAATTTTCGTTGTTTTCCTTATACAAGAACTAAGTGCAGCAAATACATATAGGCAAGTAGAAAATAAGTATAAACATTGCATGTCTCGTGGTGGTTATCAGAAGCTTGAGCGGAGGATGATGGAAGAAGAGTTGGAAAAAAAGAAGGAAGCATCCAAATCAAATCTTAGCATGGTTGTCTTGGCTCCTCCTCCACATTATAAAAAATAGAAAGTAAGGAGGATTAAGGTGGGAAGTACTTAAATCTGGATGTTGCTGAGGTTGCTACGAGGATTGTAAGTAGTTAAAGCATAAGTATTTAATTTTAAATTTTTTTCATATTGGAGTGTTTAATTTTCATTTACGATAAATTGTATGCTACAGGAAGAACTAGAAGATCAGAGTAGCCAAGGTTTGTTCAATCCAAGTGGATGGATAGACATCTTGTCAACGGAGCTTGGGAAGGCAATTCACCTTGGTTGTGATTGAGGGAAGCCAAGGGGAGTTGGTGTCACGAAGTATTTTGGACGAACCTCACATTATTCATCACAAGCTAAACCCAGTAGGAAGCTTGTGGCCAAGATTCATGAGAAAGTCAAACAAGAGCTTGAGGCCAAACTTTGTGACAAGCTTGAGAAGAGCTGCTGCTAGAACTATGTAGTGAAATGAAATATATGTTTGAATCGAAGATGGCAACTAACGAGTGTAGAACCCAGGAATACCTGGCCTTCCCCAACACCAAAGAAGTCATAACCCGCTGGAGGAACGATTTTGTGACCCTTCTCCCACTCCAGTGTCGAGATAACCTTCCACCCTCTATTTGGATGCCCGATTGCTGCATGTTGTTGTTGATGCTTTCATTCACACGCAAGCTACCACCCACCATCATAAATAAATTCTACAGCATTTACATAGGGTGATTGTGACGTGTTCGAGAGGGGAAAGAAGGTACAGTCATCCCTATTCTTGATGAAGAGGTTGCCATGATAGGTCAGGCGATAGGATTTTTTATCCTTTGACCTCAAAATCTTATTGGCACAACGGCAACATCTCCAATGGTAAGAACTACCTTACTATAACTTGAGATCTGTTGGCATCCTACTAACAATCTATTTTTTATGTTCTAAAAGGATGAGCAAGATGCATTAAAAATAGCCCTTCAATTCTTGGCTTGACTGCAATAGCTCCATAAAGGCATTGCTAGATTGACTTGCACATGCCTCCAGGGATTGTGGGCCTAACATTGGAGTATCCCATTACTATTGATAGGAAAGGTCTCAAGCAGTTCATTAAGTTGTAGGAGATAGATGTAGGATGGGTTAAATTTACAATCTGATAAGTTTTTTTTATTCATTTTTTCCTTCAATTAATGTAGTGGTTTTTTGGTTTCATACATTCAATAATTCATTTATCATTTTAATTCTATTATAGCTCCTTTCACCACATATGCATCGACATGATTTATATGGATTCTTATATCCAACAAATACTACAAGTGATACTAATACTTTGGAAGCAAGGACAAGCTGTGTGGGCTACACAATGGGACAAACTAAATTTCATTGTTATCTAGCACCAATTGTTTAACGGTACATATTTTAATTTTGTCTATTAAAGATATTTAATAGATCATTGTCTTGCCAGATAACTTTATTTTAATCTATATATGTTGTTAATAGTTACCATTATAGTTTGTGTGTTGTTTGTCCTTACCTCAACACAATCTATTGGTTTGATTTCTTACGTAAAAGGCTAGACAAAGAAACAAAATATATCTTGAATACGCAAGTTATTTTGTTTGTATTTCATTGATTCTTGACTTAAATAAATAGTTCTAATTTCTGTTGATTTTCATTTTAATGATAATGCGACCCAGACATATAGAATCTTTGGCGGGTCACGCGAGGGTAAAGTTATTAGAGACCCAAAGTGGTTTTATTCAAAAGTAAGTAGTTTTAATTCAAGTTCTTTCATTGACAGTCATTTTAGATATGCCTTTATTGATTTTAACTATTTGCTTTTGATTTATAATGCCCTCAACAACCAAGCAGTACAGAATGAAGATATTATGTTATACTTTATATATATAACATCATTCATAGCGGAATTACAAGCGATTTTGAATAGGTAACCACTTCTTCATTTTGAAATGAAAATATTTTTGGTGTTGTAATTGAATTGCTAATTAATTCATTCACTTGATTCATTTTATCCAAGCTTATTTTCTAATTTACAGATTTTTGACGATAAAGATGCCTACTTATATAAAGATATTAATTTGATCAGAGACCTTTTGGCCGGACATCTTCTTCAACATATAGATAAGTAAAATTTTTATTTATATTAGTTAGTAGTTGTGTAATAGACAACTTTTTGATACTTTGTGGTGGTTATTGTACATAGTATTAAATAGTAGGAGTTAACAATTTAAGTAGCTAGTGCTAGATGTTTCCTTACCATTTGTAAGAACATTGTGGTTTATGAATAATTCTTCGATCATGTTTCTATAGTTTTAATTGTTGGGCAGTGGAAAATATAAATAATCATTTAAAAAAATTTAACGTCTGTAAAGAAAAAGGGACGTCTAAAGTATCTAAACTGGACACTTTAGGCGTCCCTTTTGTAAAGGGACGTTATTGCTATAATTTATGTCACTCACATAGACATTCCCTTGTTTCAAACGTTAAAATGACTACAAAACAGATGTTAAAAGTGTTTTCTATAGTAGTGGGTGATAGTTGATGACAAATCTTAGGTCCTTGTAATGTTCTTTGTTTATTAGTTACCTAATGAAAGTATCCAGTTTCTATTCCCAAAAAAGAAAAAGAAAAAGCAAACACAAACAAATACATACACCAGCATGTAAAGGCACCAATGGCAAATATAGGAACCTAGTAACTTTGCCTCACATTCACAATCTCATTCCCCATCACCGCTGTATCTCAATGACAAATATATTATATACTTATTTAAATTATTGTTTTTTTAAAAAATTTTATTCTAATAATACATTACACAAGAAACATGGTTAATTGATTGAAAAATGTAAAACAAATAATAATAATTAATAATACAAAACTTCCACCATAAAAAAGTTTAAAAACTATTGATATGGAAAATTTACTATTAGAATATTAACAACAACCAATTATATTGACATTTTGAAATTGGAATAAAGGATCATGCGTTGAATCTTTACATTATTACCATGACCCAGCAAGTGCAATCACTACAAAAGAATTGTTTCTCAACGGCAACTTTAGTCAAAAAGTCGTTGCTGAAGGTTTTCAACCATAACAAAAAGTCATCACAAGTTGTTGCCGTAGCGACTGTAGCTGAAAGTTTTGGCCACAACAAGTATTTTCAGCGACGACTTTAAATGTCACCGCTGAAAGTGGGAAAAATAATAAATAAAGACATATCAGCATCTATGCCACCTATCACTTGTTATGTCAGGTCACATCACCACCCACCTGTCACCTTATTATTTGCCACGTCATGCCGGCCACATCATCATCATATGCCACGCCATGCCACATCATCACCCCATATTTTCACCTTCCAAATATGCCTCCACTAGGTTCGAACCCCCTACCTCTTCGTTGTTGTCTGATCCTCTACCATGTGAGCTATGATGAAATCCCATCATATAAATGCATAATTAAATATATACACACATTCACACATAATTGAATATTATTATATATATATATAATATGATATTCATATATAAAATTATGTATAAAAAAAAGATATTCATATCAATATATATAAAATATAATATAGATATCTATTTATTAATATAATATTCCCATACACAAAAAAATCACTCATTTTAAATCAAAGTACCAATTTAAACATAAGACCCTATGAAAATGAAAGCTTATGACCTTATTTTATTTCTTCATGATAAATATCATATTTAATATTTTGAGAGATTAAATATTATATTTAAAAAAATTATATTTTTGGTGAGAAAAAAATTAATCAGAAAAACTGATACTTTCAGCAGTAACAGTGAGTATCGCTGCTGAAAGTGTGACAATGAAAAGTCACCACCAAAAGTGTGACTTTCAGTGGCGACAATAAATGTCACCACTGAAAATGTGACTTTTAGCGGTGAAAATAAGAGTAGCCACCGAAAGTCTCACTTTAGCAACGACAATGAAAAGTCACAGCTAAAAGTCATTGTTGCCGCTAAAAGTGTGACTTTTAGCGACAACAATAAATGTCGACATTGAAAGTCAAACTTTCAGCAGCAAAAATAAGAATCGCCACTGAAAGAGTTATAACATCCCGAATTTTGGTTACCAAAATTTCTTATACCTTTGGGGTATAAAGTGGGAAAAAATGGTGAATGTTGACACACCTTGAATAGCCTTGGCTATAAATTCTAGATAATAGGAATTAAACACTGAAAATTGGAATGTGAACAATGTTGCCAGTGTGATTTCCAGCGAGGCAGCGAGATTGTCATGTGGTTTTAGATGATCAAACGATGTTCAAAAATTGTGAAATTTTTCAAAATGAAAGTAGACATCCTAAGATTTAAATTGATTGGTAATGGATAATTTTTGGATCTCTACACAAAGAATTATGAATTTTTGAAGTTTGTCTAATGAAACTGGAAATTTTCTAGAACAACGTCCAAAGATTTGAATTCTGGGAATGTTCAGCTTCCAATTGGCTAAAAGCTATATTTTTCCTTGAAACTAGACTCAATAAGAGTTCTATAGTCTTTGGAATCACTTCAATTGAAGCTCTACAAATAAAGATATGATTTTTCAAATTTTGGGAAAAAAATCTACCAGAATTGCTACTAAATCTGAAAATGGAAAAAATGTAATGGCAAGTGTTGAAATTATAAGATAAAAGGGAAAAGCCATTTAGGCTAATGGAAGGACCTCCTTGGCATCTTTTGATAGACCAAGGAAGGGAAAATAATAGTTAAACTTCAATTGGGCTTATGACATATTTTCAAAGAAGATAGATTTATGTACACCAAAGTCAACATTTTTGAAAATTAGGATACCTAATTAAATAAGGGAAACTGCCAAGATATTTTTAAAATCACGTACCCGTCCTCTTGCTTCATTTCATGTCGGCCATAGCTCAAGAAAGAGGGAGAGAGAGAGCCTTAGGATTTTTAGAGAGAAGGAGGCAAAAATCACAAAGGTGAGCTTGATTATCTTGATGATTTGGCTTCCAATTTGTGTAAATCTGTCCCTAAGCTAATCTTTCTATATGGTGTAAGGTGTTTGTGAAACAAAATCCTAGGGTTTGAGATGGGAGTAGGTTTGGCCAAGAGAAAAGCAAATGTGACTTCTTAAACTACAAATTGTTGTTGTTGTTGCTGTTGTGGTTGGTTTAATCGGTGGTTTTATGGTTGTTTTTTGTGATTTGTAAATTTAGGAAATGGTTGAACTCTAGCTGTTATGTTGCCCAAATTGGTCTAAATGATCTATAGAATGTAATTAAATAGTTAATAAAGTGATTAGGAGTAGAAAGGAGCAAAGATTTGAATCGAGAATTGAAAAACCCCAATTTTTTCAGGAGAATCTTGAATTTCGACCAAAGCTAGAAAAGGGGGGGTTAGAGGTGAATTTTTGATAATCTGATGATTCCATTGTATTCATGAGGGAAAATTAGGTGGGCTTACAGTTGAACACTTTTCCAGAAAAAGCCCTAAAAAGTATAATGACCAAAATGCCCTGAAACCCTAACTTAGGGGCTGCCAAGGGCATTTTTGTCTTTTGGCAATGAATTTGGTAATTCTGAGGTTGAAAATGGATTTTATGGGCAAAAATATGTCAGAATAGCCTGGGTCAAAATTTCAAGACAAGTGCAGTCGGACCGGGTACAACGGGGCCGGCCCAAGCCCCAGAAGCATTTTGATGTTTTTTCAATATAGACTAATATAACCACTAAAAACACTTTGGAAGTGTCTAAAGTGGTACATGAATGAGTTTTAACCTAATTCTTGTACATTTGGAATTTTAGGACCCGATTGATAGCCAAGCTATGACACAAAGTTCAAGGAGCTTATTTAAGGATAAAAAAAGGGTTAAGGTAGGGGACTTACCTTATTTGCATGCATTTGATATCTCTGCTTGTGTAGTGATGTATGTGATTGCTTTACTTAATTTTGTAGAGCATATTTGAATAAATGAAGCTTTGTTTCTATTTTTGTTGTGGCCATAGTTTTGTTACATGAAACATTAAACATGCAGAAAGATGGTTTTGCATGATGCTTGACTAGGCAAGAGCCATATAAGGCTATATTTATTTTTATAAAAAAAATAAGACCAGCTATGACGCTTGTTCAGGTAAGCGTCGTACAAGAGGTCTAATTTTTTTTAAACCCCTTGTACGACGTTTCTCTAGGCAAGCGCTATACAAGGTGTTACGCAGCTATGACGCTTGATCGAGAAAGAGCCATAGCTGCCACATGTTTTTTTTTTAAAAAAATAGAAGTCTCCTCTGATGCTTGTTTGAAAAGGTGCCATAAGATTAGCGCCATTAAATCTATTTGATGTAGTGAAAATGAAATAATAGATATCTTAAAATTTATAATTCAAATAATATATATTAACAAAATAAAGTGTCAAATTATGTTCTAAACTTTAAAAACAAATACAAATCAAACCTCAAATACTAATAAACTATTGTCCCAACTCAACAATAACCAAAACTAAATAATTTACCTCCTTTTTGTAATCACTTATAAAAATTTTAATAGTTAAAAAAACAAAAAAATATCATAGTTATTATATATAAAAAAATTTATGTATGACTATTAAATGTTGTTGAAAAAAGACAAAAAAAATACTGTCAAAATTTGTAAAAGATAAAAAAGGTATTGAATTAATAATTCCAAATGAACCGATTAGGAATTTTGAAATGTTACCAAATGTGAGAAATTACCAAACTACCCTTAGTTTTTTAAGAAAATCCTCACACCTCCTTATCGGCTGCTCGAGCTTCAACGTCGGCAATTGTCGGCAACAACTCTAGTGACCTTGCAAACAACCAGCTACCAGAGTGCAAGCACTGATGACCACTCATCGATGCTTCGGCGATGTAATACATTTTTCTTGAATTTCTCAAGCAAAAGTTATCAATATTTATACTTGAGTTGTTAATATGTATATTAAAGTAGTAAACAGGGCACTTGTTGAATAATTCCTAATAACTACTTCTGTTTAGCTATTAACTACTCAAGTATACATATTTCCTAATAACTACTTGTCAATATGTATACTTGAGTAGTTAATAGCAAAATTAACACTACTAGCATTGAAAGAAAAATGGGACCGGACCAACCTGTCGGATCGGAAAACCGGCGAACCGGTCCCAGGGTCGGTCCGGTCAGTTATATGTGAGAGGAGGGAGGTCGACCCGGTCTTGACCGGGTCGACCCGGCCGGTTCAAATGTGACTCGGCCAAACCGCTGAGTCAGGCGATTTGACCGAGTCACTTAAAAAAATCAAATTTTGTCCCAAACCGTTGCCGTTTTGGGACATTAAAAAAATGCAGAGATATCAGAACTGAAGCAGAGAGTCGCGTGAGACAAATCACAGAACGAAGGATTCAGAATCATATCCCCTTCCCTCTCGAGTCCCAAACCTGTGCCCTAGCTCTAATCGGTAGTGGCTGCTTGAACTGCGAGTGACGACGGTGAGCAGCGAGGAGCAAGCAGCGACAGTGAGCTACGGCGACGGTGAGCTCCGGCGACGGCGACTGAAGGTATTTTGAAGATTTTCGTTTTCAGATTTTCAAATGTTTCATGGAACAACATGAGGTTTCTCCTGTTGCTTTCTTCTTGTATGCTGTCATTGCTGTGAGTTACCATTGTTTTACTTTCTGTGAGTTTCCATGACTTGATTTTTTGTTGGGGAATAGATGAATGAAGCTTGCATTTGGTTAATTTTGTGTTGGGCAATAGATGAATGAAGCTTGCATTTGGTTGAGTCTCTAGGTTGAGTAGGTTCTTTTATTTGGTCTCTCACTTTCTATTGGTGATGAGAATTAGTACTCCCAGTTATTTGAGGATGTTTAATCCATCTAAGAAAATAAAATGATATAGATTCTGGAAACTCTTCCCTATTTAAATCTTTTCTTGTTGCATTGCATATCTAGATTTAATAGTTCCCTGCATATGATAGCTCCCGTTCTTTACCTTTTGCTTCATGTATAATATGTCTTGAAAAGTTTCTGTGCATAGTCTAGTTTGTTCTTGCTAGTCTTGGTTCTTTTTATCTGCTACCTTGAGTTGCATCTAATTTGGTGTTGAACTTGGAAATATAGTCTATTGGTAATGAGAATTAGTACTCTAATGTGTTTGCAAGTTATTCCCTTTAGAGCTAAATTCCAAGTAATTTTTTTTCGCTTTTTTTGAAAAGAAAAACATGGTTCTCCTTTACATGAAGAGTATATGTTTGAAAGTGAACTTGTTTGTCAAGTGACTTCTTTTTAATTTGAATGGATGGAACTTCTGCTAAAGGTAAATTTCATGTTTGATGGAATATTGAGAGTTGAATGTAGATGGAAAACCGATAATAGCATTGTGTAAAATTATGGATTTGCTTTGCTTATAACCAATGTTGTTAATATCTGGTTATGAATTCCATGAATAATAGCATTGTTGCAAGGATGGATATATCAAGTTTAGAAAATGAGAATGTCACTCCTACTCTTAATACCGAGCCTTACACTTCTAATACCGAGCCTCATACTTCCAATTCAAACATGAATCTTACTCCTACTCCCAGTACCATAATTCGTGGTAAAATTGATCCAGCATGGGCACATGTTGCCTTCAAAAAAGAGGGGACACAGAATGTATACACATGTCTCTTTTGTGGTAATAGCTATAGAGGAAGAGACATAAACAGGATGAAGCAACATCTTGTTGGTGTGTCTGGACAAATTGCTTCTTGCAAAAAGGTTACTTCTGATGTGCGTTATAGGATTGCAGAGTCTTTGAAAGAAGGTTCCAAGAAAAATTCAATTGAAGTTGAAGATATAAGATAAGAGGAAGTTGAAGTAGAGGAAATTGATAGTGGAGCTAAGAAGAGGAAAGTTAGGACAGTGGATAAATATTTTGCTCCTAGGACAACTCCTGGAGCTCAGCCAACCATCAAGAGTGCCTTAACATCAAAAGAAGCACAACACAATGTAAAAATGCTTCTTACTGAATGGGCTATAGTCAACTGCATTCCATTTAGAGCATTGGAGTGCCCTTTATTTCAAAGAGCTATGGATGGAATGTGATCTATAGAGCCTGGGTTTAAAGCCCCTAGTGCTTATGATTTCAAAACCAACTTGTTGAGAGAATGGAAAAAGGAATGTCAGTTGCTCATTGACAGTCATAGGGCTAAATGGAAGAATAATGGCTGCACACTTATGGCATATGGGTGGGCTGATGTGAGACAACGGACTTTGATAAACTTATTAGTTTATTCTACCCACGGAATGGTGTTTGTTAAGTCTGTTGATGCATCAGACCTAGTCAAAGATGCTAAAACTCTATTCTCGTTGTTTTCTGAGGTGATTGAGTGGGTTGGTTCGAAGAATATTGTCTATGTGGTCACTGACAATGCTACCAACTATGTGGCATGTGGAAAGTTAATCAAGGAGAAATATAAAAATATTTATTGGACTCCTTGTGCTGCTCATTGATCTTGTATTGAAAGACATTTCAAGCATGCCTCATGTGTCGGACGTAGCAACAAAGGCATCAAAGATAGCAGTATTTGCTTACAAGCACATGGTATTCTTGTCTTGGTTGAGGAAAAGGCCCAGTTGGAAAGAAATTGTGCGTCCTGGTGCTACAAGGTTTGCCACTACCTTTATTACATTGCATAGCATATATATGCACAAGCATGACTTGCAAGCCCTTGTCGTTGATAAACACTTTGTGGACCATAAGCTATCTAGGACTACTCCAGGAAAATTTTTTAGTGCGATCATATTAGATAGCCGGTTTTGGAATGAATGCTTTCAAATTGTGAAGATTGTAACTCTTCTGATAAAATTGTTGAGAATTGTTGACTCAGATGAGAAGCCTTCACTTCCATATGTTTATGAAGGCATGCAAAGGGCAAAAAGTGGAATTAAGGAGATGTTCAAAAGGAATAAAGATCACTACAAGCCCTACACAAGTATCATTCAAGCGAGATGAGATAAACATTTGAAGACCAATCTCCATGCAACTGCCATTTATTGAACCTAACATTTGTATATGGTCCAAACTTTGTTCACAAGGGAGGGTTAGTGCAAGCTCTGATTGACGTTGTGGAGACTAACTCTGATGAAAATGTTGATTGCTACAAGATAATGAAGCAAGTGACATTATATCTTGATGGCAACGAATCTTTCAGCAGAGAGACATGTAAAAAAGGAGCTGAAAACTTGATCATTGTAAGTAACTAAGTATTCATCTTTATTATTTTAATGTTTAATCAACAACATATTAATTGATTGCAACTAATATTATGTACATTGTAGATAAATGGTGGATGTACTATGGCTGTTCAATTCCAGAATTGCAACGTGTTGCAACACGTATTCTTAGGCAAACATCTGCTTCTTCTGGTTGCGAGAGAAACTGGAGCTTATTTAAGCTCATCCATACAAAAAGGAGAAATAGATTGCAGCATCAAAGGCTGAATGATTTGGTTTACACTAACTATAACTTGCGATTAAAGCATAGGTAACTTTAGATATTATGAAAAATACTTTTAATTAACATGGATCAAGTTTTAAATTTTGACTGAAATCATTTGTCATTGGGAAATTGAAGGAGTGCATTGAAAAAAAAAAAAAGAAGACAAGTTATGATCCTATTGACTTTGAGTCGATTGATGAGGTGGATTTTTGGACCACTGAAGAAGATCCCATTCCAGATGTCAATGATGAAGATGCTGAAAATCTTGAAAGTGCTCTTAATAATGAAGAGGTTGCACTTTCATCAGCTTTGGATAGGATTAATAAAGGTTTATATAATTATATGTCCTATTAATATCCTGTTACTATTTATTATCCATCCATATTATTATTTGTTGTACATAACAATTGATATTAATTATTGCTGTGCATATGTATAAGTGACGAAGATAGGGACATTCCTGATCCCCCGGCTTTGAATAATGATATCACTACTTCTTTGTATTTCCCCAATCCAGCACCTATTGACTCACCTCCAATAGATCAGCTTGATGAGTTGTAGAGTTTGTTGAATGATGATTTACTCATTTGGCTATGGTTGATGAATGATGTTATTTGCTATGTTTGATGAATGATTATTGATATTATTATGTTTTGACTATGTTTTGATGTTAGTTATGGGTTTGCTTTGAAGAATTAATTAGGTATTTTAGCTATTTTGGTGTTAGTAATAACTTATGAGTTATGAATGTTCATTATTTTGTTATTGTCAATTAAATTGTAATATTTTAATATGACCGGTTCAATTACCGGTTCGCTCACCGGTCTGACCCCGGTCTGACCCAGTGACCTTTGAACCTGTGCCGCGACCGGTTCATTGACCGGTCCGGTTTTTCGTTCCTTGACTACTAGAAAAAATGTCTTTTAAACCTGTTGATATTGGTTTTTTAGACGAGGTTTAGGTCCAATCTTATATTATCAGATTTAAAAAGTTGATAGAAATTTATAGCCGAAAATTCCATAAGTGCATGGGCTATATCAAGTAATAAAGAGAAAAGAAAAAGTATCATTCTCACGAGGACTTGATATCAACAATTCAGTTGAGCAATGACTTTACACTTTTGCTTAAATTGAATCAAAACAATTTAAATCAAAGATAGGAAAACAAGCTAACTAAAAAGGGAAAGGAGAAAAAAATCAAATCTAACTAAAGCTAAGGGTAAAAGTGATTCTAGACTTTAAACGGTGACTTGGATTATTATAGCCTTGATCACTTTGTAGTATCTAATTCCTCCTTTAATTGTATTTAAAGTTATATTTGCTAGTCTATAACTCTTAATTACCTAAGAATATCTTTCGATCAACAAAAAGGTATTCCAGTTGTATTAATCCCTAATGTTTTAGATGATTAGTACTTAATTGGATGAATTTAAGTGCAAGGATAATGAGACTATATAGAGCAAGTTTCATAACTTATCACTAGTAGCTCTTCACTTGTCAATAAAAACTTTTCTAATATTATTTTCTTAGGTTATCTTAATGATATTTTCCCATCAAAATATTAATACTCCGTGTATAAACAAATGCGGGATTCTGAAAAGAAAAAAAAAAGGCATTCTACTTTGATCAAACCTGCTCCTTCTTACACTATGTATACTATTATATAGCAAATCCTTCTTATTAACAAAATTTATTTTAAACGCAAGGAACAAATAAATTTTTATACACAGAATATTGATACTTTGATGGGAAAATATCATTAAGATACCCTATAAGTTGTTAGTTTAGGGTAATAAGGGGTCTCACTCTCGTAAGGAGGATAACACAAGTTCAAATTCCGGGAAGTGCAATTATCGGAGAGGTCGGAACCTTTTGCCCTCTAAAACTCGAGAGGAAAACCCTTGATCAGATAAAAAAAATCATTAAAATAACCAAAGAAAATAATATAAAAAAAGGTCCTCATTGACAAGTTATGAGATTTATCAATATATTATTCTTCTTAATTGGGATATAGATGATATTCTCCCTGCTTTAATTTAGTTCCTTATCACTAAAGAATTTTTAGTAGTAACTTTTTCCAAATTTTTCCTGAAAAAAGAGTCGTGTTTGTGTAGGGACCTGGCTTCCCTCTGCTATCAGGTCCCGTCCGCTATCCTCCTTTTCTTAAAAACTACACCGTTTTGGTGTAGTCTTGATAAAAGGAGGGGGGCTGGAATTTTTTTCCCCTAAAGAAATGGTATTTAGTATTTTAAAGTATTTTTTTTTTATGTATCTAATATCTTAAAATATTTTTTTAAGTACCATGCAATATCCTAAAAAAATTTTACTTTTAATCCCTTAAAATATTTTTTCAGTTCTAAAAATTATTTTAAACACTAAAGTGCTTTTACTCTTTTTTCAGCTCCAGAATTTATTTTTTCAGTTAGAGGAAGGGGGCAACGTGGCTTCAATGCATTGGATAATGGAGACTTGAGAAAAGGGTAAAAAAACAAAAGAGGCAGCGGACTGAAAAGGTATAGCAGAGAAGTTGAGTCCCACAACCCCCATTGACATTAGGCGCACAACCCTCAAACACCATATTACTCTTCTTTCTTCGAAACTGAAGCTTCTCTTTCGTTTCAAGTTTCATTTTTTCTCAGGCGAGTTTTTCCAACAAAGGACACCACAGAGCACCTCAAGGCTTGACCCCTTTTTCTTTTTTGCTGGTGAGTATTTGAAGTAGTTTTCTCTAAAATGACGGGATCTGTTGGGATTTTTTTATCTTGTCTTCTTCATCTCCTCTATTCTTTTTTCCCCTCAAACATCTAACACAAGACTTGACATCAATTTGATTATTACACAGGAAAAGGCCATATATATATATATAGATCACCCACTTAACATCACAGTCATATCACAAATAACTTGGCTCACAAAAATTATTACAAACATAGCACATATCACTAGGTAAACCGTAGCTCAATGATCTTCTCAATTATTCAAAATTAATTGAGAACGTAATTTGTGAACAAATTCATCAAGGTAAGCATCTTCAAGTCCAGGGGCAAGCAAAAAGTGTCTCCATTTGTTATGATTACTACGGATCGTTTGACCTATTTCACTGTCACTATCCATCACCATTTTCACAGCCACGCACACACCTTCTCTCGTGAAGACTCCATCTTCTTCTCCTCTCTCAACTTCCATTCCTACTTTCAGATCTCCACTCAGAACTTTTGAATTTATGAACTGATCTCCAAATTTAGGTAGCAGTACCAGTTGAGTTTCACTGTATAATGCTTCTGTCATAGACCCAGATCCACAATGACTCAGAAAACAACCCACAGAAGGATGATTTAACATTAAAACCTGTTGAACCCAACCTCCATGAACAATCCCTCTTCCCTTTACTCTCTCATTAAACCCTTCAGGCAATGCTGACTCAACCGTTTCAGCTACCATGGGAGGTTTCAGTGCAGCAAGAAAAGGCATGCCTGTGAGTTCAAGACCTAAGATCAGTTCCTGAAATTGATCCTTGTTTAGAATGCATTCACTTCCAAATGAACAGTATATCACAGATTTTGGGCTGAAACTTCCCAACCATTTCACCCATCTTTCTTCCAAGGTTGAATTTGGTGGTGGATTAGGCAAAACTGGTCCTGCCAGGAAGATTGGCTTGCCCAATTGCTTTTCAAGGTAATCATTGTAAGGCCCTTCTATTTCCCTGAATGCCTTGAAAACAATGGCATCACTGTCAGTTAAGGAGGTTATAATCCGCTGGGGGAACGAAACTCCCTCTCCTTCATGTTTTGGCACTAACATCCTAGCTGCATATAGTTGAAGCCTAATGGCCGAAGGAGGAAAGTTAGGTGGAGGGACCATGAGTTCAGTTTCTGTAGCAGGCTTATCCAGTGGCTTCCTTTCAGGACTTAACAGATACCCAATAGAAGCAGGGCTTATTATGCTAAAATGAAAAGACTTGATTCTTAAGCGACGTGCCAACTGAGGCATCCAGTGCTGAAAGTCGAACAAGATGCAGTAGGGATTGAGATCTCTAAGAGAAGCTTCAATGAAAGGCTCAGTGAGGTCCATGGCCTTCATGAGAAGGGGAATTAACGACAATGGAACATCGTTGGTGGTTTCAGAACCAAGCGGAAGGCCATCAATGTGTGGTACGTTGATGGGAACGAAGGAGATGAGATGTGGATGGTGATTGAGATGTTCCACTTTGGGTGATGAATTTTTTGGTACGAAGAATGAGACCCTATGGCCTCTATTTGCAAGCTTGTTCGCCAGATGAAGGAATGGAGTAAGATGGCCCATAGCGAGCCATGGGGTCATTGCTACGTGAAGGGCTTGGTTGGCCATGGTTGATCGATAAAAGAAACTACGCTAAGATATATAGATATATATATATATATATAACACAGCCTTCCTCTTCTTCTTCCAAGAAGAAGAATGTGAAGGCAGAGCTGCTTTATGATTTTGAGCCTTACAAAAGCTCCTTTATAAAGAAGGATCAAATCGGCGACATTAATTTGCTTGGAAATTTGCATCTAGCAATAAATGATGAAATCAAACCATACAATAGGTAGTTAGATATAATAAAGATAAAGATATGCAAGAAACTCCGGTTCTAATTATAAGATAAAGTTGATTTTTTTGAAAAAATTAAGGAAGCCAATTAAATTATTTTAGAGTGTTTATATTTTTAGTATCTTTAGATTATATATTAGTTTATTAGTCAAATTAATTAGTTTGGAGAAAAAAAATAAAAATATAAATACTCTAAAGTAATTTAATTGGTTTCCTTAATTTCTCCAAAAAAAAATCAATTTTGTCTTATAATTATGACCAAATTGAGTAATATTTTAAAAGTAAAACTCTCCTTTTGTTTTATTATAAGTTAAGATTGACACTATAATCACTGTTATCAAACTTACAAATCAACTCGCTGAGTTTACGTTCTAAACTCAATAAATCAAGTTAACTTGTTTGTAAACTCGCTCAACTTGGTTTTTGAACGGTGAACTCACCGTTCAAAAACCAAGTTGAGCGAGTGCGAGATATGAATAATAAAACATCAAAACTAACCCCAAAACAAAGATAACAACTAACCCCAAAACAAAGATAAAAGAACAAGATAATATAAAGTTAAAAAGAAAATAAATATCACGTACCCTATTTTGAGGCTGTAGACTCTTTTGTGCCACCATCCAACTACCATCTTTCCTTTGTGTCTCTCCTACTGGTTTTTCTTCCACCTGAGACGAAGGGTCGGAGATGTAAAGAGGAAGAAGAGTCAAAAGTGAAAAATGGGAGACCGAGAGAACATAGGAAAAAGTTTTGTGAAGTAATTTAAATTTGGGTTAAGTTGTAAGAGTATATATGAAATTTTTTTTTTAAAGTATGCATAATACCAAATATATTTTTTAGGGTTAAAAGTGACTATGTAGATTCTTTTTTCTTTTTTCATCTATGTGGATTTAAAATAGGTGTAAAAGTATTAATTGATCATTAATTTGACTTTTTTTATCATTGAATAAAAAACCGGACCGGACCGGCCGATTCAACCGGTTGAACCGGGAACCGGCAAGTGGTCCGGTTTGGTTTGATGGTTAAACCGGGGAACCAGTCAAACTGGTCAGACCCAATTAAAACCGGTGGTTCAACCGGTTGAACCGGTTTCATTTTTTTATTTTTTTTAGGGTTAAGGTGCAAAAATACCCATCAACTTTTCTCAAAAGTGCATCCAACACTATAAACTTTTTTTAGGTGCAAAAATACCCATGAACTTCTCAAAATGGAGCAAAAATGTCAAACCGTTAATTGGTCCACACGTCCGTTTTGTAGGACCCACAATTTTATTTTTTAAGATGCAAAAATACCCATGAATTTTTCTAAAAAGTGCACCAAACACCATAAACTTTTGAAAAGTTCATGGGTATTTTTGCACTCAGAAAAAATTTTATAGTGTTGGATGCACTTTTTAAAAAAGTTCATGGGTATTTTTGCACATCAAAAAATAAAATTGTGGGTCCCACAAAACGGACGTGTGGACCAATTAACGGTTTGACATTTTTGCCCCATTTTGAGAAGTTCATGGGTATTTTTGCACCTAAAAAAAGTTTATGGTGTTAGATGCACTTTTGAGAAAAGTTCATGGGTATTTTTGCACCTTACCCTTTTTTTTATTTTTCTGTTTTTGCTATTTTTAGGGGAAAATTGGAAGTTGAAGACTAAAATATAGAGAAAAATAGGTAAAGAAAGAACAAATCTAAAAAAAATGAAGAAGATAATGAAAAAAAATTATTTAAAAAGATATAATAATTATAGAAAATGAGATATCATTACATAAGTATAGGCATTATAACTCATACTAATAGATTTTAAGTATTTTTTTCTTAAAAATTTTCATTTTTATCTTTAGAAGTTTAAAAATATATTAAAATATATTGCCACTAATAAATTATAATATTTTAATATGACCGATTTACTACCGATTCAACTACCGATTAGACCCCGATTGACCCATTAACCCTTAAACCTATACTGTGACCGGTTCATTACCCGATCCGATTTTTCATTCCATGTTTTTTATACTGAAAATGATAAGGTGGAGGATGGCGTAGATGTTGGAGAGTCAAGTGGAAGTAAAAGCTGCTGACTAGACAAGGAATTAAAGTAAAAATCAAATGTGCCTGGAAAATTATATATTACAAAAAAAATTAGTAATATAATAATTTTAACTTAGTAATATTGGAAATTGGGGATTTATTGAAATTCAATCTAGGGTTGGGGAATCAACGCTTTTCAATTTAAAAACTTCCAGGATCACGCACGTCATTTTGTCTCGAATTCTAATATTCCAGTTCAGACACTCGCACTGATCTGGGATATTAAATTTCGAAACACCTCTGCGTCTTTTATTAATTTAAAAGTTCTTTTTGAGGTATTTTCCCTATATTTTTTAGGGTTAAAAGTGACTATGTAGATTCTTTTTCCTTTTTTAATCTATGTGGATTTAAAATAGGTGTAAAAATATTAATTGATTATTAATTTGACTTTTTTTATACTGAAAATGACAGGGTGGAGGATGGCGTAGATGTTGGAGAGTCAAGTGGAAGTAAAAGCTGCTGACTAGACAAGGAATTAAAGTAAAAATCAAATGTGTCTGGAAAATTATATATTACAAAAAAAAAATAGTAATATAATAATTTTAACTTAGTAATATTGGAAATTGGGGATTTATTGAAATTCAATCTAGGGTTGGGGAAAATGTAGAATTAGTAAGACGTACTTGAGGATTCCAAGAGCAAAGACATGACAACAACTGGAAATCCCAAAAGTTGCACTATGCTGACCCTTTGCCACCAACCGGAGAAACGATGACGTTTTCAGGGACTTGGGTCAAAACCAGAGTGTCAAGGGTCAATATTATTGTAGAAGATCATAGGAATGAGAAACAGAGAGAGCAGAGGAAACACGATCAAGTGGACGGGTGAGAAAAAAATGTGCTGAAGCAGGAAACGAACTGGCTTTCGTGGATTAACAAGAATCCATGGTGAACTCGTTCTACCGCCCGAGCTTTCAGATTTTCCCCAACCCTAGGCTCTATTTCAATAAATCCCCAATTCCATGTATTACCAAGTTAAAATTATTATAATATATATATTATATTACTAATTTTTATTATAATATATAATTTTTCAGGCAAATTTGATTTTCACTTCAATTCTTTGGCTGTTTAGTGGCTTTTACTTCCACTTGTCTCCGCAACATGCACGTCATCTTCTATATCATCACTTTCAGCATAAAAAGAGTGAAACTAATAATCAATGGATATTTTATTATTTTTACACTTATTTTAAAATCATATTACCTCTTTCATTCCTAAAAAAAATATTTAACATTAAACGTATTTTAAAAAAAGTCATATATATTTTTCTACGATAAATTTTCAAAATTCAAGTCTTTGACTCTTGCATGTCTGACATTGGGAATGGGCTCTTCATTTTCCTCGAGCTGTGTACTCTTGATTGAACTGACGGCCTTATTTTAAGTTTTAACTAATAAAATAATTATATACGGTCTTTACCAAAAATCATTACAGATGGCATAATCTCTAGAGATAAACCGTGACAATTATCCTCTCCTCACCACGCGCATGCCCTTTTAGCTGTGTTTGATTTGAGGGGATGGAATAGAGGGAGGGGAAGGGAGGTAATTATTTTTAAAAGTAGATCTCTTCTAAAATTTACTTTTTCATTCAAGAGTTTAGAATTTAAGGTAAATTTTAAAAGGGACATGCCTAAAAAACTAATTTACCATTCTTGTCCTCCCCTCCCCCCCCGGTCAAACTTTTTATTTTTTTTGCCAGTTCTCAAACTAAATCACCTTTACTCTTCAATTGACATTTTGATTTATTAATATATACTCGTTTTAACGCTTGTTTAGGATATTTTAATTTTAGTTTATAAAGACTTTTAAATCATAATTTACAGTATATAAGATGAATATGTGAGAAGAATTTTATCTCAATTTATATAAAATATATTTATAAAAAAAAAATAAGTGATACCAAACATACAAATATAGAATAAGCAAGTTCTGTAGGAGGCTGCCAGCACCATGCAGATAAATCAGCCCAATCTATCTATTTTTAATAAACTAAAAATCTAAATCATGAGCCCCTTTCTCTATTATTTAGATAAACTAAAACATGGATCCCCTTTTCACAGCTTAGTAAAAAATATATTTCAACTTTGATATGAAATTCCGTCGCAAGTACCTTATATTATTTTCTAAAATTTTTTCATTTAGTTGCAAATTTGCAATTTTTGCAAGGAATATAACATAAAAATTGTGACTTTTAATTTCCCAATAAATTTATTTAAGTTGGTTTAAATTTGAAATGATTTTAATTCATATACTTAATAATTCGTCTAATCCCATTTATAAGAGTCTGATAATTGAATTACATGGTTTAAGAAAGTGGTTAAAATTAGTTAAAAATAATAATTGTGTATAAAATAAACTTTTTTTTTCAAGTGTGCCATTATTTATGAGGGGGCAAGTAAAAGGGATAAATAGAGGAAATATAGATATCGTCAATCTTTTAATTAATGTATTATATAAAATTAATGAGGGCAAAATCAGAAAAAACTCATTACATATTCAGACAATTCTTATCAAATTTTTATAAAGAAGATCAAGATAATTCAAATTTTAAGTTCTTATAAAAATAATCAGTGAGAGTATCAAGAAGCTTCCCCTGTAAAGTTCTTCATATCTTTGTCACGCCAAAATGAACAGGATAAGTAAAAGGGTTTCAGTCTTTCAGAGACAAATATAAAAAAAAATATATATTTTTTAAAAACAAAATCTTATCAAATAGTTAAAAAATCTTTATATGCGACATCAATTAAAAACAGCAAAAAAAGAGTTGGAAGAAGACAAGCTTCCAGATTACACAAGAAGCAAGTGGACTACATGCAAGACTACAGGTTTCGATTCTGTCCGTGCACAGTTTAAAGACAAGAGGGGAAATTGGAAGGAACGAAAAATCGGACCCGATAATAAACCGGTCACAGCACAGGTTTAAGGGTTAATGGGTCAATCGGAGTCTAATCGGTAGTTGAACCGGTCATAACCGGTCATATTAAAATATTATAATTTATTAGTGATAATATATATTAATATATTTTTAAATTTCTATAAATAAAACTAAATATTTTTAGAAAAAAAAAAAGCTTAAAATCTATTAGTATTAGTTATAATGCCTATACTTATGCAATTATATCTCATTTCCTATAATTATTATATCTTTTTGAATAATTTTTTTCATTATCTTCTTCATTTTTTTAAAATCTGTTTTTTCTTTGTATATTTTTTTCTTTATTTTAGTCTCCAACCTTCCAATTTATCACTTCTAACTCAGGACCACAGGACAACCATCTCTTCATATCTGAAGCACATCCCTCCACTTCAACTTTTTCTTTAAACCACCAAGCAAAACATTTGTTATACTCCCTGATTAGCCTTTGCTCAGTTATTCTGGCTCTACCATTTTCCTTCCTAACATGTTCTTTATAAGCCTATATGTACTCTTCAATTTTATCAATATTATTCAAGATGTGCCAGTATATTTGTTGTATTTCATGAAGATCCATACTCTTCATTGAAGGCTTGCATTTATCGTGTTCTTCAACTCTATGTGTATTAGGAACCCAAATTGATTTTACTTTTAAAAGGTACTGCAGCCTAAATTCCATAGCTTCTAAAAAATATTTCTGAACAATGGATACTTCTGGCCAGTTTGGGTTTGCCACATATCCTTTTAAGATTTTCATTATTCTTTCAATTGGCTACATTCAGTGTAAATAGATGGGCCACAAAACTTTATCTCTCTCATCAGATAAACAATCAAGTGAACCATGATGTCGAAAAATGTAGGAAGAAATAGTTTTTCAAGTTTGCACAAGATCAGATATCCCTCATGTTCCATTTTATCCAATTTTTCAAGCTCAAGTACCTTGATGTATATAGCATTGAAGAAGAAGCAAAGTCTGGTAACTATATATCTCAACTCATCCTTATGAATTCCTTGAATGGCCATTGGGAGTAAGTGTTACATTAGAACATGGCAATCATGAGACTTTAGTCCTACAAAATATCATCTCTTTCATTGAAACAAGCTTCTTAACATTTGAACAATAAACAGAGGGTACTTTGATGCCATATAAACATTGACATATGCTTATCTTCTCTTCCCTTGATAAAGTATGAGAAGCTGGAGGAGAATAAGTTCATTCACCATCTGCTATTAGGTGAAGATTTTCCCGTAATCCCATATCTTGTAAATCCAGTCTTGCCTTCACCCCATCCTTGGCACTACCCTGTATGTTTAGAAGTGTTCCAACAATGTTATCACACCAGTTTTTCACCACATGCATGACATCAATACAGTGCCTCACATTAAGCTTATACCATATGGGAGGTCAAAAAAATAGAACTCTTTTTCCATATGTTCTTGTTAATACCGTAATCTTTTTAGACTTATTGATGATAGTGTTGATGTCTTTCACCTTTTCATACACCTTATCTCCAATCAAAGGCTCTGGAGCATTCACATGTTCTTGGCCCCTAAAGGAATCTCTTATGTCCAAGGTACATTGTCTTCCTACTATCACTACAAAAAAATAGGATATTAGTGACGAAAATTAGTAACGGAATTTTTTCCATCACTAATCTGTCACTAAACCTTCAAAAATTATGTCGCAAATGTTAGCAATGGAATTAGAGATGGATTAGTGATGAAAATTTTTCGTTGCTAATAATTTCCATCAGTAAATGTATTTAGTGATGGATTAATGATGGAGTAAATTATGTCACAAGTCCATCATAATTTTCGTCGCTAATTTTAAGGATAACTTATTCTGGATTTGTGATGGAAATTAGCGATGGAATAAATCTCTAATTTTTGTCACTAAATCCTTCCATCTTTAATCTATCACTAATTCCATCCCTAAATTGAAATTTTCAAATTTTGATCATTTAGAGAATAAATGATAATATAATTTTCAATATATTGTCAACTACAAAAAAAAAAATTTGAAGTTTTCACCCGGTAGGTAGGACAATATTGAGTAGGGCATCATAATTATCATCTTGTTATTAAAATTTATTGAGACATGGAGACGAATTCTTAGAAAATGCATTCATATACCATTAAATTGGAGTCGTCTTGTGACTTCATATTAACTAAACAAATAACAAAATGATATATGGACTACTACTCTAGTTTAAAAATCAACATAATAAATGAAGAAATAATTGTAAAATAAACAATATATTGATGGAATAACACATGATAGCAACCATTAATCGACAAATGGATGTAAAGGCATACAAATTGATGGTTAAATTTCAAAAATTTCTTGACATTAGTTTCTTCTAGTGCACGTCAGGATTTTTTTACTCACGTAGGACATTCTTTATTTCCATTACCTATAAAAGTTTTGTAATTATTCATCCTCATGCCATCCCTGGATGTCTATCTAATGCATATAAGTATTAGTTTTTGTGTTCATAGTCAAGCTTATTGTTGGCCGTCTAGCTTTACTGCATGCCTAAAGATCGCAAGTAGTATGATACTATCGTTCCCACGAGGACTAAGGCTAAAGTGAACAAGTTATCGCAATTTTATTCTTTATCAGGTTTAGCATATTCAAGTTTTGTTTTAGTTTTAATAATTAAAAGGAAATAAAGGAAAACAAACAAGACTTAACTTCATGAATATTAAAGTCCTAGGATAATCTATCCCCTTTTTATTTCATGAACTCAATTAATTCACCCTCAATAATCAATAAAATGAAGATATGTGTTTGTCTAAGATTTAAAGACATTTGATAGCTCTCTCGAGTCAAAACCAAATATTCATCCTAATAAACTAACCAATCTCTTACATCAATTAATAAGGACTAACTTTAATTTAGATGCCAATCTTAAATTTGATAAAGTTAGGTTAGTAACTATATCTCTATTATACTAACAAACCATCCATTCAATACATAAACTTCATGTCTAACATAATTTTACCCAAGTTCTACATTTAAATTATCTTTCTCAAGAATAATTTAAATGAAAAAGACAACTAAATGATGATCAGGCACTTAAAGGCATTAAGAGTAAGATAAAATCAACACAAAACTTCATTCAAAGCAAAAAGAGAATAAATAATCTCATCTCTAGAATTATATTGTGTCGAAAATCAGAATTTCGCCAAAATTCAAATGAGTGCTACACACTTCCTTCCAAACTAAGACACACTATGACAACAGAAAAGAAAACTTAACTACTTAAAACCTTGGCAATCATCCTCCCCGGCAACGGCGCCAATTTGATGAACCCATGTCGTGTGAATTCATAAAATAAAACTATGTTTAAAAATGTAGCGTAGTAGCTCAACCTAGGTTGTTCTTGTGAGGAGATTAATTTCCAAGTTCCTAAGTAGTAAAGTGATAAAAAACCTTAAAGTTGTGAGAAATCATTTTGAGATTTTGATTTTTAAACTAATGAAGTAACATAAGCTAAAGCAATATTTTTGTATTTTTCAATTTTTAAAACAAAGTAGCAAAAGGAATTGAAATTAACACTAATAACAAGATAAATTCAATTAACTAATATAATGATGAAATGAGATTCCCTTGAGTTGAGGTTTTAGTCTTCCTTGCTTGCTAATGATATGAATTCTATAATGAGTCAAGAGGATGGAACTAAGATACCACTAGCTCCATACTTGCAATAATCATTTAATTCATTCAATCGAAGCAATTAAATGAATACTACCAATTAATAGTGACTCAAGGAGATGAATAATCAACTTCCAATTCTAGATTGTAATTACCATTACAAAAGTTCAAAGCATTCAGTTTAATCATTTAATTCCACTTAACCAAGTTGGAATAAATAATTCAACCTACTCCTAATATGAATCATACAAAGCTTAATTAATCAACTCCTAGCTCAACCACCAAGTTTATTCACTTGGCATAACAATCTAGATCACAATTACATACTTAACCAAACTACATAATCATGAACTAAAAAGAGAGCTTAAAGGAATTCCATTGAAGTTTAGAAGCTCAAACCATTACCCAATAATATGGAAGAAATCTGAGAGGGGCATTATTCTCAATCAAAGGAAGTATGTCTTAGATTTGTTGGCAGACACAGTGTAACCCCCTTCGATAATCAGGCCGGAATTAGTGTTTAATCACATTTAATAATCGAATGAGAAATTCGGAACAATTAAAAACTTTTTGCGGAAATTGTACAAATGGATCTCCATTCATTTCATTCATTAAAACAAATGGCCTGTTTGGTCTGTTACATATACAATATCAAAGTATCAACACTATTCCCGACGTTCACCTGGGATAATAACATTTAATCCAAAATATTGTTCAGGGCATCATCGCCCACCTCAGTATCCATACCGGGGATTACACAAAACTATAGTACTATGATCTATACAATATATTTACATTGATCCAAAATGATAACCGATTCGATATAAAACCAAAATATCTAACTAAGACTACAGCTGGCAGCCCTAATCGCCCTTATCCACCTGCTTGCTTTTCGATCCACTTGCCCTGTCTAAAAATGTTATTTAGAAAGAATGAGATTCTAGAGAATCCTAGTAGCAACAGTTTATTTATATGATGCATATATACAAAGCAAGTCACATATATCACAATACAGCAATCAATATTCGAGACTGGGCTTTTGCTACGTTCCCTTCACTGTATACGAGGTCGGGCTCCCGCCACGTCCCCTTTACTTTATCTGTATTCGAGTCCGGGTTTTCGCCACGTCCTCTTCACTTTTACTGTAATCGAGTCTGGGCTTTCGCCACGTCCTCTTCACTTTCACTATAATTGAGTCCGGGCTTTCGCCACGTCCTCTTCACTTGAGCAATGCAATACACATGATATAGGATAAAGTGTCACTACCTTGGTCTTTCCGCTCTTGAGCAGGCACGGGCCTTCTATGCTCAGAGCAAATATCAAATCCTAAAGTCATAATTAAGGACGAAGCATTATTCTCTATTCCAATACTCAATTGACTCTTCAACACTTAAATTTGGTCATCAATAATGATCCTTAAGAAGCCACAAATGCCTCTAATAAAACTCCTAAAAGGTTGGGAAACAATAGGTTGAAGATCTCTTTTCAAAAACTCAAAGTGCTGGAACACAGGGGTTGGCCGCGGCCAGTCCTTCCTTGGGCCGTGGCCGAAATATGGTCAGAAGGCCACTGGCCGCGGCCAGCCACTCATAGGCCGCGGCCAGAATCAGGTCAGAAGGGTTTGGGCCGCGGTGAGCCACCTTGCGCCGCGGCGAGCCACTTGGGCCGCGGCCAAGAAATTCCCTGATTCTTAGCTGAACTTCCAAAATTCATAACTAATGCTAAAAAAAATCGAAACGAGGAGATTCTAAAGCCAAATGAAAGGTATTTAAGTCCTCTTTCAAGGAAAAATATGGCTCATAACTTCAAATCATTACAAAAATACAGAATCACCCAAAACTCAACACTACTCAAGAACAGAGTTCTGTTTCCATCCCCAAACTTTGGACAACCATATCTCCCAGAATACTAAACGAAATGACATAGAATATATGTCCATTTTGAAGCTTGGGATGTGAAATTTAAGACTGGAAAGTTTCACAATTTTCTGAAATCATATGGTCATTCAAATCGTCCACACAAATAAACTGCCCAGACAGAGTTCACATTGACAGCATTTTCCAACTTTTCTACCAAAGTGTCCAATGACTCCAAAATCATTAACCAAACATATTTCCATACAATTTTCCACAAGGAACACAATGGTAACCTCAAAATGACCAAATTTACAATCTAACCACATGCCCTGTTTTGACCAATACACCAAAACCAACACAAAGTTCCCAAACTTTACTTTTAATGATTCAAGCCAATCCATTTGTCCAAAAGACATCACAATATACCATTTCCATGATCACAACATGACAAACTCACTAAGACCCTAATTTTCAAAAATAGGGCAGAAAATTCCAGAAAAATCAATGCTCAACCAACAACCACAATATATATATATATATATATCAAAAGGGAGTTAACACTCATCTCTTTCACTTTGCCAAAGAGATTTCTTGATTCTTCAACTTTCACAATCTCTTGAGGTCACAAACTAACACCAATGAACACATTACAACCATCAAAATGAAGCTCTTCATTCAATGATCAATATTAGAGAAGGAAGTTTGAGCATTTGGAAACATTTCCCTTACCTTTTTGAAGCTTTTCTTCCTTCCCTTTGGCCTTCAATGGCTGACGAAAATGAGGAGAGAAGAGAGAGAGATGAGAGATGGAGTGTGGAGGAAGAAGGAGGAAATGATCATTCTTTGCCCTCCCATCCCCATGTCAGCCGAAAGAAAGAGGGAAGAGGAGAGAGAAAAACATTTAAAATTCCATTTGACTTTTCTATGTCCTCTCCCATCCTAAAAGCTTGCCACTTGTCCACTTATCATTGGCTCTCCCACACTTAGTCACTAATTAACCTCTCTAATCCTTCCATTAGCCATTTAATCACACTTCTCACTTTTCTTTTAGTTAGTAATTAATTTCTCCATTAATCACCAACTTAGAGCCAATAATTCCATCCTTTAAATTTTCCATCAATTATGACATATAAATTAATATTGTCACCAATATACATTAATTTCACTTTAATCCGATAATTATCCTCAATAATTATCATTAGGCCTTAATCGAAAATTTGGGGTGTTACACACAGGGATAAGTGTAGCCAAACCTGAATACACCCCAATGTAGGAAAATTCAAAATTGTGCAAGCATCCAAACACAAAAAAAGGGAGGAAGAAGGATCAACAAAGGAAGAAGAAAGAATATCCATTTTTAAAAGAACCAGAAATGTACTGACGCTTGGTAGGTAGACTCCTCTATCTCACTATGACAAGGCTTGATGCATGTTTTCTTATCCATGTATTATACTAATTTATGCAGCAGCCTAAGAAATCTCACATGGAAGCAGCCATGAGGGTGGTATGGTACCTGAAAGGCAGCCCTGGTTTAGAAGTTCTTTTGTCTTCATCCAGTGACATGGAGTTGCAATGCTTTTGTGACTCTGATTGGGCTAGATGTGGTGACTCTAGAAGATCGATTACTAGCTATATTATTAAGCTTAGAGGATCTCTTGTGTCGTGGAAGTCCAAGAAACAATCCGCGGTCTCTACATCATCTACGAAAGCCGAATACCAGGCTCTTGGCAAGACAACTTCAGAGATTACTTGGATTATTGGATTGCTATCAGATTTACAAGTTAAAAGAACAGGGCCTGATGTTGTCTTCTGTGACAACAAGGCCGCGATACACATCACAACTAATCCAGTATTTCATGGAAGGACGAAGCACATTGGAGTGGATTGTCACTTTGTCAGAGAAAAACTTCAAGCTAAGTTAAGTAGTTTACACCGTGTGAGATCACATCAATAGTTGGCTGATATATTAACCAAAGCACTTGGGAATGATACTTTTCATGGTCTATTATGCAAGTTTGAAGTGTATAGAGAGTGTTGAGTAAATTGATTGTTTGGGTTTATGTTAGTGTTATGGTAATGGGCCCAATATCTAGTGCATGTAACAGGGCCCATTGTTAGTTGTGCTATTTACGTTTTCTGTTATACTTCTATATATAAGAAATGGGACACTCTTTGTATTGGGTTGTTCAGAATGTTGTAATCAACAAAATTGTAGTTCGATCGGCCTGTGTTTTGGGCGGTCAACATATTGTTTGCTTTTTTCAAGCATTTGATAGCCTCGAGACAATAATGCAAAACATAAAAGCACCACTTTGAACTAAGTTACATCACCAATTTGATTAAATACTGGGGATAAAATTAAAATATCATTAAATTTTAACCAATGTTTTTTTTACATAAACCAAGTTTTTCCTCTCGTAATTGGGCGTAACTTGTAGCTTAGCATATGATAGATATATATACTGTGCAAAATTCAGACGCGAAGTATTAGATCTTTCGACTAACACTTTTCAACAAATAAAAACATAAAATTGAGAAAAGAGCTACTAATCACTCATCGAACAGATATAACACCCAGCTGCTCCTGCTAGAAATATTGTTTTGGGAAAATTAGGAAGAGGGACCAAGTAAAAATCTTATTTATTGTGAAGGACCTTAAAAAATATAATTATTTAGAGGACCAAATTTCAAAATATAAATTTAAAAATACTAAATTACCTTTAGTCAAACTTCTCACATTCTCTCACATTCTATTTTAACACTAATTTGAATTTTAAAATTAAAACAGTAAAAATCATCAATGATATGATCCTTTTTTAACTTTTATTTTCCATCAACATAATCATATGATAAATATATTAATATTATATGAAACTTTTTATTTTTAAAATTCACATAAATTTATTTTTTAATAAAAGTAAAATTGTCAAACTCACTAATTTTAATTATGTTAAAAAAATATTATGTTGATGTTGGCGAAAAATAAAAGTTAAGAAAATCCTGTAATGATGATTTTGACTATTTTAATTTTAGTGAAAAATAAAATTTAAATTAGTTTTAAAATAGAATGCGGGAGAGATTGAATAAGAGAATATAGGAAGTTTGACCAAGGGTAATTTAATATTTTTAAATTCATGTTTTGAAATTTGGTCCTTCTCAATAATTACAATTTTTAAGGTCCTTTACAATAAATATTATTTTTTCTTGGTCCTTCTCCCTAATTTTCCCTATTGTTTCACCATAATTAATTGCATCAAAATTGCAAGATAACACCCAAAGATTGGTTGGAAACAGATGAGATAATTTAAGGTACTATCACTACTAAAAAAAACACAAGCTACGACGTTAAATTTAAAGAATATTATGGCGTTTGGGAAGCGTCGTAGCTTCTAGCGCCGTTAAAACAAGCTATGGATCTTCTTAAATATATGGAAATGTTGTAGCTTAATTATTATTTTTTTTTAAAAAAAATATCACTTCCTACGGCGCTTCTTTAGGCAAGTGCCGTAGGATGTCATTTGACTTCCTACGACCTTCCCTGGGGAAGCGCCATAGGAAGCCTTTTATTTTAAAAATAATAATTTTATAACTTCCTATGGCCCTTTCTTGGAGAAGCACCGTAGGAAGTCCTTTATTTAAAAAATAATAATTTTTCATTATTATTTTATTTTCTTGATGAAAAACTCCATTTATTATCCAAAATCCACAATAATTTACAATACAATCCACAGCAAAATGAAAAAATATAGCACGTATTTTTTGTAATATTGTGTCTTCATATATAATGCATAAAAGAACTCCAACATTTAAGTTGTTTAAACTTGAGCCATACACGTTACTTCTACAGAGGATTAAACTAAGCATTATTATATTTGTAAGCTTAAAAATTAAAAAACTTACAATGTATAATAAGTTTAAGAAGATAGAGTGTTGATACTTTAAATAAATACCTGGAAAAAAAATTATGAGTACACATATAAGATTCATGACAGATTTTAACTAAAAGAAAATGTGAACCAAATGTTGAAAAAAGAAAAACACTTACGGGTTAGGGAGCTTCTGAGGGAGCCGAGATAAGAAAAAAAACACATGGGAGAGGAAGTTTTCTACAACGACGGAGTTATGGGAAATGAAAGATCTAGAGAGAAAGCGAGAAGATGAAAATGAAAACGAAAATGACGGGTTGTGGAAATTAAATTATATGGTGGAAGAAGCTATGGTGTTTTTTGTCAAAACATCAAAGCTTCTCAATTTAAAAAAAACGACAATCAATTTTTAAAAAAAAACAAACAAAAGCTACGGAGCTTGAAAACCAAATACTGTCCAAAATCTTTAAAATATCAAAGCCTGAATATTCAAGACCCACATGGTGCCTTGAAAGTTCAATGCACCAAGGTTGCTTTGAATTATCGAGACACACGTGGTGCCTTGAAATTATCAAGCCACCACGTGGTGCCTTGAAATTGCCTTGATAATTCAAGGCAACTTTCTTGTGCCTTGAACGGCGCTCTCCAAGAGAGCATTGTTCAAGGCATGCCTTGATTAGATGGCTCCTTACCCCGCGCTTTGGAACAAAGCGTCAGGTAAGGCTCTTTTATTAAAAAAAAAAAAAGTTAAAAATCCTTTTTTACCTGGCGTTTTGTTTTAAAATGCTATATAAGGCTATATCTTGCATAACAGTTTATTATGGAACGCCGTCTAAAGGCCTTTATTAAAAAAATTAAAATCCTTTTTAATATGAATGATTTATTTTTAAGTTTTGATCTCTAAACCAATTTTAAATTTAATTTTTGTCTCTTAGTATAGATAAACTTTCTCAAGAAAACATCTTATCATAGTAATGGAATTTTGACACTTACGGAATTTTTATTATCTTATAGTTGCCATACTTTTTTATATAATAGCAGTAAAGGGATTAATTTGTTTTTTAAAAAATAACATGTTATTTTAATTTGTTTTTTAAATAACATGTTATTTTAGTAGGAGGCAATCAATACCAAAAAAAAAACAAGTTGGGCTGCAGCTTGACCCAAAAAAAATGAAATGGCCTCCTCCGGCGCTTCCCCCACCAAGCGTCGGAGGAGGCAATTAGTACCAAGAAAAAAGAAAGAAAGAAAGAAAGAAAGAAAGTTTGAGCTGCAGCTTGACAAGAAAAAAAAAAAAAAGGGGAAATGGACCTTGGCCGGCGCTTGGTGTGCCAAGCGCTGGCCTAGGTGGAGGGCCTTCTCTGGCGCTTCCCCTACCAAGTGCCGAAGGAGACAATCAATACAAAAAAAAAACACCGTCGAGCAATGTTGGTTAACCCAAAAAAAAAAACAATTTTCTATGGCGCTTCTTTAAAGAAGAGCCATAGGAAGGGAGTCATTAAATTCTTATTTTGTAGTAGTGTATAGCTACAGTCCCTAGCAATAATCAAATAGAATTTATTTGTGTTAACTATTGGAATCATTCATAAATAAAGATAAAATTAGAATTTTAGCCCATAATTAATTAATTCGTTTTGATATGTGAAAGTTAGTTAATTGAGACTTATAAATAGGACCATAGTGATAATTATTAGATATTTTAAAAGGCCAAAACAAATAATAAAGTCAGTGACTAATGAATTTTTTAAAAAAAGCCTTCAAATTGATATATATAATAATTTTCAGAATTTTCAATTATATATATATATATTTTTTTTTTTGGATTTTTACCATCTCACCCCTAAGTTTCTTTTCTATTTCATATTTACGTTTTGAATTTACCTCACTTTGTGATTCAATTCATTTTTAAAATTTAAAATTTCTTCCTATTTAGTCATTTCCCTCCAAATGTCAACTCTAATTTCCTTCTCATTCCCATTTACTCATTCCCTCCAAACTCTCCACACACTCTATGCCTTCAAACCCTAAGCACCTGTTTGGTTCGACAAGAGGGGATGGAAGGGGAGGGGATGAAAGGAAAGAGCAAGAAATTATCTTATTTAGTTTGGTTGAAGGGGAAGGAAGGGCAAGGTTTTTTAATGATTATTTGTTTGGTTCAAGAGGAAATGAGAGGAGAAATAATATTTAATTTACCATTTTACCCTTATATATTAGTTTGTATATTTTTTTATATAAATTATTTAAATTAGTTTACATCTCAATATAAATTATATAATTTATGAAAATTCACTCTCATCTCAACATATTGTTAATATGTATATAACAACTTAGGGATGAGCAAAAAACCCAATGGTCCAGATAATCTAGTTTGATGGAAAAAAATTTGGCCCAAAGCACTTCTGACAAACCAAACCCGACTAGTCTTCTTAGGCTAGACTAGACTTTGGTCCAAGGCCTCAGACTCCTCGGTCTAGTCCGGTCTGGTCGGAGTAGTGAACTAATTATTATTTTTTTAATCCACCACTTAAAACACTAGAAGCATGCCACGCCCCCACGCCAGTCACTGAGTCACAAGAGTTCACTTTAGATTAGAGAATCAGTTCAAATTTCACACTGCAGTTCGCGTCTCTTGATGTCGTGTTTGGTTTGAGGGGAGGGTACGGTTGGTAAATTATAATTTTGGACAAGAGAAACCCAAAATTTAGCTTGGCATTTTTTTAAATTTTGGGTTCCCACCTAAAATTTACTCTCACATTCCTTTTAAATTTTGGGTTCCCGCCCAAAATTTTAAATATCTTTAACCCAAAAAGGTAATTTAACCTCCGTCTCCTCTCCTCCCTCCCCTCCGCTCAAACCAAACACACCCTGAAGGGTGGAACCCTAAGTTAGAGTTTAGACCCCGCCTCCCTCTCGATGTCTTCGATCTCGACGTCTCTTATCTTGGCATCTCCGGTCCTCGTCTCCAATCTTGGCGAGTCGGTGTCTCAGTCTCCATCTTGCGTTCACGACAGCTTGAAGGTGTTAGTGCTTTGCAACCCTATTTGACTCTTCCAGTAACTCTCCTTCGCTCACTGGTCACTTAGTCCGTCAGCGCCTTAAAGGTGAGAAACTTACTATGCCTTACATCAGATTTTCGGCCTAATGAGGATTAGTTTTTACAAGTTGTTATTCTATTCATTTGTTGTTTTGTTGGCGGTCGAAACCTACATTCTAATCCTCACAATTTTCTGGGATAAAATATCAATCTTATCCCGTTAAAAATTCTAACTCTGCCCTCCCTTTAAACTTTTCTTGATCTAGTCTCTATGCAAATCAAATAGACAAATACACTTCGAATTCATGGCCTGACTGCTTTATTAGCCAAAGATTTATAATTTCCTTCATGGGCATATATTCTTGAGTTGGGAAACTATTTTTTTACCATAAAATTCATATAACCCGGATCATTTAAACTTTTACGATTGGAACTTAGTTTTATTACTTGGCAGTTATAAGCATAATTGTTTTATTACAGAGCACGTTTTTGCTATGAATGAAAGTAAAATGAGAATCTTCATCTGCAAATATTTCTTTATTTATCTGGACTGTGAACAACAATATCTAGTGAAGAAGATGTGAGATTATGAGGATTACTTGTTATGTTTAATTGATTGTCATGGATTGTATTAAAATCATTGTAGAATGTTGTTGCTTTTTATTTTTTTTTAATATTGTTGGAGATTGTTATAGATTTATGATTGGGTTTTAATATTTTATGATGAGTTTTATATGATTGTATGTATTGTTATAGTCTTCATAGTTTCAAATATTGCCTTTCAAAGAAGGCAAAAATTTAAAAAGAAAAAACACCAAATAGGTCCTGGACTAGTCTAGGCAGTCCACTGGACCGGGAGTGGTCCAACCCAAGCTCCGGCTAGTGCTGGACCAGACCGAACCTCAGGGTGCCTTGTTCAACCTGAGGTACTATCCAAACCAAACCTTGAGTTGAGGCTAAATCCAGTCTGGTCTAGTCCGATCCATGATCAATCCTATAACAACTGATATAATAACATTTTTATCTTTTATTGATATGATAATTTTTTTTTTCAAAAATCAAATCAACAAATTTTATGCTTGAACTTTGAACCACAAAGCTTAACTTTGCCTGTCGTTTTATTATTTGTTGGGTGGCATTAGTAAAATTTTATGATATCATTTATTTATTTTTTGTTAATGTCCTTTTTGTTTTTGTTTAAACTAAGTTTTTAAAATTGTTCAGTACCTGAATGAACAAAGATACTGAGTTGAAATGGAGAAACAAAGACCCTAGAGATATGAAATTAATGGCGAAATTAATTAGATTTGAAATATGAAAGTATGAATTTATGGAATGCCACTGTGAAACTCATAAGTGGAGAGACGATAATCAAAGGATGACGAGCATTTAGACAAGCATTCCACTGTTTCCCCATTTTCCTCAAACATGATATCCCAATGGCTAATTTGACTCTAAAAGACAAGACTCCAGCAACAATGCTTTGGCCAAAAATGACTAGCAACAAAGCAAATTATTTAGATCACCCAATAACGTGGTTTTTGAAATTCAATTGCTGACAAAATTTATTGAACCGAATGTGCATAAGGATTTGTGAAGATAAAACAATTAGTCATCAGGATTTCTTATAAGTTAGTGCGTAGAAAATGAGAAGACAATGATAAAGTCCAAATTTACGTTTTTTGCGTAAAGCTGAGGAAGAGAGTTGAGGGCGAGAGGACAGGAGCTGCAGCAACGGAAAGGGCCTGAGTTTTCAAGCGTCTTCTCCGGCCATCTCTTTCTTCAAGCACTGGTAAGGATTTATTTTATTTTTTGTATTCTTTCATCTTTCTATATTTTACCCGTGATTATCTTCCTCTCTCTTCTCTATTTTTGATTTTCCTTTCTCAACTCTATCCATTTAATTAGAGGATGCTGAGAAAGAACCCTTATTTTCCTCTTCTCTTTCTTGTTTTACGCTACTTATTCTGGTTTATTAATTTTTGACGATGTCTTTTCTGGGAATTAAGTTGAACTGGATGGATGCTTTCTTTTTCACTATGGGACTTCGTTGAAAAATAGTTGAGCTGTAGGTGGAGGGAACAAGGAGGTTCCCATATTTGGCTGAGCTTAGTTTGAGAAAAGAAAAAAAAAATGGAGATTCATGGGTTATTGATGTATTAGAAAAGGGAAATTTCAGTTAAAGGTTATGGCAAAAGAGCATAATTTATGTTTTTTGTCTGGATAAATGTCTGAAAACGGCTTTATTTTTGTTCGGGAGTCATGAGTTAACTATGTATTTTATAGCATAAACTTAGTTCCATCTATAACAAAACAGAATAGATTGTGAACTTGAGCTAATTTTTCCTTAATTGACGAAATCTTTTTAGTTTTTATCCACTTTTCGTTAATTACTTGATTTTGGAGTTGAAGCTGAAAGAATTACCTATATCATCATCGTACTTCTTTGGATTCATATAATTGCAATTGTACATAAAGCGTTCAATATCACTTTGTAAGGTCAAGCTTCATTGTTTGATTTTGTATGAAATGCTTTTTCAGTTCTTTTCTCTAGCTCCTTTTTATTTGGGAAAATCCCTTAAAAAGCACCTGAAAATCATGAAAAAACAGATAGGTACTCTGAATTTTTGAAATCCTACAGAGGTGTTTTGTGACTGATCAGGGATTTACAAATTCAAAGAAAATGACCAATTTGCCCTTACTTATTTTTTTATTAAAATAATAATTACCTTATCGGCCAGCGTAGGGCGGCCGCCTGACCCGTGGCGGCAGGTGGGCGCTCCGGCCAATATTCCCTATCTTTGGGAATAATTCCCAAAGTGGTGGGGGTGGGGGTTTCAAACCCCCACAACTTTCATGCACAAAAAGTGCATGACCACTAAGCTAGCAAAGCCTTTCAATATATATAGTGCAATATATATATATATATATATATATATATATATATATATATATATATATATATATATATATATATATATATATATATAGTAACCTTTGATTTTTAACTAAGTCAATCAACAAGTTCAAATAAGGAATTGACAAATTGATAAAATAAATTAACAAGTTCATATAAGGATTTCACAACTTTCATTTTTTAAGCAAAAAATCCACCTACTCTCTCAGACCATTCACTAGTTTAGATAAGGAATTCCCAAGTTTATATGAGGAATTAACAAATTGAGATAAACATTTCGTAACTTTTGTTTCAACCAAAAATTCACTTTCACTCTTAGGCCATTCACAAGTTTAGATGAAGAATTCCAAACTTCATATAAGATATTGGCAACTTGAGATAATGAATTCACAACTTTTATTTAAGTAAAAGATTCACTTGTGCTCGCAGACCATTCACAAGTTTAGATAAATAAATAACAAGTTGCGATAAGGAATTCACAAGTTCAGATAATGTTACTAATTTTTATCTAAGGTTGTGAATTCCTAAGCTTGTGAGCTTATCTTTATAAGATAAAGTTATGAAAATAAGGTTACGAATTCCTGATCTCATATCTCAGCTTGTATATTAATTGAAACTATGCCATTTTGGGTGATGAGAATTTTGTTTCTCATCACCGTGATGAGCCTGGAATGCGGACGCATGTTTTGTTGGGTTAAAAAGTAAAAATAGCCATAAATTTTTCTAAATAATGAATCTCAAGTCATAAATTTTATTTAAGGGAAAAATGCTACAATCGTTAATTAAAACAAGTTTTTATTACGTGGGCCTCCCAATATAATTTTTAAATGATTATTTAATTAAAAAAAACTCTCCACCCTCTCCTCCACCATCTTTAAAAAAATCATAAAAAATTGAAAATAACTCCATTTTTTATCTATAAGATATCAAAATATTACTCATTTTTATATAGAATCTAATGATAAAAAGAAATACAGAAAAAAAAAAAAAAAAAACTTGGGAAGCCCTTTCATTTTTGCCGTGGAGTAGGGGACAGCACCTAATGCGCAGCACCCACCCCTGATCCTCTCTGGACCGTCCCCCTCTCTCCAACTCCAACTCCATTGCCCATTGTCGAGACTCCAACTCTCTTAAGAATGTCCTATGCTCTGTTAATGAACTTGTATAGTGGCATTTCTCCTTGGGCTATTCCCTTCCACCTGCATATTTCCTACAGATTTGAAGATGAGGATGTTTGCATAAGCTGAGAGATGGAAGATCGCAGTGGGCACCAGACTGTGGCCACATTTCTTCTAGTTTTGCCACTAGTGAATGTAAACCGAGAGGATGATGAATCAGAAGATGATGTTGGCCAACTAGCCACCGGTGACCTCAAATTTCTACGTTATTGTATGCTTAATCTTGCCAGCAATTGCTTTATGAGACCCTAAATTTCTCTTATCATTTCATCGATTTAATTAATGATTCTGAGAACCTAGGAAGAGAGGGGGTAGAAGAGTTTGAATCCAGACAACAGTGATGGAGTTGGAGAGAGAGAGAGAGAGAGGGGAAAGGGGGAAGGTCAGGAGGAGGAGGAGGAGTGTGGAGATTTTTTATTCTTAATTAAATAATCATTTAAAAATTATAATATGGAGCTCACATAACGGAAGTTTCTTATATTAATGGTAGTGGTATTTTTGTCAACGTATTAAAACCCGGACCGGGTATTGAACCGGTCGGGGTACTAGGTTAAGGGTCAGTGGATGAAATCAGGGTCAAACCGGAGCTAAACTGGGACCAAACCGGTGAGTAATTGAAAATTTTAGGCTTATAGTATGAAATTCTAAAGGAAAAAGTTAAAATTTTTTTTTTTTTTAAAATTGGGACCCGGACCGGACCGGTCTAGTGACTGGTTCGGCGGTTTCCGGTCCGGACCGGCCGGTCCGGTCCGGGTCCGGGAACCATGATTTTTGTTCAATTTTAAGAAATTTAAAAACATTTTTGCACCTAATAAAATTTATGGTGTTAAATAAACTTTTAAAAAAAATTTATAGTTATTTTTATCACTTAAACCTTTTTTTCTTGCGATAAAAAATTGACCGCCTGGACAAGTTTAAGCGATGTGCTAATAAATGTATTTTATTTTCATAAAATAGAAAAAATATGAATAAATTTTATAAAAACTACTTTTAATGAAAATAATTAAATTTAGGGAAAATATATAAAATGAATATAAAATATTCATGCATAGTTTATGTTAAATGGCATAGTTTTGTGTGTGAAAAAAGTATAACCATTCTATAGATTTTATATGAAGTGACTTAGTTTTTTTAATTATACCCGTGATTTGTATATTTTATATGTGAAAAAACATAACCATTCTATGGATGTGCAATTTTAATAATTAAATAGGTGTATGTTTTATTACATCATATATACAAATATTTTATATTTTCACTATATTATGTGTTGTCATTAACCAGTTTTATTCCTTCATTAGATATTTAAGTGTGTCATCTATATAAGACACAGACGCATTTAGGACACTTGGCAGCTTTACCAATTTTATTGGTTGAATAATTTGAATTTATGTTGGTTTTAATTTTAAATTTAGATTAAGATTTCTAATTTTTTTTACCTGTCTCAGAATTAGTTCAAATTCAATTTTAAATTTTAGATTATTTTATTTTAAATATTTTGAATTGTGTAGTTTAAAATTTTTAATATTATTTTGTGATAATTTAAAGGAAAAAATTTAGTTTAAGTTGCTCAAATTCATTAGCTCAAATTCTCAAATCAAAACTTGTCATGCAGACTTTTTTTTAAAAAAAATAAAAATTTATAAATTTATCTTCATTTAACTACACCCTTAAGTTTTAGGGAAAATCCCTAGAAAGGAACTTCAAAAGTGTGAAAAGACAGAGAGATGTTTCAAAATTGGAAAATCTTGCAAATGTGTGTTTGACTAATCAGGGATTTTCAATTTGGAGAATGATCGGTTTGCCCATCTGAGCTTAAGAGAAAAGAAGTGAGAACCATCTACAGAACTGGCGCGAAAGACGAGCAAAACGAGAGTGAAGGAGAGACAATCATCTTAATTTCAATGGGTTCGAAGGATCCGAATTTGAGTTTTCCCTTCTACAATCATTTTGATTTGGATTCTTGATTTCGCTTCTTGAACACGAATGTATAGACAATAATCTACATTTGAACTGGGAATTTCATATGCTTGAATTTCGATTTGAAGTTTGTGTTTTCGTTTCAATTATGTAATGAATTGATTCATTGCTCGAATGTTTGTTAGTTTCATTATGGGATCTTGGTTTCTCAAAACCTTAGTTTTGATTCATGTTTTAGATCTTTTTAATCCGACTTTCTTGAAGTTGTTTTTCAGATTTATGTTTGAATTGTATCGGGCAAAATTGATGAAAGAGGAACGTTTGTTCTTCGAGGACGCCGTTGCCTCTTCATCAAAAATCAAAGGATCCGAAAATGCAACAAAACTTTAATTTAAATTCTTATTTCTCATTTTGATTTTGTGTTGATTTTGTTAGATTGTGCGAAATCTATGCTTAGGAAACTTTTTTCGTGATTGCCGCCATTGAGATCGTCGTCTTTGCAGGGTTATGTGACCCGAATCGGCCGGTCCGGCCCGGAAACCAGCGAACCGGCTGGTAAACCGGTCCGGTCAGGGTTACTATTTTAAAAAAAAAAATTTAATTTTTCCTTTAGAATTTCATACTATAAATCTAAAATTTTCAATTTTTCACCGGTTTGGTCCCGGTTTACCTCCAGTTTGGCCCCGGTGTGACCCACTAACCTTTAACCCAGTAACCCGACCGGTTCAATACCCGGTCTAGGTTTTAATACCTTGCGTCTTTGAGCTATGAATCGCGGGTAGTGGTGGGCTCCAAATGGGTCTACATCCGAGTGGCGGGTCGGGTATGGATCCTTCTCAGTGAGGGAGAAGATTGAAACACACATTTTGACTCCGTCGTTGTGGACAGCCTCCCTTTTGCATGCGAAGACAACGTCGTTTGGCCCTAAGTGAACAGTGTGTTTCATTTATTGGGGAAGACGAGATGACGCGTTCCAGACATGTTTCTAGGCTTGATCCATTTTGTTTGTTTTATTTTATTTAACGCTGGCCTGATATTGTATTTGGTTTTTGTTTTTTTCTAAAACCAATTGGGCCGAAGCAAATTTCCCCTGCATATGTGAAATTAATTCTGATATATATATATTTATTTATTTATTTTGCCATGTAATTCTGATTTTTTTTTTTTTTTGCTCAGGTAATTCTGATGTATTTGGTTTGTCTTATTTCTATTAAAGCATATGGGCCGAGGTCTTCATGAACTATTTGAGTTTATTGATTTGTTCTGGGCCAATAAAATTGTTATGGGTTTATTAATTTATATCATTTTGGGCTGAGATTTCTCTGGGCTTGTAATGTTTATTTTCTTGCCTTTAATTATTAAAGCAACTGGGCAGATGACATTTTATTGGACTTTTTCGGGACACAATGAAACTCAAATTGGGTTTATCTTTTGCAATTACATTCTGGTCGTTTTATAAATATTTTAACAGTGACGCTTGCATCCAAGGTATGTTGCCCTATTTTTTAATGCCTCTCTTTCAGACTGGTTCCACATTAATCTGACAAGAGAACTGGATTTAGAAAAAAAGGCAAATTGGAACCTCATGTGGGGAGTAGCAGTGTGGAAGTTGTGGCTATGGCGTAACAAATTCATCTTTGAAGATGCCCCTAAACCAACATGCCCACATTTTTATATTAAAAACTCATGGAGGTTATTTGCCCAAAGTAATGACGTACCTCTTCAGGTTGAGGAGATGCAATTGGAAACTAATACATGTTGGCTAGCACCTGCTGAAGGTTGGGTAAAAGTCAATGTCGACGGCGCATCTTCTCTCACTAATAATGCTGCAGGCTGTGGTGGTGTAATTAGAAACCACATGGGTCGATGGATTGTAGGATTCACACACGCAATTGGCAACTGCAGTGCATTTGAGGCAGAAGAGTGGGCTGTCTTTAAGGGTTTATACTTGGCTTGGGAATTTGGATTCAGAAAGATCTTACTAGAATCAGACAATAAAAATCTGGTGGACCTATTGCATGAAACGCGAAGCTTAAATTCCACTAGCACTATCTTTCAGCATATCAAAGAAATGAGCCACAGGAGATGGGATATTCAGTTCAGATATGTGCCAAGAGAATCTAATGCTGTTGCAGACAAAATGGCAAAAATAGACATTAATACCTCAGACTTCTATGACAACTGCCCAGAGTTTTCAAAGGCAGAATATGAGAAAGATGCATTTGGGATTGATCCCTCGTTGGAGTTAGTATAACTTGGGTTAACACCCTCTTATGTAACCAAAAAAAAAAAAAAAAGTGACGCTTGGAAATATTTCTGGGCCTTTATTACCTATTTTCTTTAATGGAAATTATCTTGTGGTCCCTGTTTCATTTTGAATTTTTTTGGGACTATGAAGTTTTAATTACCAAACATGAATTTTGGACTAAATGAATATTTTTACGCACTATTTATAAAATTAACTTCTGTTTTACGTATAACTTTATTATTTCATATTAAATCATTTAAATTAAGAAATTAGTTAATTTTGGCATTTTTCATATTCTGAAAAATTTGCAAAATTATTTTATGAGTTATTTAATTGTCTAAATATTTGAAAAATTAACTTTAGACCATTACTTAACTACTCAAAAAATTTTGTAAAACTCAATTTAAATTGAAAAACAAAATCAATTCTTTAAATAATTTTTGGATACATAAAATAGTGAGAGGGTTTCTAATTAATTATTTAGGGACTTTGTTGATCAAATTAATTGATTAATCCCTCCATCAGGATGTGCATATATTATTTTTGTTTTGAATGCACAAAATAGTGGGAGAATTTGTCTAAGATGATTATTTAGTCACATTTTATTGATTTAATTAATCAATTAAATTCTCATTAAAGATTTGCGCATATTTGGAATTTAAATGCACAAAGTTGATATTTATGATTAGCATACATCTTAGGGAGTAGTCACAACATCTTCTATTATATGTGTAAATAATCACTTGTGTGTTTTATAATATCAACTCTATTCAATGGATAAGATTAATTTAATCAAAGTGGGAGGATTTTATTTGGTCACTTATGTTGATTAAATTAAATGGTTAAGTCCTTCATGAAGTCATGCATCTACAGAATTTAAATGCACATTATTGATATTTTATGGTTAACTTGCGTGCTAGAGTGGTAGTTGCAGTACCCTCTCACAACATGCAAAAATAATCACATGTGAATTTTAAATGTCAATCTTTTGAAAGTGAGTAAATTCTATTTTATTCACATATTTAGTTGATTAAATTAATTATTTAAGATTCCATTGACATTGTGTGTGTGTGTGTGTGTGTATGGTATTTAAATTGTATGTATTTGCTATTAGTGATTAGCATATATATTTTGTTTAAGGAATATCTACGGCATCCTTATGCACATGTTGTATACATATTTAATCACATAAGGTTTTCCATATCCAATTATGATCATATGTGCAATTAGTATACACGATGGTGTGATGTCTTTGCAGTGAGTACGTAGAATTGAAGAGTAGCCACAACATCCTCACTAGGCACATATACTTTATTTTTATTCTAACGAACAAAATATATCACACGAAGATTTAAAGACATCAATTATAATTAAATGTGAGGTTATAATTAATCTTTGCCCATAGGTAGATAATTATAATCATAGTTTTAATTAGGGTGAAATGGAACATCATTATATTTTCTAAGTAGCCCACAAGTATTAAGAGATATAAATGCATTCTAGTTTCATCAATTTGAGATAAATTCGTGCTATGCTAACGTCCTTGTCCATAGGTAGACTTTAGTATATGAATTTATAATTTTATGATCTATATTTGTAAATATAGACCTATATGCGATGGTTGCTTGCCTCTTATAATAATTTTGTAAGTATGATTAAATTTTATTTTTGACTTTGCAGCATGATGTTATCAGTTCAATTGTTTAGTTTGATATAATTTATTAGAGACAAGTAAGCCTATAAGGAGAACTCCTACCATTAGGATAAATTGACATTAACAAATGTTTTAATATTTATAATATCAGCATGAGAAATGAGATAACATTATTGTCTCAATAAAGTAATCTCAAAAGCTAGTTATTATAAGTATATAAAGAATGGAACAAAGTCAATGATTGTTTATAGGTTGAAGAACAAATTTAGAAATTCTCATAAATGTTATTGCATTGCTTGGTTGACTATAAAGTGATTCTCTATAAAAGGGTAAGTTGTCTCCATTGATCTTGGTGGAATAAATCCTCAGTTTAATATCTCATGAGTCATTACTCCTTTTCATGAATATGTACAAGGATATTAAGTATTCATTGGAAATGTGTATATATAAGTTTTGCTCATAATTGGAAAAGAATGTAATTTTAAATTAGAACTATCAAGCTACCAACCCAAAGGACACAAAGTAATAGACATATAAAGTTTAATGTGTCTATAATTAGAGGCTTAATTGGAGGCAATAATGGATATACACTAACTATTAGTTATGTTCTAATAGATTAAATAGTTCATCTTGCTTTTAGCTAACTCTTCAAATATCTGAACATCTTTTGCTTTATAATTAAGTAATGTCATCTGACATTTTTAGAGTATATAAAGCAAAAGTAGGCACTTTAATATGATAAACAAATTAATATAATAAAGTTAATTAGAAGAGATGGATGACATTATGGGTACATGATTGGGGACAGTAACTTAGCCTATATGTTTTCCTCTTAAGGAATACACTCTAGACAACTATATATCTTAGATGAGATTTCAACAAATTTATGTTTAAACCATTATAAAATATGAATGTTGGAAGCTCAGTTTATATAGAATTGTCTCATAAATGGAAGAATATGGAAGGAAAATATCCCAGAAACTAAGACTGCATATTTTAGTGAAGATGTAGAAAGGTCTTGGGAATTCTAATGAGCTATCAATTTCATTTTAGAAATTGTGCAGTAATTTTGAAAAGCCAAATTATTAAGAAATGACATGATTAGTGAGAGTGATCAAACTTATTCAGGATGATCACACATAACAGATTGTAACATGTAATTATGATGGAACATGGTTTCACATGACACTCTTCTTGTTGAGGTAAATAGAAAACATAATGAAGTTATGAAATTCTCAATTGGTCAAGCTTGAAATAAGAAGCATCAATATTAAAGACTCTATCAATTATTAGAAAAAATATCCCGAAACAAACAAGGAATATTTCAAATTGATAGATGGTACTCTTATTATATAACTTCAATCTGTCAACAGAATGGGTTAAGGCCAATGACAATTAAAATTTGGCAATTGCTGTAATATTCCGGATTTTGGGCCTAGGACTTTGAAGATAAGACTATATTAAGCAAACTACTAACCCCAGTTTGGGAAGAATCCTAAGAATGTAGAGAGATAAAAAGACTTTAGGGCACTATGTAATCCAACCCTACTAGGCAGAGGGCCCAATATGTGTAGGTAGTAGAATCAAAGTGTTGGTGCAGATGTGCACATGACACATATAAGGTGCCATTGGTTGGTAGAAAGACGTCATTTAGCTATGTCATAAGGTATAGGACTGATTGGTTGAGCCAAATATACCGGTGTAGGTGTGCACATGGCATTTTCAGGGCAAACATGTGTACCCTGCGTTTTTGGAGTAAACGACGGTATGTGGCGCCATATGGGGCCCATATATACACTCCAACCTAGTGTCATTTGATGGGCCTCGATATGCATGAAGCAATCCCGAGTAAAACCCGAGTGGAATCCCGAAAGAACACCGATTTTATTAAAGTAACTTTAAGAAAGTAAGTTATGATGACTCAACTTTTCTGTTGGATGAATAAGAAAATGACACTTGTCATCAAAGTACACGTCATCATGACAAACACTATTCACACTTTTTGGTTTGCACAATTGGAAGGTGGCCCTTGTCCTTTCATCATGAGGTGTCCTTTTTGCCTTTTGTGTTGGCATTCCAAGATGGTGATATGTGGCACAGAAGTCAGGGGAATTCACCGCTCCCTGGTCTGATCCCTCGATTAACTTTTTCGAACATCAAACCAAGAAGCTGGGGAAAATCATCAGACCTTCACTTTCCCTAAAAAATTGGACGGCTAAAAAACTCGAGAAAAGAGGAGGAACCCACTTTATTAAAGTAAGTGACACGTGTCATCAAATCATTGGATCACCGAATAAATGGCACCACAGGAATGCGACACGTGGTGGACACTTTCCAAGACCATTAAGGGTCCAATAATTTCGTGCAAGCTCACAAAAATCAAGGGAAAAATTAGAAAATTCATCAGAATTGGAAAAGGAAAGAAAAATGTGAATAGTAATCATTCTTGAGCTTCAGAGTTGATTTCACCTCTGAATCGGCGTTTTCTCTCAAAATATCCTTCACAAACCTTCTTCTACTCATCCTAAGCTTCATTTCTATGGTTTCAAATGTTTATTTAGAGGTGCTTGGTGTCGTCTTGCTTGCCGGAGTACTGCCAGATTTCCGAACCGGTTGCGGAAATGTGTAGAGGTAAGCTTACGCTTCATTTTGAACCGATTAGTTTGTTTGGATAAGTTTTCTTGAGGGCTATGGCACTATTCATATTCTTCCAGAGGGTGTTTTTAAGTTTTAATCACAGTTTAATAATGTATTTATGATTTTATGATGATTTTGGAAGTTGTGTTCAAATATGTCTGAATTTGTTTCTAGAGGCAGAGAGTTTGTAACATGTTTTTCATCAATCAAACCTAATCCAAATGTTATGAGATTTTATAGGGTAAAAGTAGACATCCTGGGCTTTAATTTGATAGGCAATATGAACCATTTGGACTAGTAGATTGAAAGTTATGACTTTTCAAAGTTTGACCTTAATTCTAGAATGAATTCTATGATAGTCTAGATTTAACGGATTTCTGGGAAATGTGTGGTTGTAAGTGATGCTCTGGGATATTTTCCCCTTAAATTAGACTTAAAAAACTTTTCATAGAAACTGGAAGCAATCAATTTGGATTTTTTTTAGAATTAGTTATGATTTTTCAAAGTTAAGTGAAAAATCTGCCAACTTTTTGGAATAGTGCGAAAATGAAAAATATTGGCATTTGGTAATAAAAATAACATCCAAGGGTTAAGTTAAGCACTTGGAGTTAGTGTGAGCCCACCTAATATGTTAACTTCAAAATTAACCAACCAAAGTGTTTTGAGTTATTAAAATTGGGACAAGTATAGGCCCAAATATAAGAAACATGTCCTAAAGGCCTATGGGCCCACATTGGACATTCATTTGTCAAGGCACTAATAATGTGGTATTTATTTAGGGCCATGAGAAGCCAAGAAAGAAGAAGAATGAAATAATTTCCAAGAAGCTACAATGGTTGGAAGAAAAAGGGACAAGAAGAAGGACTTTGTCTAAAAGGTAGTAAACTTACTTGTATGTATGTGATGTTTATGATGTGTATTAATTTGCTGTATTGCTTTACTTGATTATATGAAGCACGTATGAATGAATGAAGCTCTGCTTTTGTTTTTACTGTGTCTATAAATATGTTGCACGAAACATTGAGCATGCAGAATATCATTATGTGAATATAAGCCTATATAAGGCAAGCATATCATGCACTAGCATTTATCTTACATGCTTTGTCTGTATATTTGCTACTGAGATTCCTCTGAATCTCACCATCCCCCACCAACAATATAGGCATGAGAGTATGGAAGAAAAGAATGCTGAAGATAAACAAAAAAGAAAGAAGATAAATAATTGGAGAGCCAAGTGTATTTATGTTTACTATATGCAAAATATTTACACTTGACGTATATCTATGAATATGCTAGTATGAATATGCGAATTTTTATTGAACAGTAAATGAGATCACTGAAACTAAAAGTAACAACGGAGAAATAGAACTAACTATAATATATGAACATGGTAAGAATAACGGCTCAATAACCGGAAATGAGAAATGAACCCCTAAAGAATTGAGTAGTAACGCTTCCGACAAGTCTAAAAGGGGTAGAAATGTAAGGTGTTACAATTGCTACCAACTATATCATGTATTTCAAATAATTTGACAAGAACATAAATATTGAGAGAGACTCTAAATTCTAAATAAAGGCATTGATTCATGTTAGATGTGTGAGATGTTAAGGCAGACAACAACATATGGATAATTATAGAGTTATTGATGTACAGATCTTTCCATGTCTTCATGATATTTAATGCCTATTTTGATTTGGAATATTATTAGCATCTTTCCATTATAGACATAGGGAGAAATGTATGTGAATTAAAAGAAAGGGTCAAATAAATTATGATGGGAATTTAGTTAGCAAAATCGAGAAAATGTCTTCACAAGCATGTCTCTCTTTAATGATGAATAAGGTGTTAAGATGCATTCACATGCATGATAAAGTTGAAAATATCATAGTCTTATTTGTGTCACTAGATTAGTGAGAGTTGAGTCATCTATATTGTACAAAATGATGATTTATTCATTGCTTGTGAATTTTGACTTGAGGAGTTGCCCATAACAAATCATCATTTGACATATTTGTGTTATGTCTAAGTTAAGTGTGATATCCTTTTAGAACACAAAGAGATTACTTTCAAAACATTTGAGAATGTCATAAGCAACTTACGATCACAAATATTTGAATGTTTATGCATAGATGGTAGTTGTTGTGAGTAACATCTATTATGATTAGATTGTTCATATGTTTCTAATATATATCATAATATTCTTTCTAATTTAATTTTCTAGGTATAGGCTTGCTTGAATGCTCACACAAACAGGTAATGCCATTGTAAGAGAACCTTAGGAGGATTATATATCAAGCATGTTTTTGCTTGAATAATAATCGAATCGTTGTAGATCATGAAGTATATTACAAAATGTACATTAAATCTCATGCTCTACATATAGGAGAATGATTAGCTTTGTTTAGTTTAGTATGATGTGTTAACTACAAAATAGTTAACATTATGATACATTATTATGTTTATTGAACAAACTGCACCATGGAGGGATACAAGATTGCTATGTAGTCACTGATTGCTTAGTTCTATCATGAATTGCTTAATCTAGTCATTATTGGTATATCTTGCCGATTAAATAATTTCATCATGTCATTTTAAATTAATTTAAACCCTTTAAGGGTGTTGTGTGACTATAAAGTCAATAAGTCATAAACACATAAAATATAGATCCTCAAATGAATTACATATATTTAGAGAGATTAAGGGATCAAATACCTTATTTGTGTGATAGATCACATCGAGTGATTTAGATGAGGTATTGTCAAATGGTGAAATTCAAGTTAGAGTTTGTTGTCTCGTATTGGCACCTAATTATCAAGATTGACAAACATTCAAGTAGGAACCAAATAAACATTTAAGGTTTATTCATTAACCCATTAAGTAAGGGTACTTCTACATAATACATGAAAGATAATACTCGACTTAAGAGGATTTATTACCATGATTCTTGCAACATAGCCTTAATTAATATGGACAATGCAACTAACATATAGTTAAGGGCCAAGTGGGAGAATATAAGATAATTTATTAATATAGTATAATTATTATTAATTATTATTAATTGGGAAATTAATTAAAATATCTTAAGTGTAACCCGTAAGTCAGATCTATATCCAATAATTATTATTAGGGTTATTGGCTATTAATATGATATCTTTGATGGAGTTGAGTTTACGGCTGATTGATACGAGTGTTAAAAAACCTAGACTGCTCACCTGAGATTCCTGACTAACGACGGCTCTTAACCCAGTTACTATTGTTGTGCCTCACAATCAGTCAGAAAGAGACCTGACAATTATGTTCTATCTTTACTTTCTTTTACAGCTCTCTTTCATCAGGATTTGTTAGTTCTCTCTAAGATCAAATCTTAGCAAAGGCGAGAGGTAATTTTTATAAGTCTTCCGATATTTATAAAGGAAAATTCATATACTATAATTTATGATTTATTTTCTATTTCATGAATTTTGTCCTACATGTCATATTTTGTGAAAGAGATATGAAAAACCTCATAGGCGAAGCTGCTTGCTGGATATGCCATGAGAGCTATAGTACTACCATCACAGGTTTACATTTGTACTTCTTATAACTATTTTCATAATATTTATGCACTACTGCAAAATTATTAATATAACGCCCAATATTTTACAGTTAAGAGAAAACTATGAAATATCAAGAGGCGAAAATTGTGTAAAGTAATACTTCATGATTCTTAATATAATCCGTGAAGTATTGCAATAAATATTTTACGGTGGTGATAAAAGACTGTGGAGTATAACTTTAATATTTTTTTTTCAAAATATTCTCACTTACTTCATGATTTATTGCGAAAAGCCGTTAAGTAAATGATATTAATATTTCACGGTTATGTTTAAACAATTACGAAACTTATATATCTCACGGTTGTTCAGAACTGAACCATGAAATATTGGGTTTTAAAAAATCTATCTAGCCTCTATTCATTCGTGATTCAAAATTCCAATAATCCATCCGTGCTCTCTCCGAACACCTCTTATTACTATTTTTCGCCATCCCCAGCATTATTTCCATCTCTATTATTGTTGAATTAGTCGTTCTCCTCTATTCCACGTCCTGTGTAACCCCCTCACCGTAATTACATCCGGATTACGAAATTTAAGTGAAATAGAGACCAATAAAATAAAATAACCATTTATGATCCCTCCTTCAACAGATGGGATATCTCAAAATCAGTTCTAAAGCATACTTGATCCTGGTCTCACATTCACGTACGGATATAACTACTATGAGAAATCAAATCACATAAACAATATGCGGAAACTAAAATCCCGGCAAACCCTGGGTTACTTACATAAATAACTTGGGTTTAAGATTTCCCAATTATGGGGATTACACAACCAAAATAATCATTTACATTCTTATGTACACTTGTCAACCCCACATCCAAAACTATGATAACCAACTACCACTTAGATTTCGGAGTAAGCCTAACTACTCCTAGTTGTCCGCTTCCCTTTCGAGCCACTCGCCCTGTCTGAAAAGGTTAGTCATATGGAAGGGGTGAGATTCTAAAGAATCCCAGTAGTAACAACAATTTCATACCACATGCAATCACAGAATATGCACACCAATCATCTCATACAGCAACACGAGTCACTCCACCCTCATCCCCTTTTACCGCCGGGAAGGCATACGACCTTTACCCGAACCATTGTTAGCGACTCAGGGACTATTGGCGTGGCAGTGCATACAAATAGCCACACGGCTCAAATATAGCCTTTCGGCTGTCACAAATGGCCTGTCGGCCTTCACAAATAGCCTTTCGGCTCAGAATTAGCCTTTCAGCCCACATATACACATATATCACACCCTAACCTCATCCCCTTTTACCGTCGGGAAGGCATACGACCTTCACCCGAACCGTTGTTAGCGACTCAGGGACTATTGGTATAGCGGTGCTTCCACAGTTTTCACAAAACTTGCAGCATACGATTTTCATTTCAAAAACGATGACATAATATACATACAATGTATCACACAAGGCATAAAGAAAGAGTCACTACCTGTATCCTTCCTGACTGGCTCTGGCACCTTAGCCTCACGAGGACGACAGATGTCAAATCCTATATCAATTAGGGACAACCAATCAATCTCTTTTCCATATGTACATTTCAATAATACTCTAAGTTGGTTATCATTTAGGACTCTTTAGATGACTATTAGAGGCCTAAACATATGCCTAAAGGGTTGGAAGACACTACCCAAAAGACCCCTTACTCGAAGGCAAAACACAGATTTTTGGTCATCTCACTCGAGCACAGATGCTCTCACTCGAGCACGAGTACGGACATCACTCGAGCACAACAGAAAGTGAGACTGCGAGTGAGCACCCGAGAGCACACACACAGCTTTCCAAGCACAGGATCACTCGAGTACAGCCATTTGCACTCGAGCACACACCTCACACCCGCGAGTGAGAAGGCACACCCGAGCACCTTACTCGCGAGTGAGAACCCGAAAGCACAACTCCCACCTGAAGCACAATCTCACTCGAGCATGACCCCCAGTGCTCGGGTGAGAAGGCTATGCTCGTGAGTGTCAGTGCACACTCGTGGCATCCACCAGCAAGTGAAGACCCGAAAGCAACCCTTCACTCTGAACTTACGCCATCACTCGAGCAGGCCCAAGCTCACTCGAGCATGTTCATCGCTCACTCGAGCACAAAGCAATGTGCTCGAGCATTGCTCATAAATCCCAGGCGCACTCGAAGCACAAAGGGAAAAACTTGCATATCACTCGAGCATGTTCATCCTGTGCTCGAGTGATGTGTATCAGAGACCCAAAACGCAGAAAAACCAGATAACTCCAGATGGTCAAATCCTCACCCAAAGGTTCCCAAACTCTACCAAAAGCTCACACATACTTGGCACTAGCTAGGGAACATATTGGCCACTTCATAAACACTCTAAAAACCAATTTGACCACAATCATTCATTAAGGTCTCAATGATACCCATTATCCAAATTTCATTACACTTAATTCCAACATTCCAGATTACATCAAATAATCATATATCTCCAGACTAAATCATTTTCAATCATCAATCATAACAACTTCACATTTCCAGAAATAGGCATATTTAGGGAAAAAATTCCAGATTTGACCAACTTAGCCAAAAATCACAAACAACATACTAAAATGCTCTAAATGCCTACCTCTTCTCTTTGCTCAATTCAGAACCTTGATTCCTCAACTTTCAATTTCGGCCAAAATCCCAATCAACACCATTAAAGGCTCTACAATCATCACAATGTAGCTCTCATTGAGATGAACAATATTAGAGAAGAGGATTGGAGTAAAGGAGAATCACAACTTACCAAGATTCAAGCTTTTCTTCCCCTCTTTCTTGCTTGTCCAGCGAACAATGGAGGAAGGAGAGAGAAAATATGAGAGAGAAATTGGAGGAGATGATGATGAAGACTTCTTCCCTTGCCTACACACACACTCCACCGAATTGGAGAGAGGAAAGGGAGGAAAAAGTGAAGTTTTGTCTTCTTGTGCTTCATCCAACCACTACCACAACGCCACATGTCCACATCTCAAGCACTCCCTCAAAAGCTCACATAACCGCAAAGCACAGGATTCCGACCCTTGGTTAAGGAATCACAACCCTTGATCTTAAATACCACACACATAAATTCTCAAAATCACATTACATTAATCCCAAAAGTGCTTAATCAAGATAATTACAATAATTATCAGAGTTTTCAGCCCTAATCACAAATCGGGATATTACATCCTGGCTATTCCTGAAGGCATTCGTCGCTCATTCTAGGTTTGAAGTTCTGGTTTTGTGCGTGCGTTCATAAAGGTGAGTAATTACTACCCTTAAGTCATTGTAAACTCAAAATCCAAAAGATTTGATCATTTGTTCGTGAAGCTGTTTGTAGCTTATTCTGGATTTGAAGCTCTGGTTTTATGCGCACGTTCATAAAGGTGAGTAATTGCTGCCTTTAAGTCCTTGTAAAGTCAAAATCCGAAAATAAATAGCTATGTCTAAAAGATTTGGTCACTTGTTGGTGTTTATGGCTTCAGTCTGAATTTTGGGTTCTGAGGGGTTTAAAGCTCTAGATTTAGTCATTCTAAACTCCAAATTGCTTGTGTTCTTAGTTTGCTAGGAAATTGTTATTACATCTATATCAAAGTTTGGCAACCTGAGTCCACTCCACAATATAAATCATTTCTAGAATAATGTTTTGGCCAACTATATAAATCACTTAAAGAATTATTAATGCTTATTTTCCAAATTTGTTTATGTAATTAATGTTTAAATGTGACTTTTAGTATTTTCTCTCTCCTTTGAAACTAAATTTAATATGGGTAAAATTAGGGAAAAAAATCAATCTAAGGCATATTTAATGAACTAATTATCATTTATTTGTTCTGATAAATTTGTTGAAGCAACTTATATTGTGGACTCAAGAGGATAAATATGATAGAGAAAGCAAGAAATAATGGAGGTAAACCTTCCATGCTAACTTGCCCATGGTGGGCAATTTGAATCATGCCCTTGTTGGGTGGAGCTAAACCTTTCGGGCGGAGCTAAACCTTCCAAGTGTCCTACAATGCATCTCTATGTGATATAGATGACACATTTAACATTATAGGAAATGAAGGAATAAAAATGTTCAATGAAAACATATAAAAGTTATTACGGTCAATTATAAAGACTCCCTTTCTTAACCTTTCTGTTAGCTCTAACTAGGGGTGGAAATAGGCTAGGCCAGGCTAGGCTTTGCCTAAATAGGCCTGGGCCTGCAACAGAGATCCAAAGCCTGAGCCTGGGCCTGAGCCTGTATGTAGGCTTTTTTTTTATGCCTGAGCCTGGGCCTTCAAAAGGCCTAACAAGGCCTGAAGCCTGTTTAAAGGCCTACTTAAATAATGTAAGCTTTTAAATAGCCTTTAAAACCTATGCCTCCAAATTCATATATAACCCTTCACAGTTATATACAATCCTATATTATGTCTTAAAAGCCTAATATCCATTCTCATAGTAATATTAGGGCTTAGTAAGGAAAAGAAAAGAATGTCTAGTGACAACAATTATCCGAGCAAATAGGAATAAAGAAAACTAATTGTTTATTGACTAATGAGATATATTATCTAAAATTGATTAAACATAACAAATAACATACAAAACTAGATTTTACCTCTTTTACCTTTCCCACGTAAATTGGGACAAACTCCTCTTACTTAGATTATAATATTTCATTGGACACTAAAATAAACTCATAACAATTATTCTGCTTTAGTGGAGGGTGCAAATTAGGGGAGAGTGAGTGAGTTAGTATTGCCATCTCGAGCGATCGAAGAGAAGAAAGGCAAGGGTGAATGATTTATGCGAAAGTAATGGTTGAGTGTAATGACGATATGATATGAAACTTAGAATTAAGGTTAAGTTGATAAATTTATAAAATTATTTAGATTATATTATATATCCTTATGTAATAGTATACACTAAAAAAAAAGCTAAATAGGCCAGGCCTGTAGGCTTATAAGCTAGGCCTTATGAAAATAGGCCTGGCCTATTTACTAAATAGGCTAGGCTAGGCTTTATGTAGGCTAGGCCGTAGGCCCCTGTTAGGGGCCTGGCCTATTTCCATCCCTAGCTCTAACTCACATCTCCTTGGCCCTTGAGCAATATACTAATTGTTGTCATCCTTAGGGTAATGGTTTTGCTTCTCTTATAGCGTTAATTATTTTTCTGATGTTTAACAATATTTCACTACTACAGAAAACACAACAAGTGTCGTTTATTTTTAAAAATACTATGCTTTCGGCGCCAAAAAAGAAAACTATAACGCTTCTTAAATTTATAGAAGCGTCATAGCTTGTTTTTTTTTTTAAAAAAATAGCTTCCTATGACACTTCTTTCAAGAAGTGTACACTTCTTTTGGTGCTTCCTTGGAGATGGCACTTCTTCAATGAAGCGTCATACGAAGTATCGTTTTTTTTAAAAAAAAAATTTACGTAATTTTTTCCTTTCCTAATGAACTCTGTATTTTACAGTATAAATTCATAGCAAATTGAATAAAACTAAATCAGAATCAAACTAAATCCTAATGAAATAACTTCAAAAAAAATAACTACATTGAGCAAATTAAACTAGTAACAATTAATAAAATTATATTTGTAAGCTCAAAAATTAAAAAAAAAACTTTCAACGTATAGGAAGTTTAACAAAAGAGAGTTGTAACTTCAAGCAAATACTTGGAAAAAAAATTATAAGTGCACATAAAAATACAAGCTAAGATTCATAACATATTTTACACTTCAAATAAAAAAAGAAAAGAAAACTATAGTGCCAATTGATAAAAGCTTTTGTATTAAAAAAGAAAAGAAAAAGACTTACAAGGGAGTTTATGTAGGAAGAGACAATAAAAAAAAAAAAAAGCTTCTGAGATTTGAGAATTCAGTATGTACTTAGAGAAGAAAGTACCACAGTTGCACTTATTTTCTCTAGTACCACAAGTTTTGGTGTAAGCTTTTTAATTCGATTGGGCTGCGTATTTCTTCTAACATGAGAGACTTTGACAACAGAACGATGACCTCCGCATTTAGATCTATACATGCAAGTTATAACATGAAAAAGAAAATATATAGCGGGCTAAACAAATTTTTTAAAATAGTGTGGGAGAAGGGAAGCTATGGCGCATGCCTATCAAGTGCTATAACTTTTAATAATTGAAAAAAAAAGTAAAAATAAACATTATAAGGGAAGCTATAACGCTTATCTATTATGCGCCATAGCTTTCAATAATTAAAAATAAAATAAAATAAAAAAGCCTTCAAATGAAGAAAGACTGCAAGAGCCATTAAAGGCCATATATATGACCTTCAAGATCCAATGGGTCTTTTTGTTTTTTTTAATAACCTCTTTTATGGCTCTTTCATGGGCAAGCACCATATAAGGGGTCTATTTTTTTTTTCAAATAACACCTTGTATGGCGCTTTCATAGGAAAGCGCTATACAAGGTATTTCATTACCAAAAAATAGAAGTCCATTAGTAATATGTTGAAGTTTGTATCTAAACAGGCATTATAAGTGTAAGCTTAAAGGAAGCTAATCCTACACTTAATCAAAATGTACACATTCGTGGGGAATGAGAGTTAGCGTCACCAAGTCAATCAGCAATCAAGGATTAAAAAAATGAAAAAAATCTTTAAAAAAATACCCTTGTATGGCGCTTGTCCAGGGAAGCGTCATACATAGAGCCGGTAATATGGGTCCAACCCGCGGGTTGGGACAGGGTTAGGGTTGGGAAAATCCCAACAAGCAAAAGTGCGGGCCGCACATGCCCGCATCGCATGGCCCACGAGCCAGCTTTCGGATTGGCCCGCAAAAAAATTTTTATTTTTTATATATAATAATTTCACAAAATTTATAAGTTATCTACTCCTATCTTGATACTTCCCAATCCAAAAAAAAAAAATCTTAGCCTCTTCCCTTTCTTTTTAAACAAAATTATTATATTTTGATTGTTTGAAGATGAGTTTATATTTTGTTTATAAACTTTAACAAATTTGATGACTTTAACTCTTGAATTATGAATTATATTTTAAAAATTTTTATAAGAGAAATGATTGATGCTAGGAAGGTAAATTTAATAACTCATATATATATATCTTGTATTTTTTACCGTCTTTAAAAAATAGGATTTTTTTTTCCAAAAAAAATATGCGGGTCTGAGGGCTAGCCCGCAACCCGCACATTGTGGATTAAGGTTGGCAAAATGCCAACCTGCAGAAATACAAGCCACACAAGCCCGCACCGCGCGGGCCGCAGGCCCATATTCTCAGCTCTAACCATACAAGGTGCTAATTTGTTTTTTAAATCACCCTTTGTATGGTGTTTCCCTAGGCAAATACCATACAAGGTATTGGGTAGCTATAACGTTTTCCTAGTTAAGCGTCATAGCTACCACACACGCATATTTAAATAGAAGTCTCCTCTAATGCTTGTTTGAAGAAGTATCATAAGATTAGCGTCGTTAAATTTATATTTTGTGGTAGAATTTCCAAAAGAAAAAAACTTAGAAGATATGAGAGACAAGATCGTTACTTGACATCACATTAATTTTTACTTAGGAAATAGCAATATATCAATCCCCATTTTTTTTAAAGGACAATTTTATTATATGGATAAAACAAGTTATAGAAAAAAAAAAAAAAAGCCAAAACATCTCAACAAAGCACCAAATCCATTGTGAGTTACAAAGAAACACAAATGAAAACAAAATAAACCAGCAACAGCTAGAGTCGAGCTTGGAAGAATGCAGAGGCAATGACGATATGAGGAGTTTATGGCAGCCCAAAGCCCATGAAACATCCTCATTTTTATTTTTAGGATTTAACTATAATTAAGAAAGAAATATTTATGGTACATGGAATTTATCATGTAATTATTAAAACATATAGGGTTTATTTAAAATAAGATTTATGATAGCAAAAAAAAAAAAAAAAAGAAATAAAAATAACGGAATGGAATGGAAATATAAAAATAATAATATCTTATTATTGATGTCATTAAAAAAAAAGATAAGATAAGGAAAAAGATAATAATAATAATAATAAAGTAAAAGAAAATGAATACTCCAGGGGCACGTGGCTCCTTAATCAATCATCACGTGTGGGGGTATACAAGAATATGCCCCACCCACCTCTTCATTCTATTATTCTAACTCGTCGAGGCTTCATCTTACCCTTCACAAACATCATTACAGATATAGCACATATCACTAGATAGACCGTAACTTAATATAGGGTTTTGAATCTTCTCAATTCTAGATTAAATGAGCATTGAACGAACCTTGGGAATAAATTCATCAAGGTAGGCATCTTCAAGTCCAGGGGCAAGCAAAATCTGTCTCAATTTTTTATGATTACTTCTGATCGTTTGACCTATGTCACTGTCACTATCCATCACCATTTTGACAGCCTTGCACACACCTTCCCTTGTGAAGACTCCATCTTCATCTCTTCTCTCAACTTCCACTGCTGCTTTCTGATCTCCACACAGAATTTTTGAATTTATGAGCTGATCTCCAAAATTAGGTATGAATACCATTAGAGGCTCACTGCATAATGCTTCTGTCATAGATCCAGTTCCACAATGACTCAGAAAACAACCCACATTAGGATGATTTAACATTAAAAGCTGCTGAACCCAACCTCCATGAACAATCCCTCTTCCCTTTACTCTCTGATTAAACCCTTCAGGCAATGCTAACTCAACCGTTTCAGCTCCCATGGGAGGTCTCAGTGCCGCGAGAAAAGGCATACCTGTGAGTTCAAGACCTAAGATCAGTTCCTGAAACTGATGGTTGCTTAGAACGCATTCACTTCCAAATGAACAGTATATCACTGATTTTGGGCTGAAACTTGCCAACCATTTCACCCATCTTTCTTCCAAGGCTGCATTTGGTGGTGGACTAGGCAAAACTGGTCCAATGGAGAGGATTTTCTTGCCCATTCGCCTTTCAAGGAAATCAAGGTAACGCCCTTCTATATCCCTGAAAGCTTTGAAAACCATGGCGTCACATTCACTGAAACAGGTCCCCATCCGCTGTTGGAACGGAATTCCCGCTCCTTCACCCTCCATATCAGCAGTGGCTTGCTTTAACTTCTTAGCTTCAAATAGTTTAAGCCTAATGGCCGAAGGAGGAAAGCCAGGTGGAGGGACCATGAGTTCAGTATCTGGGTCCACAGGTTCATCACCATCCAGGGGCTTCCGCATCATGTACCCAAGAATTGTAGGGCCTGTTATGAAATGAATGAAAGCTTTGATTCCTAAGCGACGTGTTATCTGAGGGAGCCAGTGCTGATAATCGTAGAAGATGATGTGGGGTTTGAGGTCTTTCAGAGAAGCTTCAATGAAAGGCTCAGTGAGGTCCATGGCCTTCATGAGAAGGGGATGTGATGAAAATGGAACATCATTGGTGGTTTCGGCACCAAGAGGGAGGCCATCAACGTGTGGTACGTTGATGGGAATGAAGGAGGTGAGATTTGGATGGTGATTGAGATGTTCCAGTTTGAGTATTGCACTTTTTGGTATGAAGATGGAGACCCTATGGCCTCTCCCTGCAAGCTTGTTCGCAGTATAAACGTTTGGAGTAAAATGGCCAAAACCGAACCATGAGATCATTGCTATGTGAAGGGGTTGGTCCGCCATGGTTGATCGATGAAAGAATGTGAAGGCAGAGCTAGTTTGTTATTTTGAGCCTTACATAAGATCCTTTATAGAGTGGGCGACGTTGTTTTGTTTGGCCCCAGTCCACAGACCAAATAAATGATCAAATCAAAACAAAAACGCATAACGTTCAATAAAAAAAGGAAACTCGTTTACTGCGAGACATTAAGAAGAGACTCGTTTACTGGATGACATAGTTTAAGGGGTCCACATGGGGTCCATATGCCCTGCTCATAAAAGATGAGCACCTTATGCTTATCCCCCAGTTTTGGCCATTTACACGGACTAGAAGATGAGCAGGGAATGCCTATCTCTAAATAAATGGTTTTTTTTTTTAAATTTTTTTAGAAAAAATACTCCATACACTAAAATTTAATTAGCTTGAGATATTGAGTGCTGAAAAAGTGTTTCAAATATTAGATGCTATTAAAAAAATATTTTAAAATACTGATTTTGTAGGAAAAATGTTTCAGGATATTGGATTAAAAATTAATTAACTTGAGATACCGGGTGCTAAAAATATTTTAGAGTGTAACATACAATTTAATTCAAACAAACAAAAACACACAAAAACTTACAAAAAAAAAAAAAAATGCCCCTCACCGTAAAATTGGAAGGATGAGCATGTCCCGACCACAAATGCAATTGGCCATGGCATATGATGAAATCAAAATCAAAAAGCATAGCGTTGTATTTGTATATATTTTTTTCAATAAAAAAAGAAACTTATTTACTGTTATCATGATTTGGAACAATGGTGTAGAGGTTTGTCAAAAAGACACAGGTGATCAGCATTTATTCTCTTTCTTTTGGCACTAGCTTCAGCCAAAACTACAACTAGGGTCCCAATCTATAAACTTTTCACTTTCCCGTTTGATTTGGAAGCGTTACAATTATTGACCCCGCGCCTCCATGATCCCAACCATGTCTTCACCTTTCTCTTTGTTTGCTTTCCCTTATTCATTTTGATCATGTTTCAAACAAACTAAAGAAATGTTAAATCTCATTCACTTTAGATATTTCCAAGGGTTAAAGGCCAATTTTATCCCGAAAGTATTCACTAGGGGCCAATTCGGGGTCGGAAATATTTTGAGGATCATTTTTTCGCAGGAAGTTTCAAATTGGGACAATTTTGCCCCGGAAGTTTCAAATTTGGAGCAATTTTGCCCTAACGTTAGTTAACCGTTAGTTGACCGTTAGCCTGGGCAAATTTGCTCCAAATTTGATACTTCCGGGGCAAAATTGTCCCAAAACCCAATGACCGTTAGTTGGGCACATCGAACACCAGGCGACATGCTGTGCTCTTCCAGCCGCTGGACCCTACCTCCGGCTGAGCTAGGATGGGCAGACTGTTAAAAAAAAAGAGAACTCGAGGCCCATGCCGATGTCTCCAGACTCACTAACGTTCTTGTCAGCTGCCACGTCCCGATTCAGGAATTTTGACCTGATTCCCTTTCAAAGTACATATGCTGAACGCTATCAGCCGGGCTTCCCCCGTCTCTTAGGGTCGACTAACTCATGTGCAAGTACCGTTCACATGGAACATTTCCTCTTTTTGGCCTTCAAAGTTCTTACTTGAATATTTGCTACTGCCACCAAGATTTGCATTGACGGCTACTCTACCCAGGTGCGCGCCTCAGGGTTTGCTGCGACTGCCACACCTTTCTACTCATCAAGGCCTAGCACTTATCCCGACGACGGGTATAGGTCACATACTTCAAAGCTCGGGCGGAGTAGCCGTCAATGCAGATCTTAATGGTAGTAACAAATATTCAAATAATGACTTTGAAGGTTGAAAAGGGGAAATGTTCGATGTGAACGGTATTTGCCCACCTTGGTTCAGCCGTATGATAGCATGCAGCACATATAATTTGAAAGGGAATCGGGTCAAAATTCCTGAACCGGGACGTGGCAGTTGACAACAATGTTAGTGAGTCCAGAGAAGTCAGCATAGGCCTCGAGAAGAGTTCTCTTTTCTGTTTTACAGCCTGCCCCCTATTTTAGTGAGTCTGGAGAAGTCAGCATGGGCCTCGGTGTGGGTTAAGGTGCTATTTTACCCCGAAAGTATCAAATTTGGAGAAAATTTGCCCAAGCTAACGGTCAACTAAAGTTAGGGCAAAATTGCTCCAAATTTGAAACTTCCGAGGCAAAATTGTCCCAATTGGAAACTTGCGGGGCAAAAATGGCCCTCGAAATACTTCCGGCCCTGAATTGGCCCATAGTGAATACTTCCGGGGCAAAATTGGCCTTTAACCCTATTTCCAACCTTATCCCTATAAATAGAATTAAAGGAGTATATTTCAAACAAAATTTTTTAAAAAATGAGTGTATTTTATTTCTTGAAAATTAGAAAAAAAATTAAATTTTATAAACTTTTTTTTATACTAATAATTAAATTTAATGAAAATATAAAATATTTATAGATATGATATAATATATATAAAACATACGCCTATTTAATTTTTAAAAATGCACGTCCAAAAAACCTATGTCATTTCACATAAATACTTATGACTACTTTATGATCATTTTATATAATTTTTCTATATTTAATTATTAGCATTAAATTAATAGTAATTTTTATAAAACTTTACTCATATTTTTTCTATCTTTTTGAAAATAAAATACACTTATTACTTTATTAGCATATCACTTCCACGTGATGTACGAGGTCATTTTTTTTATTGCAAATAAATATGTCCTGACTCCTTATACTCGTCTCTTCCTGAAATATTTTAATAAGAATGCCTGAGTTGTTGCCAGCTACGGGGATCACGTTATGGCTTAACGTCCTTTCCTATAAATCCACGCCTTTTCATAACCATGGGAAATCACGACGTCGTACGTCAGAGAGATGGAAAGGACTGTCAGGCACCTTTAAATTTTGACCAGCTGCTCTTCTCATTTGGAATAGTTTATTTTTAGGTAATAAGTACTTATAAATTGTGATTTACGGTATACGAAGTAAATATGTGAGAGGAGTTTTATCTCGACTTACATAATAAGAACTTATTCTCTAAAATCAAGTGATCCCAAACACAACTTAAAAAATTTAAAAAATTAGTGTCAAATGAAAAGGTGAGTTTTTAAGGAGGAATTACAATATGGTCCTGTTTAAAAGAAAAAAAATAAAAAAAAGGGAAAATCCCAGATAAATGCCTTTTGAATTAACAAAACCCCCAAAAGTCTATTAACATTTTAAAAAGACTTAAAGGTACAAAGGACCAAATTGGGTTTTTCAAGTTTTGACACATTTACCATTTTACCCCTCAAATTTTTTTTTTTAAATAACAGTGGTGCCCCCGCCGGAGCACCACCGCCGGCCGCCGCCGCCGCCACCCCGGTGGCCGGCCGCCCAGGACCCCCGACGGCCGGAGCTCCGGTCGCCGGTGGGAGGAGCTCCGGCCGGTCGAAGCTTTTTTGGTGGGGAGGGGGGTTTTTTTTTTTGAAAAAAAGTTTCATTGAAATGGCAAGGGGTGGGATCGAACCCATCCCACCCCTTTACAAGGCAAGCATGGTGGCCACTGGGCCACCAAAGCCTCTTTGTTATATATATGCATTATTAAATATGTATAATATAATTAAACGTGTAGTAGCTTTGACAAAATCAGTAATGGCGTTGACAAATTCAATAATGGAAATAACAAGATTCGTAATAGTATTAACAAAACCGTTTGCTGTTGCATGTTTTCATCAGCATTTTTGCACAAAACGTTTTTGTCAAAATCATTACTAAACTTATCAATCTCATTACTAAATTTGTTAAAATCCTTTTATTTATATTATAAATATTTTCATAATGGAATTGTCAAAACTATTACAATTCTTGTCAATCTCATTACTGAATTTGTTAAAATCCTTTTATTTATATTATGAATATTTTCATAATGGAATTGTCAAAACGATTACAATTCTTGTCAATCTCATTACTAAACTTGTCAATCTCATTACTAAACTTGTCAATCTCATTACTGAATTTGTTAAAATCCTTTTATTTATATTATAAATATTTTCATAATGGAATTGTCAAAACTATTACAATTCTTGTCAATCTCATTACTAAACTTGTCAATCTCATTATTGAATTTGTTAAAATCCTTTTATTTATATTATGAATATTTTCATAATGGAATTGTCAAAACGATTACAATTCTTGTCAATCTCATTACTAAACTTGTCAATCTCATTACTAAACTTGTCAATCTCATTACTGAATTTGTTAAAATTATTTTATTTATATTATGAATGTTTTCATAATGGAATCTCATAATGAGATTGTCAAAACCATTACAATTCTTGAAAATGTCATTACTAAACTTGTTAATATAAATAAACTTGTTAAATAATATAAATAAAATAATTTTAACAAATTCAGTAATGAGATTGACAAGTTTAGTAATGAGATTGACAAGAATTGTAATAGTTTTGACAATTCCATTATGAAAATATTCATAATATAAATAAAAGGATTTTAACAAATTTAGTAATGAGATTGACAAGTTTAGTAATGATTTTGACAAGAATTGTAATGGTTTTGACAAAAACGTTTTGTGCAAAAATGCTGATGAAAACATGAAACAGCAAACGGTTTTGTCAATACCATTACGAATCTTGTTATTTCCATTATTGAATTTGTCAACGCCATTACTGACTTTATCAAAGCTACTACACGTTTAATTATATTATATATATTTAATAATGCACATATATAACAAAGAAGCTTTGGTGGCCTAGTGGCCACCATGCTTGCCATGTAAAGGGGTGGGATGGGTTCGATCCCACCCCTTGCCATTTCTGAAACTTTTTTTCAAAAAAAAAAAACCCCCCTCTCCACCAAAAAAACTTCCACCGGCCGGAGCTCCTCCCACCGGCGACCGGAGCTCCGGCTGTCGGGGGTCCTGGGCGGCCGGCCACCGGGGTGGCGGCGGCGGCGGCCGGCGGTGGTGCTCCGGCGGGGGCACCACTGTTATTTAAAAAAAAAAAATTTGAGGGGTAAAATGGTAAATGTGTCAAAACTTGAAAAACCCAATTTGGTACTTGGTACCTTTAAGTCTTTTTGAAGTGTTAATAGACTTTTGGGGGTTTTGATAATTCAAAAGGTATTTATCTGGAATTTTCCCTAAAAAAAATGTCCTGTTAATAACTATAGAGATATGAATTAATAACTTAAGGAGTTCAATTAACAATCCCATATAATCAATTTTTCATTTTTTTTGTGGGACCTAAATATAATTCTTCCTATTTTTATAGGCCCAATCAAAACAAACAGTTATTTTTTAAGGTCCGATCTTTGAACATAGGGCGCAACTTCTCTCCTTGATGCCTCTCGTCTCTGGTGTCTCCATTGCGGATAAACGGCACACACTTGAAGCATGGGCAACACAAAAAAGGGACGTGTGAAGCCCTAATCTGGGAGTTGCAAATTTTTTTTATTTTTTGTTTGGGTAAAATTAAAGAGGAGCAAATGGTGGATGGAGTGATATTTGATGGCCCATCAAAATTCAAATGCAAAGTGTTCTTTTTATTCAAAACCAAATTTTTTTATAAATAATTAAATACTCCAATCGTTTTACATAATAAAATTATTTTTTAACAACTCATATAAAAAAATTAATAATTCCTATTAATTCTAAACTTTACAAAAATATAACCCACATCCCCAATGAAACAAATAGATATAATCATCCTTTAATAAATGATAATCTCTATTGATATAATATATCAATTCTTTAAACTTATTTTATGATTCTTATGAAATTTATATGGTTTAGAGTAGCCAATTGATATGTTAACACAATTTTTATGATTCTGATAAATCTGATTTCATATGAATAAAAATTAACTGTAGAGTATATGATTTAATAAAAAAGCAGATTTATCAAAGGGAAAATATCAAAAAAATACCACTTGAACTTCAAAATCTCAAATTAGTTTTATTGACAATAAGAGTAATAAGATTGATAAAAATAGTAATGAGATTAACAACTCAGGTTTTTGTCAAATCACTAATTTAGAATTTTGAAGTTCAAGTGGTATTTTTTTGAAATTTTTCCTTTATCAAAATCATAAAAATTATGTTAAATCTGATTTCATATGAATAAAAATTAAGTGTATAGTATATGATTTAATAAAAATCAGATTTATCAAAATCATAAAAATTATGTTAAATCTAGTTTCATATGAATAAAAATTGTTGAGTAACTGATTTAATAAAAATCAGGTTTATTAGAATCATAAAAATTTTGTTAACATATCAATTGGCTACTCTAAACCATATAAATTTCATAAGAATCATAAAATAATTTTAAATAAATATTAGATCAATAGAGATTATCATTTATAAAAGGATGATTATATCTATTTATTTCATTGGGGAGTGGGTTATATTTTTATAAAGTTTGGAATTAATATGACTTATTAATTTTTTTATATGAGTTTTTAAAAAATAATTTTATTATGTAAAATGTTAGGAGTATTTAATTATTTATAAATAAAAATATTCTGAATGAAAAGATCACTTTGCAGTTAAAATTTGATGGGCCCATCCAATATCACTCCATCCACCACCTTAATTTTACCTTGACAAAAAATAAAAAAATTTGCAACTTCTATTTTAGCGCCTCACACATCCCTTCTTTGTATTCCCCATGTTTCAAACGCGTGTCATTTATTCATAATTAGGAGTAGTAAAATGGGCTAGCCGGTGGGTTGTGGGCCAGCCCGCACGAGCTGTGGGTTGTGGCGTGTAGCCCGCCCCTTCACGGGCTAGCAAAGCCCGTTTAGGTGGGTTGGCCCACCAATTTTTTTTAAAATTTTTACTCATTTTCTCTTTCACCCGCTCATATCACACTTCTTTTCTTTTATATATTTGTGTTATGAAATCAATTTCATTCTTACTTTCCTTTTTTTCATCTATTTACATCACAAAACTATATAAATACATCTCTTTTAAATTTAATAATAGTATAATAAATAAATATAATATGAAAATAAGTGTTAAATAAAAAATATGAGGAATTAATTAAACACATCATCAAAGGAAATGAGATAAGGGACCAAGGATATATGAGAAAAAATTAAAAAAAAAGTAAAAAAAAAATCCAGCGGGCTAGCCCACCAACCCGCGGGCTAAATGGGCTGAGCCTGTTTTCAAATGGGCCTCCATTTTCGGTGGCCCGAACCCGTTTAAAATTGGCAGCCCGCCAGCCTAGCCCGAATTACCGGCTCTATTCGTAATGGAGGAGCCACGGATGGGAGCTGCCAAGGAGAAAAGCTACGCCCTTGAACGTATTTTAAGGGTTAGGGTTGACTCTATAATGTCGAAGCTATTTTAATAATATTTTATTATTTTTTTCAGCTTTTTTTAAAGAAATAAAATTATAATAATAAAATTTCTAATTTAACACATAAATATTGTCAAAATTAAGGTGTAAATGGTACGCATCATGCAACAAATAAACACAGTCATTAAGTCATAATCAAAAGTAAATTATTGCCCACTTACCACAATACAAATAATTAATGAGAAGACTTAACAAAATTAAAAATACTTCTTATAAATATGTCTTGAAAAATGTAAGTAGTCAACAAAATAAATAATATAAGATATGAATAAAACAATCATTAGAAAATAAGTCAAAAAATATAAAATTACTAAAAATACTTATGAAATGAGAACTATCTGTTATAAGATTTTAATTTTTAGGATTCTTATACAAGATGTTCTTATGAAACTTAATTCTAAAAAAAAATAATTACTAAATATTTGCAATATCATTAACAAAGTATAAAAAATCAATAATATTATTATCATATAAATAATTTTAAAAAATAAAAAAACATACAGGGTTAAAAGGGCAGACTGTTTTAGGCTCTCGGCTCCACAAGGCTGACCCTTTTAGGCTTACTTTCACTTTTGAGGAAAAAATCGTAAATTCAAACCTTGCAAATTCAGGGACTAAATGGGGCTGGTCTAGCGGGCTCAGCCCTTTTTCCCTGCTCTATCTCTCATGCATGTGTTTTTTTTTGGGAAAATTGCATTTAAATCCTAGACAAGAGAAAATACGACAAAATGGTCATTTGAAATCTCAAAATTATATTTAAGTCTCGTGGGACTTTTTTGCAATAAATTTCAATTGTCAAATGCTTATAGCCTTATCAATGGATGTCCATAGACTTGTCAGTGTAAGCACCTATAGATTTATCAGTGGACGCCCCTAGACTTGTCACCATAATTGGTATTTATTGCAAAAAAATGTTCCACATGACTTAAATGCAATTTTGAGATTTCAAGGGAAAATTTTTTCGTATTTTCTCTTGTCCTGGACCTAAATGCAATTTCCCTTGTTTTTTTAGTGGAAACACTAACCAAATCATGTTGATTAAAAAGTTAGTTAAAGATAATGAATATGCAAAAATTATAGGGTTAAATGCCAATTTTGCCCCGGAAGTATTCACTGGAGGCCAATTCGGGGCCGGAAGTATTTCGAGGACCATTTTTACGCCGAAAGTTTCAAATTGGGACAATTTTGCCCTGGAAGTTTCAAATTTGGAGCAATTTTGCCCTAACGTTAGTTGACCGTTAGCCTGGGCAAACTTGCTCCAAATTTGATACTTCCGGGGCAAAATTGTCCCAAAACCCAATGACCATTAGTTGGGCACATCGAATACCAGGTGACGTGCTGTGCTCTTCCAGCCACTGGACCCTACCTCCGGCTGAGCTAGGATGGGCAGACTGTTAAACAAAAAAGAGAACTCGAGGCCCATGCCGACGTCTCCAGACTCACTAACGTTCTTGTCAGCTGCCACGTCTTGATTCAGGAATTTTGACCTGATTCCCTTTCAAAGTACGCATGCTGAACGCTATCAGCTGGGCTTTCCCCATCTCTTAGGGTCGACTAACTAATGTGCAAGTACCATTCACATGGAACATTTCCTCTTTTTGGCCTTCAAAGTTCTTACTTGAATATTTGCTACTACCACCAAGATCTGCATTGACGGCTACTCCACCTAGGTGCGTGCCTCAGGGTTTGCAGCGACTGCCACACCTTTCTACTCATCAAGGCCTAGCACTTATCCCGACGACGGGTATAGGTCACATACTTCAGAGCTCGGGCAGAGTGGCCGTCAATGCAGATCTTAGTGGTAGTAGCAAATATTCAAATAATGACTTTGAAGGTTGAAGAGGGGAAAGGCTTGATGTGAACGGTACTTGCCCACCCTGGCTCAGCCGTATGATAGCATGCAGCACATATAGTTTGAAAGGGAATCGGGTCAAAATTCCTGAATCGGGACGTGGCAGTTGATAGCAATGTTAGTAAGTCCGGAGAAGTCAGCATGGGCCTCGAGAAGAGTTCTCTTTTCTATTTTACAGCCTGCCCCCTGTTTTAGTGAGTCGAGAGAAGTCAGCATGGGCCTTGGTGTGGGTTAAGGTGCTATTTTGCCCCGGACGTATCAAATTTGGAGCAAATTTGCCCAGGCTAACGGTCAACTAACGTTAGGGCAAAATTGCTCCAAATTTGAAACTTCCGGGGCAAAATTATCCCAATTTGAAACTTCCGGGGGCAAAATTATCCCAATTTGAAACTTCCGGCACAAAAATGGTCCTCGAAATACTTCCGGCCCCGAATTGGCCCCCAGTGAATACTTCGGGGCAAAATTGGATTTTAACCCAAAATTATACTCTCTCTGGTCTTTAATATAAGACATGTTTAGAGATTTGATTTTGATCCTAAATATAAGATATATTTTTTATATTTGTCACCATTTTCCTAATTTACCTCTATTGATACTCCGCAACAATAATCAATAATCACTACTATAAAAAAGCAAAGTTGTGACGCTTATAATTGCATTAGCTGTGGCGCTAGAAAAGCATTACATATTTGGAAGCAACTAAAAAAAGCTGTGATGCTTGGAAGCGTCACAACATTTTATTTTATTTAAAAAAAAAACCCTCCTGTGTCGCTTTTTGGAGGAAGTGCCACATGACTGGCCATCAACTTAATGAAGTGATCGAGGAATGGTGTGAATATGTGTTTAGGCAAATCTCTGGGTAGCTATACTATTTAATTCACTAGTTGGTCTTTGTTGTGTCATTTCTTGCCAATTGTTGTGTCATGTATTCAAGTTGAATTTGTTATATTTCATTCACAATATATTGTATAACTATTTTTAGTTAATTAATCATCTGTTTGTATCATTTTAAAGTTATCTCTCATTGTTGTTGTTTGTTTTTCTTCATTTTGCTTTGGATATATATAGAAAATGTTTAAACCATGCAGTACAATATTGCAATTATAGGAGATATGAACAAAAAATATGGCAAAAAAATGTTCCTGTGGCGCTTCCTTAAACAAGGGCCAAAGGAAGAATGTCCAACCTTCATAAATTTCATGATGTAATACCCACAATCATTGTCATTGGGTTAGAAAGGGCATTGCAAAAATATAATGCAATATTTAACTCTGTTTATGAATAAAAATTGTTTACTAACAAAGTTTGAGTAAATTCATATATAAGTACCAGTATCTTCTTTCAAGGATAGCTAAGGTGAGGGTAGCAGCTTTAGAATGGCTTAAGGATACAGAGGACTGATACACAGTCAATGCGCTAACAAAACAAATAGAAACTGATTACTTTTAGTTATTCAATCACATATGCAACTATTTACACATATGCATGTACGCTTACCTATTGAACAATAGTAACATATCATAATGGTTTTGTGGAAGACCATTTTTTAGAGGATCCACATAGTAAATGTGAGGGCCTAAAGGTTTCGTTGGATTGATAACTATCAATATCCAATGGCACCTAAAATATTTTTAAAATTTTTTTTCAACAATCATGTTATGATAAAAGTTAAACAATAAAAACAAAAATTGTATCACTAGTAATTTACCCATCATTGTATGGCACTAAAAATAGTGTAGTTGGTGTCACTTTCTTTCTAAAGTAATCTTTTAGATCATTAGACTATGCATTTATATTTACTTTACCCCCATGGTGGCCAACAAGATAAGGGTTGACAAATACGAATTGGACCCTGTTTGTATCCATTAAGATGTCATGGTACAAATTCTTGGTATAAAACAAACAGTGTCATGAAAAACAAAAGAAATGAAATGAGAAATATTAATAATAGTGATAAACGATGATGGTCAGGCACCTTATCAAGATGTTGATAGCTGAAGCACTAACCTAATCACAAGTACATATGTCATGCACAACATCGCCATTAACATTATCAACTAGACCGTTAACACTGTAGATATGTCTTTCAAAATGTATTTCCAGTCCTCCTTCACCGATCAATTGTGGTGTAACCGATACTAATTGATTGCGGTATGAGGCCGGTCTTCTTTTGCTCTGTTGGCTAGTCGATGCTTTTGACTTGGGTTGTGTTTTCGAATACTTTGAGATCTTACCATAAGGTTGGATTTGTTTATCTGTAGACTATCCATCCTACAAAAATCAGAAAATTAAATCACAGTTTTAGATGGAAGTATAAAGGAAAAGTGTAGGGAATTGTAAATGAACGACCTTTTCATATGGCTCGATAAGACCTATTGGCCAAGCAACATAGCCACCTACAACATCTTTCACAATTATTTCCTCATCCCGAGACGAGATTGGTAAGAGTACGTCTTCATTCGTGTAGATGTCAACCCTCACTCGGAGTGTGTTGTTAGGCAACGGTGAATTGTACGTGTCCTTATCAGTGTTATAGGCAATACCCACTGCAGCCGCCTGCTTAAAAGCTTGATCGACATAAAACTTGCATTGAAATTCGCCCTATAGAAAATAGAGTTAATATGTTAAAGTTTGCTAAATTATAATGTAACAAAAAGTTAAGTAGAGAAGAAATTAATTACCAAAGAAAAAGGGATTTTAGGCATGGAGGGAACATTTTGTGTTGGCCTACACTGCTCCAACTGTTGTATTTGCGTTGTTAACAGCGCATTTTGTTCTTGCATCAAACGCATTTGTTCTAAGAATTGTTCTTTTCATTGTTCCTTGTAGCGCATTTGTTTTTGAAGTTCTTGCATTTGTTGCTTGAAACTAGTCATCTTCTTATGCAGCTGGGAAACGTCACTTTTACTGGGGCACTTCTGACGTCCAAAGTATGCTGATTGGGTGACCGCAAAACCAGTACCCCGAACATGACCATCATACTCGGGAACTCCTAGTGCTCTGCTCAACAAATCATCCCGACTAACATAGCTCGCCAATCCAGGATCCTCCTGTGTCATTTGTCGCTATCACAAAAAGAATTAAAACAATATTAGTTATTATAAATCAAATTTATTTAAGTAAAGCTAATTATTTATTGTACACATAATCCAATACTTACATAATATTCGGTTACTCTTCTTGCTTCTTTACTATGAATTTCACCTTTCTTATTTGTGCAACCGGCTACACACATATCATGTCGTGGCACCTGTGTAATATCTGAACTTGATTCTTCTATATGCACATCAAAGTTAGTTGAAGTGAAATGATATTCATACAATTTATCTACATATGAAATAACTATTAGTTCTTACCATTTTTCTTTCTAACTGTGCGTATGAAACAGGTCCTTGTGTGTACCGGTATACCATGTTGGTCGCGTTAGCGTGATTTTTCTCGCTCAACTCTTGTTTAGAACAAAATGATTTATATCAATATATAAATATTAATTACAAATACGTATATTACAAGTAATAGGGAAAATCGATGGCATAAAAAAAGTAATAGGAAAAGTCAAACATGTTATATTACCAGGAATTCCTGAGTTGTATGTGTTCTGATAAACTCATCCCATATTTCTTGAGTGATGATTCCTTCGTACAATGTCGGCGGTGTAGTAATGATAATCTCATTATCATCCCTCAAGAAGTATTTGACAAGATCCGAACGAAACTTTCTCATAAGTTTTTTGGCTTTTCTTAACACGAAGTTCTGCCAATCATCATTAATAATAAAAATACTCTGTAACAATAAAAAAACATATATAATTTGTTACATTGAAATTAAGTGAAATAAAACAAACCAAACAATAATATAATAAATGTGTTAGTTGTACTTCATCCCAGATTTCATCCTCATAATTTTTCTTGCCAGTCTCCAGTCTTGAACTGTAATAGGGACTCTGTCTTGAAATGTAGTCCCAATCAAGTTATTTAATGAGATACTATTCTTACCAATTGGGTTTCCCTTTTCATTCCACTCCAATTGTAACTTGATTCCTTTACTTCTCAATTTGATCAACCTTGCCATAACGGTCCTGCCACGTCTTACGTTCTTCATAAATCTTTGTCTACTAATGTTCTTGGGAACATCATCAGTTTTATCGTGTGGTGAGTCCATACTCCTGGATCTGAAATAAACCAAAACAAAACATCAGTGCACAATGTCAACGATGTCAACGAAAGTAAATTATTTTGAAATATATAAAAACGTACGTACAAGTAAACAAGTCAAGGCACTCATTATCTTTTCCTTTTTCTTGTTTGATTTAAAATTTTATTCTTTAGAATTCGTGTTGGATTGAGAATTGTGTTTCTCTTGATTCAAGTTTCCTCTTCATGATCATGTCTCACGTATGCGGGTCCTTCTCCATCTCTATCTCTATCTTCATCTTCATCTGCTCTATACCAATATCTAATGACCACAAATTCTCAAATGAAAGATCATCATCATTGATGTTCAAATATTCATTACTTTCAAAATCAACTTGTTCTTAACGATTCTTGTTGGATGGGGGTATAATAGACTAATTCTTCTTAGCAGGATCCAAAATGAAAAACGCTTGTTCTCCTTGTGCTACTAAAGTAAAAGGATCATCTTTATACCAAACCTTAGAAAGGTCCACTTGAATAAAGCCTAAGTCATCTATCCGCAATCCACTGTTATTGTTAACCCACTTACATCTGAAGACGGGGACCCTGAACATAGAGTAATCTAACCTCCATATGCGTTCAATGACACCAAAGTATGACATTGATGCATATATAGGGTATATGTCTTTAGCACTGGATCTATGCCAAGAATCAGCAATAAGTGTTACCCCATTATTCTGCATCATACTTTGTGTATCATGGTCGATTGTATAGAATATGTAATAATTGATTGCATAATAATTGTAAGATAATACATTTAAGCTCGGTCCCTTCGACAACCACTTCAATTTTTCAGAAATTGAATCAGGATTCCACTCCATCTCATCATTAATGCAATTTTCCACCAGCCTAAAAATTGTTTATTGTGTTCTTTTATTAACAAATTTTCATTCCTATCACCATGTACCAATCGAAGAGCATCCTTATGTTCTTTAACATACAGTTCGACCTCATCAGTGTTATGTAGCACATATAAATAGGCTTGCTCCCATGCAGTTGTTGATATCGTCATTACATCCCTCCCACTTGTTCCTTTCCCTGATCTTCGCCCATCATGACGGGACCTGGGGATCCCTACAAGGTCAACATTTGATAGAAAATCAACACATAAGTCACTTGCTTCTTCAACCATGTACCTTTCAACAATACAACCCTCTGGCCGATATCTATTTTTCACATATCCTTTTAATATTTTCATGAATTGCTCATTCGGGTACATCTATCTCAAGTACATTGGACTGGACAATTGAATCTCTTTGACCAAGTGTACGGTTAGATGTATCATAATGTCAAAAAAAGAAGGTGGAAAATACATTTCAAGTTCACACAGAGTACACACAATTAGCCTTTGCAAATCTTGTAACTTAGTTGAATCTACCACTTTACTATAGATCAACTTGAAAAACACACAAAGTTTAATGATGATGTTTCTTAAATTTTTGGATAAAATGGATCGTATACCAACTGATAGAAAATTCTAAATGACAAAGCATGCATGCTATATATCATATAAAAGAACCTAAAAAAAATAAAAATTAAAAAAGCACCGATCTAATCATTTATATTATAGGTGAAATGAGAGAAAATTAAAGCATCCCATTATTTATTTACAAACTGATACATAGTGCAGGTAAAGACTTTTTTATTTGGTTTACCTGTAGCAACTCTCTCAAGCCTAGCTTTTTGGTCGTATGATATAAGCCAGTAGAGTAAGGAGGATCAAAAGAAAAGCCACCCCTCCAACAATTACCCCAATAATCACCCCCTTGTTCCTTGAACCACCTGCAAGATAGGAAAATAGAGAACTTGTTTTCCAAAAAAAAAAGAAGAAGAAGAAGTCATTTTAAATATCATGCTTGTCCTATAACAATGTGACAATATCAATATTACTAATTAATGCTTCACTCATTTTCTATGAAACATATGAATATTTATAGGATATGTGTAGACACTTACAAATCGAGTAATTGACCAGCGTAGGGAGTAAGGGACCACGTTGATGACGCTAGCTTGAGTGAGGAGGATGAGGAAATGTGAGCTGTGGAGTGGAGTGGGGACAACCAGAGTGGGGTTCAAAAGTTCGTGCTCGTTTGGAATAACTTATTTTTAGGCAATAAGTGCTTATAATTCGTGATTCACGGTATACGAGATAAGTATGTGAGAGGAGTTTTATCTCGACTTATGTAATAAGTGTTTATTTCCAAGAAATAAGCTATTCTAAACACTCACGAAGAGAGATAAAGAGTAGGAAGAAAAGGGAACAGTTGGGGACAGGAGTGGAGACGGACGACAGGAAATAAAAAGGGAAAAATGGACCAAGAGAATTAGTTAAAGATGATGTGTGTGTGTGTGTGTTTGTAGTGCAAAAATGGTAAAGGCCGGAGGGGGGGACCGTCGGTGCGTACAAGATAATGGAAGGAGGGGGAAATTGAAAGGATAATGATGATATTAGTAAAGTTAGATAGAGGGAATGAAATCTGATTGGCGGGAAGTGGATTCTTTATCCACTTTCAGCCAATTGTGACGCTTGCCTTGGTAAGTGCCACACTAGCCACCACGTGGTGGCTAGTGTGGCATTTGTTAGAACCGGCTGACACCCAAGAGGGGGGTGAATTGGGTGTAAGATAAAATTCTTAAGAACTTTGAAAATCTTTTTACATCTTAGAGGAAGCAATAAATATGAAAATAATGAATTATAAATCAACAGTTAATATATGCTGGAAATATAAGAGTTTAAGGAAGAGAGTATGCAAACTTTGATTTATCCTGGCTCGGTCCAATCTGTGATGGCCTACGTCCAGTCCCCAGGCTCCTCCTGAGATTTTCAAATCCACTATTTTCTTGTTTAATGCAAGCACAAGAAAAGCCTTTACAAAGTTCTTACTAAGATACTCCCCCTTACAGCAAGTCTTACGAGCTGAGCAATCCTGAAGATCTTTCCTTCCTGCTTACCCGTGTAAGTCTTACGAGCAGCAACATTCTCTCCTGCTTACACCTCTGTAAGTCTTATGAGCAGCAACGTTCTCTACTGCTTGCACCTTATAAGTCTTACGAGCAGAAAGTCTTACCGGCAATTCTCTCGACACTTGCTCGTAAGGAAATTAACCCACTCAAGGTCCCTCTACCTTGACATCAATTCAGAAATACAATTGAAAGTGTTTACAAACTCTCTCACAGAGTAGATATGATGAACATTGAAGTACACTACAAAAACTCTCTCAAATATACATGATGTGGAAAATAGATAAGAACAGAGAGTATTCGGGTAGAAGTGGATGATTCATAATCTTATCATGTTATATGTTATTGTCGTCTGCTTGAATATCTTGTATTTATAGTTGAGTAGGATATGACCGTTGTGAGTATTTCAACCTATCCGTTAAGTCCTATTGCTTCGTTTGGTCGTTCTTCACATTTGAAAAACTAGCCGTTAGAATGTTGACGTTCCGCTTCCGTAAATTCACCTTTTGACTCTTCACATCATATCTTCATTGTATTCCTAGAGAAATACATTAAACACTAATACAATGAAGTGTTAGAGTGATTAGAAGCAATAAGAATGGGTTATATGATCATTTCATTGATTTCCAGAATCTTCGGGACGTTGTTCTATTTTCCTGGGAAGCATTACTTGAAGTTCTCTTCTAAATAACTCTGCATACTCGGGTAGTGACTTGAAGTTCGACTTGAAGTTCTCTTCTAAATAACTTTGCATACTCGGGTAGTGACTTGAAGTTCTCTTCTAAATAACTCTGCATACTTGGGTAGTGACTTGAAGTTCGACTTGAAGTTCTCTTCTAAATAACTCTGCATACTCGGGTAGTGACTTGAAGTTCTCTTCTAAATAACTCTGCATACTTGGGTAGTGACTTGAAGTTCGACTTGAAGTTCTCTTCTAAATAACTCGAGTACCTACTTGAGTAACGTTGGTAGGCCGAGAGCAACTGGAAGTGATCTACTTGGTTACTCGAGTACCTACTTGAGTAACATTGGCAGGCAGAGAGCAACTGGAAGTCTTTTACCTGGTTACTCGGATACTCACTCGAGTAAAGTGTTTTGTTATCAACTAGTTACTCGAGTGGTGCCTTCAAGTGAATTCTTGATTTTGACTCAAAACATGGCAAATTATATATCATCGGAAAGCCCTCATTATCTACATTTCAGTGAAACAAGAATCAGCTCCAAACACGTTGTACACTGAAAGTTATGATCCAAAGATTATCTACTGTTCTAGGACATCTTTGAACACACGAGCCATCACGAGCAGCAACTTCCAGAAGTCATAGCTCTTAGGATATAGCTTCAAATGTGACAAATTATATATCCATGGAAAGATCTTCGAGTCTAATTTGATATGGCACCGGTTGCGTTGCAATCCAATGTGTAGTTTGGAAGTTATGTCCAAAATACCAAAGCTGTCCTGGAATATGACGCTGATTCATGTGTCAACTTTCAAAGCTTATATCTCTCTCATATGAACTCCTTTGAATGTGATCTTGGTGTCAAAAGTTCTTGTTGGAAGTCTAGTTTCATATGCCACCGGTTTTAGTTCGATCCAACATGTGGTTGGAGAGATATCATCAAAATACCGAACCTCTGTTCTGCTGCGCGAAAACAGAGTGCCTATTACTTCAAGTGCCGCCTCGAGTGATTCATCAAGTAACTCGGCAGATTACTCGAGTAGCTACTCGAGTAATCACCTCCAAAATGAGGCAGTGCCCTATTACTCGAGTGATTACTCGAGTAATCATCCCCAGAGGCACCATAACTTTCGTATACATCATTTTAGCTTCGTATTGACCCATTTCAACTTCTGTTTGACCATAGAAACCTCTGATATCACTTCTAATAGCTTGGATCTTGATATTCTCATGTGATCTTGCAAGTTCTTCTTTCTTTAATCTCTTTCTTCTTGTTTTGCCACTTAATGATCATTCTTTATCACCCAACTTCAACCTTCTTGATGAATATCTTCAATCTTCATCTTTCTTTCTTCTTTCTTCAATTCCTTGCTTCTTGATTTTCTTCTTGATGATTGTTCTCCATTTATGAGGCATTATAACATCAACCCACCATTGGGTTTATGACTAATCTACAAGATATACAACATTAAATATGGTAGTTAATCAATGTAGAAGATAAGTATATTATACAAACTTTTTGCTCATATTTGACATCATCAAAACTATTCATATCTAACAGTATTTGCCTACAATTGTGCACAAACCAACTGTGGCGCTTGGCTAACCAAGCGTCACAGCTGGTCCAGCGTGGCTGAAGTGGCGCATTAGCCTCTCCACCAGCTGTGGTGCTTGGTGAGCCAAGCGCCACAGCTGGTGCAAAAATCTTTTAAAAAAATTAAATGGAAAAAGTAAAAAAAAAAAAAAAAATTAGTCGTGACACTTCTTTAAAGAAGGGCCACAAATTGGGTGTTACTTTTCAGCCTTTTTGTAGTAGTGAATGAGAAGAAATGAGAGAATTAAGAAAAATGACTAAGGTATTTTAGAAAATATATGTTATATTAACTAACTTAACTAATATTCTTAATCTAATTAAATTATGTAAATATGTCTTATTTAAAGACTTATTTAAAGAATTAATCTTAAGACTAAATATAATATCTATTTTTTATATTTATCGGTCTTTTTTCTTTTGCTTCCTATTGGGATTACAACACAGGGCTCTACATCGTAACACCAGCTCGAAGAGCTTACAATAGAAAATCCAGAGGTTCGCTGAAGAAAATAGCTCCGTTGCCATCGCAAGGTCTCTTTTGCCAATAAATCAGCAACGCTATTTACCTCCCTACTGCATCAAACAACATCAACCTCCCATTCCCTTTCCAACCAACCTCGGATGTCGTTGAGCATGCAGAATTCAGGGTGTTCCTCGCTCCAGCCCTCCCTGATCCCTTGAATAATCTCCCAACAATCTATCTCGGTAACTACCCACCTCCAATGCATTTCCCATGCCCTCTATAGACCCCACAAGGGATCTCAACATGTGGGCAAGAACCTTTGCCTATGTTGAACATGAATCCATGAAGGAAATCACCGTCATGATCTCTAGCCAAACCTCCACAAGCCGCCCACGCCTCTCCCCTTACTCTAGCACCATCGACATTTATCTTGACTGTGCCTACATGTGGCAGCTGCCAACTCTTCCTCTGTTCCACCTCCAAACCAAACGATTGTCGTTCAGTTTCAGTCCAAGATACTATCGCTATGGTTTGGGCAATAAATTGCTTAAAACCAACAGCTTGATGTTGATGCATCCCAGCATTTCTATTTAGCCAGATTTGTCTGCTTAGTTTGCTAAAACACATACTCCGCCTAACAACCCAGATCAGATCTTTTTTATTTATATTCCAGTTCCACTCCACCCAATTGCCAGTATCTAATTAAAAATGCCATGAACCTACCTCGTATACACTTGGGAACCAAATTATTCCATCTGTCTAAGGCAATTTTGCAGTCTCTAAGATCATGCATAATATCCTCGACTTGTTGCTTCACAGCTTCTCATCCAAAAGGTAAATCTACGTCACCTGTTATACAATCAAGAAAAGAAAAGAAAAATAAAAGATAAGACAATAAAATAAAAACAACTTTTTTCTTTTTCTTCTTCTTCTTCTTTTTTTAATTTCAAAACAGTGAATTATTATAATCATCATCCTATATTAAATTATTTTTATTTTAGATTAAAATTATAATATTTAAAATAAAATCCCCAAATTATGCACCAAATTAATATCTTATCAAAATCTTTAATAAATCCCTTTATTTTAACATTAATAACTCTAAATATATCAAAATGTATCTCAAATTCTATTAAAAATGATAAATCATCACTTATACTCCACACAAATCACAAGAAATTAATCTTTGCTATCAAACCTCTGGCTGTTTTTATGTGATTTTTAAGAAGTCTCTGTCACACACACAATCATAAAAACACCCGACACCTCTGTGGAACTTGCAGCTTCCATAGTTTCCTCCAAGCACCCTGAAGTGGTGTCCGGATTGCCCAGACAAGGAATCATAAGCAAATTCAACTTAAAACTTGCCATTATTTGTTAGACTCTATATAGCCATGTCCTCCTCCCATGTATCTCTGATCCCCCTCATGTCTGCAATCCACTTCGCCTAGCTTCAACCTTAGGTATTACCTCTTCCCCACACTTATATTTCTCTCACATAAAATTAACCTAAAGTGTGTCCCTCCTTTTCATAAGACCCCATCCTAACTTCATCAAAAAAGCTTGATTTTATTTTCTAGCACAACGAAGATCTAGCCCACCTTCTTCCTTCTTCTTACATATTTCATACCAAGCTACCAGGTGAGCCCTTCATTTGTCCACGGTACTACCCCAAAGGAAACCCTAACATCTTTTATCTATCTCATTGCATGTAGAAACCGGTAATAACGTTGACTACATTGTATACGCGAGAATAGCTGAAGCTACGGATGATACCAACGTATGACGAGCTACCATGGATAGCGAATTGACCTTCCAACTCTATAACTAGCTATCCATTTTGTTCAACACATATCTGTATGTACTCTTTGAGACTATTTTGTGATTTAAAGGCACCCCCAGATACTTGCTAAAATCTATTGTAGGCATAAAACCCAAGAACTCGTTGATTTCCTTTGTTTGAGTGTGCTGTACGTTTGGGGAGAAGAATATTCTTGATTTAGCCTCATTCATCTTCTACCTCGACACTAAACAAAAATCATCAAGGTAGGCTTTAATCACACCTGATTGGTTTGAGCTGGCTTCTGCAAAAGAAATTAAGTCATCTGCAAGCAATAAATAGGAGACTAGCGTACCGTTATGGGAAAGCTTGAAAGTATCCAATTCTTTTCTGCCACTTCAATCTAAATAAGATGACACAATTTCTCCATTACAAAAACAAACAAGTATGAAGATAGTAGCTAGTTCTCCTTGCCTAATACCATGGGTTGGCTGAAGTGTGGGCCCTTTATCCCCATTCCACATAATTTGCATTTCAGCAGATGATAAGTAGAAATAAATCAAATCAATTATCTTCCTTGTGAGTTGCAACCCCTCTAAGCATTTAACAACAAAATCCCATCAAACCCTGTCACATGCTTTTTTGAGGTCAATAGTAAGGGCCATAAATCCCTTTTTCTTCTTTGGAGTTCTCATAGAATGAATAATCTCTTGCACAAGGATTATGTTATCTAAACTTTGCTGCCCAAGTATAAAATTACACTGGTTGGGAGCACTACAAGAGGTATTAATCTCTTCAACCGATTAGCTAAAACATAATTCATGTTGCATCTATTCCCAGTACGGATTTCTTTCATTCCCGCGGGCTCACCTTATCAAGCTGTTGTAATAGAAAAGCTTTCCTCTGATTTATGTGTCCAAAAACCTATTTATTCCACATTGTTGCATCCAAAGAGAAATGTTGCACATTTTCTTCCCAACTATATGAATCCCTCCGAGCATTATGGACTACCTCGGAAAATCCTTTATGAGTAACCCATGGAGCAAAAAGGAGGAACGGATCGACGTTCGTGTTTACCTTTTTTGAACCAAACCGCCACATTTTAACAGTATTGGATTATGGTCCGAACTAAATTTTGGAAGATGACCAACCAGGGCATCCAAAAACTTTTGCAGCTAAGACCCACTAGCAACAAAGCAATCAATTCTACTATGAATTTTACCTCTATGCCATGTGAACATTGGGCCTTCAAAAGAGACGTCTGAGACTTCCACTTCCTTCACCCAATTGACAAAATCCCCATCCGAACCCTTACTTCCTCGAGCCACATACATTCTTTCATCATCATGTAAAATAGCAATGAAGTCTCCCCCTATGCACCACTTGACAATACTAGTCTCATAAATATGCTTAAGCTCTTGCCATAAAATATGTCATCTTGCAGGATTAGGATGACCATAAATAATAGGTAAGTCCCATTCATTGGCACTCGCATGATTGAAATGCCCCATGCAAGGCTTGGGAAAATTTGTACAAAACCGAGAAATCCACTGTGTCTCCCCAAAAACACCAAATCCCACCGCTAAAACCCACCGCCTCTACCACATCCTTATTTCGAAATCCCGAATGTTTTGCTCAGGCGAAAGCCTTTTGCTTATCTTGACTAGGTTCAACTAATGCCAGAAAATCTAGCACATGTTTGTTTATGTTTCAGTTCCGACAGCAACTGCACAAGTGCCAACCCTCATGCACCTCGAACATTCCATTATAAACCATTAACCATTAACAAAGAGTAGAAAAAATATGGTCCTGCACAACCTATGATCAAACGTCCAGAGCCTCCAACTTTGTCTTCTCCAATATAACTCCATCGTTCACACTGGAAAGTGGGTTTGAATGTATCAAGAAACCCGTTTACTGGTTTGTTTGTGGATCTATATGGTCATTTGTAGCTGAAACCGTCTATTGGGAAGTGGGGGTTCTAGTGCTTAGGTGCAAATCTGTTGAAGCTGTATTACCCGCTATACCTACCGTTCAGTCTCGCCACGGGAATTTCCAACCACCAAGTCCCACCTCTCCTTCTCCTCTTCCATCTCATTCCTGCTACTAGATGACCCAATAGTTTCTCACGGCCCATATCCAATTTCAATTTAATGCCATCAAATGATCCATATTGCCCGACTTCTCTCCACTACTTTCCATCTCCTTTATGACTGGAGGCCCATCAGATCCATGCTTCCTTTGTTCCCCACGTTCAGTCCATTTATCAAGCCCAATGCCATGTGTGTCTATGGGTCCATTAGTTCCACTCTTCATCCTGACTATCTGTCGTTGATCTCGAACTTTATTAGTAATATTCAACAACGGGATTCTCTAATCAGACTGATTTTTAGAATTTTCATTTATTGAAACCATATCAGTATTTTTACACACTGAATCATGATCTGTGACTGTAGTGCCCAAAATTTGGAAAATATGGAGTAGCAACCAAAATTTTAAAAAAGGATAATTTTAGAAATCTTTAAAAATAATGACAAATAATATGCATAAACTAAATAGGATTTGAGAGTTGATTTTGTGTGAGGAAAATGTTAGGCACTCTATAACACTCATTCATGAGAACGGTTACCCTAAGTCAATTATTTAAAAATAAGTGTGGCCTTTAAAAAATATCCCAATTACCCTAAAAAAGAAAAGAAATTAAGAAGATATTTACAAAAGAATAAAAGAATAATAAAATAAAAATTTGTTTATTTACAATGGTTGGACTTGGCCTAGTAACAGGGCCTATGGCCTACGTGCACTTTAGAGAGATCAAAACCAACATAGTTTGGGGATAGAAAGGCATGTCACTTGGTGATCTCTGTGGTATGATTATTTTTCCATATGGGGTTATTGGAACCTCCATAGGAAATTAGCCAAAAATATTTTTTAAATAAGAGAATAAAGAATTTTTTTTAAATAAAAAATACATGCGAAATAAAAAATTATTTTCTCAAATAAATTAAATAAAATTTTTTGGATATGAATGTTGATTGTTCTAACATTTGCATGAATTTAATTCAGCTATGTTTATTTTACATTTTTTTATTATTGGAGCTAAATGTCATGTACGATATTTAGAGTTTGTCACATGTATGCCAATTGGTTTACACAAGGTTCTTTTTTAAAAAGTGTATTTTGACCCCTTTTATGAATGAAAATAAAATGGAAATATTCTCTTTTTATAAAAATAAGCAAAATTGATTTCAAAGTATTTTTACGCCAAGTGAGGTTTTTGGAACATGAAACCTCCTTTCATATGTTTGGGCTTTTGTGCACATACCAAAGTGATTTATCTCCCTTCCATTTCCATTCGTCTTTCACTTTGAATCTCCATCCATATTTGACCCATCCGCAAAAGAAGAAAAAGAAGAGGGTAAGAGTGAAGTAACGGTCAAGGATCAAAAGGAAGAAGTTGTACAATTATTGGAAACTCAAACCAACTATCAAAATTTTGCTCTTCAAAATAATATATATAAAAAAACAAGGTAATGCATAAACTCTTGCCAATGCTATATGTTTGGTATAGAAGCAATGGAAATTGTAAACCCAATGATGACTAGGAATTGCATAAATAAACCATACATCACCTTTTTAGATCCTTTCTCTTCCAAGAAATCCTTATCTCTCTTGCTTCAAACCTTGCGTGCCTATTTATTATCTCAAAGTAGGGTTTTCCTCATAAATGCGCCTTTTTTAATTTTAAGTTTTTAATTTTTTATATTGTTTGCTTAATAACATTTCCAAACTTGAAAACTAATGAAACTAAGATATATTTTTTTTTGTATTTTTAATTTCTATTTTTTTTCTTCTCCATAATGACTCCACCCTAAATTTCCTAATATGAATATCAAACAGCATCAATAAGATGAATTATTTGAAATTTGTTTTCATTTATTACAAGCCTCAATTGAAAGACAATCACCAATAATGATGATCATTTTTCAAATTTCAATTACAATCCAATCGGCATTATGTCATTTGCTTATTAACTTATATGTGTAAGGATTAAGGAGGATTTTTTCTTTTTTCATTTTTTTTGAGTAAGGCCCTGATAAAATGGGGTGTTCAAAGTGGCCTAGAATGTATTGGTCATGCTTAAAATTTTGCCTAACATTGCTCAACTTCTCTTCTTCACTTCCTACCCGTAGTGTACGATGTGGCCACTGCATTAACATCTAGTTATTGTACACTACATTATTCATTGTACTTGGTTGCGAGTCATGCTTTGTCCCATCCCCGTTTACTCCACCCTACTACATATGACCTCGACCCCCAGCTCTACTGCCAATATTGGTCCTCACTGGTGTTAGAGTTCCCCCTCTCGAAGGATCAACCCGTTTATGCGGACAATTATCGACATCATGACCATACTAGCCACAAAAGAAACATATCAAATGTATGACTTCATAAAAGATTCTCATTCTCTGGCTATTGATGAAAACCACAGGTTGTAATGGAGCATTTAAATCCAATTCCATACGCAAGAACGTAGCCATGTCTAGTCGAAGCAACCTTCCTACCTGAGAGCCCAGTGCATTTAAAATGCCCTTATGATTGTAATCCGATGGCAATTGATCAAAACAAATTCAAGCTACTATCTTTTTGATGGTTTCCTCGTTTGTCACAAAATCCTCCTTCTACGATTGCACTGTGAGATAGTGATCGAATAAAAGCCATGGACCCCTTGTAAAAGCCAAATCATAGTCCTCTTTGTTTTGTGAAGTTCACTACAAAGAAGCCAATGCCATCATCTATTATAGGGGTGAGCATAGTGCCCAGTGGCACAGTGCGCCCACCCTAGCCCGACAAAAAATTACCCAACCCAGTCCTAAAAAAGTGGCCTAAAAAAATTTTGGGTAGCTTTGGGAGGGCTAATAACCGGGCAAGGCCTAGTATCAGGCAAAGGGTACTACCCTACCCATTTGGCCCTGCCTGGAAAATTATTTTTATTTATTTAAAATATAAAATATCATATCAATTAAAATTATTTCATATATAGATATATATTTATTTAAAATATATATTGTCTATTGTATAATACTTTTCTGATCCTCTCCTTTTTGCCCTAGCCACTAAACACTATTTATAAGTAAATTTCTTCCTTTCTTCTTTACTTTGTGATGTATTAAATTATAGTTTTTTTTTTATTTTTTTTTTCCAGATGCTTCATTATTTGATCAACTTTTGGGACATTGAATTAATGCAAACTACTTTGACTTCACGGTTTTAATTACAATCGATTTGTTTCCTTATTTATAATGGATTATGGATGTTGTTTAATTTTTAAAGTATGGATATTTGTTAAGACATATGGTAGTTTTTAAATTTCAAGACTTAAGTTCTAGACTTATTTTGAAATATCCTAAGATGTGGAATCATCGAATGTATTTGATGTTTATATTACTTAGAGTGAAGTCAAGATATATGGTATTGATAACTACAAGAATGTTCATGAAATTTTCACGGAATTATTTTTTTCATATGTGGACAAGACAAGGCATTATCAATTGGGCAGGGAAGCCCACCCTTGCCCAGCCCAAAATGGTTAGGGCTTTTAACGGGCGGGGCGGGGCATCGGGCTGTAAAATGCAGCCCGTTCATCCTTCGGGCAGGGGTGTCGCCCTGCCCAACCCTACCCATGTCCACCCCTAATCTATTATCTCCACTTCTCCTTATCTAGCCCACAATTGCATCACCTTTAATTCAAAGTAAACTAGATCAACCATTCGTCCCAGGATTTTCACTATCACAGCCAACTACCAATGTTTAGCCAATTATTCCTTTTCCTCTAGTGGGATAATCAAATTAGGTCCCTCCTTCAACTTATTAACTTGTAACCTCTCCTTCCAACATCCATTGCTTCACTAATCCTCTTTTTCTTCATTCACCTCAACACCCTACATGAAAGCTTCCTTCAATGACCCCTACTTCTTTCTAGCGCTTGACGTTGACTCCCTCTCCCCTTCCTTCCTTGCCCATAACCTCTTCATCATGCATCCAGTCCTCATTCTAGATGACCCTACTTTGGTGATTCATAAAAGTGCCCACATCAGAATGAAATCTTCTTCCTGCTATGAAGCAAAGCTTCACGCTCTTCCAACATTAGTGTTGGAGGCCCTCTCTCTCGCACACTCATTACTTCTCTTTTTTATAATTGTCAATCCTTTTTCTAACTTACCCATATTGGTACTCCCTTGACAATAATCAAGTAAGAGGGAGATGGAAGGAATTAAGGAAGATGATTAGAGTGTTTTAGAAAAACAATATGTTATATTAACTAATCGGATTAATGCAATCTTTAGTCCCTTAAACTTGCTTTCATTTTGGTTTTAATCCTTCAAGTTTTAAACCAGAGGTTTTGATCTCTCAAGTTTCATTATATTTAAAACATTAATCTCTATCATTAAATAAAAATTTAGACCATTTCACCCCTTGAGAAACCGAAACCTCTTGTTTGAAACTCGAGGAACCAAAACAAAAATATGAGCAAACTTGAAGGACCAAAGATTATATTAACCCTACATAATTTAACTAACTTTTTAAATATAATCAAGTCATTATGAACATACTTCTTATTTTTAATTTATTTTAATTAATTTGTTAAACAACGTAATTCGCCTGTCATGCTCTTAGAAATTGATAATATTTCAGCACATCTTCATTTTTTTTACTTATTTCTGGGTTCAAATTGTGCATATAAAGAGTTTATAGAAGTAAATGTGATGTGACAAAAGCAAACTCAAATAGTTGATAAATCATGAGTTAAATGCATATAATTGTGATTAATAGGTGAAAGTTAAAGAGCTCATAAATTCCAACTTCTTGCAAGTAGAAGATGATAAGTTGTAAAAGCTCCCAAAGATAATAAGAAGTTGTGAAGAGAAGAAAAGAATGCAAGAAGAAGATTAAAATAATAATATAGAATGCAAAACTGCCTTTAAATTCAACCTTTTTATGTGTCATTTAGCTATAGACTCACTACAGTAAAGCTATAGCAAAATAGCCTGTAAAAACATTATCACTGACCTCAAATTCATCATAGATTCACTATATTAAAGCAACGGTGAATGCATGAAATCTGATGTTGCGTGTTTTAAAAACTGAAGTGGACAAACAAGGTTAAAACCTAAGGTTGCACCGAAAATGGGTCTTTCTTCATGTGGAGAAGCTGAGGCATGAAAGAAGAGAGCTTATGAAGGATTTATTGAAGAGTTTTGAAGCTGTGGGAGTGATTCCTAGAGAGATTTTGGAGTTCCAACCTTGGTTTTTCTACTTTCTCTTCCTTTTTCTAATTATTTCATGATGTATTCAGTTGTTTGGATTATTTTTTATATACATTTAGACATGAGTAGCTAAATCTTTTTATTCTAGGATTACTTTGAACCTCTATATGGATTGAGACTTTGTTATTCTCTCTTTTCTAGTATCTAATAAAGTATTATGTGTTGATTTTAATCTATGCTTAATAACTCTAAGTGCTTGATCACCACTTGGTTGATTTGTTGAATGAGATGATGCTTGAGAGAGAACTTATTGTTTAAAGACTTGGATAAAGTCATACTAGTCTTGAAATTCATGCTTGAACGGATAGTTTGTTAGTAGAAAAGATATTTATCTATTAACCTAGTATTGTTATTGTAAGATTGAGTCTTAGTGACTATTTTCACTAGCTTGTTGCAAGAGATTGAATGATTTCTTTGAAAATAGATGTTAGTTTTGACTTGAGAAAGATTTTTCAATACTTGTGAATCTTAGAAAAAAAGTTAATTTTTCATTAGAGCTAACTGAGAGGGAATTAATTGGTCTCTTGAAGTATAGAGTAGAGAAGTGATCCTAGAGCCTTATTTTCTTGAAGTTAGAAACAAATTTTACCTTGCTTAGTCCAATTTAGTTTGTTTTGAACATAAATTGATTTCACAAATTAAAATATTTAAAATGAATTTGCTCAACCTAATTAAGTGTACAATTGCATCAATTAGAAAACATTTGCCATAGTCTTCGTGGGAATGATAACTTTTTATATCACTTGCGACCCTTATACTTGTGGTAGAAAAATAGAAAACAATTGATTAGAAGAATCCACTCATGGATTTTGAAAAGCACAAAGAAACCCAATAGGGCCTTTTAATTATTATCCACCATGGGCCAAAAGTTATTGCGTGTCATATTCAAGATCATCATCATACAACTGGTGTATTTAGCAATAATTAGGCTAGAAACGGTGCGTTGCAAGGGTAAATTGGAAATTCAGATAGACAATAAAATGGACAATCATAAAGTAATCTAATTTTTGAAGTGTAATATATGTATATTATTTATTTAAGAAACTTTTCACTTTGTGAGACTTTATTATTGTTTTCCCCTCTTTGACATCACCAGCATAGTGCTTTTGGCCTCAATGCTACGAAGGGTAAACATTTATATAGGAAGCTGGAATCGACGACGATGAAGCTGAGAAACAATGGATCATGGTCATTTGGGGATTTGACTTCAATGGAGAAAGGAGCATGAATGAGATGGTTTGGTTTGTAAATTAATTGGAAAGGTACTATTGAACTTAAGAGTAGGACTTGGGACAGTAAGGGATTCAGTCACAGCAGCTTGGACAGTACTGGAAGTCAATGTGAAGATGATTGGGTTCAATTTATTTACTTTTACATTAAGGATCTTTTAGAAGCAAACAGGGTGCTGAGAGAAAACCCATAGTTGTGCTAAACTATATGCTTAGCTTACAAAAGCGGAAACCCTTCTTAAGTGATAATGAGTAGCTATCAATATGTGTGAGTTTTGGGTATAGTTTCACAATCTCTCGAATAAAGGTAGAATGAAGTCAAATGTTGAGCTTATGGCAAGCATAGTGGGATGGGTTATTGAAGCAGAGTCCCCGAATGAAAGCAAATTTGCAAATAGAAGCTTTGAGAGGGCCAGAATGGAAATTTATGTAGAGAAATCCCTAATGCCAGGTTTCTTAGCCCCTTGACCTGATGTAAACCTAGATTACATGTGGAGTCAAGTTAAATATGAGAAGTTGATATGGTATTGTTTCAACTGTAGGAAGCTGGGGCATGAAAGCAGGGTATGTGAAAAGGAAGCAGTAGAGTTCGTGGTTAACAGAGTGTCTCATGGTTATGACACAAGTTTGAGTACTCAAGTGCTCCGTTCTCAGGCAATAACTCTAGAGGGTTGAGTTTAGGAAAGAGTATTGGATAAATGTATCGGGTATTGGGAAGGTGAAAACATTAATTAGTTGCATGGGAATGGGACCTGTGTGTAAGGCTCGAGGGAAAAAGGTGAAAGTTTGACAAGTCAACATGTGAAAGGAAAGAGGCAGTTTGATCCGGAAGTACCGAATGTCCTCTCAATAGCAGAAATGTCATGTGAGGCAATCTAAAGAAAAGGCATGGGCTCAAATTTATCTAATCAGCATGTTGGATTGGATTTTATGTTGGGTCAGTCAGATATTGGAGTCCCACATGAGTTTGGAAGGAATTAACTAAGGATGGGTTGGACTCTCTTTTTAAAAAGATGGATGGGTCAATAGGCATATTAAGGGCCAGGAAAGAAAAATTGAAGAAAACCCATGATAATTATTAGGCGGAATTAGTAGAAGATGTGGATGAAAGAATGAAAGAGTTAAGGGTGATAGTACAAATTCAGCAAGCTATAATAGGAGCTTTGGCTCAAGGGTTACTGGACGTTTCACTAAAAAAGAAGCAGATAATGGATTAAAGACGCCAGTGCATAAAAGAAGGAAAGATCTTGATCAGGATTCACCAAAAGGATTTGGGGACTGAGAAAGAGCTAAGATGGAACTAAAACAGTGGGAAGAAAATGATGGCTCAACATTATTTAACTTCAGGTATGAAGGTAGTCTAAATTTTAGTTCTGGCTCTAGTTCTAAGAAGATTGGGAAAATAAAAATGAAGGTTAGGAAAGCTTTGTTTAGTAGATGTGAGTCTAATTTACAAGTAGTAATAAGGGATGGAATTAAAAAGGAGGAAATGCATATGGTGGAAGGGAAGGATAGGGATAAAGGTGCTAGTGAAAGAGGGTGCGGTGACTGGCCTGAAACAGCCATTGGGGAGGCTTGAGTTGCATAAGGTGGAACTGTTAAGGTCTTGGAACTTCCTTGACAATTTGTAATACAGAGTTCCCACATGGTAAACTCAAACCAAAAATTGTTTTTTTTTTCAGATACTAAAATGAAGAAAGGAAAAATAGAAATGATAAGGAGAAAGCTCAAATTTGACTTTGGTGAATATTTTAAACCCATTAGGAGATCAGGAGGATTAGCTATATAGTAGAAAGAAGGAGTCCATTTTAAAATTGGATTCATAAGCAGATTTATAATTCACCTGGAAGAAGTTCAAATGGAAGGTAGGAGGATGGGTAGTATGAGCTTAGTTTATGGTCTAACTAAGGTGGCGTTAAAGCAACAACGGTGGCTAGAATTGGCTAAACTAAATACAAGTTATGGTCTAACTAAGGTGGTGTTAAAGCAATAACGGTGGCTAGAATTGGCTAAACTAAATACAGGTCCTAATACACCATGGATAGTGTTAAGTGACTTCAATAATTCTCTATTCAGTAGATAAGGAAAGGGGAAGAGTTTGCTCACAAAGGGACTTGGTTAGATTTCAAAAATTCATGACAGATTGTGAAATGATAGAGATGAAATTTAAAGGATGCAAATTCACTTGGATGAATCTTTGGGAGGGAGTAGATCTGATTCATAAAAGATTAGATTGGGCAGTGATTAATGTAAGGTGGTGTGATCAATTCCAAAAAGGTCAAAGCCAAGTTTTGGTAGCAATTGGTTTAGATCATTGTCTAATTTTTGTTGAATTTGAACATGTGGAAACAAGAACTCCTCTTTTTAGATTTGATGCGGATGGATTAATCACCTAAACTTGATGAATCTAATAAAAGAAAATTGGAGAATGAAAGGGCATAGGAAGGATATAAATGAATATATGAGAGGACTGAATAATTTATGGAATTTCCTTACTGAATGGGGAAAGAAGGAGTTAAAAAATAATTAAACATTGATTCACATTCTTTTGAAAAGAGTGCAGAAATGCCTAGATTCTGATTGGAGCTCTGAAATAGCAAGGGAGGTGGCCAATTTGAAGAAAAAATAGGTGAATTATGGGATCAAGAAGAAATTTACTAGGTTCAAAAAGTAAGAGTAGAGTGGTCGAAGTGTGATGATTAAAACTCTAAATTTTTTCACATGACAACTATTTGAAGGAGATGCAGAATTAAGATAACAAGATTAAAGGGTAGTGGTGATGAATGGTTGGAGACAGAGGAAGATATAGGGAATCATTTTGCTGGCTTCTACAAGTCCCTTTTTTCTTCGACAGGGTCAAGGGATTCCTCAAGAGCGCTAAGAAGTGTAGACAGAGTGATCACCGAGGAAAACAACAATGTGTTGATGGCCAAAATCCAACATGAAGTATTTAAACAAGCGGTGTTCCAACTCAGTAGACAAAAGGCACCTAGACCGGATGGCTTTATAGGGCTCTTCTATCAAAAAGCATGGGAGATCGTTGGTGAACAGGTATGCGAATTGGTAAAAGACTATGTCCAAAATGGTTTCCCAGTAGAAAAAATAAATGAGACTAACCTTGTTTTAATTCCTAAAGTTGATTGCCCCGAAACGATAAATGATTATAGACCTATAAGCCTATATAATTTTTCATGTAAAAGTTTTTCAAAAGTGTTGGCAAATAGGTTGAAACTGCTACTAGACAAGGTAATTGATGAAAGTCAACATGCCTTTGTGCCAGGAAGGTTAATTCAGGACAATATTGTAGTGGTGCATGAAACCTTTCATCATATGAAAAGGAAAAAACAAGGCAAGTGTGAGATAGCAATTAAACTTGATATGAATAAGGCCTATGATAAGGTAGAGTGGGATTTCCTTTAAGTCACGTTATTAAAAGCAGGCTTTGTTAATGGATGGGTAGATAGAATTTAGTGGTGTTTGAATTATGTAAAGTTCTCTATACTGCTTTCTGGGAAAAGAGTGACTACTGTCATGCCACAGAGAGGATTGAGATAAGGTGATTCATTCTCTCCATACCTATTTATTCTAGTAAACAATGTTTTGTCTAGGCAAATTGAATAAGGGAAGGAGTGGGGACTAATTAGGGGAATATATGTTTCTAGGGGCTGTCTTAAGATTACCCACAATTTCTTTACTGATGACTCTATGTTTTTCTTGCAAGTTGAAATGAATTACTATAGGAATATGAAAATATCATTGATGCGTACTGTAAAGCTTCTGGCCAATCTATTAATTTTGGTAAATCCTACATGTACTTCTCAAAGAACAAGCTAGATCTACTAAAAGAGGAGGTTGATCACATCTTTTAGATTCATACAGTGGATAGCCCTGGTAATTATTTGGGTTTGCCTATTATTTAGTGGAGTTCAAAGCTTTATACATTGAATTTTGTGCTTGATAGAATTAAATGGTGCAGGGATGGAGAAAGAAATTTTTATCTAAGGTGGGAAGAGAGGTGCTGATTAAATCAGTAACCAATTCCATTCTAGTTTTACTCCATGTCGTGTTTCTTAGTCTCGAAGAATGTTCTTTGACGATTAAATTGTATTGTGTCAATCAAGTGAATTGTGATTAAGGAAAAAAGAGGATTTATTGGGTCTTAATGGAAAGAATAAAAAAGCATAAATTAGAAGGGGCTTGGGGTTTAAAGACTTTGAGGCTTTTAATTTAGCTTTCTTAGCAAAATTAGGATGGAGAATATTACAAAATCCTATCCAAATCTGGGCGAAATTGTTAAAACCTAGGTACTTTCCATAAAACTACTTCTTAGAATCAAAAAATGGTAGGGCCTTATCTTGGTTGTGGTCTAGTATCCTAGAAAGCATAAGGGTCTTAGAGAATCAGGTAATACTCAATATTGGGAATAGATTAAAGGCAAAAGTATGGCAAGATCCATGGATTGGGGATTTGTTAGGGAAGAGACTGACTTCACAATCTCCTCATAAGTCTTTCAATGATCTTAAGGTGGTTGAGCTAATGAGCATGGGGTGGAACTTGATATCCATAGAAGGATGGGTAACTGAAGCAGAGAAAGTGGTGATTTGTAACACGGTTAGAACATCTAGGAATAGAGAAGATAGGTAGATTTGGAGTTGGGAAAGAGAAGTGTGTATTCTGTTAAAGAAGGGTATGAAGTAGCTAAAAGAAATGTGTTGAGAAGATATGACAATGTCTCAACCTCTTCTAATAGTGCACATAGGAAGGTATGGAGAGAGATTTGGAACTTGAAAGTACCTCCAAAAGTCAAGAACTTTATATGGAGAATGTTGTCAAATGCCTTGCCTACTCTTGTGAATTTAGTTAAAAGAAAATGTTGCAATGTAGACCTATGTTTAATCTGTCATAAAAATATGAATCATTGGAATATTTATTTTTCTTGTGTGAGCTGTGTAAATGGCAGCGTGTGCATAGTAAGACCACTTCTAATGATGCATTGATTGGTTTTGAGAAATAGACTTGACATCGTCCATGGTGGCAAGCTTCAATGAAAAAGAAGAGAAAAAAGTTGCAAGTTTGAGACCCACGAGGCTACAAGGGGGTGTTGGCTTTATGTAATAGATTCTACCCTAATCTTTTTACATCTTTTATTGCTTGTGCTTTTCGATTTTTAGTGGTTGATTTTTATTATTGCTTTTAGTTTGTGGTTTCTCGCGACCACATCTGTCTTTATAGATTTGGCCTTGTAGATATAATGGTAGTAGTAGGAGTAGAGGAGGATGATGCTTCGGATCGAACATAATGGAATGGGTTTGATTTAAATTGCCAATGGAAGAAAGTAGACATGATGGAAGGAGGCAATGATAATGGTAGGGCCGGTGGGATGCGGCCAGTAGTGGAAGGGGTATGGTCATGGCGGAGAGAAGGAAGTGTTGTCGTTGTTAATTTGTTTCCAACTAGCATGCCACAAATGCATCCACATCAACTTTTTTAATCAAAATGTATGCTCTAAATGGTCAACATTACCCAAGTTAATTGAAGTAGTATTTTTGCCCCTATTTAGATGAGTTCATGGAATTTTTGCACCTAAGAAAAGTTTATGGTGATAGGTGCGCATTTGAGAAAAGTTCATGGGCCTTTTTGCCCCTTAACAAAAAAAAGAGTTACTTTGTTTTCCCATGGTGTATTATGGATTTCACTTGGGATAAGGTCTATTTTTGGCTGAAAGTAACTACGCAGGAGCGCTAAGTATCCAAAAATTTTTTAGGGAGCAATTTTGCCCTGGAAGTAACCAAAACATAGAAATTTCGCCCTGCCCGTTGGTCAAGGTTAAGTTCAACTATTAACTGACATATGATACTCGACATGGAACTCAAAAAAGCAGTCTTATCACCCCCTCATTGCCACATGGCACTTAATATTTTGCCTTATTAAGACAAAAATTGCTTCCATCATTTTCTTCTTCCTTCCCTCCCTAACTTCACCATGCCTTGAAATATCTTCCCCTATTTGCAGTATAGAATGAGCAGAAGCTCTCAAGAAAGTTAGGGTGCAATCTCACTTAGAAATAGAAAGAAAGGTTAAGGATTTAAATGACGACCAAGTTTCTTACATGAAAGAAGCTTTCACTCTACCAACAGGTGCCGGGTGCAGTGGTAAGGCAACTGACACTCCCCCAGCCGGATGTGAGTTCTAACCTGGGAGAAGCACTTGTTGAGAGGGGGAACCCACCATTAGTGCAAAGCACTTTACAGGGGTGTGCCTAAAAATGTCCCCCGTTCTGGATTAGTCGGTTGCCCCGGGTTACCTAGTCTAGTGTTAGAAGGCCAGGGACTCAGGAAAAGGCGTTGGATACTAGGGGGAGTCTGAGTTTAGGGGCCAAAGGCCCTATCTTCATGTTGTCACAAAAAAAAAATGAAAAGAAGCTTTCACTCTATTCGACACAGAAAGTGACAATCAGATTACTCCTTTTGATCTTGGAATCCTTATGTATTCCCTTGGTGGCAACCCCACCCAAGTCCAACTTAAAGTAGTCGTCGCCTAAGAGAATCTCACCACCCCTTCAACTTCCCTTGCTTTCTCGATCTCATGGACAAGCACATGAAGCCTTCTTGATTGATGTTTTTAATGGTTATATCTAAGTTTTCTCAACTGTTTCTTGTCTTTATCTTTGGATCTAAATGTTATTATTCTTTGGAGTTATTCTACAGTTTGTATTGTGAATCATTTTAGTTCTCATATCTAAAAATTTTTAATTGTTAGGGTGCAAAAATACCTATGATGTTTTTTCAAAAGAGCATTTGGCACCATAAACAACTTTTGGGTTCAAAAATACTTATGAACTTTTCCAAATGAAGCAAAAATGCCATCTCTGTTAAATATCCCAAACGTCGTTGCTTTTCTTTTTGTGGGTCCCACCTATAGTGTCTATGTGTCGATTATATGCTAACTCACTTCATCCCTAACCAATGGAAAAATAACACATTTTATCTGTAAAATTCCTCTAGTTTCTATAAGAACCTCCTTCAACTTTAGGCTGTCTGAGGACTACTTGCAATGCCTTCATAATAACATGATTCAATCTTCCTCTATTCCAATATGTGCAAAATCCAACATCTCATGTCTTGACTCAGATGAAAGATAAGAGAAGAACATGTTCTTCTCTTCTTTCACCTACGTGGCAAATTCATTACTCTTAGAGAAATTGTTATCCATGGACAACTCCTGGATCTCCTACGTTTGAAATCATAGAGGTAATCCATACAACCAATAAATTAATTGATTATATGGATCCCTTTCACTGCATTGTTTTAGTTAAGACAAGTTTCTTCTTCTTCTTCATTGCTTGCCTCTTCTTATTGTTTCGAAGCTTCTGTAGCTTCATCCTCTGATCATTACACCAATAACTGTAGCTCCTGCTTATTGTAAATCTCTAAAGAAAAATCCCTAAACATTTGTGCCTTACTGCTACTAACACTTTCACTTGAGCTCACACTTGGTGCCATGGTTGAACTCTTCAGCACCACCTTTGGCCTCGCTTACTAGTACTCACCCTTGAGTTAGACATGCTGCCAAAAACTTCTACACTAGTTGGGATACTTGTTATTGCTTCCAGAGGTCTCATCAACATGTTGAATACAAGAGTTATTGATGGACAGAAAACCCATACCTAAGGGTTTTGATTAGGCGATAGAGTCACTTTGATTGCTAATGGCGTCGCCACTGCTAGAGGGATCATCTAAAACGTGTTTGCTGAAACCACCATAACTTTATTTCTATTGGAGGGATCTTCCTTTTAGATAAAATACATATAAAATGTGTTGTTTTTCCATTGGTCAGAGGTGAAGTGAGTTGGCATATAATGGACATATGAACACTATAGTTGGGACCCACAAAAAAGAAAAGTAACATTGTTTGGGATATTTAAAGGAGATGGCTTTTTTGCTGCGTTTGAAAACGTTTATGGGTATTTTTGAACTTGAAAATTTTTAATGGTGCCAAATGCTCTTTTAAGAAAAGATCATGGGCATTTTTACACCTTCGACCTAATTGTTAATCATCATGATTTTGCTTCATCTGGAATTTACCTTGGATATAGTTTTTAGGCTTGTGTAGAAATTCCGGTTGTAGAAATTCCAGGTGTGACGACAATGGCACTAGGGATGTAATGCCTCAAATTTTGATTAAGGGCTAATGATGATTATTAAAAATAATTTGTGAATTAAAGTGTGAATTATTATGTGTTATGTGGCAATTTTAATTAATATGCCATAATCAATGAGAAATTGAAAGAATGGAATTATTGGGCCAGTAGTTAGTGATTAAGGGAGAAATTAAGTACTAACTACGAGAAAATGAGTGGTGAAATTAAATGGCTAATGGGAGGGGTTTAAAGTGGCTAATTAGTGGTTTACTTTGTGAGAGCCAATGAGATGGCAACACTTGGCAAGTGGAGATGATGATGTAGTTGGTGGAAAAGTCAAATTTGGAATAAAAAAACTATTTTTCCATCCCTCTCTCCTCCCTATTTTCGGCAGCAAGCATTACAAGGGGAGGGAGTGCTATCATTCCATCTTCAATCTCTCTTCTCTCTTCATTTTCTCTCTCATTTTCGTCCTCCATTGAAACTTCAAGAAAGAGGAAGTGTTCTTGGTAAAAGGTGAGTTTTTGACCCTCTTAATGGCCTCTAATGGAAAAACTCTCTTCTATAAACTTGTTCCTTGTGTTGAGAGCTTCAATTTCATGGTTTTAGATTTGTCATTTGGTAGTGTTTGAGCTCTCATGAAATTTTAGACTTGGGTGAATCAAGGAACTCCTTTGGGGAAAGTTGTAGAGGTGAGTAAGACAAACCTTTTCATATAAGTTCTGTAGCCATTGGTTGAGTTTGGATTTTCTGGAAAATTTGCCTTGAATTTCAAAAATTAGGGTCATTGTGTTGTTGGCATGTTGTTGTCATGGAATTAATGCCTTGTTTAGTGTTTTGAATGAATTGAATTGAATTGAAGCTTAAAGTGAAGTTTGGCAACTTTGTGTTGGTTTTGTGTATTGGACAAAAATAGGGCATGTCAATAGGTTGTGATTTTGGTCATTTTGAGGTTTCCATTATGTTCCTTATGAGAAATTGCATGGGAATATGTTTGGTTATTAATTTTGGAGTCATTGGACACTTGGTAGAAAATTGAAAATCTGTCAAGTGTGAACTCTGTTCTGGGCAGTCAGTTTGCACGAAAGTTTTGAATGACCAAATGGTGTTGAAAAATTCTGAAACTTTCTAGTCTTAAATTTCACATCCCAAGCTTCAAAATGGACACATAATTTATGTCATTTCATTTTGTGAACTGAGAGTTATACTTTGCCAAAGTTTGGGACTAAAACTGGACTATGTTTTGGAGCAGTGTTGAGTTTTGTGTAATTTTGGAATTTTGTGATGATTTATAGTAATGTTCCATATTTTTCCTATGAATAGGACTTAAATACCTTTCATTTGGATTTGGATTCACCTCATTTCGATTTGTCTAGAATTAGTTATGATTTTTGGAAGTTCAACCAAGAAACATGATTTTTCTTGGCCGCGGCCAGTAGATTTGTGGGCCGTGGCCAACCCCCAAAAATAACATTTTGGAGAAGATGGTTTTGGTATAGTTGTTTTCCCAACCCTTTAAGCATATGTTTGAGCTTTTAGTAGCCACCTAAAGGACATAAATGATAATCAAATCTAAGTGTTGTGAAGTTAATTTAGTCTTGGAATAGAGAATAACTCTTCGTCCCTAATTGTGGATTATAGGATTCGATATTTACCCTGCTCGGGAGAGACCTATGACAGAGTATGCACGGAACGAACTAAGTAGTGACTCTTCTCTCATGTTGTGTATGATGTTTTGGTATGCATGACTTTTAATGAGTTTTGTGAATTGTATGTGCTATGGTCCATTAAAGCGTGAGCTGTTTGGGGATTGACGCTGGTCATATCTAGCTCGGCCGTTGTAGTGCCATTGTAATCGACATGGATCTTTGTGAATCTGACCTGTGGGGCGATGTGTTGTGAATCCAGCCGTGGGCTGTGTGTTGTGTATCTTGCCTGTATGGCTTGCGTATGAAATGTTTTATATAAATCCCAGCTATGGTGAAATATATTATGTGAACTGTTGTGGTGCAAGACAGCGTGAGCAATTCTGTTTGAGCAAACGTAAGGGTAACATGGGTCATACCTACCCTTGCCGCTGTAACTGCCGTTGTAGTTGCTATGTGTGTGTGATGATTTACTTTCATGCCTTATTGTTGTGCATACTATGAGTGATTTGTTACTACAGGGATTCTTTAGAATCTCACTCTCCCAAAAACAAATTTTTAGATAGGGCCGAAGGATCAAAGGGAAAGTGGACGATGAAGAGTGGTTAGAGCTTCGAATTAGGAGTTTCATTTTGAAATATTTGGTTATCATATTTTATTTTGGATATTTTGTTGGGAAACGATTGTATATATATTGGATTTATGGTTTAGTATTGTGTAATCCCCTAGTAAGGGTAATGGATTATTGGCAATTGTGCCTTGTAAAACCTTTACTTGATTAATAGAACCCGAGTGAGTCGGGAGTTTACATTGCACTATGATATTGATGAATGGAATATAATTGTACAGGCCATTTGTGTATTTGAAATGTGAATATGAGACCATTGTGAATAGGTTTTGTAAAAGTTTTTATAAACCTTGATTTTAGGAAGTTTGATTTTGTTTTTAAATCCCAAATCTTCTTATGGTCTCTAATTCAATTAATTACGTATTTACGAACTAATCTTGGCCTATGTCGTGAAGGGGGTTATAAGGGAAGGAGGGAAGAAGATAATGGAAGCAATTTTTTTCCTAATGAGGTGTAATATTAAGTGCCATGTAGCAATAAGGTGGCTTGTTAAGTGCCACGTTTCAGTTAACATTCAAACTTAACATTAACCAATAGCCAGGGCAAAATTGTTGTAACGCCCCAAATTTCGATTAAGGGCTAATTACAATTATTGTGAATGATTATGTGGATTAATGTGGATTTGAGTTCCGGATTAAGTGGGAATGCCCAACACCTTGTATTTTAGCATAATTATGTGATGAAATAATTATTGGGCTAAATATAGGGGTAAATGGCGCATGAAAGAAGAAAAGAATTTGATTATGTATTATGTGGCAATATTAATTAATATGCCATAGTTAGTGGAAAATTGAAAGAATGGAAAATTATTGGTTAATTAGTTAGCGATTAATGGAGAAATTAATTACTAACTAAAAGAAATGAGAAGTGTAACTAAGTGGCTAATGGAGTGATTAGAGTAACCAAGTGGTTACTTACTTTATGAGGACTAATAAGATTGGGACATGTGGCAAACGGAGATGATGGTAGAGTGTTAGAGAAAGTCAAAGTAAGCATTTTTAATCATATTTTTTCTCTCTCTTTCCCTCATTTTTGTTGCAGCAAGTATGGCATGGGAAGAGAGTATCATTTCATCTCCTTCTTCACTCCTCCACTTTCATTTCTCTCTCATCCTTCTCTCCATTTTCGAGTAGCCATTGAAGGTGAAGAAAGAGAAAGTTTCCAAGGTAAAACTCTTGCATTTTAACCTTCTAAATGATCTCTAATGCCAAAACTCCCTTCTTTAAAGTTGTTCCTTGAGTTGAGAGCTTCACTTTCATGGTTTTAGATTTGTCATTTGGTGGTGTTTGAGCTCTCACGAAATTGTGGACTTGGGTGAACCAAAGAACTTCTTTGGGAAAGTTGTTGAGGTAAGTGAAAGCTTCATTTTCATATAAGTTTTGTGGCCATTGGTTGACCCTAGAATTTTTGGAAATTTTGTCCTAATTTTCGTGATTTAGGGTTATAGGGGAGTATGGTATGTTATTGTTATGGACATGGTGCCTTGTTTAGTGTTTTGAAGTGATAGAATTGCATTAAAGCTTAAAAGTAAAGTTTGGCCACTTTGTGTTGGTTTTTGTGTATTGGGCAAAATAGGGCATGTCAATGGGTTGTGATTTTGGTCATGTTGAGGTTATCATTATGTTCCTTGTGAAAATTTATGTGGGAATAGGCTTGATTGTTAATTTTGGAGCCATTGGACATTTTGGTAGAAAATTGGAAAATCTGTCTTGTGTGAACTCTGTTTGGACAGTCAGTTTGCACGAGCATTTTGAATGACCAAATGGTGTTGGAAAATTCTGAAACTTCCCAGTCTTAAATTTCACATCCCAAGGTTCAAAATGGACATATAGTTTGTGTCATTTCGTTTTGTAAACTGAGAGTTATGCTTTGCCAAAGTTTGGGATCAAAACTGAACTCTGTTTTGGGGCAGTGTTGAGTATTGTGTAATTCTGGAATTTTGTGGTCATTTTGAGTAATGGTCCATATTTTTCCCATAAAGAGGACTTATATATCTTTCATTTGCCTTGGAATCACCTCATTTCAATTTTTATAGAATTAGTTATGATTTTTGGAAGTTCAGCAAGGAAACAGAATTTTCTTGGCCGCGGCAAGAGGTTATGAACTACAGGCCAAGACTTTCTGTGTATCCATTGGCCGCGGCCCATGGGTAGGCTGGCCACGGCCAACCCCCAAAAATCAGCATTTTGGACTTTTAAAAGGTGACCTTTGGTCAAGTGTTTCCCAAGCCTTTAGGCATGTGTTTAGACTTTAATTAGCCACCTAAAGGTCATGAATGGTAACCAACTTTAAGAGTTATGAAAATGAGAATGATCCTATGTCCTTGATTTGGTTATAGGGTTTGATATTCACCCTGATCATGATTTGATATCCGCTCGGATCATGAGTAGCTGATGCTGGAGCATACGTGGAAAGAAAAAGTGTAGGAAACTTACCTCTCCTGCATGTATTGATATTTGTGTTTGTGTATTGATGCATGTTATTGTTTTGCTTGATTATGTGAAACATATATGAATGATTGAAGCTCTATTTCTATTTATGCTATGGCCATGAGTATGTTGTTGAAACATTGAGCATGCGGATATATCATTATGTGAGCACAAGTTATTGTGATGCAAGCATGTCATGCATTAAATACTTATCTTGCATGCATATTGGTATCTATTTCCTACTGGGATTCTCTAGAATCTCACCCTCCCCTACCAACATTTTAGACAGGACATGTGGCTCGAGGAAGGAGCAAGCGACTAGGGGCAGAGAGAATCCCTTATGAGCATTTGGATTTGGTAGTTGGTTATCATTGCTATTTGGGATATGGTAGTTGATTTGGATGTATTTAGAGTTGTATATGTTGTGGAGGTGTATTTGGATATTTATTTGGAATGAAATTTGTGTAATCCCTATTTGAGAAATTGTAAAGGGCGTATGTTCCCATGAACCTTTAGTGAAGATATGAACCCAGAATTGTCGGTATTATTATTGTGCACTCTGATATTTATATAAATGTGATTTATCTTCACGAGGTAATTGTATTTGAAATATGAATGTGAGACCAGGTTAAAGTGTTTGTGAAATGTATATGTTAAAACCCTATCTTAAGGATGGGGAATGTAAATTAATTTTAATTATTATTGGTCTCTATTTCACTCTAATGTTGTATTTCAGATATGATTATGGAGGGGGTTAAAATTGCTATGTTTTGGTTACTTATGAGGTAAAATTACTCCTAAAAAAAATTTCGGATACCTAGTGCTATTGGGTGGTTACTTTAGGGGCAAAAAAGGACCTTATCCCATTTTACGTTTACCTCTAAATTTAACTTTAAGATGTCAAACAAATCATTATTAAATTATAGAGTGAAATTCATCAACCTCCCCTATATTTTTTCAAAATTACAGAGACATCTCTTCTATTTTGAAAACCTATATGAACCTTCATTAACATCGAAACATATATTTCATAAACCTTTCTAATTTTGAGATTTAATTTCCATCTATCCAACTATTAGTTGACCGTTAAAATGAGTACTTAATAATCATCTAAAGAGATCACTATGAAGTGATTATGTAGTGATGAGTTTTTCAAGCTATCACTCTATTGGGAACATCATTACTCGAGTAATCTGTTAAATCTTTGATAGAAACACTCAATCACAGTTGTGCAAACTTGTTAGTGATGGGAAGAACAATTATATAACTCGAGTGATTGATTATCACTTGAGTAATTTCCATCAACAAGTCATCTCAAAACTAATACTTTTTTAAAAAATATTTTAATCCGGCAAACGCTTTGCCTAAGGTTTGTTATCATCAAAACATAAGGTCTAACAATCTGTTGCTTCAAGTGACATCCCATGAAATAGATCATCCTCAACTGCATTGCCTCTATATCCCATGTCCTCATAATTTACTTTATTGGTCAACAAAACAATAAACCATATATTTTATAGGTTCAGGGACATAAAACACTTGTTTAACCTTAAAAGCCAAAATGAAAGGCTATCCTTTGTACCCTTGTTCAAATTCAATTATATCAACACTAAGTCGTCAATTCTCAAGGCATTATTATTGTCAACTGACTTGCAATGATCAAACACAGGAACCTAAAATATGATATAATCTAGGCTCATATGTACTCAATTACGCCAAAATATGACATATTCACATAGGTAGGAATTTTACCTTTGGTACTTGATTCATACATGGTGTTAGAAACAAATGTTACACAACTATTTTGCATTTTTCTCTGATCATTTTATTGTTTGTTATAGACGATAAATCCTTTGATGTCGTAACTTGCATATGAAATCACCTGTTTTCTTGGACTGTTTGCTAAGAACTTTAATTTCCTTGGAATGAATAAGGATCAACATTATACTTGCTATGCATGTTTTTTCAACCATGTAGTAAAATGTTTAGGTGTGCCTACTCCCACTATTGGTCTAAGATAGATGTACTTGCCCCCACTGTTGATCTAAAATAGTAACAACTTTCTTACCCTTTATCCCTTCTCCACTCGTCTTTCCCATCAAACTTTGGACAATAAGTTCATGATATATGTTTATTCCTAAATAAAATACAATCATTGAGGTAAGCTTTTATCTTCTCATAGCTTAGCCTGATGGAGCATAACAACATTTTTGGATCATACGCTTTGCTTGGAAGCATGTTTTCCTTCAGTAGCATTCCTTCAGAGAGAGATAGCACAATTCTATGAAGCTTGTATCACTCCACCCATTTATTGTGTTTAAGTTGTACAATATACTAACATTGTGCTTAGTAATACAAAGTTAATCTAACCATTATACAAAGGCTTCTTCTCATCACTAATCTACCTTTTAAACATTTTAAGACAATCATGGAGTTCAATGTCAATTGCCTTAGTCATATCTTCGAGACAATTAGCCTTACATATACTTGAGTTAAAACACTACAAAAAAAATAACATTTCGTAGCAGTGGATTTGTAATGGTTCATATTAACCGCTACAAATACTATTATTTGTAGCGGTTCTAACATAAACTGCTATAAATTTGTAGAGGCAAGGTTTGTGCCAGATGGCACTTCAGTAAGTCAACGTTATTTGTAGCGGTTTTCATAAAACAAAACTGCTACAAATTTGGTGCCAATTTTTCTGCCATAAGTTGTAGTGGATATGTTGTAGCAGTTATGTCATATAAACTGCTACAAATGTGGCATTGGCTTGGTTAGGGCTGAGTAATGGGCGGGCTGGGGTGACCCGAAGGTCAGCCCATTACCCGCCCGTTTATGTCTTAATGGGTATGGGCTAGCCCGTACCCATTAAGTACCTAAGATAGCCCGGTAATAAATGGGCTGGATGTAATACCCCGAATTTTGAGACTTGAGGCTAGAGAATAAGCCTGGGATTAGTAGACTGCTAAGCCCTGGTTTAGCAAGATCCTAAATTGTGATTAAGAGATATTGACTCCAAAAGTGGATGTGGTTAGTGATAAATAACCCTTTTGGAGATTATGGTATGATTTGGCACCCGATGTGATTCGTATGTGTTGTGAGCAGCGCCGAAACCCTGTATTGAAGTTCGATGATGGATTAACCTCTAAATTGACTTAAAATAGAGGTAGGGCGCATAATATGGTGTAAATGAATGAGAAAAAGAATTTGGTGGTGATTCAGTGTGAATTGCCATAATCAGGGGCAAAACGGTAAAGTTACTGACCAGTTGATCGGTTACCGAAAAGGAAACTCATTGATAACTTTAAGATCAATGGTTGAGATTGATTTGTGTAGAGATCAAAGGGTGTGAATGGTAACCAATCTTAAGTGATATGAAAGTAAAGATTTGGAATAGAGAATAACCCTATGTCCTTGCTTTGGTTATAGGGTTGGATATTCGCTTTGATCGGGAGTAGCCGGTGCTGGAGCATACGTGGAAAGAACAAGTGTAGGGAACTTACCTCTTTTGTATGCTTTGATATTTGTGTTTGTGTTTTGATGCATGTATTGCTTTGCTTGATTATGTGAAACATGTATGAATGATTGTAGCTCTGTTTCTAGTTATGCTATGGCCATGAGTATGTTGTTGAAACATTGAGCACACAGATATGTCATTGTGTGAGCATGAGCTATGTATTGCAAGCATGTCATGCATTAAACACATATCATACATGCATATAGGTATCTGTTTTCTACTGAGGTTCTCTAGAATCTCACCCTCCCCTACTAACCTTTCAGACAGGGTAGTAGATCGATGATGGAGTAAGCAGCCAAGGGCGAAGAGGACTTCCTTCGGGTTATAGATTGTGGTAGTTGGTTACGAAAGTTGGGAGTATTATGTATATTTGGATTTAGATTTGGATATGTACGGGTTGGAATATGTTTGGATATGATATTTGTAGATGTATTTGAGAGGATTTATGTAATCCCCATGTTGAAATTGTAATGGGCAATTGTGCCCTGTGTATATTTAGTAAAGATATGAACCCGGGAGTTGCCGGGAAGATATTTTTGTACACTCTGATATTTGTATAAATGTGATATTCCGCGTGATGTGGTTATATTCGAAATTGAATATGAGACCAGGTTAATTAGATTTCGAAATGTATTTGTGAAAACCCCGTCTGGTAGATGGGTTTGTAAATGTTATTTAAATGTTATTGTCTCTATTTCACTTTGATTGAGTATTTCGGATATAATTACAAAGGGGGTTACACTGGACATACCCGTCCAAATTTGGGCGGGTAATGGGCAACCCATTTAGCATATGATATTAAAAAAATCCCTACTATTACAAAGTGTAAAACAATTCATTGCCATACTTTAAGTTCTATAGTACTGCGCTTTTGCATTTAACAAACACATAATACTCATATAACGATCTGCAATGTACCTTTTAATTTAAATTAAAACATCACATAGTAACATTCACAATCAGAAATTCAGAATTTAAGCCTTAAATCACAACTAAAAAGAGTATTCAAACTTTGAATCTAAAGGAATAAAACTGTTAACAAAAGCTATTCAATAAAAGTATTGGCATCTTTCCATAATCAATCTTCTTAACATGCATAATCCTTACATTTCTATTGAATCTTTAATAAAACCAATAAATAAAAAAAAAATAAACAAGCGGGTATGGGCAGCTCGAAGGGGTACCCATAGCCCGCCCATTTAATGCTTAAATGGGCGGGTAATTTGCCTGCCTGTTACGGGCCTGTTTTGGGCGGGCCCAAAATGGGTAAATTTATTATGGGTGTGGGCGGGCTTATCAGGTTGCGGGCTCCTTGCTCAGGCCTAGGCTTAGTGCCAATTGGTACTCACAATTGTTGCAGTTATATTGCAGCGGTTATATGCATATAAATTGCTATGAAATGCAAAAGGTCGCCTTGTTATAGCGGTTCCAAAAAACCACCATAAGTCTTAACATCATTTGTAGCGGTTTTTTTTCCGAACTACTATAGAACTTAAAGAGTCTTATATTTGTAGCAGTTATTTGTTACCGCTACAAAGGGTTCCAATAACTAAGGTGAATTATAGCAGTTTATGCGAAAACTGCTACAACCGTCAGCGCTATAAAACCCTTCACCCCTTCATTTGTTTCATTTGACCATTTTGTTTTCTAACATTTCTCTAAGCATTTCCTTTAGATCTAAGCGTTCTGACATCTCTCTAGGAGTTTTGCTGCAGTATTTCACATTTTTGTCACTTGAGGTACAAAAATTACATATATTTTCTTTCCACTTTTTATTTATTATTATTATATTTTATATATAAATGTGAATAAATTTTTTTATTTTTTTGCAGTTGATATGGCTTCAGGGAGGGACAAGGGGAAGGAGCCTAATATCCCTAGACCGATTCTGTAGGGTAGTAGCAGCAGAGGAGGAGGCAGTGGTAGGGGGCAGCGCAGAGGGAGGAAAACCCCGCCATAGCATATGGCCCCCACAGTAGTCACAGGAGTAGGCCCTACCACAACCATAGCAAACGGCCTCATAAGAGGGAGTTGAGCTCAATGTCAGTGACTATGAGGAGAACGAGGAGTTCGAGATCCCGATTCCACTTGGAGACATGGAGTAGTTTCTCAATGAGGAGGACGCGTGAGACCAGAACAACCCACGACGGTTGTCTTCCTGATAAACTGGGTTTGAGGTACAAGTCCAAGGTAAATATATTTTTTTATGTACTAAATTATATATTTAAATTATACCTATTAAATGTGAATTTCAATTTATCTAACCTACGTGATTTATTGTGTAGATGAGCAGGGGATCCTGTTCACGAGGAGACTAGACATGGCCGGTCTCAATAACTTGGACCAGACAGTATGTGTTGTAGTTCTATGGCATGAGGCCACAGACCTACCTATCGACAATGGGGGTCACTTGTTCAATCGCTTCCTAAACGAGCTGGGCTCGAATTGGATGCGGTTGCCCCTTCACTTCAGGATATAGAGGAATATTTCGAAGGGGCTGAAGGACTTGGCGTGGGACAAGGTGGTAAAGGTAATTAATAATATTTAATTATATTATATATTTTGTAATTAATTTTATTTAATTAATATTTATTAATTGTCTTATTTGTAATAAGTCGTATTTAATTATTTGTTATTCAATTATGTTACAGCTTATGTTTGCTGTCCAGGACATCAGAAGAGGTACACATTGATGAATATGGGTGATGGTTGGAGGAACAGGAGGAAGCATCTCTTCCACAGTATGCATCAGGATGGGACGATTCCTCTATAACAGCTAATCAAGAATGTCCTAGATGGCGTCCCACCGAACGACTGGGTAAGTTTTGTCCCGTTTAGGAGGAGCACAGAGGGGCAAGTAATCTATTTATAATTATAATTTTAAATTAAATTTCATAAAGTGTATGTTTTTAATAATTATAATTGTTTTATATTTTTCTTAATACTTTTAATTTTTTTTTTCAGGCTCTTAGAGAAACAAGAGGTGCCGAGGGTAGCAGAAGATCGACCACACGATAAGATCGAAAGCCTTTGCTGTCACTTACAGCGAGATGGTAACTTTTCATAATGTCAATTACTGTTACCTAGTTATTTGATATTATAAATTTAGTATTTTTTTGTTCATAATACTAATTTAATTTTGTAATTGTTTTAGGAGAGGAAGGTTGTAACCCCCCTCCGTCATTATATCCGAAATACACGATTAGAGTGAAATAGAAACCAATAATAATCAAAACTCATTTACAATCCCATCCTTGAGATAGGGTTTTCTCAAATACGTTTCAAAATCTAATACACCTGGTCTCATATTCATGTTTTGAATACAATTACGTCACACAGAATATCACATTTATACAAATATCAGAGTGCACAACAATATCATCCCAGAAACTCCCGGGTTCATACCTTTACATAGGATTCATAGGGCACATTCGCCCTTTACGATTTCTCAAACGAGGATTACACAAAGTCATCTCAAATACATATCAAATACTCATCCCAAATAAGCAAATATACATATGAAACATGTACATATCCAAATATACATAATCCCAATCATAACGATAACCAACTACCAAATTGACAACCCGAAGGAGTCCTTGCCGCCCTTGTTGCATGCTCCATCCTCGATCCACCTACCTTGTCTAAAATGTTGGTAGGGGAGGGTGAGATTCAAGAAAATCTCAGTAGGTAAACATTACCAATATGCATGCAAGATAGATGTTTAATGCATGACATGCTTGCACAACTCATGCTTACATACAATGACAAATTTGTAAGCTCAATGCTTCGAACAACATACATATGGCCATAGCATAAATTGACATAGCTTCAAATCATTCATACATGTTTCACATAATCAAGTAAAGCAATAACATGCATCAATACCAACATAAATATCATATACATGCAGTAGAGGTAAGTTCCCTACACTTATTCTTTCCACGTAAGCTCCAGTATCGGCTACTCGCGATCCGAGCGAATATCAAACCCTATAACCAAATCAAGGATATAGGGTCAATCTCTAATCCAAATCCTTACTTCCACAATACTTAAACTTGGTTATCATTCACACCCTTTAAGTGGCTATAATAAGCTCAATGAAAGCCTAAAGGATTAGGAAGTACTAGGTTGGAAATTCCTTTTCAAAATTACCAAGTACTGAAAATGGGGGTTGGCTGCAACCAAAATGTGCATAGAAGGTTTTTGGCCGCAACTAAGAATTTTGGCTGCGGCCAAAACGCACATAGAAACTTTTGCGCTGTAGCCAAGAACTTTTGGCTGCAGCCAAGGAAACTTCGGAAATTCGTAACTAATTCCAAAAAAATCAAAATAAGGTGATCCTAAAGCCCATTGAAATTTCTTTAAGTCCTCTTCGTAGGAAAAATATGAGCCATTACCAGAAATCACCACATAATTCCAGAATTACACGAAATTCCCTTGCTGTTCCAGATTTGCACCCAGTTTTAAAGTCAAACTTTGGAAAACCATAACTCCTAGTTCATAAAACAAAATGACACAAATTATCTGTCCATTTTGAAGTTTGGAATGTGAAATTCAAGACTAGAAAGTTTCAGAATTTTTAGATACCATTTGGTTATTCAAAAATTTTATACAAACTGACTGCCTAGAATAGACTTTCAATGGCAGCATTTCCAGTTTTGGCATATTTGCTTCCAATGATCCCCATTTCATACCAAACTTCATTCCCGCACAAATTTTCATAAGGAATCTATTGGAAACACCACAACAACCAAATTCACATTATATTGACATGTTTTACAGCAATCTCAACATGTCACTCAATTTCATATTTCAAACTCTAACATTGCAACTTTTCCATTTCCAATGCCAAACCAATTCCAATGACCAAATTACAAAAAAAAAACACCATTTTCAACACAAAACACATGAAAATTCATGCATTTCATAATTCCACCAAAATCAGGGCAAAAACCAAAATTCACAATACTCAACCAATAACCACAATAGTTAGGTCAAAAGTCATCAAATACCCACCTCTTCCTCTTTCCCAGACCAATTTCTTGATTCTCCATCTTTCCACTTTTGCTCAAGCTCTCAAAAAACTCCAATCAAGAATCTCAAACCATAGAGATAAAGTTCTTATCACTATGAACAACTTTATAAAAGGTGATTAGTGCATTAGAGGCCAACAAACAAGCTAAATCCTTACCTTTCCATTTCTCTTTCCTTCCCCAAGCTTGGTGTCCATGGAGTTGAAGAGAGAGGATGAAGATGATGAAGATGGTCTGATTTTCCAGCCAAAAGAGGGCCCTTGGACGTCCAAATAGAGAGGAGAGGAGAGAGGAAAGAGCTTTGACATATTGACGCAATCAATGGCTCTCATGGTGACACTTGTCAAGATCTTAATCCATCACCCATGAGCTCACATAGGCACACACACATGGGATTCCACCCTTTTTAATCTCAAAACAATCAATCTCAACCATTGATCTTTGAGTTACCAGGGTGCTTCCTCTTCGATAACTGATCAATTGGTTGGTAACTTTACCATTTTGCCCCTGATTACGGTAATTCTCACTGAATCACCACAAATACATCCTTTTCATTCTATTTTACCATACACACACCCTCACCCTTATTTTTGTCCAATTTAGATGTTAATCCATAATTGAACTTAAGTACAGGGTTCGGGTATGAATCTCAACACATACGAGTCACATCATATACCAAATTCTCCAAAAATGTCAAATTAATGATAATCACACTCACTTTTGGAGTCAAAATTCCTTAATCGAATTTTGGGGTGTTACAAAGGCACAGCAAGAGAACCGTCAGACAGACGACGGGGAGTTGTTCGCTATCACCTATAGACACCGTAATGGGACTCCGACCTCTCAGTAGGCAAAGGATGCCATTATAAGTTAATTTATTGGTATATTATTTATAAAACAAATTTATTGTAAATAATAATAATTAATTGTTTCATGAAATGGCAGGAGCGGATGCAGTAGTCATAAGCTGAGCTGTGAGAGACCCAGACCCAAGAGTCACAAGGGTCTGTGGACCCCACTGCACAATTGAAATATGGTTTGGGTCGACTTAAGTAGCCCAGACATGTGAGGGAGATGGGGATAGGCGTCAGACCTAGCATGATCTACAGCAAGAGCGGCACCTTTAAGATTGGCAGCTCTCTAGCACGGACGCCGGGGTTAGACGTCTGAGGGATGAGTCTGTTGAGGAGCTCTGTTCAAATTTAGCCAGGACACAGGCTGTAGTGGCCTATTAGATGCAGCAGCAGACCGATTACTACTATGCTCAGCATACGCAGTGGCGTGATATCACGAACTATATGCTGGAGCAATCGTGGAGTCACCTGTTCCCTGATGAGGAGCATCCACAGGTTCCCCCTATCCCTCGGTTCATCATCCAACCGACTCCTCCTACTGATGATGATGGTGTTGTTAACTCTGCTTAGTGCCTTGATACAGCAGCACCTGAGGGAGCCCCCCTAAGGGAGGACCTGATGATCAGTGCTGTGATCCTTACCCTCCTGAGGGAGGACTTGATCATCATCCTCCGGGTTGTTAGTTAGGACAGTTATTTTTTTTCAAACATTTGTAAATAAACTTGGATATTTATATTTTCAGAACCATGTTAAATTCTTCTTGCATTTGATAGTTATATTTATAAATTTTAAAAGTAACCACAAAAATTAAAAAAATAAAATAAAATGTTTCTCTATAGCAATTTTATTTTAAAAAAGTACTACAAATTGAAATTTTGTAGTGGTATAAGTCATAACCGTTACAAAGATACAATATGAAATTTGAATTTCAATCCCGCCAACAGTCTTTCACATTTGTAGCGGTTTTACATAAAAATCACTACAAAGTGAAACTAAATTTTTTTAATCGGTCGTGGACTTTTTTAGTGGTTTTACAGTAATAACCACTACAAAGTGTATAACATTTGAAATTTGAATTTCATATCCCGCTTGAAATTAGTAGTGGTTTAAGGAACGAAACCGATACAACAAGAAACAAATCATGTAAGTTTGTAGCAGGTATTAAAGACATGAGTGATAACTGCTACAAATTATTAAAAATTTGAAATTTAAATTTCATATTGTGATAGAACGTAGTAGCGGTTTCACAAACAAAACCACTACAAGAAGAAACAATACATGTAGGTTTGTAGTGGTTTTATTGTAATTGCGCTACAAATTGAAAATAAATTTTTTATTAATTTGCCAACGTGATTGAAACTCTGTAGTGGTTGTTTTATTATAACCGCTACAAAATTATTCATAGTAGCGATTATGGTAGCGGTTTTATAACCGCTACAAATTGTTAAACGTGGCACACCCGCTTATAAGTTTCCAAGCACCTGTAATTCTCTATTCACTTATCTTCTTCACTAAACTTTCTCACTAGCTATGGATAAGTCATGGATCATGTTGACCCACAACTGTCCAGAATATTTGTGTGGATTAAACAATTTCTTGGATTTTGCTTTCTCTCACGCCAGCTGTAATGGCAAGATCGTCTGTCCATTTCGGAGATGCAAGTTCAAGAAGTGACATGCACGACAATTTGTAAAAGAACATTTGCTTGTGACGCCTTTCCCAAAAGACTATACATGCTGGGGAGTTCATGGTGAGAAGGCTTGTATGAGATATGATGATGCTCTTCGTCGAAGTTCACAAGTAGGAGTTCAATTAGATGAAGATTATCCAATTAATGATGTTGTGCGTGATGCATTTGGTTTTCAAGATGACAACTTCAATGAAGAAGTGCAAGGTTTAGAGCTAGTATTCATGAGGAATGAAGTTGCTCGGGATTTTTTCAGCTTGATGGATGAAGCAGATCGTCTTTTATATCAAGTTTGTCAAAAATACTCTAACTTATCTTTCTTAATCAAGTTGTATCATATCAAGTGCTTTTGTGGAATCATAGATAAGGGAATGTCAATGTTGCTGGAATTATTACAAGATACATTCCCCGACATGGAGATTCCCACAAGGTTCTACGATTCCATAAATTCATATTTAATTGACCACAAACTTCAAATATATTTTCCCCTTTATTTTCCTTAATTAATTGAAATTAAATTCAATTGATAAAAAAATAATTAATTTAACACTTGTTTGGCAAAATTACAAGTTTGCCATTACATTTTCTTTCCATTTTCAGATTTTCTGGCAGATTTTCTGCACAGTCTTTGAAAAATCATAACTAATTTAGTAGACCTCAAATTGGAGTGATTCTAAAGGATATAGAACCCTTATTGAGTTTAGTTTAAAGAAAAATATAGTCTTTTTCCAATTGAAAGAACATCATTCCCGAATTTTTAATCTTTACATACTGTTCTAGAAAATTCATAGTTTTTCTGGGCTGAATTCAAAATTCATAACTTTTTGCATATAGCTCTAATTAAGTCATATGACCTATCAAATTAAAGCTTAAGATATTAACTTTAATTCTGTGAAATTTCATAATTTTTTACCATCATTTGCCTATTTAAAAATGTCACACAACAAGACTACTATAAAGGAAAACTCACTGGTAGCAAACATCAACTTGTACCATTTGTGTTCCCACAAAATAATATTGTGCATGACCACTAATTGGCTTGTTTTGTCATTTTTTGTACTCTTTAATTCAACATTTTATTCTCTTAAATATAAGAAATTTTGGTGACTGAAAATCGGGATGTTACACCTTCTCTCTCACCACTCCAAATTTAGAGGGGTGAGAAACTTTTCTCCAATCTTGACAAAATTTTCCATAACAATTTTCTCTACTTTTTCTTTTTTGCGTTTTCCATTCTTTTGTTGATACAAAAATTTTTGATCATTTTTCAATTTGTGCATGTCATTCTTTTGCATAGGCCACACTAATATTTTGCGTGTTCCATTCTCTCTATGCTCTCTAGAATGCTCTTCTTTTTTTTTATTTCATTCTCCTCGGGTTTCATACTATACTTATTTTTTAGGCAAAGATGCAATTTTAAAAACCAAGTTTTATGTTATGGGCACCTAACACCATTAATTTTTATGGGTGCTAAAATATAGATAAACTCTACAAAATGAGGCAATTTTACCACAACCATTAACTTGTCACAAGCTGTTGTTACTTTACTGTATTTGGGTCCTACATGTTGTATACTTTATCATTTGTGTAGATTGCAAACACAACTTAGCTCAATTGAGGTCCTCCATTTGCATTTCTCCTTTATGATTTCACCGGTCTTCATCTAATTTCATACATGTCCATAAACAATTGGATATCAAAGAACACAATCAACATGAGAAAAGATGGAAAATATATGACAATGGTTAGCTAAACTGAGAACCCTTCCAAGAGAGGAAGAATTGAAGATGGAGAGGTCTCAAAGGCCACAAAGTCTACAATTTTTATATGCTTCTCTCACCTACCTTTGGTTTTCTTCTTTTTCCCACGTTGGCAAAGATGACGCCACGGTTGGAAGCTCCACTTTCAAGCTCCTACTCTCTCAATGCTTTGATGTGTTACAAAGGTTGTATGTCCTGACAGTATAATACAGATATGGAGATGCGGCGGGCTTACGGATGTTTGTCGGCCAAGGAAAAGAAAGTGTGTGTGAGTGAGTGACTGTGGGAGGGAAAGATGATGAGAGAGAGAGATAAGGTTGCTGTCCGAGCATGAAGATATAATTCAAGACTATGGAATCGGTGGAGGCGGTATTGGCGGTAGAGGAGGAGGAGGAGGAAAGATAGAGAGGAGTAGTTGGGGAGAGAGAGGCCTAGAGAGAGTGAGGTTTTGGAACAAAGAAAGAAGAGGGAGCACTTGGAGCGGAGAGAGGGATAAGAAGACGAAGGAGTAAGAAGTATTTTATTTTTTTTACTTGTTATTTTTTTTCCTTTCCACATCTGCATTATGATCCTACCATGTCACCCATTATGGTCAAACTTTTTACTCTGTCAATTTTGAACATAGTCAATGTTAATAGAGTTAATAAATGTGGTAAAATTGCTCTATTTTGTAAAGTTTGTGTATATTTTAGCACCTATAAAAACTTAATGGTGCCATATACCTTTAGCATAAAACTTGGTTGTTAAATTGCACCTTCGAGAAAAGAGTTGGTAGGTTTTCTCTCTCTTGAAATTTGTGCCAAATAGTAGTCTTTCATGGAAGAGTCATCAGTCTGGAAAATTAGCCAGATCAGCCATTGGAAGATTTGACTCTGGTTAATGCTCCAAAAAAGTCCAAAAAAGAGATAAAAGAAGACTAACTAATGTCAGACATTATGGTTGATGCTAGAGAATATGGATTGTGTGGTGAAGTAAGTGAGGAAGGATGTCAAAAGGAACATTGCATGCACCAGGTAGTCCAACAGGCTTGGCAAGTTTCCTACAGGGATTCGCTAATGGGTTTTAAAGGTGCTGACTTTAACGGAGTGGCTTATGGTGCTTTGACTATGGATGAAGATCCGCTGATATCAGACCTTATGGATTAGACTTGGAAGCTCCTAGAACCACCAAAGAAGATTAAGAAGCTTATGGAGGTGTATCCAACTATGCTTATAACTGAGGAGGAATTTAATGAAGCTTGTCAGCCTTGGAATAATACATTGATTATAACGATTTTGGGGGCTCTGTTCAATTTATACAAGTTAAAAGAAATGCTTTGTTAGGTATGGAAATTCAGCGATTTTAAGTTGGTGGATCTACCAAACAATTGTTTCGTGATTCAATTCATAACACCAACAATTGGGGATCTCAGTAGAAATGTATTCTATTTGAAGGCCTCTAGGTGGTTGCGCAACACACGGTATTAGTGCAGAGATGGACTCCTTACTTTGACCCGTTTCACAACCCACTGGGAAAGATAGCAATGTAGGTAAGGATCCCGCACATTCCTCTAATCTATTACTTAAAGATATATTTTGATATTGGGAGATATGATCGGGAAAACTCTTAAAGCTGATTTACACATGCTGGACTACCATGAGGAGGAAAGTGGAAAAGTAGTAAGGGCAAGGTATGCATAAATATGTGTGGAGCTGGATCTTCAAAAATGGTTGATTCCTCAAGTGATTTTAGCCTCAGCCTTGTGCAATTTGAATATGAAGGGTTAGATTTGATTTGTTTTTCGTGTGGAAGATATGGTCACAGACAAGTGTCTTGTCCCTGGAAGAGTAGTTATGTATCAGTTAGTCAAAGACCTTCTGAGGTGGAAGTAGAGAAAGCACAACCAAGCATGACACCAGAGAAGGATTTTCTGATAAAGGGCGATGAGTTTGGGCCTTTGATGTTAGTAGGTGAATTGTCAAAATTTCAGTTTTCAAAGAGAGAAGGGAGTAGAAGAGGCATCGTAGGTCTTCATCAGGGTACAAAATTAGGGAAGAAAGTAGTGAACAGATCTCATGTTTCAAGATTTGCTGCAATTGCCGAATAGGATGATGACAGCGATGTGACAGAAGGTCAGAATAATAATTCTAGAGAGAAAATAAAAGTAGTAGACCCAAGGGAAAAGGTGTTAGTTGTCTATGAGGAAAAGGACAAAGATCAGGAAAGAGGAGACCAATATTCAGGTTTAAGGAGTAGGAGTAAACAAAAGAGGTCGCATGGCCCAAAAAGTAGGTATGTGGTTAAGGAGACAGGATAATGCATCTCAAAGGCTTCTTTTGGGCTTAATTAGGCCTAAGTGGACAAGAGGCAAGGCAAGGCAGAAGAAACTGAAAGCCCAATGCAACAAACTGTTCTAAAATCTAAAGGCCAACGAGTCCATAATGTCATTAGTGGGAGTTTAGACAGGTTAGAGTCCAAAACAATGTGCCTGGATAGGAAGCTGATCTTAGATCAAGATAGTGATAGAAGGGGCGATGTGCTCCAGTTGGTAGATAATATGGGCAAATAGAGTGAAAATGGTGAAGGTGAGGCATCTATGGCAAATGTACAAGAAAGGCTAGTAATAAATCAAGACAGTGCTACCACAGGATCGGGTAATGTTATTCAGAGAAAGGAGAAATCTAAAAAGGATAAGGCTAATGGAAATGCAACTTCAGAAGGGAAACCCCCAGATAAGTGATAAACTCTACTCTTTGCTTTTAATATTTTATTTTCTGATGATTATTTTTAGTTAGAATTGTCGCGGGGTAGGAAGTAAATCCTTCCCCTGAATTTGTTAGGATATTGTAAATAAATATAATATTAACATCATGGGTTTATTGGAAACACAGATCAGTGGTAGTAGGGCAAATCGGGTTGTGAGACGTTTGGGGTTTAATCACTGGTTGAGAGTAGAAGCGACAGGATATGCGGGAGGAATTGGGTGTTGTGGAATGAGGAAGAGGTTGTAATTGATTACTTATTTTCAACCACACAATTGTTGCATTGTCAAGTTGTGGATAAAAATAATGGTGATATAATCTTTGTGACATTTGTATGTAGGGATCCCAGGTGGAATGGGCGTCATGATTCTAGACATCTCTTCAAACACTTGCGGATTCAATGGATGGTTCTTGGTTGGTTCTAGGAGACTTTAATTCTTACCTGGCAGATTCGGATAAAAAGGGGGGAAGTGTAATATCCTAAATTGTAATTAAGGGCTAATGACTTCAAAAGTGATGTAATTCTTAATGAATAAACACTTTTGAAGTATATAATGTGCATTGTGATATAAAGATGTGCTTGGTGACGAATTAGTAAGCATTGTGATAACAGGGGCAAAATGGGAAATTGGCTAACTAATTACTAATGAGGGAGTTTACTAATTGGTAGGAATCATTGTGGCATACTTAGTTTCTTGAGAGATTATGTAGAGTGATCATGTGTATGCATGGGTATAGATATATTGGGAGATGACATAGGATTATGACAAGTGTCGTTATGGAAGCCATGGATGAGGTCAACTTTTCAACTTTGCTTTTTCTCTTCCCTCTCTCTCTCTCTCTCTCAAAGTTGGTTATGAGTAGGGGAGGAAGGAAAATTCTGATCATCATCATTTCATCTTCTCTCTCTCCATTTCTCCATTTTCGTTGAGCAAGGGAATGAAAGAGAAAGCAAAGGTGAGATTTTTCACATTGTAGTTGACTTCAAATGCCCAAATGCTTTTCTTTAATATTGACCACCTTGATGAGAGCTTTATCTTGATGGTTTTAGATTTTTGAAAGGTGTTTTAGAGCTTGAACAAGTTTGAAAGCTAGAGAATCAAGAAACTAGTCTTTGGAATTTGAAGAGGTGAGCATTTGTAGTATTTTGGTATATTTGTTATGATTTTTGGTTAAGTTTTGAGAACTTTAGATTTTTGTCTTGATTTTGGCCTAATTTTGAAATGAATGAATTAACTAATGCCTTGTGGTGTAATAGGTGTCAAATGGTGTCTTTATGCCAATGGATTTAGCTTGGAGTTGAATTGGGAGGTTTTTGATAATTTGGAGGATTGTATTGCATCTTGATTAAAAAATAGAGTATGTGTTGATTGAATGGGAATTGGGTTGTTTTAGTGTTTCTAATAGGTTCCTTATGGAATTTTAGGTGGGAATGAACTTTGGTATAAGTTTTAGGACCATTGGAGACAAATTGGGCGAGTCTGGAAAATTATATCAGCAATTGCGTTTTAGCTTCTGATAAGTCTCACTCGAGTGAGGTGGGGTCTCACTCAAGTGCAGCGTAATATTTTCCCTTCCTCCTCAGCATTTTGGTTAAAGTCCTCAGGCAGAAACCGCAAGTATCCCTCTTCACTTGCTAGTGATTTAGGTCATCACTCGAGTGACCTGTGTTTCAAGGGTATTTTCAAGGGTATGCCTCGGCACCGCGGGTATTGGGTGGTCACTTGAGTGCTAAGGCTAGTGCTCAAGTGCACTTGTCACCTTGGAATTTTAGTTGCTCTTGGGTTATTACTTCCTGCACCTCACTCGATGGGACTCGGGTAACTATGCGTCATCACTCGAGTGCCCAAAAGAGTGCTCGAGTGAACTGGCCACTCCAGGGTGTTTCTGTGCTCTCGATTGTAAACTTTCTGTGTCTCACTTTATGGGACTCGAGTACAAGTGGGAGCATCACTCGAGTGAAGCCTTCTTCACTGGAGTATTCAGCCAAAAATCAGTGCTTGGAATAGCCATCTAAAGAGTAGTTTCCCCCAACCATTTAGGTGTGTGTTTAGACTTATAATAGCCATCTAAAGAGTTTAAGTGATAGCAAACTTTAAGTATTGTAAAAGAAAGAGTTTGGAATAAGAGATTAATCCGCCGTTCTTAACTTTTTTATATGGTTCGACATTTGTCCTGGTCATGAACGAGTTGTGCCAGAGCAAGTCAGGAAAGAACAAGGTAGTGACTCTTTCTCTTATATTGTGTATAGAACATTGCATGTATGTCTTCATGTATTAAGATGCTTTATGATGCTATGAGATATTGCTGCCATTACAGCGTAAGATATCGCATTGAGCATAGAGTTTACAGCGAAGGCTGTCGTATTGTGTATACAGCCATGAGTGCTGTCATATGTGGCATGAGCCATATATCATTATGTTGCTGCTATTTGTTACTTTACATGCTATGTGTTTATATACTGTATGAGTGATTTGTTACTACTGAGATTCTTTCTAATGACTAACCTATAGATAGGGCAAGTGGCTCCAATGAGAAGCGAATAACCAAGAGCGCCTAGGACCTTATATGAATATTTAGTTTTGGATTGTTGGTTATCCACTATGGATTTGGGATTACTGTATATTACTTTTTGGGTTGTAAATACTATTTTGGAAACCGTTATGTAATCCCCTACATGGGAATTTGGAACCCTTAGTGAATATATATATATATATAAACCTTGGGGTTGCTGGGATTTTTGTTGTACACTCTCACATGTATAAATGTGATATAACTTCACAAGTGATTATATTCGAAATATGAACTTGAGACCAGGATAGGGAAGAATTTTTGAAAGAATTTGTGAAAACCCTACCGAAAGGAAGGGATTAAAATAAGTTTTACTATGCATTGGTCTCTAATCTATTTTAATTACGCATTTTCGAATCATAGTTACGCTTATTGAGGCAAGGGGTTACATTTTTTGTATTAGAGCTGTAGTTCCTTGCAATGGTAGAGTTTGTTAGGATAGCTCTCGTAGTTCTTTGCCTTTATGATAAAAGATGGTTATGATTGGTTATGGTATACACATCTATGCTTTGTGATTGTGGATATATATGACATTTATGGACAATATGTATACATTATCTGTGAAACTGACGTAGTGAATGATTTGTAGAATGAAAAGGTCAAAGGGTTGTCCCAGAGTACAACAAGTGGACCCAGAGGTGGAGGTAGTCAATGACAATCCACCAGATCCTATATGAGAGTTAATGGGTCTAATAAAGGATCAGCGAGACATGATCACTAAGCTAAGAGAAGAGCTCAGAATAGAAAAAGGAAAGAATAAAGAAGACTGGGGTCAGTCCACACAATAGGAGACCCAGGAGGGGACCCATAGAGAAGAAACTGCAGAAGGGTCGGCGTGACCACTCGAGTCACCTCCTCATGCTGGACCAAACCAGGAATCATATAGAGTTCCAGTTAAAAAGGAAAGGGATCTACAATATTGGGTCTCCAAATTCTGCAAGCACCTGCCTCTAGTGTTCAGAGGCAGATTTGATCCTCAGGCAGCCGAAGACTAGCTGAACAGACTGGATAAGATCTTTGAGGTTCATGAATGCCTATCAGAGGTGAAAGTGTGGTTAGTGATGTATAAGTTGGAAGGAGATGCGAACCGTTGGTGGCGGAATATCGCCCTAACACTTCAAAGCCGCAATGTGCCATTGACCTGGGAACTGTTTCAATAACAATTCAATAAGAAATATTTTCCCTAAGTCAATACGGCTAGAGAAAGAGACTGAATTTCTCTCCATAAAGCAAGGGGTCATAGAAACCTTTGATGATTATTTGTCCCGTTTCATCCATTTATCCCGATATTCCTCCTATCTGCGGAAAATGGATGACAGGGAATGGAGTTCTAATATGCTTATCCGTGGTTTGAGATGGGAGATGAAGAAGCAGCTAGTCACCCACTGATTTACTGAGTTCAACAAGGCAGTTGAAGAATACAGAATCACAGAAAATAATTTGAGAGATATGTATCCGTTTAGGGCTGCTGGTACTCATAGTGAATCCAATAAGGGTAATGCTTCTCAGAAGTGGAAAGGCCAAGGATTCTATTCATCAAAGGGAAGTGGTAAAAAACCCTATTAGTCTGGGAGTTGTAATCAGCAGAGAACTCCTTTTACACCGTGGATATGCCCTCATTGTAACTAGCTACATCATGGCAAAACTTGTAAGGGTCGGGTGATATGTTTTAATTGTAAGCAGATTGGCCATATTACTACTGAGTGCAAATAGCCTCGACTAGAGTAGAGACCAAGGACCCAGGGCCGAGTATTTGCTATGACCCACGAAGAGGCTCAAAAATCCCCCGATTTGATACGAGGTAAAGTTCTTCTTAAGGGCTATTCATTACAAGTGTTTTTTGACTTGGGTACAAGTCACTCCTTTATTGCCTATGATTGTCTGACTCCGATGGGTGTTAAGCCATTGACCACTAAAGTTTTTTTGAACTGTGTGCTAACTGTGTAAGGGCATGAATCTATTATTGATTTGATTTTTCTGCCGCTTTACCAATTGGAAGTTATTCTGGGTTTGATTGGTTAACAGCAAATAATGTGTTATTAGATTGTGGGAATAAGAGAATAGTGTATCATGCTTATCAGAATGTTAATAATCCAACTGCTAGTTTGAACTTCCTCTCAACAGCTGAAGCTGAGAAGTATTTGAAGAAGGGTTGCCAGGGGTATATGGTATTCTTCTCCGTGCAAGGGGAGACCAGTGAAACCTTGAGTAGTATACCCGTGGTAAATGAATTTCCTGAGGTATTTCCAGATGATCTAACCGGATTGCCTCCTGAAAGGGAAGTTCAATTTCTGATTGAGATTGTGCCTGGAGCTGGTTCTATATCTAAGGCCCCATACCGTATGGCCCCAAATAAAATGGCAGAGTTAAAGAAACAAACTGAAGATTTACTTGAGAAAAGGTTTATTAGACCCAGTGTGTCACCTTGGGGAGCTCCAATATTGTTTGTCAAAAAGAAAGATGGGAGTCTTCATTTGTGTATTGATTATAGAGAACTAAATAAGATTACTATCAAGAACAAGTACCCTCTCCCCAAAATTGATGACCTTTTAGATCAACTATTTGGTTCATGCGTGTTTTCGAAGATTGATCTAAGGTCAAGGTATCATCAGCTGCGGGTGAAAGCAGAAGATGTTCCGAAGACTGCTTTCCAAACTAGGTATGGTCATAATGAGTTCTTAGTGATGCCATTTGGGCTAACCAACGTACCTGCGGTATTCATGGATTACATGAATCGTGTCTTTCGACAATATCTGGATCAGTTCGTTGTGGTAGTCATTGATGATATTCTGATATACTCTAAGAGTATAGAAGAGCATGAGCACCATTTGAGAACTGTATTGAATACATTGCGTGAGAAGAAACTATGCCAAATTAAGTGAATACAAGTTCTAGCTTTCATAAGTAAAATTTCTAGGCCATGTTATCTCGTGAGAAGGGGTCTCAGTGGATCCCAGTAAAGTGGAAGCAGTATTGGACTGGAAGAGGCCAGAAATTGTTGCTGAGATACACAATTTTCTGGGTCTTTCTGGTTACTACCGAATATTTATTCAAAATTTCTCACGTATTGCCTTGCCAATGACCAAGCTCACAAGAAAGGATCAGCCATTTGTATGGGATGAATATTGTGAAAATTGCTTTGTAGAGCTTAAAAAGAGGCTAACTACGGCACTTGTGTTGATTATACCTTATCCCAGCTTTTCCTACGTTGTGTATAGTGATACGAGTAAGCAGGGATTAGGGTGTGTCCTTATGCAGTAGGGATGTGTGGTGGCCTATGCTTCTCGATAGCTCAAACCTCATGAAATGAACTATCCCACTCATGATCTGGAGCTTGTGGCCATTATGTTTGCTTTGAAGATTTGGCTGCATTATTTGTATGGTGTGACGTTAGAACTGTACTGCGACCCCAAGAGTCTCAACTATTTGTATGATCAGAAAGAATTGAATATGAGACAGGGTCGTTGGATGGAGTTGCTTAAGGACTACAACCTGAAAATCAAATATCATCCAGGTAAAGCAAATGTAATCGCGGATGCTCTTAGTCGAAAGATGGAGCTAGTAGCAACAATGATGATATAAGAGGGGAAATTGATTGAAGATTCTCACGATTTGAATCTGTCAAATCAAATTGTCTATGCCAACTGTACTATTTCCTAAGAGGAAAGTGATTTGAGAGCTAAGATTGAAGAAGCTCAGAGGCAAGATGGTTGGATACAGCGTAATCTAGCTAGAATTGAATTGGGAGAAGCTCAGGGCTATGATATGTCGCCTAGTGGATTGGTTCATTATCAAAAGAGAATTGGTGTTCCACTTAAGGTGGATTTGAGGCGGAAGATTCTGGATAAGGCGCATAAGAGTCGGTATACTCTTCATCCTGGTATGACCAAAATGTCTCATAATTTGAAATCTGTGTATTAGTGGCTGGGATTGAAGAGTGATGTGACAAAATATGTGGCACAGTGTCTTACAAGCCAAAGGATAAAGATCGAGCACCAGAAACCGCTGGGTCTAGTACAGAGTCCTGAGATTCCAGAATGGAAATGGGAAAGTGTGACCATGGACCTTGTTGTGGGATTGCCTAGGATTAGAAACTATGATGCGATCTAGGTAATTGTGAACCGGTTAACAAAGTCAGCACACTTTATACCGATCAATGCTAGTTACTCTCCGGACAAACTGGCAGAGATTTATATTCGTGCGATTGTGAAGCTCCATAGTGTACCGAAGAATATCATTTTTGACCGAGATCCCCGATTCACTTTGAGATTCTGGAAGGCGTTACTTAAGGCACTAGGTACTCAGCTGAGTTTCAGTACGGCCTATCATCCTCAGACAAATGGACAATCAGATAGGACTATTCAGACATTAGAGGATATGTTGCGAGCTTGTGTCCTTGATTTTAAAGGGAATTGGGATCACTTTCTTCCACTTGCTGAATTTGCTTACAACAATAGCTATCATGAGAGCATTCAGATGGCACCGTGTGAAGTGTTGTATGGGAGGAAGTGTCAATCCCCTTTATGCTGGAATGAGTTATCTGAGAAGAAGTTGTATGGGTCAGAGCTTGTGGATCAAACCTCAGCGTAGGTTCGCATTATTCGTAAGAGGCTTCTTGCAGCATAGAGTTGGCAGAAAAGCTATGCTGACAAGAGGAGAAGGCCTTTAGAGTTTGAGGTTGGTGACCATGTCTTTTTTAGAGTATCACCAGTTACTGGCATCGAGAAAGCTATCAAGCGAAAGAAGCTGAACCCGAGGTATATAGGTCTTTTTGAAATTCTTGAGAGGATTGGGACTGTTGCATATCGAGTAGCCCTACCCCCGAACTTGAGCAAACTTCACGATGTGTTTCATGTTTCCCAACTAAAGAAGTACTAACTAGATCCGTCTCACATTGTCGAGTATGAAGAAGTCGAGTTGTAAGACAACTTCACATATATGGTAGAGCTAGAACAAATCATTAATCGAGAGGAATGATGACTTAAACACCGAAGCATTCCGAATATGAAGGTGATCTAAAGGGGAATGACCCAAAGAGAAGCGACTTGGGAAGCAGAAGCAGATATACGTAGGCGATATCTGGATTTTATGGCTCAAGTTGTTTGACAAATTTTGAGGACGAAATTTATTTTATGGGGGGAAAATTGTGATAACCCAATTTGGGGATTAAGGGCTACTAATGCTAGTAGTGATGTAATTATTGTTGAATTCAATGTGAATGTGTTTTAATCAATGCCTAAGTCCTATATTTATGCTTAAGAGTGGAAAAATATCTAAAATGGGCTGAAATATAGGGTAGGGCGCATAGTGATGCTATTGTAATAATAAAATGAGTTTGGAGGTGATTCAGGCAGAATTACCATAATCAGGGGCAAAATGGTAAAGTTACCAACCAATTGGTTAGTTACCGAAAAGAAAACTCATTGGTAACTTAAAGATCAATGGTTGTGAATTGTTGTCAAGAGACCCATGGGGTGGAATCATGTGTAATTGAGTTCATATGTGAATATGGTAAAGAGATCAAGATTTTGCCAAGTATCAAAAGGTAAGCCAAAGGATTTGATCAAATTGTCAAAGTATTTCCCTCTCTCCTCTCTCCCTTCCAAAGTCGGCCAAAGAGCATAAACCAATGGAAAAATTTGCATTTCATCATCATCTCATCTTCTCTCACTTGCCTCTATTTTCGTCCAGCTTGAAGAGGAAAGAGAATGAAAGAATCTTGTGGTAAGTGCTCTATTTAACTTTGAATGATGAAAATCCCTTCATTAAAGTTGTTCATGGTATTGAGAGCTTCATCTTCATGGTTTTAGATTTTTGAAAGGTGGTGTTTTAGCACTTGAAGAAATTGGAAGGTTGAGAAATCAAAGAACCAACCTTGGGAAGAGGAAGAAGTAAGAGTTGGTAACATTTTGATCTAAATTGTGTAACCATTAAATGAGCTTTGGAAATTCTGAAATTTTGCCCTGATTTCATGAGAATTGGAAATGGATGAATTAGATGTGGTAATGTGGGGAAAATGGTATTAGGATGTGTTATTGTGTCATTGGTTTTGATTGGAATTTGAAAGGGGAAAGGATTAGTCATTGGTGGTTTTGTGTGTAATGTTTTGATCCAAGAAAAAAATCATTGTTAGGGGGTGATTTTGAGTGTTTTGAGGTTACCAATAGGTTCCTTGTGAGATTTTGTATGGGAATGGACTCTGGTATAAGTTTTGGAACCATTGGAAGCAAATTGGTTCAATTTAGGAAATTCTGTCAGTTGTTGCGTTTTGGATTCTAATAACCCTCACTCGACTGAGGAAGGGTCTCACTCGAGTGCAGCGTGATATTTTCCCTTTTCTTTAGCGTTTTGGTTAAGTTCTCAGGCAAAGATCAAGAGTGCACTTTTACACTTGCGGGTGATATAGGTCATCACTCGAGTGACCCATATCTCACTCGAGTGCAAAGGTGTTCTGGGGTATAAGGCTGTGTCTCGGGTTAACACTCATAGGCTATTTTGTAAGAGTGTGACTTGACACTCACAAGTGTTGTGTTATTAGTCGAGTGTCAAGGGTAGTGCCTGAGTGAGCTTCCTGCTCTAAAGATTTATGTGATCTTGGGTAGACACTTTTTGTGCCTCACTTTGTGGGACTCGAGTAAGCATTTGGCTATCACTCGAGTGTTGGGTCGTATGTTCGAGTCAAACAAGCACTTTCTGTTTTGTTTTTGCTCTCTGTTAAGCACTCGCGAGTGTGAGCTATCTTCACTCAAGTGCCATTCATCCATCACTCGAGTGAGTAAGCCAAAAATCAGTGTTTTCTTCTAAAAAAGGGATCTTTGGGGTAGTTTCTCCCAACCCTTAGGCATGTGTCTAGACTTCTAATGGCCATCCAAAGAGGTCAAATGATAACCAACTTTAAGTGTTGTGAACTTAAGAACTTGGACGAGAGATTGATCCACTATTCTTGATTTTGGTTTATAAGGTTTGACATTTGCCATACTCCTGAGCCCATTGTGCCAGAGGACATCAGGAAAGAACAAGGTAGTGACTCTTTCTCTTATACTGTGTGTAAAGCATTGTATATATGTTGTCATGCATTGTGATGCTTTGAGATACTGCTAACTTTACAGCGAAAGTTGTCACATTGAGCATAGTGATTACAGCGTAAGCTGTCACATTATGCATAGAGATTACAGCGAAAGCTGTCACATTATGTATACAGCCGTGAGAGCTGTCATGTGTGGCGTGAGCCATGCATCGTTGTGTTGTTGCTCAACATGATCTTACATGCTATGTGTTTATATACTGTATGAGTGATTTGTTACTACTGAGATTCTATTGAATCTTATTCTTTCCTCTGACTAACCTTTATACAAGGCAAGTGGCTCCAAGGAGAAACGAATGATCAGGAGCAGCTAGGACTTTGTAGGGATTTTTAGTTTGGATTGTTGGTTATCTCTTTTGGAATGAGATTACTGTATATTGTTTTTGGGATGTAAATAATATTATGAATATGGTATGTAATCCCCTAGTTGGGAATTATAAACCCGATAATTAGTATACATATGACCCTGGGGTTGCCGGGATTTTTGTTTTACACTCTGATATGTATAAATGTGATTTAACTGTACAGAATAATTATATTCGAAACATGGATTTGAGACCAAGATAAGGGCAAAAGTTTTGAAAGAATTTGTAAAAACCCTCTCGTAAGAAAGGGATTGTAAAAGAGACTTTTGATGACTATTAGTCTCTATTTCATTTTAATTACCAATTACAAATTTTAATTACGGTTTTCAAGGCAAGGGGTTACAATATTGATAGCTCTAAATCAACCACATTCCTCAAGAAAATAATAAGTGTGAGTGATGTAAGAAGAGAAACCAAAATGAGATGGAATCGCACATAATTGATTTTTGTAAAGTTTATGGACAAAAGTGATAGTATTATTTAGGGACAATTACAATGAAGTCCCATACAAGAGAAAAAATGAAAAAATGGTCCCTGAAGTTGTTAATGACAAGTCGAGGAGCGTCCATTAACAAGTTGAGGAGCTTACAGTGACAACTTCAGGGACCATTTCTTCATTTTTTCTCTTGTATGGGACTTCATTGTAATTGCCCCTATTATTTATTGAAAAAAAAAAGGTAGAAAAGGGGTAGAGGAAGACTGAAGAGAACATTCAATGAAGTTATTGAGCGGGACCTCTTAATCAACAATTTATTTAAAGATTTGATTATTAATAGAATATATTGACGTTGTGTGAACCATATAGCTAACTCCACCTAGTAAGATAAAGCTTGCTTGCAAAGTAGGCCTTTTTAGTAATAAAGGTGGGACAATGGAGGTAGGATCAAATGTAACAAGAGAGCCAATGGCCTTAGTGATTTAGCTGTTTGACTTGTGTGGTTGTGCAGCTCTTATGAAAAAGTGCTTGAAAGAATGGGTGTTGCAACCCCTTTTCCTTTGACGAAAACTACTCCTAGTTTGTGCTATAAGAATGACTTGGAATTATATGTCTTGTGCTTTATTTTTATTTGTTACTATTGGTTTTCATTTACTCCCTCCTATTTTTAATATAAAATATATTTAAAGGGTTAATTTAGATCTTAAATATAAGATATAGTTTTTATATTTGTCAATATTTTCCTAATTTACCTCTATTGATACTCCTTTAACAATAATTAAGGATGAGAGGGAACAAATTGTGGAATTAATGCAGATGACTAGGGTGTTTTAGAAAATGTATATCATATGAACTAAATTAATTAACTACTCCCTTCAGTCCTTTTTATAAGCAACTTTCTTTCTCTTAGGGTTGGTCCTTTTTATAAACAACTTTCTTCTCATGTCTCAAAATTTAAACTACTTTTTCCTTTTTTTACCCTTATTAAATGCACATTTTTATATTAATTATCCCCCGCTCATCACTAATTCTCTTTCATGTACTTATTTATTATACATTCTCTCTCATATTTTATACTTATACTTTCTCATATTAGTTACTCATTCTCTCTCATATGCTCTTTTCATAAATAAGAACATATTTAGAAGAAATATGACATTTTAAATATATTTATTGATTTTAACTAATCTTAACTACCAGTTCATTTTACGTAATAAAGATAAAAATTGATTATAAAAGGGACATGAGGGAGTAATTTCCTTAGTTTAATCAAATGTCTTTTGTTAAGGACCGATAGAGTAGTTTCTGGTTTTTGCTTCAATGTTGTTTTTCTTTCTGGTCTTGTTGCGCTCGCGATAGGCGCTTGATCCTTTGCTTATGAATTATGTCTATGGTTATAGATGTAAAATGGAAATTTACCATGTTTCATGCATTATGCCAGAATATGTGTGTGTGTGAGTATTTCAAGCAACCGTATGGCTACCTGACCAAATGGAATATTTAATTTCATTTTTTATGTTTTTTAATATAGAAAGGAACTAAATTAAACTCAGTACAAATTACATGTTACTTATAGGTGGGGATAAAAATCCTAGAATACATCAATGAAGTTGTATCTACTTCTCCTAAAAAGACTCCACTTAGTAATAATATTGGCAACCATATTAAATCTTCTAGGAGTATACTGTATTTAAATAAATCAGTCATCTCCTCATTTCTTTAATGCACACTCCCATTGTAGATAACACATACTTGGATACCAAGTCATTGTTAACTCTATCGACGAACAGTTTACAGTTAGATTCAAAAATAATATTTATTCAAACTAAGATCCCAAGCAGTAGTTATTGCTTTAAGCAACGCCCATTCTTGGACTTGAAACATAGAACTCTTGTACAAATTAAAAATCACTTCAGACGGCTCTCAAATTTAATAAAATTGATCGAGTCTGAAACATAGACAAGTTCCTCCGGTAAAAAAAAATCAGTTTGCAGACAGAGCAGTCTGAATTATTTTTAGCGTTGCTTATGTTTGTACCAGAATATGGACCGGCCATAGGCTGGGACGACCGAAACATTTCTCGATTCTGGGCCGGCTATGATGAATAAATGACTCATGATCCAACTAACAAGGGAATAATATATATATATATATATAAATTAATCAATTAAATAATTATAATAATAGAGTTGACTAATTAATAATAATTAATGAATGAATTTGAATTTTAGAAAGGGGATTACAAAGAATATTAAAAACCGACCGTGAAACTTAGGTCGTGCTTCTTTTTAACTCTGGAAAATTAAAGGATTGCCTGTTTAAGAACCGTATATATGCTCTGAAAATCAGACCAAAAACTCCTTTAATGATTCGATGAGAACCAAAAGAGAAAGAATATTGGAAGATTCATCTCTGTTGTATAAAGAATGTTAGTGATTGTTGTTAACATAATTTATACATCATACAAAAATATAACTATAGGGTAGTTTGAAAAAACAAAAACGGAGTGGCAGGTTTTGATAAACCATACTTACAGAAGATCTTGTTATTGCTTATTACATAGCTAAGTCGACCTCCCATGTTATGGTGATAAATTGTATCCTTGATCGCCCTCTACTTATTAGCTAGGAGGTGGAGGTTGATGGGGAAATCTGACACATGGTGCATTGCTTTAATGGTAAAGTGATTCCTTATATAAGGTGGAGTGGTCATTTCAACCTTCCACATGGTAAAATGGTAAGTTTGGCCTCCATTCCAACTAATGAGAGTAGCTAGATGATGGTTTTTTTTTTTTTTTTTTTGGCGAGGTCTCCTTACATATTATGGAAATACAGTATTAAAAAAATATTCAATTCGATCCAATATGTAAGAGCTAATAGAAAGATTTAAATTGGCCCTACATAAGATATCTCAATCCACTTAGTCTTCCAAATTCATATTTTTTTCCCTAAAATTTCTTTATTGATTGTATATATATTAAGGAAGTTTTCTATCAAGTAAATAGTCCAATAGTACAAATGATTAAAAAAAGTACTTTAGTAAAAACACACTTTTTTTTTTTTTTATAAATAACTAGGGAAAAAGATAAAAAAATACTCTGGAAATATCAAAAGAACAAATCATGGTGCTAGATTTCAATAATCTCAAATAAGTTCCAATGGAATGATTTGGAATTTTGAAATGTTGGAAAATGACATCATTGCCATCACTTTTTTTTAAAAAAAAAAAATCCTTAAAAACTCTTGTCAATAGCCAATCACTGAGCTCCATTGTTGTTGGCTGATCACTAGAGCATTGACAACCAACCATTGGTGGTGGTTGTTGGTGCGGGAGCTCTAGCGATTGGTTGTTAATAAGGGGTTTTGAAGGTTTTTTTAAAAGAAAAATGAGGGCAATGATGTCATTTTCCAACTTTTACCAACATTTCAAAATATCAAATCAGTCCAAGTGGAATGATTTGGTATTTAATAAATTGGAAACCTTTATTTATCCTTTTTATATTTGCAAGGTGTTTTAGTGTCTTTTTCCCGAATAACTAATTCAACTAATTTTTTTGATATTTATAAATTAGTTATCTATATCTTACATTTAAAATTAGAGGGAGGTTAAGATCTTATATTTAAATCAAATTAAAGCCCTAATTAACTTCTACATTGGAGTATATCTTTAAAGTGACAGGAATGAGGATGTTAAATACTTAAATGAGAGAAATAATGGAGTCATGAGGCTATGTTGTTGGGAAAGAATCTTTGTTCTAGCTTATTGGACCATTGGGTATGCTAGGTGTTAAGATTTCATTTTGATGTTACCCATGCTATTGAAGATGTTGCATTATTTATTTGCACTTAATTGGGAGGTTCATTGATGGCACCAAGACTAAGGCTATGGAGGGAAAGCTTATGCAATGTTTGGTAGCGTGAAAGTGTGGCGCTAGAAGTGGAATTACGAAGAGAAGTTAAAAATGATATAGTTTGGTATGCAAGAACCGACTTTCATGTGGAACCTAGTTCGATCCATCAAAGATGGTGGAATTGACTTCCTTCACTACCTCGTGAGAATTGAGACCACTGTCATGGAAGTGGTGATTAAAATACCTATTTGCCCCTAGTAGAATAGAGGTCCAATGACCATGAACGGTGATGTGGGTTGACGATGGCGAAGGTGTGGTTGATCGGAACGTTGACAATAACTGTGGATGGTGGTGGTGATGTGGTCAGAGATAACCATTGAGTCCCTCCCTACCTTAAGCCGCCACCAATCTTTGTGCTTGTCCTCATCTTTCACTACAATGATCGCGAGACCTTTGTCTTTAACCTCAATCATTGCTGTTTTTCAACCCCCATTGTCTTCAACTTTCCCTCTTCAAAGAACTAGATCAAAGACCAGATCTGCAAATACAATCTTCTTCCATTGGCGTCGTTTTCGTTCATGCTCTCCTTACAAATCCATTATGCACAACCTTCTTCTTGGTCTGTTGTGCTGCCATCAAACGTACCCCCTCCATCACCTCTCTAATGGATTTGGGGTTGTTAATTTTTCATAGTGGATGTTTGTGATTGTTTTTTCAAATCGATTTATAGATCCATTGTTGATTGTTTTTCCATATTAATTGATCTTCTTGATTATGTTGATTGTTTATCAGCCATGGTCACTGATCGGTAGTGTTTTTCCAATGGGGTGGGGTTCTTTAGGGTAGAACTTTCTTTTTCAAAGGCAAGGTTATTTTAGTCTTTTTATAAGACAAATACATATATTGATTATAAATAATATCTCACTTCCACTGGCATACCAAATATACTATAAAAGTTATTTCTACTTCCAGTTCCACTTTAAGTTCCGCTTCTATCAAAAACTCTTCCATGATACCAAATGGGGCATTAGTCTTAACTCTTACCCACCACCATTTTTTTGTTATAAAAGAGCAATTAAACCCAAAAGATAAAAGAAAATAAATAATAGGGAAATTAAATCACAATCAATCATTTTTCAACAAGACCGTCAAGTATTGAGAATTCATGTAACAAAGCTTCAAGTGTTGGAGTCTCTACTTTGCCAAACAATCTGCAACCTTATTTCATTCACAACAAATAATAAATATGTTGACATTTGGCTGTCCACTTAAAAGAAATCATCTTCTTAATCTGTAGAACCACTAATCTACCATTCCCTACTAGAAAAGGAAAACCATTCTTAAGATACGTTTAGTTTCCTTTGATTTTTAATTTGGTACTTGTGTATTTTTTTTAATTAAATATTTTTATTTTACTTTTTTTTTAGCAACATTAGCCCCTGTAATTTTGCTATGTTAGCATTATTATCCTTTGTACAAAAATAATTGTGCTAATAGAATAGAATTAAATGATTTAGTAAGGAGAGAAAAAACACATATATGCCAAATTAAAAATTGACGGAAACTAATAACTATATGTATCTCCAAAAATAGTTTTCCCTTACAAGATATGACTTTATTAATTTTGTCCTTTTTTTATAAAAAGATCAATAATATTAAACTGATAAAAAGATCGACTAAAGATAGAATGGCGTAATCCAAAGGGTGGGGAAGAAGTAAGAAAAGAGTGGAGCAATGAATTAACATCATTTTCTAAAGTGCTGCTAAAGTTTGACTGAGTGAGAAGACCTTTTTTTTTTTTTTTGGGATAAAACGAGGGCAAACACGCTTAATAACTGTTAAATTAAACTACATAAAGGGAATTAGTTCCATACAATCTTTGTCTAGCAAAGTCTTTAAATGAGATGGACAGCCATCTAATAGAATAGAGTAAGACAAACCTTCTTTGGTTAGGGTGTTAGCAAGCAAGTTTTCCTCTCTTGGAATTTTTGAAAAACTATTGAGAAATTCTTCTTACGTAAGATTCTAAGATTATTTACTAAGCACAGGTATCCTTCTATTGGATGTAATTTTATTTGAGGTACTATCGGGTATTAAATGTGGATCTAACACCTCTTTAGTACAGTCCATTCTTACCCACCAATTGACTCAACTTGCATGGTCCCAGCGAGAAACAGGTTGGGTCAATCTCGAAAATAATGAGGTCATTTGTAACTCTATGGAAGTCCTCAACTTGATTAAGTAGGGGGATTGTAACAACCATTATATAAACGCATGACATCTAGATCAATTAATTTTAATATAAACATCTCAAATGAGCACGAAGCAGGGGGTGATTGATGTTAATTTAGTTAATTATTTTTAATATTAATTTTTTTTTACTCATTGTCGCATAGGGCCTTGAATTTGAAGAAAGACAACATGAAATGGTGTGTAATTAATATATCATTATGAAAACTTTTTCAGTCTTTGGGAGGGAATAAATCCCCGAATTCCTCTTTTGGTTCCACAAATTCCTGATTGCTGCACAAAGGTGATGTATCGTATTTTAAGAGCTTTCACTAGCATTTTTACTTTTGACCTTTTAATTACGATAATGGTTGTAAAGATATATAGTGCAGAAAATGTGATAGGTGGCATTTTTATAATTAATAAGATAAGACACTATTAATTTTCTACACTGGTTGTCACTTGCAATCAGTACTGTAGGTGAGAAGGGAGTATGTAGGATTAGGGTTGCAAAATGGGAGGACCAAAATCATATGAAGTTATTGTGAATGGGGAGATATTTTATGAGAAAATTGCCCATAGATCTAGACAAGAAATTAAAATTAAATACGCAGGGCTCCAAAAAAAAGTTAATATTTACAAGTTAACCTTGCATATTTAAAAGTCGAGTTGCGTTATTTACAAGTCAAAATTAATCATTTATGTTTACAAGTCAAATTTTTATATTTAGAAGTTAAGGAACGTAATTTATAAGTCAAACTTGTAAAAAATTGAATTCATTAGAACTTGTTAGCATTTAGTTTTTTTTTTTACCTAGGACCTAGAACTATCGTTTTTCTATTTCATAGGAATGATGATGGTTCTTTTTATAATTAAGTATAACCATTCTTTAAAACAGATGATTATGGGTATCCCATGTGGTTGGTTTGGATTAGAAACTATGAGATGCTGATAATCATAAACAGTGTCTATTTCCAAAGATTAATAATTAATTATTAATAATATAATCTCCTTTAAAGCTCTTCCATATATAAGAAAAGGGGGGGGGGGGGGGGGCATCAATGCAAGAAGGAATATGGTAGATGTTATGTTGTTCTGAGTGAGTAACTTGTGGAAGTGACACTTTATTCCTTCCTTACCCACACCATCCTTCACTGTTCACTACTTCAACCTATCACACACACACACAAACACACACACACACTTATATTTTATTTTTTATTTTTAGCAATATAAAAGGAATCGCCCTTTTATTCTTCTTTTTCTTGTGTGCCCTATCCTCACTCTTGGATTTTTCTTCTCCCTTTTTTATCAGGAAAATATTCTTTCATCTTTTAACTTCACTTGGCCAAAATAATTTTGGGGGTGATAATTAATTTTAAAATTTAATTTTTTTAATTATAAAAAATAATCTAACATCTGATACCACCAATTTCTATTTGGGTTAGGCTCTATAGTCCACTACAAAAAAACATGAAATTTTTGAAGAAATTTGCCACAAAAAATTAATTATGGCAGAAATTCCATTGGAAAAGTTTCCAATGGAATTTTTTCCATGACGAATTAGCTACGGAAAATATTCCACGGAAAATTCCGTCTTTTGCCACAGAAATTCCGACTGAATAATTCCGTCGCAGAATTCAGTTGGAACATTTAAAAATTATTATTATTTAATTAATTATAATTTTTAATTAAATTAAATTTTTTTAAAAAATTTATTATTTACTAATTAATATTTTTATTTTTTAATTATTATTTTATAATTTCTAAAATATTTTTAATTTCCAATCATAGGTTTTGGTCCCTGTAGGGGCAAAATGGTCATATAAAAATTTATTTATAAAAAAATAAAATTTATTAGTTATTATTAATTAATATTAGTTAGTAATTATTTATTAGTTATTAATTAATGTTAATAAAAAATTAATTATGTATAATAAGATTATATATAACCTTTGAACAAAAAATCGGACCGGACCAATTGGTTGGATCGGTTGAACCGGGATTCGGTCAGTGGTCCGATCCGATTTGACCATCAAACTATGAAACCGGTCGAACTAGTCAAAAATGGTAAAACCAGTTGGACCGGTTTTCGTTTTTTTATTATTATTTTGTGCTATTTTTTAGGGAAAAATGGAAAATTGAAGACCAAAATGAAGAGAAAAGTAGGTAAAGAAAGAACAAATCTAAAAAAAATGAAGAAAATAATGAAAAAATTTATTTAAAAGGATATAATAATTATAGGAAATGAGATATCATTATATAAGTATAAGTATTCTAATTAATACAAATAGATGTTAAGCATTTTTTTCTAAAAATCCTCATTTTTATCTATAGAAGTTTAAAAATATATTAATATATATTGCCACTAATAAATTATAATATTTTAATATGACTAGTTCAACTACCGGTTAGACCCTGATTGACCCATTAACCCTTGAACCTGTACCGTGACCGATTCATTGCCCGGTCCGGTTTATTGTTCCTTGTATATAACTGTGTAATAATAGAACGCCAAAGCTATCGAGCCCACTCGGTAAAGCATCACATGTAATATCCCAATTTTTGATTAAGGGCTAATCATGATTATTGTGGATAATTATGAATTTAATTGGAATTATTATGTGTTTTATGGCAATATTAATTGTTTTATGGCAATATTAATTAATATGTTATCATTAGCGAAAATTTAGAGAATGGATATATTGGTCATAAGTTGGTAATTAATGGAGAAATTAATTACTAGCTAAGAGGAAAAATGAGAAGTGTGATTAAATGGCTAATGGAGGGATTAAGTAGCCAATTGGGTGTTTATCTTTATGGGAACCAATGAGGAAGTGACAAGTGTCAAGATGAGAGTACGAGAGAGCATGGGAAAAAGTCAAATAGGCATATTAAATCATTTTCTCTCTCTCCTTCTCTCCTCTTTTCGGTTGGACATGTATGGGTAGAAGGGAAATGATGATTGCTTCTTCTTCCTCACTCCATCTCTCTAATTTTCTCTCTCAAATTCGTCAGCCATTGTTGGGCAAGAAAGAGCTTGTAATTTGGGTAAGTAAATAACCTCCATTGCTCAAGTTCTCTTCATTAATGTTGTTCCTTGAATGAAGAGCTTCATTTTGGTGTGTATAGTGTGCCTATTTGGTGTTGTTTTGTGCCACACAAAAATTTGGAAAGTGGTGAATCAAGAACTCCATTTGAGAATGTTGATAAGGTGAGTGAAACCAATATAATCTTTATATCTATGTTTCATGCCATTTGAAGTAGTTTATAATTTCTGAAAAGTTTGGCTTGAATCCGAAAAATGAGTGTCACTGTTCATTTAGTGTGTTTTTGGCATGAGAATGGTATCTTGGAATGAGTTTATGATAGATTGATTGATTGGTGATTGAAATGTTAAGATTGGTGGTTTTAGGATTTTGGTGTTTAATGTTGATTCAAACCAAAACATGATAATAGAGTAGGATTTTGGTAATTTTGATGATTCCATTGAATTCCTTGGGTGTTTTTGTGTGGGGGTAGCTTTGGTTTGGTATTTGGGTTCATTTGGATCACTTGGTAAAAAATTCTGGAAGTGTTGTCTTACCTTCTACGTTTTCTGGTTTCTGATAACATCACTCGAAAAAGAGTGAGTTCACTCAAGTGAGGGAAGAACATCACTCGAGTGAGGGTGGGATCACTCGAGTGCGTTAGTGTATTTTCCCCTCTGGCCTTCGGTTTTCATGTTGCACTTCCGGGCTAGAGGCAAGAGTGTTGCCTCACTTGCAAGTGTTGAGGGTTCTCACTCGAGTGAGCCTCCTCTCACTCAAGTGCTGGTGTATTTTTCAGCTGATCTATCGTCTCGGGTTGTCACTCACGTCCAAAATTCAAGAGTGCGCTTTAACACTTGTGAGTATTGAGTTCTCACTCAAGTGAGGTCTTCTTCACTCGAGTGATCCTCTTCTTCGAAAGTTTTTGTGCTCTTAGGCAAGTACTTCCTGTCCTCACTTTCTAGCACTTGAGGTGCTATCCGTACATCACTCGAGTGAGGTCTTGTGTGCTCAAGTGTCCATACCAACACTCGAGTGAGACCATTTTCACTCGAGGTGCAGCAATGAAAAATCAGTTTTTGTGCTTCCAAAAGGGGATCTTTGGGATAGTTCTTCCAACCCTTTAGGAGTTTTGTTAGGGGTATTTAATGACTCTAAAAGAGTAATATTGATAATCAAATTAAGTGTTATGAAGTGAATTAATTCTTGAAATAGAGTATAACTCTTCGTCCTTAATTATGAATATAGGATTTGACATTTGCCCTAATCGGGAGAGACCGGCGTCAGGACACGCATGGAAGGATCAATGTAGTGACTTTTCTCTCATGTTGTGTATGATACTTGGTATGCATATTTATCGTTGTAAATGTGTTATCGGCCATAGGGCATTACAACGTGAGCCGTCGTAGGGGGCAATGCTCATGATACCTACCCCGGCCGTTGTATCTGCCGCTATAAGTGCCAAGGCTGCGTTGTGGAATCGTGGATTCCTGTTTGAGTATTCAGCCCGTGGGGCTGTGTGTTGTGAAATGTTTTATATAGATCCCAGCTGTGGTGATATATGTGATATGTTCATGTGGATATGCAATACAACAAGCAGTTCAGCGTGAGTCGTCGTAGGGGGGCGATGCCCATGATACCTACCACAGCCGTTGCAACTGTTGTTGCGATTGCTGTGTGTTGGGAATGATTTACTTTCATGCTTTGATGTTGTGCATATTATGAGTGATTTGTTATTACGGGGATTCTTTAGAATCTCACTCTCCTAAAATTAAACATTTTAGACAGGGCTGAAGGATCAAAAGGCAAGCGGGTGACGAAGAGCGGGTAGAGCTCCGTGTTAGGAGTTCCTTTTTGGTTATTAGTTATCATTGTATACTATTAGATATTTTGTGGGAAGTATATGTATATATTGGGATTTGTGATGTAATTTTGTGTAATCCCTAAGTAAAGGGTATGAATTATGGGTAGTGTGCCTTTGTATGATCCCTTTATGAATTAATGGAACCCGAGTATGTTGGGAATTTATGCTTTACTCTTATATGTATGAATGAAATCAACCTGTACAGGTCATTTTGTATTTGTAATGTGAATATGAGACCTTGTGAACAAGTTTTTGAAAAGTTTTTATAGACCCTGATTTTGGGAAGTTTAATTTGGTTTAAGTCCCAAATCATCTAAGGTCTTTAATTCTATATTAATTACATGTTTACGAACTAATCTCGGCCTTAAGATGTGAAGGGGGTTACATCATGGGCGTACGGACGAGGTCGTGGGTTCTAACTAAAGGAGAGGCAAGTTGAGTTGCATTTCTAGAAATAAAGAAGTTGTGACACTTGGCGGAGTGAGGTTACAACACGTGGCAAATCTAGGCATCGGCGACAAGGTGGACGCCGCCGGGGTTGTAATGCGCCGCCGCCGGTGATGAGGGGGCGGTCGTCGGAGTTGTCATGTGGCTTTTTAAATTTAAAAATAAAAAAATAAGTTGCGCCGGCAATGAGGGGGCGGTCGTCAGAGTTGCCTTGTGGCTTTTTAAATTTAAAAATAAAAAAATAAGTTTGCGACAAAATTTCCTACAGAATTGAATTCCGTCGGAAGCTGCGAGGGAATTTCCGACAGAATATTCTGTCGGAAATTGTGACCGAAATAATTTCCGTCAAAAATTTGTTTGGAAATTTTCTACGGAATCTGAATTCTATCAGAAATTTGTCTGTCACGCTAGAACTACTGACGGAATCCATTCCATCGGAAACTCTAAATTCTGTCAAAAATTCAGTATTTTTTTTGTAGTGGTCTATACTAAGGAAAACTCTCCCCAAGATGATTTTCCTCAAACTCAATACTTTACTTAATAAGAGTTAAGTGTTTATAACAATGCTATATTCTATCCAACCATTTGTTGGAAGATGGGGCCTTGTAACCCAACTGACACGCTTTTCTTGAAGTTTTTTTAGGCGTGAGGTTGCAAGTTTAAACCATTTATGATAGGTATAATGAATGTGTAAGTTATAACAAAAACAAAAAAAAAAACAAAAGTTAAAAAAAATCATATTGTTGGAAATAAATTTAGTCTTAGTTTTTTTTATAGGCACATGTATCTTTTTGTTGAAGGCATTCCTATTCTAGGCAATGTTGGGCACTAATAATAAGTTTAGTCTTAGTAACAACTATACCAAAGTTATGGTAGCTTAAATATTACATTTTTTTTTAAATTAACGCTGCTATAATATTCATATGACATGTCTCAATTCATAACAGGAAATTTGAATACCAAACTTGGGTAACTGTTAACTAAATAGTGGAGAGTCCAAACTTTGTATATGAAAAACAAAACCAAAAGAGTTACATTTATTTAGATGCAACAATACTCAATCTAGATTATATTAATCAACAATACCATATATTTATAATGAAAATCACACTAATTTGTTCCAATTTCAAGAGAATTTTACTCATTAAAGTTCCAACAAAGGAATTACTCTGTTGTTCCATTGGGATAGAATGGATATCCTTTGTATATATATAATATTAAAAATATTAAAGATTATGCAAGTTTTGCTCCAAAAGGGCTACTTCTGTCCAATTCTTATTTTTTTTTCTTTTTTCCTTTTTTTTTTTTGGCCAACTACTTCTGTCCAATTCTACTTTTATGTGAATGCATTATTAATCATTGAGAGAGCCTTCAGATCCCCTTCCTTTATGTATTCATGCATTTGGGCAGAAACTAAGGATTTTATTAACATAGGATAATAAGTACTTTTTTAATCCTAATATAGGAGTTAGTGCAAGGAGTTTGCTCAGTGCTAAAGAATAACAACTCAATCTATTTTATTTTTCAAATTTTATAATTTAAGATCCAAATTATCTCAATTAATTTCACTTATTAAGGAGGTTTTCAATACTCATTTCTTACAAATAACTAATTTAACTATTTTTTTAATATTTACAAATTAGTGCTCCACTTCCTACATTTGCAATAGGACGAGTATGACTATAGTATGTACTTTGCCTTCATTCCTGAGTGAGAGGTTGGAAAATTAAGAAAAGGTAAGAAAAGAACCAAACAATTTAATTCTTTTTGAAAAAGAAAAGTTGGGTTCAAACTAAAACTGTGTCTTGTCTTTGGAAGGACCACTGCAATAATAAGTGTATTATATGGTCTCTCCACTATTCCAAAAGTGAAAAGAGAAACATCATGGCTAGATCATATATAGTTGTCAAACAATGACACCCTCCCTACGATCGTTTAAGGTTTTATTTTGTGTCCCTTCTTGAGATTAGACATAGATGGGAAATTTACGTTTATATGTTTGGATTAACATTTGCAAGCGTTGATTTTAATTAGTTTTATCCTAATTGTACTTTGTAAATTGAAATTGAGGTAAAAGACAATTGGTATAATATGATTTATTTTTTAATACGTTTTTATAAAAAAAAAATTATTTAATTAAAGGTTTTTCTTTTTTAAACTTACAGCGCAAAGGGTTTTTGCTTATTCTAATAAATAAGCTTCCTAAAATTTAAACTTGTAATCTCTTCTTTATAAGGTGATATCACTTTTCACTTTAACTACCAACTTGTTAGTGGGCTTCTCAGATTTTTAACTTGACTTTCAGCTACTAAACACTTTGCGAGCACATTATAACTCATCAATTCATATTTAAGCTCATTATGTATTTGAACAGTATAGATTGAAATTTATTATTTCAAATTTTATATTATTGTTAAATATTTTAAAATTTTGATATGTGTGTAATTTAAATTTAAAATAGAGATTAGATTCTAGAAAAAATCTCATTAAAAGATAGTCGAATTACCTCAATTTTAATTTTGATCACTAAACATAACAAATCATAGATCAGGTTATGTAGTACAATTTGGGATTTTAAAACATGATGAAATGTCTAAAATACCCATATGTAAATGATGAGAAAAAAGAATTAATTTAAACTTCAAAATTTATTCGAATTTAACCGAATTAATTTTTCTTTCAACAATTTCCCAATAGGATCATATACAAAGAACCTAACCTTTCATCTTTTTTTAACCATGTAATTGTTTTTTATGATCACAAATTCAGTTATTTCAATCTTATTTGATATATTATTGATTTCAGCTAATCAGATTACTGTTTTGATATTGTAGCATTAAAAGAATCCGAGATTGACGAAGGGACTGATCAATTAAAGGAAAGTAAATAAGAAAGAAAATGTTCATGGAGGAAGGGAGACGTTGTAGATTATGAAGAGATCACATCTGGACGTTTGGATTTCAAAGAATTGAATATAAGAAGCATGAACATGAAGAACATACAAGAAGGATTAAAAAGTATACAGCAAGATGGGAAATTGTGATGAGCTTATCATTGTATTCGTTGCTTGTCAAACTGAGGGCAACCCAAGACAAATCTTAATTATATAATTGTAATTGTTGAGGGTTATTTGTAGGGCGCAAACATTATGGTCGTGTTTTTAATTTTAAGGCGTATAGAGGTAATTTAACCTAATTTGTAAATTCCTCTTTTCTCCCTTTGATTAATGATAAGTTATGTTTAGTGATTTAAATTAGAATTTGAGTATTTCAATTGTCTTTTAATTAATAAGATTTTTCCTAAATTCTAACTACCTACTCTTTAAAAAGATTATCTTTTTTTGGTTGAAAAACACAAATTTAAAACTTAAAATCTAGCTCATTTAAAAATAATTTAAATAGTTTATATTTCATCCTACCGTACCGCAATAATATTCATATCCACAAGAAAATAATTTTACCAACTTAATAAAAAAAAGATGGTTGGATCATCCTGGATGTAATGAAAGAAATTCCATTTTTTCATATCCAACAAAGAACAACACGAAAGTATAACATGGGGTGAAATGCATTCAAGGGAGACTTGGATATAATCATCAATATCAAATTAATTTAAAATATGAAAAATAAGATAACCTTGAATAGTGTTAATACTATTATTTGTAATTTGTAAATAATATGATTTATTTATATAGTTTATATTATATATAAATAAATATGCTTAATCACATTCTAAATAATAAATATAAGACCTTATTAAAAAGTTGATATTGATCCTAAATATAATATATATTTCATTTATTCATCAATTTTTCTTAAATTAGTCTCGTTGACCTTCTCTAAACAATAATAAAGTAGGAGAAAAGGGGAATTAACGGTGATAATTATGGACAAGAAAAGTGTGAAATATGAAAAATAAGATAAATTTGAATATCATTTTGGGGCTTGGACGCGAGGGTATGACGCGTTAGCACTTTTTTTTTTTTTTTTTTGACGTTAGTACTATAACTTGTAATTTGAGAATAATATGATTTTTTTATGTATTTTATATTGTATATAAATAAATATGCTTTATGGGCTTATGGCACCAAAGCACACATCATAACCTTAGGTTTCATTCCGTTCTCTATTATTGTCAACCAAACGTGCCCTTAATTGGCTTTGGGAAGGAAACCTATATTCCTGGCAGAAATATCCATTTTGCCTTTTCCGGTTTTCCCCATTCCACTCGCACTGATTTCAGCAAGTGAAGGGAGATGAGGGTCGTCGATGAGATAAAGCGGCTTCTTTCTCTTTTCCCTTTCTCTCTCCTTATATGAGCGAGTTTCTCTGACCAACCACTGAAAATCACTGCAAATTTTGGAAGCTCTGTGGTAAGCACGGTTCCTCTGTTTCCACTTAACAGGAAAAAAAAAATACACCTCTCTTCGATCTCGAATGCCCTAGCTTTTTCTTTTGTTCTGCAATTCTTATCTGATTTAGGCTGTAGAGTTTCCATTTCTGCCTGAAACCTTTGATCTGATCTTGAGGTTGGTTCTACCCCCATGGTGGTGCTCCTTCGAGCTGATGTTGTTGTTTGATTTTGTATGGGAAGATTTTTCTGATGCTTGGCATGCACTTTGTAAATTTATTTAGTGAGTTTTGTTTAAATTTGTAAGAACTGCTTCAATATAATTTGATCGTCCTTATTGAAATTTAGTTTTATGTTTTCTATAAGAAAATTGATGTATTATTAGTTTATTACCCACGTCTTTTTACTTACTTTTAAAATGCGATCCGTTATTTTATTATAATTTGATTATATTCTCAACTAAAAACGACAGGTTCCTAGTGCTAGAATTTCTGGCCTTCTCGGGTAGAGGGGTGTAAAATGGGGTTATGGTGTTCATGATATATTTATCTGAACGTTGGTTGTATTTTTTTGGATTCTCTCTTTTGAAGATTTCATTGATGGTGTTCTGAAACTGTTTTGCTACATTTATGATTCTAGAGTTGTGTAGGATAATTACTTGAGGTTTAGCTATGAAAAAGGTTTCGAAGACCAGCTGCAAGTCAGCATCACATAGGCTCTTTAAAGACAAGGCGAAGAATCGGGTTGATGATCTGCAATTGATGTTCATGGATCTGCAGTTTGCCAGGAAGGAAAGTCGGACAGTTGATGCTGCTGTTCTTGAGGAGCAGGTCTATCAGATGCTTCGTGAATGGAAGGCTGAGCTTAATGAGCCCTCTCCTGCTTCTTCTTTACAGCAAGTAAGCAAATATATCTTGCACATGCTATGCATGCTTGTGGACATACCATACCATTCCATTCACCACCTACACTTATGAACCTGAACTGCAATGCAAGTTGGCGATATTTTGGTAAAAAGTGGGACACTGTGAGTATGAATTGTAATTTTAATGTGACTGTAGGGTGGCAGTCTTGGATCATTCTCCACCGATATCTGTCGGTTGTTGCAGCTCTGTGAGGAAGAAGATGATGCCACTAGTCCATTAGCTGCTCCAAAGCCTGAGCCTAATGATCAGAGTTTGCAAGCTGGGGCTAATATGATATTTCAAGAGGTAAGTGCCTTTATTTTTTTTTCGTGGACTAATATTCTTTTTCCATATATATATATATATATTTGGATTGACATTAGTTGTTTGAACTTGAAATGATTTGTTTATTGTGATTACATGTGTCTGTGTGATTGTATTTTGCATGTGCACATATTAGCTTGATTTGGTGGTATAATTGTAGGTATTAAGTTATGTAAGATTATTATGTTTGCTGCATCATATGCTATGCCTTCAAGCATCTTGGATTTTGGTATACCAGCATAGACATGCAACTGAAGCGTTTATAGTCATACTATATGTGCCTGAAGGAAGATGACTGTGTTCATAGATGCCTGTGCATTTTTTTTGTGTTCATAAAGTGAAAATTGAACGTTGGGGTATGTGGTAATACCAGAACATGGTTAAGCGATATTGAAAATATTAGGACTACCAACCATACTGTAGAATGGTTGGATGGCTAATTATTATATGGGTATATATTAGTAAGTTATGTGTCATTTATATGTTAGGATAACATTGTTATTAAGTTACGCTGAACTATTTGTAAAAATTGGTGCGTATTTTGTTTAGTTAATGTTGAATTGGGAAATTGTTGTATCGACTTCTTATTTTTCATTCTCTCTTGAGATCTTCCTTCATTCATTCTTTCACCCTGAAATCTCTCCCCTTTTCTTTAACTGTTGTACTGGTTTTACATGAGCTTGGTGTTTGAACCCCAACATTTTAGCCACTTAGGCTCCATTGATCCCTATTATTAGAAAACTTTGGCTTATCAAACCTCAGAAAGAAGTTGTTTGAGAACACCTTCTACTACATGATGCTTGTTGATAGTTTAGAAAGTTGAAGGTTATGGTAGCTTCTGATTGTGAAAAACTGCTGAAGAATGCTGTATGTTTGCTGGAACTCTTGGAGTTCTGTGTATTGCCCTTAGATTCATCACCTTAAAGCTCTACTTTGAATAATCAAACCTATAATCTGATCCAAAAGGAAGGCTTGTCAATGGAATCAGAAGCGTGCTCTACTTTTTGACTTGATGTTAAAAGTATATCATGCTCATTTGGTTTCCTTCTATAGTTCTGTACACGTCAATCTCATGCTTCTTGTCTTGTCCTAGTTTCTCTCAGAATTAGGGGGAAAATTGCTATAGCTTGTCAGCTGGAACACCTATGCTATTTATATTATAGTTATTAAATCATGACTCACAAGTTAAACGTTTAATTCTAAAGTCATGATATGACTCATGAGTTAGAAGTTTATTTATGAATTGTGAATTGTTCCGATGCTTAAGATATGGTGGAAAATCATGAGAATCTTATGGAAAACATCTATAGAACAGGATCAAGTTTTATTCTTTTGCCATGGATGGCCATAGAATCAGCAGTGGGGACTACTTCAAAGGTGATGCAGTGTGGCATCAACCACAGGGAGGGTGAGGGAAAAACACAAATTTGAAGAACAGGAAGCTTAAGAAAATAGTAATTGTGGGCTTGATACCCCAGTATGCATGGTGTTGCTTTCTATATTATACTTTTTTGTGTTTTGAATAAAAATGTGGGATGTCAGAATAGCACTAAAGTACTCCAAAACCTGTGTATAAGAATAGTAATATAAAATGTCCGAATCCTGAAAACTGCTATTGGTCTGCACTGTCATTAGCTTCATTACTGGTTCACCTGTTCAAACTTGATCTTTAATATACGTGCTTAATTTTTGTTGATTTATCTGTATTTTATTTTTTTTTGCAAAGTTGATTTATCTGTATTGAATACTCTTAGGGGAAACCTGCTTATGTGTTTGAAACAGGTTGAAATGATTTTGGCCTGCTGCAAAATGTAGTACATTTCACTTCACCCAAATATTTTGAAATTATTTAGAGACACATAAAAATATTAAGGTGTATCCTTGAAATGCATTGAGCTCAATGAAATGATTTCGTCTAGCATATCAACGAATTTTAGTACAATCTTTTCATTTTATAATTATAAAAGTAAATATATACTATATTATATTTTTTAAAATCAATTCTAGTATTATTTGTTAAATGTTTCTGTGTAAATAAAATTAATGCATGTTAATCATGTGGCAATTTCCTTACCCTGGTTTGCAAAGCTTCCATAGCCCTGCACCATATAATTTTGGAGGCAGTAGACTTTCTTCTATGTACCGTGCATCCTAATTTTGCTGTGAAACCATCGTCTAGGGCCGGAGTTTAGAACACTGCATTTCCTATATGTTTGGATAACATTTTGGGACCCTGTATGGAACAGGATGTTTGAGTATTTGAACAGGTGGCTAAATAATTTATAGTTTCCCTGTTTGGGATGTACCATAGATGTTAGATGACGATAATGTCTTGTGACGTTAATATTTGGTAGGTTAATTTCTTTTCTTTTCTTTCATCGTTTGAATGACATTGTCAATCTGTTGGTATGTGCTTAGAATGCAAGATTATTTTCTTTCTAATATTAACTTTTCCTATATGTCCATTTCTGTTCATGTACATTACAGTTTAGTTCATTATTTCTATAATCGCCCCTATAATTGTACTAAATTTATTGGCTTAACTGGAAACCAGGGTCAACAGCAACATGATTTCCCATTGGTTAATGAGACCAAATTCACCTCTGGAGTTCGCAATGTTGCGGCTAATGATGTGGATGGAGCTGCTCTAGAATATCATCAGTTTGACTTGCATCAAAACCTCAATCACAGTTTGTATACTGGTTTTTATGGGTCAGCATTTTGTGAGGAGGATGCCATTCCCCATTTATCTAACTATCTCCCTAGCATCTGCCCTCCTCCTTCTGCCTTCCTAGGCCCAAAATGTGCGCTTTGGGACTGTCCAAGGCCTGCTCAAGCGCTGGACTGGTGTCAAGACTATTGCAGCAGCTTTCATGCTAATCTAGCGTTGAATGAAGGGCCACCAGGAATGGCCCCGGTTCTACGACCAGGGGGCATTGGCTTGAAGGACAATTTACTCTTTGCTGCTCTTAGTGCAAAGGCACAGGGAAAAGATGTTGGCATCCCTGAATGTGAGGGAGCAGCAACTGCAAAGTCTCCATGGAATGCACCTGGTAATATAAACATGCTCTGTTATTTCTCTGGTTTATGCTTTATTTTGAAAAGTCACTGATATGGAGGTTGACATTCAGGACAAGTGAAAAAGGCTGACAAGATTGTTCATTTATATAATCAATTTCTTTTTCAACTGCAGAGTTGTTCGATCTTTCTATTCTTGAAGGTGAGACTATCAGGGAGTGGCTTTTCTTTGATAAGCCTAGGAGAGCATTTGAGAGTGGAAACAGAAAGCAAAGGTCACTGCCGGATTACAGTGGACGTGGTTGGCATGAATCTAGGAAGCAAGTGATGAATGAATTTGGAGGGCTGAAACGATCCTATTATATGGACCCACAACCACTGAACCATTTTGAGTGGCATCTTTATGAGTATGAGATTAGCAAGTGTGATGCGTGTGCCTTGTATCGGTTGGAGTTAAAGCTTGTTGATGGGAAGAAGAACTCCAAGGCAAAAGTAACTAATGATTCAGTTGCTGATTTGCAGAAGCAGATGGGGAGGCTCTCTGCTGAGTTCCCTCATGATAACAAACAGTCTGTGAAATTCACTGCTAAACTCAATGCCAAGATTGGCATAGGTGGTGTCTATCCAGCGTCTAACAGAGTGACTTCGGGAGGAAACGGAACATATGAGTATGGTTTGGCTGCACCTTACGATTATCTAGTTGAGAATGCTGGTGACTATTACGCTACGTGATTCATCATAGAAGGATGTACAACATGCTGCATTCAGCTTGGTTTAGTATTTAAATAACGGTGTCGCACTGCCCCTCAACTCTCATTTGATCTTTTTGCTTTTCCTTTTCTAGCAACAAGAAGCCAAGGTCATTTTTTGCCTTGTCAAAGATATTGTGAATAGCTCATTCTCTCACTGGAGTGCCGCATTAGAGGCTGCTGGATGGTGAATTCTAACCCTTGAAGATATGATCACATCACAGCAAAAAAATTTATGTATGCCATTATGATGACTAGAAAATTGGTGAATGCTAGATGGGATTGAATCAGCACCACCAAAATGACATGTAGTATTTAAGGCAGGGTTACGATAATACAGCAATTACTCTGTTATCCAGATTATATGCTAATTTAAGTCTGTTATGCTCCCCTTTTGAAGCCATTAGCTTCAGGACAACCTTTAAAGGGGATGGATGGTACATATTATTGGGTTTGTAATAAACGTTTTCTGTCCTTTTTGAGTAATTTTTATGACTCAAGAAGGGAATCTAACTTGGAAAGTTAGAATTGAAGCAGTTGTGTTAGATGATCATCTCTTTTGGCTAGTTTCCCGTTTTTTGGTCCATCATTTGTAAAATTAGTCAGAAATTTTGACTTTGAAGTCATGGTTGTATGATTGTAGCATATGGATTCTGCACAACTAAAATTATTTAATATAACAAATGAAATTATCGGTGCATGTATTTTGAGTAAGAGATAGTTGAGACTGATAAAAAGGAAGAGAAAAAGATTTATTAGAGATAGCATGGTCTATGTTATTGCATTAACAACCAACTCCATGACAAGGATGCATACATTAGTTTTAAGACAGATTGTAGTATATGATTTTGTATATCAAAGGCCACTGCCCTACAAGTGGGAGATTGTGTGTTCATTCCCGGTTGTAACTCAGATTGTTACCTTGTAACTTGAAAAAAGTGTACGACTTTGTATGACTTGATGAACTCTCAAAACACTTACAATTTCATGCTACAATTACTCTAAGCAGGATAAAGAAAAACCTACTATGAGACCTGAACATCAAAAGCTTCAAGTTCAGCACTAGCATAAAGCCCCCAGTAAGTGTAAATCGGGAAAAAAAATTTTCTAATATTTACGACAATTCCTACATTTTTGCATCCGTCGCTGAGTTGATTTTTATTTTTTAAATAAGCATAAATTATTTTCTATCCTCAATTAACATAATCTTCTATTATATTCTCTCATTCTGTTTTGATTTAAATTCCACGGACCAATAACTTTTGTTCACATGTGAACCTGTGAAGGAGACTTCATAAAAACAGGCAGCAAGCTCAATTAATCTCGGTCATGTTCTTGCACATTCTATTAGTCTATTACACAAAAAGTATAGTAGTCTACATAGGAACCAAACTTGTGCTTTCAGCCACGTTCTTGTACATTCTTAGTCTATTACACAATATATATGGCAGTCTACATAGGAACCAAACTTGTGCTCACACAAATGCTTAAAAACAGGAACAGACATACTTAGTGATTTACAAACAGGCGGTACAAAATATAAAGATGGAGGCAGTTCCTCCATCCACTGCCACCAAAACACAGTTAGTTAGCATCCAAGCTAAGCCCCATCATCTTCCAGGTTGTTGACCCGTTCGCATTCATCAATCCATTCACTGTATCTGCATTGTTGCAAAACAGATTCGCAAGTCATGTGCATCAATTCGGGTATGTGCATGAGTACGTGCAAGGAAAAAAAAGAAGGGTTTCAACAAATCGATGGCACTTACATGTCTATTGGCTCGGACAAAGCTGCAAATACAAGAGCAAAACTGATTAATAACTCTATTGGCGATGCATATGATCTCAGCAGATGTAAGAATTGTAAGAATCTAACTGTTTGAAGCTCGAGTTAATCATAAAGCCATTCCAAGCATCCCAAAACTCTCATAAACTTTGTTTACATTTTCTTGCATTCCACAAAGAGAGAAGGGGTAAAATATACGCGTCCTGCCTAGCACCCCAAAACTACCATAGATTTTAAGAATAAGTATATTGTCTTCCACACTTTTAAAATGTATCAACGTGGTTGGTTGTGGCAGGCACTTGACACCAAACAAGAACAGGACCTCTTATCCACAAGTACCACTTAGAAGAATCACCAATCACTCCCTAAAAAGTAAACATCATCATAAATTAAAACTAAGCATATTCCATTATCAAGTGGTTTTTTTAATGTATTTCCCATGCCCTCCTCAATTTGATTTAGTCATTAGTTCAATAAACAGCACCAGCCATGAAGATAGAAAATCCAGGCCAGCATTACACATACCTAGGAATTTATTACAAACTATTTCAATAAAAACAGTGGCTTCATCGCCAAAAAGCAAATAAGAGCGTGAAACACACCTGTGATGGTGGTACTAAAGCTCTCTTGGCATATCCGACAAGAAGCTTCCCCTATGAGGTTTTTCATATCTCTGTCACAAAGTATTCCAAACATGAGTATATAAATGAATATTCACCCCCATCTTGAATCGGAGACGCAAAAGGCTTTCAGAGACAAGTAAATTTAAAAAAACCTTGACCAGCCCTTAACAAATAGAAAGAAAATGTTTACATGCGGCATTCGACGCCAGATCCATGATTGCAGAAGGGGCAGCTGAAGACAGTGTCAAGCTTATCCATTCGTTTCTTTGGAGGTGGCTTTGCTCTTGATTTCCTCTTCCCCATAACTCAATTCCTACATTTCATATATGTGTGTGTCAAAAGTTTAAAATCAAAACCTCTAGCAAACACAATCTTGACGAGAATAATAAAGGTTCGATGATTGATGTAAACAATCCACATGGCAATTAAATAAATCGCGCACTGATCTAACCTTTCATGTTTCTTTGCTGACTTTTTTTTTTTTTGGGGAAAAACAGATATTTCTCACCTTTCTATACACAGCATGATCCTAATGGCCCTCCAAGATCAAAATTTCAAGCTAAATCAATATGTCAATATATAATATAAAATCTATACCAAGTTGTACTATTCAGTGTAATTAGTTTTCAAATTCTATGCAATACACGATGCCGCATTTAATTAATACTGCCTCCAGTCCTAAATATAAGACATAGTTGACTTTTTTTTAAGAGATTAAGGAAGCTAACTAAGTTACTTAATTATATCATATATTATGTATCCTTAGATTATATATTAGTTTATTAGTCAAAACAATTAGTTTTGAGAAAAAAATAAAAATAAAAATAGTCTAAAGTAATTTAATTAGCTTCCTTAATCTCTCTAAAAAAATCAACTTTGTTTTATATTTAGAACCAGAACAAGTACAAAACAAAAACCTACGCGGGCAATAGAAGCCTCATGAGTAAATATAAGCACAATCAATAGAAGGCTACCCCCTGTATATTACCCACATAGCCCACCATAAATGTGATGAAAACAATTATGAATTTTGGCTCAAACTAATTGCAAAGATCAGTAGCCTAAAGATCTCAAGTTGAGACCAAACTAATTGGATAGATCAGCAGATAAATAGTCAAAAATTTCAAAGTAGCTTTGCCATGATCTCAAATCGAAAACAAAGTTGTCTCCCTTTATCAAGATAGGAAACGGAAATCAAATCAAACCCTAATAATCAACAGGAAGTTCAAGCATCAGATGCAGAAAGAATATGGCTAGACAAATTAATCACGAGAGACAATCCAAATGTCGAAACAACAATCGGAAAGGGAAAATCGAAAGCAGCATTCTTCCTTATGAAAGAATAATCCTTCTCCAAAACAATCACCAACTAAAAACCCAATCTCACAACTCAGACTTAAAGCAGACAGATCGATTGTAAGATAAATTAAAGAGAGAAACGAAAAGACGAGCTCAATCATTGTACCGTGTGAATTTCCCGGTCGTCTCTGCCCAAAAAAGGAGCTTCTTGTGTTAACGGTGGGTGTTCTATCTTCTATGTAAGCCAAGGCGGCGTGATAAGAATGAAGGATTTGGATTCTTCCTCTTTTTTCTTTTCTTATGTGAATCTTTTCTCCGCCCTTGACAAAAAAAGAAGGTAAGATGACAGAAAACTACCGTAAAAAAATATGTAAAGATAAGTAAGGGAGATTAATTTTAATAATTTTAAATGCACTGATTTATAATTTTCAAATATTAATAAATATGTGAAATTACATAAGTGCCCTTACTTTTTTTTAAAAAAACAATCCCAAAAACTCCTTGCTAGTCGGCCAGCAGCCTATCACTGGAGCTCTAGTGTCTGTGCCAGTAACCGAAGCTCCAGCAGTCTAATATATTTTTCTCGAATTTCTAAAGCAAAAGTTGTCAATATAAATATGGGAAAATTCCAAAAAACTACACTCAAAATATACAAAGGACAAATCAGTACAACGAAATTCAGAAAAGACAAATCAGGCGGGTGTCAGAAAAAGGAGGAATCTGTCCTTTTGAAATTTCGGTCAAATTACGAAAAAGCCCTTCAGCCCTCAGTCACAATAACAACATAGGAGTTGTTAATGGCGAATCATGAGGTGTTAATGGCGAGGTGAGTGTTGTTATTGGCCCTGAAACTTGTTAAGTGTTGAAAGAAGAAATTGGAGTTGTTAATATCGAATCCAGAGTTGTTAATGGCGAGATATGTGTTGTTATTGGTCCTGAAATTTGTTAATTGTAAAAGAAGAATTGCAGTTGTTAATACCGAATCCGAAGGTGTTAATTCCGATGATCATGTTGTTATTCTGAAGTGTGCATGAAGGGCATTTTCGTAATTTGGCCGAAATTTCAAAAGGACAGATTCCTCCTTTTTCTGACACCCGCCTGATTTGTCTTTTCTGAATTTCGTTGTACTGATTTGTCTTTTGTATATTTTGAGTGTAGTTTTTTGGAATTTTCCCTATAAATATTTAAATTATTAATAGTGATATAAAAGTTGTAAACAGAAACTTAATATTTTTTTTTATTTTTCAGGCAAAAGTTGACAATATGGATACTTAAGTTGTTATTAGTGATATTAAAATTGTAAATGAAATGTTTGTTGAATATCTTTTAATAACTTTCACTAGAGTTCCCATGGTCTTTTTTTTTTTTTTTCATTTCTCAAGAAAATATTGTCAATATTGATATTTGAGTTATTAATAGTGATACTAAAATTATAAACGGGATATTTGTTGAATATTTCTTAATAACTTTTACTGGAGCTTTGGTGATCTAATATTCTTTTTTGAATTTCTCAGACAAAAGTTGTTAATATGAATACCTGAATTGTTAATAGTGATACGAAAGTTGTAAACAAGGTATTTGTTGAATAGCAAAAGTTATTAATATTGATATTTGAGTTATTAATAATGATATTAAAGTTATAAACGAGATATTTATTGAATAGCAAAAGTTGTCAATGTGGATACCTGAGTTGTTCATAGCAATATTAAAGTTGTAAACGGGGTATTAACACAAATACCACGTTTACAACTTTAGTATCGCTATTGGCAACTCTAATATCCATATTGATAACTTTTGATTGAGAAATTTGAGAAAAATATATTAGGTTACCGTTTACAACTTTAGTATCGCTATTAACAATTCAGGTATCTATATTAACAACTTTAAGTTGAAAAATTAATACACACACACACAAAGATATAAAGAGTTTTAAGTGCATTTGATAAATTCAATATCAAAATAAAAAACACTTAAAATGGCTTGCCATCGGACAAAAATTTGTTTAGATGCAAGGTTTTTAACATTTTTTTGTAAAACATCTTTTTCCGATTTACAATCAATGCAAACTAAAAATCTTTGGTTTAAAAGATCAAATTGAAATCTGGAAATGTATAAAACAATTGCCAAAATTTCGTTTTTAATTGTGGAATAATTCTGCTTTGTAGTGTTCCAATGTTTGGACATGAAAGAGACAATTTTTTCTTTGTGGTCTATAAGCTGTTTAAGAATGCCACCATAACCAATGTCAAAGGCATCGGTTTCAACTATTTTGAAAGCAGAGGGATCAGGAAGGCTAAGATAAGGAAGCTCCTTAACCTGGAGTTTGATTTGCTTAACAATGTTTGAATGAATATCCGTTCATGGTGGAGGATTCATTTTAAGACGCTGGTGGAGTGGTTTAATGAAATTGCTACGATGAGGAATAAACTCAGCAACATAGTTCAAACATTCCAAAAATCATTGAAGTTGAGTTTTATCAATGATTTGATCGAGAAATTTATCTGCAAATTCAATTGATCGTTCAATTGGAGTTATGGATCCCTGATAAATCCAATGACCAAGAAATCTAACCTTAGTTTACAAAAGACTAATTTTAGGTTTAGAGACTACTAAACCATTTGTTTCTGCAATTTTAAGGAAATGATTAACATGTTTAAAATGTTGTTCTATCGAATGAGAATAGATCAAAACATCATCAATGTAACAATAATGAATTGACTATAATCATTAAAGATTTTGTTCATGATCCTCTGGAATTCAGAAGGAGCATTTTTTAGACCAAAAGGCATAACATTCCACTCATACTGACCAAATGGTACAGTAAAAGCAGTTTTATACCTATTGTTTTCAGAAATTGGAATCTGCCAAAATCCATATTTCATGTCGAATTTTGAAAAGATTTTTGCAGAATACAAATGTTTAAGTAGATCAGATTTGTTTGGAATTGGATACCTAATCCATTGTAACACTTCGTTTAATGGTTTATAATTGATTACAAGTTTAGGAGCTCTATGCTCGATTTCTGCATTTTTATTTACATAAAAAGCAACACAAGACCAAGGGCTTCTAGATTGCAAATCAATTTCTTGTTCAGAAGTTCTTGAATTTCTTTTTTGCAAGTTTCAAGAAGTTATGCGGTCATTTGAATTGGTCGCGCCTTAGTTGGTATTTGTTTTTCAGAAAAACCTGTTTTGTAAGGCAAGTCAACGACATGTTTTTTACGATCCCAAAAGGCATTTGGTAAATCCGAACAAATTGTTTGATGAATTTTCACAAGACAAGTTTGAATTTGTTGTTTAATTTTTGTTTGACACAATTGCGTTTAAATATGTTTAAAAGAAATATCTTCCTTAAAAAAATTAATTTTTTGTTGTTTTGAAGAAAGGAGATTTAATTCTTTAACTCTGGGTTTTTGAGTAAAAGAAAATAAAATTTTTTTACCCAAATATTGTTTTGAAATTTCATTTTCATCAGTCATGTACGAGAATAATAGCCTTGCAAATGGCACCCCAAGAATAATCTGGGTTCCCATATCTTTAACTAATATAAATGGGGTTTGAATTTTTAAACCTTTATTTTCAATAACAATGTTTATAACTTTGTATTTGACATCCAGACGTAAGCCATTAATGCCATTAAACCTTTTGGTTGTTTTTCAAAATATCTTATAGGAATGATTCCTTCTTTAAAACAATTAGAATCAGCTCCTGTGTCAAATAAGACAGTTTGTTCCAATACAAAATCATCATTAATAATGATTTTAGCATGGACATAAAACTTTTGAATTGATATTTTAGAAATCAAGTTTAAAAATGGTTCAAAAAGATTATCATCTTCCTGATCGGATGGTGTTTTATGTTGCCCTTCAGTTTGAGTTGCAAGTTGAATATCCTGAATTTGGGATATGGCAGTTGCATGGGTGTCTTGTTGAAGTTTAATAAGACTAATTTCAGTTTTGATGTTATTTACCTCATACTGAAGGTCTTGGATAGTAGTTGGTTTAACAGAATGTTTGAATTTGTTTAAAACGTTTGTTAAATCATATTTGTTGAAAAGAATAGAAGGTTTAGAGTTTGAAGAACTCTGAGTTTGATTGAGAATTTCTCTTAGTTTGAACAAATATTCTTCTTTGTCAGAATCTGGAAGTTTGTTAATGATATTAAGAAGTAAATCTTGTTCCTTCGTGATAACATTAATTTCTGAAGAAGAGTTTTCTGGAAAATCTTCATTTTGAATTTAGTTAAGATCCTCAAAAGAACTGCTTTTAGATTCATATTTAGAAGTTTCAATCAAAATATTGTTTATTTGCTCAAGAAGAGGCTCTTCAATACTCTTAATCTTTTTCAATTTTGAAGTCAAATGACAATATTTAGAAATATGACCCGGTTTACCACATTTAAAACAAGTAACTTTTGTTTGTTTAGGAAAATCAATTTTAGGTTTGGAGCGAAATTCCTTTCCAAGCCTATGGGGAGGTGTACTAGGTTTATACTTTTGGTAGACATGTTTTTTCCTTGGGAAAATGACAGCTGGGTCCCAAGGTACAGAAAATATACCAAAAAACTCCCTTTGAAAAGTCAATGGTCAGAAAAGTCCCTAGGGACTTTTCTGATATGAATTCCCAATGTCCATTTACAAAAATAACCCCCACTGAAATAACCAAAGAAAATGCACAGAGGAGAGGAGGGCGGCACGTTTTTGTAATTAAGCCATTAAGGAGAAAGAGAAAAATGCACGGACGAAGGGCGTAGAAGGTGCAACTTTGAAGGGATACAATGTGCTGTTAATGTGATTGGGAACATCTTCTTTATCATCCATATACGGGTAGCAAGGTACAGATACGAACTGAAATTTTTTTTCTGTGTGAAAGTTGGTTAGATTGAGATTGAGGGGTTGGTTAAAGGTTGGATCTTGGGCTGAAAAATGGAGTAAGCGGTAGGTGGTAGTCAAGAAATGCTAAGAATTTGGTACACATATGATCTTGATCATTGAAGTTGGGGTTTCACTTTGGGTGGGTTGTGTTTATGTTAGAGTGCTATGTTTTTGTGGCATGGTAACAAAGCTGCTGTGTTTAAAGTGAGAATGGTGAATGTAATTGGTATTTTTTGTTGTGAAAACGCTGAAATGAAATCAGAAAATTGTTGTAAATTTGTGCAGATGTAGTTGTTAATATGGCAATTATAGTTGTTAATAGAGAACATTTGCTGTGCTTTATTTTTGGGGAAGCAAACATAGGTGTGCTATCCATTCTCGCTGGTATAATGATAAAAAATGCTCATATGATGATAAAAGAACTATTGTTAACGTGTTGTTAATATGTGCATATGTAGTTGTAAATATTGTTGTGGAAGTTGTTAATACGAAGTCCTCTGTTGTGCTCTATTTTTAGGGAAGTGAATAGAGGTGTGCTGTCCATTCTTGCTGGTATGATGATAAAAAATGCTGATATGATGATTAAAAAAAGTGTTGTTAACGTGTTGTTAATATGTGCATATGTAGTTATAAATATTGCTGTGAAAGTTGTTAATACGAAGTCCTTTACTGTGCTATGTTTTTGGGGAAGCAAACAGAGGTGTGCTATCTATTCTCACTGGCAACCAACAAATAAAGAGGAAGAAAGACATGTATCATTTGAGATATTATTTTGTAGTACAGGCTAGTTGTTGTGTACATCTATTGATATTTTGTAGGAATGCCTTGTTGTAACAAATGCACTCATGTAGTACTCATGTAATGAGACGTTTAACAACATCATGAGTTATTTTGGCAATATAATTAGTTATTTTCACAACATGTAATTATGGAATGATTTACTTTCAAGTTTGCCAAGTGCGGACTTTGACAACATGTTATGCGTATATTTATAACATGTTTAATTATTTTTACAAGTTGTTTAACAGGTCAAGGAAACAACGTCTTTATACACCAAGTTGACCACACCACCTTTTTTTTGGTTTACAACTTGATATGCATGTTTTCACAACACTGAAAGTCATTTTAACAACTGTATTCTTATGTATGATGACCATAGCAAATTGCGTTGTTAACAATAGCGAACGCTTATTTTACAACATGATCAGTCATTTTAACAACGACTAAGCATGTGTCCACATGAAACTATGATGAACACAAAAAATAGGATTGTCCACTACTTTGTGTAGTTTTAACAATATCTTAAGTTATTTTTTCAACTTCTAAAGTTAATTTTACAACTTATTTCTACCATTGCACTAGGAAAATATCTTAGTCCCTAGCACGCTTAACTCTATGGATGGCGTTGTTTACAACTGCCAACGCTTAGTTTACAACAGGATGAGTCATTTTAACAACGTCTAAGCACGTGGCCACATGTAAATCCACTAAACACTAAAGATGAGAAGAGTTAACTACTCTGTGTAGTGTTTACAACATCTTCAGTTATGTTTACAACATGTTTAGTTATGTTTACAACTTATTAAATTAGGTTTACAACTAATTTTTACTGTTGCACCAGGGTAATAATTTGGGCCATATCAGTAAGTTGCACACTATATTGTTGTCACTTTTGTCATTGTTTACACCATTTAATGCTTCTTTCACAACATTATTAGTCATTTTAACAACTTCCTCTAGCACCCCTTCATCATCTACAAGATCCATAAATGTTGATGTATCAAGGGTAACTTTGAACTTCATTTGGATTTCATTACTTTCATGAGAATTTACAACACAAACAACACAGTAAAGGTTCTCTATTAACAACTACATCTGCACAAATTTACAACAATTTTCTGGTTTCATTTCAGCGTTTTCACAACAAAGAATACCAATTACATTCATCATTCTCACTTTAAACACAACAGCTCCTCTGTTACCATGCCATAAAAATAGAGCACTCTAACATAAACACAACCCACCCAAGGTGAAACCCCGACTTCAATGATCAAGACCATATATGTACCAAATTCTTAGCATTCTTATCTACCACCTACCACCTACTCCATTTTTGAGCCCAAGATCCAACCTTTAACCAATCCCTCAATCTCAATCTAACCAATTTTCACACAAAAAAAATGTCCAGTTCGCATCTATACCTTGCTACCTGTACATGGATGAAGAAGAAGAAGACCTTCCCAATCACATTAATAGCACGTTGTATTCTTTCAATGTTGCACCTCTTACGCCCTTGGTCCGTGCTTTTTTCTCTTTCTCCTTAATGGCTTAATCACAAAAACGTGCTGCCCTCCTCTCCTCTGTGCATTTTCTTTAGTTATTTCAATGGGGGTTATTTTTGTAAATGAACATTGGGAATTCATGTCAGAAAAGTCCCTGAGGGCTTTTCTGACTATTGACTTTTCAAAGGGAGTTTTTTGGTATATTTTCTGTACCTTGGGACCTAGATGTCATTTTCCTTTTTTCTTTTTTTGGTACGGTTTACGGTGAGGTTTGGATTGTTTACAATGAGGAAAACCAAATTGTTCGCAGAAAGTTCCTAATTCTTTCCTACTTGTATCTTTTTCTTTTCTAAGTTGTCGTTGGATTTAGTCACCCTGACAAATCTTAAGAGCAATTTTTTTGGATATAAGAGATCAATTGACCATATGTCAAGTGCTTGTAAAGCATTTTGGTTTCTAAATTTTTCTCTAACTTTATCACCTAAAGATTTAGGTAATCCAACTAGGAATTTTTCTTTCCAAAATGGTTGATAAGCATCATCTCTAGTGAGTACTCTAGTCAAAAAAATATCTCTATACCATCCGAAATCAGATAAGGTACTGCATTTAAGATTTGAAAGAAGTTCAGCTGATCTATCCTTCCAGATAGATGGATCTCCAACAAAATGTTTAATAATTGTAAAAATGAGAGTATTTACATAATCTGTAACCCCCGCCGTCATCATGGCCGTGATTAGTGTTTAAATATGTTTTATAGTTGAATAAGAGATCCGAGATAATTAAAAACTTTTTGCAACACTTGTACAACATGATCTCCATTCATTTTTAAATAAAAACAATTAGCTTGTTCGGTTTGTCACATATACAATATTAGAGTATTAACAAAATTTTCAACATTCACCCAGGATAATATCATTAATCTAAGAGTTTTATAGGGCATCATCGCCCATTTCAATTTCCCATACCGGGAATTACACAATAACTACAAACCTATGGTCAATCCAATATATACATACAGTTGTCCAAATGATAACCAAAAACCAAAAAGAAACTAAGAATACCACCGGCAATCTTAGTCATCCTTGTTCACTTGCTTGTCTCGAGATCCACTTGCCCTGGCTAAAAATGTTATTTGGAAAGAGTGAGATTCAAAAGAATCCCAGTAGCAACAGTTTACGAATATGATGTATAATTAAACAAAGCAAGTAAGCATATATCATAATGCAGCATAACAATATTCAAGGCCGGGCTAACCGCCACGTCCCCTCAATCAATATTCAAGGCCAGGCTCATGCCATGTCCCCTCAACAATATTCAAGGCCGGGCTCACGCCACGTCCCCTATTCAAGGCCGGGCTTACTGCCTTGTCCCCTTGCTCATTAATTGATAAATGCATACAAGCAATGCATTAAAGATGATATAGGATAAAGTGTCACTACCTTGTTCTTTCCATCCTTGATCAGGCGTAGGCCTTCTACGATCCGGGCAAATATCGAATCCTATAGTCATAATTAAGGACGACGCGTTATCATTTATTCCAATACTCAAATGACTTCAAAACACTTAGTTTTGGTTATCATTAAAGTCCCTTAAGTAGCTATGAAAGTCTCTAACAATTGCCTAAAAGGATTGGGAAGTACTATCTCAAAGACCACCCTTTTTAGTGTGCCTCACAAAACGTGCCGCTTCCGCTTCCGACTAGGTTCTAAAGTATTAAATGTACAAGAAATAGGTCATAACCTATCCAAGTATCATTTTAGACTCTTCCATAGTGTTTCTTGTGGTTATATTAGCCTATGGTGAAAATTTACCAAAATGCCCTCAAGACCCCCGCCCGGCCTGATGGCACGTTTTTTCAAAATTTTGACCAAGGCTATTCTGACGTATTTTCGCCCAAGGAATCCACTTCCGGGCTTGAAATCAACAAAATCATTATCAAATTACGAAAATACCCTTGACAGCCCCTATTTAGGGATTTCAATGGCATTTTCATAATTATGCTTTTTCGGCCTCTTCCGAAAAAGTGCCCAACTGTAACCCCACATATTTTTGCCCATTGAATCCAATGGAACCATATATTTCATGTAAAACCAGCTCCTACCCCTCAGAACAGTACTGGCCGAAAGTTTAGGCAAAAATTGGAAAAATTAGACTTTTGTGTCTTAGCTTCCAAAAATTATAACTAATTCTTGAAAAATCAAAATGAGATGATCCCAAAGCCCATTGAAATATATTTAAGTCCCCTTTACTAGAAAAATATGGACCATTACCAGAAATTACCACAAAAATCCAGAATTTAAGAAATGTTCACACTGCTCCAGAATTATTCCCAGATTTAACATCAAACTTTGGACAGTCATAACTCCTAGCTCAAAAGTCGAAATTTATGTCCATTTTGAAGCTTGGCATGTGAAATTTAAGACTCAAAATTTTCATAATTTTGCAACATCATTTGCTATTTTAAAACGTCCATGCAAAACCATTGCCAGCACAGAGTTTTTCACTAACCAAACTTGCAACTTTTCAATCCAAGTTTCCAATCAACTTCTATCTATCCAAGATACATCTCAAAACATCATATCCATGACAACAACAACTCAAACACCACAAGACCCTAATTTTCAAAAATAGGGTTAAATTCCTAAAAATTCCAACTTAACCGAATGACCACAAAACTTATATCAAAATGCTCAACTTACTCACCTCTTTAACTTTCCCAAAGGACTTCCTTGGTTCACCAAACTCTATATTTCCTTGAGAGCTCAAATCACTACTAATGGAAAATCTAAAGCCATAGAATTGAAGCTCTCAACACAAGGAACAAGATTGAAGAAGAGAGTTTTTGCATTAGAGGTCACTTGGAGGGTCAAATGGCAAGAACTTACCTTTGCTTTTCCTCTTTTTTCTGCAGCAAGAAACATCAAAAATGGAGGGAGGGAGAAATGAGAGAGAATGAGAAGGATGAAGAGTGAAGAAGAAGGAGAAATGATGGGTCTTCCTAGCCCATACTCACGCAGCTGAAGTGTAGGAAAAGAGAAGGAAGGAAAATCATTTAACATGTGGTATTTGACTTTTCTTCAACAACTATCATCATATTATCTTATCACATGTCCAAATTTCCTCATTTCTCACCAAATAAGCAACCATATAGTTACACTAACTAGTCCATTAGTCATTTAGTTACACTCCTCATTTCTCCTTAGTTAGTAATTAATTTCTCCATTAATCACTAACTAATCAACCAATAATTTCCATTCTTTCCATTTTTCCACTAATTATGGCATATTATCTTAAATTGTCACATAACCCATAATAATTCAAACTTTAATTCACAAAATATTCTAAATAATTATCATTAGCCCTTAATCAAAATTTGGGGCGTTACAGAATCAGGGATAGGTTCACCATTATTGGTAATGGGTGGTTCATCAGATTCAATTTTAACAGATGTAAAAATGGTATTTTTATCTTCAGAAGAAAGATAATTGTCCCACCAACCTTTAAGTTATCCAGTAAAACCAGAAACTAAAAGATTAGTGATCATTTCATCTATAAAATTGTGTGCGGTTTGGTAGGCTGTACTCACCATCATCATCTGTTGGAGAGTTTCGAGGATGTTTGATTCACTCTGACCATCTATATTCCATTCATAGATATTGTCAGCGTTAAAAAATTTGAAGTTTTGGTTTGTTCGTTCTTCAACCAGAATATCTGGAGGGCTGGCTCTATGGTAATAGAGTTTTGAAGGCCATTTCCAGTGTTGATGGTTGATTTGGTGTTGCGACTCAAAATGGTTAGAGTTTGTGTCTCCAGTTTGGGAATATTTTTCAAAAGTCATAACATCTTTTGTTTTGGTTGATGATGATTGAGGTGTCCCTAAGACAATTGTAGTTTGAAGTTGGCTAATTTGTTGATTAACCTTTCGTAATTAATCAAATCTTTTAGTTTGAAAATATGACTTTATTTTCGGGTTAATTTGAAAAGGTTTGAAAATAGGTGTTTCAATCCTAATTTCAACTTTCTTTGAAGAAATTGGTGTTTGAACAAAATAATCACCTAATACTTGAAGGTATTGATTTGTATAATTGTTTTTTTCAACAATGTTTTTAATATCCCTTGAATCAAGTAGGTTTTAAATATTTTTAAATTTGAAGGGTGCAGCCATAATTGGTTGACGTTTATCATCTACTAATGTGGTATTTGCACTGGTTTAGGTGGAAGAAACTCAGAAGAAATAGTTTCACCTTCAGCAGTTTTCCATTATTTTTTTTGTTATATTGATAGTTTGCAAGAAAGGATATTCCAAGTTTTGATCTTGTGCATAAGCATTAAACCAATCAAAAAATGGAATATTTTCTTGTACCCTTTCAAGAAATCTATAGAATTTTTCTTGAATTTGTTTTCTAACAGATTTTTTAAAGTTTTCAAAAAACCATTCTCTGTGAAGGGTACATTTCTCAGAGTAAAATTCCGTTTGCAAAGCTTGTTTGTCAATTTGGAAAATATTTTCCAAAACGTTTATAACAAAGGGTTCTCCTGGTTCCCCAATAGATGAATAGGTTGGAGACTCAATTGATCGTAAGTTTTCATCCTTTTCATAACTTGTTTGTGGGATATTTAAAGAATTGTCAACTCCTTGAATTGAAACGTTTGTGGTTGGTTGTGGGATTACCGCAAGTGCAGGTGAACAAATAACAGATGGTACCTCTGGTAAAGTTTGTTGGGGAGTTGAATTACTAGGGGCTGGCATGTAGATGACAAATGGTGGTTTAGGTAAAGAAGAACAAGAATATCTTGAAGATTCAGACCTAACAGACCTACAGTCTTTATATAATGAAAGCTCAGTCCTGATAGTTTGACTACAAGATCTTCTTGGTCTATCAAAAGATAGTTTGACAGTTCCATCAGATGTTTGAATGGTTTTGCTTACCTGAGATATAGGTTTAAGAATTGGCTTTGTGGCCTTTTCCATTGTCCAATCTTCTGGTAAGTCAATATCATTCCACATAGTTGTTTTTGGAATGGTCAAGTTTACATTTTGTTCATCTGATAAAAAGACTATTGTTTTGCCATTATCAGGAGGTATTTGGACTAAAAAGTTAGATGAATTTAAGACCTTATACTGTATCTTATATGTTAGGGTAGCAAGTATAGATCCTGGTTTCATCTTTAAACCATTAAGTTTAAGTCTAAGTTTAAGTATGTCAAGGACATGTTCATCCTTTAAATCTGCCATCCTATCTGGATAACAGTTAAAGTAAACAAGTCCATTATCAAGTCCAAATTCAGACGCTGCTAGCAGAGAATTAGCACATTAATAATGTCTGGCATCCATAAGGTATACTAGTGTTGACACATTTAATTCTTTACGAATCAATGGTTTAATGGCAACTTGAACACTTTCGATGTGTAGAAAATTATAATCTTTCCAATGCTTATCGATTGATTTACATGAAAGAAGGAAAAATTCTTCCTTTTCCAGTTTGATAGGAATTGATTCTTCAACTATTCTGATTATGTAATCAAATTTGGAGAACCACTTCTTATCTTGTGTTTGCATTTGATAAATCACATTTAGAGCAATTGGAGGTAAAACTCAACCATCTACATTTTTGGTTTATATTTTCAAGAGAAATTTCTTCTTTGAAAATTCATTTAGAAGTTGAAGACTTTGATTCCTTATCGTTTAGCGTAGAGTTTAATGGAGTAAAAGAAGAGCTACTACTATCGCGTTTACAGGAAAAAACGAAGAAGAAAAGACATAATTTAAATTGACAGAATTTAAAGAATTGAAAGGAAAGAGTAGAACGTAAAATGGATGAAAAGAAAGACAGGATGTAAAGAAGATGAATGAAAAGCAGAATACAAGGTAAATCAAAATAATCTTATCTCCCTTGCCTTAGTATCTTTACCTTCTGGATCCATAGTGGTATAATAATTAAAAATGTATCAGTTTTTATGGACTAAAATATCTTGTTAAGAAATTAGTGAGATTTCTCAAATCTAACTCTAGCCATACTTATAATATATAAAGTCTTTATTTATCATAGACCACTACGTGGGGCACAAACGCCTGCCTCAACACACAGGACTTATGGCAACCTCAACCCACGGATGGTCTCATGTATGATAAACAAGAACTATATACAAAGTGCTATCGAGAATAGATCTTTAAATCATACTAATGTGCTAACAAAAATTTTAATTGCATAAAAACATATCCAAATCTAATTATTACATCCCTACTTCACCTTCTGGCTCTGATACTAAGATGGGGTAGGTAGTAGATCTGAGTGAAACCAAACCACTAAACAAAATGCCCATGAAAAAGAAAGATCTTGAAGATAAACAGAGTGATAAACACAAGAGTGTCATGCAAGATGCCTAAAATCAAACAGTCTCTAGCACAAGTTTGGAGGTGATTATGCAACAACTTCTGCAACAATATGGATTCCAAACATAAGGATCCCAACAACATAAGCAATCTCAAACGGAGTCATCTACTCCATCTAGGTCATCGATCCAGAAACCTCAAATGGCAGCAGCTTCTATAAAAAGAGATTTTAGAATCTTATGCAGAGGCATACGCCCAAAAGCAGCTCCCAAATCAAACATGGGAACAAGTAGTGAATAAAGGGTAAAACACAACCCTTATACCATTTTCCCAAATGACTAAACAAGAGTATGACAAATTAAACTAGGAACCTTATTGCCTACAAGTTTGGCCGAGACCCTCTACTCCTCCAACTCAAAAAAACGGACTACTACAGCTTCTTCATCCAAAGCAATTGTCAGTCAATCCCAAATACAAGCCAGTACGCATACACCTTATTCCCATAAAGAGGCTTATGCAAAATACATTCTACATGTGGAACCTGATTTTTTTCACCAAAATCCAAATCAGGTAGCTTTAAATGTCTTTCCTCCGGGATTTCATTTGAGGTCTATATATATATATATATAAATCTATATATATTAGGTCGTCAGAAAGGACATCAGAGCTACAGTGACCGGCCGCCAGTGGCAGTCGTCGAAAAAAAGTACGTGCACTTGTGTAATTTCACACATTTGTCAACACTTAAAAATTCTAAAAAAGTCAATTTTAAATTAATGACATTCAACACCTTTATATATTGTTTACAAATTTTGATAGTATTTTCCTATCATTTTTCCTTAAAAAAAATGGATAGCTCAAGGTCTGACATGTCATAAAATTATATTACTATAATATTTTATCGATTAAAGTTTGCTTATACTATATAAAACTATATAGATTTTTTTTGCCCGAGTACTATATAGATTTTTTCAAAAATAAAAAAAAACTGTCAAGACTAAATTTTCATAGTGTGAAATTTAAGGGGGAGAAAGAGATTGCTAGGGGAAAAAACAGAGGATTGTGCAAGGATCTAGATCTAAGGAGAAGAATAGAGGAACATGATACTCTAGTCCTTAATGTAATTAAGGAGTAAAAATAAAGAGTAAATATAAATAAATAACTCTTATAATTTGCTATAATCATGATATTCTTATCATTGATATAAGATCTAATTGAAAAGTTGATTTTGATCTTATATGTAAAATTTATTTGTTTTATTTGTCAATTTTTTCTTAATTTACCCTTATTGATGCTCTCCCTTTACACTAGCCAAATAAAAGAGGGATGGAGGAATTAAGGAAGATTAATTATTAGGGTGTTTTAGAAAAAACATGATATGTTATCAAACCTAACTAAGTTTCTTAGTTTAATCAAATTAGATAAATATGTCTTATATTAAATATATAGAGTAAATTAAGAAACAAGCAGTAAGGTTGGTTATTTCTTCCAGAATTTGATGTGCTTGGTTATTAAACACTTAAATCATTTTGAATTTAACTGTAGTACAACAGCGTACTCTGGGTTGTATTCTATACACAAAGTAGTAATTTAAACTTGATTCCAAAATTAATTAAGTGCGAAGACACAACAAAATAAAACAAAGGAATAATGTTTTATATGTTATAAAAGAAAAACAGGAAGATAAAATAAAGTAAGAACAAAAAGAAACAATTACAATATAGTGATAATCTCGATGTAATTTCTTGATTAATGATTGTTTTCAAACACCAACAAACTCAAGAATTGTAAAACCACTTAGTATGCAATTTACATTTAAGGGTTAAGTAGTAAATCCACTCTAGAAATATATGTCCAGGAGCAATATTGCTTTAAAATGGATTTTTTAATCTCAATGTTGCCCTGGAAGTTTAAAAATGCAACAATGTTGCCCAACTCTGTTAAAATGTTAATTTTGATTGTTAGTTGACCCAATTAGACTGAGGTGACTTTGACACAAGATATAATGCCATATATTACTCTATTTATTATCCCACGTTAGCATCGCCCACCTTCCCTTCCTTATGCTTATTGAATCTCGGCTCTTAGCACCATCGTCTTCTAAACCTTTCGGCTGCTCCTTCATCCGCTCCCTCCCCTTTCATGCTCAAGCCTCCTTCTCCTTCATTGTGAACTCCGTTGGCATGTCGCTTAACATAACTCCACTCCCCCTCCTTCCACGAATATCTCCATCGTTGTATGCCAAAAATAATCGCATCTTGTCATGCGAATTATCCAAATCACAATTCCATCGATGCTTCCACCATATGCATGTAGATCTGAGAAATTGTGAGAGGAGAGGGAGGATATGAGATCTAGATTATCCAAATCGCAACTTCATCTATACCTGCCTTTATCTTTACCAATTCCTTCTTTAAAGACTAGTCGGCCCTTAGAAACCCATTTGACCCACATATTTCTAGTTTCAAATGCATTTTATGTTTTTTTTAAAATTATGGGTCCTACGATCAACTAGAGGGGATATATTGGAGTGTTCTACAGAGGTTGCAATGTAATGTTTGTGTAAACGACGAATCACATAACAAATTGAGGTCTAAACGATCGGTTGTGAAAGCACTCGTGCTTTCGACGATAAGCACTCGACGACAATTTTTTTTTAATTTTTATCTATATGATTTCTTTAATTTCTGAACCAGTTGTCCAGCATATTAGAGGTATTTACCAGTACATCTCTTTACTCTAGCTTTGATTCTCTCAATTAGAGGAAAACAATCACTAATTGAGAGACTGGCAATCCCAGGTACTTCATTGGCATTTTACCTTCATTAAAGCCAATTAGATTTGAAATATTTCACTTTGTATCATCAAAAAGATCTCCATAGTAGATTGTACTCTTGATTCCATTAACTTCTGTATATGATTTCACAAATTGAGCTCCAAGTGACAAAGTGGTGAACATTTTTAAAAAAAAATATGGATTTGATTCCATTAAAGCCTCGTTCTTCATTTGAATTTTGTTAATGGATTCATGATTTATTCATGTTTCTTTTTTACTTGCTAGATTTTATCATCCCTCCTTTGGATTTTGATATCTTCTTCTTCTTAGTACCTCTCCTCTTTACTGTCGATGGCTTCTCAAGATCTTTGTTTTGACCATCTAGTTTGTTGCAAAGTGTCCCAACCCTCTTCTTGTTGCGCAGTCCATCACCATCATCCTCAATCAAACCATCTAAATTTCACAACAGATAAGCTTTATTTTCAGAAGAGGAAACTATCACTGACATCTGAGGAGCAGAATAGTAAGGTGTCGTGAGGGACATAAGGGGTGGTGAGGACAAAGAATAGTCAAAGGGTATATTGGGGTATTTTAACATGCTGTAATAATGAGGAAGCAATATGTTGGATTATTAGGTGCCAAATGGGAGTGCCACATGGGATATTCAATCAAACAAAATATCAAAATTAATGTTTTTAATAGGATGGGCAACATTGCCACATTTTTAAACTTTTGGGGCAATATTGAGACCAAAAAACACTTTCAAGGCAATATTGCTCCGGGGGTGTGTACTTTTGAGGTGGATTTGCTACTTAACCCTATATTTAATTTAGGGTTAAGGGGTAAAAATGACTATGAACTTTTCCAAAATGTGCACCTTGCACCATATACATTTCTTAGGTGAAAAAATGCCTATGAAGATTACAAAAAGTTGCAAAAATGCCAATCTATTTGTTTGAGCTAACGACAGTTGCTTTTAAGTTATGGGCTCCATATTTTTGTATGGATGTCAATCTAGTAAGGTGTGAAAATGCCCATGTACTTTTACCAAATATGCATCTAGCGCTATATACATTCCTTTGGTGAAAAATACACACCAACTTTTTTAAATAGAGCAAAAATGCCATATCGATTGGCAGCTTAAATAGATATTACTTTTGTCTTAGTGGGTCCCTCACTTTTCCATGTGTCAATTCCTCCTTCTTCCACGTTCTCTCATCTCTGTAAATTCTCTCTTCTTTCACTCATCCTTCCTCTCTTTCTCTTTCACTCTTTGGCTTGACGCTATCGGATTATTGTTTTGTTTCTTGCTTTGGTTACTATAGGATTATTGTTGAATTAGAATCATATGATGCGATCTCAATGGTAAAGGAGAGAGACGTCTCTCTTCACATATATTAGTCAATAATCTTAGAAACCAGGGATCTCATAAATCGAGACTGGGATTTCTATTATTTAAGCTAAAACTATAGTGGACCATCTAGCTCACCACGCTTTAGAATTAGAATATGGTTTGAAGGTGATATCGACTCCAAGTGAGAATTTACAAGCTTTAATGCAAGTTGATTGTAATGATCTAGACATGTACGGTGGTTAGAGTTGGTTACCTTTGAATATTAAAAAAAAGAAAGTAACTGGAAGAGACATTAATTATTCAAAAAAGACTAAAAAATTAAATCAAATTCAAGCATATTAATTGGGTTTCTTACATTGTTAACATACTAAAAATATTTTCCTTGTTTCTTCCCTCAATTAGTGAATAGAAAAATTGATCAATTAGTGTTACCAAGCATGTACGAAGGTTAGAGCTGGTTACCTTTGATATGACATTTCATCTCTGTCTAAATTAAAGAAGTTGGTGTGTATTTTGCACCTACGAAATGTATATGGTGCCAGATACACATTTAGAAAAAATATATGGCATTTTTGCAGCTTAAACCTTGAAAATAATTAATGTGGTGCCCATAAAACCAAAAGTTAATGGACATTTTATTAGAACAATACTTTCACTTAAGAGGGGGGTGAATTGGGTGATAATTAAAAACTCAAGATTTAAGGAATTAGTTGTTGGAGTCTTTGAACATTCTTTATGTCTTAAGGAATTAGTCTTTGTAGCAGAGAGAATGTTCATCATTTGAATGCCTTTGTGTTTAATGCTTCTAACACAAAAGTGCTTTTTCCAATTTGTGTGTTAATCTTTGTTTGATCACTTGGAAAAAACTTAAGCACTAATGTAATGAAAAGTTAGATTGATTAGAAGTAAGAAGAACAAACTACATAATCATTCTAATGATTTAAAGAGTTTTGAAGCGATGCTATGTTTTTCTAGGAAAGCATCACTCGAGTGATCTTCTCTTACTTAGAAACTTTATAAAGCACTGGATGTATAAAAGAAGATCACTCGAGTGATCTTGTTTCTTTAAAAATATATCACTTGATACATCACTGGAGTATTCTGCTAGTGATCCATAAAATAGGATCACTTGAGTGATCTTATTTCTTTGAAAACATATCACTTGATACATTATTGGAGTGTTTGCTAGTGATGTTGTTTTAACACATCACTCAAGTGGTTACTTGAGTGATCTCACACTTAGGAAAATTTTCAGACTTTAGAGCACTTCTAGGATCATGCAGTGTTATGTTAGTAGTGCTCTTTATCCCATCATTTGAGTGGTCACTCGAGTGATATCAAGTCATTACTTGAGTGGTCACTTGAGTGACATATTTTTTAAAAGTATTTCAGAGCAGCATCATTGGAATAAATCACTTGAGTGGTATGCTAGTGATGAATTTTAATCCATCAGTTGAGTGGTCACTCAAGTGATTTTCCCTTTGAAACTTTTTCACAGCACTAATAACTGGATAATTCATTATGGAGATTTGGTGGTGATGAAAATTCAAACACATCACTCTTCCTTTTGTATTAAGCTTTCACAAGAAAGATTATGGTGTTGATTTAGCTAAGTTTTATCATATCACTCAAGTGATCTGTTTTTCAACTTTCAGTTATCACATGTAGTGATGAATTCATATCACTTGAGTGATCCAATAGATTTTGTAGAACAATGTTCTTTTCTTATTCAAAATACTTTGTTTTGTATTTAAATCCCTTTCAAAACCTTTCTAAGCTTTGTTATCATCAAAACATAGAATCTAGCACGTTTGACTTGGTTAACAAAGCATACATTTTTACTCCATTTAGAGATGTTCATGGGCATTTTTGCATCTAAGTAATGTATATGATGCCAGATGCGCATATGGGAGCAGTCCATATGTATTTTTGCATCTTAACCCATTCATTTATAACACATTCCTTTAAAAAAGAACAGTGGATAAGAATTAAACATATAATTAATCACATACCAAATAAAAATATGAAATTAACAATCTCAAGAATGGTGATATGAAATATCAACATCTTAAATTACAAATGAAAATATAAATATGCAAATGTTTAATTTCAAGAGTTTTAAAAGGGAAATGAAGTCTCAGAATATATAAACATGAACATATGGATTGTTTTCCAATGAAAGAGGATCCTTAAGTATATTTTGGGTAAAGGAGCAGCTAGCACCCCAAACTATTTTTCAAGGTGCAATGAGCACTTTAAAGTACTTAAGGGTACATTTTTGACATTGATGTACTATAGATAGAGTAATTCTAAAGCTCCCCTAACATATCCTTAACACGTTCTCTTATGTTTTTTTTAAAAAAATCTTTCTCCTACCTTGTCAATGATTATCATTCATCTTATAGTTCCCTTCCTTTCCTGAACTCGTTTCACACCAACTTCACTTCACAGTGATAGAGTTGTCTTGCCATTGCGAGCTCTATACAGATTTTTAAAACTTGGATCTTAAAAAATGAGAACTCTTATATAACTAATGAAAATTGTAACTCCTTATTAGCTCCTTCATTTTTTCTTATATCTCATCTGATCTATATTCCCTACTCAGTACTCTCTGAATTTGTAGGCTTCAACTCTCTCTTCTATGTTTTTTTAACTTCGATGATTATCATAACAGTACCACTAGAGGCCGGTGCCAGCTCTTCGAAGAAGAAATTGCACGCTTCACATTATCAAGTGATTGATAAACAATACAGGAGAAAACAAAAATCTAAACCCATTATCTGTTTTCACTTAATTACTAGGATCTAATTCAAAAGAAAATGGATCAAGATACAAATATGAATCTGAAATCAAATTCCTGAAAATGAAGCAAGAGAGGTGGGGGAGAAAGGGAGAGATCTAAGATTGGTACTGGTGGAAAATAGCCTAGTCTACCCTTGGTGGATTAGGCCTAAGCCCAATAGGATTTGGGTCAAAGTATAAATAATATAAATGCTTGGGTCGATATATGTAATATTTCCTAAACCATTATGAGTCATTGTTTAACCGATAGAATATGACTCTACAAGTGGTATTGTTTCACCAAAACATTATGTCTCTTAATCGAAAGGTTATTTTGTCTCTTCAATGGAAGGATACATTAGTAGAGAGGAAAGGGTGTGTAGAACACTATAAATAGGCGTCAAGGATTCAGTTGTGACTAACTTGAAACAATATACAGAAACTCTGTCAAACTGGTTCCTTATTCCCTATATTATATTACTCTCTTCTTCTTCCTGTGGTGGTGTATTTACTGTGCGTCATAATCACTTCCGCAACTATGATCCGATTATCGTGGGTACAAAAGATTAACGGCAGTACTGTAGGTACACCTAATAATTCTTACGGGTACCAAGATCATAAATCAGAAGAAAGAACTATAACTATAAAGAGACGAGTCTTCAAATTGAAAATGGAAAATAAAAACTCAAACCCTCTTGTCTGAGTTCTTTCCAAGAAAAAAATAAGGAAGGACTGGAAATACAAATGCAATTGAAATGTAGGAAAAACCCAATCGAATGCAATCCTTGCTGAGTTGCGAGGAACTAAGAGTTCTTTGAAGTGAGGAGAGAGTGTAGTCGATAATGACGAGGGAGAAGGAAGTTTTTCTATTGGTAAGAGAACTACGTTAATGTTCTGTTAAGGGAGGGATAGAGTTGCTCGGTTTAAAATACATTAAGGTCAAAATTGTACCCATAAATACTTAGGCACTGTTTGGTACGCGACATTGAGAGTAGAGATTAGGATTGGGTCAGGGATTGGGCCAAATTATATTGTTTGGTACTTGGGATTAATGATAACCTGGAATAGGCATGTGGGACTGGACCAAAACCCACCTCCCTTGTTATTTCTTTTTCAATTATAGGATTGCAAATTATAGAGACAAAAATATCCTTATTTATAATAATTTTTGGACAAGAGTACCTTCTCAATTTTGCCTTAGATCAAACCCATCACTCATTCAATCTCCATCAGTATTGATGATCTCGCTCTTTACCCTTGCATACTAACCATCCGCCAAATCAATCAAACCCAACAATCATACAGAAAAACAAAGATTTACTTATCATTATCGTTATCCTTACTAAAAAGATCAACAAAGTTCTTCTCGGTGATCATAGTCCCTTCTCTCGTGCTCTCATTGCCACAGTTAAAACTACTTGTTGCAGAAGGATTGATCATGCTTGCTTGATCTAATAGCAGCTTTCATTAGAGGCTAGGCTACTTGAGTTGTGTGCTACTACATATGAAAAAATTGTAAAGAACACGACCCAACACAAATGCCGTTCTTCTCTCTTACTTCTATGAATAAAATCAGAGCTTTTTTCTAATTTATTAGTTTTATATTTTCAAGTTTAAAGCTTTTTATTAAAAGAAGGACAAAAATTCAAACAAGGAAGTTGGGATGAGGAGGAAGATTGTTGGAAGAAAGAAGAATTGCAAATGTTAACTAGAAAAGACATTATCTGAGTTTCTTACAATGTTAACATGCTAAAAATATCTTCCTTATTTCTTCCCTCAATTAGTGAATGAGAAAATGGATCAATTAGTGTTAATAGGCATATACGGTACTGTAGGTTTGATATAGTAATTTTGCTCTGTTTGAAGAAGTTGATATGTATTTTGACACCCAAAAAATATATATGGTGCTAAATGCACATTTGAAAAAAGTATATGGGCATTTTTGTACCTTAACCCCTAAAAGTAACTACTATGGAGCCCACAAAATCAAAAGTTATTAGACGTTTGACTTGGTTAATGAAGTTGGCATTTTTACCCCATTTAGAGACGTTCATTGTCATTTTTACACTGAAGTAATGTATATAGTGTTAGACTCACGTATGGAAAAAGTACATGGGTATTTTTGCACCTTAATCCTTTTTTAATTTATTATAAGGGCCCTATAGTCTTTTTATAATTTATGACTCATTATAAATTAAAATTAATTTAAGCACTTTCTCCAAATATTACTTCATACTAAAGCCCAATCCCACTCCCACTCCCACTCCCAATCATAATCCCAATCTCACTCCCATTGTCAACTCCAATCTCAATCCATTAAACTTCAGTGTCACATGCCAAACAGGGCCTTAGGATGCTGATTGCACCTTGAAAAATAGTGCTGGCTGCACCTTTTGTTGGAAATTGTGCCCTAATGACCAATCATTATACTTTGAACATTATTATTTTAATGAAATTTCTCCATTATGTTATTATATTATTTGCATGTTAACTGTGATAATTGTATCGTTGGATAATTCATAAAGATTGTCCTAAAATGTCCCTGGTCGGTCATCTATGCGGGAGCAGAGATGAAACAAGACCAGTGTGACTTTGATAAGATATAGAGATACGAATCAAAGTCTTAGGCACTTGTAACAGTACAAGGTGCTGGACCGACCTACTATGAGAAAGCTACATGGATCAAGTCATAAGCTTTTCTCATGTATAACCACGTCACAATGCCCTTAGACCTGAGGTCATCATGGATTCCTACATAAGAGTTGCTAAGCTTTGAACTAGTCAAAAGTCACTTTTGACCGAGTGATGATAAAAGCTACGATCGGGCGTAGTGGTTTTTCATGCAGAGGAATATGAATGATCAAGATGGAATTTGTCCCTCACATTAGTAGAGAGATATTACTGGGCCCCTCGATGAGTGAGTCTGAGAAATGTATGGCCATACTATGATGAAAGGAGTTTCTATCTCTGTTATCATGCTACTCAGGAATCGAGAAAGTAATGGTCAGGAACAAGAGGATGACATTATCCATGCCTTATCCTTGATCAATATATCGTGTGACAAAAGGGACGTGACATAGTTGTATGACAAGTTGCATCGTGATAACGATCCTCATATGAATTGGGTAGTCGTAATGTCTTGCTAGAGGCCGCTTGCGACTTTTGAGTTAGTATAGTTATTGGCCCACTGCCAACATCATATGGGCCTACAGGGTCGCACACAAGAATGGTCCAACACGAGATAATGTTTAATTTAGAGTTGATGAATTATATATATATATAATATAAAATTCATTAATAATATTATATAGATATATATTTTTTCAAAATACATATCTTATATATATATATATTATATGATATTATTATATTTAATAATATTATATAGATATATATATTTTTGAAATATATATCTTATATATATATATATATATATATGTATATATATTATATGATATTATTATATTATGCTAGTTTTAAATTTAATTTATTAAGATATATTAAATTTAATAACTAACATGATAGAGATATAGTATCTCAGATTTAATTTATGAAGATAAATTAAATCTAATGGCTCTTTATTTGGATTAAATAAATAGGTTAAATTAAAACTGTTGGACAGATTTAATTTAAATTGAATTTATTTAATTAGCTCATCAAGATAATTAATTGTTAATTAATTTTGAAATTAATGATGATTAATTTTGAAATTTGAAAATAGCCCTCATAGGTTATAAACTTGATAGAGCAGATATATTCATACATACATGAGAATTGAGAGTCGCAAGTGAAACCCTAGGAGACATTAGAGGCGCTAGCACGCAGTCTCAGTTGGAGAGCATTCGTGTGGATACCGGTAGAGGGAGCGGACCTGAAGTGTTGGCTCCTAGAGGTCGTGAAAACTCTGAATCATCAAAAGGTATGAATCCTTTCAACTTGGTTTAAACACCGTTGACAGATCCTCGATTAGGATCGGTGAAAATTTTAAAATTCTTCCGCTGTGCCTACCGATCCTAACAGTGGCATCAGAGCCAGATCAATTGTGCGTTTAAACTGAGTTTATGATTCTTATACATGTGATATATATGGGATGTGTATGTATGTTTATAAGAAACACTCGAATATGCATGTGATTTAGTTAATATGAAACGAAATTATTTAGAAAGATGTGATCTTGTAATTCAGTTGATTTTCGTTTTTCGTTTAAATTGAATCTTGAAATTGTTTCGTTTTCGGTTTTGAAACATGTATGTGAATTTTGTTTTGAACAAGCATGAAATTGGGTAGGGTACCTAAGATTGTAGTTGGCGTATAGACACGTTAGGGTCTCTAATCGGATTTAGGGATTCGAAACTTTGGGGTAGACAATCCGGATCAGAAGCGTTTTGGGCCGTTGTGTTTGAAATTAGGCCGAAATCCTTTAAGAATTGGACTAAATGAATTTTTTTTAAAAATTTAAAATTTTCAAATATTTCTTTTAAAAGGAACGTGACCACCTCTGCGTAGCGTAATATAATATGATCACAACATTTATTGCTTTTCATATTGTATGAATTCTTGTTGTGGTTTATTATTTATCCTTGTTTGGGTATGGTGAACAACATGGCTTTAGAATTTTACAAAGGTTGTAATATTTAAATATGGCCTGTGTGCCGTGCCTTTCTCTAAATACTCTCGATGTACATTCTCTTCTCATCTCACTCCCCTCGAATGTTTAAACAAGGTTTCTCTCAATGTATTTCTTTTTTTTTTATTTAGAGAAGTCCTCTCATTGGCTTTGGAGGATTTTAGGTTAGGTAAGCCATGTTGTGTCACGTTTAAATTATGCTTTTGATAAGATCATTGCATGATTAATTTTACGTTTATATGTATTTATCTGTATGAGATACGCCCACGATTGCATCCATGTAAATAAAACTAATTAATTAAGCCCTCTGAATCAAATCTTAAGTCATAATGCCGTCAATTAATGAATACTTGTCAAAACCTAGATCGCTCAATTGTGGAAACCACCAAAGTGGATGCACTTGAGTTATCTTGATGAGACAAGCTTGAGTAATGGTGCTGCTCATAATATTCATTATTGTTTTGACTTAATTGAGATTAACAAAACGGTTTTGAATCTCAAGGCATTAGATGGGGTTAAACATGCCGGATCATATGATGATTAAATCCCATAAAGATCTAAGAGTTACATATGATGTAATTGGTAAATAGGTCACCTACCTAAATAACTTGAATTTAAGCGTCTTGCCAAAGGAGACTTAAGTTTAAGCCAAATATGGATCTTAGCCCACTAATTATTATATTGAGGGTTGTTAATTTAGTAGGAGATTACTAACTAACTTTGCATATTGTAGAATCATGTCGACTAGTAATACTGCTACACTTTCGTTGCGATCAGTCCTTGAGAAGGACAAACTCAATGGGACAAACTTTCTTGACTGGTTCAGGAATTTAAGAATTGTTCTCAAGCAGGAAAGAAAGGTTTATGTCCTAGATCAACCCATTTTTGAGGAGCCTGCAGCCAATGCTCCAAGAGCTCAGAGAGATGCTTACACAAAGCATAAGGATGACTCTGTGGATGTAGGTTGCTTGATGCTTGCCACTATGGTTCCAGAGCTCCAAAGAGATCTGGAACTTATGGAGGCTCGTGAGATGATTGTACATCTCAAGGAAATGTTCCAGCAACAAGCAAGGCAAGAAAGGTATGAGACCACAAAGGCCTTACATTCCTGTAAAATGAAAGGCTATATTGATCACCATGAGAGGCTTGGATTTCCCATGAGCCAGGAGTTAGCTACGGATTTGATCCTCAACTCACTCCCAGAGAGTTATGACCAGTTTGTTATGAACTACAATATGAACAACATGGAGAAATCAATTTCTGAGCTGCATGGGATGCTCAAAACTGCTGAGTAAAGCATTAAGAAAAAGCCTAGCATAGTTTTGATGGTTTAGAAAGGAAAGGGTATGAAAAAGAAAGGGAAGGGAAAATGGAAGGGTAATGGCTTAGGTGGTAAGACCAAAGAGTCAAACAAGCCTGAAACCAAGCCTGCACCCAAGAAGGCAAAGCCTCCAAAGGAAGGAGTCTGCTACTTCTGCAATGAACCGGGTCATTGGAAGATGAATTGCAAACTCTACCTGGAAGATTTGAAAAGGAGGATAAAATCAAACGATTTGAATCTGACCTACCTATGTCATTGTCATCTAGGCCACATAAATGAGAAATGCATTTCTAAACTCCATCAAGATGGATTTCTAAACTCATTTGATTTTGAATCATGTGATACATGCAAATCTTGCTTATTAGGAAAGATGACTAAGGCACCTTTTACTGGGCACAGTAAGAGGGCTACTGAATTATTGGGCCTCATACATACATATGTATGTGGACTATTAAATATAGCTGCCAGAGGAGGTTATGTCTACTTCATTACATTTATAGATGACTTTAGTAGATATGGCTATATCTATCTAATGAAACATAAATCTAAATCATTTGAAATGTTCAAAATATTCCAAAATGAAGTACAAAACCAACTTGGTAAAACAATTAAAGCACTTCGATTTGAACGAGGTGGTGAATATTTGAGCCAAGAATTCTTTGACCATCTTAGGAGTTGTGGGGTAATCTCACAATTGACTCCTCCAGGAACACCACAATGGAATGGCGTTTCTGAACAGAGGAATCGAATACTATTAGATATGGTTCGATCTATGATGAGTCAAACAGATCTTTCACCGTCCTTTTGGGGACATGCCCTAGAGACAGCTGCGCTCACACTAAATCGTGTTCCATCTAAGGCAATTGAAAAGACACCATATGAGATATGGACTGGAAAGAAACCAAGTTTATCTTTTCTCAAAATCTGGGGATGTGAGGTATATGTTAAGCAACAAGCCTAAGATAAATTAACGCCCAGATCCACAAAGTGCCTTTTCGTGGGGTATCCTAAAGAAACGAAAGGATACTATGTCTACAATCCCACTGATAACAAAGTGTTTGTTATTCAAAATGGTAAGTTTCTAGAAAGAGAGTTTGTCTCTAAAACAACCAGTGGGAGCGACGTACATCTTGAAGAAATTCGAGAGCCACAAGATAGTACAGAACCACAGATGGAAATTAGAGAAGACTCACAACAAGTTGCTGAGCCTCCTCAAGTAACACAAGGTCCATGAAAATTTGATAGGACATGGCATCAGCCTCAGAGATATGGATTTCTGATTACTGAAGGCCGTGATGTGTAGCTCATTGAGCAAAATGAGCCCACCACCTATCGAGAAGCCACAGTGGGACCAAACTCTGAGAAATGGCTAAATGCCATGAAGTTTGAAATGCAATCCATGTATGACAATCAGGTATGGATCTTAGTCGATCCTCCTGAAGGTGTAAAAACCATTGGGTGCAAATGGGTTTTCAAGGAGAAAACTGACATGGATGGCAATGTAAATGTCTTCAAAGCACGACTGGTTGCAAAAGGATTCACTCAAACTCATGGTGTAGACTATGATGAAACCTTTTCCCCAGTTGCAATGGCCAAATCAATCAGAATCCTTCTTGCTATTGCAGTATATTATGACTATGAAATATGGCAGATGGATGTCAAAACAGCCTTCCTTAATGGAAAGCTGCTTGAGGATGTGTACATGATACAACCTGAAGGTTTTATGCGTCCAGAGGACTCTGGTAAAATTTGCAAGCTTCAAAGATCCATTTATGGATTGAAGCAAGCATCTCGGAGCTGGAATCATCGTTTTGATGAAGTAGTCAAAGAGTTTGGATTCATTCAAAACATTGATGAACCTTGTGTTTACAAGAAGATTAGTGGGAGCATAGTTGTATTTCTAGTGTTTAATGTAGATGACATCCTACTCATTGGGAATGATATTCCTACCTTGCAGAGTGTCAAGTCTTGGTTAAGAAAATCCTTTTCAATGAAAAACTTAGGTGAAGCCACCTATATCCTAGGGATTAGGATCTATAGGGATAGATCTAAAAGACTAATAGGCCTAAGTTAGAGCACATACATAGACAAGATACTACATAGGTTCAGTATGTAGGATTCAAAAAGGGGTTACATGCCCATGTCTCATGGCATCCATCTTAACAAGGATCTATGTCCTAATACACCTGATCAGCGAGATTGTATGAGTAAGGTTCCATATGCCTTGGCCATTGGATCCATCATGTATGCCATGTTATGTACTCGATTGGATGTCTCGTTTGCCTTAAGTATGACCAGTAAATACCAACAAGATCCTGGTGAGGGTCATTGGATTGCCGTCAAGAATATTCTAAAGTACTTAAGAAGGACTAAGGACTTATTTTTGGTCTATAGTGGATTGGATGATGAGCTCAGCGTAACCGGTTACACAGATGCAAGTTTCCAAACTGACCAAGATGACCTTAAATCGCAATCTGGATATGTATTCCTTCTGAATGGTGGAGCAGTAAGCTGGAAGAGCTCCAAGCAGAGCACTATAGCAGATTTTGCAACGGAAGCTGAGTATATAGCAGCATCAGATGCAGCTAAAGAAGCCATTTGGATCAGAAAGTTCATTACTGAACTAGGGGTGGTGCCTATTATCTCAAATCCAATAGATTTGTTCTGTGACAATAACGGTGCTATTGCACAGGCCAAGGAGCCTAGGTCACATCAAAGGACCAAGCATATACTCAGGCGATTTCATCTTATTAGAGAAATCAATGATAGAGGTGATATAAAGATATGCAAAGTAGCAGGAGAAGATAATGTTGCTGATCCTCTTACTAAGCCACTTGCACAGGCAAAGCATGAGCGTCATGTTAGGGTAATGAGAATTAGGCAAATTAATGATTGCACCTAGGGCAAGTGGGAGGATGTTGGAAATTGTGCCCTAAGGGCCAATCATTATACTTTGAACATTATTATTTTAATGAAATTTCTCCATTATGTTATCATATTATTTGCATGTTAACTGTGATAATTGTATCCTTGGATAATTCATAAAGATTGTCCTAAAATGTCCCTGGTCGGTCATCTATGCGGGAGCAGAGATGAAACAAGACCAGTGTGACTTTGATAAGATATGGAGATACGAATCAAAGTTTTAGGCACTTGTAATAGTACAAGGTGCTGGACCGACCCACTATGAGAAAGCTACATTGATCAAGTCATAAGCTTTTCTCATGTATAACCACGTCCCAATGCCCTTAGACCTGAGGTCATCATGGATTCCTACATAAGAGTTGCTAAGCTTTGAACTAGTCAAAAGTCACTTTTGACCGAGTGATGATAAAAGCTACGATCGGGCTTAGTGGTTTTTCATGCAGAGGAATATGAATGATCAAGATGGAATTTGTCCCTCACATTAGTAGAGAGATATTACTGGGCCCCTCGATGAGTGAGTCTGAGAAATGTATGGCCATACTATGATGAAAGGAGTTTCTATCTCTGTTACCAGGCTACTCAGGAATCGAGAAAGTAATGGTCAGGAACAAGAGGATAACATTATCCATGCCTTATCCTTGATCAATATATCGTGTGACAAAAGGGACGTGACATAGTTGTATGACAGGTTGCATCGTGATAACGATCCTCATATGAATTGGGTAGTCGTAATGTCTTGCTAGAGGCCGCTTGCGACTTTTGGGTTAGTATAGTTATTGGCCCACTGCCAACATCATATGGGCCTACAGGGTCGCACACAAGAATGGCCCAACACGAGATAATGTTTAATTTAGAGTTGATGAATTATATATATATAATATAAAATTCATTAATAATATTATATAGATATATATATATATATATATATATTTTCGAAATATATATCTTATATATATATATATGTGTGTGTGTGTGTGTGTGTATATATTATATGATATTATTATATTTAATAATATTATATAGATATATATATTTTTGAAATATATATCTTATATATATATATATATATATGTATATATATTATATGATATTATTATATTATGCTAGTTTTAAATTTAATTTATTAAGATATATTAAATTTAATAACTAACATGATAGAGATATAGTATCTCAGATTTATGAAGATAAATTAAATCTAATCGCTCTTTATTTGGATTAAATAAATAGGTTAAATTAAAACTGTTGGACAGATTTAATTTAAACTGAATTTATTTAATTAGCTCATCAAGATAATTAATTGTTAATTAATTTCAAAATTAATGATGATTAATTTTGAAATTTGAAAATAGCCCTCATAGGTTATAAACTTGATAGAGCAGATATATTCATACATACATGAGAATTGAGAGCCGCAAGTGAAACCCTAGGAGACATTAGAGGCCCTAGCACGCAGTCTCGGTTGGAGAGCATTCGTGTGGATACCGGTAAAGGGAGCAGACCTGACGTGTTGGCTTCTAGAGATCGTGAAAACTCTGAATCATCAAAAGGTATGAATCCTTCCAACTTGGTTTAAACGCCGTTGACAGATCCTCGATTAGGATCGGTGAAAATTTTAAAATTCTTCCGCTATGCCTACCGATCCTAACACCTTTATCCATATTAATTCATAATATTTGTATTATATTTTTCAATCAATCAACACTGTTTTTCATGTAATGTACAATATTCTATCTTCATGGCTGGTGCTGTTTCAAGAAATAATGACTAAATCAAATTGAGGCAAGCATTATGAAAAAACCACATTGAAATATGAATATATTTAAAAAAAATTATACATAGAATAATAGGGCTAGATAGAAGGATCCTTCTTTGTCTACCAAGTGGATTAATAAAATAATTCTTAAGTAAATGTTTGAATTACATTGAAGAATTTCTTAAAATATATTTTTTTAAAAAATTTTTCCCATACACTTTCTGTTCCTACGGTTATTACTATAACTTCCCATTTCTATCTCCATTTTAAATTAAAAAATTGAAATTTTTTCTTCGGAAAATTTCAACTAGGTTCCAAGTAACATAATTAATTACAACTAGACCCCTTGGAATCATCAAATTGCTGTGAAGTTCCAATGGAATTGGGTGATATTTGTTAGTTCTCATAATGTTTGATGATAACAAACATTGATTTATTAGAATTAAGTGATAATTAAACCTCTTGAAAAATAGAAAGTAAAATCTATGGTGAACTACTCAAGCTTGACATCGTCACTCGAGTAATGGATTGTGCACTCGATGAGTGATAGTTAAATTTGAGCTCAATGTCACCAAAGAGAATCACTTGAGTGATGATGCTTCACTCCAAGAATTTTCCAAGTCACTTGGTGGTGATCAAGTTTTGTGAAACATTCTCAAAGGTCAAATTACTCGAATGATTAGGCAAACACTCAAGTGATGACATCACTTGCAAGTGACTTCTAGAAGAATTGAGAGTTAATGGGTTGTCATAATATAATCACTCGAGTGATTAGTAAGTACTCGAGTAACATTCCAAACAAATTGGAAGTCAGTGATTTGAGGACATAAATCACTTGAGTCATCCGGGAGATCACTTGAGTGAAGAAATTGATCACTCGACTGAAATTAAGAATCACTCAAGTAATGGCACTCTTCTAAGAGTCACTCACAAAAAGCCTAGCTTGAGTAATATGTGATCAAAAGCCTATTTACTTGAGTGAAATGGCAGATCACTCGAGTGATGACATTTTCTTGATAGTCACTCATATAATAACTTGGAGTGATGTGATCTTCTTTGTAGATCACTCGAGTGATTATACAAATCACTCAAGTGATCCGTAATCACTTACAAGAATCTTGCAAGTGACCTGGAAGTGTTGGTGAAGTCTAAAGGAGATCACTCGAGTGATCTATTTGAGTGCTTGAGTGATATCATTTCTCAAGAAGGCACTCAATAATGATCCATTAAAAATTTTTATAAGATCACTCGAGTAAAGCTAAAATTTCAAAATTATCACTACTAAGTCCCTTGAGATAATTAACAGTACAAGAACACCAAGAGCACTTGAGTGATAGAGATGAACACTAGAGTGATTAAAAATCACTTGAAGTGAATATTAATTCCACTCAAGTATGGTTCTTAGAAACTTTTTAAACATCGTCTCAATAATCCTAAATCATATACTTCTCATCTTGATTTACTTCCTAAACTCTTATACAATTCTTGAATTATACTAATCTCATTATGTGAAAGATTCATGTGATTGATCAAATGATTAACTTCAAAAACCTAAAAAGCAAAATTCTAACAGAGCCATTAAATGCGTAGCAGAGACAACCGCCGAAAACAATCTCTTTCATCAATGACTGCAATTACTCTCTAATGACAAATTTGAATGCTCACAATGGTCATTAAAGACATTCCACTTATAAATACAAAATCATTCAAGATGGAGCAACCAACCAATGACGAAATCAATTCTGTGCATTAAGTGCTCTATTTTACTATCTGTTATCCTCTAAAATTTTTATTGCACTTTAGTATTCATCTATCTACTCTTTGAGAGAGACTTTAATATCTTCATTTACTACTTGTGTAAAGAGAATCTCAAGGTAGTAGGACCTTAAAGTGGGTATCAGTTTACAAAGTGTAAGGGGGAGTAAGTGTCTTATTGAGGAGCTTACTTGTACTATAGTGCCAAGAATCCATCGGATCGTGGAAGTTTAATGGAAATCTCAGAGGTGCTCTGAGGATTAGACATAATTCAAGAGGTTAAGACCAAACTAGTATAAACTCTGGTATACACTTGGGTGATATCTTCTCAACTATTAACTTTTAATTAAGTATTATTAATTGTGATAATTTAAAATTGTGTTTCTTTCACTCAATTCACCCCCTCTTAGGTGAAACTGTTAAAACTAACAATATTAATTCCAGATGTGGAAACACAATTTTACCCCTTTTCATTTAAAATTGAAAAAAAAAAGTCAGACAAGATTGTGATTCTATTTCGCAGCGTAATGTGTCAATCAAGAAAATTTTGCATACTAATTTTTGTTTCGAATTAAAAAGAGAGAAGACTTCGACTATTTTGAATGAATAAGCCCTTAATTCCAAATTTTGTTTAAATTAAAAAAGGGCCAAGTTGTAATTTTATATTTGGAATTAATATCATTCAGGTCCCTTAGGACTTCACTGCAATTTGATGATTTTAAGAGACCTAATTGTGATTAATTCTGTTACTTTGGACCTGGTTGCAATTTTTCCTTTCTCACTATTTTGCATATATAACACTTAATAAATAACAGTTACATCAAATAAACATCATGTATATCGAGGCTAAGGTCGTACAAAGATATATAACGCTTAAAAGTAAAGATTATTCATACGTATTATGTAACACTCATCCCTAGACCCTTTTATACAGTACTATGGATGTAACCCCCACCGTAATCATATCTGAAACACATGATAAAAAATGAAATAGAGACCAATAATAATCAAAATTTATTTACATTCCCATCCTTAAGATAGGATTTTCACAAATACATTTCACAAACACTTTAACCTGGTCTCACATTCATATTTCGAATACAATTACTTCATGAAGATAAATCAAATTTATATAAATATCAGAGTGCACAATAATAACACCGGCAAACCCGGATTCATACCTTCACTAAAGATTCATAGGGCATATATGCCCTTTACAATTCCTTAATGGGGATTACACAAATCCATCTCCAATACAAAACCAAATAACCCAATAGACATCCAAGCACATATACATCCAATATCCAATTATACATTCTAATCTATCATCCGAACATATACAATTATCCCAGCATATAACGATAACCAACTACCAAATCCAAATGCCCATAAGGGATTCTCGCCGCCCTTAGTTGCTTGCTCCTTTCTCGAGCCACTTGTCCTGTCTAAAATGTTGGTAGGGGAGGGTGAGATTCTAGAGAATCCCAGTAGGAAACAGATACCAATATGCATGCAAGATAAGTGTTTAATGCATGACATGCTTACATCACAATAACTCGTGCTCACATAATGATATATCTGCATGCTCAATGTTTGAACAACATACTCATGGTCATAACATAAATAGAAACAGAGCTTCAATCATTCATATATGTTTCACATAATCAAGCAAAGCAATAACATGCATCAATACACAAACACAAATATCAATACATGCAGGAGAGGTAAGTTCCCTACTCTCTTTTTTCTTTCCACGTATGCTCCAGCATCAGCTACTCACTCTCCGAGCGGATATCAAACCATAATCAGGGTGAATATCAAACCCTATAACCAAATCAAGGATATAGGATAATTCTCTTTTCCAAATTCTCATTTTCATAACACTTAAATTTGGTTATCATAATTGACCCTTAAGAGACCACAAATGCCTCTAATAAAAGCCCTAAAAGGTTGGGAAACAATAGGTTAGAGATCTCCTTTCAAAAACTCAAAGTGCTGGAACACAGGGGTTGGCTGCAGCCAGCCCTTCCTTGGGCCGGGGCCAAAATATGGTCAGAAGGTCACTAGCCGTGGCCAGCCACCCATGGGCCGTGGCCAGAATCAAGTCAGAAAGGTTTGGGCCCCGGCCAGCCACCTTGGGCCGCGGCCAAGAAATTCCCTGATTCTTTTTTGAACTTCCAAAATTTATAACTAATTCTAGAAAAATCGAAACGAGGTGATTTTAAATCAAAATGAAAGGTATTTAAGTCCTCTTTCTAGGAAAAATATGGCTCATTATTTCAAATCATCACACAAATACAGAATCACCAAAAACTCAACAATACTCCAAAACAAAGTTCTGTTTCCATCCCAAACTTTGGACAATCATATCTCCCAGAATACTAAACGAAATGACACAAAATACATGTCCATTTTAAAGCTTGGGATGTGAAATTTAAGACAGGAAAGTTTTACAATTTTCTGAAATCATTTGGTCATTCAAAACATCCACACAAATAAACTGCCCAGAACAGAGTTCCAAGGGACAAATTTTCCAATTTTCTACCAAAGTGTCCCATGGATCCAAAATTAACAATCAAGCCTATTCCCACATAAATTTTCACAAGGAACACAATGGTAACCTCAAAATGACCAAAATCATAACCTATCAACATGCCCTGTTTTGACCAAAGCACAAAACCAACACAAAAGGTGCCAAACTTCACATTTAAGCTTCAATGCAATTCTATCAATTCAAAACACCAAACAAGGCATCATTTCCATAACAACAACATATTATACTCCCCAGGACCCTAAATCACGAAAATTAGGGCTAAAATTCCAGAAATTCAAGGCCCAGCCAATGGCCACACAACTTATATGAAAATGAAGCTTTCACTTACCTCAACAACTTTCCCAAAGAAGTTTATTGATTCACCCAAGTCCATAATTTCGTGAGAGCTCAAACACCACCAAATGACAAATCTAAAATCATGAAATTGAAGCTCTCAACACAAGGAACAACTTTATAGAAGAGAGTTTTGGCATTAGAGGTCATTAACTTACCTTAAAATCAAAGCTTTTCTTCCTCTCTCTAGGGCAATAATGGAGGATGAATTTGGAGAGAGAAGGGAGGGATGAGAGATTGAAGAAGGTGAAATGATGATGTTTCCCCCCCCCCCCATGTTTATGTATCTGGATTGGAGGGAAGAAGAGAGAGGGAAAACCATTTTTTTATTGAGTCTTGACTTTTCACACCCACTCTCTCTTCACATAAGCTTGCCACATGTCTCGACCACATTGGCTCTCATAAAGCAAGTAACTAATTAGTTACTCTAATCCCTCCATTAGCCATTTAGTTACATATCTCATTTCTCTTAATTAGTAATTAATCTCTTCCATTAATCACTAATTTAGAGTCATTCTTTCAATTTTCCCAACAATTATGGCATATTAATTAAAATTGCCATACAACACATATTTAATTCTTTCCCTCTTCTTTATGCGCCATTTACCCTTATTTTAGCCCAATAATTATTTCATCACATAATTATGCTAAAATACAAGGTGTTGGGAATTTTCAATAATAATTCGGATCTCAAATCCACATTAATCCACATAATCATTCACAAGAATTGTAATTAGCCCTTAATCGAAATTTGGGGCGTTACAGTGGAAGCATTACTGGCTTAGGAAAAATGTTAATTAGGCCCCCAAACCCAGACTTAATCTTTAACTCATGGGGTCACTATTAATTAGTCACCGAACTTCTTAATTTTATTTAAGGGGATACTAGATTTTATCATTCTTTATTATCAGAGTTATCTTTATTTATTTCTCTACTCATTTAGTTCACTTGCTTACATATATATATATATATATATATATATACAGACAATGTACCCATATAGGGATGCCAAAGTGTCTATATCTAGTACATAAACCATACATATGAACACAGTAGGCACATCCCTATCTTCGTTCCACCTCTGTATTTTTCTTGTGCAGTCCTTTTCGCTGTTCTTGCGGCGTACCTCCTATGTCTACCTATCTAAATAGTTGGTTGGGGGAGGGTGAGATTCAGGGGAATCTCAGTATAAACATTACCACAATACATGCATGATATATGCTAATTGAATGACATGTTAGCCTTAACTAGATGCATGCCACATAATGACATTTCTGCGTGCTCAATGTTTCATGTAACATACTCATGACCATGGCATAAATAGAAACAGAGCTTCATCATTCAAATATGCTCATCCTAATCAAGAAAGCATTCACATAAATCAGTATGCATGCATAGGTATCAAGTACATGCCAATAGGGTAAGTTCACACTACCTTTAGCTTTATGTCCTCCTCTTGTACCTTTTTCTTCCAACCATTGAGGTTACTCGGGAAACCTTCTATTTCCTCGTTCTTGTCACCTCATGGCCCTATATACATAATCACATATTAGAGCCATAATAAATGAATGTCTAATATAGCTACATGGGCCTTTAGGACGTGACTCTTATATTTGGCCCCATACTTATGACAATTTAACACAATTGCCATAAATTTGTAGGTTAACCCAATCTGGCAGTTTTATTGACCAAACTTTGAAAGTTTATAATTAATTATACAAAAATCCAAATGGGTTGGTTCTAGGTTCTATAAAAACCATTTCGAGTCCTATTTCAATAAAAAATATCACTAAGCACCATTTATAACCACAATTTCAGAAAATTTGTCAAACCCAGTCTGCCACAGATTTCATTCCATAATCAACATCAAACTTTGAAAAATCATATCTCTCAATCCACTAGTCCAATTGCATCATATTACTTATCAAATTGAAGCCCAGGGTGTTTACTTTTATCCAATAAAATTTCATAAAGTTTAGACTAGGTTGGCCTACTGAAAAACACGTCACAACAACTCTGCTCTAGAAAAACGACTCTAGCAGCAAGGTTATCCAACTTCCAAAAATTTGAGAAAATTATCCAAACATTATAACCATATGCTTTCCACATACTTTTTCATGTAGAACACAATGGAATGATCAGAAATATCAAAATCTACTTCCTCCCTAAAATTTTGGGCAGAACCGTACAGACCTTATTTTCTACCGAAAATGGATTCTTGCAATTTCGTCAATTAGAATCATCATACAACACCATAAGACCTATTCTAACCTTATAATCATCATCAAATGAATACCAAACCTTAAAAACCCCCACTGTTTGAAACTTTAGGGGTCAACTATTTCAAGAAATACTCAAACAATCAACAAGTTGTTTGGTTCAAATTGAAACTCGGGCTTACCATTACATGGTGCTATAGCCAGTTCTTGATTTTGGTAGCACCTCTCCTGAGTAGAAGGCATCAAACTCCTCTGATTGAAAAATCCAAAACTGTAGAAATGTTGCTCTCATTGAGAGGAACAACATAAGAGAAGACTCCAGAAGCTGGAAACGCCAAATCAGAGGTGATATCAGCTCCAGAACTCTATAATTTTCACTATTCATCCACCTTCTCTTATCTTTCATTTCTCTTGAATTTTTCTCCTATTTTATGGTCGCTGCACAAAAATATGAAGAGAGGACAGAGAGAATTATGTTGTCTTAAAGTGACATGTGTCACACATGCGACCTATAAAGTGCCACGTGTCTTTGACCAACCTGATCCACTTTTTTTCCCTGAGTATTGACCGAATTTAATATCAGGGGAGTGGGGTCAGATGAATTCATCTGACTCCCCTATGAATTACTAGAGAAGTCAATTATGTACTCAGACTGGAGACCGATGGATTTCCCTGGCCATTGTACTAAGTGTCGCCTCCAGAGAGTGCCAACATAAAAGTCACTTTATGATGAAGGGGCAAGTGCCACCTTCTTATGGTGCCAACCCAAAAGTTGGGTCATCATTACTACTTTATTAAATCTACTTTAATAAAGTTACTTTATCAGTGTTTACCGGGATCCTACTTAAGTTTTTACTTGAGACTTACTTGGGATTGGGTCACACGTATTGGAGCCCACAAGATGATTCCAAGTTGGAGTATGTGTGTAGACCCCATATGACGCCATGTATTGGTGTCTTCTTTCAAAAACGTAGGATATGCATGTCTGCCCTAAAAATGCCATGTGCACACCTATACCAGCATATTTCGCTCAACCAATCAGTCCCATACCTAATGACATAGGTGGGTGGCATCTTTCAACCAACCAAATGGCACCGTATATGTGTCCTGTGCATATCTGCACTGACACTTAATCATATTCCCTACAAATACTGGGTCCTCTACCCAGTAGGGCCAAATCACATAGTACATGTGAGTCTTTCTATCTCCTATCATCCTTGGGACTTTTCCCAAACTAGACTTAGTCGTATGCCTATTACAGGCTTATCCTTAAGTCCCTAGACCTAAAGTTTGAGATATTATAATTCTCCCCCGTTTAATAATTTCATCCTCAAAATTTGAACGTCTATACCTTGGGGATCATTCTAGACACTCGGTCTATCTATCTCGTGGGCAGCTCAATAAGCATACCACACTACACTAGGGCTCATTCTAATCTCTGTTTATACGTGTCATCGCAAACCATATAGGTTGTGTGACTATTGACCATACAGATCATTGTAGTATAGTGGTGAGTATTCCTACCTGTCACGCGAGCGACCTGAGTTCGATCCCTGGCAACGGCACCAATTTTGATGAACCCATGTCGTGTAAGTTCACAAAATAAAACTAGGTTTGAAAATGTAGCGTAGTAACTCAACCTAGGTCGTTCTTGTGAGGAGATTAATTTCCAAGTTTCTAAATAGTAAAGTGGTAAATACCTTAAAGTTGTGAGAAATCGATTTTAAAACTAATGAAGTAATCTAAGCTAAAGCAATATTTTTGTATTTTTTGGTTTTTAAAATAAAGAAGCAAACAAAATCGAAATTAACACTAACAACAGAGTAAATTCAATTAACTAGTATAATGATGAGACGAGATTCACTTGAGTTGAGGTTTTAGTTTTTCTTGCTTGCTAATGATATGAATTCCATAATATGAGTCAAGAGGATGGAACTAAGCTATCACTAGCTCCATACTTGCAATAATCATTTAACTCATTCTACCAAAGCAATTAAATGAATACCACAAAATAATTCAGATTCAAAGAGATGAATAATTAACTTCTAATTCTAGCTTGTAATTACCATTACAAAAGTTCAAAGCATTCAATTTAGTCATTTACAATCCACTTAACCAAGTTGGAAAATAAACAACTCAACCTACTCCTAATTTGAATCATACAAAGCTTAATTAATCAACTCCTAACTCAACCACCAAGTCTATTATTTGGCATAGAACAATCTAGATCACAATTACATACTTAACTAAGCCATATAATTATGAAATAGAATGAGAGCTTAAGGAATTTCATTGAAGTTTAGAAGCTCAAACCATTACCCAACTCAAGAAAATCACCAAAGTTTAACTACTCATGGAAGAGAAGGAAGAAAATGAAGCTTGAAGAATGTTGAAGATATGAGCCATAGAGAATTGCAGCACAAAATAGTAGCTTGCGCCTCCGCTTTTCTCCCTTTCTTTTGGCTCCAATGATCCTCTTTTTATCGTCTATTTTTCTTTCATCTCGTGTAGCTTCCCCTTTGTTAGTAGCTGCCAAACCCTTTTATTCTTCCATTTGGTGTTGCTCTCAATTCATGTTTTTCATCCATGGGTCCTGCATCTCCTCTTCTTTTTCTCCTTTAATCCCAGCTATCCCTCATTTACTCTCTTAAATCTTGGTCCAAGTCACTCCTCGGTCAGCCTCTTATTCTCCCTTCATTTTCAGTCTAGCCCATCATAATCACGCCTCCCTTTCTTCACTCAATTCAATTCGGCCCAGCTCTTGTTTTTCAATCATTCCCATTTGGTCCAATAGCCTCCCTCCAATTAATTCATTCGGTCAACTCTTCCTTTCTATTCAATACACCTTGCTTTATTTTATCTATTCCTTTAATTCCCATTTTAACCATTTGGGTCAACAATTTTAGCTTGTTGTCTTCCTTCTTTAATCTTAAACCATTTCGGTCAACAACTGCCACATGGTCCAATTGCTTCCTTTCTCTTCAATTCTTATATTCGGTTCAGCCCTCCTTTATCTATTCATTCCCTCCTTTCTCTAATTCACAATTAGTCCACTCTCCCTTTCTTCCTTTAGTTTTGGTCCAGCTATTTTAATTTGGTCTCTTCTCTTTTCTCAATTCTATCTACACAGCCGCCACTATCACAAACAATGGTCCCCACATCCTTTTCTTTCTTCAATTCACTAGGTTAAATGAGTTGTGCCATGTTTGGATGAGGAGGTGAGAATATGTTTTAGCATTTGGCATAAAATTGCAACCACCAAATAAGGCCCTTACTTATTTAACCTTCTCTTAGAAAAAATGTGAAAATACATTTTGCATTTGTGATGTTCCACTCTTATCCTTCATTAAGCTCTAAAATAACATATTTGACCTTGACCACTCAAATTGTGCCACATTATCACCTATAAACTCAGATTCACAAAGGTAATATCTTTTGCTCACAATTAAAGAATAATGGGAATAACAAATATTAATTACACATATAACAATTTAACCACTATAATTCCCAAATTATTCTTTCACTAAAATCTCACATTAACACTTGATTATGCTCAAAATATTCAATTAAGTCCCACAAAAGCCCAAGATTAATTTCTAAAAATATATAAATATTGAGCTCTATCAATTCCCTCACACTTAAGCTTTTACACTCCTGAGCAAAACATTAAACTCAACACTAGGCACAAAGGGATGAAAGTTGAACGTATAGGCAAGATTAAGCTTTAAGAATCATACTTAGCCAAATAACAAGGTATCCTCTAATTCAAATTCAATGAACATACAAAAAATTGAAGTAGCTAAAGCAATGCACTACTAGGACTTTGTAGAGTTGTAATGTTGAATAGGCCAAATGATGGAAAAAGTAACAAACACTATGCTTGCACCAAATAATTTACTAGATCACTTAGCACTATGAACCAAACTTAATTCACATATTTTACCATTGTGACTTTATTTCTTTCTTTGAATTTTTCTTTCTTTTTTTTCACACTTTTTTTTCTTCTTTTCTTCTTTTCTTTTTGCTTTTGACTATTCACATGACATTTTTCTCTTTTCCTTTTCTAATATATAATACTACTCTCTTTTTTTTCTTTTTAAATAGTGCTAGGAAGAACTTGATAAAGGATGCAAACATAGCATTTGTATAATGAAATAGAAATAAAAGAGAAAGGCTCAAAGGGGTAAACAAAGGCAAATGATGAACGGTTTGTGTTTAGGTTAGAAGGCTTAGAAATGAATGCCAATGTCATCTCTATCCATACCATTGCAAATTGTAGACTCAAGCAAGAAACAAAACAAGTTCTAGAGAGCAATAATCTAGGTGAATAAATCACATAGTGAAATGAACAATTAGGCCAAAAATACCTTCCAACTAGGCTTTTTGTTCCCTAACAAACTCATCAAAATTAAATCATGCATCATTAAAATACTTGAATTTTGTGGCAATTCACTAATTTAAAGCAAGTTTCAACCATGAATCCAACTAAGAGTAATTGAGATACTTGATCATGACTAAAGGCTTCGAAAATCTCAGTGAATTAGACCAAAAAACAACAGAGGATAAAAGGAGTAGAAGAGGCATATGATATCACGATGAAATCCATCATGAGAATAAACACACTCCCCCACACTCAATCCTTACATTGCCCTCAATGTATTTCACAAAAACAAATGCACTTATCTCTTGGGTGAAGTGAATGTTGTGAAGTCCTATTCAAGATTGAAGCACAACACATCATCATCACAATGAGAGAGAAAGACAAGACATAAGTGGAAATAGTTCTTAGAAATTAGGCATAAGGATATGGAGAAAAGGGTAGTGTAGGATAAGGCTAAGCACAATAGTACGATTCAAATTGGAGTTTACTCAATTGAAAAATGCAATATAACAAACTACTTTTGACTACTGATAAGTCCCTCCCCTACACTTGTTCAATAGCATATATCATCAAATAAAACAAGGAACAAGGTAAGGAAAGAGACTACCATGTAATAAAGGTGGCTTGTAGCTAGATAGGAAAATCAAAAGGAAGCTCAGTGTTTTGCTCCTCAACAGTTTAGGCCAAGTAGGAGTAGAGTTTCCCAAATGCAAAGACTAAGAATGAGGGCTGTAACCCCCTCAGTAAGTATATCTGAAATACGTGATTAAAATGAAATAGAGACAAATAATAATCAAAACTCATTTAAAATCCCATCCTTGAGGTAGGGTTTTCAAAAATACCTTTTAAAATCTAGTTAACTTGATCTCATATTCACATTTCGAATACAATTACTACGCGAAGATAAATCACATTCATATAAATATAAGAGTGCACAATATAATCATCCCGGCAATCCCGGGTATATACCTTTGCTAAAGATACACAGGGCACAATTGCCCATTACAATTCTTCAAATGGGGATTACACAATCTCATTTCGAAGGAGTCCTAGCCGCTCCCTCCACAAGCCACTTGCCCTGTCTAAATTGTTGGTAAGGGAGGGTGAGATTCGAGAAAATCTTAGTAGGGAAACATTATCAATATGCAGGCAAGATAAGTGTTTAATGCATGACATGCTTGCATCACATAACTCATGCACACATACAATGACAAATCTATAAGCTCAATGATTCGAATGATACACATATGGCCATAGCATATATTGAAGCATAGCTTCAAATCATTCATACATGTTCCACATAATCAAGCAAAGCAATAACATGCATCAACACATTAATACAGTTATCAGAGCATGCAGGAGAGATAAGTTCCCTACCTCCAGTCTTTTCTTCTCGATTTACTTGCCAACAACTCGGGGCTTTACATTCGATCCTACAATGTCAAATGTACTATTTAGATACTTCCATAGTGTTTCTGGGGGTTATATGAAGCTATATTGAAAAATTACTAAAATACCCCCGAGGACCCGGCCCGGCCCCGCCGTACCCGGTCCGGCTGCACTTTTCTTGAAATTTTGACATGGGCTATTCTGACATATTTTCACCCAAGGAATCCATTTACGGACTCAGAATTATCAAATTCAATGTCAATTTACAAATTTACCCTTGGCAGCCCCACTTTAAGGGTTTCAGGGGCGTTTTCGTAATTATGCTTTTTCGGCCTTTTCCGAAAAAGTGACCAACTGTAACCCCACCTAATTTTCGCTCCTGAACTCAATGGAACCATCAAATCATTGAAAATCCATCTCTAACCCCTCCAAACTAGCCTTGGCCGAAATTCTCAATTCCCCGGGAAAAATTGGGGTTTTTCGGTGTCGGCTCCGCAGACGTGTTTCTTTCTACTCCTAACCACTTTATTAACCATTACATTGGGTTAGAACTACCATTTAGTATTAATTTGGGCAGCATAACAACCCCCACAACCCATTTTCCATTTTTACACACAAAGACAATCTGGCGAAATTTCACCGATTAAATTGTCTATAACAGCCAGAATAGTCAATATGCAAGAGTTTGGAAGTTACCTAAGCTCCCACTAGCTTTTCCTTCTTGTGGCTGAAAACCCTAACTTCAAAACACCAAGATTTGTGCTTCAAACACCTTACATAACATAGAAGAGAAGCTTAGGAGAAGGATTATACGCGTTAGGTATGAATTCACCAAAGAAATCGACTTACCTCGCGAGTTTTCTTCCTCTTCTCTCTCTAAAACTCCCTCTCCCCCTCTCTTTCTCCATGGTGCTGCACAGTTTTTGGCTGATGGAGGAAGATGATGATGACTTTATAACATTTAGCTTATGTCATCTTTAATTATGATGATGTCATAATTCCAAAATTGGCATTTTCGGATTTTCTGCCCAATCTTTGAAAAATCATAACTAATTCTAGAAAAATTGAAATGAGGTGATCCCAAAGCCAAATGAAAGATATTTGAGTCATCTTTACTAGAAAAATATTTTCCATTACTAGAAATCACCACACAATTTCAGAATTACACAAATTTCATCACTGCCCCAAAACAGAGTCCATTTTCGACCTCAAACTTTGGACAGTCATATCTCCCAGTTCCCAAAACGAAATGTATGTCCATTTTGAAGCTTGGGATGTGAAATTTAAGACTGGAAAGTTTCAGAATTTTCTGACATCATTTACCTAGTCAAAACATCCACACGAGAAGACTGCCCAGAATAGAGTTTCACTGGACAGAATTTCAGATTTTGCATCTTTGCTTCTATTGGTTCCATTTTCATACCAAACATCATTCCCACATAAATTTTCACAAGGAATCCATTGGAAACACCAAATCAATCAAATTCACATCTCATTGACATGTTCTCACAACAATCTCAACATGTCAACACAATTCACATTTGAGTACCAAATCACATCATATTCTCCAAAAGAGTTATTTATCACTAACCACATCCACTTTTGGAGTCATTAACCCTTAATCACAATTTGGGATCTTGCTAAACCGGGGCTTAGCAATCCAGTAATCTCAGGCTTATTCTCTAGCCTCGAGTCTCAAAATTCGGGGTATTACAAGGGCAACCACCAAAAGAATTAGACTGCAAAGAATTAACCAAAACAACATCAATACCTACTCCAAGTATGCCACATGAATCAAAATATTTAAATCCATGGAATAATGGTGTATGTAATGTGAGAAGACTAAAGTTGGGTGCATTCGATAACAGGTGCTTCTCACAACCAATAAAGTCAACTAGTGGCATGTAGCAAGCAACACTAGATATCAAAGAATCAATTTGGATTTCAGTAATAGTAGCGACATAGTCAAGCACTACTCTATCATCTATAGCACAATCCAAGTCAATAGAATCACTAACAACATCAAATCCTAATAAATCATGAGGTAAATCACATGATAAAATTTGGGAATAGGAGTCATGAATATGCTTGACATAATTTTGTAAAGAAGAATGATAATCACAAAGCATAAAACTAGGTCCAACCAATTCAAGTAAATCAAGGTGAATCGCACTTGCTAAATCAAATGCACTAACAATTGAAACAACGGGTACATACTTGTCATCATAAAATATGTGCACATTGAACTCTTGCAAATAAATATTGACCTTAGGATTAGTGATTAATTGTGATTTAACATCTTTATCTTTATTCTTGTGTGAAGTGGAAAGTACAAAATCCAATATAGAATTGGAGTACATCAAGTCAATTTCACAAGAAAGGGAGAAGAAGAGAAAGATAAAGAAGTTTGATTCTCAACATCATGCATGACATGTATATCACTAAGTTCTAGATAATGGTCATCTCTACTTCTATGCATTTCTACAAATTTAGGATATTTCTCATTAATGCAATCCATACACATTGTATTTTCATAACAAGAACATGTAATTTCAGCACTAGCATCATTATTATCATGCAAATCATCACTCAAAGTATCATGCAAAGGAGTAGAATCATTACAAGGCATAGGCTCATCTAAGCTACCACTACTAGAATCAATGGGTTGAGCAATTACATATTCAAGCATTAGAGGGAATTCAACAATTATTTCCTCATCCACCTCATTATCACTCAAATCATGAATTACTTCATCAATCAATGTAATAGGAGAGTTAACTTTTGTAAGGATAGGATTGTTACCAAATGGTAAGAAAGACTCTTTATTACTCTGTTGTACTTGCTTCACTTCTTGTGCTTGGATTGATGCATTTGATGGAATCATTGAAGGTTGAGAACTCTCCACATGTGAAGTAGCATAAAGCTCTTGATTTTGGGTTCCTTATTCCTCCTTTTGTAGGTCTTGAGGCCAATGGGTTCTAAGTTCACCTCCCGTCTTTACCCATAACATGTGATCATAGTATGCCTTGAAGAATTCATCAATATCTTTCAATTGCTCTTCTCTCTCCTTAGAGCTATCAATTGTTCCTTGATATATAAGTAACTGAAGGTATTGCTCTTGGAGTGTCTCATACTTTCTTGTTAAGGCACTTGTTAGGGAATCCATGTTGTGAGGTGAGAAAATAGTATCCAATCCATTAGGTTATGGATCATGAAATGGAGGTAGAGGTTCAAGGTAGGATGGTGGAGAGGGTTCACAAAGTGGTGGGTGAAATGATTGGAATGAAGATTGAAATGAGGATTGGTATGGAGAGTAAAAGGGTTGATGATATGTTTGAAATGGAGGTGGGTGGTATGGTTCATGTTTGTATAGTGGAAAGGAAAATGAAGGTTCATAGGGTGTTTCATATGGTGAAGAGATAGGGTCAAGATTTAGGTTGTATGGTGTGGGGAACAAAAGCCATGTTGAGGTCTATATGGGGGTTGTGGGGAAAATGAAAGACTATAGAAGAGTTGGTGTGATGAAAAAGATTGTTAGAGACGGGGTTCATGATATAGGTTGTGGAGGGATGAATCATATTCTTGACTATTGGAATCTTTCTTTAGTCTCTCAAATTGGGCTTGAACAAGCTCTAATTGATATTGTATGACTTTAAAGCTTTGTGAAAAAGGATCTTCAATTTTGGTAGTATTACCAAGAGCTTCCCAAGGATAAAGAATGCAAAGTTGCTCACCACAAAACAATAGTAAACCACACAATGGCCACTAAGAACAATATAGTAAAGTAACAAAATGCAAAAAAATTTTTAGAGAATTTTATATGCAAATGGAATGCAAAACAACTATGAACATGAAAAATGACCTAAACTACTACCTAAAACTTCAACAACTAACAACTAAGAAAAACTCAAAAACATACTAGCAACCAAGAAAAATCAAAGAAAACCCAAAAAAAAAAACTTGGAAAAATACCAAAAACGAAAGAAAATTCAGAAAAGTATAGCAAACCTTCAAATTTGGTTAAAATCTAGAAGACGACCTAATAGCTTTAGCTATTAATCTTACTTAGAATGCTGAAAAACTTTGACATGTCGAATTTCAGAATTTTCTGGATAAGAATATTTCAGTTCCAGCAAGACAGTACTAATCAAAAATCAGAATTTCACCAAAATTCAAATGAGTGCTACACACTTCCTACCAAACTAAGACACACTATGACAACTAAAAAGAACACTTAACTACTTAAAACCTTGGCAATCATCCTCTCTGGCAACGACGCCAATTTGATGAGCCCATGTCGTGAGTTCTCAAAATAAAACTAGATTTGAAAATGTAGCATAGCTCAACTTAGATCGTTCTTGTGAGGAGATTAATTTCCAAGTTTTTAATAGTAAAGTGATAAAAACCTTAAAGTTGTGAGAAATCATTTTGAGAAATTGATTTTTAAAACTAATGAAGTAATCTAATCTAATTCAATATTTTTGTATTTTTTGGTTTTCAAGACAAAGAAACAAATGGAATTGAAATTAACACTAACAACAAAGTAAATTTAATAACTAGAATAATAATGAAATGAGATTCCCATGAGTTGAGGTTTTAGTCTTCCTTGCTTGCTAATTATTTGAATTTCATAATGAGCCAAGAGGATAGAACTAAGCTACCACTAGCTTCATACTTGCGATAATCATTTAATTCATTCAACTGAAGCAATTAAATGAATACCACCAATTAATTGTGACTCAAGGAGACGAGTAATTAACTTCCAATTCTAAATTGTAATTTCCATTACAAAAAATCAAAATATTTAGTTTAATCATTTAAACCCACTCCACCGAGTCGGAATAAACAATTCAACATACTCCTAATATGAATCATACAAAGCTTAATTAATCAACTCCTAGCTCAACCATCAAGTTTATTCACTTGGTATAGAACAATCTAGATCACAATTACATACTTAACCAAGCTACATAATTATGGACTAGAAAGAGACCTTAAGGAATACCATTGAAGTTTAGAAGCTCAAACCATTACCCAACTCAAGGAAATCACCAAAGCTTAGCTACTCATAGAGGAAGAGGATGAAACTTGAAGAATAGAGAAGGAATTAGCCATTGAAATTGTGCACCGAATAGCTCTAGATATCACAGCACCAACGCCTCCTTTCCTTTTATTTCGTCTTCCTTCCTCCCTTTTTCACACTCAACTGCAATTCTCCTTCTATTCCATTTGATGCTTCTTAACCCTTTTCCTCTTCCAACTCCCTCTCCTTTTTATTCATCAATCTTGGTCCACATAATCTTTTGGGTTAGCTCTCTCATACATTCAATTATTCCCATTGGGCTCATTTGCTTCTTTTCTTTTCCCCTTTCAACATTAATTCGGTCCAATTCCTTGCTTTAACTCGGTCAACAATGTCGGCTCAACATTTCCTTCTTTAATTATCAATCTCGGCCCAGTGTCTTTTCATATCTATTCATTCTCTTCAATTATCTCTTTGGTACAACAGCATCCTCTCCTCCAATTCAATTCATTACAGCTTCTTTCCTCCTATTCTTCAGTTAACTCTTCCTCTCTATTCAATTCAGTGCTCTCATCTTCTATTTTGATTAAATTATATTCACAAAGATAATATCTTTCGATCACAATTAAAGAATAATAAGAATAACAACTATTGATTAAAAATATAACAATTAAACCACTATAATTCCCAAATTATCCTTTCACTAAAATCTCACATTAACACTTAATTATGCCCAAAATATTCAATTAAGTCTCATAAAATCCTAAGATTAATTAATAAAAATATATAAATATTGAGCTTTATCAATGTGTCATTGCAAACCATATAGGTTGTATGACTATTAACCATACAAGTCGTGCCCTATAAACCATACTGGTTTATGTCAGTGTACACCATATAGGGTGTAATACTATTGACCATATTGCCTCATTACTTAGGGCAAATCACTATATGCCATATAGACTGTGTCACTATAGACCATACTGGTCTAATCATGACTTGGGATGATAACATTGGTGCGACCATTAACCTCTCCGGTTGTCCTCAAATGTTACATATAAATTACCACACTTCTGCTGCCAATTCTGATGTTTCACATTGTCAAATACAATACAAGTGGGGTTGCACTATCTACCCACACTTGTCTTACATCATCAGTTGGATGCCACTTGACCTCCATAGTAACACAAAATCATTCATAGAAAATGTGATAATACATATGTAAGGCACCATATAATGCAATAGAATAATAACATTGTAATCATTATAGTCAGACTATACACATATTTAGGGCCAACCACTGTTAGAACCCTTACTTGTCCGTACCTGAATCCTCTGACTGGGCAGTATACCCTCTTGGTATTGTGTATCATCACAATCAGACTGTGCACATATTGAGGGCCACCAACTATTAGAACCCCAATTTATCTGTACCTCACTTCTCTAACTGGGCATATCGGTATACCCTCATGGTACTATGATCAGTGTACCCATAGGCACTGTATATCAGTGTACCCGTAGGCACTGTACATCGTACATTGTACAGAAGATGACATACCAAGCATATAGATAATCACATATTGTAGGAAAGAGTGTGTCACTACATTGGCCTTTCCTGGATGATATTGGATTTCTAAGTTGAAATCCGTAAGCAGCTCTATCCATCTACCTGTCTACTAGGATTATTTTACTCATCCCTTTCTGTGTTCTGTTTCTATTACACTTCTCACAGCTCATTACTATGATCCTTGATCATTGATAATTGTTTGATGTTCTATTAACATGCCCAAGATTTACCATATTGGGTCAGGTCTAGCTTTTTGACCTTGACCCATACCTGTACCTCTTAGCCTTACAATCATTGTGTTTCACTATATGGAAACAAGCAAGAGGTAAATTTCACATGGTCGCAAGGGCATATATATCATTTCACAAAGTTTTAGGTATACAAATATGTCTAAAATAACATATAACAGATGTTTACAATAGTCAGGGAAAAGATTGTAACAACATACAGCCTCCAAACTACTGTACAATATGTGCTTGCTCTTTTTTCATAACATGTCACCACATATACATGTGACTTCCTAGGGGGTCACTCATCTCAAGATTTCCCTGAGATGAGCACGCTTAACTTTTGTGTACCTGAGCCAAAACGTAGATATTGGCTCTAACTACTTTCGACTACTAGTACCCCATGATTGCCCTTGTCTTAAAAATCATGTCAACTGCCTCTGACTGACTAAATATTGTGTATGGTTGATAGAGCTCAATATTCATATATTTTTATTAATTAATCTTAGGCTTTTGTATGACTTAATTGAATATTTTGTCATAATCAAGTATTAATAAGATTTTAATGAAAGGATAATTTGGAAATTATAGTGGTTAAATTATTATATTTTTAATTAATATTTGTTATTCCCATTATTTCTTAATTGTGAGCAAAAGATACTATCTTTGTGAATCTAATTTTGTAGGTGATGACATATCACAACTTACTTATTTAACCTAGAGAGAAATGAATAAAAGAAAGAAAGTGGGGACCATTTGTGTATTAAGTAGCCGCTGAATTGAAATGAGAAAGGAGCTAGCTGGACCATGGGAATTAAAGAAAAGAATTGAGAAAACTGACCAAATTGGAATAATTGAGGGCATGATGGGCTGTATCGATTAAAGAGAAGAGGATGATGGGCTGAATTAATTAACGGAACAAGTGGACTGAATTGAAATTGGAGAATTGAAAGAAAGAAAAGAGGACAACTGGACCCAGTGTGCAAAGCTGGACCGAATAGTTAATTAAAAAGAAAGTAGAGATGAGAATTGAAGGAGGCGGCTGTGTACAGGAGGGAGAGTGGTGGTTGTTGTGGAGAGATTGAAGAAAAGGAGGGTTGACCAAATTAATAGAAAAGGCTGCAGTACTGAATTGAAGAAAAGAAAGAGGGGAGCCAAAATGAATAAAGGAGGCGACGGCTATTAAGGAAGGCGTTGTTGCTGCACTTGAAGAGAGCCGTTTTGGTCCTTCGATCTCCATAGCCGATTATTCATTCCTTCTTTAAGCTTCATTTTCTCCCTTCATAAATAGCTAAGCTTTGGTGATTTTCTTGAGTTGGGTAATGGTTTGAGCTTCTAAACTTCAATGAAATTCCTTAAGCTCTCTTGCTAGTTCATAATTATGTAGCTTGTTAAGTATGTGATTGTGATCTAGATTGTTCTATGCTAAGTAAATAAATTTGGTGGTTGAGCTAGGAGTTGATTAATTAAGCTTTGTATGATTCAAATTAGGAGTAGGTTGAGTTGTTTATTCCAACTCAGTTGAGTGGATTATAAATGACTAAACTGAATGCTTTGAATTTTTGTAATGGTAATTACAAGCTAGAATTGGAAGTTAATTATTCATCTCCTTGAGTCTGAATTATTTGGTGGTATTCATTTAATTGTTTTGGTATAATGAATTAAATGATTATTGCACGTATGGAGCTAGTAGTAGCTTAGTTCCATTCTCTTGACTTATGTCATTGAATTCTTATCATTAGCAAGCAAGGAAGATTAAAACCCCAACTCAAGGGAATCCCATTTCATCATTATACTAGTTAATTGAATTTATCTTATTGTTAGTATTAATTTCAATTCTGTTTGCTTCTTTGTCTTGAAAACAAAAAAATACAAAATATTGAATTAGATTAGATTACTTCATTAGTTTTATAAACAATTTCTCAAAATAATTTCTCACAACTTTAAGGTATTTATCACTTTACTATTTAGGAACTTGGAAATTAATCTCCTCACAAGAACGACCTAAGCTGAGCTAGCTACATTTTCAAACCTAGTTTTATTTTCAGAACTCACACGATATGGGTTTATCAGTGGTATGTACACTGGCCTTGGTCGTACCCACTTTCTCGGGTTTCGTAATATCTTCAGACCATCCTCAGTTCGGTATTGCACTAATTGTTGCCCTCAGGTATTTGCAGTTTCTCCGGAGCTGATTCACAGAAGAGGGGTAATTCACTTCTCTAGTGCCCTATTATGTGCATATGTCCTGTCACTGTCTAATCAAGACCATATTAGTATATTATCCTATTACCAGAATCTCTTGCTTTGCCAGAACTACTTGGGCTCTGATACCAAAAATTGTAAAAACCCTTGTTTGTTCTGATATTAACTAGAGTAGCAATGTGCAATTCGATGGGCACACAGAAATAACATAGATATACTGATAATATGTACATGATTATATTACAGGAATTCTCCACAAGGATTGTACATAATAATTATAGACTTAAAATATAATAAAAGCCTGCACAATTGCTTCTCCTGGACTAACTGGAACCTTCAGTATTTTCCTCATGCAGTCCTCTTTACTATTCTTAACATACATTATGTTTTCACCTATCTAAATGGTTAGTTGGGGAGGGTGAGATTCAAGGGAATCTCAGTAGCAACAATACTAAAAATGCATGCAAGTTAAATGCTAGTGCATGATATGCTTGCCTTATACATAGGCTCATGTTCACATAATGACATTTCTGCATGCTCAATATTTCATGCAACATATCTATGACTACAACATAAATAGAAACAAAAGCTTCATTCATTCCTACATGCTTCACATAATCAGGCAAAGCAATATTGCAAATCAATACACAACAAACACATCAAATACATGCAAGTTAAGTAAGTTCACTACCTCTTGTCTTTGAGTCCTCCTCTTGTACCTTTTCTGCAACCATTGAGGATGCTTCTTCTTTGACACTTCATTGTAACCCGCTCCGTAATTATATCTGAAACATGTGATTAAGATAAATTAGAGACCAACGGATAAACAAAACCCATCTCAATTCCCTATCCTTGAGATAGGGTTTTCATAAATACTTTTCAAAATCTAGTTGACCTGGTCTCTTATTCATATTTCGAATACAATTAGCCCGCGAAGATAAATCACATTCATAACAAATCAGAGTGCACCACATAATTCCTGGCAACCCTGAGTTTCATATCTTTACTAAAGCTTTACAGGGCACATTCACCTATTACAATTTCCAAATAGGGGATTACAAAAATCCATTTCAAATACATAACTAAATACTCATTCAAACGTATACATATCCAAATAACCAAATATACATCCAAAGCATATACAATCATCCCAACCCATATTGATAACCAACTACCAAACTCAATCTCCAGAAGGAGTCTTCGCCGCCCTTGGCTGCTTGTTCCCTGCTCGAGCCTCTTGCCCTGTCTAAATTATTGGTAGGGGAGGGTGAGGTTCGAGAGAATCTCAGTAGGAAAATAATACCAATATGCATATAGGATAAATGTTTAATGCATGAGATGCTTACATTACATAACTCATGTTCACCCATAGACATATTTGCAAGCTCAATACTTCAACATCATACTTATGGCCATAGCATAAATCGAAACATAGCTTCAAACATGCATATATATTACACATAAGCATGCAAAACAATAACATGCATCAAAACACCAACACAAATATCAAATACATGCAGGGGAGGTAAGTTTCCTACACTTGTTCTTTCCACGTGTGCTCCAGCACAGCTTACTCATGATTAGGTCGAACATCAAACCCTATAAACCAAATCAAGGACATAGGGTTATTCTCTTTTACAATTTCTTAACTTCAAACACTTAAAGTTGGTTATCGCTTAACACCTTTAGGCGGCCACTAGAAGCATAGACACATGCCTAAAGGATTGGGAGAAGCTTGACCAAATATCCCCTCTCGGATGAGCAAACACTGATTTCCAAATGATGCACTCAAGTGATGGATGATTTGCACTTGAGTGAGAATAGCTCACTCGTGCGAATGCTTGCTCGAGAGAAACAACAAAGACAAAAAGTGATCACTACACTTGAGTCACAATCTCAGCACTCGAGTGATAGCCTCATACTCACTCGAGTCCCATAAAGTGAAGAACAAAAAGTGACCACCCGAGAGTAAAGGAAACCTTGAAATGGAGAGTACACTTGAGTGACGACCATGAGCACCGAGTGACAACATAAAAATTGCGAGTACCAACACACACTCTTGACAAATGGACTGCGAGTGCTTACCCAAGAAGCGGCCTTACAGCGCAAAATACTCATTCACTCGAGTGAGACACACTGCACTCAAGTGATAACCCACTTCACTCGTAGGTGAGGAAATGCACTCTCTCTTTTGGCAAGGAAGTGCAACCAAAAAATGAAGGGGAAAAGAGGGAATATGATGTTGCACTCGAGTGAGGCTTATCAGAAGCCAAAATGCAGCAGATAACAGAATTTTCCCTAGCTTCCATTTCCAATGGTCCCAAAGCTACTTCCATATAATTTTACACAAGGAACCCTTTGGAAACCTTAAAACACCCTAAACCATATTACAATGACATTTTCCACATTTGTCACACTTATCACACACAGTACCCAATTCCAACACTTTTGGTTCCAATATTCCAAATCAATCCCAATGGCATCAAAACATAATATGACACCACTTTTTACCACAATACACTATCATTCCACAATTAAACCAAATCAGGGAAAATTCCACAATTCACAAAACCTAATCAAAAGTCACGAATAATATATCAAAAGGAAGCTCTTACTTACCTCTTCCTCTTTCCCGAGCTAGTTTCTTGATTCTTCTACTTTCCAATTTTCCTCAAGCATTCAAACACCTCCTTTCACAAATCTAAAACCATAGAGATGAAGCTCTCATCACTATGAACAACATTATAGAAGAGTATTTGAGCTAAAGAGATCATCTACCAAGTCAAAACCTCACCTTTCCATTTCTCTCTCATCCTTGTGCTTGGGCGTCCATGGAGGCTTGGAGAGAGAAAAGGAGATCAAATTTTTGGGTGCCAAACCCTCTTGGCCGACTTAGAGGAGAGAGGAAAGAGTTTGAAATCTTGACTAAATCTAAGGGCCCACATATTGCCACCTGTCACAATCTTGTTTCCTCTTCCATGAGCTCACATAAGCAGACACACATGAGATTCCACCCTTTTGATCTCATAACAATGAATTACAACCATTGATTTTTAAGTTACCAATGAGTTTCCTCTTCGGTAACTGACCAATTAACTGGTAACTTTTCCATTTTGCCTCTGATTATGGTAATTGCTCTTAAATCATCATCAAACACATTTTTCTCATTCTATCACACCAATCATGCACCCTCCATCTACTTTAAGCCAATTTAGATGTTAATCCACAATTGGACTTAAATACAGGGTTTCGGCACTACTCATAACACATTCGAATCACCATTCACATCGAATACTCCAAAAGTGTTATTCAACAATAATCACATCCAAGTTTGAAGTCTTTAACCCTTAATCGAAATTTGGGATATTATACTCATGGACCTAGATATATAATGACATTATTAGAGCCATGACCTATGAACCTCTAATGTGGCTACACTAGCCCCAAGTGCTCAACTTAACCCTTGGAGTTCAAAGAAATTACATTTAACCCTTTCCTTCTTAAATACGCATGGTAGCCAAAAGCTACCAACATTTTGACCAAATTTTGAAAATTCATAACTAATTCTATGGAACTCCAATTAGGATGGTTCAAATTTCTACTTAAAGCTCTTTAAGTATATTTTAAAGATAAAATATTACTCAGAGCCAATTCTTGCCACAGAATTCCAGAATCACGACCAAAGCCATACTAGTCCAGGATTCTGTCTAGATTCAATACCTAACTTCAAAAATTCATAATTTATAGTGTAATAATCCAAATGGCACAAATGACCTATCAAATTAAAGCTTGATAAGTCTACTTTCATATTGAAAATTTTTATAATTTTTGGACATCATTTACTTATTCAAAAACATCACACAATCAGACTGCCATACACAGAGTTCACACTGGCAGAATTTCCAATTTTCAGTTTTTATTTCCAGTGGTCCAGAATTTACAACCAAGGGCTATTTCTACACGTTTTTTGTTTAGAACACAATGGAATAATCAAATCTATGAAATTTTAGCCCAAACACCCCTAAAACATATCTAGATGAAAATTACAATAAATTGAGGAAAATGGAATTTCTTGATTACATTCCATTAACCACCTTCTTTTCACCTCTAATTACTTGTTTAATCACTTAATAACACTTCCCACATGATTAATCTAGATTTGGGCAGCACCTCCCCTTAGGGTTTGTGCATCCCAATCATGAAATCAAGCCAACCAAAGCGACAAATTCACCACAACAATAACAACCTTGAATCAATAAAGAAAACAAGGTTTATTGAATTTACCTCTTGAGTTCTCTTCTTTTTCTAAAAACCGTCACCCTCTCCTCCTTGATTCTCTTGATTTTCTTCTTGCTACAAGTGTTTCCAAGTAGAATATGACGTTTATAAGAGATGTACAAGAGATTGAAGGCAAGAACAATTGAGATTTGCTACCAAACCTATCTTGATTTGCTTCTTGAACATTTACTCTTTCTCTTTGCTCTTGTGCTCTTCAAACTCTCTCTCTCTCTCTCTCTCTCTCTCTCTCTCTCTCTCTCTCTCTCTCTCTCTCTTGTTCTCTTTGTGCTGGCCGAAAGTGCCTCTTGGAAGGGAGATAATGATCTCTTAAAATATTATATCTCTACCTCCTTAAAATATATTATTTTATTGCAATTTGTCATGTGATTTTTGACTAAGTGATCCATCTTTTTGAACTTGGCCTAAAGTACTTCCAAAAGACACCGTTTATGTTCAACTATTTATTTCCTCTTTCCCTTTGTATTTGGACGTGAACAAGGGCTTGAAAAAGAGAATAAGAGCTTATAAAAATATCCTCCTCAATATTGCTTTTAATTTGCTTATAATTGTTGACTTTTCAACACATCCTTTTACTTGGCCAATATTGCTTCAACTCTTGGCATATTTAACTCAAACATTTATTTCCCTTTGCCACTCATTATTGGATGTCCCACACAAGAAAAATGGGAAAAATATTGGCTTTTAATTTTTATTAGTCAAATGATTGTTTTGTCCATACATTTTTTCATTTAATTTGGGCCTTCTTCTTTTCTTTGTGTTTGGCTACAATGTACATGTTTCTTGAGCCCAAAAATTACACTCTTCTATTATTCATTGTTGGGCTTTAAGCATGGGCTTTTATGAAGGCAAAATTGAATTCTTATATCTTATGTTGGCCCAATTTCGTATGGTCATAATTTGGCCATTAAAAGTGCTTCATAATTCACCATTTATTCCTTTTAATGCCACAAGGTGTAAAGGAATTTTAATTTGGTGACTGAAATTTAGGATGTTACATTATGAGCTTCGTATAATTACTTTTGCTAGTGAAAGAAATGAGTCTATGACAGAAGCATTATTTAGTGAGACTCAACTGATTCTGTTGCCTAACTTTGGAGATCAGTTCATAAATTCAAAAGTGATGAGGGGAAATCTGGAACGTGTGTGGAAGAGTGGTGATGAATAGTGACAGTGAAATAGGTCAAAAGATCACAAGTAAGCCCAATAGGGTTAAGATTCAATTTTGATCGTATGTGGATTTTTTTTTTTTTTTTGGTCAATATCACCATAAAAGTGTTAAAAATTAGTAATATCATGCTAACCATTAAAAATGTAGCACTAACACTTAAAAACAAAGCATTGACTGTTAATATTTTTAATAGCTAGGGGCGAAAAGATATTGATAAAGAAAACTTTTGGATACTAGAGACAATTCCTACTTAAAAGTTTTGAAAACAAAATTAGAACTTAAGCCATCATAATAAATGGAGACAATTGCTGCTAGGCCCTGGAATCCTAGATTTTTACTTTGATGAATTTGTTAACAGATTACGTTCTCTATTCATCTTGAATATTGGGAAGATTATACCCAAAGCGGCTAGGCCCAAGTTTTTCATTGTGATAATATAAGACACAGGCTTTGTAGGACCCATAATTTATTCGTTCCCCATCGTATATACTCTCTTGTGCACACTGTATAAATCCCTTCAACTAATTTATCAAAATTAAAAAATGACCGTTATCTTATTAAATATATCTTAAATTAAAATTTATTTTTTAAGTTTACCCATATTAAATTAGTTTTTGAGGGGGGAGAGAAAATACAAAAGGTCATATTTAAAAAATAATTAAATTGATAAAATTAACAAATAAACATTAAGTGTGGACAAAATATGACTTATATTGCAGGGCCGAGGGGCATATTTGTAATATTATTGCTGAATATGCTTGCTGTATTGTGCCAATCTTGACTGAAAGTCCTACTTTTAAAATATTATCTATTGCATATCTTTATTATATCTGACTGGTTACCTAATGTATAGTTTGATTTCATCAATATGTGTTGGTCGATGCAAATCGCCAAACAAATCAACGTCCATTTGATAGTACTCCTTTTTATATGCAAACGAGCTTTTGTAAGGCTCAAAATAATAAACCAGCTCTTCCTTCACATTCTTCTTGTTTAAAAAAAAAAAAAAAAGGAAGAGACGAGTTTCACGCCTGACCTAATTTTTTCCAATAAAAAATAAACTCGTTCACCGCGTGAAAGTGACATGCTAATAAGTGTATTTTATTTTCCAAAAACTAGAAAAAATATGACTAATTTTTTTTTATAAAAATTACTTTTAATGGTAATACTTAAATATAGGGAAAATATATAAAATGAACATAAAATACCATGAAATACCTATAAGTAGTTTTTTATGTGAAATGACAATTTTTGTGTGGAAAAAATATAACCACTCTATAGATTTTATGCGAAGTGACTTAGTTTTTTTCAATAATATCCTTGATGAATATATTGTTATTATTTATGGATATGTATTTTTAATAATTAAATATATGTATTTTTTTTATATATTATATAATATCTATAAATATTTTATATTTTCACTAAATTTAATTATTAGTATAAAAAGTAATTTATATAAAATTGACTCATATTTTTTCTATTTTTTAGGAAACAAAATACGCTCATTTTTTAATTTTGTTTGAAATATACTCCTTTGATTTAAGCCAATTCTTGAAATTCATCAAAGAAATAGTGTTCAAACCAACTTACCTATCGACTCTTTTTGGAAATTTCTTTAGTCTATCTCTCTTCCTAACAAGCATTTACTGTTTATCTGGAAACTTTTTAATCAAGCTATTCCGGTATGTGACATCCTATAGAAACATCTTCTCAGGAACATGCTTGTTTGGTTGTCATTGTGAGGAGACATTGGAGCAACTTCTTAATCACTATGAATTTTGATGAATTCAAGAATTGGCTTAAATCAACGCTTTTGCAGCTAAAAGATGACAATCATCTACATGTTCTTGGTTCTCGGCAATTCTGTGAAGCAGGATGGATGATCATGCTGTATTAGGAGAAGAGGAATTCTTCCGTTTCTGTCATTGTCTCATATGCTTAGATGATAATCCAATTCAGAGATTTCTTCGAAGAAGAGGAACTAATTTAGTGCTCTCTTTTGGATCGGCCCCAATACTTTCATATTGACTAGTTTATTATAGTTCAAACACATTATAAAATTCAGATTAGTTGACATTAAAGCCATATTGTTGCAGGTCTAGAGTTAATGTGATAAATAGAGTACAAAAGGAAATATATTACTTATTCCACATAGATGGGAAGATTGTCACTGATCAAGTAAGGACTCAATACGTGGGTGGGAGAGCAAATGGAAGAATGGTAAGAGAAGGAAGGTTACTCAATGAGCTTAGAAGAACAACATGTTCATGTCTTGGTATTAAAGGTAAAGCATTGCAGTTAAGGTACACACTGTCAACATTAGATGAAAACACTATTGTAGACATTGAGGATGATGAAGGAGTGGAACAAATAGTAAAATTTAATGACAAATGTGCACATTTGTATATAGTTGAAGATGTTAGTGAGTCATAGATGAAGAACAACCAATGATAATTTCTGAAAGGTAAGTTACATGAATATTTAGTAGTGTTTTGAAGTGGTAGGGAAGAATGAGTTATTAACTAATAATAAATTTTGATGTAGGTTATAGACCATGACATGATCAGATGGGTTATGTACTGTTGGATCGTCATCAAGTAGGATATCAGAAGATTTTCCATACGTAATTCAAAGTGCACCTACACCTATCCCTGAGCATGGTGCTAAAAAGTGGAAGGAATTTCTTTCAGGTCCTCCCAAGAGGTTTACAAATGCTGTTGAGTTCAAAGAGACACTGTACAAGTATAGTTTGGCACACAAATTTGCATACAAATATGTAAGCAATTGTGCAAGTAAGATGATTGTGAGGTGTACAGTGGAGGGGTGTTCATGGAAAATTACTGCATACCAAGTGGGGGAGGGAGAGTGTAGCTTCTTATATGTGATAACGTTTGTGGAAAAGCATAATCACTTAGCATAGGATAATTTGATCATATATCGTAAATCAACTGCCACCTTGACTGCTTCCATAATCAAAGATGGATTGAGGGGTTGTTTAGAGAAACCACCTCACAAGATAAGGCGTGAGGTTTATAAGGAATATGATTTATCAATGTCTTATGATCAAGCATAGAAAGGTAAAGAGAAAGCATTGGTAGAGATACAGGAAGAGCCAAACCAATCATATATGTTGATTCCTTGGTATTGCAGAAGACTAATGGAAGTAGACCCGATAACAGTGGCAAAATGAGAAGCGTTTGCTAACCATACATTTACCAGGTTATTCATCGCGTACAGGAAGAGCCAGACCAATCATACATTTCCTTTTCTGTATGTTGATGGAACTCACCTAAGTGGGCTGTACCGTGGGACCATGTTATCTGCTTCAGCACTTGATGCTGATAATTAGCTATACCCTATTGCTTATGCCATTGTGAGTGGAGAGATTAATGATGATTGGACATGGATTATGCAAAATGTGAAAAGTATTTTAAACTCTGTTGAGATGGTGATTGTACCAAATAGACATAATGCGATAATACATGCTATCCGATATGTGTTCGATAGTGAGAGGCATGCCTATTGCTATAGGCATGTAAAAGAGAACTTCAGCTCAGAGTATTCAGATGACTTTGCATCATTAGTGAGTAAATTATATTTTAAATGACTAAATGTTCATATCGTTATCTGACCCCTCAAGTGTTTTTGAATTAGGGGCTCAATGCAGTGGTTTATGCATTTTGTAAATGTTGTAAATGCTCACCCAAGTTGTTAATTTTTTGTTGTAATTGGGTACCATCTGCTTTATTTTTTGTTGTAATTGTAAATATTAATCTTGTATATAATAGTAGCACCACGGCTTGTGCTCTCTTTGTAAAAGAACTACTATATGTGACATAATATGAACGTCTTTACATTTCAATCATACGTTGTCAACATAATTTGCATTATCATGCTCACTTGCATTGGATTACCATTGGGCACGTATGGAAAAGATCCATTACACAAAACAGGAGATCAATTGCATATCATGGAAGAGTAATTGCACAAAACGGAAGCTCAGGTGCACATCATGGATAACCAATTGCACATCATGAAAGATTAATTGCACAAAACGGAAGATCAATTGCACTTCATAGAAGAGTAATTGCACAAAATGGAAGCTCAGGTGCACATCATGGATAATCAATTGCACATCATGAAAGATTAATTGCACAAAACGGAAGATCAATTGCACTTCATAGAAGAGTAATTGCACAAAATAGAAGATCATTGGCACAACAAGGAAGAGTAATTGCACACAATGGAAAATCATTGGCACAATGGATCATCCTTTACACATCACGGAAGTGTAATTGCACAAAACGGAAGATAAATTGCATATTATGGAAGATCCATTGCACAAAACGAAAGATCAATTGCACTTCATGGAAGAGCAATTGCACAAAACGGAAGATCAATTGCACAAAATGGAAGAGTAAATGCACAAAACAAAAGCTCAATTGCACATCATAGAAGAGTATTTGCACAAAACGGAAGATCAATTGCACAAAACGAAAGATTAGTTGCACAAAACGGAAGCTCAATTGCACAAGAGCCAAAGGACACGAGCCAACGAGATGGTGGCCGCTGGAGGAGTAGCCAGAGACGACACTACCGAAGGACACAAGCCAAGGAGATGGCCGAGTGAGGGGAGATGACGCTGAACTTCTGCAGAATGCCGAAAATGGAAGAGGAAAAAGGGATTCAGAGGGTTTTTCTTGAAATTTCTCACCAAACAAATAAAGAAAAGATGAGGATTCAGAGGGTTGCTGGGACGCCTGAGAAGCCATGCACTTTCTCCTTCCTCCCGCCTAAAATCGTCTTGTCAAACTAAGGGTTTTTTTTTGTCTTTCTATGTTCAATTTTAATGGCAGTTTAGTACCCCATGTCTGTTAGTGGTAAAGAACAATTAATTTCCTTATTTAGTATTTACTAACGATTTTCCCTTTAATTTAACTGTAAGGTACTTTTTATATTGATATCATTTGATCATTTACCAAACAAAAATTCTATTTTTAGGGGTATTAGTAAGGTTAAGGTTGGAAATATCGAAAGTGAATGAGGTTTATTAACATTTTTTTGTTTTATTTGTTTGATACATGCTCGAAGAGAAGGGAAGAACATAGATCGGATCATGTGAAGTGGCGGGGTCCAAATCAAACAGCAGGAAGGCGAAAAGCTTATAGAGTGGGCTATTAGTTGTAGTTTTGGCTGAAACTAAAAAGAAAAGAAAGACAACACATGCTGATCGCTTTAACTTATGTCACGTAGTAAACGTGTTTCTTGTTTTATTGAAAAAAATATGTCACCCATCACCATGCTTCTTCAAAAAGCTAAACTCATTCCTCTAATGGACGAGTTCTTTTGCAACATTTTGGGTAACTTTTTATATTGTTGGCATTTTGCAAATAAAAAAATTTACCATAGCCTGAGGACTATTTGAGAAAGCATATCTGTTGGGAGGGGTAAAGATCCTTTATACTTTGACTAGAAAGGAGAAACTCATAAATAAATAAATAAATAAATAACCAATATACTACATGGTAGAGATGGTAATATGGTATGGTCCGGTGGGTTCGGGCTAACTCGTCACGAGTTAGGACTATATGGGTTCGGGCCCAAAAGGACCGCATCAATATGGGTTGGCGTTTAGTCAACCCAACCCATAACCGCTGGGCTGGCGGGTTGGGTAGGCAAACCCATATTTTTTTTTCAATAATATATTAGGATTGTTTTTTTTAAAACATTAAGATTGTTTTTTTTACACACCTAAACATAACAAAATTAAAAATGCATTGCAAATTAAAGAGAGTTAAGACTAGTTTCTGATATCTGAGAATGAAAGTGTGAGCCGTGAGAGAGACAAGGAGTGAGAGACTGTTTCAAGCAAAAATAAAAGAGAGTTGACTAGGTTAAGGAGTAAGGGCTGAGGAGTGGGAGTACTGGGCTGGACTCTGGAGTGACGGTCTTAGGCTGTTAGGGGTTGAGCCTTGACTAATGGCTCTTCCTTCTCGGTTTAAAAAAAATTATGGGCCAACCCGCCAATCTGGTGGTCCAACTCGTCATGGGTTGGAACCATATGGGTTTAGGTCTAAAAGGACCGCATCAATATGGTTTCAGTTTTGTAGAACCCAAACCATCCATTTTATCGGGTTGGGCGGGCTCGGCCCACGGTCCCAACCCTTATTACCACCTCTACTATATGGTGAGAACTAGTAATTTATCAAAATGCTATAGACCTAGATAAAACCATTCCTCATAAGAACAACTTTAATTTGACAGAAAAATAGGCAATATATCTAGAGTTAGACTGGACCGGACGATCCAACCGATCAGACTGTCAGCTAATCACAACAATTGCCCAGATTTTCTCATTAAGCCTCTTCAGCAGTTAGGCTGCTTTGGGCCGTTATTTACTTGTTATTGAGCCGGAAATCGCTATTGAGCCGGGACCTGGAACGATTTTATAAAAACCGGACGGGTTAACATAAATGGATTTGAAAATTAAAAACAAAAAACAAAAAAACATGTATAAAATATTTTAGCTGTCTTTTTTTTACTTGATTTTCTCCCTTATAATTTTATCATAAATAAGTTAATCTCTTGCCACATGTTTTGAAATGCAAAATATTTTAATTGTACTTGTATTTTATATTTTAAAAATATTTTAATAGTACTCGTATTTTATATTTTTTTTTCCAACACTCATTTTTTTAATATTACATACGTCATACTATAATTATAATTTTAACAATTTTAATTTTTTTTAATTTCAATAGTGTTAACTAATATAGTTCAACATGTATTTTTGGTATTTAAATTTTATTCATAATAAATGTTATATACTTAAAATATTTTTTTATTTCATCTTATTGGATATATTTTGTGACTTTATTAAGTTTTTCATCAAATTGGATCAAGGTCCCCATCTTCTTAACACTGCAGTTAATTTTTCTTTCTGTTCTGTTGTAACTAGTACTTTGTAATGTTTCCATTTTATTATTAATATTGTTTTTCCTTATTATAAAAAAATATTAAAGTGGATTAAAGATTAATTATATTTTAATCAGTATATATTTATATAATATTATTTTAATTTAATTATTATGTTACCGGCCAGACCGAATGGCCTAACCCATCTGACCGTTTGACATGTTGATCTTTCCGGCTCGACATCTGGTCTGGCATTTAAAACATGCAAATAGGAGAACGAGTTCTACATAATGCTTTTTTGTTTTAAATAATTTTTATAAGATAAATTGCAGACTAGCCCTACCTCTCTTTTCTCCCTAGCAATGTTTTTAGAACCAAGTCGGACAAGACGGTCTGACTGTCAACCAGACTTAGGGATGGTTTGGATTAATACACAAAGCTGTTTTCTTTATCATACTGGATTGAGTCGGAAAATAGCTGTTTTTAGGTCGGAATCCGGTATTGAGCCGGAATTCAGGATCGATTTTTAAAAACTGGATAGCTCCCAAGTATGCACAGAAACTCTCCAACATTTGAGAACAAAGGTTTGAGGGGAAAAACAGAACAGAGAAGATGAAGATAGAAGGTAAAAAAAATTCTAGCAACTCTCGTCATTTTAGAGAGTATCACTTCAAATACTCACTAGCCAAACAAGGGTCAAGACTTGAGGTACTCCATGGTGTCCTCCATTGGAAGAAGAACTCGACTAAGAAAACAAATGAAACTAAAATGAAAGAGAAGCTACAATTTCAAGGAAAGAACAAAAGAGTATGTGATGTGAGAGGGTTGTGCACCTAAGGTCTATGGGGTTTTGGAGACGTGAGAGGTGGTGAAAGGTGCTGGGAATGTTAAGAGAGAGGTCATATCACAGCCTTCATGCTTCCCAAACCATTATTTTATGGGAAATATAAGATATCTTTTTATAAGAATTCAAAATTTGAAATAATCTTTTCTTTATGCAGTGTAGAATTTATTTTTAGCAGCATTATTTTATTATTATAATATAATGATAACTCTTTTTTTATAAGATAAAAAGAAACTTTTATTTCCTTTATTTTTGGCCACAGTAAGTCCATAACTATAATTTTTCATCGAATTCATCATTATAATTATAAATGTATTAATTCTTTACATATATATTATTATATTTATTTATAATATTATTTTCAATTTAATTAGTACACTGGCCCAACCAGACGGCTCAACTGTTTCAACCGTGACCTGTTATTCTTTCTGGTTCAACATTCGGTTCGGCTTATAAAACATACAACCAAGAAAATAAAAGCATCATCAAAAAATAAATTATATTAATTATTTAATTTATATAAAAATTAAATTAAAAAGGATAATTATATTGAGATAACCATGCGGTATGCTGAATCTTCATCATGATCTAGAATTCTTGATATAATGTATTATTCTATTAAATTAAATAATATATATTATCTAAGACTCCGTCCAGTCTTATTCATGAACAACAATTTAACTTTGTTTAAAAATTTAATGTTTTTTTCATTTTTATCCCTGTTAATCACGCCTCTCTCAAATTTTACTCACACTCATTCTGCTATTGACACCTATCACCATAAACTTTATTTGGACAAATGTGTATATATAAAGTTTTCAAAATGGAGTAAAAATGTCATGGCATTAACAAATATATTAAGTAAGAAAATGGCATAACTGAACTAACGTTGATCATTTAACAATCAGTCCTCACTCATGTTGCATGGTGTTTTTGCTCTTAGCGGCCCTATCTGCTAAATGTTCATGGCATTTTTGTACTATTTTCTTGACTAACTTGTTTGTTAAATGGCCAGCCTTAATTAACTTTTAATGACATGGATGGGATCAGGAGATCATGGGAAGTCGTGGGTCAATAATTGTAATATGTCCAAATCAAACAGGAAAGTTAAAGGTTTATGGATTGGGGTATTAATTGTCGTTATCGCTGAAATTAGAAAGAAGCTGAAATTAGAAAGAAGCTGAAATTAGAAAGAAGCTGAAATTAGAAAGAAACTGAAATTAGAAAGAAAAGGAAGAGAATACATGCTGATCACTTAAACTAGAAATCCACAATCCCTGCTCATCCCAAATAAAAGGGTTTTTTTTTTTATATTTGAAAAAATATTCCATGCACTAAAAATTAATTAGCTTAAGATAATGAGTGTTTAAAAAATATTTCAGATATTAAGTGCTACTGAAAAATATATCAAGATATTGGTGTTTCAGGAAAAATATTTCTGAATATAAGAATAGAAATTAATTAATTTGATATACTAGGTGGCAAACATATTTTAAAGTGCAACATACAATTTAATCAAAATAAACAAGAATACATAAAAAACTTTTTAAAAAATAAAAAAAAAATGCTCCCCACCCCAAAATTGGGGGTTGAGCATACCGTGCTCATCTTTTATGAACAGGGCATATGGACCCCTTAAACTATGTCTCGCAGTAAACGAGTTTTCTTTTTTTATTGAAAGAAATATACACAAATCAAACCCTATGCGTTTTTGTTTTGATTTGATCATTGGAAGTCGTGGGGTCAATAATTGTAATACTTCCAAATCAAACAGGAAAGTGAAAAGTTTATATATTGGGGTATTAGTTGTCGGTTTCGCTGAAATTATAAAGAAAAAAGAGAATACATGCTGATCACTTAAACTATGCCACGCAGTAAACGAGTTTCTTTTTTTTTTTTTTTATTGAAAGAAATAAACACAAGTCAAATGCTATGTGTTTTTGTTTTGATTTGATCATTTATTTGGTGGGTGGCCAAACAAATCAACGTTGCCCACTCTATAAAAGAGCTTATGTAAGGCTCAAAATAATAAACCAGCTCTGCCTTCACATTCTTTCACCGATCAACCATGGCGGACCAACCCCTTCACGTAGCAATGATCTCTTGGTTCGGTATTGGCCATTTTACTCCAAACCTTTATGTGGCGAACAAGCTTGCAGGTAGAGGCCATAGGGTCTCATTCTTCGTACCAAAAAATGCAATACTCAAAGTGGAACATCTCAATCACCATCCAAATCTCATCTCCTTCATTCCCATTAACGTACCACACGTTGATGGCCTCCCTCTTGGTGCTGAAACCACAAATGATGTTCCATTTTCATCACATCCTCTGCTCATGAAGGCCATGGACCTCACTGAGCCTTTCATTGAAGCTTCTCTGAGAGATCTCAAACCCCACTTCATCTTCTACGATTATCAGCACTGGCTCCCTCAGATAACACGTCGCTTAGGAATCAAGGCTATCATTTATTTCCTAACAGGCCCTGCAATTCTTGGGTATATGATGCGGAAGCCACTGGATGGTGATAAGCCTGTGGACCCAGATGCTGAACTCATGGTCCCTCCACCTGGCTTTCCTCCTACGGCCATTAGGCTTAAACTATTTGAAGCTAAGAAGTTAAAGCAAGCCACTGCTGATATGGAAGGTGAAGGAGCGGGAATTCCTTTCCAACAGCGGATGGGGACCTGTTTCAGTGAGTGTGACGCCATGGTTTTCAAAGCTTTCAGGGATATAGAAGGGCGTTACCTTGATTTCCTTGAAAGGCGAATGGGCAAGAAAATCCTCTCCATTGGACCAGTTTTGCCTAGTCCACCACCAAATGCAGCCTTGGAAGAAAGATGGGTGAAATGGTTGGCAAGTTTCAGCCCAAAATCAGTGATATACTGTTCATTTGGTAGTGAATGCGTTCTAAGCAAACATCAGTTTGAGGAACTCATCTTAGGTCTTGAACTCACAGGTATGCCTTTTCTCGCGGTACTGAGACCTCCCGTGGGAGCTGAAACGGTTGAGTCGGCATTGCCTGAAGGGTTTAATGAGAGGGTAAAGGGAAGAGGGATTGTTCAAGGAGGCTGGGTTCAACAGCTTTTAATGTTAAAGCATCCTAATGTGGGTTGTTTTCTGAGTCATTGTGGATCTGGATCTATGACAGAAGCATTATGCAGTGAGCCTCTAATGGTATTCATACCTAATTCTGGAGATCAGCTCATAAATTCAAAAATTCTTTGTGGAGATCAGAAAGCAGCAGTGGAAGTTGAGAGAAGAAATGAAGATGGAGTCTTCACAAGGGAAAGTGTGTGCAAGGCTGTCAAAATGGTGATGGATAGTGACAGTGAAATTGGTCAAACGATCAGAAGTAATCATAAAAAATTGAGAGAGGTTTTGCTTGCCCCTGGACTTGAAGATTCTTACCTTGATGAATTTATTCACACGGTTCGTTCAATGCTCATTTAATCTTGAACTGAGAAGATTCAAAGAAACCCTATATTAAGCTACGGTCTATCTAGTGATATGTGCTATACTAGAGACAAGAGATATAATAACATGAGGTGATGACGAAAATTACTTATTTAAGAAGGCTCTACGAGTGCGTTTGTAGCATGGCTAATCGTTGAAGCATGCAGAATGATCATGCGTGGAGATTCAGGGGTAATGCAGATTGAATCGTGGGCTTTGGGCTGTCATGAACTCCTCATCGGCATTGCCTTTGCGTTCTTCCAAGCTCGACACTAGCTGTTGCTGGTTTGTTTTGTTTTCATTTGTTTCTTTCTAACTCTTAGTGGACCTGCCACATTGCTGAGATGTTTTAGCCTCTTTTTTTTTTGGTTCTATCCGTATAATAAAATTGTCCTTTCATTAAAATAAAGGAAAGTGGGGATCGATATGTGGCTATTTCCTGTGTAATATTTTAATGTGATGTCAAGTCGCGATCTTGTCTTCTAGTTTTTTTTCTTTTTTTGGAAATATTGTGAAACATTATAAAATAATCTATCAATCTATTATTATTATTATTATTATTATTATTATTATTATTATTATTATTATTATATTTCTTGAAAACTTGTAGCAACAACAGTTTTTTTAAAGGGGTTTCACTATTGATTCAGTTAGTTTATTTTAATATATTCTATTACTTATGTTGCATTTGGTCCAGTTTTCTAAACGGTTGGTTTTTCCAACAACCTTTATGACTCATTTTTATTTGACATTTATTCTTGAAGTCCAAAAACCATTTTAAATAAAAACATTTATTTTTGGAGTTCAAAAGACATCTTTAAAAAAAATTATCTTAAAAAATGAAAAGACTTGAATTACTTTATAGAATAATTCAAAGAGCTATAAAACATCCATCTTCATTTGGTTTTGGTTCAAACTAAATTTCTCGTGTCATGACTGGTTCTACTCCTTGATACTAGCATTAGTGGGTGTCTTTATGTAAAGTTCAAATATACAAATTTTAGCCATTTTGTTTTCTTTACTAAAGCTTGCCTGGACCGAATGCTTGCATTCAAATGGATTTGTGTAGAAAGGCATCAAACCAGGAAACTTTGTGGTGAGCATAGGGAGAAAAGCAAATCAAGTAGCCTTACCTTTTTAAGTGGTTTTTTTTATCAATTAACTCTTTTCCTATGGGTTCTTTGATGATAGATATCTTAGTATTAGTTGGATTAATGGTCCATGTTGAAAGTAATAAAAATCTTCTTCTAATGTTATCTATCGTCAAGGGTAAGAAACAAAACAAAAAATCTTCCGTTAACTTTTTCAGTAATATGGACTTATTGTGTTGTCTTCTCTACAAGAGGAATTTCTTGCATACACCATTGCAACATAGAGAAATTCATTTTGGTAACAATCGGATGTATACGGCTTCATATGTTACACTAAACCTCATTGAATTTAGAATGAAGGAATTGGGCTCGTTTTTACACCGTTGATTTTTTTTATCCTATTTGTTGATATGGCTTGATTTATAATGATAGAATTGATCATTTTCCATATCGTTCATCGGTGACTTAGGGCCTATTGGTTCAATTGAAAACCCTCTTGGTAATGTAATGGGGGTGCATCGCAATGTGTATTACTATTAGCATGTTTGGTCTATTATTGACAAGATTGGGAGAAATTATTTTTTAAGGTTAATAGAAAATACAAAAAGTTTTAAAATGTGCTTCAACAAAATGACTCTCCATCCCCAATTTTCTTTTTTCCTGTAGTCAAAACACCTAGAATCAGTGTCAATATTCAAAACCCGTAACAAAATCAATAAGAAAAAAAATCTTGAGCAGAAAAATCACACATTAACCAATTGAAATGATATAAATACATAAATCATGTTATATAGATGTGGGTTCAAATCATAAAAGAGGGAAAAATAATCTTCCATATGTGTTTTCTATGAATATCTAGAGAAAACAAATATAGAGGAAAACATTTAGTATTCTTCATAAAACTATCAAATATATATATATATATATATATATATATATATATATATATATATATATATATATATATATATATAAAGATCAACTTGGAACAACTTTTGGAAAATGCCGCTAGTTAGTTGATCTTGATAATTTGTGATGAAGGAATTCTTTTTATTTTTTAACACGATTAATTGAAGTCTTAGTTTTTTCAAATAGAACATTATGTTATTTTTTTGTTAAACAAAGATCCTTAAAAAATTGATTGGAAGAAAATGCTACTTTAAATTTAATGTTAATTATGAATCGGTTGAAAATGTAATGACACTTGAATGTTAACCATAAAATGGTAAATTTCAATATGAAGGAAGTGCATTAGATTCTCAACCGTACACATTTCATATTCATGCGAAAAGAAAAATCACTTGAATGTTAATTATCAATTAGTTGGAAAATGAATAGCCACTTGAATGTTAATTGTTTGTTGGAAAATAAAAAGCCACTTGATTTTTAATTGTGGGAGAGATTGTTTGGGGAAAAAAAGCCACTAGAATGTTAATTGTAAATCTTTTGAAAAATGAAAAGACACTTAAATATTAACTATGAAATAATACATGTCAATGTGAAACCAATGCATTTGATCATCAATTGTACACCTTCCATATGCCTAAAAAAAGGACACTAAAATATTAATTATGAATTGGTTAGAAAATAAAAGGCCACTTGATTTTTAGTTGTGGGAAAGATTATTTGGGGAGAAAAAAAGCCATTTGACTGTGAAGAACTAAGAAAGTATTCATACCTGTTTGAATTAACGATAGAAGCTGCATTTAGATGTGATTTATAGTATACGAGATAAGTATGTGAGAGGAGTTTTATTTTGATTTATATGAATGTACTTTTTAAACACCAATTCAAACAGTCTGAACTTTTCCCTTATTGGTCAATATTGACCTTTTTTCCATTCAATCATTTAAAAGTTTGAACGATGTGGGAATAACACATTAAACTTTAACTCATGCTATGATAAATCCTCTATCATCTACACATTTAAATTATGTCTATATCCACATGTGACCACAATGACATTTAAATTTTGATAATAAATCCTCTTAAATTTTAAAATTTATACAAATAATTTTCTTGTGGTTAATTTAATTGCTATTTAACTAATAAAAATGACACATGGGTCATTATTATTACATGTTCTTTGAGAGAGTTTGCTTATTGCAAGAAGACCCCATTGTATGCTCCTTGAAGGCTTGACATGATAACGGGAGATAAGCAGGTATGTCAAGCAAAAGTTTTCCTTACAACGTGTAGCATTTTCCCATCATTACTTATGATGACTTAAGAAATACACGCAGGAATCTGGGATTGATGGTTTTGATACAAAAAATAAAGTGTGAGAATGTGTCATGCAAGAGATTAAAGAGGGTAAAGTCTACCAGTTTAAAAATTATGAACTACTTCATAACATTGACCAATATAAAGTAACTCTAGGCTCTTAGAAGTTTGGATGTCACAATAGAGCATATTTCCAAGATTTAGATTCCTTATTTCCTAAAAAAGCATTACATATTACACATTGAACAAAATTGTCAAATTTTAGGCAAATCCCTTCTATGTCATACAATTGACTTGTACTCATCTACGGTTTCCTCAGGAATGAAAAAAGTTGCCTTTAAAAAAATTCACCTTCATTTGTAGGGGTTTATGCTATCATCTACGTTCTTAGAGATGAAGTAGCAGATGGCATGACATGTTAAGAGACACATCAAATATAGACAACAAGTTGATGTCATTCTGATTTAGTTATGCATAATGTCCTACATGAGAGGAAGATTGAAGAATATTTAACCAATGAATCATTATGTTGATACATTTAGTTTTTGTTCCTCAAGTAAAACTCTATTTTTGGTTATTTTTCTTTAGCAAAACCCATTTGCAAATACCTATACTTTCACTCAATTTTTAATTTGGTGCCTATGTGTTTTGTCTCTTAGTTAAATCATTAATTTTTCTCAGTTGACATCATTAGATTTTATAAATTTGCTGTATTAGCAATGTTAGCCCTTGCACAAGAGTTAATTGTATTAACAAAGCAAAATTAAAGCATTGAATTAGGTGGGGGGAAAACACGTATGCACCAAATTAGAATTTGAATGAAATTATAGGTACCTATAAGTGAGTTTTCCCTTTTTCTTTCAAAACAACTCCTTAATCTCATATACCATGTTTTTTATGTGGTTATAATGTCTTCAATAAATGAAGATAGTGTCTAAAAACAAATGTGAAGCATGATTCATAAAACCTTTAAATTAAGATCACTTATTTATTCATCTCTAATTAGCAAATTAATATTTTGAATATGCCATAAACAATAAACAGGGAAAGTATCTAATTAATGCCATAAGAGAAGCAAAACCATTACCCTAAGGATGAAAACACATAGCATATTGCTCAAGGGCCAAGGAGATGTGAGTTAGAGCTAACAGGAAGATCAAGAAGAGGAGTCTTTTCATTAACCAATTTTGTTCCTTCATTACCTGTGATGTTAAATGTGACATCTATATAAGACACAGATGCATTGTAGGACACTTGCAGTTTTACCTCACAATTTCTTGCTTTCTCCATCATATATATCCATTTCAATCCACAATATAAGCTGTTTCAACAAATTTATCAGAACCAATAAATGACAATTAGCTCATTAAATATGCTTTAAATTGATTTTTTTTCCCAATTTTAATTTACCCATGTTAAATTAGGCTTTGAAGGAGAGAGAAAATTTTAAAAAGTCACATTTTTTTAGCATTAATTACATGCACAAAATTAGCAAATAAGCATTAATAACTCTTCAAATGAGTTATATAGTGGATCAAAACATTATTCTAGAAATGACTTAAATTGGTGAGTAGGACTCAAGTTGTCAAACTCGTGATATAGATGTAAACTCAATTCGTAAAATTGTAAAAGTTTATCTGAATCATTAAATAATTATTAAAAATATATAATAAAATAATAAAATCAAAAATTTGATCTGAATGTATTTTAAATTCAAATTATTGTAAATAAATCCATCAACATTAATTTATCATATTCAATATAAAAACATAAAATGTTGTATAAAGTTCAAATATGAATTTATTAAGGGTTAAAAGTCATTTTTGCCCCAGAAGTATTCACTTGGTGCCAATTTTACTCCGGAAGTTTTTTTAGGGCCAATTTTGCCTCGAAAGTGTCAAATTTGGAGCAATTTTGCCCTTGCGATAGTTGACCGTTAGTCAGGGAAAATTTGCTCCAAATTTGACACTTTCGGGGCAAAATTGCACCTTAACCCAATGACTGTTAGTCGGGCGCATCGGATACCACGTAACGTGTTGTGTTCTTCCAGCTGTTGGACCCTACCTTCGGTTGAGCCGATTCCAGGATAGGCAGGATGTTAAATAGAAAAGAGAACTCTTCCCGACGTCTTTGGACTCACTAACGTTGCTTTCAGCTGTCACATCCCAGTTCAGGAATTTTAACCCGATTCCCTTTTGAAGTACGCATGCTGCACGCTATCAGACAGGCTTCCTCTATCTCTTAGGATCGACTAACCTATGTGCAAGTACTCATTTGAATATTTGCTACTACCACCAAGATCTGCATTTACGGCCAATCCATCCGGGCTCACGCCCCAGGTTTAGCAGCGACCGTTGCGCCCTCCTACTTATCAGGGCCTGGCACTTGCCAGATGGCAAGGTATAGTTCGCGTATTTCAGTGCCTGGGTGGAGCGGTTGTCTGTAATATCCCAATATGTGATTAAGGGCTAATGACTCTGATAATTATTGTAATTAGTGTAATTAAGCACTTTTAGAGAAATATGATGTAAATTTGATATATGAGTATTTGGTGATTAGAGATCAATGGTTGAGATTTGTTGCATATGGGTCGTGATCCTATGCATTAAGCTTGTGTGAGCTCATGGTGGGAATGATAAGATGATGACAAGTGGCTCTTTGGTGGACCATTGGATGGCACTAGAAGACAAATGTTCACTTTTCTCTCTCTCCTATTTGGTTGAGGGGGAGTATGGCCAAGGGAAAGTTGTACACCATCATCATCATTTGCTTCATCTCATTATCTCTCTCTCTCTCTCTTTCTTCTCCATTTCCAGTGCTCAAGCAAGAAAAGAGGGAAGGAAAGCTTTGATTTTGGGTGAGTTGTGATCCTCCTATGCTCAAATCCTCTTCACTATTGTTGTGCACCTCATTGAGAGCTTCATTGTGGTGATTTCAGAATCTTGAAAGGTGGTGGCTTGTGTGTTGAAGAATTTCAAAAGTTTGAGAATCAAGATTCTGGATTTGGCAAGTTGAAGAGGTAAGGGTTTGATGTATTTTGATATATTATTTGTGATTTTTGGATAAGTTTGGTAAATTCTGGAATTTTGCCTTGGTTTTCTGTCAAAGTTGAATATATGAATTTCACAGAGGATGCTGTTGAAAATGGTTTATTGTGAAGTTCTTTGAGTAGTGGAAATAGTTTTGAAGTTTGGAATTGAGTTGAATGGAATTGGTATATAATGTGTATCATAGAGACCTAAGTGTTTGATTGTGGTTAGAATGGTATTTGGGTGTTTTGGAAGTTACCAATGTGTTCCTTAGGCAAGTTTAAGTGTGTATGAGCTTTGTGAGAAGTTTGGAAACCATTAGGATTGGTTTTGACCATCTGGGAAATTTATGTCATGTGCTGCGTTTCTGGTCTCTAATGTATAACACTCGAGTGAGGGATGATCATTGTAACCCCCAGCCGTAATTAATATTCGGATTACGCGATTAATGTGAAATAGAGACCAATAAGACAAAACAACCTTTATAATCCCATCAACCAGACGGGGTTTTCACAAATACATTTCATAATATTTAAAACACGGTCTCACATCCACACTCCGAATATAATTACTATGCGAAGATAAATTACATTTATATAATTATCAGAGTACGCAATATAAATTCCCGGCAATCCCGGAATCATATCTTCGCTCAATAATCATAGGGCATATTAGCCCATACACCTCAACCAATAGGGATTACACAACCTACTCAAATACATACTCAAATATTGATCCAATTATACAATTCATATTCCCAATTACGCATTGATAACCAACTACTAAGCTCTCACCCAGAAATGAGTCCTCTTCGTCCTTGGATGCTTGCTTCATCCTCAATCTTCCTTCCCTGTCTAAAATGTTGATAGGGGAGGGTGAGATTCTGGGGAATCTCAGTAGGAAACAGGTACCAATATGCATGCAAGATAAGTATTTAATGCATGACATGCTTGCATCACAATAACTCATGTTCACATAATGATATATCCGCATGCTCAATGTTCACACAACATACTCATGGCCATAGTATAAATAGAAACAGAGCTTCAATCATTCTCATATGTTTCACATAATTCAAGAAAGGCAATAACATGCATCAATACACAAATACAATTATCAATACATGCAGGAGAGGTAAGTTCCCTACACTCTTTCCACGTAAGCTCCAGCTCCGGCTGCTCACGATCAGGGAAATCATCAAATCCTATAAACAAAATCAAGGACATAGGATTAATCCCTTTTCCAATTCCTTAACTTTTAGACACTCAAGCTGGTTATCATTATTGCTCTTTAAGCACCCCCAAACACCTCTATCGATAGCTCTAAAGGGTTGGAAGACTATCCCCAAAGATCCCCTTTTGAATACTCAATCATGCTATTTTTCACTGCCTCACTCGAGCAGGGATGGCCTCACTCGAGCACAAGTACGGACATCACTCGAGCACAAATGCTCTCACTCGAGCATTGGTACGGACAGCACTCGAGCACAAGAGAGTGAGAGGCAGCGAGTGAACACCCGAGAGCACAAGGGAGTTTTCAGAAGCAGGCTCACTCGAGCACAAATGCCCTCACTCGAGCACACGTACGGAAATCACTTCAAGCACAAGGAAGTGAGACAGAAAGCACACGCCCGAGAGCACAAGAGAAATGGCAGCAGCCCAAATGGCTCACTGCACTCGAGCACACACGGCTCACTCGAGCACGGTGCCCATACCCGCGAGTGAGAAGGCACACTCGTGCACCTTACCCGTGAGTGACAACCCGAGAGGCAAGTCCCCTGGTGCCAACTACACCCATCACTCGAGCAGACCCCATCTCACTCGAGCATGTTCTTCGCTCACTCGAGCACAAGGCAATGCACTCGAGCATTATTCATAAAACCCAGGTGCACTCGAAGCAAAACAAGGGAAAACTCACATATCACTCGAGCAGGATCTCCCTCACTCGAGCAATGTTCCTCCTTCACTCGAGCACACCCATGTCTGCTCGAGTGAATCTATCAGATTCTAGAAAACGCAGCAAAACATACCACATCTTCTACCTTTTGCCCAATTGATCCAAATGGACCCAAAACCTCTACCAAAGCTACTCCCACATAAAATCACTAATTGAATTCAATGGAATCAATAGAATTACCAAAATCCCATTCCATTTACATGCTTTGGTCTAGGCATCACAATCATCATTTTTTTCCAAAATCACTAACTTCAATCATTTCAATCCCCAATCAATCTATCTATTCCAAACTCACTCTAAGATACCATTCCATAACCATAACATGCCAAACTACCCATTGACCCATATTTTCGAAATTAGGGCAATAATTCCAGAAATGCCAAACTTAATCATTTGGCATGAAACATAGATAGAAAGATTGGGTTCTCATACCTTAACAACTTTCTCAAGAACACTTCTTGATTCTCTACTCTTCAGATTTTCGTGATTCTTCAAATCACCACAAATGGAGAAGCTACAACCATCAAATTGAAGCTCTCATTCTAAGGAACAATATTTATGAAAAGGATTTGAACAAAGGAAGCCATTTCCCTTACCTTTTCTCAAGCTTTTCCTTTGTCTCTCCCAAGCATTTCCAGCGAAAATGGAGAGGAAGAAGAGAGAGAAAATGAGAGAGAGAAAGAGAGAAGGTGGAGATGATGATGATGTGTCTCATACACTTATGCCTCATCCAAGGGTCCACACCTTGCCACTTGTCACCATCTCACTACAACTCTCATGGGCTCACATGCACACGCATACACATGATTATGCCCCTTACTCAACTTCACAAATCACTCCTAGCCATTGATCTTGAAGCTACCAATGAGTTTCCTCTTCGGCAACCAATCAAATGGTCGGCAACTTTACCGTTTTGCCCCTGATTATGGCAATTCCTCTTAAATCACCATCAACTCATTTTATATCTCTTAATCACAATTTGGACTCTCGCTAAACCAGAGCTTAGCAGTCCCCTAATCTCAGGCTTAATCTCTAAGCTCAAGTATTAAAATTCGGGATATTACAATCATGCTCGAGTGCTGCGTGTATTTTCCCTTTTTTGCTTCAAGTTTTGCATGGGTTCTAAGAGTGGAGCTTGAGTGTACTTCTGTCATCGTGAGTGAAGTTAGTGATCACTCGAGTAAGAAAGGGGTTGCTCGAGTGATGGTGTGAGTTCAGAGTTAGGGTTACTCTCGGGTTATCACTCCCTGGCCAATGCTCAAAAGTGTGATCTAACAGTCGCGAGTGCAGGCCTCTCACCCAAGCACTCGGGGGTATGCTCGAGTGAACTTGTCCCTCTGATGTTGCTTGTGCTCTTGAGTTCTCACTTCTTGTCTTGCACTTCCAGGGACTCGAGCAGATTTGGAGTCATCCCTCGAGTGCAAAGCTATGTGCTCGAGTGCGGTGAGCACTTTCTGGCCATGATGGTTGCTCACTGTCAAACACTCGTGAGTGAGAGCCGTTCTCACTCGAGCGAGCACAAGTCGCTCATCACTCGAGTGAGGTCATCTTCACTCGAGTGAGCCAGCCAAAAATATGTGTTTTGCCTTTCAAAAGAGGGGTCTTCAGGGTAGTTCTCCCAACCCTTTTGGCATATGTTTAGGCCTCTAATAGTCACCTAAAGAGTCCTAATTGATAACCAACTTAGATTATTATGGTAATATACATTTGGAAAAGAGATTGATTGGTTGTCCCTAATTTTGGTATAGGATTTGATATATGTCACCCTCGTGAGCCTGTGGAGCCAAAGAAAGTCAGGAAAGATTTAGGTGGTAACTCTTTCTTTATACCTTATGTGATATATTGTATGTGTGCTATATCATTGGTTTATGATGGATTTAAATGCTGCAAGATTTGTGAAATTGTGAAAGCGCCACTATACAAATAGTCCTTGAGTCGCTAACAACGGTTCGGGTAAGGGTTGTGTGCCTTCCCGGCGGTAAAAGGGGATGAGGATTGTAACATCCTTATTTTTTTTAGTACTCAGAATTAGTTGTGGCTTAGGATTCATATATTCAAAGAGCAAGTAATATATTAATAGTTTGAAAGAAATACCAAGTTATAAATATTTATTTTATATAAAGAAATAATGATACAAATGAAACACATCCTTAAAATAAATATTCTAAATATATAAGTATGTATGTGCAAACATATATGGTTGTTGGAATAAATAATATAAAAACAAAAATGCCAAAAAAAAACATTTGCTGGTACTGTTATTTTTTAAAACATAAATAAAAATAAAATATTATTTTAATGAGTTAAACCCTAAAACTACTCTTATATAAGATCATTTTCTTCTCACCCACCTATCTCCTTCAGCGCCGCGCTCCCCTACTTTCTTGGGTTAATATTCTTCTTCTCTTCTGCGTGTTTTCCCTCTTACCAGACGTCCCTCATTTTATTTCTACTGCACATTGTCTTGTCATGATTTTCCCCTTCCTCACCCTTTTCTTTATTCCTGTACTGTTTAGTACTGCATCATGTCTTGTCTTTTCATCTTTCCTCCACCACATGTTCATAGGAGGGTCTTCAACATTTTTATGACTTTATAGATATATTTTCATTTTGTTCATCGATTTCTTTATTTACCCATTATTCGGAACTTTTCTTTCTCTCATGTACAATAACACACACACACACACACATATTAAGATTTATTCCTTGCACCATTTGCCACCTAATATACACTAACCCGATTTCTTAAACGCCCTTTATCCTTTTTGGCCTTTTGGGTGTTTATGTGTTATATATATATATATATATTGTGAACTCATTTTGTACTTCCCAAATGCGTGTGTATATATATATATATAAATTTCTCTCATATTTGTTGAACCCATTTCACATTTATTTTATCTCTCTTTCAGCCTTCGTGTCTTTCTTCATTTTCTACATCAAAATTTCAATATTATAATACATGTGTATTGTTGAACCCAATTTCACAGTTGTTATTATGTCTCCCAACCCATTTTTCTTCCCCCTTTTTTTTACCGCCACATAAAATCAACCTGTGAAGCTGTGGATTCTGTTTATTTATTTATTTATTTTATTCTTGCATCACAGTGGGTCCCAAACTTCAAGTTAGTTTACTCTTAGTTATATATTAAAGGGCTTGTGTTATTCCTGCCAATTCGTTTTTACACTATTTCCTTTGGATAGTTCTCTTCTTGAACACACCTATATTTTCATATGCATCACTCCGTACATGCATTCTTATTATTCTATAGCCATACATTTTTGTTAAAGTACATTCATACATGTGTGTGTGTGTGTGTCTATCATTACATAACGTGAATTTAGATTAGTTTATAAACTTAATCTAAGAAGGTAGCTTTAAGGCTCTAGAATAGCCTTATATTAGGTTTAGAATATCCTTAGAGTAACTCTGGGGTAATGTGCACAATATATTGATCAATATTTGTGTTTGTGACTTTGTAGACTCTCTCTGAGAGCTTTGGAGTAACTTTTGGTAATTGTATATAAGTTGAGGAGTAGCAGGTAACTCTGAATATTCTTCCATATGCTTGTGAATTGCGTATGATTGTGAATGACTATATATTTTTTTTAAAGAAAAATGGACTGAATTATATGTATATGTGTTTGTATTATAAATTCTCAAATAAGTAGTGTTACAAGTAAATTTCTATATAACTCATTGTGTTCATATAATTAATGATTTAATGATAATTAATGTATTATTGGATTATTATTTCTTGTTTTTAGCATGTTTGAATATGTGATGATATTTGATATGAATGGAAGTATGAATTATTGTACTTTGCCTTTTAATGATGTTATATTTATTACTGTCATGGCGGTTGCATCTGTGATGGGTTGGAGTGAGGAGGAATTTGTATGTTGAGATCTTTTACCACGTGGTATGCCATTACTCGATGCACAGTGGATGGTACTTGTCAGGGCCCCTTCTTCATGTTTCCCTTTGGCCAGGATTTCATTGGAGCTGTGGGACATGTGACACCTCCTTAGTTGTATTCCTTTAAGGAGGGGAGCCATAGTCCAGACTTAAGCTCTACACCTTTGGCCGGTGTATCTTAAGAACTGGTGAGCTTGGGACAATCCAGTCAAATGGATGGGTTTCTGGTGGACTATGTGTTAGCCTATGGCTCCAGTTAGCGGAATAAGGATGGACGGTGATATAAGGAAGGTTGCATCTTACATATTGCATATGACATAATTGTATATTACATGTTGTGATGACATAATTTGGCTGTTTGATTGAGGTGTTACATTTTTTGTATCAGAGACAAAACGTTCCATGGCTATGTTGTTAATTTTATGACTATTTTTCTTTAAACTTTTTAGCGGTCGTGGAAATTTAAATATCATAACATGTGCACTTCCCTTTGTTTAGGTTTAGAATTCATTTGGTAACTTGTTTTCTTACCTAATGTCCTTGTGGTGTTCTTCATAGGAGGGGAGGATGGTGAATACTCGAAAAACTAATTCCACTCCTGTTCCTCGCCAAAATGATCCTCCTCCTCAGGATAATAGTGCCATCTTGTTGGAGTTACGGGATTTAGTCCTAGATATGAGAGAGAAAGTGAATAGGCATGAAGAAGAACTAGCAGCAAGAAGAGGCAAAAGCGGTGATCATGATGAGGAGAAGAGTCCCATTAATGAAGATACTTTCACTGGTAAGCATTCTAGAGGTGGCAGCCATTCATGCAATGAATCAAGAGGCGGTAGCAGTTCCCATTCTCAGTACCACGTCCCATCTATTACTGAAGTTTGGGACAAATTCAGGAAGTTTGCTCCTCCGATGTTTGAGGGGAAACTAGATCCAGTTGAAGCACTAGAGTGGTTGAAGCGTTTGGAAAAGATTTTCAAGGTTATTGAGATCAGCTCTCAACAGAAAGTACTAGTTGCTGAACAATTGATGCAGAAAGCCGCTCAAGAATGGTGGGAGAGCACAAAAATTGATGATGATGTGGAGATGACTTGGGAAGAGTTTAGGGAAAAGTTCGAGAAGAATTATTTCCCCACTTACATTAGAGTGGCGAAAGAGACTGAATTCCTTACATTCAAGCAAGAGGATTTACACGAAGAAGAATTTATCGCTCGCTTTTTAGAGTTGTCTAAGTTTTGCAAGTATTCACAAAACAACTCTAAATGGATGTGTGATCAACTAGTAGAAAAAGCTAGGCCGGATTTGAAAACGGCTTTGTCACCATTCCTTGATGAGAAAAAGGATTTTGAAAAGATGTGTGACAAGCTTTGCACCATTGCTAGAAGCAAGCGAGAAGAAGAAGCTGAGAGAATGAAGGGATTCTAAGCTAGATCTACACCTCCCATAAGACCTACGGGGGGAATCACTAAGAAGCATAGCCATAGTGGTATGAAGAAGCGGTTTGGCCAGCCATCAAGGAATCATTCTGGTGGACCTTCAAGGAGTCATTTCAGTGGACTACAGAGGATTCATTTTAGTGGAGGACAAAATTCTTATAAGGGCTCCACAGCTCCTGTTGCTAGTACTGCTAACAGTCAGAAGTGTGCCAAGTGTGGAAGGGTGCACCAGGGCAATTGTCTAATATGCTACAAGTGTGGGAAGCTAGGCCATGTCTTCAAGTTCTGTGAGGAAGGCTCGCGAGGAGCCAATGATGCTAGAGCTGCAGTTCCAGGCAGAGTGTTCACACTATCACACCAGGAGGCTAGTGCTTCACCAAATCTGATTAAAGGTATTCTCAAACATAAAAGCCTTGAGATTGAAGCTTTATTTGATTCTTGTGCTACACACTCTTTTATATCTTATGCTTGCGTGTATTGATTAAATTGACATATGAGTGAATTGCCTTTTGACATGATTGTTTCTACATCGGCGGGAGCCTCGGTGAGAACTTCTAAAGCTTGCTTGAATTGTACAATTGAGTTCGATGGTAGGACATCAACTATTGATCTTATTTGTCTACCCATAAAGGGTATTGATCTGATAGTGGGGATGGATTAGTTGTCGGTGAATGACGCCATCCTTGGTTGTAAGAGGAAGACCATCTCCCTCCCTGTTGACCCTATGAGTCCTAGTAGACCACAATTGTTATCTGTAGTACAAGTTGAAAGGTTTATTCATAAGGGTTGTCCACGTACATGGTGTTTTTCTCCATTCAAGTAGAAGTGGAAGAAGGGGTAGAAGACATTAAAGTGGTAAATGAATTTCAGGAAGTATTTCCAAAGAAGATGACGGGTTTACCCCCAGAGAGAGAAGTAGAGTTCTCTATTGATCTTGCACAGTTACACCTGGGACGGGGCCTATCTCTAAAGCTCCTTACCGAATGTCTCCATCAGAACTAGCAGAATTGAAAAATCAAATTGAGGAGTTAATGGAAAAGGGTTTCATCAGGCCTAGTGTATCTCCTTGGGGATCGCCTGTGCTCTTTGTGAAGAAGAAAGATGGGAGTCTGAGGTTATGCATTGAATATAGCCAATTGAATAAGGCAACCATAAAAAACAAATATCCTTTGCCTAGGATTGATGATCTACTTGACCATTTGACCGGAGCATCCATATTTTCCAAGATTGATCTGAGATCAGGCTACCACCAGTTAAGAGTCAGAGCTGAAGATATTCCAAAAACTGCATTCAGAACCAAATATGGTCACTATGAATTTCTTGTTATGCCATTTGGGCTAACCAATGCTCCAGCTGTCTTTATGGATTACATGAATAGAATGTTCAGACCATATTTGGATAAGTTTGTAGTGGTATTCATTAATGACATCCTTATCTACTCTAAGGATGAGGAAGAGCATAAAGAGCATCTCAGAGTTGTGTTACAGGTACTAAGAGAACATAAGCTCTATGCGAAGTTGTCTAAATGTGAATTTTGGTTAAAGGAAGTAAATTTCCTAAGCCATGTTGTATCAGCTGAAGGAGTGTCAATAGACCCCAGTAAGATTGATGCAGTGTTGAATTGGGAAAGGCCACGGAGTGTCACCTAGATCAGAAGTTTTCTGGGATTGGTAGGCTATTACAGGAGATTTATTAAAGGCTTTTCACAGATAGCCATGCCCTTGACTAAGTTAACTAGGAAGGACCAACCATATGTATGGAACGAGAAGTGTGAAGCAGCCTTTCAGGATTTGAAGACTAAGTTAACTACGGCGCCGGTACTTGTGATTCCAGATCCTACTCAGACTTTCACTTTGTATACTGATGCATCTAAGAAGGGTCTTGGGTGTATACTAATGCAAAATGGCAGGGTAGTTGCTTATGCTTCCCGACAGTTGAGGCCACATGAAGAGAACTATCCCACTCATGACTTGGAGTTAGCAGCAGTAGTATTTGCTTTGAAGATTTGGAGACACCATCTCTATGGTTCACAATTTGAGGTCTTTAGTGACCATAAGAGTCTGAAGTACCTGTTTGACCAAAAGGAGCTTAACATGAGACAGAGAAGGTGGATGGAGTTTCTCAAGGATTATGACTGAGTTAAAGTACCATCCAGGAAAGGCAAATGTTGTAGCGGATGCCCTAAGCAGAAAGTCAATCCATACAGCTTAGTTGATGGTCAAGGAACATAAATTGCTAGAAGATATGCAGAGTACATCTATTGACATAATGTCAGGATTGGTTGCTACCATGGAAGCATTAACCATTGAAAGTATAACTTGGAAAGAAATTAAATTCACTCAGCTTGAGGATGAGTATCTATTGGGTGTCATGGAAGATATTGAAGAGGGAAGAGAGTCATAATTCAAGTTGGGTGAAGATGGGATATTAAGATATAAAGGAAGAGTATGTCTTTCTGATGATGGAGAATTAAGGAAACTCATGCTTGAGGAAGCTCACAGGAGTAAATACACTATTCACCCTGGATCAACTAAGATGTATCATGATCTCAAATGGAATTAGTGGTGGCGAGGCATGAAGAAAGATGTTACTGAGTTTGTTTCTCGTTGTCTGACGTGTCAAAAATTTAAAATTGAACACAGGAAGCCTCCGGGATTGTTGCAGAATTTGGAGATCCCGGAATGGAAGTGGGACAGCATCTCTATGGATTTTATCATGGGACTTTCTCCAACTACTTCGGGATATAATGCCATTTGGGTAATTGTTGATAGATTGACTAAGTCAGCTCATTTTCTGGCTATCGCGGCAGAGTATTCTCTTGAGAGACTAGCGAAGATCTATGTGAATGAGATTGTCAGATTGCATGGGGTACCGAAGAGCATCGTATCAGATCGTGACCCATGGTTTACCTCACGGTTTTGGAGAGCATTGCAGGATGCTATGGGGACTCGTTTAAGGTTTAGTACCGCTTACCATCCCCAAACTGATGGGCAGACTGAGAGGACTATACAAACTCTAGAAGACATGTTACGAGCATGCGTAATTGAACTAGCAGGAAGTTGGAACAATCACCTTCATCTGGCAGAGTTTGCATATAACAATAGTTATCACTCAAGCATCGAGATGGCACCATATGAGGCATTGTACGGAAGGAAGTGTAGATCTCCTATTTGTTGGACAGAATTGAATGAGCGAATTTTAATAAGTTCGGATCTGGTTGATGAAACTACTCCGAAGATTAAGATAATTCAGCAGAAACTTCTTACCGCCCAGAGCAGACAGAAGAGTTATGCCGATAGAAGAAGGCGATCGTTGGAGTTCATGGCGGGCGAACATGTATTTTTTAGAGTCACACCAATGATTGGCATTGGTAGAGCAATTCGAGCAAAGAAACTTTCACCTCGTTTCATGGGTCCCTATGAGATTTTGGAGAGAGTAGGACCAGTTGCTTATAGAATTGCATTACCTCTACAACTTGCGAACATTCATGATGTCTTCCATGTGTCGTAATTGAAGAAGTACCAACCAAATCCTTCCCATGTTATTGAAGTGGAGGAGATAGAACTCAGAGATAATATAACATATAAAGCTGAGCCAAAGCGGATTGTGGATGTGATGGATAAGCAATTAAGAAACAAGACAATCAGACTTGTGAAGGTTGTATGGAGAGGTATGGCTCCTGGTGATGCCACGTAGGAGACAGAGGAAAAGATGAGGCATGAGTATCCTCATTTGTTTAACTAGGTATGTCATTTAATTTGTGTGATGAATTTTGGGGACAAAATTCTCTTTTGGAGGGGAGAATTGTAACATCCTTATTTTTTTAGTACTCAGAATTAGTTATGGCTTAGGATTCATATATTCAAAGAGCAACCAATATATTAATAGTTTGAAAGAAATACCAAGTTATAAATATTTATTTTATGTAAAGAAATAATGATACAAATGAAACACATCCTTAAAATAAATATTCTAAATATATAAGTATGTATGTGCAAACATATATGGTTGTTGGAATAAATAATATAAAAACAAAAATGCCGAAAAAAAACATTTGCTGGTACTTTTATTTTTTAAAACATAAATAAAAATAAAATATTATTTTAATGAGTTAAAACCTAAAACTACTCTTATATAAGATCATTTTCTTCTCACCCACCTATCTCCTTCAGCGCCGCGCTCCCCTACTTTCTTGGGTTAGTATTCTTCTTCTCTTCTGCGTGTTTTCCCTCTTACCAGACGTCCCTCATTTTATTTCTACTGCACATTGTCTTGTCATGATTTTCCCCTTCCTCACCCTTTTCTTTATTCCTGTACTGTTTAGTACTGCATCATGTCTTGTCTTTTCATCTTTCCTCCACCACATGTTCATAGGAGGGTCTTCAACATTTTTGTGACTTTGTAGATATATTTTCATTTTGTTCATCGATTTCTTTATTTACCCATTGTTCGGAACTTTTCTTTCTCTCATGTACAATAACACACACACACACACACACATATATTAAGATTTATTCCTTGCACCATTTGCCACCTAATATACACTAACCCGATTTCTTAAACGCCCTTTATCCTTTTTGGCCTTTTGGGTGTTTATGTGTTATATATATATATATATTGTGAACTCATTTTGTACTTCCCAAATGCGTGTGTGTATATATATAAATTTCTCTCATATTTGTTGAACCCATTTCACATTTATTTTATCTCTCTTTCGGCCTTCGTGTCTTTCTTCATTTTCTACATCAAAATTTCAATATTATAATACATGTGTATTGTTAAACCCAATTTCACAGTTGTTATTCTGTCTCCCAACCCATTTTTCTTCCTCTTTTTTTTTACCGCCACATAAAATCAACCTGTGAAGCTGTGGATTCTGTTTATTTATTTATTTAGTTTATTCTTGCATCACAGTGGGTCCCAAACTTCAAGTTAGTTTACTCTTAGTTATATATTAAAGGGCTTGTGTTATTCCTGCCAATTCGTTTTTACACTATTTCCTTTGGATAGTTCTCTTCTTGAACACACCTATATTTTCATATGCATCACTCCGTACATGCATTCTTATTATTCTATAGCCATACATTTTTGTTAAAGTACATTCATACATGTGTGTGTGTGTGTGTCTATCGTTACATAACGTGAATTTAGATTAGTTTATAGACTTAATCTAAGAAGGTAGCTTTAAGGCTCTAGAATAGCCTTAGATTAGGTTTAGAATATCCTTAGAGTAACTCTGGGGTAATGTGCACAATATATTGATCAATATTTGTGTTTGTGACTTTGTAGACTCTCTCTGAGAGCTTTGGAGTAACTTTTGGTAATTGTATATAAGTTGAGGAGTAGCAGGTAACTCTGAATATTCTTCCATATGCTTGTGAATTGCGTATGATTGTGAATGACTATATATTTTTTTTAAAGAAAAATGGACTGAATTATATGTATATGTGTTTGTATTATAAATTCTCAAATAAGTAGTGTTACAAGTAAATTTCTATATAACTCATTGTGTTCATATAATTAATGATTTAATGATAATTAATGTATTATTGGATTATTATTTCTTGTTTTTAGCATGTTTGAATATGTGATGATATTTGATATGAATGGAAGTATGAATTATTGTACTTTGCCTTTTAATGATGTTATATTTATTACTGTCATGGCGGTTGCATATGTGATGGGTTGGAGTGAGGAGGAATTTGTATGTTGAGATCTTTTACCACGTGGTATGCCATCACTCGGTGCACAGTGGATGGTACTTGTCAGGGCCCCTTCTTCATGTTTCCCTTTGGCCGGGATTTCATTGGAGCTGTGGGACATGTGACACCTCCTTAGTTGTATTCCTTTAAGGAGGGGAGCCATAGTCCAGACTTAAGCTCTACACCTTTGGCCGGGTGTATCTTAAGAACTGGTGAGCTTGGGACAATCCAGTCAAATGGATGGGTTTCTGGTGGACTATGTGTTAGCCTATGACTCCAGTCAGCGGAATAAGGATGGACGGTGATATAAGGAAGGTTGCATCTTACATATTGCATATGACATAATTGTATATTACATGTTGTGATGAAAATACAGATTGATATAATGGTGATTAAACTTGTTTTTGTCTTGTATGAGAATTATGGTATATATGAATATATATGTAATCAGTTCCTTTTTATCATATGAGTTTTTTTTTGTGTACGGTAGAAACTTTCAGTAGTTACTAAGACGTGGAATCTCATCCCTATATATATTAACATTTTCATGTGACTCTTCTAGTAGGGATCAAGGGAATGCACCTATGGAGTGAGCCTTGGAGGCTCTTTTCTGCTCCTAGAGCTCATGTTATGTCATTTATATTGCCATGACCTTAAGACTTCCGCATTTTAATTTGTTTTGAGGAAATATTTTGAGGATTTGATTTAACACTATGATTTGGGCTTTATTTAAACTGATTTGTATTTTAATGGTTTGGATGTTGAACATCCTTATTGATGATATTTGAGTTACTATGGTTAAGCATTTGGATGTTTGGTTGAGGTGTTACAAGGATAGGGTGTGATATATGTGATTATGTGGGCCGAAAGGCTAATTGTGGGTCGAAAGGCTATATATGAGCTGTAAGGCTATTCGTATGCACTGCCATACCAACAGTCCCTGAGTCACTAACAACGGTTCGGGTTAGGACGGTGTGCCTTCCCGGCGGTAAAAGGAGATGAGGGTGGAGTGTGATTTAAGTTGCGGTTATGTGGTGATTTGTTTACATGCTATGTGATTACGTGTGGTATGAATGATTCGTTACTACTGGGATTCTTTAGAATCTCACTCTTTCCAAATGACTAACATTTTCAGACAGGGCGAGTAGCTCCAAGTATAAGCGGGCAACCAACAGTGGTTAGGGCTAGTTGGGACATACTGGAGTTCGGACCGTTGGTTATCTATTTTGGATTTTGGGATTACTTTGTATATGAGATGTAAATATGAATTTTTTGTCATGTAATCCCCAGTTTGGGAAACCTCTAATCCCAATATATATATATATAAGTAACCCAGGGTTACCGGGATTCTGATTACGCACTCTGATATTTATTATGTGATTTAACTGTAAAGGTAATTGTATTCGAAAGTGAATGTGAGACCAGATGAATTCTGTTTTAAATATTTTGTTTGTTAACCCCATCTCTTGGAGATGAGTGATTATAAAAATGATTTTTGTCATATTGGTCTCTATTTCACTTAAATTTTGTAGTCCGGATATAATTACCGAGAGGGGGTTTACATTTTTGGTATCAGAGCTGCAGTTCCTGGCAAGGGTAGTGTTTGCTAGGATAGCTCCCATAGTGTGGTCTTAGTTGTAGGAAATCATCTGTGAATAATCGTCGTATACATATATCTATTCTGGTTATGTGGATATATGTGCTTTGTGAAATTATGTGAGTACTAAGACTGTTGGATTAATGGGGTAAGTTCTTTGTAGAATGAAAAAGACAAAAGGTCACCCTAGAGTACAACAAGAAAATCCCGAGGTGGAGGTTGTCAATGAGAATCCACCAGACCCAATGGAAAAGTTAATGGGTCTGATAAGAAATCAGTGAGATATGATAGCTGAGCTTAGAGAAGAGCTCAGAGCGGAGAAAGCAAAGAATAATGAGGGCTGAGGTCAGTCTACTCGGGAGGAAACCCAAGAAGAGACTTAGTGTAATATCCCAATTCATTGTTAAGGGCTAATTACTATGAATTTGATTGTGATTAGTGTAATTAAGCACTTTTGGAATTAATGTGATGTGATTTTGGTATACATGTGTGTGGTATTTAAGATCAAGGGTTGAGATTCTTTGACTATGGGTCGGGATCCTATGCTTTGTGATTGGGTGAGCTCATGAAGGGATAAGTAGGATGATGACAAGTGGCATTTGGTGAGCCATTGGATGTACCACAAGAGGACAAAATAGCACTTTTTCTCTCCTCTCTCTCCTATTCGGTGGAAGTTTGTATGGGAAGGAATAGAAATCTTGTTCATCATCATCATTGCTTCATCTCATCTCTCTCTCTTCTCTCCATAGTTCCGGTGATCAAGGGAAAAGGAAGAAGAAAAGGTGAGATTTTGATGCTTTGTTTGATCTCTAATGGCCTAAATCTCTTCTCTAAAGATATGCATCTCATTGAGAGCTTCAACTTGGTAATTTCAGAATCTTGAAATAGTGGTGATTTGTGTGTTGGTCAAAATTGGAAGTTGGAGAATCAAGATTCTAGGTTTGGCAAAGTAAAGAGGTAGGCATTTAGTGCATTTTGATGTATGTTTTGTGATTTTTGATGAAGTTTGTGGAAATCTGGAAATTTACCCTAGTTATGCCAAATGTTGAAAATATGGATTTCATTGTGTTGGATGTTGAAAATGATCTATTGTGAAGATATTTGAGTATTGGATTTAGTTTGGAATGTTGGAAATGTGTTAAGGGAAATTGGACAATTGTTGTGTTATAGAGACCTAAGAGTATGATTGTGATCAAATAGGTTTTAAGAGTGTTTTTGAAGTGGTCAATGTGTTCCTTAGTTAGTGCTAAGTGTGTGTGAGCTTTTGGTAGAGTTTGGGAACCATTGGGTGAGAATTTGACCATATGGTATTTTCTGATGTTTTCTGCGTTTCTAGTTTCTGATGCACAACACTCAAGCAGAGGAAGATCATGCTCGAGTGTTGTGTGCATTTTCCCTTTTCTGCTTCGAGTTTTGCTTGGATTCTTTGAATGAGGATTGAGTGCACTTCTTTGTTCTCAAGTGAGGGAAGATCATGCTCGAGTGAGATTGGGCTTGCTCGAGTGATGGTGTGAGCCCAGGTTGGGGATGCTCTCAGGTTCTCACTCGCTGGTTGATGCCAAGAGTGTGCTTTGACACTCGCAAGCATAGTTGTCTCACCCGAGTGCAGGGTGTCATGCTCGAGTGAGCTGGTGCCTCTGGTGTGGTTGGTGCTCTCAGGTTGTCACTCGTGGTGCTGCACTTTCAGGTACTCGAGCATAGTTAGGGTCATCACCCGAGTGCAGAGCTTGGTGTTCGAGTGATGTGAGCACTTCCTGGCCATAGAGGTTGCCCTCTGTCAAGCACTCGCTAGTGAGAGTCGTTCTCACTCTAGCACAAGTCTCTCATTACTCGAGTGAGGTCGTCTTCACTCGAGTGAGGCTGTCAGAAATCAGTGTTGTGCCTTTGAAAAAGGGGTCTTTGGGGTAATGCCTTCCAACCCTTTAGGCATATGTTTAGGCCTCTAGTGGTCACCTAAAGAGTCCTATATGATAACCAACTAAGTGTATTATGAAATTAAGAACTTGGATAAGGGATTGATTGGTTGTCCCTAATTTGGTATAGAATTTGACATCTATCGCCCTCGTGAGGCCACGGTACCGGAGCCAGTCAGGAAAGATACAGGTAGTGACTCTTGCTTTATACCTTATGTGATACATTGTATGTGTGCTATATCATTGTGATGTGGTGATTCCGTATGCTGCAAGATATGTGAAATTGTGGAAGTGCCGCTATACCAATAGTCCCTGAGTCGCTAACAACGGTTCAGGTAAGGGCTGTGTGCCTTCCCAACGGTAAAAGGGGATGAGGTTAGGGTGTGTTATATGTGATTATGTGAGCCGAAAGGCTATTTGTGAAGGCCGACGGGCCAATTGTGAAAGCTGAAAGGCTATATGTGAGCCGTAAGGCTATTCGTATGCACTGCTACGCCAATAGTCCCTGAGTCGCTAACAACGGTTCGGGTTAGGAGGTGTGCCTTTCCGGCCGTAAAAGGGGATGAGCGTGGAGTGTGATTTGTGTTGCTGCTGTTATGAGATGATTTGTTTACATGCTATGTGATTATGTGTGGTATGAATAATTTGTTACTACTGGGATTCTTTAAAATCTCACTCTTTCTAAATGACTAACCTTTTCAGGCAAGGCGAGTGGCTCAAAAGGGAAGCGGACAACCAGGAGTAGTTAGGATTACTCCGATACTTTAGTGGTAGTTGGTTATCTTTGTTTTGGTTTTGGGATTACTAAATGTATATGAGATGTAAATGAATATTTTTGGACATGTAATCCCCATTTTGGGAACCTTAAACCCATTATATGTATGTAAGTAACCCGGGGTTTGTTGGGATTCTAGTTTCCACACTCTGATATTTATTATGTGATTTGATTTCTCAAGTAGTTACATCCGCCCGTGAATGTGAGACCAGGGTTAATTACCTTTTGAATTGATTTTTTTAAATACCCCATCCCGTGTTGAGGGATTATAAATTGTTGATTTCATTTATAAGTCTCTATTTCACTTAAATTTCGTAATCCGGATGTAATTACGGTGAGGGGGTTACACTCAGGAAGGGACGCATAGAGAAGAAACGGCTGAAGGGTCGGCACGGCTACTTGAATTATCTCCTCATGCTAGACCAAACCAGGACTCATACGAAGTCTCAGCTAGGGAGGAAAGAGATCTTCAGTTTTGGGTCTCTAGATTCTGTAAGCACCTACCTTCGACATTCAAGGAGAAATTTGATCCCTAGGCAGCTGAAGATTAGCTAAACCACCTTGATAAGATTTTTGAGGTTTTAGTGTGTCCCTCAGAAGTGAAAGCCAAGCTGGCGGTATACAAGCTTGAGGGAGATGCAGACCATTGGTGGCGGAACATTGCTTTGTCTTTGAGAAGTAAGAACATACCATTGACTTGGGAGGTGTTCCAGCAGCACTTCAATGAGAAATATTTTCCCAAGTCGGTGAGGCTCGAAAGGGAGACCGAGTTTCTGAATATTAAGCAAGGGGACACGGAATCTTTGGATGAGTATCTATCCCGATTCACCCGTTTGTTTCAGTATTCCTCTTATCTTCGGAAGATGGATGATGAGGAGTTGAGTTTGGACATGCTGATACGGGGTTTGAGGCGTGATATGAGGAAGAGACTCGCCACCCATCAGTTTTCCAAGTTCAACAAGTCCGTTGAAGAATGTCGGATCACAGAGAGCAACCTGAGAGAGTTGTATCCGGCTAAGATTGTGGGTGGTCATAGTGAGCCTAGTAAGGGCGGTGCTTCTCAGAAGCGGAAGGACTCGGGATTATCCTCTTCATTCAGAGGTAGTAGTAAGAAGCCCTATCAGCCCAGAGATCGTGAACCTCCGAAATTGGTGACAGAGTGGAAATGTCATCTCTGTAACCAACCACATTATCGTAAGAATTGTCGGGGTGAAATGATTTGTTTTAATTGCAAGCAACCCGAACATCTTTCTAGAGATTGCCAGTGACTGCAAGGGAAGCAGAGGCCGAGGGCTCAAGGCCGAGTATTTGTTATGACTCATGAAGAAGCGCGGAAATCCCCAGAGCTGATACAAGGTACAGTTCTTCTCAATGAATATACATTACAAGTATTGTTTGACTCGGGTCCAAGTCACTCCTTTATTGCATATGATTGTGTGAAGCACCTGGGTATGAATGTGTATAAGTTACCATTCGATCTAATTGTGTCAACACCGATGGGTGTGAAGGTTGTAACTACTGAAGCCTGTTTGAATTGTGTTATAACCATAGAGGGTCATGAATCTGTGGTAGATCTAATTTGTTTACCGCTCTGCCAATTGGAAGTCATTTTGGGTTTTGATTGGTTGAGAACTAATAATGTGTTGTTAGATTATGGGAACAAAAGGATAGTATATCCTGTTTCTCATAGCATTGAGGACAAGAATGTCGAACTAAATTTCCTTTCAACAGCTAAGGCTGAGAAATATTTGCAAAAGGGTTGTCAAGGGTATATGGTTTTCTTTTATGTGCAAGGAGAAACCAGTAAGTCTTTGAGTAGTATACCCGTAGTGAATGAATTCCCTAAGGTTTTTCCAGATGATCTTAGTGGATTACCTCCTGAAAGGGAAGTTCAATTTCTAATTGAAATTATGCCTGGAGTTGGTTTTATACCCAAAGCCTTATATCGTATGGCCCCAAATGAGATGGCAGAACTAAAAAAGAAGATTGATTATTTGCTTGAGAAAGGGTTTATTAGACCCAATGTGTCGCCTTGGGGAGCTCCAGTTTTGTTTGTGAAAAAGAAAGACGGGAGTCTTCGTATGTGCATCGACTATAAAGAGTTGAATAAGATTACCGTCAAGAACAAGTACCCTCTCCCTAGAATTGATGACCTATTAGATCAATTGTTTGGTTTGAGTGTATTTTCGAAGGTTGGTCTAAGGTCGGGGTATCATCAGTTGCGAGTGAAAGCGGAAGATATTCCGAAGACTGCTTTCTGGACTAGGTATGGTCATTATGAATTCTTAGTAATGCCATTTGGGTTAACCAATGCGCCTGCGGTTTTCATGGATTACATGAACCATATTTTCCGATAATACCTAGATCAATTCGTTGTGGTATTTATTGATGATATTTTGATATACTCTAAGAGTAGAGAAGAACACAAGCATCATTTGAGAATTGTGTTGAATACTTTACGTAAGAAGCAGCTCTATGCCAAATTGAGTAAGTGCGAGTTTTGGCTATCAGAAGTGAAATTCTCAGGCCATGTTATCTTGTAAGAAGGGGTCTCTATGGATCCCAGTAAAGTGGAAGCAGTACTGGACTGGAAGAGGCCAGAATCTGTGGCAGAGGTACACAGTTTTTTGGGTCTTGCTGGTTATTACCGGAGATTCATTCAGAATTTCTCCCGTATTACGTTGCCGATGACCAATCTCACGAGAAAGGATCAGCCGTTTGTGTGGGATGAGAAATGTGAAAATTGTTTTGTGGAGCTTAAGGAGAGGTTGACTACGGCACCTGTGTTGATTTTGTCTGATCCTTGTTTGACTTACGTTGTGTATTCTGATGCCAATGGGTAGGGATTAGGGTGTGTCCTTATGCAGCAGGGACGTGTGGTGGCCTACGACTCTCGACAGCTCAAACCTCATGAATTGAACTATCCCACTCATGATCTGGAGCTTGCGGCTATTGTGTTTGCATTGAAGATTTGGCGTCACTACCTGTACGGTGTGACTGTGGAACTGTACTGCGACCGCAAGAGTCTCAAGTATATGTATGATCGAAAGAATTGAATATGAGACAACGGCGCTGGATGGAGTTGCTTAAGGACTACAACCTGAAAATTAAATATCATCCGGGTAAGGTAAATATAGTGGCTGATGCTCTTAGTCGAAAGACTGTGCTTGTGGTAGCTATGATGATACAGGAGGGGAAGTTGATTGCTGATTTTCATGATATGAATTTATCGAATCAAGTCATCTGTGCTAACTATACTGTTTTCCCAAGGGGAAAATGACTTGAGAGCTGAGATTGAAGAGGCTCAAAGGCAAGATGGCTGGATACAGCGTAATCTGGCTAGAATTGAGCGGGGAGAAGCTTAGGGCTATAATCTATCGCCTAGTGGACTAGTTCGTTATCAGAAAAGAATTTGTGTTCCACTCAAGGCAGAATTAAGACAGAAGATCTTAGATGAGGCACATAAGAGCCGATATACTCTTCACCCTGGTATGACCAAGATGTATCATAATTTGAAATCTGTATATTGGTGCCGGGAATGAAGAGTGATGTGACGAAATATGTGGTGAGGTATCTCACATGCCAGAAGGTAAAGATTGAGCACCAGAAACCGCCTGGTTTGTTGCAAAGTTCTGAAATTCCAGAATGGAAATGGGAAAGTGTGACCATGGACCTTATTGTGGGATTGCCCAGGATCAGGAATTATGATGCGATCTGAGTCATTGTGGATCGGTTAACGAAGTCGGCGCACTTCTTACCGATCAATGCTAGTTACTCTCTGGACAAGCTAGCAGAGATTTATATTCGTAAAATTGTGAAGCTCCATGGCATACCGAAGAATATCATCTCTGATCGTGATCCACATTTCACATCAAGATTCTGGAGGGCATTGCATGAGGCACTGGGAACTCAATTGAGATTCAGTACAACCTATCATCCTTAGACAGACGGACAGTCAGAGAGGACTATTCAGACCTTAGAGGATATGTTACGGGCATGTGTTCTAGACTTTAAAGGGAGTTGGGATCTTTTTCTTCCTCTTACGGAGTTTGCCTACAACAATAGCTATCATGCGAGCATTCAGATGGCGCCGTATGAAGCGTTGTATGGAAGAAAATGCCAATCGCCATTGTGTTGGAATGAGTAGTCCGAGAGGAAGCTCTATGGGCCGGATCTTGTTGATCAAACCGCAGCCCAGATTCGAATCATTCGTAAGAGACTTCTTGTAGCTCAAAGTCGGCAGAAAAGTTATGCTGACAAAAGGACAAGGCCTCTAGATTTTGAGGTTGGTGACTATGTGTTTTTGAGAATATCTCCTGTCATCAATATTGGGTGAGCTATCAAGCGAAAGAAATTGAGCCCAAGGTATATAGATCCTTTTGAGATCCTTGGAAGGATTGGGCCTTTTGCATATCGAGTAGCCCTACCCCCGAACTTGAGCAGACTTCATGATGTATTCCATGTCTCCCAACTGAAGAAGTACCAACCGGATCCGTATCACATCGTTGAGTATGAGGAAGTGGAGTTGCAAGATAACTTCACGTATGCGGTGGAGCCAGAAAAGATTATTGATCGAGAGGAACGACGGCTTAGACATCAAAGTATTCCTTATTTGAAAGTGATCTGGAAGGGAATGTCACAGAGTGAAGCAACCTAGGAAGTGGAAGAGGATATGCGAAGGTGATATCCGGAGTTTATGGCTCAAGTGGGTAGCAAATTTTGAGAACGAAATTTATTTGACGGGGGGAGAATTGTAATATCCCAATATGTGATTAAGGGCTAATGACTCTGATAATTATTGTAATTAGTGTAATTAAACACTTTTAGAGAAATATGATGTAAATTTGATATATGTGTATTTGATGATTAGAGATCAATGGTTGAGATTTGTTGCATATGGGTCGTGATCCTATGCATTAAGCTTGTGTGAGCTCATGGTGGGAGTGATAAGATGGTGACAAGTGGCTCTTTGGTGGACCATTGGATGGCACTAGAAGACAAATGTTTACTTTTCTCTCTCTTCTCTCTCTCCTATTCGGTTGAGGGGGAGTATGGGCAAGGGAAAGTTGTACACCATCATCATCATTTGCTTCATCTCATTATCTCTCTCTCTTTCTTCTCCATTTCCGGCGCTCAAGCAAGAAAAGAGGGAAGGAAAGCTTTGATTTTGGGTGAGTTGTGATCCTCCTATGCTCAAATCCTCTTCACTATTGTTGTGCACTTCATTGAGAGCTTCATTGTAGTGATTTCAGAATCTTGAAAGGTGGTGGCTTGTGTGTTGAAGAATTTCAAAAGTTTGAGAATCAAGATTCTGGATTTGGCAAGTTGAAGAGGTAAGGGTTTGATGCATTTTGATATATTATTTGTGATTTTTGGATAAGTTTGGTAAATTCTGGAATTTTGCCTTGGTTTTCTGTCAATGTTGAATATATGAATTTCACAGAGGATGCTGTTGAAAATGGTTTATTGTGAAGTTCTTTGAGTAGTGGAAATAGTTTTGAAGTTTGGAATTTAGTTGAATGGAATTGGTATATGGTGTGTATCATAGAGCCTAAGTGTTTGATTGTGGTTAGAATGGTATTTGGGTGTTTTGGAAGTTACCAATATGTTCCTTAGGCAAGTTTAAGTGTGTATGAGCTTTGTGAGAAGTTTGGAAACTATTAGAATTGGTTTTGACCATCTGGGAAATTTATGTCATGTGCTACGTTTTTTGTCTCTGATGCATAACACTCGAGTGAGAGACGATCATGCTCGAGTGCTACGTGTATTTTCCCTATTCTGCTTCGAGTTTTGCATGGGTTCTAAGAGTGGAGCTCGAGTGCACTTCTATCACCGCGAGTGAAGTTAGTGATCACTCGAGTGAGAAAGGGGTTGCTCTAGTGATGGTGTGAGTTCAGAGTTAGGGTTACTCTCGGGTTGTCACTCACTGGCCAATGCTCAAGAGTGTGATCTGACAGTCATGAGTGCAGGGCTCTCACTCAAGCACTGGGGGGTATGCTCGAGTGAACTTGTCCCTTTGATGTTGCTTGTGCCCTCAGGTTCTCACTTTTTGTCTTGCACTTTTTGTCGTGTGGTGTTCGATGCGCCCAACTAACGGTCATTGGGTTAAGCAGCAATTTTGCCCCAAAAGCGTCAACTTTGGAGCAAATTTGCCCCAGGTAACGGTCAACTAACGTGAGGGCAAAATTGCTATAAATTTAAAACTTACGGGGCAAAATTGGCCTTCTAAGAACTTCCAAGGTAAAATTGGCACCAAGTGAATACTTCTGGGGCAAAAATGATCTTTAACCCATTTATTAAATATAATTAAAACAAAAAAAATAATTATAAATTCAACAACATCAAATATTAGATTATCATCATTTTCAAATTTCTTACCTTCGGTTATAATCTCCACTTTTTTATGGGAATAGCAAAAAAGAAAAATATAAATAAAGTGTAATTATTATTAGTGAAGGTGTTTAAGATTTAAACATCTTTCTGAAAAATATGTTTTATATTTAGGGCAAAGATTAACTTTCTAAATGTCTTATAGTAAGGATCGGAGCGGAGTATAATTTTTACATATTTATTACTCCTCCGGTCCTTAATATAAGACACATTTGGAGAATTGATCTTAATCCTAAATATAAGGCGTAGTTTTCATATTTGTCAATCTTTTCCTAATTTACCCCTATTGATGCTCCTTCAACAATATTCAAAGAGAAGAGGGAATGAGGGAATTAAGGGAGATGAGTACGGCGCTCTAGACAATAGATGTCATTTTAACTAGTTTAACTAACTTCATTAATCTAATCAAATTAAGTAAATATATTTTATATTAAACATCAGAGGAGTATGTTTAACCAACTTTTTAATCTCCATGATTTTGGTCAGTGTTCGTTTCCTATAAAAAAGAAGGAAAATTTTCAGTTAACCCCCTTGGTGACAAATAATTTCAGTCAAACTCTAAAACTTTCTGAAATTATGGTCAAAATGAAATTAATTTTTATAAGTGAAAAGACAATGATGCCTTTCTTTTATTTATTTATTTTTCAAAAGAACATTTACAAGACAAACAAAGACATTTACAAGATAAATACAAATATTTACAAGACAAACAAAAGGATTCGAAAGAACCTAGGGAATTAAGAATATTTTAGCCATTTATAAGATAATTATGCAAATTCACAATACAAATACGGGTATTTACAAGATAAATAAAGATATTTACAAAACAAATAAATGGATTCCAAAAAACATAGATAGTTAAAAACATTTTGGCTATTTACAAGAAAAATATAAGCATTTACAAGACAAATAAAATAATTCCAAAAAACCTAAGGAATTAAAAGCATTTTAACCATTTACAAGATAAATATGAAAATTTATAAAAAAAAAAATGGATATTTACAAGATAAATAAGATAATTTATAAAACAAATAAAGTAAGAGTATTATTATCTTTTCACCCATAAACCTTAATTTCATTTTAACCATTGGGTGCAGTGAAGTTTTAGAAAAATTTGGGGGTGATTAAAATTAATTTATTATCAAGAAGGCTAACTTAAATTTTCCCAAGAAAAGAACACATGATGCATTACAGAGTAGATGGCAAGGATCAAAATTTAAAGGTAATTATTGTCAGCCATTCCATCTGACGTGGATATGAAAAGGAAAAGGACGTGCTGGCGGGGAAAATAATAAACAAAGGAAAGGAAAGCAAAGGAATAACGTGATCTATCCTCGTGGCTCGCACCAACTCAGTTATTTTTATTAAAATACTTCAGGAAGAAACGAGTTTCATGCCTGACATAGTTTTTTCTTACAATAAAAAAAATGACCTCGTTCACAGCGTGAACGAGTTTAAGTGATATGCTAATAAGTGTATTTTATGTTTATTTTCATAAAATAGAAAAAATGAGTAAACTTTTATAAAAAATACTTTTAATGCTAATAATTAAATTTAGGAAAAAGATATAAAATGAATACAATGAAAACATAATACTTATACATAGACATCGTTTTTTTTTGTGAAAAAATATAACCACTCTATGGATCTGCATTTTTAATAATTAAATAAGTGTATTTTTTGTATATATTTTCTCTTATCTATAAATATTTTATAATTTCACTAAATTTAATTGTTATTATAAAAAGTAATTTTTATAAAATTTATTCACATGTTTTCTATTTTTCAGGAAATAAAATATTTTTATTTTATTTTGCTTGAAATATACTCCTCAGATTTTATTTATAGGGTAAAGAGAAACTCATTTGTAGGTATCTATAATTTCACTCAATTTCGTTTAGTGATATCCAACTGATTAACTTTTTCCTGTATGGTTTGATTTGATAATTTATTTGGTGCGTGCAAATCTCCAAACAAATCAACATCGTCGCCCATTTGATAGTATTCCTTTTTATATAGGAGTTTTTGTAAGGCTCAAAATAATAAAACCAGCTCCTCTGCCTTGACATTCTTTCATCGATCATCAACCATGGCAGACCAAACCCTTCATGTTGCAATGAACTCATGGTTCGCTATTGGCCATCTTACTGCATTTCTTCATACCGCAAACAAGCTTGCAAGTAGAGGCCATAGGGTCTCATTCTTCGTACCAAAAAATACATCACTCAAACTAGAACATCTCAATCTCCATCCAAATCTCATCTCCTTCATTCCCATCAATGTACCACACATTGATGGCCTCCCTTTTGGTTCTGAAACCACCCACGATATTCCATTGTCGTTAACTCCTCTTCTCATGAAGGCCCTAGACCTCACTGAACCTTTCATTGAAGCTTCTCTTAGAGATCTCAAACCTCACTTCATCTTCTACGATTTTCAGTACTGGATGCCTCAACTGGCACGTCGCTTAAGAATCAAGGCTTTCATGTTTTCAATAGCAACCCCTGTTTCTGTTGGGTATTTGTTACGTCCTGAAAAGAAGTCTTCGGATAAGCCTGCGACAGAATTTGATATCACAGTCCCTCCACCTGGTTTTCCTCCTTCAGCCATTAGGATTCAACTAAATGTACTTATTTTGTTAGCCCAATTATCTGCTTCAGAGCATGAAGAAAAGGGAGTTTCGCTCTCAGAGCGGACTATGACCGCTTTCACTGACAGTGACGGCATTGTTTTCAAATCATTCAGGGAAATGGAAGGGCCTTACATTGATTACCTTGAAAGGCAATTCGAGAAGCCCATATTCCTGACAGGACCAGTTTTGCCTAAACCACCACAAAATGCAACCTTGGAAGAAAGATGGGTGAAATGGTTGGGAAGTTTCAGCTCAAGATCAGTGATATACTGTGCATTTGGAAGTGAATGCATTCTAAAGAAAGATCAGTTTCAGGAACTGATTTTAGGTCTTGAACTCACAGGTATGCCTTTTATAGCAGCACTGAAACCTCCCGTGGGAGCTGAAACGGTTGACTCAGCGTTGCCTGAAGGGTTTAATGAGAGAGTAAAGGGAAGAGGGATTGTTCATGGAGGTTGGGTTCAACAGCTTTTAATATTAAATCATCCTTCTGTGGGTTGTTTTCTGAATCATTGTGGAGCTACGTCTATGACAGAAGCATTATGCAGTGAGACTCAAATGGTACTGCTACCTAATTTCGCAGATCAGTTTGTAAATTCACAACTTCTGTGTGAAGATCTGAAAGTAGCGGTTGAAGTTGAGAGAGGAGAAGAAGATGGACTCTTCACTAGGGAAAGCGTGTGCAAGGCTGTGAAATTGGCGATGGATAGTGACAGCGAAATGTGTCAAACGATCAGAAGTAATCATAACAAATGGAGACAGATTTTGCTTGCCCCTGGACTTGAAGATGCTTACCTTGATGAAATTACCCACAAGTTACGTTCTCAATTAATGTTGAATTGAGAAGATTCAAAACTGTTTATTGAGCTACCGTTTATCTGGTGATCGATTTGTACTGTATTTCTAATAATTTTTGTGAGCCAAGTTATTTGTGATCTGACTGTGATATTAAGTTGGTGGTCGTGTTTCCTCACAGTCGGGCGAGCTGCGGCGTCTCCCTCACTGACGGTTTCTGCCCGCGGAGTGGACAACCGCCTTTTGGGTCTCTTTTATGTGTTTTAGGGTCTTTAGTGGTGTTGTGTTTTGTTTTTACTGAAATAAATATATTTAAGGAGATTGTTTGTGACACCTCTTGATTTGATTGTAGATTGTAGATTGCAGATTGCAGATTGCAGATTGGTAGATTAGATCCCAGTCTAGCAACTTAAATTTGTATTTTTGGGAGAAGGGTATTATTGATGGGCCTCTATGTCATCGCCATATGTTCTATCATTCTGAGTATCAATAGGGGCAAATCTCAAGTGTCTATGAAGGATATGTCTATCATCAAATGATGTTTGTAATATCTATCTTGATTTTTTTATTTCTAAATTTAAATAACATTGGAAAAGAATTATTTTATGATAAAAAAATTATCATATAATTATTTGAGTCATATGAAACTATTTACACAACTACAAAATGAGTAAAAACTGGCACATATTTTGTACCACTTTCTTAAGAAAGTGCTACAACTTCTATTTTATAAATTTTTTTAAAAAATATTTGTTATATCATTCTTCGGAAAATGCCACAGTTTGTATGGACATTTTGTAGAGATTATTAAGAAAAAGCTATAAAACATGTATTAATTTTAGTGTGTATTTGGATTAATTTTTATAAAATAATTTTTACGATTTATGAGATAAATATGTGAGGATAGTTTTATCTCGATTTGCAGATAATGACTTTTGAAATCATAGTTTAGGGTTTATTCAAACACACACTTAGGTGGAAAAAAAAGGGTTACAGAATGTAATTTTTTTTAAAAAAATACTGAGTTCTCTTAATAAAATATTGAGTTTGCTCCAAATCAGAAACTCTTCTTCATGAGCTTGTTCTTAACTCCAACCCTCCGCATATTTACCTTCTTCAGGCAACGCTTCTCATGTTGTCGGCCCTTGCAAACGCATCAGAAAGCACAACAGAGCGGGAAACAGGGATCACCGTTAACCCCATAGCACTTACGCCTCCTCGTCAGTGGTGTCGAAAGCGCCAAGCTAAACGCGAGTTTTCTTGCAAGGGTCATGGATCTCAGTGGCATAATGTCCCTAGGGTCTCTTTCTGATGGTGGCATTACGAATCTCCTTGGTGGTGAGGGTGCGGATTTTAGGTGCGGCAAGGGAGATGGGTGGATCTCGGGAAGCCATTGGGAGGCGAGTAATGGCAATCTGACTGTAGTGAAAGAGGATTGAAGATGATGGAAAAGATGGAGATAATGCCTGAGGAGGAGCAAATGGAGTTGGAGACATTTTATAGGCAAGAGGGAAGAGGTTAGTGCGTGCGTGCGGGTAATATGCCATTTAGCTTGATTCAGTTTCGTGAGAATTATTAAACCCATTTAACTTTTTCTGCATCCATCTTCGCTGCTCTGTTTTGGTCCATCAAAATCGACAACTCCGGTCCAGCGCCCTTCGAAGACGTCTTTGCATCGTGACTTGTCTTTTTCACGCGTACCCACGTTTCTGGTCGCTGAAAGTCAGAGCCTCAGAGGAAGACCCATTTGTTGGAAGCCCATAATCCATCGCACTTAACCTTGCATTTGTCGTCGCATCTTTGCTCGTCTTTGTCTATGTTGGATCCAAGAGGGTCAATTGCATGGTTTTGGCTTCATCGTCACTCCCAGTTTCTTCTGTGGTGTTTGAAGGCTTCTGAAGGGAGCCAAGAATGCTTAAACTCGTCGTTACTGTGATGTCTTTGCCTCCAAAGTCCTCTGGTCCTTGAGCGTCTTTCTGCTTGTTGCATTCTTGGGTGGAGTCCGAACATGACCCACCACGTTTGTGAATGGCAAACGCTTCTTCTTGATCTTCCAAGACTTTCCTTGCCTGCACCTCTTACTTGGCTTGCCATTGCAAGGAAATGTTTTGCATTCTTGCCAAACGCCTAGCTTCAAGCAGAGTAAAGGGGTTGAATAGCTTGACAGACACGGTAATTTCCTCCTTCAAGCCATAAACCTAGGCAACAACCAGATAATCTTATGGCACGTCTAGGATGACTTAAAGATAATCGAATACATAATTAAAATCCGCTACCGACCCTTGTTGTCGAAGATGCCACATTTTAAGTATCCTCTTTGTTTTCTAAAGTCGTTCATCGAAGCTTCTTGCAAGGAAACGAGAAGAGTATGTGGCCATTGGCTAGTAGGAATTCTTTTCTTCTTCTTTTCCCTTTTTCTATTTTCTTTCCGATATTGCAGTGGAAGGGTCAACGATTAAAGGCTCTGATACCATTATTACATAATCATAATTCTGTAATCGGAGAGAGGGACAGAGAGGTAAGAAACCAGGATTAAAGGGTTAAAGAAGAATAAGGCACAGGAAAATCAAGAGAGAACCAGAGAAACAGAGGAGACACGAAATATGCATTACCAACCCATATCACAAGTTTGATTATGAGTGTGTTGGGACAGAGGAAAAAAAAAGTGTTCTTGAGGTAAAACCATGGATCTTTGAAAAAATATCTAAACACTACATTTTTTTTTCCACAATCCTTTTTCTTGTCAAAGTAATGGTTTTTTTTTTTTACATTTTTCATGTAGTGGGCCCCACCCCATTGCTTGTTGGTGGGCCCCCGCCACTCTCCCTCTCATCTTTTTTTTTTTCTAAAGAATTTCGAAATTGTCTCTCTATCCCTTTTTTTTCTTTCTTTTTTTTTTTTAAATCTCAAAATTTTAATGCTCCCTCCTATCTTTAATATAAGACCTATTTATCTAATTTAATTATATTATAAAAATTAGTTAAATTAATTAATATCACATATAGACAAATTTATTTGATTTTTGGTATTTATTATGAAATTTAATGTTAAATAATGGGTTAAGATGCTGAAAGAGGCAAGCTTCACCCAAGAGGGGGGTGAATTGGGTGATGTTATAAATTTTTCGCTTGATGTGGAGATATGAAAAATGTAGTAGATAGAGTAGAGTTGAGAAGATTTGAACACAGAGAGTTATACTGGTTCGGCCTAACAACCAGGCCTACGTCCAGTCCTCAGAGATCAAGACCTACTGAGATTTTCACTATACTTCCAAGATTCAATGGGCTCTCAGACTGCCACACAACAACAATTGTCCTTGAAAGGACTACGAGCAGAAATATTCTCTCACTAAGAAATTTCTTTCCCCCTTACGACAAGTCTTACGTGCAGAAAAATAACCTATGACCCTTCTCACTTGCTTATGTATACAAGACTTTTGAGCAGCAACATTCTCTCCTGCTTACACCACTGTAAGTCTTATGAGCAGCAACGTTCTCTTCTGCTTGTATCTTATAAGACTTATGAGTGAAAGGTTTAACAAGGAATTCTCTCAACTGCTTCTCTCGTAAGGAAATCTACCCTCTCAAGGTCCCAATACCTTGAGATCAAATAAGCATAAAGTTTGAGTTGAATGAAGACTCTCTTACAGAGTAAATAAATAAACACTTAAGAACAATGTGCATACAGAGAATAATTTGTGAATAACAGAGACTTGTGAATAAGCTTGTGAATTCTTGTGCTTCGTTAAACTTGACGATCTCTGAATCTCTGTATTTATAGGTGTTCAGATTTTGCCCGTTTGAGTAATCATCATTTGAGGAGCAGGGCTTTGCAACTGTAGAATGACATGCGTAAGTTTGAAAACTTCTAATGTAGTAGGTGTGTGTTTGTCGTAACGTTGTCTGCCGTTGTTTGACTTTCCTTCATGTCTGTTTATTTCAACGTTCATCATCCTGTATCACACTTATAATATATTTAAAATGATGTTAGACAAAGATAATAAGTAATGATGATATACATAATTAACAATAAACCATATTCGGATTGAACGTTGTGAGACTTGGTATTTTGGTGATCTGGCAGAGCATCACTCGAGCATGAATGGCTCACTTTGAGTGATCTTCCTATTTTCCTCTTTGTGCTTCAGTTATCGGGTTGTGCTTGCATAGGATTTCAGAGAGTCAGAATTCTCACTCGCGAGTGATGTGGGGTCTCACTCGAGCACAACTCCTCCTGCTCGAGTGATCTTGCATTTTCCACTGGGAGTGTCTTCTCGGGTCATCACTCGAATATCATTTTAGCAATGAGATTTTGTACTCGCGGGTGATGTGGTCCCTCACTCGAGCACACACACTCCTGCTCGAGTGAGACGCATATTCTCAAGGAATATGCTCTCAATACCAACACTCGCATCAGAATTGGAGAGGGATAAATTTATCACTCGCAGGTGATGTGGGTCCTCACTCGAGCACACAGACTCCTGCTCGAGTGAGAAGAATATTCTCAAGAAATATACCATTTATACAAGCACTCGTATCAGATTTGGAGAGGGATAGATTTTACACTCGCAAGTGCTGATGTGTCACTCGAGCATATGAGGTTGTGCTCGAGCACACTTGCTCTTCTCTGAACTTCTTGACTCTCGGCCAAACACTCTCAGTCTCTTGCTCGAGTACAGAACACTCATGCTCGAGCATTGATGTCTCTGCTCGAGTGCATCAAGGAAGAAATGATAATACTTGCTCTCGGCCAAGCACTCGCGGACCTTCACTCGCATGTGCTCGAGTGAGAATGGCTTCTCTGCTCGAGTGCAAACTCCAGTGCTCGAGTGAATCAGTGAACATAACAGTGGCATGCCTCTCGGGTGAACACTTTCTGGCTTTCACTCGCACCTGCTCGAGCACAGAAGTGATCTATGCTCGAGTGCAAAGCTCATGCTCAAGCACTCCAGTTCAATTTGACAGCAGATATCAGAAAACATTGCTGTATGCATTTGGTAACTTTGTAAACATTTCTTAAACTTATAAAAACATGATTTGTACACAATTGTCTTTTTGTTATCATCAAAACTTGGGATCTAACATTCTCCCCCTTTTTGATGATGACAAAACCTTTGTGATGGAAGTTTAAGAAAGATTGATTAAGATTGAAAATTTTTGAAATACTTCAATGTTTCCAAATGCATATCATGTTTTAATTTCAAGTTCAAGTTTTCCTGCAATACTTCCTTTGGACACTTAACAACCAAGATAAGCATAGTATGAGACAAATAACTTAATAACTTGAAACATGAAAATAATCATTAATATTAAACGTGATTTCAAATTTTGACAAAGTCAAAATCATAATAACTAATAATCTAAAATAACATCAAATCCTACCCCATACAGAAAATCTACCCAAACTCCCAATACATCCCACAGAAGCTTAGCTCAGAAATCATCACACATCCTTAGCTTAGAAATCATCACACATCCTTCTCCCCCTTTTTGTCAGCATCAGAAGGGGGCTGAGGAGAAGTGGTACCAGAAGGTGGAACAAATGAAACCATGGCAGTGAGAGGGTCAATTGGTGGAGATGATGGCTGTGGTATAGAAGATGAGGGAGGTAGTGAAGGCAACCGATCATAGGTGACATCAACATTTGAATCTGGATCGGTGAAGAGAACATGAGTCTGTGGATGAGGAGGTGAGGTGTGAGTGGTCTCAGGAGGTACCTCTGAAGATGAAGATGGGAAATGAGAGCGTAAGAAGGTCTCCATATTAGTTATCCTCTGAGACATCTCATCCTGAGTCTTGAACATTAAATCAAAGTTGGTATTGGCCTTATCTACCAACTGGATGACCTGTGACTCCATCTTTTCCACAAGTTTCTCATACTCAGCCACTAACTCCTTCTTCAGACCAGATACTGCTTGATTGATTGCCTCTGTCAAATAGTTGGAAAGAGAGGCATTAAGGAAGGAAGGAGGTGGAATAGGACCCTGAACCGATGATTGTTCCTCATCACCTTTTGATGGAGTAGCTTCCCTCTTAGATGTGGCTTTGGTTCGACTCACCGGAAGATTAATACCCATATGAGTTAATTGAGTCTTACCAAACCTTGATATAATCACCCTCTCTGTTCCTTCCAAATACCAAATCTTGTTTTTCATTAGAATGAAGGATACAAGCTGAGGGTATGGTATGGTTGCAGATTTTGATGAAGAAAATCGAAATCTTCTCATCTCATTGAAGATAATCTCCCCCACATTCCTTTGTTGCCTAGCAAGTAAAGAGGCCAACATATAATAGTCCTTTTGAGCAAAATGAGTAAAATTTTTGGACTTGTTGACTATACTCCGGGAATATATATATAGTGAAGGACTCTATGTGTATCAGGCATATCAATGGGTTTAAAGTTTAGAATGCCTATGGGATCTTTTGGTCTCAAAATTTGGAAAACCTTATTGGCTGAGAAAGAAGGTGGTTCTGGAGGAGGTGCAACATACCCAAGCAAGTCATTTATGATCTTAGCAGATATCATAATAAATTTTCCTCTAACAGTAGTAGACACTGCTTCCTCAATCAATTCACCAGATCTAGACTTAATATTATGGGACTTCATGTTGCAATAAAAAGTTTTTACGACAGTGGGTGAGTATGGTATATGGATATTCAGCCAGGGAGCATAGTATTGAAGATAAGGATATAAGTCCAAATAGCAATTCTTCTTCAAATAATCTAAATCCACATACACAACTGGACAGAAATGCCTATGAATATACTCATCATCAAATACCTTATGAGACAATGCCTTTAGTTCCTCAACAATAAATCCCTCAGGAGGACTGGTGATGTGATCATCCACTGGTGCTTGTGAAGCAGAAGGGGCTCCTAAAGCAGAGGCACTTGATTGCCTAACTTGGTGTGAACTTGAAACACCGGCTTGAGAAGCAATCTTTCCAACTATCTTGTCAAGTTTGGACTTCTCCAATGCTTCCCGGAGTTGTTTGTTGAATGAATCACCAGAGGAAGAAGATGACTGTTGGGATTGCTCAGTCTCCTTTCTCTTCCCTTTTCCTTGCACCTCTTTGGATTGAGACCGGGTAACAATAGGTTCCTTGAACACCACACCCTTTGGTTTCTTTTGAGGAGGTTGGACTTTCTTTGCAATTTGAGGCTTTGGGTAAGGTTTCTTAGCCGGAGTCCTCTTTTTGGTCTTGGGTTTAGGAGGAGGTGATGTTGAGGAAGACATTTTGGGAGATGGAGGTGTTGGTTCTGGGGTACCAGACGCACTGGCAGCAGAATGGGTAGGAGAAGGAGATTGAGATCTTTGAGGAGTGGAAGGTATTTTAGTTCTTGCCATTGATGAATGAAAGAAAGAGACGCAAGAACTCACAGAAATTTTTGAGAGTAAAGAAAAGAGCAAGCAAAGATTAGGGCACGAATGAGAAATGCAGAAAGCAAGAATAACCTTTTATAGAAGATTCAAGAGTTGTAACGGTGATTTGAGACAAACGGACGTGATTGATTGAAGAGAAACGGTTGGAGGTGAAGAGTTGTGACCTTCGAGTGACGAGACACCTCGAGTGAGAGCAGGAAGTGCGACGTTCTGAGCTTCTGCGTAACTGATATAAGTGACAGTGCTCGAGCATAAACCCTAGTGCTCGAGTGATGTTCATACTGTGCTCGAGTGTGTTCTATCTGTGCTCGAGTGATTTTCTGGAAAATTTAAGAAAACATGTAAAAACGTACCTGGATTATGAATTTCTTGCTATATTTTGTATCTTTGTACTCAAATCCTCCAAGATCATTTGAGTAACCATAATTTGGATTGTTTTTGAAAAGAAATTCTTCCTCTCCACTCGAGCAGGCACTCCTCACCTCAAGCATGTTCATATCATGCTCGAGTGAGAGTTCCTCACTCGCGAGTGAGTTCGATTCTCACTGTTGCTTCTGAGATAGACTCTTGGTATTCTTATTTCCTCTGTTAACCTCTATTTTACATAACAAGAAGCAGAGTATTTTCAACAGTGCTGTGCTCGATCAGAGCTACTTGTGCTCGAGTGAAACAGCTTATCACTCGAGCAGCACTCTCAGTGCTCGAGTGACAGACCTGCAAAATGATTTTTAACACTCCGATGCCAAAGTCAGTATGGTTATCATTAAAAGGAACATTTAATTAAAATATTTAACAAGAAAACTTACAACTCATTGGGATCAACTATTCCCAATTCTCTTCGAATATATAAGAATTGATCTTTTGCAATTGGCTTTGTGAAAATATCCGCAAGTTGAAGATGAGTTGGTATGAATTCCACTTTGACATCCTTCTTTTGAACATGATCTCGAATGAAGTGATGTCGAATGTCTATGTGCTTGGTCCTTGAATGTTGTACAGGATTATTGGCCAAGCTTATCGTGCTAGTGTTATCACAATACATTGGAATTTCTTTTAAATAAATTCCCAAATCTTGAAGTTGTTGTTTCAACCATAACACTTGAGAACAGCAACTTGCCACAGCTATATATTCAGCTTCAGTTGAGGATAATGAAACTGTGTTCTGCTTCTTGCTGAACCATGATACTAGAGAGCCTCCCAGAAATTGACATTGACCACTGGTACTCTTTCTGTCAGTTTTATATCCTCCGTGATCTGAATCTGAATATGCCAATAAATACTCGTTCCCTCTTTTCGGATACCAAAAACCAAGCTCTGAAGTATCTCCTAGATATTTGAAGATTCTTTTTACTGTCTCTGCATGTGATACCTTGGGAGCGGATTGATACCTTGCACACATTCCCACGCTGAACTGAATATCTGGCCTGCTAGCTGTGAGATAGAGTAATGAGCCAATCATTCCTCTATAATTAGTGATGTTGAAGCTAGGTCCCTTTACATCAGCATCCAACAGTGTTGTAGAGCTCATTGGAGTATCAGCTCCGTTAGCATTATCTAATCCATATTTCTTTAACAACTCTTTCAAATACTTTGTCTGAGATATAAATATACCATTCTTCTTTTGTTTGATTTGAAGTCCAAGAAAGAAGTTCAATTCTCCCATCATGGACATTTCAAATTCTCCCTGCATAACCTTAGAGAATTCTTGACACATAGATTCGTTAGTAGCACCAAAAATAATATCATCAACATAAATTTGAACAATTAGAATATCATTTTTGTTATGTTTGATGAATAGAGTTGTATCAACTTTACCTTTGACAAAACTTTGATCAAGAAGAAATTTGCTTAGTCTTTCATACCAAGCTCTAGGTGCTTGTTTCAAACCATATAGTGCTTTCTTAAGTTTGAATACATGGTCAGGTTTTGTTTCATCTTCAAAACCAGGGGGTTGTTCTACATATACTTCCTCCATAATATAACCATTTAGAAAAGCACTTTTCACATCCATTTGATAAAGTTTAAAACCTTTAATGCAAGTAAAGGCTAGGAGTACTCGTATTGCCTCCAATCTTGCCACTGGAGCATATGTTTTCTCATAATCAATACCTTCTTCTTGATTATAGCCTTTGGCAACCAATCTTGCTTTGTTTCTCACAATGATTGCTGATTCATCAAGTTTGTTTTTGAAAACCCATTTGGTTCCTATAACCGTATGGTCTTTAGGTCGTGGACCAAATCCCAAACTTGATTTCTTTGAAACTGATTTAGTTCTTCTTGCATAGCAATCACCCAATCATTGTCAGATAAAGCTTCTTCAATATTAGAAGGTTCAATTTCAGAAATAAATGCAGAGAAGGTTACCTTATTAAGGATTCTGTTTCTGGTTTTGACACCTTCATGAATATCTCCTATAACTTGATCAATTGGATGATCCTTCATATGTCTCCATGCTTTTGGTTGAGCATGATCATCGACATCTTCTAAATTTTGAAAATCATTTGTTTCAAAATCATCTTGTTTTGAAATAGATTTGTTTTTCTTGATTGAATCCATTTCTTCTTCATCAATAAGTTTTGTCTGAGATTCAATTTCATCAAACACAACATGAATAGATTCTTCAACAGTACATGTTCTTTTATTGAAAACTCTATAAGCCTTACTTCTATTAGAATATCCTAGAAATATACCTTCATCAGACTTTGAATCAAATTTACCTAAGTTTTCCTTACCATTGTTGTGAATGAAACACTTACACCCGAAGATATGTAGATGAGCAAGATTTGGCTTTCTTCCTTTGTAAAGTTCATATGGCGTCTTTCCAAGTGATTTGCGAATATATGCTCGGTTTGAGATGTAGCAAGCAGTACTCATTGCATCTGCCCAGAACACTTGTGACATTTCTTTTTCATTAAGTAATGCTCTTGCCATTTCTGTAAGAACTCTGTTCTTTCTTTCCACTACTCCATTTTGTTGAGGTGTTCTAGGAGCAGAGAAGTTATGATCTATTCCTTCATTGTTGCAGTAGTTTTCAAATAGTTGATTATCAAATTCTCATCCATGATCTGTCCTAATAGAAACAATAGAAATACCTTCTCATTTTGAACCTTTTTGGCAAACATAATAAATTCAGCAAAAGTTTCATCTTTTGAAGCAATAAATATAGTCCATGTAAATCTTGTAAAATCATCAACAATTACTAACGTATATAAATTTCCTCCAAAAATTTTTACTCTTGCAGGTCCTACCAAATCCATATGAAGTAATTGTAAAGGTTTTGAAGTAGAAATCTCATACTTTGTTTTAAAAGAGGATTAGTTTGTTTTCCTTTCTAACATGCGTCACAAACCATATTATCTTTGAATTTGAGTTTGGGAAGACCAACAACTAAATCTTTTCTAATCAATTTATCAAGTTGATTCATATTGACATGAGCCAGACGCTTATGCCATAACCAACTTTCCTCTGATCGACTAAGAAAACAATTTTCAAGAGAATTTGAATTTAAATCAATAGTATAACAATTATCGTCCCTTTGAGCTCGGATCTTTGCTTTGATAGATTCTTTGTTTAGTGGCAGATCTTTCTTGTTCACTATCAAGCATTCTTTTGAGTCAAAAATCACCCAGTTATCTTTGTCAGTGCTTTGACTTACACTCAGAAGATTGTGGCATAATCCCTCAACATAATATACTCCGCTGATTTGAACACCATCGGATTTTCCCACTTCACCAATTCCAGCAATACGTCCAGATTGATTACCTCCAAATGTTACCTTTCCTCCTTCTCTAGTTTCTAGCATGGTGAACTTATTTTTGTCACCAGTCATGTGTCTCGAACATCCACTATCAATATACCATTTGTTCGCTCGAGATGCTTTGAGACAAACCTAGAATAAAATGATCAAGTTTTAGGTACCCACACTTTCTTGGGTCCTTTGTGGTTAGTATGTGATGTATATGTCCCTTTAGGAACCCATTTATATGTTCCAACAACTTGTCCCTTTTTGAAATAATATGAAGTATAATGTCCTTTCCTGTTACAATAATTGCATGATGCGAATGGATTTGATGTATGCACAGAATTCCTGAAATATTTAAGATATGCTCTACTATTCCTCTTATATCCTTTATTCTTATCATGACAAAATTATATCCAATTCTAGATTTATCAAATGAAACTTTCTGAGAATTTAAAATAACCTTAAGAGTTTCACTTCCTTTAGTAAACTTTTCAACAATTTTTGTTAAATCATCTATTTTCTTATCTTTCTTTTTACACATTTCATATGATGATATGATTGTACTTTCTAATTCTTTTACTTTCTTCTTATAGTTAACCATTCCTTTAGCTACTTTGATGTACTCTGTATGCAATGCATTATATTCAGATAACAATTCATCATAGGAAGGTTCAGAATCACTTACCTCAAAGTCTGATTCTTCTTCCTTGGCTACCAAGCATAGATTTGCTACTTCGTCGTTGTCACTTTCTGACGAACTATCACCCCATATAGATGATATATATGCTTTCTTTTTCAGCTTCTTTTTGTCTTTGTTTCTGAAACATTCAGATTTGATGTGTCCAGGTTTCCCACATTCCTAGCATACTATTTGTTGTTCTTTGTTTTCTTTCTTGCTTGGTCCACCTTGATAGTTTTTGAAATTCTTTTGACCTCTTCTGTAGAACCTCTTGAATTTTCTCACGATCATTCCCATTTCATCATCATTAGGGACATCTTCATTTTCAGAAGATTCTTCTTCTTCTTTGATAGCTTTAAGTGCAACTCCCTTTTTCTTTTTATCATCGAATTCTTCTAGTTCCTTTTTGAATCTTAACTTACCTTCATACTCGGAAAGACTTCCAAAGAGAGCAGCTACGGATCTCATAGATTCTCCTTTAGCTTCTTCGATAGCTGTCACCTTCGCTTCCCATTCTTTCGTAAGAATATTAAGAATCTTTCTTACCTGGGAATTTTGATCAAACGACTTTCCAAGAGTAGATAATTGATTAACAAGATGAGTATACCTGAGTTCGAATTCTGATATACCTTCTCCAGGTTTCATACGAAATAAATCATATTCTGTAATTAAAGTATTGATTCTATTTTCTTTGATCCCAGATGTACCTTCGTGAGCAATTTCAAGAGCATCCCACATATCTTTGGCAGTTGGTAGAGTACATATACGAAAGTATTCTTTTTGACTAAGAGCACTCTGTATCATTAAAATAGCTTTACTATTTAATGTTACTAACCTTTTATCATTCTCGTCAAACTCCTCTGGACTCTTCTTAATAGCTCTATCTTCGATTTTCTTCATTGGAACATAGTCACCATCTTGTATTATATTCCACAAGCCGTACTCATTAGCCATCACGAACACTCTAAATTTAGCTTTCCAGAACGAAAAATGTTCTCCAGCAAAACCAGGAGGTCTAGAGATTGAAGCTCCGTCTGGAAGAATGTTTTCACCCATTGTTGCCATTTATCAGATCCTTCTCAAGCTGTTAGGCTCTTTGGAGAAGACCTTGCTCTGATACCAAATGAAAGAGGCAAGCTTCACCCAAGAGGGGGGGTGAATTGGGTGATGTTATAAATTTTTCGCTTGATGTGGAGATATGAAAAATGTAGTAGATAGAGTAGAGTTGAGAAGATTTGAACACAGAGAGTTATACTGGTTCGGCCTAACAACCAGGCCTACGTCCAGTCCTCAGAGATCAAGACCTACTGAGATTTTCACTATACTTCCAAGATTCAATGGGCTCTCAGACTGCCACACAACAACAATTGTCCTTGAAAGGACTACGAGCAGAAATATTCTCTCACTAAGAAATTTCTTTCCCCCTTACGACAAGTCTTACGTGCAGAAAAATAACCTATGACCCTTCTCACTTGCTTATGTATACAAGACTTTTGAGCAGCAATGTTCTCTCCTGCTTACACCACTGTAAGTCTTATGAGCAGCAACGTTCTCTTTTGCTTGTATCTTATAAGACTTATGAGTGAAAGGTTTAACAAGGAATTCTCTCAACTGCTTCTCTCGTAAGGAAATCTACCCTCTCAAGGTCCCAATACCTTGAGATCAAATAAGCATAAAGTTTGAGTTGAATGAAGACTCTCTTACAGAGTAAATAAATAAACACTTAAGAACAATGTGCATACAGAGAATAATTTGTGAATAACAGAGACTTGTGAATAAGCTTGTGAATTCTTGTGCTTCGTTAAACTTGACGATCTCTGAATCTCTGTATTTATAGGTGTTCAGATTTTGCCCGTTTGAGTAATCATCATTTGAGGAGCGGGGCTTTGCAACTGTAGAATGACATGCGTAAGTTTGAAAACTTCTAATGTAGTAGGTGTGTGTTTGTCGTAACGTTGTCTGCCGTTGTTTGACTTTCCTTCATGTCTGTTTATTTCAACGTTCATCATCCTGTATCACACTTATAATATATTTAAAATGATGTTAGACAAAGATAATAAGTAATGATGATATACATAATTAACAATAAACCATATTCGGATTGAACGTTGTGAGACTTGGTATTTTGGTGATCTGGCAGAGCATCACTCGAGCATGAATGGCTCACTTTGAGTGATCTTCCTATTTTCCTCTTTGTGCTTCAGTTATCGGGTTGTGCTTGCATAGGATTTCAGAGAGTCAGAATTCTCACTCGCGAGTGATGTGGGGTCTCACTCGAGCACAACTCCTCCTGCTCGAGTGATCTTGCATTTTCCACTGGGAGTGTCTTCTCGGGTCATCACTCGAATATCATTTTAGCAATGAGATTTTGTACTCGCGGGTGATGTGGTCCCTCACTCGAGCACACACACTCCTGCTCGAGTGAGACGCATATTCTCAAGGAATATGCTCTCAATACCAACACTCGCATCAGAATTGGAGAGGGATAAATTTATCACTCGCAGGTGATGTGGGTCCTCACTCGAGCACACAGACTCCTGCTCGAGTGAGAAGAATATTCTCAAGAAATATACCATTTATACAAGCACTCGTATCAGATTTGGAGAGGGATAGATTTTACACTCGCAAGTGCTGATGTGTCACTCGAGCATATGAGGTTGTGCTCGAGCACACTTGCTCTTCTCTGAACTTCTTGACTCTCGGCCAAACACTCTCAGTCTCTTGCTCGAGTACAGAACACTCATGCTCGAGCATTGATGTCTCTGCTCGAGTGCATCAAGGAAGAAATGATAATACTTGCTCTCGGCCAAGCACTCGCGGACCTTCACTCGCATGTGCTCGAGTGAGAATGGCTTCTCTGCTCGAGTGCAAACTCCAGTGCTCGAGTGAATCAGTGAACATAACAGTGGCATGCCTCTCGGGTGAACACTTTCTGGCTTTCACTCGCACCTGCTCGAGCACAGAAGTGATCTATGCTCGAGTGCAAAGCTCATGCTCAAGCACTCCAGTTCAATTTGACAGCAGATATCAGAAAACATTGCTGTATGCATTTGGTAACTTTGTAAACATTTCTTAAACTTATAAAAACATGATTTGTACACAATTGTCTTTTTGTTATCATCAAAACTTGGGATCTAACATTCTCCCCCTTTTTGATGATGACAAAACCTTTGTGATGGAAGTTTAAGAAAGATTGATTAAGATTGAAAATTTTTGAAATACTTCAATGTTTCCAAATGCATATCATGTTTTAATTTCAAGTTCAAGTTTTCCTGCAATACTTCCTTTGGACACTTAACAACCAAGATAAGCATAGTATGAGACAAATAACTTAATAACTTGAAACATGAAAATAATCATTAATATTAAACGTGATTTCAAATTTTGACAAAGTTAAAATCATAATAACTAATAATCTAAAATAACATCAAATCCTACCCCATACAGAAAATCTACCCAAACTCCCAATACATCCCACAGAAGCTTAGCTCAGAAATCATCACACATCCTTAGCTTAGAAATCATCACACATCCTTCTCCCCCTTTTTGTCAGCATCAGAAGGGGGCTGAGGAGAAGTGGTACCAGAAGGTGGAACAAATGAAACCATGGCAGTGAGAGGGTCAATTGGTGGAGATGATGGCTGTGGTATAGAAGATGAGGGAGGTAGTGAAGGCAACCGATCATAGGTGACATCAACATTTGAATCTGGATCGGTGAAGAGAACATGAGTCTGTGGATGAGGAGGTGAGGTGTGAGTGGTCTCAGGAGGTACCTCTGAAGATGAAGATGGGAAATGAGAGCGTAAGAAGGTCTCCATATTAGTTATCCTCTGAGACATCTCATCCTGAGTCTTGAACATTAAATCAAAGTTGGTATTGGCCTTATCTACCAACTGGATGACCTGTGACTCCATCTTTTCCACAAGTTTCTCATACTCAGCCACTAACTCCTTCTTCAGACCAGATACTGCTTGATTGATTGCCTCTGTCAAATAGTTGGAAAGAGAGGCATTAAGGAAGGAAGGAGGTGGAATAGGACCCTGAACCGATGATTGTTCCTCATCACCTTTTGATGGAGTAGCTTCCCTCTTAGATGTGGCTTTGGTTCGACTCACCGGAAGATTAATACCCATATGAGTTAATTGAGTCTTACCAAACCTTGATATAATCACCCTCTCTGTTCCTTCCAAATACCAAATCTTGTTTTTCATTAGAATGAAGGATACAAGCTGAGGGTATGGTATGGTTGCAGATTTTGATGAAGAAAATCGAAATCTTCTCATCTCATTGAAGATAATCTCCCCCACATTCCTTTGTTGCCTAGCAAGTAAAGAGGCCAACATATAATAGTCCTTTTGAGCAAAATGAGTAAAATTTTTGGACTTGTTGACTATACTCCGGGAATATATATATAGTGAAGGACTCTATGTGTATCAGGCATATCAATGGGTTTAAAGTTTAGAATGCCTATGGGATCTTTTGGTCTCAAAATTTGGAAAACCTTATTGGCTGAGAAAGAAGGTGGTTCTGGAGGAGGTGCAACATACCCAAGCAAGTCATTACATGTCTAATTGTCATAGGATCCTTTATTTCCTTTTCTTATTCTTTTGTCATATAGCGATTGTACTCTTTCCTATATAATAATAGAAAAGGTAGAGCACTGAGCAATTCGATGCATCATTACACTCACATAACCCTAGCCTTTCTATCTCCAACGCCTTTTGAAGACATCTTCACATCATGACTTGTCTTTTTCACACGTACCCACGTTCGAGTCATCAAAGTTAGAGGAAGACCCATTTGTTGGAACCCCATAATCCATCACACTCAACCTTGCATTTGTCATTGCATCTTTGCTCTTATTTGTCTATGTTGGCTCTAAGAGGGTCAATCACACGGTTTGGCTTCATCGTCACTCCTAGTTTCTTTTATGGTGTTGGAAAGCCTCTGAGGGGAGCCAAGAATGCTTAAACTCATAGTTACTACAATGTCTTTGCCTCCAAAGTCCTCTTGTCTTTTTACATCTTGCACCTTGTTGCATTCTTGGGTGAGTTCGAACAAGATACACCATGTTTGTGAATGGCAAATGCTTCTTCTTGATCTTTCAAGACTTTCCTTGCCTACACCTCTTACTTGGGTCGCCATTCCAAGGAGATCTCTTGCACTCTTGCCAAACACGTAGAGTAAAGGAGTTGAATAGCTTGACTGACATGGCAATTTCCTCCTTCAAGCCATAAACATTGGCAACAACCAGATAATCTTATGGCACATCTAGGTTAGTTGAGAGAGAATCGAATACATAATTAAAAGAGGCTACCAACCCCTGTTGTTGAAGGTACCATAGCTTAAGCCTCCTCTTTGTTTTTTGATGTCGTTCATCAAAACTTCTTGCAAGGAATAGAGAAGTATATGTGGCCATTGGCTGGTAGGAATTCTTTTTTTCTTTTTCTCTTTTCTTTTTGGTATTGTAAGGGAGGGCCAAGGATTAAAGGTTAAGATACCATTGTTACAGGATCATAATTCTGTAATGGGAGGGAGGGAAAGAGAGGTTAGACACCTAAATTAGAGGGTTAAAGAAGAAGGCAGAGAAAAATCAAGAGAGAATGAGAGGAACAGATGAAACACAAAATATGAATTATCAAACCGATATCACAAATCTAATTATAATAAGGATTATGTAACCCTTCTCATGGTAATTATATCTAGATTATAAAATTTAAGTGAAATAGAGACCAATAAGACAAAAATCACATTTAGGATCACTCATCTCCAAGAGATGGGGTGTCCAAGCAAAACATTTAAAACAGGTTTCATCTGGTCTCACATTCACTTTCTAATACAATTACCTGTGCCGATAAATCACATAATAAATATCAGAGTGCGTAATCAAAATCCCGGCAATCCCGGGCTACTTATTTAGAATGGGTTTAAAGGTTTCCCAAGATGGGGATTACATATCCAAAATTTGCTATATTCATCTCATATACATACAGTAATCCCAAAAGCCAACTAGATAACCAACATCCAAAATACAAGATGTTCCTAAAGCCCTAACCACTCTTGGTTGGCCGCTTCCCTTTCAAGCCACATGCCCTGTCTGAAATGTTAGTCATTTGGAAAGAGTGAGATTCAGAAGAATCCCAGTAGTAACAAATAACTCATACAATATATAAACACAGGCATGTAATGTATCATGTTCACCAGCATCATCAGCAACACAATGATCCATGGCTCGCACCACAGATGACAGCACTCACAGCTGTATCACAATGCTCTATGCCCACTTTCGCAGTAATCACAATGACAGCTTTCGCTGCAAACATTATGCCCGCTAACGCGGTAATCACTATGCCAACAGTATCACAAAGCACAAGGTATCTCAATGCACAACGTATCACAAGGCATAATGCTCAACAACATACAAAGCTTCACAAGGAACTATGCTCCACAATGTATCTCAATGCATCTCAAAGCAGCAGCAGCACACAATGCATGATAGGAAAACATACAATACATTTACACAAGCATGATCTTCCCTCACCTAAGTGTTGTGCATCAAAGACTAGAAACGTAGCAGATAACAGAAAATTTCCCAGATGGTCAAAACCAATCCTAATGGTTTCCAAACTTCTCACAAAGCTCATACACACTTACTTATGCCTAAGGAACACATTGGCAACTTCCAAAACACCCAAATACTATTCTAAACACAATCTATGCCCTTTGGTCTCCATGACACACAAAATTCCCAAATTCACTCAAATCACTTCCAACATCAAAACCATATCAAATACCCAAAGAACTTCACAATGAACTAATCTAAGCATTAATCGCTATGAAATTCACACATTCCAAAATGGGCATAAATCAGGGCAAATTTCCAGAATTTACCAAACTTATCCAAAACTCATAACATATATATCAAAATGCATCAAATGCCTACCTCTTTACTTTGCCAAATCCAGAATCTTGATTCTCTAACTTTCAATTTCGTCCAACACCCAAATGATCACTAATCAAGGTTCTCAAACTACCACAATGAAGCTCTTAACACAATGAACAAAATTAGTGAAGAGGATTTTAGCATAGGAGGATCACAACTCACCCAAAATCAAAACTTTCCTTCCCTCTTTTCTTGCTTGAGCGCCGAAAACATAGGGAAGATATATTTATTTATAAAATCAGATTTAATTTAGGAAGAGGACTTAGGACCTACGTATTCTTTAAAAGGATCAAAGCCTATATAGTTCGGGGTAGAAATGAGTGTTAGGGGGTTGGTTTTTTTTCATTTAAAAAAAATAAAAGAAAAAGTTTGCTTAATTTTTGACAAGAATATTTTTTTTTGGTTTGTGTTTTTTATATATGAAAACAATTTCTTTATTTTTATTTCGAAAATATTTTTCTGAAAGGCTTTTGGATTAAACTTCACAAGGAGATTCCTATAATCTCACACAAAAGAATAATCATTTTTTTCTTAAGAAGGTTCTAAAAACCCCACATAGCATTAGTCCTAAGTCAAAACTCTTGAACAAAAACTATTTTACTAATACTAATGACATAAGATGCCTCACCTATATCTTTTATGTCAAAACTCTTGAACAAAAACTATTTTACTTCTCGCATTAGCCCTAAGTCATTAGTTGCAAGTAATATGTTTTCCACATACAAAATAAAAAATATGATCTTTCTCCCTCTAATCTTATGGTATATACATTTATCCATGATATTCTCAATGGAAGCCAAATGATGTAATCACTTCATGGAACTTTAAATACCACTATCTTGAAGCTTGTTTAAGACCATATATTGATCTCTTTAACTTGTATACCAAATGTTCTTTTCCTTCTGTAATGAATCCTTTAGGCTACCTTATGTAGACATTTTCCTCAAGTTCACCATTAAGGAACTCAATCTTAATGTCCATTTGATGCAACTCTAGATCAAAGTGTGCAACTAATACTTTAAAATAATGTAAAGATAATCTTTTGTAAACACAGGAGAAAACATCTCTCTCTAATCTATTCCTTTCACTTGAGTAAAATATTTAGCAGCCAAACTAGCCTGGTAGCGATCAATGTTACCTTGTGAGTCCCTTTTGATTTTGAAAAACCATTTACAGCCAATGGCCTTGCCCCTTAGGTAACTCTATAAGTTCCCAAACATGGTTATTTGCCATAGATTTCATCTCATCCATCATAGCATTATACCATAAATTAGAGTTTGTACCTTTTATAGCTTAAGTGAATGTTAATGGATTATTTTCTACAATTATTTCACAGTCAAACTCAATAAGATACACTATATAGTTACTAGGTAATGTTGATTTCCTTACTCTTGTTGACCTTCTTAATGCAACCTTCTGAGTTAGTTCAGGTTGCTCACTTGAAACATTCTCTATCACATCTTATGTTATTTGACAAATTGATCATTTTGAATATATTCCTTATGTTTAGCATTGTCAACTTAAGTCAATAGAATCACTTCATGTTCTACAAAAACTCTCATTGGAGAGATGTCTTCATTTATTAATGTTTCCTCACCATTAGTAGAGCCGGTAAAACGGGCTGAGCCCGTGTAGGCCTTGGCCCATCAAGGGTTGGGTTTGCAAATTGTAGCCACCAAAGGAAGTCGGACCTAAAAGAGCCGGCCCTGTAGAGCCTTGGGCCGGCTCGTTAAACTTGTTTATATTTTTTTCCTTAAAAAGGGAAATGTGTAGCCTTTTTGAATTATCTTATTGAATCTATATGACAATCTGTCCTCATATTGTATAGAGTATAATTTTTGAGTATACTATATTGCCTAATTGAATCATATTGTGATTTTTAAGTATATTGTTCTGCCTATTTAGAATAAAATCATATTGTTTTGCCTAATGGAGTATGATTTTTTATGGAGGTTGTGATTATTTGACTACTTAAGCCTACTACTCAAAGTGAAGCACAATCAAATGTCCTTGAAATTGATGATAGTGGCGAGGAAGATGAAAATAATAGTCATCATACTCATGTTCTTAGAGGTTAGAGTGTTTATCTTCTTTGCCTTCTTATGCTATGGCCTTTGTATGAGTTATTTATGGACATGATTTTATCTTTGATTATACATTAGTAACTATGTTTGTTTGTTGCATAAGACGTGTTGTTTAAACCATAATGTTGACAACATTTATGTGTTAAATTAGAACTTTAATTGTTGTTATTTACTAATTATATCTCTTTAGGAAAAAGTATAGGAAAAATAGTTAAATATTGTGAAAATGAATTTTCGGCCCTGCGGGCTGGCCCTTGCCCGCATGCTCTTGGGCTTTGCCTTGAAAAACTATAATTTTTTTGACTTTGGGCCTAAAAAGGCCAGCCCTGATTCCCAGCTCTAACCATTAGTGTTAGTGGTTCTCTCTATGTAATTATCTTGTAAATGATCATTCTCAAGAAATTTTGCATTCCTAGATTCCAAAAACCTCTTTAAAGGTAGAGGGCAATAAAACTTATAACACTTAGACCATTCAGTATAGCCAACAAAATGGGCCTTAATAGTTTTAGGATCTAATTTCTTCTCTTGTAGATTATATACTCTTACTTCTGCAGAACAACCCTATACTTTAACATGATTTAGTCTAGGTTTCCATTCTCTCCAGATTTCAAAGGGTGTCTTAGGCACCACTTTTATTGCAACCCTATTAAGTATGTATATGGTTGTCATGAGTGCTTACTTCCATAAAGAAATTGGAGCTACTCAATATGCTCCTAACCATATCCAGCAAGGTCCTATTTTTTCCTTTAGCTAGACCATTCATATCAGGTGAGCAAGGCATGGTATAGTAAGTAACTATGCCTGGCTCTTAAAGAAAATCCACAGAAAGACCAGGTGCTTGTCCTTTGCTAGTGTGCCTACAAAAGTATTCACCACCTTTATATTGGTTTCCTAATTTTACTACAAAAAACAATGAATTTCGTCGGAAACTGAATTTCTGTCAGATTCCTTGGCAAAAGTCAAAATTTTCCAACAAAACAATGAATTTCTGTCAGATTCCGTGGCAAAAGTCAAAATTTCTGATGGAATATTTTCTGTAGGTAATTCCGTCGGAAAATTTTCCCACAAAATTTTAGACGGTTTTCTGACGGAATTCAATTCTGTTGCAAATTCCATGTTTTGTTGTAGTGTTTGTTTTTCTACTTTAGCCTCGTATTCCTTAAAGACATCTAGTGCTTCACTTTTGTTATGAAGCATCTGGACATACATAAATCATAAGTAATCATTGATGAAAGTAATGAAATATTTTTGATAATGTGCAGTTAAATTAGAACAACATATATTTGTGTGTATAAACTCAAGTAATTCAAAACTTCTTCTAGCCCCTTTAGATGACTTGTTGGTATGCTTTCTGAATGGAATAACTCCATCCTTAGTTAACCTCTTGATTCTTTTAGTAGATATATGTCCCAATATCCTATGCCACATGATAATCACATTCTCATTGATGACACTTCATTTATGTAATGCCCTAACATGTGTATAAGGGCTCATTGTCTCCAAAGTGAATGTAATTAATGTAGCCGAACGCTTTTGGAGAATACAATGTGAATTATGGCCGAATTAGCAGTAGACAATGCCCAAACCCTGTATTAAGCTCAATAATGGTGATAACGCCTAAATTGGAATAAAATAGAGGGAATGACACATGGAAGGAGGAAATGACGCTAAATAATGGGTTAAGTGGCCATCTAATTGAAATTTTCATTGTCAGGGGAAAAACAGGGAAAAAGGAATTTATCGGTCAATTAGTCAGCAACCGATTAAGGGATCCATAAATAACTAAAGAGTAAGAGGTATGACTAAAAGGCTAATGAAATTAGATAGATTAACTAATGGTTGCATGAATTTTTTGAAAGAAGCTCCAAGATAAAGACATATGGCATAATGGACACCATAGGATCAAGTCAACATTTAAATACTTTTTTCTCTTCCCTCTCTCTTCAAAGTCGGCCAAGAGGCCATTGGGGAACCAAAAATCTGATCCCATCATCATCATCATCATCATCTCTCTCTCTCTCTCTGGGATGTCCATGGTGAAGGAGGAAAGAGAAAGAAAAGTTTAAAAAGGTAAGATCTTCTTCTTGTGTTTTAACCATGAGGATGACCTTAAATGCTAAATGCCTCTTCTCTAATCTTGATCATCTTAATGAGAGATTCATTCTTGTGGTTTTATATTTTCAAGAGGAGGTGTTTTGTGTATTTAAGGAAAACTAGTGGTTGGAGAATTAAAGCACAAGCTAAAGAAAGAGGAAGAGGTGAGCAAAGGCTGCTCTTTGATATATATATATATATATATATTGTGGCCATTGGTTGAGACTTTGGATTTGTGAAATTTTTCTCTAATTTTCTTGTATATTAAGGTTTAGAGAGTTTGGGATGTTTTGATGATTGTAATGGTGTCTTGTGTTGTAGTTTGGATAAATGAACTTGAATTGAGTCTTGAATGTAAAGTTTGGAAATCGTGAGAATTGTGTGTAAATTCTGCCCATAACAAAACATGTGAAAGGAATGTGAATTTGATGGTTTTGATGTTTCCATTGGATACTATGTGAAAAATTGTGTGGGGAGTAGCACCGATTGTGAATTCTGACCATTGGAAACATATGTTGAAAAATTGGAAGAGTTGTTAATGAAAACTCCATGCAGGGTAGCTAGTTTGCATGGCAGTTTTGAATGAGTAAATAGTGTTCAAAAATTTTGAAACTTTCCAATCTTGTAGTAGACATGACAAACTTTAAAATGGCATAAAATGGGTGTCATTCTGATTTGTGTGCTGGAAGTTATGTATTTCTAAAGTTTGAGGTTGAGACGGGAAGTTATTCTAGAACAGTATGGGAATTCATTGGATATTGTATTTTTGTGATTGTAAATGGTAGTGGTTCATATTTTTCCTTTATAGAGGACTTAAAACTTCAAGTAGGACTTGGAATCACTCCATTTTCAATTTTTTTGAATTTAGTTATGATTTTTAGAAATTCAGTCAAGAACTAGGAATTTTCTTGGCTATAGTCAAAAAGTGTCAGATCTGCTCTTAGTTGCGATAGAAGATTCTTGGCCGCTGCCAAAGAATTCCTTGGCCACGGCCAACTCCCAATTTCAACATTTTGACTTTTTGAAGGGTAGTTTTTTGTTTAGCTCTCCCCAACCCTTTAGGCTTTTGTTTGAGCTTCTAGTAGCCACCTAAAGGTTTCAAATGATAACCAACTCTAAGTGTTCTGGATTTAAGAATTGAATAAGAAATAACTCATCGTCCTTGATTATGATTAAAGGATTTGACATCTGCTCTGAGCATAAGAAACTGATGATTGAGCATAAACAGAATGATCAAGGTAGTGACTCTTTCTCTTATATCATGTATAATGCATTGTATGTTTGTATTTATCATTGAATTGTGATGGATGCGGATACTGCTAGAAATACAATTGTGATAGCTATCGTTATTGTGAATACATCGAAAGCTGTCGTTATTGTGAATACAACGAAAGTTGTAGTATTATGTATATAGCCTTGAGAGCTGTCGTTTATGTGACGAAAGTCACGAATATGAGTGATTGTTACTATTGAGATTCATATGAATCTCACTCTTTCCAATGACTAACCTACAACTAGGGCAAGCGAATCTAAGGAGAAATAAGTGACAAAGGGCGACTAGTGCTCCCAACTAGGAGTTTTAAGTTTTTGTGTTGGTTGTTATATTTTTGGGATTATTGTATATTTTGTATATGTTAAAAACAGGCAAAGTTGTCTATAATCCTCATTATGGGAACTGAAATGGGTGAACATGCCCTAAAAATCCTTTTAGTGAATAAAGGAAACCCGAGAGTCATCAGGAAATTTTGTTATGCACTGTGATATTTGTGAATGGAACCGTACTCCATAGGTCAAATATATTCCAAAAATGGTTGTGGGATTGTATTAAACAGACTTTGGAAAAGTTTGTGAAAACTCACTTTATCACAAGGCCGAATCCTATCTTAAAGACGGGATCTCTAATAAGTTTCAAATTATTTGTTGGTCTCCAATTTAACTTAATGGCACAGTTTTGAATTATATTAATGGCTATCAAGGTAGGGGGTCACAATTTAATACCATACATAACATATAAAGATTAGGGTAAATCAGAAATAATTTTAAATAAACCATTAACTATAACAATATCTGCAATTGAAATTGAATCTTTACTAAAACTCATAAGATCTTTTCAAATGTTTATTACATAACCGAAAGGAATTCGACATAGAAGTCAAATTCCTCTTATAAGAGGGAAGATAACATGTCTCAAAAAGATCTAAAACATAATTATTAGAAAGAACTATCCTAATGTTCCAACTTCCTTCATAGCATCTCCTCTTCCACATCCTGAAATGACTTTTTCCTCATTAGGGTGTCGAGGTCTAATGTTTAGAAAGCCCTGCATAGTACTCTATATATGGATCATGGAACTGGTATCAATCCACCAAGTACTACCACTAATAAAAGTAACATGAGATTCAGATACAACACAAGATGAAAACTACCTCTCTTTTCCAACTAAGCCTTCCTCTTGAGACACTCATGCTTCATGTGCCTTTCTTCTTGTAAAAGAAGCACTTGGCATCCTTCTTGTTTACAGTTGCAATATTTTGAAGTTTGTTTTTGTTTTTATTTTTCTCATTCTTCCTCCTTCTAGCACCAATCTTGGAACTTTTAGCAAAATAAGCTTCCTTATGTGCAGACTTCCCATTCATTAGCACTCTAGTCTCTTCTTGCATACATATGGCTAGCAGTTCATCTATTGTCCATTTTTCCTTATGTATGTTATATGAGACCTTGAAAGCATCATATGAAAGAGGAGTAAATTTAATATCAACTACACCAAAAAGTGCTCAGTAGGTTCCATATTGAAGGGTTTCAGTTAAGAGTAGAGGTCCCTCATCTTCATTATATGTTGTCTTACACCCCCAGTATCTGTGTAATATCCCAAATTGTAATTAAGGGCTAATGGCTTCAAAGTGATGTAATTAATGATAATTAAACACTTTTGAAGTATATGCTGTGCAATGTGATATAAAGGCAATTATTAATGGTTTAATGAGTATTGTGCTAATCAGGGGCCAAACGGTAAATTTACCGACCGACTGGCTAGATACCATTGAGAACACTCCTTGGTAATCAAGATCAATGGCTAAGATTAAAAGATCAAGAGGTGGAATCAAGTGTGGATGGGAATATGAGAGATCATGTAAGGGTGAAGAGAGATCATGACAAGTGGCAAACTATAGGCCATGGATTGAAGTCAAAAATTCAACTCTTTTCTCTTCCCTCCCACTCTTAAGTCGGCTGTATGTGTGTGTGAGTATTGATCAATGAATCATCATCATCAATATCTCTCATCTCTCTCCACTCTCTCCATTTTTCGCTGAACAAACAAGAAAAGAGAAAAGGAAAAGCTTGAGTTTTTGGTAAGTTAATGTCTTCATATGCTCAAGTGTCTTTCATTGATGTTGTCCAAGAGGTTGAGAGCTTGACTTCTATGGTTTCAGAATTTCCATTAGTGGTGTTTGAAGAATTGTGAAGTTGGAGAAGTTGAGGAATCAAGGGTTTGATCTTGACAAGTTGAGAAGGTAAGCATAGGTGACCTTTTGATATAATTGCTTTGATCATTGGTTTAGTTTTGGGAATTTCGAATTTTTGCCCTGATTTTTGGTTTAATTTGAATGCTGGAATTGGTTAGGGTGTTGTGTAGAATTTGGTCTTTTGTTGAACATTTTGGCCATTGGAATTGATTTGGGAACTTGGATTGGAAAGTGTGGCAATGTGTGAATTGTGTTGTGACATTGTGAGACATGTAGTAGTTGTTGAGCAATATGTCAATGGGAGTTGAATTTGGTCATTTTGATGGTTCCAATGTGTTCCTTGAGCCAAATTGTGTGGATATAGTGTGTGATTTGAAATTAGGGACCATTGGAAATCAATTGGCAAAATCTGGAAAATCTGTCCAATGTAAATCTGTTTTGGGCAGTCTGCTTGTGTGGACGTTTTGAATGGGCAAATGATGTTATAAAATTCTGAAACTTTCCAGTCTTAAAGTTCACATCTCAAGCTTCAAAATGGACACAAAGTTTGTGTCATTTCGCTTTTTGAGCTGGGAGTTTGAACTGTCCAAAGTTTGGCATCAAAGCTGGACCCTGTTTTGGTACAATGTTAGGTTTTTGGTAAATCTAAACTTTTGTGGTGATTTCTAGTTATGGCCAATATTTTTCCTTGGTAGAGGACTTAAATAGCTTTCATTTGGCTTTGGAATCACCCCATTTCGATTTTTCCTGAATTAGTTATGATTTTTGGAAGTTCAGCCAGAAACTGGATTCTCTTGGGCCGCGGCCCAAGGATGTTGGGCCGCAGCCCAAATGTTTCTGTGCGTCTCTGGACAGCCGTGGGCCGCGGCCCAAGGATTCTGGGCCGCAGCCCAAGTGTTTCTGGGCAGTTTTGGGCCGCAGCCCAAGGATTGTGGGCCACGGCCCAAACCCAAAAATTTGTGTTTTTCACTTTTCAAAGGTGGTTTTCGGTATAGCCTTTCCCAACCTTTTGGGCATATGTTTAGGCTTCTAATAGCCACCTAAAGAGTCCAAATGATAACCAACTTAAGTACAATGGAATTAAGAACTTGGAAAAGAGATTGATTTATTGTCCCTAATTTGGTTTATAGGATTCGACATTTGCCGTCCTCGTGAGCCCACTGAGCCAGCGAACGTCAGGAAGGAACGAGGTAGTGACTTTTCTTTTGTACCATATATGATGCATTGTATGTGTGTTATATCGTTGATTTGTAATGAATTCGTATGCTGCGACATCTGTGGATTTGTGTTAGCACTGTCATTCCAATAGTCCCTGAGTAGCTAACAACGGTTCGGGTTAGGACGGTGTGCCTTCCCGGCGGAGAAAGGGGATGAGGATGAGGTGTGATATATGTGAATTATGTGAGCCGAAAGGCTATTTGTGGAGGCCGACGGGCCATTTGTGAAAGCCGAATAGCTGTATGGGCTATAAGGCTATATGTATGCACTGCCACGCCAATAGTCCCTGAGTAGCTAACAACGGTTCGGGTTAGGCGGTGTGCCTTCCCGGCGGAGAAAGGGGATGAGGGTGGAGTGTGATTTGTGGTGCTGCTGCTGTATGATGATTTGCTTACATGCTGTGTGTTTATGTGTGGTATAAATGTTTTGTTACTACTAGGATTCTCTTGAATCTCATTCTTTCCTTTAACTAACCTTTCAGACAGGGCGAGTGGCTCTAAGGAGAAGCGTACGACCCGGAGAGGTTAGAATCCTGTAGGGACATTTATTTTGGTTATGTTGGTTAAACCTGTTGGACAGGGTGTCTGTATGTTATGTTGGTTGTAAAGAATAGTTGAACGAAGTTGTGTAGTCCCCTATATAGAGGTTGTGAACCCTTTTTGTGTATGAATGGAACCCGGGGGTTGCCGGGATTGCTATTAGATATTCTGATATGAATGAATGTGAATTAACTGCACAGGTGATTATATTCGATAATTGAACTTGAGATCGGAATAGGAAAGAAGTTTTGAAAATTTTATAAAGTCCCTACTTCACAGGGAGTTCTAAATGAGTTTTGAACTATTCGACGGTCTCTAAACCAATTTAATTACGTAATATCGAATTATAATTACGCTATTTGAGGCAGGGGGTTACATTTTGGTATCAGAGCTGTAGTTCCTGGCAAGGGTAGAGGTTGCTAGGATAGCTCCCTTAGTTGGTTTTAGGGATAGAAGATTATCTGTGAATGATTGTTGTGTATGCACATGTATGTTTATTGATGTGGACATATATGGGTTTTATGACTATTGTGCATACTATCTCTGCTAAATTAATGGGGCAAGTTGTTTGTAGAATGAAGAAAACTAGAGGACGCCCCAGTATTCCGCGTGTAGACCCTGATGTGGAGGTCGTCAATAATAACCCACCGGATGCAATGCAAGAATTAATGGGTTTAATCAAAGATCAGCGGGATATGATAACTGAGCTGAGAGATGAGCTCAGAGCAGAGAAGGCGAAGAATAAGGAAGGTCCGGGTCAGTCCACTCCGGAGGAAACTCAAGAAGAAACTCGACATGAGGACACTGCTGAAGGGTCAGCACGACCACTGGAATCCCCACCTCGTGCTACCTTGAATCAGGAATCATATGGGATGCCACCTAGGGAGGAAAAAGACCTTCAGTATTGGGTCACCCGATTCTGCAAGCATATGCCTCCGGCGTTCAGAGGAAGGTTTGACCCTCAGGCAGCCGAAGATTGGTTGTACAGACTGGAGAAGATATTTGAGGTTCTGTGTTGCCGAGAGGAGGTGAAGCCACGGTTGGCAGTGTATAAACTCGAGGGGGACGCGGATCGTTGGTGGCGGAATATCGCCCTGACATTGAAGAGCAATGAAACACCATTGACTTGGGAACTGTTTCAACAAGAGTTCAACGAGAAATACTTTCCCAAATCAGTGCGGCTCGAGAAGGAGACAGAATTTCTCAACATCAAACAAGGGGATACAGAGAGCTTTGATGACTATTTGTCCCGTTTTGTCCGGTTGGCTCGGTACTCCTCTTACCTCCGGTTTAAAGATGATGAAGAATGGAGTTCTAATATGCTCATCCGCAGTCTGAGGTGAGAATTGAGAAAGCGATTGGTTACGAACCAATTCACTAAGTTCAACAAGGCTGTGGAGCAATGTCGAATTACGGAGAATAATCTGAGGGAGTTGAATCCTACCAGAGCTACGGGCCACCGTGGTGAACCCAGTAAGGGTAATGCCGCCCCAAAGCGGAAAGGCCAAGGATTCTCTTCATTCAAGGGCAGTGATAAGAAGCCCTATCAGCCCCGAGACCGTGAACCTCAAAGAGCTGTGACTGAGTGGAAATGCCTACGCTGCAACAAATCGCATTATGGCCAAAATTGTCGGGGCGAAATGATCTGTTTTAACTGTAAGCAGCCAGGACATCTTTCCAGAGATTGTCAACGACCGCGAGTCGAGCAGAGACCGAAGACACAGGGCCGAGTGTTCGCAATGACTCACGAGGAGGCTCATAAATCTCCTGAGTTGATACAAGGTAAAATTTCTATTAATGGCCATCTGTTGCAAGCATTGTTCGACTCAGGTGCAAGTCACTCCTTCATTGCTTATGATTGCGTGAAGCGCCTGGGATTGCATGTACATAAGTTACCATTCGACCTAGTAGTGTCAACTCCAATGGGTATTAAGGCCTTAACCACAGAAGCTTGCTTGAATTGTGTCGTAACTGTGGAAGGGCACCAATCTGTTGTAGATCTGATATGTTTGCCGCTTTACCAATTGGAAGTCATTTTGGGTTTTGATTGGTTAACGGCAAATAATGTTTTGCTTGATTGTGGAAACAAGAGGATAGTATATCCTGTTTCTCAGAGGGTTGAAGCTGTAAATGCCGGTATGAATTTTCTTTCTACGGCTAAAGCTGAAAAGTATCTTAAAAAGGGTTGCCAGGGGTATGTAGTGTTTTTCTCAGTGCAAGGGGAAACTGGTGAAACTTTGAGTGATATACCCGTGGTAAATGAATTCCCTGAGGTATTTCCGGATGATCTAAATGGATTGCCTCCTGAGAGGGAAGTTCAATTTCCAATTGACATTATTCCTGGAGCTGGTTCTATATCTAAGGCCCCATACCGCATGGCCCCAAACGAAATGGCGGAGTTAAAGAAACAAATAGAAGATTTGCTTGAGAAAGGGTTCATTAGACCCAGTGTGTCGCCTTGGGGAGCTCCAGTGTTGTTTGTAAAGAAGAAAGATGGGAGTCTTCGATTGTGTATTGATTACAGAGAATTGAATAAGGTTACTATTAAGAACAAGTACCCTCTTCCCCGAATCGATGACCTTTTAGATCAACTCTCTGGTTCGTGTGTGTTTTCAAAGATTAATCTAAGGTCAGGGTATCATCAGCTGCGAGTGAAAGCAGAGGATGTTTCGAAGACTGCTTTTCGGACCCGGTACGGTCATTATGAGTTCTTGGTGATGCCATTTGGGCTAACCAATGCGCCTGCGGTTTTCATGGATTACATGAACCGTATCTTTCGACAATATCTGGATCAGTTTGTTGTTGTGTTTATCGATGACATTCTGATATACTCCAAGAGTATGGAAGACCATGAGCATCATTTGGGAGTTGTATTGAATATATTGCGTGAGAAACAATTATATGCTAAATTGAGCAAGTGCGAGTTTTGGCTATCAGAAGTGAAATTCTTAGGCCATGTTATCTCGCAAGAAGGGGTCTCTGTGGATCCTAGTAAAGTGGAAGCAGTACTGGACTGGAAGAGGCCAGAATCTGTGGCGGAAATACGCAGTTTTCTGGGTCTTGCTGGTTATTATCGGAGATTTATCCAAAATTTCTCCCGTATTGCGTTGCCGATGACCAAGCTCACGAGAAAGGATCAGCCGTTTGTGTGGGATGAGAAATGTGAAAACTGTTTTGTGGAGCTGAAGGAGAGGTTGACTACGGCACCTGTGTTGATTTTGCCTGATCCCAGTTTGACATATGTTGTGTATTCTGATGCCAGTGGGCAGGGATTAGGGTGTGTCCTTATGCAGCAGGGACGTGTGGTGGCCTACGCCTCTCGACAGCTCATACCTCATGAATTGAACTATCCCACTCATGATCTGGAGCTTGCGGCCATTGTGTTTGCTTTGAAAATTTGGCGTCATTACCTGTATGGTGTGACCGTGGAACTGTACTGCGACCACAAGAGCCTCAAATACTTGTATGATAAAAAAGAACTGAATATGAGACAGCGCCGCTGGATGGAATTGCTTAAGGACTACGACCTGGAAATAAAATATCATCCGGGTAAGGCAAATGTAGTCGCTGATGCTCTTAGTCGAAAGACCGTGCTCGTTGCAGCTATGATGATACAAGAGAAGAAATTGATTGAAGATTTTCGTGATTTGAATTTGACAAACCAGATCATCTGTGCCAATTACACTATTTCCCAAGAGGAAAGTGATCTAAGAACTGAGATTGAAGAAGCTCAGGGGCAAGATGGCTGGATACAGCGCAATCTGGCTCGAATTGAACGGGGAGAAGTTCCGGGCTATGATCTATCGCCTCATGGATTGGTTCGTTATCAGAAAAGAGTCTGTGTTCCACTTCAGGCGGAGTTGAGGCAGAGGATTCTAGATGAGGCACACAAGAGTCGATATACTCTTCATCCTGGTATGACCAAAATGTACCATAACCTGAAATCTGTATATTGGTGGCCAGGTTTGAAGAGTGATGTGACGAAGTATGTGGCGAGGTGTCTCACATGCCAGAAGGTAAAGATTGAGCACCAGAGACCGCCTGGTTTACTTCAGAGTCCTGAGATTCCGGAATGGAAATGGGAAAGCGTGACCATGGATTTGGTTGTGGGATTGCCCAAGATCAGAAACTATGATGCGATCTGGGTAATTGTGGATCGGTTAACGAAGTCGGCACACTTCATACCGATCAATGCTGGTTATTCTCCTGATAAACTAGCGGAGATTTATATCCGAGAGATTGTCAGACTTCATGGTACACCGAAGAATATCATTTCCGACCGAGATCCACGATTTACTTCAAGATTCTGGAAAGCATTGCATGAAGCCTTGGGTACTCAACTAAGATTCAGTACGGCTTATCATCCTCAAACGGATGGACAATCTGAGAGAACAATTCAGACGCTGGAAGATATGTTGCGAGCTTGTGTTCTCGACTTTAAAGGAAGTTGGGATCATTTCCTTCCACTTGCTGAGTTCGCCTACAACAATAGCTATCATGCGAGCATCCAAATGGCTCCGTATGAAGCATTGTATGGAAGACGGTGTCAATCACCAATATGCTGGAATGAGTTATCTGAAAGAAAGCTTTATGGGCCAGATTTGGTTGATCAAACCTCTGCACAGATTCGGATTATTCGTCAGAGGTTGCTTGCAGCGCAGAGTCGACAGAAAAGCTACGCTGACAAGAGAAGACGGCCTCTAGAGTTTGAGGTTGGAGATCATATTTTTCTGAGAGTATCACCAGTTACGGGTGTTGGGCGAGCGATCAAGAGGAGGAAGCTGAGCCCGAGATATATAGGACCTTTTGAAATCCTTGAGAGGATTGGACCTGTTGCGTACCGAGTAGCACTACCTCCGAGCTTGAGCAGGCTCCATGACGTATTCCACGTTTCTCAACTGAAGAAGTACCAACCGGATCCATCTCACATAGTTGAGTATGAGGAGGTTGAGCTACAAGACAACTTCACATATGCGATAGAGCCAGAGCAGATCATTGATCGAGAAGAGCGACGGCTCAGACATCGAAGCATTCCATATGTGAAGGTGATCTGGAAGGGAATGACTCAAAGAGAGGCAACTTGGGAAGCGGAGGAAGATATGCGAAGACGATATCCGGAGTTTATGGCTCAAGTTGTGTAACAATTTCGAGGGCGAAATTTAATTTTCGGGGGGAGAATTGTAATATCCCAAATTGTAATTAAGGGCTAATGGCTTCAAAGTGATGTAATTAATGATAATTAAACACTTTTGAAGTATATGCTGTGCAATGTGATATAAAGGCAATTATTAATGGTTTAATGAGTATTGTGCTAATCAGGGGCCAAACGGTAAATTTACCGACCGACTGGCTAGATACCATTGAGAACACTCCTTGGTAATCAAGATCAATGGCTAAGATTAAAAGATCAAGAGGTGGAATCAAGTGTGGATGGGAATATGAGAGATCATGTAAGGGTGAAGAGAGATCATGACAAGTGGCAAACTATAGGCCATGGATTGAAGTCAAAAATTCAACTCTTTTCTCTTCCCTCCCACTCTTAAGTCGGCTGTATGTGTGTGTGAGTATTGATCAATGAATCATCATCATCAATATCTCTCATCTCTCTCCACTCTCTCCATTTTTCGCTGAACAAACAAGAAAAGAGAAAAGGAAAAGCTTGAGTTTTTGGTAAGTTAATGTCTTCATATGCTCAAGTGTCTTTCATTGATGTTGTCCAAGAGGTTGAGAGCTTGACTTCTATGGTTTCAGAATTTCCATTAGTGGTGTTTGAAGAATTGTGAAGTTGGAGAAGTTGAGGAATCAAGGGTTTGATCTTGACAAGTTGAGAAGGTAAGCATAGGTGACCTTTTGATATAATTGCTTTGATCATTGGTTTAGTTTTGGGAATTTCGAATTTTTGCCCTGATTTTTGGTTTAATTTGAATGCTGGAATTGGTTAGGGTGTTGTGTAGAATTTGGTCTTTTGTTGAACATTTTGGCCATTGGAATTGATTTGGGAACTTGGATTGGAAAGTGTGGCAATGTGTGAATTGTGTTGTGACATTGTGAGACATGTAGTAGTTGTTGAGCAATATGTCAATGGGAGTTGAATTTGGTCATTTTGATGGTTCCAATGTGTTCCTTGAGCCAAATTGTGTGGATATAGTGTGTGATTTGAAATTAGGGACCATTGGAAATCAATTGGCAAAATCTGGAAAATCTGTCCAATGTAAGTCTGTTTTGGGCAGTCTGCTTGTGTGGACGTTTTGAATGGGCAAATGATGTTATAAAATTCTGAAACTTTCCAGTCTTAAAGTTCACATCTCAAGCTTCAAAATGGACACAAAGTTTGTGTCATTTCGCTTTTTGAGCTGGGAGTTTGAACTGTCCAAAGTTTGGCATCAAAGCTGGACCCTGTTTTGGTACAATGTTAGGTTTTTGGTAAATCTGGACTTTTGTGGTGATTTCTAGTTATGGCCAATATTTTTCCTTGGTAGAGGACTTAAATAGCTTTCATTTGGCTTTGGAATCACCCCATTTCGATTTTTCCTGAATTAGTTATGATTTTTGGAAGTTCAGCCAGAAACTGGATTCTCTTGGGCCGCGGCCCAAGGATGTTGGGCCGCAGCCCAAATGTTTCTGTGCGTCTCTGGACAGCCGTGGGCCGCGGCCCAAGGATTCTGGGCCGCAGCCCAAGTGTTTCTGGGCAGTTTTGGGCCGCAGCCCAAGGATTGTGGGCCGCGGCCCAAACCCAAAAATTTGTGTTTTTCACTTTTCAAAGGTGGTTTTCGGTATAGCCTTTCCCAACCTTTTGGGCATATGTTTAGGCTTCTAATAGCCACCTAAAGAGTCCAAATGATAACCAACTTAAGTACAATGGAATTAAGAACTTGGAAAAGAGATTGATTTATTGTCCCTAATTTGGTTTATAGGATTCGACATTTGCCGTCCTCGTGAGCCCACTGAGCCAGCGAACGTCAGGAAGGAACGAGGTAGTGACTTTTCTTTTGTACCATATATGATGCATTGTATGTGTGTTATATCGTTGATTTGTAATGAATTCGTATGCTGCGACATCTGTGGATTTGTGTTAGCACTGTCATTCCAATAGTCCCTGAGTAGCTAACAACGGTTCGGGTTAGGACGGTGTGCCTTCCCGGCGGAGAAAGGGGATGAGGATGAGGTGTGATATATGTGAATTATGTGAGCCGAAAGGCTATTTGTGGAGGCCGACGGGCCATTTGTGAAAGCCGAATAGCTGTATGGGCTATAAGGCTATATGTATGCACTGCCACGCCAATAGTCCCTAAGTAGCTAACAACGTTTCGGGTTAGGCGGTGTGCCTTCCCGGCGGAGAAAGGGGATGAGGGTGGAGTGTGATTTGTGGTGCTGCTGCTGTATGATGATTTGCTTACATGCTGTGTGTTTATGTGTGGTATAAATGTTTTGTTACTACTGGGATTCTCTTGAATCTCATTCTTTCCTTTAACTAACCTTTCAGACAGGGCGAGTGGCTCTAAGGAGAAGCGTACGACCCGGAGCGGTTAGAATCCTGTAGGGACATTTATTTTGGTTATGTTGGTTAAACCTGTTGGACAGGGTGTCTGTATGTTATGTTGGTTGTAAAGAATAGTTGAACGAAGTTGTGTAGTCCCCTATATAGAGGTTGTGAACCCTTTTTGTGTATGAATGGAACCCGGGGGTTGCCGGGATTGCTATTAGATATTCTGATATGAATGAATGTGAATTAACTGCACAGGTGATTATATTCGATAATTGAACTTGAGATCGGAATAGGAAAGAAGTTTTGAAAATTTTATAAAGTCCCTACTTCACAGGGAGTTCTAAATGAGTTTTGAACTATTCGACGGTCTCTAAACCAATTTAATTACGTAATATCGAATTATAATTACGCTATTTGAGGCAGGGGGTTACATTTTGGTATCAGAGCTGTAGTTCCTGGCAAGGGTAGATGTTGCTAGGATAGCTCCCTTAGTTGGTTTTAGGGATAGAAGATTATCTGTGAACGATTGTTGTGTATGCACATGTATGTTTATTGATGTGGACATATATGGGTTTTATGACTATTGTGCATACTATCTCTGCTAAATTAATGGGGCAAGTTGTTTGTAGAATGAAGAAAACTAGAGGACGCCCCAGTATTCCGCGTGTAGACCCTGATGTGGAGGTCGTCAATAATAACCCACCGGATGCAATGCAAGAATTAATGGGTTTAATCAAAGATCAGCGGGATATGATAACTGAGCTGAGAGATGAGCTCAGAGCAGAGAAGGCGAAGAATAAGGAAGGTCCGGGTCAGTCCACTCCGGAGGAAACTCAAGAAGAAACTCGACATGAGGACACTGCTGAAGGGTCAGCACGACCACTGGAATCCCCACCTCGTGCTACCTTGAATCAGGAATCATATGGGATGCCACCTAGGGAGGAAAAAGACCTTCAGTATTGGGTCACCCGATTCTGCAAGCATATGCCTCCGGCGTTCAGAGGAAGGTTTGACCCTCAGGCAGCCGAAGATTGGTTGTACAGACTGGAGAAGATATTTGAGGTTCTGTGTTGCCGAGAGGAGGTGAAGCCACGGTTGGCAGTGTATAAACTCGAGGGGGACGCGGATCGTTGGTGGCGGAATATCGCCCTGACATTGAAGAGCAATGAAACACCATTGACTTGGGAACTGTTTCAACAAGAGTTCAACGAGAAATACTTTCCCAAATCAGTGCGGCTCGAGAAGGAGACAGAATTTCTCAACATCAAACAAGGGGATACAGAGAGCTTTGATGACTATTTGTCCCGTTTTGTCCGGTTGGCTCGGTACTCCTCTTACCTCCGGTTTAAAGATGATGAAGAATGGAGTTCTAATATGCTCATCCGCAGTCTGAGGCGAGAATTGAGAAAGCGATTGGTTACGAACCAATTCACTAAGTTCAACAAGGCTGTGGAGCAATGTCGAATTACGGAGAATAATCTGAGGGAGTTGAATCCTACCAGAGCTACGGGCCACCGTGGTGAACCCAGTAAGGGTAATGCCGCCCCAAAGCGGAAAGGCCAAGGATTCTCTTCATTCAAGGGCAGTGATAAGAAGCCCTATCAGCCCCGAGACCGTGAACCTCAAAGAGCTGTGACTGAGTGGAAATGCCTACGCTGCAACAAATCGCATTATGGCCAAAATTGTCGGGGCGAAATGATCTATTTTAACTGTAAGCAGCCAGGACATCTTTCCAGAGATTGTCAACGACCGCGAGTCGAGCAGAGACCGAAGACACAGGGCCGAGTGTTCGCAATGACTCACGAGGAGGCTCATAAATCTCCTGAGTTGATACAAGGTAAAATTTCTATTAATGGCCATCTGTTGCAAGCATTGTTCGACTCAGGTGCAAGTCACTCCTTCATTGCTTATGATTGCGTGAAGCGCCTGGGATTGCATGTACATAAGTTACCATTCGACCTAGTAGTGTCAACTCCAATGGGTATTAAGGCCTTAACCACAGAAGCTTGCTTGAATTGTGTCGTAACTGTGGAAGGGCACCAATCTATTGTAGATCTGATATGTTTGCCGCTTTACCAATTGGAAGTCATTTTGGGTTTTGATTGGTTAACGGCAAATAATGTTTTGCTTGATTGTGGAAACAAGAGGATAGTATATCCTGTTTCTCAGAGGGTTGAAGCTGTAAATGCCGGTATGAATTTTCTTTCTACGGCTAAAGCTGAAAAGTATCTTAAAAAGGGTTGCCAGGGGTATGTAGTGTTTTTCTCAGTGCAAGGGGAAACTGGTGAAACTTTGAGTGATATACCCGTGGTAAATGAATTCCCTGAGGTATTTCCGGATGATCTAAATGGATTGCCTCCTGAGAGGGAAGTTCAATTTCCAATTGACATTATTCCTGGAGCTGGTTCTATATCTAAGGCCCCATACCGCATGGCCCCAAACGAAATGGCGGAGTTAAAGAAACAAATAGAAGATTTGCTTGAGAAAGGGTTCATTAGACCCAGTGTGTCGCCTTGGGGAGCTCCAGTGTTGTTTGTAAAGAAGAAAGATGGGAGTCTTCGATTGTGTATTGATTACAGAGAATTGAATAAGGTTACTATTAAGAACAAGTACCCTCTTCCCCGAATCGATGACCTTTTAGATCAACTCTCTGGTTCGTGTGTGTTTTCAAAGATTAATCTAAGGTCAGGGTATCATCAGCTGCGAGTGAAAGCAGAGGATGTTTCGAAGACTGCTTTTCGGACCCGGTACGGTCATTATGAGTTCTTGGTGATGCCATTTGGGCTAACCAATGCGCCTGCGGTTTTCATGGATTACATGAACCGTATCTTTCGACAATATCTGGATCAGTTTGTTGTTGTGTTTATCGATGACATTCTGATATACTCCAAGAGTATGGAAGACCATGAGCATCATTTGGGAGTTGTATTGAATATATTGCGTGAGAAACAATTATATGCTAAATTGAGCAAGTGCGAGTTTTGGCTATCAGAAGTGAAATTCTTAGGCCATGTTATCTCGCAAGAAGGGGTCTCTGTGGATCCTAGTAAAGTGGAAGCAGTACTGGACTGGAAGAGGCCAGAATCTGTGGCGGAAATACGCAGTTTTCTGGGTCTTGCTGGTTATTATCGGAGATTTATCCAAAATTTCTCCCGTATTGCGTTGCCGATGACCAAGCTCACGAGAAAGGATCAGCCGTTTGTGTGGGATGAGAAATGTGAAAACTGTTTTGTGGAGCTGAAGGAGAGGTTGACTACGGCACCTGTGTTGATTTTGCCCGATCCCAGTTTGACATATGTTGTGTATTCTGATGCCAGTGGGCAGGGATTAGGGTGTGTCCTTATGCAGCAGGGACGTGTGGTGGCCTACGCCTCTCGATAGCTCATACCTCATGAATTGAACTATCCCACTCATGATCTGGAGCTTGCGGCCATTGTGTTTGCTTTGAAAATTTGGCGTCATTACCTGTATGGTGTGACCGTGGAACTGTACTGCGACCACAAGAGCCTCAAATACTTGTATGATAAAAAAGAACTGAATATGAGACAGCGCCGCTGGATGGAATTGCTTAAGGACTACGACCTGGAAATAAAATATCATCCGGGTAAGGCAAATGTAGTCGCTGATGCTCTTAGTCGAAAGACCGTGCTCGTTGCAGCTATGATGATACAAGAGAAGAAATTGATTGAAGATTTTCGTGATTTGAATTTGACAAACCAGATCATCTGTGCCAATTACACTATTTCCCAAGAGGAAAGTGATCTAAGAACTGAGATTGAAGAAGCTCAGGGGCAAGATGGCTGGATACAGCGCAATCTGGCTCGAATTGAACGGGGAGAAGTTCCGGGCTATGATCTATCGCCTCATGGATTGGTTCGTTATCAGAAAAGAGTCTGTGTTCCACTTCAGGCGGAGTTGAGGCAGAGGATTCTAGATGAGGCACACAAGAGTCGATATACTCTTCATCCTGGTATGACCAAAATGTACCATAACCTGAAATCTGTATATTGGTGGCCAGGTTTGAAGAGTGATGTGACGAAGTATGTGGCGAGGTGTCTCACATGCCAGAAGGTAAAGATTGAGCACCAGAGACCGCCTGGTTTACTTCAGAGTCCTGAGATTCCGGAATGGAAATGGGAAAGCGTGACCATGGATTTGGTTGTGGGATTGCCCAAGATCAGAAACTATGATGCGATCTGGGTAATTGTGGATCGGTTAACGAAGTCGGCACACTTCATACCGATCAATGCTGGTTATTCTCCTGATAAACTAGCGGAGATTTATATCCGAGAGATTGTCAGACTTCATGGTACACCGAAGAATATCATTTCCGACCGAGATCCACGATTTACTTCAAGATTCTGGAAAGCATTGCATGAAGCCTTGGGTACTCAACTAAGATTCAGTACGGCTTATCATCCTCAAACGGATGGACAATCTGAGAGAACAATTCAGACGCTGGAAGATATGTTGCGAGCTTGTGTTCTCGACTTTAAAGGAAGTTGGGATCATTTCCTTCCACTTGCTGAGTTCGCCTACAACAATAGCTATCATGCGAGCATCCAAATGGCTCCGTATGAAGCATTGTATGGAAGACGGTGTCAATCACCAATATGCTGGAATGAGTTATCTGAAAGAAAGCTTTATGGGCCAGATTTGGTTGATCAAACCTCTGCACAGATTCGGATTATTCGTCAGAGGTTGCTTGCAGCGCAGAGTCGACAGAAAAGCTACGCTGACAAGAGAAGACGGCCTCTAGAGTTTGAGGTTGGAGATCATATTTTTCTGAGAGTATCACCAGTTACGGGTGTTGGGCGAGCGATCAAGAGGAGGAAGCTGAGCCCGAGATATATAGGACCTTTTGAAATCCTTGAGAGGATTGGACCTGTTGCGTACCGAGTAGCACTACCTCCGAGCTTGAGCAGGCTCCATGACGTATTCCACGTTTCTCAACTGAAGAAGTACCAACCGGATCCATCTCACATAGTTGAGTATGAGGAGGTTGAGCTACAAGACAACTTCACATATGCGATAGAGCCAGAGCAGATCATTGATCGAGAAGAGCGACGGCTCAGACATCGAAGCATTCCATATGTGAAGGTGATCTGGAAGGGAATGACTCAAAGAGAGGCAACTTGGGAAGCGGAGGAAGATATGCGAAGACGATATCCGGAGTTTATGGCTCAAGTTGTGTAACAATTTCGAGGGCGAAATTTAATTTTCGGGGGGAGAATTGTAATATCCCAAATTGTAATTAAGGGCTAATGGCTTCAAAGTGATGTAATTAATGATAATTAAACACTTTTGAAGTATATGCTGTGCAATGTGATATAAAGGCAATTATTAATGGTTTAATGAGTATTGTGCTAATCAGGGGCCAAACGGTAAATTTACCGACCGACTGGCTAGATACCATTGAGAACACTCCTTGGTAATCAAGATCAATGGCTAAGATTAAAAGATCAAGAGGTGGAATCAAGTGTGGATGGGAATATGAGAGATCATGTAAGGGTGAAGAGAGATCATGACAAGTGGCAAACTATAGGCCATGGATTGAAGTCAAAAATTCAACTCTTTTCTCTTCCCTCCCACTCTTAAGTCGGCTGTATGTGTGTGTGAGTATTGATCAATGAATCATCATCATCAATATCTCTCATCTCTCTCCACTCTCTCCATTTTTCGCTGAACAAACAAGAAAAGAGAAAAGGAAAAGCTTGAGTTTTTGGTAAGTTAATGTCTTCATATGCTCAAGTGTCTTTCATTGATGTTGTCCAAGAGGTTGAGAGCTTGACTTCTATGGTTTCAGAATTTCCATTAGTGGTGTTTGAAGAATTGTGAAGTTGGAGAAGTTGAGGAATCAAGGGTTTGATCTTGACAAGTTGAGAAGGTAAGCATAGGTGACCTTTTGATATAATTGCTTTGATCATTGGTTTAGTTTTGGGAATTTCGAATTTTTGCCCTGATTTTTGGTTTAATTTGAATGCTGGAATTGGTTAGGGTGTTGTGTAGAATTTGGTCTTTTGTTGAACATTTTGGCCATTGGAATTGATTTGGGAACTTGGATTGGAAAGTGTGGCAATGTGTGAATTGTGTTGTGACATTGTGAGACATGTAGTAGTTGTTGAGCAATATGTCAATGGGAGTTGAATTTGGTCATTTTGATGGTTCCAATGTGTTCCTTGAGCCAAATTGTGTGGATATAGTGTGTGATTTGAAATTAGGGACCATTGGAAATCAATTGGCAAAATCTGGAAAATCTGTCCAATGTAAGTCTGTTTTGGGCAGTCTGCTTGTGTGGACGTTTTGAATGGGCAAATGATGTTATAAAATTCTGAAACTTTCCAGTCTTAAAGTTCACATCTCAAGCTTCAAAATGGACACAAAGTTTGTGTCATTTCGCTTTTTGAGCTGGGAGTTTGAACTGTCCAAAGTTTGGCATCAAAGCTGGACCCTGTTTTGGTACAATGTTAGGTTTTTGGTAAATCTGGACTTTTGTGGTGATTTCTAGTTATGGCCAATATTTTTCCTTGGTAGAGGACTTAAATAGCTTTCATTTGGCTTTGGAATCACCCCATTTCGATTTTTCCTGAATTAGTTATGATTTTTGGAAGTTCAGCCAGAAACTGGATTCTCTTGGGCCGCGGCCCAAGGATGTTGGGCCGCAGCCCAAATGTTTCTGTGCGTCTCTGGACAGCCGTGGGCCGCGGCCCAAGGATTCTGGGCCGCAACCCAAGTGTTTCTGGGCAGTTTTGGGCCGCAGCCCAAGGATTGTGGGCCGCGGCCCAAACCCAAAAATTTGTGTTTTTCACTTTTCAAAGGTGGTTTTCGGTATAGCCTTTCCCAACCTTTTGGGCATATGTTTTGGCTTCTAATAGCCACCTAAAGAGTCCAAATGATAACCAACTTAAGTACAATGGAATTAAGAACTTGGAAAAGAGATTGATTTATTGTCCCTAATTTGGTTTATAGGATTCGACATTTGCCGTCCTCGTGAGCCCACTGAGCCAGCGAACGTCAGGAAGGAACGAGGTAGTGACTTTTCTTTTGTACCATATATGATGCATTGTATGTGTGTTATATCGTTGATTTGTAATGAATTCGTATGCTGCGACATCTGTGGATTTGTGTTAGCACTGTCATTCCAATAGTCCCTGAGTAGCTAACAACGGTTCGGGTTAGGACGGTGTGCCTTCCCGGCGGAGAAAGGGGATGAGGATGAGGTGTGATATATGTGAATTATGTGAGCCGAAAGGCTATTTGTGGAGGCCGACGGGCCATTTGTGAAAGCCGAATAGCTGTATGGGCTATAAGGCTATATGTATGCACTGCCACGCCAATAGTCCCTGAGTAGCTAACAACGGTTCGGGTTAGGCGGTGTGCCTTCCCGGCGGAGAAAGGGGATGAGGGTGGAGTGTGATTTGTGGTGCTGCTGCTGTATGATGATTTGCTTACATGCTGTGTGTTTATGTGTGGTATAAATGTTTTGTTACTACTGGGATTCTCTTGAATCTCATTCTTTCCTTTAACTAACCTTTCAGACAGGGCGAGTGGCTCTAAGGAGAAGCGTACGACCCGGAGCGGTTAGAATCCTGTAGGGACATTTATTTTGGTTATGTTGGTTAAACCTGTTGGACAGGGTGTCTGTATGTTATGTTGGTTGTAAAGAATAGTTGAACGAAGTTGTGTAGTCTCCTATATAGAGGTTGTGAACCCTTTTTGTGTATGAATGGAACCCGGGGGTTGCCGGGATTGCTATTAGATATTCTGATATGAATGAATGTGAATTAACTGCACAGGTGATTATATTCGATAATTGAACTTGAGATCGGAATAGGAAAGAAGTTTTGAAAATTTTATAAAGTCCCTACTTCACAGGGAGTTCTAAATGAGTTTTGAACTATTCGACGGTCTCTAAACCAATTTAATTACGTAATATCGAATTATAATTACGCTATTTGAGGCAGGGGGTTACAATCTGTAAGCCTTAAAGTACATAATTCAAACATGATGGTTCCACCCTTTTGTTTATCTGACAGCTTGAATTGCTTGTCCAAAGCTTCTAGGTACTGTAACCCCCTCTGTAATTATATCCGAAATACATGATTAAAATGAAATAGAGACCAATAATAATCAAAACTCATTTACATTCCCATCCTTAAGATAGGATTTTCACAAATACATTTCACAAACACTTTAACCTGGTCTCACATTCATATTTCGAATACAATTACTTCATGAAGATAATTAACATTCATAATATATCAGAGTGCACAATAATAATCCCGAAAATCCCGGGTTCATATATTCACTAAAGGTTCATAGGGCACATACGCCCTTTACAATTTCTCAAATGGGGATTACGCAAATTTCATTCCAAATACATATCCAAATACACCTCCACAACATATACAATTATATATCCCTCCTAACATATACAACTCTAAATACATCCAAATCAACTACCATTATCCCAAATAGCAATGATAACCAACAACCAAATACAAATGCCCATAAGGGATTCTCGCCACCCCTAGTCGCTTGCTCCTTCCTCGAGCCACTTGTCCTGTCTAAAATGTTGGTAGGGGAGGGTGAGATTCTAGAGAATCTCAGTAGGAAACAAATACCAATATGCATGCAAGATAAGTGTTTAATGCATGACATGCTTGCATCACAATAACTCGTGCTCACATAATGATATATCCGCATGCTCAATGTTTCAACAACATACTCATAGCCATAGCATAAATAGAAACAAAGCTTCAATCATTCATATATGTTTCACATAATCAAGCAAAGCAATAACATGCATCAATACACAAACACAAATATCAATACATGTGGAGAGGTAAGTTCCCTACACTTATTCTTTCCACGTATGCTCCAGCATCGGCTACTCATGATCCGAGTGGATATCAAACCATGATCAAGGCGAATACCCAACCCTATAACCAAATCAAGGACATAGGGTCATTCTCTTTTCCAAATTATCATTTTCATAACACTTAAGGTTGGTTACCATTCATGACCTTTAGGTGGCTAATCAAAGCCTAAACACATGCCTAAAGGCTTGGGAAACACTTGACCAAAGGTCACCTTTTAAAAGTCTAAAATACTGATTTTTAGGGGTTGGCCGTGGCCAATGGATGCACAGAAGGTCTTGGGCCGCGGTTCATAACCTCTGCCCGCGGCCAAGAAAATTCTGTTTCCTGGCTGAACTTCCAAAAATCATAACAAATTCTAGCAAAATTGAAATGAGGTGATTCCAAAGCCAAATGAAAGGTACTCAAGTCCTATTTCTAGGGAAAATATGTACCATTATTGGAAATCACCACAAAATTCCAGAATCACACAAAACTCCACACTGCCCCAAAACAGAGTTCTGTTTCAATCCCAAATTTTGGACAACCATATCTCAGAGAATACTAAACGAAATGACACAAAATATTTGTCCATTTTGAAGTTTGGGATGTGAAATTTAAGTCTAAAAAGTTTCACAATTTTCTGAAATCATTTGGTCATTCAAAACATCCACACAAATAAACTGCCCAAAATAGAGTTCCAAGGGATAGATTTTCCAATTTTCTACCAAAGTGTCTCATGACTCCAAAATTAACAATGAAGCCTATTCCCACACAAATTTTCACAAGGAACACAATGATAACCTCAAAATGACCAAAATCACAACCTATCAACATGCCATGTTTTGACCAAAGCACAAAACCAACACAAAAGGTGTCAAACTTCATATTTAAGCTTCAATGCAATTCTATCAATTCAAAACACTAAACAAGGCACCATTTCCATGACAACAACATATTATACTCCCCAAGACCCTAAATCACGAAAATTAGGGCTAAAATTCCAGAAATTCAAGGCCTAACTAATGGCCACAAACTTATATGAAAATGAAACTTTCACTTACCTCAACAACTTTCCCAAAGGCACTTCATGATTCTCCAACTTGTACATTTTTGTTATTCCTCAAATCACCACTAATGGAGAAACTACAACCATCAAATTGAAGCTCTCACTCTAAGGAACAACTTTATAGAAGGAAGTTTTGGCATTAGAGGTCATTTACTCACCTTAAATGCAAGCTTTCACTTTCTCTTTCTTGGCCAAAAATGGAGGACAAAAATAGGGAGAGAGGAGAGAGATATAAGAGGTGAAGATGATGAAGAATGTAGAAAAATCTGCCCCATGCCCCTTCACATGCGCACAAGGAGAGAGAGAGGGAGAGAAAGAAAGCAATAAAAAATGTGAGTTGACTTTCTCAACCATTCTCTCACCATACCCACTTGCCAAGTGTCCCAATATCATTGGTTCTCATAAAGTAACTCATTAGTTACTCTAACCACACCATTAGCCATTTAGTTACATATCTCATTTCCTCTTAATTAGTAATTAATATCTCTATTAATCACTAACTAATTGCCCATCAATTTCATTCTTTCGATTTCCACTAATCATGGCATATTAATTAATATAGTCACCAAACCCATAATTATTCCACATAATCATTCACAAGAATTGTAATTAGTCCTTAATTGAAATTTGGGGTGTTACAGGTACTATTTGGCAGTTTTGCATTTGGGGATAGCACCTTAAATGTTTCTTTGGATCCTTTGTTAAATTAGCATAAGAGAAAAGCGGTTAAACCACTCCCACTTATCATAATAGTTTCTTGCATCTTGGTCAATTGAGTCATCAGCTGGTTTTTGAGTTTCATGAACCCTTAAAGTAAGATCTAGATCCATACAACCAAATTCCAATCAAATGTTATGTTTCCAATGAGGATAATTAGTACCATCCAAGATCATTTTGTTATTGACATTAGTAACAATCCTATGAGTGGTCACAGAAATTGGAAAATTACAAATACTCTCACACATTAGTTTTGAATCAAATTCAATTATTATCTACCTGTGGCCAAAGAATGCTAACATAGCATGTATTTGTCTCAAATTGATGAGTGTAGAATGCAATTATATTCTTTAATACTTGTAGGCTACTTAGAAAATACAATGATATTCTATTTCATCCTAACTAAATATGCAGTTATAATTATCTATCATGGGCAATGATAAATTATAATTTCATAATTAATTAAAAATGATATTCTCTAATGCCATATATGATTAAAAATATGTATGCAACAAAATTAAGGATGTTGTGTCTATTCCCTAGAAAACAAGCATGCTAATCATAAATATCATATGCATATAAAACATAAATATGCACCAATAACCTAATGTAAATTTAAATAGTTAGTCTAATCAACAATTGTAACTAGACAATTGAAACTCTCCCACTATTTCATGTACTTTGGAATTGCTTTGAAATGTCTTCAACATGTTTCGGCTCAAAATATTCACAAAATCCAACAACTGTATAAATGTCCAAAATCAACAATATAAACATTTAGACAATTTAAATAATTCTCAAAAGAATTTATAGAATTTTTTTAAGTCAAAATAGATAAATTTAAGCAATTAAAATGGTACAAAAGAATAAACAAAAGTGTTAAATGAGTAATGAGAATAATAACTTAGAAACAACACTTGTTTAGCTTCAACATTTTCTGAGAAAATAAAGCAAATGGCACAAATAAAGCCCATAATTAAGGTCCAGAAGCTAACCAAATAAGTAAACCAGCAGCCTTTTTTTGTTTTTGCCCAAGTAAACCACCGGCCTAGAGGACAAACCCCAAAAAATTTCTCTTTAAGAAAAAAAAACCTAGGCCCGAACGAAAAAATAATTCAGGCAATTTCTCAAAATCCCAAAAATTTCCAAAAGGCCCAGATGCATTTATCATTTGAAAGTAGAAAAACAAAAATTTCATAAGCCCAAAAAATATGGCCTGGACGAAAACAGAAACTAACATAATGCAGAATAAAGGCCCAAAACCTGAAGCCTAGTAATTGAAATAAAATAGAATTATACAAAAGAAAAAATAAATTGTAACAAAAAAACAAGGAAATAATAAAGAAACAGAGATCCAACAAGGCCGAAACGAGTTTCAGACCAACACGTGAGCCCAGTCACGCTTAATAAGTGAAACGGTGCATTTCATCAGTGCCCCAGGATGACGTAGTTTCAAGCGTCTTCTTCACCTACCTGGATCCCCAGACCAGGCCTGACCTGCCTTACCTGTGTAACCTACGTGAGACCCGAAAACCAGCTGCGGAACCTGCAGACGCAGTTGGCCTTTTCCGGCAACTCCAGCCTTTGGAAAGCCATGATTTCGCCAGCGGCGATCACCAAAAACACTCTAGAATAAGCATGCAAGGTCATTAACAGATATGCATCAAGATTGAGCAAAGATTCTAAACAAAATCATGAACGATGCGATGACGGTTATTCAAGAATGAGAAACCCAAACTTACATTTGAGAATCAAAACATGCATTCAGAAAACCAATCTTAAATTCCTTTATCAAAATGATTACAGATCAAGAACAACCAGAGCATATATATAGATATATTTTAAAATGCCAAACATATGCATCAGACCTTAAAAGGACATCTCTCTAGAACATAGTTTATAATTGCTTCCGAAAGGAGAAAACAAAATCCAATTGATTAGCAGGTTAAGAGCAATTTAGAACAATAATCATTGATAAAATATAACCAAAAGTCTCAAAAAATTAATAGGAAAACCTTGCATCATTCAAATATCATGTTATTTATTAAGGAATGGGAAAGGCAAAATAACATAACATGCATAAGACACGCAGAATGCACCAGCTCTAATATCATATGTAGGAATAAACACAATGATTCCTAAATACATCATATGAATTCTAAAATAAAGAGTGTTAGAGGAAGACTTTATATCAAGTACCTTTAATCATAGTAATTCTGCTTGTAGTATGTTACAACTTAAATACTAAAGAGAATGAGGAAGATTTAGAAGAGTATAAGTCCGGGCTTTTTCTAACGAGAAGATGAGGCACAGTAATAATTTGGAATAGCCATTACTCATCAGAGAACTCTCAATGAGTGAGTAAAACTTGTATCCACTTTAACCTGGCTCATGCTATTTATAGCCTTCCATCAAGGCTTGAATAACTTACCGGCCAAGCACGTAGCTCTAAATCAAATCTCTATCCAAATCACGTGCAGAACATAATCAAGAGATATTTTTATCCAAAATATATTAGACTAATAATATTTAAAGTATTTGATAATATTCAGAAAATTAAATAATATCTAGAATATTTAATTTGATCAAAATAATAAACTAATATATCATTTATATGATCAATAAATAATATATCTAGATACAATTTGGATAAACAAAAGGATATAATATTATTATTTTAATAAAGTATTTAACATTCAAATGAAACTAAAAAATCTTTGAACAAGGCATTACTAAAGGCACAAGATGATATTTCTATCCCTGAAGTTGAAAATAAAATTGCTGTAGAGTATTATCATGACTAACAGGAAAAGTTTAAAGAAAAAGAAGCATAACTTTCTTCAATGTGCAGAACTTTATCAACAAAAGAACAAGGTAAATCTTGAAATATTTCTTGACTTTAATATTGTTTAAAGTGAATTAGTTACTTGCTGCATCAATAGGGCGTATTACATTTTCAACGGCTCTGCAGATTGGACCAGTATGCTATAGCCAAATTTGCTGAGAGTTTTGAAATGATTCCTACAACTCTGGCTGAGAATGCTGGGTTAAATGCTATGGAGATTATATCTTCTCTGTATGCAGAACAAGCATCCGGAAAATACCAAAGTTAGCATTGACTTAGAAGAAGGTGTTTGCAAGGATGTTTGTTTATTATTGGCAAAGACTATATTTACCTTAGAAAGCTTGTGATATAAAAATTTGAAGGAACGTAGAAAGGATACTTTGATTAGTGACTTAAATATAAAGGCAAAAAAATATTAGTGACTTAAATATGAAATGACATTGGGGCGAACCGTTTTTATTCCTGACTTGATGTCATTTATCATGTAGTTAATAGGTTTAATTGGTTTTTTTAGGTTCTTAGCTCTCAGGTTTGCTGCAGAGTGCTGCCTGCACTGTATTATGGGTGCACCAGGTAATTCTCTAAAAAAAGTAGTCGTCAGTGTTTTTATGATCAATATTTTTGAATAATTTGTTGATATTCTGTTTGAATATTTTAATGGCAACTCACAGAACTGAAGAATAGGTGAAATGTGGGCAACTATGGTAAATAATGTGTTAATGTGGTCAAATTATGGTTCAGAGGGTATGGTTTGAAACTTGAAGTGCATGAGGGAGAGGTTAGCACAATTTTCTAAAACATTGGTTTTAGGTCCGGAAAATATAGTTTTAGTCTTAGATATAGCAGTATGGCTGGAGATAGAAATGTGTAATTCGAATTTATTTGAAGCACAAGCCCTGATTACTGGAGGTGATTCGTTCCAAATGCCCTTACATTTTTTTTTTTAGAAAAATCATCTTTTGTAATGTTTTGCCAAGGAAGCGCTACAAAAGATGAATATTGTTTTTGACAAAGCGCTACAGCAAGTTTGTATCACTTTTCCAAGAAAGTGCAACAACAAGTATTTTCTTAAAAAATAAAAATACATTATGTATCGCTTTACAAAGTGCTATAGCTTCTTTTTGACTACTACGTACAGAAAAGGCTTTTAATTTCATGATTAAGGTCTGTTTTTCAAAAATAAAAGTTAAAAACTATGAGGTATTTTTGTAATTATCTCTTTCCTTTCAATGCTGTTTTTTTTTGAAAAACAAACATTGAAATATTGATTTTCAACGTCTCTTTATGGGAACAGCCGTTGAAAGACAGTTTCAACATCTGTTTTAAGGAAATAGATCTATTTCTGAAAACAGACATTGAAACTACTTTCAAAGTCTGTTTTTGATAAAACAGATGCCTAAAGGTTTTTAAAAACCTAAATGTAGAGCAGCGTGTTCTTCGACTCATAGCAGCCACCTCACTCGACTCAGCGTGTAAAATCAGTTCTTCCTCTCTCGGCTCCTCCCCTCCCTCTCGTAGATTTGTCGTTTTTACCTCTTCCTCCGACAGTTCAGAATTGTGCCACCACTCAGAATCACACCAAGCTTCATTCTTGCCTCATCCTTCAGCAGTCCATAATCGTGTCATCTATGCAATAGTCTCCTGTCGCATTTGCCTCTTTTTCCCAAGGTGAGTGTCTTCCTTGAGGCGTTTTTTCAAACAAAATCCCTAAGTTGAGCTGATTTTGGAGCTTTTTTTTTTTTTTTTTTTTTTAACTTCTTGAAGATTCCCTTTGAAGATCTCTGGGTCATTGTTTATTACATTGGTATGAATCTTTTTATAAGCTCATATTCTTGTTCATAATCATTGTCCCTCTATCTTTATGGAATAGTTATTGTTTGATGGTAGATCATGAGATTTCAAAGAAAAAAAGAGTTAGGAATTTTATGAGATCTCATTGATGCTTAAAATGTTATTATTTGATGGTAGATTATGTACTTGAATGTTTGTTTTATGAGTTATTATAAATGCCCATAAAGTGTTTGATCAAATGAGTGATTGAGAAATTATAGGTGTTAGATTAACTGAGGAACTTGCTTTGCTTACTTCTTCAAGTGTGCTAAGTAGATTTGATGGACAATATATTATACTCTTATTGGTAATAGCTATAAGTTTAAGATTTTATAAGAATGGGTGCAAATATGAATTAAGATTTAAATAGGAATTTAGTTTACCCAAGTATATTTGAAATTCTTGATGGTTATAATCCTATGTTGGGTTATTGAAAATTGTTGCTAAATGACTTAAGGGAGTTTAGAAGGGTAAATTAATTTCCTAAAGGCGTAGTTATTGATGGGTTGGGAGAGGGTATAACCAAAGGATGATGGTTTGATTCTTTAAGTTGAATGTTGTCTTCTGATTGAATATGGAAGATTTATGACTTCATGTTGATGATGAAAAGATGTCTATTTGAGATTTGAAAGATTAAGTTTGCTTATCTGGTGCAAGCTTTGACATATCTATGAAATGTTTGATGAATTGGTTTATTGTTAAAATTTTGGGATGTCTTACTTTTAAGGAAGAATGTTACCGGAATTTTTTTAAAAATGAGTAAAAGGTAATCCCTTCCTTTACCTATATCCACATGTCTTTCCTTGACAATTGTTCTAAACTTGAATGTTGTTGGAAATCACTTAGGCAATAATAAAATGGATCATAGTTAGATGAATACTTTAAGAACCATCGAAGAATATGAGAATGGGGTGGAAGTGTTTATTAAATTTGCTAAAAGGAATGCGCCTATAAAAAATGAGATGTATTTTTGTCTTTGTGTCAATTGTTTAAACGAGAGTCAATGGAATATTGATAACATAAGGGATCATCTACTTTGAAACAGAATAAATCTTTAATACACAAGGTGGATATGACATGGTAAAGAAGTAATTGATTGTGCTTCACACAAGAAAGAAGTTTTGGATGTCGTAGATGAAGAGAGAATGGAGAAAATGATTCATGATATTGAGATAGAATCTTTTGTGCAATTGCATGTATATGATAGCCTATGAAGTGATGTAGAGACAACATTGCACCTTGGAAGTAATTACACCCGCTTGACAAGTACCTTGCATTTGGTTAACTTAAAGGCGACTTGTGGGTAGACCAATAGTAGTTTTACGTTGTTGCTTGAATTGTTGTATGATTGTTTTCAAATGATAATATACTTTCAAATCGTATGCATGAGGCTAAGAAAATTTTGTCTACAATGGGTATGAAGTATAAAAAGATACATGTTTGCCCTTGATGCGTGCTTCTGTTGCTAAAGCAATCAATTAATAACTAGGACAACCTACTAATGCAATATAGTAGCAACCTAGGTCATTCTCCCAAGGAGCAATCTATGGGTTTTCTCTAGAATTGAATTTAGATGATAAAAAATGCAATAGAATGAACCTAAACTAAAATGCAAGACTCCACTACCTAAATGCAAAATGCAAATGACTCTAAAACCCATATGAGAATGAAACTAACCTAAATAATGAAAATACAATTTTTGGGGGTTTTCTGAAAGAGGAATTAAAATCCCAAGCAAAAGACTAATGAAAAACGAGACAGACAAACAAATATTTAATTCAGTTATGATGATGAAGGGGGACAACTTATGATTCATATGGAAATAACTTTCTTAGCCATTTAATTTATAAGACCAAAGGGAGATTCATGAAAAGTTGGAATTAATAAACTTAATCACCTAATTGAAATATGAGAAACCCTCAAGCTCAATAACACCTAATCCACTACAAAACTCATAATGGAAAAAGTGGTGGTTAATTAAATCCATTAAAAACCAATCACAATTGTTTAAGATAGTTTTGGAAATTATGTTCATAATTGCCTAATTAAACAATTCGACAACTAATCACTTAATTAAACAATCAAGAGATTAAACCTAAATTGACAATTAAATTAATAATGAAAACTCAATTAATAATCTAATTGACAATCAAAGGGTTTGCAAACAAAAATCCCAATAATCAATTAAGAACAAATGAAATCCAAAATATCAATTCAATCTAAATCAATAATAAGTCTACAATCTAAAACTAGATTGTTCTCAATTAATACAACTCAAAATTATTGAAAACTAAATAATCACAATTTTTGAATCAAAAAGATAAAAGGAAAGACACTCCCTTATGATCTTTAAGTGTAAGCTCCTAGGCTCAAGCTTCCTCCATACTCCTCCAAATTGCCTCCCAAAAAAGTTTAAGCAGCCATCACCGCCTCACGCACTCCCAAATTCTCTCGTGAAGCCACGGCCATTAAATTGATGGATAAAGGTGAAGATTGATGGAGGGTCAGTGTGGGTCCCGTGGTTGAATATGGTATAGATGAAAAGTGTTAATGGAGAATGAGAGTGGTGTTATGCGTGAGAGAGCATGGCCTGATAGTGTGATGAGAAAAGATGAAATAGTGACCCCGTGGTTCTTCTGGGTTCAGCGTCTGCAGTGCGTGGTTTGGTCCAGCGGCTGTGTCTCTGCGTCCTTTAGCATCTGTGACGGTTAGGGTAATTAAAAGGGAGGAGAAGAGAGCTTTTTGGGTACCAATTTGGGCCCATTAAAATTTAAGAAGTCTAAATAAAATTCAACAATTGGATATTCTTTTAACTTTCTAGAAAATTTTTGCACCTTAGGATCTTTCAATATGCTTTTCCTTACTATGCAAGAATTAAATAAAATCGTGATCTATCATATATTTAAAAATATTATCCAATCACAAGATAATAATCAAAATATTATCAATTCAAGCCCAATAATATCATAATCAATCCAAATTTATGTTATTTCCTATAAGTGGCTAATTATCCAAATATTATCTAATGAATCCAAATTAGCCTAAAATAATCCCCAAAATAAATAAATAAGGTGGGATAAAATATATTAAAATTGGAATTTATCATCCCTAATGACTATGTATTTTACAGAAAGTAGTGTGAAGGTCTTAGTGAGTGTCCGAAGTGTAAAACTTCATGATACAAAGTGAAGAAAGATGGTGGTTGTGGTAATGGGATAACTAAAAGGCAACCTTTAAAGGTGTTATAGCATCTTCCAATAATATCAAGGTTTAGGCAATTGTTTGCGAGTGCAACAAAAGCAAAGAAGTTGAGATGGCATTTTAATCAGAGAATATCTGATGAAAAATATCTTTGACACCAAGCTGACTCTCCACAATAAAAGAAAATAGATGAAATGTTCCTTTAATTTTGCAGCACGCCACCAAACCTTCGGCTTGGGCTTTATACAAATAGAATTAATCCGTATGGAACTCTTAACAGCACACATAGTTCATGGCCGGTTCTCCTTGTGATGTACAATTTACCTCCCTGGTTGTATATGAAATGTAAATATGTGAAGCTTTCTGTGATGATTTATGGACCAAAACAGTTAGGGAACAATATCAATGTCTACTTGGCACTTTTGATTGAGGACTTGAAGAAGTTGTGGGAGGAAGGCGTAGATGTGTTTGATGCACATAAGCAGGAGTCCTTTAAGATATGTGCGATGATTTTCACCAAGATAAATGACTTTCTTGCATAAGAAAATTTGTCAGGGTATAATGTGAATAGGCATAAAGAATGTTTGATATGTGAAGCAAATATGCACTTTCGTCAACTTAAGCATGGAAGAAAATTGATCTACCTTTGTCACAGGAGGCTTTTTCATCAGTTCTACCCGTATTGTATGTTAAGAAAGTGTTTTAACAGCTTACCAAAGAATGGAATGGCTACAAAGGCATTAATCGAAGAGGAAGTTCCTATTTGGGTGGAATTTATCAATGTCATTTTTTGTAAGAATCAAAGGACTACAGGTGAGAAGAACATATGGAAGAATAGGTCAATTTTATTTGATCTTCTATATTAGTGTAGTCTTAATGTGAGACATAGTATTGATGTGATGAATGCAGAGGAAAACATTTATGATAGCCTTGTTGGTACACTTTTGCACATACTAAGGAAGACTAAGGATGGAATTACTATGAGACTAGACTTGATTGAAATGGGAATAAGAGAACGGTTACATCTACAACTAAGAGATGATGGTAAGAGGGCATACATGGAGTTAGCAACGCATATACTATCAAAAGCTAAGAAAAAAAGTTTGTGTGTGTGTTTGCATGACATTAAGGTGCCATAAGGGTATTCTTCTAATATGAGAAGCTTTGTCTCAATGGACAATTTGAAATTAGTTGGAATGAAATCCTATGATTATCATGTATGAATGTGACAACTATTACTTGTAGCTATTAGAGGCATTATGAAAGATGATGTGCGAACCATTATAACAAGATTGTGTGTTTTCTTTAATGCTATATGTAGCAAAGTCATTGACACTGAAAAGTTGGATGAATTGGAAAATGAGGGTTATATTATTTTGTCCCAACTAGAGATTCATCTTGCTTCTACATTTTTTGATATAATGGTGCATTGGATAGGTCATTTGGTAAGGGAGGTAAGACTCTGTGGTTCAGTTTACTTAAGGTGGATGTAATATTTTGAACGGCACATGAAGATCTTAAAAGGGTATTCCAAAATCCTTATGGACCTAAAGCCTCAATAGTTGAAAGATATATAGTTGAAGAGACTATGGACGTTTGCAAGGATTATCTATCAGGGACGAAAGAACAATCTTGACATGAAGAGGGAGAAGTAAGGGAATATGATGTCCCAAAGTGAAGAGTATACCTCATGAAGAAGTGCTGTAAGAACACTTGTATATCTTGATTAATATAGAAGAAGTTCAGCTATACTTAGATGAACACAGAAAGACTTTGAAGAATATGTATCCAAGGAACAATGACATGTAGATAGCTAATAAGAAAAACAAGACATTCATCGAGTAGTTAGAGGGAAAGGTTTTACACCATTGGATGGTTAGCTTGGCAGCCTTCTTTTGAGGTCGTCACTTGGAGCAGTTATGATATAAACAAGTGTTCTTTCTACACAAAAGCCCAAGATGATAGAAGTGCTATGCAAAATAGTGGGGGTGAGGGTAGTAGTTGAAGCCATGCACTTTTCTAGTTCGAAAAACAAAAACCCCATATTGGAATCCATGGCCTATTATGGAGTTATTATCATGAAGAATAACAAGAGAGGCTGCATGTGGACTTTGACGATAATATAAATCTAATTAGTGATGAGGAAGATAGGTTTATTAGCTATTTATGCTATTTGGCTCGAGCTAAAGTTAGCATTCTGTACCTTAATTGGAAGCTGGTTCCACCAAAAATGAAGAAAAAGATTTGGCAACAAATTTTGATATATAACTTTCTATATATTTGCATTTCTATCTTTATTCCTATTAGTTCAAATATAATTATCATATGTTGCGTTTCTTGCAGCAAACATACAGTGTCTACAACAAAAAACTGTCATTTTGTAGTGGTTAAAATTGTGTTTTTGTAGTGGTTTTAATCGCCACAAATGATAGTAGTAGCAATTGGAAAAACCGCTACAAAACACATTGTTGTAAACGGTTTTGTGGCGATTTTCAAGAATTGCCACTCACCTAAGCAAAACTGCCTATATTGGTAGTGGTTTTATCACACCCCTACAAGATATGTGTGTAGATAACACATTATGTAAGTAGCTTGTAATGGTTTTAAAACTCCTACAAACATTGGTGCCCAAATTTTGCCCAAATTTTGGTGTGGTAGGAAATGAAACTGAAAATTTGGCATCAACATTGTAGCGGCAAACTGCTACTAAGGAAATTCAGGAATTTGAAAAAATTGGCATCAAAATATTTGTAATGGTTATGAAACCGCTACTTGTATTGGATGAAGTTTCAAAAGTTGCGCAAAAAAAATTAATTTCAATTTGAATTTATATTTGTAGCAGTTTGAAAACCGCTATTAAATATTGCATAAATTAAAAAAAACCAAAATAATAATTTGAGTCCATTGTTCTAATATTATGTTGAATGTTTTATTATTTAAGTAACAATTTAAATGATAGTAATTAATATTTGAGAAGAATGATTAAATTAAGTTAGATAAGTATAAACATTATGTGGGTTTAATATTGAGAATTTGTAGGTAATAATGACTTATGTGAAAATCGCTACAAATTCCGTTCCCTTACTAGCATGCCACTTGGCGCGAGTCATACCATTGCAAATTTGTAGTGGTATCTAAATTTTGATATTTGTCGTGGTTGGAACTTCTACAAATTAATTGCTATGAATTGATTATTTATTTTTTGTAGCGGTCCTATACACCAAAGCGAAGAACAAGTACTGGATAGGGAAAGTTCATCTATGATGGAAAGATTTTAAGAACAAGCTCACACAAAAGTACATTCGAGGGGCAAGAAGAATGAGGATCCATGTAAAAGATATTCTTACATTTTTCTAGACGGCTGGAGGTTGTTTGTGGCATCACGTCAAGATCCTACATTTCTGGTAAATTTCTTTCAGAAGGAATGAGGATCCATGTAAAAGATATTCCTACCTTCTTCTAGACAACTGGAGGTTATTTGTGGCATCATGGCAAGATCATGCATTTTTGGTAAATTTCTTTCATCATAGTATAAAACTTCTTATTTGAACTTATTTGACATCATTGACTCAGTGTTCTTTGTTTTCCTTTCATAGGAACTAAGTGAAGCAAATCAAGAGACACAAGCAGGAAATAAGTATCGTCATTTTATGTCTTGTGGTAGTTATTGGAAGCTTGAACAGAGGATGATAGAAAAAGAGTTGGAGAATATGAAGGAAGCAGCCAAATTAAATCCTAGCATTGTTGTCTAGGCCCTAGCTCCTCCTCTACGTCATAAAAAATGGAAAGTAGGAATGATGCAAGGTGGAAAATAAATAAATCTAGTTGTTGCTAAGGTTGCTGCAAGGATTGTAAGTAGTTAATGTAAAGTATCTTTATGTGTGGGTCATGTTCCTTAAAGCTTAGAAGCATTTAATTTTCATTAATGATAAATTGTATGCTAGAGGATGAACTTGAAAAGCAAAGTAACCAATGTTCCTTCACTCAAAGTTTACGGATGGACTTCTTATCATTGGCAATTGGGAAGCCAGATCATCCCGGTCGTGTTTGAGGGGAGCTAATGGGAGTTGGTCTCTTAAAATTTTTGGACGAGATTCACAATATTCATTACAAGGCGAACCCATTATGATCTTATAGCCAAGATTTGAGAGTAAGTCTGTCAATCACTCAAAGAAAAAGTCCGAGAAGAGCTTGAGGTGCAACTTTGCCAAGCACTCCGAGAAGAGCTAATGCATAAGCAACGTGGTAAGGTGGGATCTATCATTCAATTGGAAAGGGAACATGAGGAACATAGAACCTATGATTCCCTAGCCTTTCCCAACACTAAAGGAAGTTATATAACCTTCTCTAGAGGTACCATTTGGAGACCCTTCTCCCACTCCAGAGCAAGAGGACCTTGCATTCTTTATTTAGATGCCATGCTGTTACGTGTTGCCAATGATCTTGTACACACACAAGCTACCACCCACCATCACAAGCAAATTCCAGATGCTTTACATAGGGTCATGGTGACATGTGTTTGATAAGGGGAGGAAGCTATAGATGTCCTAATCCCTGATGAAAAGGTTGCCATACTAGGTCAAGTGATAAGATCTTTCATTCTTTGGACAAAAAATCTTATTCACATGGCAGTAACACCTCGAATGGTAGGAAACACCTTACTATTACTTGAGTTTTATTAGACATCCTACTTATACTTTGTATTTTATAGGATCAACAAGATAGGACAAAATTTTCTTTCTTGGCACGACTGCAATAGCTCCATAAAAAAATTGGGCATATCAACTTGCAGATGCCTTGTGAGATTATGGGTGAAAGACTATCGTGTCCCTTTACAATTGATAGGAAAGATCTCTGGGAGTTCATAAATTTAGAGGAGTTAGATATATGATGGATTAAACTTGTAATCTTGTAATTTTTTCTTTTTTTATTTTTTACTTCAGTTAATGCAGTGGTTTTTATGTTTTATATATTCAATAATGCATTTATCATTTTAGTTATATTATAGCTTCTTCCACAACAAATGCGTCAAAAGGGGAAGAAATAGTTTATATAGATTCTTATGTCATGAAAATATGACAAAGAAGAATAATAAGTTGGAACGTAGGGCGAGCTTTGGGGCTACACGATAGGAGAGAATAAATTGCCTTGTTATCTAGCACCAATTCTTGAAGGATAAGTATTTTAATTTTGTCTACTAAAACATATTCAGTTGTTTAAGAATTATCATGTTATCTAACTTCATTTTAATCTTATATGTTGTTATAGTTATCATTAGAGACTGTGTGTTGTTTCCCTCATCATGAACTACATCTATATTGGTTGATTCCTTGGGTCATAGGCCAAACGAAAAGATAAAATCCATCTTCAACACATAAGTGAATTTGTTTGTAAATCTTTGATACTTGACTTAAATAAATTGTTTTAATGTCTTTAGATTTTCATTTTAATGCTAGTACACTCAAGGCATATAGACTACTGGGCAGGATCGTTAAGGTAAAAATAGAGATGTGAAGTAGTTTTATCCGAGAGTAAGTAGTTTGAATTCAAGCTTTTTCATTGACAGTCGCTTTATATATGAATTTATTCATTTTAATCATTTGCTTTTGATTTATAATGCCCTCGACAACTATTAAGAATTGAGTGATGATACTATGTTATATTTTATATGTATAATATCATTTAGAGTGGAGTTACTACAGACTTTGAACAGGTAATCGCTTCTTTATTTTCAAATGATAATATTTTTGGTATTGTAATTGAATTGTTAATTATTTCATTCACTTGATTGATTTATCTTAGCTTATTTTCCAATATGCAGATTTTTTGTAATGACAACCCCTACCTAGACGAAGACATTAATTTGATCCGAGACGTTTTGACTAAACATCTTCTTCAACACATAAATGAGTAAATTATATTTTGATAAATAGTTTATTTTAGATAGTAGTTGTTTAGACAATATTTAGACACTTTGTGATGATTATTGTATATAATAGCAGTAGTTAACACTTTAATTAGCTAGTACTAGATATTTATATACTATTTGTAAGGACATTTTGGTTTATAAAGAAGTGCTAGATGATATTTCTGTACAGGGTTTAATTGCTGAGTAGTGAAAATATAAAGCAATTTCTTAAAAGAAAAACTTTCAACGTCCTTTGTTGAAAAACAAACACTGTATAAGAACCTTACGACATCCATTTATGTAAAAGTGAATGTTATAAGTATGCAAGTTACAACGTATCTTTTGAAAAAGAAAGGGACGTAGTTAGTGTCTTACGGCATCCCTTTTTTAATGGATGTTGTTTACAGACTTTACTGCGTCACTTACATAGGCGTCCCCTTAGAAAGGGACATATAAATGACCTAAAAACGGACATTAAAAGTGCTTTCTGTATTAGTGTTTGTAGTGATAGCTTATGTAGCGTTTTTAAAGCACTACAAATCTAATTTTCTGTAGTAGCTTTAAAATATTATTTATAAAAATAAAAGAGATTAAAATAACTGCTTCTCCTTCTCCTTCTCCTTCTTCTTCTTATTATTAGAAATGAGAAAAAAAGAGATAGAAAGTTGAAACAATAATATATAAAGAAAATACACACATTCATGCATTTAATGGTGGGAAGCATATGGCTACCCACTATTAAATGAATTTGGGAATTTTTTTTTGGTCCCATTTTTAAAACATAAAGCTCCACCCTTGTTTTTTTTAAAGTAATCTATATTCTATTTCTAAATTTTTTCTCTTACTTTTAATTTTTATGAAAGGAAAAATCTAGGTTTGCTTTTTAATGCTTCAATTTATTCTTTAACTTTTAATGGTATTAATGACATCAGAATATGAATGGTTATGGTTTAGTTTTATCTAAAATATTTATTTGAGAAACTTTAATTTAGGGTTTACTAAGATTTAAGATAATGGATCTTTTAAATCTGAACTTCTATAATTTATTCTAGTTTGCTAGAGTTTATATTGTGGTTTAAATGGATTGGATTTGACGAGGTTTGTAGCACCTTACTCTAGGAAGGTCTAATAGAAGTGTTTAGCTGATTTTTAGCCATAATGACCCATTCAACAATCTAAAATGCTAAACTTTAAAAATCTTTTCTATAAGAATGGAAATTTATATAAACTTGAAAATCTTTAGCTAATTCATTTCCAATTTAAACTCAGTAGCTCATTTCTAGATTAAATTAACCTTTTTGAAGACCTTTGATAAATAAATAACACCCAAGCTCTTTTTTATTTCAGTTAACCCTTCACATTTACATATTCATAACTTAATAGCTACTGAACAAGAAGTAATTTGCTTGTCATTTTAGCAACATAGCCTACAAATTGGGTATGTAAATATCTTAGGGCACAATTCATGCATTGCCTGAGCTTCTAAACAGATAATAAATACTAATCAATTATGCAATATTATCTACTTATACTATTAACCACATATAAATATAATCTTGTCATAATTGCAAATAGCATTTATTGATAGGCTACCATATCTATAGCTCTCCTCCTTATGGAGGGTATTTACATTCCAAAATATTTACACAGACACAGACACACACACACACAAATACTTATCTCCAATATTAAAAGAAAACAGGGCTAAAAAAATAGCCAATATTTTGAGAGAATAATAATTTAATACTCCTTCAGCTTCAACCTTCTTTAAGCTTTACCAACAACAATGCCCTTGCTCAAATACCGTCTCTTGCTGTATGTCATGAAAGAAAGGGGGTGAGATTAGAAAAAAATCCTAGCAGTAACAGAATTCCTCATGTTGATCATGCAAGATCACACTAAGCATGCAAAACAAGCCATAGAGAACAACACCTTACAACACTATATCATCAATTATGTCCATACATCATACAGATAACTTAGCCAATCACTAACTGGTATGCATTCATAATCAAATGCATAGTTAACTGGCACATATTGCTATGGAAAATAATCTCATCCAAGGCAATTTACATGTTCTTATGCACAATCAACATAATGGCACAAACAAACATGTAGCATTCAATACACAATCACATGAAGGAAAAAGAGTACTACCTCTTGTGCTTTCTTTCAATTTACCTTCTCCTTGCTTCTTTTCTTGATAATTCCTTGTTGGGCTTGGGCATGTATCAAATCCTATTATCTATGTATAAGTAATGGTAGATTAATACTTATATCATTTATAACTCATAACTTATATTGTTTGTCCCCCAAAATCCTAGCTTTAAAACAAACTGAACTTTAAAAACTCATAACTTAATTTAGAAAAACCCAAATGAAGTGGTTCAAACCCCTATTTAAACCTATTTTAATCCTCTACAATGGAAAAATAAACTAAGCGGCAAATCATAGAAATAAGGCTATAATTCTAGTGTGAACATTCACTACTCATTTGGTAGAACATGATTTTCCAGCTTTTCCAACCCAAACTCTGAAAATTCACAACTTTTAATGTACACATCCAATTATTGTATTCTAGGACTTCTTTTAGAGCTTAAGTTTTGTACTAAAATCTTGCTAAATTTTATGGTTAGAAGAGGCCAGGTCATTTTCTATGGTTTTACATCGCATAAAAATTAGTGCTCCAATTTATGAAATTCCATTTTCAATCATAATGGTTCCAAACTTGCACTAGAGGCATTATCCTACACAAAAACCCTTCTAAATCCATTGGAAACCTTAAATTTAGCAAAACCAATCTCTTTAATGCTTAAGGAGGGCTGAACCAATAGGGGTATATAAAATAAATGCTGAACTTAACTATATTGCAACAATTCACAACTAAAGAGCCTTTAAGAATCTTATTTGTAAAACTTATCAACTTAGAACACCTACACCTTATTCTTGCTTTTTGAAATAGTGGCACTTTCGCCCTTAAAAATTTGAAATTTAAATCCATCAAGCATTCATTTGTATACTACTAATAGACACTTATACTATTTAATTTCTTTAGCATTAATTGAGCATAGGAAAATCTTTCAAAGTCTTGGACAGCAACCCTTCATAAATGCTAAGCTTTCATTTTCTCAAAATGTGCTCCGAATGAACCACACAAAATTTCCTTTTAAACACATTATGACAGTACCAGCGACTTTTGGAGCTACTTAAGAAGGATTCTGAACCCACCATCCATGCATTAGCAGGTACAGGTTTGGTTATTCCTCCTAGTTATTCTAATTCTTGTTCATGTTGGGTAGTTGATTCTGGTGCCACCACTCAAATGGTTGGCAATCTTAGTCTCTTAGATAATTATGAAAGATATGAAGGGCCTATAAAAACTATAAAATTGCCTAATGGAACAAGAATTCCAATAACTCATATAGGTAGTACCCATATTTCTAATAATCTAATAGTCATTGGAATTTTCTATGCTCTATTATTAGAATTTAACTTATTGTCAGTTGCTAGATTAACAAAGGAACATAAGTGTATGGTTGTGGTTTTTCCTTACTTTTGCTTGTTACAAAACCTATAGGATGGCAAGATGATGGTGACTGGTAAATTGGTTGAAGGTTTATACATATTGAAAAATAGTAGTAAATCATGTGATGTAATAAACTCTATTAAAGGTAGTAATAAGAGCCTTGACATAGATGAAATGTGCATGTGGCATAATAGACTTGGTCATGCCCCTTTTACTCTAATGAGACATCTTGGCTTTGTAAGCAATAATAATAAGGATACTGAGAATAATAAATTTGAAGTCTATATTCAATCAAAGCAGACAAAGTTTCCTTTCACTTCAAGTTGCATTAAGAGTGCTCGTTGTTTTGAATTACTATACTTAGATGTTTGGGGTCCATGTAGGGCTCCGACACATCAAGGATATCATTATTTCTTAACAATTGTAGATGATTATTCTAGGGCAACTTGGACCTTATTGATGAAGGCTAAACATTTTATTGCTTATGTTATAACTCAATTCTTAGTTTTTGTTAAGATTGTTAGAAACTATTCTATTTAATCATGTCATTAATCACCATTATGTTACCAGATGGCATTGTCTACCTTATTTGCCTATAATAGGCAAGCATGATATGGAGTTGGTGGGCACTGAGCTCTCCTCCTGAGTTATGATCTTATTGTTTTGTACCTTTGCATCCTACAAGAAGTGTTCATTTCATGCTAGAACATGCCTCATTTTTTATTTTTAGGTGTTGAAATGATTCTTAAAAACAGTGTCATATGGTATGATTCACACCATAAATATTTTATTTTTATGTTTGGGATTTCTTCTCTCAAGGAAAGAAAGGCTACATAAAAAGGAAAGCTAAAATCACAAATCTAAAATAGCAGAAATTAGGGATATTCTTCCAATATAAGAACTTTTTTTTTTTTTTTTTGCCAAACTTCCAATATAAGAACTTAATGATTCAATACATGAATAAATTAAATTGTCGCAGAGTCAAGAGGCTATATATAACAAAATAAAATAGTGGTACATTCACTAAAATAAACAATATAAAAATGCATATGTAAAATCTAGCCCATATGGCATTAGACTTTGTAAAAGAACATGTTCAAAAGGCAACTACTTACTATATTTATTGTGTCTCTTCATTCATCATCAGCATATCATATAAAAATTGTCTACTACCTCCAGTTCTAAATATAAGAGTTAATTTGGAAGTGAATTTTGGTCCTAAATATAAGACCTTTTCATTTTAATTATAGTTTTTCTAGTTATATAATTACCAAATTGGCCATGGAAAAGAACTTACTCAAAAGGCAACTATTCACTATAGGTATTGTGTCTCTTCATTCATCGTTAGAATATCATATAAACACTATCTACTATCTTAGATTATAAGTAAATTTTGGTCAGAAATATAAGATATTTTTCATTTTATTTCTTATATTTAACATTTTTCTTGAAATTAACACTTTTAACTTATAAAATGATGTATAATACAATAGTACACATAAGTATATCGAAGAGATCAAATAACATATAATATAATTAAGTATCTTATTTATATTTCTTAATCATCCCAAATTAGTCAACTAGATCTTACATGATAGTATATGCATACCAATCTATTGTTGATGGCGTTTGAATCAAATGGGTAAAATCAGTGTTACCCCTTTATGGATGTGGATTTCAAAAGAGGGTCATAGAGCAGTTAACAATAAGGCCTTCTTTGATTTTTTATGTTTTGTTCTTTAAAAAAAAAATTGATGATTAATTTTTAATTAAGTGTCTTATAAAACGAAAAATAAAAAATAAAAATACGTTTTTAAAAATAAAATACTAAAAGCAATAACTTTTGCATGATTTCTCTTTTCTCTTGGTTATTTTTCCTAATTTCCCCTTTACTCATAGCCACACTCTTTACTTTATGGATTGCGCTCATCTTCTTTGTTACTCACATTCATTTATGTCTTCCCTCAATCCTTAACTCTCCATCCATTGTCATTGCATTCTGTCTCTCGCCTTCTCTTAGTTCTCTAAGTTGATTTTAAAGTGAGTGTTCCAAAAAAATTTTGTTTTCAAATATAATTTTTTTTTATAACAATCATCCAAACAGACTTTTTTTTTCTTCTTAAAACTTGTTTTAAGAAACAATTTTATAAAACTATTGGGAAAAACATCAAAACAGAAGACATAATCAACTAAAAGTAGTAGGAAATTTTAGGTAAATTGGAAGATAAAAAATTCCACTTGATGAAAGAGTGAACATGCGTACAAGACACTAGAGTAAGAGTTTAGAAATGTTTCACCAAAGTGCTCAAGAGGATTTTATACTAGTTCAGTCTAAGCTCTTGACCTACATCCAATCCCTAGAATCCTTCTGAGTATTTCACTCTCTTTCAAGATTGAATCAGGTTCTTGGTACCCTTACAACCATAAGCAAGGTTCCTCCTCAGACACTCACTCCTCTTTACACATTGTAATGAAAAACATGCACTCAAGATCCCACTATCTTGAGTTGCTATCAGCTAAAGTAAATGAAGTTGAATCACTTTCTTTCTCGTATAGAGTAGATGAATAAACATTAAAGCTTATACTCTGATTTAACACTTGTACATAAAATGTGTAATAAGAAATCAAGATGAATCATTGCTTTGTTCAAGTGTATATTTCTTCGTGTTGATCACTTCTGTCAAACCCCTTAACATTTTGATATTGACCAGAGTAATAACGTATAGTTTAGTGGGCATACATAAATAGCATAAATATACTGATGTTAAGTACTTGATTACATTACAGGAATCTCATAGGGGTTAAAAGATATTTACATATCCCAAAAGAAAAAAAATAAAACTACAAATAACTAACAACAACTCTTGAACTAGACCGGATTACGTCTTTGCCCTTAGAGCCACTTCCTTCAGCTAGATAAATTTTAAAATTTTACAAAAGGGTGAGATTCATACGAATCTCAATAGTGACATACAATCAATCATATAAAATGCGATAAATAAATATGCAATGCACCACATCATGTAATAGAACAAACATACTATAAACATGTCTTTATACACTATTCATAATCAAATGACTGTTTGACCCATACTTGTCTCACTACCTCAGCAGGGTCCCATATGGATGAATGGTACTTTTGTTTTTCCTACCGGCTAGTACTTGTGCTTTTCCCATATCACAGCTGGATATTGTGTCAACTTTTCACATCACATAACATGACATACACAAGCATATAAATAATCACATAGAGTATGAAATATAGAGTTACTACCTGAATTGCCTTTTCCCTGCTCCACTATCGGTCCAATACCCTTTATCCGGCTTGAGCTACTGACAAGTCCTAAAATTCCAAAATTATAATAAAAGAGTTATTACTCATTCATGTGTTATTATAAACTCATATTGTTGGTTATCTTTGGTTAAAAATGTAGGATAACCAAAATGCCCCTGGGACCCGGTCTAACTATACTTTACCACAATTTTTTACTCAGGCTATTCCTACACAATTTCACGTGTAGAATTCATTTTTGACCTTCTATTTGACAAATTAAAACCCAAATTCCCAGAATGCCCTTGGCAGCCACAAAGTTAGGGTTTTATGGGTAAAATTGTTATTTCACACCTTAAAGCCTTCACACTTTATATTTTACATGTTCCTTACACAATTTTCCATTCTAAACATAATAGAGTCATCAAATTCATGAAATTCCAGCCCAAACACCCAAAAATGCCCCTGGCCTAAAATTTGGAAATATTTGGAAAAATTGAAGGTTTCATATTTTATCCAATAAAACACTTTGTTTTCACTTCTAATCACATGTTTAATGTTAATTTGGCAGTACTCCCCTTAGGGTTTATGTCTCCCAAAATCACAAAGTCATGAAAACCAAGCCAATAATCATCCAAACCATCAACAACAAGCAGGAATCATTATGTCAAACAAGTTTTTATGGCTTACCTCTTGAGTTCTCTTCTTTCTCAAAATTTCATCCTTTCTCTCCTTCTTGTTTCTCTTGATTTTCTTCTTGCTTTATGTGTTTTTCAAGAAGGCATAGAGATTAAAGGGAGTTTCCATGAATTTTGAAGACAAAACACATGAATTTCACAACCTACTTACCTTGATTTTGCTTCTTGAACTCTTGTGCTTTCTCTTTGTTCTTGCTTCTTTCAAGTTGCTCTCTCTCTCTCTCTCTCTCTCTCTCTCCCCTCTCTCTCTCTCTTCTATTGTTCTTGGCCGAAAATGGCATCTTGAAAGGGTTAAGAGCCCTTAAAAAAATCATCTTCCACCTCCTTAAAATATTAATATTTTATTGCTAATTTGTCATGTGATTTTTGACTAATTGCTTCATCTTTTTGATCTTGGTCTATTGGCTTCCAAGTGGCACAATTTAGACCAAATATTTATTTTTTTCTTCCTTTTCTTCTTCTTGGCTGAAATTGGCCATTATTTATTGAAAAAATCAAGAGTCTTCTTGATTATTCAGCAAATGACTATTTTGCCCTCATATTTCTTCCATTTTTGCATGGCATGTTATCTTCCTTCTTCCCCTTTTCTTTTTGGCCAAAAATTTCATAAGACTTGGGCCCAAAATTTGTGCTCTTCTATTCTCTAATTTGGTCTACAAGAATAGACTTTTAAGAAGACAAAAGTTGGACTTTATGTCTTATATTGGCCCAAAATTTCATGTAGCCACTACTATGAATATTTTGTCATTCTAAGTGCACCAAAATTCACCATTCTATTTCATTTATTGTAACAACAAATATACATGGGATTTTTGGTGAGTGAAATTTGGGATATTACAACTTCCTCTTTTATAGTAAGTGACTTGGTGACCATTGTAGACTTCCATGATTGCCAAAATGTATCTGTTAGGGAGTCGTTGGAAGCTTTGATCACAATCACGTGTCTTCCTCCTTTTGTTGGCAGAATTTCTTCTGTTCATAGTCGTTGGGAATTCTAAACACAATCGTGCATCTTTCTCCTTTGGTTGGCGGGATTTTTACCTTTTGATTTTCTCCACTTATTGCCTTGATATGATGCTTGATTTTTGCTTCATAACCATTGAAAGGTAAATATAATCAATTTAGATAAAGGACAATAATAAGAAATAGCATAATCAACTTTCGCAAAAATCCTTGTAATGGTCATAAAATAGAGACAGGTGATAAATTGATTTTGTTCTTGATAAATCGATTTATCGTTGTTATCACAATGACATAACTTGATTTGCCTAGACCATAAATCTATTTATCACTTATTCAAGGTGTGTCTCACTTTGCCTTTCTTACATAAATTGATTTATCTGACCTTAAATCAATTTACTCTATATCATGAAGTTTGGTAAATCGATTTACTTGAGTTTTAAAAACATTTAGTCCTCTACCAGTTTTGGTAAATCGATTTACAACCGTTAGAAATCAATTTACTTCACATTTAGTCAGTTGACTACTCTCTGCCATTTTGTGTAAATCGATTTATAGCACCTATAAATCGATGTACCTCACATCTAAGGACTTAGTTGCTCTCGGCCATCTTTTGTAAATCGATTTATAGCATCTATAAATCGATTTACGTCATACTTGAAATCTTGGTAGTTCTATTTGATGTGGTAAATCGATTTATAACACCTGCAAATTGATTTACTTCATAGTTCAGAAGTTCTTGTTGTCATAAGTAAATCAATTAATGTAACCTATAAATCGATTTACTCCCTGTTTCAACACTTAACTTTTTTCTGCAAGATTTGTCATTTGCTTGCCAAATTAATTTCTTTTTCCATAGTCTTGAAGTTTTGTTATCATCAAAACATTGTGATGTAGGAGCTAACACCTGGTGATAATTTTATAACTGACATTACACAAATAAATAGGTCTAAACTCATGAAACAATTCTAGTTTGTCCACTTTCAGAATTAGACAAGGTTCATATCATTTAGAGATGCCATGGCTGCTGGACTTGCAATGCTCTCTTTCACCATGTTGCACAGGGATTCCCTAACAATGGGCCGCATCTTGTGATAAAAGAAAGCTTGAATTTCATCCGGCCCCGGTGCCTTGAAAGCTCCAAGATAAAAAAATAGCCTGTTTAATTTGTTTGGTACTTACATTTGCTGAGATCATAGCACCCTCTTCAGGACTTAGACAGGGAAAGCTATGATGACATTGAAAGTTGGAACTGCCCTCATTCTCCCTCCTGATAAATCTCGATAAAAATTAAGGGCCATAGTCTTCAACTCTTGTTGATTGAAAACCCATTCCCTTTCAGAGTTCTTAATGCCATCAATCTGGTTTCTTCGCCTTTTGATAATGGTAGAAGTATGAAAGAACCAAATCTCCCCATTTCAGCCAATTAAATCAAGATTTCTAAAACCAAAAGAGTTCTTCTTGGGCTAAAACTTTATTACACTCATTGCATAGCTCCTTCTTTATCTGCATTAGATATTGGTTATCTTTATGTTGCTGAGCTCGTTCAACACCTTTTATCCCGATTCCAATTAGTTGCTTTTTAGGTAAAAGAGTGCATATTCTCGGCCCAATTCTCCTTGTCCCGACTCTGTTGGATGATGCTTGTGAATTCTTCTTCCAACAGCCAAGCAGCTTGGCACCAAGAGAGGGAAGGTGAAGGGGCGAATCCACCGAGAATGATTGTCAATAGAGCCAGACCCATATTTGCTAAGATGGAGAACTTTGGCTTGAGTATAACATTCATTCCATAGGTCATTGGCAAAAGCCCAATCAAGTTTTTCCTTAACAGAATTCCTTTCCCAAGTGTACATGTCCCCATTTCAATTAGATTAGTGGATTGAATACAATCCCCAAATTCACGCATTGATCGCATATTAGGATTGGACGCACCACTTTTATCATCACATGAGAGATATGAGTTGAAGTCCCCAATAACAAACCAAGGCTCTTCTATACCATGACTAATAGTGTGACCAAATAACCCCATAGAGCTTTCCGTAGCAACCAGCAAGGTTTATGTATATATACATGTAAGAAGGGCTTTTGTTGACCTTTCCATATCATGAATCGTGACATGCAAGAATTGAGTAGATGATGAAATATACTCGACATCAACACTATCTTTATGCCGTAAAATCCATATCCCACCACCTACTCTAATCCATTTATCAAAACCAAGTTCTAGCAACTCTATCAATCTTTACTCCACTCCCCCTAGTCTCCAACAGAACAATAAAATGAAAATTTCTGCTGTTAACTAACTCCACTAACTCGACAATTCCAAGAAATAAAATTCATAAAAAATAAGGGAAACGAGGAAAAGAGGTCATCCGAAACAGACGTTACATCACAGCGACTCTGGCACTACATCCATTGTGTCATCTTCATCTTCTCCATCCTCTTTAACCTCTGCCTGCGTTTCATACCAAAAATCCCCAACTTCATGATGGAATGGGGGTGTGGGGAGTAATTCGATGAATTGGTAGCTCCTGAGTAACCGTGGGCAGAATCTAAAATCCTCACCTTTTCGCTCTCCTGACAGATTTCCTCCTCACCCCTCGATTTTTTTGGCCTTCTAAACCTTGTCTTGTTGGTTGAAATTATATGGGCCTCTTGCAGCAAGTGACCCAATAACTACTTATTGGGTCTCCATAGCAGGCTTTCTTTTTAATATGGTTGATAATATCTTGGGCCTAGTACTAATACTCCTTTTGTATTTCCAGCCTTTACTCCCCCATCCTAACTACTTACGTCAACAGGGTCAGACTCATCATATGAGCCCATATCTTTTTCTTTTGTTGCTGCTCTTGCCTTGGCAAACATAAGCAAGAATAACATAAAAAATTCAAATCAAATAATATTCCATTTGGTCGATTGCGATAAAAACCCAAAACCATTTAATCCTCCGTGAAAGAACCCCTTCAAGTAGAATGTTGAGTGTTATTTCATTGTGCTAATTAATTACTAGAATGAAAGGAATTAATAAAATAATGTCATGACTTTCAAAAAGATTATGCGGATATTTTAGATTTATTAATGAATTGAAAATTCTTATACAGTATTGGCAAGATCTATTGAATGCCCTAGTCATTAATTCCTATTACGTATTCCTTCTCTTAATTAACATCTGGTATATTGGGCAACTTAGCTTCCTATGTTGTTAAATGAGGAGGAGCTAGTTGGTACATTTTTGACCGAAAACAAACAAGAAATTATAATAACATCCATCAAAGTGTGCTTAGTCACCATGCATGATGGTTTCCTTAATACAAGGCAAACTTTGTTATTTTAATCAATTGCATCCTTCAAGGCAAAAAAAAGGGGGGACAAAGTTATATGTTATTCCCTTCTATTCATAGTATAAGAATTGAAGTGTTCTAGAACGATTTTTTAGTTCAAAATATAAGAGTTTATATGATAGCCAATGACCCCCCCCCCATTTTTACACTTTGGAGGAGAAATAGAGTCATAGCGGTGATAAATAATAAATGCATATTTGAAAATGACATTTTTTAATAAAGGTGAAATAGGTAAATTTTATCAATTTAAAACACATTAAATAACTTAATTAACATTTCTAATTTAATGTGAATTAGTTTATAACGTATTATATTTTTTAAATTAGTGAGAGTCCTTTCATTTGTGTGGACCTTTCTCTAGAAGTTTTTAGTCAATCATCAATTCATGAATCAAGAAAACTTGAAATCTAAACTAATGGAAAATGTGATGAAAGGGATGGAATGAATTTTATTTTGGGAGAATTACAATCAGGTCTCAAACAAAAAGAAAAATAAAGAAATAGTTCATTGAAATTTTAAAGTAAAAAAATAGTCCTATTAACAACCCCGGGTGCAGGTCGTTGACAACTCCAGAAACCTCCATTAACAATTTTTTGAGACCATTTTTTTATTTTGAGATTTCAATAGACCATTTCTTCATTTTCCTTCTTATTTGGGACCTAGATCTAATTCTTCCTTTTATTTTTTGAAGCTGTATATGAAAATCGGTAGGGCATGGTTCCCGTTCCAGCTAGACTTAGACGCCACAATATAAGATCAAATTTAAAAGATAAAGAAAACTTCAAAGCTAAATTAATGAAAATTGTACTATAGCTATAGGAGACGAAATGATTTTCTTGTTTAAAAAATGAAAATACTTACTACCCCTGGTCCAAGCCAGACCAAACGCCATAATAACAAACATCTAATTTCCTAATTTCTAATTACTCAAATTTACTAAAGAGGAAATAGAATAAAGTTAATTCGTTTTTACTTAATTGTTTTCCATCATTGCTATTTAATTAAACTCTAAAATTGTGCTTAAAATAAAATAATATTCAAGGTTTGCCCAATTAATTTTCATAAATATAAAATGGCTAATGAAATAAAATATGGTATATTAAATTTTATCATTTTTAATTAAATTCTATTATTTTAATAAGGCCTGGCCCCTTGACTCTAGCTTGACCCATTAACCCTTAAACCACTATTATAAACAATTCAAAGTTCAGTCTGATTTTTTGTTTCTTGTTCATTATAGTAGGAAATTACTTATTTGGAATTTTCAAATTTTGAAGAAAAAATCTCTATAAAGACCATTAAAAATGTTAAACGACATCACTACAAAAAAAATGTTATTACTAACAGAATCATTGATGCAATTTTTTTTGTTGGTGATTTTCCGTTGGAAAAATTACTGATAAAATTTTTGCATAGGTAAATTCTGTCGAAAATTAAATTTTCCAATGGAATTAAATTTCGTTAGTAATTACTAGCAAATTACTGATGGAATTTGTTTCATCGGTAATTTCCTACTAATTACTGACAGAATTTCTTCCATTGGTAATTACTGACGGTAATTTCTCAAGAAAACTACTGACGGAATTCTGCTGCTAAAATTTATAATTTTTATATTATTATATATTAATAATTTATATAATATAATAAAATACTGTGACTATTTTGTAATTTCAATTTCCTGTTTTCCATATTCATAGTTTACATTTGCATGCATTAACGGCTCCGTGTCGGTCCCTGCTTCCTTTCATCTTCATATCTCTCTCTCTGATCCATCCTCTTCGAGGCTTCTTCCGACCTGTTTGGTATCAAAGCCAGATGGGGGAGGTAAGGATGCATTAGATGGGGATGAAGACTATGACCCTTTAAGAAGCTAATATGAATATTACCTAGAAAAGTATGCTTTGTGGTTGTAGCTTTTTCTGATCTTCCACAACAAAAATGTTAATATAAAGCCAGAAGTCTCTGCTTAATGATGTTGTTTCTGATAGCACGTAACCTAGTGCAATAGTAGTATCATATGAACTTCATTTGTTTTTCAAGGTTATGGCAGTAAGGCCTATTATGGAAAGGGTCGTTAGCCCAGAAGCCAGCTTGAATGTTCATATGAAACTATTATACACTGTTTAAATCGCTGGCTAAGAAACAACAATATTAATAGGTTATTGTCTTTATATAAATAGACAAGGTAATATTGGTAATAGTTTCATAAATAAACCTGAGCTTAATCTCATCTAACATATTCATATGGAACTAAATGGTAATGATATCTAGACAGGGAGATTTTACAACCATGTTTAGATCTTTCTCTTTCCGCTCACTTTCTAGCCATTCCTCTAGCTCACCTACATCCTCTCCTAACCAAAAAGAAGGAAATCTTTCCTCATCAAACAATATCTTTAAAAATGAAATCCATTTTGAGGATATCAACCAAAACTTCGGTGACTGGACCATTCCAGACATTGATAAAAATGAGTTGTATAAGCCCAACAAAAAGTTTTTCAATCATCTGATTATATCATCATATTTGTAGAGGAATTTATTCCTCTCAATTCGGGAATGGATGATATTCCCCTTCTGTCTGAAAATTCCATAAAACTTCATCAAAATAAGTACAAATTTCTCCATATAGGTTGTGTCCAAGTAGCCTCAAAACCACTCATTAATGTAGGTTTAAATGCTGCTACCTTCATTTGTCTAAGAGATGCAAAACACAATAAATTCTATGATTCCATTCTAGGAATGGTTGAAGGTGGTCTTCATAACGGACCAATTTATTTCAACTACTTTCCTGATCTGACTGTTTACCTGCATGACAAACATATCATGGATGTCCCCAGGCTAAACATAAAACTTCATTGCCTTGACGTGAAACCTAATGTCTCTCCTGTAGCATTAATCTATAGGGTCAAATATAAAATCATGAATTCTTGTGCTCTTATGGTTAGAACGTACAAAAAAAAATGAAAATTGTTTATTCCTGACGGATACCAGTCAAGCGAATGTCATGGTTCCCAAAATGATTAAATGGGATGAAGTATCTCTCCTAGAAGAATGGGTTTTGGAAAAGGCCTCTCCTTCTACCCCAAAAGAAACACCTAATTTTTTACAAATTAGGCAATTAGAAACTAGAACAGTAGGAATCTCTTTCGATAGAAGAAGATCCTTTAGTATTTTCAGAACACATTCTATTCCTGAAAGCTTTAGGACTACTTTGGAACAACTGCTTAGATATTCCTATAGCTCCTCTATAGAAATAAAAGAACTGTCAATTCCTCCCTTTGTTATACATTTACAAGGACTGGATACATCATCCAGCATTGTAAGACCTGTTTACCAAAATTCAGAGGAGGTTGAAGTTCAAACCAATCAATCTCCAACCTATTCTGATATAGTAGGAGCCATAAAAGATGAATTCCGATTAGAAAAGAAATTCTTATGAAAAGATTTCTATTCTAACTACATCAAAGAAAAGAGAGAATGGTTTCTTGCAAAATATGACAATAAATTCAAGAAACCTATCCAAGAAAGGTTTTACAAAATGCTTGAAAGATTTAAGCTACCTATTACGTTCTTTGACTGGTTTGAAGCTTATGTTGAAGAACAAAAGATTAAGGATTATCCTTTTAAATCCACCAAAGAGGTTAATACCTTATGGCAAAAGAAACAAGTAGAAAAGCTCGAATTTGATCTCCCTCTGAAACAGCCTTACCAAATTTCTGGCCTAAAGGTAAGTGAAGCTCTTGTTATTGCCTCTCCCTTTAAGACCAAAGATATCACAAAAAAAATATATTCCAAACACATCCTGAGTCTTATGGAACAAAACAATTATACAAATTCTTATCGTCAGACTCTAGGAGAACACATTCTTGTGAAAAATCTAGTTCACAAGGTCAATGATTTTCCATCGTCTAGCCTTGTAACTAAATAGCCAATCTTCAAACTTTACTCTGTCCTAAAGACTGTAGTAAATAACATCAGGGCGAAAATCCAATAACAAAGAACTGATAAAGAGTTGAAGAAACTCACAGTAGCTGAAACTCCTCAAAAAACAACCTCTTCAATGTCAAAATTAAACGTTGGTGCCATAGGAAAAGATAGTCAAACTAGTAGTAATAAAGATTATCTTGAACCTATGAAATCAACAAATAACCTAATTAACAACATGAATTGGAGAAATCCAACAAAATTATATTACCCTAGAGCTACCCCCTAATTTAGCTCTTGAAGAAAGAGACGCCACACTCAAACAATTCAACACAAATAACATATGTCTGGAACATAGATGGAAAAGCTGAAACACACATAATGGAAACCCTCCAGCAAATGACAATGGTCAGTAATGCCTATTATGTATATAAAAATTGTTAGGAGGATGACATTGTTCATATATTGATCTCTGGCTTTACTAGACAACTCAGAGGCTAGTGGGATTACCATCTTACCAATGAACAAAAAACACAAATCCTTTCAGTCGTCAAAATCTCTCATAATAGAACACCAATCACTAGCAATGGCGAAATGGTGCTTGACTCTGTTAACTCTCTTATAGTTAACATAGTTGAACACTTTATAAGAGATCCTTCACTTCAGAGAGACAAATTTGCAGATCTTCTGTCCAATCTTAGGTGTAAAACCCTATCGGACTTCAAGTGGTATAAAGATACTTTCCTAACCTGAGTTCATACCAGAGAAGATGGTAACCATCCAATTTGGAAAGAAAAATTCTTTGATGGTCTTCCTACCTCTCTAGGTAATAAGATAAGAGAAAATATTAGAAACCAAAACAAGTGATGGACAAATCCATTACGAAAAACTTGACCTATGGACAGCTCATTGCGATTGTCCAAAAAACAGGCCTAAAACTCTATCAAGAAGATAAAATTAAACATCAAATTAGAGGAGAAAAGAAAGATTTAGGATCTTTCTACAAAAAGTTTGGATTTCCTGCTTGTAACAAATCTAAACCAAAAAATCAATATAAAGATAGGGAACAAAACCATCAGACTAAAAGATACTGGAGAAAACCTTGGAAAGAAACCAAGAGTAATCACCCCAGAAAAGTTAAAAATGAGTTTAAGTCTAAATCACCATTTGACCTTCCTAAAGGGAAAATTGTCTACTTTCGTTGAGGCAAGGAAGGCCATATGGCAAAATATTGTAGGTTTAATAAAAAAATTAATGCCTTAGCAATTGAAGAACCTATCCTTCAACAATTAAACAACTTATTGATTGAAACCTCCTAAGATGAAGAACATGAATTATCCTCTTCATATGAAGTTAACCAACTTCAATAGGATGATATTTCATCTTTTTTTTGATGAAACTAAAGGTAAAAAGGAATCTTCAAATTAATGTAATAGGTCAAGAGGAACACTTATTTTTCGAAATAATAAATTCCCTTCCAAATAATGAAGAAAAAGTAAAATACTTTAACAAACTTAGGGAAGCTTCATCCTCAAGGTCTTTACCAAAGCGAAATCAATTATATATTGATCTTTGTCAAATTTATAAATTTATAAAGTCTTCATCTGTTTTGATAAAGTAAATTTATAAATTTCATTTTTATAAATTAATAAAGATAAAGTAATAATTTTTTTACTATTATATATTAATAATTTATATAATAAAATAAAATAATATATAATGAAAAATATAAATACTTAATTATCACAAAATTAATATTTAATATAATATATTAAATATATATTATATTAAAAATAAATATTGTTAGTACAAGCGTTTTACGCAAAACGAGGGTGAGGGTGAATTGGGTGATTAAATAAAAATTAAAACTAATGACGATGATTAACAAATTAAAACAGAGTTGACAGTTAGAAAAATTTCACCAAAGTATACACCAGAGATTTATACTCGCTCGGTCCCAATCTCTTTGACCTACATCCAGTCCTCATATCACCTCTGAGATTTTCACTATATCTTCCAAGATTCAGTAGGTTCTTGGTACCTTAGTACACTGTGTAACCCCCTCACCGTAATTACATCGGGATTACGAAATTTAAGTGAAATAGAGACCAATAAAATAAAATAACCATTTATGATCCCTCATTCAAGAGATGGGATATTTCAAAATCAGTTCTAAAGCATACTTGATCCTGGTCTCACATTCACGTACGGATATAACTACTATGAGAAATCAAATCACATAAACAATATCAGAGTGCGGAAACCAAAATCCTGGCAAACCCCGGGTTACTTACATAAATAACTTGGGTTTAAGATTTCCCAACTATGGGGATTACATAACCAAAATAATCATTTACATTCTTATGTACACTTGATAGCCCCAAATCCGAAACTATGATAACCAACTACCACTTAGATTTCGGAGTAAGCCTAACTACTCCTGGTTGTCCGCTTCCCTTTCGAGCCACTCGCCCTGTCTAAAAAGATTAGTCATATGGAAGGGGTGAGATTCTAAAGAATCCTAGTAGTAACAACAATTTCATACCACATGCAATCACAGAATATGCACACCAATCATCTCATACAGCAACACAAGTCACTCCACCCTCATCCCCTTTTACCGCCGGGAAGGCATACGACCTTAACCCGAACCGTTGTTAGCGACTCAGGGACTATTGGCGTGGCAGTGCATACAAATAGCCACACGGCTCACATATAGCCTTTCGGCTTTCACAATTGGCCCATCGGCCTTCACAAATAGCCTTTCGGCTCACAATTAGCCTTTCGGCCCACATATACACATATATCACACCCTAACCTCATCCCCTTTTACCGCCGGGAAGGCATACGACCTTCACCCGAACCGTTGTTAGCGACTCAGGGACTATTGGTATAGCGGTGCTTCCACAGTTTTCACAAAACTTGCAGCATACGATTTTCATTTCAAAAACGATGACATAATATACATACAATGTATCACACAAGGCATAAAGAAAGAGTCACTACCTGTATCCTTCCTAACTGGCTCTGGCACCTTAGCCTCACGAGGACGACAGATGTCAAATCCTATATCAATTAGGGACAACCAATCAATCTCTTATCCATATGTATATTTCAATAATACTCTAAGTTGGTTATCATTTAGGACTCTTTAGGTGACTATTAGAGGCCTAAACATATGCCTAAAGGGTTGGAAGACACTACCCAAAAGACCCCTTACTCGAAGGCAAAACACAGATTTTTGGTCATCTCACTCGAGCACAGATGCTCTCACTTGAGCACAGTACGGACATCACTCGAGCACAAGAGAGAGTGAGACTGCGAGTGAGCACCCGAGAGCACACACAGCTCTCCAAGCACTGGATCACTCGAGCACAGCCATTTGCACTCGAGCACACACCTCACACCCGCAGTGAGAAGGCACACTCGAGCACCTTACTCGCAAGTGAGAACCCGAAAGCACAACTCCCACCTGAAGCACAATCTCACTCGAGCATGACCCCCAGTGCTCGAGTGAGAAGGCTATGCTCGCGAGTGTCAGAGCACACTCGTGGCATCCACCAGCAAGTGAAGACCCGAAAGCAACCCTTCACTTTGAACTTACGCCATCACTCGAGCAGGCCCAAGCTCACTCGAGCATGTTCTTCCCTCACTCGAGCACAAAACGATGCACTCGAGCATTACCCATAAGAACCAAGAATAACTCGAAGCACAACGGGGAAAACTTGCATATCACTCGAGCATGATCATCCTGTGCTCGAGTGATGTGCATCAGAGACCCAAAAATGCAGAAAACCAGAAAACGCCAGATGGTCAAATGCACTCCCAAATGGTTTCCCAAACTCTTCCCAATGCTCACACACACTAAGCACTGACTAGGGAACATATTGGCCACTTCATAAACACTCAAAAAACCAATTTGACCACAATCATTCATTAAGGTCTCAATGATACACATTATCCAAATTTCATTACACTTAATTCCAACATTCCAGATTACATCAAATGATCATATATCTCCAGACTAACTCATTTTCAATCATCAATCATAACAAACTTCACATTTCCAGAAATAGGCATATTTAGGGCAAAAATTCCAGATTTGACCAACTTAGCCAAAAATCACAAACAACATACTAAAATGCTCTAAATGCCTACCTCTTCTCTTTGCTCAATTCAGAACCTTGATTCCTCAACTTTCAATTTCGGCCAAAATCCCAATCAACACCATTCAAGGCTCTACAATCATCACAATGTAGCTCTCATGGAGATGAACAATATTAGAGAAGAGGATTGGAGTAAAGGAGAGTCACAACTTACCAAGATTCAAGCTTTTCTTCCCCTTTTTCTTGCTTGTCCAGCGAAACAATGGAGGAAGTAGAGAGAGAAAATGAGAGAGAGATGGAGCAATGATGATGAAGAAGCTTCTCCCCCTTGCCTACACACACACTCCACCGAACCAAGAGAGAGAAGAGGGAAAAAGTGAGGTTTTGTCCTCTTGTGTCTCATCCAAAGGCCTCCATTAAGCCACATGTCATCATCTCAAGCACTCCCTCAAAAGCTCACATAACCGCAAAGCACAGGATTCTGACCCATTATCAAATGAATCTCAACCCTTGATCTTAAATACCACATGTATTTATTCCAAACTTCACATTACATTAATCCCAAAAGTGCTTAATTACACTAATTACAATGATTATCAGAGCCATTAGCCCTAATCACAAATCGGGATATTACACACTGTAAGTTCCTTTATTGGACACTCGCTCCTCCTTATACTTTGTAAATTGATCCCTTACTCAAGGTCTCATTACCTTGAGAATCACCTTATGGAAGAATGAAGGTATTTAAAGACTCTCTCAAAGAGTAGATAGATAAGAACTAAAGTACAAATAGTATGTCAAGGAATATCAATAAGAATAAAAAACAGAGCACTTAATGAGCAAATTAATTATCTTTATTAGTTGGTTGCTTCGTCTTGAATGCTTATGTATTTATAGGTAGAAGTAATTTGAAGATTGTTGTGAGCATTCAAATTTGTCTGTTAGAGAGTAATTATAGCCATTGATGATAGAAAGTGTTTCCATCACTTTTCTCTGCTATGCATTTAATGCTTCTGTGAGAATGCTTTATCTTCAAGATTTTGCATTTAATCCATCGTTAAAGCTCCTGAAACTTGATAGGATATAAGTTTAGTAACAATTAATAACAATATAAGGATTTAGGAAGTAATTCCAGGTGTTAAGAACAAGTGTTGAAATACCCAAGACGATGAACTTTGAATTCTGATATCATCTCTCGAGTGCAATTGCTAGTTACTTGAAGTGATTCTAGATCACTCGAGTATTGATCTCGTCACTCGAGTGCTATGAGCTTTGGCATAATAAACTTTATAAATAAGCAATGAAAGAATTTGAAAGAATTGCACTTCACTCAAGTGTTAAGAGTTTGTCACCGGAATGATCATTTGGTACTTTTAAAAATCACTATCAAGTGATAATAACTTTCTTATCACTTTTAGATTACTTGCATAAGTTTGTAAGTTTTTATGGATCACTCGAGTGATCTTCTTTAAAGATCACATCACTTGTAGTGATCTAAGCATGATTAGGAAGTGTTTATCAAAGCATGTATCACCACTCGAGTGTTTTTTTACTTTATCACTCGGGTGATCACTTAACTCAAGTAGGGAAAATCTATATCACTTGAGTGATTTACCATTACACTCGAGTGATATGGTTTTCAAAACATATCACTCAAGTGATATCTTTTGATTACTTGAGTGATCTGGTTCCAAGACATATCACTCAAGTGATTTCTCCATATCACTTGAGTGATATGTTTCTCAAAGAGTGTCACTCAAGTGATCTTTATTTGTTCACTCGAGTGATATGTTTCTTTCCACATATCAAATCATCATCACCTGAATCACTTAAGTACTTACCCATCACTTTGAGTTATCTTGTTTCTTTGTGTACTGACTTCCAAACTTTCTGGGGGTCACCTGTAAGTGATGTTATCACTTGAGTGATTACCAATTCACTCTAACGATCTAGTTCAAGAAAGATTTTTAGAACCTTTGATCACCATGAAATAACTGAGAATTATCTAGGAATGAGCTGCATCACTCAAGTGTTTATTTAAGGTCACTCGAGTGATCTTTCACTGGTTTCTAGATTGAAGTTAAGTCCACCATGCATGAAATTCACTTTTATTCTTTGCAAAAAGGATTTAATTAATTCTTAAATCTAATTAATCAACATTTGTTATCATCAAAACACTCTGAGAATTAAAAAATATTTAACTAAAAATGAAAATAAAAACATTTTAAATAATATGTTATAAAATGTGAAATATATAAATATATATGTAATATTACATATATGTTTATATTAATATTATGCTTATTTTTTAATTGTTATATTCTATATGTAATATTATATAAATAAATAACGCAAGATTAAAACAATTCAACTAGTAAAAGCATCAAAATGCACGTGAGAAGGTCGAATGTTCGATTCCTCCCATTTTCAGAAAACTCAATAATTATCTTATATGGACACTTGGCACAAGGAGGCAACAACACGTGGTAGCTGGGGTTGGCCGTCACATAGAATTTCATTGGTAATCCGTTTCTGTTGGTGTTTTGTCAGTAAATTCGTCAGAAAACTGAAAATCCCTAATTTGTATCTTTACCAGTTCTTTCCTATTTAACTTCAAAAGTATTTTTCTCTGTCATTTCATTCCCAATGTATGTGCTTGACCTCACATAATAGAATAACATTTATTATTATTGTTGCAGCATTTTACTTTTTTTAAAAAAAAAAAATCAAATGCAGCATTGTACTCACACTATTATAATCCTCTAATATTTATATTTAACTAAGTATTTATATGTAATTTTTTATTTACTAAGTCCTTATAATTTCATAAATTATATGCATATACATAGAAACACACACACACACACACACACAGATTATTATACTCATAACATATTAAATAGAATGTTAATCTCATTTATGCGTTGCACGAGTTATTCAATCAACATAAAATTGTAAATGAAAATTCAATGTTAGTTTCTTATTCTTTATTATAACCAATACAATTACAATAATATTCATTAAAAACAACTTCCAAATATTCAACGCTCCTAAGTGAAAACTTTCACTACAAATTTATAACTTACAGCTTTTTTAATTTGTGCCATGTTGTGATAAAAAAAATTATAAATAGTATAATTTCTGTAGCTAATATGTTTCTTCAACCATCATCAGAATATCATATAAAAACTAAACATCAGAAGTTTCTAAGGCCATAAAATAAAACAATAATGACTTCTAATCTATTGTATTATTTATAATATATGTAAATACTATAATTTTTTTTATAAATTTTGTAATATTTGTTAATATATTGATGATATGCGTGTGGGAGGATATATCGATACGATATATTGAAATTGTATATTGACGGCAACTTTTAAAGTATTTAAATTGATAATTTATTTTCTTTGAAAATAATAAGTTAATGAACTTTTTTATAAAATTTCTTTATCCCAAATATTACCTTCCATTTTTTGGGTGATAATATTACCTTCCATTTCGTCATACTCAAACATCAATTCAAGCCAATAATTTAAAAGTTGGATTATTATTAAGTCATAAAAAATGTTAATTCAAAATCTAGCAGCGATCAAATTAGGTCCATTTATGTATGCAAACACATGCATAATATCATAATACATTACATAATTATAAAATATGAAATCGACATAGATAGATAAATTTGTCAGAGTTTTGTAGCCAGATGAAACCAAATTCCTCCTGTAAGTCTTTTTTAAGTGTGTGGCTATAAATTTAAACTCAAAATGAGTGCAGGATTTATGACAAAATATAAAAAGGTAAACATTCAAATTTAACAATGAAGTTTTTTTGTTATGAGCACCCAATACAATTATGCTTTGTTCGGTGCAAAAAAATTGACATAATCATTTTAAAAGGTAGCGAATTTAGCACTCCCGTTAACCAGAGTTAACGGCTGTCCCTTTTTTACTTTGTGGGTCCCATAGTTCTTCCAACTGGCATGTGGTGTGAACTTATTTTGTTCTAGAGATTTGCACCCACATTTTTCTCCCCCTTCCCTCTCGTTCCACCACCTCTGACCTCCCTCTTCATCTTAGTTCTTCAAACTCTTTCTCCTCATTTACTTTTTCTAGATGAATCCAGTAGGGGATCATACAAGAGATCTGGCAAATGGCTCAAAAACAGGGCCTCTGCCAGCGAATGAAACACCCTTAGAGCTCAAGGGCAGGTGCTGGTGGAGAGCTGGTAGGTGCTGCAGTTGGAAATATCTAATGCAATTTGATTCGCTGGAAATATCTAAGACGGAGGTTGGAGGTGAGGGATAATGAGATGGAGGAGAGAAAAATAGGGGCATGAATATCTAGAACAAAATAATGTTTACATAAACATAATAAAACTCTTTAAAGGCTAGCAAATCAGCTTACACAAAATAATATTAAATTTAGTGATGTAACGCATGCTTTTATTCATAATATAATTGATGTGGTCAACAGGAAGAATTGTGGGACCCTCAAAATGCAAAAGATGGATGGATGTTAGGTCTGGTTAACGATAATGTCAAATTTACTACGTTTTAAAATAATTATGTCTACTTTTGCACATCTTAAAATGATAATGTCTAGTTTTGCACCCAAACAAAATATAATTGTGCTGGGTGCTTATAGTGAAAGACTTCATTACTAAATTTATACCTTCACCCAAAAATAAATAAATAAATTTTATATTTTTAGGAACCTTTACTTCTATTTTTGGCCAAGCAACTTCAACTAATCACCAGAGGGAGGTAGATATGCCCACTACTACAAAAAGTACTTTTAACGTTACTAATTAACGTCCGTTTTTAAAAAATAGACGTTGAAAATGAGGCGGTGGCATTTTTGAAATTTTGACTACACTTTCAACGACCATTTTTGAAAAACAGTGATTAAAAGTGTCCCATATCTATTTTAATCCCAATCGTATTTCCTCTATTAGTCCTGCCTCTCCTTCTCAAATCCACCTCTTAGCCCTAGTCCAACCTCCAATCACATCATCTGGCCCCTCTTTGACCCCAGACACAACCTATAGCCTATTCTTGGACCCAATCGCGACCTTCACCTTCCTCTCTCATTATCGCGAACCCTCTCCTCCTTGGCCTCATTCCGATAATCAAGAACATGCTTAGTCCATGCTCAAGAGTATAATGTGCGTGGATCTTTAGCACTTCCAGCCTTTTAGCAAAGTAGCAACATTTGCTTGGGTGTTAATGAGGTTGTAATGACAACCCAGAAGATTAAGTATTTCCCTGAGCTTGAGAGTGTTTGCAAAGCACTTGAGGTTTTTCTCCTTGTCTTTTTATATTTAATTTTTTTGTTATCATTTTTGGAACTTGAATTGCAATTATATTTGGGGATAATTTCCTGAAACAAAAGCTTTGAAACTTTGTTTAAATGTTGCTTGTTAGAAATTTTGTTTGAATGTTGCTCGTTGGAAATTTCTATCCTAAAACTTAAGTTCTGTACAAGATTTTTTTTAAAAAAATAGAGGGATACAACAACCGTTTTTGGAAAAACAGTCGTTGTATGTCACTTACAATGAGTGTTTTTGCAAAAATAGTCGTTGTATGTCGTGACATACAACGACTATTTTTGCAAAAACAGTCGTCGTAAGTTTCTTACCACGACTGTTTTAAAATGGTTGTCTATTTTAAAACTTTCAACGACACTCACATATATGTCACCTTAAAAACAATCGTCTAAAGGGCATAAAAATGGACGTTAAAAGTCCCTTCTATAGTAGTGGCCACATTATTGATCATCATCATTTGTCGATAGCAAATCATCATACCAGTGCATTATGTTAGAGCAAGCGTTTCACCCAAGAGGGAGGGGGTGAATTGGGTGATCTTAAAAATTTCGTTGCAAATATAAAATTTGACGTTGAAATTAAAACAGGAAAGAGTAAGGAGAAATATCACCGAAGTGTACACCGGGATTTATACTGGTTCGGCCACAACCACTTTGACCTACGTCCAGTCCTCAGAGCTTCTTTAAGAGTTTCACTATAACTTCCAAGATTCAGTGGGTTCTTGGCACCTCAATACAAGCAAGTTCCTACACCTGGACACTCGCTCCCCCTTTCAAGTTGTAATCCAATCCCAACTCAAGGTTCCACAACCTTAAGTTACCTCAATAACAAATATTGAGTTTGAATGAAATATCTCTCTTACAGAATGAATAAGAATCACTGAAGCATAGAATTACAAGTATAATGAAAAACAGAGTAATGAACTTGATGATACGTTCGTAAGTGTGTTCTTGTTGTTCTCTCTGTTCAGATGTTCCCATATATATAGATACGTTGGTAATGATTGCTGGAACATATTTCTTCATGTCCGTTGGAGCGTGCGCAGCCACTATTGACTTTTCTAGTTTTTGAAAAACATACGTTTGCGGTAGGTGACGGTCGGTGACATTTGAGCGTTGCTTTTAACTTTCCTTATTTGGTAAGATCTCTTCATTGTTTATCTGTTGAAATGCTAAGAATACTAATAGAATGAAAAGTTAATCAAATAGGAAACAAAACAATGACCGTTGGAATGATTTCAAACTTTATGGGTTTGCTTACTCGAGTAGTTACTCGAGTATCCCTTGAAGTTTACTCGAGTACTTACTCGAGTATCATCAGGAAAGCTTTGTTTAACTTCAAGTCAATAGACAAATATTGTTAGTGCAAGCATTTCACCCAAGGGGGGGTGAATTGGGTGATCTTAAAAATTTCGTTGCAAATATAAAATTTGACGTTGAAATTAAAACATGAAAGAGTAAGGAGAAATATCACCGAAGTGTACACCGTGAGTTATACTGGTTCGGCCACAACCACTTTGACCTACGTCCAGTCCTCAGAGCTTTTCTGAGAGTTTCACTATAACTTCCAAGATTCAGTGGGTTCTTGGCACCTCAGTACAAGCAAGTTCCTACACCTAGACACTCGCTCCCCCTTACAAGTTGTAATCCAATCCCAACTCAAGGTTCCACAACCTTAAGTTACCTCAATAACAAATATTGAGTTTGAATGAAATATCTCTCTCAAGAGTGAATAAGAATCACTGAAGCATAGAGTTTCTTATACAACGTAAGAACAGAGTAATGATACGTATGAGTGTAATCTTGTTGTTGTATGTGTTTTTCTTGTCTTGTGTGTCTCTGTTTGGATGTTCCCATATATATAGATTTGTTGGTGATGACTGTTGGAACATTTTCTTCTCGTCCGTTGGAGAGTGCGCAACCACTATTGACTTTTCCAGTTTTTGAAAAATATCCGTTGGCGGTGGTTGGCATTTGAACGTTTCATTTGACTTCCATTACTTGATATGATTTCTTTATTGTTTATATGTAAATAGACTAAGAATGCTAATACAATGAAATATTAATCATATAGGAAATAAATCAATGAACGTTAGAATGATTTCTAAAATTTTGGGTTTGCTTACTCGAGTAGCTACTCGAGTATCCCTTGAAGTTTACTCGAGTACTTACTCGAGTATCCCTTGAAGTTTACTCGAGTATCATCGGGAAATCTTTGATCAACTGCAAGTCAATGAATAAATACAAGATTACTCGGGTAGTGCATGGAATAACCAATTCTTAAACCTTTGAAAATATATGTTTACTCGGGTACTGACTCGAGTAATGCACTCACAACTTTATGATTTACTCGGGTACCAACTCGAGTAAATCTTTACAAAAACTTTTGGTTACTCGATGCTTTACTCCAGTAATGTTGCAGGATTTCAAGGCCGAGAGCACTTACCTTGTTACTCGGATACTGACTCGAGTAATGCATTCATTTTTGCATAGGTTACTCGGGTACCACCTTCAAGTTTTCACTTACTTTAGTGTGTTACTCGGGTACCTACTCGAGTAACATTGGCAGTAGTACAAAGTGCCGAGACCAACACATTTTCAGAAACAGAGTTACTCGAGTACTTACTCGAGTATCATTGGCAACTTGAAAGCAACTGGAAGTTTTTCACATGGTTACTCGAGTAGCGCCTCGAGTAACATTGGCAGGCCGAGAGCAACTCCAAGTTTTTACCTGGTTACTCGAGTAGCTCCTCGAGTAACATTGGCAGGCCGAGAGCAACTTAAAAATACTTACACTATTACTCGAGTACTTACTCGAGTAACGTTGGCAGGTTACTGGAAGGTGCCTCTGGTTACTTCAAGTTTTGACTCATTACTCGAGTACCGCCTCGAGTAATGCCTTAGAAAACTTGCTTCTGATCAAGTTTCTCAGCTTTTTCTCTTGGCCTTTCTTCATTACTCCAATGCTTACTTCAAGTGATGCTTATCCCTGTTATTCCTTTGCTCAAACTTATTTATTAATCATTTCCTTTTCAAACCATTCTTTTGTTATCATCAAAACATGAGATCTAACATTCTCCCCCTTTTTGATGATGACAAAACTTGGTGATTTTGGACATGGTTTTTCAAATTGAATTTTCAAATTAAATTTGTCTTATTTAGTTTTGGATTCATAGCTTACACCTTGCATACACAACGTTTTCATTAGTCCAACAATGTATCATAATGAACTTAAAATGCAATCATAACATAAACACACTTGTATTAAACTTTAAAATTTGCAAATTACAAAAGAACTAAAAAAAATAACAAGAAAGCTAATAAAAAAAAACTTATCAAGTTTCAAAATGCTCCCTATAACCCATATACAACCAAATACCCAAAAGAAACTAGGACACATCCACAAAATCACTCTCAAGCTCTTCTCCCCCTTTTTGGCTTCATCAATCAAGTGGAGGGCTAGGAGGCTTGGCCATGGAAATGGGTGTCACTAGAAGAACCGTATAATCATCTGAATCTGAAGAATCAAATGAGCTGGAGGAGGCTGGTTCAGGTAGATGGACTGGAGGGACATGGATGTCATCGCTGAGAGGAATAGGAGAGGGTTAGAAGACAACCATAGTGGAGGTTTCTCCTTCTGGAGTGGTCTGAATCTCAGGGGTGGTCTCAGCCTCTGGAGTAAGATGTTCAGAGGAGGATGAGGGAGATATTTCCTCAGTGTGGGTAGGGGATGGAGTCGGTTTAGGAGCGGTTTCTGGCTGAGGTTTTGGAGGGGAATCATCAATGGTGATGTGTATAGTCTCGTTGGTTTCTGGGTTATCCACGGAGTAAAGGATGTCTTTGGCTTAAAGCTCAGGTGGACTTGAAACCAGAGGAGTAGATGGTTCATCCTCAGTGATAGGAGTGTCTGAAGGAGGGTTCACTGGAGGTGGTGGTGGTGCAGATGAAGATGGACCGACAGAAGGTCCGGGACCTAAGGAGTTCAGTCGTGCCAGAATCAATCTCAAGGTCTCACCCTGGGCACGTTGCTCTGCTAGCAACTCCTCATGCCTCTTGTCCATTTTTTCTACCAACTCCTCATGCCTCTTGTCTATTTTCTCAACCAACTCTGCCGTCTTGAAATTCGTGTTGGTTATCAGTTCGGCATTCGTGTTGGCGATATCCACATGGAAACCTCTCAGCATATTTCCATAAAATGCTGGAGAGTGGCATTGAGGAAAGATGGTGAAGATGTGGTTGCAGCTGGAGCCGATGACTGAGTGTCATCCATCCTACTGGTCTCTGCCTCATTGGTCTTCCTCTTCTTCTTTGACCTAGATTCCAAAGGGCCTTTAAGAGGGATATCGATGTTCAATTTTCCAATTTGGTTTCTCCTAACTGGAGTCAACCTCTCAATGGGCTCCTTGCTATCCAAATACCATATTTTGTTCTCTTTCAGGATAAGAGACACAATCTGAGGATATGGCATTGGTGTTGTAGCCTTCCCATCCACCTTATACCTCTTCATCTCTGAGAAAATATATTCCCCTAGATCCTTTTGTTACTTTAAGAGCAGTAAAGCAAACCACCTAAAGTCCCTATCGGAGAAATGGGTGTAATTGTTGGCCTTGTTCACTAGGGACCTAGAGTAGATGTACCATATGACCCTGTGATGATCACACATATCACTCAGTTTAAAATTTAAGGGTCTAACTAGCTCACCGGGTTTAAGAATGGTAAAGATTTGGTTTGGCTCAAGTTGGGAATAGATATCATCTGGGGGGTTCTCTATCCCTAGCCACAAATTAATCCTAGAGGGTGATATCAGTATCTTTTGACCTCTAACTGTGGTGGTCATCTCTTCCTCAACTGAGGTTTGGTTAGGCTCATCTATGATCTCTAGGTTACAATAAAAATGAGTGATCACCTTTGTGCAAAAAGGCAATCTAATGGATAACCAAGGCATAAATGGATCTAAATAAGGACTTAGGTCATGCTTCACTACCTCTTGAAGTAGCTTGAGATCCACGTAGTGTGTCTTGCACACTTTCCTCATGGAGAATTGAGATAGGTACTTTGGGGATTCCACCAATTTGCTGACATTGAATCCCTTTGGTGGGTTGGTGATCTCTTCTTCCGGCACTTTGGACTTCTTGGAAGATTGTCCCTTCTCCATTTGATCAATGATGTTTGCCATAGCTGCAGCCACATTCCTATCATATTTAGGCTTTCTGGGTGGCTTAGGAGTGAAAGAAGGGGTAGAGGAATCAGAGGGATGAGGTGAGGGAGATTTGGCACTCTTCCCTCTTCCGGTTGAGGTACTTTTCTTGGATTGAGCCCTTGTAGCAATAGGCTCTTTAATCACCACACCTTTGGGTTTTGATTGAGATAGAGGAATTTTAGCTTTTGGTCTAGGAGTGAGTTTTCTTATCTTCTTGGGAGGAGAAGAAAGAGGATCAGAGTGTTGTTGGGAATAAGAGGAGTCTATGGGAGTAAGATTTTTAGTTCTCATCTTTATGAATGATTGAAAACTAAAATCTTCAGAAAAACAGAGACTCAGACGCGATTTAGGGCATTGGGATTTTGAGCAAAATAGGTGATTTCTAGGAATGAAAATGGTTGGGTTTTGATGGAAATGGGGCAAGGAATCACTTGTGAAAAATTTTTGTGAGAGAGAATAGTGATTTACTCGAGGAGATTTTGTGGAAATGACCGAGTTTGCGACATATAAAGCCCTAGAACCCGACGTTACTCGAGGCCTTACTCGAGTAATGTTCAAGTTTACTCGAGGCCTTCCTCGAGTGTTCATACAGAAAACCTTTAAAATGATTTATTTAAATTGCTTACCTGGCATGAATAATATTGTAATTATCCATGGATGTTCCCTCGATCATTTATAACCCATTCTGAGCAGATTTGAGTCATTATTTATCAATTTTGAAAATCTGGACTTGCAGTTACTCGAGGCCTTACTCGAGTAATCTTCAAGTTTACTCGAGGCCTTCCTCGGGTAACCTGAGTTTTCAACTTATGACTCTTCATTTCTTTGTAACTGAACCGTTAGATTTGAAAATCAAGTAACTTGAACCGTTACTTCCAGTTTTGAAGTCCATTACTCGAGTACATACTCGAGTAAAGTGCTTCTTTACTTCAAGTTGTTCCTCGGGTATTGCTTCTCTGTCACACAATACTTCAAGTTGGTACTCCAGTAAATGTGTCCTCTGATCACCTCTGTTTTTGTTTCTCAAAACAGGGTTTCAACCTTCCTGCAAAACAAATTTCTATATACTCCGATGCTTAAGTTAGTAATCATCAAAACTTTAACAAATAACTTCATCTAATATTATGAGAAACTGAAATAACTTACAACTCATTGGGATTTACCATTCCCAATTCTCTTCTAATGTATAGAAATTGATCTTTTGCAAGAGGTTTTGTGAAAATATCTGCTAGTTGAAGATGAGTAGGAATAAATATCACTTTCACATCTTTCTTTTGAACATGATCTCTGATGAAGTGATGTCTGACATCGATATGCTTGGTTCTAGAGTGTTGAACTGGATTCTTTGCCAAGCTTATCGTACTAGTATTGTCATAATAGATTGGTATTTCTTTGAGATAAATACCAAGATCTTGTAGTTGTTGTTTTAACCATATTCTTGTGCACAACAACTTGAGACTGCAACATATTCGGCTTCCATTGACGAAAGAGACACTGTATGTTGTTTCTTGCTGAACCATGATACAAGAGATCCTCCAAGAAATTGTCCTTGTCCACTAGTGCTCTTTCTGTCTGTTTTGTATCCTCCATGATCTGAATCTGAATATGCAACAAGATATTCACTTCTTCCTTTGGGATACCACAGACCCAATTCGGGTGTGTCAGCAAGGTATCTAAAGATTTGTTTGACTGTTTCAGCATGTGATTCTTTTGGTGCCGATTGATATCTTGTACATATGCCAACACTAAATTGGATGTCCGGTCTACTTGCCGTGAGATAGAGTAATGATCCAATCATTCCTCTATACTTTGTTATGTTGTAGTCTTTCCCTTTGACATCAGCATCAAGCAACGTAGTTGAGCTCATAGGCGTGTCCGTGCCATTTGCTTCATCTATTCCATACTTCTTCAATAGCTCTTTTAAATACTTTGTTTGAGATATGAAGATTCCATTCTTTCTTTGTTTGATTTGTAAACCGAGAAAGAAATTTAGTTCTCCCATCATTGACATCTCAAATTCTCCTTGCATTATCTCAGAAAATTCCTTACACAGAGATTCATTAGTAGCACCGAAAACAATGTCATCAACATATATTTGAACAATTAAAATATCATTGTGTTTTCATTTTATAAAGAGTGTTGTATCAACTTTTCCCCGTACAAAACCTTGATCAATAAGAAACTTACTAAGCCTTTCATACCAGGCTCTAGGAGCTTGTTTTAAACCATATAAAGCCTTTTTAAGTTTGAAAACATGGTCAGGTTTGGTAACATCCTCAAAACCTGGAGGTTGTTCTACATACACTTCTTCCATGATGTAACCATTTAGAAAAGCACTCTTTACTTCCATTTGATAGAGTTTGAATCCTTTGATGCATGCAAAGGCTAAGAGTACACGTATAGCTTCCAATCTAGCCACTGGAGCATTCGTTTCCTCATAATCAATCCCTTCTTCTTGATTATAGCCTTTAGCCACCAATCTTGCCTTGTTTCTGACAATAATTGCAGATTCATCGAGTTTGTTTTTGAATACCCATTTAGTACCAATGATCGGATGATCTTTGGGTCGGGGCACCAAATCCCAAACTTGATTTCTTTCAAATTGATTTAGTTCTTCTTGCATTGCTATAACCCAATCATTGTCTGATAGGGCTTCATCAATGGTAGAAGGTTCAATCTCAGAAATGAATGCAGAAAAACTTACTTCATTGAAAATTCTATTTTTGGTTTTGATCCCTTCATTCACGTCTCCTATGACTTGATCTAAGGGATGACTTTTGTTGTATTTCCAAGCTTTAGGTTGTCCTAGGAATTGCTCTTCTTCCTTGGTTTCATCAACCTCTGGAATAAGAGATTTAGAAATAGATTGACCATTTTCTTGATTTAAAACAACTTCCTGTTCTTCATCATTGGTTTTGTCAAAGGACTCAAATTCATCAAATACAATATGAATTGATTCTTCAACAACACAAGTTCTTTTATTGAAAACTCTAAATGCTTTACTTCGGTTAGAATATCCTAGGAAAATTCCTTCATCTGTTTTAGAATCAAATTTTCCTAAGTTATCTTTACCATTATTATGAATGAAACACTTACAACCGAAGATGTGTAGATGAGCAATGTTTGGCTTTCTTCCTTTGTACAACTCGTATGGTGTCTTTCCAAGTTTTGTTCTGATATAGGCCCTATTTGAAATATAACATGCTGTACTCATAGCATTAGCCCATAACACTTGAGACACATTCTTTTCATTCAACATTGCTCTAGCCATTTCAGTGAGCACTCTATTCTTGCGTTCCATAACTCCATTTTGTTGAGGTGTTCTTGGAGCAGAAAAATTGTGAACAATGACATTAGTATCACAATATTCTTCAAAGGCTTGGTTTTCAAATTCTCCACCATGATCAGTCCTAATACCTGCAATAGACATATCTTTCTCATTTTGCACCTTCTTGGCAAAAACAATAAATTCTTCAAAGGTCTCATCCTTTGATGATAGAAAAATAACCCATGTAAATCTAGAGAAATCATCAACAATGACCAATGAATAAAGGTTGCCACCAAGACTCTTTACTCTTGCTGGACCAACTAAATCCATATGCAATAATTGTAATAGTCTATTTGTTGAAATCTCATTTTTCAATTTGAAGGATGATTTAGTTTGTTTACCCTTTTGACATGCATCACAAATCAAGTCATTTTTGAAGTTTACTTTGGGTAATCCAAGCACTAAATCCTTTTTAAGTAATTTGCCTAGTTGATGCATATTGACATGAGCCAATCTCTTATGCCATAGCCAACTTTCATCGGTATTACTCAGAAAACAATTTTCAGATTCATTTCTACTAATATCTAGAGTATAACAGTTACCTTCCCTTTTTGCTCTGAGCTTAGCCTTGATATTCTTCTTATCAAGCTGTAAGTCATTCTTGTTGATGATTAAGCATTCTTCTGAGTCAAATATTACCCAGTCTTAGGTACCCACATCTTTTTGGGTCCTTTTGGGTTAGTACAAATAATTTTCTGAATGTATGAACCTTTAGGTACCCATTTGTAGGTTCCTATTGTTCCTTTCTTCTTATGGATACATGAAGAAGTATAATGTCCTTTTCTATTACAGTAGTTACAAAAAGCAAAAGGATTTGATGTATGCACAGAATGCTGGAAATAATTCAAGTAAGACTTACCTCCTGCTTTCTTTTTACCTTTTCTTCTATCTGATTTTGGATCATATCCAATTCCTGATCGATCATTTACAAATCGTTGAGCTTTTAAAATAACATTTAGCATCTCACTTCCTTGTGTAAATTTTTCAAGAGTTTTTGTGAGATCATTGTTTTTCTTTTTCAAAGAAGAACAGTTTTCACAATCCTTTTCTGAACGTTCTTTAATTTCAAATTCAAGAGCTTTGTTTTTCTTTTTGAAAACCATCAATTCTTTAACTACTTTGATGAATTCAGAATGTAAAGCATTATATTCGGAAAGTAATTCATCATAGGTAGGTTCAGAATCATTTACCTCTTCTTCGGTTTCTTCTTGAGCAACAAGACATATGTTAGCTACTTCTTCCTCATCACTTTCTTCGTCAGAAGAGCTATCACCCCATATAGCAGATATGAAGGCCTTCTTTTTGTTGAAGAATTTGCCTTTTCTCTTTTCTTTGCTCTTTTGATTCAATTCTGGACATTCTGATTTGATATGTCCTGGTTTTCCACATTCGTAGCAAATGATATGATCTTTGCTGCTAGTTCCACCTTTTTGAAAGTGTTTGAATCCTTGTCCTTTCTTGTAGAACTTTCTGAATCGTTTTATGATTAGGCCCATTTCATCATCGTCAAACTCTTCATCCTCATCTTGATTCTCTTCTTTTATCTTTAGTGTAAGACCTTTCTTTTTCTTGTCACCAATGTCATCTAGTTCTCGTTTGAACTTTAGTTTGCTTTCATATTTAGAAAGGCTTCCAAATAGAGAAGCAACTGATCTCATTGATTCTCCTTTTGCTTCTTCTATTACAGTAACTTTTGCTTCCCACTCTTTAGAAAGAATATTCAAAATCTTTCGTACTTGAGTGTGCTGATCATAGACTTTCCCAAGAGCTGCAAGTTGGTTAACAAGGTGAGTATATCTAAGTTTGAATTCAGAAATCGACTCACCTGATTTCATTCAAAGTAGATCGAATTCGGTGACCAAAGTATTGATTTGATTCTCTTTTATTCCCAAAGTTCCTTCATGAGCTATTTCCAGAGCTTCCCACAATTGTTTTGCTGTTGGAAGTGTGCAGTTGTCTTTATCTGCACTTTGACTTACGCTCAGCAAATTATGACACAAGCCTTGAACATAATATACATCTTTGACTTGTATTCCTTTGTCATTTTTGATTTCACCAATTTCTGCTATCTTTCCAAATTAATTTCCTCCAAATTTTACCTTTCCACCTTCCTTAGGTTGTAATATGGTAAAACTTTCAAAATCTCTGGTCATATGTCTAGAGCATCCACTATCTATGTACCACTTGCTATTTTTGGATGCTTTGAGACATACCCACAATCAAATGACTAGGTCTTAGGTACCCACATCTTTTTGGGTCCTGTTGGGTTAGTACAAATAATTTTCTAAACATATAAGCCTTTAGGTACCCATTTGTAGGTTCCTATTGTTCCTTTCTTCTTATGAATGCATGAAGAAGTATAATGACCTTTTCTATTACAGTAATTACAAAATGCAAAAGGATTTGATGTATGAACAGAATGCTGGAAATAATTCAAATATGACTTACCTCCTGCTTTCTTTCTACCTTTCCTTTTATCTGACTTTGGATCATATCCAATTCCAGATCGGTCATTTACAAATCATTGAGCTTTTAAAATAACATTTAGCATCTCACTTCCTTATGTAAATTTTTCAAGAGTTTTTGTGAGATCAATGTTTTTCTTTTTCAAAGATGAACAATTTTCACAATCCTTTTCTTTAAGTTTAGTTTCAAGAGCTTTGTTTTCTTTTTGAAAACAATCAATTCTTTAACTACTTTGATGAATTCAGAATGTAAAGCATTATATTCGGAAAGTAATTCATCATAGGTAGGTTCAGAATCATTTACCTCCTCTTCTGTTTCTTCTTGAGCGACGAGACATATATTAGCTACTTCTTCCTCATCACTTTCTTCGTCAGAGGAGCTATCACCCCATATAGCAGATACGAAGGCCTTCTTTTTGTTGAAGAATTTTCCTTTTCTCTTTTCTTTGCTCTTTTGATTTAGTTCTGGACATTTTGATTTGATATGTCCTGGTTTTCCACATTCGTAGCAAATGATATGATCTTTGCTGCTAGTTCCACCTTTTTGAAAGTGTTTGAATCCTTGTCCTTTCTTGTAGAACTTTCTGAATCGTTTTATGATTAGGCCCATTTCATCATCGTCAAACTCCTCATCCTCGTCTTGATTCTCTTCTTTTACCTTTAGTGCAAGACCTTTCTTTTTCTTGTCACCAATGTCATCTAGTTCTCGTTTGAACTTTAGTTTGCTTTTATATTCAGAAAGACTTCCAAATAGAGAAGCAACTGATCTCATTGATTCTCCTTTTGCTTCTTCTATCGCAGTGACTTTGGCCTCCCATTCTTTAGAAAGAAGATTTAGAATCTTTTGTACTTGGGTATGCTGATCATAGACTTTCCCAAGAGCTGCAAGTTGATTAACAAGATGAGTATATCTAAGTTCAAATTCAGATATTGATTCACCTGATTTCATTTGAAGTAAATCGAATTCAGTGACCAAGGTGTTGATCCGATTCTCCTTTATTCCCGAAGTTCCTTCATGAGCTATTTCCAGAGCTTCCCACATTTCCTTTGTTGTTGGAAGTGTGCAAATTCTGAAATACTTACTTTGACTCAAGGCACTTTGTAGCATCAGAATTGCCTTGCTGTTGAGAGTGATAAGTTTCTTGTCATTCTCATCATATTCCGCTGGCGTCTTGGGAATTTTCTGAGAATCTATAGTCTTTGTAGGTTGATAGTTTCCACTCTCAATCACATCCCATAGCCCATATTCAGTAGCCATTACGAATACTCTGAACTTTGCTTTCCAGAAAGAAAAGTGTTCGCCACTGAAACCTGGAGGTCTAGTGATGGATGCACCGAAGGTTGTTATACCTTCACAAGAAGACCTACGCTCTGATACCAAATGTTAGAGCAAGCGTTTAACCCAAGAAGGGGGAGTGAATTGGGTGATCTTAAAAATTTCGTTGCAAATATAAAATTTGACGTTGAAATTAAAACAGGAAAGAGTAAGGAGAAATATCACTGAAGTGTACACCGGGATTTATACTGGTTCGGCCACAACCACTTTAACCTACGTCCAGTCCTCCGAGCTTCTCTGAGAGTTTCACTATAACTTAAAAGATTCAGTGGGTTCTTGGCACCTCAGTACAAGCAAGTTCCTACACCTAGACACTCGCTCCCCCTTACAAGTTGTAATCCAATCCCAACTCAAGGTTCCACAACCTTAAGTTACCTCAATAACAAATATTGAGTTTTAATGAAATATCTCTCTCATAGAGTGAATAAGAATCACTGAAGCATAGAATTACAAGTATAATGAAAAACAGAGTAATGAACTTGATGATACGTTCGTGAGTGTGTTCTTGTTGTTCTCTCTGTTCAGATGTTCCCATATATATAGATACGTTGGTAATGATTGCTGGAACATATTTCTTCATGTCCGTTGGAGCATGCACAGCCACTATTGACTTTTCCAGTTTTTGAAAAACATACGTTTGCGGTAGGTGACGGTCGGTGACATTTGAGCGTTGCTTTTGACTTTCCTTATTTGGTAAGATCTCTTCATTGTTTATCTGTTGAAATGCTAAGAATACTAATAGAATGAAAAGTTAATCAAATAGGAAGCAAAACAATGACCGTTGGAATGATTTCAAACTTTCTGGGTTTGCTTACTCGAGTAGCTACTCGAGTATCCCTTGAAGTTTACTCGAGTACTTACTCGAGTATCATCGGGAAAGCTTTGTTTAACTTCAAGTCAATAGACAAATATAAGATTACTCGGGTAGTGCATGGAATAACTAATTTTCAAACCTTTGAAAATTCATGTTTTCTCGGGTACCTACTCGAGTAATGCATTCACAACTTCATAGGTTACTCGGGTACCAACTCGAGTAAACCTTCAAATAAATTTTTGATTACTCAATGCTCTACTCCAATAATGTTGGCAGGATTTCAAGGCTGAGAGCACTTCAAGTCTGATTACCTTGTTACTCGAGTACCTACTCGAGTAAACTTACTTTTTGTACATAACTTACTCGAGTAATGACTTGAGGTTTTCCTTCAAACATAACTTTGCATACTCGGGTACATACTCGAGTAATCCACTTAAAATAGAACATTAAATACTTGCATACTAGAGTAAAGACTCGAGGAAAGCGAGATAAACTTAAATCAAGTTATTCGAGTACTACCTTCAAGTTTTCACTTACCTCAGTGTGTTACTCGAGTACCTACTCGAGTAACATTGGCAGTGGTACAAAGTGCCGAGAGCAACACATTTTCAGAAACAAAGTTACTCGAGTACTTACTCGAGTGTCATTGGCAGGCCGAGAGCAACTGGAAGTTTTTCATATGGTTACTCGAGTAGCTCCTCGAGTAAAATTGGCAGGCCGAGAGCAACTCCAAGTATTTACCTGGTTACTCGAGTAGCTACTCGAGTAACATTGGCAGGCCGAGAGTACCTTGAAAATAATTACACTATTACTCGAGTACTTACTCGAGTAACGTTGGCAGGTTACTGGAAGGTGCTTCTGGTTACTTCAAGTTTTGGCTCATTACTCGAGTACCTACTCGAGTAATGCCTTAGAAAACTTGCTTCTGATCAAGTTTCTCAGCTTTTTCTCTTGGCCTTTCTTCATTACTCCAATGCTTACCTCAAGTGATGCTTATCCCTGTTATTCCTTTGCTCAAACTTATTTATTAATCACTTCTTTTTCATACCATTCTTTTGTTATCATCAAAACATAAGATCTAACAAACTCTATCTCGAACTGTAGTCCCAATGAAATTATTGAATGAGCTACTGTTCAATCCGATTGGGGTTTCCTTTTCATTCCATTCCATTTGTAACTTAATTCCTTTACTTTTCAATTGAATCAACCTTGCCATAATGGTCCTACCATGGGTTACGCTCTCCACAAATTTTGTCTAGCAATGTTCATGGGAACATCATAATTTTCACGCGGTGAATCCATACTCCTACAAGTTAAATAAACCAAGCAAAACATCAATGTATAGTGACAATCATATCAATGAAAGTAAATTTGAAATATATAAATACATCTAAAACATACAAGTAAAAAAGTCAAGGTACTCATTATCTTTTCCTTTTTCTTGTTTGATTTAAAATTTTGTTCTTTATCATTCGTGTTGGATTGAGAATTGTGTTTCTCTTGAGTCTCCTAGTAGTACGAATTGATAGATTGACACATGTCCCCTCTTTATGATCATGTCTCATGTATAAGGGTTCATCTTCATCTTCATCTTCATCTACACCACTATCTTCTGACCACAAAATCTTAAACGAAGGACCATCCTCAATGATATTCAAATATTCATTACTTTCAACATCAACTTGTTCTTGATGATTCTTGTTTGATGGGAGCACAATGGACCAATTCTTCTTATCAGGATCTAGAATAAAAAATGCTTGTTCTGCTTATGATGCTAAAATAAAAGGAGAATCTTTATACCAAACTTTATAAAGTTCCACTTTAATAAAGCCTAACTGATTTGTCCGCAATCCATTATTGTTGTTAACCCATTTACATCTGAAGATAAGGACCCTTAACATAGAGTAATTTAACTCTCATATATGTTCAATGACACCAAAGTATAACATTAGTGCGTAGATAGGGTATATGTCTTTAGCACTGGATATATGGCAAAAATCAACAACAAGTATTACCCCATTATTCTGCATCGTGCTCCATATATCATGGTCTTATGAATAGAATGTATAACTGTTGATTGCATAACCATTATAAGATAATACATTTAAACTCGGTCCCTTTGACAACCATTTCAATTTTTCAGAAACTGAATCAGGATTCCTCTTCATCTCATCATTAATGCTCTTTTTTAATCAACTTGAAAAATGTCGATTGTGTTCTTTTGTTATCAAATTTTCATTCCTATCACCAAATAATTGTCGACAAGCATCCTTGTGTTTTTCAACATACGGTTCGACCTCATCAGTGTTATGTGGCACATAAAAGTGAGCTTGCTCTTATTTAGTCACTGGTATCATTATTACATCCCACCCACTTGTCCCTTTCTCTGACCCTTGCCTATCATAATGTGACTTCGAGATCCTTATAGGGTCAACATTTGATAGAAAATCGGCATTGAAGTCACTTGGTTCTTCAACCATGTACCTTTCAGCAATAAAACCCTCTGGTCGTATCTATTTTTCACATACCCTTTTAAAATTTTCATAAATCACTCATTCGGGTACATCCATCTCAAGTGCACTAGACCACACAATTGAACCACTTAGACCAAGTGTACAATTAGATAGACCATAATGTCAAAAAATGAAGGTAGAAAAGTTCACTTAGAATACAAACAATTAGCATTTGCAAATCTTGCAACTTGGTTGAATCAACCATTTAACTGTAAATCAACTTGAAAAACATGCAAAGTTTAGCGATGGTGTTTCTTACATGTTTGGGTGAAATGGACCGTATATTAATCGACAGAAAATTTTGCATGAGAACATGACAATCATGAGATTTAAAGTTCTTCAACTTCAACTATTTCACTAATACAAGGTTCTTTATATTTGAAGAATAGTCATCGAGAACTTTAATTCCTTGTAGAAACTAACAAAACATTTTTTTCCTTCACATATAGGTCATGCAACAATATCCTTTGATGCTATATCCGGACATATTACCATAAGGGGGGAAAACATTAATTGTGCCAAACAACATGGCTTTCAAAGTGAAACATTCTTCCCTTTACCCATCATCCACATTGACGCTTCTTCCCAAATCAAATTCAAGTAATCAATTAAAGGAGTCAAGTATACATCTATATCATTCTCAAGTTGCCTTGGCCCAAAAATTAACACGAAAAGCATCATAAACTTATGTTTCATGATCAAGTGTGGAGGAAGGCTATAAATCATAAATATCACTAATCACATGCTGTGTGTACTAGTCTAAACATTGTGTGAATTAATTCCATCTGTTTACAGTACAAGCCATAGCTTCCTTACTTCATCAGCAAAGTCAGGGTACTCATGATCAATTTTTTTTTCCATTGAGGACCATCTGCAAGATGCCTAAGCTTCATGTCTTTAATCCTTTCATCGGCATGCCATGTTAATTGCTTAACAATCCCTAGATTACTATATAGTCCCTTGAATCTTGGAATAATGGGAAAATACTACAAGACCTTCAAAGGACTTTTTCCTTTCTTCTTCCCATATTGAGATGTGTTGCATTTAGGGTACTTCTCCAACGTTGCATACTAATTCCAAAATAATATGCAATCATTAGGGTATGCATGTATTTTCTCATATCTTATATCGATTGTAGAGCAAAGAATTTGCTTTGCCTCATATGTCTTGATAGGAAGTCCATTTTCTTTTGAAAGTATATCTTGCAAAAGTTCAAGCAGTGTGGTAAAACCCGAATCACTCAATCCATAGCACACTTTAAAGTTGTACAATTTCAACACTACTAACAATTGTGTGTATTTAGTACAACCAGCATATAATGATTTCTCTGCATCACCTTTTAACTTCTCAAATTCTTCAAAAAAGTTATGAAACACCTTTTGGACTGCATTTTTCATTTGTTCAAGACCATCGTCTTTATCTCACATGCTTTGGTGAAACTCATTGGAAGAACCACTCAAGGTATGCATCTAATCACTACATAGATTGTTCGTCTCACTATGCCTTATCCATCATGTCTTCATTTGATCAATCATGACACACTAAATGATCTAGAAAATCAAGTGGACTAATCTGCTTTCCGTAACAACAAGATAAGTAAGGACACAAGAATTTTTTAGGATCATTTGAATACCTGATTGCAAATCTAATAAACTCTTTTACCCTATTTATATATTCCCTTGAACACCGATAATATGACATCCATTTTTGACCCATCTATACCTTCAACCTATTTTTAAAAAGTGGTTAGTTGCTAGAACATTGCATTTACTAATTACTTGTATCTTCTCTTGTTTATTAATTTTAAAATAAAATTAGCAGCATAAAATCTTAAAAATTGGAGCTTTCTAGGTCTTAATTAAACCCTCTCTTTTAATTGACAAATAATCCATCGATTAACCCCACAACATCATAATAATTTTTTACATCTCATAACGAAAGAAATCATATTTTCCAGTTAACACATATCATAAGTAAACTAGAAAGCATTACAAGCCAACAAATTAAATAAAATACAAGCAGTAAAAATAAATAATTATTTTAGTTATGCAACTCATCAATAACAATTAATGCAACACCTAATTATATCTAATACATATCTTTGCATATATACATGAAAGTTTTAAAATATCATTATTAAAGGACCACTACAGGATAAAAAGTAAAGGAAAGCATTGTGAGGTCTTTGCAAAAGTTTGTTGCATATGTTAAGGTGTAAAGGTAATGGCTCTTATCTCATCATTAGTTGTTTTCTTTTTTTCTTTCTTTTTTTAAAAACACCATCTTATTCCTATACTAAATATAACAACTAAACAACTAATGTGTCGATATTAAAAAAAATTAATTAAGTTAATAATTTTAAAAAAAAGATTATTCTAATTTTCATAAAATATCTTCTTTAATAATTTACATTAGAACTATCACTGGGTATAATTAAATTCTCTTGATATATGCAATCAATAAAGATAGTTTGAACAAAAAATATTATAAATTTGGGATATCACTTAAGGAGATTGAAGCACTAATGTGAAAAAAAAAGTAAACTCCATAACTAGCTATTATATTTATGACAAGTTGAAACACTTCTATATTGTTTTTGCATCCATTAGATTACATTTTGATAGGATCACTAGAAACATCTCATTAACAAGTAATTCATATATTTGTATTTAGTAACATGTGCACTGAAAACAAGAGCTTGGCTTTTTAGAATCAATATAAAGGGTGTGTGAGTGTGCGCGCGCGCACAGCCGAGCACGCGCATATGCTGATTGTCATACCCTTAGCTATTTCGACTTGCAGCGGAACATTAATGCGTGGTTCGGTGGGCAACACAGGAATAACATAAATATACTAATAATATGTGCATGATTAAAAAAATTCCCCATAGGGGTTCGTACATGATAATTATAATCAATGTAGCCCTGCAGGGCTACTTGGGTACCTAAACCCATCCCAGTAAAATGGAGACATCCTCCCGTCTTTGTTCTACCACTACAATCCTCATTGTAGTTTTTGTCTCTGATTTCCGCATACCTTCCATATTCACCTGTCTAAATTGTTGGTAGGGGAAGGCGAGATTCGAGAGAATCTCAGTAAGAAACAGTACCAATATGCATATAGGATAAGTGCTTAATGCATGACATTCTTGCATTACATAAACTCATGCTAACACAATGACATATCTGTGTGCTCAATGTTTCAAACAACATACTTATGGCCATAGCATAAATAGAAACAGAGCTTCGATCATTCATATATGTTTCAAAAAATCAAGTAAAGCAATAACATGCTTCAATACACCATCAAAAATATCAAATACATGCAGGAGAGGTAAGTTCCCTACTTAACCCTTTATGCCTTGAAACGTGTGCCTCGTAAGTCATGCCAACGATTGGGCTCTCAACTTGATCCTAAAATATCAAATGTACAAGTTCACGCACTTCCATAGTGTTTATGGCAGTTATATAAGCTTATAGTGAAAAAATTATCAAAATGCCCCAAGGGACCGGCTTGGCCCGCCGTACCCGGTCTGACCGTACTTTTCTTGAAATTTTGACCTAGGCTATTCTGACATATTTTTGCCCAAGGAATCCATTTATGAACTCAAAATTACCAAACTCACTGCTAAAAGACCAGAATGCCCTTGGCAGCCCCTATTTCAGTGTTTCAGGGACATTTTGGTCATTATGCTTTTTAAGGCTTTTCTAAAAAAGTGATCAACTGTAACGCCATCTAATTTTTCCTCCTGAACGCAATGGAATCATTAGATCATCTAAAATCCTACTTCAACCCTCTAAACTAGAGCTGGTAGAAACCCAGGATTCTCTGGGGAAACTTGTGGTTTTTCAATTCCAACTTTGCAGACTTGCTTCTTTATACTCCTAATCACTTTATTAACTATTAATTATGGTATAACCACCGTTGAGACCCAATTTTGGTAGCACAACACTTAGGGTTCAACGTTTCCCAAATTCTACAACCACAACAAATTAATCACAATTTTACCGATTAAATTAACCATAACAGCAATATCAATAAAAAAATTGAAGCTTATGAAGTCACCTTTTGCTCCTTCTTGTTGTTCCCTTGTTGGCCAAAAATACACCCTTCTCAAACCCTAGGATTAGCTTCTCAAACACCTTAAATCAAGTATTGAAGAAGCTTAGGGGAAGGATTTTATAAGTTAGGAGCTAAATCACCGAAGAAATCGACTTACCTTGTGACTTTTGCTCCTCCTTCTCCCTACAAATTCAAAGCATTCTTTGTCTCCACTCTATGCTTGCTGCTGGACAGAAATGGGAAGAGGATGAAGGGAAATATATTTTATAATGTACTATTTTCCCTTTTTAATTTAATTCCCCATTTTTGGATTTATACAAATTCTGGCAGATTTTCTGCCAAAACTTTGAAAAATCATAACTAAATTTGTAGACATCGTATTAAAGCAATTCTAAAGGCTATGAACCCTTTGTTGAGTGTATTTTCAATGAAAAATATATTTTTTAGCCAATTGGAAGTATAAAATTTCCATAATTAAATTCTTTGGATGCTATTCCATAAAATCCATAGTTTTTCTGGGCTAAATTCATAATTCTTTGTATATAGCTCAAATTGATTCATGTAACCTATCCAATTAAAGTTTAGGATGTCTACTTTCATCCTATAAAATTTTCTAATTTGTGCTCATCATTTGATCTTCCAAAACCTTATGATAAATTCACTGCCTCACAGGAAATTTCACTGGAAGCATAATTACTTTCTCTAAAATTCGCTATTTTATTTTCTTTAATACCCTAAAGATATAAGAAACATTAAAGAATAGATTTGGGATAATGGCTAATTCGGGGCTTAGCAGTCTACTTAATTCAAGCTTATTCTCAAGCTTCTAATCCCAAAATTTGGGATATTACACAAATAGTACAAAAAAGGAGTATAACATTTTTATAAAAAAAAGATAAAGGGCATGTATGCGTGTGTGTGTGTTGTATAGATAGCACAATAACTTAGGAGTATCCAAAAATAGAAAGACAAAGTATAGGTTCTGTATAAAAATTAAAAAAAAAAAGATAACGGGCATGTATTACTTACAGATTTGTAGTGGGAACTGAATGTGGCTATGACACTAGAGTGGGACTAACAGAGGAGGAGAGGAAGAAGAATTGTGAGTTGGATATGGAGTGGGGACCAAATGAGTAGGAGAGTACGAAGAAAGGGAACAAATGGATGAAGGAAAAGGAAGCTTATAGGGCAAAAGGGAACATAAGGGGCCGAATGAAGGGGAAGGGTAGGAGGAGGAAAAGGGAACAAGGCAAAAGGGAACACAAGACAAGAGAAATGAAGGCGATGGGTGGTACGGATAGGATATAAAAGGGAGAAGGGAAGTGTTGTATGTCTCCTGATTGGTAGCACATGGATTCTCTTATCCACTTTGATTGCGCCACACAAAATAAGACACATGGTAGTGGGTGGCACTTGGTCACCCAAACCACACATGTTTTCCCATTTGTCTTATGTGCCAATTTTCTGAATAAGCGCCACATAAGACCACCCACATGATGTGGTGCTTCCTCAGCATCCCAATGATTTTAAGAAAAAATTAAGTACAAGCTTAAAGAAGTGCCACAAAATATGCACCACTAATCCCCCTTTTTGTAATAGTAAATGTCAAACAAATAAATGATCAACTGCAATAGATTTCATAAAAATGATGATTTGATTCAGAATTAGTCACTTAGATCATGTAGCAGCAAAACTAGATAGATTTCATAAAATTTATCTTGTCCACAAAAACTTTGAGTTAATTTAGTAAAAAAGTTCAACTTTCATGCAATTAATTCAACTTAATATAACACTGTATAGTTCATACATTAAAATGCAACTTGTGACAACACAGAGTTCAAAACAATTTCCAAATTTATTTGACAGACCATGCATAGGACAGTGAAATGCAATCTGACCACAAAACAAATAGTAATTCCTTAACCACATACTTTATGTCAGGTATCAGAACTAGATAATAGCAAATTGAACACAGTAACACCACTTAACAACAGGATATGGAGCAATGACTCTGCCTTCATAGCTAAATAGGATATAGAGAAAATTCACATTCAAATCCATGAGAGCAAGAAATTTAGTTCAAACAATGTTAGGGAAGATACCAAATAAAGAATTCACCCTCATCCATAAATAAAGAAGGAACAAGTTCATGTGGGAACATACCTATAAACTCACTATTGTAATAAAAGCTTATAAATGAATTCAGTGCAACATTTACGGATGAAGTCAATATCTTTTTTAGAAAAGGGATCAGTAAGATCAAACATCTCTAACACTAAAGCTAGACAAAACATTAATTTGCTAACTTGAAAAAACAATAAAAGTAATAAAAAAAAATTTTATATATACATTTACTTCTTGAGTAAATTCATTCATGCCTAGGTGATAATATTAAAAATGTGTCTCAACACATAAAACCCACATAAGTTAGACCTCGGCGGTTGCCTACTACTCTAAAAAAGAACATGACATCATTAAAATTGTATAGAACATAGCTTATTGAACGCGGTTTTAAAGCAAACAAATATATACTAACATTTAAGGTGATCCATATTTAGGGTCTTTTACCTCATAAACATGCTTACCACAAACAGCGTGTCGGAATGTTCTTAAAACATTCTCTAGAACAATACTTTTGAAGTTGGGAAATTTTCAAAATATTAAAATTGGTGCTATCCAGTTTTAAGAAAAATATTCAAATTATTATGTATAAATAGTCTATGTATCATGTAGTAGGTACCCTAGAAACAATCCAAAGAAAAATTCTGTGGTAGGTACCCTACAAGCTAGTTCAAGATAGCTATTATAAAACAAACTCAAAAGTTCATAAAACATTCTCTAGAACTTCAAAAATTAGTATCCATGGTTCAACAAAAATTTTGCTAGTCATATGAATGCATACCGATTTCATCTCCAAACTCAAACTTAAAATATCTCAAGTTCGCACATACTTAATCCTATTTTAAAAGCTTAATTTCCCTATGCCTCTACAAGTTTGGCTAGTTCTTAAAGGTACGGTTGTAACAACAAATCCTTCTTAGATGAAGTAAATATCAGCCCAAATTGTTAGTAGCTAGATAAGAACTTGATCTCTAATAGTTTTATATGTAAGAACAAAAGTCCGTATGTGAATTACAAAGAAAAAGAAAGCAATTTCAAACAAATCTGCAACAAGTAATCATTAAGTTCCACAAAGGTTATATTTTTTAAATCCTATGTTTTAATGATAACAAATGGTGAAAAAATGATATTACAAATGATTTGATCAAAAAAAGGTTTTTGAACAAAGAAACAGGGCATTCAGAAGCATGCAAAGCCATTACTCGAGTGAGCACTCGAGTGATGAAGAAGGATAAGAAGTCATAGAACCAAGAATGAAGTATCTAGTAGATTTTGGAAGGGATCACTTGAGTGATGATCCTTCATCACTCGAGTGATGACCCTTCATCACTCGAGTGATGACTTGAGTGATTTGTGCTAAAAATGTTCTAAAACTTTCTACCAAATTTTGAGAAGTATCACTCGAATAACCACTCGAGTGATGGGATAAGAAAAGCAGCCTATGACTCTTTGCGAAGATTTGTAAGGGATCACTTGAGTAATGTTCTTAAATCACTCGAGTGACTACTCGAGTGATAAAGTTTAGAAAGCTGCTTTAGCTCTCTTCTAAGTTCTGGAAGGGATCACTTGATTGATCACTCGAGTGATGACCTTGAACCACTCGAGTGATGAATTCCAAAATGCATAATATTCATTTGTTAATCTTTGATTTAATGTTATTATGATTAATACTTTATTGTATTAGTATTTGAAGTATTTTTTACAGGAAAACAATGAAGAGATCTTGCTAAAGAGAGAGAAGCCACTTTACGAAGTTCACTTACCGAAATGGTTATTTTTCAAATATGAAGAATGGTTAAAAAAAAAGCTTCATGACTCTAATGGACATACTGAAATGATGACAATGGCTTTCAAACTCAAATATATATACGGAAGCATTCAATAGAGAAAAACAAAACAACATATTAAGCCATCTATGATTAATTCACACTTGCTTTGTTTTCCATTCATTTACTCATTCTGTACTTCAGTGATTCTATATATACTATATGAGACAAATTTTTATTACAAACTCAATATTCATTATTGAGATTACTTAAGGTTGTGGAACCTTAAGTTAGAGATTGGTTTACATCGTATAAGGGGGAGCGAGTGTTTAGTGAAGGAAATTGTTGTGTACTGAGATGCCAAGAACCCACTGAATCTTGGAAGATATAGTGAAACTCTCAAAGGAACTCTGAGGACTGGATATAAGTCAAACTAGTTGTGGCTGAACCAGTGTAACCCGGTGTATACTTCGATGATATTTCTCTTAACTCTTAACTATGCTTTAAATTCTATCAATTTATAATTATGGTTTGATTATTCTGAGATCACTCAATTCACCTCCCTCTTAGGTGAAATGATTGTACTAACAATATTTAATTAAATCAATTTCACAGTTTTCAAGTCTAGCAACTTTATTAGCTATAGTGACATAAACAAATTCCAATTGAGGTTTTGTATCCAATGTAACATCCTGAATTTTAGGACTAGAGGCTTGAGAATGAGCTAGAATCAAAGGGACTGCTAAGCCCCAGTTTAACAAGTACCTCAATTCCAGCCTCTGCCCCTGCCTCTATATTTGATCCACCTCATAACATCTCTTACACCACATCGAGCACTATCCTTTTTACCATCAATATCTGCTTAGGTCCACATCACCTTGATGAGTGTAACACCCTGCCTTTAATCATGTAATTATAATTCGATATTAAATAATTAAAGTAGATTAGAGACCTTCGGATAACTTAAACTCGTTTCAATCTCCTACTTTGTGGTAGGGTTTTCACAAAATCATTCAAAATCTCTTTCCTGTTCCTGGTCTCCATTTTAAAATTCGAATATAATCACCTGTGCAGTTTATCAACATTCACGTATGACAGAGTGTAAAACCAATTCCCCGGCAACTCCCAGATTCTATACATATATAACCTGAGGTTTAAGTATCCACTAGGGGATTACATCCAAAATCGAATATACTATTCATATTTCAGATTATACAGTAATCCCGAATTCAAAAGATATAACCAACATTCCAAAATCAACTGTACCCCTAAGGGTCCTAAGTGCTCCGGGTCGGCCTCTTCTCCTTTGAGCCACATGCCCTGTCTGAAAGGTTAGTCATAGGAAGGAATGAGATTCGAGAGAATCTCAGTAGTAACAAACCACTCATACAATGTATAAATACCAAGCATGTATATAAATCACAACCAGCAACAACAGCAACATCAATCTCAAAGATACATGGTTTTCACCACAAACGACAGCACTCACGGCTGTATACACAATACGACAGCTCTCGCTGTAATCTTCATCACGACAGCTTATGCTGTAATCACAATAACGACAGCTTACGCTGTAATCACAATAACGACAGCTTGCGCTGTAAACGACAGCTTGCGCTGTAAACGACAGCTATCACCAACTGTAACCGCAGCAGCATTAAAGAAATCATCACAGAACCATGATAACACACACATACAAAGCATTACACACAGTATAAGAGAGAGAGAGAGAGTCACTACCTGATCCTTTCCTGACGTCCTTCAGCGCAGTTGGCTCAAGAGGGCGGCAAATATTGAATCCTACAATTCCAAATGCACCATTTAGACACTTCCATAGTGTTACTTGGGGTTATATGAGTCTATAATAAAAATTTACAAAAATACCCCCGGGGACCCGGCCTGGGCCCGCCGTACCCAGTCCGGTTGCACTTTTCCTGAAATTCTAATATGGGCTATCCTAACATATTTTCGCCCAAGGAATCCATTTCCGGACTCGGAATTATCAAATTCAATGTCAAATTACGAAATTACCCTTGGCAGCCCTACTTTTAGGGTTTTAGGGGTGTTTCCGTAATTATGCTTTCTCGGCCTTTTTTGAAAAAGTGTCCAACTGTAACCCCACCTAATTTTCGCCCCTGAACTCAATGGAACCATCAAATCATTGAAAATCCAACTCTAAGACCCATTTCTAGAGCTGGCCGAAATTTACATGTTCTCCGGGAAAAATTGGGGTTTTACGATTTCGGCTCCGTAAACGCGTTCCTTTCTACTCCTAACCACTTTATTAACCATTACATTAGGTTACAACTAACATTAAGACCCAATTTGAGCAGCATAACCCCTAGGCCATATCATTTCCAAACTTTAAAACCAATGGCAATCCGGTGAAATTTCACCGATTAAATTGCCCACAGCAGCCAGAATAAGCAATATACGAAAGTTTGGAAGTTACCTCAAGCTCCCACAAGCTTTTCCCAAATATTGCTGAAAACCCTAAGTGCTCAACAACAGATTTTGAGCTTCCAAACCTTAAAGAACAAAGAGGAGTAGCTTAGGATCAGAGTTACACGCGTTAGAAGCTAAATCGTCGGAGAAATCGGCTTACCTTGTGATTTTTCTTCTCCTTTCTCTCTCTACAAACCTCAACGTTCTCACTCCTCATTCAGCTGCTGTGTGCGACAGAAATGAGCTGAGGAAGATGATAACATATGTAATTCCATGCTGACATCATCTTTTAATGAGATGATGTCATAATTCCCATTTTCGGATTTTCTGGCAGATTTTCTGCCCAAACTTTGAAAAATCATAACTAATTCTAGAAAAATTGAAATGAGGTGATTCCAAAGCCAAATGAAAGGTATTTAAGTCCTCTTCATAGGAAAAATATTGGCCATTACTGAAAATCACCACAAAATTCCCAGAATTTCAATCTTTGCATACTGTTCCAGAAAGTAATTAATTTCGCTGGGCAAACTTCAAAAATCCAAAACTATTAGGTCACAAACCAAAATGATACAAATTATATGTTCATTTTGAAGCTTGACATGTGAACTTTAATACTGGAAAATTTCAGAATTTTTAGACACCATTTGCCTATTTAAAACGTCCATACAAATTGGCTGCCCTGTACAGAGTTTCAATGGACAGAGTTTTCAACTTTTGCACGATTGTTCCCAATGGTTCCAATTTCACAATAAACACTCTCCCCACATGAATTTTCACAAGGAAGCCATTGGAATCATTAAAATATCCAAATTCCCATCACACATTCCCCAAAAGTGTTTATTCAACAATAATTATATCCACTTTTAAAGTCATTAGCCCTTAATCACTTTTTGGGATATTACATTTCTCCCCCCGTAAAATAAATTTCGTCCTCGAAATTTGCTACACAACTTAAACCACAACTTTGGATGCCCCTTCATGATGGCTTCCGTTTTACAATTCATTTCTTATTGGGACAGTCTCTTTTAGACCACCCACACAAACAATACTTCACACTTTGATTCTCACAAGAATCTCAAACGAACTTACAATTCATTTCTTATTGGGACAGTCTCTTTTAGACCACCCACACAAACAATACTTCACACTTTGATTCTCACAAGAATCTCAAACGAACTTATTGTGCAGTGCTCAATTTCCCACAAAAACACTCGGAATTCTCATAATCACCATACAATGGTTAACAAATGCAATCGCCTCACGTTGATTGCCAAAAAACATTATCGTTACGTAATATAACTACTGCAAACCCTCAGTTAATAAGTGAACTAGCACATCTCATACAACCATAGCAGTTAGGAGGCATATGCCACCACCCTGCCCAATCTAGTCACCCTTCTTGCAGGAATAACTCAAGCATCACAAATTCATTACACAAAACCGACAGCCTTAGATGTACTCATATACACTTCATCTTTTGCTGTATTAACTTTCACAGCATTACCCTCATCCAACCAGGACTTTTGGGTATCCCACAACATTCGCAGCAAATTTCACATTGATGCATAACTAACATCACAAGATTCACAATCACACAACTTGCCACTATTTACAAGAATATCTCAGCTCTCGCTGCTTGCACAAATACACATGGCCCTTCCAGCATTCACGCAACTCCCATATCCAATATGCATCGCAGATTCTAATTTTACGCACCGCCTTTCGGCCTAGGGTCAACACCGGTGCAACCAGCCTGGTGGCTAGCCATGCTGGCCATGCCGGGGTAAGCGCCCCCACAAGTGAGAACCCCCGATCATGTTGTCGAATTCACCATCAGCTGAACTAGCTCTGCTCTGCCATACGACCACACCCTAATCCCAACTTGTTCACAACTATCACAGATTCACAATCACACTCCACCCTCATCCCCTTTTACCGCCGGGAAGACACACAGTCTTTACCCGAACCGTTGCTAGCGACTCAGGGACTATTGGCGTGGCAGTGTATATACATAGCCTCGCGGCTCACAAATAGTCAATCCCCCGTAACTACCGCCCCAGCGGAATGGTCCTCCGCCATAGGAATCACCCTATGCGGCCGCAGGTGAGAGACTCACAATGCACAATTGCAACAAGCTGGAACCAGGCATTTTAATAATTCCAACCACCACAAATTCTTTTCACCAAACTAGGATCCTTCAAGACCCCTTTACCAGATAAATTGGCATCGAAGTTTTACTTCCCGAAGCCATGATTGACACATCATTCTTACTGCAAGTTCAAGCTTCTACTCAACATAATTCTCAAGCGCATTACATTCACCATGCTTCCGCTGCACACTCTGAGGTCTTTTCCCTCATCTATGCCTTAACACTGTTAGATTAATTTAGTAGGAGTCCCACAGGAACCTCCCACTACACTTGACAGCCCTCACAATCCAGATTTATCTGTGCCTGACTTTGGCCCGTTTCAACTTGAATCATACAGAGCCATATGACTTCTTATCTCAGGAAAACCCATTCCCTGTGGGAGTCATTACAATACCACATCATGGAGAACCAATGCTTCCATAGTGCTAATCTACAATTCAACATCACGGCGGCTGCATTCCACGGTTCGTCATCAAGGCGGCTGCACTCCAAGGGTTGTCGTCACGGCGGCTTCACGCTAGGGTTTGTCGTCACGGTGGCTCCACACTACGGTACTATACTCTCCGTAGGTAGCCCTTTGCGATCAGATTTCCCCATAGGTAGCCCTCTCCGATTAAACTCTCCATAGGTAGCCCTCTCCTATCAGAACTTTCCGCAGATAGCCCTTTCCGATCTGAATCCTCCGTAGATAGCTCTTTCCATTACTCATCTCTAATTAGAAATATTGTTGTAACGAGAGTCTAGAAACTACTCATACATTCTACTTCCTGTCCCAACCATGAGACCATAATCTATGGCTACTTATACAGTATATCCAAATGTCACCAACGAAAATCATCATGAACCAACCTAACTACAGTCGGCGGATGTGGTTTATCGAATTCATATGCACAGCAAGTACATTTCTTGCCGTCAACCAATTAAGATCCCATAGGACTTCCAATTGGTAACCTCGCAAACACAGCAAAACAACTATAGGCACATGCCTTTCCATAATTCTCACACACTTCCCACAAGCATCAGGAATCGTAGCCTTAACAATCATTAACATCGTCACAACTAGTTCAACTAGCAGTTTATACACACAGTTCCGGGCGCTTCACACAATCATCACAATGGAAAAAAAATAACTTGCACCCGAATTAAACAAAATTTCTAATAACCTATCATCGAGAAAGAGTTTATTTTGGATCTGGTCGGGGAACCTCTGAGCTTCTTCGTGTATCATAGCAAACACTCTGCTCTGAGTCCTAGACCTTCGCTCAACCGGCGACCGGTTGCATTCACTAGCAATGCGTCCAGGTTGTTGACAATTATAACATATCACTCGCCCCTCGCACGTTCGGCCTTGATGTACCTGGTTGCAACAAAGACATATCCACCCCGTGAAGGCTTTCTATGGTTCACGATTCCTAGGCTGATAGGGCTTCATACCATCACCTTTGGATGGGAACCCCTAATTCTTCAACTTATGAGAAGCATTATGCTTACTGGGTTCACTGCGGCTACTGGTACCCTTGGCAGGATATGAATCTTTTAAATGATTCTCAATGCTTATATACTCTTCTATCGTTTTGTTAAACCCCATGAATTAATAGGTGACTAACTACTTCCTCAATTCACGCCGCACCCACGAATTAGCATATCCAAACTCCATTCCTTATCATCTCTTCGTCGTAGATAAAAGGAATACCTAGCTAGCCGGATAAAATGAGACTAGCAATCATCAAAGATCTCCGTGACACCCTGCTTGATTGATAAGAACTCAGTCTCTTTCTCGAGTCGCACTGATTTGGGAAAATACTTCTCATTGAATTCTTGTTGAAACAATTCCCAAGTCAATGGCATATTTTTGCTTCGCAACGTTGGGGTGATATTCCGCTACCATTGATTTGCATCCCCCCTAACTCACACACAGCCAACTATGATTTTACCTCCGTCGAGCATTCAAGCACTTCAAATATCTTTTCTAGCTGATTCAGTTAGTCTTCAGTTGCTTGGGGATCAAATCTCCCTCTGAATACTGGAGGTAGGTGCTTGCAAAACAACGAAACCCAGTATTAGAGATCTCTTTCTTTTCTAGCTGGTACCCCACATGACTCTTCAGCAGTCTCTTCATTTCGAGCTGGTACCCCACATGACTCTTCAGCAGTCTCTTCATTTCGAGTCTCTTCCTGAGTGGATTGAGCTTGATCTTCATTCCGCTTCATTCTCTCTTAATTTATTAATCCTACCCCTCTAGTCCTTAACCAACCCATCCTCTCCACGTCAGTACCACAGATAATGTATACACATAGTCCACCAATCTCCTATGCATCCACAATAGCAGAGAATCTATGTGTATATACCACAACCATTCACCAATCTTCTACTATCACTAAGATCAACTAAGGGAGCTATCCTAGCAAACTCTACCCTTGCCAGGAACTACAGCTCTGATACCAAAATGTAACACCCTGCCTTTAATCATGTAATTATAATTCGATATTAAATAATTAAAGTAGATTAGAGACCTTCGGATAACTTAAACTCGTTTCAATCTCCTACTTTGTGGTAGGGTTTTCACAAAATCATTCAAAATCTCTTTCCTGTTCCTGGTCTCCATTTTAAAATTCGAATATAATCACCTGTGCAGTTTATCTACATTCACGTATGACAGAGTGTAAAACCAATTCCCCGGCAACTCCCAGATTCTATACATATATAACCTGAGGTTTAAGTATCCACTAGGGGATTACATCCAAAATCGAATATACTATTCATATTTCAGATTATACAGTAATCCCGAATTCAAAAGATATAACCAACATTCCAAAATCAACTGTACCCCTAAGGGTCCTAAGTGCTCCGGGTCGGCCTCTTCTCCTTTGAGCCACATGCCCTGTCTGAAAGGTTAGTCATAGGAAGGAATGAGATTCGAGAGAATCTCAGTAGTAACAAACCACTCATACAATGTATAAATACCAAGCATGTATATAAATCACAACCAGCAACAACAGCAACATCAATCTCAAAGATACATGGTTTTCACCACAAACGACAGCACTCACGGCTGTATACACAATACGACAGCTCTCGCTGTAATCTTCATCACGACAGCTTATGCTGTAATCACAATAACGACAGCTCACGCTGTAATCACAATAACGACAGCTTGCGCTGTAAACGACAGCTATCACCAGCTGTAACCGCAGCAGCATTAAAGAAATCATCACAGAACCATGATAACACACACATACAAAGCATTACACACAGTATAAGAGAGAGAGAGAGAGTCACTACTTGATCCTTTCCTGACGTCCTTCAGCGCAGTTGGCTCAAGAGGGCGGCAAATATTGAATCCTACAATTCCAAATGCACCATTTAGACACTTCCATAGTGTTACTTGGGGTTATATGAGTCTATAATAAAAATTTACAAAAATACCCCCGGGGACCCGGCCTGGGCCCGCCGTACCCGGTTCGGTTGCACTTTTCCTGAAATTCTAATATGGGCTATCCTAACATATTTTCGCCCAAGGAATCCATTTCCGGACTCGGAATTATCAAATTCAATGTCAAATTACGAAATTACCCTTGGCAGCCCTACTTTTAGGGTTTTAGGGGTGTTTCCGTAATTATGCTTTCTCGGCCTTTTTTGAAAAAGTGTCCAACTGTAACCCCACCTAATTTTCGCCCCTGAACTCAATGGAACCATCAAATCATTGAAAATCCAACTCTAAGACCCATTTCTAGAGCTGGCCGAAATTTACATGTTCTCCGGGAAAAATTGGGGTTTTACGATTTCGGCTCCGTAAACGCGTTCCTTTCTACTCCTAACCACTTTATTAACCATTACATTAGGTTACAACTAACATTAAGACCCAATTTGAGCAGCATAACCCCTAGGCCATATCATTTCCAAACTTTAAAACCAATGGCAATCCGGTGAAATTTCACCGATTAAATTGCCCACAGCAGCCAGAATAAGCAATATACGAAAGTTTGGAAGTTACCTCAAGCTCCCACAAGCTTTTCCCAAATATTGCTGAAAACCCTAAGTGCTCAACAACAGATTTTGAGCTTCCAAACCTTAAAGAACAAAGAGGAGTAGCTTAGGATCGGAGTTACACGCGTTAGAAGCTAAATCGTCGGAGAAATCGGCTTACCTTGTGATTTTTCTTCTCCTTTCTCTCTCTACAAACCTCAACGTTCTCACTCCTCATTCAGCTGCTGTGTGCGACAGAAATGAGCTGAGGAAGATGATAACATATGTAATTCCATGCTGACATCATCTTTTAATGAGATGATGTCATAATTCCCATTTTCGGATTTTCTGGCAGATTTTCTGCCCAAACTTTGAAAAATCATAACTAATTCTAGAAAAATTGAAATGAGGTGATTCCAAAGCCAAATGAAAGGTATTTAAGTCCTCTTCATAGGAAAAATATTGGCCATTACTGAAAATCACCACAAAATTCCCAGAATTTCAATCTTTGCATACTGTTCCAGAAAGTAATTAATTTCGCTGGGCAAACTTCAAAAATCCAAAACTATTAGGTCACAAACCAAAATGATACAAATTATATGTTCATTTTGAAGCTTGACATGTGAACTTTAATACTGGAAAATTTCAGAATTTTTAGACACCATTTGCCTATTTAAAACGTCCATACAAATTGGCTGCCCTGTACAGAGTTTCAATGGACAGAGTTTTCAACTTTTGCACGATTGTTCCCAATGGTTCCAATTTCACAATAAACACTCTCCCCACATGAATTTTCACAAGGAAGCCATTGGAATCATTAAAATATCCAAATTCCCATCACACATTCCCCAAAAGTGTTTATTCAACAATAATTATATCCACTTTTAAAGTCATTAGCCCTTAATCACTTTTTGGGATATTACAATGAGCAGGCCACTATTCAGCCTAGCCCAGTCACCACACCTATAGCATCACCCACTTGCACCGAGCCATTACCTTAGACTCTATCTCAACATTCCTAGCACTCGGATGACACTAAGGAGTTGGTAGACATATCCCAGCCTTCACCACCACCATCACTGCAACCTCCTCTATATATGCCACACCCACAAGATCCACTCTAGATCCCTCCTCTTTGTCTACCAGAACGCATTCTGTAATGCCCTTATATACTGTATGATGTGTTTTGAATGCTGATTGCTATTTTCATGATATATGATGACTGTGTGACATGCTCTGTGTTCTTGTATATATGTTATTGAATGCCTGTTACTATTGAGATTCTTTTGAATCTCACCCTTTTCAATAACTAACCTACAGCAAGGGCAAGCAGCTCGAGAGGCAAGAAGATAGCTGCGGATGAGTATAGGATTGTGATCAAGATTGAAAGTCCCGTTGGTTATCTTCTTTTTGATTCTATGTATGTTGTGTATAACTTAAGATCATAACTACAGTACCAATAGTAGTAATGGTGACAGTAGCCTCACAGATATATGGTACACCAAAGTTGCCTACGAACTTGGTAAATTAAATAGAATAGAGCATCTATACACCAAAAGGCCTATAACTAAACGACAACATAAGGGTAATAAGCAGAGAGACGCTTGAATACTCTGATAAAAAGGGAATTAAGACATGATGAGTTACAAAGAAGTTACAAACCACTTTATGATAGTTTTTAAAAAGTTTTAAATTATTCAGAAAAATCCACTCAACTACAGGTTCGAGTCCTGTTTTGAGATTGGGAATTGAAAGAGTCTTGAAAAGAATATTTCTTAGTGGTTTGGATTCCTTATGTAAAACTCATCAGATTGATTATGGAAATAAGGTATTACAACCAAAATCCAATGGTATGGACAGAAATTTAGCACAAAAATAGGTGTAAAGCTACACTAAACTAAGGTTTAGAAGTTTAACACAAGCCAAAAAAATGCTAATTCTTAAATCAATTGTCTGCCTAAGATTTACTACAATGCACACTCAAAATTTCATATTAAAGCTCTATTTATTTGGTTTAAATCTAGGAATCCAATCCTCATGGTTTCTTTTTTTTTTTTAACCTAGTGCAACAGATAAATTCAAAATTCCTAAGTCAAATAGTTCATGTTTAAGCTACAAATGTTCATCAAAATTTCAAATTGCAACAAAGTTATATAATACAAAGTTATTTCACTATGAAAAGTGATAAAAAAATCTTAATTTCAATGGACCAAGTGTAATATGTAGTTCAAAATGGGGTCCCAATGCAATGCATGCAACAAAATTCAACCAAGTGCAATTTTAATAGTCAAAACCAATTTATGCATCAAGTTTCAGCTAATTCCAACATGCACCATTTGAAACAAGTCTTGTTTAAGAAAACCAATAACTAACAATCAAAGTTGTAGCAAAAGAGATCACTAGAAAGTCAATACATGATTAGGTAATTTGAGTCTAAAATGATATCAACAATATTCATTGGTCCAAATTCCCGAAGTGTCATAGCTAAAATTCAATGAGTGGCAATGCACACACTAAAACAAAACTTAGAATGGTATAAATCCAAGCCAAATTTCATAAATTTAGTCTGTCAAAAATTTTCCGTTATAGTGAAGTAAAATTCCCAAACTCATATTCTCCAACATATTTAAATGAGGCAAGGAGTGAAGAGCTGGTTGGAACAAAAATTAGAACAACAACTCAAGAAGAAATACTAACCCGATTGAAGACCTAGGAGTGACCTTCTAGCCAAAGCCACGGCAGCGACGGAGGTTAAAATGAGGTGCTCAAATTCACGGCACTAACAAAGGGAAGTCATAGCAAAGAAGCTTGGTCACGGTGGAGGATAAAGGTGGCAGCGGAGGAGTGTGACGATGATAAAAGCACAATGACAATGGCACACAACAGTGGCAATGGTAATGATGAAGGAGCGATATGCAAAACAGGAGCGGGGCGCAACACGGAAGAGTTCAGAACAAGTGACAGAGCTCACATGCAGAGCAATGGTGACAAGAAGAGAGGATTCAGAGAGTGTAAGATTCAATTTAGGCACGAGGAAGAGAGGGTTCTGAGAAAGATATATAATTTGGGGAAAATCTTTTGGACCAGTTACAATCAAAATAAAGTCTAAAAAGTTCATCTTTTGGATTGGTTATTTGAAACATCAAGTCTTAAACGGAAAAAAAATATGTTATATTTTAATTCTACATCTTTTAGACCAGATATAAGAAACAACCAGTCTAAAATGTTTTATCTTTTAGATTGGTTATTAGTGACAACTAGTCGAAAATGTTTCAAAATTTTTAATTTTTTAAATATGTTTTATCTTTTTAAACCGGTTGTTTGGATATCCAGTATAAATAATATATTTTAGACCGCATATTTTAAGAATTGGTCTCAGAAATTCTTTATAATTACAAAACTGCCACCAATCATACTTTTTAAACCATATCCATAATAATCATTCTAAATGTTCCAGTCTGAAAGGGTTATTTTTTATTAGTGTGCAGTTAAAAATATCTAATGTGATCTGATTCAATATCCTTTTTCTCCTTTGTGCTTCGCTGGAAATAACTAAGAGGGAGGTCGGAGGCGAGGGATGATGACAAGGAGGAGAGAAAAAAAGGGGCATGAATATCTAGAACAAAATAATGTTTCAATAAAATAAGGAATAATTAATCTGCAAGTTCTTATAGTTTCAACCAATTTTTAATTAGGTCCTTATAGGTTTTTTTCCTTTTTATCAAGTTCTTATACATTTACCTATTTTTAATCAAGTCCTTTTAGTTATTTTTCTTTTTATCAGGTCCTTATTGTTTCACCAGATTTTTAATTGGGTCCCTAAAGATTTTTTAAAATATAATTTATGAAAAATAAATTTAAATTAAAAATTATATAAAAATAATTAATATAATTAAATAGTAATCATTAATTAATTAGTTATAATTCTATGTTATTTTTAAGAAATTCATTATTATAATTCAAATTTTAATATTCCTCATAAGTTTTTAATTAAACATATATTTATATTATTTCTTTTATATTTAATTTTTTTTGTAATTATAAATATGAATTATAATAATAATAATTTTTTCTAAAATTGAATTGAATTATAATTAGTTACTTAAAGATTAATAATTAATTATATTAATTATTTTTAAATTATGTAATTATTAATTTAAATTTATTATTCTTAAATTATATTCTAATATTATTCATTGATTTAACTAGAAATTAAATTAATAAATTAAAATCCAAAAGACCTTCAAAGACCCAATTAAAAATTCGATCAAACAATAAGGATCTGATAAAAGGGGGGGAAACTACAAAGACCTTATTAAAAACAAGTGAAAGCGTAATGACTTAATAGAAAAAACTATAGGGACCTAAATAAAAAGTGGATGAAACTAGAAGGATTTGCTTATTAATTATACCATAAAAATTAATAAAACTCTTTAAAGGCTGGTAAATCAGCTTACACATCATATTAAATTTAATGATATGACATGCTTTTATTCATAGCATAAGTGATGTGGTCAACAAGAAGAATTGTGAGACCCTCAATGCAAAAGATGGACGGACATTAGGACTAGGTAATAGCAATGTCAAATTTGTCACCTTTTAAAATGATTTTGTCTACTTTTGCACCTCTTAAAATAATAATTTCTAGTTTTGTACCAAACAAAATATAATTGTTCTAGGTGCTGATAGAGAAAACCTTTATTACTAAATTTGCACCTTTACCCAAAAATAAATAAATAAATTTTATATTTTCAGGATCCTTAACTTCTTTTCCTGTCAAGAAGCTTCTACTAATCACCAGAAAGGGGGGGGGGGCACATATGTCACGTTATCGATCATCATCATTCGTCAATAGCAAATCACCATACCAATGCAATCTATCCTCCGCGACTGCCTGCAACTCAATAAACAAAACCCTATATATTACTAGCTCTTCCCTCTAATCTTAATGGAAAACTCATTTATCTAATTTGATTATATTAAAAATGTTTGTTAAGTTGGTTAATAGAACATGTTTTTTCTTAAATACCCTAACCTTATTCATTAATTCTCCCCCTCTCTCTTCCTTGATTATTGTTAAGAGAACATCAATAGGGGTAAATTATGAAAAGATTGATACATGCGAGAAATATTTCTTATATTTAGGACCAAAATCAACATCTCAATTTGATCATACTTTAAGTTTTGGAAGAGTGTGACGCAAGGGAGGAAGGAAAGTAGGTATTTAGGTTTTTTTATGTTTTGTTTTTATAAAAAAAGCTAACCTGCAAGCCTGCAATGAGTTCTTTTTTTTGCCTTTTTTTTTTTTTTTGCCAAGCATAGATATCCTTCAATTGGAGGTAATCTTATTCAAGGCACTGTCGAACATTAAATGTAGGCACCTCTTCCAATAAGGATTCAAACCTTAATTCGTCACTTTGTAAAAAATAAGCACATTCTCTAGACCCAACCCCATTGCTACCTGCCATGAGTTCTGTTAATACGGTATGGGTCAACTACGTTTTTAAAAGCGCCTAACTTTAACAAACACATCCTGCTATCTCTTTGTGGGCTCAACTCAAATTACTAGCTCTATTTTTCTAACCTAGTTCCTAAAAATTTGTTTGCAATTGAGTTTCTTTTTAAATGACAATATTGTCCTTACATGTAGAGCATAATGTACCTAAGTCAGAAGACATCTTCAAAATTGAACTGAGCTAAAAAACAAGCAAGATGGATTATATATATACACAAATCATTACAGAAGGAAATTAACTGGTTTGGGTGTTTTCATGGCGTCAGTAATATAAGTTCATCCACCACATGTTCCATAGTTTGTTCAAAGAAGGTTTTAACGACAAGAAAAAAAGATGAAAACCAGGCTTTAAAATAGTACTTAAATTAACATAAAACGATTAAAAAATAACCAAAATAGAGAAACACACATATGCACCTACAAACCATTTTTCTTTAGTATTTTTATGTCTAGAGACTTCCCCCAAATATCACGCACTCTACACTCACAATCAATATAACCTTCATATGTTTATTTAGAGATCAAAGACTCCCAAATTAAATATCACTCACAACTCACTAAATGCTTACTTCTTTGACCCACTCACCCACAATATACTTTCTCTGATCCTTTGTGTAAGAGATAAATAACATAACAAAGTGTAGTTAAAGTTAGATTTGTAAATATGTTAAAATTCTAATCTTTTTCTAAAAATACACTTAATAATTGGTTGGAAACTTTTAATAATTGATCTCATATTCTCATTAGTAAATTCTCAATTTTAATGAGCGTAGGAAAGAAATTTTCTTTAGAAAAAGTACTCTGGACAAGATGTTGTTTCTTATAAATAGAATCGATATAATTCTAAAAGAAATAACTTATAAAAATGCTCTAAATAAGATGTTGTTTCTTCCTCTCTCACAAGGATCTGGATTCTCTCTCCCTTGCGACTTTACAAAACACGCCTACTTTCTCCATAAACTTTACAAAATCCATTATGTGCGTTCCATTTCATTTTTGTTAATTCATTGTGCTACTTAGTAGAACGAAAGGAATTAAAACAATGTCATGACTTTAAACAAGATTATGCGAATATTTTGGATTTATTAAAAACCTTTACAGTATTGGAAAAATCTACGCACTGAATGCCCTTGCCATTCCTATTACGGTATTACGTACTTATAATTCTCTTGACATGTAGCATATTTACTAGTTAGCTTCCTATGTTGTTAAATGAGGATGAGCTAGTTGGTACGTTGTTGACCAAAATTAGAGAAGAACTTATAATACTATCTCCATGGTCTAGTTTTTATTTTTTAATATAAGAGCTATATAAGGGGTTTATTTTAGTCCTAAATAAATGTGGGAAAATCAACCAGCCCTTTATGGCTGGCAGTGGGTACACGTGGCGGCCAACGGTGGGGTGGTGGCTGCCAGCGAGGAACATGTAGACGCTCATGATGAGAACACATGGCAATTTAAATTATATAAAAAATATTTTGCAACAAATTAGTGACAAATATTCCGTCGCTAGTTAGTGACGGAAAATTTTGTCCCTAATCGGTAACTAATTTTGAGGATAGCCTATTCCAATTTTTTGACAGATTAGTGACATAATTTTTCGTGGGACCGTCTGCGGTGGTTGTGGTAGAGCCGACTCCTGTGGCTGTTGTGGGGAGATGGGCTGAAATGGTGCAGTCGCCTTCCCTTCACGCTGCCCCCTCCTCTGCTACTGCTACCCTGCAGAATTGGTCTGGGAACCTCGAGCTCCTCCCCTTGTCCATCCCTGAAGCCATATCAATTACAAAAATTCAAAAAAATAAATAAATAAACCAATTTAGTCACATTTATATATAAAATTATAATAAAAATAAAATAAGTATTGTCCACATACCTCAAATGATAATGAGAAATGCTAGAGAGAAAACTCTCTGACAGACGTCAGAACGCTCAGATCTGAAGGAAAACTCTCAGAGAAACTTCAGAAAACAAAATGGCCAAATGGAAGGGCGGCGAGCCTTTTATAGTTGTGGATTTTGTAGCAGTTATTGAATAAACTGCTATATGAACCGCTACAAAAAAGCTAGGTCTTCAAAACTTTGTAGCGGTTATAACATAACCGCTACAAATTTGATGATCTTTGAAGTTCTGTAGCTATTATGAAAGCATAACCGCTACTAATTTGACGACCTTTAGAGTTCTGTAGTGGTTCTGGAAACATAACTGCTACAAATAAGCGACCTTTGGTATTTTATAGTGATTCAATTCGTTGTAACCGCTATAAAAAATTGACACAAAATTGGCGCAGCTTGGTAGCGCCAAGTGGCGCAAACTTTGTAGGGGTTTATATCTTATAACCACTACTAAATAACCGCGACAACATTTGGCGGGAAACGCGCGCCATATTTGTAGCAGTTTTTTCCTATTAACCGCTACAAATAACGTTCCTAACCTATCGCGCCACTTGACGCGTAAGTTGCCACTACAATATTGTAGCAGTTTATGCTTGAACCGCTACAAATGTCAACATTTATAGCACCGCTACAAAATACCATTTTTTTGTAGTGTCAGTGTATATGGTTATCAAATATATTTTAGGGAAGTGAGCACCAATTTATTATAAATAACTAAATTAACTAATTTTTTTAATAGGCAAATTAGTATTTAAATGTTATATTAAGGATTGGATGAATAAAGGTAGCAATATTCGTCACAATGTGCTTAGACACCATGCATGATAGTTTCCTTAATAAAGGGCAACTTTGAAGAGGAGGTAAAATGAGAGAGAATCAGAAAAGGTGCATGACTTCAAGTGATCGATCACATGTTACTTATATTCGTGCGGACCTTTCTCTTGAAGTTTTATTAGCCATCATCAATGAATGAATAAAGAAAATTTGAAAGCTAAATTAATGGAAAGTGTACTGCAGGCGGCGAAATGAATTTTTTTAAACTGATGAAAATACTTAGACTAGACTAGACGCCATAAAAATGAAATTTAACTAACAAAAACACTTAAATTCTTTTCTATCTGTATTTCAAAAAAAAAAGATTACAAGATGAAGGAGGACTTTTAAACAGACATCGTAACTCTGTTTAAATTTTTGTGCGTATTGCGTCTAGTCCAGGTTTGGCAAGACATCACTTCCTTTTATATTCTTTTTCTATGATTTTTATATGCTCTGGTCATCATGCTCAGGTTTTTCAACAGCTCTGCTTTTTTCTTTCTGTTTTTTTTTTAATTGGGCAATAAGCTTTTCTCTTTCTATTTACACATATATACTGATGCTGTAATCTAAACTCATTTTATCTTATTTATATATACTTCATTTGCGGAAAAAAAAAATAAATTCAAGATTAAACTACTTTTTATCGTTCATTAATCATGACAAAATAGTAATAGATGCTTCAAATTTATCTGAAATTCAAAAAAAAAAAAAAAACAATAAAATGAGACGAAAATTTGGATATCATATCATCTGAAGCCAAGTCCCTCAATTTGGATACACCAAACTAACTTCTGCCTCCCCTCCTAAATGTAAAAAGTACACTCCAGACCAAATTATAAGATATTTCTAACTAATCTATGTGTATTAATAAAAATAATTAACAGCATTATATTGTCATAAAATTCAATAGATTTTCAATATTCTCCTTATTAACCACACTTAATTTATACCCTTTTTCACTGCCCTTGTTAAACATGGGCTTAAATGGAAGTAATATTTTATACTTGTTGAAGCAATCAAAACATCTCATAAGAAGAACCAAAAATTTCTTCTAAAAGGCTTGTTAGAATTTGGACCGAAGGAGTAATTAAAGGATTTACTTTAGTCTTAAATAAAGACCTTAATCCATTTTATTTCCTAAATTTATAATTTTCCCCAAAAAACTAGTTCCAATGCATATAATTAAATTAAATAAGATATTATAAAGAAACTAAGGCTCATTTTCTTACACAAAAATAATTCAATTCATATATTTACTTAGGCATCTAGATATAGCTTCTATACTAAGGATTAAGGGAGTACTTGAAACGAAAATAGAGGTGAACTCACAAAATCCTCGACTATAAATACCCCTCCTTTACCTTATAAATCATCATCCCAAACACACAAATTACTCTCAAGTAGTCAAGCCAATATTCATAAATAAACACATTCTGTGTTATCCTTTGTGAAGATGGCTTCAAAGGCTCATGCAACCTCTCTTCTTCTCACTCTCAACCTTCTCCTCTTTTTCATCACGCTTAGCTCATGTGCTCCATACCCACCGCCTACGCCGTCGCCGAAAACTCCGACCACCCCTTCTGTTCCAACACCTTCTCCTTCCCCTTCTTCGCCTGCTCCAAGCCCACCACCTACACCGACACCAAAAGCTCCGACCACCCCTTCTGTTTCAACACCTTCTCCTGCCCCTTCTTCGTCCGCTCCAAGCCCACCACCTCAGACATTCAAGTTTCGTCGGATTTGATTCTTAACAAGTGTGGAAAGAACCCGTCTGGCTTCCAGTGAATGAAGAATCAGTTTAATGTTCTGTTATAGTTTGTGGGTGTTTGTTTCAATAAGTATGTCTTTCTTATTTCGTTGCGTGTTTTGAGTATAATAAGGTCACGTAGCTGGCCCCTTATAATATATGATGCTAATAATAATCATTGATAACTTTTTATCAATGCAAATATCTTACTTATGCTCATCATGATCTATTATTTATTAGTGTTGGCTTAAATTTTTCTTATGCTTTATTTAGTTAGAACTCATTTAACTGACATGAATCATTAGTTCTTTTATTTATTTTTTGTGGGCATAGCCTCCACAAAATCTATAGTTGACCCCATCTGGTGGAATAAGGCGCGATATTGTTGGTGATATGCACACTATCATACTCCTATAACACTTATATTTAAAAATGTCACTCGAAATTATAAGAATATTGACCTCCTTATTTCACTTTTATATTTTTATCAAATAAATTTAAGTATTAAAATGTGGTTTTCTTGAAAGGATAAATTGAGGGAAAGTCCCAATAAAATCTCACCAAAATATTAAAATTCTAATTGAGGCTTATAGTTTCAACAAATTCCTAATTTGAACAAGAGTCTTTATTAGGAATTTTTAAATATTATTAAAAGACTTGATGCACATCTCTAGTTAAAAAGAAAAACTAATCCTAATTTTAATTTTAATTACTTCAATCAGATTGCATATGGCACGAGGTAGGTGTGAAGCCCTCTCTCAACTTATTTAATTAAACCAATCCTTTCATTCTCCGAATTCCCATGCATGTTCCCCGCAAACCTATTTCTCACGCAACTCTTACATCCATTTAGCAAAATGAATTTTTTTTTTTTTTTTTGTTCTTTCGTATTTTACGGTCACTTTTCTTTTTCGCATGAGCAACTGGTAGGGCAATCAGCTATGTTCTTATTGGTTGTTAATAATAAATTTTAATGAAAATGAAATCAGTTCGCCATTTCATATAATGGAAGAATCTGTGGTCAAATTAGAACGACAAGAATTTGTAAATTAAATCTGCTTAAAATAATTAAAATCACATACCTTTAGCTTTTGTTTTTAACTGGAGATGGGTATCTGGTCTTTTAATAACATTCAAAAATCCTTAATTAAGACTCTTGTCTTGATTAGAAATCTGTTGAAAGTGTTGGCCTCAATTAGAATTTTGGTATTTCAACTAGATTTTATTGGGATTTTAACAAAAAATAATACCCAAGTCTTTATAATTTCACACCAATTTTAATTATGTATGAGTGTGTAGGTTTTTTTTTTTTTTTTGGGAGGAATAAATGGGAACAAGTTTCCCAATGAAAATTTTAATGATGACAATGACTTGAATCAGAGTATGGATACTCCATCTGTATAATTTTTTTACCAATAAAATTTTTAACAAGGGATTTTTTCCTATTTTCCTTTTTTCTATTGGATCCTTATAATTTTTTTCAATTACATATATATTGATTCCTATATACTCAGAACTTGTTAACCAAACAGTCCACCCGTGCACTGCAATTTCAAAGTTAATATTCCTACAAAATTACGATTGAAAAGTAAGAAAAAAATTACTTAATTATAGTACATGTTACATGATCTCTCTAAAATATTTATGTGTATTATTAAATTATTTATCAGTTCATAGATCACACAAATTAGTTTGAAGAAAAATGATAAATATAAGATATAAAATAAAAAAGAATGTCATCAAAATTTATTTTAAAACTAATTCTCATAATTAGGAATGGAGGTAAAATCATTTCTATAAAAAAGATAATACTCCTTCGGTCCTTAATATAAGACATAGTTGACTTTTTTTGGAGAGATTAAGAAAACTAAATAAATTATTTTAAAGCCTGGATATTTATCTTTTTTATATTAAATTAATTTGTCTGACTTTTGAACTGATATATAATCAAATGATATATAAAATATGTTATGATTAACTAACTTATTTAACTACCTTAATCTCTCTCTAAAAAAAAGGTCAACTATGTCTTATATTAAAGACCAAAGGAGTATCATTATTACCAAAACACCTCTTCAGCTAGCCTCTCCCCCACAGTTTAAAACCGTCAAAATGTTGAATGACAATCTTTTACTGTCAGTTATTAATTATTAATTAAATGAAATGTTATCAATATTAATTATGTATATGTCCATTGACTCATATCCTAGTCAACATTCATAAACACATTTTTGAGAAACTAAAAAGTTATTTAATAATAGAGTAAAATACTCTAACCACCCTTTTGTTTTGCTTTAATTACACATACCTCCCCTCTATTTACAATTTTTTATTATTTTATATTAATAATTTATATAATATAATAAAAAAATATAAATAAAATAATATATAACAAAAAATATAAATATAAATACTTAATTATCACAATATTAATATTAAATACAATATATTAAATATATATTATATTAATAATAAATATTTAAATAAAAAATTTAAATAATATGTTATAAAATGTGAAATATATATATATTTATTTATTTAATAGTATATATATTTTTAGATTAATATTATATTTATTTTTTAATTTCTATATTAAATATATAACATATTATGTGAATAAATAATATAAGGTCAAAGAAGCTCAACTAGTAAAGGCATCAAAATGTGTGTGAGAAGGTTGAAGGTTTGATTCCTCCCAACATCGAAAAACTGAACAATTATCTGACGTGGACACTTGGTGCAAGGGGGTAACGACACATGGTGGCTAGCTCTTGGCCACCACGTGGAATATTTTTTGTTAAAAATAAATTCTGTCAGTAATTTTCTACCAGTGAACCAATTTGCCACGCATTTTTTAGCAACGAGCGGTTTCTATCGGTAACCCGTTTTGGTTGCCATTATGTCAGTAATTCTGTTGGAAAACGGAAATTCCCTTATTTGTATCTTTACAGGTTCTTTCCTATTTAACTCCAAAAATATTTTTCTTGGTCATTTCATTCACAATGTATATGCCCGACCTCACCTAATAGAATAAGACATTATTATTGTTGCAGCATTGTACTCACACTATCATAATCCTCTAAAACTTATAAGTCTTTATATGTAGTTTTTTTATTTACCAAGTCCTTATAATTTCATAAATTTTATATATTGATTATTATACTCATAACTTGTTAAAGAGAATGTTAATCTCATTTGTGCATTGCACGAGTTGTTCAATCAACATAAAATTGTAAATGAAAATCCAATGTTAGGTCCTTATTCTTTATTATAACCAACACAATTAGAATAATATAATATTAATTAAAAATGTCAACACCCGTTTCCATTTCGATAATCGAAGAGTAATAAAGACGGAATTCAATGGGCATACAGAAAAGTACAATTATACTGATAAAAATATTCGTTTACGATCTCAACGTCATTCGTTTACAATTCCGATATTGTTCGTCAACGGAAACAAAAATACAGCTGAAGTTTTAATATTTACAAATTATCCAAAATATTAAGGCATAGACTAAGGCATAACCACGTTCATATCCTCGCCTCGAGACACGTGCCACTTATTTTTCGGCGTCAACGTCTTTGCCCTTTGGCCCACTGGTACTCGCTGAGGTGTTTATTTAAAAATAGGGTGAGATCCCGAAGAATCTCTGTAGAGACATAATATCGTTCACAGAAAATGCGAAAAGTAAATATGACATGCGCCAAGGTATGCACAAATTAATGAACAATATAAACACATCATCATGTATACATGATGTAATATCCCGATTTGTGTTTAGGGCTAATGACTCTGATAATTATTGTAATTATCTTGATTTAAATCATTTTGGAATCTTTGTAATGTGAATTTTGGAAATAAATACATGTGGTATTTAAGATCAATGGTTGTGATTCCTTGACCGTGGGTCGGGATCCTATGTGTTGTGAGTTGGTGAGCTCATAGAGGGAGTGAGTGGATGATGACAAGTGGCATGAGAGTGGCCTTTGGATGAGGCACTAGAGGACAAAACCTCACTTTTCCCTTATTTTCTCTCTCCTACTCTGTTGGAGGCATGGGCAAGGGGAGGGAGAATGTGTTTCTTCATCATCATTCCACCTCTCATCTCTCTCTCTCTCTCCATTTCGCTGAAGCAAGCAAGAAAGGAGAAGAAGAAAGCCTTGATTTTGGTAAGTTATGATTCTCTAATGCTCCAATCCTCTTCTCTAATTTTGTTCATCTCAATAAGAGCTACATTGTGATGGTTGTAGAGCCTTGAGTGGTGTTGATTTGAGCTTTGGGTCGAAAGTGGGAGTTGAGGAATCAAGATTCTTGATTGAGCAAAGAGAAGAGGTAGGCATTTAGAGCATTTTGATATATTATTTGTGATTTTTGGCTAAGTTGGTAAAATCTGGAATTTTGCCCTAAATATGTCTATTTTTGAAAATATGAAGTTCATTGTGATTTATGATTGGAAATGATGTATTGTGGAGATATATGATCATTTGATATGATTTGGAATGTTAAAAAGATGTTAAGGGAAATTAGACATTGTGTATCTTAGAGACCTTAAGGAATGATTGTGGTCAAATGGGTTTTTGGAGTGTTTTTAGAGTTGCCATTGTGTTCCCTGGTTAGTGCCTAGAGTGTATGAGCATTGGGAAGAGTTTGGGGAACCTTTGGGAGTGAATTTGACCATCTGGAGTTTCTGGTTTTTGGCTGCGTTTTGGGTCTCTGATGCACATCACTCGAGCAGAGGAAGAACGTGCTCGAGTGATATGCAAGTTTTTCCCTGTTGTGCTTCGAGCTATCTGGGTTTTACGGGTTGTGCTCGCGAGCATCGCCTTGTGCTCGAGTGAGCGAAGAACATGCTCGAGTGAGCATGGTTCTGCTCGAGTGAAGGTGCGAGTCCGGAGTTGAGGTTGCTTTCGAGACCTCACTCGCTGATTGATGCCACGAGTGTGCTCTGACACTCGCGAGCATAGCTGATTCACTCGAGCACTGTGGGTCGTGCTCGAGTGAGATGGTGTTTCAGGTAAGAGTTGTGCTTTCGGGTTATGCTCGCGGGAAAGTTGCACGAGTGTGCTTCCTCACTCGCGGGTGTGGGGTGTGTGCTCGAGCACAGGGGGTCGTGCTCGAGTGAGCCTGTACCTCGGGTGAGAGTGGTGCTCTCGGGTTGTCACTCGCAGCGTGTGCTCGCGGGTGCTCAAGAGAGGCTTTTGGCCTTGTGCTCGAAGTGAGGTCAGCGTGCTCGAGTGAGCCAGTTCCTGGAAGTGCCCTCTGTGCTCTCGGGTGCTCACTCGCAGTCTCACTTTCTCTTGTGCTCGGGTGCTGTCCGTACCAATGCTCGAGTGAGAGCATCTGTGCTCGAGTGAGAGCATTTGTGCTCGAGTGAGACTGTCAAAAATCAGTGTTTTGCCTTCGAGTAAGGGGTCTTTTGGGTAGGTTCTTCCAACCCTTTAGGCATATGTTTAGGCCTATTTTAGTCACCTAATGAGTCCTAAATAATAACCAACTTAGAGAATTATTGAAATATACATTGGAAAAAGATTGATCAATTGTCCCTAATTTGAATAGGATTTGACATCTGTCGTCCGCGTGAGCCTACTGTGCCAAAGATTGTCAGGAAAGATTCAGGTAGCGACTTCTCTCTTATGCTTTGTGTAAATGTATTGTATGTTTGTCTGTCATTCATTGTGTGGATGTTGCTGCTGCTGCTTTGTGATACTTTGTGCATTGAGATCCTTTGTGGAGCATAGTGATACATCGTGCCTTGAGATGCTTTATGGTGCTTTGTGCTTTGTGTTGCTGCTACATAGTGTTCACCGCGAAAGCGGGCGTTGTGCATATTGATTACAGCGAAAGCTGGCATAGTGTTCACCACGAAAGTGGGCGTAGTGCATTGTGATTACAGCCGTAAGTGCTGTCGTATGTGGCGTGAGCCAGAGATCATTGTGAAGCTGCTGATTATGATGAACATACATGCTCTATGTTTATATATTGTATGAGTGAGTTGTTGCTCTGGGATTCTCAAGAATCTCATTATTTCCATATGACTAACTTTTTCAGACAGGGCAAGTGGCTCGAAGGGGAAGCGACCAACCCGGAGTGGTTAGAGTCTCTTAGGGACATTCATGTTTTGGGATAGTTGGTTATATCCATTTTGGATTTGGGATTTCCAAAGTGTAAAGAGATGTAAATGATTATTTGGATCGTGTAATCCCCTTTATGGGAAAACTCATAAACCCATATCATATATGTATTAACCCGGGGTTTGCCGGGATTTTGGTTTCCGCACTTTGATATTTATTATGTACTCTGATTTCTCAAGTAGTTATATCCGTACATGAATGTGAGACCAGGAATATATAAGTTTTGAAATGATTTTCATACACCCCATCTTTTAGATGAGGGTTTATAAATTGTTAAACCATCTTATTGGTCTCTATTTCATTTAAATTATTGTAATCCGGATGTAATTACGGTGAGGGGGTTACACATGAGTAGGGCCCAGCCCCACAATCTACACCGGTTGGACTTCTGCCAACTCCCAGTGTAAATGCACCTCTGGCACTAACAGCCTCTCTTTAGGCAAATCATGTTATTAATATAGTGCATTTACAAAACATTGGCATCCACACAATCACATAACTTATGGCATAGTGTATGAAGGATAATGTCCCTACCTCAAAGCTTTATAATCCTCTTTTAAATGTGCCTCGAAGAACGTGTCGTATCCGGCCTCCAAATCGGTCCTAAAATATTAAATGTACCAGAAATAGGTCATAACCTATCCAAGTATCATTTTAGACTCTTCCATATTGTTTATTGTGGTTATTTTAGTCTATGGTGAAAATTTACAAAAATGCCCCCGGGAACCCGGCCGGCCCCGCCGTACCCGACCCGATGGCACGCTTTTCCAAAATTTTGACTAAGGCTATTCTGACTTATTTTCACCCAAGGAATCCATTTCCGGGCTCGAAATCACCAAATTCACTGTCAAATTACGAAAATGCCCTTGACAGCCCCTATTTAGTGATTTCAGTGGCGTTTTCGTAATTATGCTTTTTCGGCCTCTACCGAAAAAGTGCCCAACTATAACCCCACCTATTTTTGCCCACTGAGTCCAATGGAACCATTTATTTCATGAAAATCCAAATCCTTGTACCAGTTCTGGTCTGGCCGAAATATTGAAGGGAAAATAGAAAAATGAAGCTTTGTGTTTTAGCTTCCAAAACTTGTACTTTTCCACTTCTAATCCTTGATTAATTCATTTAAAAACTTCATAATCATGATTTAAAGGATTTTGGGCAGCATAACCCCTTAGGATTATGGCTTTTCCAATTTTACAACTTAACCAAAAATCACATAAATCAAACAACAATCACCAACAACAACTTCAATACACAAAGAAGTTGAGATTTTGGAGATTACCTCTTGATCCTTGGTGTTTCTCTCTCTAGGATGTCCTCTCTCTCTTCTCCTTGAGCTAAGAATGAGTCTTCAAGATCATAGATTCATGAAGAAACATGGTTTAGAGAAGGATCTAGGGGAAATGTTACAAGGAAAGCTTAAGAATCAACTCTTATCTTAAGATTTCTTCTTCCTCTTCCCTCTAACTCTTCAAAGTTTCTCCAAACTCTCTCCCTCTCTATGTTGAATGAAAATGCATGAAGGGAAGGGAAGAGAAAGCCTTCATAAAAATGCTCCCTTGATTCCAAACCATTGATCTCATCTAAGGTTGTTATGGTGACACATGTCAACCACCATACTTGCCTCCATGCTTGCACCATACTTCTCTTTTGTGTGCACTCAACCTTGCCATGCTTCCCTTTTATGTACACTCAACCTAAATTATCATTTCCTTCTCTCTTGGTTGGCCAAAAACGTGCTCTCTCTTATGCTCCAACTAAATCAAGTGTTCCTTCCATTTACTCAAGTCAATTGGTGCAAAAGTTGGCCACCTAATTCTACAAAAAAAACGTGATTTAGTAGCGGTTAAAAATGGGTATTCGTAGCGGTTCTAACCGCTACAAACTAGGTTAGTAGCGGTTACGAAAACCGCTACTAAATCGTACGTTGCAAGCGGTTTTGTAGCGGTTCTACAAAACCGCTACTCAATCAAAACTAACCGCTACAACCTTTGTAGCGGTTCATAGTAACCGCTACAACACCAAGAGATATTTGTAGCGGTTACATAACCGCTACAAATATAAAAAATTTTATTAAAAAAGAAATTTTTTTTTTGTAGCGGTTTAATAACCGCTACAAATATATAAAAATGAAAATTTGTTAAAAATGACATTTTTTATTTGTAGCGGTTAAGAAACCGCTACTAAATTTGAATTTCATGAACTTAGTAGCGGTTTCTAAAACCGCTACTAATTTCATGAAATTCAAATTTAGCGCCAAAAAATTTAAATTTAGCTTTGAAAAGGCGCGTTATTTAGTAGCGGTTTAATAACCGCTACAAATATTTAAAAAATTTTTAAAAAATATACGTTGATTTTTTTCTTTTTTTTAAATATTATATTAAATAGTTTAATTTATTATTATTTTATCTATTTCAATTAGTTTATTATTTAATAGTTTAACTTATTAATAAATTAAAAAGAAAAAATGTAATTGAATATGATTAGTATAAAATTTATATTAATAATATTATTAAGGATAGTTAGGTAATAAGGAATTATTATGTTTTATAATATAATGTAATTGTATATGAAAAATAGATGAAAATGAGATAGAGTTATGATATATCTAAAAAAAAATGGTTAGAATAAATTTTATAGAAAGAAAAGAAATATTCTAAAAGATATTGAAAATCTTGTTACCATATTTGATCGTATTATTCAGCTCCTCTACTCATACGAAAGAAGTTGTAAATGAGAGGAAATGAAAGAAGGGTAAGGTGAAAAGAAATTGGGGAGTGTTTGAAATGAGTTGTGATAAGGGTATTTATAGGGATTCACGTATAATTTGTAGCGGTTAATATAGCGGTTAATGTAGCGGTTACTAATTAGTAGCGGTTATTTATATTTTTGTAGCGGTTTAATTATTTGTAGCGGTTAATGTAGCGGTTTTTATTTAGTAGCGGTTATTTATATTTTTGTAGCGGTTTAATAACCGCTACAAATATTATATTAATTTTTTTTTAAAATTTTTTTTGCATTTTATTTTAACACAAATTTTTTGCATTTTTTGTGAAGAAAAATTTTTTGCACTTGAATTCTACAAATATTATTTTAATTTTTTTAAAATATTTTTTTACATTTTATTTTAACACAAATTTTTTGCATTTTTTGTAAAGACAAATTTTTTACACTTGAATTTGATCACTCATCGTCGCCATCCCTACAGAAATTTTGTAGAAAAATTATTGTTATTGATGTATTATTAAATTTAACAAATTTAATTGAAATGACGTGGACTTAAAAAAACTCACCGCAGTAGAGGTAAATTGTCATCGCCTTGAGGGAAGTAGTTTTCAAAATCAGCTGGCTGAAATGGCTCACTCTCGTAGGCGATGTTATCGCCTTCACCCATGTCGTAAAGGTCTCTTGGCTTTAAATGAACGACCATGTGCCAATCCCTATGCCGCTCGTCCTCGACGTAATAAACCTGATGTGCCTCTGAAGCTAGAATATACGGCTCATCATCTTGAGAAATACCAGTATGAATCGTGCGTGAGAAATTGACTGATGTGATCCCTAGGTCGTCAGTTGTCAGTCCCCGAGAAGTAGTGGTATTTGCCCACAAACACTTGAACAGCGTCACGGTGAAACGGCCTTGATAATTAAGCTCGACCACATCAAGAAGCTTGCCATAGTAAGGGACGCCTCCGAACTGCATGTTGGCGTCACTGCTGCTCGCATAACTCCTTGTCCCAAATGTGCCATAAACACCCGAATTCTGTGTTTGCAATCCTTGATCCCGTGAAACCGTGCAAAACTTAAAACCATTGACATTGTATGCTGTAAACCGTTTTGCATGATCAAGAGGGCCGATTGCGAGAGCTCTGAAATCTGGTGAGTGTGGGTTGTGGTCATTTAGTATTCTGCGCGCAAACCAGCCCGGGAATTCTCTGTGGACCCTCCTATCAACTTCCGAGGATGTCTGTGTACGGATCCTGAGCTGACGCTTGACATGACTTCTGAATTCCCTGCAATTAATAATGGAAAGGCGTTAGTGAAATGAAAGTGAGAAATGTTACGAAAGATATAGATCGATTAACATACATGTGAGTGTACAATTCTTACCGTATGAAAGGCTCAACTTGAGTGCAATTAATCAAGACATGTCTATGTGCTTGGAACTTCTCAGTTGCCGTTAGTTTGAAGTTCTTAGTTGCTCCAACTGGTTTACCAACACGAGGGATAAATTCTCCTGATGTCGGCGCAGGTTCAGGACAATCGTCAACACGAGGGGGGCGGTTGAAAGCCGTCTCAAGATCATCAAAGTACCTTGAGCAAAAATAAAGCACCTCATCCCCTATATAGCCTTCAGCTATAGAACCTTCTGGCCACGCCTTATTCCTCACGTAAGATTTTAATTTCCCAAGGAACCTACGAAGTACATAAGAGAAAATTGATATAAAATGATGAAAAGGACGACTAGGAAACATTAAATACGGACAATAAATGAAAGCACATATTTAAAATGAGTACCTCTCAATCGGATACATCCAACGATATTGTACTGGTCCAGCGAGCTTTGTTTCATGAACGAGGTGGACCGTGAGGTGAACCATCACAGTAAAAAAGGACGGAAGAAAGATCATCTCCAAGTGACAAAGCGTAAGAATGATTTTCGACTGCAGCTGATCGAGCTCCTCAACGATCAAAACCTTAGAACACAACTTCCGAAAGAAAGAACAAAGTTCCACCAAAACGATGGAAACATCGGGAGGAAGTGTATTCTTTATAGCCAGAGGGAGTAACTGCTGCATAAGAACATGTGAGTCGTGACTCTTCAGGCCAGCAACCTTCCGAGCCTGCAAGTCGACACATCGAGAAATGTTGCTTGAATACCCATCAGGAACTTTTATTTTCTTCAACGTCGTGAGGAACACATCCTTGTTCGGTTTTGTGAGGGTAAACTTTGCCGGTGTAAATCTGTCATGCTCATCTAGCCAAGCGTCTTCACGAACTCCCATGTCGCGTAAATCTTTCCTCGCTTGAAGGTGATCTTTTGTCTTGCCGGGTTCGTTGAGCAGCGTATACAGCACATTGTCGCAAACATTCTTTTCAATGTGCATTACATCAAGACTGTGGCGAAGTAAATTAGATTTCCAATATGGAAGCGTGAAGAAGATACTTATCTTCTTCCACTGCTGAGGCGCCGAAGTCCTGCGCGTCTTTTGGCGAGTTTGTGCTGAATCGTCGCTTTTTCCAAACTCGACATCAACATGCTCAAGCTGCTGTAAGATATCTGTACCGGACAAAGTCTGAGGTGGTCCTCTTTTCTCTGGTTTCCCATTGAAGCGATTCCGTTGCAATCTGAACTTATGCGTTCCATCGAGAAACCTCCGATGCCCCATAAAGCACCACTTTCGGCTGTGGGGAAGGCGCAGTGCGTCAGAGTCGAAATTGCAAGCCGGACACGCCGACCCAGTGTGCACATTCCAACCAGATAATGTGCCAAGGCCAGGAAAGTCACTGATCGTCCACATCAAGGCTGCACGCATGTTGAACAAAGTCTTGCTGTGAGCGTCGTACGTCTCCAAGCCGACATTCCACAGGTCAAGCAATTCCGCAATAAGCGGTTGGAGATACACATCGATGTCATTGCCCGGTGTCTTTTTGCCTGGAATGATCATAGACATAATGAAAGAGCTTTGTTTCATACACATCCAGGGGGGTAAGTTGTAGGGAACTAAGACTACCGGCCAAATGCTGTAACTTGTGCTAAGATTCCCGAAAGGATTGAAACCGTCGGTCGCCAACGCAAGCCGGACATTTCTGGGGTCAGTCGCAAAATCTGGAAAGTCGTTGTCAAACGTTTTCCAAGCAGCTGCATCCCGCGGATGTCTTAATTTACCGTCTTTGTTTTTATCAACGGCATGCCACCTCATGTGCTCAGCAGTTTTAGACGACATAAATAATCTTTGTAGACGAGGTTTCAAAGGGAAATACCTGAGAATCTTTGCGGGTTTCTTCTTCTGCTTTTTCCCCTTCCGAATTGTCTTGTACCTCGATGTGTGACATCTCTTGCACGTCTCCCTGCTGGAATCGTCTCCCCAATACAGCATACAATCATTTGGGCACGCATCAATCTTTTGATAATTCAACCCCAACCTGTTGATGATCTTCTTGGCCTCGTAGAACGTTGTGGGAATCTCGGCGTCGGGGAATGCATCTTGTAATAAGTCGAGCAACATCGACATTCCCTTATCCGTGATCCCACACAAGCACTTGATATGATACAATTTGATCAAGAAAGATAATTTAGAATATTTGCGACAACCTTGATATAAAGGACGATCTGCCTCATCCATCAAGCTGAAAAAATCCCGAGCTGCTTCATTCCCCATAAAAGCCGGCTCAGAGCCGTGCACTTCTTCGTTGAAGTTGTCGCCTTGAAATCCAAACGCATCACGCACAGCATCATTCACAGGATCATCTTCATCTACTTGAACGCCTACTTGAGAACTTTGAGGAAGAGCCTCGTCATATCTAATGCCGGCCTTCTCACCATGAACTGCCCAGAACGTATAGTCCTCAGGGAAAGGCTTCACAAGCAAATGTTCCTTCACAACATTTCGTGGATGCCACTTCTTGAACTTGCATTTCCAACACGGACAGACGATCTTGCCGTTACAGCTGGCGTGAGTGAATGCAAAATCTAAGAAACTGTTTAATCCGTACAAATATTCAGGAGAATTGCGCGGCAACCTTATCCAAGATTTATCCATAGCTATAAGTGAGAGAGAAGAAAGTATAGAGAAGAAGATGAGTGAGAAGATAATGAAGAATGCCTAGAACCTTATATTCTGAAAATCCAACGTTTATAACTTTGTAGCGGTTATTAAACCGCTACACCAACCGCTACAGATATTCCAACGTTTATAATTTTGTAGCGGTTATATATATAAAACCGCTACTAATATTCAAGCCGTTAATTGGTGGGAAATTCAAAATGTACTTGTTGAGTATTAGTAGCGGTTTTATATATATAACCGCTACTAATGTTCAACGAATTAGTAGCGGTTATATATATAAAACCGCTACTAATATTAAAGCCGTTGGACATTAATATAAAAATAATTTTCTAATTTGTAGCGGTTATACATAAGATAACCGCTACAAATGTGCACAAAGGCGGGAAATTTCAAAATTCAAATCATTTGAGTGTTTGTAGCGGTTATTAGTAAATAACCGCTACAAACATATATATTTGTAGCGGTTTCCCTTGGAAAACCGCTACAAATATATAAGTAAATTTGTAGCGGTTTTGAGTCAAAACCGCTACAAATCTATATATTTGTAGCGGTTATTTACTAATAACCGCTACAAATATATACGTTTGTAGCGGTTTGAACTTAAAACCGCTACAAATATATATATAATTTTTTTTTAAAATTTAGATTTAAATCATTTATAAATTATTTCAATGCGATATAATAATATAAATATAATTATATAAAACACAATAAGAAAATTCTGAAATAAAATCTCATAAATATATACAAATGTTTAAAAGAAAAGAAAATGTCCTAAACTAAGAAGCTGGGGGCTGATCCTCTGGTGCTCCCTCAGGTGGGGCTCCCTCAGATGCCGCTGGATCGGGCCGCTGCGTAGACTGAACCGCACCATCCTCATCAGCAGGAGGAGGAGCTGTAGGAGGAGGAGTAGTGCTCGGGACGACGTAGCGAGGGACAGGGGGGACCGCTGGATGCTGCTCGTCCGGGAACAGCCGATTCCATGCTCCCTCGAGCATAGTGTTCGCGATCTCACGCCACTGCGTCTGCTGCGCGTACATAGTGTCTGCGTGGATCTGCAGCAGCTGCTGCTGCTGCACCTGCATCTGCTGCATCTGCTGCTGCTGCTGCGCCATCTGCTGCATCTGCTGCTGCGTCTGCTCCAAATCTGACCGCAGCTGGTCAATCGACTCGTCCCTCCGATGTCTGACCCCTCTAGAACTGCCAGCCTCAGAGGCGGCGCTCCTGCCGTAGATCATGCTGGGTCTGGCACCTATCCCCATCCCCCGCACTCGTCCGGGGTGCTCAGGCTGAGCCAGACCCGCCTTCAGAGGAGCCGTCGGGTCCACTGACCCCTGTGACTCCTCAGGCTGGGTCTGTCGCACCTCAGCCTGCGACTGCTGCATCCGCTCCTGCCATTTTATGAAATAATTAATAATTACCATTTTTCATTATTAACTTTGTTTTATAAAAAATATAATTCAAAATTACTTACAATGGCCGCTTCTGCCTGCTGAGAGGTCGCAGTCCCGTCACGGTGTCTGTGTGTTAGCGTACAGCTCCGCATAGTCCGTCTGACGGTTCTCCTGCTGAGCCCTCGTCTCCTGAAACAATTACAAAACAATTAGTATTATGAAATAATCAACTACAAGTAAGTGAAGCACTTGAAAAGTTACCAGCTCGCTGTAGGTCACAGCAAAGGTCTTCGATCCTGCTGTGTGGTGGATCGTCTGCTGCGCCCGGATCGCGGCGTTCCTCCGAGCAAGCTCCTGGAAAAAAAAATTAAATGTATTATAATTTAAAATTAAATACAAAATAAATTGCTATTATAATTTAATATTTAACAATTAAAAAATTATATATAAAAAATATAATAAATACATTACCTGCGCCTCAGGGCTCCTCCTGAACTGGACAAAACGTGCCCAGTCGTTCGGTGGCACGCCGTCCGGGACGCTCTCCTGCAGCTGCTCCAGAGGCATCGTCCCGTCCCCATCCACACTGTGGAAGAGACGGTTCCTCCTGTTCCTCCAGGCGTCGCCCATCTTCACGAGGGCGTACCTCTTCCGGTTGGCCCGGACGGCAAACCGCAGCTGAAAAAAAGACATTTAAATATCAATAATTATAATAACCATAATTTAAAAAAATAATTAAATAGAATTAATTACAAAAGATATTAATTAAATAGTTTTAATTACCTGAACCACCTCCTCCCAAGCCTGGTCCTTCGGCCCCTTCGGAATGTGCCTCCACGTCGGGAAGTGAAGGGGGAACCGCATCCAATTCGATCCCAGGTCGCTCAGGAAGCGGTTGAGCAGGTGACCCCCATTGTGGATCGGCTGGTCAGTGCCCTCGTTCCACGGCACTACAACTCGCAGGGACCGGTCCATGCTGTTCAGACCGGTCACATCCAGCCTCCTCGTCGTCACGTTCCCCTGCTCATCTGCACAGTTGACCGCACGTTAGATAAATTATAATTCAAAGTTAAAAAGTTAAAAAATTTAAAAATTAAATAATTTACCTTCGACCTGCACCTCAAACCCAGTGGACCGCGAAGACGACCCTCGTGGGTTGTTCTGCTCCCGAGCCTCTTCCTCATCGAGGAACTGCTCCATCTCCCTGAACCCACTAATCGGGATCTCGAACTCCTCCTCGTTGAGGAAGTCCTCAACGCTAATCTCTGGCACCTCCACCTCAGGCACCTCAGCTGCGGTCGTCGCCTGTGGGATCGTCTGCGGTTCCTGTGGGGGGATGGGCTGAGATGCCTCGGTAGCCCTGCCTGCGCGCTGCCCCCTCCTCCCTCTGCCCCCTGCCCGGCTGCTGCCACCCCGTAAACTCGGTCTGGGGGGCACAGGGGCCTTCCCCTTATCCTGTCCTGAAGCCATATCAACTGTACAAATTAAAAAAAAAATTAGTCCATTATTATACAAAAATATAATAAAAATACAAATATAAATAAAAATACGTGTTATATACGTACCTCAAGTGTAAATACTGCGGAATACTGACAAAAAACTCCTATAGACTCGTCTGAAAGCTCAAATATCGAATAAACCACTCAGAGAAACCTCAGGAAACAAAATGAGCAAAATGAGAAATGGAAGAGGCGAGGGGTTTAAATAGGCCGGATATTAGTAGCGGTTATTCAAAATAACCGCTACGCTAACCGCTACAAATAATTAAATTTGTAGCGGTTCTACAATAACCGCTACAAATCTTCACAACGTTTGAAATTCTGTAGCGGTTATTGCCCAGAACCGCTACAAATTTGGAGTCTCTTGAAATTCTGTAGCGGTTTTGGGCAAGAACCGCTACAAAATTCTGACCTTTGGTATTTTGTAGCGGTTTATGTGCATTAACCGCTACAAAATAACCGCTACAAGTTTTGGCGGGAATTTCGCGCCAAATTTGTAGCGGTTTTTTGTAGGAAACCGCTACAAATATTCTTGCCGCTACAAATTTGTAGCGGTTTAGGTAAAAACCGCTACAAATACTATAATTTGTAGCGGTTTAATATAACCGCTACAAGTTCACCGCTACGAAATACCTTTTTTTTTGTAGTGCCTTATGACATAAGTAAGGACTTATGACACAACAATTATCTCCATCATCTTTCATGTGGTGTTGACACTTGGCCTCATTGGATTTTGACACTTGTCTTCTCCTCCTTCATCCCTAAATTTCTAAGATAATTAAGAGAAAAAGGAAGATTACTTTATTTCTCAAATTTTCGGAATAATGCCAATTCTGGCAGATTTTCTGCCTTAACTTTGAAAAATCATAACTAATTTTGTAGACATCGTTTCGAAGCGATTCCAAAGCCTATGGAACCCTCATTGAGTCTAGTTTCAAGGAAAAATATGGAATTTTACTGGAAATGATCATATTATTCCCAGATTTTCAATCTTTGACCGCTGCTCCAGAAACTTTCCAGATTTTCTGGATTAACTTCAAAAATTCATATATTTTAGTACATTGCTTCAATTGAGTCATATGACCTATCAAATTAAAGCTTAGGATGTCTACGTTCACCCTGTAAAATTTCATAATTTTTGGTCATCATTTGGTCTTCCAAAACTATATGACAATCTCACTTCCTCGCAGGCGATTTCACTGAAAACACTATTCAACCTTCAATTTTCAATATTTAATTCTTTTGGCCTTAAATATTCACCATTTCATTGAATATATATAATAATTAAAATATATTCTTGGTGAATAAAATTTGGGATGTTACAAAAAAGAACTTTCACATATCCAACGCTCCTAAGTGGAAACTTTCACCGTAAATTTATACATTACCGCTTTTTTGTGCCGTATTACGATCGGAAAAAAAAATTTGCAACTTACCGCTGTATAATTACCAAATAAACCATGAAAAAGAACATGTTTAAAAGGAAACTACTTTCTATAGATAATATGTCTCTTCAATCATCATCATAATATCGTATAATACCTAAACATCAGAAGTTTATGAGGTCATAAAATAACACAATAATGACTACTAATCTATTGTATTATTTATAATATATGTAAATAGCATAATTTGTCATAAATCTTATTATATTTGTTAATATATTGATGATGTGTGTGTGGGAGGATATATCAATACGGTATATTGAAATTGCATATTGACGATAACTTTTAAAGTATTTAAATTGATACTTTATTTTCTTTAAAAATAATAAGTTAATGAACTTTTTTATAAAAGTTCTATCCCAAATATTACCTTCCATGTTTTGGGTGATAATATTACCTTCCATTTCGTTATACTCAAACTTCAATTCAAACCAATATTTTAAAAGTTGGATTATTATTAAGTCAAAAAAATTGTTATTTCAAAATCTAGCGGCGATCAAATTAGGTCAATTTATATATGCAAACATATGCATAATATCATAATACATTACATAATTATAAAATATGAAACCGACATATAAACAGATAAATTTGTCAGAGTTTTGTAGCCCGATGAAACCAAATTCCTCTTGCAAGTCTTTTATAAGTGTGTGGTTGTAGATTTAAACCCAAAATGAGTGTTGGATTTATGACAAAAAATAAAAGGCAAATATACATATTTTGCAATGAAGTTTCCGCTATGAGCACCCAGCATAATTATCCTATTTTGGATGCAAAAATAGACATAATCATTTTAAAAGGCAGTAATTTTGGCAATCCCGTTAACAAGAGCTAATGAATCCCCCCTTTCTTTTTTGCATTGTGGGTCCCACAATTCTTCCAAATATACACTTATTTTGTTCTAGAGATTCGCACCCAATTTGTTCTCTCCCTTCCCTCTTGTTTCACCACCGCCGATCTCCCTCTTCGCCTTTTCTCTTCAAACTCTCCCTCCTTAGTAACTTTTCTAGATGATGTTCTCTCCCTTCCCTCTCATTCCACCACCTATGAACTCCCTCTTCGCCTTTTCTCTTCAAACTCTCCCTCCTCAGAAGTAGGGACACTGCCTGTGAGTGAAACACCCTTAGAGCTGAAAGGCAGGTGCTGTTAGGGAGCTAGCAGGTGCTATAGTTAAAAATATCTAATGTGATCTGATTCAAGTTCCTTTTTCTCCTTTTTGCTTTGCTAGAAATAACTAAGAGGGAGGTCGGAGGTGAGGGAGGATGAGAGGGAGGAGAGAAAAAAGGGGCATGAATATCTAGAACAAAATAATGTTTAAATAAAAATAAGGGATAATTAATGTGCAGGTCCTTATAGTTTTAAACAATTTTTAATTAGGTCCTTATAGTCTTTTTTTCTTTTCATCAAGTCCTTATACTTTTACCTACTTTTAATCAGGCCCTTGTAGTTATTTTTCTTTTTATTAGGTCCTTATTGCTACACTAGATTTTTAATTGGGTCCTTGAAGAGTTTTTTAAATTTTAATTTATTCATTTAATTGAAATTTAAATAAATAAATAATAATAAAATATAATTAATGAATAATAAATTTAAATTAACAATTATATAATTCAAAAAATAATTAATATAATTAATTATTAATTCTTAATTAATTAATTATAATTCTATTTTATTTTTGAGAAATTTATTATTATAATTCAAATTTTAATATTCCTCATAATTTTTTAATTAAACATATATTCATATTATTTATTTTATATTTTAATTTTTATTTATTTTTTAAATAAAAAACCTGAATTATAATAATAAAAATAATAATAAGTTTTTCTAAAAATTGAATTGAATTATAATTATTTAATTTAATTAAGGATTAATAATTAATTATATTAATTATTTTTAAACTGTGTAATTATTAATTTAAATTTACTATTCTTAAATTATATTTTAAAATATTCATTGATTTAACTGGAAATTAAATTAAGAAATTAAAATCTAAAAAACCTACAAAGACCCAATTAAAAATATGATGAAACAATTAGGATTTGATAAAAAAGGAAAAAAAATATAAGGACCTTATTAAAAACAAGTGAAAGTGTAAGGACCTAATAAAAAGAAAAAAAAAACTATAGGGACTTAATTGCGGGACACTCAATGCAAAAGATGGATGGACGTTAGGCCTGGTTTACAACAATGTCAAATTTGCCACCTTTTAAAATAATTATATCTCCTTTTGCATATCTTAAAATAATAACGTCTAGTTTTGTGCCCAAACAAAATATAATTGTACTCGGTGCTCATTGAGAAAACTTTTATTATTAGATATGCACTTTTACCCAAAAATAAATAAATAAAATTTATACTTTCAGGAACCTTGACTATTTGTTTTTGGTGAAGCAGCTACTACTAATCACCAGATGGGGGTAGATATGCCGCGTTATCGATCATCATCATTCGTCAATACAAATCACCTTACCAGTGCATCTACCCTCCACGGCTGGCCGCAACTCAGTAAACAAAACTGTTGATTTGTCCATGAAACCAACGGTCAAGATACTCTACAAATCAAAAGCTGAGTAAGAGGAAAGGACGACATTGTCTTGATTGACAGATTGAGGCTAAGCGAGACTTTGAAATATTGAGCTACTCCCTCTTATCTTAATGGAAAACTTATTTATCTAATTTGATTATATTAAAGATATTAGTTAAGTTAGCTAATATAATATTTTTTTTAAAAAAAAAACCCTAACCTTATTCATTAACTCCCTCCCCCTCTTTCTTACTTAATTATTATTAAGGGAAAATCAATAGAAGTAAATTATGAAAAAATTGACAGTTGTGAGAAATATGCCTTACATTTAAGGGCAAAATTAACTCCCTTATTAAATCATACTTTAAGTTTCGGAAGAGTGTGACACAAGGGAGGAAGGAAATTAGGTATTTAGGTGTTTTTTTATGTTTGTTTTGTGTTTATAGAAGAGGCTAACTTGCCATGAGTTCTTTAATTATTACTTTTTTTTTTTCCGCTAAGCATAGATATCCTTCTATTGAAGGCATTCCTATTCAAAACACTATCCGGTACTAAATGTAGGCATCTCTACCAGATGAGATTCAAACATTGATATGCTACATTGTAAAAGACTAATTCCTTCTACTAGATACAATTCCAATTAATACCCGCAATGACTTCTATTAATACGATATGGGTCAACTACCTTTTTAAAAGGGCCTAACTCTAACACACACATCATGCATGCAATCTTTTTTGTAGGCTCAACTCATATCACTAGCTCTATTTTTCTACCCTAGTTCCTAAAAATTTGTTTGGAATTAAGTTTCTTTTTAAATGACAATATTGTCCTTATATGTAGAGCATAATGTACCTAAGTCAGAAGCCATCTTCAAAATTCAACTGAGCTAAAAAAACAAGCAAGATGGATTATATATCCATGCACACAAATCATCACAGAAGGAAATTAAATGGTCTGGGTGTGTTCATGGTGTCACTAATATAAGTTCATCCGCCACATGCTCCATAGTTTGTTTAAAGAAGGTTTTAGCATCAAGAAAAAAGATGAAAAAAGGCTTTAAAATAGTGCTTAAATTAACATAAAAAGATTAAAAAAAAACGAAAATGGAGAAACCCACACACACACACACACACGCACCTCCAAACCATTTTTTTTCTTTAGTATTTTTATGTCTAGATCGAGACTTCCCCAAATATCACGCACTCAACACTAACAATAACCTTCATATATTTATTTAGAGATCAAATTCTCCGAAATTAAATATCACTCACAATTCACTAAATGCTTACCTCTTTGACCCGGTCACCCACAAAATACTTTCTCTGATCCTTTCTATAAGAGATAAATAACTAATTCTCAAGAATAACAAAGTGTATTTAAGTTAGATTTGTAAATATGTTAAAAATTCTAATCTTTTTCTAAAAATATACCTAACAATTGGTTGGAAACTTTTAATAATTGATCTCATATTCCCATTAGTAAATTCTCATTTTTAATGAGGGTAGGAAAGAAATTTTCTTTAGAAAAAGTACTCTGGACAAGATGTTGTTTCTTATAACACTACTAAAAAAATATGATTCCACGACACCAAACAACAAAACTTTTTAGAAACCAGACATAGGATGGATCAAAGAAAACTTTCAACAACTGTTATTCTAAAAACAGTCATTGAATCCCATTTACAACGACCGTTATTGAAAACAGTTGTTGAAATCAAGGTTACAACAACCGTTTTCAGAAATGGTCATTGTAGCTAACATACAACAACTATTTTTGAAGAACGGTCATTGTAACGGAGACCTAATATCCCTCCCACGCCCTCTATTCCTCATTTTCCCCTTTTGCTCTTGAATTCCCGCCTCCTTCTCCTGCCCAACATCTGACTACCCTCCCTCACTTTTCCTCACAGATTGTTCCTCGCAAGTCTCAAGTGGGTTAGCTGTTCCGTCTTTCTGGTGCGTCGTTCTCTCTCCCCCTCTCACGCCGCCACAATCGTCGCCGTCCTCCATTGGTATGGGTTTTGTAGCTGCCCTATTTGCCCTTTTCGGTTCAGGTGTGTTGTCTCCTCTTCTCATTCCTCTATTCATCTTGGTTATGTAGCTCCCCTTTGTCACCTCTTCGGTTCAGGTTAGCCACTATACTGCATTTATTTTAGCTTCCTTTTCCTTTTGCTGCACACAATGTGGATTTGTGCTTAGGTTAATTGCATATTAATGACATTTGCAAACTTTAAAACATAAAAATTATTCTAGGGATCACTGAAGTAAGTAATCACTGATTCTCATAAAAATACCACCAAAAGTGTTACTTAAAGTTACACCATGACTTGTTCCAAAATTACAAGAATGTATTGTTTTAATTTTTATTCCTATCTTTAGATGAAAACACCCTAAAAATATATGGTTGATCAAGTTGAAGGTTTAAAAGCACCAATGGTAATCCATTTTCACAGTCTTTAACTACCATTACCCACCTATTGGTTTAGATGATGGGTTGTAATATTCTAGAGCAATGGGTAGAACACCTACTCAATTAAATTCAAGGGATCATCATTTTGTTTATGCACCTTATTTGGTAATAGAGTACAATGACATAGTGTGATTTATGTATGTAGTTGATCTCACTTAATAGGATAAAGTTTGTTCTTGTTATTGTAGTACTTAGCATTAATATGAGATGTAGACTACAATGAGGGGAAAAGAAAGTTCGTTTTCTAATTTTTTTTGTGTCATTTGTTTCATTGTTATCAAGGATATAATTATATGTTATTTATTTATTAGAATTCATTAAGTTTTTCTATCTTTCATGTAAACACGTTTGATCTAATTCCCATGTATTTCCTGCACAAAAAGAGATGAAATATATTATTAAAAGAGTATACTTACATCAAGTTCCTTATATCCATTACATTAAGTTCTCTAATCACACATGACTATGTTTCCTCATTTTTTTATATGGGTTTGTAGTTAAATGATACTAATTCAAATAATTGGACACATGGTTGGATATGATTGGAGAATTCGATAAAATATATATAAGAAAATTGGGATAAGTATTTTTCATTAACAAAATATTAGAGCAAATCTTGCGTGAGATTGAAAACCCCAATTTGATGGACTTGCAAGTTATGATGCCCCTTGCACGTATTTTAATGTTTGAGTTTTGAATATATGGACCCACATTTTCAGGTATTTTAGAAGCAAAAATTTCAATTTAAATATTTTATACTTGTACTTGTATGCACCTTTTATTTAGATTTTTATTTATATGCAAGAAGAATGAATGTTTTTTGTGCTCTTTGTATATATATTTGTCAGAATGAACATAGTTTACAATTACAAAGTGGAAGTAAGCTATTGAAACAATATAGATGAGAGAGAGAGAGATTTAGTTGCTCATTCCTCTTCTCATTCCTCCGTTCATCTTGGTTCTGCAGCTTCCCTCTGTGACCTCTTCTGTTTAGGTTAATTGCACACAGTTTAACTGTCTCCTCTTCTCATTCCTCTGTTCATCTTGGTCCTGCAGTTCCCCTATATTACCTCTTCGGTTCAGGTTAGCCACTACACTGCATTTATTTTAGTTTCCTTTTCCTTTTGTTGCACACAATGTGGATTTGTGCTTAGGTTAATTGCACACAGTTTACAATTACAAAGTGGAAGCAAGCTATTGAAACAGTATATATCAGAGAGAGAGAGAGAGAGAGATCTAATTGCTCAGTGAAAATGAAAATCTACCAAATTTTGGAAGCTTAATTTTGAGAAGATATTGCGTATAATATATGTAACCTAGCTAAGTTATTTCGAGTCACTTTTTTTAATAAAGCATCTTTAAGTTTTCTTCATTGAAAAGGATGGTTTTGAATTTTATTTCATCATATGAGCAGTGCAAGTAGTTTTTTGGGCATGCCTGAACTATATATATGTTAGGTTGACATTATGATATGCGGAAGATGATGAATGATCCTGTGTATATATGAAGCAAATAGTAGCTATGTTTTAGGAGTTTTAAGTTTCTACTTTTACTGAGTCGTTTCTCATTTCATTTATGTGGTAGCTGCTTCCACAAAATGTGTGTCGAACGAGAGCTCAACACTACATATGGCTTCTTATGTCCTGGCTATACAATAGGTGAGATTCAGCTGCCTTGTTATCTAGCACCAATTGTTGAAGGGCAAGTAACTTAATTTGATATATTTATACACATTCACTTTGCTAAGAAGTATCATATTATCTAACCTCATTTTAATCTATATATGTGATTATAGTTATCATTTGAGTCTTTGTGTTCCTTGTCCCTCGATCAACATCATCTTTTGGTTTGACTCATTGGGTCACAAGCCAGACGGAGATATCAAAAATATTTTTAACACGTAAGTTAATTTGTTTGTCAATCATTGATTTTTGATTTTACTCAGTTGTTTTAATATCTTCTATTTATCATTTTAATTATTACAGTGCACTGAAGACATATTATATAATGGGTGGGAAGCGTGAAGATGAAAGTGTTCCGATAAAGTGGTTCCAGCCAAAGGTTAGTTCTTTACATTCAAGTTCTTTGATTGACTATTGCATTACATGTTAGAGCAAGCGTTTCACCTAAGAGGGGGGGTGAATTGGGTGATCTTAAAAATTTCGTTGCAAATATAAAATTTGACGTTGAAATTAAAACAGGAAAGAGTAAGGAGAAATATCACCGAAGTGTACACCGGGATTTATACTGGTTCGGCCACAACCACTTTGACCTACGTCCAGTCCTCAGAGCTTCTCTGAGAGTTTCACTATAACTTCCAAGATTCAGTGGGTTCTTGGCACCTCAGTACAAGCAAGTTCCTACACCTGGACACTCGCTCCCCCTTACAAGTTGTAATCCAATCCCAACTCAAGGTTCCACAACCTTAAGTTACCTCAATAACAAATATTGAGTTTGAATGAAATATCTCTCTCACAAAGTGAATAAGAATCACTGAAGCATAGATTTACAAGTATAATGTAAAACAGAGTAATGAACTTGATGATATGTTCGTGTGTGTGTTCTTGTTCTTCTCTCTGTTCAGATGTTCCCATATATATAGATACGTTGGTAATGATTGCTGGAACATATTTCTTCATGTCCGTTGGAGCGTGCACAGCCACTATTGAATTTTCCAGTTTTTGAAAAACATACGTTGCGGTAGGTGACGGTCGGTGACATTTGAGCGTTGCTTTTGACTTTCCTTATTTGGTAAGATCTCTTAATTGTTTATCTGTTGAAATGCTAAGAATACTAATATAATGAAAAGTTAATCAAATAGGAAACAAAACAATGACTGTTGGAATGATTTCAAACTTTCTGGGTTTTCTTACTCGAGTATCCCTTGAAGTTTACTCGAGTATCATTGGGAAAGCTTTGTTTAACTTCAAGTCAATAGAAAAATATAAGATTACTCGGGTAGTGCATGGAATAACTAAATTTCAGACCTTTGAAAATTCATGTTTACTCGGGTACCTACTCGAGTAATGCATTCACAACTTCATAGGTTACTCGGGTACCAACTCGAGTAAACCTTCAAATAAATTTGATTACTTGATGCTCTACTCCAGTAATGTTGGCAGGATTTCAAGGCCGAGAGCAGTTCAAGTCTGATTACCTTGTTACTCTAGTAGCTACTCGAGTAAACTTACTTTTTGTACATAACTTACTCGGGTAATGACTTGAGGTTTTCCTTCAACATAACATTGCTTACTCGAGTTCATACTCGAGTAATCCACTTAAACTAGAACATTAAATACTTGCATACTAGAGGAATGACTCGAGGAAAATGAGATAAAAAGAAATCAAGTTAATCGGGTACTACCTTCAAGTTTTTACTTACTTCAGTGCGTTACTGGAGTACCTACTCGAGTAATATTGGCAGTGGTACAAAGTGCTGAGAGCAACACATTTTCAGAAACAGAGTTACTCGAGTACTTACTCGAGTATCATTGGCAGGCCGAGAGCAACTGGAAGTTTTTCATATGGTTACTCGAGTAGCTCCTCGAGTAACATTGGCAGGCCGAGAGCAACTCCAAGTATTTACCTGGTTACTCGAGTAGCTACTCGAGTAACATTGGCAGGCCGAGAGCAACTTGAAAATACTTACACTATTACTCGAGTACTTACTCGAGTAACGTTGGCAGGTTACTAGAAGCTGCTTTTGGTTACTTCAAGTTTTGGCTCATTACTCGAGTACCTCCTCGAGTAATGCCTTAGAAAACTTGCTTCTGATCAAGTTTCTCAGCTTTTTCTCTTGGCCTTTCTTCATTACTCCAATGCTTACCTCAAGTGATGCTTATCCCTGTTATTCCTTTGCTCAAACTTATTTATTAATCACTTCTTTTTCATACCATTCTTTTGTTATCATCAAAACATGAGATCTAACATTCTCCCCCTTTTTGATGATGACAAAACTTGGTGATTTTGAAAACAATTTTTCAATTTGAGTTCTCAAATAAATGCTTCTTGTATTCAAAAATTATTTTGTAAAACTTATTAAGTTTAGATTCAAAATGTCTTTTGAAATGATGATGTACACCTTGCATACACAACAAACTTCATTAGTCCAACAATGTATCATAATTTAAAGCTTAAATGGACTTGAAATGAAATCATAACTTGCATTAATCTTAAAAATATTATTACAAGATAAAAAGATAAAATTTAATAAGTTCAAATGAAATAACAAGATAAAAGCTTAACAATTCAAAAGACTCCCTAGAATCCCATGTACACCCAAATACCCAAAATAAACTAGGACACCTCACAAAATCACTCTCAAGCTCTTCTCCCCCTTTTTGTCTTCATCAATCAAGTGGAGGGCTAGGAGGCTTGGCCATAGAAATGGGTGTCACTGGAAGAACCATAGAATCATCTGAGCCCGAAGAATCAAAGGAGCTAGAGGGGACTGGGTCAGGCAGATGGACTGGAGGGATATGGATGTCATCGCCGGGAGGAATAGGAGAAGGTTGGAAGACAACCATGGTAGAGGTTTCACCTTCTGGAGTGGTCTGAACCTCAGGAGTAGTCTCAGCCTCTGGAGTATGATGTTCAGAGGAGGAGGAGGGAGATATTTCCTCAGTGTGGGTAGGAGAGGGAATAGGTTTAGGAGCGAGTTCAGGCTGAGGTTTAGGAGGTGAATCATCAATGACGATATGAATGGTCTTATTGGTATCTGGGTTGTCCACTGTATATAGAATGTCTTTGGCTTGAGTCTCAGGTGGACTAGATACCAGAGGAGTAGATGGTTCATCCTCAGTGAAAGGAGTGTCAGAAGGAGGGTTCACTGGAGGTGGTGGTGGTGCAGAAGAAGATGGACCAGCAGAAGGTCCGGGACCTAAAGAGTCCAGTCGTGCCAGAATCAATCTCAGAGTCTCACCCTGGGCACGTTGCTCTGCTAGCAACTCCTCATGCCTCTTGTGCATTTTCTCAACCAACTCCTCATGCCTCTTGTCTATTTTCTCAACCAACTCCGCCATCTTGAAGTTCGTGTTGGTAATCAATTCAGCGTTCGTGTTGGCGATATCCATATGGAATCCTCTGAGCATGTTTTCCATGAAGTACTGGAGAGTGGCATTGAGAAAGGATGGTGACGAAGTGGTGGCAGCTGGAGTCGATGACTGTGTGTCATCCATCTTACTGGCCTCAGTCTCAGTAGTCTTCTTCTTCTTCTTTGACCCAGACTCCAGAGGGCCTTTGAGAGGGATGTCAATATTTAGTTTCCCTATTTGATTTCTCCCAACCGGAGTCATCCTCTCAATGGGCTCCTTGCTATCCAAATACCATATCTTGTTCTCTTTCAGGATCAGTGACACAATCTGAGGATATGGCATTGGTGTTGTATCCTTCCCATCCACCTTATACCTCTTCATTTCTGAGAAGATATACTCCCCCAAATCCTTCTGTTCCTTCAAGAGAAGTGAAGCAAACCACCTAAAGGCCCTATCAGAGAAATAGGTGTAATTGTTGGCTTTATTCACTAGGGACCTAGAGTAGATGTACCATAGGACCCTGTGATGATCACACATATCACTCGGTTTAAAATTTAGAGGGCCAACTAGCTCACCGGGTTTAAGGACATAAAAGATTTGGTTTGGCTCAAGTTGGGAATAGATATCATCTTGGGGGTTCTCTATCCCTAACCACAAGTTAATCCTAGAGGGTGATATGAGAATCTTTTGGCCTCTTACTGTGGTGGTTATCTCTTCCTCAACTGAGGTTCTGTTAGGCTCATCTATGATCTCTAGATTACAATAAAAGTATGTGATCACTTTAGTACAGAATGGTAATCTAATCAAAAGCCAAGGCATAAATGGATCTAAATAAGGACTGAGGTCATGCTTCAATACCTCCTGAAGAATCTTGAGGTCTACATAGTGTGTCTTACACACTTTCCTTTTGGAAAACTGAGACAAGTACTTCGGAGACTCCACCAACTTGTTGACATTGAACCCTTTTGGAGGGTTGGTGATCTCCTCTTCTGGCAATTTGGATCTCTTGGAAGATTGACCCTTCTCCATTTGATCTAAGATTCCAGCCATAGCCTTAGCCACATTCTTGTCATACTTTGGCTTTTTGATAGGCTTTGGGGTGAATGAGGGGGTAGAGGAATCAGAGTGAGGAGGTGAGGGAGATTTGGCACTTTTGCCTCTTCCGGTAGATGTACTCTTTTGGATTGAGCCCTTGTAACAATAGGCTCTTTAATCACAACTCCTTTGGGTTTCGGTTGAGATTGAGGTTGAAGAGGAATTTTAGCTTTTGGTCTCGGGGTAAGTTTTCTTCTCTTTTTGGGAGGAGAAGAAAGAGGATCAGGGTTTTGTTGTGAGTCAGAGGAATCTGTGAAGTTGAGATTCTTGGTTCTAACCATCTTGAAACGGAGAAAATTGAAAATCCCAGAGAAACAAAGACACTGACGCGAATTAGGGCACAGAGAATCTGAGCAAAATAAGAGGTTTTTGGAACTGAAATCTCTTGGGTTTTGATGGAAATGAAGCAAGGAATCACTTGTGAAAAGTTTTTGTGAGAGAGAATAGTGATTTACTCGAGGAGATTTTGTGGAAATGACCGAGTTTACGACAGATAAAGACTTAGAACCCGACGTTACTCAAGGCCTTACTCGAGTAATCTTCAAGTTTACTCGAGGCCTTCCTCGAGTGTTCATACAGAAAAAATTTAAAATAATTTATTTAAATTGCGTACCTGGCATGAATAATATTGTAATTATCCATGAATGTTCCCTCGATCATTTATAACCCATTCTGAGCAGATTTGAGTCATTCTTCATCAATTTTGAAAATCTGGACTTGCAGTTACTCGAGGCCTTACTCGAGTAAGCTTCAAGTTTACTCGAGGCCTTCCTCGGGTAATCTGTGTTTTTAACTTGTGACTCTTCATTTCTTTGTAACTGAACCGTTAGATTTGAAAACCAAGTAACTTGATCCGTTACGTCCAGTTTTGAAGTCCATTACTCGAGTACATACTCGAGTAAAGTGCTTCTTTACTTCAAGTTGTTCCTCGGGTAATGCTTCTCTGTTAGTGATAACTTCAAGTTGGTACTCCAGTAAATGTGTCCTCTGATCACCTTTGTTTTTGTTTCTCAAAACAAAGTTTTAACATTCCTGCAAAACAAATTTCTATATACTCCGATGCTTAAGTTAGTAATCATCAAAACTTTAACAAATGACTTCATCTAATATTATGAGAAACTGAAATAACTTACAACTCATTGGGATTTACCATTCCCAATTCTCTTCTAATGTATATAAATTGATCTTTTGCAAGAGGTTTTGTGAAAATATCTGCTAGTTGAAGATGAGTGGGAATAAATATCACTTTCACATCTTTCTTTTGAACATGATCTCTGATGAAGTGATGTCTGACATCGATATGCTTGGTTCTAGAGTGTTGAACTGGATTCTTTGCCAAGCTTATCGTACTAGTATTGTCACAATAGATTGGTATTTCTTTGAGATAAATACCAAGATCTTGTAGTTGTTGTTTTAACCATATTACTTGTGCACAACAACTTGAGACTGCAACATATTCGGCTTCCGTTGACGAAAGAGACACTGTATTTTGTTTCTTGCTGAACCATGATACAAGAGATCCTCCAAGAAATTGTCCTTGTCCACTGGTGCTCTTTCTGTCTGTTTTGTATCCTCCATGATCTGAATCTGAATATGCAACAAGATATTCACTTCTTCCTTTGGGATACCACAGACCCAATTCGGGTGTGTCAGCAAGGTATCTAAAGATTCGTTTGACCGTTTCAGCATGTGATTCTTTTGGTGCTGATTGATATCTTGCACATATTCCAACACTAAATTGGATGTCCAGTCTACTTGCCGTGAGATAGAGTAATGATCCAATCATTCCTCTATACTTTGTTATGTTGTAGTCTTTCCCTTTGACATCAGCATCAAGCAATGTAGTTGAACTCATAGGCGTGTCCGTGCCATTTGCTTCATCCATTCCATACTTCTTCAATAGCTCTTTTAAATACTTTGTTTGAGATATGAAGATTTCATTCTTTCTTTGTTTGATTTGTAAACCAAGAAAGAAATTCAATTCTCCCATCATTGACATCTCAAATTCTCCCTGCATTATCTCAGAAAATTCCTTACACAGAGATTCATTAGTAGCACCGAAAACAATGTCATCAACATATATTTGAACAATTAAAATATCATTGTGTTTTCGTTTTATAAAGAGTGTTGTATCAACTTTTCCTCGTACAAAACCTTGATCGATAAGAAATTTACTGAGCCTTTCATACCAGGCTCTAGGAGCTTGTTTTAAACCATATAAAGCCTTCTTGAGTTTGAAAACATGGTCAGGTTTAGTAACATCCTCAAAACCTGGAGGTTGTTCTACATACATTTCTTCCATGATGTAACCATTTAGAAAAGCACTCTTTACATCCATTTGATAGAGTTTGAATCCTTTGATGCATGCAAAGGCTAAGAGTACACGTATAGCTTCCAATCTAGCCACTGGAGCATACGTTTCCTCATAATCAATCCCTTCTTCTTGATTATAGCCTTTAGCCACCAATCTTGCCTTGTTTCTGACAATAATTGCAGATTCATCGAGTTTGTTTTTGAATACCCATTTAGTACCAATGATCGAATGATCTTTGGGTCGGGGAACCAAATCCCAAACTTGATTTCTTTCAAATTGATTTAGTTCTTCTTGCATTGCTATAACCCAATCATTGTCTGACAGGGTTTCATCAATGTTAGAAGGTTCAATCTCAGAAATGAATGCAGAAAAACTTACTTCATTGAAAATTCTATTTCTAGTTTTAATCCCTTCATTCACATCTCCTATGACTTGATCTAAGGGATGACTTTTATTGTATTTCCATGCTCTAGGTTGACCTAGGGATTGCTCTTCTTCCTTAGTTTCATCAACCTCTGGAATAAGAGATTTAGCAAAAGATTGACCATTTTCTTGATTTAAACCAACTTCCTGTTCTTCATCAATGGTTTTGTCAGAGGATTCAAATTCATCAAATACAATATGAATTGATTCTTCAATAATACATGTTCTTTTATTGTAAACTCTATATGCTTTACTTCGGTTAGAATATCCTAGGAAAATTCCTTCATCTGTTTTAGAATCAAATTTTCCTAAGTTATCTTTACCATTATTATGAATGAAACACTTACAACCGAAGATGTGTAGATGATCAATGTTTGGCTTCCTTCCTTTGTATAACTCATAAGGTGTCTTTCCAAGTTTTGTTCTGATATAGGCCCTGTTTGAAATATAGCATGATGTACTCATAGCATCAGCCCAGAACACTTGAGACACATTCTTTTCATTCAACATTGCTCTAGCCATTTTCAGTTAGCACTATTCTTGCGTTCCACAACTCCATTTTGTTGAGGCGTCCTTGGAGCAGAGAAATTGTGATCAATGCCATTAGTATCACAATACTCTTCAAAAGCTTGATTTTCAAATTCTCCACCATGATCAATCCTAATACCTGCAATGGACATACCTTTCTCATTTTGCACTTTCTTGGCAAAAACAATAAATTCTTCAAAGGTTTCATCTTTTGATGATAGAAAAATAACCCATGTAAATCTAGAGAAATCATCAACAATAACCAATGAATATAAGTTTCCACCAAGACTCTTTATTCTTGCTAGGCCAACTAAATCCATATGCAAATCCATATGCAATCATTGTAGTGGTCTATTTGTTGAAATCTCATTTTTCAATTTGAAAGATGATTTAGTTTGTTTACCCTTTTGACATGCGTCACAAATCAAGTCATTTTTTAAAGTTACTTTGGGTAATCCAAGAACTAAATCCATTTTGAGTAGTTTGCCTAATTGATGCATATTGACATGAGCCAATCTCTTATGCCATAATCAACTTTCATCAGTATTACTCAGAAAACAGTTTTCAGACTCATTTCTACTAATATCTAGAGTATAGCAGTTATCTTCTCTTTTTGCTCTGAGCTTAGCCTTGATATTCTTCTTATCAAGTTGTAAATAATTCTTGTTGACAATTAAGCATTCTTCTGAGTCAAATATTACCCCGTTGTCTTTATCTGCGCTTTGACTTACGCTCAGCAAATTATGACACAAGCCTTCAACATAATATACATCTTTGACTTGTATTCCTTTGTCATTTTTTATTTCACCAATTCCTGCTATCTTTCCGGATTGATTTCCTCCAAATTTTACCTTTCCACCTTCCTTAGGTTGCAATGTGGTAAAACTTTCAAAATCTCCAGTCATATGTCTAGAGCATCCACTATCTATATACCACTTGCTATTTTTGGATGCTTTGAGACATACCTATAATCAAATGACTAGGTCTTAGGTACCCACATCTTTTTGGGTCCTGTTGGGTTAGTACAAATAATTTTCTGAACATATGAGCCTTTAGGTACCCATTTGTAGGTTCCTATTGTTCCTTTCTTCTTATGAATGCATGAAGAAGTATAATGACCTTTTCTATTACAGTAATTACAAAATACAAAAGGATTTGATGTATGCACATAATGCTGGAAATAATTCAAATATGACTTACCTCCTGCTTTCTTTCTACCTTTCCTTTTATCTGACTTTGGATCATATCCAATTCCAGATCGGTCATTTACAAATCGTTGAGCTTTTAAAATAACATTTAGCATCTCACTTCCTTGTGTAAATTTTTCAAGAGTTTTTATGAGATCAATATTTTTCTTTTTCAAAGATGAACAATTTTCACAATCCTTTTCTTTAAGTTTAGTTTCAAGAGCGTTGTTTTTCTTTTTGAAAACAATCAATTCTTTAACTACTTTGATGAATTCAGAATGTAAAGGATTATATTCGGAAATTAATTCATCATAGGTAGGTTCAGAATCATTTACCTCCTCTTCTATTTCTTCTTGAGTGACGAGACATATATTAGCTACTTCTTCCTTATCACTTTCTTTGTCAGAGGAACTATCACCCCATATAGCAGATACGAAGGCCTTCTTTTTGTTGAAGAATTTGCCTTTTCTCTTTTCTTTGCTCTTTTGATTCAGTTCTGGACATTCTGATTTGATATGTCCTGGTTTTCCACATTCGTAGCAAATGATATGATCTTTGCTGCTAGTTCCACCTTTTTGAAAGTGTTTGAATCCTTGTCCTTTCTTGTAGAACTTTCTGAATCGTTTTATGATTAGGCCCATTTCATCATCATCAAACTCCTCATCCTCATCTTGATTCTCTTCTTTTACTTTTAGTGCAAGACCTTTCTTTTTCTTGTCACCAATGTCATATAGTTCTCGTTTGAACTTTAGTTTGCTTTCATATTCAAAAAGACTTCCAAATAGAGAAGCAACTGATCTCATTGATTCTCCTTTTGCTTCTTCTATCGCAGTGACTTTGGCCTCCCATTCTTTAGAAAGAATATTTAGAATCTTTCGTACTTGGGTATGCTGATCATAGACTTTCCCAAGAGCTGCAAGTTGATTAACAAGATGAGTATATCTAAGTTCAAATTCAGATATTGATTCACCTGATTTCATTCGAAGTAAATCGAATTCAGTGACCAAGGTGTTGATCCGATTCTCCTTTATTCCCGAAGTTCCTTCATGAGCTATTTCCAAAGCTTTCCACATTTCCTTTGCTGTTGGAAGTGTGCAAATTTTGAAATACTCACTTTGACTCAAGGCACTTTGTAGCATCAGAATTGCCTTGCTGTTGAGAGTGATAAGTTTCTTGTCATTCTCATCATATTCCGCTGGCGTCTTGGGAATTTTCTGAGAATCTACAGTCTTTGTAGGTTGATAGTTTCCACCATCAATCACATCCCATAGCCCATATTCAGTAGCCATTACGAATACTCTGAACTTTGCTTTCCAGAAAGAAAAGTGTTCGCCACTGAAACCTGGAGGTCTAGTGATGGATGCACCGTCGGGAAGAATTCCTTCACCCATGCTTGCCATTGGATCCTTCTTAGGTTGTTATACCTTCACAAGAAGACCTACTCTCTTATACCAAATGTTAGAGCAAGCGTTTCACCCAAGAGGGGGGGGTGAATTGGGTGCCATTACGAATACTCTGAACTTTGCTTTCCAGAAAGAAAAGTGTTCGCCACTAAAACAAGGATCTGATACCAAATGTTAGAGCAAGCGTTTCACCCAAGAGGGGGGTGAATTGGGTGATCTTAAAAATTTCGTTGCAAATATAAAATTTGACGTTGAAATTAAAACAGGAAAGAGTAAGGAGAAATATCACCGAAGTGTACACCGGGATTTATACTGGTTCGGCCACAACCACTTTGACCTACGTCCAGTCCTCAGAGCTTCTCTGAGAGTTTCACTATAACTTCCAAGATTCAGTGGGTTCTTGGCACCTCAGTACAAGCAAGTTCCTACATTTGGACACTCGCTCCCCCTTACAAGTTGTAATCCAATCCCAACTCAAGGTTCCACAACCTTCAGTTACCTCAATAACAAATATTGAGTTTGAATGAAATATCTCTCTCACAAAGTGAATAAGAATCACTAAAGCATAGATTTACAAGTATAATGTAAAACAGAGTAATGAACTTGATGATATGTTCGTGTGTGTGTTCTTGTTCTTCTCTCTGTTCAGATGTTCCCATATATATAGATACGTTGGTAATGATTGCTGGAACATATTTCTTCATGTCTGTTGGAGCGTGCACAGCCACTATTGACTTTTCCAGTTTTTGAAAAACATACGTTGCGGTAGGTGACGGTCGGTGACATTTGAGCGTTACTTTTGACTTTCCTTATTTGGTAAGATTTCTTAATTGTTTATCTGTTGAAATGCTAAGAATACTAATATAATGAAAAGTTAATCAAATAGGAAACAAAACAATGACTGTTGGAATGATTTCAAACTTTCTGGGTTTTCTTACTCGAGTAGCTACTCGAGTATCCCTTGAAGTTTACTTGAGTATCATTGGGAAAGCTTTGTTTAACTTCAAGTCAATAGACAAATATAAGATTACTCGGGTAGTGCATGGAATAACTAAATTTCAGACCTTTGAAAATTCATGTTTACTCGGGTACCTACTCGAGTAATGCATTCACAACTTCATAGGTTACTCAGGTACCAACTCGAGTAAACCTTCAAATAAATTTGATTACTCGATGCTCTACTCCAGTAATGTTGGCAGGATTTCAAGGCCGAGAGCAGTTCAAGTCTGATTACCTTGTTACTCGAGTAGCTACTCGAGTAAACTTACTTTTTGTACATAACTTACTCGGGTAATGACTTGAGGTTTTCCTTCAACATAACATTGCTTACTCGAGTTCATACTCAAGTAATCCACTTAAACTAGAACATTAAATACTTGCATACTAGAGGAATGACTCGAGGAAAATGAGATAAAAAGAAATCAAGTTAATCGGGTACTACCTTCAAGTTTTTACTTACTTCAGTGCATTACTCGAGTACCTACTCGAGTAACATTAGCAGTGGTACAAAGTGCCGAGAGCAACACATTTTCAGAAACAGAGTTACTCGAGTACTTACTCGAGTATCATTGGCAGGCCGAGAGCAACTGGAAGTTTTTCATATGGTTACTCGAGTAGCTCCTCGAGTAACATTGGCAGGCTGAGAGCAACTCCAAGTATTTACCTGGTTACTCGAGTAGCTACTCGAGTAACATTGGCAGGCTGAGAGCAACTTGAAAATACTTACACTATTACTCGAGTACTTACTCGAGTAACGTTGGCAGGTTACTGGAAGGTGCTTCTGGTTACTTCAAGTTTTGGCTCATTACTCGAGTACCTCCTCGAGTAATGCCTTAGAAAACTTGCTTCTGATAAAGTTTCTCAGCTTTTTCTCTTGGCCTTTCTTCATTACTCCAATGCTTACCTCAAGTGATGCTTATCCCTGTTATTCCTTTGCTCAAACTTATTTATTAATCACTTCTTTTTCATACCATTCTTTTGTTATCATCAAAACATGAGATCTAACATTACATAGACCTTTATTCTTTTTTAACGTTTGCTTTTGATGTATAGTGCCCTCGGCAAGCAGGGAAAACTAAGTGCGGCTTCTATGTTATACTATATATGTATAACATCATTTTTAGTGGCCTTACTACTAATTTTGAACAGGTGACCATTTCTTGATTCTCAACTGAATTTCTTTTCTTTTCTTGTAATTGAATTGTTAGTTATTTCATTCAATTTATTGATTTATGTTAACATATTCTCCATTTTTGCATAGATTTTTGGCAATCAGGACCCCTACACAATGGAAGACATTAATTTGATCCGAGACCTTTTGTCAGGACATCTTCTACAACACATAGGGGGTGATGATGTGTAGAGGTTTTTTTACATAGTGCAGTAGTTTTGTACAATGCTATATAAGTTTTCATATTTGAATACTTTTCCTAGTTTCTTATTTATGAGTACTTTGACTTTGTTAAAGCATTTTGCTTTATAGAGAACACTTTGAAAACTGATGATGAAGCATAGGAATTTCATTGAAGCATGTCATCTCTTTGGCCATATGATTGTCATGATTTAGTTTGAAAGTTGAAGTTTGAATATTAAAATGATGTTATGATGATATATGCACTATATGGTCATGATAGAACTTTGAAGATTCAAAATGTAATTGTCTGGGTTGGTGCTTTTCCAATAGCATTGATGTGGTTGTATTCTGTAAAATGTAAATTTTTTTAAAAAAATATAGATATAACAACTGTTTTAGCAAAAACGGTCATTGTATCTCAGATACAATGATTGTTTAACAACAGTCGTCGTTTTTTGAATTTTCAACGACACTCACCTAAACGTCCCTATGAAAACAGTCATCTAAAGGGTGTAAAAACGGTTGTTAAAAGTGTCTTCTACAATAGTGTAAATAGAATCAATATAATTCTAAAAGAAATATCTTATAAAAATGCCCTATATAAGATGTTGTTTCTTCCTCTCTCACAAGGCTCTGGATTCTCTCTCACTTGCGACTTTACAAAACACGCCTACTTTCTCCATAAACTTTACAAAATCCATTATATATGTGCGTTCCATCTCATTTTTGTTAATTCATTAATTTTTGGAAAAATCTAATGAATGCCCTTGCCATTCCAATTACGGTATTACGTACTCATAATTCTCTTAACATGTAGCTTATTCATTACTTAGCTTGGATTCCTATGTTGTTAAATGAGGAGGAGCTAGTTGGTACGTTGTTGACCAAACCTAGAGAAGAAATTATAATACTACATCCGTGGTCTTTATAAGAGCTATAAGGGGTTTATTTTAGTCATAAATAGATGTGGGAAAATCGGCGGGCCTTTATGGGCTTGGGGCCTGAAAAGTTTGTTTACCTTGGCCCTCGAACTTTTGAGTTTGGGTCTAGCCTGTGAACTTTAAGCCCTTTAAGATTTTCAATATTATTTACTTATTTTCAAATTGCCAACAACGAAATAAAAGATCTCATAAAATTTCTAATTCAAATACTACTCACCTTGTAATGAATATTAGAAAGCTAAAGTGCCAAACTAAGTCTGGATAACTAAAACTAAATTAAATCAAACCGTTATCATGAACCCTAATTGAAAAATGAACCATAATCGCATAAATATCTTGATAGTTTTACATCATGTTTGATCATGTAATTTATAAAATGGTAAAATAATTTCAATTAAAAACTAGATAAAAGAATAAGTTGGACAAATATAATTATCAAAATAGCTAAAACATAGCTCAAATAGAAAAAATAATATTATGCAGATTTAAACAAGCAAGCACTTAGCCTTATAAGGCTGCCATTGACGGGCTAGGACTTAAAAGAGGCGGGCATAAAAGTATGTATAGTCTAAAATGATGGTTTTTTTGAAGCCCGGCCCTTATTGAGCACAAGTATAATTGGGGCGACGCCATTTTCCCAACTCTTCAACCAACTTTGTTTTTCATATTTATAATTTTTTTTCCTAATGTATCATTATTAATTACATATGTTAAAGGGTTTGATTAAGGGGATAATTTTAATGCATATGGTTATCAAATATATTTTAGGGAAGTTAGCACCAATTTATTACAAATAACTAAATTAAATAATTTCTTAATATGCAAATTAGTATTTAAGTTTTATATTAAGGATTCGATGAATGAAGGTAGCAATGTTTGTCATAATGTGCTAAGACACCATGCATGATAGTTTCCTTAATAAAGAGCAAATTTGAAGAGGAGGTAAAATGAGAGAGAGAAGCAGAAAAGGTGCATGAATTCAAGTGATCGATCATATGGTACTTATATTTGTGCGGACCTTTCTCTTGAAGTTTTATTGTCCATCATCAATTAATGAACAAAGAAAATTTGAAAGCTAAATTAATGGAAAGTGTGCTGCGGGCGGCGAAATGAATTTTTTTTAAACTTATGAAAATACTTAGACTAGACTAGACGCCATAAAAATGAAATTTAACTAATAAAAACACTTAAATGCTTTTTTATCTGTATTTCAAAAAAAAAAAAAGATTACAAGATGAAGGAGGACTTTTAAACAGACATCGTAACTGTGATTACATTTTTGTATGTATCGCATCCGGTCCAGGTTTGGCAAGACATCACTTCTTTTTATATTCTTTTTCTATGATTTTTAGATGCTCTGGTCATGCTCAGGGTTTTCAACAGCTCTGCTTTTTCTCTTTCTGTTTTTTTTTTTGGCGACAATAAGCTTTTCTCTTTCTCTTTACACATATATACTGATGCTGTAATTTAAGCTCATTTTATCTTATATATATATATATATATATTTCGTAGAAAAACAATAAATCCAAGATTAAACTAGTTTTTATCTTTCATTAATCATGAAAAAAATAGTAATAGGTGTTTCAAATTTATCTTAAATTAAAAAAAACAATAAAATTAGCATGGTTCCCGGACCCGGACTGGACCGGCCGGTCCAGACCGGAAACCGCCGAACCGGTCACTAGACCGGTCCGGTTCCCGGTCCGGTCCGGGTCCCAATTTAAAAAAAAAAAAATTTTAATTTTTTCTTTTAGAATTTCATACTATAAGCCTAAAATTTTCAATTACTCACCGGTTTGGTCCCGGTTTAGCTCCGGTTTGGCCCCGATTTGACCCACTGACCCTTAACCCAGTACCCCGACCGGTTCAATACCCGGTCCGGGTTTTAATACCTTGAAAATTAGACAAACATATGGATATGTCATGACTACACCCCTGGATAATACCCCCCACCCAAAAAAACAAAAACAAAAAAAGTTGGCAATACATTTCCAAGGCTGACACGTGTTCACAAGGCCTCAATTTGGATGCACCAAACTAACTTCTCCCTGCCCTCCTAAATGTAAAGAGTACACTCCAGAACAAATTATAAGATATTTCTAACTAATCTATATATATTAATAAAAGAATTAAAAGTATTAAGTTTATCATAAAACTCAATAGACTTAATTTCTACCTTTTTTTGCTGCCCTTGTTAAACATGGGCTTAGATGGAAGTGATATTAAATACTCATTGAAATTATCAAAACATCTCATAAAAAATGACCAAAAATTTCTTCTAAAAGGCTTCTTAGGGCCTGTTTGGATCACGTTTCCCAACCTCAAATGTGCATCTAGAGTGTAAAAAGCCACTTTTGGCTTTTGAGGGATGTTTTCAAAGGCGGTAGTGGCATCTTGCCTTTTTCCTAAAAGACACATCAACTCTAAAACTCAAAGTTGTGGCTTTTATGGTTGGTGCATCACGGTGAAGTTAAAAATGGCTATGGGTCCCATATTATGTTGTCCTATCACCCCATCATGTCCCCACTACCTTTTATCATATTTAGAGCCATGAGTCTGATTGGTGTTAAAAAGCAAGAAACATATAATATTTTTTTTACATGAAACAAATAATGTTAAAGTTTAGGTTAGTAAAAAAAATATTTGCTAACAAAAAATGTACGTAAAAAATTTATTTCTAATTTTAGTTATATAATATTATTTAGTTAAAAATAAATTAACTATTTGAGTTTTATCTAATTTTAGTTTCAATTTTTCTCTTAAATTATCACAATATATACATAATATATATCATGCATGTGCACATTATTTAATAAGATTCATACCCCTGTTTAGTCATTTTCTATCTAAACTTGTTTTTTGGATAATTATCCAAATAAGTTTCAGTTTGAAAAAAGTTACTTCTACCAGCATCAATCTAAACATAAATCACATTTACAATCTGATTTTTATCCTATCTTAAGTTTGCAAAAGTTAAATTGAAAAAAAAAATTACTTTTGCCACTGCTAATCCAAATAGGAACTTAGAATATGGACCAAAGGAGTAACTAAAGGATTTACTTTAGTCTTAAATATAGGACCTTAATCCATTTTGTTTTCCAAATTTATAATTTTCCCCAAAACTAGTTCCAATGCATATAATTAAATAAGATATTATAAAGAAACTAAGGCAAATTTTCTCAGAAATAAATAATTTTGTTCATATTTTACTTAATCGTCTAGATATAGCTTCAATATTAAGGATTAAGGGAGTACTTGAAACGAAAATAGAGGTAATCTCACAAAATCCTCGACTATAAATACCCCTCCTTGACCTTCTAAATCATCATCCCAAACACACAAATTGCTCTCAAGTAGTCAAGCCAATATTCATAAATAAACAAATTCTGTGTTATCCTTTGTGAAGATGGCTTCAAAGGCTCATGCAACCTCTCTTCTTCTCACTCTCAACCTTCTCCTCTGGGTCATCACGCTTAGCTCATGTGCTCCAAGCCCACTGCCTACACCGACACCGAAAAGTCCGACCACCCCTTCTGTTCCAACACCTTCTCCTTCCCCTTCTTCGTCTTCTCCAAGCCCACCGCCTACACCGACACCGAAAACTTCGACCACGCCTTCTGTTCCAACACCTTCTCCTTCCCCTTCATCGTCTGCTGCAAGCCGACCGCCTACACCGGCACCAAAAACTCCGACCACCCCTTCTGTTCCAACACCTTCTCCTTGAAGCTGCTGCATGCCTTTGCACTGCTTTTAAAGCTAATCTTCTTGGCATCAACCTCGACATTCAAGTTTCGTTGAATTTGATTCTTAACAAGTGTGGAAAGAACCTGTCTGGCTTCCAGTGCATGAAGAATTAGTTTAATGTTCTGTTATAGTTGGTGGGTATTTGTTTCAATAAGTATGTCTTTCTTATTTCGTCGTGTGTTTTGGGTATAATAAGGTCACGTAGCTGGCCCCTTATAATATATGATGCTAATAATAATCATTGATAACTTTTTATCAATGCAAATATCTTACTTATGCTCATCATGATCTATTATTTATTGGTGTTGGCTTAAATTTTTCTCACGCTTTATTTCATTAGAACTCATTTAACTCACATGACTTATTAGTTCTTTTATTTATTTTTTGTGGACATTGCCTCCACAATATCTGTAGTTGGCCCCATGTGATGGAATAAGGCTCGATGTTGTTGGTGATATGCACACTATCATAATCCTATAGCACTTATATTTAAAAATGTCACTCAAAATTATAAGAATATTGACCTCCTTATTTGACTTTTATATTTTTATCAAATAACTTAAGTATTAAAATGTTGTTTTCTTGAAAGGGAAGATCTCAATAAAATCTTGCTGAAATACTAAAATTCTAATTGAGGTCTATAGTTTCAACAAATTCCTAATTTGAACAAGAGTCCTTAATAGGAATTTTTAAATATTGTTAAAAGACTTGATGCACCTCTCTAGTTAAAAAGAAAAACTAATCCTAATTTTAATTTGAATTATTTCAATCAGATTTCATATGGCACGAGGTAGGTGTGAAGCCCTCTCTCAACTTATTTAAACCAATCCTTTCGTTTTGTGCACAAGATATTCTCCCTATTTCCATGTTCCCCACCTCAGAACTCAGATCCGCAGTACCTACCCATAAACCTATTTCCCAAGCACCTCTTACATCCATTTGGCAAAATGAATTTTTTTTTTTTTTTTTGTTGGTTCTTTCGAATTTTACGGTCACTTAATCTCGGCTTGATAGTTGTTTTTTTTCCCCGCCTGAGCAACGGGTAGAGCACTCAGCTATGTTCTTGTTGGTTGTTAATAATAAATTTTAATGAAAATGAAATCAATTCGCCATTTCATGTAATGGAAGAATCTGTGGTGAAGTTAGAATAAAAAAGAACAAGAAGAACGGGAGACATAGGAATTTATCTAGGACCACAGGAATTTGTAAATTAAATCTGCTTAAAATACACTGGTAAAAAAAATCTGCTTAAAATAATTCAAATCACGTACCTTTAGCTTTTGTTTTTAACTAGAGATGGGTATTTAGTCTTTTAATAACATTCAATAATCCTTACTTAAGACTCTTGTCTTAATTAGGAATTTGTTGAAAGTGTTGGCCTCAATTAGAATTTTGGTATTTCAACTAGATTTTAGTGGGATTTTCCCGAAAAAATAATATCCAAGTCTTTATAATTTCACCTCAATTTTAATTATGTCTTTGTGTGTAGGTTTTTTTCAGGGACTAAATGGGCAAAAGTTTCCTATTGAAAATTTTAATGATGACAATGACTTAAATCAAAGTATTGATATTTCATATGTATAATTAGTTTACCAATACAATTTTTAACAAGGGATGTTTTCCTATTTTCTCTTTTTTTAATTGGATCCTTATATTTTGTTTGAATTATATATTTATTGATTCCTATATACTCATAACTTGTTAACTAAACATATTCCTACAAAATTACGATTGAAAAGTTAAAAAAATTACTTAATTATAGAACGTGTTACATAATCTCTTTAAAATACCCATGTGTATTATTAGCATATTTCTTAGTTTATAGATCACAAAAATTAGTTTGGAGAAAAATGATAAATATAAGAGATAAAATAAAAAAAATGTCATCAAAATTAATTTTTAAACTAATTCTCATAATTAGGAATGGAGTTAAAATCATTTCTATAAAAAAGATAATACTCTTCTAATCCTTAATATAAGACATAATTGACTTTTATGGAGAGATTAAGGAAGCAAAATAAATTATTTGAAAATATTGATATTTACATTTTTTTATACTAAATTAATTTTTCTGACTTTTAAACTGATATATAATCAAATAACATACGAAATATGCTATGTTTAACTAACTTTCATTAATCTCTTAAAAAAAATCAATTATATCTTATATTAAGAATTAAAGGAGTATCATTATTATCGAAATACTTCTTCAACTAGCCTTTTCCCCACAGTTCAACACTGTCAAAATGTCAAATGTCAAATGTCAATCTTTTAGGTCAGTTATTAATTATTAACTTAATGAAATATTATAAATATTAATTATATAGATGTCCATTGACTCATATTCTAATCAACATTTGTAAATACATTATTGAGAAACTAAAAGGCTATTTAATAATAGAGTAAAATACTCTAACCATTCTTTTGTTTTGATTAATTATACATACATCCCCTCTATTTTGAAACAATATATTTTAGTCCAAATCATTAACATGCTTAAAGAATACTCTAAAAAGATTCTTAAAGATTTTTTTTTAATTTAAAAATATATTCAAATAAATATTATTTAATAATTTACCCCTCATTATGCCAAATCCCTAATTTATCTTTTAATATTAATACTCATATTTATTAATCAACTCTCTTATTAATTGATTAATTCATATATTATTTTTTTTAATGAAAAACTGAAATACTGAATTCATTAACTCAAAACAGAGTTAACATATATATGTCTGGCAAACAAAAAAAAAAAAAAGGAGTGAACATATGTACAAGACCCTATAGGACAATATTCCGTCGTCATCTACCATCTACGATATTCTAATGCGCAAGCATAAGCAAGACTAACATAAAACAAAATCAAAATAAATATTATTCTATTTGGTCCAGTACAGTAAAAACTTAACCGTTGTGGTAAGAAAAGGGAAAACTTCACTGCACCCAATGTAGACATTTAATATCGAATAATTTTCAAAATTTTTTGAAATTTCACTGTACCTTTGAGACTAAACTTAAATTAAGTTTGTTGTCTTATAAATTCTCACATGTGTTATTTAAATAGGCAAATTTTCCTTGTAAATAATATGTATTTCTGTTAATATACTCATTGTCTTGTACATAATTGAGATGGTTTTTTAATTTCACTTATTTCTCTTATAAATAAGTATATTGTACTTGTAAATTCCCACATGTGTCTTGTAAATAATCATATTTAACTTATAAATTCCCATTTGTTCTTATGAATATGCTCCTTGTCTTGTACATGGCCAAAATGATTTTGTAAATTTTGACATGTGTAAATAGACATTTTTGACTTGTAATCCTCATTTATTCATTCTTTCTTTCAGTAGGGTTGCTTTTGTCTATTCCCTCCACAAATTAATTTCATTTACCCCAAAAGTGTACAGTGATATTTCAGAATTTTATAAGGGCAACTGGGAATTATTTTACTGTAGGATCACCAACAACAACCCCATGTTGAAGTCTCATGGCAGGCCTGGTTGACCTTGAAGCTGCTGCTTGCCTTTGCACTTCCCTTAAAGCTAATGTTCTTGGCATCAACCTCAACATTCCAATTTCGTTGGGTGTGATTTTTAACAAGTGTGGAAAGAACAACTTTGGCTTCCAGTGCAATAATTAGTTTAATCTATTGTGTAATAGTTTGTGGGTGTTTGTTTCAATAAGTGTCTTTCTTGTTTCGTTGGGTGTTTTGAGTATAACAAGGTCCCGTAGCTAGCACCATATAATATATATATATATATATATATATATATATATATATGATGCCAATAACAATCATTTATAACCTTTTATCAATGGAAATAGCTCAATTATGTTCATCATGGTCTATTATTTATTGGTATTGGCTTAAATTTTTATTATGCTTTATTTAATTAGAATTCATTTCACTCACGATTCATTATTTTTATCTTTACAGATAATTATTTCGTATTTAACTTCAAAAAATATTTTTAGTTGTCATTACATTCACGATGTATATAGCCAACCCCACCTATCTAATAGGATAAGACTTGTTATTTACTCAGCTTTGTTATCACACTATCATAATACTAATATTATTTATATTTAACTAAGTCTTTGTGCATAGTTTTTTTTTTTAAATTTATTGAGTCCTTATAATTTCTTCAACAATTATATATATTTGATTCCTATGCTAATAACTTGTTAACTAGACCGTACAATCAACATAATTTTTTTTTCTTTCAGAAAATGCTCCAGATAACATGTTTCTAACAAACAGAACCAATAAAATCTTCATCAAAAAAGAGAACCAATAAAATCTTAAAAGAAATCTCTTTAAAAAAAATATATCGGAGGGACTAGGGATTTTTTTTTTAATACCTTTGCTTCCTCTCTCAAACGAGTGAACTTTACAAAAATCCATTATGTGCGTTCCATCTCATTTTTGTGATTTCTCTCCCCCAGAGGATCCCGCATCATTCACACATATCTTTAGAGGTATTGTAAAAATACTAATGATGTGGATGTCCATAAACTCCCAACTCTTAGCCTTTCACTTCCTACACTCCACAACCTCTCTAATGAATAGGCTTTAGAAATCTTTATGCCAATAATTCAAAAGTTACAATGTGTGCACTCATAAGGATTAACTTTACAATTTACTTTGTGTAACTCTTGGTTAAGGTTGAATAAAGCACTATGTACTACACTTTGGTGGCATCCAAATAAATAAGACATTGCTCCATTTTTTTCTCCAATTCTTTCTTCATATCTCTTCATCTCTTTCCTCTCAATCTCTTTATCTTCTTAATTTCATAACATGTTATCAGCACAAGTTTACTTAGAAGGTTTATGGTCTAGTTTTCTATCTCTTCTACTCTCTAACTTTCTCATTTTCATACTATATTCTATGTTGTTTTATTTTTCTAGTTTATATTATCAATCTATTGTTCTATATTATTTTTATTATTTTTCTTTTATGCTATCTATTTTTATCTTTCATGTTATCTTTTATATATATATCTAGGATAATCTAAGCCATTATATGGACTTAAAGAAACTCTTTTACCAATTATTTTATACATCGGATTCCATGGCTAAGATTTAAGATTATTGTTGCCTTATTATCCTTTGCAAGTTTTCTTTCCTTTCACTTTTATTTTTCATTTTCCGCTAATCTTTTATTATGCAAAATTTATATTTCTCTATTTCATATTCTAGCATTCTTTATATTTTATGTTGTTATATTATGTTATTTTATTTTATTTACATTTCATTTTTTTTACTTATTTAAAATTTATATTTCTTTATTTAATTTACATTTTATGGTATATATTATTGTTTATGTTTCTTTATTTTATGTTATTTATTTCATCTTGTTTTGTTTTAGGGAAAATCCCTATAAACTACCTTCGAAATAGCAAAATTCTATTTCAGTGCAGTGAAATCCAAAAACCTGAATCAGTCATATGTCAATACGGATGAATAGTGCAAGGGGTGCCAAAAGACAATTTTGCCCTTCAGCCCTCATTCTCGCCACTTTAAGAATAACAACACGAGCCTTTTAATTAACAACTTCGGATTCTTGATTAACAACTCTACTTTATTCTTTCACATATTCGCATCTCCAAAATATAGTGTTGTTAATGTAAAATATGGTGTTGTTAATAAAGAAAGAGGTGTTGTTATTGGCCCTAAAATTTAAATTACGAAGTTGCGAAATAAGAAATGAGAGTTGTTAATGTAGAATATGTTGTTGTTATTGTGAAAGTAAAAAAATGAAACTGGAGTTGTTAATCAAGAATCCAGAGTTGTTAATTAAGAGGCTCGAGTTGCTATTCTGAAAGTGGTGAGAATGAGGGCTGAAGGGCAAAATCATCTTTTGGCACCCCTTGCACTGTTCATCTGTACTGACACATGACTGATTTGGGTTTTTGGATTTCGCTGCATTGAAATGGAATTTGGCTATTTCGAAGGTATTTTATAGGGATTTTCCCTTTTTTTATTTTTATTTTATTTCATTTCATTTATTTATGCTAATATATTATTGTTATATCATTATGTCAATCTTTTATTTTTATTTGTTTATTATATTACATTAATATATATAGTATTATATATGATCATATAATGTGGTCTATATGATCATGGGCTTATCTATTATTTATATTTGATTTTGAATTTGAATGTACTTAATTTATTTTATAGTATTTTAATTTTATCGAGAAGCCAAAAGCCGTAATATTCTTAATTTTGTGATCAGATGACCAGAAGCCACATCACTTTTGTAATAGTTATTATAAGAAAGAACACTATTGGTTTCAATAAATTGCAAGATTGAAAAGAAAAAATTTAGCATTTTGATGATTCAATTGTTATAAATATCAAAGCCCCTTAAGGCTAAAGGTTCAAATATCAAACTAAACAAAAAAAAAAAAAAAATCTTTGCAAGATTTTTGCTATGGTGTTGAAGACCATATTTGGAGAAATTGATTATGCTATTGAAAGAAGAAAACATATGTAAGAGTGAAAATGAACATGATCACATTACATTAGTGGAATTGATAGTTGAAAGCTAAGAATATTTTGTCTTGGCTATTGAATTACAGTCGTGGAAATAATAACATTTCTAAGGTGATTAAAATTATGAGGAAATCTTATACTATGACTAGAAGTCATATGGATAGAAAAAAAATGGTATAATATGACCAGAAGTCATATAGACTAATATGTATCAATTTATTGAAAATAAAGATCAAAATAGTTGTGAAGCCAAAACAACCATGAGATATTTTGAAAAATAACAAAAGAAGTTATGATGTTGAAAGTAATAAGTTATGGAGAAAGATGACTAACTTGTAAAGCCAAAAGAAATAATTGTAAACCCTAAAGACTATATGATTATGATTTTGAGTAGTGTTTCAATTTAAATTTAAATTGATTGTGATTAACTTGCGAGAAAGAAATTATTATTTGATATTGTGTTATTGGCATTAGTGATATATGAAATCAAATAGACAAAAAGGTAATTATTGGTCATTTTAAAATTTTAGTATATGCCAATTTATTTACAAATTTAAACATTATAGTGTGTAGATGTTCATGATTTCATGGCCTTTTAGGATTCTACTAAATCATGGTTATTGTCATTATGCTCTATAACTTCCAAATCAAATGGTTTAATTTCCACTAATTCATTGCATTCAAACAATCTCTTAACAAATGCATAAAGTCTTCGGCTATCTCACACCTAAACGAACACCTTGCATTATCGCTAATACCCCTTTGCAATCTGAGATGTGCCATGTGAGCTCTGCCATGTGTGAATAACCACAAGAAAGACTTAATCTTCTCCAGTATAGACCACCTCCATAGAGTCTTCCAAATGCTGTCTTGGTTTCCCTGGGTATATGCAAACAAGAAATGATATGCAGATTTCAGATAAAAAGTACCATTTAAGGATGTTTTCTAGTATGTTTGATCCTCTCTTCTCTGCATACAGAGTGGGTGTACACAGGTTATTCGGTCAGTGACAAATTGCTAGAACCATTCTCCCATCCTCCTTCTATCCTATTCACTATTATCCATGACGAAGTCAACTAGCCATCATCCCTATCAATCATACCCTCACGACCAGGAATGAGATCAATAAGTGGAACATTCAATTCAGACTAATTGTTGAACCAAAAGATTTATGTGACCCCGTTGCCTATTTTTCAGCCAACTCCTACTCTGAATCTTTCCCACACTATACTAATACCCCTCCAAGTAAGAAAGACATTCTTTCTTTTGGTAATGGTTGGCATATCTTGATCACCACACTTGTATTTTTCACTGAGGACTCTCATCCATAATGCGTCTCTTTTGCAAATAAGACCCCAGCACAACTTCATGATAAAAGCCTTGTCCTATTTCCTTAGATTTCTGATTCCCAGGCCTTCTTCATTCTTTTCTTTCTCTATCTGCTCCCAAGCTAGCAAATGTAACTTACACCGTTCCTCAGACTCACCCCATAAGAAACCACCGCTACACCTCTCCAGGTCATTCAAAAGACCTTTTGAGAGAAATATAGTTTGCATGTAATAGGTAGGTAATGTCGAAATGACCAATTTGATCATGGTGGCTCTCCCTACTTGAGTTAAGAAAACTTCTTTTCCATCGAGATAATCTCTTCTTAGCTTTCTCAATGATGGGAAGAAAGGTCATGTTTGAAGCTCTACTGTGAATTAGTGGAATTCCCAAGTACTTCCCTAAGTTATCGGCAAGACGCACCCCTATTTTTCTACTTAACTCAATTGTTCTGGATAAGAGAACGTTTCTAGAAAAGTAAATTTTGATCTTGCTCTTGTTCATTCTTTGTCCTGGTGCTTAGCAAAACTTGTCCATACAGTCCAACATAACATCAACTATATGCTAGAGGCTTCCCCAAATAAAATCAGATCATCTGTGAAAAGAGGTGTGACAACTAAGGTCCTCCTTTACTAAGGCTTATGGGAAACCAGTTTCCATCGTCAATTGCATCTTGTATGATATGATTCAGACATTCTATGCATAGAGTGAAGATATAGAGGGAGATGGGATCTCCCTGTCTGATTCCCTGAGTAGGGTAAAATTATTCAGATGCTTCACTGTGCCAGGCACTAGGAAGGAAGAGGTGGATATGTAAGACATTATCAAAGCACACATGTTCTCGGTGATCCCCACTACTTCTCGTTACTACAAAAAAATGTGATTTAGTAGCGGTTAAAAATGGGTATTAGTAGCAGTTTTAACTGCTACAAACAACATTAGTAGTGGTTAGGAAAACCACTACTAAATCGTATGTTGCAAGCGGTTTTCTAGCGGTTATATAAAACCACTACTCAAGAAACAGAACCGCTACATCCTTTGTAGCGGTTACAAAAAGTCGCTACAACATCCCCGTGAACGAAATTTTTTTTCAGAGATATTTGTAACGGTTATATAACCGCTACAAATATAAAAAATTGAAAATTTGAAGGCGGGAAAAGAAAAATGACATTTTTTCAATTTTGTAGCGGTTAAGAACATGCTACTAATTTTGAATTTTTATGAAATTTGTAGCGGTTATAAAACCGCTACTAATTTCATGAAATTCAAATTTCGCATCAAAAAATTTAATTTGAGTTTAAAAAGGCGCGTTTGTTAGTAGCGGTTTAATAACCGCTACAAATATTTAAAAAGTTTTTTAAAAATATACGATCATTTGTTTCTATTCTTTTAATATAAAATTAATTAGTTTCTTTTTTTATTAGCTTATCTAATTTAATTAGCTTATTAATAAATTAAAAGGATAAATTTAATTTAATTGGATTAGTATAAAAATTATATTAATAATATTATTAACGATACGTAGGTAACAAAGAATTATTATGTTGTCTAATATAATGTAATTGTGTATGAAAAGTAGATGAAAATGAGATACAGCTCTAATATATCTGAAAAAAATGGTGAGAATAAATTTATATAAAGGAAAGAAGTATTGTAAAAAAAATAAAAAAACTTGTTACCATATGTGATCATATTATTCAGCTCCTCTACTCATACAAAAGAAGTTGTAAATGAGAGAAAATGAAAGAAAGGTAAGGTGAAAAGAAATTGGAGAGTGTTTGAAATGAGTTGTGGTAAGGGTATTTATAGGGATCCACGTACTATTTGTAGCGGTTAATGTGTCGATTTCGTAGCGGTTTTTATTTAGTAGCGGTTATTGTTACTTTTGTAGCGGTTTAATAACCGCTACAAATATTATTTTATTTTATTTTTAAATTTGTTTTTTAAAATTTTATTTTTAAATTTTTTTCCATTTTTTTTAAAAGAGAAAAGCATAATTTGAATTTGATCACTCATCATCAACATCCCTACAGAAATTATGTAGAAAAATTATTGTTAGGGATGTTTTATTAAATTTTAAAAATTTAATTTAAATGACGTGGACTTAAAAAAACTCACCGCAGTAGAGGTAAATTGTCATCGCCTTCAGGGAAGTAGTTTTCAAAATCGGCTGGCTGAAATGGCTCATTCTCGTAGGCGATGTTATCGCCTTCACCCATGTCGTAAAGGTCTCGTGGCTTTAGATGAACGACCATATGCCAATCCCTGTGCCTCTCATCCTCGACATATTAAATCTGATGTGCCTCTGAAGCTAGAATATACGGCTCATCATCTTGAGAAATACCAGTATGAATCGGCTGTGAGAAATTGACTGATGTGATCCCTATGTCGTCAGTTGTCAGTCCCCGAGAAGTAGTGGTATTTGCCCACAAACACTTGAACAGCGTCACGGTGAAATGACCTTGATAATTAAGTTCGACCATATCAAGAAGCTTGCCATAGTAAGGGACACCTGCGAACTGCATGTTGGCGTCACTGCTGCTTGCATAACTCTTTGTCCCAAATGTGCCATAAACACCCGAATTCTGAGTTTGCAATCCTTGATCCCGTGAAACCGTGCAAAACTTAAAACCATTAACATTGTATACTGTAAACCTTTTGACATGATCAAGAGGGCCGATTGCGAGAGCTCTGAAATCTGGTGAGTGTGGGTTGTGGTCATTTAGTATTCTACGCACAAACCAGCTCAGGAATTCTCTGTGGACCCTCCTATCAACTTCCGAGGATGTCTGTGTACGGATCCTAAGTTGACGCTTCACATGACTTCTGAATTCGCTACAATTAATAATGGAAAGGCGATAGTGAAATGAAAATGAGAAATGTTACGAAAGATATAGATCGAATAACATGTGAGTGTACAATTCTTACCGTGTGAAAGGTTCAACTTGAGTGCAATTAATCAAGACATGTCTATATGCTTGCAACTTCTCAGTTGCCGTTAGTTTGAAGTTCTCAGCTGCTCCAACTGGTTTACCAACATGAGGGATAAATTCTCCTGATGTCAGCACAGGTTCATGACAATCGTCAACACGAGGTGGGCGGTTGAAAGCCGTCTCAAGATCATCAAAGTACCTTGAGCAAAAATATAGCACCTCATCCCCTATATAGCCTTCAGCTATAGAACCTTCTGGCCACGCCTTATTCCTTACGTAAGATTTTAATTTCCCAAGGAACCTACGAAGTACAGAAGAGCAAATTGATATAAAATGTTGAAAAGGACAACTAGCAAACATTAAATACGGAGAATAAAGCACATATTTAAAATTAGTACCTCTTAATCGGATACATCCAACGATATTGTACTAGTCCAGCGAGCTTTGTTTCATGAACGAGGTGGACTGTAAGGTGAACCATCACAGTAAAAAAAGGACGGAGGAAAGATCATCTCCAAATGACAAAGCGTAAGAATGATTTTCCACTGCAGCTGATCGAGCTCCTCAACGATAAAAACCTTAGAACACAACTTCCGAAAGAAAGAACAAAGTTCCACCAAAATGATGGAAACATCGGGAGGAAGTGTATTCTTTATAGCCAGAGGGAGTAACTGCTGCATAAGAACATGTGAGTCATGACTCTTTAGGCCAGCAACCTTTCAAGCCTGCAAGTCAACACATCGAGAAATGTGCTTGAATACCCATTAGGAATTTTTAATTTCTTCAACGTCGCGAGGAAGACTTCCTTGTTCGGTTTTGTGAGGGTAAACTTTGCTGGCTGAAATTTGTCTTGCTTATCTGGCCAAGCGTCTTCACGAACTTCCATGTCGTGTAAATCTTTCCTCACTTGAAGGTGATCTCTTGTCTTGCCGGGTTCGTTAAGCAGCGTATACAGCACATTGTCGCAAACATTCTTTTCAATGTGCATTACATCAAGACTGTGGCGAAGTAAATTAGATCTCCAATATGGAAGAGTGAATAAAATACTTATCTTCATCCACTGCTGAGCCGTCGAAGTCCTACGAGTCTTTTGGCGAGTTTGTGCTAAATCGTCGCTTTTTTCCAAACTCGAAGTCAACATGCTCAAGCTGCTGTAAGATATCTATACCGGACAAAGTCTGAGGTGGTCCTCTTTTTTCTAGTTTCCCATTGAAGTGATTCCGTTGCAATCTGAACTTATGCCTTCCATCGAGAAACCTCCGATGCCCCATAAAGCACCACTTTCAGCTATGGGGAAGGCGCACTCGTCAAAGTCAAAATTGCAAGCTGGACACGCCGACCCAGTATGCACATTCCAACCAAATAATGTGCCAAGGCCAGGAAAGTCACTAATCGTCCACATCAAGGCTGCATGCAAGTTGAACAAAGTCTTGTCGTAAGCGTCGTACGTCTCCAAGCCGACATTCCACAGGTTAAGCAATTCTGCAATAAGCGGTTGGAGATACACATTGATGTCATTGCCTGGTGCCTTTTTGCCTATAATGATCATAGACATAATGAAAGAGCTTTGTTTCATACACATATAGGGGGATAAGTTGTAGGGAACTAAGACTACCAGCCAAATACTGTAACTTAAGCTAAGATTCCCGGAAGGATTGAAACCGTCGGTCGCCAACGCAAGCCAAACATTTATGGGGTCAATCGCGAAATCTGGAAAGTCGTTGTGAAACATTTTCCAAGCAGCTGCATCCCGGGGATGTCTTAATTTACCGTCTTCATTGTTATCAACAGCATGCCACCTCATGTGCTCCACAGTTTTAGACGACATAAATAATCTTTGTAGACGAGGTTTCAAAGGGAAGTACCTGAGAATCTTTGCAGGTTTCTTCTTCTGCTTTTTCCCCTTTCGAATTGTCTTGTACCTCGATGTGTGACATCTCTTACAAGTCTCCCTGCTGAAATAGTCTCCCCAATACAACATACAATCATTTGGGCATGCATCAATCTTTTGATAATTCAACCCCAACCTGTTGATAATCTTCTTGGCCTCGTAGAACGTTGTGGGAATCTCAGCGTCGGAGAATGCATCTTGTAATAAGTCAGCAACATCGACATTCCCTTATCTGTGATCCCACACAAGCACTTGATATGATACAATTTAATCAAGAAAGATAATTTAGAATATTTGCGACAACCTTCATATAAAGGACAATCTGCTTCATCCATCAAGCTGAAAAAATCTCGAGCTGCTTCATTCCTCATAAAAACCGGCTCAGAACCATGCACTTTGTAACCCCCTGACTTTAAATGCGTAATTATAATTCGATATCACATAATTAAATCGAATTAGAGACCATCGGATGATTTAAACTCATTTTAAATTTCTGCCTTGCAGTGAGATTTTCACAAAAAATCTTTTTCCCATCCTTGTCTCAATTTCAATGTCCGAATATAATTACCTGTGCAGTTAATATACAATCATCCATATCAGAGTGTATAACCAAATCCCCGGCAACTCCCAATTCTATACATATATAATCTGAGGGTTTATAAGTTGCCACTTGGGGATTACATAACCAAAAATCAAATCTAGAATTCGCATCTCAAAATATAAAGTAATCCCAAGTTCAACATGGATAACCAACATCTCCAAATCAAATATATATACCCCTAAGGGTCCTAACCGCTCCGGGTTGGCCACTTCTCTTTCAAGCCATATGCCCTGTCTGAAATGTTAGTCATTAGAAAGAATGAGATTCTAGAGAATTCCAGTAGTAACAAATCACTCACACAATGCATAAACACAAAGCATGTACATAAATCACAATAGCAACAACAGCAGCAACTCAAAGATACATGGTTTTCACCACAAACGATAGAACTCACGGCTGTATACACAATATGATACCTCTCGCTGTAATCACAATCACGACAGCTTACGCTGTAATCACCATCACGACAGCTTACGATGTAATCACCACCACGACAGCTTGCGCTGTAATCACAATAACGACAGCTTATGCTGTAAACGACAGCTATCACCAGCTGTAATCACAGCAGCATCAAAGATAATCATAAAATAGTGATACAACACACATACAGTGCATTACATATAGTATAAGAGAGAGAGTCACTACCTGATCCTTTCCTGACGTTTCTTGGCACTGCGGGCTCTCGAGAACGGCAAATATCAAATCCTGTAAACAGGGTTAGGAACAACCCGTCAACCTCTTTTCTAAGTTCTTAATTCTATAATACTTTAAGTTAGTTATCATTTAAAATCTCTAGGTGACTATTATAGGTCTAAACATATGCCTAAAGGGTTGGGAGAAACTACCCCGAAGATCCTCCTTCTAGGGAGAATCTCTGATTTTGAACTGGCTCACTTGAGTGATGGAAGTCTCACTCGAGTGACACCCCCAATTACACTCGAGCACCAGCGAGTGAGACAGAGAAAGTGTTTGCCTGAGAGCAAACCTCGAAATATTTCTCATACTCACTCGAGCACAAGAGGCTATACTCGAGCAATGACCTCAGGTGCACTCGAGCACCAGGAAGTGAGACCCAGCAAGTGACTACCCGAGAGCAACCATAAACTCCCAAGTCTTAAACTGATTCCCTCACTCGAGGATGCCCATGCTCACTCGAGTGGGATCATATCTCACTCGCAAGTCAAGAAGTATGCTCGCGGTTTCTACCTGAAGACTTAACTAAAATACCCAGAATTTCATATCGTGCTCGAGTGAGATCCTCCCTCACTCGAGTAATGCCTATCAGATGCCAAATCGCAGCAACTAATATGGTTTTCCAGAATTGACCAATTTGCTACCAATGGTCCTTAAGCTTATACTAAAACTCATTCTCACTTATCTTACACTACTACAAAAAGGTTGAAAGGTGGCGCACATATTGTAGCCCTTCCTTAATGAAGTGCCACAGCTGCTCATTTATTATTTTTTTTTATATTTTATGTTTTTTTTACCAGATGTGGCGCCTTGGAGGGTAGGTGCCACAGCTGGTATGGTCAAGTGTGGCGCTTGGCCAGGCAGGCGCCACACTTGACCAGGTGGTACCAGTTGTGGCGCCTGGCACGCCAGGCGCTACACTAGCTTATGGTCAGGTGTGGTGCCTGCCTGGTCAGGCGCTACACCTGACTCATTTTTTTTAAAAAAATTTATTTTTGTCAGGGGTGGCGCCTGACCAGGCAGGCGCCACCCCTGACCCTTTTTTTAAAAAAAAACACTTTTGTCAGGTGTGGCGCCTGGCTGGTCAGGCGCCACCCCTGACCCTTTTTTTAAAAAAAATTGGATTTCCTATCCATTCCCCACCAATCAGAATCCATCCCGCCCCAACCTGTAACCCCCTCACCGTAATTACATCCGGATTACGAAATTTAAGTGACATAGAGACCAATGAAGTAAAATAACCATTTATGATCCCTCATTCAAGAGATGGGATATTTCAAAATCATTTCTAAAGCATAATTGATCCTGGTCTCACATTCACATACGGATATAACTACTATGAGAAATCAAATCACATAAACAATATCAGAGTGCGGAAACCAAAATCCCGGCAAACCCCGGGTTACTTACATAAATAACTTAGGTTTAAGATTTCCCAATTATGGGGATTACACAACCAAAATAATCATTTACATTATTATGTACACTTGTCAACCCCACATCCAAAACTATGATAACCAACTACCACTTAGATTTCGGAGTAAGCCTAACTACTCCTGGTTGTCCGCTTCCCTTTCGAGCTACTCGCCCTGTCTGAAAAGATTAGTCATATAGAAGGGGTGAGATTCTAAAGAATCCGAGTAGTAACAACAATTTCATACCACATGCAATCACAGAATATGCACACCAATCATCTCATACAGCAACACAAGTCACTCCACCCTCATCCCCTTTTACCGCCGGGAAGGCATACGACCTTCACCCGAACCGTTGTTAGCGACTCAGGGACTATTGGCGTGGCAGTGCATACAAATAGCCACACGGCTCAAATATAGCCTTTCGGCTTTCACAATGGCCCGTCGACCTTCACAAATAGCCTTTCGGCTCACAATTAGCCTTTCGACCCACATATACACATATGTCACACCCTAACCTCATCCCCTTTTACCGCCGGGAAGGCATACGACCTTCACCCGAACCGTTGTTAGCAACTCAGGGACTATTGGTATAGCGGTGCTTCCACAGTTTTCACAAAACTTGCAGCATACGATATTCGTTTCAAAACAATGACATAATATACATACAATGTGTCACACAAGGAATAAAGAAAGAGTCACTACCTATATCCTTCCTGACTGGCTCTGGCACCTTAGCCTCACGAGGACGACAAATGTCAAATCCTATATCAATTAGGGACAACCAATCAATCTCTTTTCCATATGTATATTTCAATGATACTCTAAGTTGGTTATCATTTAGGACTCTTTAGGTGACTATTAGAGGCCTAAACATATGCCTAAAGGGTTGGAAGACACTACCCAAAAGACCCCTTACTCGAAGGCAAAACATAGATTTTTGGTCATCTCACTCGAGCACAAATGCTCTCACTCGAGCACAAGTACGGACATCACTCGAGCACAAAATAAAGTGAGACTGCGAGTGAGCACCCGAGAGCACACACACAGCTCTCCAAGCATTGGATCACTCGAGCACAGCCATGTGTGCTCGAGCACACACCCCATACTCGCGAGTGAGAAAGCACACTCGTGCAACTTTCCCGCGAGCATCAACCCGAGAGCACCAACTCCCACCAGAAGCACAAGCTCACTCGAGCACGGCCCCCAGTGCTCGAGTGAAACGGCTATGCCCACGAGTGTCAGAGCACACTCTTGGCATCCACCAGCGAGTGAGGTCCCGAAAGCAACCTCAACTCCGGACTCGCACCCTCACTCGAGCAGAACCATGCTCACTCGAGCATGTTCTTCGCTCACTCGAGCACAACCCATAAAACCCAGGTAACTCGAAGCACAACAGGGAAAAACTTGCATATCACTCGAGCACGTTCTTCCTCTGCTCGAGTGATGTGCATCAGAGACCCAAAACGCAGCCAAAAACCAGAAACTCCAGATGGTCAAATTCACTCCCAAAGGTTCCCCAAACTCTTCCCAATGCTTATACACACTAAGCACTAACTAGGGAACATATTGGCTACTTCAAAAACACCTCAAAAACCAATTTGACCACAATCATTCATTAAGGTCTCAATGACACACCATATCTAAATTCCCTTAACACCTTTTTAACATTCCAAATTACATCAAATGATCATATATCTCCAAACTAAATCATTTTCAATCATCAATCATAATGATCTTCACATTTCCAGAAATAGGCATATTTAGGGCAAAAATTCCAGATTTGACCAACTTAGCCAAAAATCACAAGCAACACACCAAAATGCTCTAAATGCCTACCTCTTCTCTTTGCCCAATTCAGAACCTTGATTCCTCAACTTTCAATTTCGGCCAATGTCCCAATCAACACCATTCAAGGCTCTACAATCATCATAATGTAGCTCTCAATGAGACACATATCTTTAGAGAAGAGGATTGGAGTAAAGAAGAATCACAACTTACCAAGATTCAAGCTTTTCTTCTTCCTCTTCTTGCTTGTCCAGCGAAACAATGGAGGAATAGGAGAGAGAAAAGATGAGTGAGATGGTGAAATGATGATGATGAAGATGTTTCCTTTCCCCTCCCATACACACAACCGAAAGAGAGAGAGAGAAAAGAGAAAAAGTGCTACTTTGTCTTCTAGTGACCTCATCCAATGGTCCACTTTAAGCCACATGTCATCATCCACTCACTCCCTTATGAGCTCACCAAATCACAACACATAGGATTCCGACCCACGGTCAAGGAATCACAACCATTGATCTTAAATACCACATGTATTTATTCCCAAAATTTACATTACATTAATCATAATAGTGCTTAATTACACTAATTACAATGATTATCAGAGTTATCAGTCCTAATCACAAATCGGGATATTACACCACCCCCTTATCCTTTTGTTTCCCGCCCCCCCTAATCAGTTTCCTTTTCCCACCTATACACCCCCATCTCTTTCTTTACCTTTTTCTCTATCTTTAATCATTCCCTCTCTCATTTTCACTTTCATCTATCTGTGCGTGCTCTCCCCTTCCTTCCATTTTCTTATCTTCACATCTTAAAACTACACCCACATGCGCACACGTCTTTGTTTTTTCCCAACTGCCAACCCCACTCCTTTCCCTATTATTCCCTTTTCTTTGTATTGTGTACAACTTTTTGGTCCCCACTCCATTTGGTAGCTCAAATTTCTTCCTTCCCTTACTGAAGATTGCATCACCAACGGCAATTACGTGGTCCCCCACTCCACTGCACTGATCAACTTGTAAGTTCAACTTGCGTTTTCTTTTTATTAATTTTTTTTTTCAGGTTGTTCTGCTTTTTTTTTATGGCATGCTTGCGATATGCACTTTTTTTCCCTGTTATGACACGCATGCTTGTATATTTATATGTCATATATAGTCATCTTCTTCATGCATGGTGTTATTATACTAGTACATAAACCAAATTAGAAATAGGCATGTACATAGTATGTAATTTCATCAACACAGGAACAAAATAAAGAATGTAAATAACAAAGACGTGTGTGTTGTTTCTTTGCTCTTTACGCTCTCTCTCTCTCTCTCTCTCTCTCTCTCTGTGTTAGATTTTTATTTTTCTGTGGGTGGACCATCGATCTCTAGTTTTGTTTCTTTGCTCTTTACACAACACCTATATATATATAATATACAAATGTGTGTGTTGTTTGTGCGTGTATACTATATATATATTCCCATTACTAGAGACTTATCCCCATTGTAGGCGTGTGTGTACTGTGTTTTAGCTCTCACTAGTTCTAAGAAATTAATGCAACAAGTTACAAGAACAATGAAAGAATTGAATTTATATGTTATATATAACCATAAATTTGAACGACAGTAATTAATATACAAGTGACTTGAAATTAGATAATCAAATTAACTTTTAATAATACTGCTATTTCTTTTAAAACTTCTTCAAATTATTTGTTTTCCAAAAATCAAAATCATTTATTTAATATTATTTCACGTATTTAATATATATTTGTGTTAGTGCTATTTTGTAGAGGTAAGAAAATAATTTTTTGTATTATCTTATTAAACTATAATAGAGAAAATCCCATCTAAACCCAATGAAAATAGGAAAAATTGAAATCAGGATAATAAATTGAATAATTTGTTAATTGAGTCATTAACTTATTTAATAATTTTAAAATATGGATAAAATGACTTTAATATATCAATATATATCAATGTTAATATTTAATAAAATAAAATATAATTTGTCTATATTGTTTAACTTTAAATATATTAACTAAAACCGTAAGGGGAAAAACATACAATAAGGAGATAATTAATGTTGGGAATATGCTTTCTTTTTCATTTTATTTTATTTTCTTTATTTTTTTTCTGAATCATATTTTTTGAAATAAGCTAATCATATTTGATTTTATTATATATTGATGTTTATTACACATATTTATTAAAAAAAATAACTTAGAACGTCAAATATTTTATTGATTTTTTTATGTTTAATTTGTGTTTGTAGTTTCACTTCATCAATCTATTGAAGCTTCTATTTACGGTATGTTTTTTAAATTTTGAGCTTACAAATGTGATTTTAGTTGAATTTAATAGTTATAATTTGTAGGTGTTCTAATGATTGTTATTGATTAATTGCATAAGCAAAATAATTATTTATATATTCTTAACACTTGTATTTTATTTATTGAGTTGTAATGTTTTCTAATTTAACTATGATATATTGTGGCAAATATGGTTTCTTTTGTTATGAGTTGTAAAAAATTATTATAATACCTAGGAATAATTAATGAATTATTTGGCAATTTAAACATTCAGTTTAAGACTTAGAAAACTTCAATTATGAAGATTCATGTGGTGTATGTTATTTTAAATTAAAATTGGTAAGAGAATATAAAAGTAATTAGTAAATGCAATAGTCATACAACTAACCACGTACTTTTTTAAAAAAATAGATTGAAGCCCATAGATGGATCATAAATGGATGTCATCTAATCGATGTTCAAGGGAATATATAGATGGGTGAAGGATTTTATTACATTTGCAACTGAGCACACAAAAGATCCTGGTAAAATCTTATGTCCTTGCTTATATTGTTGTTTTGGAAAGCGGATTAGTCAACTCGATTTGCTAGATCATTTATTGTTTTATGGTATTGATCAAACATATATACGATGGACAAGGCATGGTGAGACCAACGATGCATATAGTGATCGGGTGCATACCACGGGTGGTGCCTCGGATGAATTTGCTCAAAGCATGTTTGATGAAGATGATGGTCTTGAAGAAATGGTAAATATGGTTGAAGGGGTGGTTCATAACTGCCCTAACGAATATGAGAAGTTGAAAGGTGATGCAGAGAAACCATTATATGTCGGAAGTACTAAATACACAAGATTGCTAGCAGTGTTGAAGTTGTACAACTTTAAATCTCGCTACGGATTGAGTGATTCGGGTTTCACCGCATTGCTTGAACTGTTGCAAGATATGCTTCCAGAAGAAAATGTACTTCCTACGAAGACATACGAGGCAAAGCGAATTCTTTGCTCTACAACTGGTATGGGATATGAGAAGATACATGCATGTCCTAACGATTGCGTATTATTTTGAAATCAGTATGCAACGTTAGAGAAGTGCCTTAAATGCAACGCATCTCGATATAGGAAGAAGAAAGGAAAAAGTCCTTTGAAGGTGCTATGGTATTTTCCCATTGTTCCGAGATTCATGTGACTGTATAGTAATGCAGAGATTGCTAAGCAGTTGACATGGCATGCAGATGAAAGGATTAAAGACACGAAGCATAGGCACCCTGCAGACGCTCCTCAATGGAAAAAAATTGATCATGAGTACCCTGACTTTGCTGATAAAGTCAGGAACCTTTGCCTTGTACTGTCAACTGATGGAATTAATCCGCACGGTGTTCAGAGTAGCACACATAGCACGTGGCCGGTGATATTGATGATTTATAACCTTCCTCCACACTTAATCATGAATTGCAAGTTTATGATGTTGTCCATGTTAATTTTTGGGCCAAGGCAACCTGGGAATGATATAGATGTATACTTGGCTCCTTTAATTGATGACTTGAAGCTGCTTTGGGATGAAGGCATTAGTGTGTATGACGGGTACATGGAAGAAAGTTTCACTTTGAAAGCCATGTTGTTTGGCACAATTAATGATTTTCCTGCTTATGGAAATTTGTCAGGATACAGTGTCAAAGGATATGGTGTATGCCCTATATGTGAAGATGACACTCATTCAGTGCGACTTCATCATTGTAAGAAAAATATTTACATGGGGCATCGAAGATTCTTACCATCACAACATCGTTGGAGGAAGTGGAAAAAGCCTTTCAATGGTGATGCAGAAGAAGGTAGCCCGCCGAAGATGTTAACCGGTTCCCAGGTGTATTCCAAGGTAAAAGACTTGGATAATAATTTTGGCAAGCCTTTTGCAAAACAAATCGAGACAAGCGGTTGGAAGAAAAAGTCTATTTTCTTTGAACTTCCATATTAGAAGTCTTTATATGTGAGGCATTTTCTTGATGTGATGCACATAGAAAAAAATATCTGTGATAGTCTAATTGGAACGTTGCTTAATATCCAAGGAAAAAGCAAGGACAGTGTCCATTTGAGGTTGGATTTAGTGAACTTGGGAATTAGAGAAGAGTTGGCACCGATTGAGCAAGGGTCTCGTACCTATCTACCGCCGGCGGCATACACTCTGTCGAGGAAAGAGAAGAAATTATTTTGTGAGTTTCTGCAAGGAATTAAAGTTCCCGAGGGCTACTCTTCAAATATAAAGAACCTTGTATCAGTAAAAGAGTTGAAGTTAAAGAACCTTAAATCTCATGATTGTCATATGCTCATGCAAAATTTCCTACCGGTTGGTATACGATCCATTTTACCCAAAAATTTAAGGAACACTATCTCGAAACTTTGCGTGTTTTTCAAGTTGATCTGCAGTAAAGTGGTTGATTCAACCAAATTACAAGATTTGCAAAGGCTGATTGTGTGTACTCTGTGTGAACTTGAAATGTATTTTTCACCTTCTTTTTTTGACATTATGGTACATCTAACTGTACACTTGGTCAAAGAGACTCAATTGTGCAGTCCAGTGTACTTGAGATGGATGTACCCAAATGAACGATTCATGAAAATATTAAAAGGGTATGTGAAAAATAGATACCGCCTAGAGGGTTGTATCGCTGAAAGTTACATGGTTGAAGAAGCAAGTGACTTCTGTGCTGATTTTCTATCAAATGTTGACCCTGTAGGGATCCCCAAGTCCTGTCATGATGGTCAAAGATCAGGGAAAGGAACAACAGGGAGCGATGTAATAACAATATCAGCAACTGAATGGGACCAAGCCCACTTGTATGTCCTACATAACACTGATGAGGTCGAACCGTATGTAGAAGAACACAAGGATGCTCTCCGATTGGTACATGGTGATAGGAATGAAAATTTATTAACAACAGAACACAATAAACAATTTGCAGGCTGGTTGAAAAATCGTATTAACAATGAGATGGAGAGGAATCCTAAATCAGTTTCTGAAAAATTGAAGTGCTTGTCGAAGGGACCGAGCTTACATGTATTATCTTACAATGGTTATGCAATTAACGGTTACACATTTTATACACAAGACCATAATACACAGAGCACGATGCAGAATAGTGGGGTAACACTTGTTGCTGATTCTTGGCATAAATCCAGTGCTAAAGACACACACCCTGTCTATGCATCAATGTCATACTTTGGTGTCATTGAACACATATAGGAGTTAGATTACTCTATGTTCAGGGTCCCAGTCTTCAAATGTAAGTGGGTTAACAACAACAGTGGATTGCGGATAGATGACTTAGGCTTTGTGCAAGTGGACCTTGCTAAGGTTTGCTATGAAGATGATCCTTTTATTTTAGCAGCACAGGCAGAACAAGCATTTTACATTCTTGATCCTGCTAAGAAGAATTGGTCTGTTGTACTTCCATGCAACAAGAATCGTCAAGCAGAAGTTGATTTTGAAAGTAATGAATATTTGAACATCAATAATGATGATCCTTCGTTTGAGAATTTGTGGTCAGTAGAGATTGATATAGATAGAGATGCAGATGAAGATGAAGATGAAGATGGAGATGGACCCGTATACGTGAGACATGATCATGAAGAGGGAACTTGGGTCAAGAGGAACACAATTCTCAATCCAACACGAATTCTGAAGAATAAAATTTTAAATCAGACGAGAAAAAGGAAAAGATAATGATTGCCTTGACTTGTTTACTTGTACGTATGTTTTTATAAATTTCAAAATAATTTGCTTTCGTTGACATACAAGACCATTGTGCACTGATGTTTTGATTTGGTTTATTTCACTTACAGGAGTATGGACTCACCACATGATGACATTGATAATGTTCCCAGGCACATTGGTAGACAAAGATTTGAGGAGAACGTCAGACGTAGTAGGACAATTATGGCGAGGTTGATCAAACTGAGAAGTAACGGAATCAAGTTACAACTGGATTGGAATGAAAATGGAAACCCGTTTGGTGAGAACAGTACCTCCTTAAATAACTTCATCGGGACTACGGTTCGAGACAGAGTCCCTATTACAGTTCAAAATTGGAAAATGGTAAAGAAAAGTTATGAGGATGAGATCTGGGCTGAAGTATAGGTAACACCTTCATTACATAATTGTTCGGTTTTCTTTGTTTCATTTCGTTTCAATCTTACATATTATATATGTTTTTTGACTTGTTTACAGAGTATTTTTATTATTGATGATGATTGGAAGAACTTCGTAATAAGAAAAGTCGGAAAACTTATGTGAAAGTTTCATTCTGATCTTGTCAAATATTTCTTGAGGGATGATAATGATGATATCATTACTACACCTCCTTATCCATTGTATGAAGGAATCATCACTCAAGAAATGTGGGATGAGTTTATCAAAACACATACAACTCCTGATTTCCTGGTAAGGGGATTTGTTTGTAACTCCCATATTACGTGTAATGTACGTATTTGTAAGTAACATTTATATATTTATATGAATCATTTTGATCTAACTAGGAGTTGAGCGAGAAAAATCGAGCTAACGCGACCAACATGCAATACCGGTACACACAAGGACCTGTTTCATATGCACGGTTAGAAAGAAAAATGGTACGAACTGATTATTATTTCATTCGTAATAAAAATTGTATGAATATCATTTAAATTTGACTAACTTTGATGTGTAGATACAAGAATCAGGCTCAGATATTACGCAGGTTCCACGACATGATCTGTGGGTAGCCGGTGTCACAAATAAGAAAGGTGAAATTCGTAGAAAGGAAGCAAGAAGAATAGCCGAATATTGTGTAAGTATTCAATTATATTATGCGTTCAATAAATAATTGGCTTTACTTAAATGAACTCCATTTATATTAACTAATTTTCATTGTAATTCTTTTTGGGAAAGCGACAAATGACACAGGAGGATCCTGCGTTGGCGACCTATGTTGGTCGGGACGATTTATTGAGCAGAGCGTTACCAGTACCCGAGTATGATGGTCGTGTTCGGGGTACTGGTTTTGCAGTCACCCCATCAGCATACTTCGGACGTCAGAAGCGCTCAAGTAGAAGTGATGTTTCTCACCTGCGTGACGAGATGGCTAGCTTTAAGCATCAAATGCAAGAACTTCAACAACAAATGCGCTACAAGGAACAACGAGAAGAACAATTCACCGAACAAATGCGTTTGATGCAAGAACAGAATGCGTTGTTAACAACGCAAATACAACAGTTGGTCCAGGGTAGGCCAACACCAAATGTTCTGTTCTGTGATAGCCCAAGTTTCAGAGATAGCTGCAATTCCATGCCTAAAGTCCCTTTTCCTTCAGTAATTAATTTCTTTTCTACTTAACTTTATGTTAAATTATTATTAAGCGAACTTTAACATATTAACTCTATTTTCTGTAAGGCGAATTTCAATGCAAGCTATATGTCGAGCAAGCATCCAAGCACATGGTTGCAGTGGGCGTTGCCTACAACACTGGTGAGGACATACTGCACAATTCACCGTTGCCCAATAACACACTCCGGGTGAGGGTTGACGTCTGCACGAACGAAGACGCCCTCTTACCGATCCCGTCTCGGGATGAGCAAAATAAGGTGGTAGATTTTGTAGGTGGCTATGTTGCTTGGCCAATAGGTCTTATCGAGCCATGTGAAAAGGTCATTCATTCAAAATTCCCTGCACTTTTCCTTCAAACTTTCATCTCAAACTGTTATTTAATTTTCTGATTTACGCAGGGTAAGATTTCAAAGTCTTCAACAACACAACCTAAGTCAAAAGCATCGGCTAGCCAACAAAGCAGAAGAAGACAGACCTTATTTCTCAATCAATTAAGATCGATTGCACCACAATTGATCGGTGAGGGAGTAGTGCAATTATGTATTCCAAGACATACCTACAGTGTTAGTGGTCTAGTTGATTATGGTACTGCCGAGGTCGTGCAGGACATATGTGCTCGTGATTGGGTTAGTGCTTCGGCTATCAACATCTGGATAAGGTACTTCACTATCATCGTTTATCATTGTTATTAATATATCTCGTTCTATTTCTTTTGTTTCTCATGACACTGTATGTTTTATACCAGGCATTTAGACTAGGACGTTTTAATGGATACACACAGGGCCCAATTCGCATTTGTCAACCCTTTTCTCGTTGGTCATCATGAGGGTAAAGTAGATGTAACTGCGCAGTCTAATGAGTTGAAAGATTACTTTAGCAAGAAAGCGACAGCAAATACATTATTTTTAGTGCCGTATAATACGGGGTAAGTTATTATTGGTACAATTTTTGTTTTTATTGTTTAACTTCTATCATAACATGTTTGTTCAAAAAAAATTTTTAAAATATATTTTAGGCGCCATTGGATATTGATCGTTATCAATCCAGCGGAACCTTCAGGCCCTCGCATTTATTATGTGGATCCTCTAAAAAATGGTCTTCCACAAGACCGTTTTGATATGTTTCTATTGATCAGTAGGTAAGTATACGTGCCTATGTATAAATATTTGCGAACGTGATTGAATAACCAAAAGTAATCATTTTCTGTTTCTTTTATTAGCGCATTGACTGCGTATCGGTCGTCTGTCTTGTTAAACTATTCTAAAGCTACTGACCCCCGCCTTAACTATCCTTGGAAGAAGATACAGGTATTGATATTTAACTTTACTTAGACTTTGTTAGTAAACACTTTTTATTCATGAACAGAGTTAAATATTGCATTATATTTTTGCAGTGCCCTTTCCAACCTAATGACAATGATTGTGGGTACTATATCATGAAATTTATGAAGAATGTTATTATGCATGATCAACCATTTATTCCTCAAAAAGTAAGTCATTTAGTTGCACTTCATATTATGTTGTAATGAAATTGAATTAGTGCCTGACAATTATGTTTTACTGATTTTAATTCGTTCTAACTTGTGTCTGATTGTATATATCTGTAGTATTATGAAGATCAACGTTGTGACGCTTTGACAGACCATCAGGTTAATGAAGTGATCGAGGAATGGTGTGAATATGTGTTTAGGCAAATCTCTAGGTAGCTATATATACTATTAAATTCACTAGCTGGTCTTTTTTGTGTTGTTTCTAATTCCCAATTGTTGTGTCATGTATGTTTGTTGAAGTTGAATTTGTTGTATTATATTTCATTCAGCTCAGTTTACAGTATATTGTATAACAATTTTTAGTACTACTTTAGCTAATCAATCATTTGTTGGTATCATTTTAAAGTTATCTATTATTGTTCTTATTAAACCTTGCAGACTATAATTATATATGCATGGGAGATATATATGAGGAAAAAATATGCTAAAAAAAACCAATACGAAGAACCCAAAAAATATGAGGAAAAAATATGCTAAAAAAACCAATACAAAAAATTTAAAAAAAAAAACACCTCATGTGGCGCCTGGCTACTCAGGCGCCACAAGAGGAGTTGGCCTACTGTGGCGCCTGGCTTATTTTTAAAAAAAAATATTTAAAAATCTGTGGCGCTTCCAAGCGCCATAGCTTTTTTTAGTAGCGTCCAGATAGGTGGCATTTCGCTAGCGCCACAGCTAATGCAATTATAAGCGCCACATCTTTGCTTTTTTGTAGTAGTGTTAACACAAGGAACCTATTGGTAACCCAAAACAACCAAACTTCCACTTCAAACAACACATTCCCATCTCTAGGTTACTAGATCACCCAAAACCACAATTTGCCAAACTTACTCTTTTCAAATCCAAGCCAAAACCATTGACTCCCATACACTATTTAGCATCTATTCTACCACATTACATCACTTAATTCATATCTTCTAAAATCACAAGAAATCAGGGCAAAAATCCGTAATTTACAAAACCAAACCAATGGCCAAAACAATTATACCAAAATGCATTAAATGTTTACCTCTCTCTTTCCCAAATATGGTTTCCTTGATTCCTCAACTTCTCAAACTTCACAATTTCTTAAACACCACCTATGAAGATTCTGAAACCATAGAAGTCAAGCTCTCAACCTCTTGAACAACATCAATGAAGAGTGTTTGAGCATATAAGAGCATTTACTTACCAAAACTTAAGCTTTTCTCTTTCTCTTTCTTGGCTAGTTCAACGAAAATGGAGAAGGATATGAGAGAAATGAGATAAGAGAATGATGATCACATTTTCCCTTCTTCCCAAGCTTCTTCATCTACTTGAGAGAGATAAAGAAGAGAAAATTGAGTTTGAAACTTTGAACTTGATCCAAAGGTCCATATCTTGCCACATGTCAAGATTTTGGGGTTTCCTTCTATGATTCCACATGGTCTTGCATGCATAGGATTCCACCTATTAATTACTCAATCCTAGCTATTGATCTCAATTACCAGGGAGTTTCCTCTCAGGTAAATGACCAGTCGGTTGGTAAATTTACCATTTTACCCCTGATTAATCACAATGCTCATTAAACCATTACTAAGCACCTTTACATCACATTGCACAACACATACTTCAAAAGGGCTTAATTATCATTAATTACATCACTTTAAAGTTATTAATCCTTGATTACAAGTTAGGATATTACACACTTCTTCATTGAAGTTGTCGCCTTGAAATCTAAACTCATCACGCACAGTATCATTCATAGGATCATCTTTGTATACTTGAATGCCTACTCTAGAACTTCGAGGAAGAGCATCGTCATATCTAATGCCGGCCTTCTCACCATGAACTGCCCAGAACGTATAGTCCTCAGGGAAAGGCTTCACAAGCAAATATTCCTTCATAACATTTCGTGCATGCCACTTCTTGAACGTGCATCTCCGACACGGACAGACGATCTTGCTGTTACAGTTGGCATGAGTGAATGCGAAATCCAATAAACTGTTTAATCCGTACAAATATTCAGGAGAATTGTGCGGCAACCTGATCCATGATTTATCCATAGCTACTAGTGAGAAAGAAGAAAGTATAGAGAAGAAGATGAGTGAGTAGAGAATGACGAATGCCAAGAACCTTATATTCTGAAATTCCAACGTTTCCAATTTTGTAGCGGTTCTTAAACCGCTACACTAACCGCCACAGTTCTAAAATATTTATAGCAGTTATATGTATAAAACTGCTACTAATTTTCAAGCCGTTGGAATTTGCACACATTGGTGGGAAATTCAAAATTTAAACGTTGAGTATTTGTAGCGGTTATATGTATACAGCCGCTACTAATATTAAAGTTGTTGGACAGTAAATTAAAAAATTATTTTTAATTTGTAGCGGTTATACATAACATAACTGCTACAAATGTGCACAAAGGCAGAAAATTTCAAAATTCAAATTATGAGTATTTGTAGCGGTTTTATCGTAAAACCGCTACAACCATATATATATTTGTAGCGGTTTCTATTGTAGAACCACTACAAAAATATAAATGGTTGTAGCGGTTTTTATTGTAGAACCGCTACAACCATATATATTTGTAGCGGTTTTTATATAAAACCGCTACAAATATATATATGCTTTATTTTCTTTTATTTTAGAAATATAAATAATATTGTTGCAATTAATTCATAAATTCAACAACGCGGTCTAATAATATAAATATAATTATATTAAACACAATAAGAATTTAAGTTCTGAAATACAAACTTATATATATTTACAAATGTTTCAACAACAAATAAAAAAAAAGATGTCCTAAACAAAGTAGCTGGGGGCTAAACAGGTGGGGCTCCCTCAGGTGCTACTGGATCGGGCCGCTACACAGAGTGAACCGCACCATCATCATTAGCAGGAGGAGGAGGAGGAGTAGTAGTAGTAGTAGTAGTCGGGACGACGTACCAAGGGACAGGGGTAACCTATGGATGCGGCTCGTCCGAGAACAGGCAACTTCATAACCGCTCGAGCATGTTGTTCGCGATATCACGCCACTGCGTCTGCTGATCGTAGATCATATCAGCCTGCAGCTGCATCTGCTGCAGATGTAGCTAGTGCATCTACTGCTGCTACTACTGCTGCTGTGCCATCTGCTACTCCAAATCTGACCGTAGCTGGTCAATAGACTCGTCCCTCGGACGTCTGACCCCTCTAGCGCTGCCAGCCTCAGAGGCGGCGCTCCTGCCGTAGACTATGCTAGGTCTGGCGCCTATCCCCATCCCCCGCACGCGTCCGGGGTGATCAGCCTGAGCCAGACCTGCCTTCAAAAGAGATGTCAGGTCCACTAACCCCTGTGACTCCTTGGCATGGGTTTGTCGCAGCTCAGCCTGCGATTGCTGCTTTCGCACTTGCCATTTTATGAAACAATTACTAATTAGCATTTTTCATTATTAAGTTGGTTTTATAAAAATTATAATAATAAAATTACTTACAATGGCCGCCTCTACCTGCTGAGAGGTCGCAGTCCCGTCACGGTGTCTGTGTGTGATGGCGTACAACTTCCCATAGTCCGTCTGACGGTTCTCCTGATGTGCCTTCTTCTCCTAAAAAAATTACAAAATTCAATTAATTAGTATTATGAAATAACCAACTAAAAGTTAGTGATATTTTGAAAAGTTATCAGCTCGCTGTAGGTGACAGCAAAGGTCTTCGATCCTGCTGTGTGGTGGATCGTCTGCTGCATACAGATCCTAGTGTTCCTCTAAGAAAGCTCCTGGAAAAAAATATTAAATATATTAAAATAATAAAAACATTTAAAATTAATAAATTTCAAATTAAAAATAATTAAATTGAAATTATAATTTAATAATTAATAATTAAAAAAAGTATATAAATAATCTAATAAATACATTACCTGCCCCTCAGCGCTCCTCCTGAACTGGACGAAACCCGCCCAGTCGTTCGGCGGCACGCCGTCCAGGACGCTCTCGATCAGTTGCTCCAGAGGCGTCGTCCCATCCTTATCCACCCTATGGAAGAGACGGTTCCTCCAGCCGTCACTCATCTTCACGAGGGTGTACCTCTTCCGGTTGGCCCGAACGGCAAACCGCAGTTGCAAAAAAATCATTTAAATATCATTAATTACAAAAAACCTATTAAAAAATATTAATTAAATAGAATTAATTACAAAAAATATTAATTAAATACTATTAATTACCTGAACCACCTCTTCCCAAGCCTGGTCTTTCGGCCCCTTCGGAACGTGCCTCCACGTCCTGAAGTGAAAGGGAAACCGCATCCAATTCATGCTCAAGTCGTTCAGGAAGCGGTTGAACAGGTGACCCCCATTGTCGATGGGCTGGTCAGTGCCCTCATTCCATGGCACCATAACTCGCAGGGTCTGGTCCATGCTGTTCAGACCGGCCATGTCTAGCCTTCTCGTCGACACGTTCCCCTCCTCATCTGCACAGTTTACCGCACGTTAGATAAATTGTAATTCAAAGTTAATATTTTGAATTTAAATAAATTATTTATTAAATTACAAAATTTATTTACCTTGGACCTGTACCTCAAACCCAGTGGACCGCGAAGACGACCCTCGTGGGTTGTTCTTCTCCCGAGCCTCCTTCTCATTGAGGAACTGCTCCATCTCTCTGAGCCCAATCGGGATCTCAAAATCCTCCTCATTGTAGTCCTTAATGCTGATATCTGCTCCCCCAAACTCAGGCACTTCTGGTGCGGTCGTCTCCTGTGGGATTGTCTGCGGTGCCTGTGGTAAGGCCGATTCCTATGGGGGGATAGGCTGAAATGCTGCGGTCGCCCTGCCTCCGCGCTACCCTCCCTCTGCCCCCTGCTCGGCTGCTGCCAGCCCACAAAATCAGTCTGACGACCTTAGGGGCCTTCCCCTTATCCTCTCTTGAAGCCATATCAACTGTAAAAATCCAAAAAAAAATATTTTAGTCACATTATTATGAAAAAATATAATAAAAATATAAGTACAAATAAAATACGTGTTATCTATGTACCTTAAGTGCAAATATTGAGAAATACTGTAGTAAAAACTCCTTCACAAACGTCTGGATGCTCAAATCTAAAAGAAACCACTCAGAGAAACCCTAGGAAACAAAATGAGCAAACGGAAAAATGAGGGAGGCGACCTTCTTAAATAGGCTAGCAATTTGTAGCGGTTATTCCAATAACCACTACCATAACCACAACAAATCACCCAGGGCGCCTTAAATTTATAGCGGTTTTATAATAACTGCTACAAATTACAAGAACCTTTGAAATTCTGTAGCGGTTATGGCCCAAAACCACTACAAACTTGGAGACTCCTAAAATTCTGTAGCGGTTATATCCCTATAACCGCTACAAATACCTGACGTTTGGTATTTTGTAGCGGTTTTGTTGCTATAACCGCTACACTATTGGCAGGTCTTGGTCGCGCCAAGTTGCGGGAATATTGTAGTGGTTTTTGTTTGTTAACGGCTACGAATGAACCGCTACAAGTTTTAGCTAGAATTTCGCACCAAACTTCTAGCGGTTTTGTCTACCTAACCGCTACAAAAAACGCTGCTAATCTGTCGCGCCACTTGGCGCGTACCTTGCCGCTGCAAATTTGTAGTGGTTTAGATTAAAACCGCTACAAATACTATAATTTGTAGTGGTTTGATATAACCGCTATAATACCACCGCTACAGAATACCATTTTTTTTCTAGTGTTGAGTATCATTAATGAAGGACCATTCCAATCTATCATAGGCCTTCTCAAGATCCACCTTTACCGCTAGCCACCTAGAGTTGCCCCTCTTATACTTCATAGAGTGTATGACTTCTTGAGCAATGATAATATTATCACTACTTTGTTTGTCTGATATGAAGCTACATTGATGTTGTGCCACAACCTTCCCCATAATCTACCAAAGACATCTACTGATAACCTTGGTGACAATTTTATAACTAATTAACATTACACAAAGAAATAGGTCTGAACTCATGAAACAATTCTAGTTTGTCCACTTAAGGAATTAGGACAAGATGCATATCATTTAGATGAGCCACGCTACTAGATTTTTCAAGATCTCTTTCACCATGTTGCATAGGGATTCCCCAACAAAAGACACATCTCGTGATAAAAGAAAGCTTAAATTCCATCCGGCCCCGGTGCCTTGAAAGCTCCAAGATAAACAATAGCCTAATTTATTTCTTCGGTACTTACATTTGCTAAGATCATAGCACCCACTTCATAACTTAGATAGGGAAAGCTATTATGGCATTGCAAGTTGGAACTGCCCTCATCCTCCCTCCTGAATAAATCTGGGTAAAAATTAAGGGTCATGCTCTTCTACTCTTGTTGATTGAAAACCCATTCCCCTTCAGCGTTCTTAATACCATCAATCTAGTTTATTTGCCTTTTGATAATGGTAGAAGCATGAAAAAACCTGCTGTGTTTATCTCCTCACTTCAGCCAATTACATTGAGATTTCTGAAACCAAAGGATTTCTTCTTGGACTAACATTTTATTCTACTTGTTCTATAGCTCCTTCTCTGCCTGCATTAGATATTGGTTATCTTTACGTTGCCTAGCTTACTCAACACCTTCTATCCTTCTAAAGAGTGCTTTTTTCTTTGCTGGTATATTGCCCACTCTATCTCGATTCCAATTAGTTGCTTTTTCGGTAAAAGAGTGTACATTCTCAGCCCAATTCTCCTTGTCCCAACTCTATTGGATGATGCTTGTGGATTCTTCTTCTAAAAGTCAAGTAGCTTGGCACCGAAAAGGGGGCGAATCCTCTGATAATGATTGTCAATAAAGCACTTCAACCAAAGCGGTCTATGATCTGACCCATGTTTGCTAAGATGGAGAATTTTGGCTTGAGGATAATATTCATTCCATAGGTCATTAGCAAAAGCCCAATCATGTTTCTCCTTAACGGAATTCGTTTCCCAAGTGTCCCTATCTCCCACCGTCTCCATTTCAATTAGATTAGTGGATTGAATACAATCCCCAAATTCACTCGTTGATCGCACACTATGATTGGACTAACCACTTTTATCATCACATGAGAGATATGAGTTGAAGTCCCCAGTAACAAACCAAGGCTCTTCTATACCACGACTAATGCGACCAAATCATCCCATAGAGCTTTCCACAGCAACTAGCAAGGTTTATGTATAAATACATGTAAGAAGGGCTTTTGTTGACCTTTCCATGTCATGAATCATGACATGCAAGAATTGAGTAGATGATGAAATATACTCGACACCAACACTATCTTTATGCCATAAAATCCATATCCCACCATCTACTCTGATCCATTTATCAGAACCAAGTTTTCTAGCAACTCTATCAGTCTTTACTCCACTAACTCTAGTCTTCAACAGAACAATAAATGAAAATTTCTGCCATGAACTAACCCCACTAACTCTGTGACTCGACAATTCCAAGAAATAAAATTCATAAAAAATAAAGGAAAAGAGGTCACCTGAAACAGACGTCACATCACAACGACTCTGGCGCTACATCCATTATGTCATCTTCATCTACTCCATCCTCTTTAACCTCTGCCTACGTTTCATACCAAAAATCCCCAACTTCATGATGGAACGGGGGTGTGGGGGGTAATCTGATTTTTTTGGGCCTTCTAAACTTGTCTTGTGGGTTGAAATTAAATTGGCCTCTTGCAGCAAGTAACCCAATAACTACATTCTGGGTCCCTATAGCAGGCTTTCTTTATAGGGAGAATCACTCCCAGGTCCCAAGCAAGGAACATATTATCATAAAGGTCCCTCAAGGTTGTAAAACATACTCAACATGTTATTAATACATGCAGAAAAGTTGTAAATAGGGACCTTTCTGATAATATGTTCCTTGCTTGGGACATAGGAGTGATTCTCCCTTCTTTTTAATATGGTTGACAATATCTTGGGCCTGGTACTAATATTCCTTTTTGTGTTTCCAGCCTTTACTCCCCCAACCTCACTACTGACGTCAACAGGGCCAGACTCGTTATATGAGCCCATATCTTTTTCTTTTATTGCTGCTCTTTCCTTGGCAAACATAAGCAAGAATAACATAAAAAAATTCAAATCAAATAATACTCCATTTGGTCGAATGCAATAAAAACTCAAAACCATTTATTCCACCGTGAAAGAACCCCTTCAAGTAGAATGTTGAGTGTTATTTCATTGTGCTAATTAATTACTAGAATGAAGGGAATTAATAAAACAATGTCATGACTTTCAAAAAGATTATGCGGATATTTTGGATTTATTAATGGCTTGAAAATCCTTATACAGTATTGGCAAGATCTATTGAATGCCCTAGTCAATTATTCCTATTACGTATTCCTCTCTTAATTAACATCTAGCATAATGGGCAACTTAGTTTCCTATGTTGTTAAATGAGGAGCAGCTAGTTGATACATTTTTGACTGAAAACAAACAAAAAATTACAAAAATATCCATCAAAGTGTGCTTAGTCACCATGCATGATGGTTAGTCACCAAACAATAAACGACGTTAAATAATAAGAGAAGAAATCTCATAACGCCGTTAGATCAAATTTAACTGTTTTATTAAATATACACCATTTTTAATTGTTCATTATTATTTTTGCCTCTTCCAAAATATAATTGTGCCAGACGCCTCTCGGACAAAACTTCGTTATAAAATTTGCACCTTAATCCTTTAATGAATTACATCATTTAGAGCAAAAAAAAAAAAAAACAAGGGCAAAGTTATATGCTATTCCCTTCTATTCATAATGTAAGAAATGTTCTAGAACGAATTTTTGATTCAAAATATAAGAGTTGATAGGGTAACCAATGATTTTTTTTTCCTCCACTTTTACTCTTTGCGGGAGTAATAGAGCCATAGAGGTGATAGATAATAGATACATGTTCGAAAATGACATTCTTTAATTAAAGTGAAATAGGTAAATTTTATCAATTTAAAAAACATTAAATAATTTAACTAACAATTTTTTTATTAATGTGAATTAATTTACAACGTTTTATAGTTTGGACCGGTGGGAGTCCTTTCATTTGTGTGGCCCTTTCTCTAGAAGTTTTTACTCAATCATCAATTAATGAACTAAGAAAACTTGAAATCTAAATTAATGAAAAGTGTGCTGCAAGGGACGAAATGAATTTTATTTTTTGAAGCTATATATGAAAATGCGTTGGGTATGGTTCCCGTTCCAGCTAGACTAGACGCCATAACATGAAATCAAATTTAATGGATAAAGCAAAGGAAAAATTCCAGAAAAAGACCCCGGAAATAGGAAAGGACAAATCAGAGTTCCAAAATTACAAAATCCCATGTCAACACTGTGTCAATACGGTGGAGGAATCTGGAATTTTGAAATCTTGGCGAAAAGATGCATATGCCCTTCAGCTCCCCCTCTCTTAGCTCGAAATAATAACACCGGCCTCTTAATTAACAACACCGCTTTCTACATTAACAACTTCACTTTCCTATTTCACAATAACAGCACCGGTATCTTTATTAACAACACCGCATTCTACATTAACAACTCATATTTATTCTTTCACATTTTCATACCTCAAATATGGTGTTGCTAATGTAAAATATGGTGTTGTTATTGGCAATGAAATTTAATTACAAAGTTGTGAAACAAGAGCGTGGAGTTGCTAATATAGAACACAGTGTTGTTAATATAGAGACCGGTGCTGTTATTGTAAAACAAGAAAGTTGAGTTGTTAATGTAATATACGGTGTTGTTAATAAAGAGAGAGATGTCCTTATTGGTCCTGAAACTTAAATTATGAAGTTGTGAAACAAGAAAGTAGAGTTGTTAATGTAGAATATGGTGTTGTTAATATAGAGACCGGTCTTATTATTGTGAAATAAGAAAGTCAAGTTGTTAACCTAGAATACGGTGTTGTTAATAAAAAGACCGGTGTTGTTATTGTGAAAAAAGAAAGCGGAGTTGTTAATGTAGAATGTGGTGTTGTTAATAAAGACGCTGGTGTAGTTATTCCCAGCTAAGAGAGGGGAATAGTTGAAGGGCAATTTCGTCTTTTCTCTGACATTTCAAAATCTCAAATTCCTTTTCCGCACTGACAGTATACTGACTTGGGATTTCAGAATTTCATAGGTTTGATTTATCCTTTCCTATTTACCAAAGTATTTTTCTAGAATTTTTCCTAAAGAGAACTTCATAGCTAAAGTAATGAAAATTGTACTACAGCTATAGGAGACGGAATTATTTTAACAAAAAAAGAAAAGAAAAGAAAAGAAAACACTTACCACCCCTGGTCCTAGCCAGACCAAACCCATAATAACAAATATTTAATTTCTTAATTCCTAATTACTCAAGTTTACCAAAAAGGAAATGAAATAAATTTAATTCTTTTTTACCTAATTATTTTCCATCATTACTATTTAATTAAACTCTAAAATTGTGCTTAAAATAAAATAATATTAAAGATTTACCCAATTAATTTTCATAAATAAAAAATGGCTAATGAAATAAAATATTTTATATTAAATTTTATTATTTTTAATTAAATTCTAGTATTTTATATAGCCAGTCTAACCCCAAGTTGACCCATTAAGCCTTAAACCACTACCATAAATGATTCAAAGTCCAGTCCGGTTTTTTGGTTCCTTATTCATTATAGTAGGAAATTATTGATTTTGGATTTTCAAATTTTAAAGAAAAAATCCCTTATAGAGATCATTAAAAATGGTAAAGGACATCAATCCAAAAAAAAAACATGCTATTACAGGTGGAATTATTGACAGAACGTTTTTCGTCGGTGATTTTCTGTTGGAAACATTACCAATGGAATTTTTCTGTAAGTAAATTCTGTCGGAAATTAAATTTTCCAACATGATTAAATTTCGTCAGTAATTACTGGGAAATTACCGACAGAATTTTTTCTGTCGGTAATTTCTGGTGGATTACCGACTAAAATAGGTAATTACCGATGGTAATTTCTCAAGAAAATTATTGACGTAATTCCATTGGTAATTGATACGTAAAATATTTGCATATTTATTTTCCCTCATATGATGATTTTGTGGACAATATTTGAGTTTAATATAATAAATTTGGGTGTAATTGATAAATAAATAATGTTTTTTGGAATGAATAGTATTTTTACGTCATCACCATAAGAAAATAGAAATTTAGCTCATGATGAAATTAAAAATAAAATAAAAATAAATTAACATTACATAAATTCATATAGGAATATATTGTATTAGGAATTAATTATAGAATTTCTTGACCTTGCAAAAGGCTAATAATTAAATGAAGCAAACTCGACTATCAATCATGCGGAGTAAATTAGACTAGAATAGATAAATGATTTAATCCAAATTTTTTTAAGTGAAATCTAATTCCTAGGGCTTTTTCTCATAGTTGCTTTCATATTATATGCACTCATATTTAATTATTTTTCTTTTATTCTGTACTCTCAATTACTAAATCAATCGACTAAATAGAATTAAAATTACTGATTTGTGTACTTAGTGATGAATCCCCATTGGAACGATACTCTACTCACTTCTGTATTACTCGATTACAACAGTGTACACTTACACTCTTTAATAGACCATATATACGCGTAATAGTAATCTGTCTATAAAATTTATAAAATTTTTATTATTATACATTAATAATTTATATTATAAAATAAAATAATAAGAATTATATAACAAAAATATAAATTTAAATATAAATACTTAATTATCAAAAAATGAATATTTAATATAATATATTAAATATATATTATATTAATAATAAATATTTAAATAAAAAATTTTAAATAATATGATATAAAATGTGAAATATATAAATAAATATATACATATATATTCATATTCATAATATATTTATTTTTTAATTGTTATATTATATATATAAATAATATTATGTGAATAAATAACTCAAGATCAAAACAACTTAACTGGTAAAGGCATCAAAATGCATGTGAGAAAATAGAAGGCTTGATTCCTCCCTTCGTCGAAAAACACAACAATGATTTGGCATGGACAATTGGCCCAAGGAGGTAACGACAGGTGGCAGCTAGCAAGGGTCGACCGCCACGTGTTGGTTAACCAATTTGCCACACATTTTTAGCGAAGGATGGTTTTCGTCAGTAATTCCATTAGTAATCCATTTCCATCACTATTTCATCAGTAATTTTATCAGATAATTTGATAATTTGATGCTTTTTTGTACTACACAGAGGTGATTCTAATATCATAATACTAAAGAAGTAGGATGACTTGGTTTGTCCTTTCTAAAATCAAAATGAAATTACAAAAATGTCCCTCGGTGGATTTTTTTTTTTTTTTAAAAAGAAGGCGCAATATTTGGTTGACTTCCCATACAATAGTGCTACTATTTTTTCTACAACTTGTTCTACTTAATATGACCAAAAAGTTTCGTCTTGAGGGATAAGGAGAGAGGGGAGACTTCTGACCCATTCTCCTTTCTCACTGCGAGTTTCCCACCCCTCACAATGAAACTTTTTTTGCCACAATAACCAGAGCAAGTCGAAAAGAAAATTGTAGCACTACTGTGTGGGAAATCAGCCAAATATTGCACTTTCTTCTCTCATTTTTAAAACTCTCATAGGGACATTTTTATCATTTTCTTTTGATTTCAAAAACAACATATGAGGGCCTCACACTTCCTTAGTATTGTAAATATTAGAATTACCTCTATATCATTTACCATTTTTAATCATCTTTATAAGGGATTTTCCCAATTTTGAATGTATTTTTCTCAGTGTATATGCTGGCTTATCATATCATTCATAGTGTATATGCTGGCTCTTAATTACCTAATAGAATAAGACTAATTATTATTGCAGCATTGTACTCACACTATCATAATCCTCTAATATTTATATTTAACTAAGTCTTTATATGTAGCTTTTTTATTTACTAAGTACTTATAATTTCATAAATTATATATATATTGATTATTATACTCCTAACTTGTTAAATAGAATGTTAATCTCATTTGTGTGTTGCACGAGCCGTTCAATCAACATAAAATTGTAAATGAAAATCCAACGTTAGGTTCTTATTCTTTATTATAACCAATACAAGTATAATAATATAATATTTAATTAAATGAACTTCCAAATACTCAACACTCCTAAGTGAAAACTTTCAATGCAAATTTATACCTTATTGCATTTTTGTGCCATATTGCGATCAAAAAAATTTATAACTTACTGCCATATAATTACCAAATCAACCATGACAAAGAACAACATGTTTAAAAGCTGGCAACTACGTTCTATTATCTCTCTTCAATCATCATCATAATAGCATATAAAAACCAAGCATCGGAAGTTTCTAAGGTCAAAAAACAAAACAATAATGACTAATAATCTATTTTATTATTTATAATATATGTAAATAGTATAATTTGTTATAAATCTTATTATATTTGTTAATATATTGATGATATGTGTGTGGGAGGATATATCGATACGATATACTGAAATTGTAAATTGACGATAACTTTTAAAGTATTTCAATTGATAATTTATTTTCTTTAAAAATAATAAGTTAATGAAATTTTTTATAAAAGTTCTTTCCCAAATATTACCTTCCATTTCTTGGGTGATAATATTACCTTCCATTTCGCCATACTCAAACTTCAATTCAAACCAATATTTTAAAAGTTGGATTATTATTAAGTCATAAAAAATGTTAATTCAAAATCTAGCGGCGATAAAATTAGGTCAATTTATATATCCAAAAACATGAATAATATCATATTACATTACATAATTATAAAATATGAAATCGACATATAAACAGATAAATTTGTCAGAGTTTTGTAGCCCGATGAAACCAAATTCCTCTTGTAAGTCTTTTTTAAATTTGTTGCTGTAAATTTAAACCCAAAATGAGTGTGGGATTTATGATAAAAAATAAAAGGTAAATATGCAAATTTAGCAATGAAGTTTTCGTTATGAACACTGTAATATCCCGAAATTTGAGATTGTAGGCTTGGGAATAAGCCTAAATTAAGCAGACTGTCAAGCCCCGGTTTAGCAGGTGTCTCAAATCTATTCTCTAATGTTTCTTATATCTTTGGGGCATTAAAGAAAATAAAATGGTTAATTTTGAAGAAAGTGATTATGCTTACAGTGAAATCGCCTATGAGGCAGTCAGTTTGTCATATGATTTTGTATGACCGAATTATGAGCAAAAATTATGAGATTTTATAGAATGAAAGTAGACATCCTAAGCTTTAATTTGATAAGGAATATGACTCAATTAGTGCTATATACAAAAGTTATGAATTTTTGAATTCAGCACAGAAAAACTGTGAAATTTCTAAAACAGTATGCGAAGATTGAAATTCTGGGAATTTTGTGATTCCATCTAGCAAAAGTCTATATTTTTCCTTGAAACTAGACTCAATAAAGGTTCTATAGCCTTTTGAATCACTCCAATTCGAGTTTTCTAGAATTAGTTATGATTTTTCAAAGATTGAGCAAAAATCTACCAGAATTTTCAATTAATCCGAATTTTTGGAAAATGATTAAAACATGACATAAGCTATTATATAAGCATATTCCTTCTTCTTCCTTCAGCTCAAACTGACGCAAATAGTAGCTGAACATAGAGAGAGTTTAGAGAGAGAAGGAGAGGAGAAAACTCACAAGATAGGTCGATTTCTTCGGTGAATTCGTACCTAACATGTATAATCCTTCTCCTAAGCTTATCTCCTATCTTGTTTGAGGTGTTTGAAGCAAGATTTTGGAGTTAGGAGGAATAGGGTTTTCAGCCATATTTGGGAAGTGCTAGAAGGAGCTTGAGGTAACTTCCAAACTTTCATATATTGCTTATTCTGGCTATTGTGGACAATTTAATCGGTGAAATTTCGCCGGATTGTCTTTGTTTGTGATTTTTGGAAATGGGTTTCCTTAGGGGTTATGCTACCCAAATTGGTACTAAATGGTAGTTGTAACCTAATGGAATAGTCAATAATTTGGTTAAGAGTAGAAAGAAACATGTTTACGGAGTTGAAACCGAAAAACCCCAATTTTCCCTGGAGTTCCTATAAGTTTCAGCCAGTTCTAGAAATGGGCCTTAGAGTTGGATTTTCAATGATTTAATGATTCCATTGCGTTCAGGAGGGAAAATTAGGTGTGGTTACAGTTGGTCACTTTTTCAGAAAAGGTCGAAAAAGCATAATTACGAAAACGCCCCTGAAACCCTAAAAGTGGGGCTGTTAAAAGTATTTTTGTAATTTGACATTGAGTTAGGTAATTTCGAGTCTGGAAATAGATTCCTTGCATGAAAATATGTCAGGATAGCCCATGATAGAATTTTAGGAAAAGTACAGCCAGACTGGGTACTACAGGGCCAGGCCGGGTCCCCGAGGGTATTTTAGTAATTTTTCAATATAGACTCATATAATTCCCAGAAACACTATGGTAGTGTCTGAACTGTACCTTCGGCATTATAGGAACGAATATGGAGCCTGAGCTATTAGCACGCGTTACGAGGCACATGTTTCAAGGCAGAAAAGGGTTAAGGTAAGGAACTTATCTCTCCTGCATGTATATGATATTTGTGTTAGTGTGTTGATGCATGTTATTGCTTTACTTGATTATGTGAAACATGTATGAATGATTTGAAGCTATGTTTCAATTTATGCTATGGCTATAAGTATATTGTTCGAAGCATTGAGCTTACAGATTTGTCATTGTATGAGCATGGGTTATGAGATGCAAGCATGTCATGCATTAAATATTTATCGTACATGCATATTGGTATTATTTTTCTACTAAGATTCTCTCGAATCTCACCCTCCCCTACCAACAATATAGACAGGTGAAGACATAATCTATGCTGAGAACAAAGAAAAGAACTGTACGAGGGAATTTCGGTGGTGGAACGAAGAAGGGAAGATGTCTCTGTTTCACTCCGATGGGTTCAGACACCCTGGTAGCACTGTGCGACTACATTGATGGTAATTATTATGCACGAACCCCTATAGGGAATTTATGTAATCAAGCACTTTTTATCAATATTTTTATGATATTCCTGTGTTACCCGCCGAACCGCATATCATTTTTTGCGAATACTCTGGTAAAGGCAAAATTAAAATAAGGGCGTGACAAACACCTAGCACAATTATGCTATGTTGGATGCAAAAATAGATATAATCATTTTAAAAGGTAGTAAATTTGGCATTCCCATTGACCAGAGCTAACGAATGTCCCATTTTTTTATGTTGTGGGTCCCATAGTTCTTCCAGCTGGCATATGGTGTAAACTTATTTTGTTCTAGAGATTTATGCCTAATTTGTTCTCTCCCTTCCCTCCCTTTCCACCACCTATGACCTCCCTCTTCGCCTTTTCTCTTTAAACTCTCCCTCCTCATTTACTTTTTCTAGATAAATTCAGCAAGGGGTTGTACAAGAGATCCGGTAGATGGCTCAGAAGCAAGGCCACTATTGGTGAGTGAACCCTTAGAGCTCAAGGGCAGGTTCTGGTTGGGAGCTAGTAGGTGCTGCAGTTAAAAATATCTAATATGATCTGATTCAAGTTCCTTTTTCTCCTTTTTGCTTTGTTGGAAATAACTAAGAGGCAGGTCGGAGGTGAGGGAAATCTATGATAAAAGGAAGGAGAGAAAAAAAGGAGCATGAATATCTAGAACAAAATAATGTTTAAATAAAAATAAAAAACTCTTTAAAGGTTGGCAAATCAACTTACACAACATTATAAATTTAGTGATGTGACATGCTATTATTCATAACATAAATGATGTGGTCAACAGGAAGAATTGCTGGACCCTCAATGCAAAAGATGGACGGATGTTAAATCTGGTTAATGGCAATGTCAACTTTGCAACCTTTTAAAATGATTATATCTACTTTTGCACATATTAAAATAATAATGTCTAGTTTGTTCCCAAATAAGATATAATTGTACTAGGTGCTCATGGTGAAAACTTTCATTACTAAATTTGCACCTTTACCCAAAAATAAATACATAAATTTTATATTTTCAGAAACGTTTACTTCTTTTTTTGGTGAAGCAGCTTCTTCTAATCACTAGAGGGGTTAGATATGCCAGGGTCCACATTAGGTGCTCATCACAACGATGAATACCTAATTTCCCACTGCTGTGATGAGATCTCAACCGTTTAAATTTATTCTAAATGGTCTAAATTTAAAATTTTTTAATTAATAAAATCATTTTTATGAGAATTGATAGTTATAAGATTATCTTTATTTTTAATTTTATATATACAAAAATAAAAAGTTATTTAAAATATAAAAATTAAATTAATTAAATTTGGACTATCAAAAATTAGTCTACCAGTGAGATAGATGATGAGCACATTTTTTATCATCAATTTGATGAGCATAAAAGAGTTAGGCAGGGCGAGACCCCTGCCCGATGCCCAGCCTGAAGGATGAACGGGTTGTATTTTGCAGCCCGATACCCAACCCTGCCCGCTAAAAGTCCTAATCATTTTAGGCTGGGCAAGGGTGTGCTTCCCTGCCCAAGTAATAACGCCTTTTCTTGTCAACATATGAAAAAAATAATTCTGTATAAATTTCATGAACATTCTTGTAGTTACTAATACCATATGTCTTAACTTTGCCCTAAGTAATATAAACTTCAAATACATTCGATGATTTCATATCTTGGGATATTTCAAAATAAGTCTACAACTTGAGTCTTGAAATTTAAAAAATACCATCTGTCTTAACAAATATCCATACTTTAAAAATTAAACAACATCCATAATCCATTATAAATAAGGAAACAAAAAGATTGTAATTAAAGCCGTGAAATCAAAGTAGTTTGCATCAATTCAATATCCCAAAAGTTGATCAAATGATGAAGCATCTAGAAAAAAATAAAAAGCAACTATAATTAATATATCACAAAGTAAAAAAGAAAGGAAGAAATCTATTTGTAAATAGTGTTTAGTGGCTAGGGCAAAAAAGAGAGTACTAGAAGAGTATTATACAATAGACAATATATATTTTAAATAAAAAAATATGTATAAAATAATTTTTAATTGATATGAAATTTTGTATTTTAAATAAATGAAAATAATTTTCCAGGCAGGGCCAAATGGGCAGGGCAGTACTCCTTGCCCAATGCCTGACCCTACCCAGTTATTAGCCCTCCCAAAGCTGCCCAAGCATAAAGTTTGTGATATCGGGCCATTGTGCATGCTGAGTGTAGTAGAAATCAGCCTGCTGCTGTATCTACTGCATCTGCTACTGCTGAGCCACTGCAGCATGTGTCCTGGCTGAATCTAAGCACAGCTCCTCAACAGACTCATCTTTCAGATGTCTGACCCCGGATGTCTGTGCTCTAAAGCTGCCAGCCTCAAAGGCGGCGCCCCTGCTGTAGACCATGCTAGGTCTAGCGCCTATCCCCATCCCCCGTGCGCATCTGGGGTACTCAACTTGACCCAGACCCACCTTCAAAGGAGCCGTGGGGTCCACAGACCCTTATGACTCCTGGGTTTGGGTCTCTCGCAGCTCAGCCTGCAACTGCTGCATCCGCTCCTTACATATTATGAAAAAATTACTTATTGTTATTTTTCATAATAAAGTTGGTTTAATTTTATAAACAATATAATAATGAATTCACTTACAATGGCCACCTCTGCCTGTTGGGAAGTCAGAGTCCCGTCATGGTGTCTATGTGGGATAGTGAACAACTCCCCGTAGTCCGTCTGACGGTTATCCTACTGTGCCTTCCTCTCCTTAAACAATTACAAAATTAAATTAGTATTATCAAAACAAAATACTAGATTTAAAATATGAAATAATCAGCTAAAAGTAATTGATATTGTGAAAAAATAACTAGTTTGTTGTAAATGACAGCAAATGTCTTCGATCCTGCTGTGTGGTAGATCGTCTGCTGCCCACAGTACCTCGTGTTCCTTTGAGAAAGTGCCTGAATAAAACAATATTAAATGTGTTAAAACAATATAAAGCACTTATAATTAACAAAATCATAAAATTAATTAAATTATAATTATAATTATAATTATAAATACATTACCTGCCCCTCAGCATTTCTCCTAAACTGGATGAAACTTGCCCAGTCGTTCGGCGGGACGCCCTCCGGGATGTTCTCGATCAGCTGCTGTTGAGGAATCGTCTTAAGAGATGGTTCCTTTTGTTCCTCCAACTGTAGCCCATCTTCATCAACGTGTACCTCTTCCGGTTGTCCCATACAGCCAACCTAAGTTGTAACACCATTGAAAGAAGGATTTAAATATGACTAATTACAAATAAGATAATTAAAAAATATTAATTAAATATAATTAATTATAGAAAATATAATATAATTAAATACTATTAATTACCCGCATCACATCGTCCCATGCCAAGTCCTTCCCCCTTCGGAACGTTCCTCCATATCCTGAAGTGAAGGGGGAATCGCATCCAATTCTAACCCAGCTCATTCAGGAAGTGGTTGAACAGGTGACCCCTATTGTCGATGGGCTGGTTCTTGGCCTCATTCCACGGAACTACAACTCGTAGTGTCCGATCCAAGCTTTTCAGATCAGCTATGTCCAGCCTCCTCGTGGATACGTTCCCCTTCTCATCTACACAATTTACTGCACGTTAGATAAATTGTAATTCAAATTTAACATTTCAAATTTAAATATTTAATTTATTAAATAAAAATATATATTTACCTTGGATCTGCACCTTAAACCAGTAGACCGAGAAGATGACCATTGTGGTTTGTTTTGGTCCCACGCCTCCTCCTCATCCAAGAAATGCTTTATGTCTCTGATCAAAATCGGGATGTCGAAGTCCTCATTAATGTCATAGTCACTAACACTGATATCTCCCTCTCCCAGATCAGGTACCTCTGGTGCGGTCGTCTCCTGTGGCACCGTCCGCGGTGGCTATAGTAAGGCCGACTCCTACGGCTGCTATGGGGAGATAGACTGAAATGGCATGGTCACCCTCCCTCCGTGCTGCCCCCTCCTCTGCTGCTGCCACACTGCAGAATCAGTCTGGGGACCTCGGGCTCCTTCCCCTTGTCCATCCCTGAAGTCATATCAACTACAAATATTTAAAAAAGAACAAACTAATTAGTCACATTTATATGTAAAATTATCATAAAAATAAAAATAAAAATTGAATTGTCTATACCTCAAGTGAGAATAATGAGAAATACTGTAGCAAAAACTCTCAGACAGACGTCAGAATGCTCAGATCTAAAGGAAAACTCTCAGAGAAACGTCAGAAAACAAAATGGCCAAACGAGAAAATGGAAGGGGTCGCGGGCTTTTATAGTTGAGGACTTTATAGCGGTTCTTTACATAAACCACTACAAAAAAGCTAGGGCAGCAAAACTTTATAACCACTACAAAAGCGACGATCTTTGAAGTTCTATAGCGGTTACGAAAACCTAACCGCTACAAATGTGATAACATTTGAAGTTCTGTAGCGGTTATGAAAACCTAACCGCTACATATAGGCAACCTTTGGCATTTTGTATCGGTTCAGTTCGTTGTAATCACTACACTATTGGTGTGACTTGGTGGAGCCAAGAGGCATGAACTTTGTTGGTGATATTCACACTATCATCATCCTCTAATACTTATATTTAAAAATGTCACTCGAAATTATAAGAATATTGACCTCCTTATTTGAATTTTATATTTTTGTCAAAGATTAAGTAGTAAAATGTGGTTTTCTTGGTAGGAAAAATTAGGGGAAAACCCCAATAAAATCCCGCTGAAATACTTAAATTTTAATTGAGGCCTACAGTTTCAACAAATTCCTAATTAAAATAATAGTTCTTATTAGATATTTTTTGAATATTGTTAAAAGACTTGGATGCACATCTCTAGTTAAAAAGAAAAACTAATCCTAATTTTAATTTTAATTATTTCAATCAGATTTCATTGGGCACGAGCTAGGTGTGAAGCCCCCTCTCAACTTATTTAAACCAATCCTTTCGTTTTGAGCCCAAGATACTCATTCTCCGAATTCCCATGTTCCCCACAAACCTATTTCTCTCGCAACTCTTACATCCATTTCGCAAAATGATTTTTTTTGTTTTTGTTCTTTCGTATTTTACTGTCACTTTTCTTTTTTGCCTGAGCAACTGGTAGAGCAATCAGCTATGTTCTTATAGCTTGTTAATAATAAATTTTAATGAAAATGAAATCAATTCGCCATTTCATATAATGGAAGAATCTGCGGTGAGATTAGAACTACAAGAATTTGTAAATTAAATCTGCTTAAAATAATTAAAATCACATACCTTTAGCTTTTGTTTTTAACTAGAGATGGGTATCAAATCTTTTAATGACATTCAAAAATCCTTAATTAAGACTCTTGTCTTGATTAGTAATTTCTTGAAAGTGTTGGCCTCAATTAGAATTTTGATATTTCAACTAGATTTTATTGGGATTTTCCCAAAAAATAATATCCAAGTCTTTATAATTTCACCTCAATTTTAATTACGTCTTTGTGTGTAGGTTTTTTTTTTTTCCTGAATAAATGGGAAAAAGTTTCCGATTGAAAATTTTAATGATGGCAGTGACTTAAATCAGAGTATCACTACTCCATGTGTATAATTATTTTACCAATAAAATTTTTAACAAGGGATTTTTTTTCTATTTTCCTTTTTTCTATTGGATGCTTATAATTTTTTTCAATTACATATATATTGATTCCTATATACTCATAACTTGTTAACTAAACAGTCCACCCAAGCACTGCAATTTCAAAGTTAATATTGCTACAAAATTACGATTGAAAAGTAAGAAAAAAATTACTTAATTATAGTATATGTTACATGATCTCTCTAAAATATTTATGTGTACTATTAAATTATTTATCAATTTATAGATCATACAAATTAGTTTGAAGAAAAGTGATAAATATAAAAAATAAAAAAAAAATGTCATCAAAATTTATTTTTAAACTAATTCTCATAATTAAGAATGGAGGTAAAATCATTTCTATAAAACAGATAATACTCCTCCGGTCTTTAATATAACACATAGTTGATTTTTTTTTTTTTTGAAGAGATTAAGGAAGCTAAATAAATTACTTTAAAGTATTGATATTTATATTTTTTATACTGAATTAATTTTTTTGACTTTTGAACTGATATATAATCAAATGATACACAAATATGTTATAATTAACTAACTTATTTAACTTCCTTAATCTCTCAAAAAAGAAAGTCAACTATGTTTTATATAAAGGACTAAAGATGTAAAACCCCAAATTTTATTCACCAAGAATGTATTATAATTATTTAATATATTCAATAAAATCGTCCATATTTATGGCCACAGGAATTATATATTGAAAATTGAAAGGTGAATAATGCTTATGGTGAAATCACCTATGAGGCAGTGAGCTTGTTATATGGTTTTGAATGAACAATGATGTTCGAAAATTATGCAATTTCATAGGGTGAAAGTAGACATTCTAAGCTTTAATTTCATAGGTCATATGACTCAATTAGAGCTATATACAAAAAGTTATGAATTTTTGAATTTAGCCCAGAAAAACTGTGAATTTTCTGGAACAACATGTAAAAATTGAAAATCTGGGAATTTTGTGCTTTCATTTGGATAAAGGCTATATTTTTTCTTAAAAATAGACTCAATAAGAGTTCTATAACCTTTAGAATCACTCCAATATGATGTCTACAAATTTAATTATGAGTTTTCAAAGTTGGGCAGAAAATTTGCCAAAATTTTCCTTAAATATGAAATTTGGGAAAATTCAATAAATAATTAAATATCATAAAGTATATGATATTAATCATCATCATCTTCCTTTCTCCAGCCCATTTCCACACACACAATAGTTGAACTAGAGAGAAAAGAGTTGAGAGAGTTTAGTGAGAGAAGGAGAAGAAAACTCATACGGTAAGCTGATTTCTCTGACAATTTAGCTTCGAACAAGTATAACTCCAATTCTAAGCTACCCCTCTATGTTCTTTAAGATTTGGAAGCTCATCTTTTGGTGTTAGAATAGCTAGGGTTTCAGCCATATCAAGGGAAAAGCTAGTGGGAGCTTGAAGTAACTTCCAAACTCTTGTATATTAGCTATTCTGGCTGCTGTGGACAATTTAATCGGTGAAATTTCACCAGATTGTCTTTGTTTGTAGTTTTTGGAAATGGGTTTCCTCAGGGGTTATGCTGCCCAAATTGGTACTAAATAGTAGTTGTAACTTAAAGGAATAGTCAATAAAGTGGTTAGGAGTAGAAAGGAACACATTTACAAAGCTGAAATTGCAAAACCTCGATTTTCCCCAGAGTTGTGAGTATTTCAGCCAGGTCTAAACCAGGGGCAATGAGTTTGATTTTCAATGATTTGATGATTCCATTGAGTTCAGGAGGAAAAATCAGGTGAGATTATAGTTGGCCACTTTTTCGAAAAACCTCGAAAAGACATATACGAAAATGCCCATGAAACCCAGAAAGTAGGGCTGCCAAGGACAATTTCGTAATTTTGCATTGAATTTGGTAATTTTCGAGTCTGGAAATAGATTCCTTAGGCAAAAATATTTTAGAATAGCCTAGGTTAGAATTTTAGAAAAAGTGCAGGCAGGCCTAGGGTCCCAGGAGCATTTTGGTAAATTTTCATCATAAGCTAATATAACCACAATAAACACTATGGAAGTGTTTAAAATGATATATGGATAGGTTTTAATCTATTTCTTGTACATTTGGTATTTCAAGTGTCAACAGATGTTTCTATTTCGATATTCGAAGTGTAATAATAAAGACTAGATTCCATGGGCATACATAAAAGTACATATATACTAATAAAAGTATTCATTTACAATCCAAAGTCATCTGTCGACAAAATACAGAATACTACAATATTTCCAATGATTACAGGATTTCCCAAAATATCTTAAGCATAAACTAACTATAACCCCAGACTTTAACCTTGTCTCGAGACACGTGTCAAACACTTCTCGGAGTATACGCCTTTGCCTTTCAATCCACTAGCACCCACTAATATGTTTGTTTAGAAAAATGGGTGAGATTCCAAGGAATCTCAGTAGAAACATGCCATCGTTCATATAAAATGCGAAAAGTAAATATGATATGCGCCATGTACGTACCAATTAATGAACAATATAAATACACTATCACCATGTTTATATGAGTAGGGCCCAGCCCCACAAATCTACACCGACTGTATTCTCACCAACTCCCAGTGTAAGTGTACCTCTGGCACTAACTGCCACTTTCTAGGCAAACCATGTTTATTAATAAAACACATTTACAAACAATGACATCCACACAATCATATAACTGTGACATGATATATGAAGGATAATGTCTCTACCTCAAAGTTCTTTCAACCCCTTTTTAATGTGCCTTCTAAAACGTGTCGCTTCTGGCTTCCAACTCGGTCCTAAAATATTAAATGTACAAGAAATAGGTCATATCCTATCCAAGTATCATTTTAGACTCTTCCATAGTGTTTCCTGTGGTTATATTAGTCTTTGGCAAAAATTTAGCAAAATGCCCTTGGGACCCCGGCCGGCTTCGCCATACTCGGCCCGATAGCACGTTTTTCCAAAATTTTGACTTTGGCTATCCTGACATATTTTTACCGACAGAATCTATTTCCGAAATCGAAATTACTAAATTCAGTGTCAAATTACAAAATTACCCTTGATAGCCCCGTTTTAGCATTTTTGTAATTATGCTTTTTGGGGCTTTTTCGAAAAAGTGACCAACTATAACCCCACATATTTGTGCCTCCCGAATCCAATAGAACCATCAAATAAATGAAAATCCAACTCCTTCCCCCATATCTATGCTTGGCCAAAACATATGCCGAGAAAAGGAAAAAATTGGAGTTTTGTGTTTTAACTTCCAAAACTTGTACCTTTTCACTTCTAATCCCTTATTAAGTCATTTAAACACATACTAATCATGATTCAAAGAATTTTGGGCAGCATAACCCCTTAGGATTAGGACTTTCCAAATTTAAAAATTAACCAAAAATCACCAAATCCAACCACAAACCTTAATAATAACATCATACTAGTATAGATTTGAGGTTTGTGAAATTACCTTTTGAGTTCTCTCTCTCTGGGCGTCCTCCTCTCTCTCTCTCCTTGAGCTCAAGATATGTCTTCTAAACTATTGATTCCATAGAGAAGAAGAGTTTAGAGAAGATTTCAAAGCAAGATTACAAGAACTCTTAAGAAATCAACACTTACATGGTGACACTTGGCATTGGCTTCATTTCTTTCCAATTGATGTCATAAGGCTTCAATTAGCCTTAAACTAATTTTCCTCTCACTTTGGTTAGCTCAAAACCGTCCCCCCTTATGTCTCCACTAACCAAATGGCTTCTTCTAACTAATCCAACCATGCACTCAATTGTTGTACCATAATCATGATTACTATGTAAACGTAACATTATTTTAACACAATTTGACATGTGTTCATCTTCATCAATTATAAACTAATCCCTTTATCATAGGATAATGACACTTGGCATATTTAATCCCATTAATCATTTTTCCCTCCCATTTTTCTTGTGCTAGGCGAAAATTTGCAAGAAAAAGGGAAATAGAAATTGTTTCAACATTTCCATAATTTCAATTAAAGGAATCATGCACAAGTCATTCCAATTTCACAACTCTTGATTTATTCCACCAAGAATATTCCAAATATACATTCGCCTTTATTTTCCTTAATTAATTGAAATTATCTTCAATTAATTGGAAAATAATTAATTTTATGCTAAATCGGCAAAGTTTCGATTTTGCCATAACCTTTATAATCTAATTTCCTTTCTTGAATTAATTTTTTCTCATGAATATTCACCATTTTATTGAATTTCTCAAATAATTAAAATATATTTGGTGGATATAAAATTTGAGGTGTTACATCAGGACCGAATTAGGAGTCATAGCTTGGCACGCTTTTTGAGGCATACTAAACGGGGTCAAAGAGACTTGAGGTAGGGGTATTATGCTTCATACATAATGCCTTAGCCTATATGATTGTGTGGATACCATTGTTTGCGCTTTTATTAATTAACATGGTTTGCCTAGAGGGGGCAGTTAGTGCCGGAAGTGCACTTACACCTAGGGGATTGGATGAGAATCCAACCGGTGTACAATTAGTGGGGGTGGTGCCCTACTCATGTATACATGGGATGTGATTATATTGTTCATTAATTAATGCATATATTCTACATGTCATATTTACTTATCGCATGTTATGCGAAAGATAATATGTTTCTATTGAGATTCCTTGAAATCTTACCCCTTTTTCTAAATATAAATATCTCAGTGGGTGCCAGCGGTTCAAAAAGAAAGGACGTAGATATGGGGAACTGATGGACATGTTTCCTGAGACGAAGTTCGTGGTTATATATAGTCTTTAATTTTGAATATTTCCAGAAGTTGTATATATTACCAACCCTATAAGGAATTATTCAATGTAATCATGTACTATATATCGGTATTTTTACACTATTACTGTGTGCCCACCAAACTGCGCGCAAGCACTTTGAAAATATGGAAAATGAGATAAAGGTATTAAAGAAGGAATATCATTATTACCAAAATATTTCTTCAGCTAGCCTCTCCCCCACAGTTCAAAACTGTCAAAATGTCAAATGACAATCTTTTACAGTCAGTTATTAATTTTTAATTAAATAAAATGTTATAAATATTATTTATATTAATTACGTATATGTCCATTGACTTATATCTTATTCAACATTCATAAATACATTTTGAGAAACTAAAAGGTTATTTAATAATAGAGTAAAGTACTCTAACTACCCTTTTGTTTTGCCTTAGTTACACATACCTCCCCTAATTTTTTATTATTTTATATTAATAATTTATATAATATAATAAAAAATATAAATAAAATAATATAGAATGAAAAATAATATAAATGCTTAATTATCACAAAATTAATATTAAATATAATATATTAAATATTGTTGTATTAAAATAATTATTTAAATAAAAAATAAAATAAAATAATTTTAAAAAATATGTTATAAAATGTGAAATATATAAATATATATAAAAATATAAATTTATGTTTAATATTATATTTATTTTGTCATTGTTATATTAAATATATAATATTATGTGAATAAATAATGCAAGGTCAAAGCAGCTTAGCTAGTAAAGGCATCAAAATGCGTGTGAGAAGGTTGAAGGTTCAATTCCTTCCTTTTTCAAAATACTAAACAATTATTTGATGTGGACACTTATCGCAAGAGGGTAAGAACACATGGCGGCTGGTGAGGGTGGGCCACCATGTGGAATTTTTTTTGTTAAATAAATTCCGTTGGTAATTTTCAACGGAATTGAAATTCTGCAGGTGAACCAATTTACGACGCATTTTTTAGCAACAAATGGTTTCCATCGGTAATCCATTTCCATTGCCATTTCGTCAGTAATTCAATTGGAAAACTAAAATTACCTTATTTGTATCTTTACAGGTTATATTTTTCTTTGTCAATTCATTCACCATGTATGTACCCGACCTCAACTAACAGAATAAGGCTTATCATAATTGTTGCAGCATTCTACTCACAATATCATAATCCTCTAATATTTATATTTAACTAAGTATTTATATGTAGCTTTTTATTTACTAAGTCTGACAAATTCCTATTTTATTATATACTTTTACATTTTATTTAGGGATTTTGCCATGATAATTGAGCTTAAAAAGTCATTTTTGTGATTAATTATGATTAAATGTGTTTATATGAAATTAAGATTGAAAAGGGGCATAAATGTCATATATTTTACGATTTACCTTAATTGATTAATTTTTGAAATATAAGGTATTACATTTTGGGTTTATTTTAATTGCAGATCAGTTTGAAAAAAAAATTGCAGAAAAGAAGCCAAAATTTTTGGAAATTATGAAGTTAATGAAGAAAAAACTCAGAAGAAATTATAGAAAAGGACCCAAATTATTTGAAAGTTATAGATAGACCCACAAAAGTTTTCAATATTCATAGTTAATCCCTCCTAAAATCTTTTAAAGTTTTCATTTTGCATGTTTTGACCAATGGATCTATTTGCAATTGGAGCAGACCTGACCCGGTGGTCTTCTTGCTACTTCTTCGATTCTAAATTTAGATAGAGTATAGAGGTGGGGAGCTGGGGGCAAGGAGAAGAGAGGAAAGAGGGTTAAGAGAGAGAGAGAGAGTGAGGAGTCAGGAAAGCTGAGGGAAAGAGGAGCTTGGATCTGGGCCTCCTTTCTCACCATTCCTTCTCCACCGACTGACCTCAGGGTGTCAGAAGACATAAAGAAAGAGAGAGATAGAGAGAGATGATCAGAGGAGAGACAAAGAGCTCCCAAACTGGAGTTGCACAACTTTCGGAGATCCTCATCCGTTGTCCTTGTATCTTAGACAACCACCATCACCGAAGGGAAGGAGAGCTCAAAAGACACCATCGAGGTCTTTGATCTTCACCATTACAGCTTCAATTTCATTCTTCATCACCGATGATTTTGGTTACTGAAGCTAATTTCATGAGGGGCAACAGCTAATTTCCTCCTCTCGTGGAGCAATGGATTGAGTCTTGATGCTTGGAGCTACAAAAGGGGAGTTTTAGCTTTAGTTCATTAGCTTGACTATATATTTATGATTTCTTTCATTTTAGAAATTGTAATTTATTGTTAAGACTAATATGTTTTGTTTAATCTTTGTTTGATCCTATTTGTGATTTGAATTAGTTTATGTTGAACATTGTGTTCATCAATATATGTGGATACATACATGTTTCATTACAATTCTCTTGATTCTCTCTATTCTTACATGGTATTATTTAGATATTGAGTTCATTTTTGATTATATTGGAACCAATTGCATTAACTAAATCATAATCACACACTAAGAGTGCTTAATAGCATCTCTAGAGTAGGAGTTCCTTTCTTTTGATGTTAGACTCATCGGTTGATAGGGTTTGGTATTTTAAAAAACTTAGTAATTTCATAAATTGCATACAAAGTGGTTTCTAATAGTGTTTTAAGAAGTGATTATTTTCTAGGTCAAGGAATAATAATTGATTAATGCACTAGACTCAATAATGTTTGAGGGACTTTGATTGCAATTGTTAGTATTTTGTATTGAGGTTTGGTTAGAGGGATTATATCTTGCCAGTGTAGAAGATTTAATTCACTTAGCTCAAACTAGCTCAAAGGGTCTTTTGAGCATTTTTTTCTTGTCAAACTAGCACACTCCTAAAAATATTTTGAAGCAAATGATAGATGAAATTTATTGTTCTAGAAGGTTTTCATCATACTTTTCAAAACCAATTTCCATTCCATTCTACTTTTGTTCCAAAAATAGTAGTTTTTAAAGCAATTTAGTTTAATTACAATTTAGTTGTTAGATAAAAAGCTCAAAATCATTTTTTATATGTTTTATGCTAATCATTACACTTAGTTTTTAGGTAATTAATAAAAGGCTCTTCCAGACACAATCCGAGATTGCACCCTATATTGTAATCCTTGGTTTAATTTTTAAAGAGGTTACCAAAGCACAAAGCCGACAATGCCTATTCTTCAAGTGGCACTGTTGCCAAGGAGCCAAGTAATTGCTTCCCTAATAGCTAAGTGTCAAATACTTTTGCCCGCGGTGAGCCTTTAGGATTTTTACATTCTAGTATTTTCATACTTAGTCATAGTTTAGGTTGCATTTTAGGTGGTTTTTTATTTTTCATGTTTTCTTTAGCATGTCATAGCATTTTGGATCTTGCATAGAAAATTTTGAAGCAATACTAATAAATATCTTGATTTTATTTTATTTTTACATGTGCCTTTGCATTTTTGCATTTCTTTTAATTGGTTTCGTTTGCTTTGTGCTTGGTTGATGTAAAGTGGTGTCATTGTATTTGAATTACTTGTGAATAATTTTCTTTTGATGTTATTTGGGTGCATGATTCCAATTACCAAGTTGCAATGTTGGTGATATAGTTTTTCATGTGAATAGTGCCTATTTTGACTCAATTTTCTTGTTTTCTCCATTTCTTCTTGTCCATACACATTATACATACTCACACATACTTGCACTCATTCCATTTCATATATTTTGCTTGAATTTGTGTGCAAGACAATTTTGGCACTACCCTTGACTTTTGCATTGATATCAGTTATTGTGTTTTTCAAGGTGCAACTATGGACGGTAATGGTAATAGTAACCCAATGAGAAGAACCATAAGGGATGTCACAAGATCTTACATGACTTATGATTCTTTCAGTGTTGTATGTCCTAACCTTGAGGTCAATTTTGAGCTTAACGGACCTTTACTTACTTCACTACCTTGTTTCTATGGACTTGAAAATGAAAACCCTTACAACCATCTCAATGTTTTGCACTTAGCTTGCTCCAATTTGAAGCCTATTGTTGCTCATTTAGATGATGTGTTGTTAAAGGTCATTTATTTCACTCTGGAAGGGAAGGCTAAAGAGTGGTGCTTGATGCTACCAAGACATGTTAATGATGTTCTTCATTCATGGGCTAATTTGAAGAAAGATTTCTTGGACAAATACTTTTTTTATGCAACAATTATAGAACTTAAAAATGAGATATATTCTATCAAACAAGATCTTTTGGAGTCATTATCCAAATATTGGGGCTGGTTTCAAGAACTTCTGGCTAAGTCCCCGCACCATTAAATCATTGATGAGCAGTTGATTAAGTATTTTCATGATGGTTTTCTCCTTAATGAGAAGGGTATTCTCGATGTTGCAGCTGGAGGTTCTTTGGAAGATTGCACTGTTGAAAAGGCATGGGCTCAAATTTGAACAAGAGCTAGAAACACTTAATAATATAATGTGAGAGAGCTAAGAGAAGTCTATGATCTTTGTTCTCACAAGAGGATGAACTCTCTTGAGTCTAAGATGGACACAGGCACTTCCCAACTTTCTTTCATTACATATAAGCTCCGAAATCTGAGTGTTCAACAAGTGGCTTCTCCTCCTCATTCACAAGCTCTTATGTCATTTAGTTGTGGTAGTTATGGTTTTGTGATGCACATTACAAGTTTATGTCCTAACCACTATGAAGAAGTTAATGCTATGTCAGGGGAGACCAAACTCTAAGTGGGATCCTAATTCCAATACCTACAATGAAGGCTGGAAAACTCATCAAAACTTCCAGTAGCATAATGATGAACTTACTCACTTTAACGCTTCCACTTCTCAAGCTTTGCAAACTCAACCTTATGTTCCAAACAATGATGACCACATCTCATCTCTTCTCAAGTGTGTCTAATCTATGCATGATGATATGAATAAGAAAGACACTGGAATTGACGAAAGATTTGCAAGTTTGGAAAGTAAGATGGAGCAATAGGAGACTAAAACCACTAACTTGAATTCCTTTATCACTCAACTTTCAGATGGCAATAATGACAAACAAGCTAAGTCTAGTAGTGCTATGCCTTCTCTTATGGTTATCCATCCTAAATCTCTTAATGTTATGACTTTGGGAAAACTGTTGGGTTTAAGGACGGTGATGATGAGGAGGAAGTGGATGAGGAAATCATAGTGGATCCACGTCCAAGAAATGATAAGGTTCCTCAATCCTCCCAATTGCGAGAAATTGATGCATCTTCTTCCATTCCTCAAGAGCATTTTGAGAGTAAGCAAGAGAAGAAACTCCTTAAGAAGACCTCAAAGAAGTAAGACCAAAGGCAAAAGGGAGCTGTAATTGCATAAAAAGATGAAAGAGCTAAGAAGCCATCCAAATATGAGCTTTCACTCAAAGGTAATTAGGTAAAGCTTCATGATCTCCCTTTTCTTCATTCTTACTTAGCTAGTCAAAGAAAAGTTGATGAGAACCAAAATCATGACTTGCTTGATATGTTTAGTAAGATTGAAGTAAATGTGTCATTGCTTGATTTGATTAAGAAAACTCCTAAGTATGCCAAATTTCTTAAGGAGTTGTGCACACATAAGAGGAAGTTTTAACCAAACAAAAGAGTACAATTATCCTCTAGTGTGTCTGCTTTGTTTAAGCCACAACTTTCAATTAAATGTCAGGATCCTGGTTCATTCACTATTCCATGCACCATAGGAAAGAGTAAAATCCCTAAGGCATTGCTTGACCTAGGAGCTGAAATTAATATGATGCCTAAATCTCTATATAGAGACCTAGGGGTGAAGACCTTGAAACCTACCTCTATGATGCTACAACTAGCAGATCAAACAATAAGATATCCTGATGGCATCTTTGAAGACATTTTAGTTCAAGTTGAAGATCTAGCCTTCCCTATAGATTTTTATGTGCTAGATATACCTAATACCCGTGAAGATGGAGCTTTAACCCTAAGTTAACCCTTCCTTAGAATTGCCAACACTGATATTAGTTTGTAAAGGGGTTCTATCACAATGTCTATTGGGGATAGGTCTATGCAATTCAACATGTATAAGCAAATGAAGCAACCACATGAAGATTATTCTATGTGTGATGTCAATTTTATTGATAGCTTGCTTGTTGATGAGCATGATGGTGATAATGATATGCACACCTTACCCATTGATTTCACTTACACTTCTTTTCTCCCTCTTTCACATGTTGTTGATGAGAGCTGTCTGACATTTCCTAGTCGGTTTACACTCTTTTCACGCCATCAAACTTTTCAAATACTAACTATATGCATGTGAATTCTGCTACAAACCCCAATGAGTTTCATATAGGCTTTGTTTCTGATAATCTCACAGGAGTTAGTAGAGCTGAGAAGACTTCCAAGAAGGAGTTGTCCAAGTATTTCAAGGAGCTACGTGCCTTGAATGCTAAACATAGACCATTGAGGGTACCTTATGCTATCAACTATGTCCTATCTCAACCTCCAACTGAGATAATTAATGAAGAAAAGGTTGTTGCTACTATGGACATGGAGAAAGTAAAAAGTGAAGGAGAAGTAACGGAGCCCATTCCTCCAAAACTCTGATTTAAGAAGAGGCATAGGCGTCAACTTTCAATCACTACTATACCATAAGTTGCTTCAGTATACCTCTAAATCTTTGATGAAAGCTATGAGGATCCCTTCCTAATGGATGGTAAAGAGAACCAATTTCAGGTTGGTGGCAAGGTCCCTGGCCTATTTTCAGCATATACAATACTAGGTGATGAATGACAAATATATTTTATTGGGCCATTTGAGATTCACTCCTTCTGTCACTATGGGAAGGTCATATTGAAGGATGCTCAAGCAACCACTTCCAAGCAAAGAAAGAGCGACTTTGTCATTTGAAGGGGATCTATAAGCCTCCATAACACTCATGTTGCTTCTTTCCTTTCCTTGTCTTACCTACCATGCTAGTGATTACTTGTGTTATATTGTTAGGCATGTGTGTTTGTAGGATAAGTTTAGGGGAAGAAGCCATTCTAGTAGAAAAGGTAGTTTTTAGGATTTTGATTGTAGATCTAGGACAATAAATCCCCATTGCATGTGTCTATTGCCTATATCTTCATTTGTGCTTCCTTATTATGTCATACATTGAGGACAATGCAAGATTTAAGTGTGGGGGAGGGATTGCTCTAGTCACAATGTTTTGATTTATGAATTTGAGAAAAATTGAAAAAAAAATTTGAACTTGAGAATTGGTTTTGTGAAGTGCTTAAAGGACACCTATTTTTACTTTCCTAATGCAACTCCTTGGCATATTTTTGTGAAAATTTACATGCATGATGATTGTGAAAGTCAAGAATTTCCAAATATGAATGTATTAAGCTTGAGTAATCCCTTTGCTTGATTAATTGAGTGATTGGAGTGTCTTTGTTGCAATTTTATTAATTTGGATGCCTAACTTGACTTTAGGAAGTTGATATGGTAGAGAAAAGCCCTGTTGGAAGATTCTTGAGCCTTGATTTTATTTTCTCATCATGTGTGTATTCATCTATCTCTAGTTAATCTCTATAACTTGTCTAGGTTCTTTTTCAAAGCTACATAAATGCCTTGAATTTGTAGTATGATAGGGGCATTCATTTCTAAACCCATTGACCTAAACACAAACCATTCATTATTTACCTTTGATTACCCCCTTGAGTCTTTAACTTTTATTTCTATTTCATTATACAAATACTATATTTGTATCCTTTATCAATTTCTTCCTAGCACTATGATTTATAAAAAAAATGCTATTGTATATATGAAGAGAAAGTGCCATATGAATAGTTAAATGAAAGAGACGTAAAAATAAATAAATAGGAAGGAGAAAAAGAAAAAAAATTGTGAATAGTAAAAAAAATATGAAAAAAAAAGAAGAAAAGGGACAATTCAAAAAAACAAACAAACAAACAAACAAGGTACTATGATAAAGATGTGAATGAAGTTTAGTTGAGTACTGCTAAGTGATCTATCAATTTATTGGTGCAAGCATAGTTTTTGTTACATTTTCTATCCATTAAGCCTTTTCAACATTACAACCTTAAAAAGTCCCCATGACTATGAATTCATGACAAACTAGTAGTAGAGATAGTAGAACCCTTATAAGCCTATGGTAAATGCTTGAATTGGTGAATTGAGTGAAATTCCTTATAATTTGAGATATGAGAGAAACTCTTATTCCCTTGGGAGCTCTATCATGTCTATCTTTCTTGGTTTTGTTATGTGTTCAATTTGATTTCTTTGCATTAAAAATTTTTATGAGCTTTAATTGATTGGGGACTGTGGTTATTCAATCTTAATGCAATTGCATTCTTGAATTACTTGATGATTACAACATTAGGCATATTTTTGAAAACCTCAGTTTTATTTTGCCCAGGAGTGCAAAAGGTTAAGTGTGGGGGAATTGACAAATCCCTATTTTATTATATACTTTCATATTTTATTTTGGGATTTTGTCATGATAATTGAGCTTAAAATGTCACTTTTGAGATTAATTGTGATTAAATGTGTTTATATGAAATTAAGGTTGAAAAGGGGCAAAAATGTCATATATTTTACAATTTACCTTAATTGATTAATTTTTGGAATATAAGGTATTACATTTTGGGTTTATTTTAATTACAGATCAGTTTGGAAAAAAAATTGTAGACAAAAGCCCATAATTTCTAGATATTACAAAGTTCATGAAGAAAAGACTCAGAAGAAATTATAGAAAAGGGCCCAAATATTTTGAAAGTTATAGGTAGACCAACAAAGTTTCCAAGATTCATAGTTTAGTCCATCCTAAAAGCTTTCAAAGTTTTCATCTTAATCCCTTAGTCAAAACGCATGTTTTGACCAAGGGATCTATTTGCAATTGGAGCAAACCCGACCCGCTGGTCTTCTTGCTGCTTCTTTGATTCTGAATTCAGACAGAGTACAGAGGCGGAGAGCTGGGGGCAAGCAATAAGAGGGCTGAGAGAGAGCAGGGAGTCGGCAAAGCTGAGGGAGAGAGGAGGGAGCTGAAGGCACTACTTCTGTTGACCACCGTGGTCCACCGTACACCGTTGGCACTCCACCACCTCCGTCCTTCCACCGGCTTCATCTTCCTCCATCACTGTTCTATGCTACTCCACCAACATCATCTCAGCACCATTATTGGCTCTTTCCCTCACTCCTTCATCGACCACATTGGCAAATTCCAAGCAGATTTAATTCTCTTTTCTAGCTCTCTACTATTGTTAACTGTGGCTTGTTTGGCTTTTGGTTCAAATCCAGCCCCAATTCCTTCCTTGATTTAGTGCTAATTGGTTATTTTAATCTGTGATTATATGGCTGAGTGTTTGTATCAGAGTGTGGTTATGCTTCTTGAAGCTATTTTCATGATTAGCTAGGCAATTTTATGCTATTAGAGATGGCTTGAGCTCACATGTGCTTCAAAGAGAAGTTTAAATTACCCATAGCTCATTATATTTGAGATTTCTTAGGTTTAGGAATTCATTTATATATTGAGACTATGATTTTAGTTATGTTTTATTCTATGTATTGAGTTCTTATAATTTAGAATTTGTAATAAGGATTTGTACTCATCAATATATATGGTTATATATATATGTTTATCTATAATTCTATTGCTTTCTATCAATTTAACATAGTATTGTTAGATAGTTTGATTAGATTAGAATTGTAGTTGAACCTAAATACATTGCTTATTCCATAATCACTCTCAAAAGGGTTTTAATAATGTTTAAATGAATGGGTTCATGAGTTTAAGCATTAGTTTCAAAGCTAATTGAGGGTTGGTATTTTAGAAAACTTAGAGAAACTCATTACTCTAAGAGGGCTTAATAGCATTTCAAGAGTAGGGGTCCCTATCTGGTGATGCTAGACTCATTGGTTAATAGGGTTTGGAATATTAGAAGCATAGTGTATTAACTCCCCAAATATCTTAATTAAGCAAGGATAGCAATTGAAAACCATTTCCAAGAGCATCTTCATCATTTGCATTCTTAACCCATTTCCATTCTTCCTTATTTGAAAAATCCCAAAAATATTTATTCAGTTGCATTTAATTGATAGTTTTGAAAACCAATCAATTAAGCTTTACCCTTGTCAATTTTTCATTATAATTACTTAGCTTACTAGGAATTAGTTTCATAATCGACTCCTCAAAATGAAATGACCCGAGTTGTGCATTATATTGCATTAATTCAGTTTTATTCTTGATAACTCCGAGGCGACTAAAAGGCTATTTAAGTATAATTTCATAAATTATATATATTGATTATTATACTCATAACTTGTTAAATAGAATGTTAATCTCATTTGTGCGTTGCACAAGTCGTTCAATCAACATAAAATTGTAAATGAAAATCAAATGTTAGGTTCTTATTCTTTATTATAACCAATACAATTACAATAATATAATATTAATTAAAAAAACTTCCAAATATCCAACGCTCCTAAGTGAAAACTTTTACTATAAATTTATACCTTATTGTTTTTTTGTGCCATATTACAATCGGAAAAATTTATAACTTAGCGCTATATAATTACTAAATTAACCATGACAAAGAACAACATTTGTAAAAGGCAACTACTTTCTATAATTAATATTTCTCTTCAATCATAATCAGAATATCATATAAAACCTAAACATCAGAAGTTTCTAAGGCCGTAAAATAAAACAATAATGACTACTAATCCATTGTATTATTTATAATATACGTAAATAGTATAATTTGTTATAAATCTTATTATATTTGTTAATATATTGATGATATGTGTGTGGGAGGATATATCGATACGATATATTGAAATAGTGCATTGACGATAACTTTTAAAGTATTTAAATTGATAATTTATTTTCTTTAAAAATAATAAGTCAATGAATTTTTTATAAAATTTCTATCCTAAATATTATCTTCCATTTCTTAGGTGATCATATTACCTTCCATTTTGTCATACTCAAACTTCAATTCCAACCAATATTTTAAAAGTTGGATTATTATTAAGTCATAAAAAATGTTAATTCAAAATCAAGCGGCGATCAAATTAGGTCAATTTGTATATGCACAAACATGCATAATATCATAATACATCACATAGTTATAAAATATGAAATAGACATATAAGCAGATAAGGACCTCTAACCTCCCTCTTCACCTTTTCTCTTTAAACTCTCACTCCTCATTTACTTTTTCTAGATAAATCCGGTAGAGGGTTACGCAAGAGATATGGTAGATGGCTCAGAAGCAAGGCCACCGCCAGTGAGTGAAACACCCTTAGAGCTCAAGGGCAAGTGCTGATGGGGAGCTAGCAGGTGCTGCTACTAGTGGAAAAATCGCTTTTTATATTGGGTAAAAATGTCTTTTTAGACATATTTTAGATGAGGCCTTGATACAGCTGGTCTAAAAAGTCTTTTACTTTTTAGTCCATTTAACCAACCAGTCTTTAAAAACACTTTCTAGATTGATTGCTCCAATACCAAGTCTAAAAGGATTGACCTTTTTATACCGGTGTTGTGAAAACCGGCCTAAAAAGTCATACTTTTTAGGCCGGTTGTTATGAAAACCGGTCTAAAAACTTCTTTTAGACCTTATGTTTTGATAACCAATCTTAAAAGTATAACTATTGTTTCCTCATCTCGAGAAGGGATTGGTAAGAGTGCATCTTCATTCATGCAAATGTCAACCCTTACTCAGAGTGTGTTGTCGGGCAATGGTGAATTATGCAGTGTATCATTATCAGTATTGTAGGCAACACCCACTACAACTGCATGCTTGGAAGATCAATCAACATATAACTTGCACATTGACTCACCCTATGGAAAATAGAGTTAATATATTAAGGTTAACAAAATTAAAATGTAACAAAAAGTTAAGTAGAGAAGAAATTAATTACCATAGGAAGAGAGACTTTAGGCATGGAAGTGAAACTATCTTTCACACTTGGGCTATCACATGTGGGAATATAATATCCTGAATTTTGGAATTTGAGGCTTGGGAATAAGTCTAAATTAAGCAGACTACTAACTCCGGTTTAGTAGATGTCCCAAATCTATTCTTTAATGTTTCTTATATCTTTAGGGCATTAAAGAAAATAAAATGGTGAATTTTGAAGAAAGTAATTATGCTTCCAGTAAAATTTCCTGCGAGGTAGTGGGCTTGTCATGAGGTTTTGGATGACCAAATGGTGAGAAAAATTATAAAATTTTACAGGGTGAAAGTAGACATCTGAAGATTTAATTTGATAGGTCATATGACTCAATTAGAACTATATACAAAAAGTTATGGATTCTTGAATTTACCCAGCAAAATTGATTATTTTCTGGGACAACATGCAAAGATTGAAATTCTAGGACTTGTGTGCTTCCAATTGGCTAAAGGTTATATTTTTCCTTGAAACTAGACTTAATATGGGTTTTTATAGCCTTTGGAATCACTCCAATTCTATTTCTCTAGAATTAGTTATGATTTTTCAAAGTTTGAGCAGAAAATCTGTCAAATTGCCAATTGTTACGACTTTTGGGAAAATAAGAAATTATGACATAAGCAAATTCAATGTGACATAAGCAAGCATCTTTCTCCTTCATATTTCCCTTTCAACCGATGCAAGTTTCAGCGCAGAGAGAGAGAGAGAGAGAGAGAGAGGTTTGAGAGCATTTAGAGAGAGAAAGAGAAGAAAACTCTCTAGGTAGGATTTCACTAAGTCTAGGTATTATGAAAATTCAGAATCAGAAGGATTTCACTCTCATAGAATTGAATAAAAATACGGAATTGATAAAAAATGGAATATTGAGTATCGAACCAATTCGTCTGTCTAGAAGAAACCATGAACAATTTAATATGTATCAAATCATAGGCCCTTCGTTTATTCATAAGAGAAAGCACCAAATTATTAAGAAATCCATTACAAGAACAAGAGATCAAAAGCTGACTGATTTCTTCAGTGAATTAGTATCTAATGGGTATAATACTGCTCCTAAGATGTTCTTCCATGTATTTTAAAGGTTGTGAGGCACAAATTAGGTTTTGGAAGGGCTTAAGGTTTCGTTCAAGTCAAGAAGAGTAGAAAGGAAGTGAAAGGTAACTTCCAAACCTCTGTATATTAACTATTCTGACTACTGTGGGCAATTTAATTGATGAAATTTCACCGGATTGCCATTGGTTTCAAATTTTGGAAATGTGTGTGCCTAGCGGTTATGCTACCGATATTGGTTCTAAATGGTAGGTGTAACCTAATATAATAGTTAATAAAGTGATTAGGAGTAGAAAGAAACATGTCTACAAAGTCGAAATCGAAAAACCTTAATTTTCCTCGGAGTTTCTCATATTTTGACTAGTACTAGAAAATGGGGTTAGAGTTGGATTTTCAATGATTTGATAATTCCATTGAGTTCAGGAGGAAAAATTAGGTGGGGTTACAGTTGGTCACTTTTTCGGAAAAGCCTAAAAAGGCATAATTACGAAAACGCCCATAAAACCCTAAAAGCTGGGCTGTCAAGGGTATTTTGTAACTTGGTAATGAATTTGGTAATTCTGAATCTGGATATGGATTCCTTGGCCGAAACTATGTCAAAATAGCCCCAGTCTGAATTTCAAAAAAAGTACAGCCAGACTGGATACGACAGGCTGGGCTGGGCGGGGTCCCGGGGGCGTTTTGGTAAATTTTCACTATAGGCTAATATAATCACAATAAACACTATGGAAGTGTCTAAAATGGTACATGAATGGGTTTTAACCTAATTCTTTTACATTTGATATTTTAGGATTGAGTTGGAAGCCTGGCTTGGCACGCTTTTTGAGCCACGCAAAACAAGGTGAAAAGACTTGAGGTAGGGACATTATCCTTCATACATCATGCTAAAGTCTATATGATTGTGTGGTTGCCATTGATTGTGCTTTTATTAATCAACATAGGAAGCCTAGAGTGGGCAGTTAGTGCCGAAAGTGCACTTACACCTAAAGGATTAAGTGAGAATCCAACTGGTGTACGATTAGTAGGGTTGGCACCCTACTTATGTATACATGACAATGTGATTATATTGTTCATTAATTGGTGCATACATGGTGTATGTCATATTTACTTATCGCATGTTATGTGGACGATAGTATATTTCCTTTTTCTAAATAAAATACCACAGCAAGTGCCAGCGGGTCGAAAGGCAAAGACGAGGATATAGGAAAGTGATGGGCTCGTTTCCCAAGACAAAGATTGTGGTTATATCTAGGCTTTAATTTTGAATATTTGAGAAATTGTATATATTACCTAACGCTGAAGGGAATTCCTCAATGTAATCAAGTACCATGTATTAATATATCACTATATTTATACTATTCCTGTGTTGATCACCAAACTGCGCGTAAGCACTCTGAAAATATGGAAAATCAGATAAGGGTATGACGGGGAACATTTTGTGTTGCCTTACCTTACACTAAGTGATTGATTTGCATCTTCAACTGCACACTGTTGTTCTTGCATCAAACACATTTGTTCATGAAATTGTTCTTCCATTTATTGATTGAAGCGCATTTGTTCGTGAAGTTGTTCTTGCATTTGATACTTGAAGCAATTCATCTCCTCTCACAGCTGCAAAACATCACTTTTGTTGGAGCGCTTCTGACTTGTGAAGTATGATGTTTGGGTGACCGCAAAACCAGTACCCCAAACACAACTATCATACTTAGGTACTGCTAATGCTCTACTCAGCAAATCATCATGACCAATATAGCTTGCCAACTCAGGCTCCTCCTATATCATTAATCACTATCACCAAAAGAATTACAACAATATTAGTTATTGTAAATCAAAATTATTTAAATAAAGCTAATTCTTTATTATACGCATAATGCAATACTTACACAATATTCTGCTACTCTTTTTGCTTCTTCACTAGGAATTTCACCTTTTTTTATTTGTGCAACCGGTGACCCACAAATCATGCCGTGGTACCTCTGTAATATCTGAATTTGATTTTTTTTTATCTACATATCAAAGTTAATTAGTTGAAGTTAAAATTATTCATACAAATTCGATACATATGAAATAATCATTAGTTTTTGCAATATTTTTTCTAACTGTCCATATGATATAGGTCCTTGTATGTATTGGTATGCCATATTGGTCGCATTAGAGCGATTTTTCTCACTCAACACCTATTTAGATCCAAATGATTTATATCAATAAATATTAATTACAAATAGATCACAAGTAGTAGGTAAAGTCTAGTATAGTATATTACCTGGAATTCCGGAGTTTTATAAGTTTTCAAAAACTCATCCCAAATTTCTTGAGTAATGATTCCTTCATACAAATCTGGCGGTGTAGGATGATATTCTCATTATCATCCCTCATGAAGTATTTTACAGGATTAACAAGAAACTTTCCTATGAGTTTACCGGCTTTTCTTATCATGAAGTTCTTTTGATCATCACCCTTAATAATAAAACAACTCTGTAACAATAAGCAAACATAATTTGTTAGATTATAATTACATGAAACAAAAAAAAACCGAACAATAAAGTAATTAATGTGTTACCAGTACTTGACCCCAGATTTCATCCCAATATTGTTGCTTCAATAGTCTCCAATCTTGAATTGTAATAAGGACTCTATCTCAAACTGTAGTCCCAATGAAATTATTGAATGAGCTACTGTTCAATCCGATTGGGCTTCCCTTTTCTTCTGCATCGTGCTCCGTATATCAAGGTCTTATGAATAGAATGTATAACCGTTGATTGCATAACCATTATAAGATAATACATTTAAACTCGACCCCTTTGACAACCGTTTCAATTTTTAAGAAATTGAATCAGGATTCCTCTTCATCTCATCATTAATGCTCCTTTTTAATGAACTTGAAAAATGTCAATTTTGTTCCTTTGTTATTAAATTTTCATTCTTATCACCAAATAATTGTCAACAAGCCTCCTTGTGTTTTTCAACATACGGTTCGACCTCATCAATGTTTTGTGGCACATAAAAGTGAGCTTGCTTCTATTTAGTCACCGGTATAGTTATTACATCCCACCTACTTGTCCCTTTCTATGATCTTTGCCCATCATGACGAGACTTCGGGATCCTTATAGGGTCAACATTTGATAGAAAATAGGCATTGAAGTCATTTGCTTCTTCAACCATGTACCTTTCAGCAATAAAACCCTTTAGTCGTATCTATTTTTCACATACCCTTTTAAAATTTTCATGAATCGCTCATTCGGGTACATCCATCTCAAGTGCACTGGACTGCACAATTGAACCACTTAGACCAAGTGTATAGTTAGATAGACCATAATGTCAAAAAATGAAGGTAGAAAAGTTCACTAAGAATACAAATAACTAGCATTTGCAAATCTTACAACTTGGTTCAACCAACCATTTAACTGTAAATCAACTTGAAAAACATGCAAAGTTTAGCGATGGTGTTTCTTATATTTTTAGGTGAAATGGACCGTATACCAACCGATAGAAAATTTTGCACGAGTACATGACAATCATGAGATTTAAAGTTCTTTAACTTCAACTCTTTCACTAATACAAGGTTCCTTATATTTGAAGAATAGTCCTCGGGAACTTTAATTCCTTGTAGAAACTAACAAAACAACTTTTTCCTTCACATATAGGGCATGCACAATATCCTTTGATGTTGTATCCGGACATATTACCAAAAGGGGGGAAATCATTATTTGTGCCAAACAACATGGCTTTCAAAGTGAAACATTCTTCCCTTTACCCATCATCCATATTGATTCCTTCTTCCCAAAGAAAATTCAAGTCATTAATTAAAGGAGCCAAGTATACATCTATATCATTCTCAGGTTGCCTTGGCCCAAAAATTAACACGAAAAGCATCATAAACTTATGTTTCATGATCAAGTGTGAAGGAAGGTTATAAATCATCAATATCACTGATCACATGCTGTGTGTACTACTCTAAATGTTGTGTGAATTAATTCCATCTGTTAACAGTACAAGCCATAGTTTCCTTACTTCATCAGCAAAGTCAGAGTACTCATGATCAATTCTTTTCCATTAAGGACCATCTGTAAGGTGCCTAAGCTTCATGTCTTTAATCCTTTTATCTACATGCCATGCTAATTGCTAAACAATCTCTTCATTACTGTATAGTCGCTTGAATCTTGGAATAATGGGAAAATACTACAAGACCTTTAAAGGACTTTTTCCTTTCTTCTTCCCATATTGAGATGTGTTGCATTTAGGGTACTTCTCCAACGTTGCATATTAATTCCAAAATAATTTGCAATCATTAGGGTATGCATGTATTTTCTCATACCCTATACCGGTTGTAGAGCAAAGAATTTGCTTTGCCTCGTATGTCTTGGTAGGAAGTACATTTTCTTCTGGAAGCATATATTGCAAAAGTTCAAGCAGTGTGGTAAAACCCGAATTACTCAATCCATAGCACACTTTAAAGTTGTACAATTTCAACACTACTAACAATCGTGTGTATTTAGTACAACCATTATATAATGATTTCTCTGCATCACCTTTTAACTTCTTGAATTCTTCAACACAGTTATGAAATACCTTTTAGACTGCATTTTTCATTTGTTCAAGACCATTGTCTTTATCTCACATGCTTTGGTGAAACTCATTGGAAGAACCACTCATGGTATGCATCTAATCACTACATAGATCGTCCGTCTCACCATGCCTTATCCATCATGTATACGTTTGATAAATCCCATGACACACTAAATGATCTAGTAAATCATGTAGAGTAATCTGCTTTTCATAACAACAAGATAAGTAAGGACACAAGAATTTTTTAGGATTTTTTGAATGCCCGATTGCAAATCAAATAAACTCTTTTACCTTATCTATATATTCCCTTGAACACCGATCAGATGACATCCATTTTTGACCCATCTATACCTTCAACCTATTTTTAAAAAGTGGTTAGTTGCTAGAACATTGCATTTACTAATTACTTTTATCTTCTCTTGTTTATTAATTTTAAAATAAAACTGGCAGCATAAAATCTTAAAAATTGGAGCTTTCCAGGTCTTAATTAAACCCTCTCTCTTAATTGACAAATAATCCATCGATTAACCCCACAACATCATAATAATTTTTTACATCTCATAATGAAAGAAATCATATTTTCCAGTTAACACATATCATAAGTAAACTAGAAAGCATTAGAAGCCAACAAATTAAATAAAATACAAGCAGTAAAAATAAATAATTATTTTAGTTATACAACTCATCAATAACAATTAATGCAACACCTAATTATAACTAATACATATCTTCGCATATATACATGAAAGTTTTAAAATATCATTATTAGAGGACCACTACAGGATAAAAAGGAAAGGAAAGCATTGTGAGGTCTTTGCGAAAGTTTGTTGCATATGTCAAGTTGTAAAGGCAATGGCTTTTATTTCATTATTAGTTGTTTTCTTTTTTTTTTTCTTTTTTTTTTTGTTTTAAAAAAAACACCATCTTATTCCTATACTAAATATAACTAAACAACTAATGTTTCGATATTAAAAAAATTAATTAAGTTAATAATTTTAAACAAAAATTATTCTAATTTTCCTAAAATATCTTCTTTAATAATTTACATTAGAACTACCACTGGATATAATTAAATTCTCTTGATATATGCAATCAATAAAGATAGTTTAAACAGAAAATATTATAAATTTGGGATATCGCTTAGGGAGATTGAAGCACTAATGTAAAACAAAAGTAAACTGCATAACTAGCTATTATATTTATGACAAGATGAAACACTTCTATATTGTTTTTGCATCCATTAGATTACATTTTGATAGGATCAGTGGAAACATCTCATTAACAAGTAATTCATATATTTGTATTTAGTAACATGTGCACTGAAAACAAGAGCTTGGCTTTTTAGAATCAATATAAAGTGCGTGAGTGTGTGTGTGTGTGCACGCGTGCACGCGAGCATGCGCGCGCACGTGCTAATTGTCACACCCTTAGCTATTCAGAATTAGTCACTTAGATCATGTAGTAGCAAAAATGGATAGATTTCATAAAATTTATCTTGTCCACAAAAACTTTAAGTTAATTTAGTAAACAAGTGCAACTTTCATGCAATTAATTCAACTTAATATAACACTTTATAGTTCATACATTAAAATGCAACTTGTGACAACAAAGAGTTCAAAACAATTTCCAAATTTATTTGACAGACCATGCATAGGACAGTGAAATGAAATCTGACCACTAAACAAATAGTAATTCCTTAACCACATACTTTATGTTAGATATCAAAACTAGATTATAGCAAATTGAACACAGTAACACCACTTAACAATAGGATATGGAGCAATGACTCTGCCTTCATAGCTAAATAGGATATAGAGCAAATTCACATTCAAATCCATGAGTACAAGAAATTTAGTTCAAACAATGTTAGGGAAGATACCAAATGAAGAATTCACCCTCTTCCATAAATGAAGAAGGAACAAGTTTACGAAGGAACATACCTATAAACTCACTATTGTAATAAAAGCTTATAAATGAATTCAGTACAACATTTACGGATGAAGTCAATATCTTTTTCAGAAAACGGATCAGTAAGATCAAACATCTGTAACACTAAAGCTAGACAAAATATTAATTTCCTAACTTGAAAAAACAATAAAAGTAATAAAAAAATTTTTATATATACATTTCAGAAGCATGCAAAGCCATTACTCGTGTGAGCAATCGAGTGATGAAGAAGGATAATAAGTCATAAAACCAAGAATGAAGTCTCTAGTAGATTTTGGAAGGGATCACTCGAGTGATGATCCTTCATCACTCGAGTAACGACTTAAGCTATGTGTGCTAAAAATCTTCTAAAACTCTGCCAAATTTTGAGAAGTGTCACTTGAATAACCACTCGAGTGACAACTCAAGTGATGGGATAAGAAAAGCAGCCTATGACTCTCTGCCAAGATTTGTAAGGGATCACTCGAGTGATGTTCTTAAATCACTCGAGTGACTACTCGAGTGATAAAGTCTAGAAAGCTACTTTAGCTCTCTGCCAAGTTCTGGAAGGGATCACTCGATTGATCACTCAAGTGATGACCTTAAACCACTCGAGTAACCGCTCGAGTGATGAATCCCAAAATGCATAATATTCATTTGTTAATCTTTGATTTAATGTTATTATGACTAATACTTTATTGTATTAGTATTTGAAGAATTTTTACAGGAAAACAATGAAGAGATCATGCTAAAGAGAGAGAAGCCACTTTATGAAGAACGTAACATTCGTAACGTTCACCTATAGAAACGGTTATTTTTCAAATATGAAGAATGGTTAAAAAAGCTTCATAACTCTAATGGACATACTGAAATGTTAACAATGGCTTTCAAACTCAACTATATATACGAAAGCATTCAATAGAGAAAAATAGAACAACATATTAAGCCATCTATGATTAATTCACACTTGCTTTGTTTTCCATTCATTTACTCATTCTGTACTTCAGTGATTCTATATATACTATATGAGACAGATTTTCATTACAAACTCAATATTCATTGTTGAGATTACTTAAGGTTGTGGAACCTTAAGTTAGAGATTGGTTTACATCGTGTAAGGGGGAGCGAGTGTCTAGTGAACGGAATTGTTGTGTACTCAGATGCCAAGAACCCACTGAATCGTGGAAGATATTGTGAAACTCTCAAAGGAACTCTAAGGACTGGATGTAAGTCAAACTAGTTATGGCTAAACCAGTGTAACCCGGTGTATACTTCGATGATATTTCTCCTAACTCTTAACTACGCTTTAAATTCTATCAATTTATAATTATGGTTTGATTATTCTGAGAGCACCTAATTCACCTCCCTCTTGGGTGAAATGATTGTACTAACAATATTTAATTAAATCAATTTCACAGTTTTCAAGTCTAGCAACTTTATTAGCTATAGTGACATAAACAAATTCCAATTGAGGTATTGTATCCAATGTAACATCCTGAATTTTGGGACTAGAGACTTGAGAATAAGCTAGAATCAAGGGGACTGTTAAGCCCCAGTTTCACAAGTACCTGAACTCCAGCCTCTACCTCTGCCTCTGTATCTGATCCACCTCATAACATCACTTACACCACATCGAGCACTGTCCTTTTCACCATCAATATTTGATTAGGTCTACATCACCCTTAATGAGCAGGCCACTGTTCAGCCTAGCCCAATCACCAGACCTATAGCGTCAGCCACTGGTACCGAGCCATTACCCTATACTCTATCTCAACATTCCCAGTACTCAGATGACACTGAGGAGTTAGTAGACACATCCCAACCTTCACCACCACCATCACTGCAACCTCCTCTATATATGCCTCACCCACAAGATCCACTCTAGATCCCTCCTTTTTGTCTACCAGAACCCACTCTGTAACGACCTTATATACTGCATGATGTGTTTTGAATTTTGATTGCTATTTTTGTGATATATGATGATTGTGTGGCATGCTTTATGTTCTTGTATATATGTGATTGAATGCCTGTTACTACTGAGATTCTTTTGATTCTCACCTTTTTCAATAACTAACCTACAGCAAAGGCAAGCAGCTCGAGAGGCAAGAAGATAGCTACGGATGACTATAGGATTGCGATCAAGATTGAAAGTCCCATTGGTTATCTGCTTTTTAATTCTATGTATGTTGTGTATAACTTAAGATCATAACTACAGTACCAATAGTAGTAATGGTGACAGTAGCCTCACAGATATATGGTACACCAATAGTTGCCAAAGAACTTGGTAAATTAAATAGAATAGAGCATCTATACACCAAAAGGCCTATAACTAAACTGTAACACCCCAAATTTTGATTAAGGCTTAATGATAATTATTGAGGATAATTATTGGATTAAATTTGAATTAAGGTATATTGATGACAATATTATTTGTATGTCATAATTGATGGAAAATTTAAAGGATGAAATTGTTGGCCAATTAGTTAGTGATTAATAGAGAAAACTAATTACTAGCTAAGAGAGAAATGAGAAGTGGGATTAAATGGCTAATGGATGGGTTAAAGTAGCTAATTGGTGGTTTACCTTTATGGTAGCCAATGAAGAATTGACATGTGGCAAAGTGGGTGTGAGAGGAAGGTAAAGAAAAGTCAAATGAGATAAAAAAATGTATTTCTCTCTCCTCTCTTCCCTTACTTGTCCAGAAAAAAAAACTGAAATGGAGGGAGTATAATCATTTGTGCTTCTTCTTCACTCCACCTCCATCTCTCTCTCTCGTCCTCTCTCTCTTCCCTCTCCATTTCTGTCGACATTTTTGCAGCAAAGAGGAAGAGGAAAAGCTTGCAAAAAGGTAGGGAAAATGGCTTCTATTGCTCAAACTCCCTTCTTTAATATTGATCCTTGAATGAAGAGCTTCATTGTGATGGTTGAAATGTGTTCATTGGTGGTAGTTTATGACCTCAAGAGATTGTGAAAGTTGAAGAATCAAGAAATCTCTTTGGCAAAGTGAAAGAGGTGAGTGTTATCTCCCTTTTGATATATATATTGTGGATGTTGGTGAGCATTGATTTTTCTGAAAATTTATGCCCTATTTTCGAAAATTAGGGTCTTAGTGAGTTTGGCATGTTGTGATAATGGAAATGGTGTATTATGATGTCTTTTGGACAAATGGATTGGTTTGAATTATTAAAAGTAAAGTTTGGGAACTTTGTGTTGGTTTTGGTGTGTTGGTCAAAACAGGGCATGTGATTAGAGTATGAAGTTGGTCATTTTGAGGCTACCATTGTGTTCCTTGTGGAAAATTGTATGGGAATAAGCTTGGTTAATGATTTTGGAGTCATTGAACACTTTGGTAGAAAAGTTGGAAAATGCTGTCAATGTGAACTCTATCTGGACAGTTTATTTGTGTGGACTTTTTGAGTGACCAAATCATTTCAGAAAATTGTGAAACTTTCCAGTCTTAAATTTCACATCCCAAGATTCAAAATGGACATATATTTTATGTCATTTCGTTTGGTATTCTGAGAGTTATGCTTTGCCAAAGTTTGGTGCAAAAAACAGAACTCTGTTTTGGAGTAATGTTGGGTTTTGGGTGATTCTGTATTTTTTTGATGATTTTAAGTTATAAGCCAAATTTTTCCTTGAAAGAGGACTCAAATACCTTTCTTTTGGATTTGGAATCACTCCATTTCGAATTTTCTAGAATTAGTTATGGTTTTTCAAAGTTCAGCCCAAAGTCAGAAAATCTCTGGGCCGCGGCCCAAGAGTGGCGGACCGCGGCCCAAGCCTTTCTGACCTGTTTTGGGCCACGGCCCAAGAGTGGTGGGCCGCAGCCCAAGACCTTCTGCCCATATTTGGGCCACATCCCAAGGAAGGGTGGGCCGCGGCCCAACCCTGTATTCCAGAACTTAGTGTTTTCGAAAAGAGATCTTTACCCTATTGTTTCCCAACCTTTTAGGGGTTTTATTAGAGGCATTTGTGGCTTCTTAAGGGTCATTATTGATAACCAAATCTAAGTGTTGAAGAGTTAATTGAGTATTGGAATAGAGAATAATGTTTCGTCCTTAATTATGACTTTAGGATTTGATATCTGCCCGGAGCATAGAAGGCTTGTGCCTGCTCAAGGAAGGAAAGACAAAGGTAGTGACACTTTATCTTATATCATGTGTATTGCATTGCATGTTTGCATTAGTCATTGAATACAATGAAAGTGAAGAGGACGTGGCGAAAGCCCGGACTCGAATAAAGTGAAAGTGAAGGGGATGTGGCGAAAGCCCGGACTCGATTAAAGTGAAAGTGAAGCGGACGTGGCGAAAGCCCGGACTCGATTAAAGTGAAAGTGAAGGGGACGTGGCGAAAGCCCGGACTCGATTACAGTGATAGTGAAGGGAACGTGGCGAAAGCCCGGTCTCAAATATTGATTGCTGCATTGTGATATATGTGACTTGCTTTGTATATATGCATCATATAAATAAACTGTTGCTACTGGGATTCTCTAGAATCTCATTCTTTCCAAATAACATTTTTAGACAGGGCAAGTGGATCGAAATGCAAGCAAGTGGCAAAGGACGATTAGGACTGCCAGCGGTAGTCTTAGCTTTATATTTTGGTTTTATATCGAATTGGTTATCATTTTGGATCATTGTAAATATATTGTATAGATCATAGTACTATAGTTTTGTGTAATCCCCGGTATGGATACTGAGATGGGCAATGATGCATTGTATAAACCATTGGATTAATGTTATTATCCCGGGTGAACGTCAGGAATTGTGCTTACTCTGATATTGTATATGTAATAGACCAAACAGGCCATTTGTTTTAATGAATGAAATGAATGGAGATCCATTTGTACAGGTGTTTTAAAAAAAGTTTTTAATTGTCCCGGATTTCTCATTCGGTAATTAAATGTGCTTAAACGCTAATCTCGGCCTGATTATCAAAGGGGTTTACATAAACGACGACATAAGGGTAATAAGCACAGAGACGCTTGAATACTCTGATAAAAAGGGAATTAAGACATGATGAGTTACAAAGAAGTTACAAACCACTTTATGATAGTTTTTAAAAGTTTTTAAATTATTCAAAAAAACCCACTCAACTACAGGTTCGAGTCCTGTTTTGAGATTGGGAATTGAAAGAATCTTGAAAAGAATATCGCTTAGTGGTTCAGATTTGTTGCGTAAAACTCATCATATTGATTATGGAAATAAGGTATTACATCCAAAATCCAATGGTATGGACAGAAATATCGCAATGCACTAAACTAAGGTTTAGAAGTTTAACAAAAGCCAAAAAAATGTTAATTCTTAAATCAAGTGTCTGCCTAAGATTTACTACAATGCATTCTCAAAATTTCATATTAGAGCTCTATTTATTTGGTTTAAAATCCAGGAATCCAATCCTCATGGTTTCTTTTTTTTTAACCTAGTGCAACATATAAATTCAAACTTCCTAAGTCAAATAGTTAATGTTTAACCTACAAATGTTCATCAAAATTTCAAATTGCAACAAAGTTATATAATACAAAGTTATTTCACTATGAAAAGTGATAAAAAAATCTTAATTTCAATGGACCAAGTGTAATATGCAGTTCAAAATGAGGTCCCAATGCAATGCATGCAACAAAATTCAACCAAGTGCAATTTTAATTGTCAAAACCAATTTATCACTACTACAAAAAAGCAAAGTTGTGGCGCTTATAAATTGATTAGCTGTGGCGCTAGAGAAGTGCTACATATTTGGACGCCACTAAAAGAAGCTGTGCCACTGGTAAGCACCACAGCATTATAATTTTTTTTTTCAAAAATACCCTCCTACGGCCCTTGGTGGGCCAAGCGCCACAGGAGACCCACCCTCCTGTGGCGCTTGCCCCACCAAGTGTCACAGGAGGGTTTTTTTTCTCATTTTTTCTTTTTTTGGGCTCTTCCTATGGCCCTTATTTAAAAAAGCACCACAAAAACTCTTTTTCATTTTTTTTTATTTTTTTTCGATCATATCTCCCATAATTGTACAATATTTCACACTGCATGATTTAATAAACATTTTGTATCTATATCCACAATACTGCAGAATGAAGAAATGCAAACAACAATAATAGATATAACTTCAAAATGATACAAACAAATGATTAATTAGTTAAAGGAGAACATTAAATAATTATACAATATATTATACATGAATGAATTATATAACAAATTCAACTTGATTACATGCATCAATGATACAACAATTGCCAAGAAACAACACAACAAAGGCCTGCAGCTAGTGATGAATTAAATAATATAGCTACCCAGAGATTTGCCTAAAAACATATTCACACCATTTCTTGATTACTTCATCAAGCTGATGGTCAGTCAAAGTGTCACAACGTTGATCTTCATAATACTACACATATATACAATCAGCCACAAATTAAAACGAATTAAAATCAACAAAACGTAAAATTATCAAGAACTAATTAAATTTAATTACAACTCAATATGGAGTGCAACTAAATGACTTACTTTTTGAGGAATAAATGCCTGATCATGCGTAATTACATCCTTCATAAATATCATGACATAATACCCACAATCATTATCATTGGGTTGGAAAGGGCACTGCAAAAATATAATGCAATATTTAACTCTGTTTATGAATAAAAATTGTTTACTAACAAAATTTGAGTAAATTCATATATCAATACCAGTATCTTCTTCCAAGGATAGCTAAAGTAAGGGTCAGCAGTTTTAGAGTAGCTTAATGAGACAGAGGACCGATACGCAGTCAATGCACTAACAAAACAAATAGAAACCGATGACTTTTGATTATTCAATCATATGCAAATATTTAAACATGTGCACATACGCTTACCTATTGAACAATAGTAACATATCAGAACGGTTTTGTGGAAGACCATCTTTTAGAGGATCCACATAGTAAATGCGAGGGCCTGAAGGTTCCACTGGATTGATAACTATCAATATCTAATGGTGCCTAAAATATTTTAAAAAATTAGTTTCAACAATTATGGTATGATAAAAGTTAAACAATAAAAAAAATTGTGCCACTAATAACTTACCTTGCATTGTATGGCACTAAAAATAGTGTAGTCGATGTCGCTCTCTTTCTAAAGTAATCTTTTAGATCATTAGACTACGCATGTATATCTACTTTACCCTATAGTGGCCAACGAGATAAGGGTTGACAAATACGAATTGGACCCTATTTGTATCCATTAAGTAGTCATTGTATAAATGCCTGGTATAAAACAAACAATGTCATGAAAAACAAAAGAAATGTAACAAGAAATATTAATAACAATGATAAACGATAATGATCAAGTACCTTATCCAGAAGTTGATAGCTGAAGCACTAACCCAATCACGAGTACATATGTCGTGCACGACCTCGGCAATAACATAATCAACTAGACCGCCAACATTGTTGATATGTCTTTCAAGACGTATTTCCCATCCTCCTGCATCGATCAGTTGTGGTGTAATCAATACTAATTGATCACGTATGAGGTCAGTCTCCTTTTGCTCTGTTGGCTAGCTGAAGCTTTAGACTTGGGTTGTGTTGTTGTCGAACACTTTGACATCTTGCCTTGCGAAAATTAAAAAATTAAATCACAGTTTTATATGGAAGTACGAAGGAAAAATGCAGGGAATTGTAAATGAACGACTTTTTCATATGGCTCTATAAGACCTATTGACCAAGCAACATAGCCACCTACAACACCTCTGACCATTATTTGCTCATCCCGAGATGGGATCGGTAAGAGGGCGTCTTTATTAGTGCAGACGTCAACCCTCACTCGGAGTGTGTTGTCAGGCAGCAGTGAATTATGTAGTATGTCTTTATCAGTGTTGTAGGCAACACCTATTGCAACCGCGTGCTTGGGAGCTTGCTCGACATATAGCTTACATTGGAATTCACCCTATAGAAAATAGACTTAATATGTCATAGTTCGCTAAATTATAATATAACATAAAGTTAAGTATAGAAGAAATTAATTACCAAAGGAAAAGGGACTTTAGGTATGGAAGTGCAACTATCTCTGACACTTGGACTATCACAGAAGGGAATATTTTGTGTTGGCCTACATTGCACAAACTGTTGTATTTGTGTTGTTAACAACACATTTTGTTCTTGCAACAAACGCATTTGTTCTAAGAATTTGTTCTTGAAGTTCTTGAATTTGACTCTTGAAACTAGTCATCTCGTCACGCAGCTGGGAAACGTCACCTCTACTCTGGTGCTTCTGACGTCCGAAGTATGCTGATAGGGTGACAGCAAAACCAGTACCCCGAACACGACCATCATACTTGGGTACTCCCATAGCTCTACTCAACAAATCGTCCCGACCAACATAGCTTGCCAACGCAGGATCCTCCTGTGACACTTGTCGCTATCACAAAAAGAATTACAACAATATTAGTTATTATAAATGAAGTTCATTTAAGTAAAGCCAATTATTTATTGTACACATAATCCAATACTTACACAATATTCAGCTACTCTTCTTGCTTCCTCACTATGAATTTCACCTTTCTTATTTGTCACACTGGCTATCCACAAATCAATTTGTGGAACTTGTGTAATACCTGAACCTGATTCTTCTATCTGCATGGCAAATTTAGTTAAAGTTAATTGATATTCAAACAATAAATCTACAAATGAAATAATAATTAGTTCGTACCATTGTTCTTTCTAACTGTGCATATGAAACAGGTCCTTGTGTGTACCGGTATGGCATATTGAGCGTGTTAGCGCGATTTTTCTCGCTCAACTCCTGTTTAGATCAAAATGATTCATATCATCAATGTACAAATGTTAATTACAAATATGTACATTACAAGTAATAGGGAAAGTAAAAGAAATTATATTACCAGAAATTCCTGAGTTGTATGTGTTTTGATAAACTCATCCCACATTTCTTGAGTGATGATTCCTTCGTACAATGGATAAGGCGGTGTATCAATGATATTGTCATCATTATCCCTCAAGTAGTATTTGACAAGATCAGATCGAAACTTTCTCATAAGTTTTCCGCCTTTTCTTGGCACGAAGTTCTTCCGATCATCATCAATAATAAAAATGCTCTGTAACAAAAAAACATATATAATATGTAAGATTGAGATTAAGTGAAACATAGCAAACCGAACAATGATATAATTAATATGTTACCTAAACTTCACCCCATATCTCATCCTCATAATCTTTTTTGACCATTTTCCAGTTTTGAACTATAATAGGGACTCTGTCTCGAACTATAGTCCCAATCAAGTTATTTAATGACTTATCGTTCTCGCCGAACGGATTTCCATATTCATTCCACTCCAGATGTAACTTGATTCCACTACTTCTCAATTTGATCAATCTCGCCATAACTGTCCTGCCACATCGTACGTTCGCCTCAAATCTTTGTCTACCAATATGCTGAGGAACATCATCAGCAGTTTTATCGTGTGGTGAGTCCATACTGCTAAAAGTGAAATACACCAAAATAAAACATCAGTGTTTAATGTCAACCATAACAACAAAAGCAAATTATTTTGAAATTTATAAAAATGTACGTACAAGTAAACAAGTTAAGGCACTTATTATCTTTTCCTTTTTCTGGTTTGATTTAAAATTTTATTCTTCAGAATTCGTGTTGGATTGAGAATTGTTTTTCTCTTGACCCAAGTTCCCTCTTCATGATCATGTCTCACGTATACCGGTCCATCTTCATCTCCATCTTCATCTTCATTTGCATCTCCATCTATATCACTCTCTACTGACCACAAATTTTCAAACGAAGGATCGTTATCATTGACGTTCAAATTTTCATTACTTTCAGGATCAACTTGTTCTTGACAATTCTTGTTGGATGGGAGTACAATAGACCAATTCTTTCTAGCAGGATCCGGAATGAAAAACGCTTGTTCTGCTTGTGCTGCTAAAATAAAAGGATCATCTTCATACTAAACTTTAGAAAGATCCACTTGAACAAAGCCTAAGTCATCTATCCTCAATCCACTGTTGTTGTTAACCCACTTACATTTGAAGACAGGGACCCTGAACATAGAGTAATCTAACTCTCATATGCGTTCAATGACACCAAAGTATGACATTGATGCATAGATAGAATGTATGTCTTTAGCACTGGATCTATGGCAAGAATTAGCAACAAGTGTTACCCCACTATTCTGCATCGTGCTCTGTGTATCATGATCTTGTGTATAGAATGTGTAACTATTGATTGCATAACCATTGTAAAATAATACATTTAAGCTCGGTCTACAACCACTTTAATTTTTCAGAAATTGAATCAGGATTCTGCTCCATCTCATCATTAATGCGATTTTTCAACCAGCCTGAAAATTGTTTATTGTGTTCTTTTGTTAACAAATTTTCATTCCTATCACCATGTACCAATCGAAGAGCATCCTTGTGTTCTTCTACATACGGTTCGACCTCATCAGTGTTATGTAGCACATATAAGTGGGCTTGCTCCCGTTCAATCGCCGATATCGTTATTACATCCCTCCCAGTTGTTCCTTTCCCAGATCTTCGCCCATCATGACGAGACTTGGGGATCCCTGCAGGGTCAACATTTGATAGAAAATCAGCACAGAAGGCACTTGCTTCTTCAACCATATACCTTTTAGCGATACAACCCTCTGGGAAATATCTATTTTTCACGTACCCTTTTAATATTTTCATGAATCGCTCATTCGGGTACATCCATCTCAAGTACATTGGACCGCACAATTGAATCTCTTTGACCAAGTGTACGGTTAGATGTACCATAATGTCAAAAAAAGAAGGTGGAAAATACATTTCAAGTTCACACAGAGTACATACAATCAGTCTTTGCAAATCTCGTAACTTAGATGAATCTACCACTTTACTGTAGATCAACTTGAAAAACATGCAAAGTTTAGTGATGGTGTTTCTTAAATTTTTGGTTAAAATGGATCATATATCAACTTGAAAAACATGCATCGTTCGTCTCACCATGCCTTATCCATCGTATATATGTTTGATTAATACCGTAACACACTAAATGATCTAGTAAATCAAGTGGACTAATCCGCTTCCCAAAACAACAAGATAAGCAAGGACACAAGATTTTGTCAGGATATTTTGTGTGCTCAATTGCAAATGTAATAAAATCTTTCACCCCATCTATATATTCCCTTGAACACCGATTAGATGACATCCATTTACGATCCATCTATGCCTTCAATCTATTTTTTAAAAAAGTATGTGGTTAGTTGTATGACTATTGGATTAACTAATTACTTTTATATTGTCTTACCAATTTTAAAATAAATTCCCAACATGAAATCTTCAACATAACAAAAGAAACCATATTTGCCACAACATATCATAGGTAAATTAGAAAACATTACAAGTCAACAAATAAAATACAAGTGTTAAGAACATATAAATAATTATTTTACTTATGCAACTAATCCATAACAATCATTAGAACACCTACAAATTATAACTAACTAGTACTATTATTAAATTCAACTAAAATAACATTTGTAAGCTCAAAATTTCAAAAACATACCTTAAATAGAAGCTTTAATAGACTGATGAGTTGAAACTACAAACACAAATTACACATAAAAAAAGCCAATAAAATATTAGTGGTTGTAAATTTTTTTATTAATAATAATGTGTACAAAACATCAATATATAATAAAAGAAAATATGATTAATTAGCTTAAATCAAAAAATATGGTTAAAAAAAAGGAAGAAAATTAAATAAAACAAAAAGGAAAGCATATATAAATGTTCAGAATATTAAAAAAATTATATTTTACTAGCTTAATTACTTAAAAAAAAAAAGAGACACTAATCAGCGAACTTTAATTAATTAAATTAAGGGTACGTTAAAAATTTAAAATAAATTTAGACATCAATTGTATTTCTGAATTATTAATTCCAAACGCATAAGTAACAAATTTTTTTTTTGCCAAAAAATAAGTAACAAATAAAATTAAATAGAGAAGAAGCAATGGTAAAACAAATTAAAGTGGAAAGATAGTCATATGTTTTCCTTTAGGTCCTCACCCCTCAATGAAAGAATAAACAAACCAATAACAAATTTTAAATAAATATGCCATTAAATTTCAGCTAGCTAGCGCCCTTTTAGTTTTGAAAGTTTCCTTAGCCTTCCCCAAATTGTAAGACTCAGCAAAATGCATACACATCTTGTCTGAAGTGCATATTCACAGTCAACAAGGAGAACTCAATGCTCAATCCTAAATAAAGGTTTTATAAACTCAAAGGAGACCCAAAAGAAAAATAGAAGATCAGTAAAATTCTTCTTTGGCTGCAACAATTGTAGATTGATGAATTTTGTATTGTTCACATAAATTTTGAAATTACAGTGTAGTAATTATTAATTAATTGACCAAATTAAAAGTGTCTTTCCTTCATTTTTTTTAAAAGGCAACTCATTGTTGGAGCCTTACCAACCGGCCATCAGAAAATAAATGTCCCAATAAGACGGACAATAATGACTCAAAAAAAACAAAGAAACTTCATACTTTTTAGTTGCTTAATTTTAATTCATGGCCGATAACGTAAATTTTTCAGTTCATTGTATATTTTGTCCTAATATTTTTCAATTCATGGCCGATATGCGGAGAGGTTGCCAAAAAAAATGCGGAGAGCACCATATAGGAATTGAATCAAACAAATTAAAGAGATGTGTGGTGGATAGCTAAACATTAGTAGTTTTTATTTTAATATATAATCAACATATTTATATACACACGTGCGTGTGATAACAAAAATATGCTACAACCTGAAAAAAAAAGGAAGCACGTTGAACTTACAGCTTAATTGATCAGTGCAGTGTAGTGGGGGACCACATTGCCCGTTGGTGACGCAATCTTGAGTGAGGAGGAGGAGGAAATTTGAGTAGTTGGGACCAAGTGGATGGAAGACAGTACAAATTAGCCAAGGGAAGGGACAGGAGTGGGGATGGATGGTAGTTGGAACAAATTAAAACAAAGTATAGATTCGCTGATGAAGACGTGTGAGCATGTGGGTGTGTTTTTTAGTGAGAAGATAGGAAATGGATGGAGGGGGCGACGGATGAAGATAGAAAGGGAAAGGGAGTTGTTGAATAAATGTAGTCAAAAGAGAAGGAATAATGAGAAAGAACGTACGCGGGAATTGAAATTAGAAGATAAGGATAGGGCAGGGAGTGTTCCTATTGGCTGGGAGGATTACACTATCCTCCTTTATTGAAAAAAAAAATTATTTTAATTAATAGGCAAGTGTGGCGCCTGCCAAACTATAATGCAAGGCCATGTGTGGTGCCTGCCTAGGCAGGCACCACACCTGGCCACAGCTGCGTTTATAGCACCATGTTTATGCAGGCGCCACACTTGGCCATCCCAAATGTAGCACCTATCCTACTAGGTACCACAGCTGGTACCCAAAATTAAAAAAAAATTATATATATAAAAAAAGAAAAAAATAAAGAAGGCAGCTTTGGCACGTCTTTAAAGAAGTGCCACAAAATATGCGCCACCTTTTAACCTTTTTGTAGTAGTGTATGCATCAGGTTTCAGCTAATTCCAACATGCACCATTTGAAACAAGTCTTGTTTAAGCAAACCAATAACTAACAATCAAACTAATAGCAAAAGAGATCACCAGAAAGTCAATACATAATCAAGTAATTTGAGTCTAAAATGATATCAACAATATTCATTGGTCCAAATTCCCGAAGTGTCATAGCTAAAATTCAACGAGTGGCAATGCACATACTAAAACAGAACTAAGAATGGTATAAATCCAAGCCAAACTTCATAAATTTAGTCCATTAAATTTTCCGTTATAGTGAAGTGAAATTCCCGAACTCAGATTCTCCAACATAATTAAATGAGGCAAGGAGTGAAGAGCTGGTTGGAACAAAAATTAGAACAACAACTCAAGAAGAAACACTAACCCGATTGAAGACCTAAGAGTGACCTTCTAGCCAAAGTCACGGCAGTGACGGAGGTTAAAATGAGGTGCTCAAATTCATGGCACCGACAAAGGGAAGTCACAGCAAAGAAGCATGGTCACGGTGGAGGATAAAGATGGCAGCGGAGGAGTGTGACGATGATAAAAACACAATGACAATGGCACACAATAGTGGCGATGGTAATGATGAAGGAGCGATATGCAAAACAGGAGTGGGGCGAAATGGAGGAGTTCAGAACAAGTGACAGAGCTCACATGTAGAGTAATGGTGACAAGAAGAGAGGATTCAGAGAGCGTGAGATTCAATTTAGGCACGAGGAAGAGAGGGTTCTGAGAAAGATACATAATTTGGGGAAAATCTTTTGGACCAGTTACAATCAAAATAAGGTCTAAAAAGTTCATCTTTTGGATTGGTTATTTGAAACATCAAGTCTTAAAAGGAAAAAATAAGTTATATTTTAATTCTACATCTTTTAGACCGGATATAAGAAACAACCAGTCTAAAATGTTTTATCTTTTAGATTGGTTATTAGTGACAACTAGTCGAAAATGTTTCAAAATTTTTTAATTTTTAAATATGTTTTATCTTTTTAGACCGGTTGTTTGGATATCCGATATAAATAATATATTTTAGATCACATATTTTAAGAATTGGTCTCAGAAATTCTTTATAATTACAAAACTGCCATCAATCATACTTTTTAAACCTTATCCGTAATAATCGTTCTAAATGTTGTGGTCTGAAAGGGTTATTTTTTATTAGTGTGCAGTTAAAAATATCTAATGTGATCTGATTCAAGATCCTTGTTCTCCTTTGTGCTTCGCCAGAAATAACTAAGAGGGAGGTCGGAGGCAAAGGATGATGACAAGGAGGAGAGAAAAAAAGGGGCATGAATATCTAAAACAAAATAATGTTTAAATAAAATAAGGAATAATTAATCTGCAAGTTCTTATAGTTTCAACCAAATTTTAATTAGGTCCTTATAGTTTTTTTTCCTTTTTATCAAGTTCTTATACATTTACCTATTTTTAATCAAGTCCTTGTAGTTATTTTTCTTTTTATCAGGTTGTTATTGTTTGACCATATTTTTAATTGGGTCCCTAAAGATTTCTTACAATTTTAATTTATTAATTTAAATAAATGAATAATATTAAAATATAATTTATGAAAAATAAATTTAAATTAAAAATTATATAAAAATAATTAATATAATTAATTATTAATTAATAGTTAATTAATTATTATTCTATGTTATTTTTAAGAAATTTATTATTATAATTCAAATTTTAATATTCCTCATAATTTTTTAATTAAACATATATTTATATTATTTATTTTATATTTAATATTTTTTGTAATTATAAATATGAATTATAATAATAATATTTTTTCTAAAATTGAATTGAATTATAATTATTTAATTAAATATTAATAATTAATTATATTAATTATTTTTAAATTATGTAATTATTAATTTAAATTTATTATTCTTAAATTATATTCCAATATTATTCATTGATTTAACTAGAAATTAAATTAATAAATTAAAATCCAAAAAACCTTCAAAGACCCAATTAAAAATTCGATCAAACAATAATGATATGATAAAAAGGGGGGGTGAAACTACAAGGACCTTATTAAAAACAAGTGAAAGTGTAAGGACTTAATAAAAAACTATAGGGACCTAAATAAATAGTGGTTGAAACTAGAAGGATTTGCTTATTAATTATACCATAAAAATAATAAAACTCTTTAAAGGCTGGTAAATCAGCTTACAATCATATTAAATTTAGTGATGTGACATGCTTTTATTCATAGCATAAGTGATGTGGTCAACAAGAATTGCGAAATCCTCAATGCAAAAGATGGACGGACATTAGGTCTGGGTAACAGCAGTGTCAAATTTGTCACCTTTTAAAATAATTATGTCTACTTTTGCACCTCTTAAAATAATAATGTCTAGTTTTGTACCAAACAAAATATAATTGTTCTAGGTGCTCATAGAGAAAACCTTTATTACTAAATTTGCAAATTTTCCCAAAAATAAATAAATAAATTTTATATTTTCAAGATCCTTTACTTCTTTTCCTGTCAAGCAGCTTCTACTAATCACCAAAGGGGGAGCAGATATGTCACGTTATCGATCATCATCATTCGTCAATAGCAAATCACCATACCTGTAACCCCCTCACCGTAATTACATCCGGATTACAAAAATTTAAATGAAATAGAGACCAATAAAATGGTTTAACAATTTATAATCCCTCATCTAAAAGATGGGGCGTATGAAAATCATTTCAAAGCTTATATATTCATGGTCTCACATTCATGTACGGATATAACTACTTGAGAAATCAGAGTACATAATAAATATCAAAGTGCGGAAACCAAAATCCCGGCAAACCCCGGGTTAATACATATATGATATGGGTTTATGAGTTTTCCCATAAAGGGGATTACACGATACAAAATAATCATTTACATCCCTTTACACTTTGGCAATCCCAAAGCCAAAATGGATATAACCAACTATCCCAAAATATGAATGTCCCTAAGAGACCCTAACCACTCCGGGTTGGTCGCTTCCCCTTCGAGCCACTTGCCCTGTCTGAAAAAGTTAGTCATATGGAAAGAGTGAGATTCTTGAGAATCCCAGAGCAACAACTCACTCATACAATATATAAACATAGAGCATGCATGTTCATCATAATCAGCAGCTTCACAATGATCTCTGGCTCACGCCACATACGACAGCACTCACGGCTGTAATCACAATGCACTACGCCCACTTTCGTGGTGAACACTATGCCAGCTTTCGCTGTAATCACTATGCACAACGCCCGCTTTCGCGGTGAACACTATGTAGCAGCAACACAAAGCACAAAGCACCATAAAGCATCTCAAGGCACGGTGTATCACTATGCTCCACAAAGGATCTCAATGCACAAAGTATCACAAAGCAGCAGCAGCAACATCCACACAATGAATGACAGACAAACATACAAGACATTTACACAAAGCATAAGAGAGAAGTCGCTACCTGAATCTTTCCTGACAATCTTTGGCACAGTAGGCTCACGCGGACGACAGATGTCAAATCCTATTCAAATTAGGGACAATTGATCAATTTCTTTTTCCATAAGTATATTTCAGTAATTCTCTAAGTTGGTTATCATTTAGGACTCATTAGGTGACTAAAATAGGCCTAAACATATGCCTAAAGGGTTGGAAGAACCTACCCAAAAGACCCCTTACTCGAAGGCAAAACACTGATTTTTAACAGTCTCACTCGAGCACAAATGCTCTCACTCGAGCACAAGTACGGACATCACTCGAGCACAGATGCTCTCACTCGAGCATTGGTACGGACAGCACCCGAGCACAAGAGAAAGTGAGACTGCGAGTGAGCACCCGAGAGCACAAAGGAACTTCCAGGAGCTGGCTCACTCGAGCACACTGACCTCACTCGAGCACAAGGCCAAAAGCCTCACTCGAGCACCCGCAAGCACAGCACCCCCGAGTGACAACCCGAGAGCACCACTCTCACCTGAGACACAGGCTCACTCGAGCACAGACATATGTGCTCGAGCACACACCCTATACTCGCGAGTGAGAAAACACACTCGTGCATCTTGCCCGCGAGTATCCACCCGAGAGTAACCCTCTACTCTGGGCTTACACCTTCACTCGAGCAGAACCATGCTCACTCGAGCATGATCTTCGCTCACTCGAGCACAAGGCAATGCTCGCGAGCACAACCCGTAAAACCCAGATAACTCGAAGCACAACAGGGAAAAACTTGCATATCACTCGAGCACGTTCTTCCTCTGCTCGAGTGATGTGCATCAGAGACCCAGAACGCAGAAAACCAGAAAACGCCAGATGGTCAAAAATCACTTCCAAATGGTTCCCTAACTCTTCCCAATGCTCATACACTCTAGGCACTAACCAGGGAACACAATGGTAACTCTAAAAATACTCCAAAAACCCATTTGACCACAATCATTCCTTAAGGTCTCTAAGATACACAATGTCTAATTTCCCTTAACATCTTTTTAACATTCCAAATCATATCAAATGATCATATATCTCCACAATCCATCATTTCCAATCATAAATCACAATGAACTTCATATTTTCAAGAATAGGCATATTTAGGGCAAAATTCCAGATTTTACCAACTTAGCCAAAAATCACAAATAATACATCAAAATGCTCTAAATGCCTACCTCTTCTCTTTGCTCAATCAAGAATCTTGATTCCTCAACTCCCACTTTCGACCCAAAGCTCAAATCAACACCACTCAAGGCTCTACAACCATCACAATGTAGCTCCCATTGAGATGAACAAAATTAGAGAAGAGGATTGGAGCATTAGAGAATCACAACTCACCAAAATCAAAGCTTTCTTCTTCTCCTTTCTTGCTTGCTTCAGCGAAATGGAGAGAGAGAGAGATGAGAGATGGAATGATGATGAAGAAACACATTCTCCCTCCTCTTGCCCATGCCTCCAACCGAGTAGGAGAGAGAAAATGAGGGAAAAGTGAGGTTTTGTCCTCTAGTGCCTCATCCAAAGGCCATTCTCATGCCACTTGTCATCATCCACTCACTCCCTCTATGAGCTCACCAACTCACAACACATAGGATCCCGACCCATGGTCAAGGAATCACAACCATTGATCTTAAATACCACATGTATTTATTTTCAAAATTCACATTACAAAAATCCCAAAATGATTTAAATCAAGATAATTACAATAATTATCAGAGTCATTAGTCCTAAACACAAATCGGGATATTACAATACCAATGCAATCTATTCTCCGCGACTGCCTGCAACTCAATAAACAAAACCCTATATATTACTAGCTCTTCCCTCTAATCTTAATGGAAAACTCATTTATCTAATTTGATTATATTAAAGACGTTAGTTAAGGTGGTTAATATAACATGTTTTTTCTTAAATACCCTAACCTTATTCATTAATTCTCTCCCCCTCTCTCTTCCTTAATTATTGTTAAGAGAACATTAATAGAAGTAAATTATGAAAAAATTGATAAATGTGCGAAATGTTTCTTATATTTAGGACCAAAATCAACATCTCAATTTGATCATACTTTAAGTTTCGGAAGAGTGTGACGCAAGGGAGGAAGGAAAGTAGGTATTTAGGTTTTTTTATGTTTTTTGTTTGTTTATTAAAAAGCTAACCTGCAAGCATGCAATGAGTTCTTTTTTTTTCCTTTTTTTTTTTTGCCAAGCATAGATATCCTTCTATTGGAGGTAATCTTATTCAAGGCACTGTCGGACATTAAATGTAGGCACCTCTCCCAATAAAGATTCGAACCTTAATTCGTCACTTTATAAAAAATAAGCACATTCTCTAGACCCAACCCCATTGCTACCTGCCATGACTTTTGTTAATACGGTATGGGTCAACTACGTTTTTAAAAGCGCCTAACTTTAACAAACACATCCTGCTATCTCTTTGTGGGCTCAACTCAAATTACTAGATCTATTTTTCTAACCTAGTTCCTAAAAATTTGTTTCCAATTAAGTTTCTTTTTAAATGACAATATTGTCCTTACATGTAGAGCATAATGTACCTAAGTCAGAAGACATCTTCAAAATTGAACTGAGCTAAAAAAACAAGCAAGAGGGATTATATATATACACAAATCATTACAGAAGGAAATTAACTGGTCTGGGCGTTTTCATGGCGTCAGTAATATAAGTTCATCCACCACATGTTCCATAGTTTGTTCAAAGAAGGTTTTAACGACAAGAAAAAAATATTAAAAACAGGCTTTAAAATAGTACTTAAATTAACATAAAAAGATTAAAAAATAACCAAAATAGAGAAACACACATATGCACCTACAAACCATTTTTCTTTAGTATTTTTATGTCTAGAGACTTCCCCAAATATCACGCACTCTACACTCACAATCAATATAACCGTCATATGTTTATTTAGAGATCAAAGACTTCCAAATTAATAATCACTCACAACTCACTAAATGCTTACTTCTTTGACCGAGTCACCCACAATATACTTGCTCTGATCCTTTGTGTAAGAGATAAATAACATAACAAAGTGTAGTTAAAGTTAGATTTGTAAATATGTTAAAATTCTAATATTTTCTTAAAAATACACTTAATAATTGGTTGGAAACTTTTAATAATTGATCTCATATTCTCATTAGTAAATTCTCATTTTTAATGAGGGTAGGAAAGAAATGTTCTTCAGAAAAAGTACTCTGGACAAGATGTTGTTTCTTATAAATAGAATCGATATAATTCTAAAAGAAATATCTTATAAAAATGCTCTAAATAAGATGTTGTTTCTTCCTCTCTCACAAGGATCTGGATTCTCTCTCCCTTGCGACTTTACAAAACACGCCTACTTTCTGCATAAAATTTACAAAATCCATTATGTGCGTTCCATTTCATTTTTGTTAATTCTGTGAAACGTATGGACCTGGGCTGAATACTTTCTTTATTGATAATTACATGAACCAAAAAACTCTGTCTTTACATTCATACGTACAACATATATATACACAGTCCTGAACCCGAGCCCATGGGCTTATCCTCAAGATAATCAAGACCAAGAAACAAGACTCTAACAGATTCTATAAACTCTAACACCCCCCCTCAAGTTGGAGCCATATATATATTAGAAGCACCCAACTTGCTCAACAAATAATCATGGGTGGCTTTACCCAGAGCCTTGGTAAATATATCTGCCAATTGTTCTGCTGAAGACACATGTTGTAAACTAATCAAACCTTCTTGTAATTTTTCTCTCACGAAGTGACAGTCTATCTCAATATGTTTCGTCCTCTCGTGAAAGACCGGATTGCTTGCAATATGCATAGCCGCTTTACTATCACAATATATTACAGCAGGCTCAATATCCACAACATGCAGATCCCTCATTAACCCAATCAGCTAGACAATCTCCCCAGTAACATGTCTAAGTGCTCTGTATTCCGCCTCAGCTGAAGAGCAAGAGACTGTAGTCTGTTTCTTAGACTTCCACGATACCAACGAATCTCCTAGCTTCACAGCAAACCCTGTGACTGAGCGTCTGGTATCTTTGCATGCTCCCCAGTCAGCATCACTGTAACAATTTAATTCCATTCTGCTATGAGAAGAGAGAAGGATTCCCAATCCAGGAGTTCCCTTTAAATAGTGGAGGACTCGAGTGGCCGCTGTCATGTGTGAATCCCTCGGCTCTACCAGGAACTGACTCAAAACCTGCACCACATAGCATATATCAGGTCTGGTGACTGCCAAATAAGATAGCCTACCAACCAAATTTCTATAAACCTCAGGTCTTTCTAACAGCTCGTCCTTAACAAAATTTTTTTGATCAGATTGGTGCACCTTCTTTGTCTCTCTTAGCTCTAACAGCAGTGTGTGATCTAAGTCAGGACATGGTTTAGTAACCAATTTTAAGTTTTGTTCCATGGGAGTGGGTGCTGGTGTGGCCCCACTTAACCCTACACTATGCAACAAGTCAAGTGCATACTTGCGCTGACTCAAGAAGATTCCTTTACTAGACCTAGCAATTTCCAACCCCAAGAAATACTTTGCTATTCCTAGGTCCTTGATCTTAAAATGACTATGCAAATACTGTTTTTTTCTATGTATCCCCTCAATACTATTTCCAGTGATAATCAAATCATCTACATACACTAGTATGACAATCATTTCTCCTCTATATTGCTTCACAAATAAAGAATAATCATGTAAAGATTGTTTGAAACCTCCCTTTATTAATGCAAGACTGAGCTTGATGTTCCATTGTCGAGACGCTTGTTTGAGGCCATATAAGGACTTGGTGAGTCTACAGACTTTATTGCTTTTAACCTTGTCAAACCCTTGTGGAACTCTCATGTACACCTCCTCGTCTAAATCTCCATGGAGGAAGGCATTGTGGACGTCCATTTGGAAGATCTCCCAATTGTTCACAGCTGCCAAAGTAAGAACAACACGGATAGTAACCATTTTTACCACTGGTGAGAAGGTTTCATAATAATCCACCCCCTCCTTTTGTGTATAACCTTTTGCCACTAGCCGTGCCTTGAACTTGGCAACCTTGCCAAGAGAATCATACTTGACTTTATACACCCACCGGCAACCAATCGGCATTTTTCCAGGAGGCAGATCCACAATTTCCCATGTATGATTGGATTCCAAGGCTTGAATTTCGTCTTTCATGGCCTCTACCCACCGAGGGTCCTGCACAGCCTCTTCAAATGTCCTAGGTTCAACAGCAGAATCAGTACATGCCAGAAAAAGTTTATGAGAGGCAGATAAGTGAGTATAAGTCATGTAATTTTGAATAGGATAAGTGATACTTCCCTGTATGGTGTTACTAGCAGAGGAATCGGGCTGGGTGGCATCACATGGAGGAATACTGACATCATTCCCAGAAGTTGGAATGTTTGTGTGTGCTGATTCAGAGGGATTAAGACCAGGAATTTCATGAGCATAATTCTGAAGCCATCCTGGAGGATGCCTTGAGCGTGTGGATCTTCTCAATGCCTCATTGATTGGTTGAGTGGTCTCAGGTGAAGAACGAGTTGCAGGCACATAAGCTGGTTCTTGTGTCAGCTCATGAGAGGGAGAAAAATCTGCACAGTCATAAAGAAAAGGGTCTACTCGGTGCAACACATCCCCCTTGATTAGTACATTCTTTATCAAGAAAAGGAAACCTCTCCTCAACAAAAGAAACATGGCGGCTGATCATTAACATTTTGGTTTTCAAATTATAAAGGATGTACCCCTTTTGAGTAGTGGGATACCCCATAAACACACAAGGATCAGCTTTTGGTTGGAACTTATCAACATGATGCAATTTTGATGCATAAGCCAAACAACCGAAAACTCGTAAATGCCCTACAAGAGGTGGATGCCCATAAATGAGTTCATAAGGGGTTTTAAAACCAAGCAATTTAGAGGGTGTACGATTAATTAAGTATGATGCAGCTTTGATGCATTCCCCCCAAAATTTGATTGGAATACCCCCTTGGAACATCAAACATCTTGCCACTTCCAAAAGGTGTCGATGTTTTCGTTCGACAACCCTATTTTGTTGGGGAGTATAAGGGCAAGAAGTTTGATGCACAATTCCCTTGTTGTAGAAAATGGTTTTAACATCAGAATTAACAAACTCTAACCCATTATCAGTTCTTACTGTCTTGACACTCATACCATACTGTGTGGAGATATAAGTAAGGAAAGATTGAATGTGTACATGGGTATCGGATTTATTATGCATGAGAAAGATCCAAATGCCACGTGAGAAATCATCAACTATGGTCAAAAAATATTTAAAACCCTGATGTGTAGGTACCCTATATGGCCCCCAGACATCCATATGGAGTAGTTCAAAACAAGCAGTAGTTTTAATGGAACTAGAGGGAAAGGGGAGTTGTGTCTGTTTTGACTGAAAGCAGATATCACATTTGTCAAATTGTAATTCTGTAACATGTTCCTTTATTCCATGAAGATGCTTGAGTACATGCATAGAGGGGTGGCCTAATCGTTGGTGCCAAATGTTACAATTGAGTATAGTGCAAGAGAGTACATTTTGCATAGGAAACAAAGAAAAATGCTGGTCATCAGTCAAGATTGTAAAATCTAATTGCTTATCAAGTAGGTATAATCCATGAAAGAGTCTACCAGTCCCCTTGATCTTGCCACTCAAGAGATCCTGCAAAACACACAGTTTATGGGAAAGAATAGCCACACAATTTTCATCATGGGTTAATTGAGAAACAGATATTAAATTAAAATGTAAGCCAGGAGCATACAACACATTTTTTACTGTAAGCATATCATTTATGTGAGCATCTCCTATATGCGTAACAGTGAGTCTTTGTCCATTAGGTACTTTAACACATTGGACTGGTCCATGGTAAACCTCATAAGTGCGCAGAAATTTTAAACTACTAACAACATGAGTAGTCGCACCAGAATCAAGAAACCAAACAGAGTTAGAGGAAGAAGCCAAACCATTCAAACCTGAAGTAGTACCAACAGCTCCAATTGCAGTGGCGATCGAATCTTTCTTATCAGCAGGTGCATCACCGTTGGACTCCTTATCAAGCATTTGAATAAGACGATCATATTGTTGTGGAGTCAGATTGGCCATCACGTTTGGGCCAGTCTCAATAGATCCTCTAGAGTCTCCAACTTGTTCATTAAGAGGTCGCTGCCTCCAATTAGCAGGGAAACCAATGAGGTGATAGCATCGATCCCTCTTGTGGCCTTTACGATGGCAATGAGAACATTCATCAATCAAATTTCCCCGTCCTTGAGGACTAGAGCGCCCTCTACCACGTCCTCCTCGTCCCCCTCTCGTCATCATAACGGCCGAATCAGTCATAGGAACAGGAGTGAGAGAACTAAGATTGCGCTGGGCTTCATGTTGAGAAATAAGAGAATATGCCTGATTAATTGAAGGCAATGGAGATAGCAGGAGAATGTGACTACGAGCATGACGATAAGAATCATCCAGTCCCATGAGAAACTGGAATAACCGTTGTTCCTGAACGATCTTGGTATAGGCTTGGGAGGTGGCACATGTACAAGAAGGAAGAAGGACCAGGCTATCAAGCTCATCCCAAAGATCTTTCATCTTGGAGTAATAGGAGGAAACAGAGAGCGTACCCTGCGTAAGGGAAGTAATAGCTTTGTGGAGGCTGAAAATTTTTTGTACTATCAGACTTGTCGAACCTTTCTTTAAGGTCCGCCCAAACGAGTTGTGCGCTGTCGGAGAAAGCGATGCCACCAGAAATCGATTTATCGACGGAATTCATCAACCAGGAAAGAACTATGGCGTTGCAGCGATCCCAAGTCCCACGCAATTCAGGAGGTTGACCACCGCGGGTACAAGATCCGTCAACAATGCCTAATTTGTTTCGACCTAATAACGCGATCTTCATCGCACGACTCCAGGTGGGGTAGTTGTCGACGCCAGTCAAAACAGCGGTGACAAGAGTGGTGGCGTGGGCATCGGAAGGGTGAAGAAATAGAGGATGATTGAAAGGTAGATTACCGTCGATCTTGGGAGACACATATGGATTTGGGGCTGCCATGGCTAGTGGGAGAAGAACCACAGCAAAGAAATTGAGAGGGACGAATCGCGGAGCGTAGGGACGAATCGCGGAGCGTGAAGAGAAGATGGTGATCTGTGAAACCGGGTGACCCGAACCCAAGAGGATAAAAAAAACCGGGAACCCGAAAGATGTGTGCCCAAACCGATGAGGCTCTGGTACCATGTGAAACGTATGGACCTGGGCTGAATACTTTCTTTATTGATAATTACATGAACCAAAAACTCTGTCTTTACATTCATACGTACAACATATATATACACAGTCCTGAACCCGAGCCCATGGGCTTATCCTCAAGATAATCAAGACCAAGAAACAAGACTCTAACAGATTCTATAAACTCTAACAAATTCATTTTGCTACTTAGTAGAACGAAAGGAATTAAAACAATGTCATGACTTTAAAAAGGATTATGCGAATATTTTGGATTTATTAAAAACCTTTACAGTATTGGAAAAATCTACGTACTGAATGTCCTTGCCATTCCTATTACAGTATTAGGAACTTATAATTCTCTTGACATGTAGCATATTTACTACTTAGCTTCCTATGTTCTTAAATGAGGAGGAGCTCTACTACAGAATTGAGATATAACCACCCCCAAGGACGTCCCAAATTGAAAATTGGGTGGTTAAAAAGGGAGGCGGTGGCATTTTTGTAATTATACATATGTAGGGGAACCTTTAGGCGTCCCAAATTTAAATTTGGGACGTCTAAAGTGCTTCCAGGCGCGAAATATACATTTTGTAAATTTTTTTTAGCGCTTGGAGCTGGGATTAGACGTCCCAAAAGAATTTTGGGACGCCTAAAGTGGCCAAAAGGCGTCCCCTAGGCACATGTCAGACACTTGTCTGACATGCGTCTTCTCATCAACCTCACATGTCTTCTCATTTTCACTTTACTCTTCTTCCTCCTCCCCCACCCACCGTCGGCATCCCTCCTCCCTTCTTCTTCCTCTTTTTTTTTTCTTCAACTCCTCCCTCCTCCCTTCTTCTTCCTCTTTGTTTTTCTTCAACTCCTCCCTCCTCCCTTCTTCTTCCTCTTTGTTTCTTCAACTCCTTTGTTTCTTTGTTTCTTCAACGCACGCAACCAGTCGACCCTGCTGCAACTTCACCTCCTCCACAGTGTGTAGATTTTTGCTCTCCTCCACCTCCTTCCTTCCATTGTTGTGCACACCACCATGGATCTCCAATGTCTTCTCTACCTCTCCAGCAAACTAGTGGGCACCCCTGATCAGGTTCGTTTATTTTCTTCTTGTTTTTTTTTTGTAACAGAATGGTATGTATATTTTATTTTTGAAATATAAATTTACTTGAAATGGTTGAGATTGTGCTTATATATTGCTTATATTGAGATGGTTGAGATTAGCCTGGTGTGTTTATATTGCTTAAATTGCATGTATTCGGAAACTCCAGTGCAATGGTTTATTTTCTTGTTTAAATATAAATTTACTTGTGTATATTACCATTAATTAGTATATATAATAAAATAAAATATGATTTGTTTAAATGAAAGAAATTCTTGTATTCCAAATGAATTATGAAGAATAATTCAAGCCAAAACTAAAAAGAAAACCGTAACCCCAATATTCATTAAATGATTTTTATCTAAATATTTTCAATAAAACAATTTTATTTTTGGAAGAACTCAACTTAAAATTGTTTTGTTAATATGAAACTCGTTTTTTTTAAATCTTCCAAAGCAGAGAAAAGAAGTTTGTGTGGGTGTTTGCATAAAATTAAGGTGCCGCAAGGGTATTCCTCGAATGTGAGAAGATGTGTCTCAATGGATGATTTGAAGTTAGTGGGAATGAAGTCCCATGATTATCATGTGTTGATGCAACAACTATTACCGGTAGCTATTAGAGGCATAATGAAAGATGAAGTACAAACCACCGTGACAAGATTGTGTGTTTTCTTCAATGCTATCTGTAACAAAGTCATTGACACTGAAAAGTTGGATGATCAGAGATCTTTTGGCTAGACATCTTCTTCAACATATAGAGCAGTAAACTTTTTATTTTATATCAGCTGTTGTAGTTGTGTGATGACGGCGTTTTGACACTTTCTGGTTGTTATTGTTGATATATATAGTAGTAGGTTGTATGAGTTGTTATTGTATGTATGTATAGTAAAGATTGTAGTGCTGAATGTTCTTACCAGTTTGTAACGGACAGTGTGGTTTATGAATCCATCTTCTATTCAGTTTCTGCAGTTTGAATTCACTGGGTAATACAGAATGTAAATTATGATATAAAAAAAAACCTAACTTTTAGACGTCCCAAATTAAGAATTGGGAGGTCTAAAGTCCCACCCCGGAGGGACTTTAGACGTCCCAAATGACATTTGGGACGTCTAAAGCCCCCCAGGGTGGGCTTTAGTCGTCCCAAATGTCATTTGGGACGTCTAATGTCCCTCCCGGGGGGTCTAAAGTTTCACCTTAGACGTCCCTATTATTTGGGACGTTTTTTCTTACAACTTACTACGCCCCCAGTATATACGTCCCCTTGTTTTGAGACGTTAAAGGTGCCAAATTTGGTACATTGTTGACCAAAATTAGAGAAGAACTTATAATACTATCTCCATGGTCTAGTTTTTAATATAAGAGCTATATAAGGGGTTTATTTTAGTCCTAAATAAATGTGGGAAAGTCAACCAGCCCTTTATGGCTGACAGTGGGTACACGTGGCGGCCAATGGTGGGGTGGTGGCCACTAGCGAGGAACATGTGGACGCTCGTGATGAGGACACATGGCAACTTAAATTATATAAAAAATATTTTGCGACAAATTAATGACGGAAATTCCGTCGCTAGTTAGTGACTGAAAATTTCGTCCCTAATCGGTAACTAATGTTGAGGATAGCCTATTCCAATTTTGTGACAGATTAGTGACGGAATTTTTCGTCACTAATTCGCAACGGAATTTTTCATTCTCTAATCCGTCACTAATTTCAAGGATAGCATATTCCAACTTTGTGACGGATAAGTGATGGAAACTTTCCGTCACTAATCAATTAGTAACGGTATTTTTACCAACAGAAAAAATTCCATTACTAATTTCCGTCACTAAACTACATTCAATCCCTAATACAAGATCTCATTTGCACAAACCAAATCTTACGCCAAGGAGAAAAGCTAGTAATAAATATTAGTAAACTAAAGTGCGAAACTAAGTCTGGATGACTAAAACTAAATTAAATCAAATATTTATCATGAACCCTAATAGAAAAATGAACCATTATCGTATAAATATCTTGATAGTTTTACATCATGTTTGATCTTGTAATTTATAAAATTTTAAAATAATTTCAATTAAATACTAGCTAAAGGAATGAGTTGAACAAATATAATTATCAAAATAGCTGAAACATAGCTTAAATGGAAAAAAATAATATTATACGGAAATAAACAAGCGGTTCAATAAACAGCTACTAAATCCACTATTGTAAGTGTATTTGTAGCGGTTATTTTTAACCGCAACTCAAGAGGAAAAACCGCTACTATATTAGTAGCGGTTAATTAGAACTGCTACAACATTCTCAATCGAGGAAATTTTCTTGCTAATTTGTAGCGGTTATATAACCGGTACAAATTGCAAAATACAAATATTAGATAGCGGGAAATGAAAATAAAAATTTATCGTAATAATTGTAGTGGTTATAAAACCGCTACAAAAAGTAAATTTTAAAAAGTGAAAATTATTAGTAGCGGTTCAACAACCACTACAAAATTGAATTTAAAAAGGGCGGGAATTATTAGTAGCGGTTACATAACCACTACTAATTCCAATAAAATTCAAATTTTTCGCCAAAAATATAGTCTCTTTTTTAAAAATATATTTGTAGCGGTTATAAAACCGCTACAAATTTCAGAAAAATAAAAAAAAATATACAGTTATCTGTTTCTATTTTCTTAATGTTAAATTAAATATTTTATTATTTTAATAGTTAAGCTAATTTAATTAGCTTATTATTGATGAGTTTAGGTCATTTATAATTTTAAAAGAATGATTTAATTAAGTTAGATAGGTTTAAAAATTGTATTGATAATATTATTGAGGATACGTAGGTAATAAGGAACTATTATGTTGTTTGTTATAATGTGATTATGATTATATAAATAAATATCTGAAAAAAAATAGTGAGAATAAATATTATGCGAAAGAAAAAAGTATTGAAATAAATAATTTAAAAATTTATTACCATTTTTTATCACCTTGTTAGCCTCCTCAGCTCATAGAAAAAAAAAGTGAAAATGAGAGAAGATGAAAGAGAGGTAAGGTGGAAAGAAATAAGGGAGTGTTTGAAATGAGATGTGGTTAGGGTATTTATAGGGATCTGCGTGGAACCTGTAGCAGTTAGTGTCACTATTTTGTAGCGATTTCTGAGTTGTAGTGGTTATTTTGTTATTTGTAGCGGTTTTATAATCGCTACAAATATTTTTTTTTATTTGTTTAAAAAACATTTTTAAAAAAAAAAACAAAATCATAATTTGTTTTAAAATAAAAACATAATTTGTTTGATCAGTCATCTATGCCATCCCTACAAAAATTGTATAGAAAAATTGTTAGCGATGTGTTTTTTTGTTAAAAAAATTTAATTAAAATGGTATGAATTTAAAAAACGCACCGAATTATAAGTAAATTGTAATCACCTTCAGGGAAGAAGTTTTCAAAATTAGCTGGCTGAAACGGCTCACTCTCATAAGCGATGTTATCACCATCACCCATGTCATAAAGGTCTTGAGGCTTTAAATGAACAACCATGTGCCAATCCCTATGTCTCTCATCCTCAACATAATAAACCTGGTATGCCTCTGAGGAAAGAATATATGGCTCATCATCTTGAGAATGACCCGTGTGAATTGGCGGCGAGAAATTTATCGATGTGATGCCTAAGTCGTCAGTTGTGAGTCCCCGAGAAGTAGTGGTATTTGCCCACAAACACTTGAAAAGCGTAATAGTGAAACGGCCTTGGTAATTAAGTTTCATGACATCAAGAAGCTTTCCATAGTAAGAGATGCCTCCGAACTACATCTTGGAGTCACTACTACTCGCATAACTCCTTGTCCCAAAGGTGCCATAAACACCCGAATTTTGAGTTTGCAATGCTTGATCACGTGAAACCGTGCAAAACTTGAAACCATTGACATTGTAAGCTGTAAACCTTTTTGCATTGTCAAGAGGGCCGATTGCGAGAGCTCTGAAATCTGGTGAGTGTGGGTTGTGGTCATTCAATATTCTGCACGCAAACTAGCTTGGGAATTCCCTGTGGACCTTTTTGTCAACTTCGGAGGATGTTTGTGTACGGATCCTGAGTTGACGCTTAACATGACTTATGAATTCTTTGCAATTAATCATGGGAATGCGATACTAAAATGAAAGTAAAAAATGTTACGAAAGATATAGAATAACATGTGAGTGTACAATTCTTACTGTATGAAAGGTTTAACTTGAGTGCAATTAATCAAGACATGTCTATGTGCTCGCAACTTCTCAGTTGCCGTTAGTTTGAAGTTCTCAGTTCCTCAACTGGTTTTCCAACACGAGGGATAAATTCTCCTAATGTTGTCACATGTTCAAGACAATCGTCTACATGAGGTGGTCGGTTGAAGGTAGTCTCAATGTCATCAAAGTACCTTGAACAGAAATACAGGACCTCATCCCCTATATAACCTTCATCTATAGAACCTTCTGGTCAAGCCTTATTTCTTACGTAAGATTTCATTTTCCCAATAAACCCACAGTGTAAAAAAGGGCAAAATGATATAAAATGCTGCAAAAGACGACTAACAAACATAAGAATTATTAATGACGCACATATATAAAATGAGTACCTCTCAATAGTATACATCCATCGATATTGAATTGGGCTAGGGAGCTTTGTTTCCTGAACAAGGTGGACTGTAAGGTGAACTATCACAATGAAAAAGGACGGAGGAAAGAGCATCTCCAAATGACAAAGTGTAAGAATAATTTTGGACTTCAACTGATCAAGCTCCTAAGCATATGTGAGTCATGACTCTTCAGGCCAGCAACCTTTCGAGCCTGCAATCAATACATCGTGAAATGTTGCTTGAATACCCATTTGGAACTTTTATTTTCTTCAACGTTGTGAGGAAGACTTCCTTGTTTGGTTTTGTAAGGGTGAACTTTTCCGGCTGAAATTTGTCATGCTCATCTGGCCACGCATCTTCACGAACTCCTATGACACGTAAATCTTTCCTCACTTGAAAATGATCTTTTGATTTTCCTAGTTCGTTAAGCAGGGTATATAACACATTGTCGCATATATTTTTTTCAATGTGCATGACATCAAGACTGTGGTGAAGTAAATTAGAATTCCAATATGGAAGAGTAAAGAAAATGCTTATCTTCCTCTATTGCTGAGGCGCAGAAGTCTTGCCCCTCTTTTGGCTTGCTTATGTTGCATCGTCGCTTTTTCCAAATTCGAATTCAACATCCTCAAGTTGCTATAAGATGTCTGTGCCGGATAAAGTCTGATGTGGCCCTCTTGTTTCTTGTTTCCCATTGAAGCGATTCCATTGCAATCTAAACTTGTGCCTTCCATCGAGAAACCTTCGATGCCCCATAAAGCACTACTTAAGACTGTGGACAAGTCGAGCCAGTATGCACATTCCACCCGGATAATGTTCCAAGGCCAGGAAAGTCACTAATTGTCCATATCAATGCTATATACAAGTTGAACAATGTCTTCCCGAAAGCATCATAGGTCTCGATACCGACATTCCATAGGTCAAGCAATTCCACAATAAGCGGTTGGAGATACACATCAATGTCATTACCCTATGCCTTTTTGTCTGGAATGATCATAGACAAAATGAAGGAGCTTTGTTTCATACACATCCATGGGGTAAATTATAAGGAACTAAGAGTACCAGCCAAATACTGTAACTTGTGTTAAGATTCCCAGATGGATTGAAACCGTTGGTTGCCAAAGCAAGTCTAACATTTTAGGGATCACCAGTGAAAGATGGAAAGTTTTTGTCGAATGTTTTCCAAGCGTCTGCATCCCGAGGATGTCATAATTTACTATCTTCATTCTTATCGACCTCATGCCACCTCATGTACTCTGCCGTTTTAGATGACATAAAAAATCTTTGTAAACGTGCCTTTAAAGGGAAGTATCTGAAAATCTTTGAGGGTTTCTTCTTTTGCTTCTTTCCCTTCTGAATTGTCTTACACCTCAATGTGTGACATCGCTTACAAGTCTCCCTGCTGTCATCATCTCCCCAATACAGCATACAAACGTTGGGGCATGCATCAATTTTTTTATAGTTCAAGCCCAATCTATTAATAATTTTCTTGGCCTCGTAGAATGTTGTGGGAATCTTCATATCGGTTAACGCATCTTGTAATAATTCCAGCAACATTGACATTCCCTTATTTGTGATTCCACACAAGCACTTGATATGATACAACTTGATCAAGAAAGATAATTTAGATTATTTTCGACAACCTTGATATAAAGGACGATCTGCTTCATCCATCAAGCTGAAAAAATCCCGAGCGGCTTCATTCCTCATTAACACCAGCTCTAAGCCCTGCACTTCTTCATTGAAGTTGTCGTCATGAACACCAAATGCATCACGCACTACATCATTAACAAGATCATCTTCATCTAATTGAACTCCTACTTGTGAACTTCGAGGAAGAGTATCATCATATCTCATACCAGCCTTCTTACCATGAACTGCCCAGAATGTATAGTCTTTCAGGAAAGGCTTCAAAAGCAAATGTTCCTTAACAACATGTCGTGCATGCCACTTCTTGAACTTGCATCTCCCACACAGAAAGATGATCTTGCCGTTACAATTGCCGTGAGTGAATGCGAAATCCAAGAAATTGTTTAATCTATACAAATATTCTGGAGAATTGCATGGCAACCTGATCCATGACTTATCCATAGCTACTAGTGAGAGAGAAGAAAGTATAGTGAAGAAGATGAGTGAATAGAGAATGATGAATGTCTGGGACCTTATATTCTAACTTTCCAACGTTTAACATTTTGTAGCGGTTCAGAAACCACTACAATAACCACTACTGTATTACAAATTTATAGCGGCTATATGAGTAAAACTGCTACAATAACCACTACAGATTTTCAATCTGTAGGAATCAAATTGAAGAATTTATTTTAACCTGTAGCAGTTCTACAACGAAACCACTTTTAATATTTTAACTTTATAGCAGTTATAAGAAAAAAAACCACTACAAATATTATTGACCGTTAAAACAAAAATTTGTTTTCATTTTGTAGCGGTTATTGGCGGAAACCGCTACAAATTAGAAGAAAGAGGTGGGAAATTCAAAATTGAAAAGTTGAATATTTGTAGAGGTTATACTATAACCGCTACAAATATTCAACTTTTCAATTTTGAATTTCCCTTCCACTGTGCTTTACCTTTGTAGCGGTTTGCACTCATAACCGCTACAAAAAATATTCAAATTTTTTTTTTTTAAATATTTGTAGCGGTTTTATTATAAAACCGCTACAAATATTTATAATATTTTTTTTTAGAAATATAAATAAGATTTTCGTAAATGCAACACAAATTTAACAAGGTGGTCTAAAAATATAAATATAACTATGGTAAATGCATATAACTATGGTAAACGCAATAAGAATTTAAGTTCTGAAAATAAAATATCTAGATTTATTTACAAATGTTTCAAAAACAAAAAATATATATATGTCCTAAACTAAGTAGCAGGAGGCTGATCATCTGGAGCTCCCTTAGGTACTGGTGGATTGGGGTGCTCGGCAAAGTTAACAGCACCATCAACATCAGCAAGAGGAGGAGGAGGGGGCTGGGTGACGAACTGAGAGACAGGGGGAACCTATGGATGCTGCTCGTCCGGGAACAGGCAACTCCACAACCACTGGAGCATGAAGTTCATGATATCACGCCACTACGCATGCTGAGCATAGTTGTAATCATCTTGATGCTGAATCTGTTGCTGCTACTGCGCTACTGCAGCCTATGTTCGAGCCAAATCTGAGCGCAGCTCCTCGACTAACTCGTCCCTTGCATGTCTGACCCCAGACGTCTATGCTCTAGAGCAGCCAGCCTCAGAGGCGACACTCCTGCCGTAGACCATGCTAGGTCTAGCTCCTATCCCCATCCCCCGCACACGTTTGAGGTGCTCCGCCTGACCCAAACCCACCTTCAAAGGAGCCATAGGGTCTACAGATCCTTGTTACTCCTCAACCTGGGTCTCTCGCAGCTCAAGCCTGCAACTATTGCATCCGCTCTTGCGATTTTATGAAACAATTACTTATTAGCATTTTTCATAATAAAGTTGGTTTTATAAACAATATAATAATGAAACCACTTACAATGGCCATGTCTGTGTGTGATAGCGAACAACTCCCCATAGTCTATCTGACGGTTCTCCTGCCGTTTCTTCCTCGCCTAAAACAATTACAAAATTAAATTAGTATTATCAAAACAAATACATTCTTTATAATATGAAATAACCAGCTAAAAGTAATTGATATTGTGAAAAGTTACCAGCTCGCTGTAAATGACAGCAAACGTCTTCAATCTTGCTATGTGGTAGATCATCTGCTGCCCACGACACCTCTTGTTCCTTTGAAAAGCCGACTGGAAAAAAAATAATATTAAATGTTTTAAAACAATATAAAAAATTTATAATTAATAACATCATAAAATTAATTAAATTTAAATTTAAATTATAATTTAATAATTATAAATTACAAAATTATATATAATTAATCTAATAAATACATTATCTGCCCTTTAGCGCTCCACCTGAACTAGAAGAAACTCACCCAATCATTTGGTGGGATGCCATCCGAGATGCTCTCGATTAGTTGCTCCAAAGGCATCGTCCCATTCTTATCCACACTATGAAAGAGACGATTCCTCATGTTCCTCCAGCTGTCGCCCATCTTTATCAGCGTGTACCTCTTCCGGTTGGCCCGGACGGCAAACCTCAGCTGTAAAAAAAATTTAAATATGACTAATTACAAACAAGACAATTAAAAAATATTAATTAAATATAATTAATTACAAAAAATATAGTTTAATTAAATACTATTAATTACCTACACCACCTTGTCCCACGCTAGGTCGTTCGGCCTCTTCAGAACGTTCCTCCACGTCCTGAAGTGAAGGGGGAACTACAACCAATTCAGGCCTAGGTCGTTCAAGAAGGGGTTGAATAGGTGACCCCCATTGTAGATGGGCTAGTCTGTGCCCTTATTCCATGGAACTACGACTCGTAGTCAGACCAGCCACGTCCAACCTCCTCATGGATACATTCCCCTACTCATCTGCACAATTTAAAGCACGTTAGATAAATTGTAATTCAAATTTAACATTTTGAATTGAAATAAGAAAATATATTTACCTTGGACCTACACCTTAAACCCAGTGGACCGCGAAGATGGCCTTCATGGGTTGTTCTGCTCCCGTGCCTCCTCCTCATCGAGGAATTGCTCCATCTCTCTAATCCCAATTGGGATCATGAAGTCCTCATTCCTGTCATAGTCATTGACGTTGATATCTCCCTCTCCCAGATCAAGCACCTTTAGTGCGATTGTCTCCTGTGGCACCATCTGCGGTGGTTGTGGTAGAGCCGACTCCTGTGGTTGTTGTGGGGAAATGGGCTGAAATGGTGCAGTCGCCCTCCCGTCACGCTGCCCCCTCCTACTGCCCCCTCCTCTACTGCTGCTACCCTACAAAATCGGTCTGGGGACCTCGGGCTCCTTCCCCTTGTCCATCCCTGAAGCCATATCAATTACAAAAATTCAAAAAACAAAAACCAATTTAGTCACATTTATATATAAAAGTATAATAAAAATAAAATAAGTATTGTCCACATACCTCAAATGATAATGAGAAATGCTAGAGAGAAAACTCTCCGACAGACGTCAGAACGCTCAGATCTGAAGGAAAACTCTCAGAGAAACTTCAGAAAACAAAATGGCCAAATAGGAAAAGCTAGGGCTTCAAAACTTTGTAGCCGTTATTGAATAAACTGCTACATGAACCGCTACTAAAAAGCTAGGGCTTCAAAACTTTGTAGTGGTTATAACATAACCACTACAAATTTGATGATCTTTGAAGTTCTGTAGCTGTTATGAAAGCATAACCGCTACTAATTTGACGACCTTTGGAGTTCTGTAGTGATTCTGGAAACATGACCGCTACAAATAGGCGACCTTTGGTATTTTGTAGCGGTTCAATTCATTGTAACCGCTACAAAAAATAGATACACTATAGGCGCGGCTTGGTGGCTCCAAGTGGCGCAAACTTTGTAGCGGTTTATATTTTATAACCGCTACTAAATAACCACGACAACATTTGGTGGGAAACGCACGCCATAATTGTAGTGGTTTTTTCCTATTAACCGCTACACATAACGTTGCTAACTTGTTGCGCCACTTGGCGTGTAGGTTGCCGCTATAATATTGTAGCAGTTTATGCTTGAACCGTTACAAATGTTGACATTAGTAGCGTTTTACATTAACCTCTATAAAGTCACCGCTATAAAATACCATTTTTTTTGTAGCGTCAGCGTATATGGTTATCAAATATATTTTAGGGAAGTGAGCACCAATTTATTATAAATAACTAAATTAACTAATTTCTTAATATGAAAATTAGTATTTAAGTGTTATATTAAGGATTGGATGAATGAAGGTAGCAATATTCGTCATAATGTGCTTAGACACCATGCATGATAGTTTACGTAATCAAGGGCAACTTTGAAGAGGAGGTAAAATGAGAGAGAAGCAGAAAAGGTGCATGAATTCAAGTGATCGATCATATGGTACTTATATTCGTGCGGACCTTTCTCTTGAAGTTTTATTGTCCATCATCAATTAATGAATAAAGAAAATTTGAAAGCTAAATTAATGGAAAGTTAGCTGCAGGCGGCGAAATGAATTTTTTTAAACTTATGAAAATACTTAGACTCGACCAGACGACATAAAAATGAAATTTAACTAATAAAAGCACTTAAATTCTTTTCTATCTGTATTTAAAAAAAAAAATAAAGATTACCAGATGAAGGAGGACTTTTAAACAGACATCGTAACTCTGTTTAAATTTTTGTGCGTATCGCGTCTGGTCCAGGTTTGGCAAGACATCACTTCTTTTTATATTCTTTTTCTATGATTTTTATATGCTCTGGTCATGCTCAGGTTTTTCAACAGCTCTGCTTTTCTCTTTCTGTTTTTTTTATTTTATTTTATTGAGCAATAAGCTTTTCTCTTTCTGTTTACACATATATACTGATGCTGTAATCTAAACTCATTTTATCTTATTTATATATACTTTTTTTGTGGAAAAACAATAAATCCAAGATTAAACTACATTTTGTCGTTCATTAATCATGAAAAAAATAGTAATAGATGCTTCAAATTTATATGAAATTCAAAAAAAAAACACAATAAAATTAGACGAAAATTTGGATATCATATCATCTGAAGCCAAGTCCCTCAATTTAGATACACCAAACTAACTTCTGCCTCCCCTCCTAAATGTAAAAAGTACACTCCAGACCAAATTATAAGATATTTCTAACTAATCTATGTGTATTAATAAAAATAATTAACAGCATTATATTGTCATAAAATTCAATATATTTTCAATATTCTCCTTATTAACCACACTTAATTTATACCCTTTTTCACTGCCCTTGTTAAACATGGGCTTAAATGGAAGTAATATTTTATACTTGTTGAAGCTATCAAAACATCTCATAAGAAGAACCAAAAATTTCTTCTAAAAGGCTTCTTAGAATTTGGACCAAAGGAGTAATTAAAGGATTTACTTTAGTCTTAAATAAAGACCTTAATCCATTTTGTTTCCTAAATTTATAACTTTCCCTAAAAACTAGTTCCAATGCATATAATTAAATTAAATAAGATATTATAAAGAAACTAAGGCTCATTTTATTACACATAAATAATTCTATTCATATATTTACTTAGGCATCTAGATATTGCTTCTATACTAAGGATTAAGGGAGTACTTGAAACGAAAATAGAGGTGATCTCACAAAATCCTCGACTATAAATACCCCTCCTTTACCCTCTAAATCATCATCCCAAACACACAAATTACTCTCAAGTAGTCAAGCCAATATTCATAAATAAACACATTCTGTGTTATCCTTTGTGAAGATGGCTTCAAAGGCTCATGCAACCTCTCTTCTTCTCACTCTCAACCTTCTCCTCTTTTTCATCACGCTTAGCTCATGTGCTCCATACCCACCGCCAACGCCAATGCCGACACCGAAAACTCCGACCACCCCTTCTGTTCCAACACCTTCTCCATCCCCTTCTTCGCCTGCTCCAAGCCCACCACCTACTCCGACCACCCCTTCTGTTTCAACACCTTCTCCTGCCCCTTCTTCGTCTGCTTCAAGCCCACCACCTCAGACATTCAAGTTTCGTCGGATTTGATTCTTAACAAGTGTGGAAAGAACCCGTCTGGCTTCTCGTGCATGAAGAATTAGTTTAATGTTCTGTTATAGTTTGTGGGTGTTTGTTTCAATAAGTATGTCTTCCTTATTTCGTTGTGTGTTTTGAGGATAATAAGGTCACGTAGCTGGCCCCTTATAATATATGATGCTAATAATAATCATTGATAACTTTTTATCAATGGAAATATCTTACTAATGCTCATCATGATCTATTATTTATTAGTGTTGGCTTAAATTTTTCTTATGCTTTATTTAGTTAGAACTCATTTAACTTACATGACTCATTAGTTCTTTTATTTATTTTTTGTGGGCATTGCCTCCACAATATCTGTAGTTGACCCCATCTGGTAGAATAAGGCCCGATGTTGTTGGTGATATGCACACTACCATACTCCTATAACACTTATATTTAAAAATGTCACTCAAAATTATAAGAATATTGACCTCCTTATTTCACTTTTATATTTTTATCAAATAAATTAAGTATTAAAATGTGGTTTTCTTGAAAGGAAAAATTGAGGGAAAATCCCAATAAATTTCACCAAAATATTAAAATTCTAATTGAGGCCTATAGTCTCAACAAATTCCTAATTTGAACAAGATTCCTTATTAGAAAGTTTTAAATATTGTTAAAAGACTTGATGCACATCTCTAGTTAAAAAGAAAAACTAATCCTAATTTAATTTTAATTACTTCAATCACATTTCATGTGGCACGAGGTAGGTGTGAAGCCCTCTCTCAACATATTTAATTAAACCAATCCTTTCATTCTCCGAATTCCCATGCATGTTCCCCACAAACCTATTTGGCTATTTCTCACGCAACTCTTACATCCATTTAGCAAAATGAGTTTTTTTTTTTTTCTTTCGTATTTTACGGTCACTTTTCTTTTTCGCATGAACAACTGGTAGGGCAATCAGCTATGTTCTTATTGGTTGTTAATAATAAATTTTAATGGAAATGAAATCAGTTAGCCATTTCATATAATGGAAGAATCTGTGGTGAAATTAGAACGACAAGAATTTGTAAATTAAATCTGCTTAAAATAATTAAAATCACATACCTTTAGCTTAATTATGTATATGTCCATTGACTCATATCTTAGTCAATATTCATAAACACATTTTTGAGAAACTAAAAAGTTATTTAATAATAGAGTAAAATACTCTAACCACCCTTTTGTTTTGCCTTAATTACACATACCTCCCATCTATTTACAATTTTTTATTATTTTATATTAATAATTTATATAATATAATAAAAAATAAAAATAAAATAATATATAACAAAAAATATAAGTATAAATACTTAATTATTACAACATTAATATAAAATACAATATATTAAATATATATTATATTAATAATAAATATTTAAATAAAAATTTTAAATAATATTTTATAAAATGTGAAATATATAAATATATTATATATTATATTTTTTTTAGATTAATATTATATTCATTTTTTAATTTCTATATTAAATATATAATATATTATGTGAATAAATAATACAAGGTCAAAGCAACTCAACGAGTAAAGGCATCAAAATGCGTGCGAGAAGGTCGAAGGTTCAATTCCTCCCAACATCGAAACACTGAACAATTATCTGACGAGGACACTTGGTGCAAGGAGGTAATGACACATTGTGGCTGGTGAGGGTTGGCTGCCACGTGGAATTTTTTTTTGTTAAAAATAAATTCTGTCAGCAATTTTCCGCCAGTGAACCAACTTGCCACGCATTTTTTAGCAACGAACGGTTTCTATCAGTAACCAGTTTCGGTTGCCATTTTGTCAGTAATTCTGTTGGAAAACAGAAATTCCCTTATTTGTATCTTTACAGGTTCTTTCCTATTTAACTTCAAAAATATTTTGCTTTGTCATTTCATTCACAATGTATATGCCCGACCTCACCTAATAGAATAAGACATTATCATTGTTGCAGCATTGTACTCACACTATCATAATCCTCTAAAACTTATAAGTCTTTATATGTAGTTTTTTTATTTACCAAGTCCTTATAATTTCATAAATTATATATATTGATTATTATACTCATAACTTGTTAAAGAGAATGTTAATCTCATTTGTGCGTTGCACGTTGTTCAATCAACATAAACTTGTAAATGAAAATCCAATGTTAGGTTCTTATTCTTTATTATAACAAACACAATTACAATAATATAATATTAATTAAAAAGAACTTCTAAACATCCAACCCTCCTAAGTGAAAAATTTCACCGTAAATTTATACCTTTCCGCTTTTTTGTGCCGTATTATGATCCGGGAAAAAAAATTTTATAACTTACCGCTGTATAATTACCAAATCAACCATGACAAAGAACAACATGTTTAAAAGGCAACTAATTTCTATAGATAAAATGTCTCTTCAATCATCCTCATAATATCATATAAAACCTAAACATCAGAAGTTTATGAGGTCATAAAATAACACAATAATGACTACTAATCTATTGTATTATTTATAATATATGTAAATAGCATAATTTGTTATAAATCTTTTTAATATATTGATGATATATGTGTGGGAGGATATATCAATACGGTATATTGAAATTGTATATTGACGATAACTTTTAAAGTATTTAAATTGATACTTTATTTTCTTTAAAAATAATAAGTTAATGAACTTTTTATAAAAGTTCTTTCCCAAATATTACCTTCCATGTTTTGGGTGATAATATTACCTTCCATTTCGTCATACTCAAACTTCAATTCAAACCAATATTTTAAAAGTTGGATTATTATTAAGTCATAAAAAATGTTAATTCAAAATCTAGCGGCAATCAAATTAGGTCAATTTATACATGCAAACACATGCATAATATCATAATACATTACATAATTATAAAATATGAAGTCGACATATAAACAGATAAATTTGTCAGAGTTTTGTAGCCTGATGAAACCAAATTCCTCTTGCAAGTCTTTTATAAGTGTGTGGTTGTAGATTTAAACCCAAAATGAGTGTTGGAGTTATGACAAAAAATAAAAGGCAAATATACATATTTTGCAATGAAGTTTCCGCTATGAGCACCCAGCATAATTATCCTATTTTGGATGTAAAAATAGACATAATCATTTTAAAAGGCAGTAATTTTGGCATTCTCGTTAACTAGAGCTAATGAATGTCCCCTTTCTTTCTTTGTGGGTCCCATAATTCTTCCAGTTGGCATGTGCTATACACTTATTTTGTTCTAGAGATTTGCGCCCAATTTGTTCTATCCCTTCCCTATCGTTTCACCACCGCCAATCTCCCTCTTCGCCTTTTCTCTTCAAACTCTCCCTCCTCAGTTACTTTTTCTAGATGATGTTCTCTCCCTTCCCTCTCGTTCCACCACCTATGAACTCCTTCTTCGCCTATTCTCTTCAAACTCTCTCTCCTCATTTACTTTTTCTAGATAAATATGGCAGGGGATTGTACAAGAGATCTGGCAGATGGCTCAGAAGTAGGGACACTGCCTGTGAGTGAAACACCCTTAGAGCTCTAGGGTTGGTGCTGCTAGGGAGCTAGCAGGTGCTATAGTTAAAAGTATCTAATGTGATCTGATTCAAGTTCCTTTTTCTCCTTTTTGCTTCGCTAGAAATAACTAAGAGGGAGGTCGGAGGCGAGGGAGGATGAGAGAGAGGAGAGAGAAACGGGCATGAATATCTAGAACCAAATAATGTTTAAGTAAAAATAAGGGATAATTAATGTGCAGATCCTTATAGTTTCAAATAATTTTTAATTAGGTCCTTATAGTCTTTTTTTTCTTTTCATCAAGTCTTTATACTTTTACCTACTTTTAATCAGGCCCTTGTAGTTATTTTTCTTTTTATTAGGTCCTTATTGCTACACCAAATTTTTAATTGGGTCCTTGAAGAGTTTTTTAAATTTTAATTTATTCATTTAATTGAAATTTAAATAAATAAATAATAATAATAAAATATAATTAATGAATAATAAATTTAAATTAACAATTATATAATTCAAAAAATAATTAATATAATTAATTAGTAATTCTTAATTAATTAATTATAATTCTATTTTATTTTTGAGAAATTTATTATTATAATTCAAATTTTAATATTCCTCATAATTTTTTAATTAAACCTATATTCATATTATTTATTTTCTATTTTAATTTTTATTTATTTTTTAAAAATAAAAAATATAAATACTAATAATAATAATAATAATTATTATTATTATTATTATTATTATTATTATTTCTAAAAATTGAATTGAATTATAATTAGTTAATTAAGGATTAATAATTAATTATATTAATTATTTTTAAAATTTGTAATTATTAATTTAAATTTATTATTCTTAAATTATATTTTAAAATATTCATTGATTTAACTAGAAATTAAATTAATAAATTAAAATCTAAAAAACCTACAAAGACCCAATTAAAAATATGATGAAACAATAAGGATTTGATAAAAGGGGAAAAAATATATATAAGGACCTTATTAAAAACAGGTGAAAGTGTAAGGACCTAACAAAAAGAAAGAAAATTATAGGGACCTAATTGCGGGACGCTCAATGCAAAAGATGGATGGACGTTAGGTCTAGTTTACAACAATGTCAAATTTGCCACCTTTTAATATAATTATATCTCCTTTTGCATATCTTAAAATAATAACGTCTAGTTTTGTGCCCAAACAAAATATAATTGAACTCGATGCTCATGGAGAAAACTTTTATTATTAAATATGCACCTTTACCCAAAAATAAATAAATAAAATTTATATTTTCAGGAACTTTTACTATTTGTTTTTGGTGAAGCAGCTACTACTAATCACCATATTGGGGTAGATATGCCGTGTTATCGATCATCGTCATTCGTCAATACAAATCACCATACCAGTGCATCTACCCTCCACGGCTGGCCGCAACTCAGTAAACAAAACCGTTGATTTGTCCATGAAACCAACGGTCAAGATCATCTACAAATCAAAAGCTGAGTAAGAGGAAAGGACGACATTGTGCGTGTTTGTTTCAACGTTTGAGGATGAAAACGGGCTTCAACATTGCAACAAATGGACTTGAACAGTGAAACTGTTTTTATGGGTGTTTGTTTCACCGATTGGATTTAAGATGAAAAAAGTCATAAGTTGGAAAAAGCCATAAGCCCCAAAATGAAGTTTATTGGAGTTTATGTGCCTGTGTGTATAAAAAAATATTGATAGGAGTATTTTCATATTTTTGGAGATCAATGAGGTACTCAAAATCACTTCTAATCACAAAACTTCTTTTATGAAAAATGTTCTAAATAATTTTCTCTTTCTTTAAATAGTAATCTTCTGCTAATTAGAGAATACTTTGGGATAAGAGTTTAGGCAAGTTTTTAGTTTTGTTAATATATGACTGTAGAAATGTAGAGAATGATTAATAACTAATTTTAATCATTTTAGATTTATTATTTAGTTGTTTTATGATTTTATAATCAATTGTTCTCATGAACATGTCATAAATTAATTTCTATATAGTGTTTTTACCCATTAAATTTAGTTTAAATAATTTATTTGGATTATTGGAGGTATCATTAAGGTTTTAATCAGTTTATTTTGTTAGATTTTGAGTTATGTGAAAATATGAGTTAGGATTTAATATTTAAATTAGAGTTTGATATAATTTATAAAATTTAAGCTTGAGGTGCACAATAGAAAAAACTTTTGGAGTGTACCAATTTAAATTAGAGTTTGATACAATTTTATTTAAAATTGTACCATTACCAAATTTTCAAATTTAACTGTTGAGAAAATTGTGAAAAAATCTCTTCGTGTGTAGATATCTTCCTAGGTCCCATTTGACAATTAAGTTGCCAATGAGGGCTTTTTTCACAATTATCCCTTCATTTTTTTCATTATTCATAATTTTACAATTTTTTCTCTTAAATAATACAAAAGCCACTTATGCAAAAGCCAAACCAAACATCATTCACTTTTACATAATATATATGAAACTAAGGCAGATTTTTATGTGAAGAGTGTGCAAAGAACTGTTTTATGCCTTTTGCCGTGTATTTTTTGGTAAGGTCTCTATTGGTTTGAAGATTACAATTATCGGATCCAATTATGTCCCCAGAGAAAAGAAATATTTGTGAGTGATGAGTGTGCAAAGAACTGTTATTTGGATGGATTAGCGGCATCAAAATTTTGAGTATGTGTCTTGTGGTAACACTGTCGCCATTGGACGGTTTGGATCAATTTATCACCAAGAATGCTACTTTAACAAATGTAGATATCTTACCAGGTCCCATTTGGTAATTAAGTTGCCAATGAGTTCTTTTTCTACAATTAGTCCTTCATTTTTTCATTTTTCATAATGTTTTCAATTTTTTTCTCTTAATTAATACAAAAGTTACTTATGCAAAAGTCAAACCAAACATCATTCACTTTTACATAAGTTATTTTAAGTTACTTATCCAATCGCTAATCCAAACACTCATCATTTTACCTAATCGAACTTTTTTCCAATCTTAAGATTCCATAAATTTAAGTAAAAATAAGTTACTTATCCAATCGTCAAAACAAACACACCCATGTCTTGAGTAACAGATTGAGGCTAAGTGAGACTTTGAAATATTGAGCTACTCCCTCTTATCTTAATGGAAAACTCATTTATCTAATTTGATTATATTAAAGATATTAGTTAAGTTAGCTAATATAATATATTTTTTTTAAAAAAAAAACCCTAACTTTATTCATTAACTCCCTCCCCCTCTTTCTTACTTAATTATTATTAAGGGAAGATCAATATGAGTAAATTATGAAAAAATTGACAATTGTGAGAAATATGCCTTACATTTATGGCCAAAATTAACTCCTTAATTAGATCATACTTTAAGTTTCGGAAGAGCTTGACATAATAAGGGAGGAAGGAAATTAGGTATTTAGGTGTTTTTTTTATGTTTGTTTTGTGTTTATAGAAGAGGCTAACTTGCCATGAGATCTTTATTTTTTCCCCCTAAGCATAGATATCCTTTTATTGAAAGCATTCTTATTCAAAGCACTGTCCGACACTAAATGCAGACACCTCTACCAGATAAGATTCGAATATTGATATACCACATTGTAAAAGACTAGTTCCTTCTACTAGATACAACCCTAATTAATACCTACCATGAGTTCTATTAATAAGATATGGGTCAACTACCTTTTTAAAAGGGCCTAACTTTAACAAACACATCATGCATGCTATCTTTTTTGTGGGCTCAACTCATATCACTAGCTCTATTTTTCTAACCCTAGTTCCTAAAAATTTGTTTGGAATTAAGTTTCTTTTTAAATGACGATATTGTCCTTAATGTAGAGCATAATGTACCTAAGTCAGAAGCCATCTTCAAAATTCAACTGAGCTAAAAAAACAAGCAAGATGGATTATATATCCATACACACAAATCATCACAGAAGGAAATTAAATGGTCTGGGTGTGTTCATGGTGTCACTAATATAAGTTCATCCGCCACATGTTCCATAGTTTGTTTAAAGAAGGTTTTAGCATCAAGAAAACAGAAGAAAAACAGGCTTTAAAATATTGCTTAAATTAACATAAAAAGATTAAAAACAAACCAAAATGGAGAAACACACACATACACACGCACCCCCAAACCATTTTTTTTCTTTAGTATTTTTATGTCTAGATCGAGACTTCCCCAAATATCACGCACTCAACACTCACAATCAATATAACCTTCCTATATTTATTTAGTGATCAAATTCTCCGAAATTAAATATCACTCACAATTCACTAAATGCTTACCTCTTTGACCCGGTCACCCACAAAATACTTTCTCTGATCCTTTCTATAAGAGATAAATAACTAATTCTCAAGAATAACAATGTGTATTTAAAGTTAGATTTGTAAATATGTTAAAAATTCTAATCTTTTTCTAAAAATATACCTAACAATTGGTTGGAAACTTTTAATAATTGATCTCATATTCCCATTAGTAAATTCTCATTTTTAATGAGGGTAGGAAAGAAATTTTTTTTAGAAAAAAATCCTCTGGACAAGATGTTGTTTCTTATAAATAGAATCAATATAATTCTAAAAGAAATATCTTATAAAAATGCCCTAGATAAGATGTTGTTTCTTCCTCTCTCACAAGGCCCTGGATTCTCTCTCACTTGTGACTTTACAAAACACGCCTACTTTCTCCATAAACTTTACAAAATCCATTATATATGTGTGTTCCATCTCATTTTTTTTAATTCATTAATTTTTAGAAAAATCTAATGAATGCCCTTACCATTCCTATTACGGTATTACGTACTCATAATTCTCTTAACATGTAGCTTATTCATTACTTAGCTTAGATTCCTATGTTGTTAAATGAGGAGGAGCTAGTTGGTACGTTGTTGGCCAAAACTAGAGAAGAAATTATAATACTACATCCGTGGTCTTTATAAGAGCTATAAGGGGTTTATTTTAGTCATAAATAGATGTGGGAAAATCGGCCAGGCCTTTATGGGCTTGGGGACTGAAAAGTTTGTTTAACTTGGCCCTCGAACTTATAAGTTTGGGTCTAGCCTATGAACTTTAAGCCCTTTAAGATTTTCAATATTATGTACTTATTTTCAAATTGCCAACTATGAAAAAAAAAAGATCTCATAAAATTTCTAATTCAAATACTACTCAGCTCATAATAAATATTAGTAAACTAAAGTGCCAAATGGTAATAAATATTAGTAAACTAAAGTGCCAAACTAAGTCTGGATAACTAAAACTAAATTAAATCAAACCGTTATCATGAACCCTAATTGAAAGATGAACCATAATCGCATAAATATCTTGATAGTTTTACATCATGTTTGGTCATGTAATTTATAAAATGGTAAAATAATTTCAATTAAATAGTAGCTAAAGGAATAAGTTGGAAAAAATATAATTATCAAAATAGCTAAAACATAGCTCAAATAGAAAAAATAATATTATGCAGATTTAAACAAGCAAGCACTTAGCCTTACAAGGCTGCCATTGACAGGCTAAGACCTAAAAGAGGTGGGCCTAAAAGTACGTATAGTCTAAAATGATGGTTTTTTTGAAGCCCAGCCCTTGATGAGTTCAAGCATGATCGGGGCGATGCCATTTTCCCAACTCTTCAACCAACTTTGTCTTCCATATTTATAATATTTTTCATAATGTATCATTATTAATTAGATATGTTAAAGGGTTTCATTAAGGGGATAATTTTCATGCATATGGTTATCAAATATATTTTAGGGAAGTTAGCACCAATTGATCATGTGTGTGTTTGGAACCCACGTTTGGGTTGCTTTAAGCCCAATTGGAGGAACAAAAGCCCAACTGGTGGCAACGTTTTTTTTTTTGATGTTTGGTTGCTTAAATTTCGGATCGGGCTTTTGAGTGGATTGGCACTGTACACCCACGTTTAACAAAAGCTCATGGGTGCAGCTTTTGATAAAAGCCCAACTGATATATTACCGTTTTTTTTCCCAGTCAATGCATGGAAATTACCGTTAAACGCATTTAATGCGTTTTAAATTTTTTACCAACCCAGCCCCGTTCTCTCGTCTCTTAGCTCCTGAGAATCACTCTCCCATTCTCCATTTGCACAAAGGACTCCATCTTGTGGCGGCGCCTGATGCAGCTCGAGAAGGTCTGAAAAGTGGTGTCCCTTTTTCCGACGTGGTGAAATCGGTGCTCTGCCGTTTCTCAGGTGTGGGTCTTCCTCTCGGTGGTCTTCGGTTGCAGCACCAGAAGCTCCGAATAGCTTCCATTACAGTGGGCGACTTCGTTGCTCGGTGGTTTTCGTCGGGCCTGACTGTGGGTGTGGCCGATCTGGTGGCGGCGATCTTCTTCTGCAAGACCTGGCGTTGAAGTCGCCATCTCCGGTTGAAGGTGCTCTGGTTGTAGATCTTGCCGTCGGCGTGGATCTGTTCGGCTGCTGAGGTATTTAACTTCCTTTAACCTTAATCTGTTCGGTTGAAGGTGCTCTGGTGCTCTGGTTTGTAGATCTTGATGCACTGGAACTGAGTTCCAAGTATAAAACTTTAGAGAGAACAAAGAAAGTAAGCGTGGAAATTCATTCCTCTACTCTGATTCCCCATTCTTTCCAATTCCTCTGCCTTTTATACACTCTTTAACTTGGATACATAGCACTCCTCTGTGTGATTGTACAGAGCCGATCACCAATGGCTTCTCTGGTATCATCCCCTTCTACTTTGCCCAGCTCTAAAGCCGACCAGCTTTCCTCTCTTGCCCGAAAGCATTTCTTTCTCCATTCTTTTCTTCCCAAAAGAGCCAATTTTGTCAGTTCAAAGTTCCCCTTGAGAGTGAAATGTGCCGCGATTGGCAATGGCTTATTCACCCAAACATCCCCAGAAGTTCGTAGGATAGTTCCAGAGAAAGACACGAACCTTCCAAAGGTTAAAATTGTATATGTTGTTCTCGAAGCTCAGTACCAATCATCTCATGTTTTATCGACATTCTAAAGTTAAATTAAGTAAAAAAATTATAAAACACAAGAGAATCTGTTGTTATCAAGCAAAAGGAGTATAACTTGATGCGTGTATGATATTCATATTGATGCCACAATTAGGCATTAGCCCTTTATTATGTGAAATTTGACAAATGAAAAGTGCCGTATCATCACAGTTTAAAATTACAACATATTATAAAGTATTATGTGTGCGTATGATAAGATTTAAATCTTAGAATATTAAGGTTCTGTTTTGTTTCCAAGAAAGATTGAATAATTCTGTTCTGCTTTAAATCTTAGAATATTTCTGTTCTGTTTTGTTATGCTACGGTGTAATGTGGCAACAAAAATAGAGAGTACTAAGAATCAATAATGTGAAGCTCTAAGAATTAGTTAGGGCAGCGATGAGTGTCGTTACGAACAAAAGCATGAGATTGATAGCAAAATTGGGTGGTTTAGCCTTCATATTAATTCCTATTAATGACGTTGTGTTTTAGCCTTCATATTAATTCATATTAAGAATCAAACATTTGTGATGCTCACTGTCATTTGCTCCAATAGTTATTTTAATTTTTATTTGTTTGCGGTGGAAATAGTGTTGAAATAGTGGTATAGAAATATGGACAAAGCTGTTTGGGATGATGAAACAACGGAGATTTTCGTCAATGCCTGCGTTGAGCAAGTGTACAAAAAAGAACGCCGAGGGTAGGCATTTTCAAAGAAAGCGTGGGGAATTATTGTCTCTACGTTTAATGCGAAGACTGGGAAAGATTATGACAGAAAGAAATTGAAGAATAGGTTAGATATCCTGAAAAAGGATTTCAAGACTTGGGATTCTTTAATCAAAGAGACTGGGGTGGGGATAGACCCTGTGACGAAAAAAGTCATGGCAACAAATGAGTGGTGGCAACGAAAACTACAGGTAAAACAATACTGTTGTAACTTATACCTTTCAATTTTTCCCCTCATAAGTGATTAGTTTTAGTAAAGTAATTGTCACAAACGGGTTTCTTGTTTGCATACAGGAGAAGCCAGCATATAGAAAGTTTAGGTACACAGGCCTTAAGTTCGAGAATGAATTAAGAATAATCTTCAAGGATGCGATGGCAAGCGGCGAAGATGTAGTTGTACCCTCTGTCCCACAGCATCAGACACAGCAGGAGGATGAGGAGGAGGATGTGTATCGACCCACTATGGATGAAGAGGAAGGCTCAAGGGATAGTGAAGATGACATGTTTGGTGCTAACCCTGTGCCTAGTACCGGAGTGACGGATGAGCTAGCAAGCATTGGGTTAACAACAAGCACGCCATCAAATGGTGATACTGAAGAGGGAAGTCAGGGTAAGCGGAAGATGGGTGAAGGGTCTGGGAAGAGAAAGAAGCAGAAAATGCCAGCTTCAAGATAAATCGCTGATGCAATTAGTGTGATGGCAAATGCATCCAAGGACAGAACGGCAACATTAGTTGCAATGAACGATGTTAGTGTCGATTCTGCTATGAGTGAACTACTTGGCATTGAGGAAGTCATAAGTGATAAGAGCTTTCGTAATCGCTGTATCAAGCTAATTGAGCATAAGACTCATCGGGAGACTTTCATGTCACTCTGTAAACGAAACAAGGAGTTCGTGGTTTCGTGGTTGGAGTTTATGATTTATGATTCATAGATGTACCTAAACTATGTTTTATTTGACTTCATGACATTATGCTTTGTGTAAACTACGTTATGCCAGTTATTATATGCTATTGAGTTCTTATTAGGAGTTTTTTCATTCAATTACTCATACTTGAATTTTTAATCACACTCAGGGTACATAATCAATGGCAAGTTCGAGTAATCAACACTTACCTGACATGGTGGAGGAAGATGACCAGTCTCGACTTATAGATATTATAAATAATGAAGTAGATGAGTATGAGCAATTGGCTGCGTTGATCTGTGCATATTGGATGCCTTTTATATGTAAAGAACCGCGAAAAACAAGTACACGCACCGGTCATGACTGGGTGCAAGAGGTATTGGCAACACATGGTTCACGCTGTCATGACATGTTTAGAGTGGAAAAACATGTCTTTTATAGCTTGTGTCATAAATTGGTCGAACATGGCTTACAGATTTCAACGAATATTGGGATCGAGGAAATGGTTGCCATGTTCTTGCTCACCGTTGGCCATGGAGTAGGCAATAGGGTGGTTCAAGAGCTCTTTCAACATTCAGGGGAAACGGTCAGTAGGCATTTGCACAATGTATTAGATGCTTGCTTTAGTCTAGCGGGGGAAAATATCAGACCGTCCGATCCCGAATTCAGTGTATGCCACCCCAAAATAAAAGAAGATCGTCGTTATTATCCATTCTTCCAAGATGCTATTGGAGCAATAGATGGAACCCACATTAATTGTGTGATCACTGGTGCGAACCGTGACAGATATATCGGCAGGAAGGGATATCCAACACAGAATGTAATGGCTGTATGTGATTGGGACATGTGCTTTACGTTTGTTATGGCGGGCTGGGAAGGTACTGCACATGATGCTCGTGTCTTCGAATCTGCTGTTTCTAATCCATCTTATAACTTCCCTCATCCACCTGCAGGTATTGCTCCGTCACCTTCTATTCAATTACTTTCATTTTACACTTTAATGAATCTAATAGTTTGGATTGATTTAAACTTTTATTAGGAAAATATTATTTGGTTGACGCTGGTTATCCGACACAACTTGGGTACCTTGGTCCTTATAGACGTGAGCATTACCATCTTCCAGAATTTAGCCGCCAACCCGGATTTAGAAACGCTAATGAGACCTTTAATTATTATCATTCTAGTTTAAGGTCTACAATTGAAAGGACTTTTGGCGTGTGGAAGAATCGATTTCAATTGTTGCAAAACATGCACAAGTATAGCTATCAGACACAAGTCCGCATTGTTTGTGCAACAATGGCCCTTCATAATTTCATTAGGCGAAATGATATTGCAGACGTAGTGTTTCGCCAAGGTGAAGCTGGGAATCTTGTTGATGTAGAAAATAATAGTGTAGCTGAACAATCTTCCACGACAAATTATGGCAGGCGATCTTCCTCTGAAATGATTCAAATTCGTGACTCAATTAGAAATCAAATTGTACGGAACATGTGATACAATTGGTTATGTAATATTTTTCTAATTAGATTGTGCATTTTTTAATTGTCTAATTTCCCAACTTAAACTATTATAAATTTTTTATAATTTTTAATTACATTTCTCTTTTATCATTATCACAAAAGCCCAATTGACAATCGTCAACACAAACACAAATCACATTACATAATTTAGCTTTTATCAAAAGTAATATCACAACAATCCCAATTGAAACAAGCCCAATTGACAATCGCTGTTCCAAACACACCCCATATGATACTTATATTCGTGCGGACCTTTCTCTTGAAGTTTTATTGTCCATCATCAATTAATGAATAAAGAAAATTTGAAAGCTAAATTAATGGAAAGTGTGCTGCGGACGGCGAAATGAATTTTTTTTAAACTGATGAAAATACTTAGACTAGACTAGACGTCATAAGAACACTTAAATTATTTTCTATCTGTATTTCAAAAAAAAAAAAAAAAAAAAAAAAGATTACAAGATGAAGGAGGACTTTTAAACAGACATCGTAACTCTGTTTAAATTTTTGTGCGTATCGCGTCTGGTCCAGGTTTGGCAAGACATCACTTCTTTTTATATTCTTTTTCTATGATTTTTATATGCTCTGTTACTCATGCTCAGGTTTTTCAACAACTCTGCTTTTCTCTTTCTGTTTTTTTTTTTTTTTTTTATGGGCAATATGCTTTTCTCTTTCTGTTTACACATATATACTGATGCTGTAATCTAAACTCATTTTATCTTATTTATATATACTTTTTTTGCGGAAAAACAATAAATCCAAGATTAAACTACTTTTTATCGCACATTACTCATGAAAAAATAGTAATAGATGCTTCAAATTTATCTGAAATTAAAAAAACAATAAAATTAGACGAAAATTTGGATATCATATCATTTGAAGCCAAGTCCCTCAATTTGGATACACCAAACTAACTTCTCACTCCCCTCCTAAATGTAAAAAGTACACTCCAGACCAAATTATAAGATATTTCTAACTAATCTACATGCATTAATAAAAATAATTAAAAGCATTATATTTGTCATAAAATTCAATAGATGTTCAATATTCTCCTTATTAACCACACTTAATTTATACCCTTTTTCACTGCCCTTGTTAAACATGGGCTTAAATGGAAGTAATTGTATACTTGTTGAAGCTATCAAAACATCTCATAAAAAGGACCAAAAATTTCTTCTAAAAGGCTTCTTAGAATTTGGACCAAAGGAGTAATTAAATGATTTACTTTAGTCTTAAATAAAGACCTTAATCCATTTTGTTTCCCAAATTTATAATTTTCCCTAAAAACTTGTTCCAATGCATATAATTAAATTAAATAAGATATTATAAAGAAACTAAGGCTCATTTTCTTACACATAAATAATTCTATTCATATATTTACTTAGGCATCTTGATATAGCTTCTATATTAAGGACTAAGAGAGTACTTGAAACGAAAATAGAGGTGATCTCACAAAATCCTCGACTATAAATACCCCTCCTTTACCTTCTAAATCATCATCGCAAACACACAAATTGCTCTCAAGTAGTCAAGCCAATATTCATTAATAAACACATTCTGTGTTATCCTTTGTGAAGATGGCTTCAAAGGCTCATGCAACCTCTCTTCTTCTCACTCTCAACCTTCTCCTCTTGGTCATCACGCTTAGCTCATGTGCTCCAAGCCCACCGCCTACACCGACACCGAAAACTTCGACCACCCCTTCTGTTCCAACACCTTCTCCTTCCCCTTCTTCTTCCGCTCCAAGCCCACCGCCTACACCGACACCGAAAACTCTGACCACCCCTTCTGTTCCAACACCTTCTCCTTCCCCTTCTTTGCCTGCCCCAAGCCCACCACCTACACCGACACCAAAACCTCCGACCACCTCTTCTGTTTCAACACCTTCTCCTTCCCCTTCTTCGTCTGCTCCAAGCCCACCACCTCGACATTCAAGTTTCGTCGGATTTGATTATTAACGAGTGTGGAAAGAACTCGTCTGGCTTCCAGTGCATGAAGAATTAGTTTAATGTTCTGTTATAGTTTGTGGGTGTTTGTTTCAATAAGTATGTCTTTCTTATTTCGTTGTGTTTTAAGAATAATAAGGTCACGTAGCTGGCCCCTTATAATATATGATGCTAATAATAATCATTGATAACTTTTTATCAATGGAAATATCTTACTTATGCTCATCATGATCTATTATTTATTGGTGTTGGCTTAAATTTTTCTTATGCTTTATTTAGTTAGAACTCATTTAACTCACATGACTCATTAGTTCTTTTATTTATTTTTTGTGGACATTACCTCCACAATATCTGTAGTTGACCCCATCTGGTGGAATAAGGCGCGATGTTGTTGGTGAGATGCTTACTATCATATTCCTATAACACTTATATTTAAAAATGTCACTCAAAATTATAAGAATATTGACCTCCTTATTTCACTGTTATATTTTTATCAAATTAATTAAGTATTAAAATGTGGTTTTCTTGAAAGGGAAAATTGAGGGAAAATCCCAATAAAATCTCACCAAAATATTAAAATTCTAATTGAGGCCTATAGTTTCAACAAATTCCTAATTTGAACAAGAGTCCTTATTAGAAATTTTTAAATATTGTTAAAAGACTTAATGCACATCTCTAGTTAAAAAGAAAAACTAATCCTAATTTTAATTTTAATTACTTCAATCAGATTTCATATGGCACGAGGTGGGTGTGAAGCCTTCTCTCAACTTATTTAAACCAATCCTTTCGTTTTGAGCACAAGATACTCATTTTCCCTATTCCCATGTTCCCCACTTAAGAACTCAGATCCGCAGTACCTACCCATAAACCTATTTCCCAAGCACCTCTTACATTCATTTCTTCAAATGATTTTTTTTTTCTTTCGAATTTTATGGTCACTTAATCTCGGCTTGATAGTTGTTTGATTCCCCCCCCCCCCCCGGGTCTGAGCAACGGGTAGAGCACTCAGCTATGTTCTTGTTGGTTGTTAATAATAACTTTTAATGAAAATGAAATCAATTCGCCATTTCATGTAATGGAAGAACTGTGGTGAAATTAGAATAAAAAAGAATAAGAAGTACAAGAGACATAGGAATTTATCTAGGACTACAAGAATTTGTAAATTAAATCTGCTTAAAATAATTAAAATCATGTACCTTTAGCTTTTGTTTTTAACTAGAGATGGGTATTTAGTTTTTTAATAACATTCAAAAATCCTTACTTAAGACTGCTGTCTTAATTAGGAATTTGTTGAAAGTGTTGTCCTCAATTAGAATTTTGATATTTCAACTAGATTTTATTGGGATTTCCCCAAAAAAATAATATCCAAGTCTTTATAATTTCACCTCAATTTTAATTATGTCTTTGTGCGTAGGTTCTTTTTCCGGGAATAAATGGGAAAAAGTTTCCTATTTGTTATGAATATTGTGGTAGTGGATGTTCATAGTCTCTTAGTATTCCATAAAACCTATAACCTCCTATGGTTTTATGTAGTTTTATGTTGTAGATTAATTCTTATGTTTATGATATTGTAACTCCAACATAATGTGGCTTAATTCTTATGTTTGTGACATTATAACTGTGAACAACCTATTTTGTGCGGGTCTCACTCAAAAATTAAAAAACTAATAAAAAAAAATATAATAGAAATTCCTCTTATTGATGATGATTGGTGTCTAAATTGGCAATCATCATTAAAGGGAAAATTAAAAAATAAACAAATAAACAAAAATTAAAAAAATCCACCCACGTCTGATGATGGTCGGTGTCCAAATTGGCAATCATCATTAAAATAAAAAAAAATTAAAATTAAAATTAAAAAAAAAATTCCTTTCATTGATGATGATTAGTGTCCAAATTGGCATTGTCATTCATTGAAGGAAAATAAAATTTATATATAAAAGAATATCTCCCTTTCATAGGTTTAAATTAGGAAGTTGCTTGTAGGGAAAATATAAGAAAATAAATAAAAAAATTAAAATAAAATCTCTCATTTATGTTGATACGTTTAAATTAGGAGATTATTTGTGGGAAAAATAGAAAACTTAAAAATGTAAATTAAAAAAACAAATCTCTCTTTGATTGTGATTAGGTCAAGTTAAGATGTTTTATTGATAGAAAATAAAAAAATTAAAAATTAAAAACCGAAAATTAAAAAAAAAATATCCATTGATGGTGATTATGTCAAGTTAAGTAGTTTTTAACATAAAATACAAAAAAAAAAATTCAAAAAATGAAAATTAAAAGAAAAAAGAGCATTTATGAAGAAAACCCTATCTTGAGACTATAAATAGAGGACATAAGAATTACACAAGAATTTTGGGAGGAAAGAAAGGTAAGGTAGAAAGCTAATTTTATTTTCTCATTTTTCACTGCCCATACATAATTCTCATAGGGAAGGAGAGTTGACATAAAAAGCCGTCTTGTTTTGCTTTGTTTAAATAAGGTTTTAATATTCTTGCCCAAGCCAATCAACATTTCTTATTAGAGATGGAAGCATACCCATTTGAATGCTAGGCAAATCCTTATATATAAGGCTTGCAAGAATTTGTTGGTTTCCATTTACTTGCTTTATATTCACTGCTCTGTGCAAATGAATATACCTATAGATAAGCTTTTGTTCTTATTTTCGATCAGGTACAACCACTTGTGCAGACGATCTCTTTGACAGACTCTCCCTCCACTATGACTTTATTCTTGTCTTTTAGCTTATCCCAATATATATTAACATTGTTGGACGTTGAATATGGGATCAAGAATTAAGTGGACTTGCTTTGTCCCATTGAACCATCTTATATGTAATTGCTGGACGTGTTCCGTTTGGAATCAAGAAGTATGTACTGCCTTATCTTGTAATGGTGTTAGATGTCATGCTTAATAGATATAGGTAATGTGCTTGTAATTGCTTCTTGTTTTTATTATGTGATTCTATCACCATATCTCTTGTTGTAGTGGAATTCAAATCATAAAAGGTACATGCTCTCACCATGTCTTTTTTGATTTTCTTGTCATCTTGAATTTTCTACTATGAATGATGTGATGAGAATCCACTTCTTTTTTTTCTTTGCAAATAAAAATGTTTCAAAATAATAAAAAAAAACAGAGATTCTTTTCTTAAAGTAAATGAATTTGGTTTCATATGAGATAATAAAAAAATTCCTTTTTTAAAAAAAGTTAAAAACACAAAACAAACAAAAAAAAAATATTTTTCTCAAATAAATTAAATAAACATTTTTTTCTAAAAAACACCAACAAAGTGACACGTATTTCTATCTCCCGAATTATGTGGGCTTTAATCCCTCTAAAGGGTACGTAGGCCTAGGTTTTCATCCTAGGTCAAGTCCAACTTTGTAAATAAATATATTTTCCTTATTTTCTTTTTTTTAAATAAATGTTCGTTTTTTTTCTTTATTTTTTATTTCATTTATTTTTGTAAATATTCTCTTTTTATTTGGGTAATTATCATAAGATTAAAGGCCGTATTTATTTTTAAATAATTAACTTAGAGTAATCATTCTTATAAATGGGTGTTGTGGGGTGCCTAACACCTTCCCCATACACAATCAACTCTCGAACCCTAAATGGTTTTTGTAGACCAATTTCTTTTTCAAAAAGAAAAGGTTTCCAAAACTATCCTTTTTCAAAATTTTGGTAACGACTCAATGTTTTCCAAATTTTGGGTGCTATAGTAACTCTTGGGAGCATTAGATGCCTATATATAGAGGCTTAACACAAAGGATTGTAGACACATGAAAATGCTATATGAATGAGAGTTCTTCTTCACTCTTCATCCCTACAATTCTCTCTTATCTTTCTTCATCTCAATCTAGTTCTTATATTTTCTTAATTTCATAACACGTTATCAGCACGAATTCGCTCAGAAAGCCTATGGTCTAGTTTTCTATTTCTTCTTCTAACTTTATCACTTCCTTACTATATTTCATGTTGTTTATTCTCTATGTTATTTTATCTTTCTAGTTTATATTATCGATCTATTATTCTATATTATTTTTATTATATTTCTTTTATGCTATCAATTTTTATCTTTCATATTGTTATTTTTTTATCTGGGATAATCTAAGCTATTATATGGAATTAAAGAGACTCTTTTACTAATTGTTTTATATATCGGGTTCCATGGCTAAGATTTGATATTATTATTGCTTTATTATCCTTTGCAGGGTTTCTTTCCTTTAACTTTTATTTATCATTTCAGGTTACATGACTAAGATTTGAGATTATTGTTGCTTTATTATCCTTCACAAGTTTTCTTTCCTTTCACTTTTATCTATCATTTTCCGGCAATCTCTTATTATGCAAAATTTATATTTTTCTATTTTATATTCTAGTATTCTTTACATTTTATGATGTTATATTATGTTATTTCAATTTACGTTTCATTTTTTTTTCTTATTTAAAATTTATATTTCATTATTTTATTTACATTTTATGTTATATATTATTGTTTATGCTTCTTTATTTTATGTTATTTATTTCATCTTGTTTTATTGTTATTTTATTTACATTTCATTTATTTATATTAATACATTATAGGTATATCATTATGTCAATCTTTTCTTTTTATTTGTTTATTATATTAAATTAATATATAATAGCATTATATATGAGCATATAATGTGGTCTATATAATTATGGTCTTATCTATTATTTATATTTGATTATGAATTTGAATTTACTTAATTTATTTTACAGTATATATATGAGCATATAATGTGGTTTATATAATCATGGGCTTATCTATTATTTATATTTGATTATGAATTTGAATTTACTTAATTTATTTTACAGTATTTTAATTTTATTACAAGGCTAGAAGCCATAACATTCTTAATTTTGTAATCGGATGACCAGAAGTGACATCACTTTTATAGTAGTTATTATATAAAAGAATGTTATTGTTGTCATTAAATGGCATGATTGAAAAGAAAAACTTTAGCACCTTGATGAATTAATTGTTACAAATATCAAAGCCCTAAAGGCTAAGAGTTCAAATATCAAGCTTAATAAAAAAAAATTAGCTTTGTAAGATTTTTGCTATGGTCATGAAGACTAATATTTGGAGATATTGATGATACTATTGAAAGCAAAGAACATATGTAAGAGTGAAAATGAACATGATCACATTGCATTGATGGAATTGATAGTTGAAAACTAAGAATACTTTATTTTGGCTATTAAACTACAGTCGTGGAAATAATAACATTTCTAAGATAATTAAAATTATGAGAAAATGGTATACTATGACTAAAAGTCATATGGATGGAAAAATGGTATAATATGACCAGAAGTCATATAGACTAATATATACCAATTTATTGAAAATAAAGATCAAAATGGTTGTGAAGCCAAAAAGATCATAAGATATTTTGAAAAATACCAAAATTAGATGTGATGCTTAGAGCAATAAGTTATGGAGAAAGATGGTTAGATTGTAAAGCCAATATGCAATGGCCTACATCCAGTCCCTAGGCTCCTCCTGAGATTTTCAAATCCACTATCTTCTTGTTTAATCCAGGCACAAGAAAAGCCTTCACAACCCACAAGTTTAGCTGGGCACTTGCGAAGCCTTTTACAAATCTCTGACCGAGTTACTCCCCCTTACACACTGTAAGGTTACAACCGAGTTACTCTCCCTTACACACCCGTAAGGGTACAACTTTGATGATGAAAGATTACAATCAATCTTCTCTCTCAGAAGTGAATAAGATAAACACTGAAGTACAATACAAATAATTTCTCTCTCAAATATACATGATATAGAAAACAGATAAGAATAGAGAGTGTTTGGGTCGAGATGGATAGCTTATGATATGAGCATGTTTGTGTCATTGTGTTCTCGTTGTTGTTGCTCTTCGTTGAATGTTCCCATTTTTATAGATGAGTTGTGATAGCCGTTGGAAGCATTTCAACATGTCCGTTAGAGTGGTGTAGCTTTCTTTGACTGTTCTTCGATTTTGAAAACTAGCTATTGTGGTTGGTGAACGCTCCACTTTCGTAAAGTCAAATTTTGTCTCTTCACATCATCTCTTCATTATATTCCTGGAGAAAGGCATTAAACACTAATACAATGAAGTGTAAAAGTGATTAGAAAACAGAAGAGTAAGTTACATAAACATTCCCATGATTTTTAGAATCTTCGGATACGTTGTTAGTCGTGTTACTCGAGTGGTTACTCGAGTAAGCCGCTCTTTTCTTCTGGTTACTCGAGTGATCCCTCGAGTAATTCCTTTCAAAATCTGGCCAAGAGCATTTCTTCTCTGATTACTCGAGTGGCCCCTCAAGTAATGTCTCAAATAACTCTGTAGATTACTCGAGTGATCCCTCGAGTAATGTACTCTTCCATATCTGGTTACTCGAGTAGTCCCTCGAGTAATAAAGTCTGTCATTTCTTGGCTGAGAGCTACTGGATAATTTCTTCTCTGGTTACTCGAGTGATCCCTTGAGTAAGCTCTTAAATAACTTTGCAGATTACTCGAGTGGTCCCTCGAGTAATGTCATTCAAATCTTGGCCGATAGCATTTCCAACTGCATTACTTGAGTGGTCCCTCGAGTGAGATTTCAAATAATTATGCATATTACTCGAGTAAGTTCTTTAAGTGAATTCTTGATTTTGATTCGAAACATGGCAAATTATATATCATCGGAAAGCCCTCATCATCTACATTTCAATGCAACAAGAATCACCTCCAAACTCATTTTTTATAGAAAGTTATGATCACAAGAATATCTTCTACATTTAGACAAAGTCTGAAATCACGAGCATCTACTTCCAGAAGGCATAGCTCTTAGTATATAACTTGCAATATATCAAATTATATGCCCATGTAAAGCTCTTTAAGTCTAATTTCATATGGCACTAGTTTCGTCTCAACCTGATATGTATTTTGAGAGTTATGTTTAAAATACCAAACCTTGTTCTGGTAAAAGACGCTGATTCATGTGTCAATTTCAACAGATCATATCTCTCTCATCTGAACTCTTTTTAATGTGATCTGGGTGTCCATAGTTCGTGTTGGGAGTCTAGTTTCATATGCCACTAATTTCAGATCACTCCGACTTATGTTTAGAGAGATATGCCCAAAATACCAAACCTCTATCCTACCGCTCGAAAATAGAGTACCATTACTCTAGTGGTTACTAGAGTAATCTTCAAGTAACTTTGCAGATCACTCAAGTAGCCACTCGAGTAATCACCTCCAAAATGAGACAGTGCCATATTACTCGAGTGATTACTCAAGTAATCATCTCTGAAGGTACCATAACTTCCGTATACATCATTTTAGCTTCGTATTCACCCATTCCAACCTCCGGTATCACTTCTAAGAGCTTGAATCATGATATTCTCATTTGATCTTACAAGTTCTTCTTTCTTCCATCTCTCTTCTTCTTTCTTTAATCTCTTTCTTCTTGTTTTGCCACTTGATGATCATTCTTCATAACCCATCTAGATATATTCTTGAATTGATGATCATTCTTCATAACCCAATTAGATGTTTTCTTGAATATCTTCAATCTTCCTCAATCTTTGCTTGATTAATCTTGAATCTTGGTATTCCCATTATATCTTACAATTTCTTCTTTCTTCAATCCCTTGCCTCTTAATTTTCTTCTTGATGATCATTCTCCATTTATGAGGCCTTATAAGCAAAATAACATCAACCCACCATTGGGTATATGATTAATCTACATGATGTACAATATTAAATATAGTAGTTAGTCAATGAAGAAGATAAGTATATTATGCAAACTTTTTGCTATTAATATTTGACATCTATATTTGACATCATCAAAAATATTCATATCTAACACTATATATATAGTGCAATTCAAATTTATGGATGATCAAATAGTAGGGAATATTTGAAAGAAGACTATGTATATCATAAATATTCATTATTTTATATTATAAATAATTTGTCTTTACATCTCTCTCAAATTAATTTTAGCCTCTAAACTTCACAAATCATTACAACAAGATCTTTTGTATTTTGATTATGGACTTCTTCATATTTCTTTATGTAGTGGAAAATTATAAACATTTCATACTTTGAATATACATCAAAAGAGGCAAATTGAAGCATATTATTATTAATGAGTTATATGAAGTTATATTAAAATATGATAACTTATATTAGTTCCTGAAGAACATACATATAACAAAGTCGATATAGTTCCTCAAGAACTAATATGTATATATATTTTTTAATTCTACGGGCAGAAGAAGATATGATCATGAAATGTTATGACCCATAGATTTGCATCAGAGTTTCACTCTATTAAAGGGTCTAAGTGATAGCCTAATGGACTAAAATCCATGATTGGTTGTGCGTTATGAAGTACTTGATCTTTCAAGTGAAAGATAAACTATTTGCTTACTATATACTGATTTGTCTTTTAAATATAGAAAAGAAAGTGTATTTATATGACTCACACTTAAGAGAGAGATTGTTAGAATATAAGTGTGAGTTAATATTGAAAATTTTTAGTGATATACTTCCTCACAAAACCTATTGATCTCCCAAAAATAGATTTCATATTGATATTTTATATCAATTTCTTATAGAAATTGAAAAGTTTGTTTTTAGTTAAGCAATATGTCATAGTAAACTAGCAGTTTACTAATCCAAATAAATTTATTATTGGCATGACCTGTTTGATCATCCGAATCATATATATGATGTAACAAATTATAAAATATTATGTATTGACATCTATTGAAGAACTAAAAAATTCTTCATGCATAACCAACATATTATATAATTATAGATTTATGATGTGCTGTATGTTCTCAAAGAATTTTGATTATGAGAGTATCGCAAGTTATGATTTGGAAAGGATCTCAATATTTCTAGAAATATATCAAACTTATATATGGGCCCATACAAATATCATGTAAACCATACAAATGTTTAATAATTTTGATACATGCATCTATAAGATTGTTACATATGTGATTATTATTAGTTTGCAACATGAAGTTTGTAAGATTATTTGAATAAGCCATTATATTGAGCGCGCAATTTCCAGATAATATGATCCAACACTACCACAGAAGGCACTTTTAATGAATATTTTTATGCCCTTTAGATGACTGTTTTCAAGGGGACATATATGTAAGTGTCGTTGAAAACTTTATAAAAGACGACCATTTTAAAACAGTCATTGTAAGGGAGTTACAATGACTATTTTTTAAAAAATAGTCATTGTAGGTCAACATACAATGACTATTTTTATAAAAACAGACGTTGTATGTCAGCCCGAGTAAGGGTGTTAGGCATGGGTTACAACGACTATTTTTATGAAAACAGTCGTTGTATCCAATTTTTTTTAAATTTTGTTTTCTTTTATCACCCTCAGCATTGAAATACTGCCAAATTCTAGACATGTATATTTTGAGTTTGGAACACACTCAAATAACAAATACCATAACCCTCACAAAACAAGGAACGGATAGCTAAAACCATAAAACTAGTCTTGGTAAGAAATGCACCATATGAATGTCATAAGGGATTCGCAATTCACACATAAATTAATTGAGACAGCATTGTGATTCAACAAGAGCACTATCATAAGGGTTTTATAATAAATAGGGCAGCCCCTGAATCAAATAGCTACATGTAGCATTGTAAAACATGTACATCCTTATATCTTTAATGCTTCATCATCATTTTGCAAAGTATTCTCTAACAAATTCATAGTACTCAATATAAACAAGAAACTAAGAAACTAACAGGAGGCAAAGCATTCGAGTAGGGCAACATAATATACCATTGCACTATGTAAGAAACCTCTACACATCATCGTCTATGTGTTGTAGAAGATATCCTAACAAAAGGTCTCAGATCAAATTAATGTCATTGATTGTGTAGGCGTCCTGATTACCAAAAATCTGTGCGCAAATTGGAGAATAAGTTAATATAAATCAAGGAACTGAATGAAATAACTAACAATTCATTTACAAGAATAAAAATGAATTTTAGTTGAGAATCAAGAAAGAATCACCTGTTTAGAATTGGTAGTAAGGCCACTAAAATTGATGTTATACATATATAGTAAAACATAGTAGCCGCACTCAGTTTTGCTTGATTAGCGAGAGCACTATACATAAAAAGCAAACAGTAAAAAAGAATAAAGGCATATGGAAAGCAATTGTCAATCACAGAACTTGAATTTAAACAACTTACTTTCGGCTGGAACCACTTCATATAACCATTTTTACCTTTGCGCTTCCTACCCATTATGTAATATGTCTTCAGTGTACTATAATTAAAATGAAAAACATAAGACATTAAAACAATTGAGTAACATAAAAAAAGCAATGATTTACAAACAAATTAACTTACGTGTTGAAAATGGTTTTTATATCTCCATCTGGCTTGCGACCTAATGAATCAAACCAAAATATGACATTGATTAAGGGACAAGCAACACAAAGACTCCAATGATAACTATAATCACATATGTAGATTAAAATGAGGTTAGATAACATGATTATTCTTATCAAACTAAATATGTATAAATATATAAAATGAAGTTACTTGCCCTTTAACAATTGGTGCTAGATAGCAAGACAGCTGAGTTGTCCCAATGTATAGCCCACATAACTCATCTTGTCTTCCAACCTATTATTATTATGCTTTGACAAGTTGCCAAGACATAAGAAGCCATATGCAGTGTTGAGCTCTCTTTCAATACACATTTTGTTGAAATAACTACCACAAAATTAAAATGAGAAATGACTTAGTAAATGTAGAAACCTAAAACTCCTAAATATTAGTGCATTAATTGAAGTTAAAAATAAAAAATAAACTCACATGATTGCAAATGTGACCCATTCTATGTCTATCTCTTGTAAAGATAAAAACTCTCTAATATCTCTGCTATCAATTCCAAAATTATACGAGATTGCACGACACACAATCCCACAAGGCATATGCAAGTTGACCTTGTTAATTTTGTTATGAATATTTTGGAGTTGTGCCAATAATAGAAATCTTGTCGCTTCTTCTTGATCCTAGTAACACACAAAATAAATATTGTAAGTAGGATGTCAAGGAGTAAGTAATAATAAGGTGTTTCCTACCATTGGAGGGGTTATCGCTATCTGGACAAGACGTTAAGGCCACAGGATGAAAGATCCTATTGCCAGACCTAGTTTGGCAACCTCGCCATCAGGGAACGGGACATCTACACCTTCCTCCCCCTGGCGAACACTTGTGACATTAACCTTACGCTGATCATCCCGAATTTGTTTATTATAGTGGGCGATGGCATACATATATACAATAGCATCAGCAACAACACACAGGTATGGGACATCCAAATAAAGAGAGCAAAATTCTCCAGCCTCTAGTGAAGTACTAGAGTCGCCATGTCCAACCTCTGGCAGATTGTAACTACCTTTGGTGTTAGGAAAGATCGGGGATTCCTGGGTAAGAGAAATAAAAGAATTAATAAAACTAACTAAAGGAAAAACTCAATATTATATTAAATAAAATTAGTTACAAACCTGAGATCTATGCTTCTCGTTACATATCTAAACTTGCATGTGAGACAACACCATTGAATTCATATCACCACGTAGCTCACGTAACATCTCTTCTTTAAGCTCATCTAGTAGTGATTGACGTATTTGCACTGCAAGCTCTGTTCAAATTTCCTCTCGAACCCTAGCCACAAACTCCATACTTATTTCACTTTGTCCATAAGGTTGTGAACCTCGTCCAAAGTATTTTGAGAGACCAACTTCCCTTGACTCCCCTCTAACTTGACTAGGGTGACCTAGATTCCCAAGCATCATTGCTAAGAAGTCCATCCTTCCAATTTGAGTGAAAGAACCTTGACTGCTTTGCTCTTCTAGTCCATCCTGCAACATACAATGGAATAAAAAAATTAATTACATGAAATCTTCGTAGGAAAATGCAACACACTTAAATATATTTGTTAGCAATACTTACAATCCTTTTAGCGATGTCAGCAAAGACTGGATTTATATATTTTTCTCCCTTTATCTTCCCTGCTTTCCATATTTTGTGACGTGGGGGAGGAAGCGGTGCCTGCACGACAATGCTAGGATTTGATTTGGCTGCTTCCTCTAATTTTTTCAATTCAGCCTGCATCATCTTCTTTTCGAGCTTCCGTTAACCCCCATGTGACATGTAATGCGAATAATTGTTTTTAGCTCGCCTATCTTTACTTGCTTAACTTAATTCCTATATAAACAAAGAATAATGAAAACTAAGTTAGTGAGGTCAAGTAAGTTCAACTAAAATGTTTAACACTAAGATGAATAAAATATATATACCAGGAATTTGGGATCCTGCCGCGATGCCACAAACAACCTCCAGTCATTTAGAGAAAGAAACAAATACTCTTCACAAGGATCTTTATTGCTCTTTGACCCTTGAATGTACTCGGTTGTGAGCATAGACTTGAAATCTTTCCAACGCTCACGAACTTCCCCCATCCAATATTTGTACATCTGCCTCGTATTGGGAACATCATAGGTTTACTACAAAATAAAATATATAATAGATATTTATGAACAAATAGAAATCAAGATAGAGATAAAAATACAACTTTACATGCTAAAAGCTGTTCCCAAATCATAGCCTTCGTGTCCTTTGAAACTTCCCTCCAAGTAGGAATTAGAACGCTAACTTTGCTTCGACCCAAAAAGCCAACATAGCTAATGAACGTGTCTCCCTCTTTGCCAATTGGTTTCAAATCAGCATCTAATTCCATGTGAACCCTTGCCTTTTCTTCCTCATGACGTTTGACCAACGATTGCAGCTTCGTGCTTCCTTTAACCTTTTTCTTAATATGTGAGCTAGCGCCCGAATTTGAACTTGCCATGATCCTACTAAGAAATAAATGTGAGATATGATAAGTAAATTGAAATTACATGCACACTTTAAACAATTCAAAATCTTACTTTAAGTGTTTTCCCAAATTCCTTCACAATGATCAACTCTAGCTACATATTCATCATCATCTACCAATTCTACTTTAGTTGGCATAGGTGAATTTGTAGTGAAAGGCGGTGTGTCGTCAAGATTCAAACTCGGATCACCATCCTTCTATTTTTTACTTTGGATTACAATAAACAATTTTTCATTTGCTGGATCATTGTCATAAAACACTTATTTTGCCCTAATTGTTAGAATGAATGGCTCATCTTTATAACCGACTCTTTCAAGATCAATTAAGGTACATCCAAATTGATCTATTTCAATAGCATTATTGTAAACCCACTTGTATTTGAATAAAGGAACTCTCAACTTAGTGTAGCTTATCTCCCATATGTCTTTAATAACTCCATAATAAACTATGGATGCCAAAATGGGGTTTTTGTCTTTCAAACTAAAAAAGTGCATTAATTCGGCTACTACTATCACCCCACTATTTTGTATAGTACTTCTATTATCCTAGGATTTTGTGTAGAAAGAATACTCGTTTATATCAAAACCACTCCAAGTTATGACCTCAAAAGAAGGCCCTCAATCTAACCATTTGATTGTTTCAGACACATTGGTCTCGTGCACTATCTTATCCTTGAACCACTCTATGAAAGTCTTCTTTTGCTCATTAGCTATCTACATGTCATTTTTTCTTGGATATATCTCCATTAAACTCGTTCTGTGTCCTACTAAGTACAGCTGAACTTCTTCCATATTATTCAAGATATACAAGTGTGCTTGCAACACCTCTTCATGATGCATACTCTTCACTTTGAGCCCTTGTGTTCCTTTACTTGTACCCTTTTCATGATGAGATTGGCCCTTCGACCTTGATAGATGTTCTTTATGAAAGTCCATAGCCTCTTCAACGACATATCTTTCCACAATTAATGCTTCAGGTCGATAAGGATTTTTAGAATATCTTTTTAAGTTCTTCATGTATCGCTTGAAGGGTACATCCACCTTAGATAAACTGGGCCACATAAGCTTACCTCACTTAGCAGATGAACTATTAAATGAACCATTTTATCAAAGAATGCGGGAGCAAAATATATCTCTAGTTGGGATAGAATTGTTAGAACCGACTGACACCCAAGAGGGGGTGAATTGGGTGTAAGATAAAAACTTAAGAACTTTAAAAATCTTTTCGTGTCTTAATGGAAGCAAAAAATATGAAAGTAATGAATCATAAATAAATAGTTAATATATGCTAGAAATATAAGAGTTTAAGGAAGAGAGTATGCAAACTGTGATTTGTCCTGGTTCGATCCAATCTGCGATGGCCTACGTCCAGTCCCCAGGCTCCTCCTAAGATTTTCAAATCCACTATCTTCTTGTTTAATCCAGGCACAAGAAAAGCCTTTACAATCCCACAAGTTTAGCCAGGTACTTGTGAAACCTTTTACAATTCTCTCACTAAAATACTCCCCCTTACAGTAAGTCTTACGAGCAGAGCAATCCCAAAGATCTTCCTCTCCTACTTACTTGTGCAAGTCTTACGACCAGCAACGTTCTCTACTGCTTGCACCTTGTAAGTCTTTTGATCAGAAAGTCTTACCGGCAATTCTCTCTGCAGCTTCTTCCGTAAGAAAATCAACCCTCTCAAGGTCCCTCTACCTTGAGATCAATTCAGAAATACAAGTGTTTACAAACTCTCTTACAGAGTGGATAAAATGCTCACTGAAGTACAATACAAATAACTCTCTCTCAAATATACATGATATAGAAAATAGATAAGAATGGAGAGCATTCAGGTAGAAGTGGATGATTAATAATCTTAGCATGTTCTTCATTATTGTCGTCTACTTGAATCTCTTGTATTTATAGTTGAGTAGGATATGACCGTTGTGAGTATTTCAACCTATCCGTTGAGTCCCATTGCTTCATTTGGCCGTTCTTCACATTTGAAAAACTAGCCGTTAGAATGTTGGATGCTCTGATTCTATAAAGTCAACTTTTGTCTCTTTACATTATCTCTTCATTGCATTCCTGGAAAAATACATTAAACACTAATACAATGTAGTGTTAGAGTGATTAGAAGCAATAGGAATGATTATATGATCATTTCATTAATTTCCAGAATCTTTGGGATATTGTTTTGTTCTCCTGGGAAGCATTACTCGAGTCCTCACTCTAGTAAGCATGGGTCATTACTCAAGTGAGCCCTCGAGTAATCCCGTTCAAAATCTGGCTGAGAGTAACTACTTCTCTTATTTCTTGAGTAATGATTCAAATGACTCTGCAGATTACTCGAGTGATCCCTCGAGTAATACAACTTTTCACATCTAGTTACTTGAGTAATCCCTCGAGTAAAGTCTGTCATTTCTTAGCCGAGAGCTACTGGATGATTTCTTCTCTGGTTACTCGAGTGATCCCTCGAGAAAGCTCTTAAATAACTTTGCAGATTACTTGAGTGGTCCCTCGAGTAATGTCATTTAAATCTTGGCTGAGAGCATTTCCAACTTGATTACTCGAGTGATCCCTCAAGTAAACTTTCAAATAACTTTACATATTACTCAAGTGAGCCCTTCAAGTGAATTCTTGATTTTGATTCGAAACATGGCAAAGTATATATCATCGAAAAGTTCTCATCGTCTACATTCCAATGCAATAAGAATCAGCTCTAAACTCGTTGTATACAGAAAGTTATGATCCAAAGAGTATCTATTATTCTTAGACAATCTCTGAAATCACGAGCAGCAACTTCCAGAAGGCATAGATCTTAGTATATAACTTGAAATGTGATAAATTATATATCCATGGAAATCTCTTTAAGTCTACTTTTATATGGCACTAGTTTCGTCTCAATCCAACTGTAGTTTGAGAGTTATGTCTAAAATACCAAACCTTGTTCTAGTAAAAGACGCTAATTCATGTGTCAACTTCATCAGATCATATCTCTCTCATATGAACTCATTTTAATGTGATCTTGGTGTCCATAGTTCGTGTTGGGAGACTAGTTTCATATGCCACCAATTTCAACTCAATCCGACATGTGGTTAGAGAGATATCATCAAAATACTGAACCTCTATCCTGCCGCTCAAAAACAGAGTACCATTACTCGAGTGAGCCCTCGAATAATCTTCAAGTAACTTTGCATATTACTTGAGTAAGCCCTCGAGTAATCACCTCCAAAATGAGGCAGTGCCATATTGCTTGAGGGATTACTCGAGTAATCATCTCCGAAGGTACCATAACTTCTGTATACATCATTTTAGCTTTATATTGACCCATTCCAACTTCTGTTTGACCATAGAAACCTTCGGTATCACTTCTAATAGCTTAAATCTTGTTATTCTCATGTGATCTTGCAAGTTCTTCCTTCTTCAATCTCTTTCTTCTTGTTTTTCATCTTGATGATCATTCTTCATCACCCAACTAAATATCTTCTTGAATTGATAATCATTCTTCATAACCCAATTAGATGTCTTCTTGAATATCTTCAATCTTCTTCTTTCTTTGATTGACTAATCTACAAGATATACAACATTAAATATAGTAGTTAGTCAATATAGAAGATTATGTACTCTTAATGCTTGACATCTATATTTGACATCATTAAAACTAATCATATCTAACAAGAATAGTATAACCCTCATTTTCCAATTCGTCTAACCTTCCAATGTCAACAAATTTGCTGTAAATAGCATTAAAGAAACTGCACAACTTTGTTATCGTACTTCGCACATCATCTTTCATAATGCCTCTAATAACTACTAGTAATAGTTGTTGCATCAAGACATGGCAATTATAGGACTTCATTCCTACTAACTTCAAATCTTCCATTGACACAAGCCAACTCACATTAGAAGAATAATACCCTTGTGGCACCCTAATGTCGTGCAAACACCTACACAAACTTCTTCTATCGGCTTTTGACAATGTATGCGCTACTAGCTCCATATACTCTCTCTTACCATCATCTCTTAGTTGGGGATGTAGTCGTTCTCTTATTCCCATTTCAACTAAGTCTAGTTTCCCACTAATTCCATCTTTAGTTTTCCCTGCTATGTGCAAAAGTGTACCAACAAGGCTATCACATACATTTTTCTCCACGTGCATCACATCAATACTATGTCTCACATCAAGACTACTCTAATATGGAAGATCAAAGAAAATTGACCTCTTCTTCCATATGTTCTTCTCACCCATAGTCTTTTGATTTTTACCAAAAGTGACATTGATTCTTTCCATCTGACTATAAACCTCATCTCCAATTAATGGCTTCAGAGCCATTCCATTCTCCGACAAACTATTAAAAGTCTTCTTGAGCCTACGGTACGGGTAGAACTGAGGAAAAAATCGTCTATGACTAAGGTAGACCATTTTTCTCCCGTGCTTGAGTTGATGGAAGTGTGTGCTTGCTTCACATATCGGACATGCTTTATGACCCTTGACACTAGAACCTGACAAGTTCCAGTATGCAAGGAAGTTGTTAATCGTGGTGAAAATCATTGCACGTAGCGTAAACAACTGTTGGTTATATGCATCAAACATGTTTATGCCATCCTCCAATAACTTCGTTAAGTCCTCTATCAAAGGTGCTAAGTAGACATCGATATTGTTCCCTAGCTGTTTAGGTCCCAGAATCATCATAGAAAGTATCATATACTTGCGTTTTATACACTACCAGGGAGGTAACTTGTAAATCACCAGCAAAACCAGTCATGCACTATGTGTGCTTCTAAAAGTACCATAGGGATTAATTTCGTCCGTGCAAAGACTAAGCCAAAGGTTTCTAGGCTCGCTGCCAAATCCAGGATACATTTCATATGCTTTCTTCCATTGTGCAGAGTCAACCGGGTGTCGAAGGTATTTTCCATCACATACTCTGTCATCATAATGCCATCTCAACTTCTTTGCTTCTTTCGCATTAGGAAACATTCATTTAAACCGCGGTATGATTGGAAGATACCATAAAACCTTTAAAGGTTGCTTTTTAATTGTCTCATCACCACACCTAGTACCTTTCTTCACTTTGTACCTGGAAGTTTTACATTTTGAACACTCACTAAATCCTTCATACTCATTTATGTACAATACGCAGTCATTAGGGCAAGCATGTATCTTTTTATACTCCATACCTATCGTAGACAATATTTTCTTGGCCCCATACATATGATTTGGAAGTACATTATTCTTTGGAAACATATCACACAACAATTCAAGTAACAATGTGAAACTACTATTGGTCCATCCATAAGTTGCCTTTAAAATGACCAAGTGCAAAATACCTGACAAGAGTGTATGCTTAGTACACCCAGGGTACAAAGGTGTCTCTACATCACTCCGCACGCTATCATATACAGGCAATTGTGCAAAACATTCTACCTCAACATCATTGATAAGTAAAATATTTGCATATTTATTTTCCCTTATATGATGATTTTATGGACGATATTTGCGTTTAATATAATAAATTTGGGTGTGATTGATAAATAAATACTGTTTTTGGAATAAACAGCATTTAAAAAAATAATAAATAAATAAAATAAAAAAATGAAAGTACTGTAGCAGCCACTGAGCACTGTAGCAGTCAACGGGGCACTGTAGCACCCACCAGATCACTATAGCATTCTCCGAACACTGTAGCAGTACTGTAGCACACGTTTTTTCCCCTATAAATAGAGATCAATGCCAAGCTCAAATGGAAAGGAGAGGAAGAGAAGCAGAGGTTTCCTTCTCCGACAGGGAGAGGTCCTTCTCTGATTGGGAGAGATCTTTCTCTGACATTTCTGAGTTTATTGTACTAATTTTTAGATTTAATTTCATGCATTGCATGCCTCCATCTTGAAAGGCTTAGGATTGTATTACACTCTGCATGCCGCCTACATGGAAGGTTTTACCTCCTAAATGGACGGCTAGATTTCTTCATTTTTCATGCATCTTTTGGTTGTATATTTATGTTTGAGAATTTAATATTCAAGTTTATGCAGTATTTCTGAGGATTTCATTCTAGCTTTATATAATTTATTTTGGTTTTGTTTTTAATTTCATCATGTGCTAAACTTTCATTTTCCTAGGGTTATGACGTAACTTACTAATGACGGATTGAATCTTAACTTATTAAATCTAGTTTGAATTTCTCCTTCATGATTGAGTTTTAATTATTATTCTTAATGCTTTTGATTGACTGGCCATCTTTTGAATGATTTCAATATGCATGTTGAGACCGGAAGGAGATACATGTGTGTAGACCCTATAATTAAAACCATGACTTGCATATGAAATTGGAATATATTCATATGAGTTGTGTAGTCTTACTGAGTTTCATAAATCTTAATGCATAATTAATTGCTTAAATTCATATAGGAATATATTGGATTAGCAATTGATTATAGAATTGCTTGACCTTGGAAGAGACTAGTAATTAAATTAGGGAAACTCGATTATCAATCATGTGGAATAAATTGGGCTAGAATAGATAAGTGATTCAATCCGAAATTTGTTAAGTGAAATCTAATCCTTAGGGCTTTTTTTCATATTTGCTTTCATATCATCTGCATTCATATTTAATTGTCTTTCTTTTATTTTGTACTCTCAATCACCAACTAATCGATCGACTAAATAGAGTTAAAATTGCTCATTTTGGTACTTAGTGATCAATCCTCGTGCGAACGATACTCTACTTACTTCTATATTATTTGATTACGACAGTGTACACTTGCACTATTTAATTGATCATCTGCACACGTAACAAGTTTTTGGCACCGTTGCTGAGGATTGTTGTCATTAATATCAATACCAAGTAATTTTAATACTAATTTAGTCTTCATGTAAAAATTTCAAAAAAAATTTAAAAATGTAAAAAAAATGGATTATTCACAGCATTCATTTGGTTTAATCAGTGATAACTTGTCATATCTTGGTTCTTTTTCTGGAATGCATGTGAATGGAATGAGACATGAAAATATAAATGCTAGTTGGATTGAAAATTCTTCTCCTTATAATTGTTTTTCTTGTGTTTATTGTGGAGAGTGTCATTCTTATGAGCATTGTCCATATAGCAATACCAATCATTATATGAGAGATTATTTCAATATGAACCAAACTTGTTTTGATCATTCCTTTTATCCTGGTGGAATTTTGGAGCAATAAGAGTCTTTGGATCCATATGTCAGGTATTCTCCTAATCCTCCTTTCTACTCTTATCCATATATTGAAGAAAAAACTCTTGAGTATAAGGAGAAATCTGATTTAGAAAGATTAATTGAGGAGTTTGTGGAATCAACAGAGAGATTTTGTAGAGAGCAAAAGGAAAGTGACGCTAGAGTCAAGTCAAGTGTCCAAAATATTGGAATATATGCGAGTCAAATTATTGCATCACTGAAACTATGAGGCAAGATAATTCTTTGAGCATGATTCCCACTCCTTGTGTTGATGATGATTATTGTAAGGAAGTTGAGGATGTGGAATTGAATTGAACTTTGCCTCTTGTGGCATGTAATAAGGAACTTGAAATCACTTTTGGAGAGAATAATGGATGTGCAATTGAGGTTCCGCCTGTGGAGCCTAATCTTTGTGATTTTGATATTGAAACTAATCTGGATATTCCAAAAGATGTTGTTCATGTCTCTCCTGTTGAAGTATTGACTTTTACTGATGAGATTCAAGTGGATTTTATGGGATGCTCTAAAATTTTGGAAATTCCTAAATATGTTTGCAAATACATGCATGATGTGCTTTATTTGAATTCAGTAAATAATTGTACTCTAAAATTGTCTATGATTGAATAAGTACAATTAATTACTTTGAATGATCATTGTTGGTTTCTGAAACATTGTTGCTTGAAAAGAAATGAAGACAAGGTGATTCTGGTGTTTGATACTTTTGATTAGTAGTTTGTATTTGAGAAGTCTAGCTGAAGACTATAAATTTAGCGCTGCTTGGGAGGCAACCCAAGGTTTGGTTTGATATTTTGTTGTGATTTTGCAGGACTTCTGGTAGCTCCTGATGATGTATTCTACTTTGATAGTTTAAAAACATAAAAAAATTAAAAAATTAAAATTTTTTTGATTTGGTCTTTGTCTAGCTAAAGACGTTAAAGAAGGGCGGCTATTTGGAAGGCAACCCAAAACTTCTTTCCTACTCTCTCAATTTTCTTTCCTACTTTCTTAATTTTCTTTCCAACTCTGTCAATTTTCTTTCCTACTCACTTATTTCTTTCATACTCTCACAAAACTTCTTTCTTACTCTCTCATTTTTTCTTTCCTACTCATCGAAACACATTGCACTGCATTGAGCATTTTAGTTTTCATCATTTTCATTTTAAGTTACCATGGAGAAATCTCTTGGAAAGCTTAAGAACAGGTTCCCCACTCTTCCCAAAGATGTGCTCAGGAAGATCTATAATAGTCAACTTGAAAGGATGATGATATTCAATCGTTTGGGCCTTCCTGTGGATATATGTTGGATCATTGAAGCTAAGGTACATTTAGCAGGTGAGATTCATAATTCATTTGTTAAACCTTTGCCAGGAATAGGAAGAAGTTCTTACTCCAAAAAGAGAAGAGCTAAAAGAATGAAGGTCTGCCATAAATGTGCAAGGTAGAATTGTGATCAGCGATGTAGGAGTAAAGGTATGGTTTCTATAAATCAAGAAGATAAAATCAAATTTATAAAGGATGGACTAAGTAAGGAGTCACTGGATGATATCATTCAAACTCTTGAGACGCATCCGAGTGGTGATATTCATCGTATTCTTCTCAATTTAGCAGACATATTCAATAGAGAAAAAGAGCGCTATTGTCTTGGGAATCTGACGTTAAAAGACTCTGTTTGCCAGTTTTTAAGAAAACTGGATGGGAAGCAAATCCTTGATTTATAGAAAGCGTTTAAGCCATTACTGGACGTAAAACCAGAGGAAGATGTGAGCCAAAATCACAACTACTGTACATAATCATGTGTGTTTAATTTGTTTTGTCTTTTCCATAGCTTTTGTCTAATCTTTCTTATCTTTTCGGCAGCTTTTGCCTACTCTACTTTATCTTTTGACTTTATTTCCTCTTTTTGTTTAATTTCTTCACGCAATGGCCACCGGTCATTTGTCTCAGAAATTTTTTAAAACTTCTTTGAAAAATGTGTGATTTGTGTGATTTTGTTGTCGCTGTTTTAGTATTATATATATATGTACTCTTTCATTTGTAAATATGCACACTTCCATTTGTAAATATGAATTCTTCCTCTTGTAAGCATACATGGTCCGAGAGAAACAAAGAGAAAAAGGGTATCACACAAAAATGTAGATTTACATCTATTTGCATTTTTGGTGAAACTGATTTGGGCAAGAAAGGAGAGTTTATAACAGCAGCAAACGAACTTGGAATTGCATTAGCTGCCAGAAAAATCAACTTTGTGTACGAGGGAGGCATCTAAGGCCTAAAGGGAAGTGTGGCCATTTCTGCATCCATGAATGGAAGCAAGGGTTTAAGTATAAGGGTGAAGGAGTTGGAAGATCACATTTTTTTTCCTTAGGACAAGAGTTACAGGTTTCGAGCTTGCCTGAACAGATGGGAGTAATGTTCTACCATGCTCAATCTTTTATTGCTCTACTCGGTGGTTTGGAGACATTGGATGGCATTTCTAGTGTTGCATATTGGGCTAAGTAAAACTATCACAAAAAGCCATTAGGATTGTTAAATGTTAATGGTTTTTATGATAGTCTGTTGTCTTTTCTTGATCATGCTATAGAAACAGGATTCATACCCCAAGCGACTCGCCACTCCATAATTGCTGCACCAACTGCTGATCAGCTGCTTGATCAAATGCAAACCTATGAACCTAAACCAGATCTACTCGTCAAGCAAATAGGTGGGCAATCTTCATATAGCAGTCATAAGCAGAACCCAGATACCACTCTTAGGTTGTAACTTTCCTTAATCTCTTGGTTTTACTTTATTGTGTGTTTATGTTAAAAAAAAACACCTCCTCTGAGCTCTAGAAGACATTGGGGACAATGTCTGATTTAGGTTGGGGGAGGAGAAAAAAAATTTTGTTTTTCTTTTGTTAGTTAGTAAAACCATTAGATGCATGGGGTGTGGAAAAAATAGCAGAATAAGGAGTTATTCTTAACTCCTTAGACGCATTTCATTAGTTGCATTTTTTTTATTTTTTAAAAAAAAAATAAAAAAATAATTTCTTGTTCAAGTGCTTTGTAATGATCTTAAGAAATATACAAGTTTTAAGTATGGATCAATTGAATTTAGAGATTTTATAGCATGAATGAACAACTGATTGTTGCAATTGGTGATGAATTTTGAGATTGAATGAACTGAGTTTAAAAATTCCTAGCCGTGAGCTTCTGAGCCCATAATGATTATTTCTCGTTTGTGATATTCACCTATTAAGTTGTCACTCTAGAACTTGCTTTAAATCTGGTTGAAATTACATCTCACATGCACATTCAAAAATGATAAAGGCATTCATTTTCTTTAGCCAGAGCCAAATAGCCAACCTTGCAATTATACCGTTGATAAGCCCCTTTGAGCCTAATTGACTGTTTCTTTGTTTTCAATCCATTAACATGTGTTTTAATGATATATCAAGTGTTTTTACCTTATTTGGAAGATTAGTGGAGCATTTGAAATTTTTGTGAAATGGGCTTTTGACAAAGTGTGGGGGTGTATCTATCATCAACTTTACAGTTGCAATTCAAAAAAAAATAAGAGAAAAAAAAAGAAGAAGAAAATTATGAAAAAAAAGAAGAAAATGTTAAGTGTTTGAATTGTAGGTTGTTATGATGAAATAAATTTACAAGTAGCCCATTTTTCAATTGCTCTATTTCTTTAGCCTTTCATATCATGTTTTACATTCCTTTACCTTAACCCCATTACAACCCTTAATAAGTCCTTTTGATTTGAATTATGCATGTGAATTAGGTAGTAGAGATTGAGATTTTTAGCAAGCCTATGGTAATGCAATTTTTTCGATTGAATTTGAGTGAAACACTTACCCTTGAACACTTGAGAGATTAAGAGAATGAGTTACAAGTACGAACTCGGTTTATTCATTTTCAATTAAAATTACCAGTTTATAGTTTCGTTGATTCATTAATACTACGATATCTTTATTTTTCAATTGTGTTCTTACTTATGACTTGACACTTCTGATTTTGTTGGAAGCACTTATTATTTACTTCTTGTCTGAGGATGTCCAAGAGTTAAGTGTGGGGGATTTGATAAGTAAAATATTTACATATTTATTTTCCCTTATATGATGATTTTATGGACGATATTTGCGTTTAATATAATAAATTTGGGTGTGATTGATAAATAAATACTGTTTTTGGAATAAACAGCATTTAAAAAATAAAATAAATAAATAAAATGAAAACATGAAAGTACTGTAGCAGCCATCGAGCACTGTAGCAGTCAACGGGCACTATAGCAGCCACCGAGCACTGTAGCAGTCAATGGGGGGCACTGTAGCACCCACCAAATCACTGTAGCAGTCTCCGAACACTGTAGCAGTACTGTAGCACACGTTTTTTCCCCTATAAATAGAGATCAATGCCAAGCTCAAATGGAAAGGAGAGGAAGAGAAGCAGAGGTTTCCTTCTCCGACAGGGAGAGGTCCTTCTCTGACTGGGAGAGATCTTTCTCTGACATTTCTGAGTTCATTGTATTAATTTTTAGATTTAATTTCATGCATTGCATGCCTCCATTTTGAAAGGCTTAGGATTGTATTACACTCTGCATGCCGCCTACATGGAAGGTTTTACCTCCTAAATGGACAGCTAGATTTCTTCATTTTTCATGCATCATTTGGTTGTATATTTATGTTTGAGAATTTAATATTCAAGTTTATGCAGTATTTCTGAGGATTTCATTCTAGCTTTATATAATTTATTTTGGTTTTGTTTTTAATTTCATCATGTGCTAAACTTTCATTTTCCTAGGGTTATGACGTAACTTACTAATGACGGATTGAATCTTAACTTATTAAATATAGTTTGAATTTCTCCTTCATGATTGAGTTTTAATTATTATTCTTAATGCTTTTGATTGACTGGCCATCTTTTGAATGATTTCAATATGCATGTTGAGACCGGAAGGAGATACATGTGTGTAGACCCTATAATTAAAACCATGACTTGCATATGAAATAGGAATATATTCATATGAGTTGTGTAGTCTTACTGAGTTTCATAAACTTAATGCATAATTAATTGCTTAAATTCATATAGGAATATATTGGATTAGCAATTGATTATAGAATTGCTTGACCTTGGAAGAGGCTAGTAATTAAATTGGGGAAACTCGATTATCAATCATGTAGAATAAATTGGGCTAGAATAGATAAGTGATTCAATCCGAAATTTGTTTAGTGAAATCTAATCCCTAGGGTTTTTTCTCATATTTGCTTTCATATCATCTGCATTCATATTTAATTGTATTTCTTTTATTTTGTACTCTCAATCACCAACTAATCGATCGACTAAATAGAGTTAAAATTGCTCATTTTGGCACTTAGTGATCAATCCTCGTGGGAACGATACTCTACTTAATTCTATATTACTTGATTATGACAGTGTACACTTGCACTATTTAATTGATCATCTGCACACGTATCAAGATGGTGTGAACCCACAAGGGAAGATCCCACGAACCCACAACCAATTCTGAAATATACACACCCCTAGAAAGCTAAACACAGATCGACGATCTACTTGAACCCTTGAACACGAAAGAACAAGGACCCGAAGTGTTGGAAAAACGCCACAAGGTTGATCAAGCCTTGATAAGTTTGTTAGTTCTAAAAAGAACCCTTAGAGAGAATCCACTCTCAAGAAACAAAGTGCAGAAGTGCAACTTTCATTTATGATTCAAATCTGAATTGTGTGTCTTTCAAATGAAGAAGCACCAAGTATTTATAGGAAAATATGACCTAAGTGCAATAAGTGCAATTTTGAAAACAACCAATACAAATTGTAAGACCATGTGCTAGGAAACCTAAAAGTCTAATACAATAAACATAAAAGTCTAATACAATCTAGAAGAAAGTTGAAAAATCAAATACAACATGCTAAAGAAAATAAAAGTCAAATCTGCCACCAACTCCTTGTTGATTTTCGTACACCTAATTTCAAGAAAATGTAGTCAACAAATTAAGACTCAAAATGTGCTTATTTAGGCCCAAATGAGCCTCCCATGTGTAGTACTTGGTCCAAGCTCTTTAGTTTCAAGTTTGCAAGCCCAAAACTTGATCAATATCTCTATTTGCAGCCCATATGAAGTTAGTGACGTTTTCAGCATTTTTGTCCAATTTTGATCCAATTGCTACTTGCTTTGTCCAAGTACCTTGCACTAGCCCATTTAATGCTTCCTTGATTTGTTTGGCTCTTGCTCTTGTGATTGGTCCACTTGGTATTTGCAAAGGATCGCTTGAATTTGACACAACTTTTTGGATCGCACATGAATCATTTTCTCTATTCTATCATCATCTCCAAACTCCAAAACTTCCTTCTCGTAGGAGGCACAAGCGGTTACTTCCTCACCATGTCATATCCACCTTTTGTATTGAAGTTTTATTCCATCATAAAATAAATGATCTCGTATATCATCAATATCTTGTAGACTCTCATTTAAACACTTCACACATGGGCAAAAATACTTCCCATTTTTACTAGGTGCATTCATTTTAGAAAATTTAATAAACTCTTCCACCCCATTCTCATATTCTTCACTAGTTCTCAAAACATTCATCCAATGGTGATCCATTTTACTACCACCTATGCCATTTTCAACAATACTCAATTTTAGACCAATTGTCATTATAATATGAATATGGATCAAGAAAAGGGATGCCATACCCATTTTTTAAAAATTTCAGCAGCTTTTGTACCAAAAAGTAAGACATCCAAAACATGGTGTGGGGGTTTCCCAAACATGCACTGAGGCTTAACCACCTAGAATAATTGTTGAGCATATGGAGGCATTAAACAAAAAACTTTTAATCAAGTTTTATCTCCCAAAATTCAACAATAACAATGACAATACAATACACTATATATATATATATAAGAGCTGCATTGTTTACCCTCTCTGTTTCAACATTACAACAACATCTATTCCTAGTAAGCTCTACACTTTCTAACTTCCGTTTGCTAACTAAGCCTTATAGACAATAGCAAAAATGGATGCCTATTCATGATTATTTTGTAACATTATATCAACATGGCAAACCATAGGAAATTATTTTGATAATCGACCCAAAACCAAACAATCACCATGTAATGACTAATTTTTCCTAAATGAACTTCAATTCTCATCTATCTATCACTATAATTTCTTGTATGTTAAGCAGGATAAGGCCTATAAGCTTAATAAACACTCCTAAAAGTTAGGATTCGATCCAATTCTAAATTTATAAATTGGAAAATTAACTTGGACATATTAAGAAAATTAGGTAAGTTAGTTAATTGGAAGAAACAATGATCAGCTTCCTTAAAATATTTCATTGAATTATTTGTATTGAAAACCCCCTCATTGATGAAAACACCCTTTAATTTAAGGAATTAATAGAAAGAGTTTAGGAAAAAGTTCTAAATCTATGAAACAAAATATACTGTTATCTTACATTTATGATAAAAATTAATCAGTCAACTTTAGAAGTGAAGGAAACATTGAATAGAAAATATCACCCATTTGATAACCATGTCATCTAAGTAAAAATATTTCCAGGTGAAAAAAAATATGAGTAAAAATGTATTGTGAGTTACCATATATTGATATTGATACTAATCCTAACTCTAATTTTTTTCTACCTAATCGTTTAAAATATAATTCGTTCACGTTAGTCCATCTAACTAATAAAGTCATATGGATTAAATTTCCCCCCAATTAGCTTCAATTTCAGTTACTCTTCTCACTCAAAAACTACCCCCAATCAAAGAAATCAAAGGCAGGAAGAGGCTTATAGGGCTTACTTATATTAGATTCTAGTGTTACATGTGGAATCTTGCCTCCCACAAAGGAGTTTGCAAACTAAACAACTAGATTTCAACCTTGTGAAGTTGATTTTGCAAATTTGGAATTTCAGTATCTATACTTAATGCCACTGATGCTGAACAAAATATATGCAAGCATTCAAATTTAATTTCTACAAAGACAGAACAGAACAAGCCAAGAATGTACAAGAGGGAATTCGGGGAATTACCAGGAAAAAGAAGGGAGTGGAGCCACCAACGGAGCCAAACTCAGAAGTTGGTGCAGGCATGAACTGATGGAGAAGTAGGAAGCGCAAGAAGGGCGGAGAGGCAAGATGAGATAGAGGCAGCTAACGAGGCGGAGAGGGGGCTGGAGAATGATATCTGAGAGACCCAAGGAGAATTGAGTGGCGGCGCAAGAGACCAAACAGAAATGAAGTGGTTGAACGACTAGCTAGAAGGGAGTGACAGAGCACTGTAAGGTCGGACAGGGGGCGGGAAAGGGAAAGCGGTAAGCAAGAAGTGCGTGCTGGTGGATTTTTTAGCATATTTCAACGATTGTTAATAAAAACAGTCGTTGAAAGCAAACTTTCAACGACTGTTAACAAGAACAGTCGTTGATCTTTCAACGACTGTTAAGAATAACAGTCCTTGAAAGCTCAGCTTTCAATGACTATTAAGCATAACAGTCCTTGAAAGCTTGCTTTCAACGACTGTTCTTGTTAACAGTCATTGAATGGTAAGTTTCAACGACTGTTTTCTCAAATACAGTCGTTGAAATGTTAGCCTTAATTTCAAAAATGTCATCGTGTGCTTTTCTACTACTGTTATTTGAAAATAGTCATTAATTAGTGTCGTAAATTTTACCATTTGTAGTAGTGCAGAAATCATTTATTAAAGCCTTCATAAATAGCTAGATCAATACTCTTGAGAATAAATTTTTATTTCGATGTTGGCAGATTTGATCTTATATATTGTGGCACTTATATACATCAAGCCAACAAAATTCTCCTGATAAAATTGGTTTTTGGTCAGGAGCCATGTATATTCCATCTTTAAAAGTTTAAATGTGCATTCCTATTGATCCACCACAATGCACATAGATGGATATTTAAAGAAAATTGAAATAAATGTTGGGTAAGAACCTCCTTTTTCTTGTTTGACTCTAAATGAAACAAAAGGATGTTTCTAATGGAAACAAATGGATTTAGGAGACTTATACCGCATGATAAATCGATTGTCATTTGACAAAGTTTTCCTAACATGAGGGGGAGAAATTGAATAGCTGGAAAAGAAAACAAAAGGAATGCATTATTACTATTAAGTATAGATACTCAAATATAGCAATATGAACAAAAAGTTCATTAGGTTTTGTATTCATGAAATATTGCATAAAATCTGCCAAATGCAATTACTGACCTAACTAAGAATTACTAAATCTCATATTCTAGCTGAAAATGCTTTAATCAGCATAAATGAAAGTAAGACGTGCTGGAAGTATGAGAGAATAATTAGTTTCAAAAGAAAAGGGAAAGGAGAAAATAATCAAGAGGATCATATTGAGGAGGAAGATACTCTAGAAGAGGCCAATACATAATTAATTGTAAAAACTTCAAAAGAAGTTTAGGTACCTGAAAGTAATAAAAAGATCTCAATGAATTATGTCACAAGAAGAAAAATGGAACTAAAAAGATAAAATTGTCAACAACAATTTCAGTAACAATATCATGTGATCAAATGAGGATCTTATATATAAATATGTCAGTAAAAAAGGTGATTGGCCAACTGAAAAAGGGGACAAGACGCAATGAAAAATGTTCTTTCAGTATGTGAAATTTATGGACCTGCGGTCCAAAATATTTGAAATATAAAATTATTTGTGATATATGAATATCCATGTGAAAATAAAGATTTTCACAAGGTTTAATGATGATTATGATGAGGTCCAACATTTGGTGGTGGATACAATAATTGTTGCATATATTATTAGTTTGTGAGTATAAGCAAACAAAATAGTGCGTTTATTAGATATCATTATATATAGATATGCATATGGATAGTGAATATTATATGAGAATCCTTGAAAGGATCTAAAATTGCAAAAGCATATACAAGAAAATCATTCTTTATATAAAATGTTGTGCGAGTTTGAAAATAATTCGAGCATGTATAATTGATTGAAAAATATATTGAAAAATGAGCAATTTTACTTTTTACTTGACTTGTAGATCGATTTATCAAATGCATCAATGATTTCAAAATCACATAATTTTGCCGTGGTGAATTTTCTTGTAAAGATACATTGAGTTTAATAGTCTAGAAATACCTTATATTTGATGAGAATATTTTTGTATTATGCTAATATGGTATCTATTATGATTTTGTTGATAAAAATTAGTTCTTGCATATGAATAGTGGGTAACAAAAATGAGATTTGGTGTGATAGTCCTATAAACATATTATATAATATTATTTTGTTCAAAACAAATTGAATATGTGGATGTAAGATATATTTTGATGATTTTCAGAATAATTTTTCTTTATTGTTTTCACAATGAATAAGATAAAGGCATAATATACTGATATTTTAGCATATCCAGAAGATATGTAAGAGAAATACATTTAGCAAACATTAGGTGACAAGGTATCATTCATAGTTTGGTGGCTAAAAGAATGATATGCTCGACAATACATTAGAAGTGATGTTCTTATCAAGGGGAGTAAAACTAATGTTATTATCAGAGGAAGTAAATATGATATTATCATTGTGTGAAATAGAGACCATGCTGTACTCTTTTCCTTAACTTTTGTCCCACGGGGTTTTCTTGGTAAGGTTTTAATGAGACAGCTTCAATTTGTTTTGTGTATTCTTTTTCCTTCACTAGATTTTTGTCCCACTGGGTTTTTCCTAGTAAGGTTTTAATGAGGTACAATATTTGTTTATGAACATCTAAGGGGGAGTGTTATGAATATTGTAGTAGTGGATGTTCATAGTCTTTTAGTATTCCATAACACCTATAACCTCCCATGGTTTTATGTAGTTTTATGTTGTAGATTAATTCTTATGTTTATGACATTGTAACTCCAACATAATGTGGGTTAATTCTTATGTTTATGACATTGTAACTCTTGGGAGAATTGGATGCCTATATATAGAGACTTAACACAACGGATTGTAAACACATGAAAATGCTATATAAATGAGAGTTCTTCTTCACTCTTCATCCCTACAATTCTTTCTTGTCTTTCTTCATCTCTTCTTCTCAATCTAGCTATTATATTTTCTTGATTTCATAACACTATTGAAAATTTTAATGATGAGAATGACTTAAATGAGAGTACTGATACTTTGTGTGTATAATTACTACTCAACAATCTTATACCCCTCCATGATGTAACTTATTCAACAAGTGTAAAGATGTATCATAATGTTAAATTTTCTATAGTTAACTCATCTTACAAAACTAAACAAGTTAATCATTCTACTTTATATAGAAAGCAAAAAACTTAATGTACATTTGGTAATGTATCACATGACTTATAGCTCTTCAGTTATTATTTAAGTAAGAATATGTTTGACAATCCTCCTAAAATTTCTTTGCAATGGCATTGCTCATTTGTGCGCACATTTAATCAACCATACGCCCTGGAAATTAAATTAGAAGGAATAAGATGATATTGGAGACATATGGACAGTCTAATCACATTCTCATAATAGATGTTACTCACAACAACTACTATTATCCATGAATGTTCAAATGTTTGTGATTTTAGGTTACTTATGATATTCTCAAATATTTAAAAAATAATCTCTTTATGTATTCTAAAAAAATATCACACCTAACTCAGTCATATAACACATTTTTTAACAATAGTGACTTAGTCATTTGTAAAACCTTAAGTCAAAATGCACAAGCTTTAAATGAATCATCATTATGTACAATATAAATGACTCAACTCCTACTAACTCAATGATATAATAAAACTTATGATGTTCTCAATATGGTCGTATATATAATCACATCATGATACCTTAACTATAACTATTTTGAGATTTGCTCATGACAAAATGAACTCCTAATTTTGCTAACTAAGTCCTCTTTATTATTTATGTAAACATCTCTAATAATTCACATATATACCTCTCCTTATGTCCAAACTAGAAAGATACCAATGACATCCAAACTCAAGACAGACAGTAAGCATCATGAAAATATGGAAGGAATTATGCATAAATATAGGAGGAAATACCTCACTAAATTAATTCTTTCTTTATAGAGAAGTTATTGCAAACAACTTTATTTGCATTTCTTAATATTTCATACTAGCAACTTTACAAATACACTTATGTTGTCTGTTTACCTTACATCTATCATAAATTAATGCATTCGTATGGAATTTAAAGTCATCACTCTCAATATTTATGTTCTAATTAAATTTCCTAAAGTACATCACGTAGTCACCATAAATTGCCAAATTGTAATCATCATTGGTCTCAACTCAATTTGTTGATAGATTAAAGCTCAATAAGGTGAGTGACATGTAAAATCAATGTTCTACTATACCATAATTAGAGGTAGCAATCCTCCATATATGATCACTTTCAATGAGTTTGAACTTTCATAAAAGGCTTTATTTAATACAAAATGTTTATGTATTTTCAATTTGGAACTTCCTTTTTTTCCTATTGTTTAACAATTTTTAGGGGTATCATAACAAATTGATTATTTTTGTAAATTATTTTTAAATCAATTGGGAATCTACCCATACCTCTATTTTGTTGGGAGTTTTCTGAATTAAAAATATTAAATCTTTGTATTTTCTAAAATATGTTCAACACATCAATTATCTTCTGATGAGCAAAGGATTTATAATATTTAGATTAATATTTTAGTAACTTACTCCATACTATTTGAAGGAAGAATTTTGATAATTATAAGATATTGTATTAATTATTTATTATAAATCTTTTTAATTCTTCTTTTTTTAACTCAATACGTAAGAAAGTTGTAAAATTTTTCAAATATATATTTAATATGAATGTAGTAGAATTTTTTCATCTTATTTGACTAAAGTATTCTCAAGATACTTTGGGTGATTTTTTTTAAGTCATAATAAATAAATTTTAAAATTTTTATTAACTTTTATGAATAATGATGAGATTGAGTTAAGAATAAAAATTAGAGAAAGTATAGTTCAATGAAATCAATAAAGATTTGGATCTGAAATCTTTTTCGCCAACAATGTGAGTCTGGAAATCTGAATGTTTTAATCATAATTTTAAATATTAAAGTTTAAATTTATCTGAAATCAAAAGATAACGATAGAAAATTTTATCATAAATTATGGTTTTATATCATTTTCTTAAATAAAAAATTTAAAAATAGTAAGCCGTTTAAAAAAGAATATTGCAAATTTCTCTTAAATCAACCCAAAAAAAAAAACCCCAAGACTTTTTTATTAGCATAAATTTTTTTAACTTCCAACTTATTATTGGAATTTAGAATTTTTCAAAATTGATATATTATAACTTACTAACCATGATCAATTATTTCTCTTGAATTGAAAGATCATAAATCAATTAAAAAATATAAAGTTTTTGAATAAGTTTTTGGTCCACCGTATAACTATTTTAATGTACCTATCTAGAAATTAATACACACACACATAATATAAAACAACATCATGTTTAGAACAAGATATAATAAATGGGAGATGTCGTGACATGTTTATTAGTCTCTTTTCAAAATATAATACATAATCATGTCTTCTTCTTTTTTTTTTTTACCATGAGATTTTGATCTCCTTTTAAATATTTTTTTTTTTCCCCTTTACACCTGCGCATTACCTGGGTTCTAAACTAGTTGAATACATAGAAGGAGGGATGTTGAGAGTCCCTCCTCCTACCATTTGACATGTTCTCCTCTTACCATGAATATTGTAACATCTAAAATAAACATACAAAATAAAATATTCTAAAAAAATAAAGAGAGATATCAAGATATAGTTACAAATTTTAAAATATATAATAAAATATTTTACTTTGAGAGACCCTCCTCACACGCCGTCTATAATACCCCAAAATGTACTCAAGGGCTAAATGTGTATAATAGATGGTGGAATTAATGACAAAATTATCCTAGAAAATTTTGTTATAACTTTAGTTCCAATTAACTTGAGATAACTACTTAGTCTTTTAGATTAATGTCAAAAATGATCAAATGCCTAATTTTTTTTTTGTGGTAACTAAAAGGGGTTAGATACCCAATTACACAGCTACTCTACGAGGAGAACAACGTCCCTCTCGGTCATCCTTCAAAATGCTTTCTACCTCCCCAGGAGGCAATCTCCATTCTAGGCTATCTTCACTCATCGTTAAGCTAATCTTTGCCAACTCAATTGCACACCGATTTCCCTCACAGTAGATGTGCCTCACTCGGACTGTCCAGTCTCTATTAATCAACTCTTGTACCCTTCTCATCAGTCTTCCACAACCGTTCAGAATATTGCCTTGCTGAATTGCATCAATTAGTTCCCTGGAGTCACTTTCTACCTCCACCTGCTTGAACCCCAATTCCCAGCCCCTTTCTAATCCTTCATGGATAGCTATGGCTTCTGCAATTAAAGGGGAGCTGCACACCAGCTTTTTCGAAAAACCTCGGATCCACTCGCCTACATCTCCTCTGATTACTCCACCACAGCCAGCCCGTTCTGAATTCATCGATGCTCCATCAACATTAATCTTACACCAGCCTCTCTCAGGGACTCTCCAGGAGATCATCTGTACAGTGTAAATTGGATTTTGCATAGCTTCACCATCCCATTTATTTCTATAATACTGGATATGATTTCTGATTTTTTTGACAGGGTTGTACGGACTGTTGAAATCTGGATCATAAGAAAAAGGGGGAAATGGCATATGGAAGAGAAATATTTGTCAAAAGTAAACTAACCACACATGATCAATCAATCACTAACTTGTGCCAGAAGCCAAAATATTGGCCACACATTATTTCTCTTCTTTCTCTTAGCTAATTTTCGGCTAAGTAATTTCAAGAAACCAAGGAATGAATATTAAAACATCTCTCACTCCGTCACACTGATTAAAAGTCAGCCAAGTTGGGAAAAGAAAGAGGAAAAAATGAAAGAAAAGGAAAAGGAAAGAGAAAGGGAGTATTTGAAGAACAAAGAAGAGAGGTAGGTGTTTTTGTTCACTTTTCACCTTCCAAATCACCTCTATTGCTCTTGAGGTCTTCATGAATGTTGTTCCTCTCCCTAAGAGCTTCATTTCTATGGTTTTAAAATTTCAAGAGGAGGTGTTTTGAGTCATCTTGTAAGAGCAAAAATTGAAGAACTAAAGAAAGAACCTAAGGAGAAGCAAAAGGTGAGTACTAGCTTTAATTTAAGCTATGGGTTGTGTAGATTGAATGAGTATTTTGACATGTGCAATTATGTCCTAATTTTGTCCAGGCTAGGGTTTTGAAAAGTCATGGTGATTTGATTATGTTCATGGTGTTTTATGTAACACCCCAAATTTTATATTCACTAAATATATTGTAATTATTTGGGAAATTCAATAAAATGATGAATATTCATGAATTTGGATTTCATGAATTTTATAAATGTTCATATTCATGAGAAATTGGGCAAAAATAATTATGGAATTAATTTGGGTAATTTAAAAATCCCAATATTAAGTCCAAAAATGGAGAAATTATGGAGAAAATATATGGTCCAAAATTATATGGAATTTGGCCAAATAAAAAGAACACAAGAAATTAGATTAAAACAGTAATGGCAAAATCGTAATTTTTCCAAAATAGCACAAAATTAATTATTTTTTGATTATTTGAAGTTAATTTCAATTAATTAAGGAAAATAAAAGGAAAAATTTTATTTGGAATATTTTGGTCAATTAAATATGAATTTATGAAAAATTTGAGCAAAAATACTAATTGACCAAAATTGAGACTTTATGTGTATACATAACTGGAATAAGTTGTGAAGCCAATTGAGACCATAGGAAGGGACCCCTAGGTGCCTTCTACATATAGCATGATGAAGGAAATATTAGTTTGGCTTAATGAGCAAAGTCACATGTACATAGGAATTATGTACATAAAGTTGATTTTTGTAATTTTTGGAAATTACATAAACTATTAAAATATGATAAATTTATATGATAAAACACTTCATCTTTCTCCTCCTAGCTCAAAACTAACGTGAAATAGCCCTTAGAGAGAGAGAAAGTGAAGAATTTTAAAGAGAGAGAAAGGAAGGAAAAAACTTACAAAGGTAAGTGATTTCTTCGGTAAATCGGTTCCTAATGCGTATAACTTCATTCCTAAGCTTCTCTTTCATGTGGTTTAAGGGTTGAGAAGAAAATTTTGGTGTTGGAGAACTTAAGGTTTTGGCCAAGTCAAGGGGAGCCAGAGTGAAGTGAAAGGTAACTCCCAAACCTTCTATATTGACTATTCTAATTGCTGTGAACAATTTAATCGGTGAAATTTCGTCGGATTGTCTTTGATTTGAAATTTTGGAATTTGAGTTGCCTAAGGGTTATGTTGCCCAATTTTGATTCAAATGTTAGTTTTAAATTTATTAAATATTTAATAAAGTGGTTAGGAGTAGGAAGAAATATGTCAGCGGAGCCGAAACCGAAAAACCCCGATTTTCCTCAGAGTATTTCATACTTTTGGCTAGGGCTAGATCTAAGGGTTAGGTTGGATTTTCAATTATTTTATGGTTCCATTTAGTTTATAAGGAAAAATTAGGTGGGGTTAAAGTTAGTTACTTTTTTCAGAAAAGGCACAAAAAAGCATAATTATGAAAATGCTCCTGAAACCCTTAAAGCGGGGCTGTCAAGGGCAATTTGGTAATTTAACAGTGAATTTGGTAATTCTGAGTCTGGAAATGGATTCCTTGGATGAAAATATGTTAAAATAGCCTAGGTCAAAATTTTGAAAAAAGTACGATCGAATCGGGTACAACAGGGCCGGGCCGGGACCCTAGGGGCATTTTGGTAAATTTTTATCATAGACTAATATAACCACTATAAATACTATGGAAGTGCCTAAAATCGTACATGAATGGGTTTTAACCTAATTCCTATACATTTGATATTTTAGGTCCGAGTTTGGACTTAAGCTTGCACATATATGAGGCGGACGATTTGAGGCAAGAAAAGGGTTTAAGGTGGTAACTTTATCTTTCATACACTATGTGAATATTTATATCCTTCTTATATGCCATCTTCTGTAATATGTATTACACACAATGCACACTGATGAATGGTGCCTACAGGTGCACTGATCTACCCAGTCATGGACTGAGATACGGGATGTGTAGGGGGTTACAACTGTGGTTGGCTCTAAACACATTTTTTACTGAACTGAGTTATGTGTTAGTATAATATTGTATTATCTAGTAATTGGCATATTTATTTATCGCGTTTCTTTTGAATGACAGTATGTTGTTATTGTAACCCCCAGCCGTAATTAATATCCGGATTACGCGATTAAGTGAAATAGAGACCGATAATTCAAAACAACCTTTATAATCCCATCAACCAGACGAGGTTTTCACAAATACATTTCATAATCATTAAAACACGGTCTCACATCCACATTCCGAATATAATTACTATGCGAAGATAAATTACATTTATATAATTATCAGAGTACGCAATATAAATTCCCGGCAATCCCGGGATCATATCTTCGCTCAATAATCATAGGGCACATTAGCCCATACAACTCCACCAACAGGGATTACACAACTTACTCGAATACATACTCAAATATTGATCCAATTATACAAATACATATTCTCAATTGCACCATGATAACCAACTACTAAGCTCTCACCCATAAACGATTCCTCTTCGTCCTTGGATGCTTGCTTCATCCTCAATCTTCCTTCCCTGTCTAAAATGTTGATAGGGGAGGGTGAGATTCTGGGGAATCTTAGTAGGAAACAGGTACCAATATGCATGCAAGATAAGTATTTAATGCATGACATGCTTGCATCACAATAACTCATGTTCACATCATGATATATCCGCATGCTCAATGTTTCACAACATACTCATGGCCATAGCATAACTAGAAACAGAGCTACAATCATTCATACATGTTTCACATAATCACTCAAAGCAATAACATGCATCAATACACAAATACAATTATCACTACATGCAGGAGAGGTAAGTTCCCTACACTTATTCCACGTAAGCTCCAGCTCCGGCCGCTCACGATCAGGGTAATCATCAAGTCCTATAACCAAAATCAAGGACATAGGATTAATCCCTTTTCCAATTCCTTAACCTTTAGACACTCAAGTTGGTTATCATTACTACCCTTTAAGTGCCCTCAAACACCTCAATCCATAGCTCTAAAGGGTTGGAAGACTATCCCCAAATATCCCCTTTTGAACACTTAAACTTGATATTTTTCACTGCCTCACTCGAGCACAGATGCTCTCACTCGAGCACAAGTACGGACATCACTCGAGCACAAATGCTCTCACTCGAGCATTGGTACGGACAGTACTCGAGCACAGGAGAGTGAAGACAGAAAGCACATGCCCGGGAGCACAACCCTCACCTGAGGTACAAGCTCACTCGAGCACACCAACCTCACTCGAGCACAAGGCCAAATGCCTTACTCGAGCACCCGCGAGCACAACGCCACGAGTGACAACCCGAGAGCACCACTCTCACCTGAGGCACAGGCTCACTCGAGCACAGCCATATGTGCTCGAGCACATACCCCATACCCGCGAGTGAGAAAGCACACTCGTGCCTCTTTCCCACGAGTATCCACCCGAGAGCAATCCTCAACTCTGGGCTTACACCTTCACTCGAGCAGAACCCAGCTCACTCGAGCATGTTCTTCGCTCACTCGAGCACAAAGCGATGTGCTCGAGAATCACTCATAAAAATCCCAGGTGCAACTCGAAGCACAACGGGAAAACTCACATATCACTCGAGCAGGACCTCCCTCACTCGAGCAATGTTCCTCCTTCACTCGAGCACACCCATGTCTGCTCGAGTGAATCCATCAGATTCCAGAAAACGCAGCAAACATACCACATTTTCCTAACTCTTGCCCAATTGATCCAAATGGACCCAAAACTTCTACCAAAGCTATTCCCACACAAAATCACTCACTGAATTCAATGGAATCAACAGAATTACCCAATTCCCATTCCATTAACATGCTTTGGTCTCGGGCATCATAATCATCACTTTCCAAAATCACCAACCTTACCCAATTCCATCCCAAATCCATTCTATCTATTCAAAACTCATACCAACATACCATTTCCATAACCATAACATGCCAAACTACCCATTACCCATATTTTCAAAATTAGGGCAATAAATCCAGAAATTCCAAACATAATTATTTGGCATGAAACATAGATAGAAGGATTGGTTTCACATACCTTATCCACTCTCTCAAAGACACTCTTTGATTCTCCACACTTCATATTTTCGTGATCCTCAAATCACCGCCAATGGAGAAACTACAACCATCAAATTGAAGCTCTCAACTCAAGGATTAACAATGGAGAAGAGAGTTTGAGCTAAAGAGGTCATTTGCTTACCTCACAATTCAGTTTTTCCTTTCTCTTTCCCAAGCATGTCCAGCGAAAATGGAGGAAGGAAGAGAGAGAAAACGAGAGAGAGAAGAGAGGAGATGGAGATGATGATGATGTGTCTCACATCACTTATGCCTCATCCAAGGGTCCACACCTTGCCACTTGTTACCATCTCACTTCAACTCCCATGGGCTCACATGCACACACATACATATGATTATGCCCCTTACTCAACTACACAAATCAATCCTAGCCATTGATCTTGAAGCTACCAATGAGTTTCCTCTTCGGCAACCAATCAAATGGTCGGCAACTTTACCGTTTTGCCCCTGATTATGGAAATTCACTTGGAATTACCACTAACTCATTTTTCATATTTCTTAATCACAATTTGGACTCTTGCTAAACCAGGGCTTAGCAGTCCACTAACCTCAGGCTTAATCTCTAAGCTCAAGTATTAAAATTCGGGATATTACAGTTATTGAGATTCCTTTGAATCTCACCTTTTTTCATAATAACAAAATTCCAGCAGGAGCTAGCGGCTCCAAGGGAAAGGCAGTCGATACAGGCAAATGAGGGTGCAGAACTCAAGAATTTGGCTAGTGGTTATATGTGGCCCCTGTTTTGGACATATTTGGATAAATTGTAAATATTATCAAACCCTGCGGGAATAAATCATGTGTGTAAATATGTACCCAATATTAGTTTATTTGTATTATTTCTGTATACATGTGGAACCATGTCTTTATCACTCTGTGCATATCAAAATGTTAATGGGAGTTGACATTTTATATTGCTTAGAGGACATATGAAGCTAGTTAGGGGCTTAAATTGGAAGTATAGTAATTATTGAAATTTTTGTTGAATTTCTACCCAAAATAGGATGTGGGGAATGAGTGAGAATTTGTTCATTTTGATGTCATCATTGTGTTCTACAAGAAAAAATGGTGTGAGAATAGCCCTGGTTGTGAATTTTAGGTCGTTGAACCTCAAAATGCAAAACTGGATTTTCTGCCTGAACAGGATTTCAGCGAGGTACCCTAATTGTGTCATGTTTTTGGATAACCAAATGATGCTCCATGAAGGTGAAACTCTCCAGACTAAAAGTAGACATATCAAGCTTTAATTTGATAGATCATTTGCATCATTTCGATTTGTACATTGGGAGTTATGAATTTTTGAAGTTAGGTCATGAAAACTAGGTTGAATTCTGGCAGTGTGCAATAAATGAAAAATCTGATAATATTGTGCGTCCAACTAGCTGTGGATGATTTTTTTTTTTCCTTGAAAATAGACTAAATAAGGGTCACATAGACTTTAGAATCACTGCAATTCGATTTTTATACATAAAGATATTATTTTTCAAAGTTGATGGAAAATTTTGGCAGATTTGGTCACTTATGCAAAAATTGAGGATGTAATGGCATAGTGTAATGTTGTTGAACTATGAGGTTAGAAATTGGTCTTTTAGATTATTGATCACTCTAACTCCTTAGTTGACTTGATTAAATGTCCCTAATGATAACCAACTTGAGTGTTTGAATTAAAGAAGAATTGGATTAAGCAATAACCTGTCATCCGTAATTCTAATTATAGGATTCGATATCTGCCTTGAGCGTAAGAAATCTGTGCAAGAACAAGATTGGAGAGACCAAGGTAGTGACTCTTTCTCTTATATCATGCATAATGCTTTGTATGTATGTGTTTATCATTGAATTGTGATGAATGCTACTATGAATACAGCGAAATCTATCGTGATTGTGAATACAACGAAAGCTGTCATTATTGTGATTACAGCGAAAGCTGTTGTATTGTGTATATAGCCGTGAGAGCTATCATTATGTGACGAAAGTCACGAATGTGATTGTTGCTATGGATGCTATTGTGATGCTGCTTTGTGATTTGCTTACATGTTTTGTTATTATATATCTTATGAGTGAAATGTTACTACTGAGATTCATTTGAATCTCACTCTTTCCAATGATTAACCTATAGCTAGGGCTAGCGAATTGAAGAAAAAGTAGGTAACCAAGGGCGGCTAGTGTTCCCAGTTAGAAGATTAGGCTTTTGTGTTGGTTATCAACTTTGGGATGATTGTATATACTATAGATGATGTAAACTTGTGAAGTTGTTATGTAATCCCCGGTATGGGAACTGTAGTGGGCAAATATGCCCTGTAAACCCTTCATGTGATTGAATACAACCTGAGAGTTGCAGGAATTTTGTTATACACTCTAATATTTATGAATGAAACTGAACTGCAGAGACCAAATAAATTCAAAAAGTGAATGTGAGACAGTATTAAAAAGGTTTGGAAAAGTTTTTGAAAACCCACTTTATCACAGGACCGAATCTTGTCTTGAAGTTGTGACCGTTAATGAGTTTTAAATTATTCATTGATCTCTAGTTTAACCTAATGACACATTTTCGAATCATATTAACGGGTTATAACGTAGGGGGTTACACCCTCCTCCTACCATGAATATGGTAACAACTAAAATAATGATAAAAAGTAAAACATGCTCAAAAAATAAAGAGAGATATCCTGGAGATAATTACAAATTGCATAATATTTTGAAATTTATCAGGTTGCACCTTCTCAATCCCACTATTAATGCTTTTTAGAAATTAAAAATTATTTTTATATTTCATAAAATACTTTTTGAGTGACTTTCTGTCACCCCACTCTTCACCTCCCATGTTCTCTGCCTCAATCCCATTAGCCTCCCCATGTGCTCTATCTTGGAGTTTGCAACCAACTCAAAGTGCCTTATAAAACATTGCTTTTGTTGCATTCATTCAACTAGGGTAATTTTATGATGTTTGGATGTGAGGTTGCTCGTAATGGTGCCTTAATAGAAATGATTCTTCATGATGCAAAGGTCTGTTTCAAGCATACTTTTATTTATCATATTGTTTTGTATGATCTCTAGCTAGTTGTGTTGTTGACATATTAGCTTCTTTTACACATATATATCCTGCTCATTTGATGCAAAGTGCTTATGGATCACTACTCCTTCATTGACAAGGTTAAATACATTGGGATTCCTAAAAGACTTTATTAGATATTTGATGGTTTCAAATTTTGTTTGTTTTAAATCGTTCAGCATCGGCTAATGCTTCTTTTTTCTAGGAGTTATACAATTTAGAAATATAAAATCTTTATATTTCATAAAAGACTTTATTTAAGATTTTCTAGTTACAAAATTGTTATATATTTTTAATTTGGAATTCCCTCTTTTTTCTAGTTAGTTAACAATTTTTAGGAGTATCATAACAACTTGATTATTTTTGTTAATTATTTTTAAATCAATTGGGAATCTACTTATACCTCTATTTTGTTAGCTAACCATGATCAATTATTTCTCTTGAATTGAAAGATTATAAATCAATTAAAAAATATAAAATTTTCCAATAAGTTTTTAGTCCCATTATAACTATTTCAATATACCCATCTAAAAATATAAAACATCATGATCATATCTAGAACAAGATATAATAAATGGGAGATGCCATGATAGGTTTATTGGTCTCTTTTCTAAATATAATACAAGATCATATCTTATTTTTCTATTTTTTTACCATAAGATTTTGGTCTTTTTTTAAAGATTATAATTTTTTCCCTTTGCGCCCAACCATCCATTGCGCGGGTTCTAAAATGCTTTGTAAAACTTGTATCCTTTTTGCAAAACGGATAATAAACCAAAATAAAGCTCGATTAAGTATCAACTCCATCCTACCATATATCATGCAAGTATTTTGATAACTTCATTTATTTTTTCAAAATTGCACGCAATTGTTATATTCCTGTACTTATGCGTGATCTTCTCTAATTTACATTTGATTAGTAATTTTATGAGTACTAGCAGAAGTGACCACCAATTTTATTTTTTTAAAATATTAAATAAAATAAATATTTTTACTTTTTTTTAAAAAAAAAAACTGTAACCATAAGTCATGCAATTATTCGTGTCATTATAAATTTTTAGCCCCATTTTAGTCAATATCTATTATCATTATTTTATAAAAAAAATATGGTTTAATACATATAGTTTCTTTTTTTGGTCATCGTTTAATACATATATATATATATATATATATATTTTGACCAGTTAATACACATATATAGTTTCACAGCTATGAATTATTCCTATTTCACATTGGAATATAGTAATTCTTGATTTAATTATTAAGTAATTTGAAGTTTGAAATTAAAAAGAGAGACCACTTTATCTTTCTTTCTTTTTATACTACAGTGCTTCAAGGTTTATGGTTTCCCTTTCTAACATAAGTGTCTCCTTTCTATGACTTGAGTTCAAAATCTAGAGGGATCTAGTGGGGTCTTACACTGCTAGATCAACTAGAATGCTTGTTTGGGATCACTTTTGGATACTTTAAAAGTGCTTATTTACACAAATCGAGACAAAACTCTTCTCAAATGCCTACCTCACATATTATAAATCATAATTGAAAAATTACTTTTAAATACTTTAATCTATTCCAAACATAGTTTCTTTTTTGGTGAGACAACTTTATCCTACTCAAACTTGTTTGGGGCATTTTTTTTGAAGCCAACGGAAAAATATCACTTTTGAGTTTTACAAAATGAAACTGTTTTCATATTTACCTTGTATGCACAACACGAAATTATTTAAAATAAGCAAATACAAATATTCACTTGGACTTATTTAGTGAGTATTTGAAAAACACTCAAACTATGATTTCAGAAGTTATTTTTCGTAAGTCGAGATAAAATTCATCTCACATACTTACCTAGTAAATCGTAGAAACTATTATTAAAAATTAATCCAAACACACAGACTCAAACACATATTTTTCAAGTTGGTTGGTGTTCAGATTATTTAGTTTACATATATTAACTAAATATTTTCATAAATGAAATTAAAGCTTAGAAATATTTATAAGAAAAAAAGTTTGATCGATTTACTTATCTATAATTGTTCAGGTCCATATAGATAAAATTATTTCCAGCTTCCATCCCAGGCATTCCGATTGATTATCTGAATTTCTTTCCAAAAAAACAAATGATTATTTGATTTAGTTCGCTCTTCGACCAAAGCGAATAAGCCAAGTCACCGATCCTCGTCAATAAACGGTGCCATCCAAATCGTACATTAAAACAAATCAACGGTCATAATAGCAATCACATTTCTATCATCTGCAGCTGTCGGCCACTCAGTAAACCAAATCCGTCGATTTATCAAACTAATCAACGGTCTATATCATCTAGAGCTCGGCGCGTAAAATTGCCAATTGACAACCCCACACATTTTCGAGTTCAGATTCACCGTCGTCTTTTTCATTGTATCACTCTCAAGCTATCACTGTGATCAAATCCTTCCAATGGCACGTACCAAGCAGACGGCTCGCAAGTCTACCGGCGGCAAGGCTCCGAGGAAGCAGTTGGCGACCAAAGCTGCTCGGAAGTCGGCTCCGGCCACTGGTGGTGTGAAGAAGCCTCACCGTTTCAGGCCCGGAACTGTGGCGCTCCGCGAGATCCGAAGTACCAGAAAAGTACCGAGCTTCTGATCCGGAAGCTTCCGTTCCAACGTCTGGTTCGTGAGATCGCTCAGGACTTCAAGACGGATCTTCGATTCCAGAGCTCCGCCGTGGCCGCCCTTCAAGAAGCTGCTGAAGCTTACTTGGTTGGACTTTTTGAAGACACTAACCTTTGTGCTATTCACGCTAAGAGAGTCACAATTATGCCTAAAGATATTCAGCTCGCGAGGCGTATTAGGGGTGAGCGTGCTTAAGCAATCTGCTAGAGTTGTATAGCGTGCTGGTTAATGTTCAATTGAGATAGATAATGTGACTTTGATCGATCTGCCTTTTGGAGCTTTTTTGTAAGCAAGCACTGTTGTAATAGTTTCGTCAACGTAACAAAACAAGTTCTTCTGTTAATTTCCGTGTCTGTCACATTTTCAATTTCTTGCCTCGCTTGGACCTCTGTTTAAAGTTAACTGAGATTCATGCGCGTTTAAGTTTGTTGTGGCAAATTTTGAAAAAATTGATGATTATTAGTAAAATTCGCTTCAAAAGATCTTGTTTCAGATGTTACAAACATATGTCCATCACAGATTATGGAATTGAGGGATTGCGTTACAATTCGTTTTAGTTCTGGGTACCTGCAAGATTCTCGTTCTGATCCATTGATCAAAATCATGATGTGATTTGTATCTGGTGCAAAACCAAGAACTGTACATCTAGAGTTGCTACCCCCAACTAAGAGCAGCGTGTCAAGTGGGGATTGTATTGTGGCATTCGGAGCTTAGTGACCGAGAAATACAACCCTTCCTTCTCATAGCTTCACTTTATTCTGATTTAATGCTTCACTGGCTCACTGGTTTCACTCTTCCCTTCCTTCTCATGGCTTCGGTAGAACAAGGCTTGTGAGAGGAAGCCAAGATCGAGGGGCGAGAAAATCAGAGTCTTTGAGGAATACGCACAATGACGGTGAATCTATGAAACAAGAAACGGCAAGAATGTGGTGACGAGTTTGTTTCTTCCCTCATGACTGATCGATTGCACCAATTACACAGGAACGACAGATATACGGCAACTCGCCGTAACGATGAACAAAATAAAAAAGAAAATAGCCGAATTGATCATGGAGGTGGCTCGTCGTCAAGATTTTGACAGAAAAGTGAAGGACGCGATCTAGGGTGCTAAATGGCGACCGAGAGGAGTTACCCAAGAATCTACTCTCGGATTTGGTTTCTTCCCTTTTATTTTTATTAAATATAATTTTTAGTCCCTAAAATTTAATCTGATTTTAGTTTTGATCCCTCAAGTTTAAAATCGGTGGTATTGGTTTCTAAAATTTAACCTAATTTTAATTTTGGTTTTTCAAGTTTGAAATCGATGATTTTGATCTATGAAATTTAACCCGACTTCAGTTTTAGTCCTTTAAGTTTGAAAAGGACTTGGTGACCCGGTTATAAAACTCAAATTAGACCGGAAAAAAACCAAGTCTTTTTTAAATTTCAGAGACTAAAACCTAGATCGAGTGAAACTTTAGGAACTAAAACCACTGATTTCAAATTTGAGGACCAAAATCAAAATCGGGTCAAACTTCATGGATTAAAACCACTGATTTCAAACTTGAGATATCAAAACCAAAATCAAATCAAACTTCAGGGACCAAAAGTTATATTAACTCTTATTTTTTGGTCTGCTCCCATCTTTTACTTTATGATCGTTGAATTAAGATATAATGATTCATATTTAATATTTTATAAAAATATTATTATAATGGAAAGAATTATGGAAAGTAAATATTAAATATGGATCATTAGATTTTAATCCAATAATTATAAAAGGAGTAGAGTCGGGAAAACGGGTCGGCCCAGCCCTACAGGGCCAGCCCTTCACGGGCCCGTTTAGGCCCATTTGCTAAAAAGTATAATATTTTTTAGGGCCTCGGCCCTACAGGGCTGGCCCTTCACGGGCTCGGACCTAAACAGGCTTAAACTCATTTTAATTTAAAAAAATTTCTTTTTCAAGTTTTAAAATTTATTTATTATTTTTCTTTAAATTGAGATACATTATTTTTAAAACTCATAAATTTTTAGTTAAAATAATCATCTAATGTCCAAATTAGCCTATTTTCTAAAGTTTAAATTAATAAATCATTGCAGAAAAAAAATAAATCAAACAAATTAATAAGTGTTTGCCTGTTATTAATACTCTATTAGGTACTTAGGTGTCTCTTATATTGATAATTTGATATAATGATATTATATTTATTAATTTATTTTTTAAAAAAATATTAAACGGGTCTAAAAAGGTTGGCCCTCAGGGCTGCAGGGCAGGCCCTACAGGGCCGGCCCTTTTAGGCCCGCTTCTCTTTTTAGCCTCTAAATCATAAACCCGGCCCTTAAAGGGCTCGGGCCTAAATAGGCCGGTCCGACGGGTTCGGCCCGAATTCCTGGCTCTAAAAAAGAGTAAAAGATGAGAGCGACAGAAAAAAAAAAAAAAAAAAAAGAAGAGAGTAGAGAAGTTGGGTCATCTTTGATCTTGCGAGAAAGCAGAAGATGCAACAACGATGGCTTATCAAGATTTCTCAAAATGCAGCGTACTGGGCAGTCAAAGAAAATACAATTGGGCCCAAGAAATAACCGGCTCATCATATATACCATGTTAATAGGAATGATTAGAAAGAAATAAGGGTTAATATCACATCTTAGTTTTTATAATTTGCTCTCATTTTAGTTCTTACAGTTTGAAATCATATGTTTTGGTCCCTATAGTTTTCTTTCATTTAAAACGTTAATCTTTGAAATTTAAGAAGGGCCTCCACCCAAAGTTAACAATATTAAATATGCTAACGCGTCACTAATGCCATTAAAAATGCTGATGTGGCTTGCTAATTGGGTAAGCTTATGTGGGAAAAAAGCTGAGCCGGATAAGTGATTTAAAACACAAAAGCTAAAAGCATCGATCATAATGTACCAAAGACCAAGTTGCTCCAGCGCTGAAGAGAAAAGAGAAAGTTAGGGCACTGGGCAATGGTAAAGGGAGGTGCAGCGAAGGGAGGTGGAGGCCCATCTAAGGTGAATGAGGTCCGGTGAAGGTGAGAATTATGAAAGTTCATTGTTGTTATGAGGATTTTGATTAATTATTTGCTTGCTATAGCATCAACCCCAAACCAACACAACTTTGAATAGCAATATACTACAAACTAAAATAGCACCTGTTTTTTCTTCTATAATTTCCTCACAACATTTTCATATCAAATCTCAATTGTTGTGGCTCTCTCCACATTGAATCAGTCAGCATTTGTGGCTCAAATAATCCTTTCCTTCTACACTTCTCTCTCTCCTCCCACTTTGAAAATCATCCTTTTAACATAATAAATCTCAATGACTTTAAGCCAAGCCGAGCTACTTCCCTTGATGGCTTCTCTCTATTTTTACTGTTCATACAAACAGTACTGGCTCCAAAATACGTGTTGGGCTCTGTGCAAAATTTTTAAGTCTTACACTTCTGAAATTTGAAATTCCTTCTTCTGTTATAAATTATTCTCTCTCATTCATTTTTCACCTTTTCCCTTGCTCGAGGCATTGTTTCCCCAACATCTGCCATTTACAACAACACTCTTTATTATCTCTCCATTTCTTTTTCTCTTTCAATTTTACCCCACCATTTGCCTTCCACTGCCGGCGAGTTCCATTAGGAGCTTGTGCTCACAAATCTGATTGTTGTGAAGATCAACAACCTAGTGGTGATGTTCTGCTTTGATGACAAGGGCGGAGATCTTCAACCATGCAACTTTCGTCTTCTTTCTCCATTTTGACCTTGCAACCACAATGGAGGGGCATAGATCGTCTTTGATGGTGAGGATGGTTCAAAGATGGGAGCAATCCATACGAAGAAGAGACAATGGCAAGATCTAGGGCTCACTTCGTTAGGAGCATCATCTTCAATTATTTCGGTGACAATGAATGTGGTAATATACCGGGGCTTGAAATAGCATTGAATCTGAGCTTGAATAAACTTTCCGGTGAGATTCCTCTGGAGTTTTCAAGCTTGGTTAAGCTGGGGATCTTAGACATTTCCCACAACTAGCTCACCGGCAACCTTCATTACCTCGCGGATCTCCAAAATCTCGTCGTCCTCAATATCTCCTACAACAAATTCTCTGGACACATCCTGGACACGCCATTCTTCGCCAAGCTTCCTCTAAGTATGCTCGCCGGCAACCCATCGCTATGCCTATCCGTAAACCGATACACCGAAGACAATTCTGGAAGTTGTTCAGGTAGGCGAGCAAAGACGGTGCGTATAGCAATGGTGGTCCTCCTTTGCACAGCATGTGCTCTGCTCATGGCAACGCTGTATGTCATCGTCAAGTTCGTAGCTTTTTTATGTGACATCTTCAAGTTCGTAGCTTTTTTCCAGTTTTTCATTTCACTGTTTCTTTTTGTAATTATTTAATTCGGACTGTGATTATCTGAGAAATTATATGGTATATTGAAATTGAAATTATGAGAAAAGGATGGAAACAGTGAAATGTGTCACATAAAAATTGATCCTTTTTTATATATATATGAACAAACAGGATCGGGGCATCTGGTATGGACCTCAGAAGTAAAGCTAGGGTAAATGCCTTTTTTTCTTCTATGGATGATTAATATTTAATACTATGTGATTGTGAGCAACAAGCAAAAGCCACTTGAAAACTTACCTCTTTCTAAAATCTGAACTATACAAACTTTCTGGACCAGTGACTGACCCTGCAAAACTTCCCAAGTGGAACTACGATGGGTCAAGCACAAGGCAAGCCCTTGGAGAAGATAGTGAAGTTATCTTATAGTGTGGTTCATACACACACACACACACACACACACTCATCATCTTGGTGTTCTATCTATGCTTCTTTATTACTCTCACATAAACTCACAAGTATAGTTTTCTTTCTGTTTGATGTATTGTCTCAAAGTTCACAAGCAATCTTCAGGGATCCATTTAGGAGAGGCAAAAACATTCTGGTAAGCTTTTCTTGTAACTTGTGTAGAAATAATTAGTTTCTTATGATTAAAGAAGCTATTCTTTCTGAGTCATAATCTTCCACTATTTTGGGTGAATGTTCACTTGTGGTAAAAATCTAATTTATTAGGTGATGTGTGATGCTTACACACTAGCTGGTGAGCCCATTCCAACCAATAAGAGGCATAATTCTGCCAAAATTTTCAACCACCATGAAGTTGTTGCAGAGGAACCATGGTACATATATAATTTTAATATTTTTATGAATAATAATCTATGTGTAACTCTGCATTTTTAGGGCTTCAAATGTACTGAAATTCTTATGCAAATAGGTATGGTATAGAGCAAGAGTATACCCTTTTGTAGAAGGATATTCATTGGCCCATTTGTTGGCCACTTGGTGGCTATCTAGGACCATAGGTACAAAAACTTTTCCATTTCCATTATTATGTATTTGTCTTTTTTTATTTTCTTCCAGCTATTTAATTTTTCTTGCACAGATTTACAATTCTATTATTGGTAATATGAATGGAAGGTCTTACAAGAAACAATTTCTGTTGTCTTCTACTGTTTTTTGGGTTTTGGCATTTCAATATGAGTTCTACTATTCCACCTTGGAGCTTGATTCAAAAATTTGTCTTTTATTATTTTGTAATATGGAAATTGGTATTCCATGGCTCTTGGTTTCCAGATTTGCGGTACCTATATATACATGATGGCTTGGGTGGGTAAAAGGGATATGATGACTATATAGTCATTAGATAGACCAGGTTGTCCTTTTGTGTATTGAAAGTATTGTAGTGGTGTGACTTTCAACTGTTTCATTGGATTTCTGTCATGTAGGACTGAAGTTTGAGGCAAGAAAGGAGAGGGAGATATTCTGCCGTATGAATCACGTTTTCATTCTTGGACTTTGTTTCTCTAGCATATTATGTTCCTTTTATTTTTGCTTCCGTGCATTGTGCGGGGAGTGAATGTGTGATCTGGAATGATATAATGTTAAAGATAAGAAGAAGAAATTACGACATGAAATAAATATGAATAGTTTAACACAAGGGTAAGGATATAAGAATAATCTTCAAATGTTTCTTGGCTGTTGTAGATTCAGGGACGCAAAAGATTTGACAATGAAAAAGGGAGGTGAATGGATGTTTTCTTTTTTATTTTTTCATTTAGTTGGCTTCTAATGGAACAATGCGTGTTTTGAACTACACATGTATGAGAAATCTTTGTATGAGAACTAATTTATGAGTGATTGAATATATTAAGAATATTGATTACATATAAGCTAATTCATCCAGTGAATCGGGCGGGGGAGTTAGTGCTTGTTAAACAAATACCCAAAAGCAGAAACCCATTTTCGAGTTGACATTTTAGAATACAAACCACTTTAAGCAACATATATTATAATCCTTCAAGTCCAAAAGACAATAGATAAATAAGGATGTGAACTCTCTTTCAATTCATGCTTACACATTTTCTTCTAACAGACATCCCAATGGCTTCTACTTCCTCATACATTTGAAGCTGTGCTCATGTTCTTATTATCTTACTCTGCAATACATCTATATATGAGTTTTGCAAAGGAAGAAGAAGCAATTAGCATAAGAGAAGCATGAAAGATTTGAAGACAACTGGTGTCTCACTACCAAAAAAATTGTGATTTAGTAGTAGTTAAAAAGGTGTATTTGTTGCGGTTTTAACCGCAATCAACATTATTAGTAGTGGTTCATAAAACCACTACTAAATCTATTGTTGCAAGCGTATTTGTAGTGGTTATGATAAACCGCTACTCAAGTATAACGACTGCTACTATATTTGTAGCGGTTAAAAACTACCGCTACAACACCGCCAAGAGAAAAATCCTTTTTCTCTGAACTTTGTAGCGGTTATATAACCGCTTTAAATTTCAAAACTTCAAAATTTGGAAGCGGGAAATGAAAAATAAAAACTTCTCTCCATTTTGTAGCGGTTAAGTAACCGCTACTAATCTGTATTTTAAAAATAGCGCCATTAACTAGTAGCGGTTATTGAACGCTACTAATTTCACTAAAATTCAAATTTTATGCCAAAAAATTAGTTTCCGTTTGAAAATGGTGCCATTAAGTAGTAGCGGTTAAATAACTGCTACAAAAGTAACCAAATTATTTTTTAAAAAAGACAATAATTTGTTTCCCTTTGTTTGATATTAAATTAAATAGTTAATTATTTTAGTAGTTTAGCTAATTATTTAGCTTATTATTCAATAGTTTAGCTCATTTATAATTTAAAAGGAATGATTTAATTTAGTTGGAAAAGAATGAAGATTGTATTCATAATATTATTGAGGATACCTAGGTACAAAGAACTATTATGTTGTCTACTACAATGTAATTATGATTGTGTATGAAAAATAGGTGAAAATGAGAAAAAATCTTAAATATCTACAAAAAAAATAGTGAGAATAAATTTTATGTGAAGGAAAAAGGTATTGAAATAAAAAATTTACAAACTTGTTACCATATGTATTTGATTACCTTGTTCAATTTCTCAACTCATAGAAAACAATTTATGAATGAGAGAAAATGAAATAGGGGTTAGGTGGAAAGAAATGGGGGAGTGTTTGAAATGAGATGTGGTGGGGGTATTTATAGGAATCTACGTAGCACTTGTAGCGGTTAGTGTATCGTGTTTTGTAGTGGTTTTTTCTTGTAGATGTTATTTTATGTTTTAGTAGCGGTTTTATAACCGCTGTAAATATGTTATTAATTTTTTAAATATTTTTTTAAGACAAAAATATAATTTGTTTAATCATTCATCATTGCCATCCCTATAGAAATTATGTAGAAAAATTGTTAGTGATGTATTATTTTGTTAAAAAATTTAAATGATGTGAACTTAAAAAAACACACTGAAGTAGAGGAAAATTGTCATTGCCTTCAGGGAAGAAGTTTTCGAAATTGGCGAGCTGAAATGACTCAAACTCGTAGGCGATGTTATCGCCTTCACCCATGTCGTCAAGGTCTCGTGACTTTAAATGAACGACCATGTGCCAATCCCTGTGCCTCTCATCCTCGACGTAATAAACCTGGTGTGTCTCTGAGGCAAGAATATGCGGCTCATCATCTTAAGAATTACCAGTATGAATTGGACGTGAGAAATTGACTGATGTGATCCCTAAGTCATCAGTTGTCAGCCCCCGAGAAGTAGTGGTATTTGCCCACAAATACTTGAACAGTGTCACAGTGAAACGGCTTTGGTAATTAAGTTCAACGACATCAAGAAGTTTTTATAGTAAGGAACGCCTCCGAATTGCATGTTGGTGTCACTGCTACTCACATAACTCCTTATCCCAAAGGTGCCATAAACACCCGAATTTTGAGTTTGTAATCCTTGATCCTGTGAAACCGTGCAAAACTTGAAACATTGACATTATATACTGTAAACCATTTTGCATAATCAAGAGGGCCGATTGCGAGAGCTCTGAAATCTGGTGAATGTGGATTGTGGTCATTTAGTATTCTGTGTGCAAACCAGCTTAGGAATTCTCTATGGACCTTTTTGTCAACTTTGGAGGATGTTTGTGTACGGATCCTGAGTTGACGCTTAACATGACTTCTGAATTATGTGCAATTAATCATAGGAAGGCGACAATGAAATGAAAGTGAAAAAAGTTGCAGAAGAAATAGAATAACATGTAAGTATACAATTCTTATTGTATGAAAGGTTCAACTTGAGTGTAATTAATCAAGACACGTTTATGTGCTTGAAACTTCTCAGTTGCCGTTAGTTTGAAGTTCTCGGTTCCTCCAGCTGGTTTCCCAACACGAGGGATAAATTCTCCTGATGTTGGCATTGGTTTAGGACAATCGTCAACTCGAGGTGGGCGGTTGAAAGCCGTCTCAAGGTCATCAAAGTACTTTAAACAAAAATATAGCACATCATCCCCTATATAACCTTCAGCAAGAGAACCTTCTGGCCACGCCTTATTCCTTGCATAAGATTTTAATTTCCTAAGAAACCTATGAAGTAAAGAAGGGAAAAATGATACTAAATGCTGAAAAGGGCGACTAACAAACATATGAACTAACAATGAAATATATATTTAAAATGAGTACCTCTCAATTGGATACATCCATCGATATTGAATTAGGCCAGTGAGCTTTGTTTCATGAACATGGTGAACTGTAAGGTGAACCATCGTAGTGAAAAAGGACGGAGGAAAGATCATCTCCAAATGACAAAGCGTAAGAATAATTTTGGACTGCAGTTGATCGAGCTCCTCAACGATCAAAACCTTGGAACACAACTTCCGAAAGAAAGAACAAAGTTCCACCAAAACGATGGACACATAAGGAGGAAGAGTATTCTTTATAGCCAGAGGGAGTAACTGTTGCATAAGAACATGTGAGTCATGACTCTTTAGGCCAGCAATCTTTCGAGCCTGCAAGTCAATACATCGAGAAATGTTGCTTGAATACCCATTAGGAACTTTTAATTTCTTCAACGTCGCGAGGAAGACTTCCTTATTTGGTTTTGTGAGGGTAAACTTGACAGGTTGAAATTTATCATGCTCATCTGGCTAAGCATCTTCACGAACTCCTATGGCACGTAAATCTTTTCTTACTTGAAGATGATCTTTTGTCTTGCCAGATTCGTTAAGCAGTGTATATAGCACATTATCGTAAACATTCTTTTCAATGTGCATGATATTAAGACTATGGTGAAGTAAATTATATTTTCAATATAGAAGAGTGAAGAAAATACTTATCTTCTTCCATTGCTGAGGCGCTGAAGTCCTACGCATCTTTTGGCAAGCTTGTGCTGAATCATCGCCTTTTTCAAACTTGAATTCAATATGCTCAAGCTGCTGTAAGATATCTATACTGAACAAAGTCTGAGGTGGTCCTCTCCTTTTCTGGTTTCCCGTTAAAGTGATTCCATTGCAATCTGAACTTATGCCTTCCATTGAGAAACCTCCGATGCCCCATAAAGCACCACTTTCAACTGTGGGGAAGGCACACTGGGTCATAGTCAAAATTACAAGCTGGACATGCCGACACAGTATGCATATTCCAACCGGATAATGTGCCAAGGCCAGGAAAGTCACTAATCGTTCACATCAAGGCTGCAAGCAAGTTGAACAATGTCTTCCTATAAGCGTCGTATGTCTCGATGCCAACATTCCACAAGTCAAGCAATTCCGCAATAAGCAGTTCGAGATATACATCGATGTCATTACCAATGCCTTTTTTCCTGGAATGATCATAGACTGAAATGGCGCGATCACCCTCCCTCCACGTTGCCCCCTCCCACTGCCCCCTCCTCTACTACTGCCACCCTGCAGAATTGGCCTGAGGACCTTGGGCTCCTTCCCCTTATCCATACCTGAAGCCATATCAAATACAAAAATTCAAAAAAAAATAAAATAAACTGATTTAGTCACATTTATATGTAAAATTATAATAAAAATAAAAATAAAATAAGTATTGTCTGTACCTCAAGTGATAATGGGAAATGCTAGAGAGAAAATTCTCCAACATACGTTAGAACACTCAGATTTGGAGGAAAACTCTCAGAGAAACTTCAAAAGACAAAATGACCAAATGGAAAAAAGGAGGGGGCGACGGCCTTTTTATAGTTGTGGATTTTATAGCGGTTATTGAAAAAACCGCTACGAAAAAGCTAGGGCGGCTAAATCTTGTAGCGGTTATAAAAGCGACAAATGTGATGACCTTTGAAGTTCTGTAGCGGTTCTGGAAATATAACCGCTACAAATAGGCACCCTTTGGAATGTTGTAGCAGTTCAATTCGTAGTAATCGCTACAAAAAATTGATACACTATTGGCACGGCTTGGTGGTCCAAGTGGTGCGAACTTTGTAGTGGTTTATGTGTTGTAACCACTACAAACTAACCGTGACAAATTTTGGCCGGAAATTTGCGCCATATTTGTAGCGGTTTATTTCTATTAACCGCTGCAAATAACGTTGCCAATCATTCGCGCCACTTGGCTTGTAGGTTGGCGCTACAATATTGTAGTGATTTATGTTAAAACCGCTACAAATATCAATATTTGTAGCGGTTAATTTTAACGGCTACAAATTCATCGCTACGAAATGCCATTTTTGTAGTGTCGTGGCTCTATGATGCATTTTGTCTTTCCTTTTTTTAGTGAACTCATTTAGGTCAGCAAATTAACACCATGCTTAGGTTACCCACTCATCAAGCCACATCAGCATTTTAACTACGTTAGTGACACATCAACATATATAATACTGTTAACTTTGGATTTATGAGCTTCTTAACGTTTTAAATGGAAGGAAACTATGGGGACTAAAACTTTTGGTTTCAAACTATAGAGATTAAAATTATAAAGATCGATAATAGTATTAAACCAAGAAATAATAAGAATCAAATTGAAGAATTAACATGTATTATTGATACAAGAGCAACATGTTCATACAACATGACAACTTACTCAGGTTAACTTTAATCCTAATCATCCCTTACTTGAGGGTGATAAACCAATAACTCCAGCTCTAGAGATTATAACTAGAAAGAGATTTCTCTCTCTTAACTTGGTAAGGATTCCACATCCCACACACTCTAGCTTTTAGGGTCATATAATAATTAGGTGATTAACACTAATCATTCTAAGTAATTCAATAATATATTTTTAATTTGAGCAATTATTAAACTGACATATAGCTTAGAACTTTGCTTAAATGAATAAAAAATAATTATGTATGAGATGAGACCTTAAGATACAAGGAATGCTATATACATTTCAATTTTGTTATATTAATGTGATGGATAAAGAGAAATAGAAAAGAGCTTGAGTCTCAGTTATTTATCATAGGTTACAAAAACGATTGATACGGAGCTTAAACCACTAAGTTTGGATTTGAAATAAATCAATTTTGAATTTCCAAGTTTTCAGAAAATCTCATTCTTATAAAATTTAGTTTTAAAAGTTCAGCATTTTAGGTTGCGAAATGCGTCATTGGTAGTTCAGCCAGTGAAACAATTTGCCATGCATTTTTTAGCAACATGCGGTTTCTATCGGTAACCCGTTTCGGTTGCCACTTTGTCAGTAATTCTGTTGGAAAACGGAAATTCCCTTATTTGTATCTTTACAGGTTCTTTCTTATTTAACTCCAAAAATATTTTTCTTTGTCATTTCATTCACAATGTATATGCCCGACCTCACCTAAATAGAATAAGACATTATTATTGTTGCAGCATTGTACTCACACTATCATAATCCTCTAAAACTTATAAGTTTTTATATGTAGTTTTTTTATTTACCAAGTCCTTATAATGTCATAAATTATATATATTGATTATTATACTCATAACTTGTTAAAGAGAATGTTAATCTCATTTGTGCGTTGCATGAGTTGTTCAATCAACATAAAATTGTAAATGAAAATCCAATGTTAGGTTCTTATTCTTTATTATAACCAACACAATAACAATAATATAATATTAATTAAAAAGAACTTTTAAATATCCAACGCTCCTAAGTGAAAACTTTCACCTTAAATTTATACCTTACCGCTTTTTTGTGCCGTATTACAATCGGGAAAAAAAAAATTATAACTTGCCGCTGTATAATTACCAAATAAACCATGACAAAGAACAACATGTTTAAAAGGCAACTACTTTCTATAGATAATATGTCTCTTCAATCATCATCATAATATCATATAAAACCTAAACATCAGAAGTTTATGAGGTCATAAAATAACACAATAATGACTACTAATCTATTGTATTATTTATAATATATGTAAATAGCATAATTTGTCATAAATCTTATTATATTTGTTAATATATTGATGATGTGTGTGCGGGAGGATATATCAATATGGTATATTGAAATTGCATATTGACGATAACTTTTAAAGTATTTAAATTGACACTTTATTTTCTTTAAAAATAATAAGTTAATTAACTTTTTTATAAAAGTTCTATCCCAAATATTACCTTCCATGTTTTGGGTGATAATATTACCTTCCATTTCGTCATACTCAAACTTCAATTCAAACCAATATTTTAAAAGTTGGATTATTATTAAGTCATAAAAAATGTTAATTCAAAATCTAGCGGCGATCAAATTAGGTCAATTTATATATGCAAACACATGCATAATATCATAATACATTACATAATTATAAAATATGAAACCGACATATAAACAGATAAATTTGTCAGAGTTTTGTAGCCCGATGAAACCAAATTCCCCTTGCAAGTCTTTTATAAGTGTGTGGTTGTAGATTTAAACCCAAAATGAGTGTTGCATTTATGACAAAAAAAAAAGGCAGATATACAAATTTAGCAATGAAGTTTTCGCTATGAGCACCCAGCATAATTATCCTATTTTGGATGCAAAAATATACATAATCATTTTGAAAGGCAGTAATTTTGGCAATCCCGTTAACCAGAACTAATGAATGTCCCCTTTTTTTGCATTGTGGGTCCCACAATTCTTCCAGTTGGCATGTGCTGTCCACTTATTTTGTTCTAGAGATTCACGCCCAATTTGTTCTCTCCCTTCCCTCTCGTTTCACCACCGCCGATCTCCCTCTTCGCCTTTTCTCTTCAAACTCTCCCTCCTCAGTTACTTTTTTTAGATGATGTTCTCTCCCTTCCCTCTCATTCCACCACCTATGAGCTCCCTCTTTGCCTTTGCTCTTCAAACTCTTCCTCCTCATTTACTTTTTCTAGATAAATATGGCAGGGCGTTGTACAAGAGATCTGGCAAATGGCTCAGAATAGGGACACTGCCTGTGAGTGAAACACCCTTAGAGCTCAAGGACAGGTGCTATTAGGGAGCTATCAGAAGCTACAATTAAAAATATCTAATGTGATCTAATTCAAGTTCCTTTTTCTCCTTTTTGCCTCGCTGGAAATAACTAAGAGGGAGGTCGGAGGTGAGGGAGAATGAGAGGGAGGAGAGAAAAAAGGAGCATGAATATCTAAAACAAAATAATGTTTAAATAAAAATAAGGGATAATTAATGTGTAGGTCCTTATAGTTTCAAACAATTTTTAATTAGGTCCTTATAGTCTTTTTTTCTTTTCATCAAGTCCTTATACTTTTACCAGCTTTTAATCAGGCCCTTGTAGTTATTTTTCTTTTTATTAGGTCCTTATTGCTACACCAGATTTTTAATTCGGTCCTTGAAGAGTTTTTTAAATTTTAGTTTATTCATTTAATTGAAATTTAAATAAATAAATAATAATAAAATATAATTAATGAATAATAAATTTAAATTAACAATTATATAATTCAAAAAATAATTAATATAATTAATTCTTATTTCTTAATTAATTAATTATAATTCTATTTTATTTTTGAGAAATTTATTATTATAATTCAAATTTTAATATTCCTCATAATTTTTTAATTAAACATATATTTATATTATTTATTTTCTATTTTAATTTTTATTTATTTTTTAAATAAAAAATCTGAATTATAATAATAAAAATAATAATATTTTTTCTAAAAATTGAATTGAATTATAATTATTTAATTAAGGATTACTAATTAATTATATTAATTATTTTTAAATTTTGTAATTATTAATTTAAATTTATTATTCTTAAATTATATTTTAAAATATTCATTGATTTAACTAGAAATTAAATTAATAAATTAAAATCTAAAAAACCTACAAAGATCCAATTAAAAATCTAATGAAACAATTAGGATTTGATAAAAAGGAAAAAAAATATAAGGACCTTATTAAAAATAGGTGAAAGTGTAAGGTCCTAATAAAAAGAAAAAAAAAACTATAGGGACCTAATTGCGGGACACTCAATGCAAAAGATGGATAGACGTTAGGTCTGGTTGACAACAATGTCCAATTTGCCACCTTTTAAAATAATTATATCTCCTTTTGCATATCTTAAAATAATAATGTCTAGTTTTGTGCCCAAACAAAATATAATTGTATTCGGTGCTCATGGAGAAAACTTTTATTATTAAATATGCACCTTTACCTAAAAATAAATAAATCAAATTTATATTTTCAAGAACCTTTACAATTTGTTTTTGGTGAAGCAGCTACTACTAATCACCAGATGGGGGTAGATATGCCACGTTATCGATCATCATTATTCGTCAATACAAATCACCATACCAGTGCATCTACCCTCCACGGCTGGCCGCAACTCAGTAAACAAAACCGTTGATTTGTCCATGAGGCTAAGCGAGACTTTGAAAAATTGAGCTACTCCCTCTTATCTTAAGTGTAAAACTCATTTATCTAATTTGATTATATTAAAGATATTAGTTAAGTTAGCTAATATAATATTTAAAAAAAAAACCCTAACCTTATTCATTAACTCCCTCCCCCTCTTTCTTACTTAATTATTATTAAGGGAAGATCAATAGAAGTAAATTATGAAAAAATTGACAATTGTGAGAAATATGCCTTGCATTTAGGGCCAAAATTAACTCCCTAATTAGATCGTACTTTAAGTTTCGGAAGAGTGTGACACAAGGGAGGAAGGAGATTAGGTGTTTAGGTGTTTTTTTTATGTTTTTTTTTTTTTTGTGTTTATAGAAGACGATAACTTGCCATGAGTTCTTTAATTATTACTTTTTTTTTTCCGCTAAGTATAGATATCCTTCTATTGAAGGTATTCCTATTCAAAACACTGTCCGGCACTAAATCTAGGCATCTCTACCAGATGAGATTCGAACATTAATACGCCACATTGTAAAAGACTAGTTCCTTCTACTAGATACAACCCCAATTAATACCTGCCACGAGTTCTATTAATACGATATGGGTCAACTATCTTTTAAAAGGGCCTAACTCTAACAAACACATCATGCATGCTATCTTTTTTGTGGGCTCAACTCATATCACTAGCTCTATTTTTCTAACCCTAGTTCCTAAAAATTTGTTTGGAATTAAGTTTCTTTTTAAATGACAATATTGTCCTTATATGTAGAGCATAATGTACCTAAGTCAGAAGCCATCTTCAAAATTCAACTGAGCTAAAAAAAACAAGCAAGATGGATTATATATCCATACACACAAATCATCACAGAAGGAAATTAAATGGTCTGGGTGTGTTCATGGTGTCACTAATATAAGTTCACCCGCCACATGTTCCATAGTTTGTTTAAAGAAGGTTTTAGCATCAAAGAAAAAAGATGAAAAACAGGCTTTAAAATAGTGCTTAAATTAACATAAAAAGATTTAAAAAAACTAAAATGGAGAAACACACACACACCTACAAACCATTTTTTTTTCTTTAGTATTTTTATGTCTAGATCGAGACTTACCCAACTATCATGCACTCAACATTGACAATCAATATAACCTTCATATATTTATTTAGAGATCAAATTCTCCGAAATTAAATATCACTCACAATTCACTAAATGCTTACCTCTTTGACCCGGTCAACCACAAAATACTTTCTCTGATCCTTTCTATAAGAGATAAATAACTAATTCTCAACAATAACAAAGTGTATTTAAAGTTAGATTTGTAAATATATTAAAAATTCCAATCTTTTTCTAAAAATATACCTAACAATTGGTTGGAAACTTTTAATAATTGATCTCATATTCCCATTAGTAAATTCTCATTTTTAATGAGGGTAGGAAAGAAATTTTCTTTAGAAAAAGTACTCTGGACAAGATGTTGTTTCTTATAACATTACTAAAAAAATATGATTCCACGACATCAAACAACAACCCTTTTGAGAAACCAAATGTAGGATGGATCAGGGAAAACTTTCAACAACCGTTATTCTGAAAACAATCGTTGAATCCTAGTTACAACGACCGTTATTGAAAACAGTCGTTGAAATCAAGGTTACAACGACCGTTTTCAGAAACGGTGGTCGTAGCTAACATACAACAACTGTTTTTTAAGAACGGTCATTGTAACGGACACCTAATATCCCTCTTGCGCCCTCTGTTCCTCATTTTCCCCTTTTGCTCTTGAATTCCCGCCTCCTTCTCCCGCCCAACATCCGACTACCCTCCCTCACTTTTCCTCACAGATTGTTCCTCGCAAGTCGCAAGTGGGTTAGCTGTTCCGTCTTTTTGGTGCGTCATTATCCCTCCCCCTCTCACGCCGCCACAATCGTCGCCTTCCTTCATTAGTGTGGGTTCTGTAGCTGCCCTGTTTTCCCTTTTCGGTTCAGGTGTGTTGTCTCCTCTTCTCATTCCTCTGTTCATGTTGGTTTTGCAACTCCCCTCTGTGACCTCTTCGGTTTAGGTTAGCCACTACACTGCATTTATTTTAGCTTCCTTTTCCTTTTGCTGCACACAACATGCATTTGTGCTTAGGTTAATTGCATATTAATGACATTTACAAACTTTAAAACATAAAAATTCTTCTAGGGATCACTGAAGTAAGTAATCACTGATTCTCATAAAATTACCACCAAAAGTGTTACTTAAAGTTACACCATGACTTGTTCCAAAATTACAAGAATGTATTGTTTTAATTTTTATTCCTACCTTTAGATGAAAACACCCTAAAAATATCTGGTTGATCAAGTTGAAGGTTCAAAAGCACCAATGGTAATCCATTTTCACGGTCTTTAACTACCATTACCCACCTATTGGTTTAGATGATGGGTTGTAATATTCTAGAGCAATGGGTAGAACACCTACTCAATTAAATTCAAGGGATCATCATTTTGTTTATGCACCTTAGTTGGTAATAGAGTACAATGACATAGTGTGGTTTATGTATGTAGTTGATCTCACTTAATAGGATAAAGCTTGTTCTTGTTATTGTAGTACTTAGCATTAATATGAGATGTAGACTACAATGAGGGGAAAAGAAAGTTCGTTTTCTAATTTTTTTGTGTCATTTGTTTCATTGTTATCAAGGATATAATTATATGTTATTTATTTTTTAGAATTCATTAAGTTTTTCTCTTTTCATGTAAACACGTTACGTTTGATCTAATTCCCATGTATTTCCTGCACAAAAAGAGATAAAATATATTAATAAAAGAGTATACTTACATCAAGTTCCTTATATCCATTACATTAAGTTCTCTAATCACACATGACTACGTTTCCTCATTTTTTTTATATGGGTTTGTAGTTAAATAATACTAATTCAAAAAATAGGACACATGGTTGGATATGATTGGAGAATTCGATGAAATATATATAAGAAAATTTGGGATAAGTATTTTTCATTAACAAAATATTAGAGCAAATCTTGCGTGAGATTGAGAACCCCAATTTGGCGGACTTGCAATTTATGATGCCCATTGCACGTATTTTAATGTTTGAGTTTTTAATATATGGACCCACATTTTCAGGTATATTAGGAGCAAAAATTTCAATTTAAATATTTTATATTTGTACTTGTATGCACCTTTTATTTGGATTTTTATTTATATGCAAGAAGAATGAATGTTTTTTTTGCTCTTTGTACATATATTTGTCAGAATGAACATAGTTTACAATTACGAAGTGGAAGCAAGCTATTGAAACAATATAGATGAGAGAGAGAGAGAGAGAGATTGATTTAATTGCTCATTCCTCTTCTCATTCCTCCGTTCATCTTGGTCCTGCAGCTTCCCTCTGTGACCTCTTCTGTTCAGGTTAATTGCACACAGTTTAACTGTCTCCTCTTCTCATTCCTCCATTCATCTTGGTTTTGCAACTCCCCTCTGTGACCTCTTCGGTTCAAGTTAGCCACTACACTCCATTTATTTTAGTTTCCTTTTCCTTTTGCTGCACACAACGTGGATTTGTGCTTAGGTTAATTGCACACAGTTTACAATTATAAAGTGGAAGCAAGTTATTGAAATAGTATATATGAGAGAGAGAGAGAGAGAGAGAGAGAGAGAGAGATTTAATTGCTCAGTGAAAATGAGAATCTACCAAATTTTAAAAGCTTAATTTTGAGAAGATATTGCGTATAATATATGTAACCTAGCTAATTGATTTCGAGTCACCTTTTTTAATAAAGCATCTTTAAGTTTTCTTCATTGAAAAGGATGGTTTTGAATTTTATTTCATCATATGAGCAGTGCAAGTAGTTTTTTTGGGCATGCCAGAACTGTATATATGTTAGGTTGACATTATGATATGCGGAAGATGATGAATGATCCTGTGTATATATGAAGCAAATAGTAGCTATGTTTTAGGAGTTTTAGGTTTCTACTTTTACTGAGTCATTTCTCATTTCATTTATGTGGTAGCTGCTTCCACAAAATGTGTGTCGAACGAGAGCTCAACACTACATATGGCTTCTTATGTCCTGGCAATATGTCACGGCGTAATAACAAGAGGTTGGAAGATCGGATGAGCTATGTAGGCTATACAATAGGTGAGACTCAGTTGCCTTGTTATCTAGCACCAATTGTTGAAGAGCAAGTAACTTAATTTGATATATTTATACACATTCACTTTGCTAAGAAGTATCATATTATCTAACCTCATTTTAATCTATATATGTGATTATAGTTATCATTGGAGTCTTTGTGTTCCTTGTCCCTCGATCAACATCATCTTTTGGTTTGACTCATTAGGTCGCAAGCCAGACGGAGATATCAAAAAAATTTTTAACACGTAAGTTAATTTGTTTGTCAGTCATTGAGTTTTTATTTTACTCATTTGTTTTAATATCTTCTGTTTATCATTTTCATTATTACAGTGCACTGAAGACATATCATATAATGGGTGGGAAACATGAAAGTGAAAGTGGTCTGACAAAGTGGTTCCACCCAAAGGTTAGTTCTTTACATTCAAGTTCTTTGATTGACTATTGCATTACATAGACCTTTATTCTTTTTTACCCTTTGCTTTTGATGTATAGTGCCCTCGGTAAGCAGGGAAAACTGAGTGCGGCTTCTATGTTATATTATATATGTATAACATCATTTTTAGTGGCCTCACTACTAATTTTGAACAGGTGATCATTTATTGATTCTCAACTGAATTTCATTTCTTTTCTTGTAATTGAATTGTTAGTTATTTCATTCAATTTATTGATTTATGTTAACATATTCTCCATTTTTGCACAGATTTTTGCCAATCAGGCCCCTACACAATCAAAGACATTAATTTGATCCAAGACCTTTTTTTAGGACATCTTCTACAACACATTGGGTGGTGATGATGTGTAGAGGTTTTTTTACATAGTGCAGTGGTTTTGTACAGTGCTATATAAGTTTGCATATTCGAATACTTTTACTAGTTTCTTATTTATGAATACTTTGACTTTGTTAAAGCATTTTGCTTTATAGAGAACACTTTGAAAACTGATGATGAAGCATAGGAATTTCATTGAAGCATGTCATCTCTTTGGCCATATGATTGTCATGATTTAGTTTGAAAGTTGAAGTTTGAACATTAAAATGATGTTATGATGATATATGCACTATATGGTCATGATATAACTTTGAAGATTCAAAATGTAATTGTCTGGGTTGGTGCTTTTCCAATAGCATTGGTGTGGTTGTACCCTGTAAAACGTAAATTTTTTTTTTCAAAAATATAGATACAACAACTGTTTTAGCAAAAACGGTTATCGTATCTCAGATACAACGACTGTTTAACAACAATCGTCGTTTTTTGAATTTTCAACGACACTCACCTAAACGTCGCCTTGAAAACAGTCGTCTAAAGGGTGTAAAAACGGTTGTTAAAAGTTGTTGTAAAATATAAGTGTTTGAGTGGGTGTGTCAAAGAAGCTAGTCCCACATTGCTTGGGAGTAAGAGGTCACAAGCCTATATATATTCTTTACTAACTTGGGCTTGTAAAGAGGCCTAGAGGAGTGGTGGGCTCACGCACACACAACAACGGGCCACCGAAAGGCAAACGTAGTTAAAATCCGGCGATTTCCCCCCCCCCTGCGCGTGAATAAATACGTGGTACTGGCACTTTTTGTGAATTATTTTTATGCTCACCGAAAACATTATTTTTAGATAATAAAAATAATATTAATTTTGGCTTGCCGAAAAGTCACTATATTTTGGGGTTTGAAATTCGTGACCCTCCGTGACTGGAATTGCTGACGGTCTGACGCTTCGTCAGGAGACATTCCCGTTCGCAATTTCTGGGCTTGTCTGTTCGGTGGTGCCTCTCCGGTCTCAACAGACGTATTGTCCAGGTTCCTTCGTGACCGATGGCTCTTCATGAAAACGCCTATAACAGAGACACAGACGGGGTGCTCAGTACACACGATATTCTCATCTCCTCTCATCTGTCTTTCTGCCTGTCGTTGCCATTACCTTCCGCCAGTTCTGTGGCCTTGAAAAATCAAGAAGGGTCTGTTTAATCCTGGGGGGTGTCGCTTCCTCTCTGCCGGTGGTTGCGAAATAACTCTATAGGACAGTGTCCTCGGACGCGACTCAGATCATCCGTTTCAATCCTTACAGGTTGCTGTTCGTCTGTTCCTCCGGTTGCAGTGATCGACTACAATCTATAGAGTTATTACCAGTATGGAGAACAACGCTGATAACAACGTACCTGACGCTCAGACTCATCACGGTGCAACGGTTCTCGAGCCTCATTCCACTGCAACAACGGTGCCTTTTGCCATGCCGCTCCCGAGGCCTTTTCCCGACACCTCCAAGATTGATGTTTTCGATGGAAAAAATTTTAGGCGCTGGCAAGAACGTGTTTATTATATTCTCGATATGCATGGGGTGGTTACTGCTCTCGATCAACCAGAACCTTCATCAGATTTTGACCAAGCCGTGAAGGATTCTTGGACGTATGCGAATAAGGTTTGCAGGCACACCCTTATAAGTACTCTCTCTAATGATCTGTTCGATGTTTATTGTGTCTACAAGGAGGCACAAAAGATTTGGGAGTCGCTTATCTTGAAATACACTGCTGAGGACGCCGGGAAACAAAAGTTCGTTGTGGGGAATTTCTACAAATGGGAAATGGTCGAGGATAAGGACATCAAACTACAAATCAATGAGTATCATAAATTGCTTGAAGAACTCCGGGCTGAGAAGATCAATCTGCCAGATGAGTTTGTAGCGGGAGTCTTAATTGAAAAGCTGCCAGAGGCGTGGAATGATTACAAGCAACAATTAAAGCACAAGCAGAAGCAGTTGTCCCTGTCAGATCTGATTACGCATATTATCATTAAAGATACCAACAGAAAAGCAATCCAAGCAGCAAAGGGAAGACAAATGACTGCAAAAGCAAACTTAGTGGAAGGAAAGCCACACGACAAGAGGTATGGCTCTAAACATCAGCACAAAAAGAAGTCTAATTACAAGCCTAATGATTCTAACCATAACCCCAATTTCAAGAAGAAAGGAAATTGTTATTTCTGTGGAAAGCCAGGTCACTTTGTCGCTCAGTGTAGGAAAAAGGCAAAAGTTGAAAATCGTAAAAGAGATGAAAATCCTCCAAAGCCAAAAGTAAATTTGGTTGAAGGAGAAGAAAATAGTGATGATGAAATTATTGTTGCGGTAGTCTCTCAAGCCTTATTGGTCTCTGATGTGAAGAAGTGGGTGGTAGACTCTGGTGCCACTAAGCACATTTGTGCAAATAAGGACATGTTTGCCTCCTTTGAAGAAGGAGAAGACCACATTTATTTGGCTGATTCACGAACTGCAAAAGTTCAAGGAAAAGGAAAAGTGGTGCTGAAACTCACATCTGGGAAGACATTAGCACTGAATGATGTTTTGTATGTGCCTGAACTTAGAGCAAATTTAATATCTGTGGCTCTATTAGGAAAATTTGGGTTAAGGTTTCGTTTGAGTCTGATAAGATCATTATGACAAAGAACAATGTTCTGATAGGAAAAGGTTATTGTAATCAGGGTCTTTTTGTACTGAGTGTTGATGAAAATAATAACAATGCATCTTCTTCTGCTTACTTGATTGATTCCTTTGATTTGTGGCATGCTAGACTAGGACATATACATAGATCTTATATAAAGAGATTGCAAAATCTTGGGATAGTCTCTGAAATTAATATGAACAATGTTAATAAATGTGAAGTTTGTGCAGAAACTAAATTGTCTAAAAGAACTCATTTCCCTATACAAAGAGATAGTGAGTTATTATCACTAATTCATACTGATTTAGGAGATTTAAAACAAACTGAGACTAGAGGTGGAAAAAGATATTATATAACGTTTATTGATGAATTTTCTAGATATACTAAAGTATATCTATTAAGGAACAAGGATGAAGCTTTTGGAAAATTTATTTTGTACAAGGCAGAGGTAGAAAATCAGTTAGATAGAAAAATCAAAAGAATTAGGTCTGATAGAGGAGGAGAATATTTACCATTAAATGACTTTTGTGAAAAAGAAGGCATAATTCATGAAGTAACTCCTCCATATTCACCTGAGTCTAATGGGATAACAGAAAGGAAAAATAGAACTTTGAAAGAAATGATGAATGCCTTACTTGTAAGTTCTGGTGCACCTGATAATTTATGGGGAGAAGCCTTATTAACTGCCTGTTTTCTACAAAATAGAATACCTCATAAGAAAACCAAGAAAACACCTTATGAGTTATGGAAAGGGTATATACCTAACTTGAAATATTTAAAAGTGTGGGGGTGTCTTGCAAAAGTTCTTTTACCCGACCCCAAACGGAAAAGGATTGGTTCAAAAACTGCTGATTGCATGTTTATTGGTTATGCTTTACAAAGTGCTGCTTATCGTTTTCTAGTTATGAAAAGTGATATTTTAGAGCGTAATACAATTATTGAAACAAAAGATGCAGAATTCTTTGAGAATATTTTTCCTTTAAAAATTGAGCAAATTCCTAGAAGAGTCGAAAATTTGTCTAAACAAATTTCAAATGATGATTTGGTTGAAAATTTACGGAGAAGTAAAAGACAAAGAAAAGAAACATCTTTTGGAGATGATTTTTATACATATCTAGTAAAAAATGAACCTAGGAATTATTATGAAGCTGTTTCTTCTTCGGATGCAAATTCTTGGAAGGAAGCTATTAAAACTGAGATAGATTCTTTGAATCAAAACAAAACTTGGGTTTTAGTAGATTTACCTATAGGAGCAAAGCCTATTGGTTGTAAGTGGGTGTTTAGGAAAAAATATTTTCCAGATGGATCTATAGACAAATACAAAGCTAGATTAGTTGCCAAAGGTTTTACCCAGAAAGAAAATATTGATTATTTTGATACTTTCTCGCCTGTAACAAGGATTTCCTCTGTTAGAGTTTTAATTGCCTTGGCATCAATTCATAATCTTGTTATTCATCAAATGGATGTCAAAACAGCATTTTTAAATGGTGATTTAGAAGAGGAAATTTATATGGTTCAACCTGAAGGATGCATTGTTCCTGGGCAAGAAAACAAAGTTTGCACGCTAAATAAGTCATTATATGGTTTAAAACAAGCGCCCAAACAGTGGCATGAGAAATTAGATCAAGTTTTAACAAGTGGTGGTTTCTCTACTATTGAAGTAGAAAGATGTGTTTATATAAAAGCTTTGAATAATGATTGTGTGATTATTTGCTTATATGTGGATGATATGCTTATCTTTGGTACTAGTTTAAAGGTAGTGCTTGAAACAAAAAGTTTCCTTGCTTCAAACTTTGATATGAAAGATCTTGGAGAAGCAAAGGTAATCTTGGGTGTAAAAATCATAAGGAATGAACATGGTATTCAACTTTCTCAAGAACATTATGTTGAGAAGATTTTGAGAAGGTTTGAACAGTTTGATGAAGAGCCTTTGAGTACTCCTTATGATGGTAGTATACATTTGAAAAAACATGATAGAGATCCAATAGCTCAATCTAAATATGCACAAATTATTGGGAGTTTGTTGCATTTAATGAATTATACTAGGCCAAACATAGCATATGCTGTGTGTAGATTGAGCAGGTATACTCACTGCCCAGGTAGTAAGCATTGGGAGGCTCTTATAAGATTATTACGATATTTGAGAGGTACCATGAATTATGGTATAATATATAGTGGATTTCCCGCCGTATTAGAAGGGTACAGTGATGCTAACTGGATCTCAGATTCAGATGAGACAAAATCCACTAGTGGCTATGTTTTTATTCTTAGTGGCGGTGTTGTCACATGGAAGTCAGCCAAGCAAAACATAATAACACCGTCCTCTAGGGACTCTGAGTTCGTTGCTATGGAGTTGGCTGGTACTGAGGCTGAGTGGTTGAAAAACTTCTTAGCGAACATCCCACTAGGTGACAAACCAACACCATCAGTGTCGTTACACTGTGACAATAAAGCAGCGATAGCCACAGCTAAGAATAAAACCTTCAATGGTAAGAGTAGACACATACGATTGAGACATAATATTATAAGGCAGCTGCTAAATGATGGTGTTATCTCAATCGATTATGTAAAGTCAGAAATGAATTTGGCGGATCCGTTAACGAAACCTCTTGGGAGGAAAATGGTTGTTGAAAAGTCAAAAGGAATGGGACTAAAGCCGACTACTAATTGACAACGATGGCAACCCATCCTTTGTGATTGGTGATCCCATGAAGAAGGTTTACTGGGTAAGAACAAGTCGTTCGTCAGTTCTGACTAGCACAAATATTTACGTCCCTTCCTATGACATTTTGAATGTGCTAGACTACATTATTGTAGGTTGAGCAAAGCTCTTAATGATTTCATAGTCCAACAAGACAGTGTGCATAGTGCAGGTACACTTATATGAAATCACCTCTATGAAGTGGAGTGTGGCCGCTCCTATGAGATCATGGCAAAATCTCTAGAGCATTCATTACGCACCAGGCACGAGCATGGCCGACATAACGAGCAAAACCGTCGTTAACAGCGGAAATGTTAGGATATAATCTGATTTTTAATGCCTCTGATATACACCAAAGAAATGTGAGTTCATAGTCCATAGGACCACTGACATCTCTGTGTATCATGTGTTATTGATATAGGTCTAGTTCATAGTCCATCGGACCACTATATACAATGGTTATATCCTGTGGGTAACACAGAGGGTTTCTTTGACACATGTGGGGGATTGTTGTAAAATATAAGTGTTTGAGTGGGTGTGTCAAAGAAGATAGTCCCACATTGCTTGGGAGTAAGAGGTCACAAGCCTATATATATTACTTTACTAACTTGGGCTTGTAAAGAGGCCTAGAGGAGTGGTGGGCTCACGCGCACACAACAACGGGCCACCGGAAGGCAAACGTAGTTGAAATCCGGCGATCCCCCCCTACGCATGAATAAATACGTGGTACTGGCACTTTTTGTGAATTATTTTTATGCTCACCGAAAACATTATTTTTAGATAATAAAAATAATATTAATTTTGGCTTGCCGAAAAGTCACTATATTTTGGGGTTTGAAATTCGTGACCCTCCGTGACTGGAATTGCTGACGGTCCGACGCTTCGTCAGGAGACATTCCCGTTCGCAATTTCTGGGCTTGTCTGTTCGGTGGTGCCTCTCCGGTCTCAACGGACGTATTGTCCGGGTTCCTTTGTGACCGATGACTCTTCATGAAAACGCCTATAAAAGAGACACAGGCGGGGTGCTCAGTACACACGATATTCTCATCTCCTCTCATCTGTCTTTCTGCCTGTCGTTGCCATTATCTTCCGCCAGTTCTGTGGCCTTGAAAAATCAAGAAGGGTCTGTTTAATCCTGGGGGGTGCCGCTTCCTCTCTGCCGGTGGTTGCGGAATAACTCTATAGGACAGTGTCCTCGGACACGACTCAGATCATCCGTTTCAATCCTTACAGGTTGCTGTTCGTCTGTTCCTCCGGTTGCAGTGATCGACTACAAAAGTGTCTTCTACAGTAGTATAAATAGAATCAATATAATTCTAAAAGAAATATCTTATAAAAATGCCCTATATAAGATGTTGTTTCTTCCTCTCTCACAAGGCTCTGGATTCTCTCTCACTTGCGACTTTACAAAACATGCCTACTTTCTCCATAAACTTTACAAAATCCATTATATATGTGCGTTCCATCTCATTTTTGTTAATTCATTAATTTTTGGAAAAATCTAATGAATGCCCTTGCCATTCAAATTACGGTATTACGTACTCATAATTCTCTTAACATGTAGCTTATTCATTACTTAGCTTGGATTCCTATGTTGTTAAATGAGGAGGAGCTAGTTGGTACGTTGTTGCCCAAAACTAGAGAAGAAATTATAATACTACATCCGTTGTCTTTATAAGAGTTATAAGGGGTTTATTTTAGTCATAAATAGATGTGGGAAAATCGGCAGGCCTTTATGGGCTTGGGGCCTGAAAAGTTTGTTTGCCTTGGCCCCCTCGAACTTGTGAGTTTGGGTCTAGCCTGTAAACTTTAAGCCCTGTAAGATTTTCAATATTATTTACTTAGTTTCAAATTGCCAACAACGTAATAAAAGATCTCATAAAATTTCTAATTCAAATACTACTCAGCTCGTAATAAATATTAGTAAACTAAAGTACCAAATGGTAATAAATATTAGTAAACTAAAGAGCCAAACTAAGTCTGGATAACTAAAACTAAATCAAATCAAACCGTTATCATGAACCCTAATTGAAAAGTGAACCATAATCGCATAAATATCTTGATAGTTTTACATCATGTTCGATCATGTAATTTATAAAATGGTAAAATAATTTCAATTAAAAACTAGATAAAAGAATAAGTTGGACAAATATAATTATCAAAATAGCTAAAACATAGCTCAAATAGAGAAAATAATATTATGCAAATTTAAACAAGCAAGCACTTAGCCTTATAAGGCTGCCATTGATGAGCTAGGACCTAAAAGAGGTGGGCCTAAAAGTACGTGTAGTCTAAAATGATGGTTTTTTTTAAGCCCGGCCCTTGATGAGCTCAAGTATAATCGGGGCGACGCCATTTTCCCAACTCTTCAACCAACTTTGTCTTCCATATTTATAATTTTTTTCCTAATGTATTATTATTAATTACACATGTTAAAGGGTTTCATTAAGGGGATAATTTTAATGCATATGGTTATCAAATATATTTTAGGGAAGTTAGCACCAATTTATTACAAATAACTAAATTAAATAATTTCTTAATATGGAAATTAGTTTTTAAGTTTTATATTAAGGATTGGATGAATGAAGGTAGCAATGTTTGTCATAATGTGTTTAGACACCTTTCATGATAGTTTCCTTAATAAAGGCCAACTTTGAAGAGGAGGAAAAATGAGAGAGAGAAGCAGAAAAGGTGCTTATGGTACTTATATTCGTGCGGACCTTTCTCTTGAAGTTTTATTGTCCATCATCAATTAATGAACAAAGAAAATTTGAAAGCTAAATTAATGGAAAGTGTGCTGCAGGCGGCGAAATGAATTTTTTTAAAACTTATGAAAATACTTAGACTAGACTAGACGCCATAAAAATGAAATTTAACTAATAAAAACACTTAAATGCTTTTTTATCTGTATTTCAAAAAAAAAAAAAAAGATTACAAGATGAAGGAGGACTTTTAAACAGACATCGTAACTGTGATTAAATTTTTGTATGTATCGCGTCCGGTCCAGGTTTGGCAAGACATCACTTCTTTTTATATTCTTTTTCTATGATTTTTATATGCTCTGGTCATGCTCAGGGTTTTCAACAGCTCTGCCTTTTCTCTTTCTCTTTAAACTGGTTTTTATCTTTCATTAATCATGAAAAGAATAGTAATAGGTGTTTCAAATTTATCTTAAATTAAAAAAAAAATTAGACGAACATATGGATATGTTATGACTTCACCCCTGGATAATACCCCCACCAAAAAAAAAAAAAAAAAGAAAGTCGGCAGTACGTTTCCAAGGCTGACAAGTGGTCACAAGGCCTCAATTTGGATACACCAAACTAACTTCTCCCTGCCCTCCTAAATGTAAAGAGTACACTCCAGAACAAATTATAAGATATTTCTAACTAATCTATATATATTAATAAAAAAAATTAAAAGTATTAAATTTATCATAAAACTCAATAGACTTAATTTCTACCTTTTTTTGCTGCCCTTGTTAAACTTGGGCTTAGATGGAAGTAATATTGAATACTCATTGAAATTATCAAAACATCTCATAAAAAATGACCAAAAATTTCTTCTAAAAGGCTTCTTATGGCCTGTTTGGGATCACGTTTGCCAACCTCAAACGTGCATCTAGAGTGAAAAAAAGCCATTTTTAGCTTTTAAGTGATGTTTGGGAAGGCGGTAGTAGCATCTTACCTTTTTCCTAAAAGACACATCAAACTCTGAAGCTCAAATTGTTGCTTTTATGGTTGGTGCATCACGGTGAAGTTAAAAATGGCTATGGGTCCCATATTATGATGTTCTATCACCCCATTATGTCCCCATTACCTTTTATCTTATTTAGAGTCATGAGTCCGATTGGTGTTAAAAAGCAAGAGACATATTTTTTTTTTTACATGAAACAAATAAAGTTAAAGTTTAGGTTAGTAAAAAAAATATTTCCTAACAAAAAATGTAGGTAAAAAATTTATTTCTAATTTTAGTAATATAATATTATTTAGTTAAAAATAAATTAACTATTTGAGTTTTATCTAATTTTAGTTTCAGTTTTTCTCTTAAATTATAACAATATATACATAATATATATCACGCGTGCGCATATTATTTAATAAGATTCATACCCCTGTTTAGTCATTTTCCATCTAAACTTACTTTTCAGATAATTATTTAAGTAAGTTTCAATTTGAAAAAAAAAAAAAAACTACTTCTACCAGCGCCAATCTAAACATAAATCATATTTACAATCTGATTTTTATCCTATCTTAAGTTTGCAAAAGTCAAATTGAAAAAAAAAAAAACACTTTTGCCACCGCTAATCCAAACAGGAACTTAGAATATGGACCAAAGGAGTAACTAAAGGATTTACTTTAGTCTTAAATATAGGACCTTAATCCATTTTGTTTTCCAAATTTATAAATTTCCCCAAAACTAGTTCAAATGCATATAATTAAATGAGGTATTATAAAGAAACTAAGGCAAATTTTCTCAGAAATAAATAATTTTGTTCATATTTTACTTAGTCGTCTAGATATAGCTTCAATATTAAGGATTAAGGGAGTACTTGAAACGAAAATAGAGGTAATCTCACAAAATCCTCCACTATAAATACCCCTCCTTTACCTTCTAAATCATCATCCCAAACACACAAATTACTCTCAAGTAGTCAAGCCAATATTCATAAATAAACACATTCTGTGCCATCCTTTGTGAAGATGGCTTCAAAGGCTCATGCAACCTCTCTTCTTCTCACTCTCAACCTTCTCCTCTTTTTCATCACGCTTAGCTCATGTGCTCCAAGCCCACCGCCTACGCCGACACCGAAAAGTCTGACCACCCCTTCTGTTCCAACACCTTCTCCTGCCCCTTCATCGTCTGCTCCAAGCCCACCGCCTACACCGGCACCGAAAACTCTGACCACCCCTTCTGTTCCAACACCTTCTCCTTGAAGCTGCTGCATGCCTTTGCACTGCTCTTAAAGCTAATATTCTTGGCATCAACCTCGACATTCAAGTTTCGTCGGATTTGATTCTTAACAAGTGTGGAAAGAACCCGTTTGGTTTCCGGTGCATGAAGAATTAGTTTAATGTTCTGTTATAGTTTGTGGGTGTTTGTTTCAACAAGTATGTCTTTCTTATTTCGTTGTGTGTTTTGAGTATAATAAGGTCACGTAGCTGGCCCCTTCTAATATATGATGCTAATAATAATCATTGTTAACTTTTTATCAATGGAAATATCTTACTTATGCTCATCATGATCTATTGTTTATTCGTGTTGGCTTAAATTTTTCTTATGCTTTATTTAGTTAGAACTCAATTAACTCACATGACTCATTAGTTCTTTTATTTATTTTTTGTGGACATTGCCTCCACAATATCTATAGTTGACCCCATCTGGTGGAATAAGGCACGATGTTGTTGGTGAGATGTTTACTATCATAATCCTATAACACTTGTATTTAAAAATGTCACTCAAAATTATAAGAATATTGACATCCTTATTTGATTTTTATATTTTTTTTTCAAATAAATTAAGTATTAAAATGTGGTTTTCTTGAAATGAAAAATTGAGGGAAAATCCCAATAAAATCTCACCAAAATATTAAAATTCTAATTGAGGCCTATAGTTTCAACAAATTCCTAATTTGAACAGGAGTCCTTATTAGGAATTTTTAAATATTGTTAAAAGACTTGATGCACATCTCTAGTTAAAAAGAAAAACTAATCCTAATTTTAATTTTAATTACTTCAATCAAATTTCATATGGCACGAGGTGGGTGTGAAGCCCTCTCTCAACTTTTTTAATTAAACCAATCCTTTCATTCTCCGAATATCCCATGTTCCCCACAAACCTATTTCTCACGCAACTCTTACATCCATTTAGCAAAATGATTTTTTTTTTTTTTTTTGTTCTTTTGTATTTTACGGTCACTTTTCCTTTTCGCATGAGCAACTGGTAGGACAATCAGTTATGTTCTTATTGGTTGTTAATAATAAATTTTAATGAAAATGAAATCAGTTCGCCATTTCATATAATGGAAGAATCTGTGGTGAAATTAGAACTACAAGAATTTGTAAATTAAATCTGCTTAAAATAATTAAAATCACATACCTTTAGCTTTTGTTTTTAACAAGAGATGGGTATCTAGTCTTTTAATACTACCTCCGGTCCTAAAGATAGGACATAGTTTGTAGTGCAAATTGCACTACAAACTATGTCCTATATTTATGACCGGAGGGAGGGAGTAACATTCAAAAATCCTTAATTAAAACTCTTATCTTAATTAGGAGTTTGTTGAAAGTGTTGGCCTCAATTAGAATTTTGGTATTTCAACTAGATTTTATTGGGATTTTCCCCAAAATAATATCCAAGTCTTTATAATTTCACATCAATTTTAATTATGTATTAGTATGTAGGTTTTTTTTTAGAATAAATGGGAAAAAGTTTCCCATTGAAAATTTTAATGATGACAATGACTTGAATAAGAGTATGGATACTCCATGTGTATAATTATTTTACCAATAAAATTGTTAACAAGGGATTTTTTTTTCCTATTTTCCTTTTTTCTATTGGATCCTCATAATTTTTTTCAATTACATATATATTGATTCCTATATACTCATAACTTGTTAACTAAACAGTCCACCCGTGCACTGCAATTTCAAAGTTAATATTCCTACAAAATTACGATTGAAAAGTAAGAAAAAAATTACTTAATTATAGTACATGTTACATGATCTCTTTAAAATACTTACGTGTATTATTAAATTATTTATTAGTTTATAGATCACACAAATTAGTTTGAAGAAAAGTGATAAATATAAGATATAAAATTTAAAAAAAAATGTCATCAAAATTTATTTTTAAACTAATTCTCATATTTAGGAATGGAGGTAAATTCATTTCTATAAAAAAGATAATACTCCTCTAATCCTTAATATAAGACATAGTTGACTTTTTTGAAGAGATTAAAAAAGGTCAATAAATTACTTTAAAGTATTGATATTTATCTTTTTTTATATTAAATTAATTATTCTGATTTTTGAACTGATATATAATCAAATGATACACAAAATATGTTATGATTAACTAACTTATTTAACTGCTTTAATCTCTCTCTAAAAAAAAGGCAACTACGTTTTATATTAAGAACCAAAGGAGTATCAGTATTACCAAAACACCTCTTCAGCTAGCCTCTCCCCCACAGTTTGAAACCGTCAAAATGTCGAATGACAATCTTTTACTGTCAGTTATTAATTATTAATTAAATGAAATTTTATGAATATTAATTATATTAATTATGTATATGTCCATTGACTCATATCTTAGTCAATATTCATAAACACATTTTTGAGAAACTAAAAAGTTATTTAATAATAGAGTAAAATACTCTAACCACCCTTTTGTTTTACTTTAATTACTCATATCTCCCCTCTATTTACAATTTTTTATTATTTTATATTACTAATTTATATACTATAATAAAAAATAAAAATAAAATAATATATAACAAAAAATATAAATATAAATACTTAATTATTACAACGTTAATATTAAATATATATTATATTAATAATAAATATTTAAATAAAAAAATTAAATAATATGTTATAAAATGTGAAATATATAAATATATTTAATATTATATTTTTTTATATTAATATTATATTTATTTTTTAATTGCTATATTAAATATATAATATATTATGTGAATAAATAATGCAAGATCAAAGCAGCTCAATTAGTAAAAGCATTAAAATGTATGCGAGAAGGTCGAAGGTTTGATTCCTCCCTACATCAAAAAACTGAACAATTATTTGACGTGGACACTTGCTACAAGGTGGTAATGACACATGGTGGCTGGTGAGGGTTGGCCACCACGTGGAATCTTTTTTGTTAAAAATAAATTCTGTCAACAATTTCCGACAGAATTGAAATTCCGCTAGTGAACCAATTTGCCACGCATTTTTTAGCAACAAGCAGTTCCTATCGATAATCTGTTTTGGTTGTCATTTTGTCAGTAATTCCGTTATAAAACTGAAATTCCCTTATTTGTATCTTTACAGGTTCTTTCCTATTTAACTTCAAAAATATTTTTCTTTGTCATTTCATTCACAATGTATATGCCCAACCTCACCTAATAGAATAAGACATTATTATTGTTGCAGCATTGTACTCACACTATCATTGTACTCACACTATCATAATCCTCTAAAACTTATAAGTCTTTCTATGTAGTTTTTGTATTTACCAAGTCCTTATAATTTCATAAATTATATATATTGATTATTATACTCATAACTTGTTAAATAGAATGTTAATCTCATTTGTGCGTTGCACGAGTTGTTCACTCAACATAAACTTGTAAATGAAAATATAATCCAATGTTAGGTTCTTATTCTTTATTATAACCAACACAATTACAATAATATAATATTAATTAAAAAGAACTTCTAAACATCGAACGCTACTAAGTGAAAACTTTCACCGTAAATTTATACCTTACTGCTTTTTTGTGCCGTATTATGATCGGAAAAAAAAAAATTTATAACTTACCGCTGTATAATTACCAAATCAACCATGACAAAGAACAACATGTTTAAAAGGCAACTGCTTTCTATAGATAATATGTCTCTTCAATCATCATCATAATATCATATAAAACCTAAACATAAGAGAAGTTTATGAGGTCATAAAATAACACAATAATGACTACTAATTTATTGTATTATTTATAATATATGTAAATAGCATAATTTGTTATAAATCTTATTAATATATTGATGATATGTGTGTGGGAGGATATATCAATAAGGTATATTGAAATTGTATATTGACGATAACTTTTAAAGTATTTAAATTGATACTTTATTTTCTTTTAAAATAATAAGTTAATGAACTTTTTATAAAAGTTCTTTCCCAAATATTACCTTCCATGTTTTGGGTGATAATATTACCTTCCATTTCGTCATACTCAAACTTCAATTCAAACAAATATTTTAAAAGTTGGATTATTATTAAGTTATAAAAAATGTTAATTCAAAATCTAGCGGCGATCAAATTAGGTTAATTTATATATGCAAACACATGCATAATATCATAATACATTACATAATTATAAAATATGAAATCGACATATAAACAGATAAATTTGTCAAAGTTTTGTAGCCCGATGAAACCAAATTCCTCTTGCAAGTCTTTTATAAGTGAGTGGTTGCAAATTTAAACCCAAAATGAGTGTTGGATTTATGACAAAAAATAAAAAGCAAATATGCAAATTTAGCAATAAACTTTTCGCTATAAGCACCTAGCATAATTATCCTCCGATGTTAAATGCAAAAATAGACATAATCATTTTAAAGGATAATAACTTTGACATTCCCGTTAACCAGAGCTAACGAATGTCCCCTTTTTTTACATTGTGGGTCCCATAATTCTTCTAGTTGACATGTGCTATACACTTATTTTTTTCTAGAAATTCGCGCCCAATTTGTTCTCTCTCTTCCCTCTAGTTCCACCGCCGTCAAACTCCCTTTTCGCCTTTTCTCTTCAAACTCTCCCTCCTTAGTTACTTTTTCTAGATGATGTTCTCTCACTTCCCTCTCGTTCCACCACCTATGAAATCCCTCTTCGCCTTTTCTCTTCAAACTCTCCCTCCTCATTTACTTTTTCTAGATAAATATGGCAGGGGGTTGTACAAGAGATCTGGCAGATGGCTCAAAAGTAGGGACACTGCCTACAAGTGAAACACCCTTAGAGCTCAAGGGCAGGTGCTGCTAGGGAGCTAGCAGGTGCTGTAGTTAAAAATATCTAATATGATCTGATTCAAGTTCCTTTTTCTCCTTTTTGTTTCTTTAGAAATAACTAAGAGGGAGGTTGGAGGCGAGGGAGGATGAGAGGGAGGAGAGAAAAATGGGGCATGAATATCTAGAACAAAATAATGTTTAAATAAAAATAAGGGATAATTAATCTGCAGGTCCTTATAGTTTCAACCAATTTTCAATTAGGTCCTTATAGTTTTATTTTCTTTTTATCAAGTCTTTATATTTTTACCTGCTTTTAATCAGGTCCTTATAATTATTTTTCTTTTTATCAGGTCCTTATTGCTACACCAGATTTTTAATTGGGTCCTTGAAGAGTTTTTTAAATTTTAATTTATTCATTTAATTGAAATTTAAATAAATAATAATAAAATATAATTAATGAATAATAAATTTAAATTAAAAATTATATAATTCAAAAAATAATTAATATAATTAATTAGTAATTCTTAATTAATTAATTACAATTATATTTTATTCTTCAGAAATTTATTATTATAATTCAAATTTTAATATTCCTCATAATTTTTTAATTAAACTTATATTCATATTATTTATTTTCTATTTTAAATTTTATTTATTTTTTTAATTGTAAAATCTGTATTATTATTATTATTTTTTTTTTTTTTCTAAAAATTGAATTGAATTATAATTATTTAATTAAGGATTAATAATTAAATATATTAATTATTTTTAAAATGTGTAATTATTAATTAAAATTTATTATTCTTAAATTATGTTTTAAAATATTCATTGATTTAATTAGAAATTAAATTAATAAATTAAAATCTAAAAAACCTACAAAGACCCAATTACAAATATGATGAAACAATAAAGATCTGATAAAAAGGAAAAAAAAACATAAGGACCTCATTAAAAACATATGAAAATGTAAGGACCTAATATAAAGAGAAAAAAACTATAGGAACCTAATTGCGGGACACTCAGTGCAAAAGTTGGATGGACGTGAAGTCTTGTTAACAACAATGTCAAATATGCCACCTTTTAAAATGATTATATCTCCTTTTGCATATCTTAAAATAATAAGGTCTAATTTTGTACCCAAACAAAATATAATTGTACTCGGTGCTTATAGAGAAACTTTTATTATTAAATTTGTACCTTTACCCAAAAATAAATAAATAAATTTTATATTTTCAGGAACCTTTACTTTTTGTTTTTGGTGAAGCAGCTACAACTAATCACCAGAGGGGCAGATATGCCGCATTATCGATCATCGTCATTCGTCAATACAAACCACCATACCAGTGCATCTAGCCTCCACGGCTGGCCGCAACTCAGTAAACAAAACCATTGATTTGGTCGTGAAGCCAACGGTCAAGATCATCTACAAATCAAAAGCTGAGTAAGAGGAAAGGACGACATTGTCTTGAGTGACAGATTGAGGCTAAGCTAGACTTTGAAATATTGAGCTACTCCCTCTTATCTTAATGGAAAAATCATTTATCTAATTTAATTATATTAAAGATATTAGTTAAGTTAGCTAATATAATATATTTAAAAAAAACCTAACTTTATTCATTAACTCCCTCCCCCTCTTTCTTACTTAATTATTGTTAAAAAAACATCAATATGAGTAAATTATGAAAAAATTGACAATTGTGAGAAATATGCCTTACATTTAGGGCCAAAATTAACTCCCTAATTAGATCATACTTTAAGTTTCGGAAGAGCGTGACGCAAGGGAGGAAGGAAATTAGGTATTTAGGTGTTTTTTTTATGTTTGTTTCGTGTTTATAGAAGAGGCTAACTCGCCATGAGTTCTTCCCCCCCCCCCCCCCCACTAAGCATACATATCCTTTTATTGAAGGCATTCCTATTCAAAACACTGTCCGACACTAAATGTAGACACCTCTACCAGATAAGATTCGAATATTGATACACCACATTGTAAAAGACTAGTTCCTTCTACCAGATACAACCTCAATTAATACCTGCCACGAGTTCTATTAATACGATATGGATCAACTACCTTTTTAAAAGGGCCTAACTTTAACAAACACATCATGCATGCTATCTTTTTTTGTGGGCTCAACTCATATCACTAGCTCTATTTTTATAACCCTAGTTCCTAAAAGTTTGTTTGGAATTAAGTTTCTTTTTAAATGACGATATTGTCCTTATATGTAGAGCATAATGTACCTAAGTCAGAAGCCATCTTCAAAATTCAACTGAGCTAAAAAAACAAGCAAGATGGATTATATATCCATACACACAAATCATCACAGAAGTAAATTAAATGGTCTGGGTGTGTTCATGGTGTCACTAATATAAGTTCATCCGCCACATGTTCCATAGTTAGTTTAAAGAAGGTTTTAGCATCAAGGACAAAAATATGAAAAACAGGCTTTAAAACAGTGCTTAAATTAACATAAAAAGATTAAAAACAAACCAAAATGGAGAAACGCACGCACGCACGCACCTCCAAACCATTTTTTTTCTTTAGTATTTTTATCTCTAGATCGAGACTTCCCCAAATATCACGCACTCAACACTCACAATCAATATAACCTTCATATATTTATTTAGAGATCAAATTCTCCGAAATTAAATATCACTCACAACTCACTAAATGCTTACCTCTTTGACCCGGTCACCCACAAAATACTTTCTCTGATCCTTTCTATAAGAGATAAATAACTAATTCTCAAGAATAACAAAGTGTATTTAAAGTTAGATTTGTAAATATGTTAAAAATTCTAATCTTTTTCTAAAAATATACCTAACAATTGGTTGGAAGCTTTTAATAATTGATCTCATATTCCCATTAGTAAATTCCCATTTTTAAAGAGGGTAGGAAAGAAAGTTTCTTTAGAAAAAGTACTCTGGACAAGATGTTGTTTCTTATAAATAGAATCAATATAATTCTAAAAGAAATATCTTATAAAAATGCCCTAGATAAGATGTTGTTTCTTCCTCTCTCACAAGGCCCTGGATTCTCTCTCACTTGCGACTTTACAAAACACGCCTACTTTCTCCATAAACTTTACAAAATCCATTATATATGTGCGTTCCATCTCATTTTTGTTAATTCATTAACTTTTGGAAAAATCTAATGAATGCCCTTGCCATTCCTATTACGGTATTACGTACTCATAATTCTCTTAACATGTAGCTTATTCATTACTTAGCTTAGATTTCTATGTTGTTAAATGAGGAGGAGCTAGTTGGTACGTTGTTGGCCAAAACTAGAGAACAAATTATAATACTACATCCGTGGTCTTTATAAGAGCTATAAGGGGTTTATTTTAGTCATACATAGATGTAGAAAAATCGGCCAGGCCTTTATGGGCTTGGGGACTGAAAAGTTTGTTTATCTTGGCCCTCGAACTTATGAGGTTGGGTCTAGCTTGTGAACTTTATGCCCTTTAAGATTTTCAATATTATTTACTTATTTTCAAATTGCCAACAACGAAATAAAAGATCGCATAAAATTTCTAATTCAAATACTACTCAGCTCGTAATAAATATTAGTAAACTAAAGTGCCAAATGGTAATAAATATTAGTAAACTAAAGTGCCAAACTAAGTCTGGATAACTAAAACTAAATTAAATCAAACAATTATCATGAACCCTAATTGAAAGATGAACCATAATCGCATAAATATCTTGATAGTTTTACATCATGTTTGGTCATGTAATTTATAAAATGGTAAAACAATTTCAATTAAATAGTAGCTAAAGGAATAAGTTGGAAAAAATATAATTATCAAAATAGCTAAAACATAGTTCAAATAGAAAAAATAATATTATGCAGATTTAAACAAGCAAGCACTTAGCCTTACAAGGCTGCCATTGACAGGCTAAGACCTAAAAGAGGTGGGCCTAAAAGTACATGTAGTCTAAAATGATGGTTTTTTTTAAGCCCGGCCCTTGATGAGTTCAAGCATGATCGGAGCAATGCCATTTTCCCAACTCTTCAACCAACTTTGTCTTCCATATTTATAATTTTTTTCCTAATGTATCATTATTAATTACATATGTTAAAGGGTTTCATTAAGGGGATAATTTTAATGCATGTGGTTATCAAATATATTTTAGGGAAGTTAGCACCAATTGATCAAATGGTACTTATATTCGTGCGGACCTTTCTCTTGAAGTTTTATTGTCCATGATCAATTAATGAATAAAGAAAATTTGAAAGCTAAATTAATGGAAAGTGTGCTGCAGCCGGCGAAATGATTTTTTTTTTTTTTTTAACTGATGAAAGTACTTAGACCAGACTAGACGCCATAAAAATGAAATTTAACTAATAAAAACACTTAAATTCTTGAGAAAATCCCATACAAAGCTTCCTAAAATAGAAAAATTCTAAATTAAATTGATAAATTTAATAAATCCTTAATTGAGTCATTAACCCAATTTTGGATTTCAAAATCTATCTAAAATGACTTTAATGCTCCTCATATCTTTCCCCCCTCTTTTTTGCCCTCCTTTCTTTTCACCCCCTTAAAAGAGTATTATTACTTTATGACTTTATAGCTCTATACACTACCGAAAAAGAGATCATTCGTAGCGGTGTATTTGTAACAGTTAGAATAAACCGCTACAAATATTAGGATTTGTAGCGGTTTTAAACAACACCGCTACAAATTTGTAACAGTATGCTTCGCGCCAAGTGGCTCGTGAGTTAGGAAATACGATTTGTAGCAGTTTACAGGACATAAGCGCTACAAATTTTGGCACCAAACCCGCGCCAAATTTGTCGCGGTTATTTTGTAGCGGTTAATCTATATTAACCGCTACAAATGTGGCACCAACTTGGCGCGAAGCTAGCGCGACAATTGTGGCGGTTTTTTTGTAGCGGTTTTTACAATAGTAACCGCTATGGAATTTAGAGGGCCGCCTTTTTGTAGCAGTTACAAAGAACCACTACAAAATTTAACTCATATTTGTAGCAGTTATAGTGTATAACCGCTACAAAATGTATTTAAAATAAATATTTATTAAAAAAATAAATAAATAAAACATTTGTAGCAGTTTATAGGGTTTATAAATATAAACCGCTACAAAATATAAATATTTATAGCGCTTAAATGGATGAAACCGCTACAAAGTGATACTTAACTTTGTAACGGTTTGACAAACAAAACTGCTACAAATTGAACATTTGAAATTTAAAAAATTTTAATTCCCGCCAACGATTATGAATATTTGTAGCAGTTTTTTAATACTAACCGCTAGAAAGTGTTCATTTAAAATTTGAATATTTTAATTCCCACTAACAATTATGAACATTTGTAGCGGTTTTTTTTACATAACCGCTACAAAGTGTTGCACATTGAAAATTTGAATTTCAAATCCTGTCAACGGTGGTGAAAATTTGTAGCGGTTTTTATCGTATAACCGCTACAGAATACATTTGAAATAAATATTTATAAATAAATAAATAAATGAATTTTTTGTGGTTTTTACAAACAAAAACTGCTATAAATTAAACATTTGAAATTTAAAATATTTTTATAAAAAAAATTCAGACAAATATTAGTAGGGGTTCTAAAACCGATACAAAATCAAAATAAAACCGCTACAAGTGTGAAATATTTTTATAAAAAAAAAATCAGACTAATATTTGTAAGGGTTATGAAACCGCTACAAAATCAAATAAAACCGCTACAAATGTGAAACCGCTACAAATAATGTCACATTAACCGCTACGGATATCAATCGCTACAAAACTTGTCACATTAACCTCTACAAGCACTACGTAGATCCCTATAAATACCTTCAGCACACCTCATTTCAAACACTCCTCCATTTCTTTCAACCTTTCTTCTCTTTCGTTTTCTCTCATCTAAAAATTTTTTTTTAAGAGCCAAAGAGCTGAGTAAGGTGATCAAACATAGTAAAAGAAATTCCAATTCTTTGATTTCAACATTTTCTCCCTTATCATAATATTTATACTCATTATCTGCACATTCTCAATAATATTATTTATATAAAGTTTATACTTATCTAACTTAATTTAATCATTCTTTATAAATAATAATGATATCATTTAAGTTACTTAAACAATAAACTATTCAACACAATATTATAACAATGGACTCACATAAATGTATGATTTTTTAAAAAGAATTCCCAAAATTTTGTAGCGATTTTAGGACCGCTAAAAATTTAAACTCAAAATAGTATTAAATTTTTGGCGTTGCTTTTGAAATTCTCATTGGAATTTAGTAGCAGTTTTCCAACCACTATAAAATTGGAGCCAAATTTTCATTTTTCATTTTCCACCACACGAAATTGTGGCACCAACATTTGTAGCGGTTTAGTAACCGCTACTAAATTTGTAGCAGTTGTGTTACATGAGTAGCAGTTGTTGTAAACCGCTACAAAACCACTTGCAACATATGATTTAGTAGCGGTTTTTACAACCGCTACTAATATTGTTTGTAGCGGTTAAAACCGCTACTAATAACTATTTTTAACCGCTACTAAGTCACGTTTTTTTGTAGTGCTATATCAACATTAATTTAAGCTAAATCAAATGATTTTTTTTCTAAAAGGATAATCAAGAATAATTCAAGATGCCATGCCATGATAGTATCATTGATATCAATTAAATAATCTTTAATTGAAAATCAATTAATTGATATTAATGATAAAAAATAAATGTGATTTTTTTTTTCCAAATAGAGTTGTTATTTTTATCAGGTGAGAAAAAACCAAAAAAGAAAGAAAGAAATTAAAGCATAACCCATACCAACTTCACTTTGAAAAAATGAATTGAAATAAAAGTCATTTTTACCAATATTAACCTAAACCAGAATAATTTTCCTTAACACATAAATGTGAGTTTTTAAAAAGTAATTTAGTTAATATTTCAATTTTTAAGTTTTTAGTTCTTTAATATAAATTTTTAATATTAATTATTTATTTTTAACAAGCGGTGTGTAAATTTCATATACTTCTTTGGATATTTTAGAAAAATGATGTAAAATGCACTTAAAATTTTATAAAATGGTTTACATCAATATAAAAATTTTCAAAAAACATCTATATGTGTGTGTGAAAAATACAGTAAAATTTATACTTAATTAATATATTGACTAAAATATATCTTTTTTATAGTGACATATATTATAAGTCTTTTAAAAAAAATTGTTCATGTTAATAAAATGAACTCTTTGTTCAAAATGTTGTAGTTTTTTGTTCTTTTGATGATAGTTAATATATTTGAACTATAGATGAATCATATTTTGTTGTGTTAAAATTAATTTTGATATATATACATATTGGGAAAAATAAGGGAGGGAGTAACAAAACTCTTTAATGAGGAGTAATAAAATTCTTTAATGAGGAGAGAGGAGGGGGTATTAAAGTTATTTTTCCCATATTTTGAAATCTAAAATTGGGTTAATGACTCAATTAGAGATTTATTGAATTTACCAACCCAATTTAGAATTTTTCTAATTTAAGTAGCTTTATATGAGATTTTTCCTAAATTCTTTTCTATCTGTATTTCAAAAAAAAAAAAGATTACAAGATGAAGGAGGACTTTTAAACAGACATCGTAACTCTGTTTAACTTTTTGTGCGTATCGTGTCTGGTCCAGGTTTGGCAAGACATCACTTCTTTTTATATTCTTTTTCTATGATTTTTATATGCTCTGGTCATGCTCAGGTTTTTCAACAGCTCTGCTTTTCTCTCTGTTTATACACATATATACTGATGCTGTAATCTAAACTCATTTTATCTTATTTATATATACTTTTTTTGTGGAAAAACAATAAATCCAAGATTAAACTACTTTTTATCGCACATTACTCATGAAAAAATAGTAATAGATGCTTCAAATTTATCTGAAATTTAAAAAAAAACAATAAAATTAGACGAAAATTTGGATATCATATAATTTGAAGCCAAGTCCCTCAATTTGGATACACCAAACTAACTTCTGCCTCCCCTCCTAAATGTAAAAAGTACACTCCAGACCAAATTATAAGATATTTCTAACTAATCTATGTGTATTAATAAAAATAATTAACAGCATTATATTGTCATAAAATTCAATATATTTTCAATATTCTCCTTATTAACCACACTTAATTTATACCCTTTTTCACTGCCCTTGTTAAACATGGGCTAAAATGGAAGTAATATTTTATACTTGTTGAAGCTATCAAAACATCTCATAAGAAGAACCAAAAATTTCTTCTAAAAGGCTTCTTAGAATTTGGACCAAAGGAGTAATTAAAGGATTTACTTTAGTCTTAAATAAAGACCTTAATCCATTTTGTTTCCTAAATTTATAATTTTCCCCAAAAACTAGTTCCAATGCATATAATTAAATTAAATAAGATATTATAAAGAAACTAAGGCTCATTTTCTTACACATAAATAATTCTATTCATATATTTACTTAGGCATCTAGATATAGCTTCTATACTAAGGATTAAGGGAGTACTTGAAACGAAAATAGAGGTGATCTCACAAAATCCTCGACTATAAATACCCCTCCTTTACCTTCTAAATCATCATCCCAAACACACAAATTACTCTCAAGTAGTCAAGCCAATATTCATAAATAAACACATTCTGTGTTATCCTTTGTGAAGATGGCTTCAAAGGCTCATGCAACCTCTCTTCTTCTCACTCTCAACCTTCTCTTGTTCATCACGCTTAGCTCATGTGCTCCAAGCCCACCGCCTACGCCAACACCGAAAAGTCCGACCACCGCTTCTGTTCCAACACCTTCTCCTTCCCCTTCTTCGTCTTCTTCAAGCCCACCGCCTACGCCGACACCGAAAAGTCCGACCACCCCTTCTGTTCCAACACCTTCTCCTGCTCCTTCATCATCTGCTCCAAGCCCACCGCCTACACCGGCACCGAAAACTCTGACCACCCCTTCTGTTCCAACACCTTCTCCTTGAAGCTGCTGCATGCCTTTGCACTGCTCTTCAAGCTAATATTCTTGGCATCAACCTCGACATTCAAGTTTCGTTGAATTTGATTCTTAACAAGTGTGGAAAGAACCTGTCTGGCTTCCCGTGCATGAAGAATTAGTTTAATATTCTGTTATAGTTTGTGGGTGTTTGTTTCAATAAGTATGTCTTTCTTATTTCGTTGTGTGTTTTGAGTATAATAAGGTCACGTAGCTGGCCCCTTATAATATATGATGCTAATAATAATCATTGATAACTTTTTATCAATGGAAATATCTTACTTATGCTCATCATGATCTATTATTTATTAGTGTTGGCTTAAATTTTTCTTATGCTTTATTTAGTTAGAACTCATTTAACTTACATGACTCATTAGTTCTTTTATTTATTTTTTGTGGACATTGCCTCCACAATATCTGTAGTTGACTCCATCTGGTGGAATAAGGCCTGATGTTGTTGGTGATATGCACACTATCATACTCCTATAACACTTATATTTAAAAATGTCACTCAAAATTATAAGAATATTGACCTCCTTATTTGACTTTTATATTTTTATTAAATAAATTAAGTATTAAAATGTGGTTTTCTTGAAAGGAAAAATTGAGGGAAAATCCCAATAAAATCTCGCCAAAATATTAAAATTCTAATAGAGGCCTATAGTTTCAACAAATTCCTAATTTGAACAAGAGTCCTTGTTAGGAATTTTTAAATATTGTTAAAAAACTTGATGCACATCTCTAGTTAAAAAGAAAAACTAATCCTACTTTTAATTTTAATTACTTCAATCAGATTTCATGTGGCACGAGGTAGGTGTGAAGCCCTCTCTCAACTTATTTAATTAAACCAATCCTTTTAGCAAAATGATTTTTTTTTTTTTTTTGTTCTTTCGTATTTCACTGTCACTTTTCTTTTTCGCATGAGCAACTGGTAGGGCAATCAGCTATGTTCTTATTGGTTGTTAATAATAAATTTTAATGAAAATGAAATCAGTTAGCCATTTCATATAATGGAAGAATCTGTGGTGAAATTAGAACGACAAGAATTTGTAAATTAAATCTGCTTAAAATAATTAAAATCACGTACTTTTAGCTTTTGTTTTTAACTAGAGATGGGTATCTAGTCTTTTAATAACATTCAAAAATCCTTAATTAAGACTCTTGTCTTGATTAGAAATTTGTTGAAAGTGTTGGCCTCAATTAGAATTTTGGTATTTCAACTAGATTTTATTGGGGTTTTCCCAAAAAATAATATCCAAATCTTTATAATTTCACATCAATTTTAATTATGTATGAGCGAGTAGGTTTTTTTTTTTTTTTTTGGGAGGAATAAATGGGAAAAAGTTTCCCATTGAAAATTTTAATGATGACAATGACTTGAATCAGAGTATGGATACTCCATGTGTATAATTATTTTACCAATAAAATTTTTAACAAGGGATTTTTTCCTATTTTCCTTTTTCCTATTGGATCCTTATAATTTTTTTCAATTACATATATATTGATTCCTATATACTCATAACTTGTTAACTAAACAGTCCACCCGTGCACTGCAATTTCAAAGTTAATATTCCTACAAAATTACGATTGAAAAGTAAGAAAAAATTTACTTAATTATAGTACATGTTACATGATCTCTCTAAAATACTTAGTTGTATTATTAAATTATTTATCAGTTCATAGATTACACAAATTAGTTTGAAGAAAAGTGATAAATATAAGATATAAAATAAAAAAAATGTCATCAAAATTTATTTTTAAACTAATTCTCATAATTAGGAATGGAGGTAAAATCATTTCTATAAAAAAGATAATACTCATCCGGTCCTTAATATAAGACATAGCTGACTTTTTTGGAGAGATTAAGGAAGCTAAATAAATTATTTTAAAGTATTGATATTTATCTTTTTTATATTAAATTAATTTGTCTGACTTTTGAACTGATATATAATCAAATGATACACAAAATATGTTATGATTAACTAACTTATTTAACTACCTTAATATCTCTCTAAAAAAAAGTCAACTATGTCTTATATTAAGGACCAAAGGAGTATCATTATTACCAAAACACCTCTTCAGCTAGGCTCTCCCCCACAGTTTAAAACCGTCAAAATGTCGAATGACAATCTTTTACTGTCAGTTATTAATTATTAATTAAATGAAATGTTATGAATATTAATTATGTATATATCCATTGACTCATATCTTAATCAACATTCATAAACACATTTTTGAAAAACTAAAAATTTATTTAATAATAGAGTAAAATACTCTAGCCACCCTTTTGTTTTGCCTTAATTACACATACCTCTCCTCTTTTTACAATTTTTTATTATTTTATAATAATAATTTATATAATATAAATAAAATATTATATAACGAAAAATATAAATATAAATACTTAATTATCACAACATTAATATTAAATACAATATATTAAATATATATTATATTAATAATAAATATTTAAACAAAAAATTTAAATAATATGTTATAAAATGTGAAATATATAAATATATTTAATATTATATATATTTTTAGATTAATATTATATTTATTTTTTAATTGCTATATTAAATATATAATTTATTATGTGAATAAATAATACAATATCAAAGCAGCTCAACTAGTAAAAGCATCAAAATGCATACGAGAAGGTCGAAGGTTCGATTCCTCCCAACATCGAAAAACTGAACAATTATCTGACGAGAACACTTGGTGCAAGGGGGTAACGACACATTGTGGCTGGTGAGGGTTGGCCGCCACATGGAATTTTTTTTTGTTAAAAATAAATTCTATCAGTAATTTTCCGCCAGTAAACCAATTTGCCACACATTTTTTTAGCAACGGACGGTTTCTATCGGTAACCCGTTTCGGTTGCCATTTTGTCAGTAATTCTATTGGAAAACGGAAATTCCCTTATTTATATCTTTACAGGTTCTTTCCTATTTAACTTCAAAAATATTTTTCTTTGTCATTTCATTCACAATGTATATGTCCGACCTCACCTAATAGAATAAGACATTATTATTGTTGCAGCATTGTACTCACACTATCATAATCCTCTAAAACTTATAAGTCTTTATATCTAGTTTTGTTATTTACCAAGTCCTTATAATTTCATAAATTATATATATTGATTATTATACTCGTAACTTGTTAAAGAGAATGTTAATCTCATTTGTGCGTTGCACGAGTTGTTCAATCAACATAAAATTGTAAATGAAAATCCAATGTTAGGTTCTTATTCTTTATTATAAATAACAAAATTACAATAATATAATATTAATTAAAAAGAACTTCTAAATATCCAACGCTCCTAAGTGAAAACTTTCACCGTAAATTTATACCTTACCGCTTTTTTGTGCCATATTACAATCGGAAAAAAAAAATTTATAACTTACTGCTGTATAATTACCAAATAAACCATGAAAAAGAACAACATGTTTAAAAGGCAACTACTTTCTATATAATATGTATCTTCAATCATCATCATAATATCATATAAAACCTAAACATCAGAAGTTTATGAGGTCATAAAATAACACAATAATGACTACTAATCTATTGTATTATTTATAATATATGTAAATAGCATAATTTGTCATAAATCTTATCATATTTGTTAATATATTGATGATGTGTGTGTGGGAGGATATATCAATACGGTATATTGAAATTGTATATTGACGATAACTTTTAAAGTATTTAAATTGATACTTTATTTTCTTTAAAAATTATAAGTTAATGAAATTTTTTATAAAAGTTCTATCCCAAATATTACCTTCCATGTTTTGGGTGATAATATTACCTTCCATTTTGTCATACTCAAACTTCAATTCAAACCAATATTTTAAAAGTTGGATTATTATTAAGTCATAAAAAATGTTAATTCAAAATCTAGCGGCAATCAAATTAGGTCAATTTATATATGCAAACACATGCATAATATCATAATACATTACATAATTATAAAATATGAAATCGACATATAAACAGATAAATTTGTCAGAGTTTTGTACCCCCGATGAAACCAAATTCCTCTTACAAGTCTTTTATATATAAGTGTGTGGTTGTAGATTTAAACCCAAAATGAGTGTTGGATTTATGACAAAAAATAAAAGGCAAATATGCAAATTTAGCAAAGAAGTTTTCACTATAAGCACCCAGCATAATTATTCTATTTTAGATGCAAAAATAGACATAATCATTTTAAAAGGTAGTAATTTTGGTATTCCCGTTAACCAGATAAAAGGAGAGAAAAAGGGGTATGAATATCTAGAACAAAATAATGTTTAAATAAAAATAAGGGATAATTAATGTGTAAATCCTTATAGTTTCAAACAATTTTTAATTAGGTCCTTATAGTCTTTTTTTTCTTTTCATCAAGTCCTTATACTTTTACCTGCTTTTAATCAGGCCCTTGTAGTTATTTTTCTTTTTATTAGGTCCTTATTGCTACACCAGATTTTTAATTGGGTCCTTGAAGAGTCTTTTAAATTTTAATTTATTCATTTAATTGAAATTTAAATAAATAATAATAATAAAATATAATTAATGAATGATAAATTTAAATTAACAATTATATAATTCAAAAAATAATTAATATAATTAATTATAATTCTATTTTATTTTTGGGAAATTTATTATTATAATTCAAATTTTAATATTCCTCATAATTTTTTAATTAAACTTATATTCATATTATTTATTTTATATTTTAATTTTTATTTATTTTTTTAAATAAATAAATAAATAAATAATAATAATAATAATAATAATAATAATTTTTTCTAAAAAATTGAATTGAATTATAATTATTTAATTAAGGATTAATAATTAATTATATTAATTATTTTTAAACTGTGTAATTATTAATTCAAATTTATTATTCTTAAATTATATTTTAAAATATTCATTGATTTAACTAGAAATTAAATTAATAAATTAAAATCTAAAAAACCTACAAAGACCCAATTAAAAATATGATAAAACAATAAGGATTTGATAAAAAGGAAAAAAAAAAGTATAAGGACCTTATTAAAAATAGGTGAAAGTGTAAAGACCTAATAAAAAGAAAAAAAAAACTATAGGGACCTAATTGCAGGACACTCAATGCAAAAGATGGATGGACGTTAGGTCTGGTTTACAACAATGTCAAATTTGCCACCTTTTAAAATAATTATATCTCCTTTTCCATATCTTAAAATAATAACATCTAGTTTTGCGCCCAAACAAAATATAATTGTACTCGATGCTCATGGAGAAAACTTTTATTATTAAATATGCATATTTACCCAAAAATAAATAAATAAAATTTATATTTTCAGGAACCTTTACTATTTGTTTTTGGTGAAGCAGCTACTACTAATCACCAGATCGGGGCAGATATACCATGTTATCGGTCATCGTCATTCGTCAATACAAATCACCATACCAGTGCATCTACCCTCCACGGCTGGCCGCAACTCAGTAAACAAAACCGTTGATTTGTCCATGAAACCAACGGTCAAGATCATCTACAAATCAAAAGCTGAGTAAGAGGAAATTAAAGGACGACATTGTGCGTGTTTGTTTCAACGTTTGAGGATGAAAATAGGCTTCAATAGTGTAACAAACGGACTTGAATAGTGAAACTATTTTTTTGGGTGTTTGTGTTAGTGATTGGATTTAAGATGAAAAAAGTCATCAGTTGGAAAAAGTCATAAGCCTCAAAATGAAGTTTATTGGAACTTATGTGCCTGTGTGTGTATAAGAAAATATTGATAGGAGTATTTTCATATTTTTGGGGATCAATGAGGTACTCAAAATCACTTCTAATCACAAAATTTCTTTTATGAAAAATGTTCTAAATAATTTTTTCTTTCTTTAGATAGTAATCTTCTGCTAATTAGAGAATACTTTGGGATAAGAGTTTAGACAAGTTTTGAATTTTGTTAATATATTACTGTAGAAATGTAGAGAATAATTAATAATTAATTTTAATCAGTTTAGATTTATTATTTAGTTGTTTTATGATTTTATAATCAATTTTTTTTATAAACATGTCATAAATTAATTTCTATATATTGTTTTTACCCATTAAATTTAGTTTAAATAATTTATTTGGATTATTGGAGGTATTATTGAGGTTTTGATTGGTTTATTTTGTTAGATTTTGAGTTATGTGAAAATATGAGTTATGATTTAATATTTAAATTAAAGTTTAATATAATTTATAAAATTTAAGCTTGAGGTGCACAATAGAAAAGACTTTTGGAGTGTACCAATTTAAATTAGAGTTTGATATAAATTTATTTAAAATTATACCATTGCCAAATTTTCGAATTTAATTTTTGAGAAAATTGTGAAAAAATCTCTTCTTGTGTATATATCTTCCCAGGTCCCATTTGGCAATTAAGTTGCCAATGAGGGCTTTTTTTCACAATTATCCCTTCATTTTTTCATTTTTCATAATTTTTACAATTTTCTCTCTTAAATAATACAAAAGCCACTTATGCAAAAGTCAAATCAAACAGCATTCACTTTTACATAATATATATGAAACTAAGGCAGATTTTTATGTGAAAAGTGTGCAAAGAACTGTTTTATGCCTTTTGCCATGTATTTTTTGGTAAGGTCTCTATTAGTTTGAAGATTACAATTATCGGACCCAATTATGTCCTCGGAGAAAAGAAAGATTTATGAGTGTTGAGTGTGCAAAGAACTGTTATCTGGATAGGTTGGCGGCATCAAAATTTTGAAGATGTGTCTTGTGGTAACACTATCGCCATTGGATGGTTTGGATCAATTTATCACCAAGAATGCTACTTTAACAAATGCAGATATCTTCCCAGGTCCCATTTGACAATTAAGTTGCCAATGGGTTCTTTTTCTACAATTAGTCCTTCATTTTTTCATTTTTCATAATGTTTTCAATTTTTTTCTCTTAATTAATACAAAAGTTACTTATGCGAAAGTCAAACCAAACATCATTCACTTTTACATAAGTTACTTATCCAATCGCTAATTCAAATACTCATTATTTTACCCAATCTAACTTTTTTCCCATCTTAAGATTCCATAAGTTTAAGTAAAAATAAGTTACTTATCCAATCGCCAAAACAAACACACCCATGTCTTGAGTGACAAATTGAGGCTAAGCGAGACTCTGAAATATTGAGCTACTCCCTCTTATCTTAATGGAAAAATCATTTATCTAATTTGATTATATTAAAGATATTAGTTAAGTTAGCTAATATAATATATTAAAAAAAAAACCTAACTTTATTCATTAACTCCCTCCCCCTCTTTCTTACCTAATTATTATTAAGGAAAGATCAATATGAGTAAATTATGAAAATATATTGACAATTGTGAGAAATATGTCTTACATTTAGGGCCAAAATTAACTCCCTAATTAGATCATACTTTAAGTTTCGGAAGAGCGTGACGCAAGGGAGGAAGGAAATTAGGTATTTAGGTGTTTTTTTTTTATGTTTGTTTTGTGTTTATAGAAGAGGCTAACTTGCCATGAGTTCTTTTTTTTTTCCCCCCGCTAAGCATAGATATCCTTTTATTGAAGGCATTCATATTCAAAACACTGCCCGACACTAAATGTAGACACCTCTACCTGATAAGATTCTAATATTGATACACCACATTGTAAAAGACTAGTTCATTCTACTAGATACAATCCCAATTAATACCTTGCCACGAGTTCTATTAATACGATATGGATCAACTACCTTTTTAAAAGGGCCTAACTTTAACAAACACATCATGCATGCTATCTTTTTTTGTGGGCTCAACTCATATCACTAGCTCTATTTTTCTAACCCTAGTTCCTAAAAATTTGTTTGGAATTAAGTTTCTTTTTAAATGACGATATTGTCGTTATATGTAGAGCATAATGTACCTAAGTCAGAAGCCATCTTCAAAATTCAACTGAGCTAAAAAAACAAGCAAGATGGATTATATATCCATACACACAAATCATCACAGAAGGAAATTAAATGGTCTGGGTGTGTTCATGGTGTCACTAATATAAGTTCATCCGCCACATGTTCCATAGTTTGTTTAAAGAAGGTTTTAGCATCAAGAAAAAAGATGAAAAACAGGCTTTAAAATTGTGCTTAAATTAACATAAAAAGATTAAAAACAAACCAAAATGGAGAAACACACGCACCTCCAAACCTTTTTTTTTTTCTTTAGTATTTTTATGTCTAGATCGAGACTTCCCCAAATATCACGCACTCAACACTCACAATCAATATAACCTTCATATATTTATTTAGAGATCAAATTCTCCGAAATTAAATATCACTCACAATTCACTAAATGCTTACCTCTTTGAATCGGTCACCCACAAAATACTTTCTCTTATCCTTTCTATAAGAGATAAATAACTAATTCTCAAGAATAACAAAGTGTATTTAAAGTTAGATTTGTAAATATGTTAAAAATTCTAATCTTTTTCTAAAAATATACCTACCAATTGGTTGGAAAATTTTAATAATTGCTCTCATATTCCCATTAGTAAATTCTCATTTTTAATGAGGGTAGGAAAGAAATTTTCTTTAGAAAAAGTACTCTGGACAAGATGTTGTTTCTTATAACACTACTACAAAAATATGATTCAACGACACCAAACAATGACCCTTTTTAGAAACCAGACGTAGGATGGATCAGGGAAAACTTTCAACAACCGTTATTCTGAAAACAGTCGTTGAATCCCAATTACAATGACCGTTATTGAAAAAAATTGTTGAAATCAAGGTTACAACGACTGTTTTCAGAAACGGTCGTTGTAGCTAACATACAACGACTGTTTTTGAGGAACAGTCGTTGTAACTAAGACCTAATATCCCTCCTGCGCCCTCTGTTCCTCATTTTCCCCTTTTGCTCTTGAATTCCCGCCTCCTTCTCCCGCCACACATCCGACTACCCTCTCTCACTTTTCCTCACAGATTGTTCCTCGCAAGTCGCAAGTGGGTTAGCTATTCTGTATTTCTGGTGCGTTGTTCTCCCTCCCCCTTTCACGCCGCCACAGTCGTCGCCGTCCTCCATTGGTGTGGATTTTATAGCTGCCCTGTTTTCCCTTTTCGGTTCATGTGTGCTGTCTCCTCTACTCATTCCTCCTTTCATCTTGGTTCTACAGCTCCCTTCTGTGACCTCTTCGGTTCAGGTTAGCCACTAGACTGCATTTATTTTAGTTTCCTTTTCCTTTTACTGCACACAACGTGGATTTGTGCTTAGGTTAATTGCATATTAATGACATTTACAAACTTTAAAACATAAAAATTCTTCTAGGGATCACTGAAGTAAGTAATCACTGATTCTCATACAATTACCACCAAAAGTGTTACTTAAAGTTACACCATGACTTGTTCCAAAATTACAAGAATGTATTGTTTTAATTTTTGTTCCTACCTTTAGATGAAAACACCCTAAAAATACCTGGTTGATCAAGTTGAAGGTTTAAAAGCACCAATGGTTATCCATTTTCACGGTCTTTAACTACCATTACCCACCTATTGGTTTAGATGATGGGTTGTAATATTTTAGAGCAATGGGTAGAACACCAACTCAATTAAATTCAAGGGATCATCATTTTGTTTATGCACCTTATTTGGTACTAGAGTACAATGACATAGTGTGATTTATGTATGTAGTTGATCTCACTTAATAGGATAAAGCTTGTTCTTGTTATTGTAGTACTTACCATTAATATGAGATGTAGACTACAATGAGCGGAAAAGAAAGTTCGTTTTCTAATTTTTTTTGTGTCATTTGTTTCATTGTTATCAAGGATATAATTATATGTTCTTTATTTATTAGAATTCATTAAGTTTTTTTGTCTTTCATGTAAACACGTTTGATCTAATTCCCATGTATTTCCTGCACAAAAAGAGATGAAATATATTAATAAAAGAGTATACTTAAATTTAAGCTTTTTTTTAAGTTTTTCTGTCTTTCATGTAGACTGCACGTTTGATCTAATTCTCATTTTTTTTATATGGGTTTGTAGTTAAATGATACTAATTCAAAAAATAGGACACATGGTTGGATATGATTGGAGAATTCGATGAAATATATATAAGAAAATTTGGGATAAGTATTTTTCATTAACAAAATATTAGAGCAAATCTTGCGTGAGATTGAGAACCCCAATTTGGCGGACTTGCAATTTATGATGCCCCTTGCACGAATTTTAATGTTTGAGTTTTGAATATATGGACCCACATTTTCATGTATATTAGAAGCAAAAATTTAAATTTAAATATTTTATATTTGTACTTGTATGCACCTTTTATTTGGATTTTTATTTATATGCAAGAAGAATGAATGTTTTTTGTGCTCTTTGTATATATATTTGTCAGAATGAACACAGTTTACAATTACAAAGTGGAAGCAAGCTATTGAAACAGTATATATGAGAGAGAGAGAGAGAGAGAGATTTAATTGCTCATTCCTCCTTTCATTCCTCCGTTCATCTTGGTCTGCAGCTTCCCTCTGTGACATCTTCGGTTTAGGTTAATTGCACACAGTTTAACTGTCTCCTCTTCTCATTCTTCCGTTCATCTTGGTTCTGCAGCTCCCCTCTGTGACCTCTTTAGTTCAAGTTAGTCACTACACTGCATTTATTTTAGTTTCCTTTTCCTTTTGCTGCACACAACGTGGATTTGTGCTTAGGTTAATTGCACAGAGTTTACAATTACAAAGTGGAAGCAAGCTATTGAAACAGTATAGATGTGAGAGAGAGAGAGAGAGAGAGAGAGAGAGAGAGAGAGAGAGATTTAATTGCTAAGTAAAAATGAAAATCTACCAAATTTTGGAAGCTTAATTTTGAGAAGATATTGCGTATAATATATGTAACCTAGCCAATTGATTTCGAATAACCTTTTTTACTAAAGCATCTTTAAGTTTTCTTCATTGAAAAGGATGGTTTTTAATTTTATTTCATCATATGAGCAGTGCAAGTAGTTTTTCTGGGCATGCCTGAACTGTATATATGTTAGGTTGACATTATGTTATACGAAAGATGATGAATGATCCTGTGTATAAATGAAGCAAGCAGTAGCTATGTTTTAGGAGTTTTAGGTTTCTACTTTTACTGAGTCATTTCTCATTTCATTTATGTGGTAGCTGCTTCCACAAAATGTGTGTCGAACGAGAGCTCAACACTACATATGGCTTCTTATGTCCTGGCAATATGTCACGGCGTAATAACAAGAGGTTGGAAGATCGGATGAGCTATGTAGGCTATACAATAGCGAGACTCAGCTGCCTTGTTATCTAGCACCAATTGTTGAAGGGCAAGTAACTTAATTTGATATATTTATACACATTCACTTTGCTAAGAAGTATCATATTATCTAACCTCATTTTAATCTATATATGTGATTATAGTTATCATTGGAGTCTTTGTGTTCTTTGTCCCTCGATCAACATCATCTTTTGGTTTGACTCATTGGGTCGCAAGCCAGACGGAGATATCAAAAACATTTTTAACACGTAAGTTAATTTGTTTGCCAGTCATTGATTTTTTATTTTACTCAGTTGTTTTAATATCTTCTGTTTATCATTTTAATTATTACAGTGCATTGAAGACATATTATATAATGGGTGGGAAGCGTGAAGGTAAAAGTGGTCCAATAGAGTGGTTCCAGCCAAAAGTTAGTTCTTTACATTCAAGTTCTTTGATTGACTATTGCATTATATAGACCTTTATTCTTTTTTACCGTTTGCTTTTGATGTATAATGCCCTCGGCAAGCAAGGAAAACTGAGTGCGGCTTCTATGTTATACTATATATGTATAACATCATTTTCAGTGGCTTTACTACTAATTTTGAATAGGTGATCATTTCTTGATTCTCAATTGAATTTCATTTCTTTTCTTGTAATTGAATTGTTAGTTATTTCATTCAATTTATTGATTTATGTTAACATATTCTCCATTTTGGCACAGATTTTTGGCAATGAGGACCCCTACACAATCGAAGACATTAACTTGATCCGAAACCTTTTATCAGGACATCTTCTACAACACATAGGGGGTGATGATGTGTAGAGGTTTTTTTTGCATAGTGCAGTGGTTTTGTACAGTGCTATATAAGTTTGCATATTCGAATACTTTTCCTAGTTTCTTATTTATGAGTACTTTGACTTTGTTAAAGCATTTTGCTTTATAAAGAACACTTTGGAAACTGATGATGAAGCATAGGAATTTAATGAAAGCATGTCATCTCTTTGGCCATGTCATGATTTAGTTTGAAAGTTGAAGTTTGAACATTAAAATGATGTTATGATCATATATGCACTATATGGTCATGATAGAACTTTGAATATTCAAAATGTAATTGTCTGGGTTGGTGCTTTTCCAATGGCATTGGTGTGGTTGTATCCTGTAAAACGTAAATTTTTTTAAAAAAAATTAGAGATACAGCGACTGTTTTAGCAAAAACGGTCATTGTATCTCAGATACAACGACTGTTTAACAACAGTCGTCGTTTCTTGAATTTTTAACGACACTCACCTAAACATCCTCTTAAAAGCAGTCGCCTAAAGGGTGTAAAAACGGTCGTTAAAAGTGTCGTCTACAGTAGTGTAAATAGAATCAATATAATTCTAAAAGAAATATCTTATAAAAATGCCCTATATAAGATGTTGTTTCTTCCTCTCTCACAAGGCTCTGGATTCTCTCTCACTTGCGACTTTACAAAACACGCCTACTTTCTCCATAAACTTTACAAAATCCATTATATATGTGCGTTCCATCTCATTTTTGTTAATTCATTAATTTTTTGGAAAAATCTAATGAATGCCCTTGCCATTCCAATTACGGTATTACGTACTCATAATTCCCTTAACATGCAGCTTATTCATTACTTAGCTTAGATTCCTATGTTGTTAAATGAGGAGGAGCTAGTTGGTACGTTGTTGGCCAAAACTAGAGAAGAAATTATAATACTACATCCGTGGTCTTTATAAGAGCTATAAGGGGTTTATTTTAGTCATAAATAGATGTGGGAAAATCGGCGGGCCTTTTTAGGCTTAGGGCCTGAAAAGTTTGTTTATCTTGGCCCTCGAACTTGTGAGTTTGGGTTTAGCCTGTGAACTTTAAGCCCTTTAAGATTTTCAATATTATTTACTTATTTTCAAATTGCCAACAACGAAATAAAAGATCTCATAAAATTTCTAATTCAAATCCTACTCAACTCGCAATAAATATTAGTAAACTAAAGTGCCAAATGGTAATAAATATTAGTAAACTAAAGTGCCAAACTAAGTCTGGATAACTAAAACTAAATTAAATCAAACCGTTATCATGAACCCTAATTGAAAAATGAACCATAATCGCATAAATATCTTGGTAGTTTTACATCATGTTTGTCATAATGTGCTTAGATGAATGAAGGTAGCAATGTTTGTCATAATGTGCTTAGACACCATGCATGATAGTTTCCTTAATAAAGGGCAACTTTGAAGAGGAGGTAAAATGAGAGAGAGAATCAGAAAACGTGCATGAATTCAAGTGATCGATCATATATTCGTGCGGACCTTTCTCTTGAAGTTTTATTGTCCATCATCAATTAATGAACAAAGAAAATTTGAAAGCTAAATTAATGGAACGTGTGCTGCAGGCGGCGAAATGAATTTTTTTAAAACTTATGAAAATACTTAGACTAGACTAGACGCCATAAAAATGAAATTTAACTAATAAAAACACTTAAATGCTTTTTTATCTGTATTTCAAAAAAAAAAAAAAAGATTACAAGATGAAGGAGGACTTTTAAACAGACATCGTAACGGTGATTAAATTTTTGTATGTATCGCGTCCGGTCCAGGTTTGGCAAGACATCACTTCTTTTTATATTCTTTTTCTATGATTTTTATGTGCTCTGGTCATGCTCAGGGTTTTCAACAGCTCTGGTGATGCTGTAATTTAAGCTCATTTTACTTATTTCTATATATTTTTTGTAGAAAAACAATAAATCCAAGATTAAACTGGTTTTTATCTTTCATTAATCATGAAAAAAATAGTAATAGGTGTTTCAAATTTATCTTAAATTAAAAAAACAATAAAATTAGACGAACATATGGATATGTTATGACTTCACCCCTGGATAATACCCCCCACCCAAAAAAAAAAAGTTGGCAATACTTTTCCAAGGCTAACACGTGTTCACAAGGCCTCGATTTGGATACACCACACTAACTTCTCCCTGCCCTCCTAAATGTAAAGAGTACACTCCAGAACAAATTATAAGATATTTCTAACTAATCTATATATATTAATAAAAAAAATTAAAAGTATTAAATTTATCATAAAACTCAATAGACTTAATTTCTACCTTTTTTTGCTGCCCTTGTTAAACATGGGCTTAGATGGAAGTAATATTGAATACTCATTGAAATTATCAAAACATCTCATAAAAAATTACCAAAAATTTCTTCTAAAAGGCTTCTTATGGCCTGTTTGGGATCACGTTTGCCAACCTCAAACGTGCATCTAGAGTGAAAAAAGCCACTTTTTCCTTTTGAGTGATGTTTGGGAAGGCGGTAATGGCATCTTGCCTTTTTCCTAAAAGACACATCAACTCTGAAGCTCAAATTTGTGGCTTTTATGGTTGGTGCATCACGGTGAAGTATTTACTTTAGTCTTAAATATAGGATCTTAATCCATTTTGTTTTTCAAATTTATAATTTTCCCCAAAACTAGTTCCAATGCATATAATTAAATAAAATATTATAAAGAAACTAAGGCAAATTTTCTCAGAAATATATAATTTTGTTCATATTTTACTTAGTCGTCTAGATATAGCTTCAATATTAAGGATTAAGGGAGTACTTGAAACGAAAATAGAGGTAATCTCACAAAATCCTCGACTATAAATACCCCTCCTTTGCCTTCTAAATCATCATCACAAACACACAAATTGCTCTCAAGTAGTCAAGCCAATATTCATAAATAAACACATTCTGTGTTATCCTTTGTGAAGATGGCTTCAAAGGCTCATGCAACCTCTCTTCTTCTCACTCTCAACCTTCTCCTCTTGTTCATCACGCTTAGCTCATGTGCTCCAACACCTTCTCCTTCGCCCTCCCAGCAGGCCCCCTGTCCTATGGATTTCCTTAAGTTGGGTGTGTGTGCCAACTTACTGAACTCTGGGAATGTTACAAACCCATGTTGCAGTCTCATTCAAGGCCTGCTTGATCTGGAAGCTGCTGCATGCCTTTGCACTGCTCTTAAAGCTAATGTTCTTGGCAACGACCTCGACATTCAAGTTTCGTTGAATTTGATTCTTAACAAATGTGGAAAGAACCTGTCTGGCTTCCAGTGCATGAAGAATTAGTTTAATGTTCTGTTATAGTTGGTGGGTATTTGTTTCAATAAGTATGTCTTTCTTATTTCGTCGTGTGTTTTGGGTATAATAAGGTCACGTAGCTGGCCCCTTATAATATATGATGCTAATAATAATCATTGATAACTTTTTATCAATGGAAATATCTTAATTATGCCCATCATGATCTATTATTTATTGGTGTTGGCTTAAATTTTTCTTATGCTTTATTCCATTAGAACTCATTTAACTCACATGACTCATTAGTTCTTTCATTTATTTTTTTTGGGCATTGCCTCCACAATATCTGTAGTTGGCCTTATCTGATGGAATAAGGCTCAATGTTGTTGGTGATATGCACACTATCATAATCCTATAACACTTATATTTAAAAATGTCACTCGAAATTATAAGAATATTGACCTCCTTATTTGACTTTTATATTTTTATCAAATAAGTTAAGTATTAAAATATGGTTTTCTTGAAAGGAAAAATTGAGGGGAAATCGCAATAAAATCTTGCTGAAATACTAAAATTCTAATTGAGGTCTATAGTTTCAACAAATTCCTAATTTGAACAAGAGTCCTTAATAGGAATTTTTAAATATATATTGTTAAAAGACTTGATGCACCTCTCTAGTTAAAAAGAAAAACTAATCCTAATTTTAATTTTAAGTATTTCAATCAGATTTCATATGGCACGAGGTAGGTGTGAATCCCTCTCTCAACTTATTTAAACCAATCCTTTCGTTTTGAGCACAAGATACTCATTCTCCCTATTCCCATGTTCTCCACCTAAGAACTCAGATCCGCAGTACCTACCCATAAACCTTATTCTTTTTCTTTTTCTTTTTTTTGGTTCTTTCGAATTTTACGGTCACTTAATCTCGGCTTGATAGTTGTTTTTTTTCCCCCGTCTGAGCAACGGGTAGAGCACTGAGCTATGTTCTTGTTGGTTGTCAATAATAACTTTTAATGAAAATGAAATCAATTCGCCATTTCATGTAATGGAAGAACTGTGGTGAAATTAGAATAAAAAAGAATAAGAAGTGCAAGAGACATAGGAATTTATCGAGGACTACAAGAATTTGTAAATTACATCTGCTTAAAATAATTAAAACCATGTACCTTTAGCTTTTGTTTTTAACTAGAGATGGGTATTTAGTCTTTCAATAACATTCAAAAATCCTTACTTAAGACTATTGTCTTAATTAGGAATTTGTTGAAAGTGTTGGCCTCAATTAGAATTTTGATATTTCTACTAGATTTTATTGGGATTTTCCTAAAAACATAATATCCAAGTCTTTATAATTTCACCTCAATTTTAATTATGTCTTTGTGTGTAGGTTTTTTTCCCGGAATAAATGGGAAAAAGTTTCCTATTGAAAATTTTAATGATGAGAATGACTTAAATCAAAATACTGATACTTCTTGTGCATAATTATTTTACCAATACAATTTTTAACAAGTTATGTTTTCCTATTTTCCTTTTTTCAAATGGATCCTTATAATTTTTTTGAATTATATATATATATATATATATATATATATATATATATATATATATATATATATATATATATATATATATATATATATATATATATATATATATATATTTATTGATTCCTATATACTCAACTTGTTAACTAAACATATTCCTACAAAATTATTATTGAAAATTTAAAAAAATTACTTAATTATAGCGCGTGTTACATGATCTCTCTAAAATACACATGTGTATTATTAGAATATTTGTTAGTTTATAGATCACATACATTTGTTTGAAGAAAAATGATAAATATATGAGCTAGATAGAATAAAAAAATGTCATCAAAATTTATTTTTAAACTAATTCTTATAATTAGAAATGAAGGTAAAATCATTTCTATAAAAAAGATAATACTCCTCTAGTCCTTAATATAAGACATAGTCGACTTTCTTTGGAGAGATTAAGGAAGCTAAATAAATTATTTTAAAATATTGATATTTAGGTTTTTATACTAAATTAATTTGTTTGACTTTTAAACTAATATATAATCAAATGATATATAAAATATGCTATGATTAACTAACTTCCTTAATCTCTTAAAAAAATCAATTATATCTTATATTAAAAATCAAAGGAATATCATTATTATCAAATACCTCTTTAGCTAGCCTCTCCCCCATAGTTCAACACCGTCAAAATGTCAAATGCCAAATGACAATCTTTTACGGTTGGCTATTAATTATTAATTATTAATTAAATGAAATGTTATAAATATTAATTATATAGATGTCCATTGACTTATATCCTAGTCAACATTCATAAATACATTGTTGAGAAACTAAAAGGCTAGTTCATAATAGAGTAAAATACTTTAACCACCCTTTTGTTTTGCTTAAATATACATTCCTCCCCTCTATTTTGAAAACATATACTTCCTTCAGTCCTAATTATAAGACAAAGTTGACTTTTTTGAGAAATTAAGGAAGCTAATTAAATTACTTTAGAGTATTTATATTTATATTTTTTTCTTCAAAATAATTAGTTTGACTAATAAATTAATATATAATCTAAGAATACATAAAATATGATATGATTAAGTAATTTATTTAGCTTCCTTAATTTCTAGAAAAAAAAAGTCAACTTTTTCTTATAATTAGGACCGGAGGTAGTATTTTAGTCCAAATTATTAACACCGTTAAAGAATATTCTAGAAAGATTCTTAAAGTTTATTTTTTAATTAAAAACTATATTCAAATAAATATTATTTACTAATTTACCCCTCATTATGCCAAATTCCTAATTTATCTTTTAATATTAATACTCGTGTTAATTAATCAACTCTCTTATTAATTGATTAATTCATATATTATTCTTTTTTTAGTGAAAAACTGAAATACTGAATTCATTAACTCAAAACAGAGTTAACATATATATGTCTGGCAAAAAAAAAAAAAAAGAGTGAACATATGTCCAAGATCCTATAGGACTATATTCCGTCGTCATCTTCCATCTACGATATTCTAATACAAGCATAAGCAAGACTAACATTAAAAAAAATCAAACTAAATATTATTCTATTTGGTCCAACACAATAAAAACTTAACCATTCTGGTAAAAAAAGTGAAAACTTCACTGCCCCCCAATGTAGACATTTAATATCGAATAGTTCCTAAAACTTTTTGAAACTTTACTGTATCCCTAAGACTAAACTGAAATTAAGTTTTTTATCTAAAAGAACATTGATGCCCTTACCATATACCACTACAAAAAAAAAAGGGGTATTTCGTAGTGGTTATAATTAACCACTACAAATATCATTAACCTAAACCGTTACAAATTTGTAGCGATTCTAACCTAAACCACTACAAATTTGTAGCAGTAAGCTTCACGCCAAATGACGTGCCGGTAAGCCAACATTATTCATAGTTGTTGAATAATAAAAATAAAAAAAATAAAAATAAGGGAGGAAATATACTTATTTAAAAAGTTAGACTTGACCTAGGATCAAAACCTAGAGCCTACGTACCCTTTAGAGGGATCAAAACCCACGTAGTTGGGGGGTAGAAAAATGTGTCACTTGGTTGGTGACTTTTAGAAAAATGTTTATTTAATTTATTTGAGAAAATTGTTTTTGTTTGGTTTGTATTTTTTATTTATGAAAGCAATTTCTTTATTTTTTCATGCAAGAGAGTTTTTCCATTTTATTTTCATTTATAAAAATGTATTAAAATATTTTTTTCCTTTTTTTTTAAAAGAGAACCTAATGAAGGAATAAAAAACAAGAAGAAAAAATAACACAAGTTAAACAAAAAGGAAGTCAAAGGTGAGGAGATTTATGCGTACCTTGTATCCTTGAAAGCTATTCAAACAAACAAGATGAGAAAAGCACATGAGTATATCAACACACAATTCATTGCATTTTCTTTTATCCATCTTACAAATCCCTTGAATTTTGATGAGCATATATTGAGGGGCCAGAGATCAAATTCAGTCAAACATATAAGAGTCACAAAGTGTGAGTACCTATCAAAACAAAAGGGCTTTCTTGCAATATGATGTGTTAACATTAGAGGAGAAAGCATTCAATCATTTCAACCACCAAAATATCACCATAAGAAAACTGTCAGCGAAGTAATGGGTTCAAATATAGCAATAGCAAATGGTTGGGATCACATGAGCATTCAATCAAGATAGAAGGAAACCAAACAAAAATATGCCTAGAGCTTTGTATGTAAGTGCCACAATCTCATGGATATGTTCATTAGCAAGCATCTAGACATGTCATAAAGAATATTAGGTTATTCCAACAAATTTCTAATTCTCAAAACCTGTTAAAGAATAAGAAGGAGCAATGAAATGAGAAATCAACTTAACACTCTACCTTTCCTCCTTGCTCTCCCAAAACTCTTCTCAAATTCTTGTGTCTTTTCTCTCCTAAGTTTTTGTGTCTTGCTTCAACCTTGCACTTCTATTTATAGTCTCAAAGTAGAGTTTTCTTCATAAATGCCCTTTCTTTTTTGAATTTTCATTTTTGAAATTTTTTTTGTATTTTATGTTAAAAACTACCTAACTTGACCCAATCACCATCAATGAGAATTTTTTTTAATTTCCGTTTTTTATTTGTATTTTCTATTAATAAAACCTCCTAGCTTGACCTAATCACTATTAATGGGATTTTTTTTTTTATATTTTCTATTAATAAAGCTTCCTAGTTTGACCTAATCACTATCAATGGGATTTTTTTAAAATTTTGGTTTTTAATTTTTTTTTATTTTCCCCACACGTAATTCCTAATTTGAACCTATCAACATAAATGAGAGATTTTTTTATTTTTTATTTGTAATTTTTAATTTTCATTTTTTTTATTTGTTTTTGGTTATATTTTTCCTACAAGCAATTTCCTAATTTAAACCTATGAATGAGAGATATTTTAATTTCTATTTTTCCTCCACAATGTCTTCACCCTAAATTTTCTAAACCCAATGTCAAATAATATTAATGAGAAGAATTATTTTAAAATTTATTTCCATTTACTACAAAACCCCAAGCTCACGATAATCACCATTAATAATGATAATGTTTCAAGTTTCAAACAATCCAATCACCATTAATGTCATTTTCTTATTAATTTAAATGTGTCAAAATTAAGGAATATTTTTTCTTTTTTTTATTATTTTTGAGTTGGGTCTAGACCAAATAGGGTGTTTACAATGATGATGGTGTTGTTAACTCCGCTCAGCACCTTGATACAGCAGCACCTGAGGGAGGACCCCCTGAAGGAGAACCTGATGATCAGTGTCGTGATCCTTACCCTCCTAAGGGAGGACCTGATCATCATCTTCCAGGTAGTTAGTTTAGGACCGTTGTATTTTTTTTTCAAACATTTATAAATAAACATGGATATTTATATTTTTAGAGCCTTGTTAAATTGTTCTTTCATTCATGACAGTTATATTTATAATTTAAAACTAACCACAAAAATTAAAAAATAAATAAATCAAATATTTTTTTGTAGTGGTTTTACTATAAAAACCGCAACAATAAATAAAAAAAATTAAGTTTACAGCGGTTTCAGCCATAACCACTACAAAGTTACTAACATATGAAATTTGAATTTCAATCCTGCCAACAGTCTTTGGCATTTGTAGCGGTTTGATATGCAAAACGCTACAAAGTGAAAGTAAATAATATTGTAGCAGTCTTACTGTAATAACTGCTACAACAAGGAACAACATATGGAAGTTTGTAGCAGTCTTGGTTATATAACCACTACAAATTATAAAAACTTGAAATTTGAATTTCATATTGCGCCAGAAATTTGTAGTAGTTTTACAAACGAAACCGCTAACAAAAGCAACAGTATATGTATTTTTGTAGCGGTCTCAGTGTAATAACTGCTACAAAGTGAAAATAAAATTTTTATTAATTTCCAATGGTCATGAAACTTTGTAGCGGTTGTGGTGGCAGTTTTATAACCGCTACAAAATGTCAAACATTGTAACCTCTCTTTATAAGCTTCCAAGCACTCATAATTATCTATTCACTCATCTTCTTTATTAAACTTTCTTACTAGCTATGGATAAGGTTGCCGTGCAATTCTATAGAATATTTGTACGAATTAAACAATTTCTTGGATTTTGCCTTCTCTCACGCCAACTATAATGGCAAGATCGTCTATCCATGTTGGAGATGCAAGTTCAAGAAGTGGCATCCACGATAAGTTGTTAAAAAACATTTGCTTGTGAAGCCTTTCCCGGAAGGCTATACATTATGGGGTGTTCATGGTGATAAGGCTGGAATGATATATGATGATGCTCTTCCTTGAAGTTCACAAGTAGGAGTTCAACTAGATGAAAATGATCCAATTAATGATACTGTGCATGATGCATTTGGTTTTCAAGATGACAACTTCAATAAAGAACTGCAAGGTTCAGAGCCGGTGTTCATGAGGAATGAAGTAGCTCAAGATTTTTTCAGCTTGATGGATGAAGCATATTGTAATGACCCAATTTGGGATGAAGGGCTAATGACTCTGATGTTGATTGTGATTAGTGTAATTAAACACTTTTGGAGAAATGTGATGTAAATTTGATATAAGTGTATTGGTGATTAGAGATCAAGGGTTGAGATTCATTGACCATGGGTTGGGATCATATGCTTTGCATTTGTGTGAGCTCATGGTGGAAGTGAGAAGATGTTGACGTGTGGCATTTTGTGGACCATTGGATGTGGTACAAAAGACAAAAGCCTAATTTCCTCTCTCTTCTCTCTCCTATTCAGCTAGGTGCTTAAGAAGGGAAAGATTACACTTCATCATCATCATCTCCATACCTCACCATCTCTCTCTCCTCTTTCTTCCATTTCAGGCGGACACAAGAAAGGGAACAGAAAAGAGAAAGCTTTGATCTTTGGTGAGTAATGGTCCTCCTAAGCTCAAATCCTCTTCACTAATCTTGTTCATAGTGTTAAGAGCTTCATTGTGGTGATTTCAGAATCTTGAAAGGTGGTGATTTAGGGGTTGGACGAAATTGAAAGTTTAAGAATCAAGATTCTGGATTTAGCAAGTTGAAGAGGTAAGGATTTGGTACATTTTGGTATATTATTTGTGATTTTTTGATGAAGTTTGTGAAAATCTGGGATTTGCCTTGGTTTTAAGTCCATTTTTGGATGAATGAATTTCATAGTGATTGATGTTGGGATTAGTTCATTGTGAAGTTATTTAAATGTTGGTTATAGTTTTAAAGTTTGGAAGCGTATTGATTAGAATTGGGTATTGTGTGTCGTAGAGACCTAAGGGCATAGATTATGGTTAAAATGGTATTTGGGTGTTTTGAAGGTTACCAATGGGTTTCCTATGTCACTTTAAGTGTGTATGAGCTGTGTGTGGAGTTTGGGAACCATTGGGTGTGATTTGACCAATCTAGAAAATTCTGTCAGTTGTTGCGATCTGGCAATCTGATAGCCCCACTCGAGTGAAGGAGGAACCCACTCGAATACTGCCTTATGTTTTGTCTTTATGCTTTGTGTTTCTCCTGGGTTCTCATGAAGGGGGCTCGAGTGCACTTCCTTCACCGCGAGTAATGTTGGTGATCACTCGAGTGAGCATGGGATCACTCAAGTGATGGCGTGTGTTCAAAAGTTAGCATTGCTCTCGGGTTGTTACTCATTGGTTGATGTTCAAGAGTGTGCTCTGACACTCGCAAGTGAAACCTTCTCACCCAAGTGCTAAGGATTGTGCTCGAGTAAGCTTGTCCCTCTGATGATTGCATGTGCTCTCGGGTTATCACTTCTGGTGTTGCACTTTCGGGGACTCGAGTGGATTTAGAGTCATCACCCAAGTGCAGAGCTTCATGCTCGAGTATTGTGAGTACTTTCTGACCGTGATGGTTGCTCACTGTCAAACACTCGCGAGTGAGAGCTAGTCTTAATCGAGCACGAGTCTTTCATCACTCGAGTGAGGTCTTCTTCACTCGAGTGAGCCAGCTGAAAATCACTATTTTGCCTTTTGAAAAATGGATCTTCAGGGTAGTTCTTCCAACCCTTTAGGCATATGTTTAGGCCTCTAATAGTCACCTAAAGAGTCATAAATGATAACTAACTTAAAGTATTATGGAAATAAGTATTTGGGAAAGAGATTAATCAATTATCCTTAAATTGGTATAGGATTTGATATCTGTCAAATGCGTGAGCCTATTGTGTCGAAGAACATCAGGAAAGATACAGGTAGTGACTTCTCTCTTATACTTTGTGTAAATGTATTGTATGTTTGCCTATCATGCATTGTGTGCTGCTGCCGCTGCTTTAAGATGCATTGAGATACCTTGTGGAGCTTTGTGCTTTATGATACGTTGTGCATTGAGATACTTTATGCTTTGTGATGCTGCTGCATAGTGATTACCGTTTAAGCGCGCATTGCGATTACAGCGAAAGCTGGCATAGTGATTATCGCGAAAGCAGGTATAGTGTTTGCAGCGAAAGCCATCATTGTGATTACAGTAAAAGCGGGCACAGTGCATTGTGATACAGCCGTGAGTGCTGTCGTTTGTGGCGCGAGCCATGAATCATTGTGTTGCTGATGATACTGGTGAACATGATAACATTACATGCCTCGTGTTTATATACTGTATGAGTGATTTGTTACTACTAAGATTCTTTAGAATCTTACTCTTTCCAAATGACTAACATTTCAGACAGGGCAGGTGGCTCGAAAGGGAAACGGCCAACCAGGAGTGGTTAGGGCTAGTAGGGACATATTAGATTTTGGACCGTTGGTTATCTGTATTTGGGTTTGGGATTTCTTTGTATATGGATTGTAGATATAAATTTTGGATATGTAATCCCCATTTTGGGAAACTTTAAACCCATTCTATATATATAAGCAACCTGGTGTTGCCGGGATCTTGGTTATGCACTCTGATATTTATTATGTGATATAAATGCACAAATAATTGTATTTGAAAGTGAATTTGAGACCAGATGAATTCTATTTTTAAACGTTTTGTTTGAACACCCCATCTCTTGGAGATGAGTGATTATAAATGTGTTTTTTTTTGTCTCATTGGTCTCTATTTCGCTTAAATTTAATGATCCGGATATAATTACCATGAGGGGGTTACACATATCATCCTTTATATCAAGATTGTTGAAAATACTCTAAATTATCTTTCTTGATCAAGTTGTATCATATCATTCTTTTGTGGAATCACAGATAAGGGAATGTCAATATTGCTAGAATTATTACAAGATGCATTCCCCAATGCAGAGATTCCTACAATGTTCTATGAGGCCAAGAAGATTATTAACAGGTTGGAGTTGAACTATCAAAAAATTGATGCATGCCCCAACGATTGTATGTTGTCTTGGGGAGACGGTACCAGTAGAGAGACTTGTAATCGATATCACACATCGAGGAATAAGACAATTCATAAGGGGAAAAAGTAGAAGAAGAAACAAGCAAAGATTCTAAGGTACTTCCCTTTGAAGCCACGCCTACAAAAGATGTTTATGTCGTCTAAAATGGCAGAGCACATGAGGTGGCATGACGTTGATAAGAATGAAGATGGTAAATTAAGACATCCTTGGGATGCAGATGCCTGGAAAAAGTTTGACAACGACTTTCCATCTTTAGCGGATGACCCCAAAAATGTTTGGCTTGCTTTGGCGACTGACGGTTTTAATCCATTTAGGAATCTTAGCACAAGTTACAGTATTTGGCCGACAGTCTTGATTCCCTACAACTTACCCCCTGAATGTGTATGAAACAAAGCTCCTTCATTTTGTCTATGATCATTCCAGGAAAAAAGGCATCAGGTAATGACATCGATGTGCATCTCCAACCGCTTATTGCGTAGTTGCTTGACCTATAGAATGTTGGCATCAAGACATACGATGCTTACGGTAAGGCATTGTTCAACTTGCGTGCAGCCTTCATATGGACAATTAGTGATTTTCCTATTCTTGGAACATTATCCGATTGGAATGTGCATACTGGGTCGGAATGTCCAGCTTGCAATTTTGACTCTGACGCAGTCCTCCTTCCCCACAACTTAAAGTAGTGCTTTATGGGGCATTGGAGGTTTCTCAATGGACGACATAAGTTTAGATTGCAACATAATCGCTTTAATAGGAAACCAAAAAAAAGAGGACCACCTCAGTCTTTATCCGGTACAGATATCTTATAACAGTTTGAGGATGTTGAATTCGAGTTCAGAAAAAGCAACGATGTAGCACAAGCAGGCTGAAAGACGAGTAGGACTTCAACACCTCAGCAATGGAAGAAGATAAGTATTTTCTTCACTCTTTCATATTGGAAATCTAATTTACTTCGCCATAGTCTTGATGCCATGCACATTGAAAAAAATGTTTGTGATAATATGCTATATACGCTACTTAAGGAACCCGGCAAGTCAAAAGATCATCTTCAAGTGAGGAAAGATCTACGCGCCATGGGTGTTCGTGAAGATAAGTGGACAGATGAGCATGAAAAATTTCAACCGATAAAGTTCACCTCACAAAACCGAACAAGGAAGTCTTCCTTGCGACGTTGAAGAAAATAAAAGTTTCTAATGGGTATTTAAGCAACATTTCTTGATGTATTGACATATAAGCTCAAAAGGTTGTTGGCCTAAAGAGTCACGACTCAAGTGTTATTATGCAATAGTTACTCCCGCTGGCTATAAAGAATGCACTTCTCCCTATGTGTCCATCATTTTGGTATAACTTTATTCTTTCTTTCAAAAGTTGGGTTCCAAGGTTTTGATCATTAAGGAGCTCGATCAGCTGCAGTCCAAAATCATTCTTACACTTTGTCATTTAGAGATGATCTTCCGTTCATCCTTTTTCACTATGATGGTTCACCTTACAGTCCACCTTGTTCATGAAACAAAGCTCGCTAGCCCAATTCAATATCGATGGATGTATCCTATTGAGAGGTACTCATTTTACATATGTGTGTCATTGTTAGGTCCTATGTTTGCTAGTGACCCTTTTCAGCATTTAGTATCATTTTCCCATCTTTACTTTGTAGGTTTAGTAGGAAATTGAAATCTAATGTAAGTAATAAGGCATGGCCAAAAGGTTCTATAGCTGAAGGTTATATAAGGGATGAAGTGTTGTATTTATGTTCCAGGTGCTTTGATGACATTGAAACTGCTTTCAACCACCCTCTCGTGTAGACGATTATCCTAAACTTGCGCCAACATCAGGAGAATTTATCCCTCATGTTGGTAAACTAGTTGGAGGAACTGAGAACTTCAAACTAATGGCAACTGAGAAGTTGCAAGAATATAGACATGTCTTGATTCATTGCACTCAAGTTGAACCCTTCCTTCAATAAGAATTGTACACTCATATGTTATTCTATATCTTTCATAACGTTTTTTAATTACATTTCATGATCTTCTTCCCATGATTAATTGTAGGGAATTTAGAAGTCATGTAAAGCGTCAACTCAGGATCCGTACACAAACATCCTCCTAACTAGACAAAAAGGTCCATAGAGAATTCCCAAGCTAGTTTGCGAGTAGAATACTAAATGACCACAACCCACACTTACCAGATTTTAGAGCTCTCACAATCAGCCCTCTTGACCATGCAAAAAGATTTATAGCATACAATGTCAATGACTTCAAGTTTTGCACGGTTTCATGAGATCAAGGATTGCAAACTCAAAATTCAAGTGTTTATGGCACTTTTAGGATGATGAGTTATACCAGTAGCAGTGATGCCAACATGCAGTTCGGAGGCGTCCCTTACTATGGAAAGCTTCTTGTTGTTGTCGAACTTAATTACTAAGGTCATTTCACCGTGACGCTGTTCAAGTGTTTATGGGCAAATACCACTACTTCCCAGGGACTCACAACTGATGACTTACACTACCAAAAAAAAATGACTTTCGATTGTGACAAAAGTCATCGCTAAAAGGCTAAACATCACCACTGAAGGTTTTCAGCAGTGACAAAAAAGTCACCGCCTATGCGACTGTCGCTGAAAGTAACTTTCAGTGGAAACTTTTGTCACCGCTAAAGGTGACTTTCAGCGGTGACTTTTTATATCGCTGCTGAAACTATACTTTCAAAATCGCCGTTAAAACTATACTTTCAATGTCGCGCGCTAAAAGTGTAATTTTTCGTTTTTAAATTACAAATTCCATCACAATTTTTTTAAAAAAATTACAAATTTCATGTGTCTCTCTCCTCCACTCATTGCCACGTGTCATCTCCACCTACTGCCACGTGTCGACTCCACATGCTGCCACGTGTCGACGTCACATAATTCCTAAAAGTGCTTCTCCTCTAGCTCGAACCTACGACCTCATGGTACTGACGCCTTCACGCGCGTGCGTTTGCCAGTTGCGCTGAAATAAACCTATGTTAAATTATTACATATTATATATATAATTTTATCATACACACACACACATATAATTAATTAATTAATCAATTGTGTATATATATATGATAATTAATTATATATAATATTATTAAAAATAATGATAAATTAAATAAAAATGTAAAAAAGTATTTATATATTTAATTAACCAATTTTTAATTAAAATTAATTAATAAATAATAATTTAATATTATAAATATTATTTTTAATATAAAATGATACATATAATATTACTAACATATAATGTATTTTTAAATAAAATAAAATAATAACTATTATAATAACATCATAAATATTATTTCAGTAAAAACTTTTAAATATAATATTAATAAATAATAATATAATTACAATAATAAAGATTAAATATAATTATTTGGTAATTAATATTTTAATATTATAAATATTATTTTAAAAATAAAATTAATAAATTTTAATTTTTTCCACATAATTTCCGATGGAAAAATTTGGTCACAGCAAGAGAAGGTGTATTTTAATTGCTTTTCATCCATTCATCTTAATATGCTATTTTGCAAGAGAAGGAAACTTGTGTAGAGAGATCCCATACACAAGCAAATGTATAATTATCTTATTTTTATTTATAATAATAATATATTTAGTGTCCTCAAATATTAAATATCAAATTTAAACAAAAAATATATAAAAAATAACATTTGATGGTGATAAAAAATCCATAAAAAAATAAGCTGAAATTGACTTTCAGCGATGACAATTAGAGTCACTACTAAAAGTATGGTTTCAAAAGTCGCCGCTGAAAATGGCACTTTCAGTGTGACTGAATTGTCGCCGCTGAAAATATAGTTTCGACGGCGACTTTTAATAGTCTCCGCTGAAAGTGCCATTTTTGGCAGTCACTATCAAAAGTTGCCACCGAAACCATACTTTTAGCGGCTACTTTTAGAGTCGCCACTAAAAGTGGTCGCTAAAACTCAATTTTTTTGTAGTGTTAGGCATCACATCAGTAAATTTCTCACGGGCAATCAACACTGGTCATTTCTGAAGATGATGAGCCGTATATTCTTGCCTCAGAGCCACACCAAGTTTATTATGTCAAGGACGAGAGGCACAGGGATTAGCACATGCTAGTTCATTTAAAGCCTTGAGACCTTTATGACATGGGTGATGGTGATAATATCGCCAACGAGAGTGAGTCATTTCAGCCTGCCAATTTTGAAAACTTCTTCCCTGAAAGCGATGACAATTTACCTCTATTTTGGTGCATTTTTTAAGTTCACATCATTTAAATTTAATTGTTTTTACAAAATAATACCACACTAACAATTTTTTCACATAATTGCTGTAGGAATGGCGAGGATAAATGATTAAACAAGTTATGCTTTTGTTTTTGTAACCCTTAGATGTATATTTTTTTAAAAAAATCAGTACATTATTTGTAGCGGTTCTAAAACCGCTACAAAATCAAAACAAACTACTACCAACATCAAAACTACTACAAATAACGAACTATAACCGCTACAACAATAAACCACTACAACAACGGTCACATTAACCGCAACAAAGGCTACGTAAATCCCTATAAATACCCCCACCACACCTCATTTCAAACACTCCTCTATTTTTTCAACCCTTCTTCTATTTTATTTTCTCTCATTTACAAATATTTTTCCAAGAGCTGAGAATCTCAACAAGGCAATCAAATATGGTAAAAAAATAATTTATTCTTCCACTTCAATGTTTTTTCCCTCACATAATATTTATTTTCACTATTTTTTTCAGATATTGAAGGACATTTTCTTATGTTTCCTATTTTCCTTACATAACGATAACCACATTGTACAAATAATACAATAATTTCTTATTACCTACATATTCTCAATAATATTACCAATATATAATTTATTTTATAACAATTTAATTAAATCATTCTTTATACATAATAATAATTACTATCAGTTAAACTTTTGAGATAATAAATTATTAAATCCCATATTATAAAAATGGAGAAAGATAATTGTATAATTTTCTTAAAAATATCTCAAAATATTTGAAGTGGTTCATAGCAATAAACTGCTACAATTTAAAAAATTAAATTTCTGGCACCAAATTTTAAATTTCATATGATGTTATTGGCACCTTTTTAAAATATCCTTTTTCAAATTTAGGAGTGGTTAAATAACTGCTATAAATACGAAGTCAATTTTCATTTTTTTCATTTCCCACCACAGGCGCCAACATTTGTAGTGGTTAACAAACCACTACAAATGTGGGTGTAACCCCCGCCTCGATTAAAACCACAATTAGCGTTTAAACATTACAATACACCAGCACTGAGAGCCAACGTTTCTGTAGCGCTAATCTATGATTCAACATCACGGCGGTTGCACTCCACGGTTCGTCGTCAAGGCGGCTGTACTCTAGGGTTTGTCGTCATGGCGGCTCCACGCTAGGGTTTATCGTCATGGTGGCTCCACACTACGGTACCATATTCTCCGTAGGTAGCCCTTTCCTATCAGAATTCTCCGCAAGTAGCCCTTTTCAATTTGCATCTTCTATAGATAGCTCTTTCCAATTGGTTGTCTTTAGATAAAGGTATCATTGCAATGAGAACTCAGAAGCCATTCCCACATTCCATTCTCTGTCTCAACCTTGAGGTCATACCTCTGGACCATTCATGGTCCCATCGTAAACCATTCTCAGGTCAGTGGCACATTCCAATTTCATAACGTTACGGCGATATTCTACCACCAACGATCGGCATCCCTCTAGCTTGCACACAGCAAGTCGTGCTTGCACCTTTGATTCTACTCTTCTAATTCTTGGGCGAACCACATTGGTTCACCACATCCCCATCACAGTTAATGTATACAAATAGCCCTTAAACTCATATATTCGATTCCCCGTCTCAACCATGAGACTATATTCCATAGCCACTCGTTGTTCTATCAAGAACTATTCTTATTCAATCAGGGAATGCTCTATTATCACGATTTTTCCCCTTGCTAGAATAGCAACTAGCATCCTCAAGAAACCTCATATTCATTTCCAATACATTCCAACTTCATGTTCTAGTACCTCAGACTATCCAGGTCAGATCAGATTCCCAAGGATCAGTTCAACTATTGAGCTAAATCCTTGGATCACAATTCAATTCTTAGGATCTCAACATTAACTGAGCTAGGAAATCACTTTCCCTCATTTCTACGAAACATCATTAACTCCAACTTAAATTCAATCATCTCTGCCAGCCTAAGGCACACTAGTCCCCTAGGTCTTAGGGCCTTTTGACACAAAAGTCCGCTATAATATCACTGGTATCTAATATCATACAGCTTAGGGTCTCTAGCCCAATATTTAGGTTCATTAGGAACTCTAGAACCTCAACATTTCATACATTAGAAGTCGTTTTCCTCAATTATACCCAATAGGCTTCGCTAAGAATCAAGATCAACAACACCTACTCTATCCTTCATGGTATTTAGAACCTCAAAACATTACTGAAGGTTTAACACTATCTATCAGGTTCACATGGTTTAAGCTTCTGACATGCATCAGGACCATAGTGCAACCCATTCGCATTTCGACCTAAGCACTATGTTAGCTTAGATCTAATTAAAGCCTATTCCCAACCTTCAATATCATCAAATCGAATCTCTTAAGATCCACAAACGATATGGTCACCACTATACAACTGTATATTGTATTTACATTCCTTTGACCCTACAATGCTACTAAGGATCATCACTTAATATAGAGAAACCGCAAAATATATACTATGCCTCAATTTTCTATAACCCCATCAAATGGACCTTTCTGGCAGTATTCATTGCGATAGAACTGTCCCAATTCAAAATCAATACCTACATTATCAATATCTCCATGAATCTAAGAACTCTTTAAACCATCTAACTTAAATGATCATTGGTCATTGAGAAACTCAAAATAATAATTATTCCTCAAGTCTCCATGACCTTACTAACTCAACTTCTCTAGGCCACCCCTCCACAGCTTTATTGAATTCAATAAACTGTCTAGAAGCTAATCGTTTCCTCAATTCATACCTCAATCCTCATCCATATGAGATCATGTAGAATATGGCTTATTTCTTCCACCTCTGGTTCTACTCGTCAAATCTCCTGTTGAATCATTGTGTTCTTTCCTCCCTGAGCTCTTCTCTTAGCTCATGTATAACATCCCTTTGTTCCCTTACTAGACCCATCAGCTCTTGCATTGGATCAGGTGGAATATCATTCAATTCCCCCACCTCTGGGTCCAATGGTCTAACTCTAGGGTGAACCATTCTGCCCTTTAACTCTACAAATGATTCACCCAGTCAAAAATCATAATAAGAAGTATACACATATTCCTTAACTCTTATACACCAACAATAATAGGAATATACATGTGTACACAAACCAACAATTATCAACCACTATCACTCAAGAAACAACTAGGGCAACTATCGTAGCAATTCCTACAAATGCCAGAAAAATGGCTCTGATACCACAAATGTAACCCCCGCCTCAATTAAGACCACGATTAGCATTTAAACACATAATCGAATGAGAGATCCAGGATAATTAAAAAAAATGTATAACACCTGTATAAATATATCTCCATTCATTTCATTCCTTAAAACAAATGGTCTGTTCGATCTGTTACATGTACAGTATCAGAGTATACCACAATTCCCAACATTCACCCGGGATAATAAAATTAATCCAAAATAATAATCAGGGCATCAATGCCCATCTCAGTATCCATATCGGGGATTACACAAAACTATACTTCTATGGTCTATTCAATATGTACATTTATCCAAAATGATAACTAGTTCAGTATAAAACCAAAATATCTAACTAAGACTACCGCCGGTAGTCCTAATCATCCTTGTTTACTTGCTTATTCTTCGATCCACTTGCCCTATCTAAAAATTTTATTTGGAAAGAATGAGATTCTAGAGAGTCCCAGTAGCAACAGTTTACGTATATGATGCATATAAACAAAGCAAGTAAACATATATCACAATGCAGCAATCAATATTCGAGGTCAGGTACACTGCCATATTCAATGATTAATGCATACAAGCAATGCAATATACATGATATAGGATAAAGTGTTACTACCTTGGTCTTTCCATTCTTGAGCAGGCACAGGCCTTCTATGCTCCAGGCAAATATCAAATCCTAAAGTCATAATTATGAACGAAGCATTTTTCTCTATTTCAATACTCAATTGACTCTTCAACACTTAGATTTGGTTATCAATAATGACCCTTAAGAAGCTACAAATGCCTCTAATAAAACTCCTAAAAGGTTGGGAAACAATAGGTTAAAGATCTCTTTTCAAAAACTCAAAGTGCTAAAACACAGGGGTTGGCCGCAGCTAGCCCTACCTTGGGCCAGGGCCAAAATATGGTCAAAAGATCACTGGCCGCGGCCAGCCACCCATGAGCCGCAGCTAGAATCAGGACAGAAAGGTTTGGGCCACGACCAGCCACCTTAGGCCGCGGCCAAGAAATTCCCTGATTCTTGGCTGATTTTCCGAAAATCATAACTAATTCTAGAAAAATCAAAACGAGGTAATTCTAAAGCCAAATGAAAGGTATTTAAGTCCTCTTTACTGGAAAAATATGGACCTTTTCTGGAAATCACCACACAATTCCAGAATTACACAAAACTCATCACTGCTCCAAAACAGAGTCCAGTTTTTGTCCCAAATTTTGGCAAAGCATAAATCTCAGTTCAAAAAACGAAATGACATGAATTATTTATCCATTTTGAAGTTTGGGATGTGAACTTTAAGACTGGAAAGTTTCAGAATTTTCCAATACCATTCAAAATGCTCATGCAAACTGACTGCCCAGAACAGAGTTTGCACAAGACAAATTTTCAACCTTTCTACCGAAGTGTCCAATGACTCCAAAATCATTAACCAAACCTATTCCTATACAATTTTCCACAAGGAACACAATGGTAACCTCAAAATGACCAAAATCCCAACCTATTACCATGCCCTATTTTGACCAATACATAAAGCCAAACACAAAGTTCCCAAACTTCACCTTTAAGCTTCAATTCAATTCTATTCACTCAAAACACTAAACCAGGCACCATTTCCATAACAACAACATACCATAAACACATTGACCCTCAATTTTGAAATTCAAGCCCAAATTTCCAGAAAATCAAAACTCAACCAATGGCTATAAAACCTATATAGAAAGGTTTATCTTACTCACCTCTACAACTTTTCCCAAAGGAGTTCCTTGATTCTCCAAACTCCAAAATCCCTTGAGAGCTCAAACAACATCAAACGACAAATCTAAAACCATGAAATTGAAGCTCTCAACACAAAGAACAAGTTTATAGAAGAGAGTTTTTCCATTAGAGGCCATTAGAAGGGTCAAATAGCTCACCTTAATCAAAAGCTCTTCTTCTTTCTACAGCAACCATAGCAGCACGCATGAGAGAGGAATGAGAGAGATGAAAGATGAAGCTTGGAGATGATTAAGAATGATCACTCTACTCTCCCCTACCATACTTGTTCAGCGTGAAGAGAGGGAAGAGAGGAGTGAGAAATCATTTTTTAATGCATTTGACTTTTCTACAACTCCTCCCACAACCCCAACTTGCCACATATCACTTTTCTATTGGTTCTTTTTAAAATAAACCACCAATTAACTTCTCTAATCCTCCCATTAGCCATTTAATCAAACTTCTCATTTTCTCTTAATTAGTAATTAATTTCCCCATTAATCACCAAATTATGGCCAATAATTCTATTCTATCAATTTTCCATAATGACATATTAGATAATATTGTCACAAATACATATTAATTCAACTTTAATCCATAATTACCATCTCAATAATCAATATTAGCCCTTAATGAAAATTTGGGGCGTTACAGTGGGCATAAGATGACTTATCATTAGTGAATATTGTAGCGGTTGGGTGAAATCGCTACAAATATAGTAGCAGGTGTTTTACTCACGATTCATTATTTTTATCATTGTCTATTATTTATTGGTATTGGCTTAAATTTTTATTATGCTTTATTTACTTAGAATTCATTTCACTCACGATTCATTATTTTTATCTTTACAGATAATTATTTCGTATTTAACTTCAAAAAATATTTTTAGTTGTCATTACATTCACTATATATATAGCCGACCCCACCTGTCTAATAGGATAAGGCTTGTTATTTTTTCATCTTTGTTCTCACACTATCATAATACTAATATTATTTATATTTAACTAAGTCTTTGTGCGTAGTTTTTTTTTATTTAGTGAGTCCTTATAATTTCTTCAACAATTATATATATTTGATTCCTATGCTAATAACTTGTTAACTAGACCGTACAATCAACATATTTTTTTTTCTTTCAGAAAATGCTCCAGATAACATGTTTCTAACAAACAGAACCAATAAAATCTTCTTCAACAAAAAAAGAACCAATAAAATCTTAAAAGAAATCTCTTTAAAAAAAATATATCGGAGGGACTAGGGATTTTTTTTTTTAATACCTTTGCTTCCCCTCTCAAACGGGTTAACTTTACAAAAAACCATTATGTGCGTTCCGTCTCATTTTTGTGATTTCTCTCCCCTAGAGGATCCCGCATCATTCACACATATCTTTAAAGGTATTGTAAAAATATTAGATGATGTGAATGTCCATAAACTCTCAATTCTTGACCTTTCACTTTCTACACTCCACAACATCTCTAATGAATAGTTTTTAGGAGTCTTTATGCCAATAACTCAAAGGTTATAATGTGTGCACTCATGAGGATTAATTTTCTATTTATTTTGTGTAACACTTGGTTAAAGTTGAGGGCCTATAAATAAAGCACTATGTACTACATTTTGGTGGCATCCAAATGAATATGACATTACTCCATTTTTTTTCTCTAATTCTTTCTTCATATCTCTTCATCTCTTTCCTCTCAATCTCTCGTATCTTCTTGATTTCATAACACCTTATCAGCACAAGTTCACTCAAAAGGCCTATGGTCTAGTTTTCTATCTCTTCTGCTCTCTAACTTTCTCATTGCCATACTATATTCTATGTTGTTTATTCTCTGTTATTTTATCTTTCTAGTTTACATTATCGATCTATTGCTCTATGTTATTTTTATTATTTTTCTTTTACGCTATCTATTTTTATCTTTCATGTTGTTATCTTTTATATGTATATCTGGGATAATCTAAGTCATTATATGGAATTAAAAAGACTTAAAAAAGACTCTTTTACCAATTATTTTATACATTGAGTTCCATGACTAAAATTTGATATTATTGTTGCTTTATTATCCTTTGAAAGTTTTCTTTCCTTTCACTTTTATTTTTCATTTTCCGCCAATCTCTTGTTATGCAAAATTTATATTTCTCTATTTTATATTCTAGTATTATTTATATTTTATGTTATTATATTATGTTATTTTATTTTATTTATGTTTCATTTTTTTTACTTATTTAACATTTATATTTCTTTATTTTATTTACATTTTATGGTATATATTATTGTTTATGTTTCTTTATTTTATGTTATTTATTTCATCTTGTTTTGTTTTATTGTTATTTTATTTGCATTTCATTTATTTATGTTAATATATTATTATTATATCATTAGGTCAATCTTTTATTTTTATTTGTTTATTATATTACATTAATATATAATAGTATTATATATGATCATATAATGTGGTCTATATGATCATGGGCTTATCTATTATTTATATTTGATTATAAATTTGAATTTAATTAATTTATTTTATAGTATTTTAATTTTATCGAGAGGCCAGAAGCCATAATATTCTTAATTTTATGATCAGATGACCAGAAGTCACATCACTTTTGTAATAGTTTTTATAAGAAAAAACGCTATTAGTTTCATTAAATTGCAAGATTGATAAGAAAAAATTTAGCATTTTGATTATTTAATTGTTATAAATATCAAAGCCCCTAAAGGCTAAAGGTTCAAATATCTAACTAAACCAAAAAAAAAAATCTTTGCAAGATTTTTGCTATGGTCTTGAAGACCAATATTTGGAGAAATTGATGATGCTATTGAAAGCAATGAACATATGTAAGAGTGAAAATGATCATGATCACATTATATTGGTGGAATTGATAGTTGAAAGATAAAAATATTTTGTCTTGGCTATTGAATTACATTCGTGGAAATAATAACATTTCTAAGGTGATTAAAATTATGAGCAAATGTTATACTATGACTAGAAGTCATATGGATAGAAAAAAATGGTATAATATGACCAAAAGTCATATAGACTAATATGTATCAATTTATTGAAAATAAAGATCAAAATGGTTGTGAAGCCAAAAAGACCACGAGATATTTTGAAAAATAACAAAAGTAGTTATGATGCTGAAAGCAATAAGTTATGCAGAAAGATGACTAACTTGTAAAGCCAAAAGAAATAATTGTAAACCCTGAAGGCTATATGATTGTGATTCTGAGTAGTGTTTAAATTTAAATTTAAATTTAAATTGATTGTGATTAACTTGCAAGAAAGAAATTATTATTTGATATTATGTTATTGGCATGAGAGATATATGAAATCAAATAGACAAAAAGGTAATTATTGGTCATTTTAACATTTTAGTATATGCCAATTTATTTACAAATTTAAACATTATAGTGTGTGGATGTTCATGATTTCATGGCCTGTAAGGATTCTAACTACATCATGGTTATTGTCATTATGCCCTCTAACTCCCAAATCAAATGGTTTAATTTCCACCGATTCATTGCATTCAAACAATCTCTTAACAAATGCATAAAGTCTTCAGCTTTCTCATACCTAAACGAACACCTTGCATAGTAGCTAATACCCCTTTGCAATCTGAGCTGTGCCATGTGAGCTCTTCCATGTGTGAATAACCACATGAAAGACTTAATCTTCTCCAGTATAGACCACCTCCATAGAGTCTTCCAAACGCTGTCTCCATCTCCTTGGATACATGTAAACAAGAAATGATATTCATATTTCACAGAAAAAGTACCATCTGAGGATGGTTTCTAGTATGTTTGATCCTCTCTTCTCTCCATATAAGGTAGGTGCACACAAGTTATTCGGTCAGTGACAAATTGCTAGAACCATTCTCCCATCCTCCTTTTATCCTATTCACTATTATCCATGACGAAGTCAACTAGCCATCATCTCTATCAATCATACCCTCATGAACAGGAATGAGATCAATACGTGGAACATTCAATTTAGACTAATTGTTGAACCAAAAGGATTATGTGACCCCATTGCTTTTTTTTCGGCCAACCCCTACTCTGAATCTTTCCCACGCTATACTAATACCTCTCCAAGTAAGAGAGACATTCTTTCTTTTTGTAATGGTTGGCATATCTTGATCACCACATTTGTATTTTTCACTAAGGTCTCTCACTCATAATGCATCTCTTTTGCAAATAAGACCCCAGCACAACTTCACGATAAAAGCCTTGTTCTATTTCCTTAGATTTATGATTCCCAGGCCTTCTTCATTCTTTTCTTTCTCTATCTGCTCCCAAGCTAGCAAATGTAACTTACACCCTTCCTCATACTCACCCCATAAGAAACCACCGCGCGCTACACCTCTCCAAGTCATTCAAAAGACCTTTCGAGAGAAATATAGCTTGCATGCAATAGGTGGGTAATGCCGAAAGGACTAATTTGATCATGGTGGCTCTCCCTACTTAAGTTAAGACAACTTCTTTTCCATCTAGATAATCTCTTCTTAGCTTTCTCAATGATGGGAACAAAGGTCATGTCTGAAGCTCTACTGTGAATTAGTGGAATTCCCAAGTACTTCCCTAAGTCATCGGCAAGACGCACCCCCATTTTTCTACTTAACTCCATAGTTCTGGATGAGAGAACATTTCTAAAAAAGTAAATTTTGATCTTTCTCTAGTTCATTCTTTGTCCTGATGCTTAGCAAAACTTGCCCATGCAGTCCAACATAACATCAATCTATATGCTAGAGGCTCCCCAAAAAAAGTCATATCATCTGCGAAAAGAGGTATGACAACTAAGGTCCTCCTGTACTAAGGCTTATAGGAAACCAGTTTCCATCGTCTATTGCATCTTGTATGATATGATTCAAACATTCTATGCATAGAGTGAAGATATAAAGGGAGATGGGATCTCCTTGTCTGATTCCTTGAGTAGGGTAAAATTATTTAGATGCTTCACTATGCCAGAGCACCCGGAAGGAAGAGGTGGATATGTAAGACATTATCAAAGCACACATGTTCTCGATGATCCCCACTTCTCTTTGAGTATCGTTAATGAAAGACCATTCCAATCTATCATAGGCCTTCTCAAGATCCACCTTCACTGCTAGCCACCCAGAGTTGCCCCTCTTATTCTTCATAGAGTGTATGACTTCTTGAGCAATGATAATATTATCACTACTCTGTCTGTCTAATATGAAGCTACATTGATGTTGTCCCACAGCCTTCCCCATAATCTACCAAAGACATCTGCTGATAATCCTGGTGACAATTTTATAACTAACATTACACAAAGAAATAGGTTTGAACTCACAAAACAATTCTAGTTTTTCCACTTTCAGAATTAGGACGAGATGCATATCATTTAGATGCACTATTAGATTTTTCAAGATCTCTTTCACCATGTTGCATAGGGATTCCCCAACAAAAGACGCATCTCATGATAAAAGAAAGCTTGAATTCCGTCCGGCCCCAATGCCTTGAAAGCTCCAAGATCAGAAATAGCCTATTTTATTTCTTTGGTACTTACATTTGCTCAGATCATAGCACCCGCTTCAGGACTTAGAGACGGAAAGCTATGATGGCATTGCAAGTTGGAACTGCCCTCATCCTCCCTCCTGAATAAATATGGGCAAAAAATAAGGGCCATGGTCTTCAACTCTTGTTGATTGAAAACCCATTCCCCTTCAAAGTTCTTAATGCCATCAATCTGGTTTCTTTGCTTTTTGATAATGGTAGAAGTATGAAAGAACCCGCTATGTTTATATCATCACTTCAGCCAAATACATTGAGATTTCTGAAACCAAAGGAATTCTTCTTGGACTAAAATTTTATTATACTTGTTCCATAGCTCCTTCTCTGTCTGCATTAGATATTGGTTATCTTTACGTTGCCTAGCTCAGTCAACACCTTCTATCCTTCTAAAGTGCGCTTTTTTCTTGGCTGGTATATTGCCCACTCTATCTCGATTCCAATTAGTTGCTTTTTTGGTAAAAGAGTGTACATTCTCAGCCCAATTCTCCTTATCCCAACTCTATTGAATGATGCTTGTGAATTCTTCTTCTAAAAGCCAAGTAGCTTGGCACCAAAAAGGGGGGCAAATCCTTTGATAATGATTGTCAATAGAGCACTTCACTCAAAGCGGTCTATGATCCGACCCATGTTTGCTAAGATGGAGAATTTTGGCTTCAGGATAACATTCATTCTATAGGTCATTAGCAAAAGCTCAATCAAGTTTCTCCTTAACGGAATTCCTTTCCCAAGTGTACCTGTCTCCCATCGTCTCCATTTCAATTAGATTAGTGGATTGAATACAATCCCCAAATTCACTCATTGATCGCATACTAGGATTGGACCAACCACTTTTATCATCACATGAGAGATATGAGTTGAACTCCCCAATAACAAACCAAGGCTCTTCTATACCATGACTAATGCGACCAAATCATCCCATAGAGCTTTCCATAGCAACCAGCAAGGTTTATGTATAAATACATGTAAGAAGGGCCTTTGTTGACCTTTCCATGTCATGAATCGTGACATGCAAGAATTGAGTAGATGATGAAATATACTCGACATCAACACTATCTTTATGCCATAAAATCCATATCCCACCATCTATTCTGATCCATTTATCAAAACCAAGTTTTCAACATAACAATAAATGAAAATTTCTGCCATGAACTAACTCCACTAACTCTGTGACTCAATAATTCCAAGAAATAAAATTCATAAAAAATAAGCAAAAAGAGGAAAAGAGGTCACCCAAAACAGACGTCACATCACAACAACTCTGGCGCTACATCCATTGTGTCATCTTCATCTTCTCCATCCCCTTTAACCTCTGCCTGCGTTTCATACCAAAAATCCCCAACTTCATGATGGAATGGGGCTATGGGGAGTAATTCGATTTTTTTGGGCCTTCTAAACTTGTCTTGTGGGTTGAAATTAAATTGGCCTCTTGCTGCAAGTGACCCAATAACTACATACTGGGTCCCCATAGCAGCCTTTCTTTTTAATGTGGTTGATAATTTATTGGGCCTAGTACTAATACTCCTTTTTGTGTTTCCAGCCTTGACTACCCCATCCTCACTACTTACGTCAACAGGGCCAGACTCGTCATATGAGCCCATATCTTTTTCTTTTATTGCTGCTCTTTCCTTGGCAAATATAAGGAAGAATAACATAAAAAATTCAAATCAAATAATATTCCATTTGGTTGAATGCAATAAAAACGTAAAACCATTTAATTCTCCGTGAAAGAACCCCTTCAAGTAGAATGTTGAGTGTTAGTTCACTTTGCTAATTAATTACTAGAATGAAAGGAATTAATAAAACAATGTCATGACTTTCAAAAAGATTATGCGGATATTTTGGATTTATTAATGGCTTGAAAATTCTTATACAGTATTGGCAAGATCTATTGAATGCACCAGTCAATAATTCCTATTACATATTCCTCTATTAATTAACATCTAGCATAATGGGCAACTTAATTTCCTATGTTGTTAAATGAGGAGGAGCCAGTTGGTACATTTTTGACCGAAAACAAACAATAAATTACACAAATATCCATCAAACTGTGCTTAGTCACCATGCATGATGCTTAGTCACCAAACAATAAACTTCGTTAAATTATAAGAGAAGAAAACCCCTAACGGCGTTAAATTAAATTTACCTGTTTTGTTAAATTTACACCCTTTTTAATTATTTATTATTATTTTTGTCCCTTCCAAAACATAATTGTGCCAGACGCCTCTCTAATTAAACTCCATTGTTAAATTTGCACCTTAACCCTTTAATGAATTACATCCTTTACAGCAAAAAATAATAATAATAATAATAATAATAATAAGGGCAAAGTTATATGATATTCCCTTCTATTCAATATTCATGATGTAAGAAATGTTCTAGAAGGAATTTTTAATTCAAAATATAAGAGTTGATAAGGTAACCAATGATTTTTTTTTTTTTTTCATTTTTACTCTTTGCGGGAGTAATAGAGCCATAGAGGTGATAGATAATAGATACATGTTCGAAATGACATTCTTTAATAAAAGTGAAATTGGTAAATTTTATCAATTTAAAATAAATTAAATAATTTAATTAACAATTTTTTATTAATGTGAATTAGTTTACAACGTTTATATTTTGTACTGGTGGGAGTCCTTTCATTTCTGTGGCCATTTCTCTAGAAGTTTTTACTCAATCATCAATCAATGAACCAAGAAAACTTGAAATCTAAATTAATGGAAAGTGTGCTGCAAGGGACGAAATGAATTTTATTTTTTGAAGCTGTATATGAAAATGCGTTGGGCATGGTTCCCGTTCCAGCTAGACTAGACGCCATAACATGAAATCAAATTTAATGGATAAAGCAAAGGGAAAATTCCAGGCAAAGATGCCGGAAAACAGGAAAGGACAAATCGAAGCTCCGAAATTACAAAATCTCATATCAATGCTGTGTTAGTACGGTAGAGGAATCTGGGATTTTGAAATATTAGACAAAAAAATATATGCCCTTCAGCTCTCCCTCTCTTAGCTCAGAATAACAACATCGACCTCTTTATTAACAACACCGCATTTTACATTAACAACTCCGCTTTCCTCTTTCACAATAACAGCAACGGTCTCTTTATTAACAACACCGCATTCTACATTAACAACTCATCTTTATTCTTTCAAATTTTCATATCTCAAATATGGTGTTGTTATTAGCAATGAAACTTAATTACGAAGTTGTGAAACAAGAAAGTTGAGTTGTTAAAATAGAATACGGTGTTGTTAATATAGAGACCGGCGTTGTTATTGTGAAACAAGAAAATCGAGTTGTTAATGTAAAATACGATGTTGTTAATAAAGAGAGAGGTGTTGTTATTGATTCTGAAACTTAAATTATGAAATTGTGAAACAAGAAAGTGGAGATGTTAATATAGAATCTGCTATTGTCAATATAGAGACCGGTCTTGTTATTATGAAACAAGAAACACTACTACAAAAATATAATTCCACGACACCAAACAACAACCGTTTACAGAAACCAGACATAAAAAGTTACTGACTAAACTTACAACGACCGTTTTTGATAAAAACGGTTGTTGAAGACAAGGTTACAACAACCATTATTGGAAACGGACGTTGTAATCAATGTTACAACGACCATTTCCAATAACGGTCATTGTATCTAACATATGTTCTCTAAAACGGTCATTGTAACTAAGCTCTACAACGACCGTTTTTGGGGAACGAAAATTGTAACTCAGTAAAACTGTGCCCCCTATTCCTCATTTTCCAATTTCCCCTTTTGCTCTTCAGTTTGTGCCTCCTTCTTGCACCCAATCTCCGACTATCGTCCCTCAAATTTCCTCACAGCTTGTTTCTCGCAAGTCGCAAGTGGTGGCTAGCAGCTCTGGTGCATTCTTCTCCCTCCCCCTCTCACCCCGCCACAGTCATTGTAAAAAGCCCCCTCCTCAGGTACGATACTGACTAGCTTACTCGCTAATTCCTCCTTTCATCAATTCAAGGAGTGTCCTCGTTTTGTTCCAGTTTTTGGTTTCTGAGAATTTGAAATTTTGGGATTTTGTTGTCATATATATGATATATACCGACATAACGCGATAATGGTGGTATTACGTACCTAAAATTTTTATTTGGGAGTTAGAATTGAGATCAAGTACGAGGCATGTGATTTTGGTCTTAGGGTTTTACCCTCTTGGTAATCTTTGAAAATAAAGAGAATTAAAGTATTAGATGGTTTTGTTTTGCTCATAGAGCATCTATTCGATTTTGAGATGTCATTGAGTAACTTCTACATGTGCTACTTGGTTTGAGTTGTTGTTTTCCCTTAAAAGTGATCTGCGTGTTGATAGAAATGTGGCTTGATTTTCCCCTAGGCTTTTATGGTCTTTTTACTAGGTCAGCTTTTTCATCAGATTTGCCCTTTCTTTGCACTTTTAGATCTTCTAATTTCCTGGTGGTAATTGGGACAAACTTCAACAGGGTTTGGGATGGGGATTTAGGCAAACGGTCATCAGATATGAGTTTAGCAAATACAATACATGAAAATTGATGAAGGAGCAAACGACCAATATAAGTAAAACAACTATTTCTTGTTAATTCCATGCCAAAGTGGCATTACATGCATTCAGAGAAGTTGGCTGGCTAAGTTCCTTCGAAAATGGATTGAATATGGTCATATTGCATTTATATTTGAATGGATTTTTACTCCTAACTTAATACTATTTGAATATGGCTTCAAAACTCTGAAAACTGTGCAGGGTTTATTCTCATAACATTAAGCCATGGGTTGGAAATGAGTACAGAACCATTGTAGATGTTGCTAACCATTTGGCTAATGGATGTTTTTATAGGTTCACAAGATAATAATTAATTGACTATCCTTTAAAATACATATTGCATGGCCTTGGTGGTGAACTAAATTCTTTTCTGCTATCCGTCATGTTTTCCTTAATGCACATAACATAGACTACATGTTTTATATGCCAGTATTGTTTTTTTGTTATGCCTGGGTTAATTTCCAGTCTTACAAAATGCAAGTAGAAATAGGGCAACAAACAGAGGTATATATGGTTAGACATTCTTTTAGTGCTCTCTAGCATATTCTACGGTTGCAAAGTTCGAACCTATACTCATTATTGGTTCTTATGATTGAATTCAATCAGAAAAAGCCAAGTCAAGGTTCAGTTGATATATATGCTGCCCAGTGCCAAGAAGGCTTGAAATGGAGGGTTATTGATACACGAGGAGTTTGAAGACCTTAGACAAAATATCACTGAGGAACCTTTTTACTGTAACAGAAAGCCAAATACATCATGTGATGATCCTGCTGATTTAGTTTGAAAGTTGAAGTTTGAACATTAAAATGATGTTATGATGATATATGCACTATATGGTCATGATAGAACTTTGAAGATTCAAAATGTAATTGTCTGGGTTGGTGCTTTTCCAATGGCATTGGTGGTTGTATCCTATAAAACGTAAAATTTTTTTAAAAAAATATAGATACAACAACTGTTTTAGCAAAAACAGTCGTTGTATCTTAGATACAACGACCGTTTAACAACAATTTCTTGAATTTTCAACGACATTCACATAAACGTCCCCTTGAAAATAGTCGTCTAAAGGGTGTAAAAACGGTCGTTAAAAGTGTCCTCTACAGTAGTGAGAGTCGAGTTGTTAATATAGAATGCGGTGTTGTTAATAAAGAGAGTAGTGCTGTTATTGTGAAAGAGGAAAACGGAGTTGTTAATATAGAATGTGGTATTGTTAATAAAGAGGTTGGTGTTGTTATTCCGAGCTAAGAGAGAGGAACAGTTGAAGGGCAGTTTTGTCTTTTCTCTGAAATTTCAAAATCCCAAATTCCTCCTCCGCATTGACAGCATACTGACTTGAGATTTCAGAATTTCAGAGGTTTGATTTGTCCTTTCTTATTTATCAAAGTATTTTTCTAGAATTTTCCCTAAAGAAAACTTCAAAGCTAAAGTAATGAAAATTGTACTATAGCTATAGGAGACGAAATGATTTTTTTAAAACAAACAAAAGAAAAGAAAACACTTACCACCCCTAGTCCTAGCCAGACCAAACCCATAATAACAAATAGGGTTAAAGGTCACTTTTGTCCTGGAAGTATTTGCTTGGGGTCAATTTTGCCCCGGAAGTTTTTTGAAGGCCAAATTTTTCCCGGAAGTTTCAAATTTCGAGCAATTTTGCCCTTGCGTTAGTTGACCGTTAGCCGGGGCAAATTTGCTCCAAATTTGAAACTTTCGGGGCAAAATCGCACCTTAACCCAATAACCTTTAGTTGGGCGCATCGAACACCACACAACGTGTTGTGCTCTTCCAACCACTGGACCCTACCTCCGACTAAGCTAGGGTGGGCAGGCTATTAAACAGAAAAGAGAACTCTTCCTGAGGCCCCCGTCGACATCTCCAAACTCACTAACGTTACTGTTAGCTACCACGTCCCGGTTCAGGAATTTTGACCCAATTCCCTATTGAAGTACGCATGCTGCACACTATCAAATGGGCTTCCCCCGTCTCTAAGGATCAACTAACTCATGTGCAAGTACCATTTACATGGAACATTTCCCCTTTTCGGCCTTCAAAGTTCTCACTTGAATATTTGGTACTACCACCAAAATCTGCATTGACGGATGCTCCACCTGGGCTCACGTGGATCTTGGTGGTAGTAGCAAATATTCAAATGAGAACTTTGAAGGCCGAAAAGGGGAAATATTCCATGTAAACGGAGCTTTCACATGAGTTAATCAATCCTTAAAGATGGGGGAAGCTTGTCTGATATCATGCAGCATGCGTACTTCGGAAGGGAATCGGGTCAAAATTCCTGAATCGGGATGTGGCAGCTAACAGTAACATTAGTGAGTTTGGAGACGTCGACAGGAGCCTCGGGAAGAGTTCTCTTTTTTGTTTAACAGCCTGACCACCCTGGCTCAGCCGAAGGTAGGGTCTAGCGGCTGAAAGAGCACAGCACGTCATGTGGTGTTCGATGCACCCGACTAACGGTCATTGGGTTAAGGTGCAATTTTGCCTCGAAAGTTTTAAATTTGGAGCAAATTTACCCCAACTAACGGTCAACTAACGTAAGGGCAAAATTGTTCCAAATTAGAAACTTTCGGAGCAAAATTGGCCCCAAGCGAATACTTCCGGGACAAAAGTGATCTTTAACCCTAACAAATATTTAATTTCCTAATTCCTAATTACTCAAGTTTACCAAAGAGGAAATAAAATAAAGTTAATTCTTTTTTACCTAATTATTTTCCATCATTACTATTTAATTAAACTCTAAAATTGTGCTTAAAATAAAATAATATTAAAGATTTACCCAATTAATTTTCATAAATATAAAATGGCTAATGAAATAAAATATTGTATATTAAATTTTATTATTTTTAATTAAATTCTATTATTTTAATATAGCCAATCTAACCCCGAGTTGACCCCGGCTTGACCCATTAACCCTTGAACCACTACTATAAACGATTCAAAGTCCAGTCCGGTTTTTTGGTTACTTATTCATTATAGTAGGAAATTACTGATTTTGGATTTTCAAATTTTGAAGAAAAAATCCCTTATAAAGACCATTAAAAATGGTAAAGGACATCATTCCAAAAAAAACATGCTATTACAGGTGGAAATTGATAGAATGTTTTTCATCGGTGATTTTCTATTGGAAACATTATCGACGGAATTTTTCAATCGGAAATTAAATTTTCCAACATAATTAAATTCCGTCAGTAATTACTAGCAAATTACTGATAGAATTTTTTCTGTCAGTAATTTCTGGTGGATTACCGATGGTAATTTCTCAAGAAAATTATTGACGTAATTCCATCGGTAATCCGTCTATAAAAGTTATAATATTTTTATTATTATACATTAATAATTTTTATTATAAAATAAAATAATAAAAATAATATATAACGAAAATTTTAAATTTAGATATAAATACTTAATTATCACAAAATTAATATTTAATATAATATATTAAACATATATTATATTAATAATAAAAATTTAAATAATATGATATAAAATGTGAAATATATAAATTATGTGAATAAATAACTCAAGGTCAAAACAACTCAACTGGTAAAGGCATCAAAATGCGCGTAAGAAAATAGAAGGTTTGATTCCTCCCTTCGTCAAAAAACACAACAATGATTTGGCATGGACAATTGGCACAAGGAGGCAACAACACGTGGCAGCTGGCAAGGGTCGACCACCACGTGCCGGTGAACCAATTTGCCACTCATTTTTAGCAACGGATGGTTTTTGTCAATAATTCCATTAGTAATCCATTTCCGTCACTATTTCATCAGTAATTCTATCGGAAAACTAAAATTCCGTCGCTAATTTGATGCTTTTTAAACTGATATTCTATTGATAATTTGATGCTTTTTTGTACTATATAGAGGTGATTCTAATATTCATAATACTAAAGAAGTAGGATGGCATGTTTGTCCTTTCTAAAATCAAAATGAAATTACAAAAATGTCCCTCGGTGGAATTTAAAAAAAAAAAAAAAGAAGGCGCAATATTTGGCTGACTTCCCACACAATAGTGCTACAATTTTTTCTGCGACTTGTTCTACTTATAGTGTGTTTGGTGGGGCTTATTTTGCCTAAATAAGCCCGTTTTTCCACAAAAAAGCCCAACTAAAACGTAATACGTTTTAGTTGTGTTTGGGGGAGCTTATTCAAAAATCCAAAAAGCCCAAAAACGCAACTTATATTTTAAGCCCAAGATACTTACTTATTTTTGACAAAAAGCTGGAGCGTTTTTTTTTGGGCCCCACCTACGTATGTTACCCACTCCCCCCGGGTCCGCGGGCCCCACCTGCTATGTTACCCACTCCCCCATCTGCATAGTTTCCCATTTCATTCCAGACCTTTTTTTTACGAAAAAAAAATAAATATTAACTATACCATTAAATTTTGAGTTAAGGTGCAAACATATTTAGTAAGTTTTTAATTAGGAATAATGTTGTCTTAATTTTTTTTTGGTTCAAAGTACCCTGAAAGTGTTAAAATAGAATAATATTATCCATTACCTTTAAAAATAGAATAATCTTCAACCCGTATGAATCACATTCGTGACATGATTAGAGATCAATTTGTACGGGATATGTGATCCAATTAGTTATGTAATATTTTTATGTGAAATTATGTATTTTGGCATCACATTTTCTAACTTCAATTTTTCCACTAATTTTTAATTTAAAAATTAAAAATTAAAAAATCACTTATTCAAATATCTTCCTGGGCCAAATGATATGTTACTGTTGGATATTGCATATATGAGCTATCTAAAATTTGAATAATATACAAATTCCCTTCAAGTTTTTACTTTTAAAAACGCATATACAATCGCTAATCCAAACACATTTTGACTTGTGAGAAATCACTTATTCAACCGCTCATCCAAACATAAATCACATTACAAATATTAACTTATTTATTAAGTCATTTTTAATAAGCCCGAATTATATAAGTCATTTTTTCTACCGCTATCCCAAACACACCCTTAATGTGGCGAATAAGTTTCATCTTGAGGGATAAGGAAGCTCAGGGTGAGAGGTCAAACTTCTGACCCAGTCTCCTTTCTCACTGAGTTTCCCACCCCTCACAATGAAATTTTTCTGTCACAATAACTAAAGCAAGTCGAAAAGAAAATTGTAGCACTACTATATGGGAAATCAGCCAAATATTGCACTTTCTTCTCTCCTTTCTAAAACTCTTAGAGGGATATTTTTACCATTTTCTTCTGATTTCAAAAACAACATATGAGGGCCTCACACTTCTTTAGTATTGTAAATATTAGAATCACCTCTATATCCTTTACCATTTTTAATAGTCTTTGTAAGGGATTTTCCCAATTTTGAATGTATTTTTCTCAGATTTTCCCTTATTTGTATCTTTACAAGTTCTTTTCTATTTAACCTGAAAACTATTTTTACTTTATCATTTCATTCACAGTGTATTTGCTGGCCCTCATCTAATAGAATAAGACTAATTATTATTATTGCAGCATTGTACTCACACTATCATAATCCTGTAATATTTATATTTAACTAAGTCTTTATATGCAGCTTTTTTATTTACTAAGTCCTTATAATTTCATAAATTATATATATATTGATTATTATACTCATAACTTGTTAAATAGAATGTTAATCTCATTTATGCGTTGCACGAGTTGTTCAATCAACATAAAATTGTAAATGAAAATCCAATGTTAGGTTCTTATTCTCTATTATAACCAATACAAGTATAATAATATAATATTAATTAAATGAACTTCCAAATACTCAACTCTTCTAAGGGAAAACTTTCACCGCTAATTTATACCTTACTACTTTTTTGTGCCGTATTGCGATCAAAAAAATTTATAACTTACTGCTATATAATTACCAAATCAACCATGACAAAGAACATCATGTTTAAAAGGCAACTACTTTCTATTTTGTCTCTTCAATCATCATCAGAATATCATATAAAAACTAAGCATCAGAAGTTTCTAAGGTCATAAAATAAAACAACAATGACTACTAATCTATTGTATTATTTATAATATATGTAAATAGTATAATTTGTTATAAATCTTATTATATTTGTTAATATATTGATGATATGTGTGTGGGAAAATATATCGATATGATATATTGAAATTGTAAATTGACTATATCTTTTAAAGTATTTAAATTGATAATTTATTTTCTTCAAAAATAATAAATTAATGAACTTTTTTATATAAGTTCTATCCAAATATTACCTTCCATTTCTTGGGTGATAATATTACCTTCCATTTCGTCCTACTCAAACTTCAATTCAAACCAATATTTTAAAAGTTGGATTATTACTAAGTCATAAAAAATGTTAATTCAAAATCTAGCGGCCATAAAATTAGGTCAATTTATATATCCAAACACATGAATAATATCATAATACATTACATAATTATAAAATATGAAATCGACATATAAATAGATAAATTTGTCAGAGTTTTGTGGCCCGATGAAACCAAATTCCTCTTGTAAGTCTTTTTTAAGTGTGTTGCTGTAAATTTAAACCCAAAATGAGTGTGGGATTTATGACAAAAAATAAAAGGTAAATATGCAAATTTAGTAATAAAGTTTTCGCTATGAACACCTAGCACAATTATGCTATGTTGGATGCAAAAATAGACATAATTATTTTAGACGGCAGTAAATTTGGCATTCCCGTTGACCAGAGCTAACGAATTCCATTTTTTTACGTTGTGAGTCTCATAGTTCTTCCAGCTGGCATGTGGTGTAAACTTGTTTTGTTCTAGAGATTTGTGCCCAATTTATTCTCTCCCTTCCCTCTCGTTCCACTGCCTATGACCTTGCTCTTCGCCTTTTCTCTTTAAACTCTCCCTCCTCATTTACTTTTTCTAGATAAATTCAGCAAGGGGTTGTACAAGAGATCCGACAGATGGCTCAAAAGCAGGGTCACTGTCGGTGAGTGAAACACCCTTAGAGCTCAAGGATAGGTGCTGGTTGGGAGCTAGCAGGTGTTAAAAATATCTAATGTGATCTGATTCAAGTTCATTTTTCTCCTTTTTGCTTTGCAAGAAATAATTAAGAGGGAGGTCGGAGGTGAGGGATATCAATGATAAGAGGGAGGAGAGAAAAAAAAGGGGCATGAATATCTAGAACAAGATAATGTTTAAATAAAAATAATAAAACTCTTTAAAGGCTGGCAAATCAGCTTACACACCATATTAAATTTAGTGATGTGACATGTTTTTATTCATAATATAAATGATGTGGTCAACAGGAAGAATTGCTGGACCCTCAATGCAAAAGATGGACAGATGTTAAGTCTGGTTAATGGCAATGTCAAATTTGATACCTTTTAAAATGATTATGTCTACTTTTACACATCTTAAAATAATAATGTCTAGTTTTGTTCCCAAATAAGATATAATTGTACTGGGTGCTCATAGCAAAAACCTTCATTACTAAATTTGCACCTTGACCAAAAAATAAATACATACATTTTATATTTTCAAAAACGTTTACTTCTTTTTTTGGTGAAGCAGCTTCTTCTAATCACCACTAGGGGCATATATGCCATGGTCCACATTAGGTGCTCATCATAGTGATGAGTACCTAATTTCTCACTACTGTGATGAGATCTCGACCGTTTAAATTTATTCTGAATGGTCTAAATTTAAAATTTTTAAATTATAATTTTTTAATTAATAAAATCATTTTTATGAGAAATGATAGTTATAAAATTATCTTTATTTTTAATTTTATATATACAAAAATAAAAATTTATTTAAAATATAAAAATTAAATTAATTAAATCTGAACCATCAAAAATTAATCTACCAGTGAGATGGATGATGAGCACATTTTTTTATCATCAATTTGATGAGCATGAAATGTGCTCCCAGATGGGTTGTGTTATCGATCATCGTCATTCATCATTAGCAAATCACCATACCAGTGCATCTATCCTCTGCGGCTGCCCGCAGGTTAGTAGACAAAACCGTGGATTTTTCAATGAATCTAATGGTCAAGATCATCTACAAATCAATAGCTGAGGAAGAGGAAAGGACAACAATGTCTTGAGTGACATAGATTGATCGCTAAGCGAAACTTTGAAATATTGAGCTGCTCCCTCTTATCTTAATGGAAAACTCGTTTATCTAATCTAATTATATTAAATATGTTAATTAAGTTAGTTAATATAATATTTTTTTTTCTAAAATACCCTAACTTTATTTTTTAATTCCCTCCCTCTTTCTTATTTAATTATTGTTAAAGGAATATTAATAGAGATACATTAGGAAAATATTGACAAATGTGAGAAATATACCTTACATTTAGAACCAAAATCAACTCCCCAATTAAGGAAGGTATTTAGGTTTTCTATGTTTTTTTTCTACAGAAAAGGATAACCTGTCATGAGTTTTTTTCTTTTTGTTTTTTTTAACTAAGCATAGATATCCTTCTGTTGAAGATAATCATATTCGAGATATTGTCAGGTACTCAAGATAGATACCTCTCCTAATAAGGATTCAAACATTGATTTACCCACATTATAAAATATAGTTCTTTTTACTAGACCCATCCACCATTAGTACTTACCACGAGTTCTATTAATGCAATATGGGTCAACTACGTTTTTAAAAGGACCTAACTTTAACAAACACATCATGCAACCTTTTTCTTGGGCTCAACTCATATTGCTAGCTCTATTTTTCTAACCCTAGGTCCTAAAAATTTGTTTGGAATTAGTTTTCTTTTTAAATGACAATATTGTCCTTATATGTAGAGCATAATGTACCCCAGTCAGAAGCCATCTTCAAAATTCAACTGAGCTAAAAAAACAAGCAAGATGGATTATACATTCATACACACAAATCATTACATAAGGAAATTAAATGGTCTGGGTGTGTTCATGGTGTCAGTAATATAAGTTCATCCACCACATGTTCCATAGTTTGTTTAAAGAAGGTTTTAACATCAGGAAAAATGATGAAAAACAGGCTTTAAAATAGTGCTAAATTAACATAAAAATATTAAAAATAACCAAAATGGAGAAACACATATATGCACCTACAAACCATTTTTTTTCTTTAGTATTTTTATGTCTAGATCGAGACTTCCCCAAATATCACGCACTTAACACTCACAATCAATATAACCTTCCTCTTCGCCTTCTCTCTTCAAACTCTCCCTCCTCATTTAATTTTTGTAGATAAATCTTGTAGGGGGTTGTATAAGAGATCTGGCAGGTGGCTTAGAAGAAGGGCCACTGTCGGCAAGTGAAACACCCTCAGAGCTCAAGGGCAAGTGCTGGTGGGAAGCTAGCAGATGCTGCAGTTAAAAATATCTAATGTGATATTATTCAAGTTCCTTTTTTTCCTTTTTGCTTCGCTAGAAATAACTAAGAGGGAGGTTGGAGGTGAGAGATGATTAGAGGGAGGAGAGAAAAAAAGGGCTATGAATATGTAGAACAAAATATGTTTAAATAAAAATAAAGGATAATTAATCTGCAGGTCTTTATAATTTCAACTAATTTTTAATTAGGTCTCTAATTTTTAATATTATTCATTGATTTAACTAGAAATTAAATTAATAAATTAAAATCCAAAAAACCTACAAAGACCCAATTAAAAATTTGATAAAACAATAAGGACCCGATAAAAAGGAAAAAAAATATAAGGACCTGATTAAAAACATGTGAAAGTATAAAAACCTAATTTAAAAAAAAAAAACTATAGGGACCTAGTTAAATATTGGTTGAAACTATAAATACTTGCAGATTAATTATATCATAAAAATAATAAAACTCTTTAAAGGCTGGTAAATCAGCTTACACATCATATTAAATTTAGTGATGTGACGTGCTTTTATAATTTTATTCATGGCATAAATGGTGTGGTCAATAGGAAGAATTTTAGGACCCTCATCAGTGCAAAAGATGGACGGATGTTAGGTTTGGTTAACGACAATGTCAAATTCACCATCTCTTAAAATGATTATGTCTATTTTTGCACCTCTTAAAATAATAATGTCTAGTTTTGTACCCAACACTACTACAGAATATAGATACTGCTATCCTAAAAGACGTCCCTTTTTAAAATAGGGACGTCTAAAACATAGACGGTGGCATTTTTGTAATTATGTGTGGGAACTTGGTAGCTTTAGACGTCCCAAATTCAATTTGGGACGTCTAAAGTTAAAAAAAAAAATTTAATATTTTTTTTTTACTTTAGACGTCACTTTAGACGTCCCAAATTCAATTTGGGACGTCTAAAGTAAAAAATTTTTTTTTTAAACACTTTAGATGTCCCAAATTCCATTTGGGATATCTAAAGTGGTACTTTAGACGTCCCAAATTGAATTTGGGACATCTAAAGTGATGTCTAAAATAAAAAATAAAAAACTTACACTTTAGATGTCCCAAATTCCATTTGGGATATCTAAAGTGTAAAAAAAAAAAATTAATTTTTTTTTTTACTTTAAACGTCCCAAATTGAATTTGGGACGTCTAAAGTAAAAGAAAAAAAAAATTATTTTTACACTTTAGATATCCCAAATTCTATTTGGGATGTCTAAAGTGGTACTTTAGACATCCCAAATTCAATTCGGGACATCTAAAGTGATGTCTAAAATTAAAAAAAAAATGTACACTTTAGATGTCCCAAATTCCATTTGGGACATCTAAAGTGTAAAAAAAAAAAATTAATTTTTTTTTAACTTTAGACGTCCCAAATTGAATTTGGGACGTCTAAAGTGAAAAAAAAAAATACACTTTAGATGTCCCAAATTCAATTTGGGACATCTAAAGTGATGTCTAAAATTAAAAAAAAAAATTTACACTTTAGATGTCCCAAATTCCATTTGGGACATCTAAAGTGTAAAGAAAAAAAAAAAATTTTACACTTTAGACGTCCCAAATTGAATTTGGGACGTCTAAAGTGATGTCTAAAATTAAAAAAAAAATTTACACTTTAGATGTCCCAAATTCCATTTGGGACATCTAAAGTATAAAAAAAAAATAATAATAATTTTTTTTTTAACTTTAGACGTCCCAAATTGAATTTGGGACGTCTAAAGTAAAAAAAAAAAAAAAAAAAAATTTTTTTACACTTTAGATGTCCCAAATTCCATTTGGGATGTCTAAAGTGGTCCTTTAGACATCCCAAATTCAATTTGGGACATCTAAAGTGATGTCTAAAATAAAAAAAAAAATTTACACTTTAGACGTCCCAAATGGAATTTGGGACGTCTAAAGTGATTCAAAAATTTTCCCGCCACCTGTATTGAATATAAGGGACGCTCGTGCCTTATATTAAATAAATGGAAGCTTTCCTTCCTCTCTCTCTCTCTTTGTCTCGCTCCCACAACAGTTTTCAATTTCTTTGATAAGAGTTGCAGAGAAAGACCCACATTCTATAGATTCAAATAGCTTTTTCCTTCGGTGTTTTCGCCATCGTCCCCCCTCTCATCATGCCCTTCTGTGCATAGCTTTTTCCTTCGGTGTTTTCGCCATCGTCTCCCCTCTCATCATGCCCTTCGATGCCTCTATTTGCGACGGTAACTCTCTCTTTATCACTTCTCAAATCTTACATGCTTGTATATTTATTATTATTATTATTATATAAGTTCCTCTCTTTTTTTCACAATCAGATCTGGTACAGTGCATCTGGGTAAAAAATGGATTTTTTGAATTTTAAAGTTTGACTAAAAGAAGTTTGAACAAAGCTAGCAAAGTGGTGGAAGTGTGGTGATGCTAAAAAAGGAAATTCCGGAGCCAAAAAGAGAATGGAGAAAGCTAGCATTTATGTTCAACAAAACTATTACAGAGGATTCTCGTCTGGAAATTTGAAATTCAAATGACTTTAGACGTCCCAAATTGAGATTTGGGAGGTCTAAAGTCCTACACAGGGGGACTTTAGACGTCCCAAATTAAGATTTGGGAGGTCTAAAGTCCAGTCCTGGGGGGACTTTAAACGTCCCAAATTGAGATTTGGGAGGTCTAAAGTCTCACTTTATACGTCCCTATTATTTAGGACGTCTTTTCTTATAACTTACTACGCCCCCAGTATATACGTCCCCCCGTTTTGGGACGTTAAAGGTGCCAAATTTGGGACATTATAGCTCCTTTTTGTAGTAGTGCAAACAAAGTATAATTGTACTCTGCCCTTATAGAGAAAACCTTTATGACTAAATTTGCATCTTTATCCTAAAATAAAAAAGTAAAATTTATATTTTCAGGAACCTTAACTTCTTTTTTTGGCGAAGCAGCTTCTACTAATCACCAGAGGGGGGTAGATATGCCGCAATATCGATCATCGTCATTCGTCAATAGCAAATCACCATACCAGTACATCTATCCTCCACGGCTGCCTGCAACTCAGTAAAAAAAACCGTTGATTTTTCCATGAAACCAACGGTCAAGATCATCTAAAAATAAAAAACTGAGCAAGAGGATAGGACGACATTGTCTTGAGTGACATAGATTGGGGCTAAGCGAGACTTTAAAATATTGAGCTACTCCCTGGTCTTAATGAAAAACTTATTTATTTAATTTAATTATATTAAAAAAAGTTAAGTTTGTTAATATAATATATTTTTTCTAAAATAATATAATATTATTCTTTAATTCCCTCCCCTTCTCTCTTAATTATTGTTAAGAGAACATTAATATGGGTAATTAGAAAAAGATTGACAAATATGAGAAAAATGCATTACATTTAGGGCTAAAATCAACTCCCAAATTATATCATACTTTAAGTTTCAGAAGAGTGTGACACAAGGGAGGGAGGAAGGTATTTAGGTTTTTTTTTTTTTTAAATAGAAAAGGCTAACCTACCACGAGTTCTTATCTTTTTATCCTGAAACATAGATATCCGCTTATTGGAAGCAATCCTATTTGAGGCACTGTCGGGCACTAAATGCGAGCAACTCTCCTAACAGAGATTCAAACTTTGATTCGCTATATTGTAAAAGACTACCCCTTTCTGCTATACCCAACTTCTATTAGCACCTACCACCAATTTAATAATTGATCTCATATTCTCATTAGTAAATTCTCATTTTTAATGAGGGTAAGAAAGAAATTTTCTTTAGAAAAAGTACTCTGGACAAGATGGTGTTTCTTATAAATAGAATTAATATAATTCTAAAAGAAAGATCTTATAAAAATGCTCTAGATAAGATGTTGTTTCTTCCTCTCTCACAAGGATATGGATACTCTCTCACTTACGACTTTACAAAACACGCCTACTTTCTCCATAAACTTTACAAAATCCATTATGTGCGTTCCATCTCATTTTTGTTAATTCATTGTGCTAATTAGAAGAATGAAAGGAATTAAAACAATTCATGACTTTCAAAAAGATTAGGTGGATATTTACTCCTTAGATTCCTATGTTATTAAATGAGGAGGAGCTAGCTGGTACGTTGATGACCAAAACTAGAGAAGAAATTATAATACTACCTCTGTGGCCTGGTTTTTAATATAAGGGCTACGTAAAGAGTTTATTTTAGTCTTAAATAGATGTGGGAAAATCGACGGGCCCTTTATGGGTTTGGGGCCTGAAAAGTTTGTTTACCTTAGCCCTCAAACTTGTGAGTTTGGGTCTGAACTGTGAACTTTAAGCCCTTTAAAATTTTCAATATTATTTACTTATTTTCAAATAGCCAAAAATGAAATAAAAGATCTCATAAAATTTCTAATTCAAATACTACTTTCGGTCCCTAATACAGTATCTCATTTGTACAAACTAGATCTTATACTAAAGAGCAAAACTAATAATAAATATTAGCAAACTAAAGTGCCAAATTAAGTCTGCATAGCTAAAACTAAATTAAGTCAAACCATTATCATGAATCCTAATAGAAAAATGAACCATGATCGCATAAATATCTTGATAGTTTTACATCATGTTTGATCATGTAATTTATAAAATGTTAGAATAATTTCAATTAAATACTATCTAAAGGAATAAATTGGACAAATATAATTATCAAAACAGCTAAAACATAGCTCAAATGGAAAAACTAATATTATGCGGATTTAAACAAGTAGGCACTTAGTTTGCCATTTTCCCAACTCTTCAACCAACTTTGTCTTCCATATTTATAATTTTTTTCTTAATGTATCCCAATTAATTACACATGTTAAAGGGTTTCATTAAGAGGTAATTTCAATTTTCAATGCATATGGTTATCAAATATATTTTAGGGAAGTTAGCACCAATTTATTACAAATAACTAATTTAACTAATTTTTGAATATATAAATTAGTATTTAAGTGTTATATTAAGGATTGGATGAACGAAGGTAGTAATATTCTTCATAGTGTGCTTAGACACCATGCATGATAGTTTCCTTAATAAAAGGCAACTTTGAAGAAGAGGTGGTAAAATGAGAGAGAAGGAGAAAATGCATGAATTTAAGTGATAGATCATATGGTACTTATATTCGTGCGGACCTTTCTCTTGAAGTTTTGTTGTCCATCATCAATTAATGAACAAAGAAAATTTGAAAGTTAAATTAATGGAAAGTGTGCTGCAGGCGGCGAAATGAATTTTTTTAAAACTTATGAAAATACTTAGACTAGACTAGACGCCATAAAAATGAAATTTAACTAATAAAAACACTTAAATGCTTTTTTATCTGTATTTCAAAAAAAAAAAAAAAAGATTACAAGATGAAGGAGGACTTTTAAACAGACATCGTAACTGTGATTAAATTTTTGTATGTATCGCGTCCGGTCCAGGTTTGGCAAGACATCACTTCTTTTTATATTCTTTTTCTATGATTTTTATATGCTCTGGTCATGCTCAGGGTTTTCAACAGCTCTGCTTTTTCTCTTTCTGTTTTTTTTTTTTTGGCGACAATAAGCTTTTCTCTTTCTCTTTACACATATATGCTGATGCTGTAATTTAAGCTCATTTTATCTTATATATATATATATATATATATTGTAGAAAAACAATAAATCCAAGATTAAACTGGTTTTTATCTTTCATTAATCATGAAAAAAATAGTAATAGGTGTTTCGAATTTATCTTAAATTAAACAAAAAACAAAAAAAAAATTAGACGAACATATGGATATGTTATGACTACTTCACCCCTGGATAACACGTGTTCACAAGGCCTCAATTTGGATACACCAAACTAACTTCTCCCTGCCCTCCTAAATGTAAAGAGTACACTCCAGAACAAGTTATAAGATATTTCTCACTAATCTATATATATTAATAAAAAAAATTAAAAGTATTAAATTTATCATAAAATTCAATAGACTTAATTTCTACCCTTTTTTGCTGCCCTTGTTAAACATGGGCTTAGATGGAAGTAATATTGAATATTCATTGAAACTATCAAAACATTTCATAAAATATGACCAAAATTTTCTTCTAAAAGGCTTCTTAGGGTCTGTTTGGGATCACGTTTCCCAACCTCAAACATACATCTAGAGTGAAAAAAGCCACTTTTGGCTTTGGAGTGATGTTTGGGAAGGTGGTAGTGGCATCTTGCCTTTTTCCTAAAAGACACATCAACTATGAAGTTCAAATTTGTGGCTTTTATGATTGGTGCATCACGGTGATGTTAAAAATGGCTATGGGTCCCATATTATGTTGTTCTATCACCCCATCATGTCCCCACTACCTTTTATCTTATTTAGAGTCATGAGTCCAATTGGTGTTAAAAAGCAACAGTCATATATTTACTCAAAGAAAAAGCAAGAGACATATAATAGTTTTTTACATGAAACAAATAATGTTAAAGTTTAGGTTAGTAAAAAAAATATTTCCTAACAAAAAATGTAGGTAAAAAATTTATTTCTAATTTTAGTAATATAATATTATTTAGTTAAAAATAAATTAACTATTTGAGTTTTATCTAATTTTAGTTTCAATTTTTCTCTTAAATTATCACAATATATACATAATATATATCATGCGTGCGCACATTATTTAATAAGATTCATACCTCTGTTTAGTCATTTTCCATCTAAACTTGCTTTTCAGATAATTATCCAAATAAGTTTCAGTTTGAAAAAAAGCTACTTCTACCAGCGCCAATCTAAACATACATCACATTTACAATCTCATTTTTATCCTATCTTAAGTTTGCAAAAGTCGAATTGAAAAAGAAAAGAAATCACTTTTGCCACCGCTAATCCAAACAGGAACTTATAATATGGACCAAAGGAGAAACTAAAGGATTTACTTTAGTCTTAAATATAGGACCTTAATCCATTTTATTTTCTAAATTTATAATTTTCCCCAAAACTAGTTCCAATGCATATAATTAAATAAGATATTATAAAGAAACTAAGGCAAATTTTCTTACAAATAAATAATTTTATTCATATTTACTTAGTCGTCTAGATATAGCTTCAATATTAAGGATTAAGGGAGTACTTGAAACGAAAATAGAGGTAATCTCACAAAATCCTCCACTATAAATACCCCTCCTTTGCCTTCTAAATCATCATCCCAAACACACAAATTGCTCTCAAGTAGTCAAGCCAATATTCATAAATAAACACATTCTGCGTTATCCTTTGTGGAGATGGCTTCAAAGGCTCATGCAACCTCTCTTCTTCTCACTCTCAACCTTCTCCTCTTGTTCATCACGCTTAGCTCATGTGCTCCAACACCTTCGCCCTCCCAGCAGGCCCACTGTCCTGTGAATTTCCTTAAGTTGGGTGTGTGTGCCAACTTACTGGCCGACTCTGTGAATGTTACTATAGGATCACCACCAACAATCCCATGTTGCAGTCTCATTGAAGGCCTGGCTGATCTGGAAGCTGCTGTATGCCTTTGCACGGCTCTTCAAGCTAATGTTCTTGGCATCGACCTCGACATTCCAGTTTCGTTGAGTCTGATTCTTAACAGCTGTGGAAAGAACAACTCTGACTTCCAGTGCAATGATAATTAGTTTAACGTTCTGTTATAGTTGGTGGGTATTTGTTTCAATAAGTATGTCTTTCTTATTTCGTCGTGTGTTTTGAGTATAATAAGGTCACGTAGCTGGCCCCTTATAATATATGATGCTAATAATAATCATTGATAACTTTTTATCAATGGAAATATCTTACTTATGCTCATCATGATCTATTATTTATTGGTGTTGGCTTAAATTTTTCTTATGCTTTATTTAATTATAACTCATTTAACTCACATGACTCATTAGTTCTTTTATTTATTTTTTGTGGACATTGCCTCCACAATATCTATGGTTGGCCCCATCTTATGGAATAAGGGGCAATGTTGGTGATATGCATACTATCGTAATTCTATAACACTTATATTTAAAAATGTCACTCGAAATTATAAGAATATTGACTTCCTTATTTCACTTAATGAATAAACCTAGAATATTTATTCTATTCCAACTTAAATGTTTACTAAGATCTCATAATTTAGGTACCAATAATTGAGACAACAAACTTCAACTTAAATTTCATCACTTAAATAATGTCTCATCTAGATCATCATCTCTGATGAGATATTTGATCCTTTTAATTTCTCCAAAAGCATGCTCTTCAATAAATGATCCATGCTTTATGTGTTTATGACCCATTGACTCTATGGTCATACAACACCTTTAATTGGTTTGAATTAACCTAATAATTCCAAAGCCTTTTGATGAAATTCCTTAAATGGTAATCTTGTAACTTGCCTCCAAGAATAACTAGATCAAGCAATCTATGGTGGAACGAAGTAGTTGATGACTACTTAACAATCTATACCCCTTCATGATGTAACTTATAATCTATGGTGGAACTAAGTAGTCGATGACTACTTAACAATCTTATACCCCTCCATGATGTAACTTATTCAACAAGTGTAATGATGTATCACAATGTTAACTTTTCTATAGTCAACTCATCTTACAAAACTAAACAAGTTAATCATTCTACTCTATATAGAAAGCAAAAAACTTAATGTACATTTGGTAATGTATCACATGACTTATAGCTCTTCAGTTATTATTTAAGTAAGAATATGTTTGACAATCTTCCTAAAATTTCTTTGCAATGACATTGCTCATACGCCTTGGAAATTAAATTAGAAGGAATAAGATGATATTGGAGACATATGGACAGTCTAATCACATTCTCATAATAGACGTTACTCACAACAACTACTATTATCCATGAATGTTCAAATGTTTGTGATTTTAGGTTACTTATGATATTCTCAAATATTTTGAGAATAATCTCTTTATGTATTCTAAAAAAATATCACACCTAACTCAGTCATATAACACATTTTTTAACAATAGTGACTTAGTCATTTGTAAAACCTTAAGTCAAAATGCATAAGCTCTAAATGAATCATCATTATGTACAATATAGATGACTCAACTCCCACTAATCCAATGATATAATAAAACTTATGATGTTCTCAATATGGTCCTATATATAATCACATCATGATATCTTAACTATAACTATTTTGAGATTTGCTCATGACAAAATAAACTCCTAATTTTGCTAACTAAATCCTCTTTATTATTTATGTAACCATCTCTACTAATTCCAAGGTATTAAAACTCAGACCGGGTATTGAACCGGTTGGGATACTGGGTTAAAGGTCAGTAGGTCAGACCGGGAAAACCGGAGCTAAACCGGGACTAAACCGGTGAGAAATTAAATATTTTAGGCTTATTAATATGAAATTCTAAGAAAAAATATTAAAAAATTAACTTTTTTTTTTTAAAAAAAGTGAACCGGTTCGGTCACCGGACCGAACCTGTTTAGGCACTGGTTCACCGGTTCTCAGGCTGGACCGGCCGGTCTGGTTCGGGTTCCGGAACACTGACTAATTCACATATATACCTCTCCTTATGTCCAAACTGGAAAGATACCAATGACATCCAAACTCAAGACTGACAGTAAGCATCATGAAAATATGAAAGGAATTATGCATAAATATAGGAGGAAATACCTCACTAAATTAATTCTTTCTTTATAGAGAAGTTATCGCAAACAACTTTATTTGCATTTCTTAATATTTCATACTAGCAACTTTACAAATACACTTAAGTTGTTTGTTTACCTTACATTTATCATTAATTAATGCCTTCATATGGAATTTAAAGTCATCACTCTCAATATTTATGTTCTAATCAAATTTCCTAAAGTACATCACGTAGTTACCATTAATTGTCAAATTATAATCATCATTGGTCTCAACTCAATTTGTTGATAGATTAAAACTCAACAAGGTGAGTGACTTGTAAAACCAATGTTCTACTATACCATAATTAGAGGTAGCAATCCTCCATATATTATCATTTTCAATGAATTTGATCACTTTCATAAAAGGTTTTATTTAATACAAAATGTTTATGTATTTTCAATTTGGAACTTCCTTTTTTTCCCTATTGTTTAACAATTTTTAGGAGTGTCATAACAAATTGATTATTTTTGTAAATTATTTTTAAATCAATTGGGAATCTACCCATACCTCTATTTTGTTGGGAGTTTTCCGAATTAAAAATATTAAATCTTTGTATTTTCTAAAATATGTTCAACACATCAATTATCTTCTGATGAGCGAAGGAATTTATAATATTTAGATTAATATTTTACTAACTTACTCCATACTATTTGAAGGAAGAATTTTGATAATTATAAGATATTATATTAATTATTTATTATAAATCTTTTTGATTCTTCTTTTTTTAATTCAATACGTAAGAAAGTTGTAAAATTTTTCAAATATATATTTAATATGAATGTAGTAGAATTTTTTCATCTTATTTGACTAAAGTATTCTCAAGATACTTTGGGTGATTTTTTTTTAAGACATAATCAATAAATTTTAAAATTTTTATTAACTTTTATGAATAATGATGAGATTGAGTTAAGAATAAAAATTAGAGAAAGTATAGTTCAATGAAATCAATAAAGATTTGGATCTGAAATTTTTTTCGCCAACAATGTGAATATGGAAATCTGGATGTTTTAATCATAATTTTAAATTTATCTAAAATCAAAAGATAATGATAGAAAATTTTATCATAAATTATAGTTTTATATCATTTTCTTATTGATCGATTTACTTATGTATAATTGTTCAGGTCCATATAGATAAAATTATTTCCAGCTTCCATCCCAGGCATTCCGATTGATTATCTGAATTTCTTTCCAAAAAAACAAATGATTATTTGATTTAGTTCGCTCTTCGACCAAAGAGAATAAGCCAAGTCACCGATCCTCGTCAATAAACGGTGCCATCCAAATCGTACATTAAAACAAATCAACGGTCATAATAGCAATCACATTTCTATCATCTGCAGCTGTCGGCCACTCAGTAAACCAAAACCGTCGATTTATCAAACTAATCAACGGTCTATATCATCTAGAGCTCGGCGCGTAAAATTCCCAATTGAATGCCCTGTGTATATACAACAACCCCACACATTTTCGAGTTCAGAATCACCATCGTCTTTTTCATTGTATAACTCTCAAGCTATCACTGTGATCAAATACTTCCAATGGCACGTACCAAGCAGACGGCTCGCAAGTCTACCGGCGGCAAGGCTCCGAGGAAGCAGTTGGCGACCAAAGCTGCTCGGAAGTCGGCTCCGGCCACTGGTGGTGTGAAGAAGCCTCACCGTTTCAGGCCCGGAACTGTGGCGCTCCGCGAGATCCGAAAGTACCAGAAGAGTACCGAGCTTCTGATCCGGAAGCTTCCGTTCCAGCGTCTGGTTCGTGAGATCGCTCAGGACTTCAAGACGGATCTTCGATTCCAGAGCTCCGCCGTGGCCGCCCTTCAAGAAGCTGCTGAAGCTTACCTGGTTGGACTTTTTGAAGACACTAACCTTTGTGCTATTCACGCTAAGAGAGTCACAATTATGCCTAAAGATATTCAGCTCGCGAGGCGTATTAGGGGTGAGCGTGCTTAAGCAATCTGTTAGAGTTGTATAGCGTGCTGGTTAATGTTCAATTGAGATAGATAATGTGACTTTGATCGATCTGCCTTTTGGAGCTTTTTTGTAAGCAAGTACTGTTGTAATAGTTTCGTCAACGTAACAAAACAACAAGTTCTTCTGTTAATTTCCGTGTCTGTCACATTTTCAATTTCTTAACCAAAGTTTTGAAAGTCTTCTGTCCATTTTTGTGCCTCGCTTGGAACTCTGTTTAAAGCTAACTGAGATTCATGCTCGTTTAAGTTTGTTCTGGCAAATTTTGAAAAATTTGATGATTATTAGTAAAATTCGCTTCAAAAGATCTTGTTTCAGATGTTACAAACATATGTCCATCACAGATGATGGAATTGAGGGATTGCGTTACAATTCGTTTTAGTTCTGGGTACTTGCAAGATTCTCGTTCTGATCCATTGATCAAAATCATGATGTGATTTGTGTCTGGTGCAAAACGAAGAACTGTACATCTAGAGTTGCTACCCCAATTAGGGTTGGAAATAGTTCACCTCAGGTTAGGTTTTTATCTTAACAGGTTTAGCCTGTTAAGGCATAAATTGATTTGAATCTGGCCTGTGTTTTGTTGAAGGTCAATTTTTAGATCTGGGTCTGGCCTGAAGCCTGTTAAGAAGGTTTGAAATTTTAAAATTGTTTAAGCAAACTGACAGGGTTACAGGTCACACTGTAAAACAAGCTAACAGGGGCTGAAAACAGGCCTCCTTAAACAGGCCAAAAATAGACTAAAACTTATAGGTTCATGTGAAATTATTCTTTAACCCTTATTTAATTTTTTTTAAAAAATATTTTTACAGGTTCAGGCCGGCCTGACAGGTCTAACAGGCCTATCAATAGACATTGGCCTAGCCTATTAAGTAAAATAGGTTTTTGTTTTGGCCTTGGCCTGGTCTTTTATCCTGACTGGCCAGACCTAAATAGGCCAATCACAGGCTAGGCTACAGGCCCTTGACAGACCGCCTGACCTGTTTCTACCCCTACCCCCAACTAAAAGCAGCGTGTCAAGTGGGGATTGCATTGTGGCATTGGGACCTTAGCGACCAAGAAATACAACCCTTTCTTCTCATAGCATCACTGCATCCTGATTTAATGCTTCAATGGAATTAGGATTTCACATTTAATATTTTATAAAAATATTATTATAATAAAAAATATGATGAAAAGAAAATATTAAATTTAGACTATTAAATTTTAATCTAATAATTATAAAGGGAGTAAAAGATGAGAGCGACCGAAAAAAAAAAAAAGAGAAGTTAGGTCATTTGATCTTGGGAGAAAGCAGAAGATGCAACAACGATGGCTTATCTAGATTTCTCAAAATGCAGCGTACTGGGCAGTCAAAGAAAATACAATTGGGCCCAAGAAATAACGGGCTCATCATACCATGTTAGTAGGAATGATTAGAAAGAAATAAGGGTTAATACCAGTATCAAAAAAAAAAAAAAAAAGGGTTAATATCACATCTTAATTTTTATAGTTTATTCTCATTTTAGTTTTAGTCCTTACAGTTTGAAATCATATGTTTTGGTTTTTGTAGTTTCCTTTCATTTAAAACGTTAATTCTTGAAATTTAAAAAGGGCCTCAACCCAAAGTTAACAATATTAAATATGTTAACGCGTCACTAACGCAGTTAAAAATGCTGATGTGACTTGCTAATTGGGTAAGCTTATGTGGGAAAAAAGCTTAGCTGGATAAGTGATTTAAAAAACAAAAACTAAAAGCATCGATCATAATGTACCAAAGACCAAGTTGCTCCAGCGCTGAAGAGAAAAGAGAAAGTTAGGGCACTGGGCAATGGTAAAGGGAGGCCCGGCTAACGTGAATGAGGTCCGGTGAAGGTGAGAATTATGAAAGTTCCCCATCGTTGTTATGAGGATGTTGATTAATTATCTGCTTGCTATAGCATCAACCCCAAACCAACACAACTTTGAATAGCAATATATTACAAACTAAAATAGCTCCTGTTTTTTCTTCTATAACTTCCTCACAACATTTTCATATCAAATCTCAATTGTTGTGGCTCTCTCCACATTGAATCAGTCAGCAATTGTGGCTCAAATGCTCCTTTTCTTCTACACTTCTCTCTCTCCTCCCACTTTGAAAATCATTAAACAAATACCCAAAAGCAGAAACCCATTTCGAGTTGACATTTTAGAACACAAACAGTTCTAAGCAGCATCTATTATAATCCTTCAAGTCCAAAAGACAACAGATAAATAAGGATGTGAACTCTGTTTCAATTCATGCTTACACATTTTCTTCCAAAAGACATCCCAATGGCTTCTACTTCCTCATACATTTGAAGCTGCGCTCATGTTCTTATTATCTTACTCTGCAATACATTTATATGAGTTTTGCAAAGGAAGAAGAAGCAATCAGCACAAGAGAAGCATGAAAGGTTTGAAGACAATTGGAGTCTTACTATAAAAAAACTGTGATTTAGTAGTGGTTAAAAAAGTATATTTGTAACGGTTTTAACCGCTATTAACATCGTTAGTAGCGGTTCATAAAACCGTTACTAAATCCACTATTGCAAGTGGTTTTGTAGCGATTATCATAAACCGCCACTCAAGTATAATGACTGCTACTATATTAGTAGCGGTTAAAAACTACCGCTACAACACCGCCAAGAGAAAAATTCTTTTTCTCTGAACTTTGTAGCGGTTAAATAACCGTTACTAATATGAATTTTAAAAATGACGTCATTAACTAGTAGAGGTTATTGAACCGCTACTAATTTCATTGAAATTCAAATTTTGCGCCAAAAAATTAGTTTCCGTTTGAAAATGGCGCCATTAATTAGTAGCGGTTAAATAACCGCTACAAAAGTAAGCAAAATTTTTAAAAAATACAATAATTTGTTTCCCTTTTTTTGATATTAAACTAAAGGGCGAAGGTGCAAAAATGTCCATCTACATATGTCACATGTGCGTCTGGCACCATTTACATTCCTTGGGTGCAAAAATACCCATGATCTTTACAAAAAGGGACAAAAATACCAGCAACGTCAATTGAGGCAAACGACCGTTAAGTTTTTTTTTTGTGGGCCCCACTTTAATGTTTTTTAATAATTATTTTAAGGGCTAAGGTGCAAAATTACTTATCTACATATCTTTCGGGTGCAAAAATACCTATGATCATTAAAAAAGTGGACAAAAATGCCAGTTTCGTTAACGAAGGCAAACAACTGTTAATTTTTGATTTTGTGAGCCCACTTTAATCATTTTTAAATAATTATTTAAAAAACTCTCACCCTCTCTCTCTCTTTTTGCACCCCTTTCCCTCTCACCCTCCTTTCTCTCTCATCGTCCAAACTAGAGCCCCACCTTCACACCGGCAATAACTCTCTAAGGCCACCCACATGGTCACCGCCTTTATACTACCCGCTCCCTCCAAATGCCCTTTCATAGTTCATCATCGAAACTTTTCCCCTTATTAATGAAACCAGAAATTAATGAATGTTTGCCTTCATTAATGGAGCTGGAATTATTTTTAATGATTATAGGTAATAATTAAAAGCTTAATGTAGAGAGGTATTTTAAGGTTTTAATTAATACCTATGATTATTAAAAAAAGTGGACAAAATGTTGCTTTTAGTTAATACCTATTATCATTTTGTCCGCTTTTTTAATGATCATAGCTTTTAATTAATACCTATGATCATTAAAAAAGGGGACAAAATGCCATCACCATTAATGAAGATAAATTAGATCATACTTTAAGTTTCAGAAGAGTGTGACACAAGGGAGGGAGGAAGGTATTTAGGTTTTTTTTTTTAATAGAAAAGGCTAACCTGCCACGAGTTCTTTTCTTTTTATCCTGAAACATAGGTATCCACCTATTGGAAGCAATCCTATTTGAGGCACTGTCGGGCACTAAATGTGGGCAACTCTCCTAACGGAGATTCAAACTTTGATTTGCTCTATTGTAAAAGACTACCCCTTTCTGCTATACCCAACTTCTATTAGCACCTACCACCAATTATGTTAATACCATATGGGTCAACTATGTTTTTAAAAGGGCCTAACTTTAACAAACACATCCTGCTATCTTTTTGTGGGCTCAACTCATATTACTAGCTCTATTTTTCTAACCCTAATTCCTAAAAATATGTAGAGCATAATGTACCTAAATAAGAAGCCATCTTCAAAATTCAACTGAGCTAAAATACAAGCAAGATGGATTATATATATGCACATATCTTTACAGAAGGAAATCAACTGGTCTGGGTGTGTTCATGGTGTCAGTGATATAGGCTCATTCACCATATGTCCCAAAGTTTGTTTAAAGAAGGTTTTAACTTGAAGAAAATAAGATGAAAAACAGGCTTTAAAACAGTGCTTAAATTAACATAAAAAAGATTAAAAATAACCAAAATGGAGAAACACATATATGCACCTACAAACCATTTTTTTCTTTAGTATTTTTATGTCTAGATCTAGACTCCCCCAAATATCACGCACTCAACACTCACAATCAATATAACCTTCATATATTTATTGAGAGATCAAATTCTCCCAAATTAAATATCACTCACAACTCACTAAATGTTTACCTCTTTGACCCCGTCACCCACAAAATACTCAAACTTCATTGTCTTGAGTGACAGATTGAGGGTAAGCGAGACTGTGAAATATTGAGGTACTCTCTCTTATCTTAATGGAAAACTCATTTATCTAATTTGATTACACTAAAGACGTTAGTTAAATTAGTTAATATAACATTTTTTTAAATACCCTAATCTTATTCTTTAATTCCCTCCTCTTCTCACTTAATTATTGTTAAGAGAATATCTGTAGGAGTAAATTTTGAAAAGAATGATAAATATGAGAAATATGTCTTACATTTGGGACAAAAATTAACTCCCCAATTAGGTCATACTTTAAGTTTTAGAAGAGTGTGAAGCAGGGGAGGAAGGAAATTAGGTATTTAGTTTTTTTTTTTTTTTGTGCCTATAGAAAAGGCTAACTTGCCATGAGTTCATTTTTCACCCCCACTAAGCATAAATATCCTCATATTGGAGGTATTAGTATTCGAAGCACTGTCGGGCACTAAATGTGAACACTTCTTTCTGTGGGGATTCGAATCTTGATTCACCATATTGTAAAAGATCAGTTCCTTCTACTAGACCCAACCCCATTAATACCTGCCCCGAGTTCTATTAATACAGTATGGGTCAACTATGTTTTTAAAAGGGCCTAACTTTAACAAACACATCCTGCTATCCTTTTTGTGGACTCAACTTATATTACTAGCTCTATTTTTCTAACCCTAATTCCTAAAAATTTGTTTGGAATTAAGTTTCTTTTTAAATGACAATATTGTCTTTATATGTAGAGCATAATGTACCTAAGTCAGAAGCCATCTTCAAAATTCAATTGAGCTAAGAAAACAAGCAAGATGGATTACACACACACACACACACACAAATCATTACAGAAGGAAATTAAATTGTCTGGGTGTGTTCACGGTGTCAGTAATATAAGTGCAACCACCACATGTTCCATAGTTTGTTTAAAGAAGGTTTTGACTTGAAGAAAAAAAGATGAAAAACAGGCTTTAAAATAGTGCTTAAATTAACATAAAAAAGATTAAAAATAACCAAAATGGAGAAACACATATATGCACCTACAAACCTTTTTTTTTTCTTTAGTATTTTTATGTCTAGATCTAGACATCCCCAAATATCACGCACTCAACACTCACAATCAATATAACCTTCATATATTTATTTAGAGATCAAATTCTCCCAAATTAAATATCACTCACAACCTAAATGCTTACCTCTTTGACCCTGTCACCCACAAAATACTTTCTCTGATCCTTTCTATAAGAGATAAATAACTAATTCTCAAGAATAACAAAGCGTAGTTAAAGTTAGATTTGTAAATATGTTAAAAATTCTAATCTTTTTCTAAAAATACACTTAATAATTGGTCGGAAACTTTTAATAATTGATCTCATATTCTCATTAGTAAATTCTCTTTTTTAATGAGGGTAGGAAAGAAATTTTCTTTAGAAAAAGTACTCTGGACAAGATGGTGTTTCTTATAAATAGAATTAATATAATTCTAAAAGAAATATCTTATAAAAATGCTCTAGATAAGATGTTGTTTCTTCCTCTCTCACAAGGATATGGATACTCTCTCACTTACGACTTTACAAAACACGCCTACTTTCTCCATAAACTTTACAAAATCCATTATGTGCGTTCCATCTCATTTTTGTTAATTCATTGTGCTAATTAGAAGAATGAAAGGAATTAAAACAATGTCATGACTTTCAAAAAGATTAGGTGGATATTTTGGATTCATTAAAAACCTTTGAAGTATTGGAAAAATCTACTGAATGCCCTTGCCATTCCTATTACGGTATTACGTGCTCATAATTCTCTTGACATGTAGCATATTTACTACGTAGATTCCTATGTTATTAAATGAGGAGGAGCTAGGTGGTACGTTGATGACCAAAACTAGAGAAGAAATTATAATACTACCACTGTGGCCTGGTTTTTAATATAAGGGCTGCGTAAAGGGTTTATTTTAGTCCTAAATAGATGTGGGAAAATCGGCGGGCCCTTTATGGGCTTGGAGCCTGAAAAGTTTGTTTACCTCAGCCCTCGAACTTGTGAGTTTGGGTCTGACCTGTGAACTTTAAGCCCTTTAAAATTTTCAATATTATTTACTTATTTTCAAATAGCCAAAAATGAAATAAAATATCTCATAAAATTTCTAATTCAAATACTACTTTTGGTCCCTAATACAATATCTCATTTGTACAAACTAGATCTTATACTAAAGAGCAAAGCTAATAATAAATATTAGCAAACTAAAGTGCCAAATTAAGTCTGCATAGCTAAAACTAAATTAAGTCAAACCGTTATCATGAATCCTAATAGAAAAATGAACCATAATCGCATAAATATCTTGATAGTTTTACATCATGTTTGATCATGTAATTTATAAAATGTTAGAATAATTTCAATTAAATACTATCTAAAGGAATAAGTTGGACAAATATAATTATCAAAACAGCTAAAACATAGCTCAAATGGAAAACATAATATTATGCGGATTTAAACAAGCAGGCACTTAGCCTTACAGGGCTGTCATTGACAAGTTATGACCTAAAAGGGACGGGCCTAAAAGTATGTGTTGTCTAAAATCATGATTTTTTTTTAAAACCCGGCCCTTGACGAGCTCATACAAAAACGGGTCAATGCCATTTTCCCAGCTCTTCAACCAACTTTGTCTTCCATATTTATAATTTTTTTCCTAATGTTTCCTGATTAATTACACATGTTAATGGAAAGTGCGTGCTTATATCGTCCATCATCAATTAATGAACAAAGAAAATTTGAAAGCTAAATTAATGGAAAGTGTGCTGCAGGCGGCGAAATGAATTTTTTTTAAACTTATGAAAATACTTAGACTAGACTAGACGCCATAAAATGAAATTTAACTAATAAAAACACTTAAATGCTTTTTTATCTGTATTTCAAAAAAAAAAAAAAAAAGATTACAAGATGAAGGAGGACTTTTAAACAGACATCGTAACTGTGATTGAATTTTTGTATGTATCGCGTCCGGTCCAGGTTTGGCAAGACATCACTTCTTTTTATATTCTTTTTCTATGATTTTTGTATGCTCTGGTCATGCTCAGGGTTTTCAACAGCTCTGCTTTTTCTCTTTCTGTTTTTTTTTTTTTTTTTGGGGGGAAAAGTAAGCTTTTCTCTTTCTGTTTACACATATATGCTGATGCTGTAATTTAAGCTCATTTTATCTTATTTATATATATATATATATATATATATATATATATATATATATATATATATATATTGTAGAAAAACAATAAATCCAAGATTAAACTGGTTTTTATCTTTCATTAATTATGAAAAAAATAGTAATAGGTGTTTCAAATTTATCTTAAATTAAAAAAAAAAAACTATAAAATTAGACGAACATATGGATATGTTATGACTTCACCCCTGGATAATAACCTCCACCCAAAAAAAAAAAAAAAGTTGGCAATGCATTTCCACGGCTAACACGTGTTCACAAGGCCTCAATTTGGATGCACCAAACTAATCTCCCTGCCCTCCTAAATGTAAAGAGTACACTCCAGAACAAATTATAAGATATCTCTACCTAATCTATATATATATTAATAAAAACAATTAAAAGTATTAAATTTATCATAAAATTTAATAGACTTAATTTCTACCCTTTTTTGCTGCTAAACATGGGCTTAGATGGTAGTAATATTGAATGCTCATTCAAACTATCAAAACATCTCATAAAAAATGACTAAAAATATCTTCTAAAAGGCTTTTTAAAATTTGTTTGGGATCACGTTTTCCAACTGTAAACGTGCATCTAGAGTCAAAAAAAAAAAAAGCCACTTTTGGCTTTTGAGTGATGTTTGGGAAGGCATTAGTGGCATCTTATCTTTTTCCAAAGGAGAAACTAAAGGATTTACTTTGGTATTAAATATAAGACCTTAATTCATTTTATTTTCCAAATTTATAATTTTCCCCAAAATTAGTTCCAATGCATATAATTAAATAAGATAGTATAAAGAAACTAAGGCAAATTATCTTACAAATAAATAATTTTATTCATATTTACTTAGTCGTCTAGATATAGCTTCAATATTAAGGATTAAGGGAGTACTTGAAACGAAAATAGAGGTAATCTCACAAAATCCTCGACTATAAATACCCCTCCTTTGCCTTCTAAATCATCATCCCAAACACACAAATTGCTCTCAAGTAGTCAAGCCAATATTCATAAATAAACACATTCTGCGTTATCCTTTGTGGAGATGGCTTCAAAGGCTCATGCAACCTCTCTTCTTCTCACTCTCAACCTTCTCCTCTTGTTCATCACGCTTAGCTCATGTGCTCCAACACCTTCGCCCTCCCAGCAGGCCCACTGTCCTGTGAATTTCCTTAAGTTGGGTGTGTGTGCCAACTTACTGGGCTCTGTGAATGTTACTGTAGGATCACAACTAACAACCCCATGTTGCAGTCTCTTAAACGGCCTGGTTGATCTGGAAGCTGCTGCATGCCTTTGCACTGCTCTTAAAGCTAATATTCTTGGCATCAACCTCGACATTCCACTTTCGTTGAGTCTGATTCTTAACAACTGTGGAAAGAACAACTCTGACTTCCAGTGCAATGATAATTAGTTTAACGTTCTGTTATAGTTGGTGGGTATTTGTTTCAATAAGTATGTCTTTCTTATTTCGTCGTGTGTTTTGGGTATAATAAGGTCACGTAGCTGGCCCCTTATAATATATGATGCTAATAATAATCATTGATAACTTTTTATCAATGGAAATATCTTACTTATGCTCATCATGATCTATTATTTATTGGTGTTGGCTTAAATTTTTCTTATGCTTTATTTAATTATAACTCATTTAACTCACATGACTCATTAGTTCTTTTATTTATTTTTTGTGGACATTGCCTCCACAATATCTATGGTTGGCCCCATCTTATGGAATAAGGGGCAATGTTGTTGGTGATATGCATACTATCGTAATTCTATAACACTTATATTTAAAAATGTCACTCCAAATTATAAGAATATTGACTTCCTTATTTCACTTAATGAATAAACCTAGAATATTTATTCTATTCCAACTTAAATGTTTACTAAGATCTCATAATTTAGGTACCAATAATTGAGACAACAAACTTCAACTTAAATTTCATCACTTAAATAATGTCTCATCTAGATCATCATCTCTGATGAGATATTTGATCCTTTTAATTTCTCCAAAAGCATGCTCTTCAATAAATGATCCATGCTTTATGTGTTTATGACCCATTGACTTTATGGTCATACAACACCTTTAATTGGTTTGAATTAACCTAATAATTCCAAAGCCCTTTGATGAAATTCCTTAAATGGTAATCTTGTAACTTGCCTCCAAAAATAACTAGATCAAGCAATCTATGGTGGAACGAAGTAGTTGATGACTACTTAACAATCTATACCCCTTCATGATGTAACTTATAATCTATGGTGGAACTAAGTAGTCGATGACTACTTAACAATCTTATACCCCTCCATGATGTAATTTATTCAACAAGTGTAATGATGTATCACAATGTTAACTTTTCTATAGTCAACTCATCTTACAAAACTAAACAAGTTAATCATTCTACTCTATATAGAAAGCAAAAAACTTAATGTACATTTGGTAATGTATCACATGACTTATAGCTCTTCAGTTATTATTTAAGTAAGAATATGTTTGACAATCTTCCTAAAATTTCTTTGCAATGACATTGCTCATACGCCTTGGAAATTAAATTAGAAGGAATAAGATGATATTGGAGACATATGGACAGTCTAATCACATTCTCATAATAGACGTTACTCACAACAACTACTATTATCCATGAATGTTCAAATGTTTGTGATTTTAGGTTACTTATGATATTCTCAAATATTTTGAGAATAATCTCTTTATGTATTCTAAAAAAATATCACACCTAACTCAGTCATATAACACATTTTTTAACAATAGTGACTTAGTCATTTGTAAAACCTTAAGTCAAAATGCATAAGCTCTAAATGAATCATCATTATGTACAATATAGATGACTCAACTCCCACTAATCCAATGATATAATAAAACTTATGATGTTCTCAATATGGTCCTATATATAATCACATCATGATATCTTAACTATAACTATTTTGAGATTTGCTCATGACAAAATAAACTCCTAATTTTGCTAACTAAATCCTCTTTATTATTTATGTAACCATCTCTACTAATTCCAAGGTATTAAAACTCAGACCGGGTATTGAACCGGTTGGGATACTGGGTTAAAGGTCAGTAGGTCAGACCGGGAAAACCGGAGCTAAACCGGGACTAAACCGGTGAGAAATTAAATATTTTAGGCTTATTAATATGAAATTCTAAGAAAAAATATTAAAAAATTAACTTTTTTTTTTAAAAAAAAAGTGAACCGGTTCAGTCACCGGACCAAACCTGTTTAGGCACTGGTTCACCGGTTCTCAGGCTGGACCGGCCGGTCTGGTTCGGGTTCCGGAACACTGACTAATTCACATATATACCTCTCCTTATGTCCAAACTGGAAAGATACCTATGACATCCAAACTCAAGACTGACAGTAAGCATCATGAAAATATGAAAGGAATTATGCATAAATATAAGAGGAAATACCTCACTAAATTAATTCTTTCTTTATAGAGAAGTTATCGCAAACAACTTTATTTGCATTTCTTAATATTTCATACTAGCAACTTTACAAATACACTTAAGTTGTTTGTTTACCTTACATTTATCATTAATTAATGCCTTCATATGGAATTTAAAGTCATCACTCTCAATATTTATGTTCTAATCAAATTTCCTAAAGTACATCACGTAGTCACCATTAATTGTCAAATTATAATCATCATTGGTCTCAACTCAATTTGTTGATAGATTAAAACTCAACAAGGTGAGTGACTTGTAAAACCAATGTTCTACTATACCATAATTAGAGGTAGCAATCCTCCATATATTATCATTTTCAATGAATTTGATCACTTTCATAAAAGGTTTTATTTAATACAAAATGTTTATGTATTTTCAATTTGGAACTTCCTTTTTTTCCCTATTGTTTAACAATTTTTAGGAGTGTCATAACAAATTGATTATTTTTGTAAATTATTTTTAAATCAATTGGGAATCTACCCATACCTCTATTTTGTTGGGAGTTTTCCGAATTAAAAATATTAAATCTTTGTATTTTCTAAAATATGTTCAACACATCAATTATCTTCTGATGAGCGAAGGAATTTATAATATTTAGATTAATATTTTACTAACTTACTCCATACTATTTGAAGGAAGAATTTTGATAATTATAAGATATTATATTAATTATTTATTATAAATCTTTTTAATTCTTCTTTTTTTAATTCAATACGTAAGAAAGTTGTAAAATTTTTCAAATATATATTTAATATGAATGTAGTAGAATTTTTTCATCTTATTTGACTAAAGTATTCTCAAGATACTTTGGGTGATTTTTTTTTAAGACATAATCAATAAATTTTAAAATTTTTATTAACTTTTATGAATAATGATGAGATTGAGTTAAGAATAAAAATTAGAGAAAGTATAGTTCAATGAAATCAATAAAGATTTGGATCTGAAATTTTTTTCGCCAACAATGTGAATATGGAAATCTGGATGTTTTAATCATAATTTTAAATTTATCTAAAATCAAAAGATAATGATAGAAAATTTTATCATAAATTATAGTTTTATATCATTTTCTTATTGATCGATTTACTTATGTATAATTGTTCAGGTCCATATAGATAAAATTATTTCCAGCTTCCATCCCAGGCATTCCGATTGATTATCTGAATTTCTTTCCAAAAAAACAAATGATTATTTGATTTAGTTCGCTCTTCGACCAAAGAGAATAAGCCAAGTCACCGATCCTCGTCAATAAACGGTGCCATCCAAATCGTACATTAAAACAAATCAACGGTCATAATAGCAATCACATTTCTATCATCTGCAGCTGTCGGCCACTCAGTAAACCAAATCCGTCGATTTATCAAACTAATCAACGGTCTATATCATCTAGTGCTCGGCGCGTAAAATTCCCAATTGAATGCCCTGTGTATATACAACAACGGAAGAAGATTCTCTCCCTTACCTTCCCATCCCTTTCTCCTCCCTTACCACCTTCATCACCGTTGGATCTAGATCCAACGGTTCATATTTAATATTACATAAAATATTATTATAATTATATATATATAAATTTAAAAATAATATTAAATATGAACCGTTGGATCTAGATCCAACGGTGATGAAGGTGGTAAGGGAGGGGAAAGGGATGGGAAAGTAAGGGAGAGAATCTTCTTCCATACAACAACCCCACACATTTTCGAGTTCAGAATCACCATCGTCTTTTTCATTGTATAACTCTCAAGCTATCACTGTGATCAAATACTTCCAATGGCACGTACCAAGCAGACGGCTCGCAAGTCTACCGGCGGCAAGGCTCCGAGGAAGCAGTTGGCGACCAAAGCTGCTCGGAAGTCGGCTCCGGCCACTGGTGGTGTGAAGAAGCCTCACCGTTTCAGGCCCGGAACTGTGGCGCTCCGCGAGATCCGAAAGTACCAGAAGAGTACCGAGCTTCTGATCCGGAAGCTTCCGTTCCAGCGTCTGGTTCGTGAGATCGCTCAGGACTTCAAGACGGATCTTCGATTCCAGAGCTCCGCCGTGGCCGCCCTTCAAGAAGCTGCTGAAGCTTACCTGGTTGGACTTTTTGAAGACACTAACCTTTGTGCTATTCACGCTAAGAGAGTCACAATTATGCCTAAAGATATTCAGCTCGCGAGGCGTATTAGGGGTGAGCGTGCTTAAGCAATCTGTTAGAGTTGTATAGCGTGCTGGTTAATGTTCAATTGAGATAGATAATGTGACTTTGATCGATCTGCCTTTTGGAGCTTTTTTGTAAGCAAGTACTGTTGTAATAGTTTCGTCAACGTAACAAAACAACAAGTTCTTCTGTTAATTTCCGTGTCTGTCACATTTTCAATTTCTTAACCAAAGTTTTGAAAGTCTTCTGTCCATTTTTGTGCCTCGCTTGGAACTCTGTTTAAAGCTAACTGAGATTCATGCTCGTTTAAGTTTGTTCTGGCAAATTTTGAAAAATTTGATGATTATTAGTAAAATTCGCTTCAAAAGATCTTGTTTCAGATGTTACAAACATATGTCCATCACAGATGATGGAATTGAGGGATTGCGTTACAATTCGTTTTAGTTCTGGGTACTTGCAAGATTCTCGTTCTGATCCATTGATCAAAATCATGATGTGATTTGTGTCTGGTGCAAAACGAAGAACTGTACATCTAGAGTTGCTACGGGGAAATAGGTCAGGTTATGTCAGATTTTTGTTTTAACAGATCTGACTTGTAAAGGTATAAATTGGTCTGAGCCTGGTCTGTGGTTTGTTGAAGGTCAATTTTTAGGCCTGGGTCTTGTCTAAAGTTTGTTAAGGAGACTTGAATTTTTAAAATTTTTTAAGCAAATCGACAAGGCTACAGGCCACACTTCAAAACAAGTTAACAGGTCACAGGCCAAAAACAGGCCTCTTTAAACAGGTCGAAAACAGGCTAGGTTAAGGCGAAATTATTCTTTAACCCTTATTTGATTTTTTTTAAAAAAATATTTTTACAGGCTCAAGCCGGCCTGACAGACCTAACAGGCCTATCAATAGACATTAGCCTGGCCTATTAAGCAAAACAAGTTTTTGTTTTGGCTTTGGTCTGGCCTTTTATCCTGACAGGCCAGGTCTGAATAGGCTAATCACAGGTTAGGCTACAGGCCCCTGGACAGGCTGACTGACCTGTTTCCACCCCTACCCCAATTAAGAGCGGCGTGTCAAGTGGGGATTGCATTGTGGCATTGGGAGCTTAGCGACCAAGAAATACAACCCTTCCTTCTCATAGCTTCACTGCATCCTGATTTAATGCTTCACTGGAATTAGGATCTCATATTTAATATTTTATAAAAATATTATTATAATAAAAAATATGATGAAAAGAAAATATTAAATTTAGCCTATTAAATTTTAATCCAATAATTATAAAGGGAGTAAAAGATGAGAGCGACCGAAAAACAAAAAAAAGAGAAGTTAGGTCATTTGATCTTGGGAGAAAGCAGAAGATGCAACAACGATGGCTTGTCAAGATTTCTCAAAATGCAGCGTACTGGGCAGTCAAAGAAAATACAATTGGGCCCAAGAAATAACGGGCTCATCATACCATGTTAGTAGGAATGATTAGAAAGAAATAAGGGTTAATGTCACATCTTAATTTTCATAGTTTACTCTCATTTTAATTTTAATCCTTATAGTTTGAAATCATATGTTTTGGTTTTTGTAGTTTCCTTTCATTTAAAATGTTAATTCTTGAAATTTAAGAAGGGCCTCAACCCAAAGTTAACAATATTAAATATGTTAACGTGTCAATAACGCCGTTAAAAATGCTGATGTGGCTTGCTGATTGGGTAAGCTTATGTGGGAAAAAAGCTTAGCTGGATAAGTGATTTAAAAAACGAAAACTAAAAGCATCAATCATAATGTACCAAAGACCAAGTTGCTCCAGCGCTGAAGAGAAAAGAGAAAGTTAGGGCACTGGGCAATGGTAAAGGGAGGTCCAGTGAAGGTGAGAATTATGAAAGTTCCCCATCGTTGTTATGAGGATGTTGATTAATTATCTGCTTGCTATAGCATCAACCCCAAACCAACACAACTTTGAATAGCAATATATTACAAACTAAAATAGCTCCTGTTTTTTCTTCTATAACTTCCTCACAACATTTTCATATCAAATCTCAATTGTTGTGGCTCCCTCCACATTGAATCAGTCAGCAATTGTGGCTCAAATGCTCCTTTTCTTCTACACTTCTCTCTCTCCTCCCACTTTGAAAATCATTAAACAAATACCCAAAAGCAGAAACCCATTTCAAGTTGACATTTTAGAACACAAACAGTTCTAAGCAGCATCTATTATAATCCTTCAAGTCCAAAAGACAACAAATAAATAAGGATGTGAACTCTGTTTCAATTCATGCTTACACATTTTCTTCCAAAAGACATCCCAATGGCTTCTACTTCCTCATACATTTGAAGCTGCGCTCATGTTCTTATTATCTTACTCTGCAATACATTTATATATGAGTTTTGCAAAGGAAGAAGAAGCAATCAGCACAAGAGAAGCATGAAAGGTTTGAAGACAATTGGCGTCTTACTATAAAAAAACTGTGATTTATTAGTGGTTAAAAAAGTATATTTGTAACGGTTTTAACCGCTATTAACATCGTTAGTAGCGGTTCATAAAACAGTTACTAAATCCACTATTGCAAGCGGTTTTGTAGCGATTATCATAAACCGCCACTCAAGTATAATGACTGCTACTATATTAGTAGCGGTTAAAAACTACCGCTACAACACCGCCAAGAGAAAAATTCTTTTTCTCTGAACTTTGTAGCGGTTAAATAACCGTTACTAATATAAATTTTAAAAATGGCGTCATTAACTAGTAGAGGTTATTGAACCGCTACTAATTTCATTGAAATTCAAATTTTGCGCCAAAAAATTAGTTTCCGTTTGAAAATGGCGCCATTAATTAGTAGCGGTTAAATAACCACTACAAAAGTAAGCAAAATTTTAAAAAAATACAATAATTTGTTTCCCTTTTTTTGATATTAAACTATAGGGCGAAGGTGCAAAAATGCCCATCTACATATGTCACATGTGCGTCTGGCATCATTTACATTCCTTGGGTGCAAAAATACCCATGATCTTTACAAAATGGGGCAAAAATACCAGCAACGTCAATTGAGGCAAACGACCGTTAAGTTTTTTTTTTGTGGGCCCCACTTTAATATTTTTTAATAATTATTTTAAGGGCTAAGGTGCAAAATTACTTATCTACATATCTTTCGGGTGCAAAAATACCTATGATCATTAAAAAAGTGGACAAAAATGCCAGCTTCATTAACGAAGGCAAACGACTGTTAATTTTTGATTTTGTGAGCCCACTTTAATCATTTTTAAATAATTATTTAAAAAACTCTCACCCTCTCTCTCTCTCTTCCTGCACCCTTTCCCTCTCACTCTCCTTTCCCTCTCCCCGTCCAAACTAGAGCCCCACCTTCACACCGGCAATAACTCTCTAAGGCCACCCACATGGTCACCGCCTTTATACTACCCGCTCCCTCCAAAGGCCCTTTCATAGTTCATCATCGAAACTTTTCCCCTTATTAACGAAGCCAGAAATTAATGAATGTTTGCCTTCATTAATGGAGCTGGAATTTTATCCCCATTTTTAATGATTATAGGTAATAATTAAAAGCTTAATGTAGAGAGGTATTTTAAGGTTTTAATTAATACCTATGATTATTAAAAAAAGTGGACAAAATGTTGCTTTTAGTTAATACCTATTATCATTTTGTCCGCTTTTTAAATGATCATAGCTTTTAATTAATACCTATTATCATTAAAAAAGGGGACAAAATGCCATCACCATTAATGAAGATAAATGTTCGTTAATTTCTAATTTCATTAATGAAGGGAAAAGTTTCGATGATGAACTACGGAAGAGCTTTTGGGGGGAGCGGGCAGTATAAAGGCGGTGACCATGTGGGAGGTCGGAGAGAGTTATTACCGGTGTGAAGGTGGGGCTCTAGTTTGGACGGGGAGAGGGAAAGGAGAGTGAGAGGGAAAGGGTGCAGGAAGAGAGAGAGAGAGAGGGTGAGAGTTTTTTAAATAATTATTTAAAAATGATTAAAGTGGGCTCACAAAATCAGAAATTAACGGTCGTTTGCCTTCGTTAATGAAGCTGGCATTTTTGTCCACTTTTTTAATGATCATAGGTATTTTTGCACCCGAAGGATATGTAGATAGGTAATTTTGCACCTTAGCCCTTAAAATAATTAATTAAAAAATATTAAAGTGGGGCCCACAAAAAAACTTAACGGTCATTTGCCTCAATTAACGGAGCTGGTATTTTTGCCCCTTTTTGTAAAGATCATGGGTATTTTTGCACCCAAGTAATGTAAATGGTGCCAGGCGCACATGTGACATATGTAGATGGGTATTTTTGCACCTTCGCCCTAAACTAAATAGTTAATTATTTTAGTAGTTTAGCTAATTTAATTAGTTTATTATTCAATAGTTTAGCTCATTTATAATTTAAAAGGAATGATTTAATTTATTTGGAAAAGAATGAGGATTGTATTGATAACATTATTGAGGATTGTTAGCCGTTTAGCTTTACCGCAAGCGTACGGGTCGCAAATAATATAAAAAGATCGTTCCCACGAGGACTATGACAAAAATGAATTAATTATCTCAATTAAGTTATCAATCAGGTTAAGTGAGAATATTTTGAAAGAAATTTTATACTAAAAAACTAATTAATTAAATCGAGAACTTCAAGACAGGAGGAACCTAGGATTATCTATCCCCTATTTATTTCATGAACTAATTAATTTACTCTCAATAAGCAATCAAACGAAGATATGTATTTGTCTAAGATTCAAAAGTATTCGATAACGCTCTCTCGAGTCAAAACCAAATATTTATCCTAATAAACTAATCAATCTCTTGTATTAATTTATAAGGACTAACTTTAAACACCAATCTTAATCTGACAATGCTAGGTTAGTAACTATATCTCTATGATACTAACAAACCATCCGTTTAATATATCTAAACTTCAAGTCTAACATGATTTTATCCAAGTTCTACACTTAAATTATCTTTCTCAAGATTAATTTAAATGAATAAGACAACTAAATGGTGATCAGGCATTTAGAGGCATTAAGAGCAAGATAAAATCAATACAAAAATTTATTCGATGCAAAAAGAGAGTAAATAAATAATTCAATCCATAAATAGGTTCAAGAAAATCCTAGAACGAGAAAATTAGCTACTCATGTTCATTAACAAATCAAAACCATAAATAATAATTTGGTTCATATCAGAAACTAAGAAAAAGAGAGAAGAAAATTAATAGAAAACCAAATCTTAAAACTTCAAATCTCTTTGAATCTTCAAGTCCCAATTCCCAAATCTCTGCTCTCGCCTCCCTTCTGCGCGTCTCTGCTATATCCGCTTCTGCCTCGCGTCCAGATCTGATTGTTGTTTTTTCTGTTCGGATCCCTCCAGCAGCGCGCGCATGTATGATATATACTGTACAATATGTATCTTCTAGTCCTTCCGTGCTGACCTTGCTCTCCGTTTTATTTGATATATCTATCATAATATGATCATATCCTTTCAATAATTAAACAATCCAGGAACTTATTGCTTCACGTGGGGTCCACGATGCTATCCCATTTCCGAAATCTCTGTTTCTTTATATATCATATATATATATATAATCCATTAGACATGTAGATTTATATATATATATATATATATATATATATATATATATATATATATATATATATATATATATATATATAAAATTCAATAAATCCCCCACTCTAATGCTTGCTCATTGCTCCTTAATATATTTAATTCTTCCTTCTCAGTTAATTATGATAATATATTTTGCAAAAGAAAATAGGATATGATATGAATAGATTTTCTTTTAAAATTTCTTATTATCCTATTATTAATGAAAAGATAGAAAAATATATAAACTATAATTAAATAGGTATAAAATATTAATAAATCCAGTGAATATATTCAAAATATATACCTATTTAATTATAAAATATATACTTATCAAACTCCCCCACACTAAATCTTTTGCACTCCTGGGCAAAGAAAAATCAATCTTGAAAATAGGTTGAAGAAAGAAGAGAGACAAATTGAATTGACTAAGAAACTGCAAGAACTCAAGTAAATATACCCTAGGAACTACGTGTGCAATATGGATTGTCAATCACATATAAAGAAATTTATATTAAGTTACGAAGTTTAACAGGATTAAATTCAGGTAAAATAGTCACACAAGGGTATAAAGTGTATCACTCAACTCACTCGCATATGGGTTCTTTTCGCTCAGTTCACTTGTTCAATCACCCTACCATAGGCTTGTAATGGTTCTAATTTTCCACCACCATCCACATGTGCATTCAAAAATCAAGAGGACTTTATGGCTTGTAATGTTGGAATATAGGCTATATGGAGTAGATGATGGATACTAAGCAATATGCATGTAGATCATGTTATACAGATAATTTAATGTAATAGTGATATGTATGCTATTCTTCAAGATTCAAGAAGGGTATTCTTTCTCTCTATTTTCTCTCTCTCTCTCTCTCTCTTTTTCAAAAAACATTTTTTTTTCATCTTGAGCTTGTTGTAGGTTCCCTTTTGACGCGACCCTGCACATGGGTGATGCAGCACCGGTTACTCAGTTACTCCAACAAGTGCCTCAAGAGGCTTTTAGCCCAACTCATAGCCCTCTTTGGCTTCACCGTTTGACGCGAGTGCCAACATTGGTGATGAAGTGCCCTCGGTTACTAAGTGAGATCGAGAGAAGCCATTGGAGTTGTGTTTTTTTTTCTTTTTTCTTTCTTTCTTTTTTTTTTTTGAAAACACCCTCCAACATAAAGCACTAATAGCAACAATACCACATCTTGTGATTTGATAACATGATCAAACTACTGCAATAATGATTGTACATGCATATTAACTTAATATGGATATGATAGATGTAAAGAAAAAAATTATGGGCTCAAAGGGATAGCAATGGATGAAGTGTTTGTAGCTTGTGTTTAGGATTCAAGGGTATAAAAATGAACGCCTCTATCCTATTAAAGAATTGCACATGTATTAGGTAGTAGTAAAAAGAAATAAGACAAGTTCTGAAGAGTAAGTTGAGACAAGTGAAATATCACACTAGAATCGAATGTTTTAGGCTCAAATTTCCTTCCAACAGGGCTATACTATCTCACCCAATTTAATCAAGTTAAACAATATATCATCATATAAATTGCAATATATGTAATCAACTTCCCTTCATGCAACTAGTAACTAAGCTATATTTATTCAAATTCAACAATCTCAAAAGCAAGACAAAGTACCTCTGTTCCCTTCATTATTTTTTTTTTTTGAAAAAAAAAATTCAATTAAATTACGAGTCCTAATTCTCTCCCCCACACTTAAATCAAACATTGTCCTCAATGTTGCAAAAATTAATAAAGGAGAAAGAAACTAGTACTCCCCTGGTTTAAGTCTCAAATTCTTTTGTGGAGCTATTCCTCTTATGTTTCAAAATTGAAGGAGGAAAGAGTGCATGAGCCGGAACGTGGAGCTGCGAGAGGAGCGATCACTCTAAAGCCTGAATAACAATAAGAAAAAGAAAAGAGAAAAAAATAGTAAATGAAAATCAAATCATTGGGTTGCCTCCCAACAAGCGCTAAGTTTATAGTCTTCAGCCAGACTATGGCAGCATCTCAAGAATCAACTGTTAGAGGTAATGTAGTGGTCTGACAGTCCACTCCACCACCCCAATAGTGCTTCAATATTTGCCCATTGACTTTAAATTTCTCTTCACTTTTGCCTTCCAACTCCACTGTGCCAGGATCAAACACTTGAACCACAGTGAATGGTCCCGACCAACGAGATTTTAGCTTTCCTGGAAACAACCTTAGCCTGGAATTATATAAGAGCACTTGTTGTCCTGGATCAAATGTCTTGAATATGATCTTCTTATCATGCCACTTCTTAGATGATTCAAATTGCATTCGTCCTTCAGGACAAGGAATCGATGCATCCATTATAGCTTTGCATTCCTCTATTATAAAGTTTTCTGAATCAATCTCAGGTATCACAGCTTCAGGTGGGTCATTAGTCATAACTTTTTCACATTCATTTTGTACCACAGGATCAAGCATGTCAATTAAAAAGCAGTCATATGGAATATTATGAGATTTAATCAACGGAGTCATATTGAAGGTGATCTGCTCATCAGCTACTCTCATAGTTAACTTACCTTTCTCTACATCAATCAATGTTCTTGCAGTTGCCAAAAATGGTCTCCCTAACAGCAAAGGTAATTCTTTATCTGCCTCAAAGTCCATTACAATGAAGTCTGCTGGAAAGATAAACTTGTCAACCTTCACTAATACATCTTCAATGATTCCACGAGGTTGAGATAGACTTCTATCAGCAAATTGAAGGGTAACCGTCGTTGGTCGAGCTTCACCTAATCCCAACTGGTTGAAGACAGATAAAGGCATGAGGTTAATACTAGCTCCAAGGTCACACATTCATTTTCCCAAGAATTTATCTCCAATATGGCAAGGAACAGAAAAGCTCCCAGGATCTTTTAACTTTGGAGGTATCTGCTTAATGATATCAGTGAAACTTTTGGTCACAGCAACTATCTCAAACTCACTGAATCGTCGCTTCTTAGAGAGAATATCCTTCATAAACTTGGCATATTTAGGCATGTGTTCCAAAGCTTCAGCGAATGGTATGTTGATGTGGAGTTGCTTGAATATCTGAATGAACTTCTTGAATTGCGACTCTTCTTGATGTTTCTTAAGTCGCTGAGGGAATGGTGGTTGAAGCATATATTTTAAAGGGGAAGTGCAAGTCTTCTCCTTATTTTCATCCATTTTCTCAAGAGCAACAGATTGCTCTTTAGCCACCTCATCAATATCTGTCTGTATTTCATCTTCTTGCCTAGTAGTAACCTCATTACTTACGCTCTCTTTCTTTCCACTTTGGCTAGGAATGTCAGCAAGTTGCTTTCCACTTCTCAAGGTTACTGCTTTGCAATCTTCCTTGCCATCCCTTCTAGGATTAGGAACGGTGTCACTGGGGAGACTATTTCTGTTGAATGAGTTCATTTGAGATGCTATTTGGCCCACTTGTATCTCAAGATTTCTGATGGTGGTATCATGAAGATTAACCTTGCTTATTATACCTTCTTGGCTCTTAAGAAGCTGTCTCAAGAGCTGGTTTGTCTCTGAATCACTTTCTCTAGATTTTTGTTGTTGCTCAAAACCTGGTGGTGCCATTGGCTTGCAAGCATAGTGATTAGTTGGATTTTCACTTGGTCCATTCTTCCAAGAGAAATTTGGATGATCCCTCATACCTTGGTTGTAGGTGTTAGAATAGGGATTGCCACGAGGATATCTTTGATTATTGTTCAAGTAATGGACTGTCTCCATAGTATGTGGGCAATGTTCATAAGAATGTGCTTCTCCACAAGTTTCACAAGAGAGGCGTGAGGCCTGGATAGCGTGAATACCCTTGGAAGATGTCTTCTCTATCTTCATTTCAAGTTGATCAAACCTCTTGGCCATAGCTGCAAGTTGAGTGGCAATATCTTTAGATACATTAGAAGCATTGGAAGTATTTGGCTCTTTATAAGTCCTATACCCAGAGCGTGCTTTATCAGATTGTTGCAGAGTGCTAAAAGCAATTTCATCATATAACTTTAATAATTCAGACACTTTCTTCTTGCCAATCCCACCGTTGCAAGCATTCTCAACCACAGAAACAGTAGGACCATCCAATCCAGCCCAAAAAGCTTCCAATAACACATAAGTTTTCTGCTCATGATTAGGACAGTTGTGCCACATTTCTTTGAATCTCTCACATGCCTCATGAAAGAGTTCACCTGGTTCTTGTGCAAAGCCCAATAACTCAGCTCTTTGCACTGCTCGTTTACCCCTTGGAATAAATCTTGCTTTGAATAGAGAAGCCAGGGTGTCCCATGTAGAAATAGAATTGGGAGGTAGAGCCGTGAGCCAAGCTGTTGCCTTTTTATCTAATGACATGGGGAAGAGTCTCAATCTCAGTGCATCAGAAGACACTCCTTGCTGTTTGAAATTTTCACACATTTGAACAAATTTTGTCAAATGCTCAATTGGGTCTTCATTCTGATTTCCTGTGAATGTACCAATCATCTGGAGCATCTGCAGCATAATTGGCCTCACCTCAAAATTTCTAGCAGTAATAGCTGGGAATTGAATGCTAGATTGATAGGTGGTGCTCTCCTGTTCCATATATTCATCCAAAGTACGATCCATATCCTCATCATTAGGGTGTGCCATGATCTTTGGATTAGCTGACGTTGGTTCTTTTGATGATTTTGATTCAGATTTAAGTTCCACTCCTTCAGAATGATGCTCGTCGTCCAGGTTGTTAGAATGGATTACCAGTGCGCCACTCATACGTCGAGAGATACCTGCAAATCCAAACAATAACCGAGGAGTATCGAAAAAAAAATCAAGAAAAGAAAGAAAATACTCAAACGTGATTAATCACACAATTAAAATAACTAGTTCAATGAGCTTTTTGCCAAAGTCCCCGGCAACGGCGCCAAAAACTTGTTAGCCGTTTAGCTTTACCGCAAGCGTACGGGTCGCAAATAATATAAAAAGATCGTTCCCACGAGGACTATGACAAAAATGAATTAATTATCTCAATTAAGTTATCAATCAGGTTAAGTGAGAATATTTTGAAAGAAATTTTATACTAAAAAACTAATTAATTAAATCGAGAACTTCAAGACAGGAGGAACCTAGGATTATCTATCCCCTATTTATTTCATGAACTAATTAATTTACTCTCAATAAGCAATCAAACGAAGATATGTATTTGTCTAAGATTCAAAAGTATTCGATAACGCTCTCTCGAGTCAAAACCAAATATTTATCCTAATAAACTAATCAATCTCTTGTATTAATTTATAAGGACTAACTTTAAACACCAATCTTAATCTGACAATGCTAGGTTAGTAACTATATCTCTATGATACTAACAAACCATCCGTTTAATATATCTAAACTTCAAGTCTAACATGATTTTATCCAAGTTCTACACTTAAATTATCTTTCTCAAGATTAATTTAAATGAATAAGACAACTAAATGGTGATCAGGCATTTAGAGGCATTAAGAGCAAGATAAAATCAATACAAAAATTTATTCGATGCAAAAAGAGAGTAAATAAATAATTCAATCCATAAATAGGTTCAAGAAAATCCTAGAACGAGAAAATTAGCTACTCATGTTCATTAACAAATCAAAACCATAAATAATAATTTGGTTCATATCAGAAACTAAGAAAAAGAGAGAAGAAAATTAATAGAAAACCAAATCTTAAAACTCCAAATCTCTTTGAATCTTCAAGTCCCAATTTCCAAATCTCTGCTCTCGCCTCCCTTCTGCGCGTCTCTGCTATATCCGCTTCTGCCTCGCGTCCAGATCTGATTGTTGTTTCTTCTGTTCGGATCCCTCCAGCAGCGCGCGCATGTATGATATATACTGTACAATATGTATCTTCTAGTCCTTCCGTGCTGGCCTTGCTCTCCGTTTTATTTGATATATCTATCATAATATGATCATATCCTTTCAATAATTAAACAATCCAGGAACTTATTGCTTCACGTGGGGTCCACGATGCTATCCCATTTCCGAAATCTCTGTTTCTTTATATATCATATATATATATATAATCCATTAGACATGTAGATTTATATATATATATATATAATTCAATAAATCCCCCACTCTAATGCTTGCTCATTGCTCCTTAATATATTTAATTCTTCCTTCTCAGTTAATTATGATAATATATTTTGCAAAAGAAAATAGGATATGATATGAATAGATTTTCTTTTAAAATTTCTTATTATCCTATTATTAATGAAAAGATAGAAAAATATATAAACTATAATTAAATAGGTATAAAATATTAATAAATCCAGTGAATATATTCAAAATATATACCTATTTAATTATAAAATATATACTTATCAAGGATACCTAGGTAACAAAGAACTATTATGTTGTCTACTACAATGTGATTATGATTGTGTAAGAAAAATAGGTAAAAATGAGAAAAAACTCTTAAATATTTGCAAAAAAAAATAGTGAGAATAAATTTTACGCGAGTGGTTAGTGTATGAGAGAAAATAAAAGAGGGGTTAGGTGTAAAGAAATGGGGGAGTGTTTGAAATGAGATGTGGTGGGGTATTTATAGGGATCTACATAACACTTGTAGCGGTTAGTGTATCTTGTTTTGTAGCATTTTTTTTTGTAGTGGTTATTTTATATTTTTGTAGCGGTTATAAAAATATTTTATTAATTTTTTTAAATTTTTTTTAAGACAAAAACATAATTTGTTTTATCATTCATCCTCGCCATCCCACAGAAATTGTGTAGAAAAATTGTTAGTGATGTATTATTTTGTTAAAAAATTTAATTTAAATGATGTAAACTTAAAAAAATGCACCGAAGTAGAGGTAAATTGTCATCGCCTTCAGGGAAGAAATTTTTGAAATTGGCGAGCTGAAATGGCTCAGACTCGTAGGCGATGTTATCGCCTTCACCCATGTCGTAAAGGGAAGAAATGGCTCAGGCTCGTAGGCGATGTTATCGCCTTCACCCATGTCGTAAAGGTCTCGTGGCTTTAAATGAACGATCATGTACCAATCCTTGTGCCTCTCGTCCTCGACATAATAAACCTGGTATGCCTCTGAGGTAAGAATATACGGCTCATTATCTTGAGAATTACCAGTATGAATTGGCTGTGAGAAATTGACTGATGTGATTCCTAAGTCGTCAGTTGTCAGCCCCGGGAAGTAGTGGTATTTGCCCACAAACACTTGAACAGTGTCACGGTGAAACGACCTTAGTAATTAAGTTCGATGACATCAAGAAACTTTCCATAGTAAGGAATGCCTTCGAACTGCATATTGGCATCACTGCTACTCGTATAACTCCTTGTTCTAAAAGTGCCATAAACACCCGAATTTTGAGTTTGCAATCCTTGATCCCGTGAAACCGTGCAGAACCTAAAATCCTTGATATTGTATGCTGTAAACCTTTTTGCATGATTAAGAGGGTCGATTGCGAGTGCTCTGAAATTTGGTGAGTGTGGGTTGTGATCATTTAGTATTCTACGCGCAAACCAGCTTCAGAATTCTCTGTGGACCTTTTTGTCAACTTCGAAGGATGTTTGTGTATGGATCTTGAGTTGACGCTTAACATGACTTCTAAATTCCATGCAATTAATCATGGGAAGGCGACAGTGAAATAAAAGTGAAAAAAGTTACGACAGATATAGAATAACTCTTACCATATGAAAGGTTCAACTTGAGTGCAATTAATCAAGACATGTCTATGTGCTTGGAACTTCTCAGTTGCCGTTAGTTTGAAGTTCTAAGTTCCTCCAACTGGTTTACCAACACAAGGGATAAATTCTCTTGATGTTGGCGTAGGTTTAGGACAATCGTCAACACGAGGTGGGCGGTTGAAAGCCGTCTCAAGGTCATCAAAGTACCTTGAACAAAAATACAGCACCTCATCCCATATATAACCTTCAACTATAGAATCTTCTGGCCACACCTTATTCCTTACGTAAGATTTTAATTTTCCAAGAAACCTACGAAGTAAAGAAGGGAAAAATGATACTAAATGCTGAAAAGGGTGACTAACAAAAATTGGAACTAATAATGAAGCACATATTTAAAATGAGTACCTCTCAATCGGATACATCCATCGATATTGAACTGGGCCAGCTGTAACCCCCGTCATCATCAAGGCCATGATTAGTGTTTAAACGCATTTTATAATTGAATAAGAGATCGAGGATAGTTAAAAACTTTTTTCAACACTTGTACAATAAGATCTCCATTCATTTTGAAATAAAAACAAATGGCCTGTTCAGTTTGTCACATATACAATATCAGAGTGCTAGCAAAATTCCCGACATACACCCGGGATAACATTAGTAATCCAAGAGTTTTACGGGGCATCATTGCCCATCTCAGTTTCCCATACCGAGGATTACACAACAATACTATACTATAGTCCACAAAATATATATACAATTATCCAAATGATAACCAAAAACCAAAATGTTAAGACTACCACCAGCAATCCTAGTCGCCCTTGCTCACTTGCTTGTCTCGAGATCCACTTGTCTTGGCTAAAATTGTTAATTGGAAAGAGTGAGATTCAAAAGAATCCCAGTAGTAACAGTTTACTTATATGATACATAATTAAACAAAGCATGTAAGCATATATCACAATATAGCAATATCAATATTCAAAGCCGGGCTACCCGCCGTAACTCCTCATTCATTTAAGGCCGGGCTAACCGCCACGTCCCCTATTCATTCAAGGTCAGGCTAACCGCTACATCCCTTCTCTCATTTAATGATAAATACAAACAAGAAATACATTAAACATGATATAGGATAAAGTGTCATTACCTTGCTCTTTCCGTTCTTGTTTAGGCATAAGCTTTCTACGTTCCAGGCAATTATCAAATCCTATAATCATAATTAACGACGACAGGTTACTACTTATCCCAATACTCAAATGAATCCAAATCTAACAAGCAGCTACTAAAAGCCCAAACAAATGCCTAAAGGGGTTAGGAAGTACTATCTCAAATACTACCTTACGATAGGGAAAAATTCTGATTTTTGGGTGTTGGTCGTAGCCAAGAATCTTTGGCTGTGGCCAAAAATAGATCAGAAACTTTTGGGCTGTGGCCAAGGATTTTTGGCTGCTGCCAAAATCAAGTCCAAGAGTTTTCTCTTTTGGCTGCGGCTAAAAGCACGTCAAAAGCTTTTGGGCTGCGACCAAGGTAAAATTCTGTTTCTTGGCTGAACTTTCAAAAATCATAACTAATTACAGAAAAAATTGAAATATGATGATTTCAAAGCCAATGGAAAGATATTTAAATCCTATTTATAGGAAAAATATGAAACATTGCTTTCTATACCCAAAAAAATACGGAATTCAACAATTCTCCTTGTTGTTCAAGAATTGATCCCAGTTTTAACATCAAACTTTGGAAATTTATAACTTTTAGCACACACATCAAAATGACACAAACTTTATGTCATTGGAAATCTTGAAATGTCTACTACAAAACTAGATAATTTCAAAAATTTTTGACACTATTTGCTATTTCAAAATGTCCATGCAAAACAGCTGCCACCACAAAGTTCTTGCGAACCAAAACTTGCAACTTTTAAATCTAAGTTTCCAATGGTTTAAAATCCACATCCAATACTACTCACACAAAATTTTCCACAAGGAATCCAATGGAAACATCACAACAACCAAATTCTCATTCCTTTAACATGTTCTACTTTGGGACACATTTCAACATAAAACCTAAAGTAGCCAAATTCCACATTCAGGACTTCAAACTAATTTCATTGTTCAAATAACACAACCAAACACCATTTCCATCACAACACATCATACAATTCTCACAATCCAATATCACACTAAAATCAGGACAAAATCCCAAAAATTCAATACTCAACCAACAACCACAACCCATATACCAAAAGATAGCTTTCACTTACCTCTTTCACTTTCCCAAACTTGTTTCTTCATTCTTCAATCTCCAACTTTTCTCAAATACAAAGGCACCTCCTCTTGGAATTCTAAAACCATAGAATGAAAGCTTTCAACAAGGGGAACAACTTTATAGAAAAGAGTTTGAGCATTTGAGATCAAAATCTTACCTTAATCTCAAGATTTTCTTTTCTCTTTCTTCTTTTTGTTGGACAAAAATGGAGTTTGGGAGAGAGAGAGAAAATGAGATGAAGATGAAGATGAAGATGATGGAAATGATCACATCCCTACTCCCCCATGCTTGTCAACCGAATAGAGAAGAGAGAGAGAAGAGAAAAATGATTTAAAAATGGTTTCTTTGACTTTTCCAACACCCTCTCTCATCCTCTTATCTTGCCAAGTGTCTAACTCTCATTAGTTCTCATAAAGTAAGTAACTAATTAGTTACTCTAACTACTCCATTAGCCATTTAGTTACCCTTCTCATTTCTCTTAGTTAGTAATTAATTTCTCTATTAATCATTGACTAATTGGCCAATAATTTTCCATTCTTTCAATTTTTCTATTAATTATGGTATATTCACTTGAATTGCCACATAACACATATTTAAATTCTTTTTCCCTTCTCCATGCGCCATTTCCCTCTATTCTAGCTCAATAATAACTTTACCCCATAATTATATTAAAATACAGGATTTTAGACATTTTCAATAATTAATGAGTCTCAAATCAACTTTATTTCATAAAATCACTTTCTCACATTAATCACTTGCTCAGTAGACGTTATTAGTCCTTAATCAAAATTTGGGGCATTACACCAGTGAACTTTGTTTTATGAATGAAGTGGACTGTAAGGTGAACCATCATAATGAAAAAAGGACGGAGGAAAGATCATCTCCAAATGACAAAGTGTAAGAATGATTTTGGACTATAGTTGATCGAGTTCCTCAACGATCAAAACCTTGGAACACAACTTCTAAAAGAAAGAACAAAGTTCCACCAAAATGATGGACACATTAGGAGGAAATGCATTCTTTATAGCCAAAGGGAGTAACTGTTGCATAAGAACATGTGAGTCATGACTCTTCAGGCCAGCAACCTTTCGAGTCTGCAAGTCAATACATAGAAAAATGTTGCTTGAATACCCATTAGGAACTTTTAATTTCTTCAACGTCGTAAGAAAAACTTCCTTATTCATTTTTGTAAGGGTAAACTTTGCCGGTTGAAATTTGTCATGCTCATCTGGCCAAGCGTCTTCATGAACTCCCATGGCACATAAATCTTTCCTCGCTTGAAGATGATCTTTTGTCTTGCCAGGTTTGTTAAGCAGCATATATAGCACATTATCGCAAACATTCTTTTCAATGTGTATGACATCAAGATTATGGCAAAGTAAATTAGATTTCCAATATGAAAGAGTAAAGAAAATACTTATCTTCTTCCACTGATGAGTCACCGAAGTCTTGTGTGTCTTTTGGCGAGTTTGTGCTGAATCGTCGCCTTTTCCGAACTCGAATTCAACATGCTCAAGCTGCTGTAAGATATCTGTACCAAACAAAGTTTGAGGTGGTTCTCTTTTTTCTGGTTTCCTGTTGAAGCGATTCTGTTGCAATATGAATTTATGCCTTCCATCGAGAAACCTCTGATGCCCCATAAAGCACTACTTTCGGCTCTGGGGAAGGCGTACTATGTCAAAGTCAAAATTGCAAGCTGGACACGTTGACCCAGTATGCACATTCCAACCAGATAATGTGCCAAGGCTAGGAAAGTTACTAATCGTCCACATCAAGGCTGCACACAAGTTGAATAATGTCTTCCCGTAAGCGTTATATGTCTCGATGCCAATATTCCATAGGTCAAGCAATTCCGCAATAAGCGGTTGGGGATATACATCGATGTCATTTCCCGATGCCTTTTTGCTTGGAATGATCATAGACTGAAATGGCGCGGTTGCCCTCCCCCTCGTTGCCCCCCACTGCCCCCTTCTCTGCTGCTGCCACCCTGTAGAATTGGTCTTGGAACCTCGAGCTCCTTCCTCTTGTCTATCCCTGTAGCCATATCAACTACAAAAATTCAAAAAAAAAAATGATTTAGTCACATTTATATGTAAAATTATAATAAAAATAAAAATAAAATAAGTATTGTCCGTACCTCAAGTGATAATGAGAAATGCTAGAGAGAAAATTCTCTGACAGACGTCAGAATGCTTAAATCTAGAGGAAAACTCTTAAAGAAACTTCAGAAAATAAAATGGCTTAATGGGAAAAAGGAGGGGCGCCGGCCTTTTTATAGTTGTGGATTTTGTAGCGATTATCGAAAAACCGCTACATCAACCACTACAAAAAAGCTAGGGCGGCTAAACTTTGTAGCGGTTATAAAATAACCGCTACAAATGTGATGACCTTTGAAGTTCTATAGCGGTTATAAAAGCCTAATCGCTTCAAATGTGATGATCTTTGAAGTTCTCTAGCGGTTCTGGAAACATAACCGCTACAAATAGGCGACCTTTGTCATTTTGTAGTGGTTCAATTCGTAGTAACCGCTACAAAAATCCGATACATTATTGGCGCGGCTTGGTGGCACCAAGTAACGCAAACTTTGTAGTGGTTTATGTTAGATCCCATGTTTTGATGATAACAAAAGAATGGTTTGAAAAGGAAATGTTTAATAATCAAGCTTGAACTAGAAATGACAGGAATGAGCTTTACTTGAGGTAAGCATGGAAGTAATGAAGAGAGGCCAAGAGATAATGCTGAGAAACTTGATTTACTTCAAGTTTCCTAAGGCATTACTCGAGTATGTACTCGAGTAATGAGACAAAACTTGAAGTAACCAGAGACAACTTCCAGTAACCAGGCAACTTTACTCGAGGAGATACTCGAGTAACCGTGTAAAAGTTTTCAGGATGCCATTGATACTCGAGGAGCTACTCGAGTAACCCTGTTTCTAAAAATGTGCAGCTCTCGGCATTTAGTACTACTGCAACATTACTCGAGGAGCTACTCGAGTAATCATATGGAAAACTTCCAGTCGCCTTCAGGTTACCAACGATACTCGAGGCGCTACTCGAGTACCTCTGTTTCTGAAAAAATGGAGCTCTCGGCACTTTGTACCACTGCAACAATTTACTCGAGTATGTACTCGAGTAACTCACTAAGGTAAGTGAAAAACTTGAAGTTGGTACCCGAGTATGATAAGTTATTTTGAAGGTAAACCTCAAGTTACTACCCGAGTAAGCCATGTTCAGAAAGTACAGTTACTCGAGGTGATACCCGAGTAACCCATACAAAAATGAATTAATTACTCAAGTAAGTACTCGAATAACATGGTAAGTGCTCTCGGTTTTTTGAAATTCTGCAAAATTACTCGAGTAGGTACCCGAGTAACTCATAAAGTTGTGAGTGAATTACTCGAGTAGGTACCCGAGTAATATATAAAGTTGACAGTGCATTACTCGAGTATGTATCCGAGTAAATGATTTTTCCAAAGGTTTAAAATTAAGTTATTCCATGCACTACCCGAGTGTTCTTATTTTTATTCATTGACTTTCAGAATTCCCGAAGATACTCGAGTAGGTACTCGAGTAATATTCAAGCAATACTCGAGGAGGTACTCGAGTAAGCTTGCCCAGAAATTCTGAAATCATTCAAACGTTCATAGATTTGTTTCCTATATGATTAACCTTTCATTGTATTAGTATTCTTAGTCTATTTACAGATAAACAATGAAGAAAACACTTCAAGAGATTGAAGTCAAAAGAAACGTTCAAATGCCAACCACCGCCAACGGATATTTTTCAAAAACTTGAAAAGTCAATAGTGGCTGCGCACTCTCCAACGGACGAAAGAAAATGTTCCAACGGTCATCATCAACATATCTATATATATGGGAACATCCAAACAGAGGAACAACAACAAGCACACACACTAACGTATTATCAAGCTTATTGCTCTGTTTTCACATTGAAATCATATTTCTATGCTTCAGTGATCCTTATTCACTCTGTAAGAGAGATATTTCATTCAAACTCAATATTTGTTATTGAGATAACTTAAGGTTGTGGAACCTTGAGTTGGGATTGAATTGCAACTTGTAAGGGGGAGCGAGTGTCCAGGTATAGGAACTTGCTTGTACTGAGGTGCCAAGAACCCACTGAATCTTGGAAGTTATAGTGAAACTCTCAGAGAAGATCTGAGGACTGGACGTAGGTCAAAGTGGTTGTGACCGAACCAGTATAACTCCTGGTGCACACTTCGGTGATATTTCTCCTTACTCATTACTGTTTTTAATTCCTCTGCTAAAGTTTTTTATTTCCGTCGAAATTTTAGTATCACCCAATTCACCCCCCCTCTTGGGTGAAACGCTTGTTCTAACATTTGGTATCAGAGCTTAGGTCTTCTTGTTAAGGTATAACAACCTAAGAAGGATCCAATGGCAAGCATGGGTGAAGGAATTCTTCCCGACGGAGCATCCATCACTAGACCTCCAGGTTTCAGTGGAGAACATTTTTCATTTTGGAAAGCAAAATTCAGAGTGTTCGTGATGGCTACCGAATATGGGCTATGGGATGTAATTGAGAGTGGAAATTATCAACCTACAAAGATTGTAGATTCTCAGAAAATTCCCAAGACACCAGCGGAATATGATGAGAATGACAAGAAACTTATCACTCTTAACAGCAAGGCAATTCTGATGTTACAAAGTGCCTTAAGCCAAAGTGAATACTTCAGAATCTGCACACTTCCAACAGCAAAGGAAATGTGGGAAGCTCTGGAAATAGCTCATGAAGGGACTTCGGGAATAAAGGAGAATCGCATCAACACCTTGGTCACTGAATTCGATCTACTTCGAATGAAATCAGGTGAATCAATTTCTGAATTTGAACTTAGATATACTCATCTTGTTAATCAACTTGCAGCACTTGGGAAATCTTATGATCAACATACCCAAGTACGAAAGATTTTGAATATTCTTTCTAAAGAATGGGAGGCCAAAGTCACTGCGATAGAAGAAGCAAAAGGAGAATCAATGAGATCAGTTGCTTCTCTATTTGGAAGTCTTTCGGAATATGAAAGCAAACTAAAGTTCAAACGGGAACTAGATGACATTGGTGACAAGAAAAAGAAGGGTCTAGCACTAAAAGCAAAAGAAGAAAATCAAGATGAGAATGAAGAGTTCGACGATGACGAAATGGGCCTAATCATAAAACGATTCAGAAAGTTCTACAAGAAAGGACAAGGATTCAAACACTTTCAAAAAGGTGGAACTAGCAACAAAGATCACATCATTTGCTACGAATGTGGAAAACCAGGACATATCAAATCAGAATGTCCAGAACTGAATCAAAAGAGCAAAGAAAAGAGAAAAGGCAAATTCTTCAACAAAAAGAAGGCCTTCGTATCCGCTATATGGGGTGATAGCTCTTCTGACGAAGAAAGTGATGAGGAAGAAGTAGCTAATATATGCCTCGTTGCTCAAGAAGAAACAGAAAGAGAGGTAAATGATTCTGAACCTACCTATGATGAATTACTTTCCGAATATAATGCTTTGCATTCTGAATTCATCAAAGTAGTTAAAGAATTGATTGTTTACAAAAAGAAAAACAAAGCTCTTGAAACTGAACTTAAAGAAAAGGATTGTGAAAATTGTTCATCTTTGAAAAAGAAAAACATTGATCTCACAAAAACTCTTGAAAAATTTACACAAGGTAGTGAGATGCTAAATGTTATTTTAAAAGCTCAACGATTTGTAAATGATCGATCTGGAATTGGATACGATCCAAAATCAGATAAAAGGAAAGGTAGAAAGAAAGCAGGAGGTAAGTCATATTTGAATTATTTCCAGCATTCTGTGCATACATCAAATCCTTTTGCATTTTGTAACTACTGTAATAGAAAAGGCCATTATACTTCTTCATGCATTCATAAGAAGAAAGGAACGATAGGAACCTACAAATGGGTACCTAAAGGTTCATATATTCAGAAAATTATTTGTACTAATCCAAAAGGACCCAAAAAGATGTGGGTACCTAAGACTTAGTCATTCGATTGCAGGAATGTCTCAAAGCATCCAAAAATAACAAGTGGTATATTGATAGTGGATGCTCTAGACATATGACCGGTGATTTCGAAAGTTTTACCAAATTGCAACCTAAAGAAGGTGGAGAGGTAAAATTTGGAGGAAATCAAACCGGAAGAATAGCAGGAATTGGTGAAATCCAAAATGACAAAGGAATACAAGTCAAAGATGTATATTATGTTGAAGGCTTGTGTCATAATTTGCTGAGCGTAAGTCAAAGTGCAGATAAAGACAACTGGGTAATATTTGACTCAGAAGAATGCTTAATTATCAACAAAAATGACTTACAACTTGATAAGAAGAATATCAAGGCTAAGCTCAGAGCAAAAAGGGAAGGTAACTGCTATACTCTAGATATTAGTAGAAATGAATCTGAAAATTGTTTCCTGAGTAATACTGATGAAAGTTGGTTATGGCATAAGAGATTGGCACATGTTAATATGCATCAATTAGGCAAACTACTCAAAAAGGATTTAGTTCTTGGATTGCCCAAAGTGATTTTCAAAAATGATTTGATTTGTGATGCATGTCAAAAGGGTAAACAAACTAAATCATCTTTTAAATTGAAAAATGAGATTTCAACAAATAGACCACTTCAACTATTGCATATGGATTTAGTTGGTCCAGCAAGAGTAAAGAGTCTTGGTGGCAACTTATATTCATTGGTCATTGTTGATGATTTCTCTAGATTTACATGGGTTATCTTTCTATCATCAAAAGATGAAACGTTTGAAGAATTTATTGTCTTTGCTAAGAAAGTGCAAAATGAGAAAGGTATGTCCATTGCAGGTATTAGGACCGACCATGGCGGAGAATTTGAAAATCAAGCATTTGAAGAGTATTGTGACACTAATGGGATTGATCACAATTTCTCTGCTCCAAGGACGCCTCAACAAAATGGAGTTGTAGAACGCAAGAATAGAATGCTTACAGAAATGGCTAGAGCAATGTTGAACGAAAAGAACGTGTCTCAAGTATTTTGGGCTGATGCCATGTGTACAGCATGCTACATTTCAAATAGAGCCTATATCAGAACAAAACTTGGTAAGACACCATACGAGCTGTACAAAGGAAGAAAGCCAAACATTGCTCATCTACACATCTTCGGCTGTAAGTGTTTCATTCATAATAATGGTAAAGATAACTTAGGAAAATTTGATTCTAAAACTGATGAAGGAATTTTCCTAGGATACTCTAACCGAAGTAAAGCATATAGAGTTTTCAATAAACGAACATGTGTTGTTGAAGAATCAATTCATATTGTATTTGATGAATTTGAATCCTCTGACAAAACCATTGATGAAGAACAGGAAATTGTTTTAAATCAAGAAAAATCTATTTCTAAGTCTCTTATTCCAGAGGTAGATGAAACTAAGGAAGAAGAGCAATCCCTAGGTCAACCTAGAGCTTGGAGATACAATAAAAGTCATCCCCTAGATCAAGTCATAGGAGATGTGAATGAAGGGATCAAAACTAGAAATAAAATTTTCAATGAAGTAAGTTTTTCTGCATTCATTTCTGAGATTGAACCTTCTAACATTGATGAAGCCTTATCAGACAATGATTGGGTTATAGCAATGCAAGAAGAACTAAATCAATTTGAGAGAAATCAAGTTTGGGATTTGGTGCCCCGACCCAAAGATCATCCAATCATTGGTACTAAATGGGTATTCAAGAACAAACTTGATGAATCTGCAATTATTGTCAGAAACAAGGCAAGATTGGTGGCCAAAGGCTATAATCAAGAAGAAGGAATTGATTATGAGGAAACGTATGCTCCAGTGGCTAGATTGGAAGCTATACGTGTACTCTTAGCCTTTGCATGCATCAAGGGATTCAAACTCTATCAAATGGATGTAAAGAGTGCTTTTCTAAATGGTTACATCATGGAAGAAGTGTATGTAGAACAACCTCCAGGCTTTGAGGATGTTACTAAACCTGACCATGTTTTCAAACTCAAAAAGGCTTTATACGGTTTAAAACAAGCTCCTAGAGCATGGTATGAAAGGCTCAGTAAGTTTCTCATCGATCAAGGTTTTGTACGAGGAAAAGTTGATACAACACTCTTTATAAAACGAAAACACAATGATATTTTAATTGTTCAAATATATGTTGATGACATTGTTTTCGGTGCTACTAATGAATCTCTATGTAAGGAATTTTCTGAGATAATGCAGGGAGAATTTGAGATGTCAATGATGGGAGAATTGAATTTCTTTCTTGGTTTACAAATCAAACAAAGAAAGAATGGAATCTTCATATCTCAAACAAAGTATTTAAAAGAGCTATTAAAAAGGTATGGAATGGATGAAGCAAATGGGACAGATACGCCTATGAGTTCAACTACATTGCTTGATGCTGATGTCAAAGGTAAAGACTACAACATAACAAAGTATAGAGGAATGATTGGATCATTACTCTACCTCACGGCAAGCAGACCGGACATCCAATTTAGTGTTAGCATATGTGCAAGATATCAATCAGCACCAAAAGAATCACATGCTGAAACAGTCAAACGAATCTTTAGATACCTTGCTGACACACCCGAACTGGGTCTGTGGTATCCCAAAGGAAGAAGTGAATATCTTGTTGCATATTCAGATTCGGATCATGGAGGATACAAAACAGACAGAAAGAGCACCAGTGGACAAGGACAATTTCTTGGGGGATCTCTTGTATCGTGGTTCAGCAAGAAACAAAATACAGTGTCTCTTTCGTCAACGGAAGCCGAATATGTTGCAGTCTCAAGTTGTTGTGCACAAGTGATATGGTTAAAACAACAACTACAAGATCTTGGTATTTATCTCAAGGAAATACCAATCTATTGTGACAATACAAGTATGATAAGCTTGGCAAAGAATCCAGTTCAACACTCTAGAACCAAGCATATCGATGTCAGGCATCACTTCATCAGAGACCATGTACAGAAGAAAGATGTGAAAGTAATATTCATTCCTACTCATCTTCAACTAGCAGATATCTTCACAAAACCCCTTGCAAAAGATCAATTTCTATACATTAGAAGAGAATTGGGAATGGTAAATCCCAATGAGTTATAAGTAATTTCAGCATTTCATAATATTAGATGAAGTCACTTGTTAAAGTTTTGATGATTACTAACTTAAGCATCGGAGTATATAGAAATTTGTTTTGCAGGAAGGTTGAAACTCTGTTTTGTGAAATAAAAACAGAGGTGATCAGAGGACATATTTACTGGAGTACCAACTTGAAGTTTTGGCTATCTGAGAAACATTACCCGAGGAGTAACTTGAAGTAAAGGAGCATGTTACTCGAGTATGTACTCGAGTAATGGACACCAAAACTGGAAGTAACGGATCAAGTTACTTGATTTTCAAACATAACAGCTCAGATTTCGAAGAAATGAAGAGTCAGAGGTTAAAAAGATGGTTACCCGAGGCGTGCCTCGAGTACACTTGAATGTTACTCGAGTAAGGCCTCGAGTAAAGTCGGAGTCCAGATTTTCAAATTGATGAAAAATGACTCAAATCTGTTCGAAATAGGTTATAAATGATCGAGGGAACATCCATGGATAATTACTATATTATTCATGCCAGGTACGCAATTTAAATGAATTATTTTTAAATTTTTCTGTATGATCACTCGAGGAAGGCCTCGAGTAATCTTGAATATTACTCGAGTACGGCCTCGAGTAAAGTCGGGAGTTAGGTCTTTATCTTGCGCGAACTCGGTCATTTTCACGAAATCACCTCGAGTAAATCACTATACACTCTTTCAAAAACTTTTCCCAATTGTTTCCTTGCCTCATTTCCGTCAAAACCCAACTGATTTCAAGTCCAAAAACTTCCTATTTTGTTCAAAATCCTTCTGCCCTAAACTCGCGTCAGTTACTCTGTTCTTCTGTGATTCTTGATTTTCTGTGTTTCAAGATGGTTAGAACCAAAAATCTCAACTTCACTGATTCCTCTGATTCACAACAAAACCCCGATCCTCTTCCTCCTTCTCCTCCAACAAAGAGAAGGAAGCTAGTTCCAAGATCAAAAGCCAAAATCTCTCTTAAACCTCAATCACCACCGAAAGCAAAAGGGATTGTAATCAATGAGCCTATTGTCACTAGGGCTCAATCCAAGAAGAATACCTCTACCGGAAGAGGGAAGAGTACCAAATCTCCCTCACCTCCTCACTCTGATTCCTCTACCCCTTCTTTCACTCCTAAGCCACTCAAAAAGCCAAAATATGACAAGAAAGTGGCAAGTGCTATGGCTGGGATCATTGACCAAATGGAGAAGGGTCAATCTTCTAAGAAGTCCAAGATTCCGGAAGCAGAGATCACTTCCCCACCAAAGGAATACAATGTGAGCAAATTGGTGGAATCTCTGAAGTACTCAACTCAATTCTCCAGAAGGAAAGTGTGCAAAACACACTATGTTGATCTGAAGTTGCTTCAAGAGGTAGTGAAGTATGACCTAAGCTCTTATCTAGAACCCTTTATGCCCTGGCTTTCTATTAGGTTACCATTTTGTACTAAAGTAATTACCCATTTCTATTGCAACCTAGAAGTTATAAGTAAGCCTAACCGAACCTCAGTAGAGGAAGAAATGACCACATTTGTAAGAGGTCAAGAGATCTTAATTTCACCTTCCAGAATTAACTTGTGGTAAGGGATAGAGAACCCCCCTGATGATATCTATTCAGAGCTTGAGCCAAACCAAATTTTCACAATTCTCAAACCCGGTGAGATAGTTGGCCCTCTAAATTTCAAGCCCAGTGATATGTGTGATCATCATAGGGTCCTTTGGTACATATACTCTAGGTCCCTAGTAAACAAAGCCAACAATTATACCCACTTCTCTGATAGGGACTTTAGGTGGTTTGCTTCACTGCTTCTTAAGGAACAAAAGGATCTGGGAGAGTATATCTTCTCAGAGATGAAGAGGTACAAGGTGGAAGGGAAGCCTACTACACCAATGCCATATCCACAGATTGTGTCACTGATCTTGAAAGAAAACAAGATATGGTACTTGGATAGTAAGGAGCCGATTGAAAGGTTGACCCCAGTGGGGAGAAATCAAATTGGGAAGTTGAAAATTGACATCCCTCTCAAAGGCCCTCTGGAGTCTGGATCTATGAAGAAGCGGAAGGCTACTGAGGCTGAAACCAGTAGGATGGATGACACTCAGTCATCGGCTCCAGCTGGTACCACATCATCACCATCCTTCCTCAATGCCACTCTCCAGCACTTTATGGAGAATATGCTCAGAGGCTTCCATGTGGACATAGCCAATACAAACGCTGAGTTAATCACCAATACGAACTTCAAAATGGGAGAGCTGGTTGAGAAAATCGACAAAAGGCATGAGGAAATGGTTGAAAGGATGGATAGAAGGCATGAGGAGTTACTAGCAGAGCAACGTGCCCAGGGAGAGACTTTGAGATTAATTCTGGCACGGTTGGATTCTTTGGGCCCTGGACCTTCTGTTGGTCCTTCCTCATCTGCACCACCACCACCTCCAGAGAACCCTCCTATTATTGATCCCATTCCTGAGGCTGAACCATCTACCCCTCTGGGTTCTGATCCACTTGAGCCCCAAGGCAAAGAATTTCTATTCTCAGTGGATGATCCTGAAACCCATGAGACCACTCACATTACCATTGATGATTCACCTCCCAAACCTCAACCAGAAACTGATCCTAAACCAACTCCATCACCTGCTCCCACAGAGGAAATTTCTTCTTCCACATCCTCCTCTGATCATCTTACTCCCATGGCTGAGACCACCCCAGAGAACCAGACCACTCCAGAAGCTGACACTACTATGGTTGTCTTCCAACCTTCTCCTCTCCAGCCTAGAGATGACCTTGTTATCCCACCTCTCAATCTTCCTGAACCTGTGTCATCTAGTTCTTTTGATAGTTCAGATGGTGGTGGGTTGGTCTTTCCAGTAAAACCCATTTCCGTGGTCAAACCTCCTAGCCCTCCACCTCATTGATGACGCCAAAAAGGGGGAGAAGAGCTTGAAGTGATTTTGTGAAAGTGTCCTAACTCATTTTGGGATATTTGGGTGTACATGGGACTTTAGTGATCATTTTGTTCTCATTTTATTTTATCTTGTAACTTGAAAGTTTCTAAGATTAATGCAAGTGTGTTATGATTTTAAGTTCATTTTTTTTTAGCTTTGAATTATAATACATGTTTTGGACTAATGAAGTTATTATGTATGCAAGGTATATGATATGAATTCAAACTTAATATGACATATTTATGATTGAAAATTCAATTTGAAAAACCATGTTCAAAATCACCAAGTTTTGTCATCATCAAAAAGGGGGAGAATGTTAGATCCCATGTTTTGATGATAACAAAAGAATGGTTTGAAAAGGAAATGTTTAATAATCAAGCTTGAACTAGAAATGACAGGAATGAGCTTTACTTGAGGTAAGCATGGAAGTAATGAAGAGAGGCCAAGAGATAATGCTGAGAAACTTGATTTACTTCAAGTTTCCTAAGGCATTACTCGAGTATGTACTCGAGTAATGAGACAAAACTTGAAGTAACCAGAGACAACTTCCAGTAACCAGGCAACTTTACTCGAGGAGATACTCGAGTAACCGTGTAAAAGTTTTCAGGATGCCATTGATACTCGAGGAGCTACTCGAGTAACCCTGTTTCTAAAAATGTGCAGCTCTCGGCATTTAGTACTACTGCAACATTACTCGAGGAGCTACTCGAGTAATCATATGGAAAACTTCCAGTCGCCTTCAGGTTACCAACGATACTCGAGGCGCTACTCGAGTACCTCTGTTTCTGAAAAAATGGAGCTCTCGGCACTTTGTACCACTGCAACAATTTACTCGAGTATGTACTCGAGTAACTCACTAAGGTAAGTGAAAAACTTGAAGTTGGTACCCGAGTATGATAAGTTATTTTGAAGGTAAACCTCAAGTTACTACCCGAGTAAGCCATGTTCAGAAAGTACAGTTACTCGAGGTGATACCCGAGTAACCCATACAAAAATGAATTAATTACTCAAGTAAGTACTCGAATAACATGGTAAGTGCTCTCGGTTTTTTGAAATTCTGCAAAATTACTCGAGTAGGTACCCGAGTAACTCATAAAGTTGTGAGTGAATTACTCGGGTAGGTACCCGAGTAATATATAAAGTTGACAGTGCATTACTCGAGTATGTATCCGAGTAAATGATTTTTCCAAAGGTTTAAAATTAAGTTATTCCATGCACTACCCGAGTGTTCTTATTTTTATTCATTGACTTTCAGAATTCCCGAAGATACTCGAGTAGGTACTCGAGTAATATTCAAGCAATACTCGAGGAGGTACTCGAGTAAGCTTGCCCAGAAATTCTGAAATCATTCAAACGTTCATAGATTTGTTTCCTATATGATTAACCTTTCATTGTATTAGTATTCTTAGTCTATTTACAGATAAACAATGAAGAAAACACTTCAAGAGATTGAAGTCAAAAGAAACGTTCAAATGCCAACCACCGCCAACGGATATTTTTCAAAAACTTGAAAAGTCAATAGTGGCTGCGCACTCTCCAACGGACGAAAGAAAATGTTCCAACGGTCATCATCAACATATCTATATATATGGGAACATCCAAACAGAGGAACAACAACAAGCACACACACTAACGTATTATCAAGCTTATTGCTCTGTTTTCACATTGAAATCATATTTCTATGCTTCAGTGATCCTTATTCACTCTGTAAGAGAGATATTTCATTCAAACTCAATATTTGTTATTGAGATAACTTAAGGTTGTGGAACCTTGAGTTGGGATTGAATTGCAACTTGTAAGGGGGAGCGAGTGTCCAGGTATAGGAACTTGCTTGTACTGAGGTGCCAAGAACCCACTGAATCTTGGAAGTTATAGTGAAACTCTCAGAGAAGATCTGAGGACTGGACGTAGGTCAAAGTGGTTGTGACCGAACCAGTATAACTCCTGGTGCACACTTCGGTGATATTTCTCCTTACTCATTACTGTTTTTAATTCCTCTGCTAAAGTTTTTTATTTCCGTCGAAATTTTAGTATCACCCAATTCACCCCCCTCTTGGGTGAAACGCTTGTTCTAACAGTTTATGTGTTGTAACCACTACAAACTAACCGCGACAAATTTTGGCAGGAAATTCGAGCCATATTTGTAGCGGTTTGTTTCTATTAACAGCTACAAATAACGTTGCCAATTAGTTGCGCCACTTGGCGCGTAAGTTAGGGCTACAATATTTAGCGGTTTATATTAAAACCGCTACAAATGTCAATATTTGTAACGGTTAATTGTAACCGCTACAAATTCACCGCTATGAAAATGCCATTTTTTTGTAGTGTCTTGGCTCTCTGATGCGTTTTGTCTTTCCTTTTTTTAGTGAACTCATTCAGGTCAGCAAATTAACACCATGCTTAGGTTACCTACTCATCAAGCCACATCAGCATTTTTAACTGCATTAGTGACACATCAACACATCAGCATTTTTAGGAGCTTCTTAACGTTTTAGAAGGAAGGAAACTATAGGGACTAAAACTTTTGGTTTCAAACTATAGAGATTAAAATTATAAAGATCAATAATAGTATTAAACCAAGAAATAATAAGAATCAAATTGATACAAGAGTAACATGTTCATACAACATGGTAACCTACTTGGTTTAACTTTAATCCTAATCATCCCTTACTTGAGGGTGATAAACCAATAACTCCAGCTCTAGAGATTGTAACTAGAAAGAGATTTCTCTCTCTTAACTTGGTAAGGATTCCACATCCCACACACTCTAGTTTTTAGGATCATCTAATAATTAGGTGATTAACACTAATCATTCTAAGTAATTCAATAATATATTTTTAAATTGAGCAATTATTAAACTGACATATAGCTTAGAACTTTGATTAAATGAATAAAAAATAACTATGTATGAGATGAGACCTTAAGATCAAGGAATGCTATATACATTTCAGTTTTGTTATATTAATGTGATGGATAAAGAGAAATAGAAAAGAGCTTGAGTCTCAGTTATTTATCATAGGTTACAAAAATGATTGATATGGAGCTTAAACCACTAAGTTTGGATTTGAAATAAATCAATTTTGAATTTCCAAGTTTTCAGAAAATCCCATTCTTATAAAATTTAGTTTTAAAAGTTCAGCTTTTTAGGTTGCGAAATGGGTCATTGCTAGTTTAGAATTGGACCATACTTATATCAGATTTCTTATATCTATTACATCAAGTTCTGCAATAACACATAATCATGTGTCCTATGTTTTTCATTTAACTTTATAGTTAAATGATAATAATTCAAAAATAGGACACATGATCACATGTGATTGGAGAACTTGACAAAATGGATATAAGGAACTTGACCTAAGTATTTTTCTTTAGAATTATCTATTAGATAAATACCTCTATTACGTGTTGGGGTATGAGTTCTCTTAGAATCTTTTTTTTTTTTTCATTTTTTTCCTTAGAATCTCATCTTCACCCTCAAGATTAAAATATTTTTTTTTTGAGTAAGAACTGGACATCATCTCATCAACTCAAATTACAGAAAGCATTTACAACCTCCTACAATCTCTCATCATTATCCACCGCTTGATCCCTAGGTGGAGGATGATTAAAGATACAAAAATTACCTAAAATACTATGAGCAGATTTTGCCAATGAATCAGTAAGGAACAAATCTTCTCGTGGGACATTTACAAAATGAACTTGCCAATCTCTATAAACAAGATTCCTAATCTCGTCCACAAGATCTTTGAAAGGATAGTCAGAATTACATCCTCTAACTGCTAGATTAATAGCTTCTATACAATCAGAAAAAAGACATGACTCTTCGAATTCCCCTGAACCAATATAAGTGAAGTCCATGAATCATACCTATAAGCTCAGCTATAGCTGGTGGAACAGCAATGAGTTTGCATGAAAATCCTCAAACCCATTGATTATTAATATCCTTTACCACCCCACTACACCCACTTCTACCATCTCTCAATACAGAGGTATCTATTTCTAATGAGAAAAAATCTTCGAACTTATTCGGCTGGGTCTCTTGAAATGGATACCCCATGTTAGCAAAAGCTCCTAGAGACAATAAGTCTTGGTCAGCACTGGCTTTGTGTCTCTTGAAGAAACTAGAGGCTACACTGTAGTCTTCACCGTGATTTGTGTCTCCAAATAGCTTGTTACATCTAGCCACCCCAAATGTCCCAACAAACATATCCAAATAGAATTGGCCATCGAACCTTCTGTGTATCCTTTACCATCCTTATGATTCAGGTTCCATTTAACTCAATCTGTGCCCTCAAGTGAAACAAAAGTACTCCATTGGTCTTGAGCAACTAATGTGTTCCATTTGTCTACAATGTTTGAACAGTCTCTAAGGAGATGCATGGAATCTTCCTTTTGGTTGCATGAGAACATACAAGAGTCTGATTCCTGAATTCCTCTACTTGCTCTTAGATGTGCTATATGGGCCATTCTATGTGAGAATAGTCACATAAAAGACTTGATTTTCTCTGGAATAGACCATCTCCATAAAAGTTTCCATATATTTTCAACATTTCCTTATGTACCTGCAAAAAGTGAAAAATAGGCAGATTTACAGAAAAACGACCATCGAAGGATGGTTTCCAAAAGAACATATCCTCTCCTCTCTCCTCACAAGGTGGGTGAACACAGGTAATTCGTTCAATAATCTCCGGCATGAATCATCTCTGAAGTTTCTGTTTATCCCAGTCCCCTCTATTCAAGACATAATCAAAACCCTTTCATTTCGGTTAATCAACCCTTCAAAACCTGGAACCAAGTCAACCAGATGAATGTTGAGATTTGACCAATTTTGAAACCAAAACAAGGTATTTTTACCATTACCAACTTCTTTCCCAAACGTTTCCTAAAAGATCCCATACAACACATATTTCTCTCTAAGTAAGGGACGAGTTTCTCTTTTTCCCCACTTCTGGCATATCTCTTCCTCCATAGTTATGTTTAGATCTCAGAACCTTCACCCACAAAGCATTAGGGTTACAAACCATGTGATTGGAGAATTTGACGAAATGGATATAAGGAACTTGATCTAAGTGTTTTTCTTTAGAATTATCTATTAGATAAATACCTCTATTATGTGTTGGAGCATGAGTTCTCTCATAATCTTTTTTTTTTTCATTTTTTCCCTCAGAATCTCATCTTTACCCTCAAGATTAAAATAAATTTTAACAGTTAAAACATGATATACACAATTTATAACTGCAATACAACCAAAATTTAAAAAAATTATTTATAAAATATTATAATAATAATTTTAAAAAATATTAAATTTAAACAATTTATTTTTTGATTTAAGGGCGAAGATGAGATTCTAAAAAAAGAAAAGATAAAAAAGAAGTATGACAAAATCTCTTCCCATTATGCGTACCTATATTAATGTGTTATACTTTTGCTATCCCATTAGACTATATATTCATTTAATTATTTAAATTTTATTGGTGTTCGAATTATTTTATTTTACATATATTAATTAAATATTTTCAAAAATAAAAGCTCAGAAACAATTTTTTGACATTCAAAAAGCTTATAAATATTTTTTTTTTGCCTTGAAAAGCTTATAAATATTGAAAGCATAATTATAAGAACAAAATTAGATGCATTTATTTATGTATAATTGTTCAGACTTTGCAGTTTGCACATTTTTGTCTATATATATTTTGCTCCCCAAATTATGGTTTCAAAAGTCATTTTACGTAAATTGAGATAAACCTCTTTTTATGTACTTACCTTGTAAATCATAAAAGCACTTCTAAAACCATAGTTATTAAAACCGAACCAAATCGGCTAGTTTGACCAAGAAATTAGCCAACCGGTCACCTAACCAATATGGTTTGACTAGTTCATTGTTTATTCAGAATTTTCTGACTTTAAAAATTCATATATAATTCTTTATATTTTCAAAAATTAAAAATTAAGAAACTATGAAAAGCTTGAGAAGTCCTAAATTTTATCAAATTTCAAAATAATTCTAAAAAATATTATTATTCAAGTTCACTTCCTCACCAATTTTATTTTGGGTTAGTTTTGGCTTAATTTCGATATGACCTACTTACTAGACTGGTTTAAGTGTGTGTTTGGCAAACCTCCAAATTATGATTTCAAACCATGGTTTGTGCAACTCGAGATAAAACTTCTCTCACACACTTATCTTGTAAGTCATAAAAGCTATTAAAAAAAACTAATCTAAATACACAATAAGGCTCTTCAGGTTTAATAATCTTATCTAAGACAAATTGGCACTTACTACTGTAGTGTAGTGTATAAAACCCTCATCTCATTGATAAATGGTCCGAATAAATAAATTGGCAATAAAAAAAATGATTACCTGATTTAGTTCGCCCTACGTGCAAAGCTCATTTGCCAAGTCATCGATCCTCGTCGGTAATAAGATTTCATCCAAACCGTACTTTGGAAAAAATCGACGGTCGTCAATAGCAATCACGGTGCTATTATCCGCAACTGCCTCCATTAGGTAAACAAAAGCCGTTGATTATTAAATGAAATCGATGGTCTATATCATCTAAAACTCGGCGCGCAAAATTCCCAATCTGAATGCTCTGTATATATAACAAACCACACCTTGGCGAACTTAAAAGTTAAAATCACCATCGTCTCTATTGTTGTATCTCTTTCCTAGGCTAGCGACGCGATCCAATCCTTCCAATGGCACGTACCAAGCAAACGGCTCGCAAGTCCACCGGAGGCAAGGCTCCGAGGAAGCAGTTGGCGACCAAGGCTGCTCGAAAGTCAGCTCCGGCCACTGGTGGTGTGAAGAAGCCACACCGTTTCAGGCCTGGTACTGTGGCTCTCCGTGAGATCCGGAAGTACCAGAAGAGCACCGAGCTTCTGATCCGGAAACTTCCTTTCCAGCGTCTGGTTCGTGAGATCGCTCAGGACTTCAAGACGGATCTCCGGTTCCAGAGCTCCGCCGTCTCCGCCCTTCAAGAAGCCGCTGAAGCTTACCTGGTTGGACTCTTCGAAGACACTAACCTTTGTGCAATTCACGCTAAGAGAGTCACAATTATGCCTAAAGATATTCAGCTCGCGAGGCGTATTAGGGGTGAGCGTGCTTAAGCAATCTGTTAGAGTTGTATAGTGTGCTGGTTAATGCTGAATCGACTGTTCACTACAATGGATTTACCTTCTGGAGCATTTTGACAGCAAGTGCTTGTGTAATAGTTTCGTCAGTGGAACAAAAGATCTTCTGGTCAATTAGTTTTTTGTGTTATTTTCTGTTTCTATGGCATTTTCGACTTCTCAATCTAAATTTGAAAGTTTCTTCTGTTCAATTTTTTGCCTTGCTTGGACCTCTGTTTTAAGTTAATTGAGATTCATGTGTCTTATTTTCTCTAGGAACTGTGAAAAAATTTGATAAGTGAAAATTCCAACAGTGTGGTCCAGAACTGAAATTAAAATCATTATTAGTGTAGAGTGTTTGCAATTGAGGGCATCATAATTATGCTATTGTACATGAAACAATCTGAATCTGGCATTCATTTTTGGTTTACTCTTCAGATTGGCTCTTCTCAGATATAAGGCAATGTAACATAACTTTGTGGGTCGAGTTAGAAGACCTTATTTTATGTTTCAAACATTTGTCTATCCTAGATGATGGAGAAAAAAGTTAACTTGTTCAGAAGAGCAAAGTTGCGGAATCGTGCTACATTCCCTTATTTGAAGTTTAAACTGCAATATTTTGGAACGATTGTCTCCACCTGAGTTCTGCTTAGTTCTGTTCAACAGACAGTCACGTTGGGGAACTTGCAAGATCCTCGACCTTATTCATCCATAAAAACAATGGGGATATGAAGAATTGAAGAATCGAACTTGCAAGAGGATTTTTGAATTAGTGTGTGTTTGGTTGGGCTTATTTTTGGATAATAAATTCTTATTATGCAAGTTGAGATAAAACTCTTTTTATAACTTACCTCATATAATACTGTGAATCACGATTTATAAATATTTATTATCTAAAAATAAATTATTCCAAATGAGCATTTAGAGACTCAGTTTACAAGTGAGAATTTTCATGGCATTAAAGAAAGGTACAAGATGAGATTGTAAAAGAGACATGAAATTGAGGTAACATAGGCATGTGTTACCTCAATTTGTCCATAAGCATAAATTTTTCAGAGAAATTAGGTAACTTAAGCTATAATTAAGCAAGTGATGTGAAACCGGTGGAAGGAGTGATGACAATAAGGAGGGGGAAATTAGATGGAGACGGAGGAGAGAATATTCAAAAGGAAAATGAATTTTTATTCAATTAATCAGTTAATGTTGTTTATAACTAAGAACTCTAATTTTATTTATATAACTTAGGAAATAAGAAAATAAATATAAAATAACAATTCAAACTTTAAATTTAAATCATATATTTAAATTTCAAATTCAAATCCAAATCCTTAGGGCCTGTTTGGTACAGTGGAATTGAGGAGATGGAATTGGAATTAGAAATGAATTCCTACTGATAACATGTTTGGTATGATGGAATTGTCCTTGAAATTGAATTCCATGTGGAATTCAATTAAGCTCAATTCCATCAAATAAATTTCATCTCAAAAGCTAGGATTTACAATTCCATATGATCATTTCCATCTATTACCCTCCACTACCTTCATAAAAAATAAAAAATTGAAGGACATTTTGGTATTTTTATACAAAAATTAGATCTCATTTCCATGACATACCAAACATATATTTTAGTCCCTATTTCCATTTCCATTTCGATATCCATTTCCATATCCATATTCATATCCATATCCATCAAAATCAATTTCAACGTACCAAACGGGCCCTAAATAAGATTATAGGATACTAGATATTTTATTTTATTGAGATACTATAAATATTAAAATAATAAATCATAATCTAATGGATAATTATTTTCATTTGATATCTCTAATGGATAACCTTAGATCTCTTAATTAAATCTTAGATGTTTCTTATCTTATATCCCATCAGAAAGTTATTTAATTTCTTTAATTTCTATGAATTAGTCAACTTCTTATACTAAAAACTAGAGGTAGCAGTATCCTAAAGAAGGGGATGATTCTAAGGCAGAGTGTCGTGATAAACCCAAGAAAGAAGATACTGAACGTTACCAACGGAAGCTGGCTCAAATGGGAAGGGTTATGCTCCTCGGTTTGATCTTGGGGGGAGGGTGGAGAGGTTTTTTCTAGGAGGGGTGCCCCCACCCAAAAAGTGTGGGCCTGACCAAATCCCCATTCGGATTAGTCGGTTATTCGGTGATCTGTGCCAATGAAATCAGGAGCTAGAAAAAGCGTTGGATACTGAAAGGTCCACGACCGGATAAAAAAAGAAGAAGATACCTAGCGTTATCAGTTTAGAGTAAATTTTCTCATGAAGGTTGAGCATTAGAGTAAGTGTGTGTTTGTATTAGCTTTTGAAGAATAACTTTTATGATTTACCACGTAAATATGTGATATGAGTTTTGTCTTAGCTTACGGAAAAAAACTTTTAAAATCATAATTTCAGAGTTACTCAAACATTCACTAAGAGATAACCAATCAAAATTTTACTGTAAGATCACTCAAGAGCAACCAAATTCCCCCCAAAAAAGTTAGTAACTTCAACTCAAATCCAATTTTTAATATTATCATGGGTCACCGGAGTCCGTAACTATCTCTCTTAACACACAAGTAGTGAAACTTAATTTTTTAACATTGGTGGCGCTTTTTTTTTTGTTACAAAACGGGCCCAAGCCCAAATAACAAAAACCCGGCTTTCCCCAACTCGACCCATGTGCTCGTACGCCCGTCCTTCACCTTCCAACATCATCCTTCCTTCAAAATTCGGCCGATCCCATTCGCCGTTCTTGGAATCGACTCACCTGCACAACTCATTTCCGATCCAGCATCTCTAGTAGTCTCCTTCCGCCAGAATCTCTGAATCAGTTTCCACTTCTATCTTCTTCTTGATCCACCCTCTTTCAGGTAACTGCCATTTATCATCTCTAACTACTTGGCTTTTTATTTTTCACATTTTCCATGCCCTCCTCCGCCAGACTTTAACTACGCATCTAACAATCGAATCAGCTTTACTCCTACTAGCCCTAGCCTCAATTAAGACTATCCATAATTCATCATAAATAATAATGATTAAATAAAGATAGCTATAGTTCTCCCAACAAAAAAAAAAAAACAAAGATTGCAAGTACCTGATGCCTTGTGGCACCCTCACGAATAGCATCGTCTTTTACCACATCTCATCTGTCTAATCCTCCTCATCAAACTGGCTTCCGTAACACATAGCTAGATTTTGTTTTGTTTATAAGTAATTTTCTTTTTTACGGGTTTCTTTTTATAAGCAATTTTCATTTTTTATTTGAAAATTTAAGCTTTTTTTTTTTTTCTATATTACCCTTTTTAAATACTCATTTTTTCTTATATCTTATACTAATTATCTCTCATATTTTTTATTAATTGTCTCTCCTATGCTCTTTTCATAAATAAGGACATATATAAAAAAAACATGACATTTTTGACACATTTTTTGTATAAGTAAGAGAAAAATTGCTTATAAATAAATCGATAGGAGTATATTTATAACTTTTTAATTAAAAATGTATATATCAAAAGACACAACTTTAAAGTATCATTTCATTACCTCTAAATACCCCGACATCCCTCCATTCAGATATTTGTCAACACCCGTTTTCATTTCGATAATCAAAGAGTAATAACGACGGAATTCAATGGGCATACAGAAAAGTACAATTATACTGATAAAAATATTCGCTTACAATCCCAACGTCGTTCGTTTTCAATTCCGAAATTGTTCGTCGACGGAAACAGAAAATACAGCGGAAGTTTTAATATTTACAAATTTCACCAAAATATCACAAAATAGACTAATTATGCCCACGTTCTTGACCCCGCCTCGAGACACGCGCTGCTCACCTTCCGACGTCAATGTCTTTGCCCTTTGACCCACTGGTACCCGCTGAGGTGTTTATTTAAAAATAGGGTGAGATTCCGAAGAATCTCCGTAGAGACATAATATCGTTCATAGAAAATGCGAAAAATAAATATGACATGCGCCAAGGTATGCACAAATTAATAAACAGTATAAACACATCATCGTCATGTATACATGAGTAGGGCCCAGCCCCACAATCTACACCGGTTGGACTTCTGCCAACTCCCAGTGTAAGTGCACCTCTGGCACTAACAACCTCTTTCTAGGCAAATCATGTTATTAATAAAGTGCATTTACAAAACAATGGCATCCACACAATCACATAACTTATGGCATAGTGTATGAAGGATAATGTCCCTACCTCAAAGCTGTGATATTCCCTATTTAATAGTGTCTCGTAAAGCGTGCTGTCCCGGCGTCCGACTCGGTCCTAAAATATTAAATGTACCAGAAATAGGTCATAACCTATCCAAGTATCATTTTAGACTATTCCATAGTGTTTATTGTGGTTATATTAGTCTATGGTGAAAATTTACAAAAATGCCCCCGGGAACTCGGCCCGGTCCCGCCGTACCCGTCCCGATGGCACGTTTTCCCAAAATTTTGACTAAGGCTATTCTGACTTATTTTCGCCCAAGGAATCCATTTCCGGCCTCGAAATCTCCAAATTCACGGTCAAATTACGAAAATACCCTTGACAGCCCCTATTTAGTGATTTCAGTGGCGTTTTCGTAAATATGCTTTTTCGGCCTCTACCGAAAAAGTGCCCAACTGTAACCCCACCTATTTTTGCCCACTGAGTCCAATGGAACCATTTATTTCATGAAAATCACACTCCTACTACCAGATCTGGTCTGGCCGAAATATTGGTCAAAATTTGGAAAAAATGGAGTTTTGTGTTTTAGCTTCTAAAACTTGTACTTTTCCACTTCTAATCCTTGATCAACTCACTTAAACACTTCTTAACCATGATTCAAAGAAATTTGGGCAGCATAACCCCTTAGGATTAGGACTTTCCAAATTTACAAACTTAACAAAATAACCAAATCCAACCATAATCATCAACAACAACCACATCTAACATAATCTTAGGATTTGTGAAGTTACCTTCTTGAGTTCTTTTCCTTTCTCTAGAAGTCTTCCTCTCTCTTTCTCTTTGAGCTCAAGATTTGCTTGCTAAACCATAAATTTTATGGAAAGGAAGAGATTAGAGAAGAGATTTATGGAAGATTAGAAGAAGAAACCTTAAGAAATCTTAACTTACCTTAGTCTTTCTCTTCTTCCTTCTCTCTAGAGTATGAACCTTCTCAAGCTCTCTCTCTCTCTTCTTTTCTTGAGTTCAAACGAAAATGAGGCAAGAAAGATGAAGCAAGTCTTCATAAAATATCTTGTCATTTTCCCCTTAATTAATAAATGGTGGCAATTTGGTTTATGACATCACTTTAGTACTTAGGCCTTATCTCCTTCAAACTTATGTCATAGAGTCCAATTTAGCTTGAACCAATTTCTTCTCCTTTCCTTCTAGCCCATCACGCATAAAGAGTGCTTGTGAAACCAAATGGACTTCATGTAATTGCCTTGGTCAATGGTATAACTAATTATTATTTTATTGCTAATAACACATGTGCTCATATCTTAGTAATTCTTATTTAATTGTTTGGCATTAGATGATGCCACTTGGCATGTTTATGAGCCAAGTAATTATTTTCCCATTCTATTTCCTTATTCCACAAATCTTAATTTATTCCACTAATAATATTCAATTTATACATTTTCCTTTATTTTCCTTGATTAATTGAAATTAACTCCAATTAATTGGAAAATAATTAATTTTGGGCTAAATTGGCAAAATTATGATTTTGCTATCCCCTTTGTAATTTAATTCAATTTTTGAATTAATTTACCCATTTCCTTACGAATATGAATATTTCAAAATTCACAAGATCCAAATTCATGAATATTCACCATTTTATTGAATTATTCAAATAATTACAATATATTTTTGGTGAATAAAATTTGAGGTGTTACAATATTAATATCGAAACTCTGTTGTTTTTGGCTTCGAGTGTATAAAGATAAAGTTAAATTAGATCGTTTTATAAAAATTTTTAAATCATATTCAGGGGTTTTCATTACATTCTAAAAAAATTTTGCCACCGACCCAACTTACACACGAATATTGGAATAGGAGGGATAAATTAAGCCTAAAAAAAAAAGTATTCATACACAACCTTTTGTTTTCATTATCTCTTCTCCTCTCAAAAAAAAAAAAAAAAATCATTGCCACTTACAAGTTGTCCCTCACACGCATGCCATATCATCAAACAAGTTTAATCAAAAGCATGATGATGGCTTTCCCAAAACATGTTTCATTAGTCATCACGAGCCTTCACTCCAAAGAATTCGGCTGCTAATCCTTAATTAATGCATTTAATTTAATTAATCTGAGTGAAATTATAGAGCCACTCCTTATATATAATTATAATCTTTTGCCACCTCCACACTCATATATATATATATATATATATATATATATATATATATATATATATATATATATATATATATATATATATATATATATATATATATATATATATATATATATATATATATATATATATATAATCAGAGAAAAGCTGTATTGATCTTGGCAGTAGTTGGCACAAAATAAGCCACTGAACACGCCCAATCAATGAGAAATAATTTAAGTGGAAATCAAGACTCATATATTTATTTATTCTGACTAATTAAGTCATTTAATTTTATATATACTTACAAAATTAAGTTTGTCTTAGTATATTAGCAAAAAATTTGATTGTAATCGATCATATGATTCTTTATCCTAACTTGTATATATTTCTGATATTAATGATATCATAATTTGTTCTCTTTGATTGTTGTATCTAGTGATTTATATTCTCTTTGATATATTTTTTTATAAATTACAAATAATCAAATTATATAGGTTAAGAAGTCTGTTAAAATTAATTAAATGTAATAAATATTTTTTTTTATAGATATACCCTATGGATAAAGCTGTCGGCCAATTGTATATAATACATTAAAGATAAAAATAAAATGCATTTAAATTTTAGACATCTATATAAATGTGTAATTTATAAAAAGGATAAGGCTTATTCAAAAAATTTTAACTTATAAAAAAAGTTGGAGGAAGTATTAAATAACGTAACTTCATGTGAGTCTTGTACCTTAAATGGATGGTCCTAGGAAATGAGTTATACCGAGCATATGAAAAAGTGAAGTATAGCTTGTAATTTTTTCTCCCGCAACAAAAAGAAAAGGAAGGCTTGTAATTTTTTTCTATATTTTATATTGACGTTTTTTTTATATTTTGTTTTTTTTTAAAAAAATATTTATATGGATATCTTTCAATATCGTACCACAACATTTATCTTTGGCAGAAGCAAGGGGTCGACTACGTACAGACGACACCTTCACTAGCCACGTGGCGCCGGCGCTCTCCACAGTCCCCCCATATTAATCATATGCTTGTTATTTCTCTTACGTAAGATTCTGAATTTCTGATATTGTTACAATTACAAAAATAAACATATAAAAAAAACAGTTTGAAAAAAATAAAAGTGGGTGGTTGAAAAAAAACTATACTCCTACTAAGAGAAAAATTTTAATGTTGGCTTTGATACTAAATATAAAACTCAATTGATTTTTTTAGGAGAAATTAAGGAATTAAATTAAATAAATTATTTTAAAACATTTATATTTATCATTTTTTTAATTATTTTGTCTAACTTATAAACTGATATATATATATATATATATATATATATAATGATACATAAGATATGCTATAATTAAGTGATTGATTTAATTGGCAAAAAAAGAAAAAAAAAGTGATTGATTTAGCTCTCAAAAAATTAATTAGATTTCATATTTATGACCAAATCAATAATATGCTGTGTTAATTCCATACAATGAATCATGCATAGTAGCTTACTATTAATTAATATTATAGATAGAATTTAAGGGACAAGACGTTAGGGATAGGAGACAATCCCCATCCAAAGCTAAATACTACTCCCACGTTCTTTATCATCCAAAGCCAAAATCTCAAAATGTCTCTTTTTTTTTAAACGACTTAATTCTTTATCAACCATTCTAAAATTAAGTTTTTTTAATGAAATGACTTAATTGCCCTAAGTAGAATTAGTTGCCATTGTCCCCACATGATAAGTTAAAGTTATTATTACTTGTTAAATTATTATTGTGGAATAGTGATTAGAACCTTTAAAAAAAAGTTTTTCAATTATAATTTATGATATACGAGGTAAGTATGTGAGATGAGTGTTATCTTGAATTATTTGTATAAACACTTTTGGAATCGTCAATCGTGATCCCAAACATACTTTAGTGCATGTTTGGGAGAGCTTAATGCTCGTTTGGAATAACTTATTTTTGGGTAATAAGTGCTTATAAATCGTGATTCACAGTATACGAGGTAAGTATGTGAGAGGAGTTTTATCTCGGCTTGCGTAATAAGGACTTATTTTTTAAGAAATCGTGATCCCAAACATGCCTTTTTTGAAAAATAAGCCCTTATTACGCAAGCCGAGAAAAAACTCCTCTCACATACTTACCTCGTATACCGTGAATCACGAATTATAAGCACTTATTGCCCAAAAATAAGCTCTTCCAAACATACACTTAGTCGTCATCGATATTCAACAAGAAACTTCACTTCATAACTTTAATTTTTTATGTCAAAGTCATTAGTTGTCATTTTGTTTTGTTTTTTCAGATTAAGGGCATTTAAGTAATTTTACAATAAAACTCAATTGCAAACTAATAATCCCTATAATTCGTACGTGTGTGTTTGGCAAGCACCAAAACCATGGTTTCAAACCATGATTTGCGCAACTCGAAACAAAACTCATCTCACACATGTACCTCGTAAGTCGTAAAAGCTATTAAAAAAAGTTAATCCAAACACAATAATGATGCCATTTTATAGGCCTGAATTAGGATGGGCAGATTGGCCTTTATCCCAGATACGAGTATTATTTTCCAAATTGTTTTGATTTAATGGGCTTTTGAGCCCAATTCCCTTATATTTACCTTAGTTTTACTCATATAGGGCCTTGCATTAGTGTCTGTTTGTTCATTTCTACGTGAGTTGGTTTTTACAAAAACCTTTTGGTCTATTCCCATCTGAACCTCTCGTTGAATCAATCCTCTTTCAATTCTTTGCGTCACAATTTACCCTGGACTAGCTCTAGCCGTTGTCGTCATCTTGTCTGACATTTCAACCACTACAATAATATTTCTCCTCGTTCCAGCTCCCTCTTTCTCTCGCTCAATACTCTTCTTTCGTCTTTTTGCTGGGGATGTGTGTTTCACGGATTTAGGTATGGTTTCCCTATTGCTTGGCATGTTTTCATGATTAAGGTCAGCAATTGCTTCACTTCCTGATTTTGATATCTGAACAATTGCCTCAAGTATCAAGCTTTGGTTTCGTTGCAGGTTGTTGCTCAAATTTATAGTTGGTGCGTGAAAGTTCCGGGTTCTGATTTGCCTTCGGACAACCATCTACTCGCGGAACACTTCCTCCAACGGTGATTCTCTTGGCTGCGATGCTTGGTTGCTTTGTTGAACGGTAGCGTTTCTTTGATGTTCGTCCGAGATTTCTGACTCGTAGAAGTGATTCGCGGCTGAACACTGGTAAAATTGCTTACTTGTTCAACAGAGTTTTTCCTAGCATCTTTTACTTTTTCGCTCTCCAATTCCAAATGGAATATGTTTGGTGCTAAAATTTGATTGATTTAATTCAAAAAAGAGTTGTTAACTTGTTATGCTGTTCACTTACCAACTTTGATTGTATGGTGACCAACTTCAAACTTTGAATATGTCCAAGGTAAAAGGACTTTTCCGTGTCTGAAGTTGGTTACCTTACCATTGAAGTTGGTAAATGGATAGGAGTTTGTAATTTAATGATAAACTGATTTAGCCTTAACTTTGTCTTTCAGACATCTCTGGCAGTGGTGAAAGCCCAACAGAGATGAGTAACACTGGAAAGCTCAAATCTTCTAGTTCTGAATTGGACCTTGATCGACCCAACATTGAAGATTACCTCCCTTCAGGATCGACCATTCAACAAGAACCTCATGGCAAGCTTTGCTTGTATGTTTCTTTCTCTTTTAGTCTAATGACTGTGTGTTTGGATGTTAAATAATAGCGAGCTGTAAGACAGGAGCAGTTTTTTTATTCAATTGAATCTGTTGGAGCATAGATATTTACTTGCTCCTGTAAAATTTCAACTCCCCCTCTCTGCTCATTTAGACATTTTTAGATTTTTGCTATGTGGTTATTGTCTTTCAGGCGTGACTTGCTCAACATTTCTCCTACTTTATCCGAGGCAGCTGGTGCCATTGTAGATGTAAGATTTGCCCTTTTTCTGAACTTTGCTGTCTTCTTAGTGTTGTGGTTTTGATGCACCAGCATTATTTTTTGATGAATGATCATCATATGTTAAAAATCATGAGGGATTGTGTTGTGTAGTGGTAGAAAGAATGATGAAAGTAAAGGAAATAAGTTCTTATTAAAAAAAAAGGGAAAGAAGTGCAAGGGGGAGAATGAGAGAGAGGCGAGGAGAAGAGAAGAGAGAGACGAGAGAAGTTGAAACTGATTAATATTCTGTATAGTTCACAATAAGAATAGCTTCTAAGTTACAGTTGCATTCCTGGTATAGGCAAGGCTTAACAATAGCTAACTAACTAACTACCTTTTAACCTAATAACTACATAATAGGCTAATCCCATGCCTACTATGATTAACACATAACACTGAGGCTGAGGCTTAAAAGGTAGCACATGGACTAGCTGTTGTGTACTGCTTCTCCTTAGGATTTCTTGTTGGTTCTGTTCTCAGGGATTATTTAGGCTTGCGTTAAGAATCAGCAATTTATTCTCAAGCTCATAAAATGTGTGGGTACATGCGTGCCTATGCACTAATGATGTTTTTGAGCCCCTTGTTGTTTACCTTTGTTACCTTTGGGTGTTTGCCCACTAGTTGAAAATTTCTGTGTTGGATAGGATTCATTCACAAGATGCTTCAAGTCAAATCCTCCTGAACCTTGGAATTGGAATGTTTATTTGTTCCCTTTGTGGTGTTTCGGAGTCTTTGTTCGATATTTGATACTGTTCCCTGCAAGGTTAGCATACACTTTTTCCATATTTATTTACAATCACATTATGCATGGTGCAGTAACGATGAGTCTTGTTATTTAAGAGTCTACTCCGTTAAAAATTGTGTAAAATTTGAATTTTAACTTTGATTACATCAAATTTCACTTTTAAACTTGACGTATGGGTCTCCATTGTGTCTCTCATTTATAAAATCATTTCCTGTTGATTATTTATGGCCTTTTCATACTTGTTATTTGATATTACAGGGTTCTAGTGTTGACAATAGGATGGGTAATATTTCTTTCATCCTTCATTCCTGTGCATTTCCTACTGAAGGGACATGACAAGTTAAGGAGAAAGATTGAGGTGCTTATTCTCCCGCCCATCCCAATGTTTTCCCATTCAATTTGTAGTTTTCTTTCTCTGTTTTTGATATATACCATAAATGAACAAAGAAGGCTTAAACTGTTTTTTAGGTTATAATATTTCCTTGTGTTTCTTAAAATACCTACTTTTAAAAATAAAAATTGAATATGATGCTAATTGAACATGTCCTTCAGAGGTCTTTGGTGGAGATGATGTGCAGTTTTTTTGTTGCATCATGGACCGGGGTTGTCAAATATCATGGGCCACGTCCTAGCATAAGACCGAAGCAGGTATGTCTAATATATATTGATTGACAGATGCAACCTTACTTTTATATCTAAGAAAATATGAATGTTATTGACTGATGATCTAAATTCTCCCTACATTTCATGAACAGGTTTTTGTGGCCAACCATACTTCCATGATTGATTTCATTATTTTAGAGCAGATGACTGCATTTGCTGTTATTATGCAGAAGCATCCTGGATGGGTTGGTAAGCATCTTCCTCAGCTAAAAGCTGTTTGTTTCTTTAAATATAAAATAGCATTATATATATATATATTATGACAAGACATATTTGGGTAATTTGGTTTTAAAGAATTGGTACCCCACTATCAAGATAACTGCATACTGTTGCTAAGGTAATAATGATAGCATGGAAAGTAATATATCTAAACCTTTTTGTTGTTAGTACTATTCTCTCTGTTGGTCAGTTTAAATATTAAGAACAGGGCATGTGACTAATAACTAGTGATAACTTGAAGCTTGTTAATGTAGAATAAAATTTGGAAAATTTCCTGATAAGACAGCAATATATGCATTATATAAATATTGGCTGTTTTGTGTAGGATTATTGCAGAGCACCATTTTGGAGAGTGTAGGATGTATCTGGTTCAATCGTTCTGAAGCAAAGGATCGAGAAATTGTTGCCAAGAAGTGAGTTTATGTGAAAATTTGGGACATGTCTATTTCTGGTTTCATTTGTTCTGACTTTTCTGTTTTACATTCTTCAGATTGAGGGAGCATGTTCAGGGAACAGACAATAACCCTCTTCTCATATTTCCTGAAGGAACTTGTGTAAATAATCACTACACAGTCATGTTCAAGAAGGCACGTGAATATGTGAAAAATACAGTTGTATTCACATATACGCTTATGCAAAGGGCGTTCTTTCTTTCTTTTGTTTTCTAATACTTCCCCACCCCCAACACACACGCACACTGTTGTATGCTTGTAACTGTGAAAAGAGAGAGAAAGAGAGAAGAACATCAGAGATTGAGAGGAAAACTGAATAGAGAGATTGAAGAGGGAGGGAGATAGAGGACTAGTCTGAATAGTATGCAATCTTATTATGCACAAGTCTGATCAATTACAATTGGGGAAACCTATTTGTAGGCTTAAGATAGGATGTAAACTAATGGCTATATCCCCTAACGGCTATCTTCTGACTAACCTTAACGGACTTGTGTATTTTATTACGATTATACAACCCACACGCATTGATTTCTACTGTAGTTGTTTTCTTTATCTATCCTCCAGGAATTTAACTTATTGTTGACGTTTAGGGTGCATTTGAACTTGGCTGCACAGTTTGCCCAGTAGCAATAAAGTACAATAAAATATTTGTGGATGCTTTTTGGAATAGTCGAAAGTAAGGTTATGCTTTTCAATTTTAATTATTTCTATGCTTCCACTGTTCCTCTTCTTTATGGGAGGTGTAATGGTTGGATTTCATTCATTTGAAGGCAATCATTCACTATGCATCTGCTGCAGCTAATGACATCTTGGGCTGTTGTTTGTGATGTTTGGTACTTGGAGCCACAGAATCTGAAGCCAGGAGAAACCGCCATTGAGTTTGCTGAGAGGTAAATAATTTTCCTCTTTACTGTAAGAAGAAAGTTGCATGGTGGGAACGGTTGCGTGAAAGTCTTTGCTTAGCATCTTTAAATTGTTTAAATTTTCTGTATTTTGCTTTAATGTAGGGTGAGAGACATAATCTCAGTTCGAGCTGGCCTTAAAAAGGTTCCTTGGGATGGATATCTGAAGTATTCTCGTCCTAGCCCAAAGCTGAAAGAAGGAAAGTAAGTTCTATTTCTTAATTTCTCCTGGTGCACTCCCTTTTGCTCTTTTCAGATGGCCAATAACCTAGGTGTTATAGGCCTCAATATAAATATCAATATCAAATGTCAAATTTATGACAATTCTCACAATTCACAAGTCGTTAGTGTGTATGAATACATTGGCCCCACCTAGTCGGGGATATACATTTACTTAGTCTGTTTTTTTTTTTTTTTTTCCTTTTTGTTTTGCATCATCGTTGTTGATGATTGAAGCATATGTTCGCAATGCTATGTTTAAAGGAACAACTACTTGTTGGTTGAGTAGCTACTTCCTAGATTTTACAAATTTCTTGTTTTGGCACTATTTTTATTTATGAGTTAAGGTGTAAATTTGTCCTAAAAGTTTTTGCTGAGAAGCAATGTTGTCTTAAAAGTTTTTTGAGGGTCAATGTTGGCCCAGAAGTGTTAAAATGGGGCAATGTTGCTCTTTACCGTTAAAAAGTTACCAGTCAACGTTAGCTTTTAATTATATAGGGCAACATTACTACGTTTTGAAACTTCCGGGGCAACATTGAACTTGAAAAAACTTCCGGGGCAAATTTACACATTAACCCTTTATTTATTGATTTTACACATAAATAAAGGATGTGTTAAATGCATAAATATTAGATTAGGGGTTGTAAATTGCTCCTTACTTTGCGTATTTTCGGTGTTTTAGAATAGTTCCTTTATGAAATGGTTATTTTGTAGAGTTACTACTTGATTATGCTTTTTAGATTTGGCATGTACTGGATTATGTATGATATTGAATTAGTTTTTTTTTTCCTTCCAAATCTGGGTTTTGTGAAATGTGAGTCATTGCACTTACTGTTACTGGGCATTTTGTAGGCAACAAAACTTTGCTGAGTTAGTGCTACGGCGCCTGGAGGAAAAATGATGTGCAACTTTTTGTATATCCCGTTTACTTTTTGTCCTTCTTCAACTCGTTTTTCTTTTCCCTGGACATAATTTTATATTCACGTTTAATTATATATACAGATTGATATGAACAAGTTGCCTGGTAAATTTATGTTGCTTGCTGTGTCTTGGACAAACTGACTGCTGCTATATTGTGCAGGACCGAACTTGAACGTCTTTTGTCTCTTTACTAGTCATTGAAATTGTTGATATCCCAGAAAGTTTTATCATATATTTTATTTAATTTGATTTTTATCAAGTAATCGAGCCGTTGGGTTTGAGTATTTACTCCCTTTCCCTTGGTTCCAGAATTATTGGTTTATATATACCTTTTTGTTTACAAGACTTCTGATGTTTTAGAAGTAGCCCAAGACCTGGTCAATTTTTTTTATCATAACCATGTCCTTATTTAATAGTTGTTCCATTGAATCAAGGATATTTAATTGGACTGGCCGATTCAAATCGGAAACCGGTGAATCGGTCACATAACCGGTCTAGTTCGGTCAAATAATCGGTTTAAACTGTTCAATATTTTATTATTCAAATAAACAATTTAATTTGATTTTTTAAAATTTTCTTTAGAATTTCATATTAATAATCTTGGAATCTTCACTTTTTCACTAGTTTGGTCCTTAGTTAGTTTTAATTTGACTTTAATTTGATCTACTAACTCTTGATTAAGTATCTCTAATCCGAATTTAATAACCTTGGATTAAAGGGATGAATGAGTACGCACTCCATTTTCTTTCAGAACATCATGAAGAGTAAGTCTGCCCAAGAAGTAGTGGGGTTGAAGAAACATGTATGGCCGATAGGGGATCCAATGATCACCTATCTTAATAGGAAATTTATTTCTTAGTTCAAAAGTAAATAATGAAAGATAACTAGGCAGGGGTGTGCATGAGGGGTCGGTTTCAGCTGGCCAGGCCCTACCCCACCAATTATGTTAAATAAGTAGGGCGTGCTCATAGTCATCCCCCAAATGGCTGTGTGGATATAAAATCTGATTCTTTTCTTTTTTTTTTTTTTTCTTTTTTCCAAAGTTACGAAGGCCAGCAAAAGCTTGATAACAGGACCTAGGGTATATTCCTGGCAAAAATACAAGTACTGGAGTACCTAGCAAAGATTTTGCTTGTTTTCCAAAAACACATTCCTAGACATCTATTCGCTATCAGCACTATATCAGATTGAGCCAATATGACCTATACGAGCCAAATAATCTGCACACTGAATAACTTCCCAAAGAGATGCTACGTAGTTCCACATTTGTCTTTCACAGATGATGTCGAACAAGGTAACTTGTTCATAATTAAGAACAAAGTTGAGAAATTGTGTTTGCCATTATTTAGAGTAGTTTTAAACTGCAATATTATGGAACTTTAGTGCTTAACTGTCTTCAGACAGTCACATACGGGAACTTGCAAGATCCACAACCTGCTCTATCAACCAGAATAATTATTACATCAAGAATTGAAGTATCAAAATTTCAAGATGACAGCAACAGGACATATGAAATTATTAGTTGTTTTTTCCCCTTTTGTGTAGGATACTAGGATCTGAGAAAACTCACTGGGGTTTGCTCTTCTGAATGATTAGTTGTTCTTTGGAGGAGGTAATGGTGCAAAATCTGATGTAGCCCTTTTTCCTGTTAAGTCAATCTCATAAACTGGTGTCCCATCTAGATGTAGAAGTCCCCAATGTCGCTCTATTCCTGTCCCATTCTTCAGATTCTCATCATACAAGGCGAAGATGAAGGTTGGAATAACAACACCGGGACGAGCCGGCATCCCAAGGGGTGGTTTTGCTGTGATTTTCTTGATGAGATTCCGGTTATACATCGCTGCATTGAATATGTTTGCACCACCGGCTTCTTCACCTATGTTGCCGGAGTGGGGCCACCCGGTTTCGGATATCACCAGCCTGATGCAGGGGAACCCGAGTTTGGACATGGCAAAGATAAGTGAGTCAAGCATTTGGTCCAGCAAATTGGTGTAGGACAAGCCACTAACAGGGTCAGTGATGCTGAAATTCCCTCCAAGGAGTGCAAAATCTAGGCTAATGCTGTTAGGGTCTGATGACCATGGGAAATAAGTATATGCATCAATGAAGAAGAATGCATTGGTTTGTTGAAGGAACTCAAGCATTGGTACCATCACAGTGTCTCTTATTCCGGACCGGAATGTCCCAGACGATGGCGGGAAAGTTGTCTGTAGAATATCCATGGCTAGTGGTGTACCAACTTTGACATCTGTAATGTTCTGAGCCTGGAGAGACCTTTTGATCCTTCTCATTGCTGGCACAAGATGAAGCCAAATCTTTTGGCCTTGTACTGAATTAATTATCACTCAACACTTCATTACCAACAAGCACAAAGCAAATCGAGGTTTTGGGGTAGTAAGGCAAGACATTCTGGTTCACCCATTCATCTGATTTGCTTTGGTTTGAAGCAATGCTTGAGATTTCATTGTTAGGGACCATAATGGAGACTTGAAGCTTGGTTTCTGATAGAAGATTCAGAACTTCTGGGTTTGCATCATACAGCTTTACTTGTCCTGCTTTCATCGTTGTTAGTAGCTCGATGGATCGAGCAGGAGAGGGCAGGTTATCGCCAAGTTGGCCATAGTTCACACCGATCTTGCTCCAGATGTCTGCTTCTGTGGAATGAAAAATATGAAATTGGTGTTACATATTGCAGAAGATTATATGCTTTGAAGAAAATTGATGAAAATAAAGAGGAAGAAGAAGGGAATGTTTCAGACTTGATATTGAGAGTAAAGAGAAGAGAAAGATAGTGAGAACATTCATTATTCTAACTTGTAGTTCTAAGTTGGTCATAATTGCTTTAGTTTTTTTGTAATGCACTCACATGCTTTTAAAGGGGAAAAAGATGTGATGTAAAGAAGCTGAAATAAAGACTTACATCAAAGTCAAGCATCTTTAGAAGTGACATTAAGAGTAAATAGTAAAAGCAGAAATCTTTTGGTTTAATGTGCATGCAATCCATTTGGTATGCTTGAAGGGTTTAACACAAAATGTGGATGTATTAAGTTTGAATGTATGGCCAGGATGCACTTAAAAGGTGGGTCACGTTTGAATGCATTAAATCCACATGAGTGATAATCTGTTTTTTGAAATTAATATTAAATAGCTAAAGAAACGAACCATATTTTTGTTCATATACTTGTTGATGTTATTATTTAAAGCTAATATATATTTATTTCTTTTAACAAAACTAAGAACCCCATTGTGGGCCTACACTTTTGCGAACTAGACTAATCGGTTGCTAGTAACGCCAGATATCAGTAGATTAATCCAAAAAAACTCATTCATCCAAATATAATTATATAGATTTTGTTAGTTTTTATGTACTTCTTTTGGTTCTTAATTGAGAAGCTAGATAACTAATTTATAAGTATTAAAGAAATTAATTAAGTTAATTATTTATAATAAATGTATGTTGGTTTCTCTAAAATATTCTTTTTAATCATTTGTACTAGCAACTATCCTCATTGAAGAAAACTTCTTATAATATGTGCTATTAATACGATTGTTTGGTAAAATAATTATAAATTTGTGATATAAAATGAATAAATGCCTTATATTTAAAGCTAAAATAAATCTCTCTACTAGTTTTTACATATCAGACCACAGAGAATATTATTGTGCTGGTTGGTTTTGTGAACATAATGAAAGAAAAAATTGACATTCAAATAGTGAGATATAAAGTAGCACAAGCTAAAGGGTGTGAACGTTCTTTGTTTCATTGTTTGTTGTAGAACTTGACATGAATGATTTCTTGTGCGTTAGATTCCAAGAGAGTTAGTTACATCAGCAGGGAACTTAATTAAATGATGTCATAAATCCGTCGTGAAGTGAGGCAATTTATGTAGTCTCTTTGATCCTTAATGTATGAATTATTTGAGGAGTTTCTTTTGATTATAAATACATATCCTTAATTGAATAGTTAATTTACGGATATTATGAAAATTAATTAAGTTACTTATTTATAACAAAATTTGCATTAGTTTCCTTAAAATACCTTTTTTTTAATAATGGGTAATATAACTACTCCTTGATGGAAACATCTTACTATATGCAATTAATATGGACGCTTTGAGAAAAAAACATTATAAATTTGGGAGGTAAAATTGATTGAGTTTTTATATTTATAATCAAAGTAAATCCATTGTGTAGCTCCTATAATTAGGAATAGAGCTTAGTCATTTTATTCTAATAAATCATATGGATACTAAAGGGTTTTCATCCATAACAGTAGGTTATAATGCAAATGATTAAATGGTTTTGGAGAGAATCAAGAGTCTGGAATCTCTTGATGTGCTTATTGTAGAAAAGAAGAGATTGCACTGACTCACAAGTTCGCTATTTAAAAATTGTAGAATTTAGTCGATAAATTCTCATCTTGTGCTTCCATGAAATTAAATGGGTTCAAGTCTCGAGATATTAATGGTTTCACATTTTAATACATAAGATTAGTGGGTACAAAGAATGATATTGGTATCATCGTTAATAAAAAGTGGAAGAACAATATGGAGAAAGTTAAAAGGATTGAGAACAGAATCTTATCGTTAGGAGTGATTAAAGGAATACTATTGATATTATCCACACTTATGTACCACATAGGTGAGGTCAGAAGCACATTTGAAGGGAAAGTTTTGGGAAAAATATGGTTGACTCAGAGCATATCACTGGTTGAAAAGATTTTTATTAGTTGGGACTTTGATGAACATATTGGTAAGGAGGTAGGAAAACATGCAAGCTCATAGGGCCCGTTTGGTACGTTGGAATTGATTTTGATGGAAATGGATATGGATATGGATATGGAAATGGGGACTAAAAGTATGTTTGATATGTCATGGAAATGATATCTAATTTTTGTATAAAAATACCAAAATGTCCTTCAATTTTTTATTTTTTATTTTTTTTGAAGGTAGTGGAGGGTAATAGATGGAAATGATCACATGGAATTGTAAATCTTAGGTATTTTGATGGAATTGATTAGATGGAATTGAGCCTATTTGGCTTCCACATGGAATTGGAAAATTTTCTAATTCCATCATACTAAACAAGCATCATGATGGAATTGATCCTCAATTCCATTTCCATCACCCCTAATTCCATCGTACCAAACATGGCCATAATGGTTTTGGTTTCGGGTAGAAAATATATGCGGAAGCATCCAACCATTGACATCTGGGCCCAAACGGACAAATTTCTCACTGAGCCTGGGCGGGTCGACGGATTGCAGACAAATGTCCATGTTTTTTTTATGAAAAATTGTTGTAATTTCTTATTTTTCACATACTAACATGCAATTTAATACACACACACACTCACACACTCAAAAAGCATAATTACATATATTTAAAAATTGTACGTTTTAAATAGGCTGCCTATTTAAAACCTATTGTAATTGGGATGAAGCCTATCTAAAAGGAAAATTAATGTGTAAAAAATTCTTATAGTTTTATCTAATTTTTATTAAGTCCTTTGTAATTATTTTATGTTTCCCTACATTTTTCTCCATTATTCTAGTAATCCATAAGTTCATAATTTGTGAAATAACGTTAGTATTTCAAGGGGTCTAAATAAAAAGTCAATTAAATTATAGATGATATATAAATGCAAGGAGATGATTGTTAGCATAATTTTTTTATTTTTTATGTTAATAAAAAATTGAGTTTTGTTCTATCATTTTATGCCTTAAAAAATCCTTTATGTTGTATTTTACGATAATTTACATGTCAATTAATCAACAACATCCATAAAAACGCTAATTAACATATCATGAGTATATGAAGTAAATGCCTATAATAAAAGAAATTGTAAGGACCAAATAAAAAGGAAAAAAACTACAAAAGATAATTAAAAATCATATAAAATTATAGGGGTTAGAATTGATTTTCCATTAAAGAAAACAATATATTGTGGAAGTAAGTAAACAACTGACAATCCCAACATCTATTGCACTAACTTATATACAACGTGCCAAAAAGGTTCCATAATACAAATACTTTAATTTATACCAACTGGCACACAACATTGAGAAACGTCAAAGATATTAGTTAGAAGTTCAAAACATGTGTTACATGTAATTTGCAACATAGTAGGCTAAAAAAGATAATAATAACTATATTATTTTAATAAACGCATAATATTTCGAATTGAGCATGAAGATTCTGTTAAAAGAAATGGCGATGGAGAATAACACAACTAGTACCAACAAACAAGACTAAAATGTGTTCCATGAGAAAATAAAATATTACAACAAAATCATTCACTCATCCACTAAGAATTAAACAATCTCTTGAACGGAAAACACCATCCTAATGCTGAAATATAATACAAATAATAATTTTGACGTGCCTTGTAATAAAAACAAGAAGTTAGTGATATCTGACTCACACTAATTCAAAATTTCTACAAAAATTGCTGAAAATTTTCTGATTACAAAATTTATTATCTAAATGCTTCTAAAATTGGTTTAAGGATGATCCAAGTGCAATATATCTTTGTCATGTGCCACTTTTCTTCAGTTATATATAACTTATCTCCAACTATGCATTGCAAAACAGATATTTGGAAATAGCTTAAAATATGTTTCACAAGGCTTAAGATGAATCACAATGCGGGATTTTTTAGCAATTTTCCCCTAAATTATTTTTCTTCCAATTTAACCCATTTTTTCACCTTATAATACATCAGAAGCTGAGAACCAAGAACACAACGCAATTCATCTGCACGCCAACAAGTGATAATCAAGGTATCTGCAAACAAAAAAATGGAAGAAAAAAAAGAAGATCATCAAAAGAGAAGATTTGTTTGAAGCACAAGCAGATTTGTTCAAACACATATTCAGGTTTGTAAGATCTATGTGCCTTAAAACTGCTCTCCAGATGAGAATACCAGACACAATCTTCAACCATGGCAAATCCATCACTCTATCTCAGTTAGTCTCAGCCCTTAAAATCAACCCTTCAAGGTCCAACCATGTCCACCGACTCATGCGCTTACTGGTTCACTCTGGAATCTTCAATTCAACCAAAATCCCCAAAGAAGAAGATGAAGAAGAAGGTTATGAACTCACACCATGGTCTTGGCTTCTTCTCAAAGAAAAAACTCCCTCCATGTTTGCTTATGCTCAAGCAGTGTTTCATCCTGCGGTGATGAGCCCAGTTCTGTTCTTGGGAGATTGGCTTCATAATAACAACGACGACGACGACGACGACGCAACAATAATAATAATACAGCTTTTGAAAGCTGTTCTGGGATGGGATTTTGGAGATATGGAAGTGAGAATCTTGAATTTAGTAGAGTGTTTAATGAAGGTATGATTAGTGATTGTGGGGTGATGAACTTGGTGATGAAGAAGTTGAAGTCTGTGTTTTGGTGTTTGAAGTCTTTGGTTGATGTCGGAGGAGGCAAAGGTGGAGCAGCCATGGCTATTTCTGAGGAATTTCCAGATTTGAAGTTCACAGTGATGGATCTTCCACATGTTGTTAAAGATTTGAAGGATAATGACAATTTAAAGTTCGCAGGACGTGAAATGTTTCAGTCTATTCCTTCTGCTGATGCCATTCTTCTTAAGGTACGTACGCAAGCACAAAAAAGTTTATTAGTTTTTAAAATTTAAAATGTTAATATAATTCTTCTGCAGTTCAAATTGATCAAGTCAAAAGTATATCTTTTATATTTTAATTTTATCTTAAATCTGAGTGTGATTTTTAACTTTCATAAATTATCTTTGCAGTCTTTTAACCCTGATATTGTTAGAGTTAGATAATAACTTCTTGTGTCAATCATGGTTTTTTTAAATTAAACTTAATAGGGTTAAGTCCAATTTTATTCCAGAAGGTTCCGTGCAAGAGGTATGAGAACTAAAAGTTTCTATTGGACCAATATTGCCTTGGGCATTTAAATAAAGGAGCAATGCTGCTCTAACTATTAAAATGTTAATGAACTATGTTGATTTTTTTTTAAATGATTAGGGCTATTTTGATCCTTTGTTAATACTTTTAGGACAATATTGATCTAATAAAAACTTCTAGAAACACATAGAGTCTACACTAAAACTTCTAAGACAAAATTAGATATTAACCCAACTTAATATAACAACATTTGAAAATACTTTGTCAACATTTAAAACTCTAATGCCACTGTATGGATGGAAATATAGGGGCCTACGGCCTAGCCTACATAAAGCCTAACCTAGCCTATTTAGTAAATAGGCCAGGCTCAGGCTCAGGCTCAGGTTTAGGCATATTGTTAGGCTTATTTAGATAAACAGATCAGACCTATTTTTATAAAGTCTAGCCTATGAGCCTATAGGCATGACCTATTTAACTTTTTTTTTTTTTTAAAATTTATACTATTATATAAGTATATATAATATCATCTAAATAATTTTATAAATTATTTATAAATTTACCAACTTAATCTTAATTTTAAGTTTCATATTTCATCGTTATTACACTCAACCGTTGCTTTCGCATAAATCATTCACCCTTACCTCTTTTCTCTTCGATCGCTCGAGATAGCAACACTAACTCACTTTCTCTCCCCTAATTTGCGCCCTCCACTAAAGTACAATAATTGTTATGAGTTTATTTTAGTGTCAAATGAAATATTATAATCTTAATAAGAGGAGTTTGTCTCAATTTACATGGGAAGAATAAAAGAGGTAAAAATATAGTTTTACATGTTATTTGTTATTCTTAGTTGATTTTTAAAAATATATCTTATTAGTCAACAGAAAATTAGTTTTTTTATTCTTATTTGCTCGGATAAATGTTGTCACTAGACATTATTTTCTTTTCCTTTCTAAACCTTAATATTACTACAAGAATATATGTTAGGCTTTTAAGACATAATGTGGGATTGCATATAAGCATGAAGGGTTACATATGAATTTGGAGGCATAAACTTTAAAGGCTATTTAAAGCCCTATATTTTAAGTAGGCCTTCAAACAGGCTTCAGGTCTTATCAGGCCTTTTGAAGGCCCAGGCCCAAACTCATGCCTAAAAAAAAGCCTACATATAGGCTCAGGCTCAGGCTTTGAATTTTTGTTGCAGGCCTAGGCCTATTTAGGCAAAGCCTAGCCTAGCCTTGCATATTCCCACCCCTAAATGCCATTTGCTTTAATTAAGGGCATTAGGGTTAGAGGATTGCAAAGACACCCTAAAAATTATTGAGAGAACAAAATAAAACATGGGATAATTGCTTAAAAAGACCTCATGGACAACTTATTTGCTAAATGGGACTTGGGAAGATATCTTGCACATGGAGGGAAGATATCTGCACATGGAGGGAAGATTTCTGCACACGTAGGGAAGAATTTTCCACATGTATAGGGAAGAGTTTTGCACACAGGGAAGATCATCTGCACACCAAGGAAGATATTCTGCACACGTGGAAGATAATCTGCACGCGAAGGTCCCATTTGGCAAATAAGTTGCTAATGAGGGATTTTTTCACAATTTTCCCATAAAACATTGTTGGTAATTAAAGGAGTAAAACTTCTAGAATTGATTAATTATTATGTATGACGAATTCAAATTGACATAAAGGATAAAAATGGATATAAAATGAGAAATAAATCCAATATATATACATTCACTTGTACGTATTCTTTATGTCGTTATCTCTCAATTTCAAGCAGCTGCATGACCATAAACGCCCGAACAAATTCTAAAACTAAACATTTTTAATTAAGTTTTCAGAATTCTACTCCTTTTAACCTAAGTCATACATTTTTTAATGACGTCACATTGTCACACTCCATTAAGAATAAAGAAATCTAATATTTAAAAGTAATATTGTGTTATTTCTCAAGATTGTTCCTTCTTTGGCAAAAAAAAAAAAATATTGTCTCTTTTCAACTCAAATATTAGTGTTTAATTAAACTCTTTATCTATATTTTTTAGCAAAAAAATTATTTACAAGATGAACCAAATTGAAATATTTTTCAAACTTAAGAAACTAAATTAAATTTATATTTAAACCATTTTAATTTATTCATACTGTCCCTCTAGTTTATTGAATAAAGCATTTTACTCTTGTCTAGTACCAACATCAAATAAAGACAATTTTTAAAAAAATGGCAATCTTATATTTTGATGGAGCAGAAAAATATATTAACAAAGTTGTCTTCAACTTCTCCACTGTTAATTAAAGAATGACGCGTGAATTATCTTGATCAAGTTGACAATATAAACTAAACTTATTTTGGCAAGTAAACGAACACTTGAACAACCAAATTGTTTCTTGATAAAATTAAAGTGATCAAAATGATCCACTAAACGAAAATAATGAAATTCTCATGGAAAATAATTTCTCACAACATCTCCTTTGAAAAAAGTTTTAATAGAAATTCTTGTAAAAATTATTGTGGCATTTCAAAACTTTAAAAATCATAATACATCTCTCAAAACTTTCAAATCTATGTGCTAACCTTTAGAACCAGACCTTAAAAATATATTCCCTTAAACTTTATTTTCACACACGTTCAACCCATACTTAAACTTTGAGTTATGTGCACATAACTCGATAAGGTTTAAGTTGTACTCCCATAAGTAACAAGAAGACTAAATTGTATGGTTACCGACATAAATTTGACAGTTTATGAGGGTTCATTGTAAAGTTTCAAAAGTTAGAGAGGTTATATCTATTCATAACATAAAATTCAGGGTCATTAGGTGTAATTCAGCCATACGTACATGATGAAAACCTGAATGGGTGGCAATTGTTAATAGGTAGCTGGTTTTGCACACATTAAACGATGAAGAGTGTAAGAAGGTATTGAAGAATAGCAGAGAAGCCATTTCACGCAAACGGAAAGTGATAATAATAGACATAGTAATCAACTACATACGAAGAGAAAGATAAGAAGGAAATCATAGAAGCCAAGCTGTATTTTGATGTATAATGATGATGTGTTTGGTGAATGGAAAAGAAAGGGACGAAAAAGAATAGAAGAAGCTCTTCTTCAAAGCTGGATTTAGTGACTAAAAGATCATACCTTTATTTGGTTTAAGGTCCCTCATTGAAATTTATCCTTAAACCAAGTCAACTCTCATGCATATGTGTTATATGGAATTTAAATAAAGAACTACTCCCTCCGGTCCTAATTATAAGACAAAGTTGACTTTTTTGGAGAAATTAAGGAAGCCAATTAAATCACTTTAGAATATTTATATTTATATTTTTTTCTTCAAACTAAGTAATTTGATTAATAAACTAATATATAATCCAAAGATACTAAAAATATAAATACTCTAAAGTGATTTAATTGGCTTCCTTAATTTCTTCAAAAAAGTCAACTTTGTCTTATAATTAAGACCGGAGGGAGTATTATGTTCACAACTTGTAATAGTGCAATTTATTTTTGTAAATTTTATATTTGACATTGATGATTTAAATATTAATGAATGGATTTCTTTAATTTCTTTCATTTTAAAAACTGATAGTGTTAACGACCTTTAATAAAGGGATAGATATGGAATATGTAGTATTCATTGAAGAGGTTTCACATATTCAAGTGATCCAAGAAATTGAAATAGAGAATTCTATGTAATCACTGTTTTTTCTGGGTACATTTAAATAAAATAAAAATATCAAGAAAATATATAACATATCCCTCCTCTGGTCACTTTATCAATCAGACACAGTAAATGCTATTACCCAAATCCCCATTTCCATCTTGAACCACTCTGATAAGCTGATATCTTTTGGCTCTTACTTGGTGACAAGTGGGGTTGTTTCTCTTTTAAATGATCAAAATAATCTGGCCAATGACCAATTTTGGAAATTTATATGGAAAATTCAACTCCCTGCCAAGCAAATTCTTTTTCTATGGAAATCGTTGAATGATACTATTCCATCCTGTGGTATTCTCAAATTACATCACTTGCATTCTCGTGGACAATGTGTTAGGATGTAACGATGAAGAAACTCTATCTCATCTGTTTCTCACTTGTCCTTTAGCTAGATCCCTTTGGTCTGGTGGTGTATCAATCAGAATTCTCACTCATGATTTTTCTGAGTTTAAATGCTTGATAAAGACTACATTGGTGTAATTGTATAATGATGGTCATGTTCAAATGATGTGTCAAATCATATGCTTGCTCGACCTTATTTGGAGGAAACGCAATCTAGTTCTTCATCAAGGGAAGGTGGTCTCTCCAATGGTTATGATTCAGGAAATAACGCAAGTAACTTCTTTTGCAGGCATAGCATTCTCATCTAATAACAGAAAAAACCAGCTACCCCTACTCAAGTTAAGGATCTCTTTCATTCTAATCATGAAGTTTGGCATTTGGTCTTTTATAAATATAACAGGCACAATAAACATTTTTTACAAGAGATATTCTTTACTATCGAGGATCGATCAATTCTAAAAAAAATTCCTATGGAGGAATCAATCCACCCCTGGTATCACTTTCTTATCCAAATGTTTCATAGCTTCACTCTTCTGGAGTTTAAATTGTGGTCTTATAACATCCGGAACCAAGTCTCCACTCTTTGTCTATTGTTTTAATGGATGCTTCTTACAATTTCCTGCTTACTCCTCATCTCCAACCAACATCACATGGCAGGAAATACTCTCTCTATTATATGATTTTAACTTTCTTGGTGTTCATATAATTTCCTATAAATGCTTTCACCTTTCTTTTACTTCTTCAGTAGGATCTCTTAGTGTATGTAATATTTTTGGTCTTATTCCTAAATATAAGATATAATTTTCATATTTGTCAATCTTTTCCTATTTTACCCCTATTGATGTTCCTTCAACAATGATCAAGGAAGAGAGAGAAGGAGGGAATTAAGGAAAATGACTAAGGTGTTTTAGAAAATGCAAGTCATATTAACTAATTAAACTAACTTCTTTAATTTAATCAAATTAGACAAATATCTTATATTAAGGACCAGATGATTATCATTTTGTCTTGTACCAAACAAAATTAAGGGCGAAAGGAAAGGAAGAATATTTTTTTTTTAATTTTGTAATAACAAGGTCATGAAGTCCTTGCTTACAGGCCGAAAAAAAGTGCTTGCTCACATTATTGGGCTCAACCTTCTTCATGTGGATTCTGGAAGAGTGGCCTTAAGTCCTTATTCCGAAACAATAGTTAAGACTTAAGAGTGGGCTTAATCGTGTGTGAAAGGGGGGGGGGGCATAATAATTACTGTAGCATGAATAAGGAGGGGGATGGTTGATTTATTATTTTAAACAGGGTATGAAAACCACAAGACACATAATCATTTAATAAAGAAACCATATATAAGTTACAATCTTACCACAATTTTATCGTAAATTCAGCACAAAGCCCAAAAAATTATTTTCGTAATCAAAACAATGTTATTTTTGTGTTCAGGAGGGAAAATATAACATAAATATCAACCCATGGACACGTTCAACCTTAAGGGCGTATTTGGTATGATGAAATTGGGAAAGTATGGAATTGGAATTGGGTCTTAATTCCATATCTAAGGTTGTTTGGTATAATGTAATTGAAAATTGTTTCAATTTCATGTGGAAGCCAAATCTCCCCAATTCCATCAAATTGGCTTCCACCCAAAAAGTAAATATTTGTAATTCCATGTAGCCAAATTCTTTTTTGCCCTTCAACCTGCACGGTCTTATCTCATCCCACCACTGGCGACAACTTCCTCTAGCAACCCCACTGTTGATGGGTCCTTGATTCTCCTCCTTTCTTTAGACCCTCACTTCATTGACCTTCATTGCTCGGAGCGGACTCCAATGCCACACCCTCACATTCAACAATGGTGGCAGCGAACGGTGCTCCTCATCATCATCTCTGTAGATCCAAATCGACTTCTCTAGACCTTCAATGCGGCAAAGAGTGAAGACGATGATCTCCCACACCTTCCTAGCAACTGTGAACTCCAGATCTTCTTCAACAACTCACCCTTAACTGTGAGTTCATGATTTCATTTGGGTTCCTCAGATCCCAATCACGATTTCATCTAGGTTCATCACAATTCTGAGTTGTGATTGATTATGGGTATCTAGATGTTGGTGTTCAATTCTAATTTCTTCAATCTTTGACCTAAAACTGCTAAATGCGTAGGCCATTCCTTTATTAGCTTCTTCATGTATGATTTTTGGGCTAATAACGTGTGCGTTTGGAATAGCTTATTTTTGGGTAATAAAAGCTTATAATTCGTGATTCACGGTATACGAGGTAAGTATGTGAGAGGAGTTTTTTCTCGGCTTGTGTAATAAGTGCGTTTTTCCTGTACAAAACGCTCTCCCAAACATGCCCGTGACGACTACTGCCAATAGAAATAATCCCTTTCGCGTTTTGTTTTTCCGATTTGATTTTTATGTTGATTATTGGATTTGATTTCTAAAATTGTAATTGGTATATGAAAAGGTAATGAAGAAGAAGACATGGTTACTAGGTTCCGATGATGGTGGAGATTGGGTTTTTAGGAAAGGCATTTTGGTATCTTTGTATAAAAAATATATCTCATTTCCATGATATACCAAACACATTTTTAAACCCCATTTTCATATCCATATCTATTTCTATATTCATTTTCATTTTCGTCAAAATCAATTTTAACATACCAAATGGGCCCTAAACCTGTCAAGTTGACCGTGTTGCCCCGAGTCAGAATTGAACTGGGATGTCAATAAAATCCGCCAAGTTGTGGTTATTTTGGTTAATGATATTAAAGAAAATTATGAACATAAACCAATTCTATAAATTCATTAACAAAGTTTCATCTTCATAATCCTATTTATATTCAGATAAACAGAAAATTTTGAACTTGTGGAGTTCTAGTTCCATCTTAAGAGATTGGCACGACTATATCTCATGGCTCTAGTTAGCTGTCTCCTCTTTCAAATTAAAGTCAATTTATCCACCGGACTCAATCGATTAACTCTTAATTTCTTCCTCGTATAACTGTTTCAGCTGGACAATTCAATGATTCTGAGTTCAAAAGGACGACTTGAAAAAATGGTCTTGTCATGCCTCGAATCCAGATTAGTCTATATCTATTCATGAGAGGGAAAATCTAGGCTTAATCTAATCAATCATCTCACATATTTAAGTTTAATTTTCTGCTTATACATTTTATCCTATTTCTAAATTCTTTTTTCATGGTGATAATCAGATGCAAAACAGGGATGTTGAGAACGCTCTCTCAGTAATTTCATCAAACATATCGTCTGCAACTTTCTTAGCAACAATTTCCCTAACGATCTGTTCTCTAATCGGAGCCTGGATGGCCAACAGTAAATACAACGTGTTCCTGAGTGAATTAATCTATGGAGATACAAGATCAATCACCATCACCATCAAATACATATGCTTACTAACCTGTTTCCTCCTTGCTTTCTCATGCTTCGTTCAATCAACCAGACACTTCGTTCATGCGAATTACCTCATATGCACACCAGATCTGGACTTACCAGTACCAGTGGGAAGTGTAGAAAACGCAGTTATTAGAGGAACTGAGTTCTGGACTCTGGGTCTTCGATCTCTCTACTTCGCTTTCGATTTCTTGCTTTGGTTTTTTGGGCCGATTCCTATGTTTGTTTCTTCGATTGTCTTGGTGCTTGTTCTTCATTGGCTTGACTATAATACAAGGCCTCTGCATCCGACTAATTTTCAGGGACTTGGTTCTCAGAAACCTAGAGGTCAAATTCAGAAGGGAAAGCCTAGTATGGTATAGTTCACTGGTGAATTTGTGAAACAGTTTGATTTTTCGTTGATGCATAAGATTATAGGTTTTTTTTTTTTTAAAAAAAAAAACGTAATTTTTGTCTCGAAACTAATTTATTAGAGTATTGTTGTCTCTCAGGTGTTATAATTGTTGTAATTTCACCTTTTGACTAATAAATGTTGATGATGGCCATTGACTTCAGATTAACTTTGAGTTAAAGAATATTTGCCGTTTTATATATAAAAAAAAAATATTGCCCTAAAATATTTATCGAAGAGTAACTTATATTCTAAAATTGTTGAAGCAATTTTTTTTTGGACAAAAATTGTTGAAGCAATTGGCACCAACAGGTTTTTACTTTTTATAGAGACATATCGCATCATGTTGAAAATGTCACATAATTGCATTCTAACTCTTGACTTAATGAAGGAAGTATTTTCGCTACTCCACGCAAGTCTCAAGTTCAAAACAGCGCCATTGAATACTTGAATCAAGATGTCACATAAATTGCCAATAAGATATCCATGAACCAAAAAAAAAAAAAAAAAATTTGTCTACCTGTACTAATGATCAACTAATGGAATAGTTACAAGTCATATTTTTCTATATTGTCATATGTTATATCAATTTTGGTTAGTCAAAGGACGACTATACAACAATTTTAACGCTTAAAGATCGACATTACTCTGATGAATAATTTAGGAAAAATATTACTCCTTATAAATAGTTCATAAGCAAAAATGCCCTTAAACACTTGTAAAATTTGTCCTTAGAATTGTGGTTAACTAGGTGCCCCGGATAATATGTCATTAACGTGATGATAACAATATATGGCAATGTGAGAGTGATATTTGGAAATAGTAAATCTTTTTTCAAAATTGACTTCAATTTAATACTAGTTCTTTAATAAAAAAAACTAGGTTTAAAAGGTATTTCAATCACTGAACTAATTTGCGATGTATATTGGGTATCCTAAACTATTTATTAGAACAATGTCACCCACCACCCCTCGTTCATGGGTTCAGTTGATAAGAGTATTGGACACTCATAAATGGAGTGAATTTGATTCCTGAGTTAATTGCGGTGCTGAGGGAAGCATCTCCATAGCTAAGTGAAGTTAAAGTGATTCCTACATATGGGTTAGAAAAAAAAGGGCATACTTGTCATGCTCCAGTGCCCATAGAGATAGGTCTCAGTGGATCATGAGTTAGGAGCCTTATCCTAGAATTATAGGTGAGCCTAACCCATTTTCTAAAGGACACTCATAAATGGAGTGAATTTGATTCCTGAGTTAATTGCGGTGCTGAGGGAAGCATCTCCATAGCTAAGTGAAGTTAAAGTGATTCCTACATATAGGTTAGAAAAAAAAGGGCATACTTGTCATGCTCCAGTGCCCATAGAGATAGGTCTCAGTGGATTATGAGTTAGGAGCCTTATCCTAGAATTGTAGGTGAGCCTAACCCATTTTCTAAAATTTTGTTATCAAAAAAAACAAAAAAAAAAAGAACAATGTCACTCACCAAGGGTCAAAATCATTGCAATGTTATCCTCAATAAACATTTACGTTAACTTTAAATTAACTTTGCGTTAAAGGGCATTTTTATCCCTAAACTATTCATTGAGGAGTCATTGGCGCTTATAGTTCAATAATGCGGAACAGTTGGCATCTTATTTTTTTCCTAAAACATGCCATGCCATATTTAGAGTGTCATATGGCTTGCACAGTGAGGAGGTAAACCCAGAGGGTTCGGGTTAACCCGTCACGGATTGAGATCATATAAGTTCAGACCTAAAAAGACTGTATCAATATGGATCAGCATTTAACCAACCCGCTAAACCCGCCCAACCCATATTATTATTTTTTTTTCAAATCTTTTTTAAACGATATACTAAAATTGTTTTTTCTACAAACTTAAACCATAAAAAAACTTAAAATACATTATAAATTAAATATTCATCACAAGTTTACACATGAAAAAATAAACATAAATCCAAAACTCATCAGTAGAACTTAAAAATAATCAATAATCAATTAATATTAATTGTGTTCGAATTTGAAGCATGATGTAAAGCTGTAAGATTTTCTTGAACTCGATCACTTTGCTTTTCTACAGGTAAATCCGCCACTGCCACAGATAATAAAACAAAGTGAAAGATAATATTATGCTAATTTTAAATAAATAAGTAAATATAATTAGGAGATAAATGTCAATTAGGAGTGAAGTGACAGTAGGCTAGAACAAGAAATTGGGTTTGGGACTTTGGGTCTTTCAGCTTGAGACTTCTAGACTTAGGTTTTGGGTTGCATTAAAAAAAAAAAGAAATAAATAAGGGTCAACCTGCCAACTCTGTGGTCCAACCCGCCGCGGGTTGGGACCATATGGGTTCGGAACTAAAAGAACTGCTCCCAAACGGTTCCAGTTTTACAAAACTCAAACCGCATATTTTATCGGATTGAGCGGGCTCAACCCACGCTCTAGCCCCATATTACCAACTCTACTCATATTATATAGCTAGGTATTTATAGGAATCATTAGTCTGCCTTATCGCTTGGTAACCCATAAAAAGAAAAAGAAACTACATAAGCTTAATTAAAAATGAAGTTAGACTATATGGAACTAATGAAAAGGGGGGAAAATAACACGGACCTAATTAAAAACATATAAAACAATAAAGACCTGATATAAAAACCACAAACTTAATTAAAATAATGTGAAACCATAGAGAGTTGTAGATTAATTTTCCTTTTAAATTATTACTAGCAAATTTGAAGAAATCTGGGAATAATTTTAAAAAGTGTGAAATTACTCCTTTACCCTTTAATCACTTTGACCCGCGTTTAACTTCGCTCCTCTAATTTGGTTTGACAGCCAGCACCGGGCTCCACTTACGCAGGAACCATAGATTAGAAGTGGGGCTCGTTATGCGTTTGTCTCTCTCTTCACTTTGAGAAATATTATAAACAAAAACATTATAAACTTATAATTTCATTATAACGTTAGGATGAGTATATGTCTCAGCTCTAGTTAGCTGTCTCCTCTTTGAAAAGTTCATTTTCCTACCAAAGTCAATTGTTTAACTCTTAATTCCTCCCTCTTACAAACAATATTAGCTGTCCAATCCAATAATTCTAGAGAGTTGATAAGTACAACCAACAAGTTGCTCTCAATTCCCCAATTACAAAAAGGTCAGAGATGCCTCTATCAAATTAAATATCGTTCAGGTCAACAAAAATGAAGGGATATTCCTCTTTTGAACCACCAAGTTTATAAAACGAAGCAATATAGTCTGACTAGTCACATGAATAAAATCCCCCAATTAGTCATCCTCTATATCTTTTCTTTTATTTCAGTACTGAAAATGCTTGAAAGTGAAAAATAATAATCATGGAGCTCCATTTTCAGAAGGAGTACCTTGATCTGGTTCTGGTCCCTTGTGGAATACTCATCATGTTTGTTTACCACTTGTTTCTCCTTTACAGGTACCTTTATCGTCCTCACACCACAAGCATGGGCTTTGAGAACAACGACAGAAGCGAATGGGTTCATAGAATCATGCAGGCAAGTCCTTCTTCTCCTTCCTCCTCCATTCCCATAGCTTCCCTTCGGTTTTCTGCATAATAAAGTAGCCCCAGTATCAGACATAACACAACATGGACAGACATACATACATATATATATGAATAATATCATGTTTAAATAAAGTTTGAAATATTGTGTTATAACCACCAATCGCTTGAATCGACTGGTTGTGAGTCATTCCAGTTTAACTGGTGGTCTTGTGTTAGAGCCCTAATTTCGGACTAGTTAGTTGCTAGAAGTGCCAGGTACAGTGGAAAAATCCAAAATACTTGTTCTATGGGATAACTTTGTTTCTCAAGTACGAATGCTTCATGTGTACACCAATTTCAACTTCTCTCCTGCACGTTAGTTGTATCTAAATTTTGAATTCTAAATAAAAGATTAAGGCGGAAAAAGAAGGTAAATCAGTCTTCATTTCTGGATAGTCAAGTGTCTCCTGTACACAGCAAATGAACTACATAACAATAGAGTTCATGATTGATTTCTCATTGAAACCATCAAAACCAGATTTTAATCCCAACCCAAAATTTTGACTTTGATGCTTAGAAAAGTCAGAAATGCATATATATTCAATATGAGAGGGATAAGCTTGGCTTAACCTCATCATCTCATAAGTTTAAGTTTAATTTTCCGATTAAGATCATGTTTCTCTTTTTTTTTGGCCCACATCATGATGATCAGATGCAAAACAGGGATGTTAAGAATTCTCTCTCAGTAGTTTCATCGAACATAACAGTTGCGACTTTCTTAGCCACAATTTCCTTAACCATCTGTTCTCTAATCGGAGCCTGGATAGCAAACAGTAAAGACAACGTGTTCCAGAGTGAATTAATCTACGGAGACACAAGATCAATCACAATCTCCATCAAGTACATATGCTTACTAATCTGCTTCCTCCTAGCTTTCTCATGCTTCGTTCAATCAACCAGACACTTCGTTCATGCGAATTACCTAATATGCACACCAGATCTGGACTTACCTGTACCAGCGAGCAGTGTAGAAAATGCAGTCATAAGAGGAACTGAGTTCTGGTCACTAGGTCTTCGAGCTCTTTACTTCGCTCTTAATCTGTTGCTGTGGTTTTTCGGGCCGATTCCTATGTTTGCTTCTTCGATCTTCATTGTGATTGTGCTCCATTGGATCGATTATAATTCAAAGCCTCTGCATCCTTCTAAGTTTGAGGAACGAAGTTTTCGGAAACCCAGAAGCCAAATTCGTAAAGGGAGTGTCTAATATGGTATAGTTCATCAGCAAAGTTGTGAAATCAATCGGTCTCTTGTTGATCAAGAAGATGATATCAGATTGGGGAAAGTAGGATTACGATTTTGAGTACAGAGAGAAGAGACATGAACGGAAGATTCATTCGGATTTGAGATGGGAACCACAGTAATAAATTTGGATTTAGAAAATGCCTTTGATTGATCCGTCAGAAATACAGTTCCCAGTTCCATCACCAGCATGTTTGGCATCGTTTATTCTTAATTTCTTATTACTACTTCAACATAAAATTTTATCATATATTTATCTCATATATTATAAATTATAATTTATAAATATTTATAAATAAAAAATAAACTATCTCAAACCAACGCAAAAGAGATGATGATAGAGAAGGATGTGAGAACAAGGTATTTGAGTCTGTACAATGTACAATGACAGAGAAGATCAATTATTCATCCTGAGTAGTAAAAATATTAAGAAAAGAGGATCTCAGCTTGCTTTTTTTTTTTTTTTAAAACACTCTAGATTACGATCTCAATCTGCTTAATTCTTATATAATATTTTATTAATTTTTTATTTTGTTGTGAATACACATATGTAGAGTTGGGACAGGGTGGCGCCATAGCTTAAAAGGGTCGGCCCTTTTAGACTCAAAGTCAGAAAAATTATAGTTTTTTAAGGCCCCGCCTGAGAGCATGCAGACTAGGGCTATCCCGCAGGGCTGGGAAGTCTTTTTCACAATATTTAACTATTTTTCTTACATTTTTTTCCTAGAAAGATATAATTAGTAAATAACAACTATTAAAGTTCTAATTTAACACATAAATGATGTTAACATTAAGGTTTAAACAACATGTCTCATGCAACAAACAAACATAGTTACTAATATATAATCAAAGATAAAATTATATCCATAAATAACTCACACAAAGGTCAAAGTATAAGAAGGCAAGAAGCTAAATACTCTAACTTCTAAGCAACATGAGTATGACGATTATTATTTTTATCTTCTTCGGCACGATCATCAATTTCAAGGACATTTGATTTTGCTTCACTTTGAGTAGTAGGTTCAAGTAGTTAAATAATCACAACCTCTATAAAAAATCATACTCCATTAGACAAAACAGTATACAATATGATTTTATTTTAAATAGGCAAAACAATATACTCAAAAATCACAATATGATTCAATTAGAAAAAACAGTATACTCAAAAATCATACTCTATATAATATGAGGACAGAGTGACATATAGATTCAATAAGGCAATTCAAAAAGGTTTCCCTTTCCAAGCAAAAAAAAAAAAGAATAAACGGGCTTAACGGGCCGACCCAAGGTCCTGTAGGGCCGGTCCTTTTAAGCCATCAGTCCTATAAGACCAGCCCTTTTAGACCCGACTTTCTTTGGAGGCTACAATTTGCTAGCCCGGCCCTTGACGAGCCATGGCCTAAATGGCCTTAGCCCATTTTCTTGGTTCTACACATACGTGGCTTTGTCAAATAAACAAGTTTCACATTGCTAAAAAATAAGATAATAAAAGTATATATATATATATTATTATATTATCTTTAACTTATAAAAGGGTCAAAAGGGCTTGTAGGTTGGTGTAACACCCTAAATTTTGATTAAGGGCTAATGATAATTATTGAGGATAATTATCGAATTAAAGTGGAATAATTATGTTTTGGTGGCAATATTAATTAATTTGCCATAATTGTTGGGAAAATTGAAAGAATGACTCTAAATTAGTGATTAATGGAAGAGATTAATTACTAATTAAGAGGGTATGATATGGGAAATTAATTGGCTAATGGAAGGATTAAATTGGCTAATTGGTGATTTATTATGTGTGAGCCAATGACCTTGTGACATGTGGCAAGAAGAGATGAAGCATGAGAGTGAGAAAAGTCTAATGTAATATTTTAATAGTTTCTCTCTCTCTCTCTCTCTTTTTCTCTCTTTGTTCGGCTGAAATGGAGGGAGTATTATCATCATTTTCTTCCTCCTCTCTCCATCTCTCTCTCGTTCTCTCTCTTGTGCAGCCATTGTTGGCCAAGAAAGAGAAAGTAAAAGCTTGCATTTAAGGTGAGTAAATGACCTCTAATGCCAAAACTTTCTTCTATAAAGTTGTTCCTTGGAGTGAGAGCTTCAATTTGATGGTTGTAGTTTCTCCATTGGTGGTGATTTGAGGAATCACGAAAATGTACAAGTTGGAGAATCATGAAGTGCCTTTGGGAAAGTTGTTGAGGTAAGTGAAAGCTTCAATTTTATATAAATTTTGTGGCCATTGGTTAGGCCTTGAATTTCTGGAATTTTAGCCCTAATTTTCGTGATTTAGGGTCAAGGGGAGTATGGTATGTTGTTGTTATGGAAATGGTGCCTTGTTTGGTGTTTTGAATTGATAGAATTGCTTTGAAGCTTAAATGTGAAGTTTGGCACCTTTTGTGTTGGTTTTGTGCTTTGGTCAAAATAGGGCATGTTGATAGGTTGTGATTTTGGTCATTTTGAGGTTACCATTGTGTTCCTTGTGAAAATTTATATGGGAATAAGCTATGATTGTTAATTTTGGAGCCATGGGACATTTTGGTAGAAAATTGGAAAATTTGTCCCTTGGAACTCTATTCTGGGCAGTTTATTTGTGTGGACGTTTTGAATGACCAAATGATTTCAAAAAATTGTGAAACTTTCCAGTCTTAAAGTTCACATCTCAAGCTTCAAAATGGACATATATTTTGTGTCATTTCGTTTGGTATACTAGGAGTTATGACTGTCCAAAGTCTGATGTTAAATCTGGGATCAATTCTAAAGCAAGGTGGACATTTCTTAAATTCTGTATTTATGTGGTGATTTCCAGTATTGGTCTATATTTTTCTAGTAAAAAGGACTTAAATAGCTTTCAATGGGCTTTAGGATCACCTTATTTCGATTTTTCTAGAATTAGTTATGATTTTTCGAAGTTCAGCCAAGAAACAGAATTTTCCTAGCCGCAGCCAGAAAATTCTTGGCTGCAGTCATAAACCTTATGTGTTGTTCCTGGCCGCAGCCAGAAACCTTATGTGTTGTTTCTGGCCGCAGCCAGAAAATTATTGGCTGCAGCCAGAAACTTTCTGTGCTGTTTCTGGCTGTAGCCAGAGGTTTCTTGGCTGCAGCCAACCCCTATTTTCAGCACCATGTGAGTTTGAAAAGTGGTTTCTAACCTAGTACTTCCCAATCCTTGTAGGCTATTGTTAGAGATTTTCATAGCTACTTAAGGGACTTTAATGGTAACCAAAACTAAGTGTTTTGAAGTCGATTGAGTATTGGAATAAGTGATAACGCGTCGTCCTTAATTATGATTATAGGGTTTGATATTTGCCTGGAACGTAGAAGGCCTACGCCTGAACAAGGACGGAAAGAACAAGGTAGTGACACTTTATCCTATATCATGTATATTGCATTTCTTATTTTCATTAATCATTGAATACAGTGAAGGGAACGTGGCGTAAGTCCGATCTCGAATACAGATACAGTGAGGGGACGTGGCGAAAGCCCAGCCTTAAATACAGATATAGTGAGGGGACGTGGCGAAAGCCCGACCTTATATACAGTGAAGGGGACGTGGCAGTGTGCCCGACCTTGAATATTGATTGCTGCATAGTAATGTATGCTTAATTGCTTTGTTTAATTATGCATCATATTCGTAACCTATTACTACTGGGATTCTTTAGAATCTCACTCTTTCCAAATAACATTTTTAGACAAGGCAAGTGGATCAAGAAGCAAGTAAGTGAAATAGGGCGATTAGGACTGCCAGTGGTAGTCTTAGCTACAATCTTTTTGGTTTTTGAATACAGATACAGTGAGGGAACGTGGCGTAAGTCCGATCTCGAATACAAATACAGTGAGGGCACGTGGCGTAAGTCCGGTCTCGAATACATATACAATGAGGGGACGTGGCGAAAGCCCGACCTTATATACAGTGAAGGGGACGTGGCATTGTGCCCGGCCTCGAATATTGATTGCTGCATTGTAATATATGTTTACTTGCTTTGTTTAATATGCATCATATTCGTAAAATGTTGCTACTAGGATTCTCTAGAATCTCACTCTTTCCAAACAACATTTTTAGACAGAGCAAGTGGATCGAGGAACAAGCAAGTGGATAAGGGCGATTAGGACTGCCGGCGGTAGTCTTAGTTAGATATTTTGGTTTTATACTGGACTGGTTATCATTTTGGATAAATGTACATATTGAATAGATCATAGAATTATAGTTTTGTGTAATCCCCGGTAGGGATACTAAGACGAGCAGTGATGCCCTGAACAATATTTTGGATTAATGTTATTATCCCGGGTAAATGTTAGGAATTTGCTAATACTCTGATATTGTATATGTAACAGACCGAATAAGCCGATTGTTTTTACGAACGAAATGAATGGAGATCTATTTGTACAAGTGTTGTAAAAAGTTTGAAATTGTTCCAGATCTCTCATTCGATTATGAAATGCATTTAAACGCTAATCCCGGCTTTGATCGTGACGAGGGTTACATATTATATGTTTTATCAATTTGGGCATCAAAATGACAAAACTTATGAATTAATATTCAAGAGGTTTCCTTTTTTTTAATTCTTATGAGAATGACGAAACGAAAGAAACTTGTCACCCTAACTCCAAAAGCTAAAATCCCTAACATAAATCATTGGCTTTAAAAGTACCGTCATCTCTAATGTTGAAGCACTCCCATTACCAATAATAAGAAGATTCTAAGGCAGGATATATGAGAGGAAAACTAAAATTCCCAATGATCGCATATGCATAGTGATAAGTAAAATAATTGCATATTTATTTTCTCTTATACGATAATTTTGTGGATGATATTTGAGCTCAATTTAATGAATTTGGATGTAATTGATAAATAAATAATAAATTTGGCATAAAATAGAATTTCTTGAAAAATACTAAGTTAGACCCTGTTTCAGTTTCAGGCAATATCTGAAGCTTTAGATGTCAGATTGGGACGTTCTTTATATGGATACAAAGCTAAGAAAGAGTTCTACAATTTTTATGTTAAGGCCAAAACCCAGTTCTATCTCTAAAAGTTTCGAATTTTGCTTGGGAATTGAAAACGTGAATTTGTTTAAGTCTGACATTTGCCCACTAATTTGACAATAACTGGACCTGTAAATATTAAAATGAGGAGTTTCCACTTGAATTTTCAAGCTAAGATCCAGAGCTATAACTTTCATGAAGATCAAAATATGAAATTCCACCTACCATGTCGCCCTACCATTTCCACCTACCATTTTCACCTACCATTTTCTCCTACCATTTTACCAACCATCCCACCAATTCCATTCTTTCCTATATATAGTCATCCTCTCCCTCACATAAGACAGACAATTTTCATATCTATTAATTTCCTCTCTTCTCCACATACGTCATCTTAGAGTTAATTTCTTACATTGTATTTGCTTCTTGCATGCCTCCTTCATGGAAAGCTTAGGTAGTTTTCTTTTATGGATGGTATAGGTTGCCACCTACATGGAAGGTTTTACCTCCTATATGGAAGGCTAGATTTTTCCATTTTCATGCATCTTATAGTTGTATCTTTGTGTTTTAGAATTTAATAATTGAGTTTCATGCAATACTTATGAAGTTTTCAAATTATTTTGGTTTTATTTTTAATTTCATCATGAGCAAAATTTTCATTTTTCTAGGGTGATGATGTAGCTTATTAATGACGGATTGAATCTTAACTTATTAAATCTAGTTTTAATTTCTCCTTCATGATTGAGTTTTGATTATTGTCCTTAATACTTTTAATTGATTGGTCATCTTTTGAATGATTTCAATATGCATGTTGAGACCGAAAAGAGATGCATGTGTGTAGAATCTATAATTGAAACCATAATTTACATATGAAATAGGAATATATTCATATGGGTTGTGTAGTCTTAAGGAGTTTCATAAATTTTAATGCATGATTTATTGCTTTAGTTCATATAGGGATATATTGGATTAACAATTAATTATAGAATTAATTGACCTTGGAAAAGGTTAGTAATTAAATTAGGAAAACCCGGCTATCAATTATGTGGAATAAATTGGACTATAATAAATAGGTGGTTCAATCCGGAATTTGTCAAGTGAAATCTGATCCCTAGGACTTTTTCTCATAATTGTTTCATATCATTTGCATTCATATTTAATCATTTTAATTTTACAATCTCAATCACCAACAATTGATCAACCTAATAGAATTAAGATTACTAATTTTAGTACTTAGTGATCAGTTCTCATAGGAACGATACTCTACTCACTTTTGTATTACTTGTTTACGACAGTGTACATTTGGACTTTTCAATAGACCATTTACACTCATAACACATAGAATTGGATGACAAGTGGATTTTAATTATGAGATGACTAGGGATGACGTGGATTTTCCCAATCCTACCATATGCATATGAGATCTTCCATTACCCTAATTTTCTTCTCAGATATCCTCCCTTAGAATTCTTTCATCTTGGGTTATGTGATTGCTTCAACATTAGTGATGACAATAATTTTAAGGGCAGTGATTCATGTGAGGGATTTTAACTTTTGGAGTTTGGGTGACAAGTTTCTTCCGCTTATTCATTTTCGCCAGATTTAAAAATAGGTGACTTATTGAACATGAATTCATAAGTGTTTCTTTGACTTTTTTCATTTTAATCCTCAAATTGATAAAATACTCATAACACAAAAGCTAAAAAAAATTATGAATTGTTAACTCTTAGAAATTGACAACATTCCAATACATTTTCTTCTCTTTTTCCCTACTTTTGGGTTCAAAATGTACATTGAAATGAGTGTATAGAAGAAAATGTGCATATCAAAGTATCAAGCAAAAATCAAAGAAATTCTTGTTATATTTGTGGTTCAAATGAGAATTTATAAATCCTCTCTCTTTTGTAGGAGGATGAAGGCAAGTTTTGAAGCCCTATAAGAATCAAGAAACAAGGAAAGAACAAAGGAAGTGAAGCAATGCAAAGATAGAAGAACCTCTGCAACTTGCCTCAACAAGTTGACCAACTTGCCGTGGCAAGTCATCCCTTTTTGCTCTCTGTGTAATTGGCCTCAGCAAGTTAGCAAACTTGCTGTGGCAAGTACTCTTTGTATGCTCTCTGTGTGACTGGCCATATCAAGTTGACAGACTTGCTGTAACAAGTCAAGAATCTGAAGGAAATTGCTCTCTTTATAACTGGCTATGGCAAGTTGACAGACTTGCCGTCGCAAGTCCTGAAAAAGTGTAGCTACGCGTTTTGATGTCAGAAGCGAGGAAACACTATTTAACCTAGGGAAGAGCACCAAAAGCAGGGGAGTCTACACTCTGGGAAGTTGGAGCACGCAAGGGAAGAGCTTGGGAGAGAGATTTGGAGTATTTTGGAGGCTTAAGTGCTTTTCTCAAAGAAAATTTTAGGATTTCCACCTTGGTTCTTCTTCTTTTCTCCTCTTTTTCCACTTAGCTTCTTATGTATTCAGCAACTATGTGTAGCATTTCTTTATATTGTTCATGAATAGCTAGAACTCCTAATTAGGATTACTTTTACCTATTGTATGGATTGAGACTATTGTATTATCTTGCTTTTGTTAGTTAATGAGTATATATGTTGATTTTTCTTTGAGCTTAATGCTATCTTGTGCTTGATCACCACATGGTTAGAGTTGTTCAATTGGAAGATGCTTGAGAGAGCTATTTTGATTGTAGAACTTAAGAAAAATCGTGCTAGACTTAGAGTTTAGGGATTAAATGGATGGTTTGTTGTTAGAATAGAGATATATCTAACAACCTAGCATAGTCAAGTGAAGGCTTACTTTGGAAAGATGATTTTCATTAATTGTAAACAAGAGATTGAATATCTTTAATGAGGATTAAAAATCAATCTTGACTTGAGAGAGCTTGGTTGATGATTTTAGGATCTTCAACTAGCATATAGACTCATTTCATAACATAAGTGGATAATTGCATAGTTTCATGAAATACAATGGGGAAAAAGTAATCCTAAGTTTATACTTCTTGAAGTTAAACCCAATTTCTAAATTCCATTATTTTCCTTTGTTATTTTCATCAAAAGGCTTTATTTAACTTGATCAAATCTAAATGATTCCATTCAACCTAGTTAAGAACATGGTTATAATTATTAACTCACTTTTGTCATAGTTCTTATAGTTCGACACTCGTTTTCTCACTAAATTATTACTTGCGACCCTTACGCTTGCGGAAGCTAAACGGCGAACATGAATTAATGTTCAAGAAATAACTTTTTAGTTACATTTGCATCCAAAAAAAAAGTTTATAGTCACTTTTGAACTTTTGGTATTAGTTAATGATTGTTTTAGCATCTTAACATTTCATTAAAAAGTTCACATTAACAGACGTTAACATCATTATTACTTTTGCCCTCTTTTATAATGTTTATGGTTACTTTTGCTCTAAAAAATAGTTTATTGTTACTTTTGCACTTTGCAAAAATGTTAAAGTTTATTTAAGCACCTTAACCCTTTTTTAAACTAAAATTTGTTTGGATGATTAATTGAAAAATAAGTTTAGATGAAAAATACTGAAAAAGACGTGAATCTTATTAAATATAATATATATATATATATTATATGTATACATTGTGATAATTTTAAGAAAAAATTAAATTATTTAATTATTATTGAAAAAAACTTGAAACTACTAAGATACTTCATTATAATAAATATGAAAATAATTAACATATTGGGAAAATTTTGAAAATGTCTTGATAGATATATTTAATACATGTGTATATTATAAATTTTGGCATAAAAAATATATACTACTATCTCATGTCCTTAATGTATGACCCAGTTAACTATAATATAATTTGAAGGAAAAAATTTATCATTTTTAATAATCTCTATGCCATATATAATTTCTCTTTCCTTTCTTTTCTTTTGTTTTTATACTCCTCTCCTCTTTTGCTTACTATGATGCAATCGCACTTTCTTTTGTTTTTATACCCTCTCTCTCCTTTCTTTTGCTTACCGTGATGCAATCGTATAAACCAAAAGCCACTAGCTTCCACTCTACTATAGCATATGAGATGGCTTGGCTTAAATTTTAAATCCATTCCAAAGAAGTAAAAAATCATCCCATCTTGCTTTTATGCGTTTACGGTTGGGCACTTTTTCAGTAGAGGCCGAAAAAGTATAATTATGAAAACGCCACTAAAATCCCTAAATAGGGGCTGTCAAGGCATTTTCGTAATTTGACACTGAATTTGGTGATTTCGAGCCCGGAAATGGATTCCTTGGGCAAAAATAAGTCAAAATAGCTTTGGTCAAAATTTTGGGAAAACGTGTCATCGGGCCAGGTACAACCGGGCCGGGCCGGGTTCCGGGGGCATTTTTGTAAATTTTTACCATAGACCAATGTAACCACAATAAACACAATAGAAGAGTATAAAATGATACTTGGATAGGTTATGACCTATTTCTGGTACATTTAATATTTTAAGACCAAGTTGGACGTCGGGACAACACGCTTTACGAGACACTATTAAATAGAGGATTATAAAGCTTAGAGATAGGGACATTATCCTTCATACACTATGCCATAAGTTATGTGATTGTGTGGATGCCATTGTTTTGTAAATGCACTTTATTAATTAACATGAATTGCCTAGAGAGAGGCTGTTAGTGCCAGTGTGCACTTACACTGGGAGTTGGCAGATGACCAACCAGTGTAGATTATGGGGCTGGACCCTACTCATGTATACATGACGATTATGTGTTTATATTGTTCATTAATTTGTGCATACATTGGCGCATGACATATTTACTTTTCGCATTTTCTATGAACGATATTATGTCTCTACAGGGATTCTCCGGAATCTCACCCTATTTTTAATAAACACCTCAACGTGTACCAGTGGGTCTAAGGGAAAAGATGTAGATGCCGGAAAGTGAGCAGCACGTGTCTCAAGGCGAGGACAAGATCGTGGTCATAATTAGTCTATTTTGTGATATTTTGGTGAAATTTGTAAATATTAAGTTTCCGCTGTATTTTCTGTTTTTCATTGACGAACGACGTTGGGATTGTAAACAAATATTTTTATTAGTATAATTGTACTTTTTTGTATGCCCATTGAATTCCGTCTTTATTACTCTTCGATTATTGAAATGAAAATGGGTGTTGACATTTTGAAATAATAAGTATAATTACATGTAGTTAACAAACCGGCATTAATTTTAGTGGAAGTGGCTTTAACAATTTAAACACGAATTCTTGAATTCGAATCCGAGTGAATGGAAAAACATATTTGGAAAAGCTACAATTAACTGAGTCCAAAAGTATTTGAATTTTACTGAATTAGAAAGTCATATAAAAAATATGTGTAGTTAAAACCATTGTAGCTAAGTGATAAGTCCTAATTTTACCACATGTTTTCATAGATTTTGGGAGGTTTTAGTGATAAATGGTATGCTTGAAATGCATTTGTAATGGGAAATTGTGACTAATATTGAATTTATGAAATGAGTGATTAAGAGTAGCTTAATTGATATATCTCATGATTTCTCTTAACGTGTTGATTTGGGAAAGAATGATATTGCATTAAGGTGAATTGTCTTGTAGGAAGCTTGAAGGAAAATAAAAGAAAAAGGAACCGAAAGAAGAAGGAAGGACTAATTGGTAAAGTTTCAGAATTATGCAACCAAAGAGAGAAGGGACTTAAGTGTAGAACATAGAAAACCTTTGGAGCTAAACTGCAATTTTCCCCAAAATGCAAATTTTTCCACTTGATGATTCAGAATTTGCGGATGAAGATCGAAAGAAAAGGGGGAAAAACAGGGACCGGGGGAGCGCGGAGCGTGGACGGAGGGAGACGAATAACAGAATAAAAAAAAAGAGGAAGACTCTCGCTGGGGGATCTCCGTTTCTGCTCCTCCGAGAACCATCATCCACGTTGATTCTCCAATCGGCACCAGACCTCACAGTGACGAAAGATAAAGGGAAGTGCGTCAGTGTGCGTTCTTCGATCATGAGCGGCTGAGCACCGAAATTCTCCCTGGAAGCGAAACTGACCTGAATCCATGTGTTGAAGAGAGAAGCTCATTGAGATTTATTTTCTTCTCTGATTCTGTTTTCTTTGTTCTATGCGAGTTGTATGACTATGAGACAGAATCGATTCTGAGTTATGAGCTTATATTGTGTTTGCAATTTTCCAAATCTGAATAGAGCATTATAGGTGTGATGATCTGTTGCTTGATCTCAGTGAAGAATTGTACTCTCTATTTCCATGTAGATTTAATCAGATATGCTGATTCTAGTTGCATTGGTTTGTTTGATTGCTTCGAATAATTTTGTGAGTAATGAGCAGTAGCCATTATTAAAGAGGGAGTGTAGATCAGTCGCTCTATAATCCTCTGTAGTTGATTAGTTGATCTTATCATCTTAATTTCCTATATGTTATTCTAGTTGAGTGACTATAGGAATTAAATGTAAGCAATTAATTACACTGAGCTTAGCATTCATGGTTGGATAATGAAGGAGAAGTAGGACTTCTAGGGAGAATTATCTCATCATTTTGTTAAATCATCAGTCATTTCACTTACATCACAGTATCATTTTAGAGCAGAAAAGTAGGAAATAGAATTAGGTACATGGTGAAAATAAATCAGTTAGTTCTCTACATGCTTGTTCTACTTATTGCGGCCCATAATTTGCTAAGAATTATTACAATAGTTAGGTTCCTTAGAGAAGAATGACCTAGGCTAGGTATCACTTTACTATAGTTAGCTTAGTATTTTTGGTAGGGTTAACGACAAGCTTTATCACTAAGATCAAATATTGTTAAGATTACTTCCTTTTGCGGTTAATATGTTACCATTGTACTTAAGGTGTTAACGATTTAGAAAATGTTTCAACAGTCATAAGTAATTAGTTTGTCATTAATGACTATATTTCTAAATATATTTTATCACATTCCACACAAAATTTACCAAGCTTGAACAATGATGATGTTATGCTAAAATATGAGCTATAACTTCTTTGTAATCCTCGTATTAAAAAAAAATCAATCATTTGAGTTTTAGAGATTCAATTAATGAACTCATGCGGTTATGTTCTTAGAGAGAATATGTGAGTAAAAATCTTTTTTTATCGACTAGTATAAAGTAAGGGTTGGGGTATCCCTTGACCCTTATGAAGGGCATGTTGGCAGCAACTCCTAGATTGTCATACAATTCAGTGAATCTTCCAAGTCCTCTACAGTAACATGCAAATCCTGTTAGCGGCATCACTTGTAAATAAGGGAGTTGATTTGAGTCGTGCCCGAGGACACTATCCTTAAGAGCTATTTCGCAACTACCGGAAGATAAAAAGAGGCACTCCCTAGGATTAAATGAACCTTTCCTGCAAAATACAGTGAGCAGAACTACGGAACATAATAGAACTCAGCAAGGTAGAAAAGCAGAGGAGGAAAGAGAAGTTGCTTGAAAGCTCAAGGCCGGGTTTTCTAGACCTTCGGTCTCATGCCCTTTTAAAGGCCGCGGTCACAAAAGAACATTGGGCACTTAAACATATTTAAACTTCAGTTATAAAATCATTAACCTGCTTGATGAATATTAATGGGGAGGTTACTAGCCGTTAAGTCATTACACACAATAATAGGTGTTTATGAATCTATGAAGGTAGCAATAAATCATACAAATTAATCTTGTATTTTCGTAGAAATATTTTTGGTAAAAGTGCCCAGTACTGCATTTTACCACACACAAGAGAAGGGGAAATTGCCAGATTTCAACTACATTTCCATTGGTCCTTTGTCGTGCGAGTAAACTTATTCCTCCTCTTGGCCTATTTACTAGGCCAAGATCACTTGTTATTATTTGGACCCCTCAATCCCATGCAATGTGGGACTCTTCCTTTAATACTCCCACATACATTATTTACAACAATCCCCCACATGTGTCAAAGGAAGTAGCATCAGTTGAGTTACAGACATGAGTATAACCATTGTATCTGGTGGTCTTCTGGACTATGAAGCAAACTTAGACTGATAATACTTAGTACATAGAAATTTCAGTGAAGCATGTTTCTATGAACCAACAAATCTTGGGTGTACACTAGAGCCATTAAGAGTCAAATTTTACTCCCACATTGCCGCTGTTAACGTCGGTTTTGTTGGTTAAAACGGTTATGCGCGTGCCTGGTACATAACAAATGCTTTAGAGATTTCGCCAAGATCTCATAGAAGCGGCCTCATTCCATATTCATAGAGGTGATGTCATGAAATGTACCTACAATGAGCACACCATCCCATAGGATTATGAAATCATTAAGAGCTTTCACTTAGCCTCACCAAAATGCATTCTAGCACTTTCTCATGCCCTAGGAAGGGATTGGTAATTTATTTTAGTACTAGCAGAACTAACAAACAACTTGTTTTTACCCATATGAACCTTCTTCTTGGGATCACCAATCACAAAGGTTGGGTTGACCATCGCTGTTAATTTTGAATTGGCTTTAGTCTCATTCCCCTTAGCTAATTTAATTCTTCTTGGGGTTTGTTAACGGATCCGCATGTTAACTTTTGACCTCACAAAATCTATTGACATAACTCCACAATTTTTAAGCTAACTTATTCATATCATATCTCAAAAGATTTTCACTTGCACCATTATTCTCTCTACAATGGCTTTTGTTATTTTGGCAATTACAACTCTTCGACACTAAGTGTTGATTTTACATCAATATATGTGCTAATAAGTTTTCTACAACTTAGCCTCCAATTTTAGCCAATTTCAGAGTAATAAACTCTAGCTCGCATAATATTTATTTTGGCTACCAGTGGATTTTCTCACATAAAATTGTAATTCAGTTAGCATTCGTATCTTACTATAACGGGAATCTACTGTACATGATGCTAACATTTATAATTACCCTTAACTATTTCACTCTCATTATAAGAGTTTATATATGCTCAATCTCCATATAGCATAAGCTAATCTCTCAGGAATTGAAATCCATTAATATAGCATATTCTCAAAGATTTGTGCATATCTAGATTGAGCTACAAAACCACTTCACACGGTGTTAGACCATATGGAATATTCAACCGCATATTCTTAAACCAAGATAATTATATAGCCTTAAATTATGAAAATTTCACATTTATCTATTATAGATGAATGATTAAATTTTCATACCACATAATGCTTGTTTCAAGTAACACAAAAAATTGATAATTTACAAAATTTGCTTTCAGCAACAAATAACAACTTCCACATATTTAATTTTAAATTAGGGTTAAGGTACAATTTTGCCCAGAAAATTGTCAAAAAATCTCAATTTTGCCCTGAAAGTTTTTTTTGGTGCAATGTCACCCTGGAAGTATAAAAAGTGGAGCAATGTTACCCTTCTCGTTAACCATGGTTAACTTTGACCGTTAAATCCTATATTTGACTCATTTATTTATGTGTGCTCTTGTGAACACCCTATTTTGTCTGGACCCCACTCAAAAATTAAAAAATAATTGATGATGATTGGTGTTCAAATTGGCAATCATCATTGAAATAAAAATAATAATAATAAATGAAAATAAGAAAAAAAAAAAGAAAATCCCCTATTGATGATTATCGGTGTTCAAATTGGCAATCATCATTAAAAGGAAAAAAATAAAAAAAAATGAACAAAAATAAGAAGAAGAAGAAAAGAAAATCCCACTATTGATGATGATCGGTATCCAAATTGGCAATCATCATTAAAAGGGAAAAAATAAAAAAAAGAAAATTAACATAAATCTCCTCATTGATGATGATTAGTGTCCAAATTGGCATTGTCATTCATTAAGGGAAAATAATAAATAAAAAAAATCTCATTTATGTTGATAGGTTTAAATTAGAAAACTAATTGTGGGGAAAATAATAAAAAAAATTAAAAACAAAAAAATCTCCACTGATGGTGATTAGGTCAAGCTAGGAAGTTTTATTTATAGAAAATATAAAAAATATAAAACGAAAATTAAAAAAAAAACTCTATTGATGGTGATTGGGTCAAGTTAGGTAGTTCTTAACATAAAATACAAAAACAATTCAAAAAAAAAGAAGAAGCATTTATGAAGAAAACTCTACCTTGAGACTATAAATAAGGGAGTAAGGGTTGAAACAATACAAAAAAAACTTAGGAGAGAAAAGACACAAGAATTTGAAAAGAATTTTGGGAGAGCAAGGAGGAAAGGTAGAATGCGAATTTGATTTCTCATTTCATTGCTCCTTCTTATTCTTTCATGGGTTTTGAAAATTAGAAATTTGTTAGAATAACCTAATATTTTTCATGACATGTCTAGATGCTTGCCAATGAACATATCCATGAGATTGAGGCACTTACACACAAAGCTCTAGGCATGTTTTTGTTTGGTTTCCTTCTATCTTCATTGAATGCTTACGTGATCTCAACCATTTGATATTGCTATATTTGAACTTATTACTTCATTGACAGTTTTTTTTATGGTGATATTTTGATGGTTGAAATGATTGCATGCTCTCTCCTCTAATGCTAACACATCATATTGCAAGAAAGCCTTTTTGTTTTGAAAGGTCCTCACACTTTGTGACTCTTATATGCTTGACCAAATTTGATCTCTTGCCCCAATATATGCTCATCAAAATTGAAGGGATTTATAAGATGAATAAAAGAAAATGCAATGAATTGTGTGTTGATCTACCCATGTGCTTTTCTCATCTTATTTGTTTGAATAGCTTTCAAGGATAAAAGGTACACATACATCTCCTCACCTTTAATTTTCTTTTTGTTTGACTTGTGCTATTTTTTCTTCTTTTTTCTTTATCCCTTTCTTAGATTCTCTTTAAAAAAAAGGCAAAAAATATTTTAACACATTTTTATAAATAAAAATAAAATGGAAAAACTCTCTTTCATGAAAAAAAATAAAGAAATTGCTTTCATAAATAAAAAATACAAACCAAACAAAAATAGTTTTCTCAAATAAATTAAATAAACATTTTTCTAAAAATCAACAACTAAGTGACATGCTTTTCTACCCCGAACTACGTGGGCTTTGATCTATCTGAAGGGTACGTAGGCCTTAGTTTCTCTTCCTAGGTCAAGTCCAACTTTGTAAATAAACATATTTCTTCCTTATCTTTCTTTTATAAATAAACATATCTTTTTCATTAGTTTCACTTTATTACTTTTTGTAAATATTATTTTTTTATCTCTTTTTAGGTAATTATAATAAAATTAAAGGCCATATTCATTTTTAAATAATTAGCTTAAGGTAACCATTCTTATAAATAGGTGTTGTTAGGTGCCTAACACATTTCTCATACACAATTGACTCTCGAACCTTAAATAATTTTTATAGACTAGTTTCATTTTTAAAAAAAGATTTTCAAAATTATCCTTTCTCAAAATTTTAGTGACGATCCCATATCTTCCAAATTTCAGGGGCTACAGCTCTCACTTCTCTACCTCATCATCTTCTCTCCTCTCTTTCCTCCCTCCTTCCTCCTCTTTACTCTCACTAAGTACACAAGTCGTCTCCTCTCCCTTTCTTGCCTCTTCAACTTCTTCAATCTTCCTCAGCCAGTTTTTAGTTAAATCCATGATGAATCATACCTAATGTGTAGACGCTAAGATGGACGGCGATAGGACTCCAGACCGCCAATGCAAGTGCCGCCGATGAAAACGATGGGGGCACAATTGCGGAGGAGGCGTGGGGCGATTTCTGGCTAGTTGGGATATCTCGTGCGATTTAAGGGTCTTTTGCAACTCTTCCTCTCCATCACTCTTACCCCCTATCGAAGTTTAATGTCATCGCCAATGGTTTGAGATTTTTCTCAGATTCATCTTTCCATTTTTGTTAATTTTGTGCTCATGGGATGAAGGGTTGGTGAAAACAACTAGAGAGGAAGAAAACATGTTGAAGGGCTTTGTCCAAGTGTTTTTGCCTTCTTTCGGGTCGATAGTTCTTGATCTCTGCTCTGGATCTCAAATGCATTTGAGCCAAAAAACTCAGAAGATGACCATGACACCGCCAATTCCACTGTAGCTACGGCGCCACCACCATTGTCACAGTAGCAATAGTTATGGCAGCCCCATTGACCTTCCGCCGCCTATTCCACTATGTTTTTTCTTCTTTTTCTTGAAGGATGGATACTGAAGATTGAAGCTTGGCTTTGTAGTTATATTCTATTTCGTACCCAAAGAAGCATAGAGAAAATAGAAAGCAAGAAAGGTGTTCATCTTGTATCTCGTTTTTTTTGTCTTTGGCTTCATTTAATTGGTGGTGGGTTGCAATGATCTCTTATCTTCTCTGTCACCATAGCCAAGAAACTCAAAAGATGGCCATGGCGAACTGAATCGTTGAAGAGGGGGTGGTGAGGAGAATGATGGGGTGGATGATGAGGTGGCTGGTGAGTGGGCCATGTTAATCAACCTAACGGTTAAAATTAACTCTGCTAATTATTGGGGCAATATTATTCCATTTTTGAAACTTCTGAGGTGATATTGCATCAAAAAAAACTTTCAGGATAAAATTGAGATTTTCTGATAAATTTTGAAGTAAAATTATACCTTAATCCTTCAAATTACAACTTGACTTTATCAAATAAAGTTAGAAACAATTTGTAACTTTAAAATTTATAAGGTAACCACGCTTTCTATCTCAGCAATTATATATGAAAGACATTTTCATAACTCATCAATAATAATGCTAATTAAATTAGAGTTTCACCGTATAATCCTTCCATTCTAATAAAATTAGAATTTCTCAAGTCAAAAACTCATAGCAAAGCCGAATTCACAATTATTATCATTTGCATGTTAAATGACATGTTATCATAAAGCATAATAAAGCATATGATGCGTTCTATAAGTATACGGGTCGTGCCAAATAATAAAATGATAAGTAGAGTATCGTTCTATGAGGAATCAATCAATTAATTTTTAGGTATTAAAATCTTAATTTCTTTTAAGTTAAATGAATCTAGTTATGAGTAAATTCAAAGAAATTAATTAATGGAAACTATCAATATCAAACACAACCTAGAGTCACTAATCCCTCACTAGCTCTCCAAATCTCAAATCCATTTACTTAGTTAATCTCAAATGTTAATTTTGTTAATCTCGAGTATAAATAGTTATGAGTGCATGTCGGCCCACTCACAACCCTCTCTTAAGTATAATTGTTATGTCTAACCAAATTATTTAAGAGGCAAGATAATTCAAACACACTCTTCAACAATTATATGGGGCTATTAGGTATATGTCTATCCTAATCGCAAATTAAATCGTAATTTAATCTCATATTACTTAATCTTAGAGTCTAATTAAAATTCCATTTATCAAGGTAAATCCTAATACTCAAATTCACATCTAATGGTGGCCAATCATCAAACGGACATAATAAAGCAAGATTAAGTAACCAAAATTAACATAAATCATAACTAATAAATCATAAAAATAACATCTAGTTAACTAGTGAGTTTATAGTTTCCCTAGGTCTAAAAAAAATTAGCCACACATGGCTAGAATAAAATCCATAATAAAACAAAAAAATTCAGATTCAAAGAATAAATAAAAAGATTAAGAGAGAATAAATCTGTAAAAGACTTCCTATATTTCTATTGATCTCCACTCGATTTCTGTTTTTTCTTGTTCTGCTATGATGTGTTGTGATCTGTGTGTTGCTGGCCTTTTTATTTTTTGAATAAAACACTGAACTTCATTAATCTAACAGGAGATTAATACAAGTAACCACTCAAAAGAGAAATATCTAAGGGTCTATAGATCCAAGTTCGGCTATTTTCCTTCTGGCTCGGGTTGCGTGCATTCTTTAGGGATCTTTTACGTAGATATTATCGTATCCTTTCTCAGCAAAATATAAAATAAGATATTATATTATCTTTATCTTTGCAAAGTAGCTGGACATGGGGATCGATTTTTATCTATTACTTTCTTGCTTCAAGTGGGGTCCACATCTATATTTTCTCATCCAAGTTAATATCTCTTTTCTGATCTATCTTGCAATATCATATATATATATATATATATATTTCTTTTCATGTTGGCCCATGCGTACGTTTTTAAATCTGGAGATGGATTATGTAATGTTATTATTCTTCTTTTCCCTTTGTATATATATCTTCACACGGCTCCACAATATATATATATACATATATTCTTCATATTTTAGCCCTCCTCAATATCATCATATTTCCTATAAAATAAAAATAGGATATGGGTAGATTTTATATCAAAATTTCTTTTTATCCTAAATTTAATTAAAAGATAGAAAATATATAAAAGATAATTAAATAGGTATAAAATATTAATAAATTTAATCAATTATATCATAAAATTTATACCTATTTAATTATAAAATATACATTTATCAGCATACCAACTCGTCATACAATATATTCCCCTTTTTAAGATTAAGGTATGCATCAAATCTAAGCAACCTGTGCCTCCATATTTGAGATATTTCATAACCAATAATTTATAAGTTCTAAAGACCCATGCCATTAAAGATTATTGTTAACGTCACCCACCTATAGGTATTTGTCACTGCACAAAATGAACAATATACATTTTCCAAAATGATATATATTACTTGAAAACCCAAACATCAATGTTCATCAACGGCTCACTAAATTAATGTATTTAATTATTAAAAAACTCATAAACCCATGTAAATATCCACCTGCTTTAAAGATATTAATTCGTATTGTCATTATGTTGGCACACTTTGAGTAGGTTAATATCAAAATTATAGTTTTTTTTTTTACAGAACTAGGGTTTTCTTCCTTTCCATAGAGTTTATTCTTGCTCTATCAAGATGATTAATTGTTCCGGTGTGGTGGGCGTTCGTCTCTCCCTGTCTAGTGGAGTTTTCTGGCGTTTTCCCTATTTCGTGGCCTTCTATTGCTCTAGACGCATCCTTAGATAGTGATCTCTGTTGGGTGCCTCTAAGGTCATTGGTGGTGTTCGAGGTGTTATAGAGGCCCTTGCCAGCGGCATAGAGGGGTCAGTTTCAGGTTCAATCAATGGCAGAGGATCTGGGGAGCTCAAAGGGCGAAATGTCTCAAGCCATAAAATATGAGGAAAGCTCAGTCGAACGGAAGCCATTGCCAGGTAAATTGATAGGTGGGTTTTGGTGATTTTTAGATTATGTAAGGAAATCAGAGGTTAATCCACCAAACCAGATCCAACCCAATCTTCGTTTGTCTCTAAACAATTCCTCCTGTTAAAATTTCAAGAAGATAAACCCCAAACGCATATGTAACCAACTTGGAAGTGCTATAAGCTTTATTGGGTTTTTCACCATTTATTCTTTTCTTCTACGATCCATGGTTCCTGTGTTTAGTAGGTTTCTCAAGATTCAAAGATCTTATGATATTGGTGATTTGGAAATGTGCTTTGAGAATGGTAGTATGGCTGGATTTTTTACTCTGAATTGTTATGTTTGGTTATTAGATGATAAAACTTTCAACTTGAGTCTATTAAGTGAATTCGTACACATTATTTTTTATTGGGTAGACATGTGCCTGTTCAATGTATATATCAACGTTGTTCGTATTTGGCTTCAACACATGTCTATTCAGTAGGTATGGCAACACTGTTCATCAATGGGCTAGAATTGTGATTCTCTCATTTACTGTCACACTAATTGTGCTCTGTTTGCTATTTTTATGGTTGTTTCCCTTCTTGAGAGTTATCTTGTCTCAAGGAATTTTATCAGGAACCATTCTTGTATATGCATTCCTATGGACGTAGATTTAGTAGTTGTGTGGACTACTAAAGCTTTATTGGATAGTCTTGCCTTCTGCATCAAGTATCTCGACTTCTGTCACAGTTGTAGGCCTTCTCGACCTCTGGTGTTGCAGATGTTTCTTTTGATCAAGATTTATGTTCTCGCTACATTGAAGTCCTTTTATTGGCTTATGTTTCTAGTTTTAGCTTCTATATGTTTGAAGTTTAATTTGTTTTCTTTGTTTATAGGTTGTTCTCTTGTGCTTCTAATATATTGTACCTTTCGGTTGATTTCCATATAATATGTTTCTTCGTTGGCGAAAAAAAAAGGGTTACTATCAGACTCGATGAAAGGTTGATGGGATTATAAAGGAGGTTACAAATCATAAAACCAGTTTAACGTAATCATTGACTAAAAGCTATAAAGCCTCCAACGTACATAAGTCTGCCAACAAGAATAAATAATGCACAAACAATGTAATAATACCTCTATTTTAACCAGCCATAAACCTTGGCCAATAAAACCAATTTCTAAATTTTATATTCAGAAGGATATTGGATCCACCAAAGGAAAGAAATTGAAGTATTAATTTAATGATATATTAATACATTACATAACAAAACATAAGCCTGGAAAAACAACACAAAGGCATAACGGCACGACTTATTCCAATTGTCACGTTAAGGTCATTGACAATATTTTCAACATATAATACTGCACTCCAATCCAAAGTCATGTTCATGTTTAAGATCTAGATTTGGCATCTGCGTACCTGAAAGGATTACCAATGCCAAGACGCATACTAAAATGACCTCTCCACGTTCATAATCTCTTTAGTTCCCAATCCATGGTAATGATGGTGCCACTACTTCTTGTTGAGACATTATTGCAAAGCGACAACACGATTTTTTTTCTGCAACTTCTTAATGCATAATCTATAAGTAATATATTACAATTCTAGGCGCCTTACTGAATTTTCCAAATGCAAATAACTATGATGATGAACCAAATTCAACATAAGGAAATATCCAGTATATGAACTTATCTCATTTTCTTTATGATCATTCAAACAAATTAGAGAAAGCTCATCACCATGCACCCACAATATTTGCAAGTTATATAGGTCTTAAAATTGTTGGCGGCAGCTCCTAAATTGTCATACAATTCAGTGGATCTTCCAATTCCTCTTTAGTAACATGCAAATCCTGTTAGCAGCATCACCTACAAATAAGGAAGTTGACTCGAGTCGTGCCTGAGGATACTGACCTTAAGAGCTATTCCCTAACTACCGGCAGATAAGAAGCGACACTCCCCAGGATTAAATGAACCGTTCTTACAAAACAATTGATGAGCAAAATTATGGAAAATAATAGAACTTAGTAAGGTAGAAAAGCAGAGGAGGAAAGCGAAGTTGCTCGAAAGCTTAAGGCCAGGCTTTCTAGACCTTCGGTCTCATGGCCTTTTATAGGCCGTGGGTCACAAGAGAACATTGAGCACTTAAACACATTTAAACATCGGTTACAAAATCATTAACTTGCTTAATGAATATTAATGGGGAGGTTACTAGCCGTTAAGTCATTACACACATTAATAGGTATTTATGATCCATTAAGGTAGCAATAAATCATACAAATTAATCTTTTATTTTCATAAAAATATTTTAGGTAAAAGTGCCCAGTATCGCATTTAACTCGCACACAAGGGAGGGGGAAATTGCCGTCTGTCGGAATTCGGGCATACCTGAAGTGTCGTTTCGAATTCTTCCGGTACCCACGCGAGTCGAATCACCAGGATTTCGACTATAACACACAACAAAAGCACAAGAAGAATAGAGAGTTCTCAGAGAATATTTTTGTCTCTGTGTGTTTTTTCTGGTGTATGTTCTATATACTTATCCACACACAAACACGTTTTTTTTTAAATAATTGTTCCCTCCAAATTATACAGGGAACTGCTTTCTCCAGGTTTTTAATTTTTGAACCCTTTGGGGAAAATTACAAATAAATACCCCACATTTGTCTGGGTATTTTATTTTGCCCCAAAACTCAAAGCTTAATGGGTTTGGGCCTAATCCACCAAGGGTGGACTAAGCCCAATTCCCAACATCTCCCACTCACACTTGGTGGATTGGATGTCATAAGAATTGTCTCTCTCTCTTTCTTCTTTCATACTAGGTGCTTTGCCGTGACCGCATGGGCATGACGTCTCCTAGGTGTTTGTACTAGAAATCCCTCTCATAGGACCAGCACAAGACAACCTTTCTTTGTGTAGCTTGAATTTTAATATTATGCCTCATATGTCCTAGATATACCAATATACACTTCCACATGGCAGATCTAATCTCTCTCAAGTCAAGATAAAACTTAGATTGCCTTTTCATATGCTTAGTGTCCACACTTATGAAATTACCAAATATTAATATCATAAGGGACATGTCTCAGACACCAACATAGGTGTGTATATTTCAGGTAACCTTCCTTTCGCTCATTTATCATTTTGATATACGTCAACCGCTTTCCTAACATAATACCATGGATTGTATCAGTCGTAATCATAGGACGAATGTTAAGGTAGCAGTCGCTGAAGTATACCTACATGACAATGTTAAAGTCAAAGGACATCAAAGAAGTGTTTAACCTTCTTGGGACTCACACAGCAATGAAGCAGGGATCCATTCACTTGCTTCCTATTTACGGTTCTTATGCACATGTGGTATGAATCACATGCTACGGTGTTACTCTTACACTATAAGAGCGTACGTCGTTTTGATTCTCATCATTAACACCGTACAGACATGAGTTTAGATGCTCCCAGTATCTAAACCCAAATTCTTCTACTCCATTTATCTATTATGACGTCAATGTTGAAGAATTTGTTATCTGGCAACAGGCATCATGGAAGTGGCTATCCATGATTCGATCCACACTTATATTATATCTTATTGGATCTCATCTCAATATACTACACTCTTATCGAGGTGACATAATTTTGTGTTTCTTCTCTACCATATCAGCATTCCTGCTGCTTTACTGGTGAACACAACTGTCTCATCTTTGCATACTCTTCCTGAGTGTCAAAGGCGGTTGCTCGTGTAAGAGAGCCAACCTTACCTGCTTGTACGACATACTAGACATTGTATACCTTTATATATAGACACATAAAATTTTATGAAGAAACATTTTCATTAATCATAAACATGTTACATAGTGTCTACAAGTTTACATTTTATGCATCCCAATAGCCTTCACATGTTTGTCATACATTTCCTTGGCTATGGGTTTGGTTAGGGGGTCTGCGACCATACTCTTGGTCGAAATGTGTTGTACAGTAACAACTTTCTGTGCTACATAATCTCTCACAAAATTATACTTTATATCTATATGTTTAGTCTTGCTATGGTATTTGGGATCTTTCATATAGGCTATGGCAGCGGTATTGTCACAATACACTAACACCGGATTTGTGCTTTCATTTCCAAATCAAAGATGTTCAATGAATCTCTTCAGCCATATAGCCTCTTGCACTGCTGAAGTGCATGCCACAAATTCAGCTTCCATAGGATGTAGGGCAATGCACGTCTGCTTCTTGCTGCTCCAACATATGGCGCCATTGTTTAGCAAGAAGGTGTATCCTGAAGTCGATCTTCGTTCAACTTCATCTCCACCCAAATCAGCGTCAGAATATCCAACTAAGCGCAGATCGCTTCCTTGATAGCATAGTGCATAATCTGACGTGCCCTTCAAGTATCTCAAAATCCTTTTCACTGCTTTCCAATGTTGCTCACTAGGATTTGACTGGAATCTGCTAACCAGTCCAACTGCGTAACAAATATCTGGCCTTGTACACATCATTGCGTCATCAAACTTCCAACGGCATTACCATAGGGGACCCTTTCCATTTTCTTCTTTGCTGACTCAGTTTTGGGACACATATCAAGACTTAAGGTTACACCTGAAGCTACTGGGGTATCTAAGGGATTGCAGTCTCTCATATTGAATCGCTCAAGAATTTTCTTGATGTAATTCTCTTGTGAAAGAGAGAGAATTCTTTTAGAGCGATCCCTTTGGATTTTAACTCCAAGTATATATTCTGCTTCACCCATGTCTTTCATCTCAAAGTTCGATGATAACCATTCTTTAATAGCTAAGACCGACTTTAGACTATTTCCAGCTAGTAATATGTCATCTACATATAAGGATAATATTACAAAATTACCCTCAAATCTCTTAATGTAGACGCAGTGGTCCTCTTCAATCATTTGAAAGTCATAAGAGGTTATTGCTCTATGAAATCTCAAATACCACTGTCTGGATGATTGTTTCAGTCCGTAAATGGACCTTTTGAGCTTGCAAACTCTACTCTTCATTCCTTTCTTAATGAAACCTAATGGTTGTTCCATATAGATTTCTTCATCCAGATCACCGTTTAGAAATGCGGTTTTTAGATCCATATGATGCAGTTCCAGATCTAAACTATTTACTATTGCCAGAATAAGTCTTATAGAATTGAAACGTACAACAGGTGAGAAGGTATCCTCGTAATCTATACCTTCCTGTTGTGTGTACCCCTTTGCAACCAATCGAGCCTTGTATTTGTCAATTGATCCATCAACTTTTCTTTTAATTTTGAGAACCCATTTGTTCCCAATAGCTTTTCGCCCTTTTGGTAGATCAACTAGTTCCCAAACTTGATTCTTCTTCATTGAATCAATTTCTTCCTCCATTGCATTCTTCCATTCATCCTTAGCAGGGCCTGATAAGGCTACTTGCACAGAACGAGGCTCATCATCTCCGTCTGGAGTAACTATAAGTGCCTCTCCTTCTATGGAGAAGCGTCTCCTAGGTACATTTCCCCTGTCACTCCTTCTTGTGGGAACTTCTTGTCTCTTTCGCTTCTCTTGTCTAGGCCTTTGTAAAGGCCTTTCTGAGCTCCCACTCAAGTCAATGTATTGAGATGATTGAGGATCATTAGTCTGATTTTGTTCTGTACTGCCTTGTTCTTGTGTTTCATAAAGAGATACTGTACTATCAATATCTCCCCTGCTAGGAAATTCATTTTCTAGAAATACGGTATCTCTTGATTCAATTTCAGTCACAGTTCCATCTTCGTTTTCACCTATGAAAACATATCCTTTTGATTGCTCAGAGTATCTTATAAAGATACACTTTTTTCCTCTAGGACCCAATTTCCCATACCTATGGGAATCATTATGAATATACGCAGCAGACCCCCAGGGTCTGAGGATGTTTAAATCTGGCTTGCGTTTTGTCCATAACTCATAGGGCGTAGATGCGACTGATTTTGAGGGCACACGGTTAAGAATGAAGGCAGCCGTTAGTAAAGCATCACCCCAATATGAAATTGGCAGATGTGCTTGAGCCATCATTGACCTAACCATGTCTAGAAGAGTTCTATTTCTTCTTTCAGCAACTCCATTTTGTTGTGGAGTGCCAGGGATGGTTAGTTGCCTAATTATCCCTTTTTCTTCACAGAGCTCCTTAAACTGATCAGATAAGTATTCACGACCCCGATCAGTGCGCAAAGCTTTAATTTTACAATCCATTTGATTCTCTACTTCGGTCATGTACCGTCTAAAGCATTCAAGAGCTTCAGACTTGTGTGAGATCAAATAGATATGACCATATCGTGAATAGTCATCAATGAAGGTAATGAAATACCAAGCTCCGTGTCTCGTCCTTACACTCATTAGACTGCATATATCAGAATGGATTAATTGCAACGGAATCTCAGCTCTAGTTCCCTTACCGAAAGGTTTCCTAGTTGCCTTACCAGCTAGACAATTCTCACATAAGGACATTTCCATATTCGAAATTTCACCTAGCAAACCTTCTCTAGCTAGTTTAATCATTCTATTTTGATTAATGTGTCCTAGTCTAGAGTGCCAGATATTCATATCAACAGTAATATTGGAGGAAATAACGAAAGAGTCATGCACATTAAAATTACCAACAATATCCATAACAAAGAACTTTCTGGAAAGGAAAGCTAAACCATAAAAGGTCTTGTTGCTAAAAATGTCTACAACTTTGCCATGAAAGTTTACATCAAACCCATAATCCAATAAACAAAGTACTGAAACTAAATTCCGTCAGATGTCAGGTGCATGAAGAACATCATGTAGGATCAAAGTCTTCCCACCACGCAAAGGTAACTTGCAGGTGCCAATTCCTTTGACTTCGATCTTTGCATTGTTGCCCACGTAAAGCCATTTGCTTAGATGCGGCAACCAACGGTATTCCATGAAGGATCCACGATCCCTCGTCACATGGTCTGTTGAGCCTGAATCCAAAATCCAAGAAGAACAAACAGGTTCTGTTAGAAAAGAAGTACTTAAAACAAAAGAAATGTGTGAATTCACATAATATACTAGTACCTTTTCACGGTCGTTTCGCTCGGTACAGTCCTGTGCGAAGTGACCCATTTTCTGGCAGGCGTAATACTTGACCTTATTTAGGTCAACTTTCTTCTTCCCACCCTTCTTTCCTTTCTTCTTGAATTGCTTTCTGCCCTTTTTGAAATTAGAGCCATCCTTCTTGCCTTTCTTTTGTGGTTTCTTGCCCTTTTTGGAATCGGGCTTTGTATTAGAAGGACCAGCATTTTCAGTGTAGTAGGCTTGACCAGAAGCCTTATACGCCGCAAGGCGTTCATCCTCAAGCTCAAGATGTTTGACTACATCATCAAAAGTGACGATGTTGTCATTATGAGTTAAGTTCACTTTCATGTGCTCCCAGCTAGAAGGAAGCGACCTGATTACAGCCTGAACTTGCTGTTCATCAGTCAAGGTGTGTCCAGCTTCCTGAAGTTCTCTGATCATGTTGGACATCTCTCTCAGATGCTGCTTCATAGGAGTATTTGCTCTAAGCTTGTAGGTATCAAACTTGATTGTCAACCTTCTAAGCTTAGTGGTTGATGTGCCACCAAACCTATCCTTGAGTGCAGCCCACATAGCCTGAGCAGTTTGGTATTTCTCATATTGGCATATCAGGTCATTCTCCATTGTGCTCAATAAGGTGACTCTTGCAATGCTGTTCTTCTTCTTCCACGCTTGGTAAACTTCCAAGTTTCTCCTGTGCTGAATAGTAGTCCCAGCTTCAGGTTCCACTAAAATAGTGGTTAGTGGTTCAACAGCCTCCTGTTCCTCCAAAATGTACTGCACCTTACGATGCCAGATGTCCCAGTTGTCGCCATTCAGTTTCTCCCCCTTATTCAGTTCAACAATGATCCCTTTCGTGGCCATTTTTTTTTGTCAATTCTGAAGTGACGTTTTTCACATTTAGAAACGTTGTTCTCTTTAAGAGAACGTAACCAAAACGATTACGTAGCATAGCACGGTATACAACGTCTGTACTTATATCATTCTTGACCAGAAAATAAGTTCATTACTAGATCCATAATCAGGAGAATACGTTTGTACCTCCCATCAAACGAATACTAGCAACTTATTATTTTCCAAAAAAAAAATTCATATAAGTACTTTAAATAAATCATCAGCTTTTTAGAAGTTTCACCTTCTAATAGCTCCCACTGATCAGGGATACATGGTATAATAATGCACAATTAAAAATTAGCATTGTATGACAAACATAATTCATTACATGAAAATAATACCATGTCCATACATAAAACATACAAACAATAACATTTAGAGTCATATTCTCAATACAAACAACATAAATGGAAATAGTAATATAATACACCATTAAATGTCAGAACAACAATAATCAATTATGGCTTTCCTTAGTTTCCTAAAGAATCTTTTCTTTTTCTTCATGAATTTTGTTGTTTTCGTCACAGCATCAACCCAAGCAACAGTCATTGTAAATGTGCCCCTTGCCCTTACAGCTGCGCGATACTTCATCATTACGCTCACATAGAACTCTGCACTCTTTTTGTCTTTTATGCTTTCCACATAATTCGCAATGATTGAGTATATGATTTTTATATCATTTATTCTAGCTGTTTTGTCCGCATCAAGTTCAGCTATTTTCTCAGCCATAGCAGCAGAATATGGTTGATCGACCTCTTCTTCCAAATTTTGAGGTTCATCAGGACAGGAGGGCACTGACTTAGGTCCAGAGTCAGAGTAGACCACTTGAGGCTCCACTGGAACAGGCTCCAGAAAACCTTCTTCAGCATCTTCCTCAAAAAATTCTTCAGGATCTTCCTCAACAAATTCTTCAGGATCTTCCTCAACAAATTCTTCAGGATCTTCCTCTTCGGGATCCTCTTCAGGGTCATCCATATGAGCTTGGTCGTTCACATACTCAATGCTCAATGACCCATACTCAAGTGTTTCAGTGCTGTTAGAAGCCTCTTGCTTCATCTTTGACCTACATAAAAAAATGTAACTCATTATCATGATTTTAAATGTACAAAAAACATTTAAATAAGCACTAAAACCTCACAAACAGATCCTGAATTGCCCTAAAAATAGGCAAATGGCATATCAACATGAAGATCTCGAATTTACGGATTTTTACGACCAAACAGCGTCTCAAACGGAGGTGCCACGCACCCACACGCGCCCCAAGAAGGAGAAAATCTGGAGAAATAAAAAAAAGGTAAAACACACTCTCACTGAAGGCGCGTGAAGTGCACGCGCAACCTTGCTGCCCTCCGATCGTGATACGCGCCATCTGGATGGACTCCACGCGCCGCCAGCAGTAGGCCTATGTCCGCCACGTGTCAATCGGGTCTGCCACGTGGCGTTTCTGCTCCCTTTTCCTTTTTTTTTTTTAATATTTGGGTTCTGGGCCACGGATGGCCCAATAAAAAAAACTTTTTTTTTTAACTTCTCTGCACCGGATCGGGTTGGGCCGTTGACCCGATCTGGTTTTTTTTTTTTTTTTGAGAAGGCGCAAAACGGCGCCGTTTTAAATCGCTGGAGGTTGTCTTCAACCTCCAGCCGGGTCGACCCGGACCCGATTGCATCCTCGGGTCGGGTCTGTCGACCCGGTACCTTCTCTCCTCCGTAACTTCACCGTCCGGCGTCCGTTTTGCGCATTCTTGGTGTCCATCTTCATCGTTTTTTCGAGTTCTACGCAATGTGATTATTTTTAAACCCTAAAAACCTCGTTTTATGGTGACCCAATTCAATTCTCTTTTCGGTGTTATGCTTCTTTTTCTGGATTTCGCACAACCTATCGGTACTCTTGTTCTATAGGCTTAGGATATGTTTTATGATGCTTTTCAATATTCTAATGCTCATAGAACCAATACATTATCATACAACTGAAATTTACAGACAAAGTAGAATGCACAGTAGAGCACCGAAAAAAAAAACTGAAAAACGCAGAACGAATCTCAAGTTCAATTTCATATTTTCGTTTAAACACATGAACTGGAATTCTCATACAGAAAGAGATATATTCATGAACTTCAAACGAAATAAACAGACGGAAAAAAAAAATTTTATATATGCATTCATGATAAAAAAAAACGCAGACGCAAAGCATATTTTCTGTTCATGAACGCACAGTATGGCAGAAGCAACATTCGGACAGATTGAAAAACCTGGCTCTGATACCAATGTCGGAATTCGGGCGTACCTGAAGTGTCGTTTCGAATTCTTCCGGTACCCACGAGAGTCGAATCACCAGGATTTCGACTATAACACACAACAAAAGCACAAGAAGAGTAGAGAGTTCTCAGAGAATATTTTTGTCTCTGTGTGTTTTTTCTGGTGTATGTTCTGTATACTTATCCACACACAAACACGTTTTTTTTTAAATAATTGTTCCCTCCAAATTATACGGGGAACTGCTTTCTCCAGATTTTTAATTTTTGAACCCTTTGGGGAAAATTATAAATAAATACCCCACATTTGTCTGGGTATTTTATTTTACCCCAAAACTCAAAGCTTAATGGGTTTGGGCCTAATCCACCAAGGGTGGACTAAGCCCAATTCCCAACACCGTCTTTCAACTACGTTTCCGTTGGTCCTTTGTTTGTCATGCAAGTGAGCTCATTCCTCCTCTTAGCCCATTTACTAGCTTAAAATCACTTGTTATTATTTAAACCCCACAATCCCATGTAATGTGGGACTCTTCCTTTGACACACCCACACACATTATTTACAAGAGGGTATATTATTGAGAAACGAGTGTGTACCAAAAGGAAAAAATTGTAGTGGTTTCACAAGTACTCATTTTAAATTTATGAGAGAGTACAGTGGGTTAAATTTTAAGTTTTATGGACACTGAACATAAGGTGAAGTGAATAGAGCTAAAGCAAGGCAATTCGATGCTTGCAATCTCTTTATCCCTGGACTCTTTACATTTTCATCACATATATTTTTTTGCTACGTTTTTATATTTAGAACTGTATACCATTCACGCTAAACTACTTTTCTAAAACTCCTATTTATAAAGTCCAATCACTAGCCATGATCTTAATCAAGAATATAAGATTTTAACCACAATTCAATATTTCAATATGCCCCTCAAGTTGACACCACTTAGGCTCATGAAAGTGTCAACTTACCAATACAAAAAATAAAGGTGGAAGAAGTTATTAAACCATAAAAAGCACAAAATCATTTAAAATAAGCTATATCTTCTTTAGAAAATCGATTTCGAATATTCTTTCTTGTTTCTCTTTCTTAGATGCTACTTCAATACATTTAGAAAAAGAGCCCTCCTCATCCTAAATAGATCCAACAACATTTAAAAGTCAATGTTATTGACTATCGGATAGTTAAAATAAAAAAAGGTTATAAATTGGTGGAGTAGCTTGAGGTGAAAGTTGTTTGCCAAGTAAATAGAATAGTATAGGGTCAACGCAATAATGTTGGCCTCTTAGTGAGTAGGCATTCATAAACATAAATATTTGTTTTTGAACTTAAATTATAATTTATAAAACATAATGAGATGGTTGAATTACAAGCCATATTTGTAACACCCCAAATTTTATATTCACCAAATATATTGTAATTATTTTATAAATTCAATAAAATGGTGAATATTCATGAATTTAGAATTTATGAATTTATAAATGTTCAATTTCATAGGAAATTGGGCAAAAATAATTATGGAATTAATTTGGGTAATTTAAAAAGCCCAATATTAAGATCCAAAAATGAAGGAATATTATAGAAAATATTTGGTCCAAAAATAGATGGAAATTGGCCAAAGAAAAATAAGAAAAGAAATTAGATTAGAAAGGTAATGGCAAAATCGTAATTTTGCCAAAATAGCACAAAATACATTATTTTCCAATTAATTGAATTTAATTTCAATTAATTAATGAAAATAAAGGTTAAAAATATATTTGAAATATTTTGGTCAATTTAATATGAATTCATGGAAAATTTGAGCAAAAAGTGCAATTTTGACCAAAATTGAGACTTTACGTGTATACGTAACCTGGACAAGTTGTGAAGCCAATTGAGACCATAGGGAGGGACCCCTAGGTGTCTCCTACATGTGGCATAAATAAGGAAATATTGATTGGGCTTAATGAGCATGGTTATATGTACATAAGGATTTATGTACATAAGTTCATTTTTGAAATTGTGGAAAATAAAACAAATAAATAAAATATTGTAAAATATATGATAAATAAATATATCATCATCCTCTTCAGCCATTTTCGTGCTCAACAGACCTGAACCATAGAGAGAGAAGGTTGAGAGAGTTTAGAGAGAGAAAGAGAAGAAAAATCACAAGGTAAGCCGATTTCTCCGACGATTTCGCTCCTAACGCGTATAACTCCGACTCTAAGCTACTCCTATTTGTTCTTTAGGGTTTGGAGGCTCAAAAATCTGTTCTCTAAAGGTTAGGGTTTCAGCCATTTTTGGGAAAAGCTTGTGGGAGCTTGAGATAACTTCCAAACCTTCGTATATTAACTATTCTGGCTAATGTGGGCAATTTAATCGGTGAAATTTCGCCGGATTGCCATTGGTTTTAAATTTTGGAAAAGTGTATATCTAAGGGTTATGCTGCCCAATTTTAGTTCAAATGGTTGTTATAACTCAATTAGATTGTTAATAAAGTGGTTAGGAGTAGAAAGGAACGTATTTACGGAGCCGAAATCGTAAAACCCCGATTTTTCCCGGAGAACACAATTATTTCGGCTAGGGATGTTTGAGGGCCTTAGATTTGGATTTTCAATGATTTGATGATTCCATTGGATTCAGTGGGCAAACATAGGTGGGGTTACAGTTGGGCACTTTTTCAGAAAAGGCCGAGAAAGCATAATTACGGAAACGCCCCTAAAACCCTAAAAGTAGGGCTGCCAAGGGCAATTTCGTAATTTGACATTGAATTTGGTAATTTTGAGTCCGGAAATGGATTCCTTGGATGAAAATACGTCAGGATAGCCATAGTAAAAAATTTGGAAAAACGTGCCATCGGGCCAGGTACGGCGGGGCCGGGGTCCCGGGGGCATTTTGGTAAATTTTCACCATAAGCTAATATAACCACAAGAAACACTATGAAAGTGTCTAAAATGATACTTGGATAGGTTATGACCTATTTCTTGTACATTTAATATTTTAGGATCGAATCGGGAGCCGAAAGTCGACACGATTTACAAGGCACACAGAAAGGGGTCGATAGAACTTCGTGGTAGGGACATTATCCTTCATACATCATGCCATAGTTTTATGATTGTGTGGATGCCATTGTTTGTAAATGCGCTTTATTAATCAACATGTTTTGCCCAAAGAGGGTTAATAGTGCTAGAGGCACTTACACTGGAGTTGGCAGAAGACCAACCGGTGCAGATTAGTGGGGCTGGGCCCTACTCATGTATACATGCAAATGATATGTTTATATTTTTCATTAATTGGTGCATACATGGCATATATCATATTTACTTTTCGCATTTTCTATGAATGATAGCATGTTTCTACTGGGATTCTTCGGAATCTCACCCCTTTTTCTAAACCAAATATCTCAGCGGGCGCCAGTGGATCAAAAGGCAAGAATGTAGATCAAGGGAAGTGACTGGCATGTGCCTCGAGGCAAATACAAAGTTCGTAGTTATAGATAGTCTATGTCTAAAATACTTTTGGATATTTTGTAATGGTGGTGTATATTGTCGCATTCTATATGGTTGACTTTGGACTGTAAACAAATGCTTTTATCAGTATATATGTACTCTTCTGTATGCCTGTGGAACTTGGTCTCTATTACTCTGTTTATATCGAAATGGAAACGGATGTTGACAATATTTGCCTTCAAAGCAAACCTAATCTTTTGCTTCCACTTCAAGAAATAGTGTTCAAGTAAAATAACCTGAAACTAGCTAGAGATAATCAGGAAAAAAAAACCGTTATAATTATTTTATAATCCTTACATAGTAAAAACTATTTATTCTAAAATTTTGCTCAATTTTAAAAAAATAAAAAAGTAAAAAAATCTATAGGCACTTTCAAAACTAAAAATTAAAAAAAGGAAAAATTACAAAAATTAAAATGAATAAAAAATTTTATTTTAATCGAACTAAATCTAAATGTTTTGTTTTATTCAAATTAAAATGAATACAAATTAGTTTTAGGCCAATTGGGCTACTTGTTCCAGTAAAAACGTAAAAATTTAAAATTGTTTTAAAATATTGTATTGCAAGTATTCCAACTCAGAAATTTAGTTTTAGGCCAATTGGGCCATGTACGTGTAATTTGGGCCCTTTTCAGATATAGGACATTAGATTTCCCTTAAAATTAAAAAATAAAAATTATTAGGAAAAGAATAGAAAAAGAACTTTAAAATTGTAAAATTTCAAATCATGTTTGTTATCAAGAGTTGATAAAGGAATAACGAAACTTAATAAACAATTTATGACTCATTTTTTGAGAAATATCTAATTTAAAATTTTACAATTTTAAAATTCTTTTTCTATCATTTGCCCAAGAATTTTTAAATGCACTCTTTTTTATTTTTAATAATAGAAAAAATTAATGAAAATCCCCTGTGTAATTTTTTTTGGGTAAGAAAGACTTGAGTTCAAGTTATTTTATGTGTATGAAATTATACACAATATCAGTATTTTTTGTGTATAAAAACATATCAAATTCTTCTTACCAATAAATTTTTCAAACATAGATTTTCACTGATTTTTTCATAAATATTTATTATGAATAATGATTAAAAATTTTGGATATAAAATTTAAGAAAGTGATAATCATGTTGATTCCCTTCCTTATAATTTATTTATTCCGAGTGTTTTTAAATTTCTTTTTTATGCTAAGAGTAGAGACCTATACATTCCTAGGCTATATATGGAAAATTATTAAAGGTTAGCCTAAGATGCGGCTGTGAAGATTTTTATTATAGGTAGGTTGGACATTAATGATTAACAAACAAATGATATATTTAAAACAAATGTCAAATAGTAGCTTTACATGTGCAAAAGGGGTTAATACTTTATCATCTAGACTAAAGGCATCTAATTAATTGTGGAATTGACCTTTAAGACCCCCAAAAAATCTCAGTAATAATTTTCCCCCTCTCCCTTAATTTTAATACGATATTTCAGTCTTGTCCTTAATTATTCAACACTAATACCATTAATCTCAAATGACAAGTCTTTGGGACAATCATTATTATTTTTCAAAATTAAACTTAAGATATTAGCATTTGAGAGTATTTTGTCAACATTTAAATTTTAATATCAATATTTTTTGTTAGAGACATCATAATTTGATAAATGAAAATACACTTTATAAAAATAAGAGATCAAAATAAAATTTTATATAAAATTAAAAGACTACATGCGTGCTTTTACCTAAAATATATCATTCTTTAATACAATTATATGGCATTTAGTAATAACAAGTCATACTTGTATATCACTGTGTTCCAATTGAGGATAACTTTCTTAATCTAATTGTTTTTTATTGACAGGGTTCAAATTCTCAATTTTATTTTTTTTAAAAAGAGTTATTTTTCCCTAGGCTCAAACTCTCTTGATAATTCATCACTATTTTAACAAATAGTGTGGATGTTCAATAGATGTTGAGCATCAAATCTGGATCATTGAAATTAAAATTGGATGGTTGATATTATTTTATTTTTATTTTAACACAATTTTTTATTTCAATTGACGTAGAATTTGAAATAAAAATGTCTTTAAAATTGTTGGAATATTTTAAAATGAAAAAATGTGTTTTTTGTAAAATCATATTCTTATAAATTAAGGAATTTATATGAAGGGTTGTATAGGGAGTTATAACACTAAAAGTTACTAGGTTATGTCTTTTTAGTTCCTAGAGACATGTCAACACCCGTTTCCATTTCAATATTCAAAAAGTAATAAAGACAGAATCCCATGGGCATACAGAAAAGTACAATTATACTTATAAAAATATTTGTTTACAATCTCCACATCGTTCGTTGGTGAAATACAAAAAATACAGCAAAAACTTAATATTTACATAATTCTCCAAAATATCTAAGCATAAACGAATTATAATCACGATCTTGTCCTCGCCTCGAGACTTGAGCCAATTACTTCTCGGCGTCTACGTCTTTGCCTTTTTAATCCACTGACACTCGCTGAGATGTTTATTTAAAAATAGGGTGAGATTCCGAAGAATCTCAATAGAAACATGCTATCGATCATAGAAAATGAGAAAAGTAAATATGATATATGCCATGTATGCACCAATTAATGAACAATATAAACATATCATCTGCATGTATACATGAGTAGGGCCTAACCCTACTAATCTGCACCGGTTGGGTTCTCACCAACTCAAGTGTAAGTGCCTCTAGCATTACTGGCCCATTTCTTGGCAAATCATGTTGATTAATTAAGTACATTTACAACAATTGAATCCACACAATCATATAACTATGGCATGATGTATGAAGGATAATGTCCCTACCTCAACGCTTTATAATCCTCTGTTTAACGGTGTCTCGTAAAGCATGTTGTTCTGGCTCTCTACTCGGTCCTAAAATATTAAATGTACAAGAAATAGGTCATAATCTATCCAAGTATCATTTTAAACTCTTCCATAGTGTTTATTGTGGTTATATTAGTCTATGGTAAAAAATTACTTAAATGCCCCAGGACTCCGGCCCGGCCCTGCCGTACCCGGCCCGATGGCAGTGGCACGTTTTCCCAAAATTTTGACTAAGGCTATTCTGACTGATTTTTGCCCAAGGAATATATTTCCGGGCCCAAAAGCACCAACTTCACTGTCAAATTACAAAAATACCCTTGACAACCCCTATTTAGGGATTTCAGTGGCGTTTTTGTAATTATGTTTTTTTAGCCTCTATCGAAAAAGTGCTCAACTGTAACCCCTCCTATTTTTGCCCACTGAGTCCAATGGAACCATTTATTTCAAGAAAATTCAACTCCTACTACCAGTTCTGATTCTGGCCAAAAATATTAAGGAAAAAATGAAAAAAAAATGGGGTTTTGTGTTTTAGCTTCCAAAAATTGTACTCTTCCACTTCTAATCCTTGATTAACTCACTTAAACACTTCTTAATCATGATTTAAAGGATTTTGGGCAGCATAACCCCTTAGGGTTATGACTTTTCCAATTTTACAACTCAACCCAAAAATCATAAAAACCAAGCAACAATTACCAATAACAACTTCATACTAACATAAATTTGAGATTGTTATAATTACCTCTTAACTTCTTGGATTCTCTTACTCTAGGCACCTCCTCCCTCTCTTCTTGATCTCAAAGTGTGACTTCACCACCATGGATTCATGAGAAACAAGAGTTTAGAGAAGGATTCAAATGCTATAAGAAAAACCAAAAAAATCTTACTTACCTTAACCTCTTCTTCCTCCTCCTCTCTAATCTTCAAGAACTTCACAAGCTCACACTCTCTCTCTTTTCCTTGTGTTATGGCTGAATGTGTCAAAAAAAGAGAAGGGAGCAAGTGTTTTATTAATTAAGTCTTCATTCTTCCTAGCCCTTGATTTAATCAAGAGCTCCCAATGTGACACTTGTCACAAACCCTTCTCTTCCTTAATGATTTCTTCATTGACTTGCCATTATTACATTGAATCAATTCTCTTCCTTTTTTGCTCCTCAATCCATGCTCTTCACTCTTTTTGCTCCAAGTAACCCATTCTTATTTTTCTATGTTCACACTTATACTATTCCATGCAATCATGTTTCTCATTCCTTCGCTCAAGCTTCTCCCATCATGTATTACACCATCCTTTATGTTGTTTACACTCCATCTTTGCCATGATTGATATGTGCATGTAGTATAGTCATCATCACCTTCTTCTTGTAGCATGTTATCATAGATTTAATATTTTTCCCTTTACTTTCATGCTTGGACGAAAATTAAAGAGAGGAAGAGAAGGAAAAATTGTTTTTCACAATTCCATAATTCACATAATTGGTTTATGTATAATCCCCTCTTAATTTCACAATTCTTGATTTATTCCACCAAGAATAATCCCCTTATGCATTTTCCTTTATTCTCCTTAATTAATTGAAATTAACTCCAATCAATTGGAAAATAATTAATCTTGGGCTAAATTGGCAAAATTATGATTTTGCTATCACCTTTATAATTTAATTCATTTCTTGAATTTATTTGCCCATTTCCTTGTGAATATGAATATTTCAAAATTCAAAAAATCCAAATTCATGAATATTCACTATTTTAGTGAATTTCTTAATTAATTATAATATATTTTTGGTGAATATAAAATTTAGGGTGTTACAAGACACACATGAAAAGTTAGAATATTTTAAAATGCAAAAATGTGTTTTTTGTAAAGTCATATTTTTATAAATTAAAAGATTTATATGAAGGGTTGTATAAGGAATTATAACATTAAAAGTTAGTTACCAGGTTATGTCTCTTTAGTTCTTGAGACACATATGAAAAGTTATAACTAAAGGTTCTTGAGGAAATGTTGTGTTAGTTTTTAAGAAAGCCCTATATACTAGAAAGGTGCAACTCTTTATGGAAATATTATAATAAATAGCAATTAGTTATTGAAGTTATGTTGGTTCATAAGGGTTCATGAATCTAACATATGATTATGGCTTTTAATTGAAGAGATATTGCTTCAAGGGGCACCATTTCAAGGCATAACTTTATAGCCTATAAATACCCATCACCATCAGTTCATTTAGACACAATATCAGAAATCACACAACAGCAAGAGATCAAACTCATTGCCTTTGTCTTTGTGTGCACACAAAGATAAAGTTAAATTATCACTTTGTAAAAGCCATTGTTGTATTGGCTTGAGTGTTGTGACTTCAATCCATACTCAAGTGTCTTTATTGTATCCTATAGAAAATGCGCTAATCAATCCAAATTGCACCTTATAAGATAGGCATAGGTGAGGGTGAATTAAGCCTAAAGGAAAGTGATGTCCAAGCCTTAAAGACATTGTGCACTGCTTTGTTCTTCATCTCTTCTTATATTTCTTAAAGATCTAGCCCTTCCAACAATCTTTAGACTTAATTCCTTGAATATAAATGACATCCTTGAAGGAGTTGACTATAAACTTTATAAAGTTAGAAGGCGAGGAAGGAGTAATGTTCAGAGTGACAAAGACAAAAGTGGGAAGAAGAATTGGTGGCAGAGAAATGTTTTCAAGAGTAAAGACAAATGACTCATGTATAATGGTGATTAGCTAGAGACACATATGAAAAGTTATAACTAAAGGTTTTTGGGGAAATGTTGTATTGGTTTTTAAGAAAACCCAACATACTATAAATGTGTAACTCTTCATAGAAAAGTTATAATAAATAACCATTAGTCTTTGAAGTTATATTGGTTCATGAGAATTTATGAATTTAAGATATTTTTTTATTATGACTTTTAATTGAAGATGTATTGCTTCAAGAGGCACCACTTCAAGGCATCATTTTTATGGCTTATAAATACCCATCACCATCAGTCCATTCAGACACACAACTTTAGAAATCACACAACAATAAGAGATCAAACATATTGTCTTTGTTCTTGAGTGCATATAAATATAAAGTCAAATTATCACTTTGTAAAAGTTATTGTTGTTTTAGCTTGAGTATTGAGAGTGAATCCATACTCAAGGGTTTTCATTATATCCTGTAGAAAATTCTCCCATCAATCCAAATTACATCATATAAGATATGTATAGTTGGGAGAGAATTAAGCTTAAAAGAAAATGATGCTTACGCCTTAAAGACATAGTACATGACTTTCTTCATCATCTCTGTTTCTTGTATTTCTCAAGATCTAGCCCCTCGAACAAATTTACCCTCTATAAAATATACAATTATTACTTAAAAAGTATAAGCTATAAATTTTAAATTTAAATTATCCAAAATAGTGATGCTAATTTCACTACTGTGATGAGGTTCCAAACCGACATCCAACAATTATATTGGAAAATTCTAACATAATATTTTTGATGGGGAACATGCTAAAAGAATTACAAGTAATTTTTTTTAGGCATATATAGTCTTTTAATGAAAGAAATCCTGTATGAAATTATATCGAACATTATATTGAATGTGGGCACCTTTTCTAACAAAATTTAAAATTTAATTTGTTACATTGAGAATGACTAATTCTTTTCACTAGATCTTACCTCATTGGTAAAATTACCCAAATAAAAAATATTTAAATTTGGATGAGTCTCGTAGTGAGATAAAATTTGAATAAATATTTTATTTTCAAACCTATTGACCCTCAATTTCATAACCTTTGAGTCATTGTATTAAATCTAGTTTTTCTAAAAAAAAATTAATTAATTTACACTTCCCTGATTGTTCAGGCACAATGAATGGATTAGTCACAGGTTCTTGTCCAAAAGAACAGATAATTATTGTGAAAGGACCCCCAAATGGTAAAGTCCAAAACACGGGGTTGGGTGGGTAGGGAAAGTAATTGGCAGTTTGTGAAGTGAAAAGACTAAACAGACTTTGTAATTATAGTTTTTGCAGATTCAGTTGTCTTATTTATTTTGGTTAATTGTCAACATTAATCACCAAAGCCAATTCCAATTATGAAAATAAATTGGGCTTCCCTATACGCACCTCAGGCTCCACATTTTTTGATGAAAATTTTCCTCTTAGGGTATAATTTTATTTTAAATTGATCGCTTACTATTTCCCATTTTCTTGCTCTTTTGGAATAATTTATTTTTAAGTAATAAATACTTATAAATCGTAATTTACGGTATACGAGGTAAATATGTGAGATGAGTTTTATCTCAACTTACGTAATAAGTGCTTATTCTTAAAAAATAAGCAATACCAAACACACACTTCAACTACCATATTATTCAATTTGGATCAAGTAAATCCTCATTTACCATAATGCAAATGCACAAATTATTGCAACACTTGGAGAAGAGGATGCAATTTAAGTAATAATTGGGATTCAAATCTCTTGATGATGTAAATAAAAAATAATGGGAAAGACTAGTTTGTTTTATTACCTTATATGCATGTATTGTATATAATGTTTTATGTTGAAATATATAATATTGCAAATTGCCACGAAGGGCACATTAGCATGAACATTATTGTGATCCGTGGAAATATATAATATAGTTAAAATTGAATAATATTTATTTAATTTTCTGAAAATGAAAAACTGTCATTTTTGTAAAAATTAGCGAAAAGTTGAGTTTAGTTTTTTCAAATTAAATAGAAAACATAAATAAAATTGAACTTTATGATTACATAGTTTTTTTTTTCAAAAAAATTAAAAATAATATGGTTTAAGAGAATTGTTACTCATTTATTTAAAATTTAAATTATAGAATAATTTTGAATTTTATTCAACACTTAGTAATACATTCTTTTAGTATTAATTAACAATCATAATATGTAAATAATGTGACTTGATACAAATAATTTTTTTAATTAAATTTTTTATAGATAATTTAACTTGGTTCAAATTCTTGAACACAAACTATACTTTTCAATAAGTCCATAATTAATTGCTTGTTTACTTTCATATTCTCAAAAAGTCTGAATATTTTTAATAATAAATACCTAATACTATTTAAATTGATTTTTATTTTACATTTTTAAGAATATTCTTAGAAATATACCATTATTATTAGCGAAGTAGAATTTGTTTGGGGTTAATTTTAATAAATTATTTTCTTACCTGTAAGAAAATTGTCACTTCTCATAAATTTAAAACTTTTAGCAACTTCCCGTTTGTTAGGAATATCTTCATTAACCTCTCTCCCCACTTTATTTTCATATATTATCTTCACAGTCAAATCAATTTTTTAATGGTTGAGATATTGATTATCTTATAAAAATATTAAATAACAAAAATATATAATTATATTTAAACATTTAAAATTTAACTTGAATAGTTCATAATTCTAGAGGATAACAAGTAAAAAGTACAAAATTTCAATAACAATCTATATAGTTGTGAATTATTTAGATCAAATTTTATCATTTTAAAATTATTTATTCTTAAATATTTAATATTGTAATAATATTTTTATAGCATATTTGATATCAACTATTAAAAATTGAGGTGAAGATAATAAATAGAGAGAAAATGGAGATGGAAGTTAGCAAAGATAGTCCTCTTCCCCATTTACTAACAAGTATTGACCCTAGTTGAAGGGGTAAGCCACTTAAACATAAGATTTCAAGTTCAAGTCCATATAAATATAAAAAAAAAAAAATGCTTTAGGAGAATTCCCTTAATTGGGCTCAATAATACTCAAATCTAACTTATTCAAATAGCTATACAAAAAAACTTACTTAATAACTGAGCTAATTAATGAGAATTCACTCTTTATTTAAAAAAGTTTAACTTCTCCTGCCCTATGGCTTAACCCCAAGTAATTAAATGAAGTCCAAATTTTGCCATGTAGCTCATGAAACTATCTAAATCCGTCAGCCTTCCACACAGGTGAAGAGATAATTTGAGGTGAAAAGGGCACAAAACAGAATAGACACATACCCTCGGAAAATATAGGGAGATTAACTTTTAAGGATTTCTAAATACGTTATGATCATCATCTTGTCATCAATATTTTCAAGGAGTGTTTTCTTAAAAAACCAGAAAAAGGTAAAAGTGCACATATAAATGTTTTAATTTTATAAAGGGTGAAGATCCAAAAATGCTTATGATCTCCTCCAAAAAGAGCTATCAGCACCATAAATAAATTTTGGGTTCAAAAATATCAATGAAAATTCTAAATACAACATCCGTTAAAATGGTCAAACGGATGTTTATGTAAGCTGTAGGTCCCACAGTTCAACCAGCTATTGCCTATCCTCCACCTGATCAGTTTGGTTGTAGGACGTGGCAGGCTTACCCCCTTTTACCGCAACCTCAACCCTTTTGAATTTGTCTTTCAGGCTACCTCTTGTAAGGTCGAGCGGCACAACGGCGGTAGCATCGACAACCAACCTTCATCCTCAATGGTGCAGGAACAACTTTCGTCTTCTCCGTTTCTTCCTCCAACAACACACCAAACCTTCTTCTTTTAAATTTTCCCTTTGCAACTGCTAAAGCAAGTTCGTCAATTGAAGGTCTTTGATTTCTGCAAATCACAATCGTTCTTCTTCCTCTCAACTTCAACCACCAACCTTCAACTACAAGACATGATTTTTTGTTTTTAATTTCATAGGTTATGTGGGTTTGACATTATTGAGAGTGTAGGTTTGGTGTGTATAGAGGCGTGATGGCCAAGAGCTTGTTGCCGACAGTGGAAGGATCAGGTGTTGCGGCAGCACCGACACGGTGTTAGGAGTGGAAATGAGGGAGTCAAAGCAGGTTAATAGGTCCCATTACATGGAGGAATGAAGCAATCAACAATTCAGCAGCAAGAATCGGAGAAGGTTCTTACTTTTTTCCTTTCAAGATGAGTGAGAGTCTGCATGTGTTTTTCCACAGCCCTTGTATGACCAAAAAAAATAGTTGATAAATAGAGTAAGAAAATATGACCATGCCAGAGAAAGAAGATGCTATAGAGAGAGATAAAGAGTGAGAAAGATGGCTCACTTAACATAGTGGTTGATGATTTCAAAGGGGTTAGTCCTAACATGCATGTAGACCAAGTGATGCCCTTGATTGGTCACAACAGTGTCTTCCCCTACAAAATTGAATAACACAGTTTTGGTTCTTTTGGAATTGGTATTCTACCAATTCTGATTTAATTTTTCTCCAAAGGTATGAACTCCACCAAGAGGATTCTCAGTCCATCCAAGCCCAAATGAGAAAGTTTAGTCTTTTGATGTCCAAAACTCACAACTCTCAAGGTAGATCTCCAATTTGTTTTTGGGATTGCCATGCAGAACAGCATGGAACTGGCCTTCAACAAGAGGAAGCAACACTGTAGTTAGAGAGGACGTGGCACACTGAAAGGAGAGGGCTTTGATTTGTTTTTTTTTGAATGGAGGGAGAGGCCTTGATTTAACCAAGGTTCATGAACCGAATCGAGCATTGAATTGTCCGGGAAACTGGATTAAGGTTAGTGGGTCAGATCAGGGCCAACCGGAGCTAAACGGGGGCAAAACCAGTGAGAAATTGAAGATTTTATGTTTATTAATATGAAATTTTAAAGAAAATTTATTTCTTTTTTAAAAAACAGTGACCCAGACTAGATGCCGAATTGGACGGATTTACCGATCGGTTTGCTGGTTTTCGGATTGGACCGATGGTCTGATCCTGGTTCATGAACCATAGATTTAACCCAAGTCTTTCTTTTCATTTATGGTCATATTTTCCAAACACACTTTGCCAACTCAACGTACACGTAATCATATTTGGTCATTTTTATCAAACAAATGGTCAATGTATATCAAAGTAGCGGTCGTAGCATTTAAGCCCCCTTTTTAATCAACACAGGTATTTTGGAACCCAAAATTTGTTTATGGTGCTGTTAACTCTTTTTGAAGAAGATTATGGGTATTTTTACACGTTCGCCCTTTTATAAAAGGTTTCATTTTGATTTCTTCATTTCATAATTCTAGCCCTATTGCTCTTAATAAAAATGTTAATGTTAAAATTTTAAAAAGCAACAATGATTGATAAAAAAACCATCATTTAATTTATCCAAAAAAATCATCATAAATGGTATTAGGATTAAATGACCGAAAAAAAATACTTTATAAAATAAAGGAACCAAACTAAAACCTTGTATGAAATAAAATCACTCAATGCCCACTTGGAAAAAAGAAGAAGAAGAGAATTGTTCTTACACATACTTATCTAAATTGGTTTAATTATTATCTGAAAGCAAATTAGATCCTACATTAATGATGAACCTTCATTTTAGATTTTTCAAAATACTTATTGCACATTTTTCAACTTTACCCCTTGATTATATTTGTTACATTTATTGCCTATTTTCCTTATCATTTTTACAAATAAAGGCACAGAAATAAAAAATACATATTTAATGTTTTTAACTCATTTTAACAGTTTTTTTGAAAACCGTAAATTAGCTATTTAAATCTTATAAATACGGATGGGGGAAGTAATATTATATTTTTGTGACCAATCTTTATCATTTAATTCTATATTAGATGGCATGGCAAAAAAAATCTATATTAGATGGTCCAAATAAATATTTTTCACATTCAATTTTAATATAATATATAATAACAGGAATTCAATCTAGTTGAAGGAACCAATATCTTATGAATTAATATTTAAATCTCTATTAAAAAAAATGCCGACATATAATATTTGATAATATCTCAAATATGATTACCCCAGGTACATACAAGGAAATGTGTGCTTAGACCCAAAAAAAAAAAAAAAAGAACTCCAATCTTTAGAGTTTAACCCTCCCTATTGATATTTGTTTTTCTTATGGTAGTGGTTGTAGTTATGATGATTGGCATATTCTCTCACACCTTACTTTTTCTGTGTGTCTCGACCACACATCACAGCCAGTCCCCCACCAGTCGCAGGATTGGCAGTGACTACAGCAGCTTCAGGCTGCACACAAGCAAAAACGAAAAAAAACAAAAACTACTGTTGAAAAAGAGTTAGAAAATGGTAAAAATCCCATCTTTAAACAAAACCCCCATCTTTAATCCCAAAGAAAGCTGGATTTGATGCTCCCCAGGAGGGAATTCAATTAATTACACTTCTTCACACACATGATTGAAGCTCTCTCTTTCTCTCTCACACACACTCAGTGAGTTCACAGTCGTCTCTCTTTCTTTCATCCAAAAAAAGGTGAAAGCAAAGTGATCTCTAAAAGAAAACAAAGTTAAAAATAGCAGAGTGATAGCTCAGTGGGTACAGAAGAAGGAGGGGTCTCTCTTCCTTTTTCCGAGTGTTGGGTCACACCTTCTTTTAGCAATGCCAACGCCTTTCGTCTCTCACGCTCTCTGAAAAATGCAGGTATCGATGAAACCACTCATCACTCCCTTCAATCTTTTTCACTTCTTCTATTTCTCTCATTCACGCCCACTGTGTAACCACTGGGCAACTTCTTCTTGTTATTTTTGTTGTTAGATTCGCTAACATTGTGTCGCGAGGGCTTGGTTCCTATGGGGGGTTTGATCGATCTCAACACTACGGAGGACGATGAAACGCCGTCGTCTCTTTCCTCGGCGGCTTCTTCTTCGTCCTCTCACTCAGGTGTTGTAACTACTGCTTCGGCCCCTTCTTCTCCTAACTCTGTGTGCTTGGAGCTATGGCACGCATGTGCGGGTCCAATGATCTCGTTGCCCAAGAAAGGAAGCGTTGTTGTGTACTTCCCACAGGGCCACATGGAACAACAGCTTCAGGATTTTTCGGTCGATGCCTGTAATATTAATTTCCCATCTCATGTGTTCTGTCGCGTACTTGATGTTAAGCTCCTTGTAAGCATTCTTCTCCTTATTTCCGGTAGGAAAAAGTGATTTCTGTCCCCAATTGGTCGGGTTTGGATATTTGTGTATTTTTTTTTTGGGTTTTCCTTTATTGGGGGTTCTGTTTGCTTGCTGAAAAAGTTGATTGGAAGTATCTATTTGAGACCTATTATCTTGGATTCGCCTACAATATTGTGTATAATCAGTGGGAAAATTTTATGTGTATTCTGTTTTTTTTCCCTTTCTTTCTTCACGGATGATTAAATGCTGATTTATTACATGACATATGTATGCGTTTTCTGAGCAGGCGGAGGAAGGGAGCGATGAAGTGTATTGCCAGGTCTCGTTGGTTCCTGAGAGTGAGGTGAGGTTTATAATTTTAGTTTGGTGTTGTGTTGCAGAGAGTACCGAAAAAGGAAACAAATTTCAACCCTTAAATCTTACATTCATGGTTCTAGGTGTCAAATAAAATTCATTAAAGTCGCCTATTATAATGAAGCCGCTAAATTTAGCTGAGTTTCATAATTCTGGAAGCCATGAGAGCTCAAAATACTTAATATGCTCATGCCTCATAGATTCGTCCTTTTTTATGCTATGCTAGTCCTTTCAACATAATCTCAGTGAAAAAGGGAAGGACAAATTTAGATATTACTAATAAATGAAAAATAGTAAATTGGAGAGTTATATGTTGAATAGTGTACCTTCAGTGGAATTGCTTTTTATGTTTTTTTTGGCTACATGTAGAGGAGGAGGGTTTGAAGCTTAATCTCGACCCTTTTATCATCCCGTTCTTGCTGCCTGAGCTAGCCTCAGGTGACTTATTAGAATTACTTTTATTTTGCATGAACTTGGCCTTTGTTCTTAGCAAGTGGAACGAAAACTGCCAGAAGGAGAAATTGATGCTGACGGTGAGGAGGATGATGCTGATGCTGTGGTGAAGTCCACTACACCCCACATGTTCTGCAAGACTCTGACAGCTTCTGATACTAGCACTCATGGTGGATTTTCTGTGCCTCGTCGAGCTGCTGAAGATTGCTTCCCGCCTCTGGTAACTATGGATCATTTTGCATTCCAGCACCCTCTCTCGTTAGTGTCATTCATTTTAATTGCTCCTTTGGTCATGGTCTATATATTTCACAATTTTGTTTTAATTAAAGTTAACTAGTATAAGCTCCTTGAAGTGTGGTAGCTTTATCCAATTTGAAATTCTGCGGTTATAGTATTGCTTCCTCCTGTTCTATTTAAAAGCAATTTTCCTCTTGATTGCGCAAAACGAACTGATAGTTAAAAGCAATAAATGTGTTAAGAATGTCATGTTTTTTCCATATATGCCCCTATTTATGAAGGAGTATAGGAGAGAGAATGAATAAAAAGTATGAGAAATAACTCTTGGTGTATGTGATAATTAATTATAAATATATGTATTTAATAAGGGTTTTATAGGAAAAAAAAGCTTATATTTTTCAGACACAAAGTGAAAGTTGCTTATAATAGGGATCAGGCCCATGAGAGAGAAAGTTGCTTATTAATAGGACTGGAGGGAGTATATCATAATGAATGAATTGTTTCTTTAGGATTACAGCCAACAAAGACCTTCACAGGAGCTTGTGGCAAAGGATCTGCATGGCCTGGAATGGAGGTTCCGACATATTTACAGAGGTATGGCAACTTGCGTTCAGCGTTTCTATCCATCAGATATTGGGACAGTAGTTTTAAGGAAACAAAATTTATAGACTAGAATACCATTTGACTCTGAATTTGTATTTGTACTCTTTGTATGATATGGCCAGGTCAACCAAGGAGGCATTTGCTCACAACTGGATGGAGCGCATTTGTAAACAAGAAGAAGCTTGTGTCTGGAGATGCTGTGTTGTTTCTTAGGTATGAAGACTTCAATTAGAAGCCCACATTAGCATGTATTCCCAACCAGGACTAACCATTTAAATTGTTGGGTAGGGGCGAGGATGGAGAACTGAGATTGGGAATTCGTAGGGCTGCTCAATTAAAAAGTGGTGGTACTTTATTAGTGCCCTCTGCTCATCAGTTGAATCCCAGCACTCTCATGGGTGTGATTAATGCTTTATCCACAAAATGTGCCTTTAATGTGTACTATAATCCCAGGTATTTTCTTGCTTGTCTTATAGTTTTCTCTGCTGTTAGTTATAAAGTGTAATTTCTGAGTGTAATGTTCATTTAACTTGATGATCTAGGATGATATTTCCTTTATACAAAAGAGGGGGAAATGAATATCCTCCTTCAACTTTAGGCCAGTGCCTAACAACCCAGTTGAGGGGAGTGTTAGCAAATGGTTCAAAGTTGAAGAGGATATTTGAATTTTTCTCGATGCATATAGGGACCATTGCTTGTCCTCTTTCTAGGCTTTCTCCTCTAGTTTAGGGAAGAGGTTTGGTTTAAAAGGGTTAGGAAGTACATTGCATTCGAATAATTCTTCTAACTCCTTATCTCTACTTGCTTTTAACAGTTATAATAATATGCGCTGGTTTTTCCCGCATATGTTGGTCTCCATTACTGGATGCTTTTTGTCATTACTTACATGGTTTAATCGCACTACAATTGCTCCAGATGCATTGTAGTACGCTAACTTTCCCTTCAAGTTCCAATGTATTTGCCATTCTTCCTTCTCCTTGTTTTCTCTTATTTGGATTTCTTGGTAACACTGCCTTTTGCTTGAACATTTTACCTTACTACTTTTAACCTATAATAGTCCTATAAACAACTCTGCAGTGCAATCAATTTAATATTGGTTGCTGCTATTACCTGATTTACTGAGTCACTTCATAGCAAATGAATTCTTGAATCTTGATGACAATAAGTTGGGCAAGTATGCTTGGAGTATGGGATCTTGGGTTTCTCATGCCATCTGAACTCTTACATGCTGAAATGTTCTATTACCAATGATGCTATCAATCACATCTACCATCTTGGTTAAGTTTTCCATGGTTTCATATAATACTAAGATATTTTTCTATGTTGGGATGCTTTCTGATTATTGGCTTCTTTCATATATTTACCTTTTTATTGTAGGGTTAGCTCTTCAGGATTCATAATACCCCTTCACAAATTCTTGAAGAGCCTTGATCATTCATATTTGGTTGGAATGAGGTTCAGGATGCGTGTTGAAACTGATGAAACTACAGAGAGAAGGTTTTTCCTGATTGTGCTGCTGGCACTTAAATAATTGGCCTCCAAACAAATTCTTAGTGGAATTACTTTTGGTGGCAGGTGCACTGGATTAATTGTTGGAATGAGTGATGTGGATCCTATTAAGTGGCCTGGATCAAAATGGAAATGCCTGGTGGTATGTCATGAGAATCTCCTTGATCTTTATATATGCGTTAGATGGCGGGCTAGGAGATGGTTGTTGTCCGCATGTGTTCTAAGGTGTACGGCTTAGGCTGCAAAAAGAATATATTATTTCCATCATTAGAGATCCAAACATCCAAGTTTGTGTGAATTTTCCTGCTGTGTTCTCCTGTATCACATAAAATGCAATTCTTGACTGTTGATATCTAATGACAATAGCTTCATCGTTTGGATAAAGGAGTGATCTTAGGAGTAATCTTAGGGTGGACTTGTTGAGGAAATACTGAAGCAATTTTGGCTTCTTTGAAATGCAATGCTTTGCTATTAATAGCATAAAAGTGCAAATACCTCCTTCAATACTTAGTCATTTGCAAACGTGTCTAAATTCTGAAACTGTCAGATATCTCCCTTAACCTTCTCCCTTAGCTTTGTTGAGGAGATGCAACATCAAATGCTATCATTTGTGATGTAGCACACTTCCAATTTTGGGGATGCTAATGACAGCATCTGATGTGCCACCTCCACCTGATGGTGTAAAGAAAAAGAAAGGCAAGGGTTTAAAATCTTAAAGTGTGATTGTGGAAAGAATATTTGCAGGTGGGTTCAAGTTGAATGGAGGTATATGTATTTTCCCTAGTCATTATATTCAAGAGGGTTTCTGGCCAATATGCTCATGCCTACATAAATTTCATACCAACTGAAAAAACCAGCTTCCAGATTCATTTTGGGCGTTGTGGCTAATAATAATTCAAGGCTGTTTGGTCTCTTCTTACAGTAGTTACTACTGTTTTAAGCACAGTTGTGCTGGAGAAAGGGCAATACTAGAAGGAAGTAGTGCTTATATGTTCTGATTAGCCTCAATATTGTAAAAGCTCTCTGTTTTTAGTGCCAGCTGTTGTTTTTGTTGTCATTTGTCTGAATCTCTAAGAGAGGGTGAGCTTTGACGTAGTGGTAAGGTTGCTACCATGTGACCTGGAGGTTACAGGTTCAAATCATGGAAATACCCTCTCCGATTGTGGGGGTAAGGCTGCGTACATTTATTTCTCCCTAGACCCCACCTGATAGGAGCCTTGTTGCATTGGGCCGCCCTTTTTTGTCTGAATCTCTAAGCAAATACAGAGTCCTTGGTTGTCCATTTTTTTCCTTATTTCAAAGTAGACTAATCTGAAAACATTATTCTTATATTTGTTTCCGCAAATCAGGTGCCTATTGAGTTAGAATTTTCTTTTTAATTTTTGCTGTACAGCTCATAGGTTTGATTGGCAGTTTCACGATCACTCATGCTGGTATCTTAAATTAAAATCATAGTTGATTATTTAAAATGTGGCTCAGATAACTTTAAGTTCTCAATAGGTAGATTTCCTAGGAAATACCTGGTTATTGTTAATTTGAGTAAAGACATGAATTTGATAACACTATTATATCAAAGATTCCAGTGAACACAGAATTCATTCAAAATGTGTAAGTTTACCATTCCAAATCAACCTAAAGAGTGTTAGCGATAAACCTTTTTTTGGGTTCATCTAATTGCCAAGTGTTTGAATAAACTTGGTTTTTTATGAGTCTTCTGCAATCAAGAGGACACAAATGACATTTGTCACCTGTCCATCATGCGGGGTTTATCAGCTTCTGGATAAAAAGCATAAATTAGCTTTTGCTTGAGTGCGTGTATTAGAAAACATAGTCACATGTTTGATTTAAAATTTTGTGCAAACTGCTTCCTAATGATTTTTTGCATTTGATGGTACTTCAACCATATATCATTTTTATTTGGGTTAAAGTGTATTTTTGCTTTGGAGGTATTTCTAGAGGAGCTATGGGCACCCTAAAGAAAATTGTGGTGCATTATATAACTCATAATATTTCAAAACCAGTGCAATGTTGTACTTTTGTAGCACTCAAAGTTGGGTCAAAAAATGTCTCTTGGTTTACACTAACGGTTAACTTAACATTAACTGCTAAGAAAGGGCAATGTCGCACTGGTTTTGAAAGATTTTGTGCTATATTGCCCCACAACTTTTTTTAGTGTGCCCATATATCCTTTGGAAATACTTTTGGGGCAAAAATGCACTTTAACCCTGTTGTTCCCCCCCCCCCCCCCTTTTTCTCGCCTGTTGATATTACAATCTCCGTTTGTAACATGATTTCATTCATTTTGTTATATAATTGGTGTCAGTCATAAACTTTTCTTATCTTTGCAGGTCAGGTGGGATGACATTGAAGGCCCCAGGCATAATAGGGTTTCCCCTTGGGAGATTGGGCCATCTAGTTCTGCTCCCACTTCCAATAATTTCATGGCAGCTAGTTTTAAGAGGAACAAGATTGGTCTGCCTCCAGAAAAGCCCGAATTTCCAGTCCTGAGTAAGTCTAGAATCTGGCTTCTCTCCATTTAAGGCGAACGACTCTGCTTTGGACAAAAATTTGCTGTTCTGTTGATCTGAATGGTCTAAATTTCTTCTTTTATTAATGATATAAAAAATTTTCTTAATATGGAATGGTTATAATTTGCTCAATATAACTTTAATTTTCCCCCCTGAAACTGAGAGGATCCTTGTATAAGATCTAATATGAATATTGTTTGTTCCTATTCCTAATATTTTTCCTGGAGTTGGTTCTGTTATTTCTTTTCCTACCTCATTCAATGTCAGGTCTAAATTACTTACTTCTACAGATAGAATTGGAAGATCAGACTTAGGGGAATCATTGAGGTTCCAGAAGGTCTTGCAAGGTCAAGAAATATTGGGCGTTGATACCACATATGTTGGTATCAATGCTCAGAGTCACCAATTATCTGAAAGTAGGTGCTATCCTGGGTCAAACTGTTCCAGAATTGTAGCAGCAGGAAATAATGTCAGGGTCCCACAAGTGAGTTCTGACATGTCATGCCGTGGCATAGGCTTTAGTGAATCTTCACGATTCCAGAAGGTCTTGCAAGGTCAAGAAATACTTCCAAGCCAACCATACAGAACCTTGTCTGCTAATGAGGTTCATAGAAATGGTTGCTTTGGAATCTTTGGTGGTAGTCAGTTGCTGGGCTCCAGAAATCAATGGTCTACCCGGATGCTGGATAATTCTTCCCATATGCATCCATCTGGGCCGGTTTCATCCCCATCATCTGTTCTGATGTTCCAGCAAGCAGCCAATCCACTTTCCAACTTTGATTATGGGAATAAAAATAATCAAGAGATGGAGAGAAAAATGCACTACCTAGGTTCGTATACTTCTGAAGTGAAAGGCAGAAAATTAGCACCATCCCCATCTTATGAGCCTGGTTCCTGTGGGCAAGTTCAGGAAGGAACAAATTCTTTTGGCACGTCAAATTTTCATGATCATCTGGTCACAGAAAGTTCAGATGATTCTCTTTTGCCGCTGACAGGTAGCCGAGAGTTGGTTTCATCATGTAAAAGTAGCTGCAGACTCTTTGGTTTTTCATTGACTGAGGAAAATCATGTTGCCCACGAAGAAGCAGGCTCCTCCACAATCACTTGTCAATTAAATTCTGGACCTTCCTTTATAAGACAAGTTGGGGATGAACTTCAGCTAGGGCATTCATTCAGGAGCAAGGCGGCTGGAAGCAACTGTACCAAAGTAAGCAACCTTAATCCTGTAAGAGATGCTATTTTACATAATACTTCTCTACTTTTCATGAAAATGACATCTGAACTGCAATTAAGAGCATGACTTTGCCCCCCTCCTTTTATTTTTTGTATATCCTCCTGATAGAAATGAGCCCATTTTGGCGCTGGAGGTCGGTCCTGGGAACTAATCCTTTGGACCTTTTTTCTCTTTCAAGCTAGTTCATGATCCCAAAAAAAAAAAAACACGCATGAATTTGCAGAAAACAATGAGAAGTTAACCAATTGAATGATGTAATGTTTGTGTAGATAGCGCATGCCAGTTGGTGCTTATATTTAATTTCATTTCCAGTTATTAGTGATCTTTCAAGGCTGACACATTGAGTATAATGTCATAGTGTGGTTTAATATAAGTACAGAACTTGGGTTTAGTTTTTTATATAGGCAAGTTACATTACAGGACAAAAACTTGATAAAATTTGTTGTGAAGGACTTTAAAATTTTAAATTATTCTTGGGGACTGAAGGACATTATTTTTGCCTTGAATGAACAACAAAAGCCCTTTCTGGCAACAAAAAATCCCTTGTGGTATGAAAACCAAAATCTTCTTGTGTAATCATCTTAAAACTCCTTGAGTTAAGAAAGTTTGGGATATAACATCTTAATGATAAGTCTTTAGGTGGCTAGAAACTAAAGAATTTGATAGTAACAATCCTTGTAGTCTCTTGCAATTTTAAGAAGTATAAGACGTATCTTTTCAAAAGAAGATGGTTGGCGTATTGTTATTTATTCGAAGAAAAGTTAAGGCCTTTTGATCTTCATAAATAAATGGAGTTTTCACAAGTTTTTATTACAAGTTCATCAGTTTTGAGTCTTTCAAGGTCTTTTAGTGTTTTGATAGAGCACAATAGCATCATACGATCCATGTAGCTGACTCCACCTAGTGGAATACGGCTTTGTTGTTGTTGTTACAAGTATAAAGTTCTCTTTAATAGATTTTTTTATCAAGTTGCTCAATCAAAACACTATAAATACTGTTGCTACATGATTGGATCTTTGTAGGGGGTATTCATGGGGTGGGTTCAACCCTAGCCTGATGAACCAAGCACGACTGTGTTCACTTGGATTGGGTCAGTGAATCTCATGCATTATATTGAGTTTCTTCTTAACATAGTTTTAAGCTCATGCTTAATTCTGTTATAATTTCATATTTGTTTGCAGGGTGTACTGCGGTATTGACTAGAGTCTAATGATGCTGTTCTGAAGGCTATCAAGAGAATGTGGATAGATGATGATAAAGTAATATAGAGTTTCATAAAAACTCAGTATTTTGCCAAGGGGGGAAAAACCTGGATTTGTTTTCTATATTCCCTGGATTTATCTAAGTTGGGTCAGGTCCAAACTACTGCTTGTATTAAATATTAATCTCTCAGCATACACTTACCATGTGACATTTTAGACTATCCCTGAAGTATGAAGCATCTTTATCTTCATGTGTTATATACCAATCATAGTTTGACAAGTATTTCAGCCACAATTTAACATGGTTGAGATGGGTACAAATGAGAAAATGCTACAAGTATTAATAAAAGTTGGTTCAGTTGGTATTCTACTTGGCTAGTATCATTCCATTGGGAAAGATCTCTAAGTTTTACTTCTTTTTGACCTTTAGAACTCTAGTTTTATTGACAAAGTGGGAATCTTATTGATAAATAATTTGTAAATACCTTTATAGGCAATATTTGAATTGAGTCTTAACTGAGAAAACTATAGTTGTAAATATAGGGTTAACTGTTAAGGTTCCTTTACTCTATTTTTGTCTTCCTGCTTTGGCTTTGGCTTTGTCTCTCTTCTAGTCTTTGTGACTCATGAGCCTTGTTTGGTAAAATCTTTCAATCCCGTCCTTCTTGAGTGTTTTTGGCTCGTCTTTGTTGACTGATAACTCCATATTTGGGTCTTCGAGTTGTTCTTGACTTGTTTGCTGTTGAGGAAGAGATTTGGGTCAACGGTGAGGAAGGCGACCTTGAACAAATGACATTGTCTGATGTCGGGATTCTTCTTCATGGGTGAAGGTAGGGCTGTTCAAGATTTTCCCATCCTGATTAGTCGGTTTGTCCCGGTCCTGGCCATATTGGGACCGGACGTCCTATCTCGAAATTTTTTGGGACGGCCGTTGCCCTAACCCATCTGTCCTAGATATATATTTTTTAAATTTTATTATATATTAATTGGTTGCTCAAAGTAAATGAAAATATCAGAGCATGTGCAAAAGGTTTCATGAAGAAGAGAGTCAAGCAAAAATAGAGTGCATCATAACTTCATGTCTCAACATGTGTTTACGCCATAAGCAAAGGTAATGGAACAAGAAGTTGTTGAAATTTACGAAAAGGGAACTCATATTATGATCCTCCCAGTCGATGCCATAATTAACCGATAGAGAAAGTAACGAAGGGGATGGTTCAAAAGTGCCAATTATGAATCCTATTATTAATATGATCGGATTGTGTGGGAATAAGGGGAAGAAAGAAAAGATGTTTGAAAAGGTGATCATGGCAACTGTTTCAAATGAGTTGAACATTAGGAAGGTTCAAGGCCAGATTGTTGAGAAATTGGGCATGCAACTGAATGAAACACACTGAAGACGCAAAAGCTTCTCATCTATGTGAGAGGTTGAAGCAAGAGAAGAGAAGATCATGTTGTTTCTAATCTAATATTGGATGATATTTGGGAGGAGCTTGATTTGGCCAGATTTGAAATTCCCTTTATTGATGTTGAAAAATATAGCAAAAATATTTAAGGTTGAAAAATTTTAATAAACTTCAAGGAATAAAACGCTGTTGATTAGAGCCGGTAATACGGGCCCAACCCGTGAGTCCGTGGGTTTTGACGGGTTGTCCCAACCCACAAAAATGCAGACCGCATAGGCCCGCATCGCATAGCTCGCAGGTTGGTGGGTTGGCCCGCAAAATTTTTTTTCTTTTTTACATAAAATAATTTTATAAAACTTATAAGTTTTCCACTCCTATCTTGGTACCTCCCAACCCAAAGAGAAAAAATCTTAGCTTCTTCCCTTCTTTAAACAAAATTATTATATCTTAGTTGCTTAAGGATGAGTTTATGTTTTGTTTATAAACTTTGGCAAATTTGATAACTTTATCTCTTGAATTGTGGATTATGTTTTTAAATTTCTATAAGAGAAATGATTGATGCTAGGAAAGTAAATTTAATGACTTATATATATATATGTTTCATATTTTCAACTTTCTTTAAAAAGTAATATTTTTTTTTAAATGCGGGCTCGGGGGTTGGCCCGCAACCTGCCCACTGCGGGTTAGGATTGGCATTTTGTCAACCCGCAGAAGTGCAGGCCGCACAGGCCCGCACCGCATGGCCCATGGGTTGGTGCGGGCCAGCCCGCAACCCGTTGGTTGGCCCACATTCCCTGCTTTACAGTGTTGATGTCATCCTGCATGAAATGTCAAAAAAAAAAAAATCAAAGTGGATGGCTTTTTTTTCTTGGTACATAAAGTGGGTGTTTTGTTAAGAATGAAGCAGGGGAGTCAATATTGGATCTTCGTAGTTGCATTTATGGGTTGGGCTCAGCCCTAGCCTCATGAACACCACAAGCTACATTTTGTAGCTTATTTCTCGCCCGACCTGGTTGGTAAAGCAGACCTGAATGGACCAAGCAGGACCGGGTTCACTTGCCCAACCGGTTCAGTTAGCAACCCTAATATTCTAAGTCGGCTCAGGTCCAAACTAAACTGCTAGTATTAAGTTAAACCAACAGGGGTTGGGTATATCAGAAAGCACTAGTCCCTTATAACGTAACGAACCAATGTTCAAATCTAAGTTGGGAGAAGTACCTATATTTAGTGCCTGACAATTCCTCGAACATGATTGCCTTTTATAGGAACATACTTGTGCTAAGCCCAAAAAAACAAAAAAACAAAAAAACTGCTAGTATTGGATATTAATCTCAGGCATACACTTATTATATGACCTTTTTAGACAAAGTCTGAAGTATGAAGCATCTTTATCTTCAGCTGATCTTTGATTAGAAATGGTTGAGATAGGTACAATCATAAAATACTTTTTCAATAAGAGTTGGTTTAATTGGTATTGTACTTGACTTATTTCCCTCCATTGGGTGAGAATTCTAGTTTTATTATTGACAATGCGAGAATCTTACTGATAAATAATTTCTAAATTTTTTAATACGCAATATTTGAGTTATGAGATTAATTAGTCCTAACTCTGAAGAGGAAACTACAATCACAAAGATACATTGGAACAGTTTTGTGCGCTGCTCTCTAGAAACTAACAAAATCATATTTGTTAGACGGTTTTCAACGTGGAAAAACAAGGCAGCGAATATTCTTCTTAAAAAAAAAAATTCAGAGCAACAACTTTTTATTTTCCAATACTAATGGAATCTTGCAAACTTAAAAATGGTGTGTATTTACTTTAGACCTGGTAAAGTCTTTGGATTTGTCATTTGGCACGTCATGAAGCCTTTGATTAAATGACGTAACATATATGCGTGTGAAATAACATGCCAGCTTATAAAATGATACTCTATCTGGTCCAAAATATAAGAGAAAATTGATTTTTTTGGAGAGATTAAGGAAGCTAATTAAATTACTTTAGAGTATTTATATTTTTATTTTCTTCCTCCAAACTAATTAGTTTGACTAATAAACAGATATATAATCTAAGTATACATAACATATGATATGATTAAGTAACTTATTTAACTTCCTTAATCTCTCCAAAAAAAATCAACTTTATCTTATAATTAGAAATGGAGGTAGTATTATGATTATGATAATCTAAAGAAACCTCCAAAGTCAAATTCCATGCCCAACTTTCCATGTTGTTGATGAGAATGGAACCTTGGAAAAAAAAAAAAAGATGAGAATGGAACATCCTTTAATTATTTGGATTTTTTGTCAAGGGACAAAAGAGATCTTGTTCAATGCCTTATTTTAAAAAGGCAACTTATTTACTTGCACATCAAGCAATACTAACGTTAATATGAAAAAAGAAAATTTTAGGCCTTACTTTATTTGATTATGTTTTCAGTTTTTATTTTCTTAGAATAATTTATAATTTTTTTTCCAAACAATGAAGCTTTGAGAAAAAAAAAATATTTGAATAATTATATTGTTCTAAAAATTCAAATTTGAGAAGGCTGAGAATGGAGAGTGAAGCTCTGACTAGTTTGAGTTCGAGAGACAAGAACTCCAACAGTTGAACAAAGATTGGCTTGTTCTCGGCTTTTGTTCAACTTTAGAGAACAAAAATAATTTTACCAGATAAAACATAAGAAAATATATAAAAATTGTTCTGGATTTTATTTTTTTAGAATCTATTTCTATTTCTTTATTTTATACTTAATTAAAAATTAATTACCAAACAAGTTTTTTCTTTATTTTTTTTAAATTAAAAATTATTTTGAAAATAGGAAATGAAGCCAGTTCGTATTTTCTGAATTCTTTAAATTATAAGAAATTTTTAGGGGCAATTACATTTAAGTCCCACACAAGTAAAAAAAATGAAGAAATGGTCCCTGAAGTTGTCAGTGAAAACTCCTCGACTTGTCAATGGACGCCCCTCAACTTGTCATTAACAACTTCAGGGATCATTTCTTCATTTTTTCTTTTGTGTGAGATTTGAATATAATTATCCCAAATTTTTAATATCAATTACATTATCAACGAATTCTAGATTAGCATGGCGATGGCTCACGCGGCTTCTTTCTTTTGCTTTTGTGGTCGAATTCAGTGTGCCGGATGCTACATGTTGGGTGGTATTAAAAAAATATTTTAAGGGTTTAATAAACCAAAAATTATTTTTGGGTATTAATTGCTATTAAAATTTTTTTTAAGGTATTGAGTAGTATTGAAAAAATATTTCAAGATGCTTAACGCTATTGTTAAAAAACGAAGTGATTAGTATGAGTTTTTTGCACCAATACAATGTATTTTTAAAGAAAAGAGGGCAGCGGAGCACAAAAGTGAAGGAGAGAAACCACATCTAAGGATGACATGCACAAATCAAATTTTAGGCAATCTATCATTAACACAATTTGATCCGTTAGTGCCTTTGGTTGGGGGATATGGAGGGAATAGAAGAAGAGGGTAGTTGCTCCCCTCTCTTTCATTTGGTTTAAAATTTTATAAGGGAGGGGGCCCCGAATCTTCCATCCCTTCCTTTCCAAATTCAAGAGTTTTGGAGAGGAGTCAAAATTTTAAACCATTTTATCTTTATAATTTTTGTGATATTTTAATAATAATAATAATTATAAAAAATATTATAATAAATAAAAATACTATTATTATTAAAAATATTTTATTATAAAATAAATTTAAAATAAAAATATATTATTATAAAAAAATTATTATGATTAAAACATATTACTAAAAAATAATTTAATATTATTTTTATGAATAAAATTATTGTAATTATAACATATGCTAATATAATTTTAAATAAAAAATATTATTATAATTATAAAATATGTTTTTATTAAATTAATTTAAAAAATATATTTTTATAGTTAAAAAAATATTATGGTGAAATAAAAGTTAAGGAAGAAATTATATTGTTATAAATAAAAAATATTATTATTAAAGTTAAGAAATATATTATTATAAAATTAAAAAATATATATTTTCATAAATAAAATTATTATAGTTATAAAATATGTTAATATAATTTATGTAAAAATATATTATAGTAGATAAAAATATTATTTTAATATATTGTTATAATTAAAAAATATAATATTTTTATTATTTTTTAAAATATATTTCTATAATTAAAAATATATTAATATGAAATCAATTTTTAAAAAAATATGTTAACATAAATAAAAAATGCTATTATAGTTAAGAAATATATTATTATAAAATTAATTTTAAACAAAAAATATATTAGTACAGATAAAAATATAATTCCATGGTTAAAATATAGTATTATATTAATTATAAATAAAAATATTATTATATTAATTAGATAAGATGTAAATTAATTTATATAACATATAAATAGAAAAATATAACAAAATATGTTATGGTAGAATGATATATTGCTATCAAGCTTCCTCTCTTTTTTTAAACCAAATCAGGGATCATTAAAAACATCTCACCATTCCCTCCTACCAATCAAACTAAATAAAATAACCCTTTATCCTTCTATTCCATTCACTCCCTTCGAACCAAACAGGCTCTTACTCACAATTACTTTCTTCCATTTATAATATAAATCATTTCAACTAATTCATAAAAACAAAGACCCAACATTTAACTTATTATATTTGTCTTAAATTGAAAACTTTATAATTTTACCTATATTAAATAATTCTTTGAAAGAGAAAAGAAATATATTGAATCGCATTTAAGCACGGATTATGAGGATAAAATTAATAAATAAATATTAATTACTTTAAAAGTTCATTATGAACAAAAACATCATTCTAAAAATTATTTATATTTTTACAGCGGGAGTACTAAATACTCTATCCCTTAAATCTTTTAATGTAATTTTCACTAGACATAAAAGATCACGGGGCGTGGAACATGTGGAAATTAAATGCTCCATCTAGAAGCAGCTAATTTAGACTCTGGGAGGCTGTTCCCAAAACACAATCGATTGAATGACCATGACCTGTTCACCTTTTTAATATGACATTCTTTCAGTCCAAATTCTTATACACCGTCTAGCATTCATGAGTCTTGTTAAATTTTGACTCGTGTGAATTGTATTGCGTTAAACCATAAGAGAAAAAAAATTCAGTTGATTTTTAATATAATGCAGTTGTATATTTAGGCTTAAATTCAAGATGATACTTCCTCTAGTTTTAAATATATATAGGAATTAGAGAATAAATATATTTTGATTCTAAATATAAGATTTTAATTCATTTTGTCTCCCAAAATTTTATTTTTTCTCTTACAAAGTATCTCTTAAGTATACATATTAACAGGTTTCTATCAAGAGATTATTCCAACGCACATAATTAAAAATATTATTTTAGAAAAATTAACCCACATTTGTTATAAATATTAGCTAATTTAACTAATTTTTAATATTAAAAAAATTATAAATATAGCTCTTGTTGAGCTATGTAGAGTATTATACACTATTTCCTTAACTCTCTCTCTCTCTAGTCTACTCTGGTTGGTTCTTTAGCCACATTATTTCCATTAGTAATTGTTTACCTTGATTTCCTTAAATATTTCAAGCTATATAAATAATAAATAGAGAAACACGTCTAGCAAGCTCTATATAAACATGTCTAGTCCATTTTTACTCCCTCCATCTTTATTATTAGTTACTTCTAATCACCTCGTCAAATCTAAGGAGAGACCTAGCTACTAATTTTATCTGAAAATGATTTTTTTAAAAAAATTTATTCATATTTAATAATATAAATTACATCAAGAAGTTACATAACGTTAAGGCTAATGAGGTTATAGAAAAGAACGTAACTTGACGCCGAAAAAAAGAACGAAATTAATGTCCCACTTACATGATCTTTTTAGAATGTGCTATAAAATTTAACAACTTTTTTATCTTAACCCCCATTTAATATATATTATACTTATAAAAATAAAGTCAATATAATAATAAATGAAAGTAAATTAATACATTTTATGTGAAAATTTTTTCTCTCAAATTTATAAATAGGATATTTTTTTTTTCTTTGCTCTATAAATAGCGCAAGAGGAGCATAGTACTACATGTACAATGAATTACGGTAAGTTATAATTAAAAACCCTGATGAAAAAAAGGTTATTGGTTAATTAAAAAGTCAAACTCCATGGCCCTTTTCTTTGAAAACGCGCCTGATTCCCATTTCTACCCTTCGAGGTCCAGATAATTAACTAGGAAAAAAAAAAAAAGCACAATTATCTCGTGACAAAACAGAGCCCTGTGTGAGTGATTGATGAAACTATTATGTTTTTTCTAAAGAGAAGATATAAACGGTTGTAAAATAAGCTACGATGATCCTTTATATTTGTGCCACGACGCATATGCTTTGATTTTAATCTTTTATACAAAACAGTACCCTATGAGGACTATATAAATAAGGTTCAAGTAACGGAATCCTTACTTCTATGATAAAAAAATTAGAATGGAAAAAATATTAGAAAGAAATACTTTCTAAAATGCACCTTTATTTGAGAATTGAGATCTGGCTTCTCTTCCTTTTTTTTTTCGAGACTGCTCGCATCCTTTTCTAAAACTACACAGTTTTGGTCAATAAAAAAAAAAAAAAGGTAAGGATAGAACCTTATTTTTGGGAAAAAAGACATCAGACCCTCTAACAAAGATTTGAGTAGTATTTAATATCATAAATTAATTTTTTGTACACTCAATATCTTAAAATATTTTTTAGTGGCACTTAGTACTTTGAAGTGTTTTTTAGTAGTATACCCAATATCCTAAAATAATTTTTAGTGTATATAATACCTAAAGTATTTTATGAGTGATTGAAAAAAAATAGTTTAATGGAAATTGTGCACTAAAACTGTTGATAAAAAAAATATCCTAAAGTGCTGAATGTACCAAAAAAACACTTTAAAATACTAGATAATGCTATTGAAAAATGCTTCAAAGTGAAGAGTTCTAGATACAAGCTTCCACTAAAAAAATATTTTAAAGTGATAACTGCTAAACATGCTAAAAATTAATTTAAAATACTTAATACAACTAAAAAAATATTTTAGGATATTGAATACTATTTTTTTAAAGAAAACCTCCCCTTATTCTTTTTAGGGATGAGCGGTGATTGAAATAGAAAAGGAGAGAACTCCAATCGATTTGTTTGATGGTTATTAGCAAAAACAGTCAAATAAATTATTTTATTATTTATTAATGAATATAGTAGTATATGCAATAAATGAAAAAGAAACAAAATAAATATTAGTCTGTGTGCATAATCTTTAGCCATAAATAATTTGAAATAATGGGTGTATTCTTGGCAAAAAAAAAGGGTGTATTATTAATTTTTATTTTTATTAATATAAATAAACACACTAACAGTCATCTGTAATAAATATGAATATCACGATCAGTCATAATCTGTTGACTGGGTCGGTGTCGGTGACGCAATGACACGCCAACAATATTGCCTGTGAGGCTGTGACGTAGAAGCAGCATCACTGTCGTTGACGTTAGAGTCTTCTCCCAACTTTTTCCATATTCCCACCTTTGTCCTCTCCTATTTACCTCAACTCTCACAACAACCCTACCCACACCACACTCCAACCATTTCCTCTCCCCCCCCCCCCCCCCCCCACCATGCCGCAGGCAATAATCCCATACAAAACCAGCCTCCCCGCCGGCTCACGTGACCTACCATCACCGTCCAACGACGACGCCGTTGTGGATGATCCGGCCACGAGTAAGGTGGTGAGAATGGTTTCAGAGAATGCAGTGATCATCATCGGACGACGTGGATGCTGCATGTGCCACGTCGTCAAACGGCTGCTTCAGCCTCTGGGCGTCAACCCTGCCTTTTATGAACTTCACGACGATCAAGAAGCCGCTGTAGTGGCTGGTGTGCTCTCGAAGGAGGTAGTAGCGGGTTTTGGTGATGGCGGGGAGGTGCAGTTTCCGGCGGTGTTTGTGGGTGGCAAGTTGCTCGGTGGATTGGAAAGAGTGATGGCCACTCATATATCAGGTGACTTGGTTCCTATTTTGAAGAATGCTGGTGCCTTGTGGCTCTGATCATCCATTTGATCTTTGTTTTTAGGTTTTGATTAATTCTGATTTCTGAACGAAATTTTCTTTTTGGTTTTTGATGATTTAATCCTTTCTCTTCATCTTCTTTTGACAAAATTTAATCACCTGTTCGTTTATAATTTTAACTCAGTCTCCATGGAGCAAAATGATAAAGACTAAAGTCATTTTTGTAACTTAGGAATATTTTGAATGGCGTAGGTATAGCTGGGTACTTAATTGCACCAAATCGAAATTTGGGGATTGAGTTTTAATAGAGTTATAGAACTATGAAGCAAAATTATAGGGATTAGATGATTAATTTTTCCTTTTCTTTTTGTCCTTCATACAGCTATATTAGTTTATTTCTACAGAGATTAAATGATGCTGAAAAGGAAGTAAAGATGGTTTCGCGTAAATTGTTGACTTTTGATTGGACTGTGTCGCAAATCTTCCACACATAAATGCACGTGAGAATTAAATGATAGGGAGGGATGAAAAAGAGAGGAAATTTGTAGGATTAATTTGGTTTAATTTCCATTTTCCGCCCTCTTTTTATTTTTTATTTTTTATAGAATATGAATTATATTAACTATAAAAAGATAATTGCATAAAGCATGTTACTGAATCCCAACAAACACATCAAACCACAAACACAAAATAAGAATTCCAACAACAGGACATGAGCAAGTAATAAACTCTATGAAAGATCCTATTACTAAAACGCCGCATATAGACGAAGAATCATCAGCATAACTTAAAAATTCGACATGTCCATTCATTCTGGTCAACATTCACATTTCATTTCATTTATATTTGAAGTGCATAATATAGAAGATCAAGATCACTCACTTTTTCATCATATTTATATGAGATAGGAGCCACTGGGTTGATTATGCACAATGAAAGAACTAAGGCAGAATAACATCTAATAATTATTGGCAGATTCTTTTTTCTAAATCCCAGACATCACATAAATTATTATTTACTATTTTTAGTTTTGCATTTCATAATTCATGATCAACCAGAGGAAGCAAAGACCTCTCATACAGTTCACCTCAATGTCGTCATTCGGACATTCCATTTGATTTATTGGTGAAGCATGAAGGAACTAATTAACACATAACACACACACACACATTCAATAAACTTTAAATAATCCGAAGAGAATTTAAACTTACAGTATCGTAGAAAAAAAAAAAGATGAAATCATATATATGCGGATATAATTAATAGCAAATAAAACAGTTGTGCTTTGTATACATACAGAGTACTGGAAAAGCTATGACACATTCATGAACAGATGACTGCGACATTTTAACTAGAATAAGTAGCATTCCATTTCAACCTAATTCACCATCTCTATAAATTGACTGAACCTAACCTATTCATCATGGGTGTGCTGAGTTGGACACCGACCATGATCTTGTTTAATTTCAAAGTCAACTATGGTTGTAATTAGTCCCTATATTTGTCGTCGCCGGAGAAAGAAAATGTCCCATGATTTCAAATTCAAATTTTGCCTCTAGATTAGGAAATTAAATATGTGGGGTATGATTGACGCTAGAGAAAACAATATTTAAACCAAAGGTTAAGTAGCAGGGAAAGAGACAAAAAAATATCCTTGAATTATAAAAAAGACAAATCTGCATGTTGAATTTCAATAATTTCAAATCAATTCATTAAAATTTTAAAATGTTATGATTTCTGAAAGACACCAATGCCCTCACAATTTTTTTTAAGAAAACTCTTTTTTAAAAAAAACTTAATCTCACTTTGTTGACCGGCCACCAAAGCTCTAACTGGAATGGTGTTCCTAATACATTGTTGGAATTTTCAAAACATGAATAGTTAATAGTGAAACCAAAGAAAGAAGTTATAGCAAAACCAAAGTAGTTATTTCTTATTAGGAAATAATTAGCAATAGGGACCTTGCTTAATATTTCGATTTTGCTATTTATTACTCTAATTTCGTTATTCATTACTCTTATTTAGGAAATTCTGACAATGTATCAGGCATTGGAGCTCCAAGACTGGCCCGGTGGCTAGCCGTCACTACAAAGATTTGTCTGTATACAACGTTTTTGTGTGTGTGGATATTTAACGATTTTTAACTGTTAAATATCCGAGCGTCAAATATTTATATATAACAGTTTTTAACAGCTAAATATTAGGCACTATATTTTACAATTTTTCAAATACAACTGTTATGTATAAGGCACTATATTTAACAATTGTTTAATAACAAGCGTGATATATTATGTACAATATTTAATAGTTAAAATGATGAACGGTAAAGTATTGATCACTAGAGGAAGGGGTTTATTTGATGGTTATTTGGAAAAATCATTATATATGTATAATATTTGACAATTATTGGTGAATAACCGTTAAGTATGTGTGACAATTTTTTTAAAAAAATTTGGGGGGCTTATCCATATTACATACATATAAAACTAATTATAGATCCAACAAAAACCAATTTAGGAAACCATTTAAACATATAGATCAATTCCATGCAATCATCAAAAAGTACATATGCAAAACTGTACATTACAAAAAAGCTAATCTAAATTACCAACCACCAAAAGCAAATCAGTTAAAGAAAAAAGAGAAAACAAAATAGAAACCAAAAGAAAGAACCAAAACTGTTATAGGTAACTTATGCTCCCATCTATTGACAATAAACTATCATAGCTAACTCTTCTATGACTTCTATTACTCAAAATAACTATCCTCAAAGTATTGCATGCAAAAACAAAGCGTGGTTGGTGAATATATACGACTTTACTTTTAATTAACTTAAACACACATACAGGCACGTGCACGCGCGCACACACATTAGTATCAATTGAGCCGGGATAATGGGTGATTGTGTCCTTCATAAACTTCATGACATAGTACCCACAACAATAACTTTGATCTGGTTGCCACGGACACTATAAACAAACAAATGAAATGTATCAGTCTAACACAAAAAACCAACTTTGACAACTCTAACAAAAGGGTAAGTATGGTGAATTACCACTACTCTCTTCTATTTGTAAGCCGATGTAATGCCTTTATGTTTTAACGAGGAGTAGGCGAGGCCTTCGTCCGTGGCATAATACCAAACAACTCTAACAAGATATAACACAATAAGAAATTAAAGCACCAAATTCATAATAAACTCTGAATAAAAGTACCAAATTTAAATTCATCAACTTACTTATTGCAAATCTCAACCATCTATAGGCAATTTTCCGCATCCCCATGAAACAAATCAAAGTACCAAATCCTTTGTTTGATGGGATTTAGCACAGTAAGCATCCAATGACCCCTAAGTACATTAAACATAATGAGAAAAAAACTAAGAAACAAATATAATGAGTATCCAATTTAATAAAGTAGTATACTTATCCCCAGTAGCACGACGTCAAGAAAAAACTGTCCTTCTTCTTTGGTGCCCTTTTAATGACCAAATTTGCCAGTTCCTTTGCTTTTGTCTCTACAAAATTTGGCTTATTGCCTTCGTCCAACATTCCTGAATAGATGTGGGGGTTGAGGAACATGAATATTTCCTATAGGCCATTGCGGGCTACGTGCTCCTTGTGAAGGTACCTTACTTACAAAAATAAGCAAATCAGTATATATAAATGCTAGAAGTGGCTAAGTATTCATTCGCAATAGAAGACATATTGGATATAAAAGTTACAAGCACTTGAGCTAGCTATATCGACCGTGACGGTATCTTTGACTAACACCCTGATTGATAGCATCAAACACGCCTTGTTCCTTATAGATATCTTGCTTAAAGGGAACTTGTTTGGTGTAGTAATCTCGCTCAAGGTTTGTTTCAATGACTACGCTATCTGTGCCTCAAGAGCCATTCAAAATTTGTTGGAAGCTGGAGCCACTGGATCCTGAGGCACAGGCACAATCTCATCCTTCTTCGGCGCACAAGTCCGAACCATGGCCGAACTGAGCTCTCGGATTGCTCCTCCTCCTCTTCATCTAGACAAGTTGAGAAGTTAGGAAAATATTGCTATAAACTTTATTAGCAAACTCAAAAGATGACGGTATATTTTTTTTGTCTTCCCTGGTATGACAATAAGGTAGATTGCCCACTCAACAAAGCCAAGTACAACTCCTTCTATTGTATCTACATCTAGGGTGGGTATTTGAAGGGCATACTTAGGATCAATGGCGGTCTTCAGCTCTACCCTAACATGATATATTGAGGGAGAGATAAGTTGTGAATCATGTTCTCCCCCGCTAAGTTGTATTTATGGCCTATAGCAATCGTATGTTGCTTGGGGCTATCAGCCACACACAACCTCAACCTCACCCTGAACAAAGAGAAAATACATTTAATGTAAAGCAAAAATAAATAAAGCATAGGCTTTCAGCATGAGTCATACTACCTTAAGTAGAGTCTAATAGGGGGATGTGCCATATTCCCTGCTTCCCCTCGGTCCGTCGGCTCATTAACTGATCAATAATAGCTTGTTGTGCTTCAACCATCTGCTTCAATATCTCGATCATCTCCCTATACTATTGAAACTTCTGATCAAACACCCTTGTCAGCCTCTTCCGCTTCCCAAAGTATTCTTTTTTACCGGCTCCATAGCCAGCTGACACCCCTTAAAAGACCATCGTGGTTAGGACCCATAGCCTTTTCAAAGACATCTTCATCCCTAAGAAGCTTACGTTGCTATACTTTTTGACTCTAGGTCTCCTGTAGCAAAATGAAAGGTTAAAAACCCTTTTAGATAGCACAAACATAATTGAATCAAAATTATCAATACTTACCATTCTTGAGACAACCTCTTGGACTCGATGATTGCCAATATTTCCCTCTTTGTTTTGCCTCGCAGCATCCTACAACACTTTACGGTTGATATTCATATTTGATCCTGACCCCTGCTTCTCTATCAACTGCTACTTGATAGTCGCATACCTCGTGCGGCCTCTACGGTATGGGTATTCATTGTTCTTCACCCTCTCATGGTTTGTTGCGCTTATGCATGTGGATAGAAATAACAAATATGTTAGAGGTACGCATTACATTAATACAAAAGTCATGTATCTAGAGTTACACATTACATTAAATTTAATTTACCTTAAAAGTTGGAGAGCGTAGTGGCCATACAAAAGCAGCCCACTCGAGCTGTTTGACAACTTCCTTTGTAACGTTGGAACCAGTGAATTTTCTACAGAGTCGGGTTCTAACAAAAATTTCTTCGTCACAAACTCTTAGAACGAGTGTATAATCTTGTCAGCCTTCCGGAGCACAAAATCCTTCTTCTCCTCACCAAAGTGGAATCCAGACTACAAAACACACAAATTATTGTTTGTGTTAGGCATACCGGTTAACAAAATATTATTAATTAAATAGCATATTGTCTTACCGATACTTCATCCTATATATTCTTTTTCATTGTATTAGTTGCCTTCTTCCATTTTTTCAAAGTGATAGGCAAGTAGGTTTTTCTCGCATACCCGAGGTAGCTAATGAACTTGTCAGATTTCACAACTTGCCCTTTCTTGTTCCATCTCACATTAAGTTTTCTCCCCTATCTCTTTGTTTTCTGGATCTCCTTCATCACAACATGGCTCTTCCTCAGTGCTCTTTCCTCTTGTGCTTAAGTTGTCACTACAAAAAAAACTAAAAATTAGAAACAGAATTTAGTGACGAAATTTCATTCCGTCGCTAATCCGTCCCTAATCCCTCACAAATTCTGTCACTAAAATTAACGACGGAATTTAGAGACAGAATTTTTCCGTCACTAAATTAGTGACGGAATCACATTTCGTTGCTAAATTCCGTCACTAATCCGTCTCTAATTCCGTCACTAAAATTAGCGAAGGAATTTTTCTGTCACTAAATTAGCAACGGAATCACATTACGTCGCTAAATTCCGTTACTAATCCATCTCTAATTCTGTCATTAAAAATTAGTGACGGAATTTTTCCGTCACTAATTTAGCGACGGAATAGAGACGGAATCCCATTCCGTCGCTAAATTCCGTCACTAATCCGTCTCTAATTTCGTCATTAAAAATTAGCGACGGAATTTTTCCGTCACTAATTTCCGTCACAAATAATTAATTTTTTAAATAATTATATTTTTTATAATTATAAATTTGTAAAATAATTTAAAATTTAAATTATTATAAATTTATAATATGAATATTAAAATAAATAAATAAAATTATTAATTCAAATTTATTTTTGAAATTGAAATTATAATATAATATATTTTAATTTTTAATAATATATTATATACAAATAAAAATAAAAATTTTATAAATGCAAACAAAAAATAAAATATATCATAAAATGAATAAAAAATATGTTAATAATAAAAATTTAGGTTGAACATTCACATAAAATAAAATAAGAAAACTAAATTCAAATATTTAATAATAGATTAAATTTTGTATTTCTAATTTTGTTCGCAAAACAAAAAAAAAAAAAAATATATATGATTTTGTATTTAAATTACACAGGTTCTTAGCTCAACTGGCAAAGGCACTGGTACACATGTGAGAGGTCAAGGCTTCGAATCCTAACTTGGTCACAAAATGCAACCAATTTGTGACTTGAACATGTGGCGGTTGACCGGGGCACGTGGGGGTGGATGCGAGGTGGCAGTGGCTGACGGGGACACGTGGCCGGCGGTGGGTACACATGGCAGTCGCTGGCGAGGGAATGTGGAGGCTCGTTGTGAGGACATGTGGCAATTTAAATTATATAAAAAAAATATTTTACGACGGATTAGATCGACGGAAATTCCGTTGCTAATTAGCGACGGAAAATTCCGTTGCTAAGCCGTCTCAAATTAGCGACGGAATTTAAAATTTCGTCCCTCATTAATTAGTAATGATCTTTTTACCGACGGAACAAATTCCGTTGCTAATTCTGTCACTAATTTGGTTCCGTCGCTAAATTAATTAGTGACGGAAATTCCGTCGCTAAATTGATGTTTTTTTGTAGTGTGTGCATCGTAATCTTGCTGCGTACTAGAGCCATTGGCAGAGGGGCTAGGACCCTCAATACTTAAGCAACTATCAGATGCGGACATATTAACTTGTAGGAAATCTTAATCACGATAAGCATTGGTTTTTTGAAAACAGCAGCAAATATTAATAAGAAAATAGCAACAACAAATGCCATCCATCTGAGTGCAATCAAATCTGGCTGCGTGATTCATCAATGATGACAAATTCCTTTTTTGAAAAAAATGGAAAGTAGGTTTTCAATATAACAAACCCCTATATCACGACCATATTTCACAATGAAGCAGCTGCTGGACTCAAACATGTTATCAAACAATGGAGACATTTATACCTTCCCCCCCATTTTGATCTGGCAAATAACTCAAACAAGCTCTTGTTTGATCTACAGTTATATTTAGCAGCAAGCAAAAAGAAAAGCAGTCTGACAATAAATTCTTTTCAAATAAAATCTTAACTAGGAAAAATAAACTAAAATACCACCTTGTTTATAATCTGGTAACATACTGTTGGTATATACTAAAGGGTAACAACAGAATATTGCTACCACGGGGATCAAAAGGGCATGATTATTTGAAATGCATTGAAGTTTTCAAGGACAATAATAACAAACCAAACTGTTAGAAAATGTGGCAATAGTTAGCCAAAGTGTCCTAGTATTGATCATAAAGCAAGCTAAGCAACTGTTTCAAAAAGAGCAAGAATAGAACTAAATGGCTACTTACAACGGACCCATAAGTACCCTAATTGAACAAATAATCTAAAAATAGCAATTTAGAGTACACATTTAGACTTCACAACGAATTGAGACCACAAAAAACTCACCTTTATGAATGCAGACTAAAAAATGGAGATTCGAAGATTGTCGAACGCCTTTGCGGACTACAATGAACACATCATATATTGTTATTGATAGCCTATATTTAATGGTTTTTCATATACAACGGTTATTTAAACGATACCTTTTTGTTCCAACAAAAATATGCTTATATACCACGGTGGTCATATAAAATCGTCAAATATTGTCTCATATACTTAACGGTTATTTTAAATAACCGTTATATATTGCTTTTCCATAATTCCACTTTTTTATATTTAACGGTTTCATGAAAATCATTAAGCATGGAGTATCAACTATACACGATTCTGTAGTAGTGCAGGTAAAGAGTGGTTAAGGGTTTTTTTTTTCCCCCAAAAAAGGGTAGGCAGTGGTGTCTTTCACAATGTTTAGAATTTTATTGGACTAATTTGGAATTATTGAAATTTGACGCCCTGATTTGTCTTTTTTATAATTCAAAGGTTTTTTCATTTTTTGTCTTTTAACCAACATAGCATCTAACACAGTAATTTTATCCTTAACATCCTAAAAGATTTTTTCTAAAAGCACTCTTAAAGCTAAGTTTAGGTTACTTGTTGCTATTGAGACTATATATATATATATTCACAAGGATCATGATGAGGAATTGTTTGATCATCATTCTTTGAGGAAGGAGGCAGATCTTCAGCGGAATTTGTAGGAAAATGCATTTGTAAAATTGGGACGAGCTTGTCTGAGTGTCTCTAGCTCTTTGAGGACATCCGACTAAATGGAACTAAATTAGGAATGACAACGAGGTTCCAAGAATTGATACTCCGAAGCCAAATTTTACATGTACTTTTTTTTTTGAACTGCCAGTGGCTCTAATTTTATTAATAATCATAAAAGACGAGAGACAAACATTACAACTTTTAAGTCCAATATAAAAGCCAGAAAACTAGACGCAAAGCTACTGAACAAGAAGCATAAAACAGTCTTAACCAAATACGAGAAAGGCAACAGCAAAGTGGCAAAGAAACAAAAGAAAACTAGCCATTTCCGGAACGAGAGAAATCTGCGTCAACATACTCAGAATCTACCCATGCGTTCAGTCTATCAGTAGCAAGGATTGATGACAAAGCCGAAATGGACTTGACTTTATTGGTAAATCCCCACAGGAAATCGCCATGAGATTTCCTACAGACAATACCAATTACAGCCTGTTGTGATGTTTGATTAAATGCCCCATCAACATTCATCTTTAGAGTACCATCCATGGGAGCTTGCCATCCCTTGGTGCCATTAGAGTTCTAAGGGGAATCTCATTAATGGCTTGAAGTATTCTGTCACTAACTAACCCAGTCAGGTCTGTCAAGTTCCATTGTCTATTCTCGTTGTTGATTAGTTCAAAAACTTACGCCTCTGATTGCTTTAGATCTTCCCTGTCCGTAGGTATTCTGAAATTAGGAGCTTGAGGGATCCAATTATCTTTCCAAATACAAACTGAATTGCCATCTCCAATTTGCCAACAAACGTCATCTTTGAGAAAGTCTCACCCTCTAGAATGCTTGACCAACACCAAGAAGCTCAGTGTCCCTGTTTTGCTTCTAGAAAACTACTGTTTGGGAAATAAGCACCTTTAAGAATTCGTGCCCAAAGTGAATGACGTTGTTGTAAGAGTCTCCAAGCTGACTTGGCTAGAAGAGCATTATTTAACGCAACCAAATCCCTCAATCCAATGCAAGCATCCATTTTGGGTTTCACCAAGGCGTCCCAAGCTATCGAATGCATTCTGCTACTACTATTGGTTTCCCACCAGAATTTAGATACCAGGCTATTAAGCTCCTTATAGGTCTTAATTGGGAATTTAAAGCAGGTCATCAAGAAGATTGGAATAGCATTTATCACAGCTTTGATCATCGCTTCTCTCCCAGCAAAGGAAAGATGTCTACTACTCCAACCATGAATTTTTTTGCTCACTTTTTCTAGAATATAGGCAAGAGCTTGTTGTTCAGTCTAGAAAGATTCTAACAAAAAAGAATAGTGAATGGCCGAATGAATAGTTCCTTGGCTATGTTCTGTATTATATAGATGCTATACAAAAGAATCAATTGTCCTTTAATAAAGAATATGCTAACAGAACCTATGAGGAGGGAATGTGTGTAACATAATACAGTTATATAGAGTGTCTAGAGTTTTCTATTGCTATTATTTATGGGATAAATATTATTGACAATTATATTCTAACATCCCCCCTCAAACGAGAGGGTGTGGTGAGCAGAATGAGTTTGTTCGTAAATTCCTGAATTGAGTATGAGATAATGCCTTGGTAAAACAATATGCAATTTGATAGTTAGAAGGAATATACTGAACATCAATAAAACCAGAGAGAACCTATCATAAACAAAATGGAGATCAATTTAAATGTGTTTGCTCCGTGAATGTTAGACAGGATTGGCAACTAGAGCACTAGCATTGATATTATCACACCAGATTACTATTGGTTGTCTGAGCATAAGACCAAGTTCAAATAACAAAGAGGAAATCCACTTAACTTCTAATGCACCATCAGCTAAGGACCGATACTCAGATTTCACACTCGAGCAAGAAACAATTTTTTGTTTTCGAGAAAACCAAGAAATTAAAGTGTCACCAAGATAAATACAACATCCAACCATAGACTTTCTGTCATCACATCAGTTGCCCAGTCCACATCAATAAAGACAACGAGTATAAGAGATGGAAAAGGTTTAATGTGGATGCCAAGATAATAAGTCCCTTTTAGATAGCAAAAAATTCGTTTAATAGCTTGGAAATGAATGTCAGTGAATTTAGACAAGAACTTACTTAATTTATTGACAGAAAAAGCAATATCCGGTCTTGTTGAGGTAAATACTTGAGGAAACCAATAGCTTGTCTATAAATAGAGGGATGTTAAAATGTTTTTGTCATCAACATCAGTTCCCCGGTCATATTATTGACAGATAATGGAACAACATCATGTATAGAGAAACTACGGCCGGTTACCATAGGCATTGGTACTATAGCACAATTGAACATGTTAAAACGTTTCAACAAGTTAAGAGTGTATTTTCCTTGATTAAAATAAAAAATAGTAGAGTCTCAACAAATTTCCAAGCCCAAAAAATAATAGAGTGGACCAAGATCTTTTAGGGAAAACAACATGTTCAGCTTGTGAATAAAATTGGCAATATAATCAGAGTTATTACCAATCACTAGAATGTCATTCACATATATAAGGATGAAAATTGTCATATTTCTTATTTTGAGGAAAAATAGAGAAACACCAATACGAGCATTTTGAAATCCCTATTGCAACAAGGTTTGTCGGAGTCTCTCAAACCAAGTTCGTGGAGCTTGTTTCAAGCCATAAATTGATTTTATCAGCTTGCATATGTGTGTTGGTCGACGAGGATCAACAAATCCTTTAGGTTGTCACGTGAACACCTCTTCCTAAAGATACCCATTGAGAAATGAGTTGTTCACATCCAATTATCACACTTCCCAATTAAAAGTAATGGCAAGAGTTAGGACAACTCATACCGTAGTAGGTTTGATCACTGGGCTAAATGTTTCTCCAAAATCAACACTTGGAGATTGCAGGAAGCCTTTAGTGACAAGCCTTACTTTGTACTTGAGAACAGAACTGTCGGCATTGAACTTAGTTTTGAACACCCAATGAGAATCTACCAGTTTTCGAGCTCGATTCTGAGGGACCTGTACCCTAGTGTGATTATGCTGAGGAGCTTCAAACTCATTTACCATTGCTTGTTTCCAATGAGAGGAAGCAAGTGCTTTTGAGATGTTTCATGGTTCTGCAACAATAGCTAGGGATTTTGGGTTTTCCATTTTGATCAAGCCAATAAATCAATATTTAGGTTAGTGTATACCCGATTTAGCTCTTATCATCATTAGGTGCACATTTGTGGGCTTAAGTGACTATTGGGTCGAGATGGATTCTATTAAAGTTGAAGGTCTAGGCAAAGGAGATTGACCCTTGGACTCTGAGGTAATGGTTGGGGACCTGAGAGGTGAGGAAGGTTCAAAAGTTAAAGCTGGAGGTATAAAGGACGATGATGATGAGTCATCATGAGTCAAATCCTGACTTGGCTGAGTTAAAGGCTGACATGGCTGAGGAGTGTGAATAATTAATGGAATTGGCGAGTCATCCTTTACCATAGAGTCGGTTACACGTCGATTAAGAAAACCATTTATAAAGGGAAAAATGGTTGGTTCATATAATACATGCCGGGAGACATAGATACGACCAGTAGGACTAAGACACCGATAGCCCTTTTACTATGTAGCCAGACTAAGAAACAAACACTCCTGACTATGAATTTGCATCTTATGATTATTATAAGGCTTTAGGCAAGTGCAGCAAGCACATCCAAATGGGCGAAGATCATCATAATTAGGATCTGCTTTGTAGAGATAGAACAGAGGAGTGGAGTGCTTAAGAACTGGAGTGGGTGGCCGATTAATAAGATATATGACTATTTGAAGAGTTTCTACCCAATATGTAATCGGCATTCTTGCTTGAGCTAAGAGTGTTAAGCCCATTTCTATTATATGTCAATGGTTTCTCTTAGCCCTTCCATTTTTTGATGATGGATAAGGACAGGTGTAGCACATTATTATACCAATAGCCTATATGATTGGAATAAATGGTTTGAATTTAGTTCCATTGTCATATTGTAGAGTTTTGATTTTGGTATTAAATTGATTTTCAACTTGAGCCCGAAAAATGTTAAAAGCATGTAAAACATTGTTGTTATGTTTTAATGGAAATAACCAGGTATAGTGGCTATAATCATCCAAAAATGTATGTAAAATTGATGACCTCCTATAGATTCAATAGGTGAGGGATCCCAAATGTCTGTATGAGAAGAAAAAATTTGAAAAGGCAAATATGTAGATTTTCCCATTTGACAAGCTTTACAGATAAAATTGTCATTAACACTGACTTTGGCATTACAATTATTTAAAATGTGTTTCAACACTTTATTGCTTGGGTGACCCCACTTATAATGCCATAGTAGAAATTGATTGTCATAATTGATGGTTTGAATCGATGAGGCTACAACACAGACTTGGGGTTGAATATCAAGCTTGACTATGGGGTACATTCCTTTCTGTGGCTTCCCATGCATCAACACTTTTCCTGTCATCTTATCCTTCATAGTGCAACCATCATCAGTAAAGAGTATATTAATTGAGTTATCTTTGACAAGTTTATTGATACTTAACAAATTTTTGGTAGCACTAGGAACCACTAAAACATCATTCAGCTGAATATTAGGTTTAGAACAGGGCAACATGGTGGAACCAATGCTAATAACCTTTGCCTTTTCACAATGCATGTAAGCAGATGAGAATTACCTATGGAAGTGACTTGAGAGAGATTATCTAGATTGGCTGTTACATGATAATTCAAACCGCTGTTCATATACCAAGAGGGATCACTCACGGTTTGAGGGCTAACATAGTTAGCCTGAGGAGTGTAACCACGAGGATCTCTTGAATAGCAGGTCTCATAAACATGACCAAAATGGGCACAGTAGTTACAGTAAGGATGTCCCTTTTAGTTGTAGTTGTTCCTACGACCTCTGGAGTGGTGATTTTGACCACCATGAGACACACGCCAGAAGGTCCGGTCATTGTTAAAGGAGATTTGGCCAGTATTAGCATTGCATGAGTTAGGCTGAGAATTTCTCTGAGCAGAATTAATAGAAGGTTGAATCGAAAGTGAAGAAAAATGATTTAGTTGCTCTAGCCTACTTTCAAAAGCAAGAAGTGATGATTGAGCTTTAATCCATATGGTATTTGGTTGATCAATGAGTTTCACAACTATAGCATTATAGTTGAAATCCAAATGATTCAGTGTATGCATGATGAGTTCTTCATTTGAGATAGGTGCCCCTGCTAGAGCTAGCTGATCAGCCAAGTTCTTCATCTTTAAAAGATAATATTCCTTTTTCTACGTATTCTTCTTGGTAGCATGCAGTTCAGATTTAAAAACCATAACTTGAGCTTTTGTAGAAGCGCATGTAAGATCCCTTGCTCCAAGCTAGAGATCAAAAGCAGTGTGACAATAGAACAGTTGCGCTCCTATATCCTGTGTCATAATGTTTCTTAACCAACCTACCAATATTCGGTCTACAGAGAACCATTCCTCATAGTTAGCATTGATCTTTTTCCCATCACCATCTCTAAGACTTGAGAACTATAAATGTGAGATTCAAGCCTATTCCCTTCGATTAACAGAAGCACCGCGGACTCCCAAACCAGGTAGTTTCCTTGATCCAACTTGATTGAGGTGGTTTGGGAGGAGGAGTGAAAAAGCAAGTAGGTTTTAGTAGTCATGGGCGCCAACATACCAGAGGACAGAGAATCAGAGGTAGCAGAGGATGAGGAGGGAACACGTGTAACATAATACAGCTATATAGAGTGTCTAAAATTTTCTATTGATATTATCTACAAGATAAATATTATTTACAATTATATTCTAACAAGTCTTCCCCCAAACACTTGGGATTCCCAGATATTTTATTATATCTATGCTTTCCTTAACCTTGAGTATGTTGCAGACAGAATCTTTAACATGAACACATGGGTATATTTTGAGAAAAGAAGATACTAGACTTTTCAAGGTTTGCAAGCTGTCGCGAGGTAATACAATAACAATTTAAAATTTCAGCTAGCTTCTCACAACAAGACTGATATGCATTCATAAACAAGAGAGCGTCATCTACAAACAAGACGGATGGATGATTTTAATCCCTTTAATTTTGCCCATCTCTTGATAGTTATTTATCATACATGATAGCGTTTCTAACACCAAGATGAACGGGTAAGGAGATAGAGGGTCCCCTTGACGAAAACCTCTCTTAGGACTAATTAAGGCTATCCTTTTTCCTGATAAACACAGGTTAAGATGGACAGATTTAACACATCTCATAATCAAGTTGACCCACTTAGTTAAGCATACAAATTTCAACATGACCTCCTTTAGAAAGTCCTATTCAATCCTATCATAGCCTTTACTCATATCTATTTTGAGAGCAAATTCAAATTTATTACTAGTTTTTCTCCTTCTCAAGTAGTGGTGGACCTCATAAGAAATAATGATATTATCATGAATTAATCTTCCAAGGACAAAAGCACCTTGGTTAATAGACACAAACTTATCCAAAAAGTGTTTCATATAGTTGGCCACGATCTTAGAAATAATTTTATAAGAAAAATTACATAGGCCAATTATGTTAGTTCTCATAATGTTTTGATGATAACAAACCTTGTTCATTTTGACAAATGAAAAGGATGACACAAAGTTGGCTTGATGATTCAAGTCACTCTAGTGAAATAAGTATCTTTGGAAAAACTTGAATCAGCAAGTTACTCGAGTGATAATTGTTCACTTCAAATAATACTCTATGGTATTCTATTCCATCTTGGGAAAATCACTTAAGTGCTAGTTATAGCACTCAAGTAATAATCAATAATTATAAAGAATATCAAAGAAGATCACTCGAGTGATAGTGAAAGCACTCAAGTGATGTATCCTCACTTCTAAAATTCCTGCAAGTCACTCGCTAATGATCAAAAAATTATACAAATCCCTCTCTCTAGATCACTTGAGTAATGGGGTAAGCACTCACGTGATTAACATTACTTGCAAGTATTTGCAAGTGATTCGTAAGAAATTTGGAAGTTGGTACTCTAGAAAGCAAATCACTCAAGTGATAGATTGGTGCACTCGAGTGATATGCTCAACATCACTTGAGTAATGTTGTTGATCACTCGAGTGATGACATTTCACTTGCGAGTCACTCCCAAGTGACATGGAAGTGATATGATCTTCTGATAAGATAACTTAAGTGATCAAGAGAATCACTTGAGTGATCTATGATCACTTGCAAACTCTTGCAAGTGATCTAAATATGCACTCGAGCTATAGGTAGTGTTTAAACTTTTAAACATGGAAGATCACTTGAGTGATAAAATAGGCACTTGAGTGATATTCACTCTTAACTTCACTACCAGTGAATCACAAGATCACTTACACACTCAAGTGACTACATAAGCACTCGAGTGATAAGAAAACACTTGAGTGACTCTAAGCCAGATTCGAGTGAGTGTTCATCTGTCTTTAATAGTTAGCGTCTCGATAATCTTAATACCTTTCATACTCATCTTATTTAACGTCTAAAACTCTTATACTACTTCTAAATGTTACTAATCATACTAACATATAAGTTTCAAGTGAACAAACTTCGGATTAACTTCAAAATCAAGAAAAGTAAAATTCTATTACAAATATTAAATGCGTAGTAGAGATAACAAATGAAAACATTCTCTTTCATCAATGGCAACAATTACTCTCTAACAGACAAATTTGAATGCTCAATGGTCATTAAGGACATTCCACCTATAAATACAGAAGCATCCAAGATGGAGGTGTTGGAAATTGTGTCATAGGGCCAATTATTGTACTTTAAACATTATTAATTTAATGAATTTTCTCCATTATGTTTTCATATTATTCACATGTTCACTGTGATGACTGTATCTTTGGATAAATAATAAAGATTTTCCTAAATGTCCCTGGTCGGTCATTTATGCGGGAGTAGAGATGAAACAAGACCAGTATGACTTTGATAAGATATGGAGATACGAATCAAAGTCTTAGGCACTTGTAATAGTACAATGTGCTGGACCGACCCACTATGAGAAAGCTATATGGATCATGTCATAAGCTTATCTTATGTATAACCACGTCATAATGCCCTTCGACCTAAGGTCATCATGGATTCCTACATGAGAGTTGCTAAGCTTTGAACTAGTCAAAAGTCACCTTCGACCGGGTGATGATAAAGGCTACAATCAGGCTTGGTGGTTTTTTTATACAGAGGAATATGAATAGTCAAGATGGAATTTGTCCCTCATATTAGTAAAGAGATATTACTGGACCCCTCGATGAGTGAGTCTAAGAAATGTATGGCCATACTACGATGGAAAGGAGTTTCCATTTCTATTGTCAAACTATTCAGGAATCAGGAAAGTAATGGTTAGGAATAGGAGGATGACATCATCCATGCCTCATCCTTGACCAAAATATCATGTGACAAAAGGGACGTGACATGGTTGTATGCCAGGTTGTATTGTGTTAACAATCATCATATAAATTGGGTAGTCGTAATGTCTTGCTTGAGAATGCTTGCGACTTATGGGTTAGTACAGTTATTGGCCCACTGCCGACTTCGTATGAGCCTATAGGGTCGCACATAAGAATGGCCCAAGGCGAGACAATGTTTAATCTAGGGTGGGCGAATTTTATATTTATATATAAAATATAAAATTCATGGAAAAAGAAAATTAATAATATTATATATATGTATTTTTGAAATATATATATATATATATATATGATAATATTACTATATTTTGTTAGTTTTGAATTTAATTTTATTAGATAAATTAAATTTAATAACTAATATGATAGAGATATAATATCCCAGATTTGATTTATAAGGATAAATCAAATCTATTGGCTCTTTATTTGGATTAAATAAATAGATTAAATTAAAATTATATGATAGATTTAATTAAACTGAATTTATTTAATTAGCTTGTCAAGATAATTAAGGGTTAATTAATTTCAAAATTAGTCAAGATTAATTTTGAAATTCGAATATAGCCCTTATGAGTTATAGAATTCAAAGCCGCGAGAAAATCCTAGCAGACGTTGGAGGTGCTAGCACACAGTCCATGTTGGAGTAACATTCGTATGGATACCGGTAGAAGGAGTCGATCGAAGGTGTTGGTTCCTAGAGATCGAAAACCCTAAATTCAAAAAGGTATGATTCTTCTTAACTCTGTTTAAACACCATTAATAGATCCTCGATTGGGATTGGCAAAAATTTTAAAATTCTTCCGATGTACTTGTCGATCCTAACAATGGCATCAGAGCTAGATCAATTGTGCATTTAAATTGAGTTTATGTTCTTAATCATGTACTATATATATATATATATATGTGTGTGTGTGTGTGTGTGATATATATGGTTTTCATTAAATCTGTATGATTTGCCTTTTGAGGTAAATCATGAATGTATTTGAAACATGATACACAACATGCGTTTGTTTCCTTTTTCTGTTTTCGGATTCTACTAGACTATGTGTGAAAAATGTTTTCGTTTTGGTTTTGGATTTCAATTTTGTGCAAAACAGATTACGAGAAAGAGGCTGAAATTGTCAGTTGTTGAGGTCGCTAAATCGCCTGAAATCATCACCTGAAGATCATGGGGTACGGGTCACGTTCGGGTCTCTAATCGGATTTAGGGATTCGAAAGCTTGGAGAAGAACCAGGTCTAATTCGGATCTCTATTTGGGTTTTAGGGTCCAAAACTATGGGGAAGACAATTCAGATTAGAAGCATTCTGGGCCGTTTTTTGAAATTGGGCCAAAATCCTTTTTTTGAGTTGGATTGAAACAAATATTTTAAAAATTGGGCCGGAAATTTTCAAACATTTTAAGTTTTCAAATATTTATTTTAAAAATAATGTGCCTTTTTCAAAAAGGAATGTGCGTTTAGTGGGACCGCCATGCCTATATGTTCGTAGTGCGATATAACCTAATCACGACTGTAGTGCCTGAAATTTGGAAAACATGGAGTCGCCACCAAAATTTTAGAAAAGGATAATTTTGGAAACCTTTTTTAAAAATGAAACTAGTCTACAAAATCCATTTATGGTTCGGGAGTCAATTGTGTATGGAGAAGGTGTTAGGCACTCCACAACATCCATTCATAAGAATAGTTACCCTAAGCTAATTATTTAAAAATAAATATGGCCTTTAATCTTATGATAATTACCCAAATAAAAAGATAATATTTACAAAAATAAATGAAATGAAAACTAAAGGAAAAAATGAACATTTATTTACAAAAAGAAAATAAGAAAAAATATATTTATTTACAAAGTTAAACTTGATCTAGGATGAAAACCTAGGGCCTACGTACTCTTTAGATGGGTCAAAGCTCACGTAGTTTGAGGGTAGAAAAGTGTGTCACTTGGTTGGTGATTTTTAGAAAAATTTTTATTTAATTTATTTGAGAAAACCATTTTTGTTTGGTTTGTATTTTTTATTTATGAAAGCAATTTCTTTATTTTTTTTCATGAAAGAGAGTTTTTCCATTTTATTTTCATTTATAAAAATGAGTTAAATATTTTTTTCCCTTTTTTTGAAAGAGAATCTAATAAAGGGATAAAGAAAAAAGAAGAAAAAATAGCACAAGTTAAACAAAAAGGAAGTCAAAGGTGAGGAAATTTATGCGTACCTTTTATCCTTGAAAGCTATTCAAACAAACAAAATGAGAAAAGCACATGGGTAGATCACACAATTCATTGCATTTTCTTTTATCCATCTTATAAATTCCTTCAATTTTGATGAGCATATTTGGGGGCAAGAGATCAAATTCGGTCAAGCATATAAGAGTCACAAAGTGTGAGGACCTATCAAAACAAAAAGGCTTTATATGACGTGTTTGCATTAGAGGAGAGAGCATGCAATCATGTCAACCATCAAAATATCATCATAAAAAAAACTGTCAGCGAAGTAATGGGTTCAAATATAGCAATATCAAATGGTTGGGATCACGTTAGCATTCAATGAAGATAGAAGAAAACCAAACAAAAACATGCCTAGAGCTTTGAATGTAAGTGTGTCAATCTCATGGATATGTTCATTGGTAAGCATCTAGACATGTCATGAAGAATATTAGGTTATTCCAACAAATTTCTAATTCTCAAAACCCGCGAAAGAATAAGAAGGAGCAATGAAATGAGAAATCAAATTAGCACTCTATCTTTCCTCCTTGCTTTCCAAAAATTCTTCTCAAATTCTTGTGTCTTTTCGCTCTTAAGTTTTTGTGTGTCTTGCTTCAACCTTTGCATCCCTATTTATAGCTTCAAGGTAGGGTTTTCTTCATAAATGCTTCTTCTTTTTTGATTTTTCATTTTTAAAAATTGTTTTGTATTTTATGTTAAAAACTACCTAACTTGACCTAATTACCATCAATGAGATTTTTTTAAAAATTTTTGTTTTTTATTTTTTATTTTTTTTATATTTTCTATTAATAAAACTTTCTAGCTTGACCTAATCACTATCAATGGGATTTTTTTAAAAAAAATTTGTTTTATTTTTTTTTTTATTTTCCCCACAAGTAATTTCCCTATCAACATAAATGAGAGATTTTTTATTTTTTATTTTGTATTTTCGTTTTTTTTAAATTTATTTTCTTATAGTTTCCCTACATGCAACTTCCTAATTTAAACCTATAAATGGGAGATGCTTTTTTATATATATGTTTTATTTTCCTTTAATGAATGACAATGTCAAATTGGACACTAATCAACATCAATGAGAGGATTTTTTTTTAATTTTAATTTTAATTCTTTCCTTTTAATAATGATTGCCAATTTGGACTCCGATCATCATCAGTGGGAGGATTTTTTTTATTTTCGTTTTTTATTAGTTTTTTAATTTTTGAGTGAGGCCCGAACAAAATAGGGTGTTCACAGTTGCCCTTCTTTACTTGTTTCATAGCTGCGAAAAGTGAGATTCTCGTCTATGAAGCAAGTAAAGATAAGAACACGTATTTTGTTCACCCAAAAGAATAAGATGCCCCTTGGAACTAAAGAGGGTTTGGACAAAATATAGTGCCCATGCCCTTCTTTACTTGGTTCATAGGGGAGAAGAACACAGGTAGAGATAGATGAGTATTTAGAGTGGTAGTGAAGGGCCTAGTTACAGAGGATTTTGGTGGGGCGTAAAAGAATTGTATCAGCCGGTATTGGGCTTTGAGAGTGCTTGCTGATACAGGGCTTTGAAAGAATAGTGCCTGCCATTACAGGGCTTGAAAAGAATTATGCCAGCTGTTACTGGGCTTAAAGGGTGCCTGCTGATACAATGCTTTGAGAGGGTGCCAACTTTACTAGGCTTTGAAAGAATTGTGCTAGCTATTACTGGGCTTTGAGGGTGCCTGCAAGTACAGGGCTTTAAATGAATAGTGCCAAGCATTACTGGGCTTTAAAAGAATTGTGCCATCCGTTACTAGGCTTTGAGGGTGCATGCCGGTACAGGGCTTTGAAAGAATAGTGCCTGCCATTACAGGGCTTTAAAAGAATTGTGCTAGCCATTACTAGGCTTTGAGGGTGCCTGCCGATTCATGGCTTTGAAAGAATAGTGCCTGCCGTTATAGGGCTTTAAGAGAATATTTCCAAGAGTTATTGGGCTTTAAAAGAATTGTGCCAACCGTTACTGGCCTTTGAGGGTGCCTACTGGTACAGGGCTTTGAAAGGGTGCCAGCCGTTACTGGGCTTTGAGGGTTCCTGCCGATACAATGCTTTGTAAGGGTGCTAGCCGTTACTGAGCTTTCAGGGTGCTTATCGGTACAGAGCTTTTGAAAGGGTGCTATGAATATGTGATGCCCCTTGGAGTAGTGCTTATGATAATGCCAATGAAGATGATGACATTGATAATGAAGATGATAGTGATAAGATGATGATGAAGTATTTATAGTAATGTCATAAATGATGATGATGATAGTCATGATGTGATACTAAGCGTGTGATGCCCCAAATAATGAGATGATGATGATGATGATGAAAATATTAATGAAGTACTAATGAGGAAGTTATAAATGGTGATGACTATGGTGGTGATGACGCGACCTAAGCACGCAGTGATCCAAACATGCAATATGATAATGACACTAATGATGATAAAGATGAAGCCCTAACAGGGAAGTCATAGATGATGATGATAATGGTGGTGATGATGTGACACTAAGCATGCAGTGCCCTTAAACATAATAATGACATTAATTATGGTAATGATGATGAAAAGGATGTTGATAGCCGTGATAATGAGGAGATTATGATAATGATGAAAATGATCATGATAAGAGTGATGACACTAATAGTGAAATGGTATTGATGATGAAATCCTAATGAGGATGACAATAATCATAATGAAGGGGATAGTGATAGCCGTGATGATGAGGAGATTATGATAATGATGAAAATGATCATGATAAGAGTGATGACACTAATAGTGGTAATGGTATTGATGATGAAATCCTAATGAGGATGACGATAATCATAATGAAGGGGATAGTGATAGCCGTGATGATGAGGAGATTATGATAATGATGAAAGCGATGATACTGATAATGATGATGACAGTGATGATGAAGTCATAATAAGGATGACAACAATGATGATGAAGAGGATGATGATGGCCATGATAACGAGGAGATTATGAAAATGGTGAAGTAATGATGAAGGTGATGACACTGATGATGATGATGACACTGATGATGAAATCCTAATGAGGATGATGAACACAATGATAATGCTAATGATGATGATGATGATAAGGAAATGATGAAATACGGATGATGAAAATGATGAAGGGCTAATGAGGATGAGGATGATGATAAGGAGATGAAGATAATCATGATAAAGATGATAATGGAAATTATGAAATGATGAGGATGATGAAACTGATGAAAAGCTACCTAACTAATGATTGGATGAAGAAATAGTTGGGAAAAAAAGATGGAGAAACAATGGCACGCTCATTTATATACTTTCCCTTGAGGTCCAAGGAAAATTTCCCTACAACTTTTATTCGAGCAAGGAAACTATTTGATAGTGGGAAGGTTATGCATGTTTTGGAGGACCTAGATGTACTCATTCTCTGTTTTGAACAATCTGACTTTTCACTCTTATCAATTAAATAACTAAGAAATTAAAGATGCAACTTTTCCTTCATGATGACATTAGATTGTTTTACTAGCCAAATATATATTCTCTTAGTAGAGTTAATTTTGTTTGACCTACTGTTAGGCACTAAATGCTGACACATCTCTCAATAGGGATTCAAATTTTATTTCACTATGTTGTTGGGAATTAGCTCCTTCCACTAGACTTAGCCTATGGTAGTTACAGACGCTAGATTATGAATTACATTTGAGAAAAGTTAGTTTTGAGAAGTCTATTTGAGATGTCAAAATTGCTACCCAAATGTACCCATTTTCCAGTTTAAGTTGTGAGTGTGCCCAACCTTTTTTGTTTTTTAATCAATGTACCCCACCTTTTTAGTGAAACATAAGTTCATATTGATGAATATAAAGTTTGGGCTCGAATGTAAAGTTTGGGCTCACTGACCCCACACTCCATATTTGAGAAAACAGTGCTTACCCCACATTGTATCCGCAAAAAAATTGCTTACCCCACAAAGAAGAAAAGGAAAAACTTAGCAATGCATGGCTAAATTTAGATTTTAAATATATATTATTTATAGATAGATATTCAAAATATTTAGACTTATTTCAGGTTAATTTTTTATTCAATTAGTTCATATTCATTGTTTATTTTTAACTCTTGATGTTTGATTAAAAAAAGTAGGGTTAATATAACTTTTGGTCCCTAAAGTTTGATCAAATTTTGGTTTTGGTCTCTCAAGTTTGAAATCGATGGCTTTGGTCCTTGAAGTTTCACCTGATTTTGATTTTGGTCCCTACAGTTTCACCCGATTTTGGTTTTGGTCCATCAAGTTTGAAAAGGACTTAGTGACCCAGTTATGAAACCCGACCCAACCCCAGAAAAAAAAAAACCAAGTCCTTTTCAAACTTGAGGGACCAAAATCAAAATCGGGTGAAACTTTAGGGACCAAAATCACCGATTTCAAACTTGAGGGATCAAAACCAAAATCAGGTAAAACTTTAGGAACCAAAACCATCTATTTCAAATTTGAGGGACCAAAACCAAAATTGGATTAAACTTCAGGGACCAAAAGTTATATTAACCCAAAAAAGTATGATCAAGTGCACACTTTGCAAGTAACTTTATGATTAGGACATTAGTTATATAATTGAGTCTTATTCATTAGGGAAAATATATTTTTAAAATTTTACGTCAAAAAGGTATGAAAATGAAATTTGCAGAGCATTTTATTTATTTTTTTAAAAAAATTGATTTTCCTTAATTTTTATTTATAATCTTATTAATGTTATGTTAATTTTTAGGTTAAAGGGTATTTTCATCTCTGAATTGAACTATTTGTGAAAAGCATTGAGTGTGATAAATCATTAATTGGAGCATTGTCATCCCTCAAGTGTTGCCCTTTAATTAATAGGGTTAAAGAGTATTTTTGCTTTTAGAATATTTACTAAGGAATAACTGATGACACTCTAAATTCAATAATATGGAATAATTTAAATTTTTACTTAGTTATTTATTCGAGACATATTGTATCATGTTTAGGGTATTACATATATTGGCAAAAAAAAAAAAAGGCATTACATCGCTATTAGTTCGTACTACTAATGATCGTTAGTAGCAAAAAAAGTCTATTGTTTTTTGCCTTTTCTCTTTTTGTAAATTACTGTAATTTTTATATGCTTTATCACTATAATTTTTATTTCCATTTTTTATCATACTTATTATTATAACTTTATAAGTATAAATAATATACTAACCAAAAAAATAAAAAAAGTGTATACTAACCAAAAAAATAAAATAGATTTATTGGAACTAACCTTCATAAATTTTTTCTTCCTTTGATTTTTCCAATTTATTTTTCTCGCCAGATTTATTGGAACAATATGTGTTGGAATAACTTGAAGTTTAAACTAAATTTTTTGAAGTTATTATGTCGACAACCTGAGAACGTTGATGTCCTTGCTTGTTGAAATCTTACGATCTATAAAAATTTAGCATAGTATATAGTATCGAACTTAAATGAGGAACTTGACCAGTAATACCTGAAATTCTTATCCATTCTTATACATGGTTGTGGTCACACATTTAAAAATTAAGCATAGTGTATAGTATCAAACTTAAACAAGGAACCCACCAGTAATATCTGAAATTCTTATACATGATCGTGGTCACACAATTAAAGGCCACAGACTTATGATATTAACATTAAAATAAATGCAATTAAGTGAAGAGCTGGCTAAGTTGTTTGAATACCATTTGGTTCTGGATTATAGTCTATATTCCCTTGAGCCTACCAAGTTAAGGTGGTATGAAACTAGTCCATGACTAGCTTCTGTGTGCTTGTGGACGCTGCTATTGAAGTGATTAGAATTTGTTCTTTTTGCTCACATGCTGCATGCAGTTGCAAGTCATGACATTTAGATTTCCATATTTGAATGTTTGAAGGTTGTTTAAATATTCTTTTTTACCTTTTCTTTTCTTGTATCAATAGACTTGCAAATTAAAACTTGCTCCCTTTTCCATTTTGCAGCACAATACTCCATTTTCAAAATAGGAAATCGGATTTTCTAGGGTGGCTCATTAATCATTGTTACGTTGATTGGTGTCAAGAGACTTGATTCTATCTTTTCTAAAATTTAAATTAAAAGATTTGGTTCCTTTCCATCTTCAATGCATTAACACTTTGTATTTCACTGGAATTTGCACTCAATTCCTTCTATCTACAATACTTTTCTTTTTGATCAACTTTTAGGATTAGTCACTGGAACTCTAGTATCATGGCATCCAAGAAGAAGCAATATGAGGGTATTGCTTGGCTATCCATGTTCAATGATGAGGAAGATGGTGAGATGGAGGATGAATTAGCAATGTCGCCTGAGCCTAAGGTATCCTCTGTCTCAAATCATTCTCCCCTTTTTTGAGAACTGGATTTAAATAGGACTGAGGAATGGCTATTGTTGTATATTATTTGTCTTCTATTTGTTCCTTCGTTATTATTTTCTTGCATTGATGGAGTCATGTTTCTTAAACATGAAAATATCTCAGACTTTTTAGATATTGACATCACCTTAGGCACTTTGGCGTTGCCATACTTGCCATGTAGGTTACCATCTACTAGGGAACCATTTTCTCCCACTTTATTGTAGTAGTAAGTTAATAACTTGCATTTGTTTCTGATTTCAGGATAGGGGGCTAGATGATAATGGTTGAGTCCTAACTTGGGAAGAACTTCAAACAACAAATGGTATATATCGCCTTTTGATTGAAGTATGTTCTGCTAAATTTATTCTATCATTTCTTTGGACACCTCATCCTAATATTGGCTATGCTCAGAGAATGAATATTACTTGATTAATCTTTTAGCGTTAAAGAAGAATGTTTTAAAAGAATTTGTCTGTAACTATTTATTTGAGAATGTGCCAATTTTATAGACTTTATTTGGGTGTTTGAGAATAAGATTATTGAAAAAGAAGTTCAAACATTACATTAGGGTGGTTTCAGTTCACTTTTCCATGTAAAAGTGGCCAAGTAAACAGCTAGGGGAAGTATTTTAGGTCTATGTTGCATTGGAATGATGACATTGTTTTCTTTTTCTTTTTCTATTTATCATTTTAGCTCTTGGCCCACTGTTTTTTCATTAAATCTTTCTTGAACTTTTTTTCTTTTATAAACTTTCTTGAATGCGTTTTAGTAGGTGATTTGCTAGATGGAGGATCATCAGGATCTGTTCTAGTTTTGACACCTAGTAGTGTTTTGAGCCACATCATACTATGCAAGTTGATGCTATAGTTGGGTCAGATGGCGCAGAACATGGAGAAACATCTCAAGAAGAGCAAAAATTTATAATCCATTGGATAAATTTCTCCCATCACCACCCAAAGTTAAATGCTTTGGAGACCTACAATTGAGTTCCATATTGCAGTCATCAACAAATTACTCTCAATAAATGTTAGAGATGTGCTAATTTATGGAATTGAATTAGAGTGCTTTGCTCCCCTCCCCCAAAAATAAAAAAGCAGCTTTTGTGTGCTTGTGTGGTTTGATGTCTTTTTCCTTTTCCTTTGTGCCACACTAGAGCTCCGCATTTAATTTGCTAGGACTCTCTAAATTCTTAAGCTTTTTTCGTTATTTTCATTTTTTTTGGATTGACATTATTTTCATATTATATTTATTGAATATGGTTAAATCAATGGGGTGGTGCTTTGGAAGAGGTGCAGTCTAATATTTCACTCTAATATCTTCTGATTTCCAGTCCTGTTTAGTGATTGTACATAGTATAGATACACAGACAAATAATTCTAAGGGCCGGTAGGAACACTTGAATATAGTGATTGGAGTTTAGAATTTTGGCATTGAAAATTTTGAGAGAAGATTTAGTGTGGGAATCTGCCTTCTCAAAATGAATTTTAGGTGTAGAAGTGTGGAAATTACTTAACTTGTGTGGTGTTTTTCAATGAATACAGCAACTTGTGTGGTTTGATTCCTTAACACGTTCCCTTTAATATGTGTTTGATACTCTAAAATCTTCTCAGACATTGCTCATTTTGTGATTAAAAACTATCGAGTTATCCAAAAAAGTGATAACTTGCCAAAACTTCTCTGTATCATGTTTTTTGGCCACTAAACTTCTGTTTCATTAAATATTCCTTATATTACTGTGTTTTCTTACCCCTCACCTCTCCTCTTGACATTCTGTATAGTGGAAGCTGAATGATCACCACTTTACTCATTAAAGCTTAGCATTTGTAAGTAATAATAAAAAAATAATTGCCCTCAATTTTTGAAAAAGTAGAAAGTTGTATAAAATTTGTTTAGCCTTTTCATATTTGTTCATCTTTCATGACACATTGCTTTGATTTTATCATTATAGAGAAAGATAAATAAATTTCTTGAGTATAAGAAGGCTGGAAAAAGTTTTAATGCAGAAGTTCGCAATATTATGGACTATCGGAACCCTGACTTCCTGTTGCATGCTGTGAGGTATTAGGACATTGACCAAATAGGATCTTGTTTCTATAAAGATGTATTCGACCGTCATGGATATGACCCAAGTGACTACTATGACGAAATAGGTCCTCAACTGTTTCTTCTCTACATCTACCTTGTTGACTATTTTTGTTGATTTATTTTGTTGATATGACTTCTTTTGCATGTCCCCTAATTGTCACAAGCAAAGGTAGATATGAGGCATGATAGTGACAAGAAAGAGCTAGAGAAGAAAAAAGCAAAGAAAGTTGAATTTGTGTCTAGGGGAGAACAACCAAGAATTGTAACTGGTGTTTCAAGGATCAATGTACTTGTTGCAGGTTATAAGGCAACCTAGTTTACCTATGGTATAACAAAGGTCATTCTTACTACTCATTTTCCATTTTATTTTGATTTTTTCCCTTCTCTCTTCAGGTTCTTTTGTGTCTTCAGGTGGTTTGCATTTAATGCCTCCTACAGTTGAGGTCACTAATCGTGATGCTAGACAGAACAAAAAATCAAAGTGGGACAAGGTATTTATTTAAACAAATCCACCAACATTTGCACCTTGCTTGAAACTTTTATTTGTGCTCACAAGATTTTAGTGAATAATCTTGTTTAGGTGGATGGTGATCAGGAAAATCCTTTGCCTTTTGTGGGGCAGGATTCTGGATCTACTGGTGGGGTTTATGCTGCAATATTATCTACTGGTAATGTTGCTGGTGGATACATGCTTTTTGCGTAACATTATGAGCAACTTTGGGCTTCTTTATGTTTTCTTTTTTCACTTTTATATTTTGGTTTCACATGCAGATATGTTATTTGTTTCTCATGTTGCCCATTTAAGCAAAACTGTTAAAGGACAACTAGATCCCTTAAGCTTTGTTTTCTTACATTAATTGCGTTAACATTTTGTTTGAAGGGTTAAGTTTTTTTCCTATAGTAGTTTAGATATGTTAAGTGATTTACTAACTGCTAAATTGTTTCTTTTATTCTATTGGTTGTTTTAGCATTTACTAAGGTTATGTTGCTTGAGTGATTTATTTTGGTGATGCCATAACTAACGCATTTCATGATTATATGCTTGGTATTGGTTGATAAATGAATTATCATCTTGGTTGTTATTTTTCACCTTGTTCTTTTTTTTCTTGTACATGGATATACATTTTATTTCAAGTCTCAAATACCTTTTGATGAAGCAGAGCGTCACTTAAATCACTAAAACTATGAAAACTAGTGCTGGTTTCAGTATAAATCCACTGAATTTAATGTGGTCCTTATAAGTTGGTGACCATCGTTGATTTGTTCTTCTCTACGGTATGTGGGGATTTCGGACTAGGGTAGTTCTTATTTTTTAAACCGGATAATTTGATCAGGTTTTAATTCCTCTAGTCATGTTTGTGATTGAGAGAAGCAAAAATCTAATTTTGCATTGACATAACTAACAGAACGAGATATGTTTGATACTTATGACCATTGTTGTCATGTTAGACAAGTAGCAAAAAATGACAAAAGGCAGAGGCGAAAAGATCAATTGAAAGGAAGTAAAGAAGGTCATAAGGTACACTCATTTTGGTCCGTTAAACTAATACCAGTGGCCATATTTATTTTATTTTTAGTAAAATACCTCTAACCATTATATAGTCCTACATATTGTTGTCTACAATAATAAAATGTATGATTATTCACCTATACGGTAACTTTTGGCCTTTCGCAAAGTCACTATTCTATTTATTATAAAAAGGATAATAGTGTCCAAACTGTGATTGTCACGGCGGGATTTCAATAAGCTAAATGATTGGTTTCATGTCGGTTAAGCATTTTTTAGAGCACACAAAATCAAGACTTCAACTACACTCGCATTACAATTGCAAAATGCACCACAATGATCTCTTGATGTAAAGTTTATGATTCACGGGTAGACGATAAAATGTCCAAATATCAATATTCCTATTGACTATTTATCTCATGCTAAATTTTGTAGATGATGAGAATTTCTTTAAAAACTGGAAAATAAGAATGCTAGTATGTTCAATATACCTCTTCAAAAGTAAATCAATGTTGGATGGAAGATTGGTCATCAAAATATCTTTTAAGTTTATATTGATCCCATCGAATGCTTTAAAGCCGTGGGGCATGAATGGCTTCTGGACAAAATATTGCGAGTCAATGACACTTTGTTATAATTACATGTTCTTAAGCTAAACAAATCAAATTTTGTTTCTTCAACAACTATGTTTCAAACAAAGGAATGAGAAAATAACAAGAATCCCAATGGAAGATGATGACGAAGATGTTCTTTACCAGCATTTTGTCATATGAGCCACAATGAATGACCCAATTCATCCATCTATGAGCTTTACCCAAGTCATCCATCTAGGAGCATTCTCCATGTGTTAGTTCTTTCTCCTTGTTCAATTAAATAGATAGAAGTGTGTGTGTGTGTGTGTGTCTTATGCATATATTACTCTATTCTTCTCTTCTTTTCCATTCAGAAATAGAGCATTTTCATTACTAAGAGTTCATATCAATCCAAGCTTAATGAAGAACTTCAGAATCACAACATATCAATTTAGGAGTCTTTCATACATTAGAGTTAATAACACAAATCATGCCTTAAGGGTACAACTTTGATCAGGGCCAAGTCATTCATCCCCCAATTTATTGATAGGAATATTGTTCATTTACCAAAGAACTGAACCTATATATATAACTACTAAAACAGATAACTCAAGAATTCAACAAAAACATCATCCCACAAGCATCTGTCCACATTCTTTGCCACTGATCTCTCAATTTATGTCCATGATGAAAACTAAGTCTTATTTATCAACAAATCAAACAATATATAACTACTACAACATATAATTTGATATTCAACAGAAGCATCATCGCACAAACATCTATCCACATTCTTCATCAAGTGCCCGCATCATCACCAACATCTGCATTAATCAATCAAGTTAAAAAAAAGACTATTAAGATTATGTTTAGATTATAATCGATGTTGTTAGATGTAGTAGCATAACCATTTTGTAGTCTTTTATTTTGAAAAAAAAAACTTATTTGAACATTTGTTTTTAATGTGTTCTCAAAAACAAAAAATAAAAGTCAAATTCTGGAAAACAAAAAAGCAGAACATCTTTTTTATGTTTTGTTACTTTTTATTGTACAAACTTAGAGAAGAGACTGATAACATTGTATTTTAATTTCATTAATAGCAATCTTAGCAATAAAATAAACTATGTTTTCACCCCTCACTTCACCGTTTTAAATATGTTTTTCAAAATAATCAAGCAAACATGGTTTTCATTTTTTGTTTTTAAAACTTTTTCTGAAAAATTATTTTATAGAACTGTTTTAGGAACATATAAACACAAAATAGAATCAAGGGCGTAGTTTCTCTGTTTCACACCGCCATTTTCGATCATATTATAATAACTACTGCAAACAAAGAAATCTTGAAATCATTTTCAACATGCAACTCTAATTTTTAGTGATAGGAAAGCAAAAATAATTGAATAAAAACGAAATTGGCATATAGAGAGCAAAAAGAAGTTGCAAGTTTCTTTTATTTTCCATCACTTTCAAGAGTTTGTTCTTTATATATTTGAAAGTGTTTTATTCTGGGAGTATCTGTGGAATGGAGGGCTCTAATAGAATCAAATATCAAAATAATCTTTTAAGTTTTTTTAATATATGCCAGTCGTTCTTTTTCCCCTTAACATCTAACCTCTTTAAAATAAACAAAACATTTATAAAAAAAATAAATAAATAAACAAAACTTTTTTCACAACTCAACCAGCACAATGGAGAGAATGTGCGAAAAGTTGACAGATATAAAAAGTTTTAAATAAAAAACACAAGAAAAGATAGCTCCTCTGTTTCATCCCTTAATACATGAAGCTATTAATGATATTATAGTAACTGGTACTGGAAAAAAGTAATTAAAATAAATTTCAACAATCAACTCTGTTTTTTTTTTTTTGTTCAAAACAATCAACTCTATTCTTGAGTGATAGGAAAACACAAATGTGACAAAAAGATCATTTATGAAAAGATAAATTATCATAGAGGGCCAAAAAAAACAAAAATCAGATTCAAGTTTCTTTTATGCTTCATCTCTTCACACATGAAATTTTATTGATACCCAAGGGAAAAAACACAGACAATAAGCATAGTGATACAAACTCATAAATCTCGTCAGCAAAAAAACTCATAAAGCTAACAAACCTGAGGATGATATCCTGGATGATGAACTTATCCTTCTATATATTAAAGCTATCCTGCAATACCAAATCATAATATAGTTTGCCTCAAAAAATATAGTTTTGAAAAAAGACAACATTGGCATAAGCATGATATAGTTATCAATTTTTTATTTCCTTCCTCATTATCTAAACTTTTTTTTTTTTTGAAATAATACATTTTAATGTCGAAATAGCATACCTTCGCTGAGGATAGCCCTTCCATTGTTTTGTTAAGGTCTCCTCCATCCTTCCATTCCATGTCACGCTCTTCAATTTTCACTTTAGACAACTTTGGCGTTTTCAACTCTCCTCTACAAAACACCTTCATTTCTGGGCATCCAGTCATTTATATCTTTTCTAATTTTGGGAATTTGAAGGTGTGAGTTTGTGAAGAAAACATCTTCAAGCTTGGCATATCAGTGAGCTTGATGTTCCTCAATTCGTTAAATGTGATTCTACCATCTAAATCTTCATTGGTGTCATTCTTTACAATTTCCTCCATTTTTTTGCAATCATTTATCTCCAACCACCAAAGACTCACAAAGCTTTTGGCAGTTGAAGTTGTCACTAAATGGATGAGCTGATGACATCCAGATATGGACAACCACAATAAATCTTTAAATGGTGAGATTTTCCCCTTATAATCAATAATCTGGTGCTGTGATGGGAATATCTCCCCAAAGGAACAATGCTCCACAAAAAGCTTTTGCAACTGAGGAAATCTTTTAAGGTAGCTATGGGGAAAGGTTACCCCTTCATCCATGAAGCTTTCTACATAAAGAGTGTTCACGTTTGGAAATACATCCGTAATCATTGTGATACTCTTTGAATTTAAAGCCATGCTACTGCAAGTGGAAGCTACCTATAGATTGATAATTAATAAGGCAATTACCATGATTAGTGGGCAATTCAGTAAATTAAATCAAGATATTGTTTTAAAGAATTAAATCTTTCTTCATGGATCACTCTTCTTTTGCTAACAATTATAGCTTTTATCATTCCCCTAAAATTATGTCTGGTTGTTAAAATTAGAAAAATAAAAATTCTTTAAATTAATTTAATTGCCCACTTTTCTTTTCTCTAAATTGAACTAGACAAAAGATAATCATTTCTAGCTTGGAATTCACATTTTGTTCTAGCCTTTTCACAGTGAAAATTTTTTGTAAATTGATCACTAATAAAAATATTATTAGAAGAAGGCAATTTAGTAGTTTAGGTTAAGATACTTTTCTAATAGAATAATTTCCTATTTTATTGTAAATAAAATATTTCCTAACAGATCTATCATCTTCAACAAATATTTATATTTTAATTATTAATTTTCCCCCAATAAAATCACATCCATACTTCAAAATAAAAATGAAATCTTTTAACTCATTTTACTGCCCCTTTCTTTCTAGCCAGATATTTAACAATCAATAATAACACTATTTGCAGTCTACCACATTCATAAATCATCATTTACTTGTACAATTTTGTGTGCAATTAGAGTCATGTAAAGTCTATAAATCATTCATGGTTAGATGACAGAATGTCCAAATTTCAATATCTGTATTAAATATTTATCTCATGCTGAATTCTAGATGATGAGAAATTCTTTAAAAGTGAAAAATAAGAATTTCAATACGTTCAACGTACCTCTTCAAAAGTAAATAAATGTTGGATGGTGTTGTTGAGATTGGTCATCCAAATATCTTTATGAGGTTCATATTTACTCACTCGGACGTTTTGAAGCAGTGGGGCATGAATGGCTCCTGGACAGAACATTGTGAGATGAGGACACTCTGTTATAGTTACATGTTCCAATAAAGGAAATTTGAAAGTATAATTGTAGCCACAAAATCTCTTCAATCTTGGTAAATCATCAAGTTCCATAAACTTCATATGGTTGAAAAAGATTTCTTTGTCCTCATTATCCTTTCTTTCCTGCTTCATTATAATTTCCTCAATTTGATCACAATTACTGATTGAGAGACGTGTGATATGGACCAAGTGCTGACGTCATCAGAGTAGTCAGCCCATCACACCCATTCACTTCAAGATGTGTTAGACTCAGTGGCGCAACCACTGATGATGACTCCATCTCTTTATGATAATCATTCAAATCTTCAAAACCAAACACCATCTCCAACTTGTCACAGTTACTGACTTTCAATTTTTCCAAATTGTTTAAAGATTTCAGCACATGAAAAGGCACCAATTTCATAAAGTCACAACTTTTCACAATCAATGTTTTCAAGTTGCTAAATGTGATTCCCCTTTCTACATCTTCGTCAGTCTCGTTCCTTACAATTTCTTCCAATTTTTCACATTCATCTATCTCCAATGTTTCAAGATTCACCAAACTCTTAACAGCTGAACATGTCACTAAATAGACAAGATGATGACATTTGGACACCTTCAGCACTGTCAAATTATGAAATGAAGTGGAGGATGGTGCATGTGATGGGAATATCTCCTCAAAGGAACAATTCTTCACATGAAGTGATTTCAGCTTTGGAAATCTTTCGAGCAATGTATACGGAAATGTTACCCACTCATCAACAAATCCTTTTATGCCAAGAATTTCCACTTGAGGACAACGGTCTGTTGGAAATTTGTCATTCCTTATCATGATAGCATCATCTTCATCTAACACCAGCTCTCTTGATGTCACATATCACTGTGAAACAATTATGGGCAAAGATATTATTGAATTATAACAACATAATTTCATATTTTGTGCTAAGCAACGTTTATATTCAAATAATAATATCCTATTTTTGTATCATGTCATTTCGTACTGAATTAGAAGTTTAGTTATATTACTTTATTTTTTATTTTGTCCAAAAGTCAAACGAACTCACTAGAAGAAACAAAACTTTCAATAAATTGTTGCCCATTTTCTTTGTCATCAAAGAAGTGTCAGACAATGGAACTTTCATAGATGAATAATTATGTATAAGCTGGAACTAGTAATAATTGAGCTTCCTAGACGCACCTGTTGGTAGAATGTTTTTGGAAAGATTGGTGTCCCAAATTTCATGATGTTCTCCCCAATAAACTTGTGACAGTTGAACACTTCTAAGGGATGGTGTATCAATAAGTCCTGGAGAGAATTCTTTGAATTTCGGACATTGTTTTATGAGAAGTTTATCCAATAATGGAAACCTGAAAGTATAATTGTGGCGGCAAAATCTCCTTAATCTTGGCAAATAAGCAAGTTCCAATGACTCCATCTTTTTGAAAAATATTTCTTTGTCCACATCATCCTCTCCTTCCTGCTTTGTTATAATTTCCTCCATTTCACAGCAGCCATCAACTGAGAGACGCGTGAGATGGACCAAGCTTCGAGCAATTGATGATGTCATCAAAGTGGTCCACCCACCGCACCAATTCACATCAAGATGTGTAAGATTTGGTGAAGAAACCAAGGATGGTGACAAACTTCTCATAATGAAATTACTGCATAGAGTCAATTTTGGAAAGCGAGCAACATCTTCCCCTCCAAAAGCCTTCTCAAAGTTCCCACTCAACTGTAGATCCTCCAACTTTGTAAAGCTTTTCAACAATGATCTGTACGAAATAGTTGTTGCTTCTTTAGCATATAGAGAAAGAAGTTTAACATTGGGGAAGTGGTACATTGGGAACTGGCCACTCCCTATCATCTCAGCTTCTCTACCCTACAATGTCAGCTCCTCCAATTTTTGAATAACCTAAACAATTATAAATCAATAATAACTAAATTGTGTAGAAAACTGTAACAACTAATTAATACAATAAATGGCATAAGCTTTTCTTATGATAGTATCTTCAAATTAAAATTTGATACTTATTTCTCAATTTTGACTTTTGTATTTCATTAACTTTAAAAATTAATTATGTTAAATTAAAGTGAATATGAATTTTTAGTCTAGAGTTTCAATATTCCATTATGACATGAAAATATTATTTCTCCTTTCTTTTTAAAATGAAAACATAAAAATAAAGCTTATCACGTCTCAATTTTGTTTTTTTTTTTTAAAAAAACAATCCCATGATTCACATCCACCAACACAATTTTTTTTAGGACTGCGACCGACACATATAATTAAAAGCAAAAAGGTAAGGATTAGAGTCCCTCTTTTTAATTATTTTATTATTATATAATATCTGTTAATTAACATAATTACTATGAAAATTTCATTTTTGAAATTTTAATTATCAGATCCTAAATAGCGATCTATTAAATATTCGAGTGGTACGAGTAATTCACATTTTTAAATACTCAAAAGTGTCAAAAGCAAGCGTTCTTTAGGTTGCAAAACAAAATAATTTGATGTTTCATTATTTAGTTTAATGCTTAAAGTTATTTTGCCCCTCTTTACTTAGCTTACATTGAAAACATACAAATAACCAATGGATAGCTAATTTAAAACCGTACCTCATCATGATGGGAGAATAGAGGATATTTTGAGTTTAGTGTGCACTCTTCCTCATGTATTTCTGATGAACTTGAGATTTCCTTTTCATATATCTCTAATTCATCACATCCTCCAATAGATAACCGGTGAAGGTGTGGCAATATTAATGTGTGTTGGTGTGGATAGAAGTTCCTCAACTCTTGAAGGTAAGAAAGATGAAGGGAAGTCAGACTAGGAAACTCAAATGTAACAGCAGCAGATTCTAAAACTTGATCCTTTGCAACAATCACACCTATACCACATTCACGTATTTCAAGCTCTTCAAGACCACAAAGCATGCCTTTGGCTATAGATGCAGGAAATATACTTGTGAGGCTTTCACAGTTAGAAACATCTATGCTCCTTAGACTTGGGAACGAGACATTTCCTTGGTGGTGATTGCTCCACACATTCTTCAATTTGGGCAAATTCCACAGCTTTAACTTTTTCATTGGCACAACCATGGATGATGACTCCATCTCTTTATCATCTTTCAAATCTTCAAAATCAAACACTATCTCTAATATGTAGCATTGCGAGACATTTAGTTCTTCCAAGTTGTTTAAAGATTTCAGCACATGAAGGGGCATCAATTTCAAAAAGCCACATTCTCTCGCCATCAATGTTTTCAAGTTACTGAAAGAGTTGTGTGAAAGTTGGTCATCCCATATCAATGCAATTAAACTATTTAAATTGGATAATTCCAATGTCTCTAACTTTGGAAATAACACCTGTAGAAGGAAAATATGATTAAACGAAAATCACTTTTAAACTTAGGCTTATTTTTCATGAAATATTATTTGAATGTGTAAATAATGTTCCCATCTACCACTAATTTTTCAAGAGATCAGATTGCCAAAAGTTCAATTTCAAATTTTAAGTTCATAACAAAGAGTAATTAAGAATATAAACAGACTGTAAAATGTTATAGCATCTAGCGTAATCTCAAAGAAAGTAATTCTAGTGAAAGTACTTTTTGTAAATACATAAAAAAAAAAAAAGCAACGTAAATAATTTAAGTGAAAATGATATTTGCAAGTGATTCAATTTGAAGTTCTGTAGGAGGTTAAAAGAAAAAATAAGAATAATTAAATTAATATGAATGTACCTTATTGTTGAAAAGATATTCAAAAAATTATTACAGTGGTTAATCATCAAATCCATAACCTACAATCACATAACTATTTCAGTGATACGAACAACTCATGTATTAAAATACTTAAAAATATCGAATTCACATGTTTCTAGGTTGTACAACAAATAGTTTGAGGCTTAATTATTTATTTCAATACTTGAAGTTTGATTTTTGCTTTTATTAGCTAATTTTAAGTAATTTAAAGAAAAGAAAAAACTGTGAACTTTCATGATAGCCAAATCTCAGAGCAAGTAATTAGAGGGAGAGTGATTTTTGCGGTAAATTAAGTTTGAAATTTTGCAAGAAGAGGGAATAAGGGGAAAATGTGAATAAAATAATCTTAACATACCTTATTGAAAAGTGATTTGGAAATTTCATTGGATGCCTTGTTTGTTGCTCCATCCTTGACGCAGAGATCAGCAGTAACAGCATGCCCATTTCCTTGGCAATTATTGCTACACACATTCTTCAACTTTGGCAGATTCCATAGCTATAACTTTTTCAATGGCACAATCACTGTTGATGACGCCATATCTTCATTATAATTCAAATATTCAAAATCGAACATATTCTCCAATTTGTAACAATTTATGACTTTCAATTCTTCCAAGTTGTTTAAATATTTCAGCACATGAACAGGCATCAATTTCACAAAACCACATGTTCTCACCATCAATACTTTCAAATTACTGAAATAGTTGTATGAAAGTTGGTCATCCCATATCAACGCAATGGAACTATTTAAATTGGATAATTCCAATATCTCTAACTTTGGTAACAACACCTGCAGAAGGAAAATATGATTAAATAGAAGCCACTTTTGATCTTAGGCTTATTTTTCATGAAAGATTGTTTAAATGGCTAAATAAAGCTCTCATCTGCCACAATATCCTTTAAGAGATTGCTTAAAGTTCAATATCAAATTTCACGTTCATTAAAAAACAAATTAGGTAATTAAGTAATTAAAGTAAATAAAAGAAACTGTAATAAGCCATAGTAGCCTGTGTAATGTCAAACTAAAGTAATTCTAATGAAAGCAATTTATGTAAATACATTAAAACAAAAATAGCTAAGAAAAACTCTGCAAAACTTCATAACAGCTTAATGGCAACGTAATAATTATAGTGAAAAATGAAGGGTGCACACATTGTAGGAAGTTAAAACAATAAAAAATATGAATAAATAAAAGACAATATAAATGTATCTTGTTGAAAACGATTGGAAAATTTTATTAGTCGTCAATCATCAAATCCATAAGCTCCATCCACATAGATATTTTAGTGATACAAATATTTCATATATTGAAATACTCAAAAATATCAAAATCACATGTTTTTAGGTTGTAAAACAATAATTTGAGGCTTAATTTGTTTCAATAATTGATGTTAGATTGTTGCTTTTATTGGCTAATTTTAAGTAATTTAAAACAAAAACAAATGCAAACTTTCATGATAGCCAAATCACAAAGCAAGTAATTATAGAGAAAAAAGATAACATTGGCATAAAGCCAACAAACCTGAAGATGATATCATGGATGATGAACTTATCCTTCTATATATTAAAGCTATCCTGCAATACCAAATCATAATATAGTTTGCCTCAAAAAATATAGTTTTGAAAAAAGATAACATTGGCATAAGCATGATATGGTTATCAATTTTTTTATTTCCTTCCTCATTATCTAAACTTTTTTTTTTTTGAAATAATACATTTTAATGTCGAAATATCATACCTTCGCTGAGGATAGCCCTTCCATTGTTTTGTTAAGGTCTCCTTCATCCTTCCATTCCATGTCATGCTCTTCAATTTTCACTTTAGACAACTTTGGTGTTTTCAACTCTCCTCTACAAAACACCTTCATTTCTGAGCATCCATTCATTTCTATCTTTTCTAATTTTGGAAATTTGAAGATGTGACTTTATGAAGAAAACATCTTCAAGCTTGGCATATCAGTGAGCTTGATGTTCCTCAATTTGTTAAATGTGATTCCACCATCTAAATCTTCATTGGTGTCATTCATTACAATTTCCTCCATCTTTTTGCAATCATTTATCTCCAACCACCTAAGACTCACTAAGCTTTTGGCAGTTGAAGTTGTCACTAAATGGATGAGCTGATGACATCCAAATATGGACAACCTCCACAAATCTTTAAATGGTGAGATTTTTCCCTTAAAATCAATAATCTGGTCCTGTGATGGGAATATCTTCCCAAAGGAACAATGCTCCACATAAAGATTATGCAACTGAGGAAATCTTTCAAGGTAGCTATGGGGAAAGGTTACCCCTTCATCCATGAAGCTTTCTACATAAAGAGTTCTCACGTTTGGAAATACATCCGTAATCATTGTGATATTCTTCGAATTTAAAGCCATGCTACTGCAAGTGGAAGTTACCTATAGATTGATAATTAATAAGGCAATTACCATGATTAGTGGAAATTTAGTAAATTAAATCAAGATATTGTTTTAAAGAATTAAATCTTTCTTCATGGATCACTCTTCTTTTGCTAACATTTATAGCTTTTATCATTCCCCTAAAATCATGTCCGGATGTTAAAATCAGAAAAATAAAAAAATTTTAAATTATTTTTATTGCCCACTTTCTTTTCTCTAAATTGAACTAGACAAAAGATAATCATTTCTAGCTTGGAATTCACATTTTGTGCTAGCCTTTTCACAGTGAAAATTTACGGTAAATTGATCACTAATAAAAACATTACTAGAAGAAGGCAATTTAGTAGTTTAATAGAATAATTTCCTATTTTATTGTAAATAAATTATTTCCTAACAGATCTGTCATCTTCAACTAATATTTATATTTTAATTATTAATTTTCCCCCAATAAAATCAAATCCATACTTCAAAATAAAAATGAAATCTTTTAACTCATTTTACTGTCCCTTTCTTTGTAGCCAGATATTTAATAAACAATAATAACACTATTTGCAGTCTACCACATTCATAAATCATCATTTGCTTGTACAATTTTGTGTGCAATTAGAGTCATGTAAAGCTTATAAATCATTCATGGTTAGATGACAGAATGTCCAAATTTCAATATCTGTATTAAATATTTATCTCATGCTGAATTCTAGATGATGAGAAATTTTTTAAAAGTGAAAAATAAGAATTTCAATACGTTCAACGTACCTCTTCAAAAGTAAATAAATGTTGGATGGTGTTGTTGAGATTGGTCATCCAAATATCTTTATGAGGTTCATATTTACTCACTCGGACGCTTTGAAGCGGCGGGGCATGAATGACTCCTGGACAGAACATTGTGAGATGAGGACACTTTGTTATAGTTACATGTTCCAATAAAGGAAATCTGAAAGTATAATTTTTTTTTTTTTTTTTTTTGTATTACAACGGCAAGCAAAGCTTGTAGATTGTCATGGCCTATAAAGTAGGCCGACCAAAGTGATCATGTGGTGATATACCACATTCTTGGGCAAAAAGAAGGATACAATCTGTAGGGGAAGACCCCAGTTCAACGTAGGTCTGGCTGTGCATGTGAGCCTGACTTGTCTGGTAGTTTGCCCTCCATCATGACAACAACCTCCAGTTGGGAGACTGGGTGGACCTCCGAACTGAGCTCTTGAAAATTCTGGTTTGGTGCCGACGTGATTGGGACTAAATCCCAACTTTGGTGATGCTGATTTGAATTAATCCCATAGACAGGATTTTTTTCAAGGTCCAAATCCGAGTCCTGATGATGCTGGGCCACGATCTCCCTTTCAGTTCCAAGCGTAACTGCTGGTGGCCCACACTTGGGGTCTTTTTCTTGCTGAGGCCCACGTTCTTGCATGTTCCCTTTGACTAACACATGGGTTCTTTGTGTTATTGTTTTTTTGGGTTCTTTGGAGGTTGAAACCGAATATTCCTTTGGGTCCACGTTGTGTTTTGTTGCCTTCCCCTTTACACCATTTGAAGTGGGCCTTAGTAAATCCTTTTGTTTATTCTTCACTGCAGACCAGTGCTTCGTCCCCACGTGAAAGCCTTTTTTGGAAATAGAGATACCTTCATTTCCATTCTGTTTCGTACCGTGGGTGAGTCTCGATTCTTCTAAAACCATTTGAGCCTCACTATTCCCTTCGGTCTTGCCATTTCTAAGTTTAGAAATCAAAAGTGGCTCGGGAATCACCTCTGCAGTAGAATCCATACCTGCTAAGATGGAATATCTGGATTTTGGTGCTAAGCTGTCGGCCATGCCTGCTGCAGATCTGGAATTGCGCACATCACCCACTTGAGCTTTGTCTTCAGCTTTCCTCGGGAACTGTGGTCTAGCAGGCTTGCGCACTAGCATCCACGGTCCGAACTGGTTGTCGTTAGTCGGAAGAAGATTTTCCGATGACTCTTTCGGCGCCGGTGCAGCCATTATATTTGGGTTAGCGAGCGAGGATGCACCAGTTGATTTCACTACCGACGTGCACTGCTCCTTCCTATGTCCATACCTTCCACAGGTAAAGCATATAAGGTCCAGTCCTTCATACTCTATGTTAAAGAGCGTTGAAGCAGAGATGATTCTAGGGACTAGTTTCTTCTGCAAGTCCAATTCAACACATATTCTGGCATAGCGACCCCTGTGAATTTTTGCCTCTGTATCATCTGAATGTTCAAAAGTATTGGTGTCCACTTTGAGAGTTTTACCAATCATATCGCCTAGTCTCCATAAACATTCTTTGTTATAGCATAGCAACGGAACATGGGGAATTCTAATCCAGGTAGCAATTCTTCCAAGAGAGTTTCGGAAAGGGTCAAAATAGGGGGACCATCGCTGCACAAGGATTGTGTGCTGTGAAATCGTCCAAGGTCCACCGAAGAGAATATTTTTATAATGTTGTTCCCAGTTGCTTTGATCTGAAAATTTCACAACATAATAATTGTTGGGAAGGTCTATCAGCTCAAAACCATTGGTCTGCCAAATTCGTTTCAGATGCTCCTTAAGTCTATAGAAGTTGATCTTAGCACCCAGAATAGTGATGATAAGAGAATTGTTCCAAGGTCTTGCCCATCTGTTAAATTCTTCGTGTGACATTTGCATTGTGGGGTAGACCTCCATGAGCTTTTTCAATTCGTCTGATGGTATGGGTAAATCCCAGGATTGGTCCTTAAGATCAGATAGCAGATTAACATTCTGCAAGTTGGATTCACCATAGGCCACGCCATTAAAATCTGAACCTTTGAAGCCCATGAGCAAGTCCTTATACGAAAGTGCCTGCCCTGCGTTAACTGGAGATGAGTTGATGAACGTTCCCTCCTGTTCTGCAATCCCCTTAGCTACCAACGCTCCTACTGGCAGCGTTTCCCGGTCGCCGGGGGCATCCATCCGGCAACACACACTGGCACAGAATTCTAAATGATGTGGTCCATCCTGAGAACGACGGTGCTGAAAGAGGCAAGGCGAGAGACTTTTTCTTTCTCAATATTTAGGTTGAGAAGAAATCTGAAAGTATAATTGTAGCCACAAAATCTCTTCAATCTTGGTAAATCATCAAGTTCCATAAACTTCATCTGGTTGAAAAAGATTTCTTTGTCCTCATTATCCTCTCTTTCCTGCTTCGTTATAATTTCCTCAATTTGATCACAATTACTGATTGAGAGACATGTGATATGGACCAAGTTTGCAGCTGCTGATGACGTCATCAGAGTGGTCAGCCCATCACACCGATTCACTTCAAGATGTGTTAGACTCAGTGGCGCAACCACTGATGATGACTCCATCTCTTTATGATAATCATTCAAATCTTCAAAACCAAACACCATCTCCAACTTGTCACAGTTGCTGACTTCCAATTTTTCCAAATTGTTTAAAGATTTCAGCACATGAAAAGGCACCAATTTCATAAAATCACAGCTTTTCACAATCAATGTTTTCAAGTTGCTAAATGTGGTTCCCCTTTCTACATCTTCGTCAATCTCATTCCTTACAATTTCTTCCAATTTTTCACATTCATCTATCTCCAATGTTTCAAGATTCACCAAACTCTTGAAAGCTGAACATGTCACTAAATAGACAAGATGATGACATTTGGACACCTTCAGCACTGTCAAATTATGAAATGAAGTGGAGGATGGTGCATGTGATGGGAATATCTCCTCAAAGGAACAATTCTCCACATGAAGTGCGTTCAGCTTTGGAAATCTTTCGAGCAATGTATACGGAAATGTTACCCACTCATCAACAAATCCTTCTATGCCAAGAATTTCCACTTGAGGACAACGGTCCGTTGGAAATTTGTCATTCCTTATCATGATAGCATCATCTTCATCTAACACCAGCTCTCTTGATGTCACATATCGCTGTGAAACAATTATAGGCAAAGATATTATTGAATTATAACAACATAATTTCATATTTTGTGCTAAGCAATGTTTATATTCAAATAATAATGTCCTATTTTTGTATCACATCATTTTGTACTGAATTAGAAGTTTAGTTATATTACTTTATTTTTTATTTTGTCCAAAAGTCAAACAAACTCACTAGAAGAAACAAAACTTTCAATAAATTGTTGCCCATTTTCTTTGTCATCAAAGAAGTGTCAGACAATGGAACTTTCATAGATGAATAATTATGTATAAGCTGGAACTAGTAATAATTGAGCTTCCTAGACGCACCTGTTGGTAGAATGTTTTGGAAAGATTGGTGTCCCAAATTTCATGATGTTCTCCCCCATAACCTTGTGACAGTTGAACACTTCTAAGGGATGGTGTATCAATAAGTCCTGGAGAGAATCTTTTGAATTTTGGACATTCTTTTATGACAAGTTTATCCAATAATGGAAACCTGAAAGTATAATTGTGGTGGCAAAATCTCCTTAATCTTGGCAAACGAGTAAGGTCTAATGACTCCAGCTTTTTGAAAAATATTTCTTTGTCCACATCATCCTCTCTTTCCTGCTTTGTTATAATTTCCTCCATTCTATAGCAGTTATCAACTGAGAGACGCGTGAGATGGACCAAGCTTCGAGCAATTGATGATGTCATCAAAGAGGTCCACTCATTGCAAAAATTCACATTAAGATGTGTAAGATTCAGTGAAGAAACCAAAGATGGTGACAAGCTTCTCATAATGGAATTATAGCTGAGAGTCAATTTTGGAAAGCGAGCAACATCTTCCCCTCCAAAAGCCTTCTCAAAGTTCCCACTCAACCATAGATCCTCCAACTTTGTAAAGCTTTTCAACAATGATCTGTACGAAATAGTTGTTGCTTCTTTAGCAGCTAGAGAAAGAAGTTTAACATTGGGGAAGTGGTACATTGGGAACTGGCCACTCCCTATCATCTCAGCTTCTCTACCGCACAATGTCAGCTCCTCCAATTTTTGAATAACCTGAACAATTATAAATCAATAATAACTAAATTGTGTAGAAAACTGTAACAACTAATTAATACAATAAATGGTATAAGCTTTTCTTATGATAGTATCTTCAAATTAAAATTTGATACTTATTTCTCAATTTTGACTTTCGTATTTCATTAACTTTAAAAATTAATTATGTTAAATTAAAGTGAATATGAATTTTTAGTCTAGAGTTTCAATATTCCATTATGACATGAAAATATTATTTATCCTTTATTTTTAAAATGAAAACATAAAAATAAAGCGTATGACGTCTCAATTTTGTTTTTAAAAAAAAAAAAAAAACTATCTCGTGATTCACGTCCACCAACACAATTTTTTTTAGGACTGCGACCGACACACATAATTAAAAGCAAAAAGGTGAGGATTAGAGTCCCTCTTTTTAATTATTTTATTATTATATAATATTTGTTAATTAAAATAATTACTATGAATATTTCATTTTTGAAATTTTAATTATCAGATCCTAAATAGCGATCTATTAAATATTCAAGTGGTAGGAGTAATTCACATTTTTAAATACTCAGAAGTGTCAAAACCAAGCATTCTTTAGGTTGCAAAACAAAATAATTTGATGTTTCATTATTTAGTTTAATGCTTAAAGTTATTTCGCCCCTCTTTACTTGGCTTACATTGAAAACATACAAATAACCAATGGATAGCTAATTTAAAACCGTACCTCATCATGATGGGAGAATAGAGGATATTTTGAGTTTGGTGGGCTCTCTTCCTCATGTATTTCTGATGAACTTGAGATTTCCTTTTCAAATATCTCTAATTCATCACAAAGTTGAATATATAACTGGTTAAGGGGCGACCATTCTAATGTGTGTTTTTGTGGATAGAAGTTCCTCAAATTTGGAAGGCCGAAAAGCAGAAGGGAAGTTAGCCTAGGAAGCCCAAATGTAACAATACCAGATTCTAAAACTTGATCCTTTGCAACAATCACATCTATACCACATTGACTTATTTCAAGCTCTTCAAGACCATAAAGCATGCCTTAGCTATAGATGCAGGAAATATACTTGTGAGGCTTTCACAATAAGAAACATGTACGCTCCTTAGACTTGGGAAGGAGACATTTCCTTGGTGGTGATTGCTCCACACATTCTTCAATTTGGGCAAATTCCACAGCTTTAACTTTTTCATTGGCACAACCACGGATGATGACTCCATCTCTTTATCATCTTTCAAATCTTCAAAATCAAACACTATCTCTAACAAGTTGCAGGACTGGACTTTCAATTCTTCCAAGTTGTTTAAATATTTCAGCACATGACCGGGCATCAATGTCACAAAGCCACATCTAAGCACCATCAGTGTTTTCAAGTTACGGAAAGAGTTGTGTGAAAGTTGGTCATCCCATATCAATGCAATTAAACTATTTAAATTGGATAATTCCAATGTCTCTAACTTTGGAAATAACACCTGCAGAAGGAAAATATGATTAAACGAAAATTACTTTTAAACTTAGGCTTAGTTTTCATGAAAGATTATTTGAATGTGTAAATAATGTTCCCATCTACCACACTATTTTTTCAAGAGATTAGATTGCCAAAAGTTCAATTTCAAATTTTAAGTTCATAACAAAGAGTAATTAAGAATATAAACAGACTGTAAAATGTTATAGCATCTAGCGTAATGTCAAAGAAAGTAATTCTAGTGAAAGTAATTTTTGTAAATACATCAAAAAAAAAAGCAACGTAAATAATTTAAGTGAAAATGATATTTACAAGTGATTAAATTTGAAGTTCTGTAGGAGGTTAAAAGAAAAAATAAGAATAATTAAATTAATATGAATGTACTTTATTGTTGAAAAGATATTCAAAAAATTATTACAGTGGTTAATCATCAAATCCATAACCTACAATCACATAACTATTTCAGTGATACGAACAACTCATGTATTAAAATACTTAAAAATATCGAATTCACATGTTTCTAGGTTGTACAACAAATAGTTTGAGGCTTAACTATTTATTTCAATACTTGAAGTTTGATTTTGGCTTTTATTAGCTAATTTTAAGTAATTTAAAGAAAAGAAAAATTGTGAACTTTCATGATAGCCAAATCTCAGAGCAAGTAATTATAGGGAGAGTGATTTTTGCGGTAAATTAAGTTTGAAATTTTGTAAGAAGAGGGAATAAGGGGGAAATGTGAATAAAATAGTCTTAACATACCTTGTTGAAAAGTGATTTGGAAATTTCATTGGATGCCTTGTTTGTTGCTCCATCCTTGACGTAGAGATCAGCAATAACAGCATGCCCATTTCCTTGGCAATTATTGCTACACACATTCTTCAACTTTGGGAGATTCCATAGCTTTAACGTTTTCAATGGCACGATCACTGCTGATGACGCCATATCTTCATTATAATTCAAATATTCAAAATCAAACATATTCTCCAATTTGTAACAATCTTTGACTTCCAATTCTTCCAAGTTGTTTAAATATTTCAGCACATGAACAGGCATCAATTTCACAAAGCCACATCCTTCCACCATCAATGTTTTCAAGTTACTGAAAGAGTTGTGTGAAAGTTGGTCATCCCATATCAACGCAATGGAACTGTTTAAATTGGATAATTCCAATATCTCTAACTTTGGTAACAACACCTGCAGAAGGAAAATATGATTAAACAGAAGCCACTCTTGATCTTAGGCTTATTTTTCATGAAAGATTGTTTAAATGCCTAAATAAAGCTCCCATCTGCCACAATATCCTTTACGAGGTTGCTTAAAGTTCAATATCAAATTTCACGTTCATTAAAAAAAATTAGGTAATTAAGTAATCAAAGAAAATAAAAGAAACTGTAATAAGCCATAGTAGCCTGTGTAATGTCAAACTAAAGTAATTCTAATGAAAGCAATTTATGTAAATACATTAAAACAAAAATAGCTAAGAAAAACTCTGCAAAACTTCATAACAGCTTAATGGCAACATAAATAATTATAGTGAAAAATGAAGGGTGCACACATTGTAGGAAGTTAAAACAATAAAAAATATGAATAAATAAAAGACAATATAAATGTATCTTCTTGTTGAAAAACGATTGGAAAATTTTATTAGTCGTCAATCATCAAATCCATAAGCTCCATCCACATAGATATTTTAGTGATACAAATATTTCATATATTGAAATACTCAAAAATATCGAAATCACATGTTTTTAGGTTGTAAAACAATAATTTGAGGCTTAATTTGTTTCAATAATTGATGTTAGATTGTTGCTTTTATTAGCTAATTTTAAGTAATTTAAAACAAAAACAAATGCAAACTTTCATGATAGCCAAATCACATAGCAAGTAATTATAGAGAAAGTGATTTTTTCCGCTAATTAAGTTTTAAGTCTTGTCAGAAGATAAAATAAGGAAAAAAAGCGAATAAAATAATCTGAAGATACCTTCTTGTTGAAAAGTGATTTGAAAATTTTATTGGGTGCGTTGTTTGTTGCTCTATCCTTGATGCTGAAATCTCCAATAAGAGCAGGCAGATTGTCCATCTTCAAAGTGTGTAATTGACCAAATACAATGTCATTCGGTCCCTCACATAAATTCTCATAGGCTTTCAAATTTTTGAGTTCCAAGCTTTCAAGGACTAGGAAAGCATCTTCATGATATGCTGAGTTCAAAACAATGTATTTAATATCATCATTACTTTCAATCCAAAGATGCCTTAAACATGGAAATCCACTTGCATCAAGATTGTATAGAACATTTTCCTGCCCATTAGATCCATATAAATGCAAATCTTCAACCCCTTTTGATAAATTTCGAAGCCGAGCCGTCAAGTCGATACTACTCTCTAGCTCAAGTTTCAATATCTTTGAAGTTCTATAATTTCCTTGCCATATCCATATCTTTCCAATGAATATTTTGTATCTCCTCAAATTCATCTTTAAGAACAAGTTCTCTGACAACATAGAGACATTAGCAATTTGAATATCTAGAGAAGAGATTGGCAAATCCTTTAATTCATCAAGACTTGCATTTTCATTAGGTTCACTAGATCCATCAACTTTCCACTGGTGAAAGCTATTTCCCATATACAAAACCTCCAATTTCTTTAAGCTGGACAGGAGTTTCTGTGGAATTTCTTTGAGATTGGAGCAATGAGACAAATTCAACATTTGTAGAGAAGTCAACTCTGCCAATTCAATTGGTAGCCGTTCAATTTCAGAATAAGCAAGACTTAGGACTTTTAATTTCTTCAGGCTTCTAATCTCAGTTATATCTTCTAGCAAACAAGAGTGTAGGCACAATGCCTTTAGTCTTTGTAGGAAACTAAGCGATGGCAGTGACGAGAAATGCACATTGGTAAATGCCAACACTTTTAGCTCCTCTGAAGATTTGAAAAACATGATGGGAATGTTCAAATCACGTCTTGTGCTATTTAGAAGAAAGAACATTAATCTTGGACCATGCAGCTCTTCTGAAAGGTCACTAATGTCACTCTCTTGTAAGCAAATTCCTTTGCAACCCCGTAGCATATTTTCATCTGGCCATTCTCTCAACCTTCTACGTATGAATACATGTAATTCATGAAATGCAATCAGCCATGCAACATCTCGAAACACGTCATGTATTGTAACATGATGACTAGAAATGCTATCAAGAAACAAGTTTGATGACTTTAGCTTCCTTACAGCAGTAGAGATTCCAGTGTGGGCTTCTTCCATGCTTTGTATGCCATCAAGATAATCTAAGCCCACAGAGTACATGATCAGGTCTTCAATTGAGGGATCATGGGACAACATGGCAGCGAGCAAGAAAATATGTTTGTACTCTGATGATCCTAGACGATCGTAGCTCAACTTCAAAATGGGATCCACCTCTCTTGTCAATGTGTTGTTTCTCCTTAAAGGATTATTCAATCGTGCAAGGGCATCTTCAAACTCTTTAAGATCTTTATTCCTCAATGTCTTGGCAGCTGTTGCAATAGCTAGAGGTAGGCCTCCACACTTTTGAACAATATCAATGGCTCTAGATGTCAACTCATGAGTGCTTGAGTCAGAAGAAAGTTCAGCAATCTTTATAAACAACCGCAATGCTTCATCCTCTGACAAAACACCAACTTCGACAATTTTTTGACATTTCATGAGATCTGCCAATAACTCTTTTTTCCTTGAAGTTAGTAAGATTTTGCAACCTTCACTCTTTTTGCTATCATTTTCAACACTAACAAAAGGAATTCCAACTTTGCCCTCATTCTTTTTGCAATCATTTTCAACACTACCAAAGGGAATTCCAACTTTGCCCAAATCAAGTTCCTGCCAAAGATCATCTAATATTAGAAGCATATTTTTTTGCTCCTTCAACCTCTCATATAGACGAGAAGCTTATCCTTCTTCAGTTTTTTCATTGAGTTGCATACCCAGCTTATCAATAATCTGGTCTTGAATATGCCCAATGTTCATTTCTTGAGAAACAGTTGCCATGATCACCTTTTCAAATATCTTTTGATTCTTGGCTACCTCTTTAGCTATAGTGGTCTTGCCAACACCACCAAGCCCACACAATCCGATCATGGTAACACCGGGGTTCTTCAATTCCTCCAAAATTTGATTCATAATTGGAATTCTTGAATCAATCCCTTCATTGCCTTTTGTGTTGGTTAATTCTAGGTTCGATGGGAGAGGAGGAAGGTATCCAATTCTACCAAGGTTTCTCTTTGCAAAAATTTCAGCAGCTTCTTCTGTCATTGCCTTTGCTCTTTTGCTTAGTTTATAGCGTAGCCACGGGTTGGGACATGAAGTTATGCTACACTCTCTTTTTGCTTGACTCTCTTCTTCATGAAACTTTTGTACTTGCTCTGATAGCGCATCTACTTCACCCAACCAACGAAGAACTTTCTCTTCAATTTGTTCTCCATTGTTTTTAGCCTCATCTATGTGATGTTGAATTGCGATTCTTTCAAGGTTGAGTTCCGTAAGTTGTCCGTTGAGCTGGTCAATGTTTCTATGATGGTAAATCAAATAAAGAAGCTGCTCCGAAATTAAGTTGAGCGCTAGGTCGCGAAACTTGTCAACCAAACCACAAGTAGGATCCATTTAATTTGTGCTCTGTTAAAAACATATAGCCAACACTCAATTAGACTTGGCTTGTTAATGCAGAAATATCGGTAAGCTTGAAAACAAATGTCTTACCTTTTTTCCCTAAATTAATGACGATAAAAATTTGATATCCCCTTTTCTTTCTCTCTTTTCTACACCCTGTGAAAATCAAAGCAAGGATGAGATTGTTGAATGATTGGGATTGGACAATATTAAATTATTTTTAGTCATGCAAAGTATTATTTTCATTTATAACAAAATATGATCCAGATACTCTGTATTTTCACCTTTTTTTTTTTTTTTGCAAATAGATATTCATGTGAAAGAATAAGGTTTTGATCTTTTCCAAAAAAAAATTATTTGAAATTTCATGTAGAAGTAAGGTCATAGGCAAGCTCATCACTGAACAGTTAGGACATAAATTTATTTTTTGGATTTACAATAATCCAGATGTGAAGAGAACACTAGTTTTTCTTAATTAATTGGTTGTTCTCTTGCTATATATCTGAAAGACGAGATTTTTTTTTTTTTTTTTGAGTGAAAAAGACAATATTTTGCAGCAAAAGTTGATACAAGAATTGAATTGCAACGACAAAACTTGATGATACTCCCTCTTGTCCTCAATGGAAGACATAATGTAATAAAGTAATTGAACTATAGAGTGAGTGTTAAATATATATTAGATTAATTAAACACAGCGTTGTGTATAGAACAAAAATATATTGAACTTACGATAACAGATGTGAAACTTTGGAATCTGAATGTGGATAAACCTCTGGTCTACCTGCAATAATCAGCCTTCCTTAGTGTTCTAGCACAGATCAATGAAGAGACCACCCTTTTCCCCTCTCTTTATGGTGTTTTGAACATCTTCAAGAAGCGGATGATTCATGCAAATCTAAAAATTTTAGTAGAAACACAATCAATTGTAAAACCAAACAGGGAAACAACATCAATTAGACTAAGAAAACAAGAAAGAAGAATTGAAAAAGAAAAAGAAAAAGGAAAGTAGAGAGAATAACTCTTTCTAATTTTTTGAGAGATGAGTAGAAAAAATTCAAGTGCAGTTTTTTAGGTCTTTTTTCCCCAAGAAGAAGAAGAAGCAAGGAAAGATTTGAAATTATGAAAGAAGACAACGACAACAAATGAAAATATAGCGGAAATTAATGGAAAGTGTCAAGAAAAGAAATAAACCTTGCAATTTACAATAGCCCGACGGGAAACATCGCAATTTCAAGGTACATAAGGAGCAATTTCAGGATTTTTTTTTAAAAAAAAATTCTATAAAAATGGGAGAGACAAAAAGCAAACAGAAATAAGAAGATACAAGCAAAAGCAACACAAAGTTCCGAAAAGATTTCAAAGAATAAGTTGAGAAACGAGAAAATAATAAAGAAAGAGCCAGCAAGGAGTAAAGAGTGACATGAAGAGTGAAATTATGAAAGAAGATAAACTCAGGATTTTTTTGTTTTTTGTTTTTTGGTGGAGAAGGGAGAAAGGAAAAAAGGAAATCAGACAGCTGAAATTAATAACAGAAAGGAGTAAAAGAAGAAGCTGATGATTCAATAAAAGGCAGAAGGAGAAAGCAGAGATTTGTAGAACTATGGAAGAAGAAGAAGAAGAAGAAGAAGCAGATCTGAAGTTTTCGTAAGTAGTGGCAGTAACTCAGTAACCGAAAAAGTCACTGGTTGAGATGGGAGTCAAGTCAATGAAGTTTGGTCTAGACACTGTGGTCTTGCTATTACTATTTAGGAGAAGGGAAAATTTTAGTTGGAGCAACTTTATTTCATTCAATCTAAAAAAGGTTCTAAAATTTTATTGTACCTTATAAATCAAAATAAAAATAAATTTTTATGGATAAAAAGATAATAATGTCATTAGTTTTTCTTTTAATTGTTGAGTCACACATTTTGGGACCAAAATACCTCTTTGTAGCAAAAATGTGTTAAAAAAAAAGAGGAAAATATGCTTAAAATTCGTTCAAAAAATATTATAGAATATATTTTTTAAATTTTTTATATATTAAATTTAAACGTTTTAGTTATACAAACTTATTAATTTCATAAATTTTAAAACTTAAATCCATGAGTTGATAGAACTGATTTTTTAAACATGAATGTAAAAAAAAATAATATTTTATCATAAATCAATATAATTTAGATTTATTTGAATATAATCATAATTGATTATTTAAATTTTTTAAATTAAACCATTTGAGAGAGATAGTAAATTATCTGATTGTGTGGGCAAATTAATAGTTATATATTTCTAACATTATTTTAATTAATACATTTAGTATTTTGAAGATTTTAATGAAGCATTTTAGCAAAATTCTAAATCGGGTCAGATCTCTTAAAATAGAATTTCAAAATTATAGAGGTAAATTTGCAAGGCTTCAGAAACCAAGTTTCAGTTAAAACAAAATTGGAAGAAACTTTTAAATTTTACTTTTGTAAAACCACTAGAGGGTATTTTTAAAACCTTTGGACATAATTTAAAGGGAAAATTTCAGTTAACTCCCTCTATAGGAAATTATTTTCAATCAACCTACAAAAATTTTTGAAACTTCACTGTACCCCATAATCAAAATGAAATTATTTTTTGTGGGTGAAAAGACAATGATACCTTTCTTTTATTTGACATGACAAATATGAAAATTCACAAGACAAATATAAACATTTATAAGACAAATAAAGATATTTACAAGATAAATAAAGAGAGTCAAAAGCACTTAGGGAGTTAAAAACATTTTAGCCTTTTATAAAACAAATATGAGCATTTACAAGATAAATAAATATATTTATAAGATAAATAAGAGAAAAGAACCTATGGAGTTAAAAACATTTTGGCCATTTACAATACAAATATAGATATTTACAAGGCAAATAAGATAATTTATCAGGCAAATAAAGTAAGGGCGTCATTGTCTTCTCACCCACAAAAATTAATTTCATTTTGACAAAAAGGGGGTACAATGAAGTTTAAGAAAGTTTTGGAGGTTGACTGAAAATAATTTCCTACATAGAAAGGCTAACTGAAATTTTCCTTAATTTAAAGGTAAGGGAGCCACACCTTTAGGATGTGTTTAGTTTGAGGGGAGGGGAGAGTGGCGAAATTACAATTTTGGACAAAAAAAATCTAAAATTTACCCTCTCAATTTTTTAAATTTTGGGTTCCCCACAAAAATTTACTTTCTCATTCTTTTTAAATTTTGGGTTTCCGCCCAAAATTTAAATTTTTTCAACTCAAAAAGGTAATTTACCCACCTTCCCAATCCCTCCCTCTCCTCCCCTCACCTCAAACTGGGTCCTCATTTTCTTATTAGGTTTGAATTTTTTAGTGGAAGGGAAGCCAAAATTTTTGCTCTCCCTGTTTTTTCTTCTCTTCTCTCTCTACCTCGCCACCTCCTGATTCACATGCCTATCTTATTATATGTTATTTGCAGTGAAAAAATTGTTTTGCACGGTTCGGTTCGTGAAGGCTCCTCCAACTGGAAAATAATTAATTTATTGAATTCATGTCCACACTATTATTTTTATTTCGAAAGCTTTGTATAGAATCAAAATCCAAACTGAACTCATCTTTTGTCAAAAAACTGAGCTCATTATAGATTTTAGACTTGAACCGTTTTTTCAATTGGAACTTTGATATTCTTCTGTAGCATATTTTCTGTATGTTTTCCTCTATGTACATGCAACACTAATTGTTCTTTCTCCTACATTTAAATAATTACTTATATTGTTCTTATTGGAATTCACGGACAAAACCTTACCAATAATATACAATAAGATATGAAGAACCATGTGCATTTGGAGGTGGCGAGGTAGAGAGAGAAAGAGAGGGAGCGGAGAAAAAAGGCGGAGAGAAGAGTAGAGAGAGCATGGAAGAGAAATTACAATGTGGATTGTGGAGATATTAGATGTAATGTATCTTTGTAAAGGTGGGAAAACAGCCAACCCGACTCAAGAGGCCCCTACTTTAAAGTACGGATTTCAAACCTGTTTAACAAAAAAAATTATTTTTTAATGAAATTAAATTAAGTTAAAACAATAAAATTTTTAAAACATTTGATAAAAATTTATCTTCTTTTATAAATAGAATAAGTGACTATTTACCTTAAAACAAAAATTCTTTATGAGACAGAGACTCAACTTTTTCATTTTTCAATGTGTTATTAATTTCTCTTTTTGATATAACTTACATAATATTTAGACTTCTTCAAAAATAATTAATTAGAAGACTTTTAACTAACTATAATGTCATCAATAAGCTTTTCTTAGCTTTTTAATAAGAATATAATCAATTATTTTCCTTCAAAATGTTTAAATAGCAACACTATATGATTTGAAAAACATTTCCAATTTTAAAAAATCATTTTTTCTAAAGCAAAGCTCAACCTGTAATGATTTAACAAAACCTTTTTAAAAAATTGGCAGGCTTAAACAAGCCGGCCTGTGGGCCGACCCTTTTAAACCCGCTGCTCTACAGGGTTAACCCTTTTAAACCCGACTCCTTCTGTAAGTTCTAAATCATAAACCTGGCGCTTAACAGGTTTGGGTCTAAACGAGCCAACCCCAATTTACCTGCTCTATGTCTTTGTGCCTTTTTCACTGTTGGTTTTGATTAACGGTTAGGATTAGCGAAATGGAGGGACATGGACCACAAACTAAATGGAGAGGTTCCTCACCCTCCATGTGGACTTTAAAAGTGACAAAGCAATCATGTGGTTCCGCCAAACACTAGCTATCAAGTTTTGGAGAAGACCAAGTGTTTTATGCTATTTCATGTTTTCGGCTACTTAGCATGTAATTATATGCTTCCTAGTTATAAAATAATTAGATTAGATTCCTTGGCATCAATTTATAATTGAATAATATCAATACAAAGTGGTGGTAAACTGAAAATTTTGGAGAAATACAGAACAACCATTTTCTTCTGCTAAACAATCAATACTGAATATTGTATTTCCTACTTATATCCATGTTTATTAGATATGGTAGTATACTTCTAACCTCCTAATTTTTATTCCAATAATTTAAATAATTTTTATAAAGAAAATATTTCATGTTAAATGAAATATTTGATGTGAACTTATTAGTAAGGTATGGTTCTTCATCAACACGAAGACATTGGAATGGAGTTAAGCACATTCTTTGTTATCTATGGATATGGGGTTATTCTACTCAAATGTACCCACGCATGAACTTGTTAGCTATGCAGATGCTAAGCTTTTGTTCGATCCACTTGACGATAAATCACAAATAAGATATTTATTCATAAGTGGAGGTACAACTATTTCATAGTGATCTTTGAAATAAACTACATCAAGCACATCATCTAACCAAGCAAAAATTCTAGCGATGCATAAAGCAAGTCGAGAATGTATGTGGTTAAGATTCACAACACATCACATTTGAACTACTTGTTGTTTACCTTCTAGTGCCGACAATCCTATATGAGGACAATACTGCATGTATTACCCAACTAAAGGAAGGGCGCATCAAGGGAGATAAAACGAAACATATTTCATCAAAATTCTTCTTCACTCATGACCTCCAAAAGGATGGTGAAATAGATATTCAATAGATTCGTTCAAGTGAAAATTTAGCATATTTATTCACCAAGTCTCTTTCAGGCGCAATCTTTGAAAAGCTTGTTCATGACATTGGTCTTCGTAGACTCAGAGACCTCTACTGACATTGTCAAGATGGGGAGTCAATACACATTATACTATTTTTCCCTTATATAGGTTTTGTCCAACTGGATTTTCCTAGAAAGGTTTTTAATAAGAAAGCATTGGAAAATGTATCAATAAATGATGTAGTCTTTTTTTTTTGCTAGGTTTTTGTCCCACTGGGTTTTTCCTAGTTAAAGCTTTTAATGAGGCACATTCATACATAATGGACATCTAAAGAAGAGTGTTATGAATATAATATTTGTGTGAATGTCCATATATCTCTGTCATCTAATTATCTCTAGTATTTTATAGTTATCTTTATTCTCATTAAATTTGTTGATAATAAATATAGATTTTATTGAGATTGCAAGCCTATACCTATAAATAGAAGTCATATATTATGTACTATACACCTTAAACTATTGGAGGGAGAATAAACAATAAGAAGGTGTGGGCAAATTAAGAATTATATATTTCTATGAGTATTTCAATTAAAAATTTTAGTATGTTGATTTTTTTTAGATTATTTTTCATCATGTCAAAAGTTGAACTAAAATGTAAAAAGGTAGTTTCTTAAAAAAAAAAGAAAGAAAAGAAAAGAATAAATACTGGGATTATACATACACACACAAGGGAAAGGAAATTAAAAAACAACTACCACACGTTACAAAATCTTATCAACAGGGGCAAAATAAAGTCCTGATGCATGGGAGTGCAAGAGCACGCTTGCTTTGCAAGGATTATTTGGATTTTGAATAATTAACAAAATTTAGTATTTAAATTTCTTATAGAAATATTTTTAATGATGCTAGCAATTTAACTAAAATGTTAAGATATTTTTTTAAAAAAAATAATTATTTAGTGTCAATATTTACTGTTTTTATAACTTTGACTAGGGTATAATTCAATTCATTAATTTTAATTTGATGCAACTCAGTTTTTTTATAGTTTAATCCATTTAAAATATTGATCTCTAAATTTTTAAAAATAAAATTATAAAAACTAAACTTTTTTTTTAAACTGAAGTACTAATGACATAAATAGCTGTTATATAAGAATCATTAAGCTGTAGCAAATGAAAGTTAAGAAACTGAGTTTTAAACAAATTAAAACTATAGGTATTAAGTTGTGTAGAATTAAAGTTAGAGTAACTTAGAAAGTTAGAAAGTTAGAATCAAACTAAAAGGCAAAAGCATAGGAACCAAATCATTAATTTTTCTTTCAGTAAAAAAAAAATATCATTAAGGTTTTCATAAAAACAAAGAATTCAATGATTTTAGCAAAATGGAAAGGAAACCCTTATTCTTAATTGTAAAAATTATAGGGACTGACTTATAAAATTAAAGTTCAAAGTCGAGTTAAAATTATAGAAACCAAATCAGTAATTTTTTTTACTTTTGGGTGACAAAAGGAAACCTCAATACAAATTATCCCTTCTCAGCATATAGAATCAGCACCAACTCTGGAGTAGGCTGAGAAAACATGAAGTCATTATTTTTACTTGTAAAAACAATAGAACTAGGGGATTTTAGCAAAACTGGAAGGAAGACTAAAGATTTAGTTGGGGTGATAAGCGACTAGACATAAATTTAAATCCGAAAAAAGTGCATTTCTTGGGATTAACAAAATCCCTTTATCCTCTACCCCAAAGATTATATCCTTTATCAAACAAAAAAGGGTCATTCGTATTTTTGAAACATTTACACATAATGTAAAACTAGTTAAGGGAGCCACACCTTTTAAAGTAACTCGCCTTCAGTATGGCTGGAACAGGTTTCTTCTTCTTCCTCCTCTTTTTCTTGGTTGCTCTCTATATTATTCAGAAACACATGAACATGCTGCAAAAGTTGAAACGCATATTGAACTTTGAAAATATAGATCAATTAAACACCGACTGGCTTTGGCATATATAAATCTATTTTGTCAAACATACAGCAGCGGATGTGAAACTTTGCAATTTCAAGTTATATAAACCTCATATCTCGCAACAATAATCAGCTTTCCTTTGTGTTCCAACACACATCAAGAATAAGAGACTACTTTTGTTTTGAACGTTTTTAAGAAATAAATGCTTCACAAAAATGTAAGGCAACTATAAAATCTGAAGGTTTTTGAAGAAAGATGATGAACTTGTGAAATCAAACAGAAAATACGACATCAACTGAACAAGAAAACAAACCGAAAGCAGTTGAACTCACCGGAAATAAAATCACAGGGAATAGAACAACCTCAACTAAACAAGTACAAGACAGTTTTTTTGAACAATTGTTTTTGGATTTTTCTTCTTGAAATAAATATCAAAAAACCAGAAAAGTTAAGAATCATAACAACGACAGAGAAGTGCTGGCAAAAAATGCATAAGGAGCAGCAGGTTCAGGATTTTTTTTTAAATTTTTCTTTGGATATGGGAGAGACAAAAATGTATAACTAGTTGGATTGTTTGAATCGTATACTCAGTCATTTCAGTGTTAATACTTAATGGAGGCCGGCACACATTTCCTGGGCTCCGTGCAATTCGGCTCTTGCATTTTGGCCTCGATAATGGCTGAACAATGAACACATATTTTTGACATTTTGCCCCGTATTAAAAACGTGATCACCAACTAAAGCCTGACAGATTGAAGCCCTTTTGACATTTTGACAATTTTTTGGCATTTCATGAGAATATATGTCACATAGATCAAAAAATAGTCATCCATATTTGTCTTATAAAATAAAAGAAAAGCATCATTATTCACAAAAATTAATTTTATTTTAACTAACGGAGTATAATGAAGTTTCAAAAATTTGGGGGTTGACTGAAAATAATTTTCTCCAAAAGAGAAAACGGAATTTTTCCCCAATTTAAAGATAAGGGAGCCACACCTTTAGTAACTTGCCCTAATTTGCAAATAGATATTTTGTTCACAAAATGGGGTTCCACTTTATCTTCTTTTTTTTTTTTTTTTTGGCTTTTTTGTTGTTTTTATTTGAAATTCAAGAACACATCACAATTTTGGTGTAGCAAAGTCACAGGCAAGCTTATCATTGAACAATTAGAACATAAATTTATATTATTGGACTTACGGTAAGCCAGGTGTGAAGAGAATAATACTTCTTCTTGGTTGCTCTCTATCTATATATTCTGAAAGAGAATATGTTGCTGCAAAAGTTGAAACATGAATTGAATTGTGAGTACAAAGTGATACTTTTTAAATATACATTAGATTAATTAAACGCTAGTGTGGCAGTAATCAACTTTCCCTAGTGTGGCAGCATAGATCAACGACGAGACCACCTTTTTTGAACAACTTTGAGAAGCAGATGAGGTTTTAGCAGACAGGCAATATGAATTGTAAAAACAATCAAGAAAACAACATCAACTAAACAAGAAACAAAACGAACTCAGGAAAAAAAGAGATAGAGGGAATAACCCTGTTTTTAAAAAAAAAAAAAAGGAAAGAAAAAGATGAGTAGTGACAAATTCAAAAACCAGCACAGTAAAGTTGAAAATGATCAAACTAAGGAGAAGTGCTAGCAAAAAAATGCAAGAGGAGGTTTAAGATACGGACTGAGTTCGGCACAAATCTATATTTTCTAACCTATAGTTAGCCGATGTTACGGTATATAAACCTCAGATCTCCCAACAATGATCACCTTTCCTTGATATTCCAACACATATCGGGCAACTTTAAGAAACAGAGGCTTCACAAAAATGGAAGACAACTATGAAATCGGAAGGTTTTTGAAGGAAGATGATCAACTTGTGAAATCAAACAGGAAAAACATCATCAACTAACAAGCAGTTTTTCTTTTGGAAATATGAGCAGTGGGAGACTGAAAGAGCAGTTTTTCAAAATTATGTTTAGGATTTTTCTTGAAGCAATATCACAAAACCAGCAAAATAAAGTTAAAAATGATCACAGCAACATAAAGTGCCAACAAAAAATGTAGAAGGAGCAAATTGTAGTATAGAGGGGAAAACACATATTCAAGGTTCTTTTATGCTTTGTCCCTTCACGCATGAAAATGATCACAGTAACTACTGCTAGGCAAAAAAAAACACACACAGACAATAAGTAGAAAGATACAAACAGTTGAATATCTTTGAAGCTTTATCGGAAATTCTACAACACGTCATGTTGATGAAGTAAGGTAATATTGTCATAGGCAAGCTTATTACTGAACAATTAGCTAGGACATAAATTTATGTTTTTGGACTTATGATAACCCAAATGTGAACAGAATATTGCTTTTATATTTTTGCTCTCTAGCTATATATTCTAAAAGAGAATACTTTTTCTGCAAAATTTGAAACACGAATTGAATAAATATATATTTTGAACTTACAAGAACCGATGTGAAACCTTGCGATTTGAATCCGATCAATCAACGAGACCACCTTGTCCTTCTCTCTGGCATTTTTTTTTTTTTTTTTGGGTGTTTTGAACAACTTCAAGAAGCAGATGCTTAACACAAATCAAAGGTTTTGGCACAAAGACAGAATTGTAAAAAAAAGCAACAAGACAACATCAACTAAACAAGGAAATCAAAAGAGATGACAAACTCAAGTAATAATCAAAGCAGAAGGAATAACTCTGTTTTCTTTAAAACGTATGAGTGGTGAAAAATTCAAAGTGCAGTTTTTTGGGTTTTTTTTCCATCAAAAACCAGCGAAATAAAGTTGAGAAAGATCACAGCAAAGGAGAAGTACGCCAGAAAAAATGCAAAAGGAGCAAATTAAAGATTTTTTTAAAAATCTTTTGATGTGAAACAGAGAAAAGGAAAACAAAAATCAGAAAATAAAAGGAAATTACTGAAAAGATGTTTAAGAACAAGTTAAGAGATCAATAAACACAGAAGAAGCAAGGAATGCTATAAGATTATGAAACCAAAAACCACGAGAACAAACGAAATTTATTTTCTGCGTCCAGAAAAACAAAATAAAACGGAAATCAGAAAATTCAAATAACAGAGGAAACTTGTGAGAAAATGTTAAAGAAGAAGCTGAGAAATGAGCAAAATAGAAAAGGAGAGAGTAGTGTTGATGTGAACCTATGGAAGAAGAAGCAGATCTGAAGCTTTGGGAGGAGTACATGGCAAAGCCTCTTGTACACAGTTGAAGAAGCGATGCTGTATTAGACCCCAACGATTGAAAAGAAAAGGTTGGAGCCATTTTTCTAGAAGGACACGCCTACTTCTTGTTTGGGGGGGGGGGGGGGGGCGGCATGTTCTACGCATTGAAGGGCACAAAGTAAAAACATTTTTAAAGGTTGATTTGGGTGTTCCTCACAATAATAATAATGATAAATGTATCAGCATCCTATTTCCACCTAGTGGTCAAGCGGGGGAATCAGTTTCCTCCTCATCTGAAGGAGATCAGATTATCCGATGGGATATGGATAGTCTAGATTTAATTTTTTTTATTTTTTTAAAAAAAATTATTTTAATTGATACAGAATCTAAAATAAAGATAATGTCTTAACTAACATTTTTTCAAAAAATGATTTTTTTATTAAAAAAATCACCAATTTTAAAAAAAAAATCAAATCTAGACCGTTCAGATCGAGATTTGGACGGCCCAGATCTGGAAGAGCTCTCTGAGCAGGGAAAACGGTTCCTAAAGAGGGCGTGCTCATCACAAGCACCATGTGATAAGATATACATCATTCAAATAAATTTTAACAGTCAAGATATAAAATTTTCAATGAATAATTTTTAAATAAAAAAATAATTTTTTCAGAACTCATATTTAAGAGATTATCTTCTATTTAGATTATGTATCCATTAAAATAAATTTTTTTAAAAATAGAATTAAAAAAAACTAAATCTAGTCCAGACTAGGTGCCTATCACCAAGTGATAAGCTCCCATAGATCCCATCAAAGACTTTAGGCTAAGACTTGATTGTTTTGTATGATTTTTCCTTTTGTTCAATTTGGCCGTTTGACAGAAACTTAGAAATGAAGGAACCAATTTTGATGTTCATCACAAATGCTAATCGCATCGGTGAAATCTGCACCGTCTAAATACAATTTTAACAATATTTTGATTTAAAATTTTAACTAATGAAATAAAAAATATTTTTTTGAAAAACTAAAAGTTAAGATTATATTTATTTTAGATTGTGTATACATTAAAATATTTTTTTAAAAATAAAAGTAACAAAAAATAAACCTGAAATGTATATATCTAATATGGACGGTCTGGTGAAAACCAATTTAAAGGAGCTCAACTAGCAAAAACAACTTAAATGGAACTATTAGTGTTAGTAGTCAATAGTTAGTAATGTAATTAGTAGAGTGGTCTTGTATTCTTGTATTGTCATTAGGCTTGTTCCTATATAAGGCAAGCATAGGGTAGTCTATAACTTGACTTCATCATTATGAATATAGAAGTTCATTTCATTAACATGGTACCAGAAAGGGTCCTTTAAATTTTTTTCTTGGGCCATATCAGGTTGACCCATTACAAATAAAGACAACCCACCAAATCTCCAGAAACCGTTCTATTTCTCCTTGCCTCTGGAATCTTCGCGATTTCATATTTCTCTTTTCTTTATCTATCACTGTGGCTATTCAAATCTAGTTCTTGGTTCACTATCCGAAATGATCTGGTTCTTGGTTCAATGCCGTCGTTGGTAGCCGTCCACGATGATCTGGTTCTTGGTTCCTTTCGGTAATCTGTCGTCGTGGCTACTCAAATCTAGTTCTTGGTTCAATGCCGTCATTGGTAGCAGTCCGCGATGATCTAGATCTTGGTTCCTTTCGGTAATCTGTCACCTTGGCTACTCAAATCTAGTTCTTGGTTCATTGCCGTGAGGATTGGTAGTCATCCGCGATGATCTGGTTCTTGGTTCCTTTGGTAATTTGTCGCCATCAATCGCTATTTTTTGCGTCATTTGGACTATGATTTTGATTTGTTATCGTCCGTCGTTGGTGTTCTGATATGGTTATTAGTTCAGTATTGTGATTTGTTGTCATCCACTACATACTACTCTTGCTCGCACGCTGTGGTCTGTTGCTCTTTTTCTTAGACTGTGACTCTGCCTTGTCGCTGTCAATTCATCGCATTACTCTGTTTTTCTTCTTGATTTTGGATTGTATCTTCTGGTCCACCGTATAAGGCCACTTCTCATCCTGCTTATGATTTGAATCTCCATCACCTCCGTCATGGCAGGAGATACTCTACCTCGCTCTGTCGATCCAAGTAACCTTGGGTTCAATCATCCCTTATTTCTCCACCCCTCCGATAACAGGCCACCATGCCTGTTCCCGCCATCCTTACTGGTGCAGACAACTATCCTGTTTGGAGCCGGTCAATGTGTATAGCCTTGGTGGGCCGCAACAAATACGGTTTCGTTGACGAAAGTTGCACTCACGCTAGTCAGCCTGACAATCTTAAGAGCACATAGGATGGGTGCAATGCCGTCGTTTTGTCTTGGATGATAAACTCCGTTGACAAATCCTTGTATGGAGGTATCACATTTTCTGAAACTGCAAAGTTTGTGTGGGAATGACTTGAAAGAACGCTTCGATAAGACTGATGGTTCTAAGACTTTTGGTCTTCATTGTGCCATCAACACACTGATACAAGGTAACCTGTCTGTTGCTGGTTATTATTCCAAATTGAAAGATCTTTGGAAAGAATTTGACAGTCTTGTACCACTTCCCTCATGTGAATGTCATACTTCAAGAACAGCGATTATTTCAATTCTTGATGAGTCTTAATGAAAATTACCATTAAGCTCGTAACCACATTTTGATGTTAAGTCCCTTACCCAGTGTTAATCAAGCCTTCTCTATGATTTCTCAATAAGAAACCCATAGGTCTTTCCATTCTAACCATTATGAACCATCTCCTGAAAGTGTTGTGATGTTGGCATCAAGTGGGAGAGGGGGTTGTCTGTCTCAAGGAAAAGGAAGTAATACTCAAGATGAATGCACACACTGCCATAGGAAGGGAGACAAAAAAGACCATTGTTTTCACCTCATCGGTTTCCCAGCAAATTGGAAACCAAGACCTATATGAGAACCTCCAGTTCGTTCTACCTCTGTCCTTGGAGCTTCTGAGTCCATTGTTGTTGTAGGAAATCTCACAGCTCAACAATATGAGTAGTTGCTTCGTTTGCTTGAGAAGGACTCCCATGATAATAAGAAAGACACTCATAAAGATGCCCTGAATACCACTATAGATGTTGTTGGCACTTCATCCACAGGTTTGATTAATTTTGTCTCCTTTTCTCCTACATGGTTATTAGATTCAGGTACAAATACGCATGTTGTTAGTAATCTGAATTATCTACACAATTATAAAACTTATCATGGACCATTTAAGAGAATTAGGGTACCTAATGGTAAGAGTTTAACTGTAACACACATAGGGACTGCAAAAATTGGGAACCATATCACCCTAGAAAATGTCTTGTATGTTCTTGGACTAAAGTTCAACTTGGTCTCTATATCTCAACTCACAGCCCATGAGCACTGTGTAGCTTTATTTTGTTTCCTAATGTTTGTGTTTTGTAGGACACCTTGAGTGGGAAGATCAAGGGGATTGGTAAAATCACTCATAGACTTTATATGCTACAAGCAAATGTCCAATTGTATTGTCTTTCTGATCTTCAAAATGTCTTTCTTTCTTCTTTGTAATCTGCTTGTACTTTGAAAGTTGTAAACTCTGACATTTGGCATCATAGGCTTGGCCATACCTCTTCACATGTTCTCAAACATTTAGTTGAAATAAAGAAACATGTTGCACTTTCAAATAATCCTCATTGTGATGTATGTGTTCAATCCAAGCAAACTTAGCTTTCTTTTCCTGTTAGTATAATTAAAACCATTAGCTACTTTGAAATGCTACATATAGATGTTTGGGGACCTTATAAGGAACCTACACATCAAGGCTTTCGTTATCTCTTAACAATTGTGGATGATTTTTCACGTGGGGTTTGGATATTTCTCATGTCACATAAATCTGAAACTGTTATGCATATCAAAACCTTTCATACCTATGTTTCCACTCAGTATAATGCAAATATTAAATGAGTACAGAGTGATAATAGCTTGGAGTTTCTGAACTCCACAGTAAAGCATTATTTCATGATAAATGTATCTTACATCAAACTTCTTGTCCCTACCCTCCCCAACAAAATGGGGTTGTGGAAAGGAAACATAGACATTTATTAGCAGTTGCTAGGTGTTTGATGTTGCATGTAGGTATACCCATTAAATTTTGGGGTGAAAGCATTAAGGTTGCATCTTATTTAATTAATAGAACACCCTCCAAGGTGCTGAATTTTTTGACTCCATATGAGTTGCTATATGGTAAGGTACCTTCCTTGGGTCATTTGAGAGTGTTTGGATGCTTAGCTTTTGCTGCCAAATTGCATGATGTAGATAAATTCCATCTTAGAGCATATGCATGTGTGTTTATAGGTTATCTTACAACTCAAAAGGGCTACATTTTATATAATTTGAATACAAAAATGCTAATGGTTAGCCGACATGTATGTTCTGTGGAAGAGAGATTTCCTTTCTAAGAGAAAGATGGTTCCAATCCAGGGGGAGTTTCTTCTTTTGTACCTAACCCTTTTGTCTATGAAAATGAGTAAGGACCTTCAGACAGATTGGAGGGTAGTCTTGACTCAAATGTCTTGCACACACCTCCACCTCCTTCACATAGGCATTCCACACGAGACAAGAGGCCTCCTAGGTGGCTATAGGACTATGAAACATCTAATTTAGCCTCCAAACATTTAGAGGCAACAGCGAATGATCAAAACAACACAGTACATGATGATCAACAAAACAATAACAGTGATTCCAACTAGCATCATAATGACCAAGAAGCTGGGATGGTTAACCAGGGAGTTGTCCTTTATCCTATACAAAATTACTATATTTGTTTTAATTTATCATCTCCATATCAGAAATTTGTTCTCTGTGCTAACTCTTTTATTGAACCTACGACATTCCAAGAGGCTGTTAGAGACCAAAAGTGGATAGTAGCGATGAAGGAAGATATTAAAGCTCTAAAGTTGAATCAGACTTGGGAAATTGTTGACCTTTAGGAAGGAAAGAATCCAATTTTATGTAAATGGGTCTACAAAATCAAGTATGACTCAAATGGTAATGTGGCAAAGCACAAGGCGCGTCTAGTAGCTAAGTGATATATTCAAACAGAAGGTATGGATTATTATGAGACATTCTCTCTGGTGGTAAAAATGGTGATGGAAAGAGTAGTTCTCACTCTTGTAGCCATAAATGATTAGGATATCTTCCAAATGGATGTGCATAATGCATTCCTTCAGGGAGATCTTCATGAAGAAGTATACAAGGTAATTCCCTAAGGTTTTAAAGATGTTGGAAAAGGGAAAGTATGGAAGTTCACTAAATCTTTGTATAGGTTAAAGCAAGGATCGAGGCAATAGAATGCCAAGCTTACACTTGCATTAGTTAAAGGAGGATTCAAGCAAAGTTTTCATGATTACTTACTATTTGTAAAATGGAAAAAAGATGATATGATTGTAGTATTAGTGTATGTGGACGATTTACTCATTATTGGAAGTAATCAAGAAGCAATTAAGGAAACAAAGGAGTAATTACATACTCAGTTTAGAATTAAGGATTTAGGTGTTGCAAGATATTTCTTGGGGCTGGAAATAGTGAGATCAAGGGCTGGAATAGTGTTGAATCAACAAAAATAGACACTTGAATTGATGTATGATGTGGGATTGAGTGCAGCTATTCTAATAGCAAGACCAATGGAGCAAAATGCAACACTTGTAGAGCATCCACGGGATGACACAACAGAAATAAATCAGCACCATAGGAAGAAAGAGAAGAAACCAAAGAAAGTTTATGTCAAACCAAAGCAACCTGAGATATATCTGAATTTAGTTGGTAGGTTGTCATATTTGAGTGTCACTAGACCTGATATTTGTCATTCTAGGTATGTTTTGAGCTAATTTCTTGTCGAACTAAGGGAGTCACATCTGAATAGAGCAATGAGGGTGCTTCCCTATTTGAAAGGGACACTAGGCCTCAGTTTTCTTTTATCTTCCAATAATCAAATGATGCTGGAATGTTACTGTGATGCCGAATGGGCTGTATGTAAAGACAGTAGGAGATCAGTGACAGGATATGTCGTGAAGTTAGGCAAATCCTTGATATCCTGAAAGTAAAAAAAAAAAGTAGAATATTGTGTCCAAGTTTTCTGCAGAAGTTGAATATCGAGCTCTTGGGCATGTGATCTCTGAAGTAGTCTGGGTTGTTGGTTTACTAAAAGATTTGCATATTATTGGTGTAGAACCAGCAGAGGTGTTTTGCGATAGCCGAGCAGCAACACATATTGCTAGCAATCCTGTATTTCATGAAAGAACTAAGCATATTGAGATATATTGTCACTTTGTTAGGGAAAAATTACAAGAAGGATTGATAGACCTAAGGCATGTAAAGTCAGAAGAGCAATTAGCTGACATATTGACAAACGGCTTGGGAATAGAAGCTCACAACTATTTGTTTGGCAAGTTGGGTGCCATTGATATATATAGCCCTAACTTGAGGGGGAGTATTAGTGTTAGTAGTCAATAGTTAGTAATGTAATTAGTAGAGTAGTCTTGTATTCTTGTATTGTCATTAGGCTTGTTCCTATATAAGGCATGAATAGGGTAGTCTGTAACTTGACTTCATCATTATGAATATAGAAGTTCATTTCATTAACAAGAAAAATTTTAGGATTTTGTATAATTTGTTTTGGATTCATAAACGAAAGAAAACAAATGAATGAGAAGAACTGCTAATGGAAATATAGAAATCAATTAAAAGAACAAGGAACAATGGGAAATATGAAGAAAGCAATTTGGGTTCTGAATGCTTTTGAGATCAATAAGTGAAAGAGAAGATTAAAAAAGAAGAAAACGAGAATATAATGAAACATTTTAAAAGTCAGCTTTCTTCAACAATCTGCAATCACTTTAAAGCATTTATGCAAAGTGACATGCAACAAGAAGAAAAAGCAAGGCATCTAAAAACCAAAAGGATTGCTCAAAGTTTAACATATACCCTCTCTCTCTCTCTTATTTATTTATTTATTTATTGCTAGGGAAAGATATTTTCATTACTAAAAAATGGCTTACAAGGAACAAGAAAACATCGACACAGACAAAATAAAGGCCCATAAGTCCAAAAACAAAGACCGCAACAACTATACCCTAACCCTAATCTTCAAACCAAGGTGAATAACAAAAGTCGTCGCCACCTCTGCCAAACTTGGCACACTAATGCACTAGAGCCTACGAGAAAGAAAAAACACCAATAATGGCAACAAGGCCATAAGGGGTGGTGTTCAAAAATCCATCCAAGAGGACCTAACCCTTTTGTTTGCAAGAAAACACCTAAAGAGGTTGCAAAGGAGCAAACATAGGATGAACCCATGATGCAGAAAAACCTATGGATACCAACAAAATAGACACGGTAAAAGGAAGCAAAAAACATAACAGTGACCACACTTGATGGACCAAAAGCATCTGATCTCCAACATTGTGAATGTGCCACAACCAAGCAGAGAAAATAGAAGCCAACACCACTGAACACCAGCAAAAGCACCCCTCAGATGCACTTCTGCACCATAAAGCACCGCTCCATTAGCAAAGCCAAACGAAAAGCAAGGAACAACATTCAAACGAAAAGAGGACTAAAGTGTGGACATCCCCTCAACCGACGAAGGCCGGAGAAGGAGACACCATGCACACACACTCGCACAAGACGAGACTCAACCCCCACCCTTCTAGAGAGAAACTTGAGAGAGGGAGAGATAAGATAACGATTTTAAGCAACAACATATACTCTCTTGATCCTATTTATAAATCACTCCCAACATGTTTCACCAAAACTAAACAAAATCTTAAATCTCATTAATTCTTAAAATTTAATAACTTTTAAATTTCACCCTTATTTAATATACGCTATACCACGTTTGCACAAAATCTATACAACAATAAATTAAGAGTAACATCGTATATTCACATTAAAATTCAATTATGTGACCTATATATAAGACAAAAAAATCTTATCTCCCTAATAAATAGGACAAGAGGAGTATAGCATGCTCTAGTAAGCCCAAAAGGGGGGGGGGATAACCTTAAGGTATTATTGTCAGAATTTGTAAAATAGATAAAATTCAACAATTTTGCTCAAATTTTACATCATTGATGCACATAATTTATCATTAGAATGATGTGCAATATTTCTTCTTTTGGTATTGCTTAAGTTGTAATATAAATATTTTTTATTTTAGAAATTTACTCATGTATCATTCCTAAACCACCCATAGAAGGAACTCAAGGCAATATGTTATTTTGAGATTAAAAAGGGGATATATTATGAAGAAAAAAAAATCCCTATGTCATAAAGAAAGATATATCAGGTGGTCCCATATTCTCATTCTCAAATAAAGAAGAAATGATACGTAAAGGACAAGGCAAATTAATCGCATAAAGTAGGGGGAAATTTTAGTAAAGCCCGTGAAAATAATTTTATTTCAACCAACCCCAAAAAATTCTAAAATCTTATTACACCCAATTGGACCAAAATGATATCAAATTTTATAGGTAAAAAAAAGATAATTATGCCCTTACTTTAATTTTTCATAAGGACATTTATAAGATAAATAAAGACATTTATATGACAAATAAATAAATTTAAAAGAAGGGAGATTCTTAATTAGATCCTCCAAAATAGCAAAATCCAAATTCATGCCTACATTTTCAACAAATTTCTAATCAGGCTGTAAGGCCTCATTAGCGATTTCATAATATTGTTAAAAGACTATAATACTCCTATTTCCAAAAATGAACTTTTTTAACTACAAAATTTGTCGTTCAAGATGCTTAGGACAACAGAGCGCGAAGGCTGCAGGAGCAAGGAGCCTATTGTAAGGGATTCAATTATGTTGGGATACATCTTTTTTAAAAAAAAAAAAAAAAAGATGCTGAATGCGATTCTAACAGATTGTGGAGAATATAAACCTTTTAAAAGTTGGTTTTCTTCAACAATATGCAGTCATTTTTAAAGAATTTATTCAAAGTGACAACAAGAAAAAAAACACCGCATCCAATATGTAAAAGGATTACTCAAAGCGATTTTATTCCTTCATTTAATTTCTATCCACACTCCATGACAAGTTTACTCTAGTAAGCCCAAAATTGAAGGAAAGAATATTAACCTGTTGAAGGGTAAACAATCTCATTGAAAGGAGTGAGTTCGAACCTTGTGACTATTGTAGCTTTAGGGGAGGCATCACATATACCCGGCGAAGCACAAAATTTGAATCAAATTATCATCATCATGTGGTTATTGCTCTACTCTAGCCAAATGACCTAGCTCCCTAAAATTTTTGTACCAAAAAAGAAAGTATTTTGCTCAAATAGAACATCATTAATGCACATAATAATTAATTATTAGAATTATATGCAATATTTCTTACTTTGGTGGTTTGTAACATGAACCTTTTTAATTTTAGAAACTCAATCATGTATTATTCATATAACGTGGTTAAATTTCGACCAATATATATATATATATAAGGTGGTTAAATGAGACAGATTGAATAACCAATGTAAAGTTGACAAGCCACATGGCAGTGATGTGGCAAGATTGGATCCGCAGGTCCAGCTCGTTTAAAGAACCTTTTTTTTTTAAATTTTTTCCCCACTTTTTCATTAAAAAAACCTAAATACTCTAACTCCCTTTCATTTGATTGCATTTTGACTTCTTTGTCATGCGTTTTATACGACACTTTTTTTTACTTTTATTTTTATACTATATTTATTTATTTTACTATTTTTAACTTAAGAAGAGAAGTGTTTATATGTTTTTGAGATGTGAGTAAGTGAAAGAAAAAAAAGGATGTGAGAGTAGAATGGTTGCTTGACACAAAGTACAAAAGAAATAGAGTGTAATATAAATAGGTGAATGATTGAACCATATTTTTATATAATATTTCATAATTAATTTGAGATTTTTAATGTATTTTTTAGGAACTTATTGCATGATTAAACACAAATTTTAATTAGGGACATTTGTTCTGAATTAATTGTAATTAGGGGTATAATGGTCACAATTTATTAATTATTTTTATACAATTATCCCTTAAAATTTTGATGCTACCTTGTGCTTAATTTTATATTGTATGTGTTAAAGAAGAAATTGAGAATTTTGGAGATTCAAATTAATTATTTTGAGGAAATTGGTATGAAAGCCTGAAACAGAGGGAGCCCAAACCCAAAACTGCAAGAACAGCCTGAGTTTTGGGCTTTTTTCTCTAAAAAACTAAAAGGAAGCAGATCCGAGAGAGGCACACGACGGACCCGAGATTTGAGAGCTTTGCTGTTTGACCAGAGATTTGGGCTATTCTGATTGGGCTTCTGCCCATGGGGAGACAGACCCTAGAAGGGGAAAAAAAAAAAACGTAGACGCAGCTGGGAATTTGAGAGTGGAGGAGCTGAGGGATATTAAACAGAGAGGGGCGCCGCGCAGAGAGGACCTTCATGGCATCAGCTTCATCATCTCATCATCACCTTCTTGCTTCCTCGCCGGCGACACCATTCCCTTCCTTTGTGGCCGGCGAGACTAGCTGTTGCAGAAGCAAGCACTGCCAGACACAGACACGAGCTGATAAATCCGAAAACAGAGGTGGGTGTCGTGGACCAGAGAGCTTGAGCGGGGAGACCGGAGAGAGCTTGAGAGTAGAGGGGAAGAGACGGAGAGAACCACCATCGTCAAGGATTTCCACCCTGACTCGACCACCGTCGTTTCTCCTCCGTGCTCCACCGTCGGAGAGTCATCGTCTTCACCGCCAGAGATCTGCCGTCAAGCCTCACCACCACCTAGCCGATACTGTTGAGACTTTCACCATTGCCGTCCTTCTGCATTCTTCACTACTGTCTGACTTTGGAGAAGGCGAGCTTGAGAGCCACTCACACCCTCTGTTTGCTGGACAAATCTGACATTCCCCTGTTTCACTACACCACAAGGCGTCAACCCCATGGGAATCCTCCCTATCAATCACTTCTGTCATCACCTTCGGTTTGGACGAGTTTGCAGCTGTAATTAATTCCATGAGTGGCTGTTTTTCATTACTTCTTGATGGTAAAGAGTTGCTAGAGCTTCAACAAGGGGATTTTATTATTTTACATTAGGTCAAATTATACATTATGTCTGTGTGGATTAATTTTACATTGATATATGTATATTTTTGAGATTTAGATGAGTGATAATTTATCTATGATGAATTATCTTGTGTTGAATTTGGTATTGGTGCATTTAAATTTTATTGAACTTATTTTTTATTAGATTAATGAAGTTATATATTCTATATGATATATAGATTGTGTGATGAATTTGATTTAATTTGAATGTCGCGATTGTGCTTTTAATTAAGAGAAAACAAGTGCATTAATCTATTTTCAAACACACATCAAGTGGGTTTTAATAATTAATCTAAAAGGTGACTATGAATGCGATTGTAGGATTAGTCATTAATTAGATTGATTGGACTTAATGCGATTACTTAGGGTTTTGAATTTGACTTGATGCAAAAGTAACTTCCAAATTATTTTAAAGAAGCTAGGAAAGCCACCCAATTTGCCACCAAGGTTCATTTTATTATATAACCCATTTTTAATCCAAATCATTTCTTTATCTTTTACCCAAAATACCAAAAATATTAGAATTAATTTTATTTTCATAAATTTTAATTTCCAGAAAACCAATTTCAAAAACCCCTTTTTCTAACCATGTTTATAACACTTAGTTTTACCTAGGGAAATCAAAATAAATGACTCCTTGATAAGAGAACGATCCCAAATTGTTTGCACTATATTGCATTTAATTTATGATAATTTATGATTTGACCTGAGATAACTAAGATTGTATCAAATCAGTGAAAAAGAAAGAGTATGAGAAAGTAAAAGAAAAAGAAGTTAACAAAGTTTTTTTTAAAAAAAATAATAATTGGTGAGCTGATGGATTAACCTGAATTATCAACTCTATAACCGGATCAGAGTGATAAATGCTTAAGTGACTAAAATACTGCCGAGTTAATGAGACTCCTCTCCGTCTCGGGCTCAGCCCACGACCCCTCACTCCTCGGCCCATCTCTTACCTGAGCCCATTCTTCCATACTATGGAGTATGAAGATAATGGGATTGACTGATTTTTCCACCGTAGATCCATTACGCCATTGCCATGCTCTTAGTGGGTGTTTGAGAAGTTTTCAAATTAGGTTTGCGCAACCCGAGACAAAACTCCTCTCACACATTTACTTTATAAATCATTAAAACTATTGTAAAAAACTAATTCAAACACACACTTAATCGCAGCTTCGCCTTGCTCTGCTTTTCTCCAAGGGCAAGATTGCGCCCAGGCAAGAGACGACACCGACTCCACGACTGTGAATGGAAGACGATACCAAGAGGATGATAAGCCGAGACAGTGAGGACGTCGCACACCAAGACAATTCACGAATAAAGATTCAGATGGCCGATGATTTTTCTTCCTCCGCCAAGGTTGGTTTTACTTGCACTTTATGGAAACTCTAATTTTTTCTTTGGTGATTGCTATCTTCTTCTTCTTTTTTTTCCTTTTTCATGGTTGGCATTTGAAATTGTCCGATCCGATTATTAGAATATCTCAACGAATGTTTGCAATTTGAATTTCCGTTGTCATGTTATTGGCTAGCAAGCTTCTTGATATATGATGACGGAATCTTATTTGATTCACAGTTTCAAGACCTGACTTGAATGCAGTAAGCAGAACAAGATACAGAGACTACGGAGAAATCTTACAATGGCAGGAATTGGTTTATTCTCCGGTCTTTCTTCCTCCAGGTAATTTATGTTTATCTTTGGCTTAATCTTGAGAATTACTTAGCAGCTGGATTCTTTTAATTACTTCCCTTATTTTCTGAAATGGGGAAAGATTCTTGACAAGACAAAATCAATACATTATGCTAGTACATGCGATTCCATCTAGCTATTTTTACAGATTCTCGCCGTTTATCCTGAAAGATATAGTTTAAACTAAATTATATCCACGAAATTAATGAAGGAAAATTGTGAAATAATATTTGAACATTCGTGAACACACTGGTAACGGATTGAGCTTGTGTTTTCAGCAAGTTAGGGACATCTTCGTTGGTATTAAAATCTCACAATGCAAGGACCATGCCAGGGAAACTTCCTGTTAGGAGAAGCTTGACATTATAATTATAAAAAGGACCCTGCATAATAACTTTTCTGGTTTGTTCTTTGGGTTGCCATTACTAAATTAAACACTGATTTTGTGCTATCTGTTAAGAGTCAGCTTTCCCCTGAAGGTAAAATCTTGGTTGTATGCCAGGGGGGATTGAGGTTAGTTTACGCCATCATGCTTGCTATACATGTTCTGTTTTATTGTTCTCAGTTCTCACTAACATTTGAGGGTCTTGTTTCCTCTTTGGGGTGAAGATCTGCTGCCGCAGCTAATAAATTAGAACAGACTGGTTTCTCAAATATAGCATGCATTACGTCAGTCTTTAAACTGTGAAGCCATGTTTAGTTGAGCATAGTCTTCCTTGTCTATGATTCCAGGCCATCAACCTTCACTAATTGATTAGTTTCCAGAGCCTGTTTGTTATGCAGAGCATTTTCACTTGTGTACACACACACACACATACATATGCGTGTGTATGTGTGTTGAGTTTCTCACCCTCCTGACTTTTTATTGAGAATCTCAAAATGCATATGATGGTGAGGTAGAGCTATTCTTAGGATTGCTCAGAATCTTAATCATTGGTGTTATGAACCGAATGATGACAAGATATCTTCCTTGCAAATTCTTCAAAGAATTCTACATTGGTAGGGAAGATGACCGTATTGGTCTTTGCAATGGCTTCGAAGAGTTCCACTAACTTTATAAGTAACACCTATTGAAAGAAAATTTGATTAAATAAAAATTAGTTTTGACCAATAGACTTATATTTCATGAAAGATTGTTTAACGTATAAATCTACCACCATATTTTTAAGAGATTGCTAAAAGTTCAATTTGAAATTTCAAGTTCATAAAAAAATAAATTAAGTAATTATAAAAAAGGCTATTGTATCTAGCATAGTACTAAAGCGGGTAATTCTAGGGAAGTTAATTTCTCTAGATACACTTAAACAAGAAAAAATAAGAACATATTTTTGTTAATATAAACAGAGAGTAACTTGATTTTCATAACATAAGTTTGAAACTAAGAAGTTAACACAAGATAAGTAAAGAAGAAATTAATTATTTGCCACCAAAAGAAGAATAAATTAATTTGAAGAACATATACCTTATTATGGCTTAAAAGTGATCTGAAAAATGTTTCTGCAACCGGTTTTTGCTGTTCTGTCTTCAATGTTGAAATTTCCTTTATCCTTCTCTGTTTTCAATCTTTGTAGTTCTAAATTTATTCTATCATTTCTTTGGAGACCTCATCCCAATATTTTCTATACTCAGAGAATGAATATTACTTGATTAATCTTTTGGTGTTAAAGAATATTTTAAAAGAATTTTTCTGTAACTATTTATTTGAGAATGTGCTAATTTTACGGACTTTATTTAGGTGTTTTAGAATAAGATTATTGAAAAAGAAGTTCAAACATTACATCAGGGTGGTTTCAATTCACTTTTCCATGTAAAAGTGGCCAAGTAAACACCTAGGGGCAGTATTTTAGGTCTATGTTGCATTGGAATGATGACATTGTTTACTTTTTCTTTTTTTGTTTATCATTTTAACTTAGCCTAGTGTTTTTTCATTAAAATTTTCTTGAACTTTTTGGTTTTTATAAACTTTCTTGAATGCCGTTTAGCAGGTGATTTGCTAGATGGAGCATCATCAGGATCTATTCAGGTTTTGACACCTAACTGTCAAGTTAACACTCAATTTTCCGAGCCACCTCATACTATGCAAGTTGACGCCGTGGCGGGATCAAATGGTGTAGAACATGGAGAAACAGCTCAGGAAGAGCAAAAATTTATAGATCCATTGGATAAATTTCTCCTACCACCACCCAAAGTTAAATGCTCTGAAGACCTACAAGTGAGTTCCATATTGCTGTCATCAACAAATTACTCTCAATAAATGCTAGAGATGTGCTAATTTATGGAATTGAATTGGCGTGCTTTGCTCCCCTCCCCCAAAAAGTAAAAAAAGATTTTGTGTGCTCATGTGGTTTGATGTCTTTTTCCTTTTTCTTTGTGCCACACTAGAGCTCTGCATTTAATTTGCTAGGACTCTCTAAATTCTTAAGCTTATTTTGCTTAACTTCTTATTTCATTATTTTCATATTTTTTTTGGAACGCTATTTTCATATTATATTTATTGAATATGGTTAAATCAATTTGGCGATGCTTTGGAAGAGGTTTAATCTAATATTACACTCTAATCTTTTCTGATTTCCAGTCCTATTTAGTGATTTGTACATAGTATAGCTACATAGACATAAATAATTCTAAGGTCCTGTAGGAACACTTGAATATAGTGATTGGAGTTTAGAATTTTGGCATTGAAAATTTTGAGAAAAGATTTAGTGTGGGAATCTACCTACTCAAAATGAATTTTAGGTGTAGAAGTGTGGAAATCACTTAACTTGTGGGGTGTTTTTCAATAAATTCAGCAACTGCTCTTGTTTAATTATTAAATAGTGCTGTGTGGTTTGATTCCTTAACACGTCCCTTTAATATGTGTTTGATACTCTAAAATCTTCCCAGACATTGCTCATTCTGTGATTTAAAACCATCAAGTTATCAAAAAAAGTGATAATTTGCCAAAACTTCTCTATATCATGTTTTTTGGCCACTAAACTTTGTTTCATTGAATATTCCTTAAATTATTATGTCCCCCCCCCCCACACACACACACAAAATAGACATTCTGTACGGTGGAAGTTGAATGATCACCACTTTACTCATTAAAGCTTAGCATTTTTAAGTAATAATAAGAAAATAATTGCCCTCAATTTTTGAGAAAGTATAAAGTTGTATAAATTTGTTTAGCCTTTTCGTATTTGTTGATCTTTCATGACACATTGCTTTGATTTTATCATTGCAGAGAAAGATAAATAAATTTCTTGAGTATAAGGCTAGAAAAAGTTTTAATGCAGAAGTTCACAATAGGGTGGACTATCGGAACCCTGACTTCGTGTTGCATGCTGTGAGGTATCAAGACATTACCCAAATAGGATCTTGTTTCAATAAAGATGTATTTGATCCTGATGGATATGACCCAAGTGACTACTATGACGAAATAGGTCCTCAACTGTTTCTTCTCTGCATCTACCTTGTTGACTATTTCTGTTCATTTATTTTGTTGATATGACTCCTTTTGCGTGTCCCCTAACCGTCACAAGCAGAGGCAGATATGAGTCGTGATGGTGATAAGAAAGAGCTAGAGAAGAAGAAATCATAGAAAGTTGAATTTGCCTCTAGGGGAGCTCAACCACGAATTGTAATTGGTGTTTCAAGGATCAATATACTTGTTGTAGGTTATAAAGCAACCTAGTTTACCTGTGTATGACAAAGGTCATTCTTATTACTCATTTTCCATTTTATGTTGATTTTTCCCCTTCTCTCTTCAGGTTCTTTTGTGTGTTCAGGTGGTTTGCATTTGATGCCTCCTACAGCTGAGGTCACTAATCGTTTTGCTAGACTGAACAAAAAATCAAAGTGGGACAAGATATTCATTTAAGCAAATCCACCAACATTTGCACCTTGCTTGAAACTTTTATTTGTGCTCACAAGATTTTAGTGAATAATCTTGTTTTGGTGGATGGTGATCGGGAAAATCCTCTGCCTTTTGTGGGGCAAGATTCTAGATTTACTGATGGAGTTCATGCTGCAGTATTATCTACTGGTAATGTTGGTGGTGCATACATTCTTTTCGCGTAAGATTATGCGCAACTTTGGGCTTCTTAATGTTTTCCTTTTTTGCTTTTATATTTTGGTTTTTTTGGACAAACTTTTATATTTTGGTTTCACATGTAAATATGTTATTTGTTTCTCATGTTGCCCATTTTAGCAAAGCTGTTAAAGGACAACTAGATCCCTTAAGCTTTGTTTTCTTACAGTAATTGTGTTAACATTTTGTTTGAAGGATTAATTTTTTTCCTGTAGTAGTTTAGATATGTTAAGTGATTTACTGATTGCTAAATTGTTTCTTTATTTTGTTGGTTTTTTTGGCATTTACTAAGGTTATGTTGCTCAAGTGATTTGTTTTGGTGATGCCATAACTAACACATTTCATGATTATATGCTTGGTATTGTTTGATAAATGAATTATTATCTTGGTTGTTATTTTTCACCTATTTTTTTTTCTTTTGTATGGATATACATTTTACTTCAAGTCTCATATACCTTTTGATGAATCAAAGCGTCGCTAAAATCACTAAAGCTATGAAAACTAGCGTTGGTTTCAGTATAAAACCGCTGAATTTAATGTGGTCCTTATTAGTTGGTGACCATTGTTGATCTGTTCTTCTCTACGATATGCGGGGATTTTGGACTAGGGTAGTTCTTAGTTTTTAAACCGGATAATTGGATCAGATTTTGATTCCTCTGGTTGTGTTTGTGATTGAGAGAATCAAAAATCTAATTTTGCATTAACATAACTAACATAACGAGATATGTTTGATACGTATGACCATTGTTGTAATGTTGGACAGGCAGCAAAAATGACAAAAGGCAAAGGCCAAAAGATCAATTGAAAGGAAGTAAAGAAGGTCATGAGGTACACTCATTTTGGTCCGTTAAACTAATACCAGTGACCATGTTTATTTTATTTTTAGTGAAATACCTCTAACCATTATAAAATCCTACATATTGTTCTCTACAATAATAAAATGTTTGACTATTCGCCTATTTGGTAACTTTTGCAAAGTCACTATTATATTTATTATAAAAAGGATAATAGTGTCCAAACTGTGATTGTCACGGCGGGATTTCAATAAGCTAATTGATTGGTTTCATGTTGGTTAAGAATTTGAGAGCACACATAATCAGGACTTCAACTACACTGGCATTACAATTGCAAAATGCACCACAATGGTCTCTTGACGTAAAGTTTATAATTCATGGGTAGATGATAAAATGTCCAAATATCAATATTTCTATTGACTATTTATCACATGCTAAATTTTGTAGATGATGAGAATTTCTTTAAAATAAGAATGCTAGTACGTTTAACGTACCTCTTCAAAAGTAAATCGATGTTGGATGGTGTTGTTAAGATTGGTCATCGAAATATCTCTGAGGTTTAGATTGATCCCATCAAATGCTTTAAAGCCGTGGGGCATGAATGGCTTCTGGACAAATGTGAGTCAATGACACTTTGGTATAATTACATGTTCTTAAGCTAAACAAATCAAATTTTGTTTCTTCAAGGGCAACGTTTCAAATAGAGGAATGAGAAAATAACAAGAATCCCAATGGAAGACAATGACGACAATGTTCTTTACCAGCATTTTGTCCACATTTACCAAATAATTGAACCTATATATATAACTACTAAAACAGATAACTCAAGAATTCAACAAAAACATCACCCCACAATCATCTGTCCACATGCTTTGTCAAACAATACCAGCATTAATCAAGAAGGGGGGAAATGGACTTTTAAGATCATGTTTTTATTCTATGTATATCGAAGTAAAAAGGAAAAAAAATAAACAAAAAGATGGCTGCTCTGTTTCTATAGTAACTACTACTGTAAAAAAAATATTGAAATAAATTTTAACAAGTCACTTTATTTTAAGTGTTAGGAAAGCATAAACAGATGTAGCAAAAAGATTATTTAAGAAAAGAGAAATTGGCGTAAAGTAGGTAAAAAGAGGATGTAGGTTTCTTTTATACTTTGTCCTTAAAATATATGAGGCCTTTATTAATGTCACAGTAACTTAGGGACAGCATAGACAATAAGCAAAATGATCCCTATGCTTTTTTGTTGGATCAAGAAAGCTTGCTCCTTCACAGTCATGCCAAATCAATTTCTAAATTTCAAACATTAAAGTCATAACACACAATAAAACACACTACACATTAATAGAGTTTTGACCAAGGTCAAGCCATTGATCCCTCAATTTATTGGTAGGAATAGTGTCTATGATGAAAACTGAGTCTCATTTATCAACTAATCAAACAATATATAACTACTAGAACATATAATTTGATATTTAACAGAAGCATCATTGCACAAACATCTGTCCACATTCTTCATCAAGTGCCAGCATCATCACCAACAGCTGCATTAATCAAGAAAGTAAAAAAAAATGACTATTAAGATTATCTTTATATTATAATCCATGTTGTAAGATATAGTAGCATAACCATTTTGTAGTCTTTTGTTTTGATAAAAAAAAACTTATTTGAACATTTGTTTTTAATGTGTTCTGAAAAACAAAAAATAAAAGCCAAATTCTGGAAAACGAAAAACCAGAACATCTTTTTTATGTTTTGTTACTTTTTATTGTACAAACTTAGAGAAGAGGCTGATAACATTGTATTTTAATTTCATTAATAGCAATCTTAGCAATAAAATAAACTATGTTTTCACCCCTCATTTCACCGTTTTAAATATGTTTTTCAAAATAATCAAGCAAACATAGTTTTCATTTTTTGTTTTTAAAACTTGTTCTGAAAAATTATTTTATTGAACTGTTTTAGGAACATATAAACACAAAATAGAATCAAGGGCGTAGTTTCTATGTTTCACACCGCCCTTTTTTATCAAATTATAATAACTACTGCTGACAAAGAAAACTTGAGATAATTTTCAACAAGCAACTCTATTTTTTAGTGATGGGAAAGCAAAATAATTTAATAAAAAGGAAATTGGCATATAGAGAGCAAAAAGAAGTTGCAAGTGTCTTTTATGCTTTGCCCCTTGATATATGAGGCTTTTATTGTTATCATAGTAACTACTATTAGAAGAATATATAGAAAGTAAGCAGAAAGATAAAAAGAAAGGTCTTTGGCAATAAAATCATAAAACTAATAAACCTAAAGATGATAACATCTACAGCTATCCATGCATGTTACTAGTAGCAAAACCAGTTTTGCAGAAACTGTGTCAAAAAAATTGTTTCTGTTATTCTACTTTGTCAATATATATAACATATTTCGTGAAAAAGTTTGGTTAAATAGTTGAAAGAATCTGACCCTATCACTATGGCTGTCAAAACTCACAGAACAAGACAAAAAAGTAGGGAAGTCAAAATGGGTAGTCATGGTGAAATAAAAAGCAAAGGCAGCCGTCAAAAAGTGAAGAATTTGGAGACGTGTGACTTAGGCCTTTTGGAATGAAGAACTGTGTTCTTGTCTAGAGTTTCTTGTACTGGCATTGTGGGTAGGCTGTATCTTTTTATCTTTGTTTTGCTTCAAGTATGTAGCTGTATTTTCCATCACTTTCAAGAGTTTGTTCTTTATATATTTGAAAGTGTTTTGTTTTGAGAGTATTTGTGGAGAGCTCTAATAGAATCAAATATCAAAATAATCTTTTAAGTTTTTTTAATATATGCCAGTCGTTCTTTTTCCCCTTGACAACATCTAACCTCTTAAAAATAAACAAAACTTTTTCACTTTTTAACTCAACCAGCACAATGGAGAGAATGTGCGAAAAGTTGACAGATATAAAAAGTTTTAAATAAAAAACACAAGAAAAGATAGCTCCTCTGTTTCATCCCTTGATATATGAAACTATTGATGATATTATGGTAACTGCTATTGGAAAAAAGTAATTAAAATAAATTTCAACAATCAACTTTGTTCTTGAGTGATAGGAAAACACAAACGTGACAAAAAGATCATTTACGAAAAGACAAATTATCGTAGAGGGCCAAAAGAAAAACAAAATCAGATTCAAGTTTCTTTTATGCTTCTTCTCTTCACTCATGAAATTTTATTGATACCATAGTAACTACTACTAGAAAAAAACATAGACAATAAGCAGAATGATACAAACTCATAAATCTCGTCAGCAAAAAACTCATAACGCTAACAAACCTGAAGATGATACCATGGATGATGAACTTATCCTTCTATATATTAAAGCTATCCTGCAATACCAAATCATAATATAGTTTGCCTCAAAAAATATAGTTTTGAAAAAAGATAACATTGGCATAAGCATGATACTGTTATCAATTTTTTATTTCCTTCCTCATTATCTAAACATCTTTTTAATGTCGAAATATCATACCTTCACTGAGGAAAGCCCTTCCATTGTTTTGTTAACTTCTCCTTCATCCTTCCATTCCATGTCATGCTCTTCAATTTTCACTTTAGACAACTTTGGTGTTTCCAACACTCCTTGACAAAACATCTTCATTTCAGGGCACCCAATTATTTTTATCTTTTCTAATTTTGGGAATTTGAAGGTGTAACTTTGTGAAGAAAACATCTTCAAGCTTGGCATATCAGTAAGTTTGATCTTCGCCAATTGGTTGAATGTGATTCCACCTTGTACATCTTCATTGGTATCATTCTTTACAATTTCCTCCATCTTTTTGCAATTATTTATCGTCAACCTTTCAAGACTCACTAAGCTTTTGGCAGTTGAAGTTGTCACTAAATGGATGAATTGATGACATCCAGATAAGGACATCTTTATCAAATCTTTAAATGAAGTTGATGATGGTGCCAACTTGACCAAGCTGCAACAACTTTTGACTTCAAGGACATTTATATTTTGATGAATAGATGGTAGCTGAGAATCATCCTTCCATATGCTCTTGAGCTTATCCATACAGGCAATGTATAATACCTTAACTGGTGGGATTTTCCCCATAATATCAATAATCTCATCCTGTGATGGGAATATCTCCTCGAAGGAAGAATGCTCCACATAAAGCCTATACAATTGGGGAAATCTTCCAAGGTAGCTATAGGGAAAGGTTACCCCTTCATCCTTGAAGCTTTCTACATAAAGGGTCCTCACTTGAGGAAAGACGCCCATTACTGTTCTAATATTCTTTCCATTTAACGCCATGCTCCAAGTTGTGAAAATGACCTATAAAATGATCATTAATAAAGCAATTACCAAGATTAGCATAAATTAAATCAAGATATTGTTTTAACTACTTAAATCTCTCTTAACGGATCACTAATCTTTTGCTAACATTTATATTTTTCATCATTACCTAAAATCATATCTGAAAGTCACAATCAGGAAAAAAAATCCTTTAAATTAATTTTATGGCCCTCTTTCTTTTCTCTAAATTAAATTAGACAAAATACCATAAGTTCTAACTTCGAATTCATATTTTGTGCTAGGCTTTTGACAGTGAAAATATTGTGTAAATATTGATCACTGATAAAACTAATACTAGAAGGCGGCAATTTAATAATTTAGGGCGAGATACTTTTTAATAGAATAATTTCTTATTTAATTGTAGATAAAATCTTTCTTACCTGACCCGTCGTCTTCAGCTAATATTTATATTTTAATTATTAATTTTCCCCTAATAAAATTACATCCATACTTCAAAATAAAAATGAAATCTTTTAAATTGTTTTGCTGCCCCTTTCTTTCTAGTTAGAGATTTAACAAACAATAATAACAGTATTTGCAGTCTACCACATTCATAAATCATCATTTGCTTGTACAGTTTCATGTGCAATTAGAGTCTTGTAAATTTTATAATTCATGGTTAGATGACAGAATGTCCAAACTTCAATATTTTTATTAAATATTTATCTCATGCTAAATTCAAGATGATGAGAAATTCTTTAAAAGTAAAAAATAAAAATTTCAATACGTTCAACGTACCTCTTCAAAAGTAAATATATGTTGGATGGTGTTGTTGAGATTGGTCATCCAAATATCTTCATGAGATTTATATTTACTCACTCGGACGCTTTGAAGCGGCGGGGCATGAATGGCTCCTGGACAGAACATTGTGAGCATAGGACACTCTGTTATAGTTACATGTTCCAATAAAGGAAATCTAAAAGTATAATTGTAGCCACAAAATCTCTTCAATCTTGGTAAATCATCAAGTTCCATAAACTTCATCTGGTTGAAAAAGATTTCCTTGTCCTCATTGTCCTCTCTTTCCTGCTTCGTTATAATTTCCTCAATTTGATCACAATTACTGATTGAGAGACGTGTGATATGGACCAAGCTTGCAGCTGCTGATGACGTCATCAGAGTGGTTAGCCCATCACACCCATTCACTTTAAGATGTGTTAGACTCAGTGGCGCAACCACTGATGATGACTCCATCTCTTTATGATAATCATTCAAATCTTCAAAACCAAACACCATCTCCAACTTGTCACAGTTGCTGACTTCCAATTTTTCCAAATTGTTTAAAGATTTCAGCACATGAAGAGGCACCAATTTCATAAAGTCACAGCTTTTCACAATCAATGTTTTCAAGTTGCTAAATGTGGTTCCCCTTTTTACATCTTCGTCAGTCTCATTCTTTACAATTTCTTCCAATTTTTCACATTCATCTATCTCCAATGTTTCAAGATTCACCAAACTCTTGACAGTTGAACATGTCACTAAATAGACAAGATGATGACATTTGGACACCTTCAGCGATGTCAAATTATGAAATGAACTGGAGGATGGTGCATGTGATGGGAACATCTCCTCAAAGGAACAATTCTCCACATGAAGTGCGTTCAGCTTTGGAAATCTTTCGAGCAATGTATACGGAAATGTTACCCACTCATCGACAAATCCTTCTATGCCAAGAATTTCCACTTGAGGACAACGGTCCGTTGGAAATTTGTCATTCCTTATCATGATAGCATCATCTTCATCTAACACCAGCTCTCTTGATGTCACATATCGCTGTGAAACAATTATGGGCAAAGATATTATTGAATTATAACAACATAATTTCATATTTTGTGCTAAGCAACGTTTATATTCAAATAATAATGTCCTATTTTTGTATCACGTCATTTCGTACTGAATTAGAAGTTTAGTTATATTACTTTATTTTTTATTTTGTCCAAAAGTCAAACGAACTCACTAGAAGAAACAAAACTTTCAATAAATTGTTGCCCATTTTCTTTGTCATCAAAGAAGTGTCAGACAATGTAACTTTCATAGATGAATAATTATGTATAAGTTGGAACTAGTAATAATTGAGCTTCCTAGACGCACCTGTTGGTAGAATGTTTTGGAAAGATTGGTGTCCCAAATTTCATGATGTTCTCCCCAACAAACTTGTGACAGTTGAACACTTCTAAGGGATGGTGTATCAATAAGTCCTGGAGAGAATCTTCTGAATTTCGGACATTCTTTTATGACAAGTTTATCCAATAATGGAAACCTGAAAGTATAATTGTGGCGGCAAAATCTCCTTAATCTTGGCAAAAAAGTAAGTTCCAATGACTCTAGCTTTTTGAAAAATATTTCTTTGTCCACATCATCCTCTCCTTCCTGCTTTGTTATAATTTCCTCCATTCTATTGCAGTTATTAACTGAGAGACGCGTGAGATGGACCAAGCTTCGAGCAATTGATGATGTCATCAAAGTGGTCCACTGAGAACAAAAACTCACATTAAGATGTGTAAGATTCAGTGAAGAAACTAAGGATGATGACAAGCTTCTCATAATGGAATTACAGCTGAGAGTCAATTTTGAAAAGCGAGCAACATCTTCCCCTCCAAAAGCCTTCTCAAAGTCCCCACTCAACTGTAGATCCTCCAACTTTGTAAAGCTTTTCAACAATGATCTGTACGAAATAGTTGTTGCGTCATTAGCATCTAGAGAAAGAAGCTTAACATTGGGGAAGTGGTACATTGGCAACTGGCCACTCCCTATCATCTCAGCTTCTCTACCCCACAATTTCAGCTCCTCCAATTTTTGAATAACCTGAACAATTATAAATCAATAATAACTAAATTGTGTAGAAAACTTTAACAACTAATTAATACAATAAATGGTATAAGCTTTTCTTATGATAGTATCTTCAAATTAAAATTTGATACTTATTTCTCAATTTTGACTTTCGTATTTCATTAACTTTAAAAATTAATTATGTTAAATTAAAGTGAATATGAATTTTTAGTCTAGAGTTTCAATATTCCATTATGACATGAAAATATTATTTCTCCTTTCCTTTTAAAATGAAAACATAAAAATAATGCTTATGACATATCATTTTTGTTTTTTTTAAAAAAAAACTATCTTGTGAATCACGTCCACCAACACAATTTTTTATAGGACTGCGACCGACACACATAATTAAAAGCAAAAAGGTGAGGATTAGAGTCCCACTTTTTAATTATTTTATTATTATATAATATCTGTTAATTAAAATAATTACTATGAATATTTCATTATTGAAATTTTAATTATCAGATCCTAAATAGCGATCTATTAAATATTCGAGTGGTAGGAGTAATTCACATTTTTTAATACTCAAAAGTGTCAAAAGCAAGCGTTCTTTAGGTTGCACAACAAAATAATTTGATGTTTCATTATTTAGTTTAATGCTTAAAGTTATTTCGCCCCTCTTTACTTAGCTTACATTGAAAACATACAAATAACCAATGAATAGCTAATTTAAAACCGTACCTCATCGTGATGGGAGAATAGAGGATATTTTGAGTTTGGTGTGCACTCTTCCTCATGTATTTCTGATGAACTTGAGATTTCCTTTTCAAATATCTCTAATTCATCACATTGTCCAATAAATAACTGGTGAAGGTGTGGCAATTTTAATGTGTGTTGGTGTGGATAGAAGTTCCTCAACTCTTGAAGGTAAAAAAGATGAAGGGAAGTCAGACTAGGAAACTCAAATGTAACAGCAGCAGATTCTAAAACTTGATCCTTTGCAACAATCACATCTACACCACATTGACGTATTTCAAGCTCTTCAAGACCACGAAGCATGCCTTTGGCTATAGATGCAGGAAATATACTTGTGAGGCTTTCACAATGAGAAACAGATATGCTCCTTAGATTTGGGAACGAGACGTTTCCTTGGTGGTGATTGCTCCACACATTCTTCAATTTGGGCAAATTCCACAGCTTTAACTTTTTCATTGGCACAACCACGGATGATGACTCCATCTCTTTATCATCTTTCAAATCTTCAAAATCAAACACTATCTCTAATATGTAGCATTTTGAGACATTTAGTTCTTCCAAGTTGTTTAAAGATTTTAGCACATGAAGGGGCATCAATTTCAGAAAGCCACATTCTCTTACCATCAATGTTTTCAAGTTACCGAAGGAGTTGTGTGAAAGTTGGTCATCCCATATCAATGCAATTAAACTATTTAAATTAGATAATTCCAATGTCTCTAACTTTGGAAATAACACCTGTAGAAAGAAAATATGATTAAATGAAAATCACTTTTAAACTTAGGCTTATTTTTCAAGAAAGATTATTTGAATGTGTAAATAATGTTCCCATCTACCACACTATTTTTTTAAGAGATCAGATTGCCAAAAGTTCAATTTCAAATTTTAAGTTCATAACAAAGAGTAATTAAGAATATAAACAGACTGTAAAATGTTATAGCATCTAGCGTAATGTCAAAGAAAATAATTCTAGTGACAGTAATTTTTGTAAATACATCCAAAAAAAAAAGCAACGTAAATAATTTAAGTGAAAATGATATTTGCAAGTGATTAAATTTGAAGTTCTGTAGGAGGTTAAAATAAAAAATAAGAATAATTAAATTAATATGAATGTACCTTATTGTTGAAAAGATATTCAAAAAATTATTATAGTGATTAATCATCAAATCCATAACCTACAATAACATAACTATTTCAGTGATATGAACAACTCATGTATTAAAATACTTAAAAATATAGAATTCACATGTTTCTAGGTTGTACAACAAATAGTTTGAGGCTTAATTATTTTTTTCAATACTTAAAGTTTGATTTTTGCTTTTATTAGCTAATTTTAAGTAATTTAAAGAAAAGAAAAAACTGTGAACTTTCATGATAGCCAAATCTCAGAGCTAGTAATTATAGGGAGAGTGATTTTTGCGGTAAATTAAGTTTGAAATTTTGTAAGAAGAGGGAATAAGGGAAAAATGTGAATAAAATAATCTTAACATACCTTGTTGAAAAGTGATTTGGAAATTTCATTGTATGCCTTGTTTGTTGCTCCATCCTTGACGCAGAGATCAGCAGTAACAGCATGCCCATTTCCTTGGCAATTATTGCTACACACATGCTTCAACTTTGGCAGATTCTGTAGCTCTAACTTTTTCAATGGCACGATCACTGCTGATGACGCCATATCTTCATTATAATTCAAATATTCAAAATCAAACATATTCTCCAATTTGTAACAATTTTTTACTATCAATTCTTCCAAGTTGTTTAAATATTTCAGCATATGAACAGGCATCAATTTCACAAAGCCACATCCTTCCACCATCAATATTTTCAAATTACTGAAAGAGTTGTGTGAAAGTTGGTCATCCCATATCAACGCAAAGGAACTGTTTAAATTGGATAATTCCAATATCTCTAACTTTGGTAACAACACCTGCAGAAGGAAAATATGATTAAACAGAAGCCACTTTTGATCTTAGGCCTATTTTTCATGAAAGATTGTTTAAATGGCTAAATAGAGCTCTCATCTGCCACAATATCCTTTAAGAGATTGCTTAAAGTTCAATATCAAATTTCACATTCATTAAAAAAAATTAGGTAATTAAGTAATTAAAGAAAATAAAAGAAACTGTAATAAGCCATAGTAGCCTGTGTAATGTCAAACTAAAGTAATTCTAATGAAAGCAATTTATGTAAATACATTAAAACAAAAATAGCTAAGAAAAACTCTGCAAAACTTCATAACAGCTTGATGGCAACGTAAATAATTATAGTGAAAAATGAAAGGTGCACACATTGTAGGAAGTTAAAATAATAAAAAATATGAATAAATAAAAGACAATATAAATATATCTTCTTGTTGAAAAACGATTGGAAAATTTTATTAGTCGTCAATCATCAAAACCATAAGCTCCATCCACATAGATATTTTAGTAATACAAATATTTCATATATTGAAATACTCAAAAATATCGAAATCACATGTTTTTAGGTTGTAAAACAATAATTTGAGGCTTAATTTGTTTCAATAATTGATGTTAGATTGTTGCTTTTATTAGCTAATTTTAAGTAATTTAAAACAAAAACAAATGCAAACTGTCATGATAGCCAAATCACAAAGCAAGTAATTATAGAGAAAGTGATTTTTTCCGCTAATTAAGTTTTAAGTCTTGTAAGAAGATAAAATAAGGAAAAAATGCGAATAAAATAATCTGAAGATACCTTGTTGTTGAAAAGTGATTTGAAAATTTTATTGGGTGCGTTGTTTGTTGCTCTATCCTTGATGCTGAAATCTCCAATAAGAGCAGGTAGATTTTCCATCTTCAAAGTGTGTAATTGACCAAATACAATGTCATTCGGTCCCTCACATAAATTCTCAAGGGCTTTCAAATTTTTGAGTTCCAAGCTTTCAAGGACTAGGAAAGCATCTTCATGATATGCTGAGTTCAAAACAATGTATTTAATATCATCATTACTTTCAATCCAAAGATGCCTTAAACATGGAAATCCACTTGCATCAAGATTGTATAGAACATTTTCCTGCCCATTAGATCCATATAAATGCAAATCTTCAACTCCTTTTGATAAATTTTGAAGCCGAGCCGTCAAGTCGATACTACTCTCTAGCTCAAGTTTCAATATTTTTGAAGTTCTACAATTTTCTTGCCATATCCATCTCTTTCCAATGAATATTTTGTATCTCCTCAAATTCATCTTTAAGAACAAGTTCTCTGGCAACATAGAGACATTAGCAATTTGAATATCTAGAGAAGAGATTGGCAAATCCTTTAATTCATCAAGACTTGCATTTTCATTAGGTTCACTAGATCCTTCAACTTTCCACTGGTGAAAGCTATTTCCCATGTACAAAACCTCCAATTTCTTTAAGCTGGACAGGAGTTTCTGTGGAATTTCTTTGAGATTGGAGCAATGAGACAAATTCAACATTTGTAGAGAAGTCAACTCGGCCAATGCAATTGGTAGCCATTCAATTTCAGAGTAAGCAAGACTTAGGACTTTTAATTTCTTCAGGCGTCTAATCTCAGTTATATCTTCTAGCAAACAAGAGTGTAGGCACAATGTCTTTAGTCTTTGTAGGAAACTAAGCGATGGCAGTGACGAGAAATGCATATTGGTAAATGCCAACACTTTTAGCTCCTCTGAAGATTTGAAAAACATGCTGGGAATGTTCAAATCACGTCTTGTGCTATTTAGAAGAAAGAACATTAATCTTGGACCATGCAGCTCTTCTGGAAGGTCACTAATGTCACTCTCTTGTAAGCAAATTCCTTCGCAACCCCGTAGCATATTTTCGTCTGGCCATTCTCTCAACCTTCTACGTATGAATGCATGTAATTCATGAAATGCAATCAGCCATGCAACATCTCGAAACACGTCATGTATTGTAACATGATGACTGGAAATGCTATCAAGAAATAAGTTTGATGACTTTAGCTTCCTTACAGCAGTAGAGATTCCAGTGTGGGCTTCTTCCATGCTTTGTATGCCATCAAGATAATCTAAGCCCACAGAGTACATGATCAGGTCTTCAATTGAGGGATCATGGGACAACATGGCAGCAAGCAAGAAAACATGTCTGTACTCTGAAGATCCTAGATGATCGTAGCTCAACTTCAAAATGGGATTCACCTCTCTTGTTAATGTGTTGTTTCTCCTTAAAGGGTTATTCAATCGTGCAAGGGCATCTTCAAACTCATTAAGATCTTTATTCCTCAATGTCTTGGCAGCTGTTGCAATCGCTAGAGGTAGGCGTCCACACTTTCGAACAATCTCAGTGGCTATAGATATCAAGTCACCACTGCTTGAGTTATTAAGTTCTGCAGTCCTCTTGAACAACTCCAATGCTTCATCCTCTGACAGAACTCCCACTTTGATAATTTTTCCACATTTCATGTTTGACAGCAGTGTTTCATTCCTTGAAGTCAGTAAAATTTTGCAACCTTCGTTCTTTTTGCTATAATTTTCAACACCAAGAAAGGAAATTCCAACTTTTGCCAAATCAACTTCCTCCCAAAGATCATCTAATATTAGCAGCATATTCTTCTCTTGCTTCAACCTCTCACTTAGACGATAAGCTCTAACTTCTTTGTTGTTTTCATTGAGTTGCATACCCAGCTTCTCAGCAATCTGACCTTGAATCTTCTCAATGTTCAATTCTTGAGAAACAGTTGCCATGATCACCTTTTCAAATATCTTTTGATTCTTGGCTACCTCTATAGCCATAGTGGTCTTGCCAACACCACCAAGCCCACACAATCCGATCATGTGAACACCGGGGTTCCTCAATTCCTCCAAAATTTGATTCATAATTGGAACTCTTGAATCAATCCTTTCATTAACTTTTGTGTTGGTTAATTCTAGGTTCGATGGGAGAGGAGGAAGGTATCCAATTTTACCAAGGTTTCTCTTTGCAAAAATTTCAGCAACTTCTTCTGTCATTGCCTTTGCTCTTTTGCTTAGTTTATAGCGTAGCCACGGGTTGGGACATGAAGTTATGCTACACTCTGTTTTTGCTTGACTCTCTTCTTCACGAAACTTTTCTACTTGCTTTGATAGCGCATTTACTTCACCCAACCAATGAAGAACTTTTTCTACAATTTGTTCTCCATTGTTTTTAGCCTCACCTATTTGATGTTGTATGAACCTTCCTTCAAGGGTGAGTTCTGTATGTTGTCTGTTGAGCTGGTTAATGTTTCTATGATAGTAAATCAAATAACGAAGCTGCTGCCAAATTTGGTTGAGCGCTAGGTCGCGAAACTTGTCAACCAAACCACAAGGATCCATTTAATTTGTGCTCTGTTAAAAACATATAACCAACACTCAATTAAACTTGGCTTGTTAATGCAGAAATATCGGTAAGATTGAAAACAAACGTCTTACCTTTTTTCCCTAAATTAATGATGATAAAAATTTGATATCCCCTTTTCTTTCTCTCTTTTCTACACCCTGTGAAAATCAAAGGATGAGATTGTTGAATGATTGGGATTGGACAATATTAAATTATTTTTAGTCATGCAAAGTATTATTTTCATTTATAACAAAATATGATCCAGATACTCTGTATTTTCACCTTTTTTTTTTTTTTTTGCAAATAGATATTCATGTGAAAGAATAAGGTCTTGATCTTTTCCAAAAAAAAATTATTTGAAATTTCATGTAGAAGTAAGGTCATAGGCAAGCTCATCACTGAACAGTTAGGACATAAATTTATTTTTTGGATTTACAATAATCCAGATGTGAAGAGAACACTAGTTTTTCTTAATTAATTGGTTGTTCTCTTGCTATATATCTGAAAGACGAGAATTTTTTTTTTTGAGTGAAAAAGACAATATTTTGCAGCAAAAGTTGATACAAGAATTGAATTGCAACGACAAAACTTGATGATACTCCCTCTTGTCCTCAATGGAAAACATAATGTAATAAAGTAATTGAACTATAGAGTGAGTGTTAAATATATATTAGATTAATTAAACACAGCGTTGCGTATGGAACAAAAATATATTGAACTTACGATAACAGATGTGAAACTTTGGAATCTGAATGTGGATAAACCTCTGGTCTACCTGCAATAATCAGCCTTCCTTAGTGTTCTAGCACAGATCAATGAAGAGACCACCCTTTTCCCCTCTCTTTATGGTGTTTTGAACATCTTCAAGAAGTGGATGGTTCATGCAAATCTAAAAGTTTTAGTAGAAACACAATCAATTGTAAAACCAAACAGGGAAACAACATCAACTAGACTAAGAAAACAAGAAAGAAGAATTGAAAAAGAAAAAGAAAAAGAAAAAGAAAAAGGAAAGTAGAGAGAATAACTCTTTCTAATTTTTTGAGAGATATGAGTAGAAAAAATTCAAGTGCAGTTTTTTAGGTCTTTTTTTTCCAAGAAGAAGAAGAAGAAGCAAGGAAGGATTTGAAATTATGAAAGAAGACAACGAGAGCAAATGAAAATATAGCGGAAATTAATGGAAAGTGTCAAGAAAAGAAATAAACCTCGCAATTTACAGTAGCCCGACATGAAACATCGCAATTTCAAGGTACATAAGGAGCAACTTCAGGATTTTTTTTTTTAATTCTATAAAAATGGGAGAGACAAAAAGCAAACGGAAATAAGGAGATACAAGCAAAAGCAAGACAAAGTTCCGAAAAGATTTCAAAGAATAAGTTGAGAAACGAGAAAATAATAAAGAAAGAGCCAGTAAGGAGCAAAGAGTGACATGAACAGTGAAATTATGAAAGAAGATAAACTCAGGATTTTTTTTGTTTTTTGTTTAGGTGGAGAAGGGAGAAAGGAAAAAAGGAAATCAGACAGCTGAAATTAATAACAGAAAAGAAACTGCATAAATGAAGTAAAAGAAGAAGCTGATAATTCAGTAAAAGGCAGAAGGAGAAAGCAGAGATTTGTAGAACTATGGAAGAAGAAGAAGAAGAAGCAGATCTAAAGTTTTCGTAAGTAGTGGCAATAACTCAGTAACCGAAAAAGTTTCTGGTTGAGATAGGAGTCAAGTCAATGCAGTTTGGTCCAGACACTGTGGTCTTGCTATTACTATTTAGGAGAAGGGAAAATGTTAGTTGGAGCAACTTTATTTCATTCAATCTAAAAAAGGTTCTAAAATTTTATTGCACCTTATAAATCAAAATAAAAATAAATTTTTATGGATAAAAAGATAATAATGTCATTACTTTTTCTTTTAATTGTTGAGTCACACATTTTGGGACCAAAATACCTCTCTGTAGCAAAAATGTGTTAAAGAAAAGAGGAAAATATGCTTAAAATTCGTTCAAAAATATTATAGAATATATTTTTTAAACTTTTTATATATTAAATTTAAACGTTTTAGTTATACAAACTTATTAATTTCATAAATTTTAAAACTTAAATCCATGAGTTGATAGAACTGATTTTTTAAACATGAATGTAAAAAAAAAAAATATTTTATCATAAATCAATATAATTTAGATTTATTTGAATATAATCATACTTGATTATTTAAATTTTTTAAATTAAACCATTTGAGAGAGATAGTAAATTATCTGATTGTGTGGGCAAATTAATAATTATATATTTCTAACATTATTTTAATTAATAAATTTAGTATTTTGAAAATTTTAATGAAGCATTTTTGCAAAATTCTAAATCGGGTCAGATCTCTTAAAATAGAATTTCAAAATTATAGAGGTAAATTTGCAAGGCTTCAGAAACCGAGTTTCAGTTAAAACAAAATTGGAAGAAACTTTTAAATTCTACTTTTGTAAAACCACTAGAAGGTATTTTTAAAACCTTTGGACATAATTTAAAGGGAAAATTTCAGTTAACTCCCTCTATAGGAAATTATTTTTAGTCAACCTACAAAATTTTTTGAAACTTCACTGTACCCCATAGTCAAAATGAAATTAATTTTTGTAGGTGAAAAGACAATGATACCTTTCTTTTATTTGACAGGACAAATATAAACATTTATAAGACAAATAAAGATATTTACAAGATAAATAAAGAGAGTCAAGAGCAATTAGGGAGTTAAAAACATTTTAGCCATTTATAAAACAAATATGAGTATTTACAAGACAAATAAAAATATTTATAAGATAAATAAGAAAAAAGAACCTATGGAGTTAAAAACATTTTGGCCATTTACAATACAAATATAGACATTTACAAGACAAATAAGATAATTTATCAGACAAATAAAGTAAGGGCGTCATTGTCTTCTCACCCACAAAAATTAATTTCATTTTGACAAAAAGGGTTACAATGAAGTTTAAGAAATTTTTGGGGGTTGACTAAAAATAATTTCCTACATAGAGAGGCTAACTGAAATTTTCCTTAATTTAAAGGTAAGGGAGCCACACCTTTAGGATGTGTTTGGTTTGAGGGGAGGGGAGAGTGGCGAAATTAAAATTTTAGACAAAAAAAATCTAAAATTTAACCGACAAAAGAAAACTAAAAATTAAAAAAGCGGGCCAGCCCTCCACCCCTATGGGGGGTGGCAAAAGCCTACCATTTTGACTAGCCCAACCCATTTTACCACCTCTAATTATAAATCAAGCTACTTAACTTTAAATCAGGTTGATGCAACTTAATTCATATATTTTTTACCAACCTCGATGCTTATAGTTCACGCTATTTAAAATGCTTTTTTTGCTGGTATTCAAAAATGCCGATCTCTATGTTTTTTAAAAAATAAAATTATAAAAGCTAAGTTTGTGTTTGAAACAATGATTGGTAATTGAACTTGCTATAATATTACTTTTGATAAAAATCAGATTATGTATTGTGATTTGTGTTTGGATTGACGGTTGTATAAGGAACAACGATTGGCAATTAGGCTTATTTCTAAGTTTTGGGTGCTCTTTACTACTAAAAAAAATACATTAAAGGTAAAATTATAGTCAGTCTTCTAAGATTGGGTACAACTAAAAAATTATTTTAAAAGGTTAAAAACACCAAAAAATATTTTAAAGTAATTTTTGAAGCTGAAAAAGTACATTAAGGGTAAAATTGCAATAAATCTGATAAAACACTAGGTACGATTGGAAAAATATTTTAAGGGATTAAAAACACCAAAAAATATTTTAAAGTAATTTTCGGAGCTAAAAAAATACATTAAAGGTAAAATTACAATAAGTCTAATAACACACTAGGTACAGCTGAAAAAATATTTTAAGGGGTTAAAAACACAAAAAAAAAATATTTTAAGCGGTTAAAAAGCACAAAAAAAAATATTTTAAAGTGATTTTTGGAGTTAAAAAAATACATTAAAGGTAAAATTGCAATTAGTCTGATAACACACTGAGTAGTGTTGGAAAAATATTTTAAGAGATTAAAAGCACAAAAAAAAATATTTTAAATTAATTTTTGTAACTGAAAAAATACATTAAGAGTAAAATTACAATCAATCTAATAACAAATTGGGTACAACAGAAAAAATATTTTAATTATTCACCCTCAATTGTAATTACAGGTAAGAGAGAGAGAGAGAGAGAAAAAATAAGTGTGATCATGGGACATACGCCTGATTGAAAGAGGAAAACACTTCAATCAAATGCTTCTTCTATAAACTCTTTTTTTTTTCACATGCTCAATTAGCAATTGGATCAACCAAACACTCCAAAATTTTTTCTCAACCAACTATTGGGCTTAACGCTAAATTAAGCTGGATTGACCCATACAATTGGGGCTCCAAACACTCACTAAATTTTTGTGAAAAAGCACTGAGTAACTAATGATTTAAATAGATGACCTGAGTCAAAGTTGAGAGGCCAGTTTCAACCCAGTTAAATTTTATATGAACGGATTTATACGAAATTAAAGTTAAAAGTCCAACTAAAAGTATAGAAACCAAGTCATTCATTTTTCTTATTAATAAAAAAGACGGTATATCTTTGGGGTTTTTTTTTTTTAATTACAAGGGCAAATATTTTAGGAATCTTTAAAAAAGAAATAGACATGATGTACAACTAATTAAAAGGGAATCACACCTTGAATTACTAGCCATCAGTATGGGTGGAACATGCTGCTTCTTTTTGATTGCCCTTTGATATTCAGAAGCTTGGTAAAATGCTGCAAAAGTTGAAACACAAATTGAACTTTATAAATACAGATCAATTAAACACCGACTGGCTTTGGCATATATAAACCTATTTTGTCAAACTTACCGCAGCAGATGTGAAACTTTGCAATTTGAAGGTATATAAACCTCAGATCTGGCAGCAATAATCAGCTTTCCTCAGTGTTCCAACACAGATCAAGCATGGGAGGCCACTTTTCACGGTGTTATCAACCTTTTTAAGAAACAAATGCTTCACAAAAATGGAAGACAACTACAAAATAGGAGGCTTTTCGAAGAAAGACGATGAACTTGTGAAATTAAACAGGAAAAACAACAACTAAACAAGAAAAATACAAAAAAGCAGTTGAACTCGCCGAAAATAAATCACAGGAAATAACTAGTCTTTTTGGTCTTTTTCAACAAAACAAGAAACTACAAGAAGGCAGTTTTTTGAAAAACTTTTTTCGGATTTTTTCTTCTTGAAAAAAATGTCACAAAACTAAAAAAAGCTAAAAATGCTAACAACAGAGAAGTGCCAGCAAAAAATGCATAAGGAGCAAATTCAAGATTTTTTTTTAAAATTTTTCTTTAGACATGGGAGACACAAGCAACACAAAGCGCCGAAAAGATGTTGAAGAACAAGTTGATGAATGAAGGATGAAGAGATCCAAAAAAAAGAGTAAAGAGTGATGTGAACAGTGAAACTATGCAAGATGATTAAGTGCAAGCGAAAGTTGCAAAAGCAGAAATTCAGGAAACTTTTTTTCTTTTGGGGCTTTCGGTGGAGGAGAGAAAGGAAAGTGGAAATTGATTACACAGAGGACACTGCAGAAACGAAGTAAAAGGCAGAAGGAGATCGAAGCAGGAGATTGGTGGAACTATGAAAGAAGAGGCGGATCTGAAACTTTGGGGCTCTCAGCGGCTTTATTTCTCAGAAGCCCTCAGAAGCTCAAAATCCTGTCCGTTGATATAATCTAAAGGCTCACAATGCAGCACATCAAGACACTATTATAAAACGAATCTGGACCGTTTATGTTAAGTAAATCGGGACAGTCCAATTTTAGAATCTTCAAAACCAGTTCAGAATGCCTCAAATGCCAAAACAGAGCATCGACCTCCGGCAACTTCAGGGCTGATTGAACAGAGCTACAAATCCAAACATGTTCAGATGAAAATATTTCAATTTTTCATAGAAGATAAAACCTGTTTTGATGATTATTTTAAAAAATAAGTTTAGATAAAAATAATTAAAAAGAACATAAATTTTATTAAATAATACATATATGTTGTATTTATGTATGTTGTGAAAAATACATAAACTTATTTGGATAATTAATAGAAGCAATATTTTAAAAGCCGGACTAGACATCGAGCCGAAAAGATCAGCGGGTCATGGTTTAACCGGTTGGAACGGTAGAGCAATTTGGTCGGACCGGTGACGTAATAATTAAATTTAAAAATAGTATATATTATATATTACAATTAATCTTCAATCTAATTTCATATGAAGTTAATAAAGTCACAAAATACCATTTAAGGAAGAATATTAAATCAATCATCAACCTAAAAAAATGTATTAACAATAATGATTTCATGACTTGTTAAATATGGGTGCCTATTGATTGATCCAAATATTAGTTTCTTGAAAGACATTTAGATCATACCACTCTGATCCTATTTATAAGTTTTTTTTTTACAAAAAAAATTTGGTCATATTTATAGGTCCAGTTTTAATGTAATAAATAATATTGTGACAATTTTACCCCTATTAATTGTATAAATGAAGAAATAATTTAAAGATAGATAGAGAAGAAAGAGTTGAAATGTACGCATTCATAAATGAGGACATAGTTATAAATTTACCTCATAATCATTAAATTAACTACCTCTCTTTAGTATATGAAATTTAATTAACATGAACTTATAAATATAACTAGAATGATAAATATCATCAAATATTAAGAAAATGACCTAAAATTAAGATCTTCAATCCAATCCCACTACTTCTAATCATAGAGTGTATAGTGGTACATGTCAGAATTTAAAATTATAAATAAAAGAGTTTAAATCTCATACAAAAAAAACGTAATGTGCTGTAAAGTCACATGTCCCCAAGAGCCCCAAGGCACGGTTTTCAAGTTCTGAAATGGTAGATAAGTCAAACACGCAAGATGGGTAGAAATCATGTCTCTCTCTCTCTTTTTTTTTTTTTGGATACAAATCATGTCTCTCTTTTATCAATGTATATATCAATAATATATATTAATATTATATTATTTCTCTTTCATAGTTTCATCCTCTGCAACATGTTCCCCTTCATCTCTTTCCATCATTTTTTCTCTTCGTCCCTTACTCCGGTAACCTTTATTTCTTCTTCTTCTTTCATCATCTTCTTCTTTTTCATACAAAAGACTGGTTTATATCTAATATTATTGTGGCCGAAGGCAGCCGTGGGCATTGATTAATATCTGGAAAGGGAGAGCTGCTCGTCGTAGGTGTGGGAATAAATGGTTGTCACCGGTGAAGCTGTCAGAAATTTCAGGAAACTCAGGCCGGACGGTTACTTCAGGATCATTCCGGCTCCAGGATTAACTCCTGTTTCCGGCTCAAAGGCGGATTTACACTGCTCTAAACGGCCAACTATGAAAAATGGTTTAGAGGGGTGACTCGAGCCGTGTTCTTCTCCGGTCTGCTGTCGGACCGATCGGACCGTCCGGTCCGATCCCAAAAACATTGAGTTAAAGCAATTACTTGGGTAAGCTGGACTTCGATTTTTCTCTTCATGAAAATTATTAAAAGGGGTTAAAAACCAAGAAATAAAATATTGAATGAAATTAAGCAACAGATTATCTGTATTTGATATCACTTATTTTGGAATAATAAATCTTTATTATGTAAATCGAGATAAAATTCTTCTCTCATATACTTACCTTATACACTGTAAATCATGATTTATAAATACTTATAAATCAAAAATAAGATATCCCAAACCAACACTTAATAACAAATTTCTTTGTGTTCACTAGTAACTTTTTCAAGTTGAGCCAATCTGGTTGTTTTCTGTCACACAACATGTATATATAGTGATACTCTTCTATAATACGTACAGTCTAATTTTTTAAAAAAAAAAAATCAAGGATTTTCTTCCAAAAAAGAAACAACACAAACACGTGGAAAAATAAATGGATGAAAGTTTAAACTTTAGACCCAAACCCATTAATACTTGTTTGAGATCACATTTTTTGTTTCTAAAAATCTGTATTCATATAAATCAAAATAAAAATTTTCTTACATACTTACCTTATATATCATAAATCATAATTAAAAAACTATTTTTAAAAAACTTAATCATTATTTCAAACATGCGCTTAAATTTTCCTCTTTTTTCAATCAAATAGATGGAAGCATCATTAGGACACGTGGTATCTTCTAACGGCAGTAAAATTATTGAGATCCTTATCATCTAGTTTTATTTGGTATTAAACATTGAGCTCTAGCCAGCCAGACAACGCTGGAGCTTTGATGGCTGATTGCTAGAGGTCACTTCGGCCAAGCAGCCGCTAGTAAATAGTCGTTGGAGCTCTGAAGACAATTGAACATTTGTTTTAAAAAAATAATATAAGGATAGTATTATCTTTTTACTCATAAAACTTAGGAAAAATCCCAGATAAATACTTTTTGAATTAACAAAACCTCCAAAAGTCTATTAACACTTCAAAAAGACTTAAAGGTACCAAGTATCAAATTGGGTTTTTCAAGTTTTGACACATTTACCATTTTACCCCTCAAGTTTTTTTTTTAAATAACAGTGGTGCCCCGCCGGAGCACCACCGCCGGCCGGCCGCCGCCGCCGCCCCGGTGGCGGGCCGCCCAGAACCCCCGACGGCCGGAGCTCCGGTAGCCGGTGGTAGGAGCTCCGGCCGGTGGAAGCTTTTTTGGTGGGGAGGGGTTTTTTTTTTTTGAAAAAAAGTTTTAAAGAAATGGCAAGGGGTGGGATCGAACCCATCCCACCCTTTTACAAGGCAAGCATGGTGGCCACTGGGCCACCAAGGCATCTTTGTTATATATATGCATTATTAAATATGTATAATATAATTAAATGTGTAGTAGCTTTGACAAAGTCAGTAATGGCGTTGACAAATTCAATAATGGAAATAATAAGATTCGTAATGGTATTGACAAAACCATTTGCTGTTGTATGTTTTCATCAGCATTTTTGCACAAAACGTTTTTGTCAAAACCATTACCATTCTTGTCAAAATCATTACTAAACTTGTCAATCTCATTATTAAATTTATTAAAATCCTTTTATTTATATTATGAATATTTTCATAATGGAATTGTCAAAACTATTACAATTCTTGTCAATCTCATTACTAAAATTGTCAATCTCATTACTGAATTTGTTAAAATCCTTTTATTTATGTTATGAATATTTTCAAAATGGAATTGTCAAAACTATTACAATTCTTGTCAATTTCATTACTAAACTTGTCAATCTCATTACTGAATTTGTTAAAATCCTTTTATTTATATTATGAATATTTTCATAATGGAATTGTCAAAACTATTACAATTCTTGTTAATCTCATTACTAAACTTGTCAATCTCATTACTAAACTTGTCAATCTCATTACTGAATTTGTTAAAATCATTTTATTTATATTATGAATGTTTTCATAATGGAATCTCATAATGAGATTGTCAAAACAATTATAATTCTTGTAAATTTCATTACTAAACTTGTTAATATAAATAAAAGGATTTTAACAAATTCAGTAATGAGATTGACAAGTTCAGTAATGAGATTGACAAGTTTAGTAATGAGATTGACAAGAATTGTAATAGTTTTGACAATTCCATTTTGAAAATATTCATAATATAAATAAAAGGATTTTAACAAATTCAGTAATGAGATTGACAAGTTTAGTAATGAGATTGACAAGAATTGTAATAGTTTTGACAATTCCATTTTGAAAATATTCATAACATAAATAAAAGGATTTTAACAAATTCAGTAATGAGATTGACAAGTTTAGTAATGAGATTGACAAGAATTGTAATAGTTTTGACAATTCCATTTTGAAAATATTCATAACATAAATAAAAGGATTTTAACAAATTCAGTAATGAGATTGACAATTTTAGTAATGAGATTGACAAGAATTGTAATAGTTTTGACAATTCCATTATGAAAATATTCATAATATAAATAAAAGGATTTTAACAAATTTAGTAATGAGATTGACAAGTTTAGTAATGATTTTGACAAGAATGGTAATGGTTTTGACAAAAACGTTTTGTGCAAAAATGCTGATGAAAACATACAACAGCAAACGGTTTTGTCAATACCATTACGAATCTTGTTATTTCCATTATTGAATTTGTCAACGCCATTACTGACTTTGTCAAAGCTACTACACGTTTAATTATATTATACATATTTAATAATGCATATATATAACAAAGATGCCTTGGTGGCCCAGTGGCCACCATGCTTGCCTTGTAAAGGGGTGGGATGGGTTCGATCCTACCCCTTGCCATTTCTTTAAAACTTTTTTTCAAAAAAAAAAACCCCTCCCTACCAAAAAAGCTTCCACCGGCCGGAGCTCCTACCACCGGCGACCGGAGCTCCAGCCGTCGGGGGTTCTGGGCGGCCCGCCCCCGGGGCGGCGGCGGCGGCCGGCCGGCGGTGGTGCTCCGGCGGGGCACCACTGTTATTTAAAAAAAAAACTTGAGGGGTAAAATGGTAAATGTGTCAAAACTTGAAAAACCCAATTTGGTATTTGGTACCTTTAAGTCTTTTTGAAGTGTTAATAGACTTTTGGGGGTTTTGTTAATTCAAAAGGTATTTATCTGGGATTTTCCCTAAAACTTATTATTTTTATCCACATGGGTGCAATGATGTCTCAGAGTTCTTAAGGGGCTTATTAAAATAAAATGGCTTATTTTTTTTTTTTGATCAAAATTAAGTGAGTTGTTTTCCCAAATTTTAATGCTGTTAAGAGTTAGAGTTAAAGGGGCTTTCATTTCTCAATGTCTAAACTTGACATAGGGGAATGAGCTGTTGCGGGGAATTGTACATACTACACAATACTGTATAATGATCCTGTAGCCTAGTAGTATAAATACTCTACTATAAATGAGAGATTGTGGGTTTAATCCCATTTTAATTCTAGACGCAAGTGCCTATCCTTGTAAGTAAGAAAAAAAAAGGGACTCTGCAATTTTATCATATTGATTGCAATTTTATCCTTAATATACTTTTTCAGTTTCAAAAATTATTTTAAACTATTTTTTGGTGTTTTTAACCCTTTAAAATATTTTTCCACCCACTCTCTCTTACTATTATCACAAAAGTCACTTGTGTTTGAGTCAATCCAAACAAGTTTTACTTTTACAAAAATAATTTATACAATAGCTGTTCGAAACATAAATCACATTACACAATCGGGTTTTTATCAAAAATAAAATTACCAAAAATTAAAGGGAAAATTCCAAAAAACTACAAACAAAAATAGGAAAGGACAGAAAGGTTGGGTGAAAATAACAAATCCCAAATCAGTGAGGTATGAGGAATCTGGGTTTTGAAATGTTAACAAAATGACCAAGATACCCTCCTAATTGACAGTGAAAGGAAAGAAGACGAGAGCTAACGAGTGTACAGATTTTTGGCGCCAAAAAGTGACGAAACAGGAGGAAAAGCTACCGAAACCAGAGGCAAGCCATGAGTAAGTAAATTTGAGAGAGAAATAATCATTGTGATGTGTTTTTTGAATGTTAATGGAATCTGGTCTGTGGTTTGTGGTTGCTATTTGCGAAATCGGAGCTGATGCGTTCTGGGTAATGGGGTGTTAGATGATCGGACAAAAAAGGTAGTGGCTTTAAGGTAATGGGACAATGTTGATGGTTGTGCGATGGATTCGATTGCATTTTGTTGAGTGATTGATGAAGTTTATGCCTTTTTTGTTTACTGTTAGTGTTTACGCGATGGGTGTTGAATCAGGGGAAAGGTGGCTGGCGGTGGATAGTAAGGTTGGGGGAGAGTGGTGTTACTAGTGAGTATGGAGATGTGAAGACCTATTGGCTGGGTGTTAATAATAGAGGCAGAGTGACGACATGGGCAGAGTGTTGTTATTTGTGAATATAGAGATGTAAAAGTATGTTATGTTGTTGTTAATAGGAGATTCAGGGTGATGATTTGTGGGTGTTGTTAACAATGAATATCGAGTTAGGACGGAGTCATATAGATGGGAAAACACAACATGTATTCACGTAATAACATCATTAACTTCGTTGTTAACGAGTAGGCCTCGTCCATTAACTTCTTCAAAGGAACAAGTTAGGAGGTGGTCTGAAGGTGGGAAACACAACTTGTATCCACTTAATAATATCATTACATTTGCTATTAATGACTAGGCCTCGTTCAGTAACATTTTCAAATGAACAAGTTAGGACGAAGTCATGTAGATGAGAAAACACAACTTCTATCCACGTAATTACATCATTACATTCGATATTAACGACTAGGCCTCGTCTATTAACATCTTTGAAGGAACAAGTTAGGAGGTTGTCTGTAGGTGGGAAACACAACATGTATCAACGTAATTACATCATTACCTTCGCTATTAACGACTAGGCCTCATTCATTAACATCTTCAAAGGAATAAGGACGTGGTCGTGTAGATGGGAAAACACATGTATCCACGTAATAACCTCATTCTTTTCTTTATTAACAACATTATGTTCATAATTAACAACATTATTCCGTTGATTAACATCTGCCGAACAATAAATGTAAACTTTTTAGCGTCGCTGCCCAAGCACAACACCTTTCACATTTTACATTAAAACGGACAACAGAAGACGTGTGTAGAAACAAGTTTGCAAAAAAATATGTTACCACCGTAATAACACCACGTGTCTCTAGAATAACAACATGGTTATGTTCATTAACACCTTCATATATCTGTCAGTTGCTCAGTTGCTGTCAGATCACATTCTGCATAATTACATTCAGCAACCATATAAAGCCCAAAAAGAGTTACACACTGCCCCTTGTACACATTCACATCTGTCATGACAAGGGAACATTAACTGTGGAGTAGTACATAATGTTTCCTTGTCACAAAGATTGGATTACATCAAACACTAATTACACTAACTACCTACTGTTGGTAACCGACAACAACCCATCTCCCAAAAAAACCATGAGTGGGTTGACAGTAACTTGACCCTCCAAGGACATCCAAAAATCTTACATTTAACTGAAATGCTGTCCTTGTTATATCTCACATATTCAAACTCAAACTTGTGTGCTATGCTGTACTTGTACAGTGCTTGCTTAAAAGCATCTGTATGTGCAAAACTCTGCATCACTCTTGAAAGTAATCCCCTCCATTTCGTACAGTTCAACTCCGGCATTGGTGTAGGTGTACTCTCTACTCCACAGGGCAGCCTATTACATCCTCCACCAATTTCAGCCGTCAAACAAGCAGCAACACTTTCATAACTGACTGGTTCATAATCATTTTCCACAATGCTTGGACATTGAGTGGATCTTTATTATGATAGTCCCAGTACATGTTCAACCCTGCAGTGAATAACAACTACGGTTCGTTAATAACCAACAACAGCTTTATAAATAACAACTATAAAACCTAAAAAAATTTACACTTATATGTCTGCCTCAATTGATATATCTAACACATTATCATTCCCTTTTTGTACTATATACACATGTCCACTCCTTTCATTATAGTCATACAAGTTCTTAACTTCACCATCATCATTTAAATCTATTAGTGTCTTCTCATCAAAGCTCACTGTATATTTCATCTCACACATGTTATAATAAATCCCAAACCATGATGATATCATTAACCTCAAATCTTTTAGTGTTATAAGCTGTTTTAGCCACTTCGCCTTCACATAACCTCCAATATATTGAATTTTACCTTCATCATTACACATTAATTTGCCTCCAACATGAAAAAAACAAAATAATTCCTTCAAAGATGATGAACTTTCATTACATGTCATTTTGCATGCTTACCTGAAAAACAAAAAAAAACATATATTAAAGTTATACCACTCTTTATAATCTCACTCCAGTAAGCTTGTCTGGACAAAAATTTATTATTAAACCAGCTAACTTCCCTGCCATCACCCACCACCTACAATTTACAACAATACTATATGTTTAACATCTCCATCCTCACTGTTAACAACACCCACAAATCATTACCCTGAATCTCCTATTAATAACAACATAATGTTCTTTAACATCTCGATATTCACTGTTAACAACACCCATAAATCATCACCCTGAATCTCCTATTAACAACAACATAATGTACTTTTACATCTCCATATTCACAAATAACAACACTCTGCCCATGTCGTCACTCTGCCTCTATTATTAACACCCAGCCAATAGGTCTTCACATCTCCATACTCACTAGTAACACCACTCTCCCCCAACCTTACTATCCACCGCCAGCCACCTTTCCCCTGATTCAACACCCATCGCGTAAACACTGACAGTAAACAAAAAAGGCACAAGCTTCATCAATCACTCAAAAAAATGCAATCGAATCCATCGCACAACCATCAACATTGTCCCATTACCTTAAGGCCACTACCTTTTTTGTCCAATCATCTAACACCCCTTTACCCATAACGCGTCAGCTCCGATTTCGCAAATAGCAACCACAAACCACAGACAAGATTCCATTAACATTTAAAAAACACATCACAATGATTATTTCTCTCTCAAATTTACTTACCTGTGGCTTGCCTCTGGTTTCGGTAGCTTTTCCTCCTGTTTCGTCACTTTTTGACGCCAAAAATATGTACACTCGTTAGCTCTCGTCTTCTTTCCTTTCACTGTCAATTAGGAGGGTATCTTGGTCATTTTGTTAACATTTCAAAACCCAGATTCCTCATACCTCACTGATTTGGGATTTGTTATTTTCACCCAACCTTTCTGTCCTTTCCTATTTTTATTTGTAGTTTTCTGGAATTTTCCCAAAATTAAATTAAGAAATTACATTTTTTCTATCATCATTCCAAACACAGATTTACAATCTCACGTTAAAGCTGTTACTTGCGTGTGGGACGGCTTGGAATTTTCTCCTCATGAGAATTAATACAGGGGATAAAAAACAAAGAAATATTGACTGAAATCAAAACAGCAGTCCTTGTGCTTACTGCTTAATTTTTTGGCTTTGTCCGATCTGGGTAAAATACACTGACATTATTAGTTTTGTCATGGAAGAAACTTTAGGGGTCTGTTTGGTGCGAGGGATTTGGAGGGGAGAGGAAGGGAGGAAAAATTTTTATGAGTTGAATTTTAAAATATTGAAGAAGTGGGGTAATAAAATTTTAATAAAGAGAATATATAAGATAAAAGAGTAAGAAAAATTAATTAAAAATTTTTAACCTCACTTCTCTAATTTTTTTAAATTCAACTCAAAAATATTTTCCCTCCGTCCACTTTCCCTCCCCTCCCCTCAGACCAAACAAGCCCTAGAACACGCGCCCACTCAACATCTAAAATAAATTAGAATGCCTGCTTATATATGGTTTGTTTGGATTAATGGTGATAGGAGTGGTTTTTTTTAATTTGATTTTTATAAAAATCAGATTATAAATATGATTTGTGTTTAGATTAGTGGTGACAGAAATAACTTTTTTTTTAAAAAAAAACCAGATTTTTAAGTTTCTACTCAAAAGCTGTTTTTTTAAAAAAAAATTTAATTACCAAAACACCAACCCACACACCTCAATTTTCAAAAATTAGAAGTCATCATGATTTTTAGGCAGTTATAACATAGACATGGTGGGGGAAGCTTCAAACGCAAATATCAGAAATTGGCCCCCCAAAAAAAAAACGCAAGTATCAAATCTCTTCTCAGCCATCATATCAAACCATACTAAATGTGAAATTTCTAGAATAAGTTACTTATAAAAAAGTTGTTTAGTAATTAATTTCCACTTAAGTGTTTTGCGAAAGCAATAATAATTTTTTTAAAATAAAAAATAAGAACAACTTTTATATGATTTTTTTTGTTGCTTTTTTATTCTCTAAAATTATAAATTTGAAAGTCATCAAGTCACATAAAATAGTCACACAGAGCCACATGTCAGCCATATGATAATCTTATCCATAATGACTAGAAGATTTTTACCTATTGGACTTTACATTAAACTTTTAATTAACCGTATTAGGTATTAACATATGCTTACGCAAGTTTATAGAAATATATATGAGTTTCTGGCAAAAAAAAAAAAAAAGTAGTGATATATATGACTTATCATACTATTTTTTTCTGAATATTAATTTTCCTTTTAATATGCTAATTTTTTTCAATAACATATACAATCTAATTAATTCATAGTATAGTTATTGAATATGATTAAATCAAGGTGTAATGCAATATTACACTCTAATCACTTATGACTTCCACTCCAATTAAGTGATTGTGCAACTTCTGTAAACTACACTGACATCTATATATAGTTATTAATCATGAATGAAACTTATTTGTAAATGTTCAATTCTCATGTATGCAGATGATCTTCCCTGTGTGCAATATTCTTCCCTATGCGTGTGCAAAACATCTTTCCCTGTGTGCACAAGATCTTTCCCCATATACACAATATCTTTCCCACATGTGTAGACGATCTTCCCGTGTCCCATTTGGCAATTAATTTATTAGTGATATCTTTTTTCACAATTCTCTCTTTTTTATTTTGGGATTTCAAAGGATCATTCTATTATTTATTTATTTTTTTGTTTGGGAACTGACTGTGATTTTTCCCAAAGTTAAAGGGCTTTTTGTTTCTCAATGTCCGCTTGGCCTTGTGGGGCATTGTACATTGCACTACATACAATGCTGTCCGTTGAAACAATTACGTGGGTGGGCAGGGCTTAGGATTGTTTTAATCAAAGAAACAACACAAACACACAGAAAAATAAATGGATGAAACTTAGACCTAAACCCATTAATGGAATCTTGCTCCTTTTAAGTCAAATAGATTGAAGCACCGTTAGGAGAGCGCACGTGCGCACTCAACAACTAAACGCGAATAGCCACTTCAGCATAGACATAGTGGGTGTATGTAGCTACAATCAATTTATCACACTAATTTGTTTCGAATATTAATTTTCCTTTTAATATGATATTTGTGTTTGAATAATAATCTTATTGAATTACTTGCAGAGTAGCTCTATGCACGGGATCCACTTTCTCTCCTTGGCTCTTCCGGTCCTACGCGCCTCCATTGCCTAAAACTACATTGTTTTGGGTAGTTTTGAGTGTAAAATGTGAGAGTGATCCACTTTTTTTCTTTTCAGAACAGTATTCAATGTCATGAAGTATTTTTTTAATAGCACATAATATTTGAAAATAAATTTTTGTGCACTCTTTGACATAAAATATTTTTTCAATAGCACCTAGTAATTGACAAGTTACACACTACTACTACTACAAAAAAAAAATGAAGTTATGACATTTATATTTAAACTAGCTGTGGTGCTTAGTAAATGCCACATATTAAGATGTCACTAAAAGAAGCTATGGCGCTTGAAAACGCCACAACACACACACACACTAAAAAAAAAATACTTCCTATGGCGCTTCCTTGAGGAATTGCCATAGGAAGTCAGAAGCGCTACCTAAAGTATCATTTTTTTTCAAAAATAATTATTTTTGTATTTTTTTTAGAACCTTATAATTATAGTTAATAACACACTTTAAACACATTTTCATATCTACAACAAAACGAAAAAAAGCAAACCACAATCAAATAACTCCAAAATGATATAAATTAACAAATAACTAATTAACAAAATCACTACTAAGTAAAATACAAGTGTTAAAAATAAATAATTATTTTAGTTATGCAAATCATCAATGTTAATAATTACTTCAACAACTAAAAATTAAAACTACTACATAAATACAACCTATATATAATAACATTTAATTTTATCTCATTTATTTTTCAGCATATAAAAATGAGAATAAATTTTTCAGGAATAAAAGGAGAAAAGAAATTTCAGAAGTATTCTTCGTCAAGGAAAATTAGAACAATTAAAAACAGGAAACTTGAGTGTAAAAATGACCGTTGTTTACCAATGCTGCAATTGATAAAACAATATGAACATCATTCTCTTCATCATTAAAAACCAAAAATTTCTTCTCCTGTAGAAATATAAGCAACATAATAGTAAGAAACTATTATTCAAAATAAACTGGTAAGCTATATCTATGATATAATGCAGTTAAAATAGCAATTAGACCAAATAAACTTATTATTTTGTCGCTAATGCTAAGTTGGACGACGCATATCTAAAATATGAAGCTTAGTATAAAAATAATGGAAGAAGAAACAAACTAATGCTAAGTTGGACAACGCAAATCTAAAATCTGAAGCTTAGTATAAAAATAATGAAAGAAGAAACAAGTGAAAAGTGTGTGTGTGTGTGTGTGTCACTATCTTCATAAGATTTAGGGAAGGAAAGCGATTGAAGATCTATTATTTATAGATGCAAAAATCTGGTAGACCACAATTTTTTCAAAAGAAAATTCTCACATAGGTGATGAGTGACAAAGGAATAAGAAGGAAGTGCAGATCGAAGTGGGGATAGTGATGAATGACAAACAGAGGAGCAGGAGAAAATGTGGGGACTAAGAGGATAAGGATTGATGACACGTGTTAGATGAGGAGTGAGAACTAAGAGGATAAATGTGATAGAAGCAGATTGCAAAAGAGAGAATAATTTGAAAAAAAAATTAAAAAAATTATTTTGTGTGCTGTGGCATTTCCTTGAGCAAGTGCCACAGCTACTACTTCAATTTTTTTTAAAAAAAACACCTTAGGTGGCACTTCTTCAAGAAAGCGCCACCTAATGTCATCAAGTAGCTGTGGTGCTTCCTCTAAGGTGCTTTTCTTAAAAAAAATCAAGAAAGAAGCTGAAAAAGTGTCACAAAAGGTGCGTCAGTCATATCTATTTTTGTAGTAGTGACACTAATTTGTTTCTCATAACATTAATATAGTATTTACTAAGTTATTTAACCAAAAGAAAAAAAAAAAACTAGACTCAGTTATAAGATCCTTGGCACTTGATGCAGAGTGCGCTTTAAGGCATGTTTGAGAGAGCTTAATTTGAGAAAATAAGCCCAATTTACGCAAGCCGAGAAAAAACTCATCTCACATACTTACTTCGTATACCGTGAATCACGAATTATAAGCACTTATTGCCCAAAAATAAGTTCTTCCAAACGAGCACTTAGTATTGGATATTGTACCGCTTTTCTTTTGCTTTATTTCATGTTTCAAAATATAACATCAAAATCTGATTCATAGATGCCAAATTTTTTGCCTAACCTTTTCTTTTACTTAAAAAAATAGCCACTTCTAGCTTCATGATGAGATCGAGTGCCTTTAAGCTGTTGATTAAAGTTAATTTCTAACACCCGGATAAGATTTTGCTCATGTTCCTCGCTTTTCAGTCTCACATTAATTTGCATCTCATTTTCATCCCTATATCTTTCATCATCTGAACAAAAGAGGATCGACAAATTCAAATATTAAAAAATCGATCAGAAATGAAATTAAGTAAATTATTTTACGATTGTGGACAAAGTTCACGCTCAAGCAGTTATAATTTAGAAATATCTGCATTTATTTGTGAAGACGATAATACAAAATATTTTAATAATTTCTTCAATTCTTAGTGATAGATGGGAATGATCAAAGATTATTTAAGTCAATGGGTTATTTAATCATCACTTTTTATGGCCAATATTTGGTTAATGATTCAGTTCAAATTGAATGTTTTGACTTGGGAATTTGCTATGATGAGTTAGGTGCAAGTTGATGCGAGTGTTATATGCACACGTGTATTTAAGAGAGACTTACATAAGGATTTCAAATAAGAAAAATAATTAACCATAACTCCTAATTAATTACTTGTAAAACATAGAAATTTGACATGTAAATAAAACTAAAAAAACATAGAAATTACTTACATAAGGGTTTCAAATAATTATTTTTTATTTGCAACTGTTTGCAAATTTTCTTAACTTTCAGGTATTTTTTTTATAGGAGGTAACGACGATTATGAATTTACAATTAGTTGTGCATTATATGGGCTCACCTGAGCACGTCCTTGAACAAACACTGTCTACGCCACCTCTTTCAATCATGAATTCATGATAGGCAAGAGTCTAGTCTTTCCTCCTCCGATCCATAGGATTTTGGCTTCGGCGCTTTTTTTTTCCCTTCTTTTTTTTGATTATATAGGAAGCAAAATTTATTAAACTACAAAGAAGAAACTAACAAAGTTGGCACGGAGGATATTGATATACATCCTCTTGCAGTATGTTTTGCAAAACCAAGGTACTTGTCTCTTTTGGATCGTAGCTAGGAGTTGGTGAGCTTTCTTTAATTGCAAGAAATTGCATCGTTCTCATGGTAGCATGCTTGATCACTTGATCTTGCTCTACTATTTGACCTGTAAACAAATTCGATTCCGAAAAAACCACAAGGTGTCCAAAAGAAAAAACAAAGGGTAACAGTAGACTTAAGAGAAATATATTTTTCTCTTTGTGATATGCTGTGATTGAAAGATAAATCCAATTAGTGATGCATGAGAACTTGGGAATCAGAATCAAGTTTCAAACCAAGTACTTAACCAAACCAGCAAGCTCGCAAAAAGGAACATACAAGAGAGAAAGATATGCTGAGTGAATTTAGTATCATCCCAACATAAAGGGTAAACCCCCACAATATTAAGATGATGGGTCTTGAAATAATTTGAGGTTGGCAATTTATGTTCCGAAATATTCCATAAGAGCATTTTAATTCTGGGAGGAATATTCAATTTGGAATGATATTTCCAAGAAGATTGTTTATTTTGTTGATTAGAGGAAGTAAGGTAGAATACTTTCCAATTTGAAGGTATTTTGACCTAACTGCTACAGCAAAGGCCACCAAAACCTATCATGAAGAGAAATGTTCTCCCCATTTTTGATGCTCCATTGAAGATCGGTTGAAACTATTTTGCTGGCTTTAACAACATTCTATCAGATTATACTACTTCTTTTGGAGCCAGCAAGAACTTTATTTTGATCCTAAATATAATATCTTAAATCACTTTGTCTCTCAAATTTATAATTTTCTATCCAAAGTATCTCTATTTATTGCATATAGGAAGGGGGTTTAGATGAAGAATAGTTACAAATGCATATAATTAGAAAGGGTATTATAGGTAAATCAATACATTGTTATAAATAACTTAACTAACTCCCTTAATATCTACAAATTAATTATTTAACTCTTATATTAAGGACCATGAGAGAGCAAAAGACGAAGAAGATTTCTGAACAAACAAATGGGGTTGACTTGGCACCAAATATTTGTTCCTCATAACTTTATCAAATGTTTGTTCCTCTTAACTTTACCCATAAGAGAATCCTTATTCACCATCCAAGCGTGTTTTGCCAAAGGGGCTTTGATTGAATAAGATGATCACGTCCCTTAAGTTTAAACCCCCTTCAGGATATGATTTGCATCGTATTTCTTTTCAGCTAAGAAGATGTAGGTTGCTTTTGTGATTGGTGTTATCTCCCAAAAAAAATCTGTCCATCTTCATTTCTTTTTCATGACAAAATTGCTTGGTATAAAGGGAAGTTGACAATGGGGAGGCTAACGTGAAAGACAGTGTGATTCGGAGAAGGGTTATGGTGTGTTTTAATTAGTTTTTGGAAAATAGCTTCTGAAGAAAAAATAGAAAAATATATTTTAGAGAATAGATTTTGAAAAGGTAGAAAAAAATAATTTATGAAAAACCGTGGTTTTCAGCCTCCAAACCTTGGTTTTCAAGTCAAGCCATGATTGCTTTGAGAGTGTTTGGATACATTAATCCAAACCATGGTTCTAAGGATTAAAAACTATTTTGAATTTTTAATGAGTGTTTGGGTACTTCACTTTTCAAACCATGGTTTGAGCCAAAACCATGGTTTTAAAAGTGAAACCAAACACATACTAATCTACCAGCCAGTGAAAGAGAATGTTTTTGGAAGTTGGAAGTTTTTTGTCAACCTGAACAGAAAAATCCTTGGCTTAAAGGTTTGTGAAGAATTACCATGCTTATCAATAAAAGAATTCCCATGGAGTTTCTTCTTGGTACTTACTTTTGCTTAAGTTTCCCTTTAGTATGAAAAGATGTTTGTATTTGTTGGAAAAAAAAAAAGGAATAGGTGTTTGTATTTTTTTTATCTGATAAAATTATATTTTCGGTAAAAAAAAAAAACAATGTCTTAAATGTTTTGGATGATGAAATAGTTGGGGAAAAAAAAAGATGGAGAAACAATGGCATGCTCATATATATACTCTCTCTTGAGGTCTAAGGAAAATTTCCCTACAACTTTTATTCGAGCAAGGAAACCATCTGATGGTGGAAATGTTATGCATGTTTTGGAGGATCTAGATGTACTCATTCTCTGTTTTGACCAATCTGACTTTTCACTCTCATCAATTAAATAACTAAGAAATTAAAGATACAACCTCTCCCTCATGATGACATTAGGTTTTTTTCACTAACCAAATATATATTCTCTAATTGGAAGTAATTTTGTTTGACCTACTATTAGACAATAAATATTGACACATCCCTCAGTAGGATTCGAACTTTATTTTGCTATATTGTTGGGAACTAGCTCATTTTATTAGACTCAGCCTCCAATAGTTAATGACACTAGGTTGTGAATTTCATTTGAGAAAAGTTGTTAGTCTTGAGAAGTCCGTTTGAGATGTCAAAATTGCTAACCAAATGTACCCAATATTTCCAGTTTAAGCTGTGAGTGTGACTCAACTGTTTTAGTGAAACATTAGTTCATATTGATGGATATAAAGATTGGGCTCGACTGTAAAGTTTGGGCTCACTGACTCGCAATCCATATTTGAGAAAACAATGCTTACCCCACAACCCACATTGTATAAAAAAAAAAAGTGCTTCCACAAAGAAGAAATGGAAAAACTTAACAATGCATAGCTAAATTTAGATTTTAAATATATATATTATTTATAAATAGATAGTCAAAATATTTAGACTTATATCAGATTAATTTTTTATACAGTTAGTTCATATTCATTGTTTATTTTTAACTCTTGATGTTTGATTAAAAAAATTATGATCAAATATGCACACTTTGCAAGTAACTTTATGGTTAGGACATTAGTTATATAATTGAGTCTTATTCATTAGGGAAAATATATTTTTAAAATTTTACTTCAAAAAATTATGAAAATGAAATATGGAGATCATTTTATTTATATTTTATAAAAAAATTGATTTTCCCTCATTTTTATTTATAATCTTATTAATGTTATGTTAATTTTTAAGTTAAACGGTATTTTCATCTCTAAATTGAATTACTTATGAAAAGCATTGAGTATGATAAACTATTTATTGGAGCAATGTCATCCCTCAAGTGTCAAAATATTGCAATTTTGCCTCTTAATTAATAGGGTTAAAGAGTGCTTTTGCTTTTAGAGTATTCACTAAGGAATAACTTATGACACTCTAAGTTCAATAATATGGAATAATTTACATCTTTACTTAGTTATTTATTTGAGACATATCGTATTATATTTAGGGTATTACATATATTGGCAAAAAAAGGGTATTACATGACTATTAGTTTGTATGACTAACGATCGTTAGTAGCAAAAAGGTATGTTGTTTTTTGTCTTTTCCAATTTTGTAAATTACTGTAATTTTTATATGCTTTATCACTATAATTTTTATTTACATTTTTTATCATATTTATTACTATAAGTATAAATTATAAATTAAATTAAGTCATAATAAAAAAGTGTAAAAAATAAAAAAAGTATATCAATTTAACTACATAGTTTTTTTTGGACCAAAAGTTTAACTACGTCGTTTAATTTATGGAAGATCGTAGCCATTTAACAAATGGAAAAATCGAGTCTGTCTATTCAACCGCATCCGTTTCTTCATTATTCTTCTACCCCAGCTCTCCCGACGACATCCTCATTTTTTCTCCCCCTAGAACCGTTCATCGGCGGTTATTCGAATTGACTCACCAGCAGTTTCTCGTCATGAGGTTTCCTACTCTGTTCTTATCGTCATTTTTTGATATGATGCTCCATGTCATTTCGCTTAAGTTGTGCTGCAAGTATGTGTAGTCCTAAAAGGGGAAAAAAAGAACCTTGAAACGTTTAAAGTCTAGAGGGCTTGAAAGTTTGAACGATTTGTAAGTATTAAACCTTCATAAATTTTTTTCTTCCTTTGATTTTCACGATTTATTTTTCTCGCCAGATTTATTGGAACAGTATGTGTTGGAATAACTTGAATCTTAAACTGTATTTTTGGAAGTTATTATGTCGGCTACATTGAGAACGTTGATGTCCTTGCCTGTTGAAATCTTATAGTCTATAAAAATTAAGCAGAGTATATAGTATCGAACTTAAATAAGGAACTTGACCAGTAATACTTGAAATTCTTATCATGGTTGTGGTCACACTTTTAAAAATTAAGCATAGTGTATAGTATCTAACTTAAATAAGGAACTCTATATGAAATTCTTATACATGATTTTGGTCACACAATTAAAGGCCACAGACTTATGATATTAACATTAAAATCAATGCAATTAAGTGAAGAGCTGGCTAAGTTGTTTGAATACGATTTGGTTCTGGATTATAGTCTATATTCCCTTGAGCCTACCAAATTAAGGTGGTATGAAACCTCCAAGTTCATGACTAGCTTCTTTGCGCTTGTGGACTCTGCTATTGAAGTGATTAGAATTTGTTCCTTTTGCTCTCATGCTGTATGCAGTTGCAAGTCATGACATTTAGATTTCCATATTTGAAGGTTTGAAGGTTGTTTGAATATTCTTGTTTACCTTTTCTTTTCTTGTATCAATAGACCTGCAAATTAAAACTTACTCCCTTTTCCATTTTGCAGCACAATGCTCCATTTCTTCAAGAAAATTTTCAAAATAGGAAATGGGATTTTCTAGGGTGGCTCATTAATCATTGTTGCATTGATTGGTGTCAAGAGACTGGATTCTTTCTTTTCTAAAATTTAAATTTGAAGATTTTGTTCCTTTCCATCTTCCAACGCATTAACACTTTGTATTTCGCTGGAATTTGCACTCGATTTCTTCTATCTACAGTACTTTTCTATTTGATCAACTTTTAGGATTAATCACAGGAACTCTAGTATCATGGCATCCAAGAAGAAGCAATCTGAGGGTATTGCTTTGCTGTCCATGTATAATGACGAGGAAGATGATGAGATGGAGGATGAATTAGCAATGTTGCCTGAGCCTGAGGTATCCTCTATCTTACTTGACTCCTTCCCCCCTTTTTTGAGAACTGGATTTAAATAGGACCGAGGAATGTCAATTTATATATATTATTTGTCTTCTATTTGTTCCTTCATTATTATTTTCTTGCATTGATGGAGTAGTGTTTCTTAAACATGAAAATATCCCAAAATTTTAAGATATTGACATCACCTTTGGCACTTTGGCCTTGCCATACTTTCCAAGCAGCTTACCTTCTACTAGGGAACCATTTTCTCCTGCTTTATTGTAGTAGTAAGTTAATAACTTGCATTTGTTTCTGATTTCATGATGGAGGGCTAGATGGTAGTGGTCGAGTCATAACTGGGAAGAACTTCAAACAACAAGCGTTATATATCGCCTTTTGATTGAAGTATGTTCTGCTAAATTTATTCTATCATTTCTTTGGACACCTCATCCCAATATTGGCTATGCTCAGAGAATGAATATTACTTGATTAATCTTTTGGCGTTAAAGAATATTTTAAAAGAATTTGTCTGTAACTATTTATTTGAGAATGTGCCAATTTTACGAACTTTATTTAGGTGTTTAAGAATAAGATTATTGAAAAAGAAGTTCAAACATTACATTAGGGTGGGTTCAGTTCACTTTTCCATGTAAAAGTGGCCAAATGAATAGTTAGGGGAAGTATTTTAGGTCCATGTTGCATTGGAATGATGACATTGTTTACTTTTTCTTTTTTTTTGTTTATCATTTTACTCTTAGCCCAATGTTTTTTCATTAAAATTTTCTTGAACTTTTTGGTTTTTATAAACTTTCTTGAATGTGGTTTAGCAGGTGATTTGCTAGATGGAGCATCATCAGGATCTGTTCAAGTTTTGACACCTAACTGTCAAGTTAACACTTAGTTTTCTGAGCCACCTCATACTATGCAAGTTGACACCGTTTCGGGATCAGATGGCATAGAACATGGAGAAACAGCTCAGGAAGAGCAAAAATTTATAGATCCATTGGATAAATTTCTCCCACCACCACCAAAGTTAAATGCTCTGAAGACCTACAAGTGAGTTCCATATTGCAGTCATCAACAAATTACTCTCAATAAATGTTAGAGATGTTCTAATTTATGGAATTGAATTGGCGTGCTTTGCTCCCCTCCCCCAAAAAGAAGAAACAACTTTTGTGTGCTCTTGTGGTTTGATGTCTTTTTCCTTTTTCTTTGTGCCACACTAGAGCTCTGCATTTAATTTGCTAGGACTCTCTAAATTCTTAAGCTTCTTTTGCTTAACTTCTTATTTCGTTATTTTCATTTTTTTGGACTAACGCTATCTTCATATTATATTTATTGAATATGGTTAATCAATTTGGCGATGCTTTGGAAGAGGTGTAATCTAATATTACACTCTAATCTTTTCTGATTTCGAGTCTTGTTTAGTGATTTGTACATAGTATAGCTACACAGACATAAATAGTTCTAAGGTCCTATAGGAACACTTGAATATAGTGATTGGAGTTTAGAGTTTTGGCATTGAAAATTTTGAGATAAGATTTAGTGTGGGAATCTACCTACTCAAAATGAATTTTAGGTGTAGAAGTGTGGAAATCACTTAACTTGTGGGGTGTTTTTCAATGAATTCAGCAATTGCTTTTGTTTAATTATTAAATGATGATGTATGGTTTGATTCCTTAACACGTCCCTCTAATATGTGTTTGATACTCTAAAATCTTCCCAGACATTGTGATTCTGTGATTAAAAACCATCAAGTTATCAAAAAAAGTGATAATTTGCCAAAACTTCTCTGTATTATGTTTTTTGGCCACTAAAATTCTATTTCATTGAATATTCCTTAAATTATTGTGTCCACCCCCCAACACACACACACACACACACACACACACACACACACAAAATAGACATTCTATATGGTGGAAGTTGAATGATCACCGCTTTATTCATTAAAGCTTAGCATTTTTAAGCAATAATAAAAAAAATAATTGCCCTCAATTTTTGAGAAAGTAGAAAGTTGTATAAATTTGTTTAGCCTTTTCATATTTGTTGATCTTTCATGACACATTGCTTTGATTTTATCATTGCAGAGAAAGATAAATAAATTTCTTGAGTATAAGAAAGCTAGAAAAAGTTTTAATGCAGAAGTTCCCAATAGGATAGATATCAGAACCCTGACTTCTTATTGCATGCTGTGAGGTATCAGGACATTGACCAAATAGGATCTTGTTTCGATAAAGATGTATTCAATCATGATAGATATGACCCAAGTGACTACTATGACGAAATAGGTCCTCAACTATTTCTTCTATGCATCTACCTTGTTGACTATTCTTGTTGATTTATTTTGTTGATATGACTCCTTTTGCATGTCCCCTAACTGTCACTAGCAGAGGCAGATATGAGGTGTGATGGTGATAGGAAAGAGCTAGAGAAGAAGAAAGCACAGAAAGTTGAATTTGCCTCTAGGGGAGCTCAACCACGAATTGTAACTGGTGTTTCAAGGATCAATATACCTGTTGCAGGTTATAAAGCAACCTAGTTTACCTACGGTATGACAAATGTTATTCTTATTACTCATTTTCCATTTTATGTTGATTTTTCCCCTTCTATCTTCAGGTTCTTTTGTGTCTTAAGGTGATTTTTCCCCTTCTATCTTCACCTTGCTTGAAACTTTTATTTGTGCTCACAAGATTTTAGTGAATAATTTTGTTTAGGTAGATGGTGATCGGGAAAATCCTTTGCCTTTTGTGGGGCAGGATTCTGGATCTACTGATGGGGTTCATGTTGCAGTATTATCTACTGGTAATGTTGGTGGTGGATACATTCTTTTCGCGTAAGATTATGAGCAACTTTGGGCTTCTTTATGTTTTCTTTTTTTGCTTTTATATTTTGGTTTCACATGTAGATATGTTATTTGTTTCTCGTGATGCCCATTTGAGCAAAAGTGTTAAAGGACAACTAGATCCCTTAAGCTTTGTTTTTTTACAGTAATTGCGTTAACATTTTGTTTGAAGGGTTAATTTTTTTCCTATAGCAGTTTAGATATGTTAAGTGATTTACTGACTGCTAAATTGTTTCTTTTATTCTGTTCGTTGTTTTGGCATTTACTAAGGTTATGTTGCTTAAGTGATTTGTTTTGGTGATGCCATAACTAACGCATTTCATGATTATATGCTTGGTATTGGTTGATAAATGAATTATCATCTTGGTTGTTATTTTTCACCTTGTTATTTTTTTTCTTATACATGGATATACATTTTATTTTAGGTCTCAGATACCTTTTGATGAAGCAGAGCGTCACTAAAATCACTAAAGCTATGAAAACTAGCGCTGGTTTCAGTATAAAACCGCTGAATTTAATGTGGTCCTTATCAGTTGGTGACCATTGTTGATTTGTTCTTCTCTACGGTTGGGGATTTCGGACTAGGGTAGTTCTTATTTTTTAAACCGGATAATTTGATCAGGTTTTGATTCCTCTGGTTGTGTTTGTGAGAGAAGCAAAAATCTAATTTTGCATTGACATAACTAACAAAATGAGATATGTTTGATACTTATGACCATTGTTGTAATGTTGGACAGGCAGCAAAAACGACAAAAGGCAAAGGCTAAAAGATCAATTGAAAGGAAGTAAAGAAGGTCATGAGGTACACTCATTTTGGTCTGTTAAACAAATACCAGTGACCATTTTTATTTTATTTTTAGTGAATACCTCTAACCATTATAAAGTCCTACATATTGTTGTCTACAATAATAAAATGTTTGACTATTCGCCTATTCGGTAACTTTGCAAAGTCAGTATTCTATTTATTATAAAAAGTATAATATTATCTAAACTATGATTGTCACGGCAGGATTTCAATAAGCTAAATGATTGGGTTCATGTTGGTTAAGCATTTTTGAGAGTACACACAATCAAGACTTCAACTACATTGGCATTACAATTGCAAAATGCACCACAATGGTCTCTTGATGTAAAGTTTATAATTCATGGGTAGACGATAAAATGTCCAAATATCAATATTCCTATTGACTATTTATCTCGTGCTAAATTTTGTAGATGATGAGAATTTCTTTAAAAAGTGGAAAATAAGAATGCTAGTACATTCAACGTACTTCTTCAAAAGTAAATCGATGTTGGATGGTGTTGTTAAGATTGGTCATCGAAATATCTTCGAGGTTTATATTGATCCCATTGAATGCTTTAAAGTTGTGGGGCATGCATGGCTCTTGGACAAAATATTGCGAGCTGATGACACTTTGTTATAATTATATGTTTGATTGAACCATATTTTTATATAATATTTCATAATTAAATTGGGATTTTTAATGGATTTTATGGGACATTATTGCATGATTAAGTACTAATTTGAGTTAGGGACATTTGCATTGAATTAATTGTAATTAAGGGCAAAATGGTCATAAATTTGTTAATTATTCATGTGAATGTTTTCTTGGAATTTTGATGCTACAATTGTGCTTAATCTTACATTTCAGGTGTTTTGGAAGAAAATTGCAGATTTTGAAGGCCAAAATCCATATTTAGATGACTGGGGAAAATTACAGAAAGGGCCACAGATTTTTGTGGAAATTACAAATTTGTGAAAGAAAGGGTCCAGAGAAAATTACATAAAAGTAACCCAGAATATTTGATAATTGGATTTTGGCCTTAAAATAGTTTCAACAGTTTACAATATAGTCCCTGTATAAGAACTTTTCAGTTTACATTTTAGTCCTTGGTCAAAACTTGCGTTTTGACCAGGGACTTGGATTGCTCTGATTGGGCTTCTGCAGCTGGGGGACTCAACTGGAGACAGACCCGAGAAGGGAAAACAGACGCGAGTTGAAGGGAGATCGAGGGAGAGCGGTGTAAGCTGAGGGGGATCTCATCTTCATCTTTCTTCTTCCTTCCTCTTCCTAGTGTCGCCGGCAGCATTCCTGCATCTCTACCATCGCCGCCGGCGACTTCCTTTCATCCTTACTGTCACCTTCCCTCTCTCACTACCAACCACTGTCGGCTTCCTATGTTTTTGACTATCATCACCGGCGAGCTCCAACTTCCCTCTCTCAAGCAACCTACTTACACCACCACCTTCACTGTGCCTCTCTTATTTCTCGTCGGACAACCTACACCACCACCAGCTCTGACAGAGTAAGGCGGATGAAGCACAGAGAGAACTTGAAGAGGAGAGCTTAGAGCTTCGATCGGAGAAGGGGTGGAGACGAGACCACCGTCTCTGTCCTCTAAGCCGACGCTGTTCGCCACCGTTGCGCTAGGACCACTCCACCACTGTCATCTCTCACTCTTCTCTTTTCATTCCATTCTCCATTTACTCTGTTTTCACATCACCGGCGACCTCCTTCTCCCTGCTCACACCACCATTATCACCTTCTCTATTCTCATTCACTGCCTTCAACATTCTCTTTCTCTCTCACCACCGTCCACACTACCATCAGCTTCACCACCGCCCTTCTTCGTCCACCGCCTTTGGACTCTAACCCATAGCATTTTCCACTGCCACCGCCAGCATCATCCCCATCTCTCTTATGTTTTCTTTTTCCTTCCATTCTTTCATCACAGAACCTGACTCACCATTCCCTTCTTCCCCATTAAGTCAACATTTACATTTTCATTAGCTTTAATGGAAATTTTGGTTGAGCAACTCATCTGGACTGTGGCAGTGGTTATGTGTGGCTAAATTTCTTGTTCCTAAGCTAAACAAATCAAATGTTGTTTCTTCAACGACAATGTTTCAAACAGAGGAATGAGAAAATAACAAGAATCACTTTGGAAGATGGCGACAAAGATGTTCTTTACCAGCATTTTGTCATATGACCCACAATCAAGGACTCAATTCATCCATCTATGAGCTTTACCCAAGTCATGCATCTAGGAGCATTCTCCACATGCTAGTTCTTTCTCCTTATTCAATTAAATAGATAGAAGTGTGTGTGTTACTTATGCATAAGTTACTCCATTCTTCTCTTAGAAACACAACATTTTCATTACTAAGAGTTCATGGCAAAACAAGCTTAATGAAAAACTTCAGAATCACAACATATCAATTTAGGAGCCTTTCATACATTAGAGTTAATAACACACATCATGCCTTAAGGGTAGACCTTTGATTATGGCAAGTCATTCAATACCCAATTTATTGATAAGAATATTGTTTATGGTAAAAATAGTCTCTTTTACCAAATAATTGAACCTATATATATAACTACTAAAACAGATAACTAAAGAATTCAACAAAAATATCATCCCACAAACATCAAACAACACCAGCATTAATCAAGATAGGGGGAAATGGACTTTTAAGATCATGTTTTCATTCTATGTATATCGAAGTAAAAAGGAAAAAAAAAACAAAAAGATGGCTGCTCTGTTTCACATATGAAGTTGTTGTTCATATTATAGTAACTACTACTGTAGAAAAATATTGAAATAAATTTCAACAAGTAACTTTATTTTTAAGTGATAGGAAAGCATAGAAATTGGCATATAGTAGGAAAAAAAGAGGATGTAGGTTTCTTTTATACTTTGTCCTTGGGGACATTGTAGACAATAAGCAAAATGATCCCTATGCTTTTTTGTTGGATCAAGAAAGCTTGCTCCTTCACAATCATGCCAAATCAATTTCTGAATTTCAAACATTAAAGTCATAATACACAATAAAACATACCACACATTAATTAAGGGAAGAGTTTTGACCAAGGTCAAGCCATTGATCCCTCAATTTATTGGTAGGAATAGTGTCCACTGAGTCCCATTTATCAACTAATCAAACAATATATAACTACTAGAACATATAATTTGTTATTCAACAGAAACATCATCGCACAAACATCTGTCCACATTCTTCATCAAGTGCCAGCATCATCATCAACATCTGCATTAATCAAGAAAGTAAAAAAAAAATGACTATTAAGATTATGTTTATATTATAATCCATGTTGTTAGATGTAGAAGCATAACCATTTTGTAGTCTTTTATTTTGAAAAAAAATTTATATGAACATTTGTTTTAATGTGCTCTGAAAAACAAAAAATAGAAGTCAAATTCTGGAAAACAAAAAACCAGAACATCTTTTTTATATTTTGTTACTTTTTATTGTACAAACTTAGAGAAGAGGCTGATAACATTGTATTTTAATTTCATTAATGGCAATCTTAGCAATAAAATAAACTATGTTGTCACCCCTCACTTCACCATTTTAAATATGTTTTTCAAAATAATCAAGCAAACATAGTTTTCATTTTTTGTTTTTAAAACTTGTTCTGAAAAATTATTTTATTGAACTGTTTTAGGAACATATAAACACAAAATAGAATCAAGGGAGTAGTTTCTCTGTTTCACACCGCCATTTTTTATCATATTATAATAACTACTACTGACAAAGAAATCTTGAAATAATTTTCAACAAGCAACTCTAATCCTTAGTGATAGGAAAGCAAAATAATTTAATAAAAAGGAAATTGGCATATAGAGAGCAAAAAGAAGTTGCAAGTTTCTTTTATGCTTTGCCCCTTCATATATGAGGCTTTTATTGTTATCATAGTAACTATTATTAGAAGAATATATAGAAAGTAAGCATAAAGATAAAAAGAAAGGTCTTTGGCAACAAAATCATAAAACTAATAAACCTGAAGATGATAACATCTACACCCATCCATGCATGTTACTAGTAGCATAACCAATTTTGCAGAAACTGTGTCAAAAAAATTGTTTCTATGATTCTACTTTGTCAATATATATAAAACATATTTTAGTGAAAACATTTGGTTAAATAGTTGAAAGAATCTGACAAGACCCTATCACTATGGCTGTCAAAACTCACAGAACAAGACAAAAAAGTAGGGAAGTCAAAATGGTTAGTCATGGTGAAATTAAAAGCAAAGGCAGCCGTCAAAAAGTGAAGAATTTGGAGAAGTGCGACTTAGGCCTTTTGGCGTGAAGAACTGTGATTTCTTGTCTAGAGTTTCTTGTACTGTCATTGTGGGTAGGTTGTATCTTTTTATCTTTGTTTTGCGTCTAATGTTCTTGTATCAGTGTTGTGCATTGTTTCTAAGTATGTAGCTGTATTTTCCATCACTTTCAAGAGTTTGTTCTTTATATATTTGAAAGTGTTTATCTGGGAGTATCTGTGGAGGGCTCTATTAGAATCAAATATCAAAATAATCTTTTAAGTTTTTTTAATATATGCCAGCCATCCTTTTTCCCCTTAACAACATCTATAAAAATAAACAAAACTTTTTCACTTTTTAACTCAACCAGTACAACAGAGAGAATGTGCGAAAAGTTGACAGATATAAAAAACACAAGAAAAGATAGCTCCTCTGTTGCATCCCTTAATACATGAAGTTAGTGATGATATTATAGTAACTGCAATTGGAGAAAAGTAATTAAAATAAATTTCAACAATCAACTCTGTTCTTGAGTGATAGGAAAACAAAAACGTGACAAAAAGATCATTTATGAAAAGATAAATTATTATAGAGGGCAAAAAAAAAAAAAACAAAAATCAGATTCAAGTTTCTTGTATGCTTCGTCTCTTCACACATGAAAATTTATTGAAACCCAAGAAAAAAAACACAGACAATAAGTAGAGTGATACAAACTCATAAATCTCGTCAGCAAAAAACTCATAAAGCTAACAAACCTGAAGATGTTCTCATTGATGATGAACTTATCCTTCTATATATTAAAGCTATCCTGCAATACCAAATCATAATATAGTTTGCCTCAAAAAATATAGTTTTGAAAAAAGATAAAATTGGCATAAGCATGATATAGTTATCAATTTTTTATTTCCTTCCTCATTATCTAAACTTCTTTTTTTTGAAATAATACATTTTGATGTCGAAATATCATACCTTCGTTGAGGATAGCCCTTCCATTGTTTTGTTAAAGTCTCCTTCATCCTTCCATTTCATGTCATGCTCTTCAATTTTCACTTTAGACAACTTTGGTGTTTTCAACTCTCCTCTACAAAACACCTTCATTTCTGGGCATCCAGTCATTTCTATCTTTTCTAATTTTGGGAATTTGAAGGTGTGACTTTGTGAAGAAAACATCTTCAAGCTTGGCATATCAGTGAGCTTGATGTTCCTCAATTTGTTAAATGTGATTCCACCATCTAAATCTTCATTGGTGTCATTCATTACAATTTCCTCCATCTTTTTGCAATCATTTATCTCCAACAACCTAAGACTCACTAAGCTTTTGGCAGTTGAAGTTGTCACTAAATGGATGAGCTAATGACATCCAGATATGGACAACCTCCACAAATCTTTAAATGGTGAGATCTTCCCCTTAAAATCAATAATCCGGTCATGTGATAGGAATATCTCCCAAAAGGAACAATGCTCCACATAAAGATTATGCAACTGAGGAAATCTTTCAAGGGAGCTATAGGAAAAGGTTACCCCTTCATCCATGAAGCTTTCTACATAAAGAGTGTTCACGTTTGGATATACATCTGTAATCATTGTGATATTCTTCGAATTTAAAGCCATGCTACTGCATGTGGAAGTTACCTATAGATTGATAATTAATAAGGCAATTACCATGATTAGTGAGCGATTCAGTAAATGAAATCAAGATATTGTTTTTAAAGAATTAAATCTTTCTTCATGGATCACTCTTCTTTTGCTAACATTTATAGCTTTTATCATTTCCCTAAAATCATGTCCGGATGTTAAAATTAGAAAAATAAAAATTCTTTAAATTAATTTTATTACCCACTTTCTTTTCTCTAAGTTGAACTAGACAAAAGATCATCATTTCTAGCTTCGAATTCACATTTTGTGCTAGCCTTTTCACAGTGAAAATTTACTGTAAATTGATCACTAATAAAAACATTACTAGAAGGAGGCAATTTAGTAGTTTAGGTTAAGATACTTTTTTAATAGAATAATTTCCTATTTTATTGTAGATAAAATCTTTCTTAACATATCTGTCATCTTCAAATAATATTTATATTTTAATTATTAATTTTCCTCTAATAAAATCACATCCATTCTTCAAAATAAAAATGAAATCTTTTAAATCATTTTACCGCCCCTTTCTTTCTAGTCAGAGATTTAACAAACAATAATAACACTATTTGCAGTCTACCACATTCATAAATCATCATTTGTTTGTACAATTTTGTGTGCAATTAGAGTCATGTAAAGTTTATAAATCATTCATGGTTAGATGACAGAATGCCCAACCTTTAATATATGTATTAAATATTTATCTCGTGTTGAATTCTAGATGATGAGAACTTCTTTAAAAGTGAAAAATAAGAATTTCAATACGTTCAACGTACCTCTTCAAAAATAAATAAATGTTGGATGGTGTTGTTGAGATTGGTCATCCAAATGTTTATGAGGTTCACATTTACTCACTCTGACGCTTTGAAGCGGCGGGGTATGAATGGCTCATGGACAGAACATTGTGAGCTGAGGACACTCTGTTATTGTTACATGTTCCAGTAAAGGAAATATGAAAGTATAATTGTAGCCAGAAAATCTCTTCAATCTTGGTAAATCATCAAGTTCCATAAACTTCATTTGGTTGAAAAAGATTTCCTTGTCCTCATTATCCTCTCCTTCCTGCATCATTATTATTTCCTCAATTTGATTACAATTACTAATTGAGAGATGTGTTATATGGACCAAGCTTGGAGGTGCTGATGACGTCATTAGAGTGGTTAGCCCATGACACCCCTTCACTTCAAGATGCGTTAGACTCAGTGGCGCAACCACTGATGATGACTCCATCTCTTTATGATAATCATTCAAATATTCAAAACCAAACACCATCTCCAACTTGTCCCTGTCGCTGACTTCCAGTTTTTCCAAATTGTTTAAAGATTTCAGCACAGGAAGGGGTACCAATTTCACATAGTCAAAGCTTTTCACAATCAATGTTTTCAAGTTGCTAAATGAGTGTTGGTCATCCCATATCAATGAAAGCAGATTGTTTAATAAATTGGATAATTCCAATGTCTCCAACTTTGGAAGTAACACCTGTGGAAAGAAAATAGTATTAAATGAAAATTAGTTATGATCCATAGGCTTATTTTTCCTAAAATATTGTTAAGATGTCCAACTAAAGCTCTTGCACAGTGAATCTAAGCAATTTTAGTGAATGAAATTTTTGATGATATGTTAAAAAAGTATAAGAGAAAGAAATATAAGAAGAACATATGAAGATAAGGACATAACATATTTTCGGAACATAAATTTGAATTTAAGAAAATAATGCAAGATAGGAATAGAATAAATCAATTTTTTTCCCACCAAAAGAAGAATAAATAAATTTAAACACACCTTATTATGACTGAAAAGTAATATGGAAATGTTTGTGCATTTGGTATTTGTTGTTCTGTCTTCAATGTCAAGCGCTTTTGAACCTCAGACTAACACATGTATGCATTAAAATACTAGTAGAGCTAGAGGAGGTTAATCAAGTTTTATGAAATGCAAATGGGAGGAAGAATCCTAAACTCCATTTAATTCTTGAAGTTAAAGAATCATTGGAATTTATCACTTTCTAGTCTTAAAAGTAGTTTTCAAAATTCTCTATCCATATCAAAACTTATTTTGGCTCAACTTACTTGAATTCACTAAACCTTTTGCTTGATCATTTTGTTAATCAAATCCTTGTGGGAACAATATCTATTTATCACTTTATTACTTAACGCCACTTATGTACTTGCGATGTGAATAGTCTTTTAAGAATTAACTCATATGTATTATAAATAACTGATCTAATTTTTTATATTTGTAAATTAGTTATTTAATTAACTCCAGCGTGTTGAAGTAGAGAGAGGAGCCTTTATTTTTTTTGACCAACAAGAGAGAGGAGTATATAATAATAGTGTAGTTCAAGAAATTTGTTATGAATATGGTATCATAATATATTTACTTTTGGGTTAAGGTGCAAAAATACCCATAAATTTTTTTCAAAAGTGCACCCAACACCATAAATATTTTTTAGGTGCAAAAATACCTATGAACTTCTCAAAATGGGTCAAAAATGCCCACATCATTAATTGGTACAAACGTCCGTTTTGTAGGACCCACAATATTATTTTTTGAGGTACAAAAATACCCATAAACTTTTCTAAAAAGTGCACCCAACACCATAAACTTTTTTCTGGATGCAAAAGTGCCCATGAACTTTTCAAAAGTTTATGGTGTTGGGTGCACTTTTGAAAAAAAGTTCATGGGTATTTTTGCACCTCAAAAAATAATAATGTGGGTCCCACAAAACCGACGTTTGTACCAATTAACGATGAGGACATTTTTACCCCATTTTGAGAAGTACATGGGTATTTTTGCACCTAAAAAAAGTTTATGGTGTTGGGTGCACTTTTGAGAAAAGTTTTTGAGTATTTTTGCACCTTAACCCTTTACTTTTTCGGTTTTAAAAATAGGAGACCTCAATTTACTAATTTTACTTCATCTCCCAAATTTATGATTTTTTTCCCTAACATGACCCTATTGATTGCCATAGTAAAGGATGTTTTTATCAATATGGATGATAAATAGAGTTTTTTAGGAACTATGTTTATTATCAATAACTTATCTAATTATCTTTTTTATATCTGTAAGTTAGTTATCTAGCTCCTATGTTTTGAAACAGAGATATCAATTATATATAATAATAGTAAAGTTTAAGAAATTTATTATTGATATGATATCATATTCTATCAATGCAATAAATTAACAGGTGTTGCCAATTTATTAAATAGGCTTTTATATAAGACTAAACCTTTTTTTATCTATACGACATATTGTAGAGCTCGAACTTTGGAAAATGGGGAGCCGCCACTAAAATTTAAAAAAAAGATAATTTTGGAAACATTTTTTTTTTAAAAAAAGAAAATCAAATAGGTTTCAAGAGTCGATTGTGCTTGGGGAAGGTGTTAGGCATCTCATAGCACCTATTCATAAGAACAGTTACCCTAAGTCAATTATTTAAAAATGAATATGGTCTTTGATTTTATTATAATTACCCAAAGAAGAAAAGAAATTAAGAAAATATTTACAAAAAATAAGAAATTAATGAAGGAGAAATTGTTTATTAACAAAGTTGGACTTGACCTAGAAAGATGGCCTAGGGCCTAGTACCCTTTAAAGGGAGCAAAGCCCATGTAGATCAGGGGTAGAAATGCGTGTCACTTTATTTGTGCTTTTTAAAGAAAAATTTCCTTTAATTCATTGGACAAAATGATTTTTTATTTGTTTGGTATTTTTTTATTTTATGAAAACAACTCTTCTATTTTTTATTGAATAAAAGAAATGTTTTTGGAAGTTTCTTGAACCAAATTTCCTAAGAAGATTCCCATAATCTCATACGGAAGAACAATCAATTTTTTACCTGAGAAGGCTCTAAAAACCTCACACGATAGAAATTTCTTTTAAAATCAATTTCATTTATTTTGGTAAAAAGAGAAACTTTGTTCTTTATTATTTTCATTTATGAAAATGGAATAGAATCATTTTTCTTTTTCCTTTTTATAAAGAAAACTTGGGTTAGAGGGAGAGATGAAAATAATGTATAGGTAGTACACATCCAAACAGTGAAAATAAGTGGAGAAAGCAAACCATCACATGTCAAGTCAATGAATGAATGACGCGTACCTTCTTTGTGGTCCAAGTAATATACAAATATCATTGGGCATATCCTCGCAATATCAACAAGAAGAGAGCAGCATAAATATTGTTGGGGATGGTGGAATGAAAGAAATAAAAAGAAAGAGGGATGAGTGGTACAATCACCTGAATCTAAAAAGTTTAAATAGAAAAAACAATGAAAAGGAAAAAAAGAATAGAGAGAAAAGATATAAGGAGAAAAAGAAGGCAAAAGAAAAATAAGATAAAATAATCCAAATCATATTGAATTGCACCATCTAACAATTAGTGTTGTGGCTCATAAAGGTGACAACAATTACAAGAGCATATGCTTTCCTTGGGCATAAAGACGAAACAATAAAAATAGAAGAGAGAGAAAATGAAGAATAATAAAAAAACAAATGAATCTAAATTTCATATTGGATTCACCCTCTAGCTATTGATGCTTAAGCTTGCATATGTGATAACCATCACAAGAGTATAAGCTTGCCTTAGGTTTTTAAAAAAAAGATAAGAAAAGGAAAATGAAAAACAATGAGAAAATGAATTGGATTCCTCCCTCTAGCTATTGGTATTGAAGCATCACATATGTGACAACAACCATAAGAGCATAGACTTTCCTTAGGGGTATACGGAAAATCAAGATAAAAAATATGAATAATAGACATATTATAACGATTCTAATATAAAACCCGTTATATATTGAGGCTTGGTGATGCCATGATATGCGTATTGCTGTGATAGTAACTAATGGACATACATGAACAACTGTCATAATATATGGCAATACTTGCATGATACGTAACAGTCTCATATTGACAACTATTATTTATTCAGTAACATGTATAATGATTCTTATGTAAGAACCGTTACTTTTAATAAAAATAAATAACCGCTACAAATGTAGCACTATCTTAGCACCTTTTGGTTCCAAGCTGGCGCCACATTTTGTAGCAGTTTATATGATCCAAACGTTATTAAGTCACTGCTACAAATCTGGCCTCAGCTTAGCGCCAAGCTGGCATCTCATTTTATAACGGTTTAAATGATTCAACTACTACAGATTATCACGGCTTACCAACGCGCCATTTGACCTGAGTTATGCCGTTACAAATTTATAGCGATTTACCTAAAAACCGACACAAATCCTAATAATTATAATGGTTTTTTTGTAATGGCTACAAGTTAGTGAGTGTTTGGGGAGGGTGTTTAGGCCCCCAAAACGCTCAATTGGGTGAGCAAAGCCCAATTGCTAATTGAGAAAAAAAATAAGTGTTTGGGATCAATTTTTTTCAATTGGACTTATCACATAAAAATAGCTTTTGCCTATAAGCTCAAAAACCTAGCTTATTTAGATTTAGCATTTGGCATGAGGGTGAATAATAAAAATACCTTTTCAATTGTGCTCAGTGTGCTATCAGACTTATTGCAATTTTACCCTCAACGTATTTTTTCAGCCACAAAAATTAATTTAACATATTTTTTTGTGCTTTTAACCCTTAAAATATTTTTCCAACTATACCTAGTGTATTATCAAATTGATTGTAATTTGACCCTTAATGTACTTTTTCAGCTCCAAAAATTACTTTAAAATATTTTTTGGTGCTTTTAACCCTTTAAAATATTTTCAAATAATGATTTTTAAATGAAAAATCAGTTTTTAAAATTTTGATAGTTAAGAGATTATCTTCATTTTAGATTCTGCACACATTAAAATAATTTCTTTTTTAAAAAGATAAAAGTAAAAAAAAATCTAAACCGTTCATATTAGACTTGAATGGTTTGTAATAGTGATTAGCTATTGTTGCAACATCCCAAATTTTATTCGTGAACAAAATATATTGTAATTATTTGATTAATTCAATAAAATGGTGAATATTTAAGGTCAAAGGAATTAAATATTGAAAATTGAAAGTTGAATAGTGTTTTCAGTGAAATTGCCTATGAGGCAGTGAGTTTGTCATGTGGTCTTGGAAGACCAAATGATGAGAAAAAATTATAAAATTTCACATGATGATAGTAGACATCCTAAGCTTTAATTTGATAGGTCATACGAATCAATTGAAACTATGTACAAAAAGATATGAATTTTTGAAGTTAGCCCAAAAAATCTGGAAAGTTTCTGGAACAGCGGTCAAAGATTTAAAATCTGGGAATAATATGATCCCAGCTAATATAATTTCATAATTTTCCTTGAAACTAGACTCAATAAGGGTTCCATAGCCTTTGGAATCACTCCAAAATGATGTCTACAAAATTAGTTATGATTTTTTAAAGTTAGGGCAGAAAATTTGCCAGAATTGGCATTATTTCGAAAATTGAAAATAAAATGTGTTAGAAATTGATTAATGTAATTAAAATGCCAAGTGTCATGAACATATAAGGAGGGGATTAAATTATAATAGATTTGTATGAGCACATGTCAAATTGCATTAAAATAATGCTACATGGACAAATAATGGTGAAATGGTGTCCTACATTGAGTGCTAGTTTGGTTAGTTGGGAGAGAAATTGGTTTGGTTGAATCATGAGAAGGGGAGCACTTTTTTTTGAGGCTAACTAAGGGAAAAGTTAGTCAAACCCAATTGAAAACAAGTGATGAGGAGGCATGGCATAAAGATATGAGAGTATGGCATAAAGTACAGAGTATGGTTGGAGGTATGGGAGGAGGAATGTTGTACATGTTAGGTGTTGTGATCTCAACCATTGATGAGATCAATGGAGTAGAATGCATGGAGAAAATTTATGAAGCCTCATCCTCTTCCTTTTGCCTTCATTTTCGTCACTCACAACAAGAGAAGAGAGGGAGAGAGTTTTGAAGAGTTCTTGAAGACTTAGAGAGAAGGAGGAAGAAGATTAAGGTAAGTAGGCGTTGACTTAGTGATTTGGTTACATATTTTTGTGTAACGCTTCCTCTAAGATTCTTTTCTTCATGTATTCATATGTTTAGCCAGACAAGGCTCCAAGGAAGAGAAGGAGTTAAGGTGCTAAGCTTGGAAGCAAGAGGGTAATTTCATAAACTTGCTCTCTTGTGGTTGTAATGTTGTTGTTAGTGACATTTCTTGACTTTTCAAGTTTCTTGGTTGAGTTATGAAATTTGAAAAGCTATAACCCTAAGGGGTTATGCTGCCCAAAATCCTTTAAATCATGATTAAGAAGTGTTTAAATGAGTTAACCAAGGATTAGAAGTGGAAAAGTACAAGTTTTGGAAGTTAAAACACAAAACTTCATTTTTTTCATTTTTCTTGAAATATTTTGGCCAACACTGTTTCATGGGGTAGGAGTTGGATTTTGCATAAAATAAATGGTTCCATTGGATTCAGTGGGAAAAAATAGGTGGGGTTACAGTTGGACACTTTTTCAGTAGAGGCCGAAAAAGCATAATTACGAAAACGCCATTGAAATCCCTAAATAGTGGCTGTCAATGGTGTTTTCATAATTTGACAGTAAATTTGGTGATTTCGAGCCCTGAAATGGATTCCTTGGGCAAAAACTAGTCAGAATAGCTTTAGTCAAAATTTTAGGAAAACGTGCCATCAGGCCGGGTACTGCGGGGACGGGCTGGGGTCCTGGGGACATTTTAGTAAATTTTTACCATAGACTAATATAACCACAAGAAACAATATGGAAGAGTCTAAAATGATACTTGGATAGGTTATGACCTATTTCTTGTACATTTAATATTTTAGGACCGAGTCGAGAGCCGGAACGACGTGCTTTATGAGACACCGTTAAACAGAGGATTATAGAGTGTTGAGGTATGGACATTATCCTTCATACATTATGCCGTAGTTATATGATTGTGTGGATGCCATTGTTTGTAAATGCACTTTATTAATTAACATAAATTGTCTAGAGAAAGGCTGTTAGTGCTAATGTGCACTTACACTGGGAGTTGGCAGAAGTCCAACCGGTGTAGATTGTGGGGCTGGGCCCTACTCATGTATACATGACGATGATGTATTTATATTGTTCATTAACTTGTGCATACCTTGGCGCATGTCATATTTACTTTTCGCATTCTCTATGAACAATATTATGTCTCTCTGGGGATTCTTCGGAATCTCACCCTATTTTTAAACAAATACCTTAGTGGGTACCAGTGGGGTAAAGGGCAAAGACGTAGATGCCGGAAAGTGAGCGGAGCGTGTCACGAGGCGAGGATATGAACATGGTTATATCTTAGTCTATGCCTTGATATTTTGGAAAATTTGTGAATATTAGGTTTCCGTTGTATTTTATGTATTTCACCAACAAATGACGACGAGATTGTAAACAAATATTTTTATTAGTGTAATTGTACTTTTCTGTATACCCATTGAATTCCGTCTGTATTACTCTTTGATTATCGAAATGGAAACGGGTGTTGACACTTGTTACTCATCATTGCGATGAGCACTGAAACTTGTTCTAAAAAAAAGGTACTTTACCCAATTGTGAGACGATTTGCCCTTTTAGATTTCTGTTCATAACATGATGTTAATTATTATTTCCAAGTATCCTGACACTAATTAAGCTTTAAAGAGGTGAAGCTAATATTCTATCAAATCATTATTCACAAGCCATCTTGCTGACTGAAAAAAAAAACCCCAAACATACATTCTACTACTATATATCAAACTGAACACACATTTAGACCTATAGCTGACCCTCAAATTCCCAATCAACTTTAAAGTTAAAACCCTATCACCAACTCCTAAATATATATAGTTTAGGGGCATTGTAAATACTTCTCTGAGAATTCAGGCTTTAATAAATATATATCTACAATAAAGGGGAGGAATCTATTAATTTATGGCAACAATAACAAATAATGAACAATAATAAATTTATGTGTAGGAGCGCAAAAATAGAAAATGATATATGAGGTAGTTTGTGCTGTATACATTGTGTCAAGAATCCTCTAGCTTGCATGAGCTACAATCACTAAGGCTGTACTTTAGTGGAATTAATGCCTTAATTTTCTCTTTATATATGAATATGATGCTTATTAATTATCATCGTAATTTTTTTTGGCCGCAATTATCATCGTAATTAAGTTTTAAGCATAAAGGGTGAATTAATTATATTCCATATATCTCTTCATTAATGTCAAATTAAACGCATGTGTGATGTGTCCAAGTCCCTATCATCACCAACTTAATTGCACTCTTAAAAGGGAATTATTCGTCCATCATGCTCGTTCATGAAATGGAATAACGAAACCTTTCAGCTGTCACACATATGAAAAGGATATAAAATAGCAATTGAAGAAGTTTTCCAAAGAATATTCTTACTTCATTTCCTTTTCCCCCATTTTGGAGGAAAATGAAAATTCGCAGACAAGTATTTATTTAGCTGGTAAGAATTTCACATATACCTTATAAAAGTGTTGCTTTATTTCCTACTGATACGAGAACTTCATTAATGAATAATTTGCATGTGCTTTTTACAAGCCCTCTTTGAACTGTGAGTTTTTTTTTTAAAAAGAAAAAAGAAAATTAAATAGAGTAAGCTTAATGTAGCTTAGTGATTGGGATTGAACTTACTTAGCGGTTGTTTGTTTTAGTTTTTTAAAAACGCCTTTATGGCATTTGAGTTAAGTATATAAAACGAGTTTTATCTCTATTTATATAAAAAAAATGCATAAAAAGCATTTTGTTATGCTTCCCAAACAAGCACTTTAGAGTCTCATGCCCTAAATCAATTTATCTAAACTTTAAGTTAAAACAAAGCCTTATTTTAATCAATTTATCATGCATTTTTTGGTTTATATATGTTTGTGTGTGCTAATGACATTACTTAAACAAGTAAAGCAACTAACTATCATCAACTATAGCCTTGAAATCCTGTAAAACCTGTCCCGGTTAAAAATGGGTCGTATAGGTAATTCGGGTCTAGCAATCAGTACTTCCCATTTTTGTCTATTATCTATGATTTCCACTTTTACTGACAATTAATGCGTTGATTAAAATTTGCAGCATATACGTAATTAATGGTTATTGAAAATTATATTTTCAAAATACTTTCCCTAGAATTAATAACACGTTAATGATTTGCAATCTTTAATTAGAGATTGTGTTAATGGTGATTAATGGATTGATGAAGACATTTTATAAATTATATTTTTCAAAATACTTGTAGGGCCATTAAATACTGACTATTAATGATTTGCAAATAGCAATCCTATTTATATTTGAAAATAAAGTTGACTGTTTGCAAATAATTAATACTGCATAATTAATGACATTAAAAGTATTTTGAAAATACAATTTCTAAAAGGTCTTTGCGCCATGGTTTCAAAGCATTAGACCACGACTCACAACAGTTAGCCTCTTGAACACCAGGCGCCCCTTTTTCTCATGCAGCCCATCCCCTCTTTTTTATTTGCTTTTCACCGTTCCTCTTCTCAAGTCATGAATGTTGATTTACAAGAGCAAAGAATAGTGTCATCTAAATAGTGGGAGACATTTCCAGAAATTTTCAGACTTTCGTTATCTTCTACACTTTAAATTGATAGAGTATAGCTTATCGTTTGTTTTCTGTTAATATATAATAATATTTTGGATATTTTAATTTCAGACTTATTTGAATTCAAATTAAGATTGATTTTTCAGGTTCTTTTGATGCACTGTTTGGGTTTCATATTACCCTTTGTTTGATTATTGCAGTAGTTTCCTGCAGATTTCTTGCTATCTCTTCAATGTCGTTATACATAGTTTGCGATCAATTTCATTGAGACAATGATGCTCCAGAAGATTTCATCTTCAACGATATTTTTTTTTATTCCATATAGAAATTTGATGCATTACTCTTTAAAAGCTTTAGCAAATTATATCTGCAAAATATTTTTAAATTTTAAAATCTTATGGAAATATGGCATGCAAATAAAAAACTTTTTGGGGTATATGCTTTGTTTTTACTGGCATGTCGGGGTCATATGTCATGCTTTTTTTCTATTATTTTCGGGTGACGTAATTCAGGTGTATTTTTACCCAATTTTTTATGTTTATTACTTACATGGGGATTTGGAAAAAAATTACTCCCTTCGATCCTAAATTATAAGACAAATGAAGAGATTAAAGAAGCTAAATAAATTATTAAATCATATCATATGTTGTGTATCCTTAAATTATATATCAATTTATAAGTTAAACAAAATAGTTTGGAGAGAAAATAAAAAAAATATATATTTTTTAAAGTAATTTAATTCACTTCTTTAATTTCAAAAAAAAAAAAGTCAACTATATCTTATACTCGTATTTATGAGCAGAAGGAGTACTTACATGGGGCGAAGGGTCACTTGAGATGTGTGGTAGAAGATATCTGAATTTTGGGTTCTAATTGGGCTTCACAGTAAGCATTTGGTAACTACTCCTCCTTTCAAGGATTTGAACAAATTTTAAATCTATAGTGTAATCTGATTTTGCAATTTTTTGTCACTTCTTTTCCCTTTTATGGTAAACCTGTGAGATTTCTAAAAAAACAAATCTCTTGTTTCAATATTATGCATGTCTTTATTTCATGAACATGCAAATAGAAAAATCCCACTGAAAATTTTCAGCGGCACATCCCTCGGTTTTGGGAGAAGTAATATATATATACATGTCACTATATTATATTCTCATGTGATTTTGTCTTTGGGGTTCTAAGGTTTCCGGAAATATATCAATAATTAAATTATATTCATATCACGTAACGTGCGAAGAGTAAATACTTGTCTTTTTATACTGTAACTTGAAGAATCCGAACTTGAAAAGGAAAAAAATTTCCGTCCACCACGGGTATTTTTGAAAATGAATCATATATTGCTTAATAAATGATCTCAAGCTTTGAAATCTATCTCGTATGTACCTTCCCCCTAAACCATAATTCAGTACACAAGCAATCCGCATTAGTGTGATAGAATTTTCGCATTTATATATAGTCACGTGATGGATCTTATTTACACACACACGAAAGCTATATTAAAATAAATAAAATAATCCTGTTGGTCATTAAAATATGATATATTTATCTAATTTGATTAGATTAAATAAGTTAAGTTGATTATATTGGAATTATGCCTTAGAGGCCAATCATTATATTTTGGAACAATGTTATTCAATGAATTTTCTATTTTGTTATCATATTATTTGCATGTTCACTGTGATGACTATCTTTGGATAAATCATAATGATTGTCCTAAATGTCCGTGGTCGGTCATCTATGCGGGATCAAAGATGAAATAAGACTAGTATGACTTTGAAGAGGTATGGAGATACGAATCAAAGTCCTAAATACTTGTAAGAGTATAAGGTGCTAGACCGACCCGCTATGAGAAAGCTGCATGGATTAAATCATAAGCTTGTCTCATGTATAACCACATCACTATGCCCTCTTGACCTGAGATCATTATGGATTCCTACATAAGAGTCATTCAGCTTTGATCTAGTTATAAGTCACTTTTGACCCGGTGATGATAAATGTTATATTCGGGCTTGGTGGTTTTCATGCAGAAGAATGTGAATGATTAAGATGGAATTTGTCCCTCACATTAGTAGAGATATATTACTGGGCCCATCGATGAGTGAGTCTAAGAAATAAATGGCTATACTGCGATGGAAAAAAATTTCCATTTCTATAATCAGGTTACTCAAGAATCTAAAAAGTATGGTCAGGAATAGGAGGATGATATTCTCTATACCTTATCGTTGACCGAAATATCATGTGACAAAAGGACCGTGATATGATTTTATGACAAGTTGCATCAATTTATCGATCCTCATGAATTTGGTAGTTGTAATGTCTTGTTAGAAGCTGCTTACGACTTGTAGGTTAGTATAGTATTGGCCCACTGCCAAGTTCATATGGGCCTACAAGGTCGCATACAAAAATAGTCCAACACAAGCTATAATATGCCTAAATTTAATGAATGTAATGATTAATCTATGGTGGACGAATATATATATATATTCAAAAAGAAAATTAATAATATTATATATACATATATGTATTTTCAAAATACATACATTTATATGATAATATTATTATATTGTGTTAGTTTTAAATTTAGTTTCATCTGATAAATGAAATTAAGTAACTAACACAATAAAGATATAATATTTCAGATTTAATTTATAAAGATAAATTAAATATATTTCCATTGCCTCTTTATTCAGATTAAATAAATATGTTAAATTAAAAATATTGGACATATTTAATTAAACCATATTTATTTAATTTACATATCAAAAAACAATTAAGTGTTAATTGATATGATATGGATCTTGAAATTAATTTTAGATTTAATCCAATCTTTCAAGCACCTACAATTAAACCAACATCAAATATTCTCAAAAATCAATGATTAAGAGTAATTACAATTATTTTGACAATTTTGCCCTTTTTAGTTCTAATTTAATGTATTTATTCTTAATCTTAATTTATTAAAAGAAATGCATTTTAAGCTCAATAACTATGACAAAATCCCCAAATAAAGTATGAAAATATATCATAAAAATAGGAATTTGTCACTCACACTTTAACTTTTGCACTCTCGGACAGAACACAAATCAAATTAAAATTAAATACAAATGAAAACTTCAAATGCTCAAGGTATCAATGAATCAATTAATTATCACTAATCAAGTTAACATAAGTTTTAGAATAAGGTAATGTAATTGGACTAGATTAATGCACAATTAATCAAAGGAATGTATAAGAGAGCACTCAAGGATTAAGTGTTTAACTCATCTCACAAGTATAGGAAATTTCACCCAACACCACCTAGACTATGTCTTACCATGTACTTGTAAAAATTCTACTCTCTCCACCACTAAGTAACACTTAGACTCATGAATTAAGGGGACTTTTGAAATGGTTGTAATGATAGAAATGATCTCATGGAAAGAATAATAAAACAAGTATTATGCATATACAAATGTGTATAATGGCAACGATTTTTTCTTAACTTTAGGCTCAAATAATCACATCTCTTTACCAATCAAAACGAATGCCTTATTTTTTATTTCATCTTTTTTTGTTGTTTTTTTAAATTGTTTCTATATTTTTTGATATTTTTTTCTCTCTTTTCTTTTCTTTTTCATGTCTTTTCTTCTCATTCTTTTTTTTTTTGTTCTTTTTTTTCATACACAATGTATCTTCATGGCATTTCTTCATACATAAAATATCAATGGCAATTGGATAATGTTTGGATGTCACTCTAATACTAATGATATGCATGCATAATACTAGTTAATGAATGATAGTTTTTGGAATGTGAAGGGCTCAAAGGGGTTAACAATGGATTAGTGTATAAGATTTGTATTTAGGATGGAAGGTGATGAAACAAACACCTCTATCATGTTCATTAATCTAAATGCAAATGTGATTTTGAAAAAGAATTTAAACAAGTTCTAGAGGTACACTAGAATAGATGACAAACACACATCAATGAATGGAAACTATGCTCAAAATCCTTCCAATAAAGGCTTTCTCTCAAATGCACATTCTCAAAGATTAATTGAATACTAGCCTAATCAAAAGGCATTAACTCAACTAATCCTAGTGTTAACTCTAAGCAATATCCAATCAATTCATTAAAAATCAACCAAGAACATACATAATTCCCATAAGTTCAAAACTAATGGGAAGCCTAATGGAGTAAGTGTGTCATGATATGAAGGAGATATGGGTGGTGACAAGTGTCACATTATGGTGCATTGATGAAATCATGTGGAGTAAGGTGAAGGGAGTTAAATTATGAAGCTATCTTTCCTTTCCTCTTCCCTTCACATTCGGCCAAGAGAGAGAGAGAGAGAGAGAGAGAGAGAGCTTGAAGCCATTGAAGATCTAGAGAGAAGGAAGAAGGAGCTTAAGGTAAGAGGTGATTCTTTAAGCATTTCTTTGCAATTTTTCCATGAAAATCCTTCTCTAAACCTTTCTCTTCATGAAATCCATGATTTTGAAGACACTTTGAGACCAAGGAGAGAGAAAGGAGACGCTTAGAGAGAGGAAATCCAAGAACTCAAGAGGTAGCTACATCGAACTCAAATCTATACTAGTATGAAGTTGTTGTTGGTGATTGTTGTTGGTTTTGGTGCTTTTTGTCGAGTTTGTAAACTTGGAAAGCCCTAATCCTAAGGGGTCATGCTGCCCAAATTTCTTCAAATCATGGTTTTGAAGTGTTTAAATGAGTTAATAAGGGATTAGAAGTGGAACAGTACAAGCTTTGGAAGCTTAAACACAAAAACTCCATTTTTCCTTTTTCTTAAGAAACTTTCGGCCAAGGTCAGAACAGGGGGTAGGAGCTGGATTTTTATGAAATAAATGGTTCCATTGGATTCAGTGGGCAAAAATAGGTGGAGTTACAGTTGGTCACTTTTTCGAAAAAGGCCGAAAAAACACAATTATGAAAACACCCATAAAATCCCTAAACCGAGGTTGTCAAGGGTATTTTTGTAATTTGATACTGAATTTGGTAATTCCGTACCCGGAAATGGATTCCCTGGGCAAAAATAAGTTAGGATAGCCCTAGTCAAAATTTTGAGAAAACGTGCCATCGGACCAGGTACAACGGGCTGGGCTGGGGTCCCGGGGGCATTTTGGTAAATTTTCACCATAGACTAATATAATCATAAGAAACACTATGAAAGAGTCTAAAATGATACTTGGATAGATTATGATCTATTTCCTGTACATTTGACGTTTTAGGACTGAGTAGAGAGCCCGAGGGATTGGCACGTAAATCAAGGCACGTTATTCAAAGATCAGGGAAGGGCGATTAAGGTAGGGAACTTACCTCTCCTACATGTATTTGATATTTGTGCTAGTATATTGATGCATATTATTGCTTTACTTGATTATGTGAAACATATATGAATGTTGAAGTTCTGTTTTTGTTTATACTATTGCCATAAGTACGTTGATTGAAACATTGAGCACGCAGATATATCATTGTGTGAACATGAGTTATGTAATGCAAGCATGTCATGCATTAAACACTTATCTTGCATGCATATTGGTATTGTTTTCCTACTGATATTCTCTCGAATCTCACCCTCCCCTACCAACAATTTAGACAGGAGAAGACAGATGATATGCTAAAAACAATGAAGAGAACCGTATGAAGGGGATAACAATGGTGGAACGAAGATAAGATGTCTCTGTTTTACTATGATGAGTTTAGACACCCAAGTAGCCTTGCGCGGCTACATGAATTGTAATTATCAAGTATGAATCTCTATGAAGAATTTCCGTAATCGTGCACATAATATCAGTATATTTATATTATCTTGTGTTGCCCACCGTACTACGTATCGTTTTCCGCAAATACTGTGAACTAGATAAAAATAATATAAGGGTGTGACACCCACACTTAAATCGTTGCATTGTCCTCAATGCAAAATCAAAATGCAAAGGAATGGCAAAGGCTCAAAACCTAAGGGGGTAAACAACAAAAGAAATCTACCTTTTTACTACTGGATTATATCCCTCCCCCATACTAATCTTCCTCGTAAAAAAACTAAGCTCAAAGAATCATAAAAATTAGGAAGAAAACAAGTGAGGAAAGAAACAACGTTTGTTAGAATCTTTTAAAGCACTTGAAAGAGAAGTTCTCATCTAGTATAAGAAACATGATAGTCCTCATTGTGCACACTTCCCTTTACCTAATTTTCTTAGGTGGTGGAGGTTCAGGATCAATCGGAAGAGATCTGAGAATGTAGGGTAGAGGTTGGTACCGTAAAGGACCCTTCCAATTATATGCTTGCAAAGAAGGCAATCCAAAGGCAGTACCCATTCCATAGATATAAACATGGAGACATCTAGAGTATTGTGCAAACATGTTAAAAACAAAACTCTTCAAGTAGGAATTACACTTAAGAAAATCAATTTCATTCCCTTCAATAAGAACCAAACAAGTAGTCACAGTTTCAAAATCCTCTTGTGTTTGCAATGGGAAAAATACGAAATCCAACTTAGTGTTGGCGTACAGTACATTACTTTTACAATCACAAGAGTTGGGAGATAAAAGAATGGAAGAAGAAAGAGAATTCATCAAGCTATCACCACCCAAAATTTTAAAACAAATATTTTCATTTTCCATATCGGGTTGCAAATCATAAGAAACAACTAAATGGAAAGATTCATTTTCATTTACAATTTTATTATTCAAAGTCATTGAATCTTTTCTTATTGAATTATCTAAAACATGCAATTCAAATGGATCAAAAGGTCCACAATTGTCAAGGCATTTTGATGTTATCAATTGAACTAGATGAAGAATCAATGTTATGTGAAGTAGAAAGCCAATTATCAATTTCCAAATAATTAACACATCATTTCCCTTTCACATGAACAAAATTCTCCATCAAGTTCAATAGTATCAAAAAAATCCACATCATGCTTGCCAACCATTGAAAGAGGGAAAGAATCATGTAAGCAATCATTACTCAAACAATCATCTGAGCTATCATCAGGTTCACACTTTACCACAATTTGAACATCCAAGCATAATTCATCACTCTCCACAATATTATGCTTAATATGTTCATCACTCCTAAAACTAAGGAAAAGAGCATGTTCATCACACATAGAAGCATCGACTGTGTAAGCAACATCATCAACTATACAACTACTATTAGAAATATCACAGTGAGCATTTTCAATATCAAACATATGAAGGGATTCTACCACAATTTCCTCATCTACCTCATCATCACTCACAATATCAAGAATAGTAGTAAGAGGAGAGTCAACATTTTCAAGAAGAGGAGAAATATTACCATTGTTTAGAAGCAACTTTTCTGATAGTTGAAAACGTACTTGCTTCTTCTTTGCATCTTGTATGGGAGTAGGCACTTAAGGTTGGAAACTTTCCACTTGTGAAGTGGCTTTTGGCTCTTGCTTTTTGGTTCCCTCATCATTGGAGTCATAAGTCCATAGAGCTCCTTCTTCTCCTCCTCCAATCTTTATCTATAACATATGGTCAACAAATGCCTTGATGAAGTCTTGTATTTCCTCAAATTGCTCTTCCTTTTCCTTGGAAATCACATTTGCCTCTTTCAACATGAATAACTGATAATGTTCAATCTTGAGCTCATCATATATTCTTTTCAAAGCAAGGAGTTCGATCATCCATGTTAGGCAATGTGAGAAAAGCATCAAGTCCACTAGGTTGATGTGGAGAGGATTGGAGTGGAGGTTCATAGAATAATGGAGAAGGTGGTTCATAGGGAGTTCTACATGACAAGGAAGTAGGTGGAAATGAAGGAAGATGAAATGGTGACAATGGTTCTTGGTAGAGTGGAGTGAGTGATTCTTAATAGAATATGTAGGGTGAATAAGTATGGTCAAAGTGAGGTTGAGGTGACTGGAAGGTGAGGTCGTGGTTAAAATTTACAAGATTGTTCCAAATGTGAATGGAGATACTGAGACAGTTGAGATTCAAAGGCTCTTTTTGATAATTTATTCATGCTCGGAAGGAATCCAATTTTTGTTAAAGCACATCAAGCTTTTAAGAATATGAGATTAGAAGGTGCTTTGTCTCCAAGTGCCATAAGATTCATCTAAGAATGGACAACTTGAGGGTCCATCATTCTCTAAAAGGAAATGCATAGAAGGATTAGTGTTAAACCGAAACTCATGATCTTCATTAAACCAAGCTATTCAAATTGAAACCAATCAAATCCAAATGAATCACAAGTCTAAAATGTCCTAGAGATGCAAATGAATTCTAAAAATTAAAAGAAATCAAAGAAGAAAACTCAAAAATTAACCTAATGAAAAATCTAGAAAAATTTCAGAAAATAAAGAAACAATTCGAAAAGTAGTTAAAACGATGGAATTTGGTTAAAATTCATCCCACATAATAGCAAAGCTATTGGTCTTGTTTAGAATGGCAAAAACCTTAGGAAAATGAAGCTTGTAATTTTCTAGGAAAATTTTTCAAAAAATTCCAGCAAGGTCAAAGGAATGTGTAACCGAATTTTATCAAAACTCCAATCAACATGCAATCAAAGCAGCACTTAGTTCCAGCTTAATGCAACTTCAAACAGTGTTTTGTGACAGCAGTGAAATTTCAGCAATCTTAGAACACACAGCAGGCCCAAATAACAGCAAGCAAACTTTAGAAAAAATGAAACAAGATCACAACTCAAAGCATGTGATAGCCACCTATAAAAATTCCAGAAGCAAATGTTTTGTGCAAGTACACTCAAGAACTAAGCAAATGAGTGCTTCCAATTGTGAAAAAATCAAAAAACAGTGAGAAGGCACCAATGCTCTGAGTTCAGTAAGTAATTAGCCAAAATTATCACTCAAGGACACTAAATAGAATCAGATTCGAGAGTGAATGCAAAAGGTGTAGCAGCAGTGATATTTCCTAACTCAAGCCAATACACAAGTCACAGGTGCCCTTAATGCCTCAATGGACGAGGATATGCAACAAACAAGTGACAACAACTTATAGAGTGCCCAAACTCAGTCAAGTGCACACGAGCTAGGAAGAATTAGTGCAAGCATTTGTAAAATGGTTTTCAAAATTCTCTCACAAACCCAAACTACAGCTCAAATCTGGTGCAGAAACTTATAGAGTAAACATGCAGAGACAAGAAGAATAAAACTCAGTCTAATCAGCAAGACTCCAACGCAATCTGAATCAGAATTTCAACAGCTCAAAAGTTGGTCTCTAAGGAGTGTGGAAGGGTGCAGTGAATTTTTTTCTTTAGTAATTAACTTTTAGAAATTTCAGCACAATACTTTCTTAACAATTTGTCACACTAGAAGTCATTCATTCACAGTTAGAAAAGGGCTCAATAGGAACTATGCATTCAGAATTCAGCTTCAAACAATCAAGGCTAATGCTAGAAGTTACTCAATGTTCAGCATCTGCACAATGTCCAGAGGTTAGGAACTAAGCCAAAGCACTCTACAGATTAGCAAGCAAAATTATGCAGGACCAGTTAGGGGCACACAGACAACACAATCTGGAAAATTAAGTGATAGTCAAGTGTTTTCAAATACAAAATTCCTCAATCACTCAAAATTCTGATGTTCAAGACAGCACCAGTGCCCTCAGCAGTGAGAAAAATTTTCAAAAAGCGCAATAATTAATCCAATCCTTCCAAAATCAGTAACAAGAGCTTTAACATACAGAGCACAGTCCAATGATTCAAAGAATTTTCATATGAAAAACTAATAAGACCAACAACCAGAATTTCGAATTCAATATCAACAACAATGGTCTAAAATGAGTCCAGCACAGCACTAATTTAGTAACAAAAAGAGACTACTGCTTTGCATAGCTTATAACCAGTAAATTCCATAGTCAAAAATCAGATTCAGATCCAAGATTGGCAAAAATTTTGAAATTTCTGTAGGTGCACCTAAAGTCACACACCTTAGCTCAGCAGTCAATAAGTATGTCAAATGCAAATTGGACATGTAAGCTCATATCAGAAATTTCACCAAACTCAACAAAGTGTACAGAATTTCAGAGAAAAATGAATATTCAATGACACTCAGAAGCTATGAACAATCACAGCATGGGGAATCAACAATTCTGAGCAACTTTAGGACTCAATCCACAAAGAAACGTTTTTAATTATAGCAATGACAACATCAAACTTGATAACAAAGCAGTGAAAACCAGTTATCTCACAACCAAATTCAATTCATGCTGCACCAAAGCAATGAAATAGAAGCCAATTTAAAAATGAGCACAAAGTTTCAACCAGGCCTCACAGATGACAGCAAACGTATAACAGTACTAAGCTTCTATTTACTTTTCCAGAAAATTTTTCCTATAAAATGAAAAACAAAAATAATGCACCTATCCAATATGTAATGTTTATTTGGGTTTTCTACGTATTTATGGAAGATGCAAAATGTAAAGGTAATGGTAAGCAAACAAGTATGAACTAAAACTCTGACACTAAACAACCTAAACACTACTTAATAGCAAACTAAAGGCTCAAGATACCAATCAAACAAAGATTGACACTTAGTTACTAGGGAACCAATTACTTGGCTCCCTGGCAACGACGCCACTTGAAGAAGTGTGAGCTTTGTGCCTTGGAGATTAATCATACCAGTTCCAAAATAACTCTAAGGTCTACTGCTTAGACTAGACTTAACTTAGATTGATTAATACCAAGCCACCTGGCATATTAATCTCTTTAAATTAAGTTGATTAAACACTTTAGCAATTAATGAACTTAAAATTGTATTTAGCTTTTAATCCAATAACCAAGCCAGCTCACATTACCACTTGATTCTCTCATTAATCTTAATTTAACAATGGCCACCCATATAAAGAATCAAGATTAATGATGTTAAAATCCAATGCTAAATACAATTAATAAATTCATATTCAATAAACCATTGCAAACATATGACACTATTGATCCACTAATCAAGCTACTTTAAAATTAATACAAAATATTCACAAAATCATCAAATCAATACTAACCATCACAAAGAAATGATAATTAAGTTAATTAAACACAATCTTAAGTATCTAACAAATGTTCAAGCCACGTCTAATCTCCAAATACATCAAAATAAATCAGTTCAACATTATAAAATTCATTATGAGACCTAAAAATCACATATACAATATAGAAATAGAGAAATGGAAGAGCAAAAACCACCCTATTGAAGCTCCAAACTCATACCATAGCCACTGCTACAAAGGATTAAAGGATTTAGGTGCTTCCAAACATCAGAACAGCCTCGCCACACACGTTAGAAGCTTCAGCCATGAGAAATACCCACACGAACATTGAGCTCAGTAACGAAAATGGAAGAGGAGGGCACAGGGGAAAATGACAAAGTGGTGGAAAGGATAAGAGCTTGCTGTCCTTGATAGAAGAACGGCGGTGGGGATGAATGTCGCCGTCAACGATGGTGGTGAGTGGAAGAATGAAGATGAAAGTGATATGGTGACGCCCGAGCCTGAGATTTCTTGATTTTGGAGGTTCTTGATTTCACAATGCTCAAACTGAAGCTGTTCTATTTCCACAAGTTGCAGCCTCTCTCCGGTGATTCTTCCTACAGTGACAGTGAGGTTGACCGGCGGTAGAGAAGGATGATGGTGGTGGAAGCTCGCCCTGTTTTGGTTTCCTCTGTTTTTAACGGCAGCTGTGTCTCTGCTCCTCTTAAATCTTGTGGCTTCTCTTCTGGTTTTGGGACGATGAAGGTCACAGGCAACAATGGAGGAATAGATGTCGCCTACGACAAAGAAGAACGGAGGTGGACGGAGCAAGAGACAGTGAAGGAGTTAGCGCCCGAAGTTCTCTTCCAGCTGCCGCGTCTCGAGCTCTGGTATTTCTCAAGGATGCCTCTTAATTTCGAACCTAATTGGCAAAGGCAAAACGCTGCAGTTTTGCGAGGATAAAACTGACATTTTTAAATTCCTGGTACCAAACTGTCATTTTCAAATTATGAGCCCCAAACTGTCATTTTTAGATTTAATCCAATCTTTCAAGCACCTACCATTAGAAGCAATTTAACCAACATCAAATATTTTCAAAAATCAATAATTAAGAGTAATTACAATTATTTTGATAATTTTTCCTTTTTTAGTTCTAATATAATTGTATTTACTCATAATTTTAATTTATCACAACAAAAACATTTTAAACTCAATAACTATAATAAAATCCTTAAATAAGGTATGAAAATATATCATAAAAATAAAGATTTGTCAATGCTTGTTCATTTGAATCAACTACTTATTGTTGGTTTTTAGGTTCCTCGGCCTAATCAGGATATTGCATGGGTTAAGGGGAGATATGAGCGTTTACCTACTTTGTGCTACGATTGTGGACATTAGGTCATGACGCCAAAAATTGTTGTTTCTTGCAAGATGACATGGAAGACAATAAAGATGAGGAGGAGTATGGAGGTTGGATGGGCACTCCTCATGTGAAAACGATTGAGGAAGCCATTATAATTTGTAAGAAGGACTGGGATATGAAGTAAAACTTCTGCAAGATGGGAGATCGCTGGCGTCGGGTTCACGCAGGAATCACAGAAGTGAATCTGGGAAGGATGATTTTGGAAAGAACAGTACTCACGACAAGAATGGTGGATCTAGTGAGAATCTCATTGAGGTTGATTTCCCAGATGAATGGTTCATGTTGGAAGGAAAGAAAGGTACGACTGACGATGACTCTATCAACAGAAATGCTGATGGCTGTAGTGCAGCAACCATCGGTTCGCCATGGATCTCTTAGCCTAGAACTGTTAGGGGTTAGGGGTTCCCTTGGCAGTCAAGAATCTGAAGCAGGAATGTCGAAGAGTAAAACCCCTAATTGTCTTCTTAATGGAGACAAAGAAGCAGTAGTATGCGAGTCGCATTCAGATGAAGTGTGGTTTTGATGAAGAGTAGATTGTTGAACCTCAGGGTCGTAGTGGTGGCTTGGCTCTTTTTTGGAATAATTCGGTATGTGTCAATATTATTCATTCAAGTAATAATGTTATCCATACTTATCTCTCTTCATTGTCGCTGGATGTTCCTCACTACATTTCATTTGTATAAGGACCACCCAAGGAAAGAGAAAGACTTGAAGTATGGGAATTAATTGTGCAGTTTGCTAGAACCAGAAATGAAATATGGCTATGTCTAGGCGATTTTGATGATATTATTTCACAGTAGGAGAAACAAGGGCGTAAACTCAGAGCCATCAGAAAAATTATTAATTTTCAAAGGTTTGCATCGTATTGCTCTATGATTGATCTTGGATATAATGGGTCGTGTTTCACTTGGTGCAATAAAAAACAAAAGGCGACGCCACAATTAGGGAAAGGATTGACCGTGATATGGGAAACGACCAATTTTGTTACAAGTTTCCTAATGCCCAAGTTTTTATCATTGAACTCTTAGCTTCTGATCATCACTTGCTGCACGTTAATCTCTGTTATGTTTCGACTAGAAGAGCAAAGTAGTTTAAATTTGAAGAATTTTGGACCTCTCACTCTAGTTTCCTGCTGGTTGTTAAAGATAGTTAGGATGTAAGCAGTTCTTTTTCCTTGGGTGCTTTGCAGGATTTCATTCACAAAATAAATATATGCAAGAAAAACTTGACTAGATGGAGTGCAAAAGAATTTCCTAATAGCCTCAAGCTGATTGAAAATTTGAAAAACCAACTTGCTGCGTGCAGAATGGGACCACAATCTAATAGCACCGTAACTCTAGAGACGGAGTTAATTTTACAGGTTAATTTGCTTGATAGAGAGGAAAGATTCTAGTTACAGTGATCCAGGGTGTCTTGGTTTACAGCAGGGGATAAGAACTCCAGCATCTTTCATCTTGCTAAAATGATTCGAAGAAGAAGGAATGGTATCCTACAGATCAAGGATGATAATGGTAATTATATGAGAGATAGATCCCAACTACATGCTACTTTCTCTAATTGTTTTTCAGAACTATTCTCAACATCAGGAAATAGAAATATATGTCGGCCCTAAAGCATATCGAGACTAGAATTGATGATGTCGCCAATGAACAGTTTTTACATCCCACTATCGAGGAGGTCTGACTGGCCACTTTTGAACCTTGCAGTATGAAAGCACCTGGTCTTGATGGCTTCTAAGTAAATTTTATCACTCTTCCTGGACTGAGGTGGGAGATAGCGTAGCTGCCATGGTTTAAGAATTCTTTGATAATGGTTATGCACTGCATGGAATAAATGGAACGAATGTCACTTTTATACCAAGAGTTGATAAACCGAAAACGGTGTCCCATTTTAGACCAATTTGTTAGTGTCAACGGTTTTATCCAAGAGAGGGTGAATTGGGTGATATTGAAAATTTAAAATATTATAATTAAAATACTTCATTAACATATAAGGGTTGGAGAAACATCACTGAATTGTACACCAGGATTTATACTGGTTCGGTCTCAACCTCTTAACTTACGTCTAGTCCTCAGAGTGCTTCTAAGATTTCCACTAAACTTCCAAGATTTGATGGGTTCTTGGCACCACAGCACAAGTAAGTTTCTTAACAGGACACTCACTCTTTCTTACACTTTGTAAGCTGATACCCACTCAAGGTTCCACTACCTTGAGATACTCTTTACACCAAGAGTGAATAAAGGTGTTGAAATCTCTTTGAAAGAGTTGATAAATAAATACTGAAGAACAATAAGATTCTTAGAGAATAACAGAGCACTTAATGAACATAATTGATTTTGTCATTGGTTGGCTGCCCCTGTTAGGATCGGCAGGCACAGCGGAAGAATTTAAAAATTTTTGCCAATCCCAATCGAGGATTTATCAATGACATTTAAACAGAGTTAGAAAGAATCGTACCTTTTCGAATTTAGGGTTTTCAATCTCTAGGAACCAACACCGCTGATCGGCTCCCTCTACCGGTATCCATATGAATGTTACTCCAACACGGACTGTGTGCTAATGCCTCCAACGTCTGCTAGGGTTTTCTCGCGGCTCTGAATTCTCATCAGTATATGAGTTTTTCTGCTCTATCAATTTTATAACTCATAAGGGCTATATTCGAATTTCAAAATTAATCGTGATTAATTTGAAATTAATTAACCTTTAATTATCTTGACGAGCTAATTAAATAAATTCAGTTTAATTAAATTTATCATACAGTTTTAATTTAATTTATTTATTTAATCCAAATAAAGAGCCAATAGATTTAATTTATTCTTATAAATCAAATCTAAGATATTAGATCTCTATCATATTAGTTATTAAATTTAATTTATCTAATAAAATTAAATTCAAAACTAACAAAATATAATAATATAATAATATGTGTGTGTGTGTGTGTGTTTCATACATACATACATACATACATACATACATACATACATACATACATACATACATACATACATACATACATACATACATACATACATACATACAATATTATTAATTTTCTTTTTCCATGAATTTTATATTTTATACATAAATATAAAATTCATCCACTCTAGATTAAACATTGTTTCGTGTTGGGCTTGTTTGACTCTTTGGTCTTACCACCTAACTAAGCCATTACCTTTCTATTTGTCATTCCCTTTCTTTTTTGTACCATTTCCTTTTTGAACCATCAAAATAGTACTGGGCTTTGTTTTAATGCTCTGCTTAGCAGTTTTGAGCATCTTATGCAACTCAGAAATTGATTTATCCATGTTGTTCATGTTGTAGTTCATAACAAACTGGTCATAACTCTCTGGGAGTGAGTTCAGGATCAAATCCGTAGCTAACTCCTGGCTCATGGGAAATCCAAGCCTCTCAAGGTGATCAATGTAGCCTTTCATCTTTAATACATGAGCCCTAATTGATGCACCTTTAGCCATCTTGCAGGAATGTAAGGCCTTTGTGGTGCATACTTTTCTTGCCTTGCCTGTTGCTGGAACATTTCCTTGAGATGGAAAATCATCTCATGAGCCTCTATAAATTTCAGATCTCTTTGGAGCTCTGGAATCATGATGGCAAACATTAGGCAACCTATGTAATATCCCAAAATACATCCAAGGGAAAAAGAGACAATTGTCCCTTGATCTTGAGGTCAAAATTGGAAGACAAATTGAAGGGCTAAGATTTACTCTTCAAAAGCAAGAAGAAATTATAGGAATGAAAAGCAAATCATCTCACTCCCTTAAGATCACAAAAACGTCCAGAAAGGTATACCAAGAGAGAAAGAGGATTAGTCAACATACTTGACAAGAAGACTTGGTCAAAAATTGTGGCTAAAACATAAACGAAGTAATAAGAGACTTTTTGGCCAATATTTCATCTCCAAATAGGCAATAATTTCGTCCAAAGGGCAAGAGAAGAAAGAAAGAGAATTTATTTCATACACTTCTTCACTTTTGTCTTTGAAAAGTCAAAAAAAATTGCAACTAGAAAAATTGTATAACCAATGGCTAAGCAAGTTGATGCAATTGGTCAATCCTTCTTCCTCCTTTTGAAGAACATTTTGGTCAATAATACTTCTCCATTTGGGCAGTCCATATCATGTTCAAAAGCAAGAAGAGAAGAGGCAAGAGAAAACTTAATCAAATGACCAAAGTCAATATGGCATAAGCTTGTGTAAAAAGAATTATTTTCAACTACAACTTTTCTTTCTCTTGGGCCACATTTTCGGTTAGATATTAAGAGGATAAGGGAAGAGAAAACTGATCATAATTCACTCTCTCACCTCTTCTCAAGGTCGGCCAAGTTCAACAAAACAAGAGAAAGTGAAGAGCAAAGTTTAGGTAATACCTTCTACATGGGTTTTCCCCTTCTTAATCTCTTCTATGGCACAAAAGCTCTTCATAAACATTGTTCCTCTTGATGAGAGCTTCATTTCTATTGTTTTAGAATTTCAAGAGGAGGTGTTTTGAGCCATCATCCAAGAACAAAAGCTGAAAAACCAAAGAAAAGAGCTAAGGAGAAGCAACAGGTGAGAATTGGCTTCAATTTGAGCTATTGGTTGTGTAGGTTGAATGAGTATTTTGACATATATAATTCTGCCCTAATTTTATGCAAGTTAGGGCTTAGAGAAGTCATGGTGTTTTGGTTATGTATTTGGTGTTTTATGATGATTAGAAACCATATACACAAGTTTGATGCTCAAATTGGGAGTTTGGTAATTTTTGGAATTTTGTTGATTTTTCTACCAAAATAGGATGTGGGGAATGAGTGAGAATTTGTTCATTTTGATGTTACCATTGTGTTTTACACAAAAAATTGTGTGGGTATAGCCCCAGGTTGTGATTTTTGGGTCACTGAAACTCAAAATGTAAAACTGGATTTTTTGCCGAACAGAATTCCAGCGAGTTACCCTGATTTTATGGTGTTTTTGGATAACCAAATGGTCTCTAAAAATTCTAAAACTTTGCAGTTATATATTAGACATATCAAGATTTAATTTGATAGGTCATTTGCATCATTTTGTTTTGTACACTGGGAGTTATGAATTTTTGAAGTTAGGTCATGAAAACTGGATTGAATTCTGATAGTGTGCAATAAATGAAAATTCAGGGAATACTGTGTATCCAACTGGCTAATGGTGGTATTTTTTCCTTGAAAATAGACTAAATAAGGGTCACATACCCTTTAGAATTACCCCATTTTGATTTTTGTAGAATTAGTTATGTGTTTTCAAAGTTGATGAAAAATTCTGGCAGATTTGGTCACTTATGCGAAAATTGAAGATGTTACGGCATAATGTAATATTGTTGAACTCCGAGGTTAGAAATTGGTCTTTTAGGTTAATTGAGCTCTTTACTTCACTTGATTAAATGACCATAGTGATAACCAGCCCAAGTATTATGAGTTATTAAAGAATTGAAATAGGTAATAACTCGTTGTCCTTGATTATGTTTGATATGATTTGACATTTACCTTGCGCATGATAAACCAGTGCTAGAGCACGAGCGAAAAGAATAAGGTAGTGACACTTTCTCTTATACTATGTGTAATGCATTGCATGTTTGTCATATCATTGAATTGTGTATTGCGAATGCTGTGAAGTTTGTTGCTGTGAAAACTGTTAGATATGAATAGTTTTGATGATGTCAAATATAGATGTTGAATATGAGCAAAAAGTTTGTATAATATACTTATCTTCTACATTGACTAACTACCATATTTAATGTGAAATATCTTGTATATTAGTCAAGCAAAGAGAGAAGATATCAAGTTGGGTTGAAAAGATTCATGTGATTTAATATTGTGGATTATTCGAATAGTCAAATTGTTATTCGAATAGGAAAACTTGTTTTCAGTTAAGATATATTCGAATAACTCTCAATTTATCCGAATAAACAAAGTACTATTCGAACAATGAATATGCTATTCGAATAGAGGAGAACTGTTAGCAGTTGATAGTATTCGGATAAGCACATTAGTATTCGAATAGTATGCTTTCTGAAAATAATTCAAGTGAAAACGTATTCGAATAGTCAATGCATTATCCGAATAGTCATTGTGATTTCAAACTCAGTTTCTAAATATGGTATTCGGATAGTAGGATAACTATTCGAATAGTAAGGGCACTATTCAAATAGTATGATGATTATCCTAATAAGCTTTTGATGAATTTCAACATCCAATATCACAAGACTATCAGGATAGTAAAGTTACTATCAGAATAGTAAGATTACTATCATGATAGTAAGGAGACTATCATAATAATATTTGACATATTTCAAAGGTGACTATCAGGATAGTAATTGAACTATCAGAATAGTCTCAGTGCAAAAATTCAAATATTATTCGAATAGTAATTGAACTATCAGAATAGTCCATAACTGAAAAAGAGTGATTTTATTCGAATAGTTAAAAGTTTATCATGATAATACATGTGTTATTCGAATAGTTAAAAGTTTTAATGCAAGTGTTATTCGAATAGTTAAAAGATTATCATGATAATGCATGTGTTATTCGAATAGTTAAAAGATTATCATGATAATGCATGTGTTATTCGAATAGAGGAAGTATTATTCGAATAGCAACAGTAGCCTCTGTTTCTTTCAGCACGGGCGACGTTCAGTAATTTGGTCATATCTCCCAAACCACAACTCGGATTGAGATGAAACTAGTGGCATATGAAACTGGACTCCCAACACGAACTATTGACACCAAGATCACATTCAAAGGAGTTTAGATGAGAGAGATATAAGCTTCGAAAGTTGATACATGAATCAGCGTCATATTCCTGGACAGTTTTGGTATTTTGGACATAACTCTCAAAATACATATTGGATTGAGACGAAACCGGTGCCATATGAAAGAAGACTCAAAGAGATTTCCATGGATAGGTCATTTGACATATTTGAGGTTATATTCTAATAGCTATGCCATCTGGAAGTTGCTGCTCGTGATTTCAGAGATTGTCTAAGAACAGTAGATACTCTTTGGATCATAACTTTCTGTACACAACGAGTTTGGAGCTGATTCTTGTTGCATTGGAATGTAGATAATGAGGGCTTTCCGATGATATATAATTTGCCATGTTTCGAGTCAAAATCAAGAATTCACTTGAAAGCACCAACTAGTTGATAAAATATAGTGGTTGCAGGAATATGAAGATTCATCATCAAAGTACATTATTCGAATAGTATATCATATCTTGTGTAGAAAGGCTATTCAAATAAGGGTTCGGCTATTTGAATATTAAAGTTCATTATGAGAGAATATTATTCGAATACAAATGACATTATTCGAATAATATCATTTGTTTTACAAGGCAACTATTCGAATACACTTCAAGTTCCAAAAGTTTATTCGGATAGAGAATAAAGTATTCGAATAAATATTACTCATTATCAAAGAAGGCTATTCGAATACAACAGATGTTATATGAATAACTGATTTCCTAGAAAACAGAACAACGTCCCGAAGATTCTGGAAATCAATGGAATGATCATATAATTCATTCTTCTTGCTTCTAATCACTCTAACACTTCATTGTATTAGTGTTTAATATATTTCTCCAGGAATACAATGAAGATATGATGTGAAGAGTCAAAAGGTGAATTTACAGAAGCGGAGCGTCAACGTTCGTAACGGCTAGTTTTCAAATTCAAGCAATGGACGAATGAAGCAACGGACTCAACGGATAAGTTGAAATACTCACAACGGTCATATCCTACTCAACTATAAATACAGAAGATTCAAGAAGACAACACGAACACATAACATGATAAGATTATGAATCATCCACTTCTACCCGAATACTCTCTGTTCTTATCTATTTTCCACATCATGTATATTTGAGAGAGTTTTTGTAGTGTACTTCAATGTTCATCATATCTACTCTGTGAGAGAGTTTGTAAACACTTTCAATTGTATTTCTGAATTGATCTCAAGGTAGAGGTACCTTGAGTGGGTTGATTTCCTTACGGGCAAGTGTAGAGAGAATCACTGATAAGACTTTCTACTCGTAAGACTTACAAGGTGCAAGCAGTAGAGAACATTGCTGCTCGTAAGACTTACAGTGGTGTAAGCAGAAGAGAACGTTCCTACTCGTTAGACTTGCATAGGTAAGCAGGAGGGAAAGGTCTTCGGGATTGCTTTGCTCGTAAGACTTGCTGGAAGGGGGAGTATCTTAGTAAGAACTTTGTAAAGGCTTTTCTTGTGCCTGCATTAAACAAGAAAATAGTGCATTTGAAAATCTCAGGAGGAGCCTGGGGACTGGACGTAGGCCATCACAGTTTGGACCGAAGCAGGATAAATCACAGTTTGCATACTCTCTTCCTTAAACTCTTATATTTCCAGCATATATTAACTGTTGATTTATGATTCATTATTTTCATATTTATTGCTTCCTCTAAGATGCAAAAAGATTTTCAAAGGTCTTAAGATTTTTATCTTACACCCAATTCACCCCCTCTTGGGTGTCAGCCGGTTCTAACAAAAACTATGTGAAAGCTGTGTGTAAGCCGCGAAGGCTAGGTGTATGCCGTGAAGGTAATGTGTTTGCTGTGTAAGCAATGTGTAAGCCATGATGGCAATGTGTATTACAGCGTGAGCAGTCGTGGATGTGACACAATTCACATCTACCCCTGCCGTTGTAAATATGTAAGCCGTAAAGGCTATATGGAAGTTGTGAAGAACATGTAGATGCCGTGAAGGCTATGTGGAAGCTGTAAAGAACATGTATATGCCGTGAAGGCCATGTGTATAATGTTGTTATTGGTGATTTATTTGCATGCTATGTGATTATATATTGTACGAGTGGTTTGTTACTACTGGAATTCTCTTGAGTCTCATTCTTTCCATTGACTAACCTACAATCAGGGCAAGCGGCTTGAAGGAGAAACAACCAAGGGCGGCTAGTTTTCTTTAGTTTGATGGATGATTGTCATGTTTTGATTGGGATTACTGTAAATTTTGTAAATGTTATTTTGCATGGGGATATGCAATCCCCTGAAAGGGAAACTGTAAGGGGCGAACATGCCTGTAGACCCTTTTGTTATTATATGAAAACTCATGGGTTGCCAGGAATCTTGGTTTACACTCTGATATGTATGAATGCTACTTCTTTATGCATGTTAATTATATTCGAAATGTGAATGTGAGACTAGATTAAACAAATTTTGAAAGAAATTTAGAAAACATACTTCATCTCTGGGTGGTTCCTTTTCTTGAAGTGGGAACTTAAATTGACTTAATACTAACCAATGGTCTCTCCTTTTCCTTAATTATGCACTTTTGAATTATAATTACAAATTATAAGGTAGGGGGTTACAACCTACATCCACAGAGTCATCTTTATGCTTCGTATAAGCATCTCTTTGAGCTCTTGGATCATTGGCAACAAGCTCCTCAGGAATGGGTTGATCTAGGACAAAAGCTTTTCTTTCCTGGTTTTGAACAATTATGTCAAGTTCCTAAATCAGTCAAGAATTTTGTCCTATTGAGTTTGTCCTTCTCAAGGACTGATCGCAACAATAGTGTAGCAGTATTACTAGTCGACATGTTTCTACAATGAAATATGCAAAGTTTAGTTAGTAATCACCCACTAAATTAATAACCCTCAATATAATTAATGGGTTAAGATCCATATTTCGCCTAAATTTGAGTCCGTTTTGGCAGGATGTTTAAATTCAAGTTATTTAGATAGATAACCTCTTTACCAATTACATCACATGTAACTCTTAGATGTTTATGAGATTTGATTATCATATGATCTGGCATGTTTAATCCCATCTAATGCCTTGAGATCTAAAACCGTTTTATTAATCTTAATTAAGTAAAAAAAATAATGAATTTTGTGAGTAGCACCATTACTCACTCCTATCTCACCAAGATAACTCAAAAGTATCCACTTTGATGGTTCCCAGTATTGAGCGATCTAGGTTTTGAAAAGTATTCATTTATTGACGGCATTATGACTTAAGATTTGTTTTCGAGCACTTAATTAATTAGTTTTGTTTATATGCATGCAATCATGGTTGTATCTCATATAGATAAATACATATAAACATAAAAGTATTCATGCAATGATCTAATCAAAAGCATAATTTAAATGTGACAAATACGGCTTACCTAACCTAAAATCCTCTCAATCCAATGAGAGGACTTCTCTAAATAAGAAAAGAAATACATTGAGAGAAAACTCATTTAAACATTTGAGGGGAGTGAGATGAGAAAAGAATATACATTGAAAAGCAATAAATGTTGTTGTGAACACCCTATTTTATCTGGGCCTCACTCAAAAATTAAAAAAATAATTAAATAACGAAAATAAAAAAAAAATCCTCCCACTGATGATGATCGGTGTCCAAATTGGCAATCATCATTAAAAGGAAAAATTTTAAATTAAAATTAAAAAAAATCCTCTCATTGATGTTGATTAGCGTCCAATTTGATATTGCCATTCATTAAAGGAAAATATAAAAAATATAAAAAAATATCTCCTATTCATAGGTTTAAATTAGGAAGTTGCTTGTAGGGAAAGTATAAGAAAATAAATAAATAAAATGCAAATACAAAATAAAAAATAAAAAATCTCTCATTTATGTTGATAAGAAAATTACTTGTGGGGAAAATAAAAAAAATTAAAAAACGAAAATTTTAAAAAAAAATCCATTGATAGTGATTAGGTCAAGCTAAGAAGTTTTATTAATAGAAAATATAAGAAAAAATAAAAAATAAAAAACGAAAAATTTAAAAAAATCTCATTGATAGTAATTAGATCAAGTTAGGTAGTTTTTAACATACAATACAAAAAAAAATTTAAAAATGAAAATTCAAAAAAGAAGGAGGATTTATGAAGAGAACTCTACCTTGAGATTATAAATAAGGGTGCAAGGGTTGAAGCAAGACACACAAAAACTTAGGAGAGAAAAGACACAAGAATTTACGAAGAATTTTTGGAGAGTAAGGAGGAAAGGTAGAGTGCTAATTTGATTTCTCATTTCATTGCTCCTTATTCTTTCATGGGTTTTGAGAATTAGAAATTTGTTGGAATAACCTAATATTCTTCATGACATGTCTAGATGCTTGCCAATGAACATATCCATGAGATTGAGGCACTTACATGCAAAGCTCTAGGCATGTTTTTGTTTGGTTTCCTTCTATCTTCATTGAATGCTCACGTGATCCCAATCATTTGATATTGCTATATTTGAACCCATTACTTCGCTGACAATTTTTTTTTTTTATGGTGATATGTTGATGGTTGAAATAATTGCATGCTTTCTCCTCTAATGCTAACACGTCATATTGCAAGAAAGCCTTTTTGTTTTGATAGATCCTCACACTTTGTGACTCTTATATGCTTGACCAAATTTGATCTCTTGCCCCCAATATATGCTCATCAAAATTGAAGGAATTTATAAGATGGATAAAAGAAAATGCAATGAATTGTGTGTTGATCTACCCATGTGCTTTTCTCATCTTGTTTGTTTGAATAGCTTTCAAAGATAAAAGGTACACATAAATCTCCTCACCGTTGATTTTTTTTTTTTTACTTGTGCCATTATTTCTTCTTTTTTCTTTATCCCTTTATTAGGTTCTCTTTAAAAAAAAAGGGTAAAAATATTTTAACACATTTTTATAAATGAAAATAAAATGGAAAAACTCTCTTTCATGAAACAAAATAAAGAAATTGCTTTCATAAATAAAAAATACAAACCAAACAAAAATGGTTTGCTCAAATAAATTAAATAAAAATATTTCTAAGAATCACCAACCAAGTGACACGTTTTTCTACCCCTAAACTGCGTGAGCTTTGATCTCTCTAAAGGTACGCAGGCCCTAAGTTTTCATTCTAAGTCAAGTCCAACTTTGTAAATAAATATATTTTTCCTTATTTTCTTTTTTTAAATAAATGTTCATTTTTTTCTTTAGTTTTCATTTCATTTATTTTTATAAATATTATCTTTTTATTTGAGTAATTATCATAAGATTAAAGGCCATATTTATTTTTAAATAATTAGCTTAGGGTAACCATTGTTATGAATGGGTGTTGTGGAGTGCTTAACACCTTCCCTATACACAATCGACTCCCGAACCCTAAATGAATTTTGTAGACTAGTTTCATTTTTAAAAAAGGTTTCCAAAATTATCCTTTTCTAAAATTTTGGTGGCGACTCTATGTTTTCCAAATTTTATGCGCTACAATTAGGTGACTCCACTGGGGACGGTTTGAGAGTCAAGCCCATTTAAGTTAAGTGATTAAAAATAATATGGCCTCAATTTTTTTTAATTACCCTTTTTTTTCTTTTTTTTTTATTTATTAAATTCTTTATTCATTCATTTATTTATTCTTTTTCTTTATCTATCTTGTGATCTGCTTAGCAGATAAGGATTGGGTAGAACTTAGGCCACAGGTTGGTATGCTCTCCACACACACTGAACACATACATTATTTTCCTCACACACATTTTGGGCCCCATACTCGGGTCTATGAGCTCCTTAGGTGAGCGGAAGTTTCTAACAGTCTCCCTATGGGGTTTTCAGAACCCCTTGAGGTTACTATGAAGACTTCATCCTAGCTGTTACTCATTTTATGAGGTTGATCCCTATGGGGTTTTTAGAACCCCCTGAAGGTCAATTTCATTAAATAGGTCTCCATCTTTACGATGGGGGCAATTAGGAAACCTTTATCTGTGAGAATTACAACCACCTTGAACCATTGTACCTATTAATGGAAATTATCGACCTACCTAATTAATTAGTACGTGCCTTTCTTAGGAGAGATACCCTCAACCTAGGGTTATTCCTAAAATAGGACATTAGAGGGCATATATTTTTTTATTGTTGATAATATTATTTGTCATCCATGCATAATTAACGAAACCCCTAAAATCAAGCGGTTAATTGTCACTTTACTTGAGTATGTATCTAGCATCACTCCTCACATAGATATATCACAAGGAAGGTGTAAGCCTTAGATAGCCAACCTTAGTCTAAGGGTTTATGACCCTAAAATACTATGAGTTCACTGCATCTATCATGTTAGAAAATATCTCAATGAGAGATAACCCTTTTAGGGCTCGTGAGGCATCATTACATTATTCATAGGCCTTTTAGCTTCATTTGATATAGGCCTTGGACATAATCATCATTTTAAAACCCTTAGCCGCATGATGGCCTAAGCCATTCGCAGGTTAATGGCCACTTCATTCTCTCTATGAGGTAATGGATCTCTTGAGGAGGTAGAGTTCTTTTTCTCAATGTCCTTCATCCATATCAAAACTTGAAGTACAAGTCATAACTCTTTTATGTCTCATGAGGCATCTTTACATCATTCATTGGCCTTTTAGCTTCATTTGATATGGGCTTTGGGCATAATCATCATTTTTAAAACCCTTAGCCACGTGATGGGCGAACGGCACTTCATTCTCCCTATGAGGTAATGGATCTCTTGAGGATTTCTCAATGTTTATCACTCATAGCAAAACTCAAAGTTCATGTCATCACTCTTTTATATCTCATGAGGCATCCTTGTATCTTCAATTGGCATTTAGCTTCATTTGATATGAACCTTGGATATAATCATCATTTTTAAAACCCTTAGCCGCGTGATAGCTTGGGTTATTCACAGGTTAATGGGCACTTCATTCTCCCTATAAGGTAATGGACCTCTTGAGGAGGTGGAGTTCTTTTTCTCAATGTCCATAACTCTTTTATGCCTCATGAGGCATCCTTGAATCATTCATTGGCATTAAACAACAACCTTAATGTGACAATGCAATGTTAGTAAATATATATCTATTTTAATAACAAACCATTCATTTGTCAAGTAAGCTTCCAGACAATATATGATTTTAACTAAGTTCTATATTTAGATTAGCTCTCTGAAGTCAAACTCAAGTGAACAAATCAATCTAAATGGTGGTTAATCACTTAGAAGCATTGCGAAAATGATAAAATCAACACATATATATTCTTATCTATCAAAAGATAGGAATAATCAAGTCTTAATCCATACAAATGTTTAAAAGAATCCTAGAATGAAAGATTTAGTTACTCATGTCCAAATGTAAAGAAAATCCATACAAAGCTACTAAATACATGAATAAACTATGTAGAAATTAAAAGAGGAGAAAAGTGACAAAACCAAGGTAAAACTCCCAAAATTATATCTCTCTTAGGATGATCAGCACCCAAGCCTCCAAACTCTTTAAGAACTCTCTCCGAAGCTCTTTCTTTTCATGCTCCAAGGTTTCCAAGTGCAGAATGTGTGTTTTTGGCGCTTTTCCCTAAGTTAAATAGCATTTTGTAGCTTCTGAAATCAAAACGCGTAGCTATACTTTTTCAAGATTTGTTACGGCAAGTTTTTTCAACTTGTCGTGGCCAGTGACAGAGAGTCAATTTTTCTTCAGATTCTTGACTTGCTACAGCAAGTTTGTCAACTTGTCGCTGCCAGTTACACATAGAGAAAACAGGGATTACTTGCCATGGCAAGTTTATCAACTTTCTGAGGCCAATTACACAGAGAGCAAACGGGGTTAACTTGCCATGGTAAATTTGTCAACTTGCTGAGACCAATTACATAGAAAGCAAACTTCTTACTTTTCTCCTACTTGCTTCAGCATGTTCACAACTTGCTGAAGCAAGTTGTGCAAGTTTCTTCTTCTAACTTTATAATGCTTCACTTCCTTTGTTCTTTCCTTGCTCCTTTGTTCTTAGAGGGCTTCAAAACTTGTCTCCATACAAAAAAGGGAGGATTTATGAATTTCCAATTGAATCACAAACTAAATATGATATAACAAGAATATCTTTGATTTTTGTTTAATACTTTGATATGCACAGTTTCTTCTATAAATTTCTTTCTATGCACATTTCAGCCCAAAAATAGTTAAAAAGAAAAGAAAATATGATGGAATGTTATCAATTTCTAAGAGTTAACGAAGACTCTATTTAATTATCATCCACATTAACAATGACATCCTTTAATATAACAATCAATAGGGATATGCTAGAATGGCAAAAACAAAACAATAGGGATATGCTAGAAAAAAATTATATATTTAGGATACAAAACAAATTGAGGTCTCCCATATTTAGAATTGGAAGAAGTACTGGACGGAAAAAAAAGAATTGGAAGAAGTAATATTATGATAAGTAAACTCTAGGGGATTGAATTTTTTGTTGTTTTTACTTTAACTCACATGCCTATTATACTTTTTACATAGGGTTTAAGCTCAATCATGTTTTAAAAAAAAAACCCTAGGGGAAGGCTTTTGGGGTCAATTGGCTTACAAGTCACCCAACTTTGCTGAATATTGAATTATATATAAATATAATCATTGAAATAGTTATATGTATATAATGTCTATGATGCAAGGAATAAAAAATTGGACCAATCAACGAACCGATTATGACATAGGTTCAAGGGTTAATTGGTCAACCGGGGTCTAACCGGAGGTCGGACTGGACATATTAAAATATTATAATTTAATTGACAATAACAAAATAATAGTATTAGCCTTCAAGTCATCACTCATCACTAACATTAAAATAGTCAAAACACTTAATTAATTAAATTCATTAATTAAAAATAAGCAAAGTTATAAGACATTATTAGATATATTGATAAATCTCACACACACACATATTAATCTAATCATTTTTGGTGATGAATTGTGCTTACTAGTTAAATTTAATTAAATTAAACTATATTTTATTTTATTAACTATTTAATATTTAATATTAGATTTTGAACCTTTATGTTTTATCATTTTGTGCACATGTGCAGACATTTTGCCTATTTTATAGCTGGCCTAGTTAATATTTTATTAGGGCCTATTGCCTTTTGCTTCCATACTTTTGCTAGCGAACACCACTAGGAGAGAGAATTGATTTAGCAATCGTAAATGGGCATCTTTTGTCCAATTCATCTGCTTTTGATGATTGAGTAGACAGAAGAATGAATCAAATGAGCTCTAGTTTGGTTAGATGGGCGAAAGGGAATCAGAGCAACGAGCATCACCTTGTTTAAAATTGGTTGTCAACGATAGATTGGAGGCCACCTTTGTTCATTGTCCACAAGAGTCGAACTCAGAAGAGAGGGAGTTGTGGACGTCATTTCTTATCATTTGTGGCTCACTTTCGTCGTTCAGTTGCTCACCGTTCAAGCAGCTAGCCTCACTAGTAGTCGCTGGTCAGGGAGGGAGGGGGTTCGACTTTGACATGCGTCTTAGTCTCAGGTTCTCAGCGTCTCTGTTTCTCACTTTCTCCTATCTTTCACTCTTCCTGGACTGACCGACTGAGACACGGTTTTTTTAGTAATTTTGCTGAAACTAAATTGACTCAGGCACAACACTTGACTCGGCTATTTTTCCTAGTCTGATATAAACTAGGCGAGTAGACTCGGTTCTGACCGAGTTGACCTCCCCCTCCTTTGAGGCAGCAAATTGAACCCGATTTAGGACCGATTCACCGGTTTTCTGGTTGGATCAATCAATCTAATCCGATTTTTTATTCCATGTTATGATGTGTCACTTTTGATTAATAAAATAAGATAAGATCCTAGCTAGCTAACGGCATAATGATTCGGGATTTAGCGAAAGATATTGATTGAAATTGCGCATGGCAAGTTGGTGTGGTGTGGATGCAGATGTCAGTGGACCCCACACCTGATCTTCTTTGAAAGGTGTTAAAGCGGCAGTGAGACCCAAAACACGAGACTCAAAATTGGAAGAAACTTTTTTTTTTGGCCAACTAAAATTGGAAGAAACTGAAGCATCCATGTTAAGGATGTTTTAAAACTTATGTAAGCCGTTTATTGAAAGAGTGTCATGGACAATAACCAAACATAGGTTTGATGTTATCAGGACTAAAGTAATTGGACCAAGTAAGAGGGACTTTATTTTCTTTAAACTTCAGATTTTGTAAATAAAAAAGAAAAAGAAAAAGAAATTATAAATTTGAGTTAATTTTATTTATTAGGCCTAATATAACTAAAATTTGATTTATCAATGATATTGAATTTAAGTTATTGTATGAGTAGTATCTGTCATATAAGTAAGAATTAAAAAGTAATTTATAGATACTAATAAGATTAGCTGGGTTAATTATTTATAAAAATGTGTATTTATTTCTATAAAATACCCACTTTAATCATTCCATTAATTAAAAACTATTCCCTATTGATAAAATCTCCTTTAATATATGTAATTAATATGGATAATTTAAGAAAAAATTTATAACTTTGAGAAATAAAGCAGATTGGGGTCTTATAGTTCAACTTGCTCCCATATTTAAGATTAGAAAAGATTATAAAAAATAATTTTAAACAAGTGATTATGAGTTTGATATCTTCGCATAGGAATATGAAGCAAATTTAGTTTTGGTTTTGGGGGGGGGGGGGTTGGGATTGGCTCTACGTTCTCTCATACTAGGAAGTTGGTAAGGTTCGCGGGGGAATTATGCCATAAATTTATAAAGAAAGGTCTTAATAATTCAAAAGTCTGAAAACAACTGGCGAGTATATAATGAAAAGTTTAAACACAATAAGTAATAATAAGCTTTTTATACTCATTTGTTATTAGGATTTTTTGATAATTAAACTCTTTTTGTTAAGAATTTATCAAGATCCTCCCAAGAGTGAATGATCCTTCATTAAGCAATGTCCATGAAGTGATGGCGTCCGTTGCGGTGTAAAGCTCACACAATGCGCTCTCACAGTACTGTCTCCATCACTTTCCTCGCATTCTCATTTCTCATAGACATCATATACTAATGGAAAAATCCCTTTTTAGACCGTCACATTTAGATCGGTTTTGACGGATAAAGTCTTAAGAATTTACACGGTGGCAATTCTGTAATTATATTGAACTTCTAAGGCCAGTTCTAAAAAAACCAGTTTTAAAAACTTTATTTAGACCGGTTTTAAAATGTTAAAATTTTTAAGAATTTAAAATGTTTTAACATTTAAGACCGGTTTGTATAAAAACCGGTATTAAATGTTACATTTAATACCGGTTTTTATACAAACCGGTCTAAAATGTTTAAAATTTAAGATTGGTTATTATAAAAACCGGTCTTAAATTTCAAAACATTTTAAATGTTAAAAATTTTAACATTTTATAGAAACCGGTCTAGACCAATTTCTATAAAAACCGGTCTTAAATGTGAAATTTCACAGTTTTAAGACCGGTTTTTATAGAAAACAGATCTAAAGGGTAAGAGTTTTTGCCCATATTTTTACTCCCGCACCCAGATCACGCTCTCTATGAACCCTTTCTTCTCTTTGCTCCATTTCTCTGTGAGCTCTGTTTGTGCTTGTTTTGAACTCGTCCATAGCGTCCTGTCCCTCATTTGCTCAACTCTACTCCGTCATTACTGCTGTCGTTGCTGTGTTCGTCATCATTGTTCTTTGATTATCGTCAGTCTTCTCCGTTGCCACCTCTATTCTCCGTAGTGACCATTCTCCTCTGCCTTGACTGCCCTTTGTTAGTGCCGTGAATTTTAGGACTTTATTTTAACCTTAGTCGACGCCACCGTGACTTTGGGTTGAAGCTCACTCCTTGGTCTTCAATCAGGTTAGTACGTGTTTGATCTGTTATTTAGATGTACGTGGTTCAATAATTAATAATGTTCTATGAAAAAATGGTTCTTGTTGTTGTTTTGAGCACTTAATTCCCACAAGTTATTATTATAGTTTATTGGAAATTCAACTGTTTTGTGATAACGTAATCTAGAAAAAAATTTGCACATTCTTGTTAGATATATGCTCTAACTTTTAATTACATCCCTGTGATTTTTGTCTTGGAGTAATACTACTCTATGTTCTGTTTTAATTTAGTGTGATTGTTTGATTATTGTCAATGTTATTGGTTTGTTAAAACGATACTAGTTTCAAATGGTGCATGTTAATTTCGTTGAAATCTCTAAAACTCCATAGTTGTTGTTGTTTTGTCTATCCTTTTGTTGTTGGATATAGGGTGCTACAAGTGTTGAGATATATATGGATTATAGTTGGATAAACGCTAAATGAACAAGTGTTGAATATGATAATGGGGTGAGGGGTTTTTTAGACTTCGCTAAAAGAAATGCCGATGATGGGAGTGGAAAGTTTTATTGCCCTTGTATAGTATGTTTGAATGAGAAGCGACTAAGTACTACAGATATATAAACACATTTAATTTGTGAAGGATTTTGTAAGAGTTATACAGTGTGGGTATGGCATGGTGAAGAATTAGAAATGCCAAGTTCATCTCAATAGGGGGAACGAACTTTGATGATAATGACACAGATACAGATGATCGGATAGAGGATATTATTCTTGATGTAGGAGAAGAAGCTTTTGAGTAATCACATGCATATGGTAATATGTGCAGTGATGCTGAGACGCCGTTGTACCCGGGGGTGTAAAAAATACCAATTGTTGAAAGCAGTATTGAAATTGGTAAGCTTGAAAGCACGGTATGGATGGAGCGATAAGAGTTTTTCAGAAACGCTTGAGGCTTTTAAGGACATGCTTCCAAATGATAATGTATTGCCTTCTCAATACTATGATGCTAAGAAAATATTGTGTCCACTAGGGATGAAGTATAAAAAGATCCATGCATGTCCTAATGATTGTATATTGTATAGAAAAGAACATGAAGAGGAACAATAGTGTCCGATATGTGAAACCCTGAGGTACAAATCAAATAACGCACCTGCAAAAGTGTTGTGGTACCTTCCAATCATACCAAGGTTCAAGTGCTTGTTTGCTAATGAAAACAATGTAAGAAATTTGAGATGGCATATGGATGAGAGGATATTTGATGGAAAGCTTCGACATCCGACTGATTCTTCTCAATGGAAGAAAATGGATAAATTATTTCCTGCCTTCGGTGAAGAGCCTAGGAACCTTAGGCTTGGGCTTAGCCAGGATGGTATGAATCCTTTTGCTAGCATGAGTAGTATACATAGTTCATGGCATGTTCTATTGGTAATTTACAACTTATCTCCTCTATTATGCATGAAATGAAGGTATATTATCATATTGTCTATGTTGATTTCTTGACCAAAACAACCTGGACTTAACATAGATGTTTACTTGGAACCCTTGATCGAAGACTTAAAAGAGTTGTGGGACAAAGGTGTTGATGTTTTTGACGCGAACAAGAAGGAAGTTTTTAAAATGCGAGCCATGATCTTTTGTACTATAAATGACTTCCCTGTATTTGGAAACTTGTCAAGATATAGTGTTAAAGGCCATAAAGCATGTTCAATTTGTGAAGAAGGAACATGCTACCATTAACTTCAACATGGAAGAAAGACAATTTATCTTGGCCATAGGAGATTTCTTAAACGGGCCCACACGTATCATAGATTAAAGAAAGTTTTTTTTTGGTGGACAAGAGTTTGAAGATGCTCCAAAGGCATTGACTGGGGAACAAGTTTATGAAAAGGTGAAAAATATGAATGTTATTTTTGGTAAGACTATAAAGAATAGTAATAAGAAAAGTAAATGGAAAAAGAGGTCTGTCTTCTTCAATCTTCCATATTAGCCGAATCTTGATGTGAGACACTGTATTGATTTCATTCATGTGGAGAAAAACGTTTGTGATAGTATTGTTAGGACACTGCTTAACACATAAGGTACTTCTAAGAATGCCGTGAAGGCAAGATTAGATTTGCAAGAAATGAGGATACGAGAAGACTTGCATCCAAAGCCATATGGTAAGAGAACATTTTGTCCTCCAGCTGCTCATACTTTGTCTAAGGTTGAGAAAACAAGCTTTTGTGAGTGTTTACATGGCATGAAAGTTCCTTCAGGGTATTCTTTAAATTTAAGGAAGCTTGTGTCGATGAAAGATTTAAAGTTAGTAGGGCTAAAGTCTCATGATTGCCATGTCTTAATCAACAATTACTCCCAGTAGCTATTCGTGGCATTGCCGAATATGATCTTCAACATATTTTGACTAGACTTTGTTTCTTCTTCAATGCTATTTGTAGTAAAGTCATTGAGACAAAAAAATTGGATGAACTGGAAAATGAAGGATATATGATCTTGTGCCAGCTTGAGAAGCTTTTTCTTCCTTCTTTTTTTGACATCATGGTACATCTAATTATTCAACTAGTTAGGGAGATCAAGTTGTGTGGCCCTATCTATTTACGATGGATGTACCTAATTGAAAGAACTATGAAAATCCTAAAAGGGTATGTGAAGAATCCTAACCGGCCTGAAGCATCTATTGTTCAGAAATATGTTTCTGAACAAGTCATGGAGTTTTGTCAAGATTACTTGTTAAATGTAGGACACATTAGACTTCCTAAATGTCATGACAAAGAAGGCGGTAGACGCGGGGCTTCAGTAAAGAGTGTGGATCCTGATGAATTGCATCAAGTTCACTTGTACATCTTGAATAATGTTGATGAAGTTCAAGATTACATTAATGCTCATAAAGAAATTGTATTGAAAGGAAATAGTCGAATGACTGAACAAAGGTTAATTAAGGAGCATAACAAAACTTTTGCACATTGGTTCAAACAAAAGGTTGATGGCGAAGAATGTGTTTCTGATACAATTAAATGGTTAGCATATGGTCCTGAGGCTGATGTTATAAGTTGGACTTCATTTGTGATCAATGGTTATACGTTTTACATGAAGTCCCTTGATGATAGGAGTACCGTCGAGAACAGTGGGGTTATGTTAGTGGCTGAATCTATGCACTTCTCTAGTTTGAAAGATAAGAATCCTAGATTGGCAGCAATACCTTATTATGGGGTTATTGAAGAGATTTGGGTGGTTGATTATGTTAAAATTAAACTTCCCATTTTCAAATGCAAGTGGGTTGATGTCAACAATGGTGTGATAATTGATCAGTCGGGATTTATTATTCATGGTTGTTTTCCTTGGTTCTGTTTCGGCCAACACTGTTTAAGCACAAGGGAGTTGAGTTTTAATATGTTCCAATGAGTTTTGAGTCTCTCATATGTCATTAAGATGTTAGTTATAATCTGTAAGAGAAGAAGATTTATTTAAATGTCGTTAAACTGGCTACTGCTTGCTGAGTGAAATGTTTTAACAGGGGAAATGGCTTGCTGGGTAAATGTCTTAAACAAATTTTTTTTTAAAAAAAAACTACTTTTAAGACCGGTTCTCTCCAAAATTGGTCTGAAAAGTACATTTAAGACCGGTTTTTGGATAGAACCGGTCTTAAAAATATTACTTTAAGACCGGTTTATGCCATATATATATATATATATATATATATATAAGTAGGAGGAGTGTTAAACACCTAATATAACTATTGAAGATTTTGATTTATTATATAGATTTCATATAATTAAGTTTTATTTTTAATATGCGAGCTCTATCACATGGGCAAAAATGTTGAAAATACTTATGAAAAGGAAATATGTCAAACCCCTTAACATTTTGATTTTTGTAGAGTAATAAATGCATGGTTCAGAGAGTATACAAAATAGCGGAAATATACTGGTAATTAGTACTGGTTTACATTACAGGAAATCCCTATAGGATTTGAAAAATATATACATAGTCCAAAAGAAATAAAATTACAACTAACGATAATCAATGGCACTCCTGTTTGAATCGGACCATCAGTTGCCAGTAATTATGACGGTTTTGCCCTTAGAGCCACTACTTTCTACTAGAATATTTTTTTAAATGTTGAAAAAGAGTGAGATTCGAGCGAATTTTAGTAGTAATTATAATACAAACTATATGGCATGTGCACATAAGGCAAGACTGCTTCCCCACTATCGTAAACCTCGATTGGGTTATTGCTTACAACCAGGTAAATGTGCCTCCGCACATAATTGGCCTACTCGGAAAAATAGTGTTCATCATACACATCACATAAGATAGCTTAAACAAAGCATATAAACATTCACATAATGTATGAAAGATAGAGTTACTACCTGAGTCCTTTTTCAATTCCAATATCCGTCCTATACTCTTATTTCGGCTCGGGCTATTCCCAATTCCTATAAAAATTAAACTTCCAAGTAACTAATTATTACTTGTACTATTACTGCCTTTAAATCAAATTTTGCTGGTTATCTATCACAGTTCCAGCAATTTCTGTACAGTACAATTCTGCACAGTGCAATTTCACAGTTTTCCAAAAAATGACAGATTTTCAATCAACTTTGAAAATGCATAACTAATTCTAGAAAATTCCAAATTGACTAGTTCCAAAGCCTAAGTGAAGTTATTTAAGTGTATTTTACCGAAAAATACTTAAGTCTACCCAATTTACATGCATTGTTCCTAGAAATTCGCCAACCTTCTACTATTCCAGATTACATTCGAGAAGCAGAGCACAAATTTGAAAAATCATATCTTTTAATCTACTAGTTGAAAAATTATTTTCTACCAATCAAATTAAAGCTCTAAATGTCTACTTTAAATATAGAAAGTTTCATAATTTCTTGTCAAGGTTTAGTTTTCCAAAATTTTGCCACAACCTATCTGACTTCCATAAACATAATCTGACAAAAACTAACTTCAAAAATTCATATCTCATAGTATACTGATCCAAATATCACCTATTATATATCAAATTAGAGCTTATCATGTATACTTTTGTTCTGAAAAGTTTCATGGCCGTTGAACATGATTATATTATTCAAAAACATAACAAAACCAAACTGATAATACTTGGACGTCCAGAATTTCCCCTGTTTCTGACTTAACTTTCAAAAATTATAACTCTCTCTATAGGTATTCAAATAATGCATTCTTGGACTCATTTTAAAGCTATGAATGTCTACTAAATCCCTATAAAATTTCATAAATATTGAATAAGGTTTGTCTGGTAAAAACTCAACATAAAGCTGACTGTCTTTCAATCCAAATTGCCCTCTTCTTGATTCTATCATCAACCACACATCCTAAACTTTCTATACAAAAAGTCCTAGTCAAAAACTCCATTTATAGCTTCTGTTTAAGCTTCAGAAACTTTCCTATAGATACTCTATTTTTCAGTTAGCAAAACAAGGTCAAGAAAACTATCATGCAACCATGAACTTATACTCTAAACCTCAAGAGTTTTAGCTCCATACTCTCCTATACATTTGTCCTAAGGTTAATGATCAAATTTCAGAATCAAAGAACCCCAAAATTCACCCCAAAATAGTCACACAATCACTAGTTTAAAACTTTTCGGTTGGCAGAATTTTTCCGGCAACTTTTCTCTTAACTCTAGCTAAAACCACCACAGAAAACCACTCAAATCCAACATGAAAACAAAAATAAATATGTAGGAGACTCACCTATTCCAGAATATGGGGTTGCATGTGTGATTTAGAGCTTCCTTCTTCCTCTTCTCCAACATCTCTCTTTTCTCTATTCTATTTTCGCTTTATGTGTTTCTGTTTCTTTTGCTTTCTCTTCTCCAGCTACTTAGTCAAAATGAAGAGCTAAAGGTGCTGGGATTTTGGTTAAATAAAGTGCATGAAGTGTGGGATTATGTGGTTGTCAACACCCTTTTCCATTTTGATGTACTAGGTGAACGTTCGGACGTTTTGTTTGACTTTTCTCTCAATGCATGATCTCTTCATTGGTTCTCTACAAATATACTGAAAATACTAATAAAACGAAAGGTTAATCATATAGATAACAAATCAATGAACAACATATTAAAATCAGTTTCAAAATGAATTTCTGGATATGATTACTCGAGTGGTTACTCGGGTAATCCAGCACCATTACTCTAGTAACCACTCGAGTAATCTCTTTCAAAATTAGTCAGAGAGTAAGTCAACGTTTCTGACCAGATTACTCGGGTAATCCATCAAGTAATTCATTTTACAAAAACTTGGCAGACTTGATTACTCAAGTGATTACAAAAACTTGGCAGTCTTTTTATTCTTAATTGATTACTCGAGTGATCCCTCGAGTATTGCTTCCAATATTTTCTCATTACTTTGAGTGATCCCTTGAGTAATGTCATCCAAATCTTGGCTGAGAGTAACTGCTTCTTTGCTTACCTGATTACTTGAGTGATCCCTTGAGTAATGCAATCTTTTTATTTCAAATTACTTAGGTGGTCCCTTAAGTAATATCCCTCATTTCTTAGCCAAGAGTTATTGCATTATTTCTTCTCTGATTACTTGAGTGATCCCTCAAGTAATGCTTCAATTTCTTTTCAGATTATTCAAGTGATCCTTCAAGTAATGCCATGCAATTTTTGATAGAGAGCTTCTGGAACAATTTCTCATACATTACTCTAGTAATCCCTTAAGAAATAATGAATCATTACCCGAGGACTTACTCGAGTAATGCCTTTAAAAATTTGCTAGTTATGCTTTCTCTTGTTCTCTGTCTTTTAGTTCTTATTCATTACTTGAGTAGTTACTCGAGTAATGATTTTGCTTGTCACCAAAAGCTTAGTTACTTTATTTAAACCTTTTTGTTTATTATCAAAACCTTTTGTAACATTAATCCAATCTTTATTATCATCAAAACATATGGGATCTAACATTCTCCCCCTTTTGACGATGCCAAAACTTATTGATTTTGAACAAATTTTTTGAAATTGAGTTTTCAATCTTCATAACTTCAAATTATACTGCATAGAATGAGTTCAAACCTAAAACAGAAACTAATAAAGCTCCCTTAAACCCTATATACCCATATCCCTATGCATTCTTTACAAAACTCATAACATTCTTCACAAAATCACAACAAGTTCTTCTCCCCCTTTTCATCTTCATCACAGGGTGGGAATCAATTGAGAGAAGAGCTAGAACTAAATGGCTTGACAACAAAGAGATGAGTGACTAGAAAAGGTGTTAGCCCAGAGTAATGGGAATCATCCTGACTAGAAGTATCTAAGGAAGAGGGTTCAGGGTCAAGAAGTACTAAAGGAGGAATTGGAATAAGATCCTTTGGAGGACTTTGTGGTACTGGGGCTTGAGAAGAAATCTCCACCTCTACTGTTCTAATAGGTGATTGATGATTACTAGAGGAGACGACCACCTCCTTAATGCCTGCAGGTGATGCAATAGGTGTTGGCACAGGCTGGGTTGGCTGGATAGGATCATTTACTGTGATATATATATGCTCAAAAGTGGATGATAGGTCAGGCATAGTGAATAAAAGGTTGCTGGGAATAGAGATAGGTATGGTTGGAAGAAGGATGGATGAGGGTCCAAGTTTAGAAGATAGTATATCAGCTGGTGTAGTAGAAGGAATATGATTAGAGGTAGTGGCTGGGGTAGGTATGGATGAACTGGAGGCTAAGGTATCCAATCTAGCATGTAATGATCTCAGAAGGTCTCCTTGGGCCTTTTGTCCTACCATTATTACCTCATACTTCTTATTCATCTCCTCTTTCAAGCTCACAAGTTCTTCCATCTTCATGTGCATATGGGTTATCAATTCAGCATTAGTGTTAGAAATGTCAACATGAAAACCCTTCAGTACATTCTCTAGAAAAAATTGCAATGTGGAACCAAAAAATAAAGGAGAGGATGTAGATGTAGGAGCTGAATGTAACGCCCCAAATTTTAATTAAGGGCTAATGATAATTGTTGAGGATAATTATTAAATTACAGTGGAATAATTATGTATTTTGTGGCAATTTTAAATAAATGGCCATAATCAGAAAAATTGAAAGAATGAAATTGTTGGGCAATTAGTTAGTGATTATTGGAGAAATTAATTACTAACTAAGAGAAAAATGAGAAGTGTGATTATATGGCTAATGGAGAAATTAGAGAAGCTAATTGGGTGTTTACTTATGAGAGCCAATAGGGAGGTGACACTTGGCAAGCTCACATGTGGAGAAAGATGTGGATAAAAGTTAAATATGATTTTTTTTAATTTTTTTTCTCTCTCTTCCCTCCCCATTTTCGGCTATGCATGGTATGGGGGAGGCAGTGTCATCATTTCCTTCATCTTCTTCACTCAATCTCTCTCTTTTCTCTCTCAAACTCTTGTAACCATTGAAGGAAGAAAGGAAGAAGAAAAGCTTGATTTTTAGGTAAGCAAATGGCCTCAAATGCCGAAATGCTCTTCATTAATATTGTTCTTTGAGTTAAGAGCTTCATTTTTATGCTTATAGTTTGGTCATTGGTGTTGATTTATACCCACAAGGAATTTTGGAGGTTGGAGAATCAAAGAACCTCTTTGGCAAAGTTATAGAGGTAAGTGAAATGAACTTTTCCATACAAGTTTTGTGGCTTTTGGATTAGCTTGGACATTCTAGAATTTTTGGCTTGAATTCGAAAATAATGACTATTGGGAGTTTGGTATATTATTGGCATGGAAATAGTATCTTGTGGTGAGTTTGGGATAGATAGATTGATTTGGGTTTGAAATGAAATGTTTAGTGATTTTAAGAAATTGGTGTTTAATGTTGCCCAAAACCAAAGCATGATAATGGAGTAGGATTTTGGTGTTTCTGATGATTCCATTGGTTTCCTTAGGTGTTTTTATGTGAGAATAACTTTGGTTAAGGTTTTGCGTCTATTGGAATCACTTGGGGAAGGTTTGGGAAGTGCTGTCAGTTTTCCTGCATTTTCTAATTTCTGATATCATCACTCGAGTGATCTGGGGTTCATTCGAGTGTGGGATGAACATCACTCGAGTGAGGATGGTTTCACTCGAGTACGATTGTGTATTTGCCCTTTCTGCTTCTAGTTTCATATTGCACTTCCGTGTGAAGAGGCAAGAGTGTTGTCTCACTTGCAAGTATTGTGAGTTCTCACTCGAGTGAGCCTCCTCTCACTCGAGTGCAGGTGTATTTGACACCATGAACTCTCATCTCGGGTTGTCACTCGTGGTTAAGACTCAAGAGTGTTAAGCTGTCATTTGAGTGCTGCTCTACTTTAGTTCTTATGCTCTTGGGTTATCACTTTTTGTGCTTCACTTCCTAGGACTCGAGTGAGCATTTGGCTGTCACTTGAGTGTTAAGCTTTATGCTCGAGTGCAAAGTGCACCATCACTCGAGTGAGGCCATATTCACTCAAGTGCAATAGTGAAAAATCATGTCTTGTGCTTCCAAAAGGGGATCTTTGGGATAGTTCTTCCAACCCTTTTAGGACTTGTGTTAGAGCCATATGTGAGGTCTTAAGCAACAGTAATGATAACCAACATTAAGTGTTATGAAAGTGAGAATTTGGAGTGAAGAATAACTCGATGTCCTTGATTTGGTGTATAGGGTTCAATATTCTCCCTGATCGTGAGTAGCCAATGCTAGAGAACACGTGGAAAGAACAAGTGTAGGGAACTTACCTCTTCTGCATGTATTTGATAATTGTTGGTGTATTGATGCATGTTATTGCTTTTCCTAATTATGTGAAACATATATGAGTGATTGAAGATCTGTTTTAACTTATGCTATGGCTATGAGTATATTGTTTGAACATTGAGCATGTTGATATGTCATTGTGTGAACATGAATTATGTATTGCAAGCATGTTATGCATTAAACACTTATCTTGCATGTATATTGGTATTGTTTTCCTACTGAGATTCACCAGAATCTGACCCTCCCCCACCAACAGTGTAGACAGGGCAAGTGGATCAAGATGGAGCAAGCAACCAGGGGTGGCTAGGTCATTGGTAGTTGGTTATCGTTATATGTTGGTATAATTGTATATGTTTGGTCGTTTATATATTCAGCTGATAGATTGGAATATGTATTTGGAATGAGTACTGTGTAATCCCCGTATGAGGGCTTGTATGGGCGATTATGCCCTGTAAGGCTTTGATCAATGTATGGAACCCGGGATTGGCTGGGAATTATTTTGTGTACTCTGATATATTTAAATGTGAGTTATCTTCGTGTAGTAATTGTATTCGGAATGTGAATGTGAGACCAAGTTATAAATGATTTTGAAAATGTTATTTGATTGTTTTTTGTCTCTATTTCACTTTAATTGTGTAATCCGGATATTAATTACAGTAGGGGGTTACACTGAAGATTGTGTATCATCCAATTGACTTGCCTTAATCTTAGTCTTCTTCTTTTTAGGACTTGACTCAAGTGGGTTCTTGAGGGGTAGTTCAATATGTAACTTCCAAATTTGATTTCTTCCCACTGGAACTAGCCTTTTAATAGGCTCATCCTTCTCCAAGTACCAAACCTTTTTCTTCTTCAAAAATAAGGATATAAGCTGAGGATAAGGCATAGGAGTGGTTTTGGTTGCAGAAAATCTGTATCTCTTAATTTTAAAGAAAATATATTCTCCTAAGTCCTTTTTCTCTTTGAGAAGAAATTAGGCAAATTTTCTGTGATTCCTCTCTATGAAATGAGTGTAGTTGTTCTCTTTGTTCACTATGGCTCTAGAATAGATATACCATAGGACTTTGTGAAGATCACTCATATCACTTGGATTGAAACAAAGGGGTCTCACTATGTCACCAGGTCTTAGAATGGAAAATAGCTGGTTTGAATTAAGATTAGGATAATTATCTTCAGTAGGGTCCTCTATCCCTTACCAGGTGTTAATTTTGGAGGGTGAGATTAGGATTTCTTGCCTCTAACCTTAGAAACCATTTCTTCTTCCTGAGAATTTCTAACAGGATCATTGATAGGCTCCAAATTACAGTAAAATTGTTAAACTATCTTTGAACTATAAGGAAGCCTAAATGACAGCTAGGGCATATATGATTTCAAATAAGGAGAGAGGTCAAATTTCAATACCTCTTTGAGTATATTGAGATCTATGTAGTGCATTTTGCATACTTTCCTTCTAGAGAATTGCTTCTTGTATTTCTGAGACTCCTCTAGCTTCTTCACATTAAATCCTTTTGGAGGAAAAGTAATTTTCTCTTCCTCTTCTTTTGGCCTTTTTGAAAATTGACCCCCTTTTTCTTCGTTTGATTGAATATCCCCTTCTAGCATGTTTGCCATTGCTCTGGTAATGTTCCTATTATACTTGGACCCTTTGGAAGGTTTTCCAGAGAAAGAGGGAGTGTCAGAGTCTGAAGAAGGAGGAGATGGTGCCTTGGTCTCTTTGCCTCTACTAGGAGGAATAGCCTTCTTAGAATGAGCTCTTGTGGTAATGGGTTCCTTGATCACAACTCCCTTGATTTTAGGTTTGGCTTGCGGCTTGGTTTTAGCTTTTGGTTTGGGAGAAAGTTTTTGTCTTTTGGCTGGAGGAGATGGAGGAGATTCAGATGATTACTGAGGATTAGAAGTCTTAGAAGGAGTATCAAGAAAGGAGGTTTTGGTTTTAACCATAGTGATTGAGAGGAAAAGAAGATTTCTGGAAAAATGGAGTGTCGAGAGTCGTGTGTTAGGGCTGAGGATTTGAAGAAATCTGAGATGTTTTTGTATGCACAAATCGATGGGTTTTGACAAAAATGAGGTGGAGAAATGTTTGTGAAAATTTTTTGAAAGGTTACTCAGACAATCACTTGAAGTAATTTTGTGAGAATGATAGAATGCACAATAATATAATCATGTTGCCCACATTACTTAAAGGCTCCCTCGAGTAATCTTGGGCCATTACTCGAGGACTCCCTAGAGTAATCATTTCTGAAAATTTAAATTACTGCAATTTAAACACATACTTGTCATAAGTAATATTGTAATTACTTATGTATATTCTATCGATCATTTGATAGCACTTTAAGACAGATTTGAATGGAAATTGGATTGATTTTTTATCTGCATTCTTGATTACTCGAGGCCTTACTCGTGTAATGTTGATAGTTTACTTGAGGACTCCCTCGAGCAATCTCTTTCTTCATTTTCTGACTATTCATTTCCAACTGTTATCCATCTGTTATGTTGTTTTCTTTTGAATTAATGCTTCACTGCCACATTTTCCAGGTCATTACTCAAGTGATTACTTGAGTAATCCATACAATTACAACAAGTTATTACTCAGGTAATTATGGTTACTTCAAGTTATCCCTCCAGTAATATTGTTCTCTGTTAAGCTCTGCTTTTCATGCCTCGTAACAGAGTATCAAATTCCTGCAAAACAAATTACTAAAAACTCTGATACTTAAGTTAGTAATCATTAAAACATTACTAAATAACATCATCTAACATTTTGTAAACATAGATAACTTACAATTCATTGGGATTTATCATTCCCAATTCTCTTCTAATAAATAGAAATTGATATTTTGCTAGGCATTTTGTGAAGATATCAGCCAGTTGAAGATGAGTTGGAATGAATATCACTTTGACATCTTTTTTTCAACATGATCCCTAATGAAGTGATGTCTAACATCAATATGCTTAGTTCTAGAGTGTTGAACTAGATTCCTTGCCAAACTTATTGTGCTAGTATTATCACAATATATTGGTATTTCCTTCAGATAAATACCAAAATCTTGTAATTGTTGCTTCAGCCATAACACTTGTGCACAACAACTTGATGCTGCAACATACTCGGCTTCCATTGACGAAAGAGACATTGTATTTTGTTTCTTGCCAGACCATGATACAAGTGAAACCTCCAAGAAATTGGCTTTTTCCATTGGTACTCTTTTTGTCTGTCTTGTATCCTCTATGATCAAAATATGAGTATGCAACTAGATACTCATGTCTAGTTTCAAGGAAAATATATTATTTTAATAATTGGAAGCACAAAATTCCCAGAATTAATTTCTTTGACTGTTGTTCTAGAAAATTAGCAGTTTTTTTGGGCTAATTTTAAAAATTCATAACTCTTTATATATAGCTTCAAATGATTTATATGATCTATCAAATTAAAGCTTATGATGTCTACTTTCATTTTGGAAAATTGTGTAATTTTCCCTCATCATTTTATCATACAAAATTATATGACAGCTCACCACCTCACAGGAAATCTCACTGGCAGCACTATTCACCTTGTCCAAAATTGATCATTCCATTTTATTGAAAGTTTTCAAATAATTACAATGTATTTTGGTGAATAAAATTTGGGGTGTTACAATTCTACTCCACTTAAATAAATTTCATCCTCGAAATTTGCTACACATTCATAACCATAACCTCTGGGGTAACACTTCTACGTATGTCTCACTAACATCATTACCACTGATCAAAATCTGCTTATACAGACTATGATCCTTGAAATTCTTCTATTGGCTTTTTGCTCATAAATCATCATATCATTTGCACTAATTTATGGCTCAATGTGTCAGTGACAATATTAGCTTGCCCTGGATAACATTTACATTCCAGGTCTTAATCTTTTAACAACTCTATCCACTTACATTACGTCATATTTCGCTCTTTTTGATTATACACATATTTCAACATTTGTAGTCGTAGTACAACCCCACAGTTATGCCATAAAGGCAAGGTTTAAAGATTCAATACAAACATTGTTACCATCAACTCAAGATTATGGATGAAATAGTTCAATTCCCAAAGCTTCAACTGACAAGATGCAAATGCCCTTACCCGGCTTGAATCAATTCATATCTCAATCCATGCCTATTATCATTTGGGATTCGATACCCTTCCCAATCCATGAGGACTGACATCAATAAAAACAAAAAAGGTCCACTGTGGATCTGAGATTATCAGTGTTGGTACTTTAATAAATTTTCGTCATCAACTCTCCAAAGCTCCTCTCACAATCATCATCCCATGCATAATATTGAGTTCTAGGGAATTTCGGTATAGGCCCCTCATACTAATGAACAAGACTCAAAACATTGCATATCACAACCACAGTTTCTAGCCTTCACAATTCAGTACTACTTCCACTTTACCAGGGTCCATTAGGATCTCTTGCTATAAGACTACATGGCCTAGAAATGTTACCTCGAAAAGCTATAACTCGCATTTACTCAAGTTGGCATAGAGTTGCTTTTCCCCTTACCATGTTCAACACCATTCATGTCCCATTTTACTTCGTGAGTTCATTAATATGTTGGCAATAAAGATTACCACAAATTGGACCATGTACGGATGAAAAATTTGATTCACCTAGTCCATAAACATAGTGGGGCATTTGACATCAACCAACCAATTTTGAAGATTACTACTAAGCCATACAACCATGCATCAGTAGACAATCAAGTCCATTATCAATTCATATCCCTCGATAGTCATTATATCATGTATACATACATTGAATGTGGCAACCCTAACACCTGTGGGTGTAGGTACAGCCTATTCATATGGGAATCTAGGTTTACTTTCCAATTTTACTACCCTTTATAGGGTAGCACATTCATATCCTCCAAAGCAAATTCCAGAGAATTCATCAGCCTTCTAGGTATTAAAACACAATTCCCAACTATCCTTTATGCTGAATCATCCTTTCTATGGGAATATTTTATGATCGAGTCTTTCCCTATGCTAGACTAGCAACTAGCAACCTCAAGAAACCTCACACATATTTCAATGCGTTCTAGTACCATGTTGTAGCACCACAGACCATCCAGGTCAATTAAAATTTCTAAGAAATCAGTTTAAATTTTGATTCTGATTCTTGAATCACAATTCAACTCTGAGAACCTCAACATGAGTTGAGTTGAGAAATCACTTTCTCAATTTGATGGATGATCACTATCACAACACTATTCTTAATAAATTCGCCACCTAAGGACATACTAGTCTACTAGGTCTTAGGGCCTCTGGACACGCAGGTCCACTACAATATCCGGCATGTAAGATTTTACAGCCTTAGGTCCCTAACCCAACCTTTAGGTCCATCATGAAATCTAGAACCTTAATATCACATACATTGGAAATCGTTTTCCTCAATTAGACCCAATAGATTTGCTAAGATTTACGATAAATAGCACATGTTCTAACCTTCACGATATTCAGGTAATATCCTTAAAATATTACTGAAGGTTCAACATTAGCCACATAGTTCAATCTTCTATCATGGAACAAAACCATAGTATAGTAAATTCACATTCTGACCTAACTATTTTTTCAGCTTAGATTAAATTCATGCCTATCCCCAACCTTCAGTATCATTAGATCGGATCCTCTATGATCGACATACCGCATAATCACCCTATATCATGTATCATATTCTAATACCTCAAACAACTTTAGGCCATATCAAATGTCTAAGGAGTCAACTTAGCTATTAAGTTTGATTCTGATATTATAATTCTCCCAATCACAACTCAAACCTCAATTTTATCAGGGTTTAAAATCATTCGACCTCAATTATCCCTATCATCCACTCATATCTTTCAGAAGGATTTAGGAAATTTACCAACCACTGCCCTATCCTCTATTTTCTCTATTTTGTCCACATTTATATCCTACCAGAAGGCTGGCTCCCAAATTCATCAAGTATCAAGTATCTCTAGAGAGTATATGCAATAAGTAAATAATTAAACTCAAGTGATACATTACTCATATTGAGTTTATATTAAAAGAAACCGTACCTTCAATTAAGTTCAGGAGTTTCCTGACCTCCTCCTGAGTTATCACATGTACCACAACCTGAACTCCTAGTCTTAGTTCCTCTAGCTATTGCCTCTGTGGGCATTTCTTAGCAAGATGCCTTGGTTCTCGACATCAACAACAGATCTAGCTACCTGGATCCTATCTAGTTGGACTGTAGCTTCCTGGCGCACTACTACACAATTTACTAGGATGGTATGGCTTATAACAATGCTAGCATTTTCTACCCTTAGCGGAATTCTGACCTCCGTAGACCATAGCCTATTTTGACTGTTTATATTTCCCTCTGATAATTCATCATGATCTTTACATTTTTGTGAGGGCTTCCCACTACCAGACACATTCCTATAGTTGTCACTTTTGTTGAGGTGTAAGTTCGACAAGTCATTCTCGGTGAGTTGGTACTCTTCAACCGCCTTGGCAAACACTATAAAATATTTAGAAACCAATTTCTTTCTCAGTTCTAGCTTTAATCCTTGTACCAAGATATTAGAGCTCCAATCCTTGTCACCCCGATGTCTGAGGTACAAGGAATATCGAGACAATTGAATATACCGTGCCAGGTACTTATCAAAGCTCTCTTCATTATCCTATCTTATATTGAGGAATTCATTTTCTTCTGCTAACCTGTCTAGTTGAGAGAAATATCTCTCGTTAAATTTCCCCTGGAACATTTCCCATGTTACCAGAATATTTCTTCCTTGTAGAATCAACTCTGTATTCCTCCACCATATATCTGCCTCTCCTTCTAGTTTGCGAACGGCTAGATGAACCTTAATATTATTGGAGCACATTAGTCTTGTAAATATTTGCTCCAATGCGGTAACCATTTCTCTGCTTACAGAGGATCAAATCTACCTCAGAAAGCAGGAGGTTGTTGTTTCTCAAATCGTTTCACCCATATTTGAAAAACATTTGCTTCATACACAAGCATGGCTTATGACTCCTGATAAGGTTGCTCAGATGAATTATATTCACCTTCTTGCCTTTCAAGATGCTCTAATCTTCCTCTTCTCTGTCGTAACTCGCGCAGTTCATCTCTAAGATCATTTATCATAAGTTGTTGCTGTGCTATCCTGCTCTGAATTTATTGCATAGAGTTAGGGCTATCTTCCCAATTTGGGTCATGATCTCCTTCCCTTGTACACATCATCTTGGTACCTTACTAAATGAAAATAAGGAAACATAAATTTTCCATATAGATGCAAGGGAATTTTTGTCATTTCATAATAATTTGGGTACACATATATGTCATTTATAACATACATCAACTATTTACAGTAGTTACAGAAAGCCAGGAACATCACACAACCTATAAACTAATGTACATGACATATTAGTGCCTTTTATATTACATAACGCTTAAGTTATAGGCAACTTCCTGGGGGTCACCTATCCTAGGATTATCCTGGGTCAACATGTTTAACTTTCTATACACTCTCCTAAAACACTGATTTCGAATCTATCTTCTTCCATCCGCTGATTCCACATGATTGCCCTTACCTCGAAATACGTGTCGGTCACCTCTGATAATCAAAATGTACTACCTGGGTCCCACATCACCCGATGTACATATATAGCTGTACTAGGACAGTAATATACTCCATAAACTCACTGAAATTATTATATAGGCCTCGCTCAACTAGATCATTCTTCTTCCTAGCCCAAAATATTGTATCCGGAAAGAAATACAATGTAGTGCGAATCTACAGGGTGTAATGTATCTATTTCTTCTAGATATTCCATATATCGATCAACAGGGTGTCCTATGCAAAGAAGGCCCACCGATATATACCTTTCACATACTCTCATAAGTTTTGATCTGGTCGTAAGTCGTGTGATACGTGCACAGTTCCAGCTCTAGAACAGGCAGTAGAACCCAAATCTGATTCTGATTCATCGGTCTATGGTTGTTTAGAATCACCTATCCCTTCTCCAGGTACTGGCACAGGTCTCAACTGAGGTCCATATACCGCTTCGTCATGGACCTACTCCCCTGATGTCTTCGTCTCTACAAATTGTTGCTCCTCAGAAATACTCTAACTTGAGGTACCTTGATTCACTAACGAAAGTAATCCCTTATGTTCCTCGTTCAAACCGCTTAAACTCCAACCGTTCATGCTTCCTGTCACTATGCAAACAAAACCATATCAGTATACCATTTTGATAATGCTAGAACTGCTTATTAGCCTGCCAGAACTGCTTGGGCCCTGATATAAAAAATGTCAACACCCATTTCCATTTCGATATATACAGGGTAATAGAGACCATGTTCCACAGGTATATAAAAAGAGGTACAAATATACCGATAAAAGTATTTGTTTATAGATGGGAATCAACCGTGCAAAATTTGATAATATTTACAAATATGTATAGAATATCCAAAAATATCCAAAGATAAACTATATATAACCATGAACTTCATCTTGGGAAACGTGTCCGTCAATTCCCTATATCTACGTCCTTGCCTTTTGAGCCGCTGGCACCTGCTGAGATATTTTTGTTTATAGAAAGATGTGAGATTCCAAGGAATCCAAGTAGCAACATACTATTATTCATATAAAATGTGAATATTAGATATGATATGCATTATGTATACACTAATTAATAAACAATATAAAACATCATCATTATGTATATATGAGTAAGGCTCCTGCCCCACTATTCATACAACAGTTGGAATCTTACCCAACCCCCAGGTGTAAGTGCACTTCTGGCACTAACTGCCTCTTCTAGGTAAACCATCTTATTAATAAAAGTACAAACAATGGTATCCACACAATCATATGAACTATGGCATGATGTATGAAGGATATGTTAGAACCGGCTGACACCCAAGAGGGGGGTGAATTGGGTGTAAGATAAAAATCTTAAGAACTTTGAAAATCTTTTTGCATCTTAGAGGAAGCAATAAATATGAAGGTAATGAATCATAAATCAACAGTTTATATATGCTGGAAATAAAAGAGTTTAAGGAAGAGAGTGTGCAAACTATGATTTATCCTGGTTCGGTCCAATCTGCGATGGCCTACGTCCAGTCCCCATGCTCCTCCTGAGATTTTCAAATCCACTATCTTCTTGTGTAATCCAGGCATAAGAAAAGCCTTTACAACCCACAAGTTTAGCTGGGCACTTGCGAAGCCGTTTACAAATCTCTCACCGCGTTACTCCTCCTTACACACCGTAAGGTTACAACTGAGTTACTCTGCTTACACACCCCGTAAGGATACAACTTTGATGATGAAAGATTACAGTCAATCTTCTCTCTCAGAAGTGAATAGATGAATACTGAAGCATAATGAAAATAATCTCTCTCTCAAATATACATGATATAGAAATGGATAAGAACAGAGAGTAGTTGGGTTGGAGTAGATAATTCATGATCTTTGCATGTTTTTCGTTGTAGTGTCTTCGTTAGGTGTTCTGAAGTCTGAATGCTCTTTTATTTATAGTTTGATGAAGGTTGATGACCGTTTGAGCATTTCAATATATCCGTTGGAGTGTGGCTTCTTCAATATGAAAACTAGCCGTTATAACGTTGACGCTCCGCTTCCGTAAATTCACCTTTTAAATCTTCACATCATATCTTCATTGTATTCCTGGAGAAATACATTAAACACTAATACAATGAAGTGTTAGAGTGATTAGAAGCAAGAAGAATGAGTTATATGATCATTTCATTGATTTCGAGAATCTTCGAGACGTTGTTCTGTTTTCCTGAGAAGCATTACTCGAGTGCTCACTCGAGTGGACATCAAGTTTCTTCACAGGTTACTCGAGTGGATACTCGAGTGGCCTTCCATTTTCTGCATAGCTTACTCGAGTAGTGGCTTGAAGTTCTCTTCTAAATAACTCTGCATATTCGGGTGGTGACTTGAAGTTCTCTATCTGATTATTCGAGTAACGTTGGCAGCTGAGAGCAACTAGAAGTGATTTTCCTGATTACTCGAGTGCTTACATCTAGCAATGTTGGCAGGCTGAGAGCAACTGGAATTTTTCTATCTGATTACTCGAGTACCTACTCGAGTATGGTACAATTTTCTTCATAGGTTACTCGAGTGGCTACTTCAAGTGAATTCTTGATTTTGATTTGACACATGGCAAATTATATATCATCGGAAAGCTCTCATCATTTAGATTCCAACGCAACAAGAATTAGCTCCAAACACATTGTGTACTGAAAGTTATGATCCAAAGAGTATCTACTATTCTTAGACCATTTTTGAACTCACGAACCATCACAAGCAGCAACTTCCAGAAGTCATAGCTCTTAGGATATAGCTTCAAATGTAACAAATTATATATCCATGGAAAGCTCTTTGAGTCTACTTTGATATGGCACCAGTTTTGTTGCAATCCAATGTGTAGTTTGGGAGTTATGTCCAAAATACCAAAGCTGTCAACGAATATGTCACTGATTCATGTGTCAACTTTCGAAGCTTATATCTCTCTCATATGAACTCCTTTGAATGTGATCTTGGTGTCAAAAGTTCGTGTTGGAAGTCTAGTTTCATATGCCACTGGTTTTAGTTCGATCCAACATGTGGTTGGAGAGATATCATCAAAATACCGAACCTCTATTCTGCCGCGCGAAAACAGAGTGCCCATTACTTTAAGTGCCGCCTCGAGTGATTCATCAAGTAACTCGGCAGATTACTTGAGTAATCACCTCCAAAATGAGGTAGTGCCCTATTACTCGAGTAATTACTCCAGTAATCATCCCCGGAGGCACCATAACTTCTGTATACATCATTTTAGCTTCGTATTGACCCATTCCAACTTCCATTTGACCATAGAAACCTCTGATATCACTTCTAATAGCTTGAATCTTGATATTCTCATGTGATCTTGCAAGTTCTTCTTTCTTTAATCTCTTTCTTCTTCTTTCTTCAATCTCTTTCTTTTTGCCACTTGATGATCATTCTTCATAACCCAACTAGATATCTTCTTGAATTAATGATCGTTCTTCATAAACCAACTAGATATCTTCTTAAACATCTTCAATTTTCTTCAATCTTTGCTTGATATTCCTATTAGTTCTTGCAATGCCTTCTTTCTTCAATCCCTTGTCTCTTGATTTTCTTCTTGATTATCATTCTCCACATATGTGGCATTATAACATCAACCCATAATCGGATTTATGACTAATCTACAAAATATGCAACATTAAATATAGTAGTTAGTCAATGTAGAAGATAATTATATCATACAAACTTTTTGCTCATATTTAACATCTATATTTGACATCATCAAAACTATTCATATCTAACAAGATAATGTCCCTACCTCAAGTCTCTTTCACCTCAAAATGTTTGCCTCGTACGTGCCAACCTCAGGCTTCCAACTTGGTCCTAAAGTGTCAAATGTACAAGAATTAGGTTAAAACTCATTCATGTACCATTTTAGACACTTCCATAGTGTTTATAGTGGTTATATTAGCCTATGGTGAAATTTTACCAATATACTCCTGCAGACCCAGCTGTACCTAGTCCGATCGTACTTTTTCTGAAATTTTGATTAAGGCTATTTTGACATATTTTCGCCCAAAGAATCCATTTCTGGACTAGTAATTACCAAATTCACTAGCAAATGATAGAAATGCCCTTGGTATCCCCGCTTTTTGGGTTTCAGAGGCATTTTCGTAATTATACTTTTTCGGGCTTTTTTGAAAAAGTGATCAACCATAACCCCGCCTAATTCCCGCCTTGAACTTAATAAAATCATCAAATTGTTAAAAATCCAACGCCAACCCCTCCAAATAGCATTGGCTGAATCCTGAGATTCTCTAGGAAAAATTAGAGTTTTCCAATTCTGACTCTGCAGATTTGCTCCTTTCTACTCCTGATCACTTTATTAACTATTTAATTAAGTTATAACTACCATTTAAACTCAATTTTGGCAGCATAACGTCTAGGACACCTCCTTTACCAAATTTACAATCAATGCTAATCCAGCAAAATTTCACCAATAAAACTACTCACAACAGCTAGAACAATTAATATTTGAAGTTTAGGAAGTTACTTCTTCTTCCTTCTGGTTTTTTCCTCTTGTGGCTGAAAACCCTAACCCTTTAACACTGAAATTTGCTTCAATGACACCCTAAGTCATGTAAAGAACAGGCTCAGAGGAAGGTTTACGCAGGTTAGGAACTAATTTACTGAAGGATTTCAACTTACCTTGCAAAGTTCTTCTTCTCCCTACAAGTTCACAAACTCACTCTCCCTCTTTTCATTTCTCAAAACCGTCGGAAATGGCTGAAGGAGAAGATGCAAAATGTTTTTTAATGTCATGCTTATGTCATCTATAGCTTGTTTATGTCATATTTAACAAATTTCCAAATTTCACAAAAATTGGACTTTTGTGTACATAAAGCCCATTTAGCATGTAATTCATATTTCCTCTCTTGGTCCATCCTAAAATTACGTCCTAAGGTCCTTCTCTTTAGGTCCAAATTGGCTTTTCCATTTATCTCATAATTTCAAAAATTGCCTTCACATTTTTATTCCATTTTCGGATTTAATGGTAATTGTGGTAGATTTTTTTCCCTAATTTTGAAAAATCATAACTAAATTTGTAGACATCATGTAGGAATGATTCCAAAGGCTATAGAACCCTTATTGAGTCTAGTTTCAAGAAAAAATATATTATTTTGGCCAATTGGAAGCACAAAATTTTCATAATTAATTTCTTTGAATGTTGTTCCAGAAAATCAATAGTTTTTTTTTGTGTTAACTTCAAAAATTTATAACTCCTTGTATGTAGCTTCAAATGATTCATATGACCTATCAGATTAAAGTTTATGATGTCTACTTTCATTCTAATAAATGTCATAATTTTTGCTCATCATTTGGTCATACAAAATTATATGACAAGCTCACTACTTCACATAAAATCTCACTGACAATACTATTCACCTTCTCTAAAATTCATCATTCCATTTTATTGAATGTTTTCAAATAATTATAATGTATTTTGGTGAATAAATTTAGAGCATGAGTTCTCTAATGATGGCGGCAACATATATTCAACATGGGGCTAGGGGTCTCTCCTATTGCTCTCTACTTTCTCCATGTGAAAAATGTTTGCATGCAAGCTGCACCCCCCAACACCCCCACCCCCCAGTTTTTTTTTTTTTTTTTTTGCAAAAATTGATTATTATTTATGAAAAAGAAAAGAAAATTTGTTGAAAAATCCCTCACTATAAATTTAATGTCCAAAAATACTTAAGAATTCAAGTCTTTGAGTGAATGTAGCGTATTGTTAGTCGTGTACAAATGTTTTATGTTTTGTACATAGTTAAAAATAAATTGCATGATGTAAAAGAAGAGTTTGCGCCTGCGCCAACTCTGAATCGAAAGACCTAGGGCTTCTACTTTCTTTCGTTGCAGTTCGCTCAAGCCATGGATCCTCAACCTGAGCCTGTAAGCTATATCTGTGGAGATTGTGGGATGGAGAACACTCTTAAACCAGGTGACGTGATACAGTGCCGAGAATGCGGTTATCGAATTCTGTACAAAAAGCGTACTCGCCGCATTGTTCAGTATGAAGCTCGTTGAAGTAAGCTATTGCGCCAAGGCTGCCAAATTACTGGAAAACCTTCACATGAAGGTCATAAACATGGTTTGTAACCTGAAGTTATCAGTATGCCGCCCATAAAATTGAGGAACGAATTGATACTTGAACTTTGTGATTTGGTAACCAAAAAAAAAAAAAAAGAAGAAGAGTTGTACTCGCTGAATATATTTTGCATTTGGACAATAAATTTTGTAATCGAAAATTATTATCCATTCTCATCATATATTTATAATATATATATATATATATAGACGCACCTTTTAAAATATGCTGAATTCATTCAGTGAATTCTATCAGTAGTGTCAGAGTCAAACCAAATGCAGGATTTGTTTTTTAACAAAAAAAAAAAAAAAAGAAGTATTTTACTTCTAACTTAAAAAACTAATTTTTTTATTAGGGTTAAAGTGCATTCATCACTCCTAAAATAGTTTTTTAAGTGAATTGAGTATCTTAAAGTATTTTGTTAGGCACCTAACACTATAAAATATTTTTTTAGGTGTATCCAACACCCTAAATTATTTTTTTTGTGTGCATCCAATACTCTGAACTATTTTTTTAAAATATATTCAACACCCTAAATTATTTAAATTTTTAAAAACAAAATTACATAAAAAAGTATTTTGGGTGATGGACAAACTTAAAAAATAATTAAGGGAGCCTTATGCACCACAAAATACTTAAGGGTATTAAATACACCTAAAATAATACTTTACTGTGCTAGATTTACCTTAACATTTTTTTTCTTATAGTATTAAACTCTTCAATTTCTAATTAGATTTATTTTGTACGTAAATATTGGCTAGGGATCAAACTACTAACGTTGATAGAGTTCTGATCTACCACTTATGTGAATCTAAATTAAAAATAATATGATGTCAGAGGTTTCATGTTCTTTAAATTAAATTATAGATTTGAATCTTAAGAAATAGGGCCCTGGTTAAAAATATTATTAAGTAGGGTGGGGAATTTTATTAGGGAAAATCCCTAAAAATACCATCAAAATATGCAAATCCCAAATTAGTGCGCCAAAATTGTAAAATCCCAGTTTAGTATTGTGCCAGTACGGATGACAGTGTTGTGTATGCTAAAAGACGATTTTATCCTTCAGCCCTCCCTCTTGCCACTTTAGAATAACAATATGAGACTATTAATTAAAAACTCCGAATTCTTGATTAACAACTCCGCTTTATTCTTTCACATCTTCATATCTCAAAAATATAGTATATATTGTTAATATAAAATATGGTGTTGTTAATAATGAAAGAGATGTTATTATTGATTCTGAAACTTAAATCATGAAATTATGAAACAAGAAATTAGAGTTGTTAATATAGAATATAGTGTTGTTAATAACAAGATCGGTGTTGTTATTGTGAAAGTATAAAGAAGAAACTAGAGTTGTTAATCAAGAATCTAAAGTTGTTAATTAAGAGTCACGTGTTGTTATTCCGAAGTGGCGAGACGGAGGGCTGAAGGGCAAAATCATCTTTTTGCCGACCCAGCATTGTCATCCGTACTGACGCAGCACTGAATCAGAATTTTATAATTTTGGTGCACTGATTTAGGATTTTCATATTTGATGGTATTTTTTTCGGATTTTCCCATTTTATTAACTACCCTAAATAATTGAAGCGATAATATCGTTGAAATGATGGAACAGACATTTAAAAAGTGGAACTTTGTGGGGCTTCAAATGTGAAGCTGCTTTGTGGAGAGACTGCTTTTGCTGAATCAGAGGACGGAACTGCTTCTGATGTTCTGGGGATATTGGCGACATGGAATCATTATTGTACCTCTAAAATCTCTTCAATTATTATATATTTAGACCTTTCCTAATTCAATACCTTTCATCATCTTCTTCATCAACTTTCTTTAATTTTCTCCATGTTCAAAAATCTCATATATTATTTAGAATTAAATTTCAAACATCAATTTGTCATTGCTTTTGTAAAGAATTGATTAATATGGATACAATTATTATTATTTACTTCTGTAATTGCTAACAAAAACAACTTACTACCTCTTATCCTAAATATAAGAGTTAGTTTACAAATAGGCCCTAAATGTAATACCTTGTTTTTTATTTTATATATATTTATTATTTTTCTCTAAATTAATTTGTTTGACTTATAAATTGATATATAATCTAATTATACACATAAGCTTTTTAGATAAATTGTATAACGTATGTTATAATTAAATAATTTATTTAACTTCTTTAATCTCCTTAAATTAATCACCTAAATTTTATATTAAAGATCAGAAGTAGTATTATACTAGAATAAAATAAAAAAGCTTTCTACATGAATTATGGAACTGTTCCACAAACTGATATTGAAAGTTAGGGGCGAAAGATTATTTACTCCATTTTCTACACGTGGTGGCAAAGCAATTGCTTTTGTAAAAGCAATTAGTGTACGGAGCGGACTCACATAACCGGAATAGAAAGTTACAAGTTTAATTTCTTCACTAGTTTTAGTTATAACAAAAATAAAGGGTCCATTTTTTTTTTTGTAATATATACTACCTCTTTATGCCTTAAGCCTATCCTTATTTACATAATTACTAATAGCCAGAAACTAGAAACAGAACAAAAAATACACCACTTAATCGTACAAAGCTATTTCCATTCAAAACAATGCTAATTATCATAATCAAATTACAAGCAAAACTTTTATTTTACGGAGCTAGTCCAAATCAACTAGTAATTCACTACCTTATTGATTATTCATGTTTTATTACTGCTTTAACATTATGCCGAAACTCACGATAAATATTTTTTAATTCATATATTATTCAAAGCAGCTCAAATTATCAAATACCAGCGAGATTATATCATGCCTTTTCCCATATTCATCTATAACTCAACTCTACCTATTTCTATTTTATTATTCCCACTTGTCCTTATGACAAATTCATATTTTATTAAATATTTTTTTTATTTTATTTGGGGATTTTTTCGTGATAATTGAGCTTTAAATATTTTTTTTGTGATTAATTGTGATTAAACGTGTTTAAATGGAATTAAGGTTGAAAAGGGGCAAAAATATCATATATTTATGATTTACTTTAATTGATTAAGTTTTGGAATATAAGGTATCACATTTTGGTGGGTTTATTTTAATTGTAGATCAGTTTAGGAAGAATTACAGAAAGGAACCCAATATTTTTGGAAATTACAAGATAATGAAGGAAGGATTCAGAGAAAAGTTTAGAAAGGACCCTAAAGTTCTTGCAAATCATAGCTTGAACCATAAAAGTTTTCACTTGTAAAGTTTAGTCCCTCCTGAAAGATTTCAATTCTTCTATTTCAGTCCCTTGGTCAAAACGCACGTTTTGACCGAGGGTTAAATGGGAGACACGAAGCTTTCATTTAGTTTCTCTGGTTTCCTAATGTCAATAGCTGAGCGTTGCTCTGATCTCTGTGTCATAATTTCAGCCCCCAATTTCATTGTGTAGTTTCATTTCTCTAATTTTATATTGTAATTGTGATTTTTAGGTTTTAGAATGAATTTTATGTTGTTGAATTGATTTTTTTTTTTTTTTATGTATTTTGGAGAATTGGATGTGGTTTGACCTTTGTTAAACATTTGACATTGTATTTAATTAGCTTAATTATCTTTTTTTTTTTTTTTTTTTGTACTGGTTAGTCATTGGATGGATGATTTTATGAACATTTTGTGCTAATTTCAAGGTTGTTTGGTTAATGGATCAATAGTGTCTTGTGTTTGCATTGGTTAATTGAAAGTGAATTTATTAATTGTATTTAGCATTGGGTTTGAGCATCATTAATCTTGATTTTTCATATGGGTAGCCATTGTTAAATTAAGATTAATGAGAAAATCAAGTGGTAATGCGAGGTGGCTCATTTATTGGATCATAAGCTAAATATGATTGTTAAGTTCATTTATTTGTTAGAGTGCTTAATCAACTTAATTCAAAGAGATTAATATGCAAGGTGGCTTGGTGTTAATTAATCTAAGTTAGGTTTAGTCTAAGGGGTGGCCGTTAGAGTCATTTTGAAACTAGCATGATTAATTCTCCCATAATCATTTTAAGTGAGGATTGCTTGCATCATTGCTATAAGAGATTACTCATTCCATTGTTGATTTTTTTATTTCTTCCGTTTCATTAATTTCAACACCATTCCTTTTTCACTTTTATTCTAAAAATCCAAAAATATTAGTTTTAAAGTATTTTAGTTTAATTGCAATTTAGTTGTTATATATAAAGCTCAAAATCATTTTTAACTCATTTAATGTCAATTATCACACTTAGTTCCTAAGTAATTAATAAAAGTGTAACACCCTGAATTTTACTCACCAAATATATATTATAATTATTTGAGAAATTCAATAAAATGGTGAATATTAATGAATTTGAATCTTGTGAATTTTGAAATATTCATATTTAGAAGGAAATGGGCAAATTAATTCAAGAGTTTAATTAAATTGCAAAGGTGATCGAAAAATCATAATTTTGCCAATTTAACCCAAGATTAATTGTTTTCTAATTAATTGGAGTTAATTTCAATTAATCAAGGAAAATAAAGAAAAATATATAATTAGATTATTCTTGATGGAATAAATCAAGAATTGAGACATTAGAGGGAGTTATTCAAAATTCATTTAATTGAATTATGAAATTATTAAGACACAATTTTAATTCCCTTTCTCTTCCATAATTTCGCCCCACACATAAAAATAAGGGAGAAAAGTTAAATTCCAGGAACCCATGCCAAAATACTAAATGAAAATTTAGTGTTAGTTGTTGCCAAAATACTAAATGAAAATTTAGTGTTAGTTGGTTAGATAGGAAAGGAATTGGTTTGGCTAACTAAAGGGAGAGGGGGATGTTTTTCTGGAGAAGCAAGACAAGGGAAAATCTAATTCAAAATCAAATGAAGACAAGTGATGAGAAGGCATGATATAAAGTTAAGAGAGTATGGTATAAAGTAGAGAGTATGGTTGGAGGTATGGGACAAGAAATAGTGTGCATGATAGGTGGTGTGATCTCAACCCTTGATGAGATCAATGAAGTAGAATGCATGGAGAAAATTTATGAAACCTTATTCTCTTTCTCTTGCATAGAGAGTATGGTCGGAAATCCTAGCTGTAGTCGGTGACTTCGCTAAGGTAAATATATATGAATCGAATCGAACTTTCATTTTTGCCTAATATAGTGTATTGCATATTTAATTTTCATATTTTATATGTCGATTGTATGTCTCTATAGGGATTCTTCGGAATCTCACCCTTTTTCAAAAACAAATATCTCAGTGAGTACCAGTGGGCCAAAGGGCAAGGACGTAGACACCGGAAAGTGAGCGGCACGTGTCTCGAGATGAGGACAAGATAGTGGTTATATCTAGTCTATGTTTTGGATATTCTGAAGAAATTTGTAAATATTAAGTTCCGCTGTATTTTTTGTATTTTAAATGAATATTTTTATCAGTAAAATTGTACTTTTTTGTATACACATTGAATACCATTTTTATTACTCTACGATTATCAAATTGGAAATGGATGTTGACAAAAAGACTCTTCGAGAGACAATCCGGGATTGCACACTATATTGCAATCTTTGATTATTTTTGAAGAGGTTACCAAGACAAAAAAACTGACAACACCTATTCTTCACCTTAATATATACCATATTTAGATATTTGATTTTGGCCTTAAAATAAGACATATTTTTCATATTTATCATTCTTTTTCTAATTTATCTTTATCGATGCTCTCTCAACAATAATCAATTAAGGAGGAAAGGGGAGGAGGGAATTAAAAAAGATGATTGGGGTGTTTTAAAAAATATATATAATATTAACTAATTTAATTTAATTTTTTAATCTAATTAAATCAGGTAAATATGTCTTATATTAAAAAATTAAGGGAGTATAATTTTTTCCCCCTAATCTTAACTTAGACCTAACCCCAACAGTCTACCTCTTGAGTTTATCATCATTTGGCCTTCTTTTTTGGCCTTTCTTCACTCGAGAAATTCTAAAATTTCCAAGGTAATTAAACCCGGACCGGTCAGTGAACCGGTCAGGGTACTGGGTCAAGGGTCAGTGGGTCAGACCGGAGTCAGCCCGGAGTCAACCCGGACCTAAACCGGTGAGGAGTAAAAAATTGAAAAATATTGTAATTACTAATTTCTCAATCTCATCACACCATCCAAATTACTAATTTCTCAATCTCATCACACCATCCAAATTAACATGATTGTATCATGTATAAATCACCTAATGATAGCTGTTATAACTTGTAATCCCAAAATATTTATCATAAGTTCATAACACAATATCAAAACATGTTTATTATAACAAAACTAGTAAACTAATAATTAGTTATCATCATTAAAATAAGAATCAACTATATCATTCAACTCTCTAGGTACTGAGACATTAGGAGGTGGAGCTGTAGGAGGAAGAGTAAAGGCACTAGGAGCAACAGAGTCAACATTTAATGATGGAGCCCCAACAACATCGTCATCACCTATGTATCAAATGAATAAAATTAGTACTAGTTATGCTCAAAATATGGTTATATTCTTTTGTGTAAGAAATAAGAATATAATCTTAGATAATTAAAAGGATGGTTAGAAACCTTCATAATCATTCGCCATTTGTTGAAATTGAAGATCCGTTGCTTCTATATTTTCAAATTCAGGAGTTGGATCTTCGTCAACAGCTTTTTGAAATAATGGACAAGTCATTGCATTAAATGGAATACAATTAACATAAGCCCAATGAGCAAATGCCATTTTTGCATTATATTGTGCTTCTTGACTTGCCCAAGCACTTTTGATGCTTGGTTGGCTACCAGGAGTTGTCCTAGATGCAAAATGACTATCAATCTTCCCAACTATAGGAGCTTTCCTCTTTAAAGAAGCAAGTGGTTCCTCAACCTCTCTAACTTCATTGTCCTCCTCAACAACATGTTTTTTCTTTGAACCTTCTAACAAAGATTCTTTCATTTTAGCACGTACATCATGAGAAACCTTTTTACAAGAACTCACTTGACCACTCACACCAGCCAAATGTTGTTTCAACCTATTTATCCCACCTCCCCTATAACTTGAAGCACATAAAAGACAAGTGAAAACATTTATTTTTCCCTCTTTCTTAACAGAAACATATTGCCAAGCTGGGTCTGTTTTTTTTAAAGTCCCTAATGTCTGTGGAGGGGGTAAACTACTATTAGGAGGATTGGTAGTGTCGGGATTTGGGTTGGCTGCAACATTCTCAGGTGCTTCATTAGTTCCTTCCATTAAGAAACCAAAACCAAAGCAAACAGCAAACAAACCCTTTCAATTCGCAAACCAAAAGCACCTCGTTGATTAATAATCACTATCAGAGGATTCAGAGCTACAATGAAACAACAAGCCAACCAAACCAGCAAGCAAAAACAAACAAAGCATCAGTCATTACCATTCGCATTTTTTTTTAAGCAAAACAATAAAAAACCAGAGCAGCAACAAGCCAGGAACACGACCTTAATCACCAAGATTACTGGCCTTAATATGGAAATCAGTAAATCACCAAGATTTGAAGAAATCAAACTGAAAATTTGACAAAATAAAGGCATAGGAAAATACAATGCAAGCAGCCAAAAAAAAAAATACAGGCATACGAATATAGAAATCAAACTGAAAATGTGAAGAACAGAGCCAAGCCAGGAACAGCAACACCGACCTTAATCCCCCAGAAATCATTCGACTGCCACAAGGCGACGGGAAACGTTGAGGAAGAATGAAGAACGAGTGAACTCCAAATCAGCTACAGTGCTTCGATCTGAAATACAGAGGAACGCCGCCTCGTTGTTGAACTAGTCAACTCTAAATCAGCTAACCTCAAAGGTCCGGTGCCGGCGAGGGGAGAGGGGTAAGAGAACATGACGACATTGAAGAGGAAGAACGAGGAAGGCGATGGGAAGGGAGAAAGGTCCGGTGCCGCCGAGGGGAGAGGGGTAAGCTCCGGCTTGCAAGCGCCGTAGCCGGCGATGGGAGACGGAGAGTTTAGAGGGAACGGCGAGCTCGAGGAGGGAGAGGGAAGAAGACGATGCGAGTTCGCTTCTGGTTCTGGAGTTCTGGTTTTGGTTTGAAGGTCGAAGAATCACGCACAGACGGAGCAAGCATTTGAAATTTTTTTTTTTTTTGAAAATCACAGAAACGACGTCGTTTCGCTTGAATGGGGGGCAAATTTTTTTAACTCGGTCGACTCGCTGACCAGGCCGAGTCGACCGAGTTAATACCGGGTCACAGCGAGTCGGCCGAGTCATGGCCGAGTCGCGTGACCCGGGTTCAGAGATTGAACCGGTCCGGTTAAGGCACCGGTCCGGCGGTTCCCGGTCCGGACCGGCCGGTCCGGGCCGGTTCTAATTACCTTGAAAATTTCAAGGTATTTATTAGGGCTAACAAGTGTTTCTATTTATATTCACATAATTGACCCAATTTCATAACTTCAAAAAAAGCTGACGCGAACGTGATCTGATTTTCATGAAATATAAATTCAAGTTGACGTGTAAGCCAGCTATGAGACGTGTCTCTCACCATTACTTTGAAGGTACAGAACTCTCAGCAGCTTTTATCACGATTTAGTGTGTGTTTGGATTATTTTTTAAAGAAAAATTTTTATGATTTAAGAGGTAAGTATGTAAGAGGAGTTTTATTTTAGCTTGTAGAAAAATATTTTTGAAATTATGGTTTTACACTTACTCAGGCTTGCTTTCCTAGGAAGATTCATATATATATATATATATTCTTTATGATTTAATACTACCTAGACTTAGTGTTGCAGTAGACTAACTAGATTATAAAATAGATAAACTGCATTCGAATCACACCTTATTTAAAAAGACCTTTGAGAATAGGCCCCTATTCACAAAACTCAATTCAGATTAATCAATTGTTTAAATACATGATAAATAATTAGGATTCAGAAAAAGTATCCACCAGTGGCATTATAAAAAACGTACTTTTTCCTATAATTTGAGAAAACTCTCCCGTGGATAATGATTCTGTATAGATTTCATGTACCATATACCAGAGAATCATTCATACAACAAAATACAATCAAATGTCACACAGACAAGTCCCCCCCGCCCCCTTTTTGATAAAATCCCACTTCAGTTTCATTATATATATATATATATATTTTGTTTTAGTTGGTTAATTCATGTCACCTTCCCCACACCTTTATAATTATATGGTTAATTTATAGTTTAATTTCTTTACCACTTTTAAGATTCTTATGTTATCCATAAAGACCCGAATATTTACAATCTCAAGAATAGATGACAAAATCAGGATTTAATTATGCCAGAGAAAAATGAAAGGTGTAATATAAATTTTATTTATTTATTTTAGGATTTAATTAAAATTTTCAAATACCTATATAATACTGAAAAGTTTGAAATCAAGTGCCACGCTTAATATATTTATTTCAGGCAATTGATATGAAAAATGTAATGAAAATTCATGGTTTTTTATTTAAAATAATTTTTGAAACATTTAAATTTATTATTGCTTCTAATTAAATGTAAACATTTTTTTGGGAATATATAAAAATCTAATTATATCTTTAGAAAAAAAATATACAAGGTAGTTTCTAAAAAAAAATATCAACCATATATCACTAAGTTTTATATTTTCAATAAAAATTTAACTTCCAAAACTTCTAGGAAAAATTGCTAAAATATTCCCCAATTATGAAATTTATTAGGTACCTAAGGACCCACATATTTTGTAATTTATCTTCAAGGACGCAACTCTTGTTTATGTGTGTATAATATATTTTTAGTTAAGTGCAGATATCTTCCATTTTACACACACTACTAGAGGAAAGGGCTATAAGACTATCATATCTAGACCTCTATAGGTGGAGATGGTTTAAAAACGATGACCAATGACATTTTTGTAAATATTAATACAAGTTAAGACCGATTGCACATATGCTCTGTCTAAATAATATTTTCTAGACTTGGTATAATTTGATGTGGTCTCAATAAGTATTCAATACTAAGAAAATTTTAAAAATAAATTTTTTTTAGACCGAACACTTATGCATCTGGTTTAAATATCCTTTAAGAAGCTATCATTTCTTTACATCCGGTCTTAAATGTTACAAAGTTTCTTCATCTTCTAAAGCAAACTTCCCAACGTGTCTCTTTGAATTTCAAAATCTGAGACCATCCACTCTAATAAATGTACTCTTCAACTGTCATGTCAATTTAATCTCCTCCAGTCATTTCATTTCTTTAGTTTATCAAAAATTGTTCAAGCTCCCTCTCCTCTCCTCTCCTCTCAAACAACAATCATTTCCATTAGTTTGTCATCCTTTTCCTCCTACTCCTCCTCCTCCTCCTCTACTGCCTCCTTCTCAACCATTAGCAAGGTAGCTTCTTGACAACCTTAATGGGAGGATGTCTCACATGGAGAGACACCTTAGAAGACTCTTCGCCTTGCTGCACACTATCAACAACAAGTTGAACCTTGTACTCGACACCAATGATGTCAAGTACAATCTTTCGGATGACCCCTCTTCGTCTTCCTATTCTTTCTTCTCTGCCTCTGATGATGAGGGGGAAGATTGAGTGGTTTTTTTTATTATTTAATTTTTTTAATCAATGTAGCTACCTTTAAGTAGCAAAAAAATTATAATATTAATGAATTTTTTTTATTTCTAATCTTAATCTTGAATGTCTCTTGTGTCTTTGTTCCTTTATTGTTTTTGTCTCTGTCTTGATAGGTTAATTTTGTGATAAAATATAATTTATTAGTAAATAATATATCATCTGGGATATTGTTAAGCATATAATTTTATTATGTTCAGACTGGTTGTGCCTAATCATCATCATATATAATATTTTGATGTGATTTTGATTTCATGCCTGTATACTGCCGCCTTTAGGTGATGATTATTAATGAAAAGTTTCAATCTTTCTGTTATTTCTTATTGATCATCTCACGTTGTAAGAGCATTTAGAACATTTAAGTTATTGTTTATGAGTTTTGTTTCTATTTTTTTTCACTTTGTTCTAAAAATTACATTTTAGACTGGTTGATTTAAAAGACGGTCTCATTATGAATTAAAATGTTTTTTGTCATATTGATACTAGACTTTAATGAGGACTGATTTCCTGTAGGACTTTGAAAATGAACAAAAGGTCTTCCTTCCACAGGTATAAATATGATATTCATTTTCTACTTGCTCGATATTCAATTAACATAAGTGTATGCAAATTTTTGTCCATGGAATTTGTGAAAGTTGGGATTGTTAAACTTGTGATAATGACAATGATGCAATTTCATTGCATCATTCTCATTATGACAAGTTTCATGAATCCAATCTTCATAAATTCCATGGACAAAAGTTTGCATACACATATGTTAATTGAACCTTGTTTGACATGCCTTTTTTCTTTACAATTTTTTTTTTGTTTGGATGTCCCCTCCTTGAAAGGACTTTGATCATTATTGAGTGTTAGATGGGAGTGTTGATTGTAATTTTAACCCCGATGTGTGGGAATTGTTAATGTGTGGTTCGTATCGTGAGCTATCCTTAGAATCAAATGCAGCCACCCTTGGATTGGGTGCTAAGTTTACTAATTAAGCTTAGGCATTTTGGCTCTTTTGAGACTTCAAATAGAATATGACTCTGGCCTACCTCAGTTTTAGGCGACAAAGGTGGAGTATTTTACTTAAGCTGAATCTAACTTGGTTGATATACAAACTTAAACATTCTATTTTGTATGGTTAAATATGGTTGTATGATGAGGTTTTGGTTAAGATGGAAATCAAAGTGAAGGTCAATAATAAGGAGCTACTTGACTAGGTGGAGTTACTAGTGATGGGTTGATTATTGACATCTAAATTCAATGATGAAAAATGCAGCTTTGGTGATCAATGCTTGAAAGGAAAAATTTGGTGTACTGGTTTACCACCTAGTCCAACAAATTTATCATTTCAAGTGATGATAATCCAACAAATGTTTTTCATCTTCCAACTTAGAGTTATTAATTCTCACCTCATCACTAGTATTTCTACCTAGTCGGCTACTTCCATATTATTGGCCCTCTATTTGGTTTCCTTCTCAACCAAAACCTCCTTACGAGATCATATTCACACATATGAAATCCAGTTCTCATACTTGTATATTAACTCTATTATACTCAGCTTCATTAAATAAGAATCATCTCCTTTGTCATTTGAGACTGGGATAGGGTAGAGCCATGTTTCATATTTGAGGTATAGAAGAATCAAAATGCATAAGTATGTTAACCTAGCACCCAATCTATGGGTAGCTACATTCAACTGTAGGGATTCTAACAATATGAATCATGCATCAATAGCATGCGTATGTTAGGCCTAATGTTGCATCCGTTAAATCCAACACTAAAGATCATCTAACTCCTTTAGAGGTAAGGAAAATGCAAGCAAAAAAAGTAAACCTTGAAAGAACAAATGTAAGAATTAAGATTCAATAATTTTATAATAATTAGGGCCTATATTTATATTTATTAGTTATAATTAAATTATATCAATTGCATTTGTATTTTTAGGGCTATCTGTAGATTTATATAACATAATATAGCTTTTAGATATAATAATATCCAATAAGGCTTCTGTCAAACAAAATAAAAAGTACATTGTTTTTTAAAAAAATTGCTCACTTTTTTAGACAGGGTGTGAAATTACCTAGTCTAAAGAGCAGGCAATTTTTTATTATAAGTCAAAACATTTTAAGATTGGTCGTTTAACCAACCGGTCTAAAAAAGTAACTTCTAAGACCAGTTGTAGGTCCAATCTAAATAAGGACATAATTTTTAAACTGGTTGATACTAGACCGGACCTAAATCCGGTCTAAAAAGCTAATTTCAACTAGTTTAAAAGGCATTTTTTTTAGTAATGACATAATTTATGATATGTTACACACGACTAAAAATAATTGCACCTATTGAAGATAGTGGCAGTAGCGCACTTTGATCTTTAAGCAAATTATAAATTGTCGTTTAATATAAATTATAACAATGTTTCCCACAAGTTTAGAATCTATCCTATATATAGTAGACTAGCTCAAGCATGACCACCCAATCACCCATAAAGACAGGGATTCAACCCCATGTTCTTTGCAATACCCCGTCTTACAAACCACTTACCATTGATACTAATCAGAATACTGAAGTATAGTTCTATGGCAACACAAGAATAGTGAAAATATACTGATATTATTGAAATAATAGGCTTGATTACATTAACGGTTTCATAATATATAGACATTTTGTCCAAACTATTCAAAATATTAAACTACGTATAACCACTATCGTTGCCTTAGGTTCCACGCCATCATTTCTCTGTGTTTACCAACTTGTCTTTGGATCTGTTGGTTCCTGCTAGCACATTATCAGTTTTGAAAAAGAATAAGATTCCAAGGAATCCCAATAGCAACATATAATCAAACGTACAAAATGCACGAATTAAATATGCAATGCACCATATATTATAAAATATAAATTCATAACAATATGTGTGCGTACACAAAGCTCAGGGCCAAATTGTTGTTTGGATCCCCCACGTGTACCTCAGTTGGGCCCCTAACCAAAACTAGGTAATGTAACACAGGCGTACCTCAACTGGATACCTAACCACAGCTACGTAATATACCTCAGGCACCGTGTTCATATCATAAATACAACAACATGCATCATATCAACAATCACATAGTGTATGAGAGATTATACTTATTACCTTAACCGTTTTTCTCCTCGAAACTCGTGCTTCATAATACGTGCCAACGACTATGCTCTCAAGTTGGTCTTAAAATTGCAAATGTACAAAAATTTGTTTAAAACCCATTCATGTACAATTTTAGGAACTTCCATAGTGGTATTAGTGGTTATAAGAGTCTATAGTGAAAATTTACCAAAATGCCCCTGGGGACCGGCCCCGCTGTCCCCCATCCTACTGTACTTTTCCTGAATTTTTGACCTGGGCTATTCTGACAAATTTTCACCCAAGGAATTCATTTCCAACCTCATAATTACCAAATTCATAGCCAAAAGACCAGAATGCCCTTGACAACTCCTATTTCAGGGTTTCGATAATTATGCCTTTTCGGGCTCCCTGAAAAAGTGATCAACTGTAACCCCACCTAATTTTCCCTTGTGAATACAATGGAATCATCAGAACATTAAAAATCCAACCCTAATTCCTTGAACCAGCATTAGCCAAAATTCCCAATTCTCCAGGAAAAATTGGGGTTTTCCAAATCTGACCCGCAGACTTGCTCCTTTATACTCCTAACCACTTTATTAACTATTTAATTACGTTAAAACCACCATTTAGACTCAATTTAGGCAGCATAACATTTAGGACACAACTTTTCCCAAATTTACAATCAGAGCAAATCCAGCAAAAATTCACCAATAAAATTACTCACAATAGTCAGAACAACCAATATTTGAAATTTGGAAAGTTACCTCAGCTTCCTTCTGGCTCTTCCTTACTTGGGACGAAATCCCTAGCTCCCTAAAACTCCAAATTTCTATTTCAAACACCCTAAATCACATAGAAGAGAAGCTTAGAGAAAGGATTACACACGTTAGGAGCTAATTCACCGAAGAAATCAAGCTTACCTGGCGAATTTTCTCCTCCTTCTCTCTTCAATTTGTCAAAATCTCTTTCTCTCTCTTAGAACACCAAAACTAATGGGAAAATGGTAGGGAAGAAAAAGAAAAATGGTTTTTATAATATGCTTATGTCATAATTAGCTAATTTCCAAAAATATCAAAACTTTGATTTTATGTACATAAGCTTTATGTACCTATAATTGTATGTCATAAGCCCATTTAATATGTAATTCATATTTCCTCTCTTGGTCCATCCCAAAAGGACGTCCTAGGGTCCTTCTCTTTAGATCCAAATTGGCTTTTCCATTTATCTCAGAATTTCAAAAATTGCCATCACATTTTTATTCCATTTTCGGATTTATTGGAAATTCTGGTAGATTTCCTGACCAAACTTTAAAAAATCATAACTAAATTTGTAGACATCAAATTGGAGTGATTCCAAAAGCTATGAAACCCTTATCTAGCTTCAAGGAAAAATATAAACTTTAGCCAACTGAAAGCTCACAATTTTTAGAATTTAAATATTTGGACGTTGTTCCAGAAACTTTCCAGTGTTTCTAGGCTAATTTAAAAAATTCATAACTTTTTACATACAGCTTTAAATGATTCATATGACCTATCAAATTAAAGCTTAGGATGTCTACTTTCATTCTGGAAAATGTCATAAATTTTTGTCATCATTTGGTCATCCAAAATCATATGACAAACTCACTACCTTACAGAAAATCTCACTAGCAGCGCTATTCATATTCTACAAAATTCACCATTTTATTTCATTGACTATTTCCAATAACTACCACACATATTGGTGAATAAAATTTGGGGTGTTACATTTCTCCCCTATTTCAATAAATTTAGTTCCCAAAATTTGCTATATATACATAGCCTTAAACTTTGGGTGACACTTCAGCATATCTTTCGCTATTTCTCATGTTGCTCCTCTAGGAGATAATCCCTTCTAAACAACTTTTATGATTGTGATACTCCTATATCTAAGCTATTCCTCCTACTGATATTTGACTTGGTCAGGTATGACCTTATATGTCAAATAATCCCATATATCCACATCCTCGTATTTAGTTACATGTTCCTGATAGATTGCGCTCATCTATCCTTGATCTGAGCTCTTTCAATTGCTACTCTCAGGTCTTTATATGTCTCACTGACATTATTCTCATTGATCAAAATCTGCTTAGACATACTAAGATCTCCAAAATCCTAGATCAATTTCTGCTCACAAATCGTCATGGCTTATACCTACATAGATTTATGGCTCAATGCATCAACAACGACATTAGCCTATCTGAGATGATACTTTATCTCCAGGTTTAAATCTTTAAGAAGCTCCATCCATCTGTGATTTCTCACATTCAGTTCTTTTTTTTCATATAAACATTTCAATTCATGAAGCTTTAACTGACAAGATGCATACGCCCCACTCAGCTTACATAAAAACATATTCCAATCCCTACCTACTCTCATATGGGATCTAATTCACTTCCTAATCCATGTCGACTAGCAATGGTAAAGGCAACAAAGGTCCACTGTGGATTTAGAATTATCAACATTGCCCTCATCGGCGCTCTGTGCCGGCCATTACTGCCTCCATCAGTGATTTGTAATGATAGGATATCTGCAACCTTTTTATGTCACGACATTACCTCTATCGGTGGTTTGTGCCGGCCATTACTGCCTCTATTGACGATCTATAATGACAGGGTATCTGCACCCCATTTATGCATTTCTTTCGCCTCCCTAGAGCACAAAGCCATGACCTTGCGAATAAGATCACACTTATGTGAGACCTAGTACTATAATAAATTGTCATCTCAGCTTTGTGAAGCTCCTCTCACAATCATGATCCCATGCATAATGTTGAGTTTTTTGGGGAAAAGTTACATAACCCCTCATAATAATCAACAAGACCTAGAACACTACATATCACAACCACAATCTCTGACCTTTCCAACTCTGTACTACTCTCACCTTGCAAGGATTCGCCGAGACTCCTTACTGTGAGACTATATGGCCCCAAAGTCTAACTTCTGAAAGTCAAAACTCACATCTGCTTAGCTTGGCATAGAGTTTCTTAGATTTTAGTGTGTTCACTATGACTTTCAAATGTTGCTCGTGTTCTACTCTACTTCATGAGTATACTAGTATATTACCAATGAAGACTACTACAAATTGGTCCAAGTATGGACAAAAATTCAATTCATGTAGTTCATGAACATGTAAGGTATATTAGTCAGCCCAAATGGTCATTCCTGTAATGCCATATTTGGTCCTGAAAGCAGTTTTTGGTACATCCTTTGCTTTTACCTCAAGCTGGTGATACCCAATCTCAACTTAATTTGGAAAACACATAGGAGCCAGACAACTGATCAAGCAAATAATCTATTCCAAGAAATGAGTGCTTGATCATAATAGTCCCTTTATTCAACTTCCTGTAATCAACACAAAGTCGTAGACTTCTGCTGCACACTCTGATATTTATCTCCACATATAAGCTTTAATAATGTCAAGATGATTTAGTAGGAGTCCCACAAAAACCTCCTATAATACCTGACCGTACTAGCAATATGCATTTTTTTGTGCTAATTCTTGGCCTGCTTCAACTTAAATCATTTTAGCCCATTTCAAATTATTATGAAACCAAAGCATAATAATTGATTCCTGGGTTACAGTTTACTTGGTAACCCTTCCACACATTATTTGCTATCCACCAAACGATTCCTAGTATAGCCTCGAGTTAGTGGAATAGCAGACAAATCAATTCTATCTCTCATTTCATCAGAGAGCTATTACCTTAATTAATCATTTAAGGGAATATTTTACGATCATAATCTTTCCCTATGCTAGACTTAACAGCTAGCTAGTTTTCATAATCCCTCTCTATAAGGATTCGTATCCGTAAAAATCTTGTTTCTCGATTCTACAAATCATCACTAACCTAACATCATTCTGAATACATTTTCCAACCCAAAGACACACCAGTTTACTAGGTCTTAAGGCCTCTAGACACACAGGTCCATTACAACATACATGGCATTTAAGATTTTACAACCTAGGGTCTCTAACCCAATCTTTTAGGTTTATCATGAAATCTAGAACCTCAACATCACACAGATTGGAAATCATTTTTCTCAAATATACCTAATAGGTTCGTTAAGAATCAAGATCAATAGTGCATATTCTAACCTCTACAATATTTGGGTATTCTCCTCAAAACATTACTAAAGGTTCAACATTATCCGCAAGGCTCACAAGGTTCAAACTTATGTCATGTATCAAAACCATAGTATAACCCAGTTCGCATTTCAACCTAAGCACTATTTCAGCTTAGATCTGATTTAAGCCTATCCCAACCTTTATTATCATTAGATTGGATCATCTAGGATCGACATATGACATAATCACCACACATCATGTATCACTATATATCATACCTACATACCTTTAACACCACGGTGTTACTAAGGATCATTACTTAGCATGGAGAAACCTCAAAACATTTACTATGCTTCGAGTTCCTATAACCTCATCAAATGAACCTTTCTAGCAATACTCACTACAACAGAAATGTCTTTATTTAAAATCAATACTTACATCATCACTCTATACTTCTAAGCATTCTTCAAATCATCTAAATAGGATAATCATGAGTCATGGAGAAACCTCAAGTTAATAACCATTCCTCAAGCCTCCATGACCTTACTAACTTAACTTCCCATGGGGTCACCCATCCTAGGATTTTCTTGGGTTGAGTACGATTAACTTTTGAGTACCCATGCCAAAACGCAGATACCGGCTTCCATTGCTTCCGACCACTGGTAACCCGTGATTGTCCTTGTCTCATTGAGTCATGTCGACTATCTCCGACTGTCAAAATACTGTGTGGACCGCATATTTGCCTTGGTCGTGCCTGCCTTCTTGGGTTTCGCAACATCCTTGGTCCATCCTTAGTCCGATATTACACCACTTGCTGCCCTTCAGATATTCACTGATCTCTTGAGGCTAGCTTACAGATTGGGAGGATACACCCTTTTGGTAGCCCCATCCATGCATATTTCATATTATCGTGTAATCAAGACCATATCAGTATACTATTCTATTGCCAAAACCACCACTCTACTAGAATCACTTAGCCTCTTCCAGAACCACTTTGGGCTCCTCCAGAATCGCTTGAGCTCCTCTAGAATGGCTTGGGCTCTGATACCAAAATGTAACACCCCGTCTTACATAAAATTTACCATTGATACTAATCAAAGTACTAGAGCATAGTTCGATGGCAACACAAGAATAGTGAAATTATACTGATATTATTGAAAAATATGCTTGATTACATTACTAATTTTCCCCTCGGTGTTTCATAATATATAGACATTTTGTCCAAATATTCAAAATATTAAACTACATATAACCACTATCTTTGCCTTGGGATCCACACCATCATTTCTGAATGTTTACCAACGTGCCTTTGGATCCGCTGGTTTCTGCTGGCACATTATCAATTTTGAAAAAGAATGAGATTCTAAGGAATCCTATAGCAACATATAATCAAACATATAAAATGTGATAATTAAATATATAATGCACCATATAATGTAAGATGAAAATTCATAACAATATGTGCGTGTACACAAAGCTCAAAGCCAAATCTCTATTTGGATCCCCTACGTGCACCTCAGCTAGGCCCCTAACCATAACTAGGTAATGTAACCCAGATGTACCTCAGCTGGGTACCTAACCATAGCTAAGTAACATAGCTCAGACACCATATTCATATTATAGAACATAGCAACATGCAGCATATCAACAATCACATAGTGTATGAGAGATTATAGTTACTACTTTAACCCTTTTTACCTCGAAACTCACGCTTCGTAATACGTGCCAACAATTAGGCTCTCAACTTGGTCATAAAATTGTAAATGTACAAGAATTAGTTTAAAACTCATTCATGTACTATTTTAAGCACTTCCATAGTGTTATTAGTAGTTATATGAGTCTATGGTGAAATTTTACCAAAATGCCCCTAAGGATTCAACCCGGCCCCACCTTACCCTGTCCGATCGTACTTTTTCTGAAATTTTGACCAAGGCTATTCTAACATATTTTTACTCTAGGAATCCATTTTTGACCTTAGAATTACCAAATTCACTATCAGAAGACCAGAATGCCCTTGGCAACTCCTATTTAAAGGTTTCAGGGGCGTTTTGGTAATTATGCCTTTTCAGGCTTCTCTGAAAAAGTGGTCAACTATAACCCCACCTAATTTTCCCTTATAACCACAATGGAATAATCATAACATCAAAAATCCAGCCCTAATCCCTTGAACCAGCACTGGCTGAAATTCCTAATTCTCCAGGAAAATTTGGGGTTTTCCAAATCTGACTCTGCAGACTTGCTCCTTTTTACTCCTAACCACTTTATTAACTATTTAATTACGTTAAAACCATCATTTAAGCTCAATTTAGGCAACATAAAATTTAGGACACAACTTTTCCCAAATTAACAATCAGAGCAAATCCAGCAAAAATTCACCGATTAAATTACTCACTACAGCCAAAACAACCAATATTTGAAATTTGGAAAGTTACCTCAGCTTCCTTCTGGCTCTTCCTTACTTGGGACGAAATCCCACCTAAAACTCCAAATTTCTATTTCAAATATAATATGAAAATAAGTGTCAAATAAAAAGTATGAGGAATTAATTAAACACATCATCAAAGAAAATGAGATAAGGGACCAATGATATTTGAGAAAAAAATAAAAAAATTTAAACGGGCCAGCCCGGAGACTAAATGGGCTGAGCCTATTTAGCCCGCTCCCTTTTAAAAGTTTCCCGCCAGCCTGGCCCGAATTACCAACTCTACATCCAAAGACGAAACTTTTCCTGTCTCAAAATTTTCCCATCTCCAAAATTTTTAGGATGGGATTTCTTCAAATCCAGGACAAACAAATTTTAGACACATTTAGTTGTCTCTTATGCGCAGCAAATGGAAATATGTCCTTAATTTCAGTGTTCCATCCAATAATAAGTCTCTAGTCACTCCACGAGTTTTGTACCTTTTCCTTATCTCTCAAATGGCACTTGTACTCTATCAATAGTACCTATTGGTAGAGATTTTACGAGAAAAGTCCAATGAGCTTCCTTGTTTGGCTATGTATGTTGGGACATATGGGTAACTAGATGCAGGAAAGTCTTTGGCGAGGATCTAGAACCTTCTTCTCAGGATGGCCAGTCAAGCTTTTTTCGGGCTAGTTGGGATCATGATTTTCTTTCCCAGTGTCAGTTCTATTTTCAACAAGCATCTGAAGGACAGGGTACAACAAATAGTCAAGCGGGAGTGGGCTTTGTGTACTTGGAGGTGGATGGATTAGCTATGGACTCAGGTCAATGTAGCTGTGGGGGAGTTTTACGCGATGCTGAAAGAACTTGGCTTGGCGGTTTTACTTGTAAGCTGTTATTAGTTCCTCCTGCAATAACTGAGATTATAGCAATTATTTAGGGGCTTCAGATTTGTTGGAGTAGTGGATACAGGAATATTTTGATTCGTACTGATTGTATTGAGGCTATTAATTTGTTAACTAGAGGTGGGGAGCAAAACCACCCCTTTAGTGATATTATTGTAGAAGCTAGGTTATGGTTATCTAGAAATTGGAATGTGTTGTTGAGCTATATTCTTAGGGATCAAAACAGGGATGCTAACCATCTTGCTAGGTTAGGCCACAGTAGTGCGGGGATTTTTGTTTTCTTTGATCAACCACCACCTTCATTAGAGGAGGCGGTCATTGATGAAGGATAAGGGTTTCCCCTTCCTTTCTATTTTGAGCTTGTATTAAGTTTTTCTAGTTGAAATTTAATGAATTCCAGATTTTACTTAAAAAAAATAGTACCTATTTGTACTTGCCATTACAATCTTTAATACTGATATAACGCTCTTGTGGCTAGCTAATTATATTGGAGTTAGATACAGGGTTGAGGTGAAAATTTTTTCTAAAAATTTTCACTTAAGAAGAATGTTATCCCAAAAGTTATTTTGGGCTTAAGATTATTTTGAAAATATTAAAATAGAACAATTTTTTTCTTTAATTTTAAAAATTTAACGGTCAACGTCAATTATTTAACATTAAATTTTTAACAAAATGGAACAATATTGATACATTTTAAAAATTTCTGTGCAACATTTAACTTTAAAAAAAACTTTCAGGGCAATATTGATCTAAGCAAAATCTTTTAAAGGAAAGTTGCACCTTTACTTTTAAATATACATACATATATATATATATATATATATATATATATATATATAACATATCAATATAAAATTTTAAGAAATATATATTATGATAACTTATGTTTCATGAGTCAGTGTGTCTTTTTAAAATCTTGGACGTCAAATTTAATTGTAATTTTTGCCTAGCATATTATCAATAAAGGAAAATTCATCTAAACAAGAAATGATATTGAATAATTTTACAATTATATAATTCATTATAATATAATCAAAATAAAAATTCTAACACGTAATTTGGCTTAATTAGTAGTTATGTGTAATATACTTAACCACCCCTAATAAAAAATAATTAATACCGGTATGCATAAAATTTAAAAAAATGCATGATATATAATTATCGATCAACATCGATATACAATTTGTCTAATTCACATAACTCATAAGGAGTTGATCGGTAATATTATGTATAGAAGGTTTTTTTACAGACCGAAAATATTATATACAGAAAATTAAGTTATTCAGTAATCAGAAATAGTGTAGCTTAATTACCTTAGACTTGTTGGCCAAAAAAAAAAATACCTTAGACTTTGTGTAAAAATTACCTAATTTGATTAGTCTTCCATACAATACAACAATAAGTCATCGCTGTAGCTCTTTTTTTTTTATTCTTCCTTCGGTTCTTAACATAGGATATATTTAAGGAGTTGATATTGGTTTTAAAAGTAAGACGTATTTTTTATATTTATCAATCTTTTCCTAGTTTAATTTTAATGATGCTCTCTCAACAATAAAGGAGAATGGGAAATGGGGGACAGATGACTATAGTATTTTAGAAATGAATATCATGTTAACTAACTTCCTTAATTTAATAAAATTATATAAATATGTTTTATATTAAGGATAAGAGGGAGTACTTTAATGAATAGATGGGTTAAACTAGCATTAAACTTTATTAGTGGTTTTGAAAATAATTGCTAAAAAAATATCGTGGGAAAAGATATAATCTAGCTTTTTTAACATTCAAATTATGAGTGCACACGTGCTTGAAAATATTGAAGGCGAAAAAATTGACAACAAAAATTGAAAGGTAATATTAGATAGAGGACCGATTAATTATGGGTGTTTGATGGAAACAAACACTAAACAGTGAACGAAGTCTACGTCAAATATTGGATTACTTTAATTTACAACTAGTCAAAAAATGGTGATCTTCCTAGCTTAGATTAAGACATTCTTAATTATCATATCATCTTCTTTTTTAATTATTCCAAATTCAAGTTTCTTGTAGTTAACCTCACATGTATAAAAAAGAATTAAAATTTAAAGTTTAGGGTTAATTTAAATTTCACACTAAACTGAATAAACCAATGACTTGATTAACATATCTAAGCATATATAAAAGAAAAAACAAATAGAACAAGAAAAATATTATACTCACTTCACTTCGGTCCTCAATATAAGAGCCAGTATGGTTGACACTTTCAGAGAGATTATAAAAGCTAAATAAATTACTTAATCATAGTATATGTTGTGTATTATTAGATTATATATATATATATATATAAGAGTTTATAAGTCACACAAATTAGAATAAAGAAAAATAATAAATATAAATAATTTAATGTTACTTAATCTTTATAAAAAAATTCAATTAGTTATTATATTAAGAACTGATACTATTACAAAGTATGGATTTAGTAGCGTTCATCTTATGACACCTCTTCAAATAAGCACCAGAGGAAACTTATTATTATTTTTTAAAAAAAATACATGTGATAGCTATGACGCTTGATTAAGAAAGCGACAAAGTTGTCTAATACATTGTATGACGCTTGTCTAAGAAAGCACCATACAAGGGGATATTAAACATAAAATTGGATAATGACTTGAGTGGAGCTTGGCTCCAAGCGCCATTCAAGGATATTGGCTATTGAAATATTCAATTGCCTTGAATGGCGCTTGGCACAAGGCAATGGTGCAATTGTTTTTTAAAAAATAAATCCCTTATACATACAAATTTTAGAGGAGACTTCTATTTTTTTAATATATATAAATATATGTGGTAGGTTTGACGCTTTCTTTGTTAAATGTTATAGTTGTCACATATTTTTAAAAAAAAATAAGAGAAAGTTTGTTGGGAAAGTAACAAAGCTCCATTATCATGATAGATGCTACAAAGTTTAATTTTTTTTTTCTCTAGTTACATACAGAATAATAGAAATTCTGTAAGTAACAAAGCTCCATCACCATGATAGATGCTTCTTTGGAAAACTTTGTCTATTTTAAGAAACAAAAATTGAATTTGAGAATTAGTTTAGAGGTCAAAATCTAGAGATAAATCACTCCTACTAAAAAAGATTTTAATTTTTTTTTAAATTAAAGGCCTTGGACAACGCTTTATTAAAAAGCACCGTCCAAGGCCTACCTTAGACGGAGCCTTGGATGGCACTTGATTACCAAGCGCCGTCCAAGGCCTTCAAAGCTTAATGTTTTATTTTTTTTTCCTTATTTAATTACATACAGAATAATAGAAATTCCGTAAATAATAAAGTTCTATTATCATGATAGATGTTTCTTTGTCTATACTAAGAAATAAAAACTGAATTTGATAATTGGTTTAGAGGTCAAAATCTAGAGAAAAATCACCCCTATTAAAAAATATTTTAATTTTTTTTTTAATAAAAAGGCTTAAGCCATGGACGCTGCTTGAAAACTCAAGGCATCTGGTGTAGGGGTGTTCAAAGTGTCTCGGCTCGGTCCCGGATATTTTATCCTGGGAATTTCCCGTCCTGCCCGGGACCGGGACCAGGAAAACCTTGTGATCCCGGGAATTCCTAGTCCCGGTTTATTTTTGTTTTTTCCTTAAAAAATAAGTTATTATTTTATTTTTGTATTTTTTACCCTACAAATTAAGTTATTATTTGATAAAATGTATATCACATATTTAGTTAGAGTTAAATCGTATATATCGTGATACAAATCCTAACTATATAATGTATAAAGATAATAACAAAAATGATGAATGTGATAATAATATTAATAATAATATGTTATTCTTCAATTCTAGCTCAATTTGTGTGATTTTTATGACCTTATTAGGTGTTAAATAATCACTTTAAACACTAGATTATAAAAAATTTAACTAATATAATTATATTATTAAAATCGGGAATTCCCAATCCCGATCCTGGGAATTCCCAGTCCCAGTCGTCCCAGGAATTTCCCGGGACCGGGACTGGGACCAAGAATGATATCCCAGTCCCGGCCACCCCCCGGGACGAGAACCAGGAATGGGTGATCCTGGTCCCGTCCCGGGATTTGAACACCCCTAATTTGGTGCCTTGAATATGCACCTGCCTTGAATATATCTAAGGCACATCTTTGTGCCTGGTGTCTTGAATATAGGCGTTTTCTTTTTAAATTGGGAAGCTATGACGCTTTGACAAAAAGTGTCATAGCTACTTCCACCTTGTATGACGCTTGTATGTAAAGCGTCATACAAGGTGCTATTTAATTTCCACAACCTGCTGTTCTTATTTTCATTTTCATCTTCCCATGTTCCCTTTAGCTCCCTCATTTCCCAGAACTCTGTTGCAGTATAAAGCTTCCTCTCCCATATGTTTTTTTTTGTTATCTCAGCCTCCTTCAGAAGCTCCCTAGCATGTAAGTGTTTCTTTTTCAACATTTGGTTCACGTTTTCTGTTTTAGTTAAAATTTGTTATGAATCTTATATGTGTGCTCATAATTTTTTTTAGGTATTTATTTGAAGTGTCAACTCTATCTTCTTAAACTTTCTATACGTTGTAATTTGTAAATATCGGAGCTTACAAATATAATAATAATTAGTTTAATCCTCCGTAGAAGTAACTTGTATGACTCAAGTTTAAATAACTTAAATTTTGGAGTTCTTTCATGCTTGATACATGAAGATGCAATATTGCAAAAGATATATGCTATCTTATTTCATTTTGTTATGAATTTTATTGTAAATTGTTGTAGATTTTGGATTGTAAATAGAGGTTTCCATCAAGAAAATAAAATAGTTATGAAAAATTATTTTTTAAAAAAGACTTCCTATGATGCTTCTCCAGAAAAGTGCCATTGGAAGTCATTTTGTAGAAGCACCATAGAAAGTGCCACCTTCCTATAACATCTCCCCATCAAAACGCCAGAGCTTCATATTTTTTTTAAAATTTAAACAATCAAGCTATGACGTTTCTATATATTCAAAAAGTATTGTAGTTTATTTTAATAGCATCGGAAGCTACGACGCTTCACACACATCAGAATATTTTTTAAATTAAGTGTCATAGTTTATATTTTTTATATTAGTGTGGAGGTAATATATCTGTAAGGATTAAATGGCTCAATAAACTTAATTGCGAGGGTGCATAATCCAAAACAGTCAAAACAAGATGAAAGTCATCTCGTCATCAGTATTGCCATCAACCAAGTTTTTAAACCGTACATGTACAGAATTTATTAATTTTATATTAAATTTCACCCACGCATGCATCAAAGCGTTCTTGCTGTAACTGAAAGAAAATACTATGGGCTATATGCCTATATCCACCACAGATAGAGTTCTTTGAAATTAATTATGAGAGGATCGACTATAATGCAATCAATTCCTATCTTCTTCGGTTCTAAATAAATATAAAGTTTAGGGAAAATCCCTCATAAAGAACTTTGAATATATTAAAAGATAGAAAGGTGTTAGAAAATTCCTAAATCCCTCAAAGGTGCTAGCACTTATCAGGGATTTACAATTTCAGGGGCAAATTACTATTTTACCCTTGCCTATATTTTTATTAAAATAATAAAAAAACCTCCGCCGGTGGTGGCGGCCCTCGGCAGGCCGGCCCCCCGGCCTCGGCGGCAGGCGGGCGCAGCTGGCAAGCCCCGGCCAGGGAATATTCCCCCAAGCTTTGGGAAAAAATTCCCAAAGTTTGGTGGAGGTAGCTTACACTTTAATATATATAGTGCAGAAAAAATATATATAGTAAACTTTGATTTTTAACTAAATCAACTAACAAGTTCAGATAAGAAATTGGCAGATTGATAAAAGAAATTAACAACTTCATATAATAATTTCACAATTTTCGTTTTTTAAGCAAAAAATCCACCTACTCTCTCAGACCATTCACTAGTTTAGATTAGGAATTCCCAAGTTCATATGACGAATTAACAAATTGAGATAAGGATTTCGCAACTTTTATTTAGTAAAAAAATTTTAAATTAAATTTTATTAATAAGCTCATTTTTGTTAGTAAAAAAATTTAGACAAAAATTTGTACAAACGGACAAACTCTCGGATTCTAAATCACTAGCGGGGTAACCCGCTAGTGATGATCACCAAAGGGTAACCCTTTGGTGACGGTCACCAAAGGGTTACCCTTTGGTGACGGTCACCAAAGATCACCAAAGGGTAACCCTTTGGTGATATGCTTCATCACTAGCGGGTTACCCGCTAGTGATTTCGTATCCTGAGAGTTCGTTCATTTCTACGAATTTTTGTATAAATTTTTTTACTAACAAAAAGGAGCTTATTAATAAAATTTAATTTAAACTTTTTTTACTAAATAAAAGTTACGAAATCCTTATCTCAATTTGTTAATTCGTCATATGAACTTGGGAATTCCTTATCTGAACTAGTGAATGGTTTGAGAGAGTAGGTGGATTTTTTGCTTAAAAAATGAAAATTTTGAAATTATTATATGAAGTTGTTAATTTCTTTTATCAATCTGCCAATTCCTTATCTAAATTTGTTAGTCGGTTTAGTTAAAAATAAAAATTTACTATATATATTTTTTCTGCACTATATATTTTAAAGGGCAAACTTAGCCCAGTGGTCATGCACTTTGTCACGCACAGAGTGCATGACCACCAAGTGGGGGGTTCGATCCCCCACCCCCACCACACTTTGGGAGTTTTTTCCCAAAGTCTGAGGGAATATTCCGTCCTGACAGAATATTCCCTTGCCGGGGGCCTTGCCGGCGCGCCCGCTTGCCGCTAAGGCTGGCGGAGGTTTTTTTATTATTTTAATAAAAATATAGGTAAGGGTAAAATGGTAATTTGCCCCTGAATTTGTAAATCCCTGATAAGTGCTAGCACCTCTGAGGGATTTGGGAATTTTGTAACACTTTTCTGTCTTTTACCATATTCAAAGTTCTTTATGAGGGATTTTCCCTAAAGTTTAATTGATTTTTTTTAGGAGATTAAAGAAACAAATTAAATTATTTTATAGTATTTATATTTATCAAAATAATATTCATTGGCTTGAGGTATCCTTTTTAGTAGCACTCAATATCTTAAAATAATATTTTGTGTACTCTTTAGCAAAAAATATTTTTTCAGTAGTTCCTAGTATCCAACAAGTTGTATCCTAAAGTATTTTTCAAGTAAGACTTAGTATCTTAAATTAATTTTTATTGCACTCAATGTCCTAAATTATTTTTCTAGTTGCTACAACCACTTTAAACTTAGGATATTGAGTATTAATAAAAAAAATATTTGAAGGCATTACATGAACAAAAATAATTACTCTAGGATAGTGGGTGTTACTAAAAACTTAATTTAGAGTGTTGAATGCAACCAACAAGCTGTTGGTAGAGATGGTAAGAAGATTCATCCTCATAAAAAAAAATACAAATTCAAATCCCAGGACAAAACGAGAACGGGACACCCCCATCCCGAGTATAGCATTGGCAGCAGCGAGAGGGGACGACAAACGGTAAGAATGAGCCATTGAGAGCAATAAATGAGATGGGAGAAGAAACTCGAAAAATGAGTTTGATCTCTGTTGTCTATATGGGATATTATTGAGAAGTGAGGTAGCAATCTGTCGAGTGTTGAGGTGTTGAAGAGTGAGGCCGAGATCCATGGCAAGGCTTTGAGGTGAGAGCGATTTGGGGAGGAGGGGAGCCAGATTTTCTCACTTGTGGTTAGGGCAGAAACAAATTAATAAAATATGACTAATAAAATAATATAAGTTGATATAATTTTTTATTTTTTTAAATATATAATATCCCAGGAAGGGACGGGACAGGAATGGGACGCCTCATCCCAAGTCCCGTCCCATCCAAAGACAAATTTTTTCCTGTCTCAAAATTTTCTAGATGGGATTTTTTTGAATCCAGTTTGGAAATATTTTAAACACACTTAGTTGTCTCTTCCGTGTGGCAAATGAATATATGTCCTTAATTTCAGTGTTCCATCCAATAATAAGTGTGTATTTGGAATAACGATTAGAAAAATGGAGTTTCTCAATTTAGCTTTTGGTAATTTTATTTTTGGTAAAAGGCCGATTGTGTAATGTGATTTATGTTTGGAACAGCGATTGTATAAATGACTTTTATAAAAATAAAACTTGTTTGGATTAACTTAAGCACAAATGACTTTTGTGATAATAGTAAGAAAGAGTGGATGGAAAAATAGTTTAAAGGGTTAAAAGCACCAAAAAATCGTTTAAAATAATTTTTGGAACTGAAAAAGTACATTAAGGATAAAATTGCAATTAGTCTGATAACATACTAGGTACAGTTGAAAAAATATCTTAAGGGTTAAAAACACCAAAAAATAGTTGAAATTAATTTTTGTAGCCGAAAAAGTATATTAAGGGTAAAATTGCAATCAGTCTGATAGCACACTAGAAATAACTGAAAAAATATTTTAATTATTTCCACTCTCCCCAAACGTTAAACCAATAAAAGCTCCAATGTTAAGCTTATGACATAAGCTATTTTTATTCCTCACAAATTCAATTGATTAATTTAACTACCAAACACTCACTTTTTTTTTTTCAATTGTCAATTGGCATTTGGACCACCAATTGAGTGTTTGGAGCCCTAACGCCCCCACCAAACACACGCTAGGTCTCTAGTCACTACACAAGTTTTGTACCTTTTTCTTGTCTCTCAAATTCCACTTGTACTCTATCAATAGTACCTATTGGTACTTTCCATTACAATCTTTAATACTAATAAAACGCTAGCAAATTATCTTCAAATTAGTTACAGGGTTAAGGAGAAAAGTTTCTCCAAAAGTTTTCACTCAAGAAGAATGTTACTCCGTAAGTTGTTTTGGGTTTAAGATTGTTTTGGAAATGTTAAAATGGAACAATTTTACCCCTTAACATTAAAAATTTAATAGTCAACGTCAATTTTTTAACGTTAGATTTTTAACGGAGGGGGCAATATTGATACATTTTGAAACTTTCGGTGCAACATTGAACTTAAAAAAAACTTTCAAGGCAATATTAATCCTGAGTAATGGACATCCCAAACTTTATTCACCAAAGTTCCTTGTATATTTGTGATATTAAATAGAATAAAATGGTGAATTTTGATACACTTAAAATGACAGAACAGTGCAATTAGTGATTACATACAATTTGGCTAAGTTTGGACACAAGAGTGCAATTTTTGTACCCTTAAAGGCTTAATGTTGATGCCCTAAATGAAGAAGGGAAGATCACAATTTTTTGGCCCAATTAATCTGGCAAATTTCGGCCAAAAAGAGGAGAAAAGGAATAAGACACAAGTTGAAACAAAAATTGGAAAAATGTAAGGGCAAATTGGTCATTTGTCAATAGAGCAAGAAACCTTTTATTTTTCGTTTTTAATTGGGATATTTTCAGCCAAAAGGGGAATAAAAGAGGGAAAATAATTATTTGGAGAAAAATGGTGACATGTGTAAGCATTATGAGCCATGGAAAAAAAAAAGAAGAACAAAGAGTCAATAATCAAATGTTAATTAGCAATTAAAAATTAATATTTGAGGAGGTGGAAGAGTGATATTTTAAGATCATTATCCTCTCCTTCAAGGGCCATATTTTGGCCTAACAAGAAGGAAGAGAGAGAGAGAGAGAGAGAGAGAGAGAGAGCTATTTGTTAAGAGCAAGAACAAAGAGAGAGCATAAGTGTACAAGAAGCACAATCAAGGTAAGTTGAAGGTAAATTCATGTTTAAGCCTTCGAATTCATGGAAACTCTCTCTTTGATCTCTATGCCTTCTTGAATCACACATGTACCAAGCACAAATTCAAGGAAAAGAAGAGAGAGAGATGGTTTTCTTGAGCTAGAGAGAGAAACCAAAGGTAAGCCATAAAACCTTGACGTTCTTGTTGGATTCAAGGTTGTGATTGTTGTTGTGGTTGATTATTGGCTTGTATTGGTTGAATTTGTGATCTAGGATGCATAAACCCTAAGGGAGGTGCTGCCCAAATTTGGATTAATTATGTGGAAAGTGTAATGAAAGGGTTAAACAAGTAATTAGAAGTGAAAAGAAGGAGTTTTGTTGAGTAAAACATGAAATCACAATTTTCTCAATTTCTTTGTGATTTTTGTCTAGAAGCAATTGGTAGTGTTTAGGATGGAATTTCATGGATTTAATGATTTTATTGTGTTTAGAATGAAAAATTGTGTAGGGAACACGTAAAATATGAAGTATGGAGGTTTTAGGGTGTGAAAGGACACTTTTACTCCTAAAACCCTAACATAGTGGCTGCTAAGGGTATTCTGGGAATTTGAGTGTGAATTTTTCAATTTCTAAGGTTAAAAATGGATTCTACACATAAAATTGTGTAGGAATAGCCTGGGTCATAATTTTTGGTGAAGTACAGTCAGACCAGGTATAAAGAGGACTTTAGATTGGGTTCCCAGGGGCATTTTGGTCATTCTATGTTTTTGAGTAGAGATAGCCAACAAAATGAATTTAGAAATAAGTTATGAATAAGTAATAACTCATTTATTATAAATTTGGAATTTTAGCAGAATTGGTGGACTGACTAACTAGGCTGAAAGGGATTTCAGGTAGTAACTATATCCTTTATACATGATGTGATTATTTATATACTGTGTGTTGCCATGTCTTGTGATATGAATGGTAGTTACAAAACCTATCTGTGCTGTGGGAAAAGCACAAGTACTACTTGGTGGGAAAAACACAAGTACCATCTGGCTTATTTGGGACCCAACTGAGGCAGTGAGACAAGTAGGCATCAAACAATCATTTGATCCTGAATAGTGTGCATAATTAAGTTTGCAATATGATTGTTCTATTACATTATATGGTGCATTATATGTTTATTTTCATATTTTATATGATTGATTGTGTGATACTACTAAGATTCGTATGCATCTGACCCCTTTCAACAAATTTAAAATTTGTTTAGCTGAAGGGAGCTGCTTTAAGGGAAAAGATGTGGATACCGGCAACTGAGAGTTCCGGTTCAGCTTAGGCTACTGTTGGTTATCCATAGTTTTATTTTGTCTTTTGGCATCTGTATATATTTTGTGCAAACATTGTGGAATTTCCTATAAATGCAATCAAGTACTTTGTATTAGTATACCTATGCTATTTTTGAATGCCTATTGAACTATGTGTTGTTACTCTAGTAATTATCAAAATGTCGAGAGGTTTGATAAGCAAAATCTTCTGCGGCAAATTTACACCTTTACTTTTAAATAAACATATATATATATATATATATATATATTTATAACATATGAATATATAAATCTAAGAAATATATATTGATAACTTATGTTTCATGTGTGAATGTGTGTTTTTACAATCTTAGACGTCAAATTTAATTCTAATTTTTGCCTAGCATATTATCAATGAAGGAAAATTCATCTAAACAAGAAATGATATTGAATAATTTTACAATTATATAATCACTATTACAAAAAGAGAGAATAGTAGTGCACATTTTATGGCATTTCTTTAAAGAAGGGCCACAACTTCTATTTTATTTTTTTTAAAAAAAAAAGAATATACAAGCTGTGGCACTCACTTAAGTAAGTGCCACAACTTGTGGGATTGCTGTGGCGCTTGGTTCATATTGGGGACCAGCTGTGGCGCTTGGTTGACCAAGTTTCACAACAAACCAAGTACCACAACTGGTCTATCATGCATGTGTGACGCTTGCCAAGGCAAGCATTGCACTAGGTGGCCATTGGAAGTGGATAAGAAATCCACTTCCAGACAATCACCTTCCCTCTCCCCGCACTTTCAAATTAACTTATCCTTCTCTCCTCCCTTTTTATTCCCTCCGTATACACCACACATGCCCAACGTCCCTATCGTCCTCCATTCTTGCTTCCTCCTTCCCTATATGCTCCCTTTTCCTCCTATCTTGTTCCCTCTTGTCCCCAATTGTTCCCTTTTCTTCCTACTCTCTTATTCTTTTAGTCCCTACTCTAGTATCTAGCTGGTCCCTACTCCACTATCCTCACTCAAGCATCATCAACTTCTCACATCATGGTCCCTCACTCCTTTGCTTTAGTCCTTCACTATACTGGTGCAAATATGTAAGTGTTAGCTTTTACATAATGATTTTGTGAGTTTGTAGTGCAAATTGCTAGGTTTTAGGTTGTTTCTTGTTTAATTTGTAACCCCAGCTTATGATAAAGATGAGGTTGGGCAAGTAGGACTCCTCCTTTAACCCGAGAAGTAGTTCTTAGTGCTAACTGAGTTTGTGTAATTCTTTTCCTTTTTAATTGATATATATATATATATATATATTCTTGTTTTCCATTTTGAAATTCTAAAAATTAATACCGTTAGGGGAAATGCTTGTACATGTACCACTATTTTTCTTTCTTTCTTTCTTTCTTTCTTTCTTTCTTTTTTTTATGGAAATATGTTCTAAATTGGATGCAGAAAGACTTGAACTAGTCAAAGAAGGCGTGTTTTAATTAGATGTCTCCTTCTAAAGTCGGCCTGCAATAATATTGATGATAAGGTTTTTTTGGTAGAATCCAGGTGGTAACCCCGCTGATAGCTAAAGACTAATTCTCCATAGTCAGTCTATGTAAGTAGATATATATACATTAGGATCATTTCATTTGGATAGAATCCAAATCTGCTAGCTATAATGCCTCCCATATGGGAAGATTAATTATTCATTATGCCTTTTAATTATGCAAATCGTTTTGATGAAGTAATGAATTTTTCCGTACAAATGGATAAAGGTAGTGTTTTGATGAATATTTCATTATTTCATATTTATAAATGACATATATACTGATTTTTAAATGTAAGCTATGGACAAGGCTCATAATTCTCATTATTTCATATTTATAAATTGTAGGTAGTTTTGTAAGTGTCATTTAAGCCTTAAAGTCTGCACTTACGTCATTTTATAAGTCATGTAATTATTTTATAATAATTTATTTTATAAATCATGTAATTTATAAATACTAGGGGATTTAATTTGGATCCACTAATCAATAAATATGATTATTTTGTAATTTAAGTTTTGTTTATATTTCTTCAAAATTGGTTGATTAAGTAATGATAATTAAAAAATGATTTAATTATTTCTTAAATTTCATTTATTATTGATGAAAATGATTGATTTGATTATTTCTGAAATTATTGATTTGATGAAAATAAAGTAATCATAATTTAAAATTGTTAAATTCAGAGTTTTGATGATAACAAACTTAAGTCTAGTTTAATTTGTCTCTGCATTCTTGTTCACAAGATTTTTGCTAAGAGAGTATTCGAATATTATATTTACTATTCGAATACTGACACACAGGTTTTATTAGCTATTATCCTGATAATTCTCAGACTATTCGAATAAACAGAAAATTATCATGATAATGGATAAGTTATTCGAATAGAGATATACTGATACATAGTTGTATTATTCGAATAGTCTTTGACTATTCGATTAGTATAAACTAATATAACAGTGAAAGTTTATTTTTTTAAACTGAAAGTATTCGAATAGCCTGTACATTTTCCAAATATTACTTATATTTTCCAAAGTGAATTTCAATCGCATTATCTGGATAATAGTATGACTATTCGAATAGTATAACCATTATCAGAATAATCTCCGTATACTCAAAAGGGATTTCAAATTGTATTATTCGAATAATAAGAAGACTATTCAAATAGTAAAGCCACTATTCGAATAGTGTAATTAATATTTGAATAGCTTTTCAAAACCAACATCAAGACTAGGAGATTGAGATGAGAAACTATTCGAATAGCAAGGAGGCTATTCAAATAATATTGAAAGCTGGAAGAAAAGTTTCCTAGTCAAACTCGAAGAAAGTATTCGAATAATCAATAATGTATCAGGATAATCTTCTTAAGTTTAAAGAGATCACTATTCGAATAGGTGTCTCAACTATTCTAATAATCTCAGTGTAAAAGTATAAATATTATCCGAATAGTGAATAAAGTATTCGAATAGTATATAATATAGAAAGATTCAAATTATCCTGATAATTATAAGAGTATTCGAATACTAATACTTCAAGGAAAACAGAGCATCAAATCAAAAACTTTGATTTCACAGAAATATTAAGTATTTTCATTAATCTTGTTTATTATCAATTTTCCTTCATGATTAACATACTCAAAGCAAGTTACAGGAGATTTTCACTTCAGATATTTGAGTTCCAAGAAAAGCAGATATACTATGTCAGAGACATTAAATGCTAAACCGAGCTTCTACCATCACATTCTCTTTATCACAATGGCTATATCCAAAAAACATAAAGAATGTTATGAGAAATGCTTAATGAGTAATGGGAAAACAGAATGTCTTTAATGGTCATTAAAATCACTTCAACTACAAATAGCAAAGGCATTCAAAGCGGGAGTTAAGATGCTGAACTATCAACTGACGAATATTCATTTCTAAGCTCTTATTGCCTTTTATTAATACGCTTCAGGGCTTATATTACCAACTCTGTGAGAGAGAACATTTATTGATTCAACACATATGTTTAAGAGATATCTTAAGGTTGTGGGACCTTAAGGCGAGCATATATTTACGTTGTGTAAGGGGGAGCGAGTATTAGAAGTGAAGAATAGATCGCTGTGTACCGAGGTGCCAAGAACCCACTGAATCTTGGAAGGTATAGTGAAGGCTCAGATTCTATCTGAGGACTGGATGTAGGTCATTATGAATTAGACTAAACCAGTATAACTCCTAGCGTACACCTTGGTGAAATCTTCCTAACTCTTTAACTTTCTTCTTATCGGTTTCCAATTTTAGTTCTATATTAAATTTTTTATTATCACCCAATTCACCCCCTCTTAGGTGAAACGCTTGAACTAACATTTGGTGTCAGAGCTTGGTCTTCTTTGTCAGGTTTAATAGCCTAAGAAGGATCCTATGGCAAGCATGGTGAAGGAATACTTCCAGACGGAGCCTCAATCACCAGACCTCCAGGCTTTAATAGAGAACACTTCTCATTCTGGAAGGCTAAATTCAGAGTATTCATCATGGCAACAGAATATGGACTCTGGGAGGTCATTGAGGATGGGAATTACATTCCCACAAAGACAGTAAAAGGGTGAGCTATTTCAAAGGTACTAGCTGAATATGAAGACAATGATAAAAAGCTTGTAACCCTTAATAACAAGGCAATCCTCATGATTCAAAGTGCTCTGAGTCAGTAGAAGTACTTCAGAATTTGCACTCTTCCAACTGCCAAGGAGATGTGGCAAGCATTGGAAATAGCATATGAGGGAACTTCAGGCATCAAGGAGAATTGGATCAATACTTTTGTCACTGAGTATGACCTACTTCGCATGAAGTCTGGAGATTTAATAACTGAGTTCGAACTCAAATACACTCACCTTGTGAACCAACTTGGAGCACTTGGAAAGTACTATGATTAAAACACCCAAGTGAGAAAAATACTAAACATTATTTCTAAAGAATAGGAGGCTAAAGTCACAGCAATAGAAGAAGCCAAAGGAGAATCTATGTGATCAGTAGCTTCTCTATTTGGCAGCCTATCTGAGTATGAAAGCAAGATGAAGTTCAAATGAGAGCTAGATGAAATTGATGGCAAGAAGAAGAAAGGAGTGGCATTAAATGTCAACAAGGAGGAAACACAACTAAAATCAGAAGAAGAAGTTGAAGACGATGAGATGGGAATGCTAGTAAGGAGATTCAAAAAGTTTTATAAAAATGGACAAGGATTTAAGAACTTCAATAAAGGAGGAAGTAGCAGTAAGACTAAGGAACAAATAATTTGTTACGAATGTGGGAAGCCTGGACACATCAAATTTGAATGCCCTGAATATCTGAAGAATAAAGAAAGGAAGAAGAACAAATTTGCATAGAAGAAAGCCTTTGTCTCAGCCATCGGGGAGATAGTTCCTCTGATGAAGAAAGTAATGAAGAAGAAATGGTCAACCTTTGTCTTGTAGCTCAAGAACAATCAGAAGAAGAAAATGAGGCATGTTTCAAAGCATCCAAAGGAAAGAAGCAAGTGGTTTATATATAGTGGATGCTCATGTCATATAATTGGTGACAGAGAAAGATTTACTTCTATTGTTCCAAAGGAAGGAGGCACAGTCAAGTTTGGTGGAAATCAATCAGGAAAGATTGTTGGTATATGAGAAGTTGGAATTAAGAACAAAATTCAAATCAAAGATGTCTTCTTTGTAAAAGGGCTAATGCACAATCTTCTGAGTGTGAGTCAAAGTGCTGACAAGGACAACTAGATCATATTCGACTCTAAGGAATGTCTTATAGTCAGCAAGGAAGACTTATCTCTCAAGAAAGATGAACTTAAGGTAAAAATCAAAGCCAAAAGAGAAGCTAAGTGCTATACTATTGATATTGATAATCACACTTCTGAACATTGTTTCCTTAGTAATGTTGATGGATGCTGGCTATGGCATGAAAGATTGCGACATGTAAATATATGTCAGTTAGATAAACTCACCAAAAAGGATTTGGTGATAGATTTACCTAAACTGAAATTTAAAAATGATTCAGTTTGCAATTCCTGTCAAAAGGGAAAAGAAACTAAATTTTCTTTTAAAACCATAAAAGAAATATCAATAAAAAGGCCTTTACAACTACTCCACATGGATCTAGTTGGACCAGCAAGGGTAAAAAGCCTTGGGGGAAATTTATACACCTTGGTCATTGTTGATGATTTCTCAAGATTTACATGGATTATCTTTTTATCCTCAAAAGATGAAACTTTTAGTGAATTCATTATTTCTGCTAAGAAGGTACAAAATAAGAAAGGTATGTCAATTGCAGTAGTTAGAACAGATCACGGAGGTGAATTTGAAAATCAAGCATTTGGAGATTACTGTGACACAAATGGAATTGAGAACAACTTCTCAGCACCAAGAACTCCACAGCAAAATGGTGTTGTAGAAAGAAAGAATAAATTTCTAACAGAGATGGCAAGAGCAATGCTCAATGAGAAGGAAATCTCACAAGTGTTCTAGGCTGATGAAATGAGCACTGCCAGCTACATCTCTAACAGAGGTTATATCCGATCAAAGTTGGGAAAAACGCCATATGAGCTTTATAAGGGAAGAAAGCCAAACCTCAATCATCTGCGCATATTCAGATGTAAGTGCTTTATTCACAATAATGGTAAGGATAATCTGGGAAAGTTTGATTCTAAAGCTGATGAAGGTATTTTCTTAGGTTACTTTAATAGAAGTAAAGCTTATAGAATATTTAATAAACGAACTTACGTTGTTGAAGAATCTGTTCATGTTGTGTTTGATGAAATGGATTCCCCTGCCAAATCTGTTGTTGATGAGTCAGAGTTGATTAGTTTTGAAACAAATCAAATGATTTCAAAACCCTAAAATGGGTTTTCTAGTTTTGAAGAAAAAGAGAGTCATCCTACGTCTTCCGATCAAGCCAAAGCCTGAAAATTTAATATAAATTATCCTATAGACCAGGTCATAGGTAATGTTGAAGAAGGAGTACAAACCAGAAATAATATTCTCAATAAAGAAATTTTTTCAGCATTTATTTCAGAACTGGAACCCTCAAGCATTGATGAAGCCCTAATAGACAATGATTGGGTTTTAGCCATACAGGAGGAACTCAATCAATTTAAAAGAAATCAAGTTTAGGACTTAGTACCTCAGCCTAAAGATCATCCGGTCATCGACACTAAATGGGTATTTAAGAACAAACTTGATGAATCCACAATAATTGTCAGAAACAAGGCAAGGTTGGTAGCCAAATGCTATAATCAAGAAGAAGGAATTGATTATGAGGAAAAGTATGCTCCAGTGGCTAAATTGGAAGCCATACATGTACTCTTAGCCTTTGCATGTATCAAAGGATTCAAACTTTATCAAATGGATGTAAAAAGTGATTTTCTTAATGGTTATATAACAGAAGAAGTCTGTGTTGAACAACCTCTTGGTTTTGAAGATTTGTATAATCCAGAAGGTGTATATAGACTAAGAAAAGCACTTTATGGTCTTAAACAAGCTCCAAGAGCTTGGTATGAAAGACTAAGCAACTTTCTCATCGATCACGAATTTGACAGATGAATAGTAGACACAACTTTATTTATAAAACGAAAGAAAAATGATATATTAGTTGTTCAAATATATGTAGATGATATTATCTTTGGAGCTACTAATGATTCTTTGTGCAAGGAATTTTCTTACACTATGAAAGGAGAATCTGAGATGTCAATTATGGGAGAATTAATATTCTTTCTCGGTTTACAAATCAAACAAAGAAAGAATGGAATATTAATATCTTAGACTAAATATCTCAAAGAACTCCTCAAGAAATATGGAATGGATCAAGCTAATGGAGTTGACACTCCCATGAGCTCCACAACCTTACCTACTCCACAACCTTACCTACGATATATGTTGGCAAATCTGCTTCCTTTCGTTATAAGCTGTGAAAAATTATTATGATGTTATAGGATTAATTGATGGATTATTTGTCAATTAAAAGAGAGGCTTTAAGACTTGGAAAGCTTTAATTTTTAAGATGTTATGCTGTCAATTTTATTTTAAAATAAATAAGAGAATATAAAAATAATTAGTAAATGCAATATGTTAGTGCAAGCGTTTCACCTAAGAGGGGGTGAATTGGGTGATACCGGAAAATTTCGTTGCATATAAATTGACAAAATATTTAAAGCAGTTGAGAGCATAGAGAAATATCACCGAAGTGTACACCATAAGTTATATTGATTCGGCCACAACCACTTTGACCTACTTCCAGTCCTCAAAGTGTCTCTGAGAGTTTCACTATATTCTCCAAGATTTAATGGGTTCTTAGCACCTCAAAACACAGCAAGTTCCTTCACCTAGACACTCGCTCTCCCTTACACGTTGCAATCAGATCCCCAACTCAAGGTTCCACAACCTTAAGTTGTCTCGATAACAAATATTGAGTTTGTAATAAAAAACTCTCTCACAGGGCAAATATATAATCACTGAAGTACAATGAATGAGTATAAGAAAACAAAGCACAAAGAGTATGTTGATCAATATGTGATTGTTTTTTCTCAGTTGTTGTTGTATGCTCTTTGAATACTCCATATATATAGATGATTTGTAGTATCCGTTGGAAGCAATTAAAACATGTCCGTTAGATTCGCGCAACAACAGTTGACTATTCTTCAAATTTGAAAACTATCCATTTATGGTAGGTAGCGATAGGTGAACGTTCAGACTTTTATTTGACTTTTCACTTCTGACATGATCTCTTCATTGTTTCTTTGCAAATGTACTTAGAATACTAATGCAATGAAGAGTTAATCATATAGATAATAAATTAATAATCATTTGATTAAAAACATGATTTTTGGACTTCATTACTCGAGTGGCTACTCGAGTGATTATGCCTGTTACTCGAGTAGTCCCTCAAGTAAACCTATCAAAAATATGGGAGTGAGTAATTCAACATTTTTCACAAGATATTACTCGGGTAACACATGGAGTAAGATACATCACAAACCTTGGAAATATCTTATTAGTCGAGTGGTTACTCGAGTGGCCATGTCTTCTCTTCACATATTACTCGGGTGTCGCCTCTAGTAAGCCTATTACTCGAGTGGTTACTCGAGTGGCCATGTCTTTTCTTCACATCTTACTTGAGTGACCCCTCGAGTGAATTTCAAATAACTTTGTAGATTACTCGATTACTCACTCGAGTAATTGCATCAAATTCTTGGCCGAGAGTACTTGTTCTTTATTTATCTGATTACTCAAGTGATCCCTCGAGTAATAGACCAAATAAGTCCGCAGATTATTGGAGTGCTCCCTCGAGTAATGCCTTTTCCTCACATGATTACTCGAGTGGCTACTCGAGTATAGTGTTACATTTCTTGGCTGAGAGCTACTGGAAGATTTTTTGACCTTGTTACTCGAGTAATGCCTTTTCTCATGTGTTACTCGAGTGGCTACTCGAGTAATGGTTCATATAACTTTGCAGATTACTTGAGTGGCTACTCGAGTAACTTCTTCCAAATTTTGGCAGTGCCTCCGAAAACATTTTCTTTCAACATTACTCGAGTGCCACTCGAGTAACAGTGTTCCTTACTCGAGTGGTCACTCGAGTAAACATAGACTACTGCCAGTAATTGTCTTCCTTTGCTCTTCCTCTCTCAGATCTTCTTTATTACTCTAGTGCTTACTTCAAGTAATGCTTTGTCTACCATTTATTTACTTTATTCAAATTCATTTGTTATCATATCCTCTTATATCATTAGTACAATCTTTGTTATCATCAAAACATATGGGATCTAATATAATAGTCATGTAACTAACCACTTTTTAAAAATAGATTGAAGGTATAGATGGATCGTAAATGGATGTCATCTGATCGGTGTTCAAGGGAATATATAGATGGGGTTAAAGAGTTTATTACATTTGCAATTGAGCAAATAAAAGATTCTAACAAAATCCAATGTCCTTGCTTATTTTGTTGTTATGGAAAGCAGATTAGTCCACTTGATTTACTAGATCATTTAGTGTGTTATGGAATTGATCAAACATATATACGAGGGACAAGGCATGGTGAGACAAACGATGCATGTAGTGATCGGGTGCATACCATGAGTGGTGCTTCAAATGAATTTGACCGAAGCATATTTGATGATGATGGTCTTGAAGAAATGCTAAATGCGGTTGGAGGGGTGCTTCATAACTTCCTTAAAGAATTTGATAAGTTGAAAGGTAATGCAGAGAAATCATTATATGCTGGTAGTACTAAATACACAAGATTTCTAGCAGTGTTGAAATTGTACAACTTTAAAGCTCGCTATGGATTAAGCGATTCGGGTTTCACTACATTGCTTAAACTATTGCAAGATATGCTTTTCAGAAGAAAATGTACTTCCTACCAAGACATACGAGGTAAAGTGAATTCTTTACACTACAGCCAGTATGGGATATGAGAAGATACATGCATGTCCTAATAATTGTGTATTATTTTGAAATCAGTATGCAATGTTGGAGAAGTTCCTTAAGTGCAACTTATCTTTATATAGGAAGAAGAAAGGAAAAAGTCCTTTGAAGGTCGTATGGCATTTTCCTATTATTATGAGATTTAAGTGATTGTATAGTAATGCAAAGATTACGAATCAGTTGACATGGCATGCAGAAGAAAGGATTAAGGACATGAAGCTTGGGTACCCTATAGATGCTCCTTAATGGAAAAAATTGATCATGAGTACCATGACTTTGCAGATGAAGTAAGGAACCTACACTTAGCACTATCAACTGATGGAATCAATCCACACGATGTTTAGAGCAGTGCACATAACACGTGGCTGGTGATATTGATGATTTATAACCTTCGTCCACACTTGATCATGAAACGTAAGTTTATGATGTTCTCCATGTTAATTTCTGGGCCAAGGCAACCTATGAATGATATAGATATATACTTGGCTCCTTTAATTGATGACTTGAAGCTGCTTTGGCAAGAAGGTGTCAATGCGTATGGTGGGTATAGGGAAGAAAGTTTTAATTTGAAAACCATGTTGTTTAGCACAATTAATTATTTCTCCACATATGGTAATTTTTCTGGATACAGCGTTAAATGACAAGGTGCATGCCCTATATGTGAAGAAGACACTCATTCAGTGTGACTAGATGATTATAAGAAACATGTTTACATGGGACATCAAAGATTCTGACCATCACAACATTGTTGGAGGAAGTGCAAAAAGGCTTTCAATGGTGACTCAGAAGAAGGTAACCCACCGAAGATGTTGATCGCTGCCCAGGTGTTTTCAAAGGTAAAAGACTTAGATAACTAGCAAGCCTTTTGCAAAACAAATTAAGACAAGTGGTTGAAAGAAAAAGTCTATTTTCTTTGAACTACCATATTGGAAGTTTTTATATGTGAGTCATTTTTTGATGTTATGCACATAGAAAAAAATATTTCTGATTGTCTAATTGGCACATTGCTCAATATCCAATGAAAAAGTAAGGATAGTGTCAATTCGAGGTTGGATTTGGTGAACTTGGGAATCAGAGAAGATTTGGCACCGTTTAAGCAAGGGCATCGTACTTATCTACCTCTAGCAGCCCACACTCTGTTGAGGAAAGGGCAAAAATTGTTTTGTGAGTTTCTGCAAGAAATTAAAGTTCTCGAGGGCTACTCTTCAAATATAAAGAACCTTGTATCAGTAAAAGAGTTGAAGTTAAAGAACCTTAAGTCTCATGATTGTCACGTGCTGATACAAGTATTAGATCCCATATGTTTTGATGATAACAAAAATTAGAATGATCTTACAAAAGGTTTTGATAATAAACAAGAGTTTTTGAACAAAAAAACAAAGTACTTGTGGCATAATGAGCCATTACTCAAGTGACCTCTGGAGTGATGTAGGACAAAAAGTGACAGAACAGGAAAAAGAGCCTCTGAAAGAATTCAGAAGGGATCATTCGAGTGATGACCCTTCATCACTCGAGTGACCACTCGAGTGATGTGTGACAAAATATCTAGAAATTCTTTGCCAAGATTTGAGAGGTGTCACTCGAGTGATGACTAATGATCACTCGAGTGACTACTCGAGTGAGCTGGTAAGAAATGAGCTAGTAACTCTCTTCCAAGTTTTAGAAGGGATCACTCGAGTAATGACCATTGATCACTCGAGTGACCACTCTTGTGATAAAGTCTAGAATGCATGATTTTGATCTGTTGTTTAAAGATTTGTTATCTATATGATTAGCTTTTCATTGTATTAGTATTCTAAGTAAATTTATAGAAAAACAATGAAGAGATCATGCTTTGAGAGAAAAGTCCAACGTAACGTCTGTAATGCTTACCTACCATAACGGCTATTTTTCAAATTCGAAGAATGGTCAAATGAAGCCACGTAACTCTAACAGACATGTTGAAATGCTTCTAACGTCTATCACGATTGAACTATAAATATGGGGATGTTGAACAAAGAACACATCACTGACAACACACAAACATGCATCAATCAATATAGTCATAGTGCTCTATTTTCTCATATTCATTCTCTGTACTTCAGTGTTCATATATTTACTCTATGAGAGAGATTTTCATTATAAACTCAATATTTGTTATTGAGACAACTTAAGGTTGTGGAACCTTGAGTTGGGGATTGGTTTACATAGTGTAAGGGGGGAGAGTGTTCGGGAGTGGAACTTGCTTTGTACTGAGGTGCCAAGAACCCACTGAATCTTGGAAGATATAATGAAACTCTCATAGGAACTCTGAGGATTGGACGTAGGTCAAAGTGGCTGTGGCCGAACCAGTATAACTCTCAGTATACACTTCGGTGATATCTTTCTTAGCTCTTAACTGCTTTCAATCCTGTCAGTTTTTATATAAGATTCGAATTTTCTGTTTTCACCTAGTTCACTCCTTTTTGGGTGAAATGCTTGCACTAACATTTGGTATCAGAGTATAGGTCTTATTGTTCAGGTATAACAACCTAAGAAGGATCTAATGGCAAGCATGGGTAAAGGAATACTTCCTGATAGAGCTTCTATCACAGGACTGTTAGAGCAAGCATTTCACCCAAGAGGGGGGGTGAATTGGGTGATCTTAAAAATTTCGTTGCAGATATAAAATTTGACGTTGAAATTAAAACAGGAAAGAGTAAGGAGAAATACCACCAAAGTGTACACCGGGATTTATACTGGTTCGGCCACAACCACTTTGACCTACGTCCAGTCCTCAGAGCTTCTCTGAGAGTTTCACTATAACTTCCAAGATTCAGTGGGTTCTTGGCACTTCAGTACAAGCAAGTTCCTACACCTGGACACTTGCTCCCCCTTACAAGTTGTAATTCAATCCCAACTCAAGGTTCCACAACCTTAAGTTACCTCAATAACAAATATTGAGTTTGAATGAAATATCTCTCTTACAGAGTGAATAAGAATAACTGAAGCATAGTATTACAAGTATAATGTAAAACAGAGTAATGAACTTGATGATACGTTCGTGAGTGTGTTCTTGTGTTTTTCTCTGTTTAGATGTTCCCATATATATAGATACGTTGGTAATGATTGCTGGAACATATTTCTTCATGTCCGTTGGAGCGTGCGCAGCCACTATTGACTTTTCCAGTTTTTGAAAAACATACGTTGCGGTAGGTGACCGTCGGTGACATTTGAGCGTTGCTTTTGACTTTCCTTATTTTGTAAGATCTCTTCATTGTTTATCTGTTGAAATGCTAAGAATACTAATAGAATGAAAAGTTAATCAAATAGGAAACAAAACAATGACCGTTGGAATGATTTCAAACTTTCTGGGTTTGCTTACTCGAGTAGCTACTCGAGTATCCCTTAAAGTTTACTCGAGTACTTACTCGAGTATCATCGAGAAAGCTTTGTTTAACTTCAAGTCAATAGACAAATATAAGATTACTCGGGTAGTGAATGGAATAACTAAATTTCAAACCTTTGAAAATTCATGTTTACTCAGGTACCTACTCGAGTAATGCATTCACAACTTCATAGGTTACTCGGGTACTAACTCGAGTAAACCTTCAACTAAATTTGATTACTCGATGCTCGACTCCAGTAATGTTGGCAGGATTTCAAGGCCGAGAGCAGTTGAAGTCTGATTACCTTGTTACTCGAGTAGCTACTCAAGTAAACTTACTTTTTGTACATAACTTACTCGGGTTATGACTTGAGGTTTTCCTTCAACATAACATTGCTTACTCGAGTTCATACTCGAGTAATCCACTTAAAATAGAACATTAAACACTTGCATACTAGAGTAAAGACTCGAGGAAAGTGAGATAAAATCAAAACAAGTTATTCGGGTAATACCTTCAAGTTTTCACTTACCTCAGTGTGTTACTCGAGTAACATTAGCAGTGGTACAAAGTGCCGAGAGCAACATATTTTCAGAAACAGAGTTACTCGAGTACTTACTCGAGTATTGTAACACCCTGCCTTTAATCACGTAATTATAATTCGATAATGCACATTTAATTCGGATTAGAGACCATCGGATAACTTAAACTCATTTCAATCTCCTACTTTGTAGTAGAGTTTTCACAAAACATTCAAAATCTCTTCCTATTCCTGGTCTCCATTTCAAAATTCGAATATAATTACCTGTACAGTTTATCTACATTCATGTATAACAGAGTGTATAACCAAATCCCCGGCAACTCCCGGGTTCTATACATATATATAATCTAGAGGTTACAAGTATCCACTAGGGGATTACACAACCAAAATCGAATATAAAATTCCTAATTCAAAATATCCAGTAATCCCGAGTTTAAAGTAGATAACCAACATCTCAAAAAATCCTTAGTATCACTAAAGATCCTAAGTGCTTCGGGTTGGCCGCTTCTCCTTTGAGCCACATGCCCTGTCTGAAAGGTTAGTCATAGGAAAGAATGAGATTCGAGCGAATCCCAGTAGTAACAAACCACTCATACAATGCATAACACAAAGCATGTATATAAATCACAACCAGCAACAGCAGCAGCAATCTCAAAGATACATGGTTTTCACCACAAACGACAGCACTCACGGCTGTATGCACAATACGACAGCTCTCGCTGTAATAATAATCACGACAGCTTACGCTGTAATCACAATAACGACAGCTTACGCTGTAAACGACAGCTTGCGCTGTAAACGACAGCTTGCACTGTAAACGACAGCTATCACCAGCTGTAATCGCAGCAGCATCAAAGAATCATCACATAACAATGATAACACACACATACAGAGCATTATACATAGTATAAGAGAGAGAAAGTCACTACCTGATCCTTTCCCGACGTTTCTTGGCAGTGCGGGCTCCCGAGGGCGGCAAATATCGAATCCTACAATTCCAAATGCACCATTTAGACACTTCCATAGTGTTACTTGGGGTTATATGAGTCTATAATGAAAGTTTACAAAACTACCCCCGGGGACCCGGCCCGGCCCGCCGTACCCGGTCCGGTTGCACTTTTCCCGAAATTCTAATCTGGGCTATCCTAACATATTTCTGCCCAAGGAATCCATTTCCGGACTCGGAATTATCAAATTCAATGTCAAATTACGAAATTGCCCTTGGCAGCCCTACTTTTAGGGTTTTAGGGGCGTTTCCGTAATTATGCTTTCTCAGCCTTTTCTGAAAAAGTGCCCAACTGTAACCCCACCTATTTTTGCCCACTGAATCCAATGGAATCATCAAATCATTGAAAATCCAACTCTAAGGCCCTCAAACATCCCTGGCCGAAATAATTGTGTTTTCCAGGAAAAATCGGGGTTTTACGATTTCGGCTCCGTAAACACGTTCCTTTCTACTCCTAACCACTTTATTAACAATCTAATTGAGTTATAACAACCATTTGAACTAAAATTGGGCAGCATAACCCTTAGATATACACTTTTCCAAAATTTAAAACCAATGGCAATCCGGCGAAATTTCACCGATTAAATTGCCCACAACAGCCAGAATAGTTAATATACGAAGGTTTGGAAGTTACCTCAAGCTCCAACAAGCTTTTCCCAAAAATGGCAGCAAACCCTAACTTTTAAAATACCCAATTTGAGCTTTCCAAACCTTAAAGAACAAAGAGGAGTAGTTTAGAATCGGAGTTATACGCGTTAGGAGCTAAATCGTCGGAGAAATCGGCTTACCTTGCGAGATTTCTCCTCTTTCTCTCTCTAAGAGCTCTCAACTTTCTCTCACTAGTGCAGCTGGTTCATCACGACAGAAATGAGCTGAAGAAGATGAGAATATATCTAATTCCATGCTGATGTCATCTTTTAGTGAGATGATGTCATAATTCCCATTTTCGGATTTTCTGGCAGATTTTCTGCCCAAACTTTGAAAAATCATAACTAATTCTAGAAAAATCGAAATGAGGTGATCCCAAAGCCAAATGAAAGGTATTTAAGTCCTCTTTATAGGAAAAATATGAGCTATTACCAGAAATCACCACAAAATTCCAGAATTACACAAATTTCATCATTGCCCCAAAACAGAGTCCATTTTCGACCTCAAACTTTGGACAGTCATATCTCCCATATCCCAAAACGAAATGGCACAAATTATATGTCCATTTTGAAGCTTGGGATGTGAACTTTAAGACTGGAAAGTTTCATAATTTTCTGACTTCATTTGCCTAGTCAAAACATCCACACGAGAAGACTGCCCAGAATAGAGTTTCACTGGACAGAATTTCAGATTTTGCATCTCAACTTCCAATGGTTCCATTTTCATACCAAACATCATTCCCACATAAATTTTCACAAGGAAGCCATTGGAATCATTAAAATATCCAAATTCCCATCACACATTCTCCAAAAGTGTTTATTCAACAATAATTATATCCACTTTTAAAGTCATTAGCCCTTAATCACTTTTTGGGATATTACATTTCTCCCCTCGAAAATTAAATTTCGTCCTCGAAATTGCTACACAACTTGAGCCATAAACTCCGGATATCGTCTTCGCATATCTCCCTCCGCTTCCCAAGTTGCCTCTCTTTGCGTCATTCCCTTCCAGATCACCTTCACATATGGAATGCTCCTGTGTCTGAGCCGTCGCTCTTCTCGGTCAATGACTTGCTCTGGCTCCACTGCATATGTGAAATTGTCTTGAAGCTCAACATCCTCATACTCAATGATGTGAGATGGATCCGGTTGGTACTTCTTCAATTGAGAAACGTGGAATACGTCATGGAGTCTACTCAAGCTCGGAGGTAGAGCTACTCGGTAAGCTACAGGCCCAATCCTCTCAAGGATTTCAAAAGGACCTATGTATCTAGGGCTTAGCTTCTTCCTCTTAATCGCTCGCCCAACACCGGTGATAGGAGATACTCTTAAGAAAATATGATCTCCAACCTCAAACTCTAGAGGCCGTCTTCTCTTGTCAGCGTAGCTTTTCTGGCGACTCTGCGCTGTAAGCAACCTCTTGCGAATAATCTGAATCTGTGCTGAGGTTTGATCAACCAAATCTGGCCCATAAAGCTTCCTTTCGGATAATTCATTCCAGCATAAAGGTGATTGACACCGTCTTCCATACAACGCTTCATACGGAGCCATTTGGATGCTCGCATGATAGCTATTGTTGTAAGCGAACTCAGCCAGTGGAAGGAAACGATCCCAACTTCCTTTAGAGTCGAGAACACAAGCTCGCAACATATCTTCCAGCGTCTGAATTGTTCTCTCAGATTGTCCATCCGTTTGAGGATGATAAGCCGTACTGAATCTCAGTTGAGTACCTAAGGCTTCATGCAATGCTTTCCAAAACTTTGAAGTAAATCGTGGGTCTCGATCGGAAATGATGTTTTTCGGAACACCATGAAGTTTGACAATCTCTCGGATATAAATCTCCGCTAGTTTATCAGGAGAATAACCAGCATTGATTGGTATGAAGTGGGCTGACTTCGTTAACCGATCCACAATTACCCAGATCGCATCATAGTTTCTGATCCTAGGTAATCCCACAACCAAATCCATGGTCACGCTTTCCCATTTCCATTCTGGAATCTCAGGACTTTGAAGTAAACCAGGCGGTCTCTGGTGCTCGATCTTCACTTTCTGACAAGTGAGACACCTTGCAACATATTTGGTCACGTCACTCTTCAAACCCGGCCACCAATACACCGATTTCAGATTCTGATACATCTTGGTCATACCAGGATGAAGAGTATATCGGCTCTTGTGTGCCTCATCCAGAATCTTCTGCCTCAACTCTGCCTTAAGTGGAATGAAAACTCTTTTCTGGTAACGAACCAATCCACGAGGCGATATGTCATAGCCTGAAACTTCTCCCTGTTCGATTCGAGTCAGATTGCGCTGTATCCAGTCATCTTGACTCTGAGCTTCTTCAATTTCCGCCCTTAGATCACTCTCCTCTTGAGAAACAGTGTAATTGGCACAGATGATCTGGTTTGTCAAATTTAAATCACGGAAATCTTCAATCAATTTCCTTTCTTGTATCATCATAGCTGCAACGTGGACAGTCTTTCGGCTAAGAGCATCAGCGACTACATTTGCCTTACCCGGATGATATTTTATTTCCAGGTCGTAGTCCTTAAGCAATTCCATCCAGCGGCGCTGTCTCATATTCAGTTCTTTTTGATCATACAGATATTTGAGACTCTTATGGTCGCAGTACAGTTCCACAGTCACACCATACAGGTAGTGACGCCAAATCTTCAAAGCAAACACAATGGCCGCAAGCTCCAGATCATGAGTGGGATAGTTCAATTCATGAGGTCTGAGCTGTCGAGAGGCGTAGGCCACCACACGTCCCTGCTGCATAAGGACACACCCTAATCCCTGCCCACTGGCATCAGAATACACAACATATGTCAAACTGGGATCGGGTAAAATCAACACAGGTGCCGACGTCAACCTCTCCTTCAGCTCCACAAAACAGTTTTCACATTTATCGTCCCACACAAACGGCTGATCTTTTCTCGTGAGCTTGGTCATTGGTAATGCAATACGGGAGAAATTTTGGATAAATCTCCGATAATAACCAGCAAGACCCAGAAAACTGCGTATTTCCGCTACAGATTCTGGCCTCTTCCAGTTCAGTACTGCTTCCACTTTGCTGGGATCCACAGAGACCCCTTCTTGCGAGATAACATGGCCTAAGAATTTCACTTCTGATAGCCAAAACTCGCACTTGCTCAATTTAGCATATAATTGCTTCTCGCACAAGATATTCAATACGATTCTCAAATGATGCTCATGCTCATCCTTATTCTTGGAATATATCAAAATGTCATCGATAAACACAACAACAAACTGATCCAGATATTGCCGAAAGATACGGTTCATGTAATCCATGAAAACCGCAGGCGCATTGGTTAGCCCAAATGGCATCACCAAGAACTCATAATGACCATATCGGGTCCTGAAAGCAGTCTTTGAAATATCTTCTGCTTTCACTCGCAGCTGATGATACCCTGACCTTAGATCAATCTTTGAAAACACACACGAACCAGAGAGTTGATCTAATAGGTCATCAATTCGGGGAAGAGGGTACTTGTTTTTTATAGTAACTTTATTCAGCTCTCTGTAGTCGATACACAAGCGAAGACTCCCATCTTTCTTCTTTACAAACAACACTGGAGCTCCCCAAGGCGACACACTGGGTCTAATAAACCCTTTCTCAAGCAAATCTTCTATTTGTTTCTTTAACTCCGCCATTTCGTTTGGGGCCATGCGGTATGGGGCCTTGGATATAGAACCAGCTCCAGGTATAATGTCAATTGGGAACTGAACTTCCCTTTCTGGAGGTAATCCGCTCAGATCGTCCGGAAACACCTCAGGGAATTCATTTACCACGGGTATATTATTCAAGGTTTCACCATTTTCCCCTTGCACAGAGAAAAACACTACATACCCCTGGCAACCCTTTTCAAGATACTTTTCAGCTTTGGCTGCCGAAAGAAAATTCATACTAGCATCCACATCTTCAACCCTCTGAGATACAGGATATACTATCCTCTTGTTTCCACAATCAAGCAATATATTATTTGCCATTAACCAATCAAAACCCAAAATGACTTCTAATTGACTAAGAGGCAAACATATCAAATCTACAATAGATTGATGCCCTTCCACAGTTATGACACAACTCAAACAAGCTTCTGTGGTCAAGGCCTTAATACCCATTGGAGTTGACACTACTAATTCAAATGGCAGTTTGTGCACATGCAATCCCAGGCGCTTCACGCAATCATAGGCAATGAAGGAGTGACTTGCACCCGAGTCAAATAAAACTTGCAACAGATGGCCATTAAGTAGAAGTTTACCTTGTATTAGCTCAGGAGATTTGCGGGCCTCCTCATGGGTCATAGTGAATACTCGGCCCTGTGTCCTCGGTCTCTGGTCTGGTCGTGGCTCTTTGCATTCAACAGAAGTATGCCCCACACGCTTACAATTGAAGCATATTATTTTGCCATCACAAGTTTTGCCTTGATGTGGTTGGTTACACCGACGACAAATCCATGGTCCAGAATATGTTCTTTGCTGGTCACGGCTCCCAGACTGGTAGGGCTTCTTACCACTTCCAGACGAAGATCCTTGCCCCTTTCGCTTTTGTGAGGTAGCACCCTTATTAGGTTCATTGCGGTGGCTAGTAGCTCTGGCAGGATACAAATCTCTCAAGTTGTTCTCTGTAATCCTGCACTGTTCAACCGCCTTGTTGAACTTGGTAAATTGATGAGTAGCTAAGCGCTTCCTCAACTCTCGCCTCAGACCGCGAATGAGCATATCAGAACTCCATTCTTCATCATCTTTGAACCGGAGATAGGAGGAGTATCGAGCCAATCGGACAAAACGGGACAAGTAATCATCGAAGCTTTCTGCGTCCCCTTGCCTGATATTCAGGAATTCTGTCTCCTTCTCGAGCCTCACTGATTTGGGAAAATACTTCTCGTTGAATTCTTGTTGAAACAATTCCCAAGTCAATGGCATCTTGTTGCTCTTCAAGGTTAGGGCGATATTCCGCCACCAACGGTCTGCATCCCCTTCGAGTTTGTAAACGGCCAGTCGTGGCTTCACCTCATCCGGACAATTAAGCACCTCAAATATTTTCTCCAGTCTGTTCATCCAATCTTCGGCTGCTTGAGGGTCAAATCTCCCTCTGAACGCAGGAGGCAGATGCTTGCAGAACCTGGTGACCCAAAACTGAAGGTCTCTTTCCTCTCTAAGCGGCATCCCATATGATTCTTGATTTGGGACAATGTGAGGTGGGGACTCCAGGGGTCGTGCTGACCCTTCAGCAGTGTCCTCATGACGGGTTTCTCCTTGAGTTTCCTCCGGAGTGGACTGAACTGGACCTTCCTTGTTCTTCGCCTTCTCTGCTCTGAGCTCTTCTCTCAACTCAGTTATCATATCTCTTTGATCCCGGATTAGACCCATCAGCTCTTGCATAGGATCTGGTGGATTATCATTGACGACCTCCACCTCTGGGTCTACACGCGGAATATTGGGGCGTCCTCTAGTTTTCTTCATTCTACAAACAACTTGCCCCATTAATTTAGCAGAGATAGTATGCACATATAGTCACAAAACTCATATATATATCCATGTCAATAAAACATACATGTGCATACACAACAATCATTCACAGATAATCTTCTATCCCTACTACTATCTAAGGGATCTATCCTAGCAACCTCTACCCTTGCCAGGAACTACAGCTCTGATACCAAAATGTAACACCCTGCCTTTAATCACGTAATTATAATTCGATAATGCACATTTAATTCGGATTAGAGACCATCGGATAACTTAAACTCATTTCAATCTCCTACTTTGTAGTAGAGTTTTCACAAAACATTCAAAATCTCTTCCTATTCCTGGTCTCCATTTCAAAATTCGAATATAATTACCTGTACAGTTTATCTACATTCATGTATAACAGAGTGTATAACCAAATCCCCGGCAACTCCCGGGTTCTATACATATATATAATCTAGAGGTTACAAGTATCCACTAGGGGATTACACAACCAAAATCGAATATAAAATTCCTAATTCAAAATATCCAGTAATCCCGAGTTTAAAGTAGATAACCAACATCTCAAAAAATCCTTAGTATCACTAAAGATCCTAAGTGCTTCGGGTTGGCCGCTTCTCCTTTGAGCCACATGCCCTGTCTGAAAGGTTAGTCATAGGAAAGAATGAGATTCGAGCGAATCCCAGTAGTAACAAACCACTCATACAATGCATAACACAAAGCATGTATATAAATCACAACCAGCAACAGCAGCAGCAATCTCAAAGATACATGGTTTTCACCACAAACGACAGCACTCACGGCTGTATGCACAATACGACAGCTCTCGCTGTAATAATAATCACGACAGCTTACGCTGTAATCACAATAACGACAGCTTGCGCTGTAAACGACAGCTTGCGCTGTAAACGACAGCTTGCACTGTAAACGACAGCTATCACCAGCTGTAATCGCAGCAGCATCAAAGAATCATCACATAACAATGATAACACACACATACAGAGCATTATACATAGTATAAGAGAGAGAAAGTCACTACCTGATCCTTTCCCGACGTTTCTTGGCAGTGCGGGCTCCCGAGGGCGGCAAATATCGAATCCTACAATTCCAAATGCACCATTTAGACACTTCCATAGTGTTACTTGGGGTTATATGAGTCTATAATGAAAGTTTACAAAACTACCCCCGGGGACCCGGCCCGGCCCGCCGTACCCGGTCCGGTTGCACTTTTCCCGAAATTCTAATCTGGGCTATCCTAACATATTTCTGCCCAAGGAATCCATTTCCGGACTCGGAATTATCAAATTCAATGTCAAATTACGAAATTGCCCTTGGCAGCCCTACTTTTAGGGTTTTAGGGGCGTTTCCGTAATTATGCTTTCTCAGCCTTTTCTGAAAAAGTGCCCAACTGTAACCCCACCTATTTTTGCCCACTGAATCCAATGGAATCATCAAATCATTGAAAATCCAACTCTAAGGCCCTCAAACATCCCTGGCCGAAATAATTGTGTTTTCCAGGAAAAATCGGGGTTTTACGATTTCGGCTCCGTAAACACGTTCCTTTCTACTCCTAACCACTTTATTAACAATCTAATTGAGTTATAACAACCATTTGAACTAAAATTGGGCAGCATAACCCTTAGATATACACTTTTCCAAAATTTAAAACCAATGGCAATCCGGCGAAATTTCACCGATTAAATTGCCCACAACAGCCAGAATAGTTAATATACGAAGGTTTGGAAGTTACCTCAAGCTCCAACAAGCTTTTCCCAAAAATGGCAGCAAACCCTAACTTTTAAAACACCCAATTTGAGCTTTCCAAACCTTAAAGAACAAAGAGGAGTAGTTTAGAATCGGAGTTATACGCGTTAGGAGCTAAATCGTCGGAGAAATCGGCTTACCTTGCGAGATTTCTCCTCTTTCTCTCTCTAAGAGCTCTCAACTTTCTCTCACTAGTGCAGCTGGTTCATCACGACAGAAATGAGCTGAAGAAGATGAGAATATATCTAATTCCATGCTGATGTCATCTTTTAGTGAGATGATGTCATAATTCCCATTTTCGGATTTTCTGGCAGATTTTCTGCCCAAACTTTGAAAAATCATAACTAATTCTAGAAAAATCGAAATGAGGTGATCCCAAAGCCAAATGAAAGGTATTTAAGTTCTCTTTATAGGAAAAATATGAGCTATTACCAGAAATCACCACAAAATTCCAGAATTACACAAATTTCATCATTGCCCCAAAACAGAGTCCATTTTCGACCTCAAACTTTGGACAGTCATATCTCCCATTTCCCAAAACGAAATGGCACAAATTATATGTCCATTTTGAAGCTTGGGATGTGAACTTTAAGACTGGAAAGTTTCATAATTTTCTGACTTCATATGCCTAGTCAAAACATCCACACGAGAAGACTGCCCAGAATAGAGTTTCACTGGACAGAATTTCAGATTTTGCATCTCAACTTCCAATGGTTCCATTTTCATACCAAACATCATTCCCACATAAATTTTCACAAGGAAGCCATTGGAATCATTAAAATATCCAAATTCCCATCACACATTCTCCAAAAGTGTTTATTCAACAATAATTATATCCACTTTTAAAGTCATTAGCCCTTAATCACTTTTTGGGATATTACAAGTATCATTGGCAGGCCGAGAGCAACTGGAAGTTTTTCATATGGTTACTCGAGTAGCTCCTCCAGTAACATTGGCAGGCCGAGAGCAACTCCAAGTATTTACCTGGTTACTCGAGTAGCTACTCGAGTAACATTGGCAGGCCGAGAGCAACTTGAAAATACTTACACTATTACTCGAGTACTTACTCGAGTAACGTTGGCAGGTTACTGGAAGGTGCTTCTGGTTACTTCAAGTTTTGGCTCATTACTCGAGTACCTCCTCAAGTAATGCCTTAGAAAACCTGCTTCTGATCAAGTTTCTCAGCTTTTTCTCTTGCCCTTTCTTCATTACTCCAATGCTTACCTCAAGTGATGCTTATTCCTGTTATTTCTTTGCTCAAACTTATTTATTAATTACTTCTTTTTCATACCATTCTTTTGTTATCATTAAAACATGAGATCTAACATTCTCCCCCTTTTTGATGATGACAAAACTTGGTGATTTTGAACACAATTTTTCAATTTGAGTTCTCAAATAAATGCTTCTTGTATTCAAAAATTATTTTGTAAAACTTATTAAGTTTAGATTCAAAATGTCTTATGAAATGATGATGTACACCTTGCATACACAACAAACTTCATTAGTCCAACAATGTATCATAATTTAAAACTTAAATGGACTTGAAATGAAATCATTACTTGCATTAATCTTAAAAATTGTATTACAAGATAAAAAGATAAAACTTAAAAAAAAACTAACAAGGTCTAAAATGCTCCCTAGAACCCATATACACCCAAATACCCAAAATAAACAAGGACACTTCCACAAAATCACTCTCAAGCTCTTCTCCCCCTTTTTGTCTTCATCAATCAAGTGGAGGGCTAGGAGGCTTGGCCATGGAAATGGGTGTCACTGGAAGAACCATAGAATCATCTGAGCCTGAAGAATCAAAGGTGCTAGAGGGGACTGGGTCAGGCAGATGGACTGGAGGGATATGGATGTCATCGCCGGGAGGAATAGGAGAAGGTTGGAAGACAACCATAGTAGAGGTTTCACCTTCTGGAGTGGTTTGTATCTCAGGAGTGGTCTCAGCCTCTGGAGTATGATGTTCAGAGGAAGAGGAGGGAGATATTTCCTCAGTGTGGGTAGGAGAGGGAATAGGTTTAGGAGCGAGTTTAGACTGAGGTTTAGGAGGTGAATCATCAATGACGATATGTATGGTCTCATTGGTATCTGGGTTGTCCACTGTATATAGAATGTCTTTTGCTTGAGTCTCAGGTGGACTAGATACCAGAGGAGTAGATGGTTCATCCTCAGTTAAAGGAGTGTCAGAAGGAGGGTTTACTGGTGGTGGTGGTGGTGGTGCAGAGGAAGATGGACCGGCAGAAGGTCTGGGACCTAAGGAGTCCAGTCGTGCCAGAATCAATCTCAGAGTCTCACCCTGGGCACATTGCTCTGCTAGCAACTCCTCATGCCTCTTGTCTATTTTCTCAACCAACTCCTCATGCCTCTTGTCTATTTTCTCAACCAACTCCGCTATCTTGAAGTTCGTGTTGGTAATCAATTCAGCGTTCGTGTTGGTGATATCCACATGGAATCCTCTGAGCATGTTTTCCATGAAGTGCTGGAGAGTGGCATTGAGAAAGGATGGTGACGAAGTGGTGGCAGCTGGAGCTGATGACTGTGTGTCATCCATATTACTGGTCTCTGCCTCAGTGGTCTTCCTCTTCTTCTTTGACCCAGACTCCAGAGGGCCTTTGAGAGGGATGTCAATATTTAGTTTCCCTATTTGATTTCTCCCAACCGGAGTCATCCTCTCAATGGGCTCCTTGCTATCCAAATACCATATCTTGTTCTCTTTCAGGATCAGTGACACAATCTGAGGATATGGCATTGGTGTTGTAGCCTTCCCATCCACCTTATACCTTTTCATTTCTGAGAAGATATACTCCCCCAAATCCTTCTATTCCTTCAGGAGAAGTGAAGCAAACCACCTAAAGTCCCTATCAGAGAAATGGGTGTAATTGTTGGCTTTTTTCACTAGGGACCTAGAGTAAATGTACCAAAGGACCTTATGATGATCACACATATCACTGGGCTTGAAATTTAGAGGGCCAACTAGCTCATCAGGTTTAAGGACAGAAAAGATTTGGTTTGGCTCAAGTTGGGAATAGATATCATCTGGGGGGTTCTCTATCCTTAACCACAAGTTAATCCTAGAGGGTGATATGAGAATCTTTTGGCCTCTTACTGTGGTGGTTATCTCTTCCTCAACTGAGGTTCTGTTAGGCTCATCTATGATCTCTAGATTACAATAGAAGTGTGTGATCACTTTAGTACAGAATGGTAATCTAATCGAAAGCCAAGGCATAAATGGATCTAAATAAGGACTTAGGTCATGCTTCAATACCTCCTGAAGAATCTTGAGGTCCACATAGTGTGTCTTGCACACTTTCCTTCTTGAGAACTGGGATAGGTACTTCAGAGACTCTACCAACTTGTTGACATTGAACCCTTTTGGGGGGTTGGTGATCTCCTCTTCTGGCAATTTGGATTTCTTGGATGATTGCCCCTTCTCCATTTGATCCAAGATGTTGGCCATAGCCGTAGCCACATTCCTATCATACTTAGGCTTTTTAGTGGATTTTGGAGTAAAAGAGGGGGTAGAGGAATTAGAGTGAGGAGGTGAGGGAGATTTGGCACTCTTGCCTCTTCCTGTAGATGTACTCTTTTTGGATTGAGCCCTTGTAACAATAGGCTCTTTAATCACAACTCCTTTGGGTTTCGGTTGAGATTGAGGTTGAAGAGGAATTTTAGCTTTTGGTCTCGGGGTAAGTTTTCTTCTCTTTTTGGGAGGAGAAGAAAGAGGATCAGGGTTTTGTTGTGAGTCAGAGGAATCTGTGAAGTTGAGATTCTTGGTTCTAACCATCTTGAAACAAAGAGAATTGAAAATCACAGAAAAACAGAGACACTGACGCAAATTTAGGGCACAGAGAATCTGAGAAAAATAGGAGGTTTTTGGAACTGAAATCTCTTGGGTTTTGACGGAAATGAAGCAAGGAATCACTTGTGAAAAGTTTTTGTAAGAGTGTATAGTGATTTACTTGAGGAGATTTTGTGGAAATGACCGAGTTTGCGACAGATAAAGACCTAGAACCCGACGTTACTCGAGGCCTTACTCTAGTAACCTTCAAGTTTACTCGAGGCCTTCCTCGAGTGTTCATACAGAAAAAACTCTAAAATAATTTATTTAAATTGCGTACCTGGCATGAATAATATTGTAATTATCCATGGATGTTCCCTCGATCATTTATAACCCATTCTGAGCAGATTTGAGTCATTCTTCATCAATTTTGAAAATCTGGACTTGCAGTTACTCGAGGCCTTACTCGAGTAAGCTTCAAGTTTACTCGAGGCCTTACTCGGGTAACCTGAGTTTTCAACTTGTGACTCTTCATTTCTTTGTAACTGAACCATTAGATTTGAAAACCAAGTAACTTGATCCGTTACTTCTAGTTTTGAAGTCCATTACTCGAGTACATACTCGAGTAAAGTGCTTCTTTACTTCAAGTTGTTCCTCGGGTAATGCTTCTCTGTTAGTGATAACTTCAAGTTGGTACTCCAGTAAATGTGTCCTCTGATCACCTCTGTTTTTGTTTCTCAAAACAGAGTTTCAACCTTCATGCAAAACAAATTTCTATATACTCCGATGCTTAAGTTAGTAATCATCAAAACTTTAACAAATGACTTCATCTAATATTATGAGAAACTGAAATAACTTACAACTCATTGGGATTTACCATTGCCAATTCTCTTCTAATGTATAGAAATTGATCTTTTGCAAGAGGTTTTGTGAAAATATCTGCTAGTTGAAGATGAGTGGAAATAAATATCACTTTCACATCTTTCTTTTGAACATGATCTCTGATGAAGTGATGTCTGACATCGATATGCTTGGTTCTAGAATGTTGAACTGGATTCTTTGCCAAGCTTATCGTACTAGTATTGTCACAATAGATTGGTATTTCTTTGAGATAAATACCAAGATCTTGTAGTTGTTGTTTTAACTATATTACTTGTGCACAACAACTTGAGAATGCAACATATTCGGCTTCCGTTGACGAAAGAGACACTGTATTTTGTTTCTTGCTGAACCATGATACAAGAGATCCTCCAAGAAATTGTCCTTGTCCACTGGTGCTCTTTCTGTCTGTTTTGTATCCTCCATGATCTGAATCTGAATATGCAACAAGATATTCACTTCTTCCTTTGGGATACCACAGACCCAATTCGGGTGTGTCAGCAAGGTATCTAAAGATTCGTTTGACCGTTTCAGCATGTGATTCTTTTGGTGCCGATTGATATCTTGCACATATGCCAACACTAAATTGGATGTCCAGTCTACTTGCCGTGAGATAGAGTAATGATCCAATCATTCCTCTATACTTTGTTATGTTGTAGTCTTTCCCTTTGACATCAGCATCAAGCAACGTAGTTGAGCTCATAGGCGTGTCCGTGCCATTTGCTTCATCCATTCCATACTTCTTCAATAGCTCTTTTAAATACTTTGTTTGAGATATGAAGATTCCATTCTTTCTTTGTTTGGTTTGTAAACCAAGAAAGAAATTCAATTCTCCCATCATTGACATCTCAAATTCTCCCTGCATTATCTCAGAAAATTCCTTACACAGAGATTCATTAGTTGCTCCGAAAACAATGTCATCAACATATATTTGAACAATTAAAATATCATTGTGTTTTCGTTTTATAAAGAGTGTTGTATCAACTTTTCCTCGTACAAAACCTTGATCGATAAGAAACTTACTGAGCCTTTCATACCAGGCTCTAGGAGCTTGTTTTAAACCATATAAAGCCTTCTTGAGTTTGAAAACATAGTCAGGTTTAGTAACATCCTCAAAACCTGGAGGTTGTTCTACATACACTTCTTCCATGATGTAACTATTTAGAAAAGCACTCTTTACATCTATTTGATAGAGTTTGAATCCTTTGATGCATGCAAAGGCTAAGAGTACACGTATAGCTTCCAATCTAGCCACTGGAGCATACATTTCCTCATAATCAATCCCTTCTTCCTGATTATAGCCTTTGGCCACCAATCTTGCCTTGTTTCTGACAATAATTGTGGATTCATCAAGTTTGTTTTTGAATACCCATTTAGTACCAATGATCGGATGATCTTTGGGTCGGGGCACCAAATCCTAAACTTGATTTCTCTCAAATTGATTTAGTTCTTCTTGCATTGCTATAACCCAATCATTGTCTGATAAGGCTTCATCAATGTTAGAAGGTTCAATCTCAGAAATGAATGCAGAAAAACTTACTTCATTGAAAATTCTATTTCTAGTTTTAATCCCTTCATTCACATCTCCTATGACTTGATCTAAGGGATGACTTTTATTGTATTTTCATGCTCTAGGTTGACCTAGGGATTGCTCTTCTTCCTTAGTTTCATCAACCTCTGGAATAAGAGATTTAGAAAAAGATTGACCATTTTCTTGATTTAAACCAACTTCCTGTTCTTCATCAATGGTTTTGTCAGAGGATTCAAATTCGTCAAATACAATATGAATTGATTCTTCAATAATACATGTTCTTTTATTGTAAACTCTATATGCTTTACTTCGGTTAGAATATCCTAGGAAAATTCCTTCATCTGTTTTAGAATCAAATTTTCCTAAGTTATCTTTACCATTGTTATGAATGAAACATTTACAACCGAAGATGTGTAGATGGGCAATGTTTGGCTTTCTTCCTTTGTACAACTCATATGGTGTCTTTCCAAGTTTTGTTCTGATATAAGCTCTATTTGAAATATAGCATGCTTTACTCATAGCATCAGCCCAGAACACTTGAGATACATTCTTTTCATTCAACATTGCTCTAGCCATTTCAGTGAGCACTCTATTCTTGCGTTCCACAACTCCATTTTGTTGAGGTGTCCTTGGAGCAAAGAAATTGTGATCAATGCCATTAGTATCACAATACTCTTCAAAAGCTTGATTTTCAAATGCTCTACAATGATCAGTCCTAATACCTGCAATGGACATACCTTTCTCATTTTGCACTTTCTTGGCAAAAACAATAAATTCTTCAAAGGTTTCATCTTTTGATGATAGAAAAATAACCCATGTAAATCTAGAGAAATCATCAACAATAACCAATGAATATAAGTTTCCACCAAGACTCTTTATTCTTGCTGGGCCAACTAAATCCATATGCAATAATTGTAGTGGTCTATTTGTTGAAATCTCATTTTTCAATTTGAAAGATGATTTAGTTTGTTTACCCTTTTAACATGCGTCACAAATCAAGTCATTTTTGAAAGTTACTTTGGGTAATCCAAGAACTAAATCCTTTTTGAGTAGTTTGCCTAATTGATGCATATTGACATGAGCCAATCTCTTATTTCATAACCAGCTTTCATCAGTATTACTCAGAAAACAGTTTTCAGACTCATTTCTACTAATATCTAGAGTATAACAGTTACCTTCCCTTTTTGCTCTGAGCTTAGCCTTGATATTCTTCTTATCAAGCTGTAAGTCATTCTTGTGGATAATTAAGCATTCTTCTGAGTCAAATATTACCCAGTTGTCTTTATCTGCACTTTGACTTACGCTCAGCAAATTATGACACAAGCCTTCAACATAATATACATCTTTGACTTGTATTCCTTTGTCATTTTTTATTTCACCAATTCCTGTTATCTTTCCGGATTGATTTCCTCCAAATTTTACCTTTCCACCTTCCTTAGGTTGTAATGTGGTAAAACTTTCAAAATCTCCAGTCATATGTCTAGAGCACCCACTATCTATGTACTACTTGCTATTTTTGGATGCTTTGAGACATACCTACAATCAAATGACTAGGTCTTAGGTACCCATATCTTTTTGGGTCCTGTTGGGTTAGTACAAATAATTTTCTGAACATGTGAGCCTTTAGGTACCCATTTGTAGGTTCCTATTGTCCCTTTCTTCTTATGAATGCATGAAGATGTATAATGACCTTTTCTATTACAGTAATTACAAAATGCAAAAGGATTTGATGTATGCACAGAATGCTGGAAATAATTCAAATATGACTTACCTCCTGCTTTCTTTCTACCTTTCATTTTATCTGACTTTGGATCATATCCAATTCCAGATCGGTCATTTACAAATCGTTGAGCTTTTAAAATAACATTTAGCATCTCACTTCCTTGTGTAAATTTTTCAAGAGTTTTTGTGAGATCAATGTTTTTCTTTTTCAAAGATGAACAATTTTCACAATCCTTTTCTTTAAGTTTAGTTTCAAGAGCTTTGCTTTTCTTTTTGAAAACAATCAATTCTTTAACTACTTTGATGAATTCAAAATGTAAAGCATTATATTCGGAAAGTAATTCATCATAGGTAGGTTCAGAATCATTTACCTCCTCTTCTGTTTCTTCTTGAGCGACGAGACATATATTAGCTACTTCTTCCTCATCACTTTCTTTGTCAGAGGAGCTATCACCCCATATAGCAGATACGAAGGCCTTCTTTTTGTTGAAGAATTTGCCTTTTCTCTTTTCTTTGCTCTTTTAATTCAGTTCTGGACATTCTGATTTGATATGTCCTGGTTTTCCACATTCGTAGCAAATGATATGATCTTTGTTGCTAGTTCCACCTTTTTGAAAGTGTTTGAATCCTTGTCCTTTCTTGTAGAACTTTCTGAATCGTTTTATGATTAGGCCCATTTCATCATCGTCAAACTCCTCATTCTCATCTTGATTCTCTTCTTTTACCTTTAGTGCAAGACCTTTCTTTTTCTTGTCACCAATGTCATCTAGTTCTCGTTTGAACTTTAGTTTGCTTTCATATTCAGAAAGACTTCCAAATAGAGAAGCAACTGATCTCATTGATTCTCCTTTTGCTTCTTCTATCGCAGTGACTTTGGCCTCCCATTCTTTAGAAAGAATATTTAGAATCTTTCGTACTTGGGTATGCTAATCATAAACTTTCCCAAGAGCTGCAAGTTGATTAACAAGATGAGTATATCTAAGTTCAAATTCAGATATTGATTCACCTGATTTCATTCAAGGTAAATCGAATTCAGTGACTAAGGTGTTGATCCGATTCTCCTTTATTCCCGAAGTTCCTTCATGAGCTATTTCCAGAGCTTCCCACATTTCCTTTGCTGTTGGAAGTGTGCAAATTCTGAAATACTCACTTTGACTCAAGGCACTTTGTAACATCAGAATTGCCTTGCTGTTGAGAGTGATAAGTTTCTTGTCATTCTCATCATATTCCGCTGGCGTCTTGGGAATTTTCTGAGAATCTACAGTCTTTGTAGGTTGATAGTTTCCACTCTCAATCACATCCCATAGCCCATATTCAGTAGGCATTACGAATACTCTGAACTTTGCTTTCCAGAAAGAAAAGTGTTCGCCACTGAAACCTGGAGGTCTAGTGATGGATGCACTGTCGGGAAGAATTCCTTCACCCATGCTTGCCATTGGATCCTTCTTAGGTTGTTATACCTTCACAAGAAGACCTACTCTCTGATACCAAATGTTAGAGCAAGCGTTTCACCCAAGAGGGGGGGTGAATTGGGTGATCTTAAAAATTTCGTTGCAGATATAAAATTTGACGTTGAAATTAAAACAGGAAAGAGTAAGGAGAAATATCACCGAAGTGTACACCGGGATTTATACTGGTTCGGCCACAACCACTTTGACCTACATCCAGTCCTCAGAGCTTCTCTGGGAGTTTTACTATAACTTCCAAGATTCAGTGGGTTCTTGGCACCTCAGTACAAGCAAGTTCCTACACCTGAACACTCGCCCCCCCTTACAAGTTGTAATTCAATCCCAACTCAAGGTTCCACAACCTTAAGTTACCTCAATAACAAATATTGAGTTTGAATGAAATATCTCTCTCATAGAGTGAATAAGAATCACTGAAGCATAGTATTACAAATATAATGTAAAACAGAGTAATGAACTTGATTATACGTTCGTGAGTGTGTTCTTGTGTTTTTCTCTGTTCAGATGTTCCCATATATATAGATACGTTGGTAATGATTGCTAGAGCATATTTCTTCATGTCCGTTGGAGCGTGCGCAGCCACTATTGACTTTTCTAGTTTTTGAAAAACATACGTTGCGGTAGGTGACGGTCGGTGACATTTGAGCGTTGCTTTTGACTTTCCTTATTTTGTAAGATCTCTTCATTGTTTATCTGTTCAAATGCTAAGAATACTAATAGAATGAAAAGTTAATCAAATAGGAAACAAAACAATGACCGTTGGAATGATTTCAAACTTTCTGGGTTTGCTTACTCGAGTAGCTACTCGAGTATCCCTTGAAGTTTACTCGAGTACTTACTCGAGTATCATCGGGAAAGCTTTGTTTAACTTCAAGTCAATAGACAAATATAAGATTACTCGGGTAGTGCATGGAATAACTAAATTTCAAACCTTTGAAAATTCATGTTTACTCGGGTACCTACTCGAGTAATGCATTCACAACTTCATAGGTTACTCGGGTGCTAACTCGAGTAAACCTTCAACTAAATTTGATTACTCGATGCTCGACTCCAGTAATGTTGGCAGGATTTCAAGGCTGAGAGCAGTTGAAGTCTGAGTACCTTGTTACTCGAGTAGCTACTCGAGTAAACTTACTTTTTGTACATAACTTACTCGGGTAATGACTTGAGGTTTTCCTTCAACATAACATTGCTTACTCGAGTTCATACTCGAGTAATCCACTTAAAATAGAACATTAAACACTTGCATACTAGAGTAAAGACTCGAGGAAAGTGAGATAAAATTAGAACAAGTTATTCGGGTACTACCTTCAAGTTTTCACTTACCTCAGTGTGTTACTCGAGTACCTACTCGAGTAACATTAGCAGTGGTACAAAGTGCCGAGAGCAACACATTTTCAGAAACAGAGTTACTCGAGTACTTACTCGAGTATCATTGGCAGGCCGAGAGCAACTGGAAGTTTTTCATATGGTTACTCGAGTAGCTCCTTGAGTAACATTGGCAGGCCGAGAGCAACTCCAAGTATTTACCTGGTTACTGGAGTAGCTACTCGAGTAACATTGGCAGGCCAAGAGCAACTTGAAAATACTTACACTCTTACTCGAGTACTTACTCGAGTAACGTTGGCAGGTTACTGGAAGGTGCTTCTGGTTACTTCAAGTTTTGGCTCATTACCCAAGTACCTCCTCGAGTAATGCCTTAGAAAACCTGCTTCTGATCAAGTTTCTCAGCTTTTTCTCTTGGCCTTTCTTCATTACTCCAATGCTCACCTCAAGTGATGCTTATCCCTGTTATTCCTTTGCTCAAACTTATTTATTAATTACTTCTTTTTCATACCATTCTTTTGTTATCATCAAAACATGAGATCTAACAAGGACCACTTGGTTTCAAAGATGAACACTTCTCCTTCTTGAAAGTAAAGTTTAGAGTATTCATAATAGAGATTGAATATGGATTGTGGGAGGTAGTTGAAGATGGGAACCATGTACCTGTAAAGATTGAAGATTCACAAAAAGTTCCCAAGACACCAACAGAGTATGATGAGAATGAAAAGAAACTCATTACTCTTAATAGCAAGGCAATCTTGATGATCCAAAGTGCTTTAAGTTAAAATGAGTACTTTAGGATTTGCCAGTTCGAACGCCAAAGAAATGTGGCAATCTTTAGAGAAAGCTTACGAAGGAACTTCAGGAATAAAAGAAAACCGGATTAATACTCTGGTCACTGAATTTGATATACTTAGAATGAAATCAGGTAAGTCCATAGCTGAATTTGAACTTACATATGCTCATCTTGTTAATCAACTTGCAACACTTAGGAAATTCTATGATCAGACCACCCAAGTAAGAAAAATACTAAATATCCTCTCCATAGATTGGAAGGCCAAAGTCACTGCGATAAAGGAGGTAAAAGGAGAATCAATGCGATTGGTTGCTTCTCTATTCGAAAGTCTCTGTGAATATAAAAGTAAATTAAAGTTCAAATGAGAACTTGAAGAGAAAGGTGACAGGAAAAAGAAAAGCCTCACACTAAATGTAAAAGAGGAAACTCAAGAAGATGATGAAGATTTTGATGATGACGAAATAGGCCTAATAATAAAACGATTCAAGAGGTTTTACAAAAAGGGCCAAGGATTTAGAAATCTTCAGAAAGGAGGAACCAACAGTAGAAAGGAAACCAAAGAACACATTATTTATTATGAATATGGAAAGTCAGGACATATCAAAGCAGAATGCCTATATTTGATTCAGAAGAACAAAGAAAGGAGAAAAGAAAGATTCTTCAACAAAAAGAAAGCTTTATATCCACTATATGAGGAGACAGTTCTTTTGATGAAGATAGAAATGAAGAAGAAGTAGTCAATATCTGTCTGGTCACTCAAGAAGAAGTGGAAGAAGAGGTAACTAATTCTGATCCTACCTATGATGAATTACTTTCTGAATATAATGCTTTACATTCTGAATTCATCAATTTAGTTAAAGAATTAGTTGTTTTCAAAAAGAAGAATAAAAATTTTGAAGAAAAACTTAAAGAAGTTTAGGAAAAAGATTGTGAAAATTGTACTTCTTCGAAAAAGAAAAACACTGATCTCACTAGGACTCTTAAAAGATTCACCAAAGGTAGTGAGATGTTAAATGTGATTTTAAAAGCCCAACAATTTGTAAATGACCAATCTGGTATTAGATATGATCCAAAATCAGACAGAAAGAAAGGAAGAAAGAAAACAGGAGGTAAGACATACTTAAGTCATTTTCAACATTCTCTGCATAAATCAAATCATTTGCATATTGCAATTACTGTAATAGAAAGGGTCACTATACTTCATCATGCATCCATAAAAAGAAAGGAGAAATAGGAACCTACAAATGGGTACTTAAAGGCTCATATGTTCAGAAAATAATCTATACTAACCTAAAAGAACCCAAAAAGATATGGGTACCTAAGACTTAATTGTATTTGATTGTAGATATGTCTTAAAGCAACCAAAGGCAACAAATGGTATATAGACAGTGGATGCTCTAGACATATGACCAGTGATTCCAAAACTTTTACCACGTTACAACATACGGAAGGTAGAAAGGTAAAATTTGGAGGAAATCAATATGAAAAGATAGCAAGAATTGGTGAAATAAAAAACGATAAAGGTATACAAGTCAAAGATGTATATTACATTGAAAGCTTGTTCCATAATTTGTTAAGCGTAAGTCAAAGAACAGATAAAGACAACTGGGTGATATTTGACTTAGAGGAATACCTAATTGCAAACAAGAAAGATTTACAATTAGATAAGAAGAACATCAAAGTAAAGCTTAGAGCAAAAAAGAAAGGTAACTGCTATACTCTTAATATAAGAAAAAGTGTTTCTGAAAACTGTTTTCTTAGTAATGCCAACGAAAGTTGGTTATGACATAAGAGACTAGCTCATGTCAATATACACCAACTAAGCAAGTTACTCAAAAAGGATTTAGTAATTGGTTTACCCAAAGTGAATTTCAAAAACGATTTGATTTTTGATGCATGTCAGAAGGGTAAAAGAACAAAATATTCTTTCAAATCGAAAAATGAAATTTCAACGAACAAACCACTTCAACTGCTACATATGGATTTAGTTGGACCCACAAGAGTTAAAATCTTGGTGGCAACTTATATTCATTAGTCATTATTGATGATTTCTCTAGATTTACATGGACTATTTTCTTATCATCGAAGGATGAAACCTTCATTGAATGTATTGTTTTGCCAAGAAAGTGAAAAATAAGAAAGGTACATGCATTGCAGGTATTAGGACATATCACAGTGGAGAATTTCAGAATCAAGGCTTTAGAGATTACAGTGATACTAATGGCATTGATCATAATTTCTCTTCTCGAAGGACACCTCAACAAAATGGAGTCGTGGAATGAAAGAACGGAGTACTCATTGAAATGGCTAGAGCAATCCTAAATGAAAAGAATGTGTCTCATGTTTTTTGGACTGATGCAATGAGCACAGCATGCTAAAATTCAAACAGAGCCTGCATTAGAACAAAACTTGGAAAGACACCATACAAACTCTACAAAGGAAGGAAGCTAAACCTTACTCATTTACACATCTTTGGTTGTAAGTGTTTCGTTCATAATAATGGTAAAGATAATCTAGGAAAGTTTGATTCTAAAATAGATGAAGGACTATTCTTAGGCTATTCTAACCGAAGCAAAGCATATAGAGTTTTCAATAAACAAACATGTGTTGTTGAAGAATCAATTCATATTGTATTCGATGAATTTGATTCCTCTGACAAAATTATTGACGATGAGCAGGAAATAGTATTAAATCAAGAGAATAAGTAACTTATTCCTAAACCTTCCAATCCTGAGGTTAACCAAACTGAAAAAGAAGAAAAACCACAACCTAGAGCTTGGAAATATAACAAAAGTCGCCCTCTAGAACAAGTTATAGGAGATGTAAATGAGGGAGTTAAAACTAGAAACAAAATCTTTAATGAAGTTAGTTTCTCTATATTCATCTCTAAGTTAAACCTTATAACATTGATGAAGTCCTATCAGACAATGATTGAGTTATAACAATACAAGAAGAACTCAATCAATTTGAAAGAAATCAAGTTTGGGATTTGGTACCCCGACCTAAGGATCATCCGATCATTGGCACAAAATGGGTATTCAAGAACAAACTTGATGAATCTGCAATCATTGTCAGGAACAAGGCAAGATTGGTGGCCAAAGGCTCTAATAAAAAAGAAGGTATTGGTTATAAGGAAATGTATGCCTCAGCTGCTAGATTGGAAACTATACAAGTACTCTTAGCTTTTGCATGCATCAAAGGACTCCAACTTTATCAAATAGATGTAAAAAGTGCATTTTTAAATGCTATATCATGGAGGAAGTATATGTAGAATAACCTCCAAGATTTGAGGATGTAACCAAACCCAATCATTTTTTCAAACTAAAAAAAGCTTTATATAGTTTGAAATAAGCCCCTAGATCATGGTATTAAAGGCTTAGTAAATTCGTCATCAATCAAGGTTTTGTACGAGGAAGAATCAATACAAAAATATTTATAAAATGAAAATGAAATGATATTTTGATAGTATAAATATATGTTGATGATATAGTTTTTGGTGCTACTAATGAAATTTTGTGCAAAGAATTTTCTGAGTTAATGCAGGGGGAGTTTTAGATGTCAATGATGGGAGAATTGAATTTATTTCTTGGTTTGCAAATCAAACAAAGAAAGAATGAAAATTTTGGATGTTGAACAAAACATTTATTGGAGCTATTGAAGAAATACAAGATGGATGAAGCAAATGGAGTAGACACACCTATTAGCTCAATTACATTGCTTGATACCGATGTCAAAGAAAAAGAATATAACATCACAAAATATAGAGGAATGATTAGATCATTACTTGATCTTACTGCAAGTAGACCTAACATACAATTCAATATTGGTATGTGTGCAAGATATCATTCAGGGCTAAAGGAATCACATGTTGAAATCGTCAAACGAATCTTTACATATCTTGTCGACACAGTAGAATTAGGTCTCTAGTATCCTAAAGGAGCAAATGAATACCTTGTTGCATACTCAGACTCTGATCACAGAGGTTACAAGACTGACAAAAAGAGTATCAATAGGCAATGCCAGTTTCTTGGAGGCCCACTTGTGTCATGGTTCAACAAAAAACAAAACACAATGTCTCTTTTGTCAATAGAAGATGAGTATGTCATAGCATCAAGTTGTTGTGCACAAGTGTTGTGGCCGAAACAATAACTACAAGACCTTGGTATATACTTGAAAGAGATACCTATCTACTGTGACAATACTAGCACGATAAGCTTGGAAAAGAATCTTGTTCAACATTCCAAAACCAAGCATATTGATATCAGACATCACATCATTAGGGATCATGTTAAAAAGAAGGATGTCAAAGTGATATTCATTCCAACTCATCTTCAACTAGCTGATATCTTTTCAAAACCCCTTGCAAAAAATCAATTCCTATTTATAAGAAAAGAATTGGGAATGGAAAATTCCAATGAATTGTAAGTTGTTTTATGTTAGAAAATGCAATTTTATCATGTTTTGATGATTACTGACTTAAGCATGGAAGTATCTAGTAATTTGTTTTTGCAGGACTTTGATGCTCTGTTATGTGTCGTTAACTCTACCAAAAAAAATACTAAGCTAACTATAGTAAAGTGATAACTAGCCTAGGTCATCCTTCCTACCATTGTTATAATTCCTAGCAAACTTACAAGCCATAATAAGTAAGGTTTGGTTGTTGAGAATTGATTGAATTATATTTGCTATGAAACTAAACCTAATTTCTTTTATGTAATTTTTTGATTTGATGTGACAATATAATGAAAGTGAAGTGATAATGGTTTGACACAATAATGAGACAAGCCTTCCTAGAAGTTCAACTTAGCCTTCCTTATCCAATTATTATTGCAAAGCTCGCTGTATCAGCTACTTAGCAATATATTCCTATAGTTAATCAACTAGAATAACATATAAAGAACAAATTGATGAGAGAGGCTATTCATTCATGAAGATTTATAGCGCGACAGATATGAATTCTCTATAATAACAACTATTGCTCATTACTTATGAAATCTTTCGAAGCAATCACATAAACTGATACAACTAGAATCAGCACACATGATTAAATCTACTTGAACATAGAGAATACAATTCATCAACTCATTTCATGCGAACAAATCGTTGCTTCTATAAAACTCAAATCAGATTCAAAAGTTCATCTACACAATATAAAATTCATAGCTAAAAATCGACTCTGCCTCACAGCTGCACAACTCGCACAATTATAAGAAATCAGAATCGAATAAGAACAACAAATCTTAATGAGCTTCTCCTTTCAGTGCATGGATTCAGGTTCTTATGATGAAGGAATGAACGCCATCGTGTTCCAGATGGGCTCTGGCCATGGTGGAGAATTGTTTAATCCTGGAATTGATGTGGTTTTCGGCAATTGAGAGGAAGAAAGGTGATGGTCAGAGAGAATCCCAGTGGAATTAAGTGGGTGGATAATGATCCCCCCAGATTGATAGTCAAGAGTGTTTAATTGATCTTCCGTAATTTTGAATGGTCGGAGGTGAAAATTTGGTACTGGAGAAAATTGCAATTGAACTGGAAGAACTTCCTGTGTTTTACACTTTGGTCCCTTTTGTATTCCCAGCTCCTTTTAGCTCTAATTCCTACCAAGGCCCCTACAAGACAATTCAAACCATTGCAATATCATTCTTCCCAAATCAACACTTAAGAGAAACCATAAAATATATCAATTAAGCTGCTCTTAACCATTCATTAGACATAATTAATATTAGTCACAATTCATCATCATAAATGCATTCCAAGCATAATATTATCAATAAAATTTCCTAAAAAGCTATAGAAATATGTGGTAAAATTAGGACTTATAAGTTATGTGGTAGGTAAAGTAGAGATTAATAGAGTACCACTTCACTCAAGTGGCAACTTTGAGTGATCATCAACAGATCACAAATCAACCAAGTTTCAACTCTTATCTACCTTGAAGTGCCATCAAATCACAAAACGAATATACATGGGTAATTAAAATATTATTCATGTCAGGTACGCATTTAAAAATACATGATTTCATTATTCAGGCATGATCATTCGAGTGACTAATCAAGTAATTCCCCAAGACTCGAGTGATGTCAGGCATCATGGGTATATCAGTCGATACTCTATCATTTTTCACAAAATCTCTTCCAGTAATTCTCCTAGTGCTATCCCAAAAATTTCTCACAATACCTTAACTACTCAAATTCTATTAAGACCCATTGATTTTCACCTTGAAAAACTTCCTAAAATCTCTCAAATCTCCTACCCTAGGGTTTCAACTGTTGACACAAATTTTTCTAGAAATCCATTCTTCTCTCAATCTACAATGGTGAGGACTAAAACAACCTATCATGATTCTCCTTTTGAGTCATCTGAGCCCAACAACACTCTGAATCTCCTCCAACTAAGAAATGAAAAGCTTCCTCAAAGCTGAAACCTAAACCAAAGACTCAAGCAAAACTAAAAGCCGAGGAGGTTGAAATCAAGGAGCCTATGGTCACAAGAGCTAAAACAAAGAAGGCCACACCTCCAGGAAAAGGCAAGGATACCACAGTGTCATCTCCACCTTCCTCAAATTAATCTGACTTTCCTTCATAGATAAGGAGAAGTCCAAAAAGTGACTAAGTACAATGCTAAGCTTGCCAAAGCAATGGCAAGTATGCTAGATGAGGCCTTTTAATCTAGAGGAGTAAACCAAGGAGAATCCTCTAAGGATCTAAAGTTTCCACTGACAAAAGGAGAAGGAGAAAAAAGTGAAGATATCACTTTTCCTTCAAAGGGCTTCAATATCAAGAAGTTTGAGGAATCTCAAAAGTATAAGGAATACTTCTTGAGGAGGAAAGTCTGTAAAATGCACTATATTGATCTCAAAGTTCTACAAGAGGTATTGAAGTTTGATTTTAGTTCTTATCTTGAATCGTACATACCTTGGCTATCCATTAGGCTGCCCTATTGCACTAAAGTGGTGAGACACTTCTATTGCAATTTGGAACCAGTAGATTATGCCTCGAAAGATTCAGTAGAGGAAGAGATAGCAACTAAGGTTAGAGGGAAAGAAATTTTATCTCTCCCTGGAAGATAAACACTTGGCTAGGAATTGAGCACCCCCCAGATGATGTACACCCAACTTTGCATTAAACCCAATTGTTCACCATTCTTAGGCGCGGTGAAAGAGTATGACTACTTTCCTTCAACCCTAGTGACATTTGTGATTTATATAGGGTCTTGTGGTATATTTATTCTCGAGTCATAGTTAAAAAATCAAATAATTTCACTCACTTCATTGAGAGAGATTATAAGAATATGGCCTCTACCATCCTGAAAGAACATAGAGACTTAGGTGACCTCATTTTTTGCAAAAATAAAGAGATATCGGTTCTCTGGAACCAGGACTACACCAATGCCATTCCCTCAGCTTATCTCCTTGTTTCTCAAGAAAAATAAAATCCGGTATTTGGAGTCAAATGAGCTTGTTGAGAGGCTACTTCTAGTAGGAAGAAACTAGATAGGGAAATTGGGCATGGGGATTCCATTAAAGAAGCCTCTTGAGTCTAGCCGAAGAAGAAGAAGAAGAAAACTGAGGTTGGGTCAAGTAGGTTGGATGATACTTAGTCCTCTGCCCTTGCTATTCCACCTCTTCTATCATTCTTCGGTTCCACAATTCAGAGAATGTTCTTGAGGGTTTTCATGTGGATATCACCAACACAAATGTAGAACTCATAAGCCACATGAACCACAAGATGGGAGAATTAGTAGACAATATGAACAAGCACAATGAAGCAATGTTGGCAGAGTAACAAGCTCAATGCAGTGCTATATAGAAGCTTGGAAAGTGGATGCCCTGACACGAGGGTTTTTAACTCCTAGTCCGTCCATACCTACCACTATCCCTACTTCTGGTTCAGTTCCAGTCTCTAAGCCTGGTCCTTCTACTATCCTTCCTCCTATGATACCTAGTACCACTTCTATTAACCTTCTGTTCACCATGTCTGACCCATCCACATTTGATCAAGTTCATATTACTCTTGATAAGCTAGTCCAGTCCCAGCCAGTCCTACACCTGTTGCTTCACCTGCAGACACTGAGCCACTCTATTTACACCAGTCCTTTAGTGATCATTCACTTCATTTGCCTAATCATACTAAGGAGGTGTAATTACCTCATAAACAACACCACCATAGAACCCTCCTGTCTTTATCCCATCTCCAGATGATCCACTACAGATCCCTCCTGTGAACCTCCCTGAGATTGAATAATCATCTCCTAGCTTCTCTCATCAGGTACCTCACATAACTCTGGAGCCTCACCTCTTAACATCACACCAATCTCTGCTACTAAACCATCCAGTTCAAGCTCTTCCTTTCTCAACTAATTCCCACTTTTCTAATGATATCAAAAAGGGGGAGAAGATTTGGATGGTGATTTTGTGAAGATAAACACTGAAGTACAGATAATGAATATGAGAAAATAGAGCACTATGAATGTATTAATCGATGTATATTTGTGTGTTGCCAGTCGTGTATTCTTCATTAAATATCCCTATATTTATAGTTTAATTGTGATAGTCGTTGGAAGCATTTCAACATGTTTGTTAGAGTTAGCAGCTTTGTTTAACCATTCTTCGAATTTGAAAAATAGCTGTTGTAGATGTTACGTTTGACTTTTCTCTCAAAGCATGATCTCTTTATTGTTTTTCTATAAATATAGTTAGAATGCTAATTCAATGAAAGGTTAATCATATAAATAACAAATCATTAAACAACAGACCAAAATCATGCATTCTGGACTACATCACTCGAGTGGTCACTCTAGTGATCAAGGGCTATCACTTAAGTGATCCCTTCTAAAACTTGGCAAAGAGGCATTGACTCATTTCTTACCTGCTCACTCGAGTGATCCTTGGTCATCACTCGAGTGATACCTCTTAAATATTGGCAGTGACTTTCTAGATATTTTGGCACATATTCATTGCAAATATGCTTTCACCTCTTTAATTTTCTCCTATTATTCAGATGTGGTGCATTTCTTTTAAAAAAAACTCCTTGTTTATATATCTAACTTGGAAAAAATGAAGTAGATTATACATGGATTGACCAGATAAGCATATTTGGCCAACTAATAGGTAACTTTAACTTGGATAATAGTTGAAGTGTAACTGTTATAATTTGAAAAATTTTAGGGCAACATAACTCTTAAGTGAAAACTTTAAGGGTTTAGGTACCTGAACCTCTCTTAAGGTTTTTGCAATTTAGTTATGTCTTGGCATTTTTTTGGAGTAGCTACTTCCTTAATACGATCATCTTAATTACAAGCTCTAATTTATCCATAATATTTATATTTGGAACTGAATAGTTTCTCATACTTCGTGCATGCCTCTCTTTTATTCATACTTATTGGAGCATTTTTAGTTGGAACATGAGATTTATTAACTCGTTTAGATCCGTAATTCCATTTGGCAAATATTTTATAATATTTGAATGCATAACTTGATGAACTTTTGGTTCATACTTCTATATTCGAAGATTTATACTTACTGATGCATTCTATGAATTCTCTTTTCCAACTATATATTCAATTTCTCCCCCTTATATTAGGAAAACATTGTCAAATGACATTTGACTAATCATGTAGTATAAGTCTTCTAAATCCATTTGTTTCCTTTAGAAACATCTTTTTGTTTCATTCAAAATGTGTTTAATAATTGAATAAGAAATCTAAAATACTTAAAAACTTTTTACAACACTTGTACAAATAGATTTCCATTCATTCATTTATAAAATCAATAGGCCTGTTCAGTTTGTCACATATATAATATCAGAATATCAGCAAAATTCCCGACATTCACCCTGGATAGTAACATTAATCTAAAAGTTTATACAGAGCATCATTGCCCATCTCAGTATCCATACCGGGGATTATACAAAACTATAATACTATTATCTATTCAATAAGTACATTTGTCCAAAATGATAACCAGTCAAAACCCAAAAGATCGTAGCTAAGACTACCACCGACAGTCCTAATCGTCCTTATCCACTTGCTTGCTTCTTGATCTACTTGCCCTGTCTAAAACTGTTATTTGGAAAGAGTGAGATTCTAAAGAATCCTAGTAGCAACAGTTTATGAATATGATGCATAATTAAACAAAGTAAGTAAGCATACATCACAATGTAGCAATCAATATTCGAGGCCGGGTAAACTGCCATGTCCCCTTCACTGTATACAAGGTCGGGCTTACACCACGTCCTCTCAACTGTATCGGTATTTGAGACTGAGCTTACACCATGTTCCCTTACTGTATCTGTATTCGAGACCGGGCTTACGCCACATTCCCTTACTATATATGTATTCAATGATTAATACTAACAAGAAATGCATTACACATGATATAAGATAAAGTGTTACTACCTTGGTCTTTCCGTTCTTGAGCAGGCACTGTCCTTCTACGCTCCGGGAAAATATCAAATCCTAAAGTCATAATTAAGGACGATACGTTATCACTTACTCTAATCCTCAATATCTTCACAATGCTTAAATTGGTTATCATTATTGTCTCTTAAGTACTCATATATGCCTCTAATAAAAGCCCTAAAGGGTTAGAAGAACTACCCCAGAGATCTCCTTTTGGAAGTACAAACACTGACATTTTTTACTGTTTCACTCGAGTGAAGATGGCCTCACTCGAGTGATGGCGCACTGACACTCGAGTGAAGACGGTCTCACTTGAGTAGTGGTACGGTTTGCACTCGGGTATCTGAGAGTAACGAGTAGCAAGTGAGCTCCCGAGAGCACAAGAACTTTTTTCAAAGACAGGGATGTAACACCCCAAATTTTATTCACCAAAAATATATTGTAATTATTTGAATAATTCAATAAAATGGTGAATATTCATGAATTTGGATCTTGTGAATTTTGAAATATTCATATTCATAAGGAAATGGATAAATAAATTCAAGAATTGCTTAAAAACGTGATCAATGGTTTCTACACCCCCTGTGCATAAACGAGCATCGTTGATCTTGAGTGAAACCTCTTCGAGCTCGTTTTACATTAGTGAGTAATTTACCCTTAACAAAGAGCCACATAAATGATCGAACACTCTGAGCTACTATCAATGCCCAATGTAACCCCCTTCGTAATTATATCCAAAATACACGATTAAAATGAAATAGAGACCAATAATAATCAAAACTCATTTAAAATCCCATCCTTAAGATAGGGTTTTCAAAAATACCTTTTAAAATCTAGTTAACTTGATCTCATATTCACATTTCGAATACAATTACTACACGAAGATAAATCACATTCATATAAATATCAGAGTGCACAATATAATCATCCCGGCAATCCCGGGTATATACCTTCGCTAAAGATACACAGGGCATAATTGCCCATTACAATTCTTTAAATGGGGATTACACAATCTCATCTCAAAGGAGTCCTATTCGCTCCCTCCACAAGCCACTTGCCCTGTCTAAATTGTTGGTAAGGGAGGGTGAGATTCGAGAGAATCTCAATAGGGAAATATTATCAATATGCAGGCAAGATAAGTGTTTGATGCATGACATGCTTGCATCACATAACACATACACACATACAATGACAAATCTATAAGCTCAATGCTTCGAACGATACACATATGGCCATAGCATATATTGAAACATAGCTTCAAATCATTCATACATGTTCCATATAATCAAACAAAGCAATAACATGCATCAACACATTAATACAGTTATCAGAGCATGCAGGAGAGATAAGTTCCCTACCTCTAGTCTGTTCTCTTCGATTTGCGTGCTAGCAACTCGAGGCTTCACATTCGATCCTACAATGTCAAATGTACTATTTAGACACTTCCATAGTGTTTTTGGGGGTTATATGAAGCTATATGGAAAAATTACTAAAATACACCCCGGGACCCGGCCCGGCCCCGCCGTACCCGGTCCGGCTGTACTTTTCTTAAAATTTTGACATGGGCTATTTTGACATATTTTCGCCTAAGGAATCCATTTTTGGACTCGGAATTATCAAATTCAATATCAATTTACAAATTTACCCTTGGCAGCCCCGCTTTAAGGGTTTCAGGGGCGTTTTTGTAATTATGCTTTTTCGGCCTTTTCCGAAAAAGTGACCAACTGTAACCCCACCTAATTTTTGCTCCTGAACTCAATGGAACCATAAAATCATTGAAAATCCAACTCTAAGACCCATTTATAGCCATAACCAAAATATACAAGTACTCCGAGGAAAATTGGGGTTTTTCGGTTTCGGCTTTGTAAACGTGTTTCTTTCTACTCCTAAACACTTTATTAACCATTACATTGGGTTAGAACTACCATTTAGTATCAATTTGGGCAGCATAACACTTAGGCCAACCCATTTTCCAAATTTACAAACAAAGACAATCCGGTGAAATTTCACCGATTAAATCAACCACAGCAGCCAGAACAATCAAAGATTGAAGTTTCAGAGGTTACCTTAAGCTCCTTCTGGCTTATCCTTCTTATGGATGAACCCTAGCCTCTTTAAACAATGAAATTCCTTGCTTCAAGACCTTAATTCACATAGAGGAATAACTTAGGAGAAGGATTATACACGTTAGGTATGAATTCACTGAAGAAATCGACCTACCTTGTGAGATTTCTCCTCTCTTTCTCTCTCTAAAAGCTCTCAAACTTTCTCTCTCTCTTGGCTTTTGGTTCAGCACGAAAATGAGAGCTGAAGATGATGAGAAAATGTTTTAACTTCCATGCTGAAGTCATCTTTTATTTTGATGATGTCATAATTCCCATTTTCGGATTTTCTGGCAGATTTTCTGCCCAAACTTTGAAAAATCATAACTAATTCTAGAAAACTCAAAATGAGGTGATTCTAAAGCCAAATGAAATATATTTAAGTCTTCTTCATAGGAAAAATATTGGCCATTACTAAAAATCACCACAAAATTCCAGAATTACATAAAACTCATCACTGCCCCAAAACAGAGTTCAGTTTCCATCCCAAACTTTGGACAGTCATATCTCCTAGTTCACAAAACGAAATGGCACAAATTATATGTCCATTTTGAAGCTTGAGATGTGAACTAAAATACTGGAAAGTTTCAGAATTTTTAGACACCATTTGGTCATTCAAAACGTTCACACAAACTGACTGCCCAGAATAGAGTTTCACTGGACAGAATTTCAGATTTTGCATCTTTGCTTTTATTGGTTCCATATTCATACCAAATGTAATATCCCGATTTGTGATTAGGGCTAATGGCTTTGATAATTGTTGTAATTAGTGTAATTAAATACTTTTGAAAATTTATGTAATATGAATTTAGTGTACATACATGTAGTATGTAAGATCAAGGGTTGAGATTCATTGTGGAAGGGTCGGAATCCTATGTGCTGTGATTTTGTGAGTTTAAAGTGGAAGTGGATAGGATAATGACAAGTGGCAAGAGGGTTACCATGGGATGAGGCACTAGGAGACAAAAGTCACTTTTTCTCTTCTCCCTCTCTCCTATTTCGGTTGAGTGTGGTTGTGAGGAAGGGAAGCATCATCATCCTCCTCCCATTTTTCTCTCTCATATTTTTCTCTCTTTCCTCCATTGTTGCGCTGAACAAGCTTGAGAAGGAGAAAAGGAAAGCTTGATTTTTGAGTAGGTAAATGATCTCTATTGCTTAAACTCCCTTCATTAAAGTTGATCCTTGAGTTAAGAGCAACATTTCTATGGTTGTAGCTTGCCCATTGGTGGTGGTTTGTGGCCACACGAAATTCTGGACTTGGGAGAATCAAGAACTTTCTTTGAGAAAGTTGTTAAGGTGAGTTTAAGAAACCTTTCTATATAAGTTTTGTGCCCAATGATTTAACTTGGAATTTCTGGAATTTTGGGACCCATTTTTGAAAATTAGGGTCTTGTGGTGTTTGAATTGTTGTTGACATGGAATTAGTGCCTTGTTAAGTGTTTTGAATAAAGGGTATTGAATTGAAGCTTAGAGGTGAAGTTTGAGAATTCTATATTGGTTTTGGACATTGGGCAAAAACAGGGCATGTGATTGGGTGATGATTTTGGTCATTTTGAAGTCATCATTGTGTTCCTTGAGTGATTTTGTGTGGGGATAAGCTTGGTTAGTGATTTTAGGTTCATTTGGATCACTTGGGGAAAAGTTGGAAATCTATCTTGTTTAAGCTCTGTTTTGTACAGTATTTTTTCACGAGCGTTTTGAGTGACCAAATGGTATTGGAAAATTGTGAAAATTTCCAGTCTTAAATTTCACATCCCAAGCTTCAAAATGAGCATATAGTTTGTGTCATTTCGTTTAGAATTCTGTGAGATATGATTGTCCAAAGTTTGGGATGAAAACAGAACTCTGTTTTGGAGTAGTGTATAGTTTTTGGTGATTCTGTATTTGTGTAGTCATTTCCAGTGAAGGGCTATATTTTTCCTTGGAAGAGGACTCATATACCTTTCATTTGGCTTTGGAATCACTTCGTTTCGATTTTTTTAGAATTAGTTATGGTTTTTCGAAGTTAGCCCAGAGTCAGGAAATTTCTGGGCCGCGGCCTAAGAGTGGCGGACCGTGGCCCAAGCCTTTCTGACCTGTTTTGGGCCGCGGCCCAAGAGTTTTGGGCCGCAGCCCAAGAACTTCTGACCATCTTTGGTCCGCCGCCCAAGGATGGTGGGCCGCGGCCCAAGCCTGTGTTCCAGCACTTCTTGTTTTTGAAATGTGACCTTCAACCTATTGTTTCCCAACCTTTTAGGGCTTTCATTAGAGACATTTGGGGCCTCTTAGGAGTCCTAAATGATAACCAACATAGTGTATTATGGGATTAAGTAATTGGAAAAGAGATTGATCAATTGTCCCTAATTTGGTATAGGATTTGACATCTTCCGAACGCGTGAGCCCACTGTGCCAAAGATTGTCAGGAAAGATACAGGTAGCGACTCCTCTCTTATACTTTATGTAAATGTATTGTATGTTTGCTTGTCATGCATTGTGTGGATGCTGCTGCTACTGTTCTGTGATACATTGTGCTTTGAGATGCTTTGTGGTGCTTTGTGCTTCGTGTTGCTGCTACATAGTGTTCACCGCGAAAGCGGGCGTTGTGCATAGTGTTCACCGCGAAAGTGGGCATAGTGCATTGTGATTACAGCCGTCAGTGCTGTCGTATTTGGCGCAAGCCAGAGATCTTTGTGAAGCTGCTGAACATGATAAACATGCATGCTCTATGTTTATATATTGTATGAGTGTCTTGTTGCTACTGGGATTCTTTAGAATCTCACTCCTTCCATATGACTAACCTTTTCAGACAGGGCGAGTGGCTCGAAAGGGAAGCGACCAACCAGGAGTGGTTAGGGCTTAGGGACATTTTATATTGGATGTTGGTTATCCTTGTTTTAGTTTTGGGATTACTAAGTGTACATGAAATGTAAATTGAATATTTTGGATATGTAATCCCCATTTTGGGAACTCGCAACCCATGATATATATATAGATGAACCCGGGGTTTGCCGGGATTTTAGTTTCCGCACTCTGATATTTCTTATGTAATTACATTTCTCAAGTAGTTATATCCGCACGTGAATGTGAGACCCGAAATTAATACGTTTTAAATTGATTTTGAAATATCTCATCCCGAGTTGAGGGATTATAAATTGTTGATTTGATTTTATTGGTCTCTATTTCACTTAAATTTTGAAATCCGGATGTGATTACCGTGAGGGGGTTACACCAAACATCATTCCCACATAAATTTTCACAAGGAATCCATTGGAAACACCAAATCAATCAAATTCACATCACATTGACATGTTTTCACAACAATCTCAACATGTCAACACAATTCACATTCAATTCTTCCCTCTATTCTAAGTCAATTTGGATGTTAATCCACAATTGAACTCAAATACAGGGTTTCAGCACTGCTCACAACACACACGAATCATATTCGAGTGCCAAATCACATCATATTCTCCAAAAGGGTTATTTATCACTAACCACATCCACTTTTGAAGTTATTAACCTTTAATCACAATTTGGGATCTTGCTAAAATGGGGCTTAGCAGTCTACTTCTCTCAGGCTTATTCTCTAACCTCAAGTCTCAAAATTCAGGGTATTACACCCAACACTGACCAGATTAATTAGACCTGACCAATTTATTAAAGTGGATTGATCAATTAAGTCTTATGCTTAAGTTGACTAAGTTGCATAAATTAAGCCAAGTTTCAGTTTTGTGCTTGCTTAACAAAAATATAGTGTGATCTTCTATACATTTTATTTTATATATAATAATAGATCTTACAAAATTAAGTAACCTTGAAAAATGGAAAAAAATCATTAAAAACACGTAAATAAGAGATGAATGGCTTCTGAAAACATGCTGCCATGAATAAAATCAAATCATTAATTTACTCTTTCTTGTTATGTTTTGAAACCGGACCGGACTGGCTGGTTTGATCAGAAAATTGACCAACCAGTAGTCTAATCGATCTAGTAGTTGACCCCAGTTAGTCTAGACAAAAACTTGGTGATTTCTTAACAAACTTCTTTGAAACTAGTTTGAAGTGAAAAAAAAATGACTTTGAAGATTAGTATGCTTTTTGAAACCATTCTGAATTCAAAAACAATAAATTTGAAAATTGGTATGCTTCTAATATTTGAAATCCATTTTCAAAATCAATGGCTTGGAAATATTAAATTTGATGAAATTTTGTAGTCACCTTGCATACACAGTGAGAAATTCATCAGTCCACAAATTTGATAGTAATAACAAATTAAACTAAAGAATTCATTAAACTAACTTGAAAACTTTAAATTGCAGAATTCATTAAATTAACTTCTTAACTTTAAACTTTAGAATTCATAAAGTTCATTACACAGGTAAACCAAAATAAGTTAATGAAGCTAAAAACTCCCTAAATCCCAATACACCCATAAACCTCATGCTATACTTTGTGAGATAGATTTTCATTACAAACTCAATTTTTATTATTGAGACAACTTAAGGTTGTGGAACTTTGAGTTGGGGATTGGTTTACATAGTGTAAAGGGGAGCGAGTGTCCGGGAATGGAACTTACTTTGTATTGAGGTGCCAAGAACCCATTGAATCTTGGAAGATATAGTGAAACTCTCATAGGAACTCTGAGGACTCGACGTGGGTTAAAGTGGTTGTGATCGAACCAGTATAACTCCCGATGTACACTTTGGTGATATCTTTCCTAGCTATTAATTGCTTTAAATCCAGTCAATTTTTATATACGATTCGAATTTTCTATTTTCACACAATTCACCCCCCCTTTTGGGTGAAACGCTTGCATTAACAACAAGGAACGATTTCATACGGACAGTTAGAAAAAAATTGTAAAAGTAATGATTATTTCATATTTAGATAAGTTGTATGAATAACAATTAATTTCAAATAACTTTGGTATGCAGATAGAAGAATAAAATTCAGATATTATACAAGTACCACAACATGATCTGTGGGTAGCCGGTTGCACAAACAAAAAAGGCAAAATTCAGAATATTGTGTAAGTAGTGGATTATGTGTACAATAAATAATTAGCTATACTTAAATGAATCTAATTTTTAATAACTTATATTGTTGTAATTCTTTTTGTGATAAGGATTAATGACATAGGAGAAGCCTGAGTTGGCCAACAATGTTAGTAGGATGATTTGTTGAGCAGAGCGCTAGGAGTACCTGAGTATGATGGTCGTGTTCAGGGTATTGGTTTTGCAGTAACCCAAATAGCATACTTTGGATGCCAGAAGTACTCAAATAAAAGTGAAGTTTTTAGCTACGCTAGGAGATGAATAGCCTTAAGCATCAAATGCAAGTACTTCACGAACAAATACATGTCAAGCAACAAATGGAAGAACAATTTCCGGAACAAATGTGTTTGCTGCAAGAACAAAATGTGCAGTTTAAGGCACAAATTGAACACTTGGTGTAGTCTAGGGTAACATAAAATTGTCCTACCAGTGACAGTCCAAGTGTTCGAGATAGTTGACTTCCACGCCTAAAGTCCCTTTTCCTTTGGGAATTAATTTCTTCTTTACTTAACTTTTTGTTACATTAAAATTTAGCGGACCTTAATATATTAACTCTATTTTCCATAGGGCGAGTCGTCATGCAAGTTATATGTCGATCAATCTTCCAAGCATGTGGTTGCAGTGGGTATTGCCTACAATACCGACAATGATACACTACACAATTCACCATTGCCCGACAACACACTCCGAGTAAGGGTTGACATCTGAATGAAGAAAGATGCACTCTTACCGATCCTTTCTCAGGAGGAGGAAACAATGGTGAAAGATATTATAGGTGGCTATGTTGCTTGGCCAATAGGTCTTATAGAGCCATGTGAAAAGGTAGGTCATTGACAATTCCCTTAACTTTTCCTTTGCACTTCCACCTAAACCTACATGATTTAATTTCATGAACTTTTCAGGCTGGACAGTCTAAAGGAAAACAAATTCAACTGCATGGCAAGATTTCAAAGTGTTCAACAACACAACCAAAGTCCAAAGCCTTAGCTAGCCAATAGAACAAACGAAAAACAACTTCATATCATGATCAATTGGAATCGATTGCACCTAATTTGGTCAACGAAGGAGGTCTGGAGTACATTTTGATATACACATTGTAACCCCCTGCTTTTAAACACGTAATTATAATTTGATAATACATATTTAATTCGGATTAGAGACCATTGGATGCTTTAACCTCGCTTTAAACTTTCAGTCTCACAGTAAAATTTTCGCAAAACTTTCAAAACTCTTTTTCCCATCCTGGTCTCAATTTCAACATTCGAATATAATTACCTGTGCAGTTAATATACATTCAATCATATCAGAGTGTATAACCAAATCCCCGGCAACTCCCGGGTTCTATACATATAATCTGAGGTTTATAAGTATCCACTAGGGGATTACACAACCAAAACTGAAGGTAATATTCCTAATTCAAAATATACAGTAATCCCGAGTTCAAAATAGATAACCAACATCTCAAAATCCCTAGTATCACTAAAGATCCTAAGTGCTTCGGGTTGGCCGCTTCTCCTTTGAGCCACATGCCCTATCTGAAATGTTAGTCATAGGAAAGAATGAGATTCGAGCGAATCTCAGTAGTAACAAACCACTCACACAATGCATAACACAAAGCATGTATATAAATCACAAACAGCAGCAGCAGCAGCAATCTCAAAGATACATGGTTTTCACCACAAACGACAGCACTCTCGGCTGTATGCACAATAGACAGCTCTCGCTGTAATAATAATCACGACAGCTCTCGCTATAATAATAATCACAACAGCTTACGCTATATTCACAATAACGACAGCTTACGCTGTAATCACAATAACGACAGCTTACGCTGTAAACGACAGCTTGCGCTGTAAACGACAGCTATCACCAGCTGTAATCGCAGCAGCATCAAAGATTCATCACAGAACAGTGATAACACACACATACAGAGCATTATACATAGTATAAGAGAAAGAGTCACTACCTGATCCTTTCCCGACGTTTCTTGGCACTGCGGGCTCACGAGGACGGCAAATATCAAATCCTGTAAACCAAATTAGGGACAACCCGTCAATCTCTTTTCCAAGTTCTTTTCTCTATAATACTTTAAGTTGGTTATCATTTAAACTCTTTAGGTGACTATTTTAGGCCTAAACATATGCCTAAAAGGTTGGGAAAGGCTATACTAAAAACCACCTTTAAAAGTGCAAAACACAGATTTTTGGGGGTGGGCCACGGCCCACAATCCTTAGGCTGCGGCCCAAAACTGCCCAGAAACATTTGGGCTGTGGCCCAGAATCCTTGGGCTGCGGCCCAAGGCTATCCAGAGACACACAGAAACATTTGGGCTGCGGCCCATAATCCATGGGCCGCGGCCCAAGAAAATCCAGTTGCTGGTTGAACTTCCAAAAATCATAACTAATTCAGGAAAAATCGAAATAAGGTGATTCCAAAGCCAAATGAAAGATATTTAAGTCCTCTTTCAAGTAAGAATATTGACCATAACTAGAAATCACCACAAAAGTCCAGATTTACCAAAAACCTAACATTGTACCAAAACAGGGTCCAGCTTTGATGCCAAACTTTGGACATTTCAAACTTCCAGCTCAAAAAGCGGAATGACACAAAATTTATGTCCATTTTGAAGCTTGAGATGTGAACTTTAAGACTGGAAAGTTTCATAATTTTTCAACATCATTTGCTCAGTCAAAACGTCCACACCATCTGACTGCCCAAAACAGACTTACATTGGACAGATTTTCCAAATTTTCACATTTGATTCCAAATGATTCCCATTCCAACTCAAACACCATTCTCACACAATTTTGCTCAAGAAAACCATTGGCATCATCAAAATGACCAAATTCAACCCCCATTGACATATTACACAACAACCACAACATATCTCACAATGTCACAACACAATTCACACATTGCCACACTTTCCAATCCAAGTTCCCAAATCAATTCCAATAGCCAAAATGTTCAACAAAAGACCAAATTTTACTCAACACACAAACCAATTCATTCCATTCGAAACTTGCACAAAATCAGGGCAAATTCATAAGTTCTCAATACTCCACCAATGATTACAACAACTATACCAAAATGCTTCTAATTCTTACCTCTTCTTCTTCCTAAAGCCAATTCTTCAATTCTCCAACTTCCAAATTTCCACAAGCTCTCAAACTTCACCAACCAAAATTCTGAAACCATAGGAACATAGCCCTCAACCTCATGAACAACATTAATGAAAGACACTTGAGCATATGAAGACATTAACTTACCAAAAACTCAAGCTTTTCCCTTTCTCTTTCCTTAGCTTGTTTAGCGAAAAAAATGGAGAAGGATGAGAGAGAAATGAGATATTGATGAAGATGATCACTTTTCCTCACACACACATAACCGACTAGGAAGAGGAGAGAAAGAGAAAATGGTTTGAAAACTTGACTTTAATCCAAGGGTCCTTGTTTTGCCACTTGGCACCATCCTACTCTTCCTACCATGATTTCATGTAAACTTGCATGCATAGGATTCCACCTCTTGTTCTTTCAATCCTAGCCATTGATCTTGATTACTAAAGAGTGTTCTCATCGGTAACTAACCAGTCAGTCGGTAAATTTACCGTTTTGCCCCTGATTATCACAATACACGATATATACTTCAAAAGTGCTCAATTATGATTAATTGCATCACTTTGAAGTTATAAATCCTTGGTTACATTTCAGGATATTACACACATATGTAGTACTAGTGGTTTACCTGATCATATTAATGGTGATGTGTTGGATGAAATATTTAATCGTGGATAGGTCAATGCTTCGGTTATCAACATCTGGATTAGATACTTTATCATCATCGTTTATCACTATTGTTGTTATTTATTGTTCAATTTTTTGGTTTTAATGACATTGTTTGTTTTATACCAGGAGCTTGTACCATGACATCTTAATGGATACAGATAGGATCTAACTTGCATTTGTCAACCCTTATCTCATTGGCCAGCATGGTGGCAGAGTAGATATGCATGTACAATCCAATGAACTAAAAGATTACTTTAGAAAGAAAGCAATACCAACTACGCTATTTCTAGTGCCATACAATGCGGGGTAAGTTATTAGTGGTAGTATTTCAATATATGTTGCTTTTATTGTTTAACTTTTACCATAACTTGATTGTTGAAGTAAAATTTTTAAAATATTTTAGGGAACATTGGATATTGATTGTCCAGTAGAACCTTCAGGCCCTCGCATTTACTATATGGATCCTCTAATTAGAGGTCTTCCAGAAAATCATCCTGATATGTTGTGATTGTTCAATAGGTAGTAAGCATACATGTGTATGCGTAAATATTTGCATGTGTCATTGAATAACTAAAAGTAATTAGTTTCTATTTGTTTTGTTAGCGTATTGACTGCATATCGGGCCTCTACCTCCTTAAGCTATTCTACATCTGCTGACCCTGTCAATAGCTATGCCTGGAAGAAGATACGGGTACTAATATATAAATTTTCTCAAACGTTGTTATTAAACAATTTTTATTCAAAAATTGAGTTAACTAGTTCATTATATTGTTGCAGTGCCTTTTCCAGTCGAATAACAATGATTGTAGGTATTACATCATGAAATTTATGAAGGATATTATTACTCATAATCTGCCATTTATTCCTCAAAAAGTAAGTTATTTCGTTGCAATTCATATTGTGCTTTAAATTTAATTAATTAGTCCCTAATAATAATTAAGTTTTAGTGATTTTAATTTGTTTTAATTTATGCATGATTATACATATATGTAGTATTATGAAGATCAATGTTGTGACAATTTGACTTACCATCAAAAAAATAAAGTGATCAATGAATTATGTGAATATATGTTTAGGCAAACCTCTAGGTAGCTACTATTTAATTAACTAGCCTAGGTGTTGTTTCTTGCTAATTGTTGTGTTGTTTATTTAAGTTGAATTTGTTGTATTTCATTTACAATTGTTGTAAATATAATTAGTACTGATTTTAATTTGTTAATTAGTTATTTGTTTGTATCATTTTGAAGTTATTTAATTGTTGTTTATTTTTCTTCATTTTGATATGGATATAGAAATTTGTGTTTAAAGTAGTCCACTACTGTAATTATAGGGTTATGAATTAAAAATGTGAAAATTATAATTTTAAAAAAATACTTCTTGTGGTGCTTCCTTAAAAAAGGACCACAACAAGAAAATTAAAAAAAAAAATCAGCTATTTCCTATGGCACTTCCTTAAAGAAGGCCACAGGAAGGCTATACTTTCTGTGGTGCTTCCTTGAGGAAGTTCAAACTTCCTATGGCTGTGGACTGTGGCACTTGGCATGATTTTTTTTAAATGCCCTTTCTATAGACTTCCTGTGGCCCTTCCTCCATGAAGCGTCATAGGAAGGGAATTTAAAAAAAAAAAATCATGATGTGGTGTTTGGAAGTGTCACAACTTCTTTTAGTAGCATCTTAATATGTAGCTCTTTTTAAGTGCCACAACTTTATTTTTTTGTAGTAGTGAATTCATTATAATATAATCAAAATAAAAATTCTAACAAGTAATTTGGCTTAGTAGTTGTGTAATATACTTAACCACCTCTAATAAAAAATAATTAATACCGGTATGCATAAAATTTTAAAAATAAATGATATATAATTATCGATCAACATCAATATATAATTTGTCTGATTCATAACTCATAAGGAGTTGATCGGTAATATTATATATAGAAGGTTTTTTAACAGACCGGAAATATTATATATAGAAAATTAAGTTATTCAGTAATCAGAAATAGTGTAGCTTAATTACCTTTGACTTGTTGGCCAAAAGATAAAAAAGATAAAAAAACCTTAGACTTCGTGTAAAAATTACCTAATTTGATTAGTCTTCCGTACAATACAATAATAAGTCATCGCTGCAGCTCAATTTTTTTTTCTTACTTCCTTTTATCCTTAATAAAGAATATATTTGAAGAGTTGATATTGACTCTAAATGTAAAACATATTTTTTTTTATATTTATCAATCTTTTTATAATTTACCCTTACTGATACTCCCTCAATAATAAAGGAGAACGGTAATGGGGGACTTAAAGGAAGATGATTATAGTGTTTTAGAAAATGCATGTCATATTAATTAACTTCCTTAATTTAATCAAATTATGTACATATATTTTATATTAATGATAAGAGGGAGTAATTTAATCAATAGATGGTTTAAACTAGCACTAAACTTTATTAGTACTGTCAACACCCATTTCCATTTCGATAATCGAAGAGTAAAAAAGACAGAATTCCATGGGCATACAGAAAAATCCAATTATACTAATAACAATGTTTGTTTACAATCCAAAGCCATTCGGCGACAAAATACAGAAATACATCGGAAATTCTAATATATATAGGATTCCTATAATATCTTAAGAATAGACTAATTATAACCACCGTCCTTGACCTTGTCTCGAGACGCATGCAAATCACTTCTCTATATCTGTATCTGTGCCTTTCGTCACGCTGGCACCCACTGAGATGCTTATTTTTTTAAAAAAAGGGTGAGATTCCAAGGAATCTCAGTAGAAACATGCTATCATTCATAGAAAATGCGGAAAGTAAATATGATATGTGCCAAGGTATACATCAATTAATGAACAATATAAACACATAATCGTAACACATAATCATCATGTGTACATGTGTAGGGCCCAGCCCCACTATCTACACCTAGTTGGACTGTCATCAACTCCTAGTGCAAGTGTACCTCTGGCAGTAATTGACCCTTTCTAGGCAATTCATGTTGATTAATAAAGCGCATTTACAAACAGTGGCATCCACATAAGCATATAACTATGACATGATGTATGAAGGATAATGTTCCTACCTCAAGGTCTTATCAATTCCTTTTTAGTATGCCTCATATAACATGTCGCTTTCGGTTTCCAACTCAGTCTTAAAATATTAAATGTATAAGAAATAGGGCATAACCTATCCAAATATTATTTTAGAATCTTTCATAGTATTTCTTGTGGTTATATTAGTCTATAGTAAAAATTTACTAGAATGCCCCTAGGACCCCAGGCCGACCCCCCGTACCTGGCTCGATGGCACGTTTTTCCAAAATTTTGACTAGGGTTATCCTGACTTATTCTCGCCCAAGGAATCTATTTCCGGGCTCAGAATCACCAAATTCAGTGTCAAATTAAGAAAATACCCTTGACAGCCCCGATTTAGGGTTTTAGTGGTGTTTTCGTAATTATGCATTTTTTGCCTTTTCCGAAAAAGTGACCAACTGTAACCCCACCTATTTTTGCCCAATGAATCCAATGGAACCATCTATTTCATGAAAATTTAGTGCCTTCCCCCTATTCTGGTTTTGGCCAAAACTTAGGCAAAAATGGAAAAATGCTCTTTTGTGTTTTAGCTTCCAAAACTTGTGCTTTTCCGCTTCTAATCCTTTATTAACCCATTTAAACACATCTTAACCATGATTTAAATAAATTTGGGCAGTATAACCCCTTAGGGTTAGGACTTTTCCAATTTTACAAACTTGACAAAAATCACCAAATCCAACAACATTCACCAACCACAACTTCATGCTTATATAGATCTAAGATTTATGAAGTTACCTCTTGAGATCTTGGATTCTCTCTCTCTAGGCATTCACCTCTCTCTCTCTCTCTCTCCCCCCCCCCTTGAGCTCAAAATGTGTCTTGAAGATCATGGATCCCATGAAGAGAAAAGTTTAGAGAAGGTTTTCTAAGCAAGATTACAAGAAAAAGGCATAAAATATCACTACATACCTTAAGCTTTCTCTCCTTCTCTCTAGAACTTCAAGACTCTTCAAGCTCTCTTTCTCTCTCTCTCTCTCTCTCTCTCTTCTTTCCTCTTGTGCTAACCAAAATGTATGAAGGAAAGAGGAAGGAAGAGCCTTCAAAAAATTTCTCTCTTCATCCTACACCATTTGATTTAATCAAGGGTTATTATTGTGACACTTGTCACAATCCTCTCCTCCTTCAAATTTATGTCATGATGGCTCCATTTAGTTTCTCTTAGCATGGAACTAATTTTTCTCTCCATTTGGTTGGCTCAAAACTGTCCCATCTCACATGCTCCACTAACTAAATTGCCTCTTCCAACTAAACCAACCATGCAGTCAACCATATACTCAAGTAGTGAAATGAGTTTTCTCTCATGATGCACTCAAGCTTGCACTCAAGCTTGCACCCAACCTTGTACTCAAGTAGTCCAACGTAATCCAACTTCACACTTAAGGTAGTATACCATTTCATCTTTAACCATAATTACTATGTCCACGTAGCATTATTTTAATGCAATTTGACATGTGCTCATACAAATCAATTATAATTTAATCCCCTCCTCATATGATGATGACACTTGGCATCTTTAATTCCATTAATCAATTTCTAACACATTTTATTTTCAATTTTTAGAATAATGCCAATTCTGGCAGATTTTCTGCCCTAACTTTGAAAAATCATAACTAATTTTATAGATATCTTTTTGGAGTGATTCCAAACTCTATGGAACCCTCATTTAGTGTAGTTTCAAGGAAAAATATGGTCTTTAGCCAGTTGAAAGCATATCAATACTAGATTTCATTTCTTTAATTGTTGCCCTAGAGACTTTCCAGATTTTCTGGACTAACTTCAAAAATTCATAACTCTTTGAGCATAGCTTCAATTGATTCATATGACCTATCAAATTAAAGCTTATGATGTCTAATTTCACTCTGTAAACTTTCATAATTTTTTCTCATTATTTGGTCTTCCAAAACCACATGACAAACCCACTGTCTCGCAAGCGATTTCACTGAAAACACTGTTCACCTTTAAATTTTCAATATTTAATTTCTTTTGGTCTTAAATATTCTCCATTTTATTGAATATATAAAATAATCACAATATACTCTTAGTGAATAAAATTTAAGGTGTTACAAGTACGTGGTTTTGAAAATAATTGCTAAAAAAATATCGTGGGAAAAGATAATATAGCTTTTCTAACATTCAAATTATGAATGCAAGCGTGCGTGAAAATATTGAAGGCAAAAAAATTGACAACAAAAATTGAAAGGTACTATTAATTAGATAGAGGTTCGATTAATTATGGGTGTTTGATGGAAACAAACACTAAACAATGAAAGAAGTCTACCTCAAATTGGATTACTTTAATTTACAACTAGTCAAAAAATGGTAATCTTCATAGTTTAGATTAAGAAATTCTTAATTATCATATCATCTTCTTTTCCAGTTATTCCAAATTCAAGTTTCTTGAAGTTAACCTCACATGTATAAAAAATAATTAAAATTTAAAGTTTAGGGTTATTTGAAATTTCACACTAAACTGAATAAACCAATGACTTGATTAACATATCTAAGAATATATAAAAGAAAAAACAAATAGAACAATAAAATATTATACTCACTTGACTTTGGTCCTTAATATAAGAGCCAATATAAGAACCGGTTGACTTTTTCAAAGAGATTAAGGAAGCTAAATAAATTACTTAATCATATCATATGTTGTGTATTATTAGATTATATATATATATATATATATCAGTTTATAAGTCACACAAATGAATATGAAGAAAAATAATAAATATAAATACTTTAATGTTAATTATTTAGCTTCCCTAGTCTCTATAAAAAAAAAAAAAATCAGTTCGCTATTATACTAAGAACTGAAGGTAATATAACTGTAAGGATTATATGGCTCAATAAACTTAATTGCTAGGGTGCATAATCCAAAACAGTCGAAACAAGATGAAAATCATCTCGTCATCAGTATTGCCATCAACCAAGTTTTTAAATGATGCATGTACCGGGTTTACTAATTTTATATTATATTTCATACACGCACACACGCATGCATCAAAGTGTACTTTCTGTAACTGAAAGAAAATACAATGGGTTAGATGCCTATATCTCATAATCTCGACCTTGAAAGTAAAATCCTTTTTATATCCACCACTGTGTTCTTTGAAATTAATTATGAGAGGACTATAATGCAAAACACAACAAGCATGCCAAAAAAAAAAAAAAGATTAATCAATTACTATCTCCGGTCTTAATATAAGACCTAGTTAACTTTTTTTAAGAGATTAAAGAAGCTAATTAAATTATTTTATAGTATTTATATTTATCATTTTTTCTCTAAACTAATTGACTTATAAACTAATATATAATTTCATTATATACAACACATGATATGATTAAGTAACTTATTTAACTTTTTAATCTCTCCAAAAAAAAAAGTTAATTAGATTTTATATTTAGGATTGGAGGTAGTATCATATATCATGCATCACCATCATTACAATTAAATTATTGAATCATAAATATTTTATAGTATTATTTTTTGGGCTATATTATTATGATGTTACACTAACAAGTAAAGCAGCTATATGTACTATAACTTACAGAATCTGGACTTGAAAGGAAAAGAGAGATTTCCCCGCCACCACCGACCCTTGATTTGGAAATGAATTTTTTAATTTAATTATATATTCCTTAATAAGTGATCTTAAGCTTTGAAATATCTGGTATATACCTTCCTCTTAACCCAGAAATCAGTACTCTAGTCTAAAGCAAATATGCATTATTGTAATAGCAACATCGCATTCAGATAATAAGATAATATATATATATATATATATCTCTCTTCTACAACACAATCAAACTATATAAAGATTCATCATGGATAGATACCTAGAAACCCTATAGTTTTACTTTTGTTTATTCATTCTTTATATTGCTGTCAACTTTCTTCAATTTCTTCATCATTATGATAACAAGTAAGAAAATAATTATGTACTTGTTCACATGTTTAGAAACATTTCTACGCCTAACAAAGAGAATCTTCAGGTTTATATAGAAACATTGGTTGCGTTATGAATAACATTTTTCTATTTTTGACGTTTAATAATTAATTGTGGGTCTGTTTGATTCTACCCCTATATGTTGCTGAAAGGATGAGAATAGATAGACATAGACTCTCTCATATATATATATATATATATATATATATATATATATATATATATATATATATATATATATATATATATATATATATATATATATATATATATATATATATATATATATATATATCTGTCTGTGTGTCTATGAAAGTTATCAAAATATTAATAATAGTGTTAATTTTAATGAAATTTAACTCTTGAACTAGTTTGATTAGCCTTATTGTTTATCATGCAATAAAGGGATGAGTAAGCTTCGAGGGGAAACCCTTGATCAATGGAAAAAAAATAAGAAGAAGATGAGTACGAATGAGCACAGCTATCTAGCTTTTAGATGAAATATAGATAATTATGGTATGATGCGAATTATATATATGCCAATTTATTAATTTATTAATAATACAAAATTAGCATTAGACTTTTTTGTCCATGCAATGATCAAAAACAATATTGGATTTTTTTTTTGACCGAGTGTTTAATTATATGTTTTTAGATTTCCACACTTAATAATCTAGATAACAATATTGAAAATATAAAAGTGCAGTGTCTCATTTCCCTTTAGTAAGTGATGAAAATTGGGACGGGTGATTAAGTAGAGTAAAACGTATGTTCTTATTATATTAGTAGGGTTTTTTCCTTTGCTTTTATATGTTTACCAAGAAGCTACCCCAATATTAAGAAGCTAGATTGGATTCTAATTAATTGAAGTCAAGTATACTAACAAGGGTCCACATATAAGCAACAGGATCTGAACTCACGACTTCGTGAGTTATGATTTAACTCCTTAGCCACTGGACCAATTTTGTTGGTAGTTATAGTTATACATAATTATAATCTTGAAAAGTGCACGCATGGCACAAGGTTAGATGTTTTTTTGAAACGATATGTGTGTAAAATGATGTTTATATTTTGTTAAAAATATGGTTTTGAAGTTTTGTGTGGTTTTAATTCAATAGAAACTTGCATAATTTAAATAATTACTTATGAATATTTTTAGGGTTAAAGGCCTATTTTATTCTGGAAGTTAACAAAGTGGGACAATTTTGCCCTAGGAGTTGACAACGCAAGGTGCAATGTTGCCCTAACAGTTCCAAATCATAACAATTTGACCGTTAGTTGATCAAATATGCTGAGGCAGCTGTCCACGTGGCATCAATGTCATTTTTGCTAAGGTGAAAATTTTCCATGGAAGTTTTCATTTTAGAGCAATGCTGCCTCAGAAGTTTCTAAATCATAGCAATGTCACCTTGACAATTATCTATGTTAAGTTTGACTACTGTTAGTTAATTGAATATATTGAAGTGACAATGTGAACAACATTGAAGAAGAAGTTACAAAAGGAACTCACAATCGTCAAAGAATAATAAAAAAAAAAGATTCAATCAATAGATGTATAATACACTAAGGAAGATTGCCGAAAATAATGCCATAGAAAACTCTTTGCCATTGTACTCGGTGCCACCGAGATAGGCAAGTATCTCCTGATTTTCTTTTCATCGCACAAGATGTTTTCACCTCTTTGATTGTCTTTAATCCTTTAGATAGGATACAATTTAAAATTTTTTTTTTTTTACTTATTTTTGTGTCTAACTTAAATAAAATGAAGTGGATGACACATGAACTTTTCCAAATAAACATATTTGGTCAACTCATTAGTAAACTTAACTTGGATAATAGTCATGGTGAAATTGTTATGATTTAAAAACTTTTTGGGCAACATTACTTTTAAGTGAAAACTTGCAAATCAAATTTGCACCAACGGCCAACTCAAATAATTTGGTCAACTAATGGTCAAACTCAACCTGGATAACGACCAAAGTAAAATTAATACGATTTGAAAACTTTCAGGGAACACTGTCTCCTTAAAAACTTTTAAGGCAAAATTGTCCCAACTTATCAACTTCTCGAGCAAAATAGCCTTTTAATCCATTGTTTTATCATCAAACATAACCAATTAGTACCCTTCGAATATACACGTTTCTCTTTGTATAAAAAAAAAATACGATTCTCTAGATGTGACTCTATCTATGTATGTATAGTCTTTCCATTTTATTCATTAAACTATATATCGACACCCAGATTGTAAATATATAAATTTCTTAATTTTTCATTATTAAATTGCTACACAAAATATTTTAGAAAAAACATATACACTATGAGTCATGACAATAAAACATGATTCATATGATTTTCGTATCGATAAGAAGTCAGTATGAATACACACAAATTAATTCTTTCAGCCATATGGTTATTAACTATTAATATAAATTATAATATTTGAAAAGCTGTAATATTTAAAACAACAACAACAGTATAATATGGCTTGAAAAGAATAACCGAATCTGGAATTATCCATAATATACTAGCTTGACCTAAACAACACAGCTATTCCAACATCAAACATGTGTTTAAATAATATATCAAACTATGACAACAAATGTTGGTCCAGTTAGTAAGGAGTTGATTTATAACTATAAGGTTGTAACATCAAATCTTGCTACCAATGTGATGACTTTGTTACTGGGCAATTTATGAGTACCTTTATAACCTCTTTTTTAAGCCCAAAGATAGGCCATGACTCTGGTCTTAGCTAGTGAGCCCTCATGACCCAACTCACAAATTTTTTGTAACAAAAAATAATATATTAAATTAAGAGTCATGGGACTTGATAAGAATCAATAATAATCCTCATAAAAAAATATTTAAATGATAAAAATAATTTTTTTTAATAAAAATGAAATTGAATGGAGATAATGATATTAACAATTTGATAAATTTAGTAACAAATCTAAAATGTTTGAAGCATTGTATGAAAAACTAGACTGGACCGGTTGGGTTAGACCAGAAACCTGCGACCTAGCCACTTTTCCGGTCCGGTCAAGGCCTAACTCAGGAAAAATTGAATCCGAAGTGACCCGGATAACTCGGGGTGACTCGGACATAACATGTGCAACCTACTAGGTTGGGCGGGTTACCAGGTTGTTTTCTTAGGTAGCCATACTCAAAGAATGATGGTGTTTCATAAGTTTTACTAGATCTGAAAATAGAAAAAATGCAAAGCCAGAGGAAAAATGAAGAAGAAGGGGAGCAAAAGGAAAGAGGCGTGACGAATAATGATGAAGATGAAGAAGAACCACAAAGAAAAATGCGGAAAATCCAGTTAGATGTTCTTCATTCTTTATAGTCAAATGCATGCTCTATGTTTCTGGCTTCTTGGTTTCTCAAAACCATATGCATGATAGAGTTTGAGGTCCTGGGAAATTGAAAGAATTGAATTTGAGCCGGTAGTGATTGTATCATGGACGTTCATTTTAAACAAAGGGCTATGATCTCTTTTGAAAAGAAGATGATTATGGTTAAGTCACATCCTCCATCTCGTACTTTCCAACACGATTTCTTTTACACGTTTATGCACTGCTCCTCATGCCTCACGATGCGATGCCGCCATTAGAAATTAAAAGCTTATTAATATTATTATATTACCCCATAGCCTATCTGCCTATGTCGATTGCTATGGGTTTAAATTATAATTATAAAGTATAAATTAAAAGCTTATTGTATGGAGCTTAATTGTTTTTAAATTATAAATTGTAAATGATTATTTATATATCTTTATAAGTATATTTTTGTATTTTATATTTTAATACTTTAAATTTTTTATGCAATGCATTAAATTTTATTCCTATTATCTTAGAAGAATATTTTACTCCCAATATCTAGGATCAATTTATTCATTTTCTTATAGGATATAGTCCAATTGGGAGCATATATTGGCTGTAAAAAAACAGAAAAAGAAAGAAAGAAATGGAGCATATTGAATCTTTTATTCAATTTTATTTTTATAAAGGTCAGATATAATTATTTTATACGTATTAATTAAATTATATTATTTTAATTTTGACCGGTCTAACTAAGGGTTGAATCCCGATTTGACCCATTAACCCTAGACCCAGTACCTCAACCGGTTCAATATCCGATATGGTTTTTAATATCTTGGTTTGAAGTCAGTGTACTAGTTTGGAAGGTTCATGTATGAGGTCTATTATTCTGGGATAATACAGCTCATCAGTTCCCTATATATATAGAGCTGGTTTGGTATGAAGGGAGGGCAAGGAAGGGAAAGTGAGTAGAGGGAAAAAAATTTTAGAGTTAGATTTGAGAAAAAGAAAAAAAATGGGGTTTAAAGTTTTTAGTTTATTTTTCTTAATATTTTATCTTATATATTTTCTTTATTAGAATTTAGTAATCTCACTTCTCCATTTTTCTAAAATATAACTCATAAAAATTTTCCCTTCCCTACTTTTCAAATCCCTCGTACCAAATGAACAGTCCTATTCGTTTTCCCCCAACCTATTTATAGTTTTATACTATCTAATGCTAATTAATTTCATTGCAGTCGAATTTATTAATATTTCAGCCTGCATGATGTATTTACACATGTATAAGAAACATTAGGATTTGAATCTCATTATTTAAAAGTTAAACAATGAATTGTACAAATGAAATTCAATAAATTGTCGTTGTATAGGATATGAGTCGCATTCTTCCCAATTAAATTAGTGTTTTCCTGGCCTAATCATGAAGATAATTCTTAAAAAAAAATTAATATATACTCAGTATAATATTAAAATTGAAATTCAGAAAGATAATTCCAATTTAAATAAGCTGTATATGGAGCCGCGTGGAAACAATTAGATTATCCTGAGTTGGAATATTTGTGTATTTTTTATTTTCAAACGACCATAATAGTAAAAACTCTAACAAATAAATATAAATTTATATTATATGTAATATATTTAAGAAAATAAGTGTTAAAAAAGTCAACGAAGTCTTGCATGATATTAAAGAAATATTTTCCTACATATAACAGTGCTTGTCTATTTTTTGATAGTCTAAAGTAAGAAGTATTGTTCATACTTATTGTTAGGCTTATACTAATTTTTTATATTTTATATTAATATATTGTTATCAATTTATTTATTACATATTTTTTTCCATCCTCACAATTCCTACCTGCTTAAACCCAAATCCAAGTGGGTTGCAAACCCAAAATTTTTTAATTGTAACAGAGAAATTTACTATGCATAACAAAGAGAATCCCCTGGCATATATATAGAAATCTTAGTTGCGTTATGAATAACATTTTTCTATTTTTAATTAGACGTTTAATAAATTCTCGGTCTGTGGGATTCCACCTGCTATGTTTCTGAAAAGGATGAGAAAAGACAGACTATCAGTGTCTATGAAAATCATTAACATAAATAATAGTTTTGATTTTAATTAAATTTGACTCCTCGGCATAATAATTTGATTAGGGTGGTTGTTTATCATCCGATGAAGAGAAGAGTACAAAAGAGATGAGTACGAGCAGGGAGCCATGGACTTGACTTCTCTCTTATTATACTCTACCATTCTCATCCACTTCATCTTTATCATTAAAATATAAACTGTCCAAATTTAATGTTTAATAAAATTACTAATAAAATGTTAAGTTATAAAAAAATTAATAAAAAAATAAATTTTAATTATGATATTTTAAGGATGCAACAAAAAATATTTAACATGATAATTTTATAAAATATTAAATTAGGGCTGTTCAAATTTCAGTCTAATAATAGAGATGGGTACTGGAGAGGAAGTAGATGGGAATGGTAAAGGAAAGAAACCAAGTCCGTATGAGCATGGTTGTATTTTAGATGATATTTAGATATGATATATGGATGATTTAGAATTTAATTTTATACCGTACAATTTATTTATAATACAAAATTATCTTTTTATTATAAAATTAAGGGAAATATGATAAGAGAAAGAGAGAATATGAGAGCAATAGAGAATAATTCTTATTCACTATCAATGTATATCAAATACATGGTACATATATGCCCTACATTTATAGGCACAATTTTACCATAATATAATCAAATACATTAATATTAATGATAATAAAGGATAATAGAGATAATGAGAGAATTTATGAGATAATGCGGAGATATGGACATCACACAAATATTTTATTGATAACACATTTGAATTTTTTGTCCATGCAATGTTCAACACCGAGATTGTAGTTTTTTTTTTTCACCATGTGTTTAATTCTATATTTTTGGGTTGTCACAATTAATAATTTAGAGATAACAATATGGGAAAACATAAAAGTGTCTCATTTACCTGCAGTAGTAAGTAATGAAAATTGGATTAACATATAGTGAGTCTAGTAGTGTAAGGCCCCGCTAGATCTTTTGGGGATTCAAGTTTGAACTCCAGAAGAGATCTTTTTGTTAGAAGGGGTAGTTACGAACCCCGAACTGGATACCAGATGATAATATTATCAAAAAAAAAATCATAATGAAAATTGGGAGGGATAAATAATTAGTGTTAAAAGTAAATAGCATTGCATGTCCATTTTTCGGAGTCTAAAATGAGAAGAATTGTTCCCACTTTAAGAATAGTGAGACTTAATTAATTTTTTCTATTTTATATTAACATATTGATATGTTATTGTTGATTGTTTTGTTTATTACATATTGTTGAAATATATTAGTCCACTCTTAGTGGATTAGGATTCAAACTCAAATCAAGAGGGGCTATTGTGCGGATATGGAGAGATATATGGGTTCATAAAAAGAGATATTCTTTTATTGTTTAAAGGTTATGTCTATTATTATATAACCGTACGGTTAAGAGTTATATGTTGGTAATTAATGAATTATGAATGTTGAATTATGAATGGATTTAATTTCAATTAGTTGTATTTAAAATACATTCAAGTCAAATCATTGTCATTTTTTATATTTTAATTATTTAATTATACAATGTTAATACCTATTTATTAATAAAAATAAATTTTTATAAGTTTATGATTTAAATTCGTGATATGAGTATACGTGCTTGGCACGAATTTACTTAAACTCGTGAGTTTAATAATTTTAAATAAAATGTGCAAAGAACAACAAAATATAAGTGGAGAGACTGTAAATGATATTTATACTCAATGAATTGATACATTGAAGATGTACCTCTTAAAATATTAAAAATCTTTTTAAATAAAAAATCATAACCATAAATTATATTGATGAATTTTATATGTTCACGGACCAATGCAAAGTTCATGATTTTTAAGGAGATAACTTTTCAAAACACATACTTCTTTGGATGCACTCTGACACATCTAACCACAATATTTACGACACACGACTATACACATAATTTCCTTTCCGCTCATAAACTTTTAATTCCCTCTCTCTCTTATTCTTTCTCGCTTTTATTACTCACATGGCAGAAGTTACAGAGCCACATGGCTCCCTATTTATACCCCTTTCATGCACTCTCAATCCTCACTCAACTCTCTCTCTGAACGACCTTCTTAGCCTTCTTCTTCTTCCTCCTCTATATCTGTGTTGTTACTTCTGCAACACCATGGTGGATCTATCTGGCTCCTCAATGACCCAGTTCATGCTCCCAAACTCATGCATGCCCAGCAACACAACAAGTTTGCTCAATGAAATTCCAGAAATCGACCTCTCTGATCCTCAGGCCAAAACCCTCATCGTCAAGGCCAGCCAAGAGTTTGGTTTCTTCAAGCTCGTCAACCATGGCATCTCAATGGACCTCATCGCCGACCTCGAAGCCCAGGCTCTGAATTTCTTCGCTCTTCCTCAGTATCACAAAGACAGAGCAGGCCCTCCCGACCCCTTTGGCTATGGCAGCAAGAATATCGGCCCCAACGGCGATGTCGGTTGGATCGAGTATCTTCTTTTCAATCTCAACCCTGAAGTTGTCTCTCCCAAATCTCTCTCCATTTTCCAGGAAAACCCAGAAACTTTCCGGTAAAAAAAGATTCCCCTGTTTCTCTCTTTATTCATTACTTTTAGATTGTCTCTCTCTTTTATTATTGTAGGGTTTTAAGGCACGAATTTGTCTTAAAAATTTTTACTGAAAAACAATGTTACCTTCAAATATTTTAGGTTTAATGCTACCCTAGAAATTTTAAAATGTACGAGTTTGCCCCGTACAGTTAATAATTAATTTTTTAATAATAAGAGACAATATTACTCCATTTAAACACTTACAGTGTAATATTGAACTTAAAAAAAATATCTAAGATAAAATTACTCCTCAGCAAGATAAATTTTCACATTAACACTTTTTTAGATAAAACGTCACAAGATTGTGAAATTTTCCAGGTGTGCTGTGGAGGAATACATATCTGCAATGAAGAAACTGAGCTGTCAAGTGCTGGAATTAATGGCGGAAGGGCTGGGGATAGAAGAGAAGAACACGTTCAACAAGCTTCTGAGAGATGAAAAAAGTGACTGTGTCTTCAGGGTGAACTATTATCCGCCATGCGAGGACGTTGAAGAACAGCTGATAGGTTTTGGAGAACACACAGACCCACAGATGATCTCTGTTCTGAGATCAAACAACACTTCTGGTCTTCAAATCTGCCTGAAAGATGACACTTGGCTTTCAGTTCCACCCGATAACACTTCCTTCTTCGTCAATGTCGGCGACACCCTCCAGGTACCTACCAATTGTTAGCTAACTTTCCCTTCTTTTTCATTCTCTTTCTAGTGATGGACAATGTAACTCACACATATGTATGTATGTATGCTTATATATGAAGATGATGACGAATGGGAGGTTTAAGAGCGTCAAGCACAGGGTGGTATCAGGCACAAGCAAGTCGAGGTTGTCGATGATATATTTTTCAGGAATAGCTTTCAATGAAATGATAAGGCCTTTGCCTTGTCTTATGACCAACCAAGAACAGAGCTTGTACAAGGAACTCACATGGTTCGAGTTCAAGAATACCTCTTTCAAACACAGGGTTTCCAATAATAGGATTGCTCTCTTCCTCAAATCTCCTCCTTCCCATATTAATTAACTTCTCTCTCTACATATATATATATATAGAGAGAGAGAGAGAGAGCTAGTTTGAGTGAATGCGTCAATGTACTGAACTACTTATGGGTGTGAGGAATAGGTTGTTGGGTTACTATCTTATGCGTCGTTTTTATTGTTATCTTTGTTATATCTTTTAATTTCTTTCTCGCAGTGAATCATATGTGTAATGGTGACTATATCTTTCTATGTGATGAATGCAAATCTCTCTAGCCTTATTATTATATTATTGCAATGTCTTTTTATTAATTAGTATTTAATTTGATACATGCAATTAGTGTTGTGTTGGTGTTTCTAGTTTCAACTTTTTTTTAATGAGTCTCGTTAATTTCTTAACTGAAGTGGTTATTCCCACCAAATTAATATAATTACTTGCATTTTATACTGTCATTTGTTCTATATCAAGTCAAATATACAACTTTGTTTTTGTTGGGGACAAAAATAATACAGCTTTGTTTGGCGCTGCTGATGTGCACTATAACCTTGGCCAGGATGAACAGGGAACAAATACAAGTAGAGTTTGATAATTTTTTTTTTTATGTTTTTTATGTTACCTCCCAGTATTTTTTTTTGGGAAAAAAATATTTTTATACGTATGGATGCGATAGTTTTCTTTAAAAGATTATATGTATTAACAATAAAAGTATAGCAATTAACAACTTATTTTAGTAGAAAATCACTGATTTTGAATTTTAAATTGAAGTGGTATTTTCCTGCATTTTTTCCTATTATTAAAACAGGAATTTTGACCCTTAAAAACATGAGATTTAAATGACTCATTTCCAAAAATACATTTTCTTTTCCACTGTATCATCCATCTCATTTCAACTTTTTGAAGCATAAGTTTAGAAAATTTAAGTTTTTTACGCTTATTAACCACTCTCGACTAAATTCTTTCATCTATAAACAACAAGTTAATAAGCTTTTATTTATAGTAAAGATAAAAAGAGAATATTCGGGTACAATGTAGAGAATAACTGATAAATTATACTGCAAAAATAGTATTAAATTTTGTTGGTGACCTTTTAATAAAATAATGATAACATGATTCGAATAATTATTAATTTTTGAGTTGAGGCTATGTATTTGAGTATGAGTATGTAGATGAAAATACATAAATACGATATATATACAAAATAAATATATGGGTCTCTTTTCTTATTTTCAAAAATTTTTTATAATAGAAACTAAGAATAAATCATAAGTTGTTTATGTTCTTCTCTATTATCATTGACTATGGTAGTATTGTTGACCATTATTAACTACAGCTAATCATAGTTGACCACTGCCAACTGTTGGCCACTTCGTGCTCAAAATCTAAGATGAGATTTCAAAACAAAATTTTTCAAATATATTCATTGATTTCTCATCAATAATCAAACGTATTCTAAAAAATAGTTACAAAAAACTATTTTTAAAATGTTAAACAGCATCAAACAAGCTTATAATCTTATACTTTATAGTTTGTTCATACTCCTCTCCCTTTTCATTGAAATTAAACTAGACATTATTTTGTGTGCATTAAATAGAATTAAAGTAAATTATACTCCCTACTAAATATAGGAAATAGTCAGCATAGTTATTGGTAAAAAAATGTGTGTTGGTTTCTCTGATACCCATTTTAATTATTTGCATTGAAAATTATTCCCTCTTAAAACTAACGGTAAAAGCCCTTCCCAACCAACATTAAAAGCTTTTCCTGCAATAGGGTAGGACCAAAGTAAACTCATATCTTCTATAATTCTTACGTTTAAGATTGAAGTGTGGGAGTAGTATTAATAATAATTTATTTATAATATAACTTGTTATTAACTTTATATTTTATATTTAAAAAAAATAAATTTATTATGTTAGCATTGGGATAGGGATAAGAAGATATATTTATAACTTTTGCAGTAGTCCGCGTCCTAAAAAAATGGAAGATTCTTGGAGACAGTGAGGGGGAGAGAAATGTACTTGAGTTTAGTGGAATGTCTGTAGTCCCAAGGGTCAAGTCGCTATCATGGGGGTAAATACTCACGATTGATGCTATAGTCCAAATAAAACTATTATATATCACCAAAGAACGACAGACAAAAATAAAAAAACAAGAAGAATGTTTAACTGTTTAATGCTTTAATTTTTTCACCCTTAAATTTTCTATTTTTTGCTATTTATTTTCTTTAAAAATATCTTATTCAATAATTTATTTGAATTCATTAGCCAGAATCAAAACACGTTTGTGGTTGCCCATCCAAAATGCATATCATTATATTCTTCAATGTTCTCAACGCGCCTTACCAATTCAGCTTCTCTTCATTCCAACTGTTTGTCCTAATTTGTGTCTCAAATGCACCCAAATCTTGTTTAAATTAGATGGGCATGCAATTTAGATAATCTACCTTGGTTTTCTTGCATACAAATCATTCCACATAGAAATGTATATATTCCCAACTACTGCATTTGGTGTCCTTAATATAAATAAGATGTTGTCCTTATTAACTACTACCTACAGATAAGATCTTATATTAAGGATTGGAGTTTGTATTATTATTGTACAATGTGTGCTTTAAATAGCTCATCTAAATAAGAAGATGAGTGATTTGGATTATGTTGATCTGTATATTTGCGATTCATTTGTCTCCTTCCTTCTTTGTTATGTAAATCCCTTGCTATTTTCTCTCTAAATTAAACTTGTTTGGTTAAATAAAAGTCTACCAAGGTTTTTCTTCAAATCCTCCTTATTTTTCTACATCTTCATCGTGATTGACTCGTACTCTATGTTTGGATGGAGAGAAAATTAGTGGGAAAGAAAACTGAGAGAGAAAACTCCAAAAAATAGTACATTTTTACCATTTATAGAAATTTTCCTTCCTTGTATTTCCCCTTATTTTCCCCTCACTTTTCTCTCCATCTAAACATAGTATTAATTTCGATTAGTCATACGAAATAACTAGCCTTCGAGCAATAGTAAGGTTATTATCATATGACTTGAATGATGTAACATCTTAAATTTTATTCACCAATATGCCTAGTAATTATTTGAAATATTCAACAAAATAGAATGGTGAAGATTCATGATCTTAGAATTTAAGGAGCTAGTAAATTTCCATTTTCATGAGAATTGGGTTAGAACAAGTTATGAAATTAATTTTGGGGTATCCCAAAAAGCCCAATATTAAAACCCAAAATGGAATAATCAAAGAGCAAAATATTTGACTCAATACTAGTCCCAATTTTGGACAAGCAAAGGAAAGAAAGGAATAAGTTCAAGTTAAATCGAAGAAATGTAATGGAAAAATCATAAATTTGCCAACAAAATATAAGATTAATTATTTTTCAATTAATTGAAGTTAATTTCAATTAATTAAGGAAAATAAAGGATGAATATATATTTGGAATGTTCTCGGTCAAAATCAAAGGTTTGAAAAGTCAAAGTTAGACTTATGCATAAATTAATTAAAGGGATTGTGGAAAATATTGGAGCAATTATTTATTCCCTTTTCCTTGTGAAGTTCGTCCAAATAAGAAAAGAGGAAGGGAAATAATTAATTGGAAGCATAAATATGCCAAAGTGTCATCAATCCAAGCCAAGGGATTAAATAATAATTGATTAAAGTTGAGCACATGTTTAATTAAGAATAAAATACAATATGTGTACATGTGGTTAGACTAATGGAATTGAAGCCCAAGTTGAGTTTATGAAGGGACCCTTAGGCGTCTTTTATGGGCCAAAGAAAGGGAAGGAAATTAGTTCACATGTAATGGGATTTTATGACACCAGTTGGCAAGAGATAAACTCAAATACAAAGTTATGTCATAAATCCTATTTTTGTAATAAAGTTAATTAAGGAAAGGATGAAGATATTTTAAGCATTTGGGTCATCTTTTTCCTTTCATTTTCACTCCACCAATAACAATAGAGAGAGAGAGAGAGAGAGAGAAGAGCTTTGCAGAGACTTGGAGAAAGGGAGCTCGAGAAGCAAAAAGCTAAGGTAAGAACTTGTGATTTTAAGAGCTCAAGCCTTCTAACTTGTGTAGTAGCTCCCTAATCTCTTGTTCTTCATGGAACCATGTGTTGTAAGACCCTTCTCTTATTTTCTCATTTTTTAGAGTGTTCGTGTGCAGTTCGGTGAGCAACATAGGAATATCGTAAATATACTGATATATTAATACAAGGTATTTGATTACATCATAGGTTTTCCCCGCAGGGTCTGATAATATATACAAATTATCCCAAAATATCCAAAAATAGACTACATATAACCACTGGTTTCCATCTTACAATCCCCACCCTTCAATTACCCTTATTTATTGCTTGCCCTTGGAGCCGCTGGTTCCTACTGGCACATTGGTTATTTATGACAAAAGAGTGAGATTCAAACAAATCTCAGTAGTAACAGACAGTCAATCATAAAAAATGTAATAATAAATATGTCAAATACCACATACATCAATATTATAATAATAAATAATTTGGTTCAGTCGGGAACATTAAGAGCCAACCACTGTTGCAACCTATACTCGTTTCGTACCTTAGCTAGCTCATGACCACCAACTAGGCACATCGGTGTACCTGTAGGTACTATGTTCGGTTATGTTCAATGTACCCGTATGGAATTATGTTTGGTGTACCAGTAGGCACTATGTTTGGTGTACCCGTAGGTTCTGTGTTCAATCATGCTCAGTGTATCATACATATTACGGAAGATGGTATACACAAAGTATACAAACATTGACATAATGTATGAAAGATAAAGTTACGACCTTAACCCTTTCCCAACTCGATAAACGTTTCTAGGTATGCGTGCCAATGACTTGGGCTCTCAACTTGGTCCTAAAATGTCAAATGTACAAGAATTAGGTTCAAACCCATTCATGTACTATTCTAAGCACTTTCATTGTGTTTTTAGTGGTTACATGAGTCTATTGTGAAAATTTACCAAACTGCCCCTAGGGACCCGGCTCGGACCCGTCCCGCGTACTCGATTTTACCATACTGTTTTTGAAATTTTGACCCAGGCTATTCTTATATATTTTTGCCCAAAGAGTCCATTTCCGGACTCAGAATTACTAAATTCATTACCAAAAGACAAAAATGCCCTTTGCAGCCCCTATTTTAGGGTTTTAGGGGTGTTTTGGTAATTATGCTTTTAAGGTTTTTCAAGAAAAGTGATCAACTGTAACCCCACCTAATTTTCCCTTCTAAACTCAATGAAATCATCATATCATCAAAATCCAACTCCAACCCCCTAAACTAGCACTAGCTGAAACTTAAGATTTTTCAAGAAAAGTTGAGGTTTTCCAATTCTAACTCTGCAAACTTATTCCTTTTTATATCTAATAACTTTCTTAACTATTTAATTACATTAAAACCACTATTTAGACTCAATTTTGGGAGCATAACGTCTAAGGCACACCCTTTCCCAAATTTTACAATCAGGGCAAATCCAACAAAAATTCACCGATTAAATTATCCACAACAACTAGAACAACCAAAGATTAGAGTTTAGGAAGTCACCTTAGCTTCCTTCTGGATTTTCCCTTATTGGCTAAAACCCTTGCTCCCCTGACACTGGAATTTTGCTTCATAAACACCTTAATTCACATAGAAGAGAAGCTTAGAGAAAGGATTACGTAAGTTAGGAGCTAATTCATCGAAGAAATCAAGCTTACCTGGTGAATTTTCTCCTCCTTTTCTCTACAAATCCTCTTAAGCTTTCTCTCTCTCTCTTTTGGAACTCTAAACTAACGGGAAATGGAAGGCAAAGAGATGAGATTGCTTTTGTAATTATCCCAATTTTTCCCTAAATATTTAATTAATTAATTTCCCATTTTTAGATTTAAGCAAATTCTGACAGATTTTCTACCCATATTTTGAAAAATCATAACTAAATTTGTAGACATTGTATTGGAGTGATTCTAAAGGCTATAGAACCCTTATTGAGTCTAGTGTCAAGAAAAAATATATCCTTTTGGCAATTAGAAGCACAAAATTCTCAGAATTAAATTCTTTGGATGCTATTCCAGAAAATCAACAATATTTCTGGGCTAGCTTCAAAAATCCGTAACTTTTTTTATACAACTCCAAAAATAACCCATGCTTATCAAATTAAAGCTTAGGATATCTACTTTTATCCTGTAAAATTTGATAATTTTTCATCATTATTTGGTTATCCAAAACCACATGACAGTCTCACTGCCTCATCGAAAATTACATTTCCAACACTATTCACACTCCAATTTCATGAATATTTACCATTTTATTGAATATTTCAAATTATTACAACACATTCACTACAAAAAAAAAGGTATTTTGTAGCGGTGGAATTGTAGCGGTTATATTAAACCGCTACAAATTATGGTATTTGTAGCGGTTCTTACCTAAACCGCTACAAATTTGTAGCGGCAAGATTATTTGTAGCGGTTTAATAAAAAAAACCGCTACAAATTTGGCGCGAAATTCCCGCCAAAACTTGTAGCGGTTATTTTGTAGCAGTTAATGTACAAAAACTGCTACAAAATACCAACACAGGATTTTGTAGCGGTTATAGGGACAATAACCGCTACAAAATACCAAAGGTCATACGTTTGTAGCGGTTATTGCCCCTATAACCGCTACAGAATTTAAAGAGTCCAGACATTTGTAGCGGTTCTAAGAAATAACCGCTACAGAATTTCAAACATTGTGAACATTTGTAGCGGTTATTGTAAAACCGCTACAAATAATTAAATTTGTAACGGTTAGAGTAGCGGTTATTTTAATAACCGCTACTAGTATCTGGGCTATTTATACCCCCCCTCCTCCTTCATTTCTCCGTTTGCCCATTTTGTTTCCTGAGATTTCTCTGAGTGATTTCTTCGAGATTTGAGCGTTCAGACGTCTCTATAGGAGTTTTTGGTCAGTATTCCGCAGTATTCGCACTTGAGGTACGTATAAAACACGTATTTTTATTTATTTTTGTATTTTTATTATATTTTTGCATAATAATGGACTAATATTTTTTTTTAAATTTGTACAGTTGATATGCTTCAGGACAGGATAAGGGGAAGGCCCCTCAGGTCCCCAGACCGACTTTACGGGGTGGCAGCAGCCGGGCAGGGGGCAGAGGGAGGGGCCAGCGCGCAGGCAGGGCTACCGCGGCATCTCAGCCCATCCCCCCACAGGTACCGCCGACGATCCCACAGGCGACGACCGCACCAGAGGTGCCTGAGGTGCAGGGGCCAGAGATTAGCGTTGAGGACTTCCTCAACGAGGAGGAGTTCGAGATCCCGCTTGGTGGGTTTAGGGAGATGGAGCAGTTCCTCGATCAGGAGGACGCTCGGGAGCAGAACAACCCACGAGGGTCGTCTTCGCGGTCCACTGGGTTTGAGGTGCAGATCGAAGGTAAATTACTTTTTTAATTTAGTAAGTTATTTATTTAAATTTGAAATGTTAACTTTGAATTATAATTTATCTAACGTGCGGTCAACTGTGCAGATGAGCAGGGGAACGTGTCGACGAGGAGGCTGGATGTGACCGGTCTGAACAGCATGGACCGGTCCCTGCGAGTTATAGTGCCGTGGAACGAGGGCACTAACCAGCCGATCCACAATAGGGGTCACCTGCTCAACCGCTTCCTGAGCGACCTGGGATCAAATTGGATGCGGTTCCCCCTTCACTTCCCGACGTGGAGGCACATTCCGAAGGGGCCGAAGGACCAGGCTTGGGAGGAGGTGGTTCAGGTAATTAAAACTATTTAATTAATATTTTTTTAATTAATTCTATTTAATTATTTTTTTTAAATTATGGTTTTTATAATTATTGATATTTAAATGTATTTTTTTCAGCTGCGGTTTGCCGTCCGGGCCAACCGGAAGAGGTACGCCCTCATGAAGATGGGCGACGCCTGGAGGAACAGGAGGAACCGTCTCTTCCAAAGTGTGGATGGGGACGGAACGATGCCTCTGGAGCAGCTGCAGGAGAGCGTCCCGGACGGCGTCCCGCCGAACGACTGGGCGTGTTTCGTCCAGTTCAGGAGGAGCCCTGAGGCGCAGGTAATGTATTTATTAGATTTTTTATATATAATTTTGTAATTGTTAAATATTAAATTATAATATCAATTTAATTTGTATTTAATTTTAAATTATAATACATTTAATTTTTTTTCCAGGAGCGTGCTCGGAGGAACGCCGAGATCCGGGCGCAGCAGACGATCCACCACACAGCAGGATCGAAGACCTTTGCTGTGACCTACAGCGAGCTGGTAACTTTTCAAGAGCTTCACTTACTTTTAGCTGATTATTTCATAATACTAATTGTTTTGTAATTGTTTCAGGAGACGAGGGCACAGCAGGAGAACCGTCAGACGGACTATGCGGAGCTGTACGCCATCACACACAGACACCGTGACGGGACTGCGACCTCTCAGCAGGCAGAGGCGGCCATTGTAAGTAATTTTAGTATTATATTTTTCATAAAACCAAGTTAATAATGAAAAATGCTAATTATTAATTGTTTCATAAAATGGCAGGAGCGGATGCAGTTGTCGCAGGTTGAGCTGCGACAGACCCAGCCTGAGGAGTCACAGGGGTCAGTGGACCCGACGGCTCCTTTGAAGGCGGGTCTGGCTCAGGCTGAGCACCCCGGATGCGTGCAGGGTATGGGGATAGGCGCCAGACCCAGCATGGTCTACGGCAGGAGCGCCGCCTCTGAGGCTGGCAGCTCTAGAGGGGTCAGACGTCGGAGGGACGAGTCTATTGACCAGCTGCGGTCAGATTTGGAGATGACGCAGCAGCAGATGGCGCAGCAGCAGATGCAGCATATGCAGGCGCAGCAGCAGCAGATGCACGCAGATATGATGTACGCTCAGCAGACGCAGTGGCGTGAGATCGCGTACACCATGCTCGAGGGAGCATGGAGTCGCCTGTTCCCGGACGAGCAGCATCCAGCAGTTCCCCCTGTCCCTCGCTACGTCGTCCCGAGTACTACTCCTCCTCCTACTGCTGATGACGATGGTGCGGTTCACTCTGCGCAGCGGCCCGATCCAGCAGCATCTGAGGGAGCCCCACCTGAGGGAGCACCAGAGGATCAGCCCCCAGCTCCTTAGTTTAGGACATTTTCTTTTGTTTAAACATTTGTAAATATTTATGAGTTTTTATTTCAGAATTTTCTTATTGTGTTTTATATAATTATATTTATATTATTAGTTCGCGTTGAAATAATTTATGAATGATTTATATCTAAATTTAAAAAAAAAATAAAGTATATATATATTTGTAGCGGTTTTAACTTAAAACCGCTACAAATATGTATGTTTGTAGCGGTTATTAGTGTCTAACCGCTACCAATTAGAAAAATATTTTTATATTTAATGTCCAACGGCTTTAATATTAGTAGCGGTTTTATTAGTGTATAACCGCTACAAATATATTTTCGTAGCGGTTATAAAATAATAACCGCTACACATATATATTTGTAGCGGTTTACCTTCATAAACCGCTACAAATATGTACCTTTGTAGCGGTTATGCACTAATAACCGCTACAAACACTCAAATCATTTGAATTTTGAAATTTCCCGCCTTTGTGCACATTTGTAGCGGTTATGTTATGTATAACCGCTACAACTTAGAAAAATATTTTTATATTTAATGTCCAACGGCTTTAATATTAGTAGCGGTTTTATATATATAACCGCTACTAATACTGAACAAGTACATTTTGAATATCCCAACAATTAACGGCTTCGATATTAGTAGCGGTTGTATATATATAACCGCTACAAAATTATAAACGTTGGAATTTCTGTAGCGGTTGGTGTAGCGGTTTGATAACCGCTACAAAATTATAAACGTTGGATTTTCAGAATATAAGGTTCTAAGCATTCGTCATTATCTTCTCACTCATCTTCTTCTCTATACTTTCTTCTCTCTCACTTGTAGCTATGGATAAATCATGGATCAGGTTACCGCGCAATTCTCCTGAATATTTGTACGGATTAAACAGTTTCTTAGATTTCGCATTCACTCACGCCAGCTGTAACGGCAAGATCGTCTGTCCCTGTCGGAAATGCAAGTTCAAGAAGTGGCATGCACGAAATGTTGTGAAGGAACATTTGCTTGTGAAGCCTTTCCCTGAGGAGTATACGTTCTGGGCAGTTCATGGTGAGAAGGCCGGCATTAGATATGACGAGGCTCTTCCTCGAAGTTCTCAAGTAGGCGTTCAAGTAGATGAAGATGATCCTATGAATGATGCTGTGCGTGATACGTTTGGATTTCAAGGTGACAACTTCAACGAAGAAGTGCACGGCTCTGAGCCGGCTTTTATGGGGAATGAAGCAGCTCGGGATTTTTTCAGCTTGATGGATGAGACAGATCGTCCTTTATATCAAGGTTGTCGCAAATATTCTAAATTATCTTTCTTGATCAAATTGTATCATATCAAGTGCTTGTGTGGGATCACAGATAAGGGAATGTCGATGTTGCTAGACTTATTACAAGATGCATTCCCCGACGCCGAGATTCCCACAACCTTCTACGAGGCCAAGAAGATTATCAACAGGTTGGGGTTGAATTATCAGAAGATTGATGCGTGCCCAAATGATTGTATGCTGTATTGGGGAGACGATTCCAGCAGGGAGACGTGTAAGAGATGTCACACATCGAGGTACAAGACAATTCGGAAGGGGAAAAAGCAGAAGAAGAAACCTGCAAAGATTCTCAGGTACTTCCCTTTGAAACCTCGTCTGCAAAGATTATTTATGTCGTCTAAAACTGTTGAGCACATGAGGTGGCATGCCGTTGATAAAAACGAAGACGGTAAATTAAGACATCCGCGGGATGCAGCTGCTTGGAAAACGTTTGACAACGACTTTCCAAATTTTGCGACTGACCCCAGAAATGTTCGGCTTGCGTTGGCGACCGACGGTTTCAATCCTTTCGGGAATCTTAGCACAAGTTACAGCATTTGGCCGGTAGTCTTAGTTCCCTACAACTTACCCCCTGGATGTGTATGAAACAAAGCTCTTTCATTATGTCTATGATCATTCCAGGCAAAAAGGCACCGGGCAATGACATCGATGTGTATCTCCAACCGCTTATTGCGGAATTGCTTGACCTGTGGAATGTCGGCTTGGAGACGTACGACGCTCACAGCAAGACTTTGTTCAACATGCGTGCAGCCTTGATGTGGACGATCAGTGACTTTCCTGGCCTTGGCACATTATCTGGTTGGAATGTGCATACTGGGTCGGCGTGTCCAGCTTGCAATTTCGACTCTGACGCATTGCGCCTTCCCCACAGCCGAAAGTGGTGCTTTATGGGGCATCGGAGGTTTCTCGATGGAACGCATAAGTTCAGATTGCAACGGAATCGCTTCAATGGGAAACCAGAGAAAAGAGGACCACCTCAGACTTTGTCCGGTACAGATATCTTACAGCAGCTTGAGCATGTTGACTTCGAGTTTGGAAAAAGCGACAATTCAGCACAAACTCGCCAAAAGTCGCGCAGGACTTCGGCGCCTCAGCAGTGGAAGAAGATAAGTATTTTCTTCACGCTTCCGTATTGGAGATCTAATTTACTTCGCCACAGTCTTGATGTAATGCACATTGAAAAAGAATGTTTGCGACAATGTGCTGTATACGCTGCTTAACGAACCCGGCAAGACAAAAGATCACCTTCAAGCTAGGAAAGATTTACGCGACATGGGAGTTCGTGAAGACTCTTGGCCAGATGAGCATGAAAGATTTACACCGGCAAAGTTTACCCTCACAAAACCGAACAAGGATGTGTTCCTCGCGACGTTGAAGAAATTAAAAGTTCCTGATGGGTATTCAAGCAACATTTCTCGATGTGTCGACTTGCAGGCTCGAAAGGTTGCTGGCCTGAAGAGTCACGACTCACATGTTCTTATGCAATAGTTACTCCCTCTGGCTATAAAGAATACACTTCCTCCCGATGTTTCCATCGTTTTGGTGGAACTTTGTTCTTTCTTTCGGAAGTTGTGTTCTAAGGTTTTGATCGTTGAGGAGCTCGATCAGCTGCAGTCGAAAATCATTCTTACGCTTTGTCACTTGGAGATGATCTTTCCTCCGTCCTTTTTTACTGTGATGGTTCACCTCACAGTCCACCTCGTTCATGAAACAAAGCTCGCTGGACCAGTACAATATCATTGGATGTATCCGATTGAGAGGTACTTATTTTAAATATGTGCTTTCATTTATTGTCCGTATTTAATGTTTGCTGGTCGTCCTTTTCATCATTTTATATCAATTTTCTCTTATGTACTTCGTAGGTTCCTTGGGAAATTAAAATCTTATGCGAGGAATAAGGCGTGGCCAGAAGGTTCTATAGCTGAAGGCTATATAGGGGATGAGGTGCTATATTTTTGCTCAAGGTATTTTGATGATCTTGAGACGGCTTTCAACCGCCCGCCTCGTGTTGACGATTGTCCGGAACCTGCGCCGACATCAGGAGAATTTATCCCTCGTGTTGGTAAACCAGTTGGAACAACTGAGAACTTCAAACTAACGGCAACTGAGAAGTTCCAAGCACATAGACATGTCTTGATTAATTGCACTCAAGTTGAACCTTTTATACGGTAAGAATTGTACACTCACATGTTATTCGATCTGTATCTTTCGTAACATTTCTCACTTTCATTTCACTAACGCCTTTCCATTATTAATTGCAGGGAATTCAGAAGTCATGTGAAGCGTCAGCTCAGGATCCGTACACAGACATCCTCGGAAGTTGATAGGAGGGTCCACAGAGAATTCCCGAGCTGGTTTGCGCGCAGAATACTAAATGACCACAACCCACACTCACCAGATTTCAGAGCTCTCGCAATCGGCCCTCTTGATCATGCAAAACGGTTTACAGCATATAATGTCAATGGTTTTAAGTTTTGCACGGTTTCACGGGATCAAGGATTGCAAACACAGAATTCGGGTGTTTATGGCACATTTGGGACAAGGAGTTATACGAGCAGCAGTGACGCCAACATGCAGTTCGGAGGCGTCCCTTACTATGGCAAGCTTCTTGATGTGGTCGAGCTTAATTATCAGGGCCGTTTCACCGTGACGCTGTTCAAGTGTTTGTGGGCAAATACTACTACTTCTCGGGGACTGACAACTGACGACCTAGGGATCACATCAGTCAATTTCTCACGGCCGATTCATACTGGTATTTCTCAAGATGATGAGCCGTATATTCTAGCTTCAGAGGCACATCAAGTTTATTATGTCGAGGACGAGAGGCATACGGATTGGCACATGGTCGTTCATTTAAAGCCAAGAGACCTTTACGGCATGGGTGAAGGCGATAACATCGTCTACGAGAGTGAGCCATTTCAGCCAACTGATTTTGAAAACTACTTCCCTGAAGGCGATGACAATTTACCTCTACTGCGGTGAGTTTTTTAAGTCCACGTCATTTGAATTACATTTTTTAAATTTAATAATACATCAATAACAATAATTTTTCTACAAAATTTCTGTAGGGATGGCGACGATGAGTGATCAAATTTAAAAAAATGCAAAAAATTTCTAAAAATAAAATGTAAAAAAAAAATTTAAAAAAAATTAAAATAATATTAGTAGCGGTTTTTTAACCGCTACTAATTAATAAATAACCGCTACTAAATAATAACCGCTACATTAACCGCTACAAATAGCACTATGAATAATAAACCGCTACAAAAATATACATAACCGCTACTAAGTAATAACCGCTACATTAACCGCTACAAATAGTACGGGGATCCCTATAAATACCCTTACTACAACTCATTTCAAACACTCCCTAATTTCTTTTCACCTTACCTTTCTTTCATTTCCTCTCATTCACAACTTCTTTCGTATGAGTAGAGGAGCGGAATAATTTTATCAAATATGGTAACAAGATTTTTATTTTTTTTAGAATACTTCTTTCCTTTCTATAAAATTTATTCTAATCATCTTTTTTTCTAGATATATCATAACTGTATCTCATTTTCATCTATTTTTCATACACAATTACATTATATTATAAAACATAATAATTCCTTATTACCTACCTATCCTTAATAATATTATTAATATAAATTTTATACTAATCCTATTTAATTACATTTTTCCTTTTTATTTATTAATAGTTAAACTATTGAAAATAAATTATTTAATATAATATTGAAAAAACAGAAAAATATTATTGTATTTTTTTTAAAAAAAAATTTAAATATTTGTAGCGGTTATTAAACCGCTACTAAATAACGCGCCTTTTTACGACTCAATTTAAATTTTTTGGCGCTAAATTTGAATTTCATGAAATTAGTAGCGGTTTTCCAAAACCGCTACTAATTTCATGAGATTCAAAATTAGTAGCGGTTCGTTAACTGCTACAAAATAAAAAATTCTTTTTAGCTCTCAATATAATAATTTTTTATATTTGTAGCGGTTATATAACCGCTACAAATATCTCTGGGTGTTCTAGCGGTTTAAATGAACCGCTACAAAATATGTAGCGGTTATTGTTCATTGAGTAGCGGTTTTAAATAACCGCTACAAAACGGCTTGCAACGTACGATTTCGTAGCGGTTTAAATAACCGCTACTAACTTAGTTTGTAGCGGTTGGAACCGCTACTAATACTCATTTTTAACCGCTACTAAATCACGTTTTTTTTGTAGTGATTTCGGTGAATAAAAGTTGGGGTGTTATGTAAACCCCTTCCAATCAAGGCCAAGATTAAGTTCATAAACACATGTTTATGTTGAATTAGAGAACGTAGATGATTTGGGACTTATTAAAATTTTCTTTTGCCTAAAACAGGATTTTCAAAAACTTTTACAAAACCTATTCAACAATGGTCTCATATTCACATTTCAATACATATATGGCCTATACAATATGATTTCATTCATAAATATCGCAGTACAATAGAAATTCCCGATACACTCAGGTTCCATTAATCAAATAAGGGTTTTACAAGGCACCAATGCCCATAATCCATTTTCCCTTAACTAGGGGATTACACAAAACTATACCATAATTCCAATATATACAATTGTTTCCCAACAACTATCCAAAATCTATAGTATGATAACCAAAAACCAAATTATACTCCAAGCTCAGATCTTCAGCCACCCTTCATCACCTGCTTTTCCTCTAAAATACCGGCCCTATCTGAAAATGTGTTCTTGGGAGAGTGAGATTCTAAGGAATCCCTATAGTAACAAATCACTCATAATATGCACAACTATAAAGCATGAAAGCAAATCATCACACAACACATAGCAATCCTAATGGTAGTTATAGTGGCAGGGGTAGGTATGATTTGCATCACCCTTACGTTTGCTTACGCTAAATTATTCATGTTATATTGCACCACCATATGGTTCACAATAATATAATTCACCACAGCTGGGTTTCATATAAAGCATTTCACAACACATCAAAGCCACATTGGCATATTCTCAAAACAGGAATCCATGATTCCACAATGCAGCCTCGGCAATTACAACGGCAGGGGTAGCTGTGATAACCATCACCCCATACGATTGCTCACGCTGAAATGCCCTCTGGCAGATAACACATTCACATTTTCATAATGGCCTCATGCCCACAATTTTCACAATACACAATGATAAGTCATGCATACCAAGCATCATACATAACATGAGATAAAAGTCACTACCTTGGTCCTTCCATGCGTGTTCTGGCACCAGTCTCTCCCGAGTAGGGCAGATATTGAATCATATAACTCATAATTAGGGACAAAGTGTTATTCTATATTCTAATACTTAAATGACTTCAAAATACTTAGATTGGTTATCATTAATGTCCTTTAGGAAGCTACAAATGCCTCTAACAAAAGCCCTAAAGGGTTGGAAGAACTATACCAAAGATCTCCTTTTAGAAGTGAAAGCACATATTTTTCACTGTTTCACTCGAGTGATGATGGGCTTGCACTCGAGTCATGAAAACCACACTTGTGCGAATGTTTGACAATAAGCACAGACAGAAACCAAAAATGGCCGAAGCACTTGAGCATATAGCTAAATACTCGAGTGATATCCTCACTCTCACCCGAGTCCTAGAAAGTGAAGCACCAGAAGTGATCACCTAAGAGCAGAAAGGAATGACAGAGACGAGAAACGATCACTGCACCCGAGCATGAATTCAATCACTCAAGTGATAGCCAAATGCTCACTCGAGTTCCATAGATTGAGGTACAAAAAGTGCTTACCTTAGAGCAAAAAGGAACTTTTAAAGGAGAAGAGCACTCAAGTATGGACTCTTGCACTCGAGTGATGGCTTAACACTCGAGTGTTAAGACACACTCTTGAAAAAATGACTGCGAGTGTCAACCTGAGACAAGAGTTCATAGTGTCAAATACACCTTCACTCGAGTGAGACAATATTCACCACAGTAAGAACCCACAACACTCGCAAGTGAGGCAAACACTCTTTCTTTTTGCACGGAAGTGCGTTCAGAAACACAAGGTAAAACGACAATACAAGGCTGTACTCGAGTGACACCCTGGGGCACTCGAGTGAGGCTTATCAGAAGCCAAAAATGCAGCAGATTTGACAGCACTTTCCAACTTTTACCCAAGTGTTTCTAATGAGCCTAAATTCTCAACCAAGGCTATTCCCACATAAAATTACACAAGGATCCAATGGGAATATCAAAAATAACAAATTCCTATTCTATTATCATGCTTTGTTTTTAGGCTACATCCAATACCAAAATCCCAAAGTCACCAAACTTAACCTTTTAAACCCAATCCAATTCAATCTATTCAAACACATACCAAAACACCATTTCCATGACCATAGCATACCAAACTCTCCATGACCATAATTTTTGAAAATAAGGCAAAAAATCCCAGAAATTCAAGGCTTAATCATATTGCATAAAACATAGATAGCATGGTCTCTTTTACTCACCTTAACAACTTTCTCAAGGAGGTTTCTTGATTCACCAATGCTTAGATTTCCTTGAGGGCACAAACCAACACCAATGGACAATCTATAACCATAGAAATGGAGCCCTAAATCCAAGGAACAAGATTAATAAAGTGAGTTTTTGCATTCGAGGTCATTTACTCACCTTAATCTCGAGCTTTTCTTCCTCTTGCTTCTTCAACAATGGCACAGAAATGGAGGGAGAAAAATGAGAGAGAGAGAGAGAGAGAGAAGAGTGTGGGGAAGAAGGAGAAATGATCACTCTTCCCTTGCTATACCTGTTAGAGCAAGCGTTTCACCCAAGAGGGGGGTGAATTGCTTACCACAGTGAGTTACTCGAGTAGCTCCTCGAGTAACGTTGGCAGGGTTCAAAATGCCGAGAGCAACACATTTTCTGAAACAGAGTAACTCGAGTATCATTGGCAGGCCGAGAGTAACTTGAAAACTTTTACTTGGTTACTCGAGTAACATTGGCAGGCCGAGAGCAACTCCAAATAATTTACCTAGTTACTCGAGTAGCTACTCGAGTAACATTGGCAGGCTGAGAGCAACTTGAAAACATTTACACTATTACTCGAGTACTTACTCGAGTAACGTTGGCAGGTTATTCGAAGGTATCTTTGGTTACTTCAAGTTTTGTCTCATTACTCGAGTATATACTCGAGTAACGCCATAGAAAACTTGCTTCTTATCAAGTTTTTCAGCTTTTTCTCTTGGCCTTTCCTCATTACTCCAATGCTTACTTCAAGTGATGCTTTTCCCTGTTATTACTTTGTTCAAACTTATTTATTAATCAAATCTTTTTCATAATATTCTTTCTTATCATCAAAACATGAGATCTAACATTCTCCCCCTTTTTGATGATGAAAAAACTTGGTGATTTTGAACAGGATTTTTTGGAATTGAGTTCTCAATTAAATACTTCTTGAATTCAAAGATCATTTTGAAAAACTTATTAAGTTTAGATTCAAAGTGTTTTAAAAGAGAATGAAATCATAGTATTCACCTTACATATACAATAAACTCATTAGTCCAACAATGTATCATAATTTTAAAAATTAAATGGACTTGAAATGAAAACATAACTTAAACTTGCATTAATCTTAAGAAATTACAAGATAAAAAGTTCAAAAGCTCCCTAAAACCCATATACACCCAAAATACCCAAAATGACTCAGAAACTTCCACAAAATCATTCTCAAGCTCTTCTCCCCCTTTTTGTCTTCATCAATCATGTGGAGGACTAGAAGGCCTGACCACAGAGATAGGCTTTACTGGAAGAACCAAAGGACCATCTGAACCAGAGGAGTTAAATGAACTAGAAGAAACTGGTTCAGGAAGATGAAGTTGAGGGATGTGGATATCATCTTTGAGAGGAATAGGAGGAGACTGGTAGTCGATCATAGTGGTCTCAACCTCTGGAGTATGATGATCAGAGGATGAGGAGGGAGATATTTCCTCAGTATGGGTAGGAAATGGAATAGGTTTAGGAGCGGGTTCAGTCTGAGGTTTGGGTAGTGAATCATCAATGATGATGTGAATGGTCTCATTTGTTTCAGGGTTATCCACTGAGTACAAGATATCTTTGGGTTGTGCCTCAGGTGGACTAGAGACCGGAGAGATAGAAGGCTCAGCCTCAGGGAGAGGAATATCAGAATGAATGTGCTCTGGAGGTGGTGGTGGTGCAGAAGAAGATGGACCGGCAGAAGGTCCAGGACCCAATGAATCCAGTTGTGCCAGAATCAATCTCAATGTCTCACCCTGGGCATGTTGCTTAGCTAGTAACTCCTCGTGCCTCTTATCCATTTTCTCAACCAACTCCGCCATCTTGTAATTCATGTTGGTTATCAATTCAACATTTGTGTTGACAATATCAACATGGAATCCTCGGAGCATATTCTCCATAAAATGCTGAAGTGTGGCATTGAGGAAGGAGGGTGATGATGTAGTGGCAGCTGGAGCTGACGACTGAGTGTCATCCATCTTGCTAGTCTCGGTCTCGGTCTTCTTCTTCTTCAACCTAGACTCCAGAGGGCCTTTGAGAGGAATGTCAATATTCAGCTTGCCAATCTGATTTCTCCTAACCGGAGTAATCCTCTCAATAGGTTCCTTGTTTTCCAGATACCATATCTTATTCTCTTTTAGAATAAGTGACACAACCTGAGGATATGGCATCGGTGTGGTAGCCTTCCCATCCACCCTGTACCTCTTCATCTCAGAGAAGATATACTCTCCCAAGTCTTTCTGTTCCTTCAGGAAAAGTGAAGCAAACCATCTAAAGTCCCTATCTGAGAAATGGGTATAGTTGTTGGCCTTGTTCACAAAGGATCTAGAGTAGATGTACCATAGAACCCTGTGATGATCACACATATCACTCGGTTTGAAATTTAAAGGGCCAACTAACTCACCAGGTTTAAGGACAAAAAATATTTGGTTTGGGTCAAGTTGGGAGTAAATGTTATCTTGGGGGTTCTCTATCCCTAACCACAAGTTTATCCTAGAGGGTGAAATAAGAATCTTTTGGCCTCTCACTATGGTGGTCATCTCTTCCTCAGCTGAGGTTCTGTTTGGTTCATCTAGGATCTCAAGGTTATAGTAAAAGTGTGTGATCACTTTTGTGCAAAAAGGTAGTCTAATGGAAAGCCAAGGCATAAAAGGTTCTAAATAGGAACTAAGATCATGCTTCAATACCTCCTGAAGTAACTTGAGGTCCACATAGTGTGTCTGACACACTTTCCTCCTGAAGAATTGAGTGAGACACTTTGGGGACTCCTCCAGTTTGTTGACATTGAACCCCTTTGAAGGGTTGGTGATCTCCTCTTCTGGCAATTTAGACTTCTTTGAAGATTTCCCCTTCTCCATTTGATCTAGAATGCTAGCCATTGCCTTAGCCACATTCTTGTCATATTTGGGCTTTTTAGAAGGCTTTGGTGTGAAGGAGGGAGTTGAGGAATCAGAGGGTGGAGGAGAGGGAGACTTTGCACTTTTGCCTCTCCCAGTAGAGGTGCTCTTTTTGGATTGAGCCCTTGTAACAATCGACTCTTTGATCACAACCCCTTTTGGTTTCGGTTGAGGTTGAGGTTGAAGTTGGATTTTGGCTTTAGATCTTGGAGTGAGTTTTCTTTTCTTTCTTGGAGGAGAAGAAAGAGGATCAGGGTGTTATTGGGATTCAGAGGAATCTGTGTGAGTAAGGTTTTTAGTTCTCACCATTCTGAATCAGTGAAAAATGAAAATCTCAGAAAAACAGATCCAAGAGTCGCGAGATAGGGCACAGAGAATCTGAGCAGAATAAGGGGTTTTTGAGATTGAAATATGTTGGGTTTTGACAAAAATGATGCAAGGAATTGATTGTGAAAATTTTTTTGTGAAAGAGTATAGTGATTTACTCGAGGAGATTTTGTGGAAATGACCGAGTTTGCGACAGATAAAGACCTAAAACCCGACGTTACTCGAGGCCTTACTCGAGTAAACTTCAAGGTTATTCGAGTCCTTACTCGAGTGATCATATAAAAAATCTCTAAAACAATTTATTTAAATTGCGTACTTGGCATGAATAATATTGTAATTATCCATGTATCTTCCCTTGATCATTTATAACCAATTTGAAGCATATTTGAGTCATTTTTCATCAATTTGGTGATCTGGACTTGTAGTTACTCGAGTCTTTACTCAAGTAAGCTTCAAGTTTACTCGAGGTTCGCCTCAGGTAACCTGTCTTTTCAACTTCTGACTGTTCATTTCTTTGTAACTGAACCGTTTGATTTAAATTCCAGGTAACTTGATCCGTTACTTCCAGTTTTGGAAGACCATTACTCGAGTAGTTACTTGAGTAAAGTACTTCTTTACTTCAAGTTGTTCCTCGGGTAATGTTTCACTGTTAGTCATTACTTCAAGTTGGTACTCTAGTAAAGGTGTCCTCTGATAACCTCTGTTTTTGTTTCTCAAAACAGAGTTTCAATCTTCCTGTAAAACAAGTTTCTATATACTCCGATGCTTAAATTAGTAATCATCAAAACATTATTAAATGACTTCATCTAATATTATGAGAAACTGAAATAACTTACAACTCATTGGGATTTACCATTCCTAATTCTCTTCTAATGTATAGAAATTGATCTTTTGCAAGGGGTTTTGTGAAGATATCAGCTAGTTGAAGATGAGTAGGAATGAAAATCACTTTCACATCTTTCTTTTGGACATGATCTCTGATGAAGTGATGTCTGACATCGATGTGCTTGGTTCTAGGATTTTTGTAACCCCCTCCGTAATTATATCCGAAATACAATATTAGAGTGAAATAGAGACCAATAATAATCAAATTTCATTTACATTCCCCATCCTTAAGATAGGGTTTTCACAAATACATTTCAAAATCGAACACTTTAACTTGGTCTCACATTCACATTTCGAATACAATTACATTGCGAAGATAATTAACATTCATAATATATCAGAGTGCACAATAACAATTCCGGCAATTCCGGGTTCAAATCTTCACTAAGGGTTTATAAGGCACATACGCCCTTTACAATTCCTCAATGGGGATTACACAAATTTCATTCCAAATAAATATCCCAACATATCATCCGGATATATACAACCATATATCCATTATAACATATACAACTCTAAGTACATTCAAATCAACTACCATTATCCCAAATGGCAACGATAACCATTACCAAGTCCAAATGCCCATAAGGGATTCTCGCCGCCCCTAGTCGCTTGCTCCTTCCTCGAGCCACTTGTCCTGTCTAAAATGTTGGTAGGGGAGGGTGAGATTCTAGAGAATCCTAGTAGGAAACAAATACCACTATGCATGTAAGATAAGTGTTTAATGCATGACATGCTTGCATCACAATAACTCATGTTCACATAATGACATATCCGCATGCTCAATGTTTCAACAACATACTCATGGCCATAGCATAAATAGAAACAGAGCTTCAATCATTCATATATGTTTCACATAATCAAGCAAAGCAATAACATGCATCAATACACAAACACAAATATCAATACATGCAGGAGAGGTAAGTTCCCTACACTTATTCTTTCCACGTATGCTCCAGCGTCGGCTACTCACGATCCAAGCGGGTATCAAATCATGCTCAGGGTAAGTATCAAACCCTATAACCAAATCAAGAACATAAGGTCATTCTCTTTTCCAAATTCTCACTTTCATAACACTTAGATTTGGTTATCATAATTGACCCTTAAGAGGCCACAAATGCCTCTAATGAAACCCCTAAAAGGTTGGGAAACAATAGGGTAGAGGTCTCCTTTCGAAAACACAAAGTGCTGGAATACAGGGTTGGGCCGCGGCCCAAAACAGGTCAGAAAGGCTTGGGCCGCGGTCCGCCACTCTTGGGCCGCGGCCCAGAAATTTCCTGACTCTGGGCTGACTTCGAAAAACCATAACTAATTCTAGAAAAATCGAAACGAAGTGATTCCAAAGCTAAATGAAAGGTATATGAGTCCTATTTCAATGAAAAATATAGACCTTCACTGGAAATCACTACACAATTCCAAAATTACACAACACTCATCACTGCCCCCAAAACAGAGTTCTGTTTCAATCCCAAACTTTGGACAACCATATCTCACAGAATACTCAACGAAATGATACAAAATATATGTCCATTTTGAAGCTTGGGATGTGAAATTTAAGACTAGAAATTTTCAGAATTTTCCAATACCATTTGGGCATTCAAAATGCTCATACAAAATTACTGTGCAAAACAGAGCTTAAACCAAACATATTTTCAATTTTCTACCAAAGTGTTCAATAACTCCAAAATTAATAACCAATCTTATTCCCACACAAAATCACTCAAGGAACACAATGGTAACCTCAAAATGACCAAAATCACAACCCATTTATATGCCCTGTTTTGACCAAAGCACAAAACCAACACAAAAGGTGCCAAACTTCACATTTAAGCTTCAATTCACTTCTATCAATTCAAAACACTAAACAAGGCACCATTTCCATAACAACAACATAACATACTCCCCAAGACCCTCAATCACGAAAATTAGGGCTAAAATTCCAGAAATTCAAGGCCCAACCAATGGCCACAAAACTTATATGAAATTAAAGCTTTCACTTACCTTAACAACTTTCCCAAAGGCACTTTATGATTCTCCAACTTGTACATTTTCGTGATTCCTCAAATCACCACCAATGGAGAATCTAAAACCATAGGATGAAAGCTCTTAGCTCAAGGAACAACTTTAAAGAAGGGAGTTTTTCCATTAGAGGTCAAGATCTTACCCTTTTTACAAGCTTTTCCTTCTTCCTCTTTGGTCTCCAATGGTGAAAATGGAGAGAGAAGAGAGAGAGAAATGTTTGATGATGATGATAAAGGTGAGGAGCAGAAATTTCTGCCCCCACAAGCCATTTCATGCGCATGGGAGAGAGAGAAAAGAGAGGGAATGAATAAAAATAATCCTTTGACTTTTCTTCTCATCTCTCTTCATCATCAAGTGACACTTGTCCACATCTTATGCATTCTCATAAAGTAAGTAACCACTTGGTTACTCTACTAATTCCATTAGCCATTTAGTTACATATCTCATTTCTCCTTAGTTAGTAATTAATTTCTCCATTAATCACTAACTTATGGCTAATAATTTCATTCTTTCAATTTTCCACTAATCATGGCATATTAATTAATATTGCCATACAACACATAATTATTCCACTTTAATTCGATAATTATCCTCAATAATTACCATTAGCCTTTAATCAAAAATTGGGGTGTTACAATTTTTCACCAAGCTTATCGTACTGGTATTGTCACAATAGATTGGTATTTCTTTGAGATAAATACCAAGATCTTGTAGTTGTTGTTTTAACCATATCACTTGTGCACAACAACTTGAGACTGCAACATATTCGGCTTCCGTTGACGAAAGAGACACTGTATTTTGTTTCTTGCTGAACCATGATACAAGGGATCCTCCAAGATATTGTCCTTGTCCACTGGTGCTCTTTCTGTCTGTTTTGTATCCTCCATGATCTAAATCTGAATATGTAACTAGATATTAACTTCTTCCTTTGGGATACCACAGACCCAATTCTGGTGTGTCCGCAAGGTATCTAAAGATTCGTTTGACCGTTTTGGCATGAGATTCCTTCGGTGCTGATTGATATCTTGCACATATGCCAACACTAAATTGAATGTCCGGTCTGCTTGCCGTGAGATAGAGTAATGATCCAATCATTCCTCTGTATTTTGTGATGTTGTAGTCTTTCCCTTTGACATCAACATCAAGCAACGTAGTTGAGCTCATAGGTGTGTCAGTTCCATTTGCTTCATCCATTCCATATTTCTTCAATAGCTCTCTTAAGTACTTTGTTTGAGATATGAAGATTCCATTCTTTCTTTGTTTGATTTGCAAACCGAGAAAGAAATTCATTTCTCCCATCATTGACATCTCAAACTCTCCCTGCATTATCTCAGAAAATTCCTTACACAGAGATTCATTAGTAGCACCGAAAACAATATCATCAACATATATTTGAACAATTAAGATATCATTACGTTTTCGTTTTATAAAAAGTGTTGTATCAACTTTTCCTGGTACAAAACCTTGATCAATGAGAAATTTATTGAGCCTTTCGTACCATGCTCTAGGAGCTTGTTTTAAACCATATAAAGCTTTCTTGAGTTTGAAAGCATGGTCAGGTTTGGTAATATCTTCAAAGCCTGGTGGTTGTTCTACATACAGTTCTTCCATGATGTAACTATTTAGAAATTCACTCTTTACATCCATTTGATAAAGTTTGAATCCTTTAATGCATGTAAAAGCTAAGAGTACGCGTATAGCTTCCAATCTAGCCACTGGAGCATACGTTTCCTTATAATCAATCCCTTCTTCCTGATTATAGCCTTTGGCCACCAATCTTGCCTTGTTTCTGACAATAATTGCGGATTCATCGAGTTTGTTCTTGAATACCCATTTAGTACCAATGATCGGATGATCCTTGGGTCGGGGTACAAAATCCCAAACTTGATTTCTTTCAAATTGATTTAATTCTTCTTGCATTGCTATAACCCAATCATTGTCTGATAGGGCTTCATCAATGTTAGAAGGTTCAATTTCAAAAATAAATGCAGAAAAACTTACTTCATTGAAAATTCTATTTCTAGTTTTGATCCATTCATTCACATCTCCTATGACTTGATCTAAGGGATGGCTTTTATTGTATTTCCAGGCTCTAGGTTGTCCTAGTGTTTGTTCTTCTTCCTTGGTTTCATCAACTTCTGGAATAAGGGATTTAGAAATAGATTGACCATTTTCTTGATTTAAAACAACTTCCTGTTCTTCATCAATGGTTTTGTCAGAGGATTCAAATTCATCAAATACAATATGAATTGATTCTTCAACAACACATGTTCTTTTATTGAAAACTCTATATGCTTTACTTCGATTAGAATACCCTAGAAAAATTCCTTCATCAGTTTTAGAATCAAATTTTCCTAAGTTATTTTTACCATTATTATGAATGAAACACTTACAACCGAAGATGTGTAGATGAGCAATGTTTGGCTTCCTTCCTTTGTATAGCTCGTATGGTGTCTTTCCAAGTTTTGTTCTGATATAGGCTCTATTTGAAATATAACATGTTGTACTCATAGCATCAGCCCAGAACACTTAAGACGCGTTCTTCTCGTTTAACATTGCTCTAGCCATTTCAGTAAGTACTCTATTCTTACGTTCCACGACTCCATTTTGTTGAGGTGTTCTTGGAGCAGAGAAATTGTGATCAATGCCATTAGTATCACAATATTCTTCAAAGGCTTGATTTTCAAATTCTCCACCATGATCCGTCCTAATACCTGCAATGGACATACCTTTCTCATTTTGCACTTTCTTGGCAAAAACAATAAATTCTTCAAAAGTTTTCATCTTTTGATGATAGAAAAATAACCCATGTAAATCTGGAGAAATCATCAATAATGACCAATGAATATAAATTGCCACCAAGACTCTTTACTCTTGCTGGGACAACTAAATCCATATGCAATGATTGTAATGGTCTATTTGTTGAAATTTCATTTTTCAATTTGAAAGATGATTTAGTTTGTTTACCCTTTTGACATGCGTCACAAATCAAGTCATTTTTGAAAGTTACTCTGGGTAATCTAAGAACTAAATCCTTTTTGAGTAGTTTGCCTAATTGATGCATATTGACATGAGCCAATCTCTTATGCCATAGCCAACTTTCATCAGTATTACTCAGAAACAGTTTTCAGATTCATTTCTACTAATATCTAGAGTATAATAATTACCTTCCCTTTTTGCTCTGAGCTTAGCCTAGATATTCTTCTTATTAAGTGGTAAGTCATTCTTGTTGATAATTAGACATTCCTCTGAGTCAAATATTACCCAGTTGTTTTTGTCTGCACTTTGACTTACACTTAGCAAGTTATGACATAATCGTTCGATATAGTATACGTCTTTGACTTGTATGCCTCTGTTATTTTTTATTTCACCAATTCCTACAATCCTTCCAGTTTGATTTCCTCCAAATTTTACCTTCCCACCTTCTTTAGGTTGTAATTTGGTAAAACTTTCGAAATCACCGGTCATACGTCTAGAGCATCCACTGTCTATGTACCATTTGTTGTTTTTGGATGCCTTGAGACATATCTGTAATAAAATGACTAAGTCTTAGGTACCCACATCTTTTTGGGTCCTTTTGGGTTAGTACAAATAGTTTTCTTAACATATGAGCCTTTAGGTACCCATTTGTAGGTTCCTATGTTTCCTTTCTTCTTATGAATACATGAAGAGGTATAATGACCTTTTCTATTACAGTAATTACAAAATGCAAAAGGATTTGATGTATGCACAGAATGCTGGAAATAATTCAAATATGACTTACCTCCTGCTTTCTTTCTACCTTTCCTCTTATCTGATTTTGGATCATATCCAATTCCAAATCGGTCATTTACAAATCATTGAGCTTTTAAAATAACATTTAGCATCTCACTTCCTTGAGTAAATTTTTCAAGAGTTTTTGTAAGATCAGTGTTTTTCTTTTTCAAAGAAGAACAATTTTCACAATTCTTTTCTGAAATTTCTTTAAGTTCAATTTCAAGAACTTTGTTTTTCTTTTTGAAAACAACCAATTCTTTAACTACTTTGATGAATTCAGAATGTAAAGCATTATATTCAGAAAATAATTCATCATAGGTAGGTTCAGAATCATTTACCTCTTCTTCTGTTTCTTCTTGAGCAACAAGACATATATTGGCTAGTTCTTCCTCATCACTTTCTTCGTCAGAGGAGCTATCACCCCATATAGCAGATACGAAGGCCTTCTTTTTGTTAAAGAATTTGCCTTTTCTCTTCTCTTTGCTCTTTTGGTTTAACTCTGGACATTCTGATTTGATATGTCCTGGTTTTCCATATTCGTAGTAAATGATATGATCTTTGCTGCTAGTTCCTCCTTTTTGAAAGTGTTTGAATCCTTGTCCTTTCTTGTAGAACTTTCTGAATCATTTTATGATTAGGCCCATTTCATCATCGTCAAACTCCTCATCCTCATCTTGATTCTCTTCTTTTACTTTTAGTGCTAGACCTTTCTTTTTCTTGTCACCAATGTCATCTAGTTCCTGTTTGAACTTTAGTTTGCTTTCATATTCAGAAAGACTTCCAAATAGAGAAGCAACTGATCTCATTGATTCTCCTTTTACTTCTTCTATCGCAGTGACTTTGGCCTCCCACTCTTTAGAAAGAATATTCAAAATCTTTCGTACTTGGGTATGCTGATCATAAACTTTCCCAAGTGCTGCAAGTCGATTAACAAGATGAGTATATCTAAGTTCAAATTCAGATATTGATTCACCTGATTTCATTCGAAGTAGATCAAATTCAGTGACCAAGGTGTTGATTCGGTTCTCCTTTATTCTCGAAGTTCCTTCATGAGCTATTTCCAGAGCTTCCCATATTTCCTTTGCTGTTGGAAGTGTGCAAATTCTGAAATACTCACTTTGACTCAAGGCACTTTGTAACATCAGAATTGCCTTGCTGTTGAGAGTGATAAGTTTCTTGTCATTCTCATCATATTCCATTGGTGTCTTGGGAGTTTTCTGAGAATCTACAATCTTTGTAGGTTGATAGTTTCCACTCTCAATCACATCCCATAGCCCATATTCAGTAGCCATCACGAATACTCTGAACTTTACTTTCCAGAAAGAAAAGTGTTCGCCATTGAAACCTGGAGGTCTAGTGATGGATGCTCCGTCAGGAAGAATTCCTTCACCCATGCTTGCCATTGGATCCTTCTTAGGTTGTTATACCTTAACAAGAAGACCTAGGCTCTGATACCAAATGTTAGAGCAAGAGTTTCACCCAAGAGGGGGGGTGAATTGGGTGATACTAAAATTTCGTTGCTAATAAAAACTTGACGGTGAATATAAAGCAATAAAGAGTAAGGAGAAATATCACCATAGTGTACACCGCGAGTTATACTGGTTCGGCCACAACCATTTTGACCTACGTCCAGTCCTCAGAGCTTCTCTGAGAGTTTTACTATAACTTCCAAGATTCAATGGGTTCTTGGCACCTCAGTAAAAGCAAGTTCCTTCGCCTGGACACTCGCTCCCTCTTACAAGTTGTAATCCAATCCCAACCCAAGGTTCCACAACCTTAAGTTATCTCAATAACAAAAATTGAGTTTGAATGAAATATCTCTCTCACAGAGTGAATAAGAATCACTGAAGCATAGAATTACAAGTATAATATAAAATAGAGTAATGAACTTGATGATACATTTGTGTGTGTGTTCTTGTTGTACTCTCTGTTTGGAGGTTCTCATATATATAGATACGTTGGTAATGATGGCTGGAACATATTTCTTCATGCTCGTTGGAGCGTGCGCAGCCACTATTGACTTTTCCAGTATTTGAAAGACATACGTTTGCGGTAGGTGGCGGTCGGTGACATTCGAACGTTGCATTTGACTTTCCTTATTTGGTAAGATCTCTTCATTGTTTATCTGTGGATATGTTAAGAATACTAATATAATGAAAGGTTAATCATATAGGAAACAAAACAATGAACGTTGGAATGATTTCTCAATTTCTGGGTTTGCATACTCAAGTAGCTACTTGAGTATTCATTAAAGTTTACTCGAGTACTTTCTCGAGTATCATCATGAAAACTTTGATGAACTGCAAGTCAACATACAAATATAAGATTACTCGGGTAGTGCATGGAATAAACAAAATATCAAACCTTTGGAAATGCATGTTTACTGGGTACCTACTCGAGTAATGCACTCTTTTCTTCATAGGTTACTCGGGTACCAACTCGAGTGAACCTTCAAATAAACTTTTGTTACTCGATACTTTACTCCAGTAATGTTGGCAGGATTTCAAGGCCGAGAGCACTTCAAGTTTGATTACCTTGTTACTCGAGTACATACTCGAGTAAACATAAATATTCTGCATAGATTACTTGGGTAATGACTTGAGGTTTTTCTTCAAAAAATAACTCTGGATACTCGAGTAATCCACTTAAAATGAATCATTAAATACCTGCATACTTGAGTAGCACCTCAAGTGAAGTATGATAAAAACCAGATCAAGTTATTCGGGTACTACCTTCAGGTTTTTGCTTACCACAGTGAGTTACTCGAGTAGCTCCTCGAGTAATGTTGGCAGGGTTCAAAATGCCGAGAGCAACACATTTTCTGAAATAGAGTAACTCGAGTACATACTCAAGTATCATTGGCAGGCTGAGAGTAACTTGAAAACTTTTACCTGGTTACTCGAGTAGCTACTCGAGTAACGTTGGCAGGCCGAGAGCAACTTGAAAACATTTACACTATTACTCGAGTACTTATTCGAGTAACGTTGGCAGGTTACTCGAAGGTATCTCTGGTTACTTCAAGTTTTGTCTCATTACTCGAGTACATACTCGAGTAACGCCTTAGAAAACTTGCTTCTCATCAAGTTTTTCAGCTTTTTCTCTTGGCCTTTCTTCATTACTCCAATGCTTACTTCAAGTGATGCTTTTTCCCTGTTATTACTTTGTTCAAACTTATTTATTAATCAAATCTTTTTCATAATATTCTTTGTTATCATCAAAACATGAGATCTAACAATACCTCTCTAGCGAAAATGAGGGAAAGAGAGAGAAGAAAAATATTAAAATATTGCATTTGACTCCCCCAGCACTTTCTCTTCACCTACACTTGCCACTTGTCACAATTTTTTTGGCTCTCATAAAGTAAGTAACCAATTAGTTACTTTAATAACTCCATTAGTCATTTGGTCACACATCTCAATTCTTCTTAGTTAGTAATTAATTTCTTCATTAATCATTGACTAATTAACAGAAAATTTTCCATTCTTTCTAATTTTACCATTGATTTTGGCACATTTACCGAAATTGCCACAAAACACATAATAATTAAATCTTTAATTCACAAATTATTCTCATTAATTATCATTAGCCCTTAATCAAAATTTGGGGCATTACATGTTACATGTGTAGCAAACAAATATTGAAGGGAAGAGGGAGGAAGGGAGGACTGTTTTAGAGAGAGGAAGTAAAGAAATCAAATTAAAGGTAACTTCCAGAACTTCAAATACTTTGGTATATTGTTGTTGTTATTATGGTTCTTGGCTTGGTTTGTAGATTGTTTGTTGATTTTATAAATTTGGAAAGTGTAAACCTTAAAGGGTTATGCTACCTAAATTTCCTAAAATAATGTCTAATAAGTGTTAGAATCCGGTTAACACCCAAGAGGGGGGTAAATTGGGTGTATGATAAAAACTTAAAGATTTTGAAAATCTTTTCAAGTCTTAACGAAAGTGGTAAGTATGAAGGTAATGGATTATAAATCAACAGTTAGATTAAATAATATATGCTAGAAATATAAGAGCTTAAGGAAGAGAATATACAAACTATGATTTATCCTGGTTCAATCCAATCTATGATGGCCTACGTCCAATCCCCAGGCTCCTCCTGAGATTTTTTCATATTCACTATCTTCTTATTTAATCCGGGCACAAGAAAAGCCTTTACAAACCCATAAGTTTAGCCGGGTACTTGTGAAACCTTTTACAAATCTCTCACTGAAAAACTCCCCCTTACGGCAAGTCTTACGAGCAGAGCAATCCCAAAGATCTTCGTCTCTTGCTTACTCGTACAAGTCTTACGAGCAACAATGTTCTCTCCTGCTTATACCCCTATAAGTCTTATGAGCAGCAACATTCTCTACTGCTTGCACCTTGTGAGTCTTACGAGCAAAATGTCTTACCGGCAATTCTCTCTACAGCTTCCCTTGTAAGGAAATCAACCCTCTCAAGGTCCCTCTACCTTGAGATCAATTTGGAAATATAGATGAAAGTGTTTACAGACTCTCTCACAGAGTGGATATAATGCTCACTGAAGTACAATACAAATAATCACTCTCTCAATGATAAGTAATATAGAAGATGCAGAACAGAGAGTGTTTAGGTAGAAGTAGAGGATTCATGTTTCCATCATTTTTCTTGTAGTTGCTCGCTGTCTCAGTTAGCCATTGACTTTGAATGCTCTATCATTTATAGTTGATGAAGATGATGGCCGCTATGAGCATTGGTCGGTTGGAGTCCCATTGCTTTGTTTGACCATTATGTGCATTTGAACAACTAGTCGATATCCGTTGCAGAGTAGAGCTTCCCGTTGAAGAGTGGGATGTTTCATTATAAGCTGCACGTCATGTTGTGGAGCGTTGGTGTTTTAGACATTCATTCATGGTAGGTCAATCTTTTGTCGTGGTAGGTAACCGATATTTGGTGTGTAATGATGCCACCCACCATAATTGACTCTTTCATTTGAATATGTAATCTCAACATTAAATTTCTTGTTTCATACAACAAAATGCTTAATCACTAATATGATGAAGTGTTAGTCATGAGTATACTGGATCATTGGTCAAAAGCTGAATTTATGGCTTCTGGGACTCATCACGTTGAGTGACAATATTTGCCATAAATGATCTTCGTTCTTGAATATGCAATCAAAATGTTTAATCTCCTATTTTACACTTGAAATATATGTTAGTTAATGTTTAATCTCCATGGAAAGCTCTTTGATTCTAGATTCATATGGCATTGTTTGTCTCAATCCGATGCGTCATTTTTTAGTTATGCACAAAATACCGAACCTGTCTAGAAAATTGACTGTGATTTCAGTGTCAACTTCCAAGGATCATATCTCCTTTATCTAAGCTTTTTTCAATGTGATCTTGGTGTACATTTTTTGTGTTGTGAGTCTTCTTTCATATGCCATGGGTTTCAAGTCAATCCGACGTGTGGTTTGAGAGATATGGCCAAAACACTGGACCTCTACCAGGCTGAATGTAAAACAGAGCTGAACAGAGTAGCCCGACACTCGAGTGTGCTCTTCCTTCACTCAAGTGCTATAGTGCCACACTTGCTACAGTGATTTTGCACTTTCTTTTTGCACCTCGAGTGCTATAGTGATTCGCATGTTACAATAACAAACAGTGCTCGATTGCTACAGTAACTACCACTACAGTGCCAAATAGTACCGACTACTACAGTGCAAAATAGTGCCATCTAATTTCCTTCTAACCATAGAATCTCAGAGAACTTGAATCTTGATATTCCCATTAGATCTTGCAAGTTCTTATTTCTTCAATATCTTTCTTCTTGATTTTCCTCGTGATAATAATTCTCTATAATCCGAGTAGGCAGCTTCTTGACTATCTTCAGTTTCTGTCTTCTTCTTCCTTTTGTTCATTCTCATCAATTCAATCACTTCTTTGTATATTTGATAATTTAGTCTTCTTATTCTTCCTCTATAATTCAACTTAATTAATCTACAAGATATTTCACATTAAACACAATAATTAGTCAAAGAAATACATTAAATAAACTTTTTGCTCTTATCAATTCATATCTATATTTGACATCATCAAAACTAATCATATCTAACATTCTTCCCCTCTTTGATGATGAAAAATCCTGCAAGAAAAATATGTGTATGTATGACACCAATTTGAATGCATCATATTTGTCTTGCCTTTCTCTCTCCCTATTTGACATTAGCAAAAAGTTTGAAATATATAAAGAAGTAATGCTTGTGGAAAGTAAATTTAGAAACAAAGTAGAAATGAATTTGTCAAGAAAACAGTTTACTCCTCCCCTATTTAAAGGTGATGGAACTGAAAATGGATTTGGAGAGGTGTTCAAGAAACCTTTTATAGTCAAGACAATTTGAAAATTGAAGATAGGAAACGTATTCTTAAAATGTAAAGAGTAAGGATTAGAATGCTCATGTATATTTTGAAAAATGATGAAGTGCTCTATGAAGTCTGTTGCTTCTTTGGCAATATTGGTTCATGATGTTGTGTTCTGTACAACTCTGATATATGTTCATGTTGTTGCCAAGATGCTCCAAGTGAGCTAAGCTTCTATTCAGCATGCTCAATACTCAGTTTTATTGGCATATGTATTTGTTGCTCTGAATGTTGCAGCCAATATATTTTCCTAGTTTAAACATTGAAGCATCTTTCCTCAAGTTTGATAGTTTCTTCTTGTAGTATGTTGAGGAACATTATTGGGCAAAGAAAATTCTCCTGTCACAAATTTACTCTTTCTTTGCAAAGAGAATTGTTAGTTCAATCAAGTAATAAAGGTTCCTTTCCATAGGATAGGTTAAGATTAAGATTATGAAAAGAACAATATAAGTGTAATTCATCATCAAAACTAATCAAGACATGGTGAATACATATGAGTATGTTAAAAGGATTTTTTCCAATAAAGGAGATGAGCTTTCAAGATATAAAACACAAGTGAATATAAAGCTCCCCCCTTAAATGATGTATGGATTGGAAAAATTTTCATTAGGAAGATAGTGAATAACTCTCCTGGGTTTGAAAAACAATTGGAAATTTTTATGGAGAAAACGATTTTAGAGAGAAATAAAATTTGAAATATGATAATGCTATTTAGAGGTTTTAAGAGATATAATCCAATATCACCTGAGTAGTCACTTGAGTGATTCTTCTTGACCATTCTTGATTGTTTACTCAAGTGGTGCTACTCAAGGAATTTGAATTAAGCAAGAATACAATACCTTACTCAAGTAATATCATAATCACTCAAGTTATAATCCTACGTAGTCCAGTGAGTCATTGTCTAATGAGGTGATCAGTACTGAGGGGTTCTGAAGTGTAATCTCAGTGGATGTTTAAGGATACCAAGATGAGCTTGAAATAAGGCCTTAGCATAGTATGTGCTCCTTGCTTAGCAAACACCATCGAGAACCTTCGATTTCACTATAGCACATTACTCCCTTATTTTTGTCATTCATCATCTCAAATAGAACTTTGAGGTTCTGGTTTACTAAGTCACACAGCTGCTTCATCTTATCATTGAATAATGATCTCATCATTGTTTGCAGCAAGCTTTGTGTGAAAGAGTTGAACCTCCTTTTTCGGATAGCCCCTAATAGATGAACCAAAGATTGAAGGATCAGGAGGACCAGTTCTGGTAGAATACCGTGTCGTCCTCTGAACATCTGTTTCTCTAACTGGATCAATAGCTTGTCACTTGCTAGTGCTGGGGTATCACTTGAGCAATATCACATATTCTACTTTCTTTCACACTACAACACTATCAATCATGCCTCTTCTGTTAGCCTCTGATCTTTGTATGTGAAAGCACAGCATTTTGGTTAATTCCTGCAAACTTATTATTATATGCTCTTTGGTACCCAACTTTCTTTTAAGTCCATATGATATTAGACATTATAACTCTTATGCTCTTATATAATTAAATCATATGATATTTAAGCAAAGAGTATCATAAACCAACAAAGACCAAGATATAATTTTATCCAATAAAATCAAGTCATTAGAAAGCATAATGAACAAGTGATACCAGGAATGATGATGATTAATGACAATTTGTAAATACACTTTATATAGAAAATATTTCATTGATAAGATTTTCATGCAATCGATGTAAGTCATATCAAAGAGAGTAGAAAGCTTATCCACAATGATCAACTTTTATAAAAAAGATAAATCATGAATGAAATCAAGTTTTCCAAGAATGATAATGAAATAAGCAAATTATTTCAAATCTCATATGTAATTTCAAATCATAATAATGCATTGTGAAATTGAGATTCTGAATACATGCAAAACACATTTTTAAAACCTATTTAGAATCAATGTTCATGTTAAAAATGGTGGAAGCTAATAGTTATAAAATATGTATCAGAAAGCTTCACTTTGGAGTTCAACTAAGATAAAATGTTAATTATCAGAGTTAACATATTGAAGAATTTTCTCAGGTGCTAAAGTCATATAAATAACCAAAAGTATTAGCTTGATAAACCTATATGAGCATCATAACTTTGCAAATGATTCATAGACTATCTTGACTCTTAGAATTGTGTCATGAAAGATATGAATATTCAATTCAACGATTCAGATATATAACACTAGTTACTCAAAGATAGATCATATCAATAGTTAATGTGTTTGAGCAATGAAATGAGTACATTGATTTATGGATGATGAAGGACATACTCATTAGTCCAAATGACTAGAGTTTAAGAATATTAGTATGTTATTCCATAATAATGGTTAATGCATCAACATTCAATGCACTCATGAATATTCATAATGCTTGGAATAACATGATCTACTAAAGATTTATGCATCTGGCATAAGGCTTTCACAAGTTGAATTCCTTTCAAGGAAATACATTCAGAACTCATATAGATAGTTAACTTGTTAGACGTAAGGTCAAGCATGTTAGAGAATGAAGACTAAAGAGAGTTCAAGTATTGGATAGCACATTTAAGATCAATGTGTCAATGATGGGAAAATACTTTCATAAATGAATTTGAAGCATTTTTTACTTTCAGTATACAAAAATAGTAACTTCCAATTTCAAAACTGATTTGAATGCAAACAAGATATGAATAATTTTCAAATAATATGTATATACATTTTATAAACATGATGAATTGAAATCCAAGTACATTATTGAAATGTGCATTTCAAATTTCCAATGCATAGAAAAATTATGCACAATTCTATTTCAATACATTTAGCAATCTAAAAATATTTTGAAAACCATAAATCATTGACTACTAATGGTATGTAGTAATAAGCAAGAATTTACCACTCAAATTGAGTTGGAAAGAATGGGTATGATGATTGAGTTTTGAAATTACTAATACAGCGTACCTAGGTTGAGTGTAACTTGTAGACACCCAAGTTAATTCCCATATCATTGTATCTTTATACTCAAGTCCTCCAAGATCACTTGAGTAATCCATGTTTTAAAGCTAATTCATGCATTTGTACTTGTGGCATTTGTGAGTTCTTGCTGCACTTTCAAGTGAGTTCTTCATACACTCGAGTGTGTAAGATTATTCTTAATGAACTCGAGAATGTCCATAGAGTTTCTATATACTCTGTTAACCCCTGTTTTACAAACTAGAAACAAAGCATAGGATTCAAATATGCATTAGAGTGACCAACCAGTACTCGAGTGTTAACATGAATTATACTCGAGTGTTCACTTCTGCACTCGAGTGTCATGCTTTTTTTTCAAATTATTCCTACAAAAATCATATAACCATTTTTCTTCCTTCGGTATCCAATTCTACTTGGATCCACTCATGGTTAGCTTGAAAGAATCATAACTCACATACTTTAAAAACATAATCAATTCAAGGAATTTGAACATAATGAACTAAGCATGACTTTATGCATAAAAATATTTTCTCATGGAATATGCATATATGCATAAAATATTAAGCTATTGAACATTACGAATTTTTATGAAAGAATTTTCTAAAGATTGTGAAAACATATATGCAATATTCATTCATAAGGTAACAAGGTATAAACCTCAGTAAATATTAAAGATGACAGTGTATGAGGTTTTACTGTTGATTACTTTTACATTGGGTGCTTGGAGAATTGCCTTGCATACCCACTACATCTTTCTTTGAAGCTCTATTTTTGCATGTTTGGCTTTAGGATTATGCAAAACCTTCTCATATGATATAAACTTTGAGATTATTTTCCTTTGTATTTGAGAAATCCTCCTCTTCTTGTTCTCCTCAAGATAGTTGAATGGTACATTATGGTAGCTCTTCATTGAGGTGGAACATACTCCTTTTATCCATTGCTTCTTTCTATGGTTATATTATGTAGCTTTGGCAATGGGTGCTCCGAGACTTCTCATTTTCAATATAGATGATATGAACCTCTTTATTGGTGTATGAGAAACTCTTGGCTTCTTCTTGATTTTCTCCATACCTTTATGTCCATTCTTCTTATAATCAAGCTGCACATATAAAGTACTAGATGGACATTTTGGTACCCACATATACTTGGGTCCTTGATTGTTAGTATTAACGCTTACATGTCTCTTCGGCACCCAAATATACTTATTTCTCACATGGGAATTTCTTCTAATATAGCATGTGTGAGAAATATGACCAGATTTGCCACAATAATTGCAAATTGTATGAAATGCATTATAGGATATCATGTAAGTATTGTGTCGATCATGAGAGTAAAAAACTCGAATGGATTTTATTTGAACATTCTTTCTTCCCAACAAACTTTCTAGCATATTTGAAAACATTTTTGTTTTTCTCAATAGAATCAACAATTGGTTGAGAAACAAACTTTTGTAGACTCTGAAAATCAGTTTTACGAAAATCACACGAATAATTAGAACTTTTTACCTTAAGTTCATCTTGAGCTCCGGAGAGTAATTTTTCATGTCCGTCCATAATGAGCTCTTTTTGGGAATCCTCTTCTTCTTGTCATCCATGTTGACAATATAGAAGTGTTCTATGATTTCTCCATCTTCATCATCAACTTCCAATTGTTCATGAATAGTAGATGCGTAGCGTGTAGTTTCATATGAACTATCAACACTTCCAACTTCAACACAACTGTTAGAAGTATAAATAGAATCAAGAGTGTCCCAGATATGTTTAGCACTAGAACAAAATCTAATTGTCTCAAAATCATTTTTTGTCACAGCACTATAAAGAATCCTCATTGCTCTAATGTTTAATGAAAACATTTTCTTTTCTTTTTCAGTCCAATCCTTCCTCGGTTCGAATCAAAAGCATTTGTAAAAACATTCCACATATCAAAATCATAAGCTTCTATAAAACTAGTCATTCAAGCTTTCCAAAACCAAAAATCAATATCTTTCAAAAGAGGTGGGATGGTATAATCAAAATATTCTAAAAATATAAAATACCCAAAATCAGCCATTGTAACTCTTGAGACGGTTAAGTCCTTTAAACAAGAGCCCAGGCTCTGATACCAAATGTTAGAATCCGACTGACACCCAAGAGGGGGTGAATTAGGTGTATGATAAAAACTTAAAGATTTTGAAAATCTTTTCAAGTCTTAACGAAAGTGGTGAGTATGAAGGTAATGAATTATAAATCAACAGTTAGATTAAATAATATATGCTGGAAATATAAGTGCTTAGGGAAGAGAATATGCAAACTGTGATTTATCCTAGTTCGGTCCAATCTGTGATGGCCTACGTCCAGTCCCCAGGCTCCTCCTGAGATTTTCAAATTCACTATCTTCTTGTTTAATCCTGGCACAAGAAAAGCCTTTACAAACCCACAAGTTTAGCCGGGTACTTTGAAACCTTTCTCAAATCTCTCACTGAAAAACTCTCCCTTACGGCAAGTCTTACGAGCAGAGCAATCCCGAAGATCTTCATCTCCTGCTTACTCGTACAAGTCTTACGAGTAGCAACGTTCTCTCCTGCTTACACCCCTGTAAGTCTTATGAGCAGCAACATTCTCTATTGCTTGCACCTTGTAAGTCTTACGAGCAAACTGTCTTACTGGCAATTCTCTCTACAGCTTCCCCTGTAAGGAAATCAACCCTCTCAAGGTCCCTCTACCTTGAGATCAATTCAGAAATATAGATGAAAGTGTTTACAGACTCTCTCATATAGTGGATATAATCCTCACTGAAGTACAATACAAATAATCACTCTCTCAATGATAAGTAATATAGAAGCTACAAAACAGAGAGTGTTTGGGTAAAAGTAGAGGATTCATGTTTCCATCATTTTTCTCGTAGTTGCTCGCTGTCTCAGTTAGCCATCGACTTTGAATGCTCTATCATTTATAGTTGATGAAGATGATGGCCGTTGTGAGCATTCATCAGTTGGAGTCCCATTGCTTCATTTGACCGTTGTGTGCATTTGAACAACTAGTTGCTGTCCGTTGCAGAGCAGAGCTTCCCATTGAAGAGTGGGATGTTTCATTATGAGCTACACGTCACGTTGTGGAGTGTTGGTGTTTTAGACATTCGTTCATGGTGGGTCAATCTTTTGTTGTGGTAGGTAACCGATATTCGATGTGTAATGATGTCGCCCACTATAATTTACTCTTTTATTTGAATATGTAATCTCAACGTTAAACTTCTTGTTTCACACTGCAAAATGCTTAATCACTAATATGATAAAGTGTTAGTCATGGGTATATTGGATCATTGGTCAAAAGTTGAATTTATGGCTTCTAGGACTTATCACGTTGAGTGACAATATTTGCCATAAATGACCTCCATTCTTGAAGATGCAATCCAAATGTTTAATCTCCTGTTTTACACTTGAAATATATGTTAGTTAACGTTTAGGAACAATAACAAGTGAAAACATAATGAATGTATATCATTTAACCACGTTTGGATTGATGGCTATAAGAGTCTGAACTTTCTATGTTTTGGTTCTGTCAGGACTTCACCCGAGTGCAAAGAAGCCTCACTCGTGTGCATGTATAATTTCACGTTCTGGCTTGCTCTTGGGCAAACACTTGCTGCTCTTCACTCGTAGAACTCGAGTGCAATCCTTCTCCTCACTCAAGTGTTACCAGTCATGCTCGAGTGCTCTTCACGTTTCTTTGGTCATATTTCTTCTCGGGTTAACACTTTCATGTCAAATCTTGCATGACTCGAGTGCAATTCTGATCCTCACTTGAGTGTGTTGTTCGATACTCAAGTGTTGCTAAATTTCTCTATGCTTCAGCCGCTTCTAGACAACACTCGCATGACATTTTTCAAGAGTGCTTTTTTGGACTCGTGAGTGATGTGGGGCCACAACAGACTCAATTTATTCATTTGATTCTAAATATGGAAAATGATGTATCATAAGAAACCTCTTGTCATATGCATTCCAATGTAAAAAGAATCATCTTCAAACTCCTTGTATTCTGCAAGTTATGATCGAAAGAGTGTTTATCGCACTAGACTGCACAAGCGTCAACTTCCAAAAGGCATAGCTCCTAGAATATAAGTTCAAATTAGGCAAATTACCTATCCATGGAAAGCTCTTTGAGTCAGTTTCATATGGCACTGTTTGTCTCAATCCGATGTGTCATTTTTGAGTTAAGCTCAAAATACCAAACCTGTCTTGAAAAGTGACGGTGATTTCAGTGTCAACTTCCATGGATCATGTCTCCTTCATCTGAGCTTCTTTCAATGTGATCTTGGTGTACATTTTTTGTGTTGTGAGTCTTCTTTCATATGCCACTGGTTTCAGGTCAATCTGATGTGTGGTTTGAGAGATATGGCCAAAATACTGGACCTCTGTCAGGCTGAACATAAAACAGAGCTAAACAGAGTAGCCCGACACTCGAGTGTGTTCTTCCTTCACTCGAGTGCTATAGTGCCATACTTTCTACAGTGATTTTGCACTTTCATTCTGCACCTCGAGTGCTACAGTGATTCGCATGCTACAATACCAAACAGTGCTCGATTGCTACAGTTACTACCGCTGCAATACCAAACAGTACCGACTGCTACAGTGCAAAATAGTGCCATCTAATTTCCTTCTGACCATAGAAATCTCAGAGAACTTGAATCTTGATATTCCCATTAGATATTGCAAGTTCTTATTTCTTTAATATCTTTCTTCTTGATTTTCCTCGTGATAATAATTCTCCATAATCCAAGTAGGCAGCTTCTTGACTATCTTCAGTTTCTTTCTTCTTCTTCCTTTTGTTCATTCTCATCAATTCAATCACTTCTTTGTATATTTGATAATTTAGTCTTCTCATTCTTCCTCCATAATTCAACTTAATTAATCTACAAGATATTTCACATTAAACACAATAATTAGTTAAAGAAATACATTATATAAAATTTTTGTTCTTATAATTTCATATCTATATTTGACATCATCAAAACTAATTATATCTAACAATAAGTGGTTAAATGGTTTAACAAGTGGTTAGGAGTGAAAAGGAGCAAGCTTTAAGTGTTGAAACTGAAAATCACAATTTTCTCCTTGGGCAATGTTTCGGCCAGAGCTAGAAATAGGGGTTAGGGTGGAAATTTCATTAATATGATGATTCCATGGTGTTCAAGAGGGAAAATTTTGTAGGGTTGATGTTGATCACTTTATGAGAAAAACCCTAGAAAGTGAAATTACAAAAATACCCCTAAAACCCTAAATAAGAGTTATCAAGGGCAAAACTGTCATTTGGCAGTGATTTTATTAAAACAGAGGTCAAAAATGGATTCTACATGCAAAACTGTGTAGGAATAGCCTGGGTCAAAATTTTTGGAAAAAGTACGATCAGACAGGGTAAAAAAGGGGCTTAGACAGGGTCCCTTGGGGCATTTTAGAAATTTTATAGTTTTGGACTAATATAACCAACAAAATTAATTTGGAAGAGTCTAGAGTGATACATGAATGGGTATTAACCTAATTCTTGTAAACTTGGATTTTTAGGACCAGTCTGTTGAGCCCGAGCCGGATTAAATTAGGAACTGAATAGTGTTGCAAAAAGGGACATAAGGTAGTAACTCTATCTCTCATACACCATGTGAATGTTGATATGCTGTACGTTGCTATATTATGTGATATGAACACGGTCCTGGGGCACATTACCTAGCTGTCGTCTAGGATCTAGCTGAGGTACACGAACAAGTAGGGGATCCAAATAGTCATTTGGCCCTGAGTAATGTGCGCACACACGATACAGTATGAATTTTCATTTTACACTATATGGTGCATTGTATATTTAATTATCGCATTTTATATTATTGGTTATATGTTACTATTGAGATTTGTTTGAATCTCACCCTTTTTCAAAATTAAAAATATTCCAGCAGAAGCTAGCATTTCCAAAGGTAAAGAGGCAAATACTGTCAGCTGAGGTGTGTGGGTTAAGAGAACAGAGCTGTTGGTGATATTTAGTGTATTTTTGGACATATTGTATGTATATTATCAAACCCTGCGAAGAGACATTCATATGTAAACAAGTTCTTCTTATCAGTATATTTATACTATTTCTGTATGTCTGTGAAACTGTGCCTTTAATACTCTGCACATATCGAAATGTTAAGGGGTTTGACAGATGACAAGGGTTCAAATCCTATAAACAATCACATGTAGAAGTTGTTTCAGCGTATTAAGGTTTGTCTTTGTTACTTGATGTCCTTGCTTCCTTTGTATCTGATTGAAGCAATTAAAAAAGCTCTAAAGATATCTGCTGCGGTTGGAATAAGCAGCTTGATATTTTACCACTTTGTTTGTTTGGGAGCCAATGTACGTAGACACGTGTTTTTGATGTAGCTCTTAATGGTAAAATCTACTAGAAGTTGGCACCTTAAGTCTTTTTTGTTTTCATTTTTGATCTCCAAGCTTGAATAGCCATGTTAATTTACCTAGTAAATTGTAGGTAATAGCAGCAACAAATGAAAAATTAAAACTCATTCACTTTATTCTCTCTAGCAATAAAATCCTCTAAATAATGTACCAAATTGAAATCTTATCAAAATCTCCAAAAATGCCTTTAATTTAGTATTGATAACTCTCTAAATATTCAATAATATATCTCAAATTCTATTAATAATGGGGAGTCATCGCCTACGTACATTTTTTCTGATAGCTTTTTATCAACGAGTCCTACATCTCTCAAGAAAGTCAGATCCACATTAGCCAACATTCTTTGTTTTTTTGGGCAAAAGTGTACAATTGCTCCTCTAACTTGATACAAAGTTTCGGTCTGTCCCCTTATTTTTATAAAGCATCCTTTTAATCCTCTAACTCTAACATTGTTGGTCTCAAATAATTGTAACAATCATTATTATTTTGGAAATCAAACTTAGTATCTCAGCATTTAATAATATTTTATCAGTATTTAAAATTTCAATTTCATTGTTGTTTTCTAAAGGCGTTAGGGTAGAAGACTGAAAAGACATTTTATAAAATTAAGGGACCAAAATAAAACATTGCGTAAAATTGAAAGACTACAAGCATACTTTTTCTTTTTTTTTTTTTGGTGCTGTCAATGTACTTAATAGCCCCACACTTTTCCTTTGGAAATGGCTCCACATTCTTTTTCTTATTCTCCGATTTTATCGGATGTCCCCGAAGGGACATTCTTTTTCTTACACTCATTCTTTTGTTAATGGGCATGGGGCCTCATAGTTATGTGTCAAGAGATATAAATGTTGTAGAGGTTTAGACGCAATGCGCAATGTGCAATGTGTAATGCTCTTATGGATGGAATATTGGACTGATAAGTGGAGAATGTGCTGATATGCTATAAGCTACGTGCATGAGAAGTATTTATATAGTTGTATGACATTTAGTAGGTATGAGCAAAAAACTTGATGGTCCAGGCAACCTGGTCTGACCCGATTTGACTTGGTCCAGTCCGGTCCGGTGAAAAGCAGCTTTATATATAACACAAAAGGATCAGACCATATCAGACCAACTATTCGGGTTTAAGTCCAGGTTCTTAGTCTACATGATCTAGCTTGAATCATTTCTTTTTATAAACGAAAAAAATTAAGTGGGCTTGCACTTAACTCCACCCTCATTATAACAAAACAAAATTAACAACAAAAAAAAGTCTCAATCAATCCTCTCCACTTAACTCATGTGAACCACACACCCCTAACCCCTCACGCCTTTTATCATTGATCTGACACCCTCTTTGCATCAGACCCACTTCAATCTCACCTCCCTCACCACTGCTCACTCACATCAGACCCACTTCATCAATCTCACCTCCCTCACCATAAAAAATCTCGCTCAATCCTCGCTTCCTCGCCTTCAATCTCGCTTCATGTTTGCTTCCTCAACCTTGCGGCATTGTTGTTCCCACCTTGAAAGGAAAAGAAAGATTTCCCCGCCACCACCAACTCCTGATTTGGAAATGAATTTTTTAATTTAATTATATATTCCTTAATAAGTGATCTTAAGCTTTGAAATATCTTGTATATATCTTCCTCTTAACCCGGAATTTAGTACTCTAGTCTAAAGCAAATATGCATTATTGTGCAAGCAACATCGCATTCAGATAGTAAGATGATATATATATATATATATATATATATATCTTCTACATAAAGATTCATCATGGATAGATACCTATAAACCCTATAGTTTTACTTTTTTCTCCCTTCTTTCTTTATATTGCTGTCAACTTTCTTCAATTTCTTCATCATGATGATAACAAGTAAGAAAATAATTATGTACTTGTTCACATGTTTAGAAACATTTCTACGCCTAACAAAGAGAATCGTCAGGTTTATATAGAAACATAGGTTGCGTTATGAATAACATTTTTCTATTTTTGACGTTTAATAATTAATTGTGGGTCTGTTTGATTCAACCTCTATATGTTGCTGAAAATGATGAGAATAGATAGACATGAACTCTCATGTGTGTGTGTGTGTGTGTGAAAGTTATCAAACTTTTAATAATAGTGTTAATTTTAATGAAATTTAACTCTTGAGCCAGTTTGATTAGCTTTATTGTTTATCATGCAATAAAGGGGTGAGTGAGCTTCGAGGGTGAACCCTTGATCAAATAGAAAAAAGAAGAAGAGTACGAATGAGCATGGCAATCTAACTTTTAGATGAAATATAGATAATTCCGGTATGATACGAATTATATATAGGAAAAATTCCAGAACTAGAACTTTGAAATTGCAAAATTCTAAATAATGTATTTCCCAAAAAATAAGTTGAAAATTGCTTATCAAGTTTCGACATTTTCTAATCAACTCTTGGTAAGAAACCTAATTTGGAATTTTACAATTTCCAAATTTTCAAGGGATTCTCCCTTATATATATATATGCCAATTTATTAATTTATTAATAATACAAAATTAGCATTAGACTTTTTTTTCCATGCAATGATCAATAACAAGATTGGATTTTTTTTGACCGAGTGTTTAGTTATATGTTTTTAGATTTCCACACTTAATAATCTAGATAACAATATTTGAAAATATAAACGTGCAGTGTCTCATTTCCCTTTAGTAAGTGATGAAAATTGGGACGGGTGATTATGTAGAGTAAAACGTATGTTCTTATTATATTAGTAGGGTTTTTTCCTTTGCTTTTATATGTTTACCAAGAAGCTACCCCAATATTAGGAAGCTAGATTGGATTCTAATTAATTGAAGTCAAGTATACTAACAAGGGTCCTCATATAAGCTACAGGATCTGAACTCACGACTTTGTGAGTTATGATTTAACTCCTTAGCCACTGGACCAATTTTGTTGGTAGTTATAGTTATACATAATTATAATCTTGAAAAGTGCATGCACTGCACAAGGTTGGATTCTATTTATTTTTGTGAAACGATATGTGTGTAAAATGATGTTTATATTTTGTTAAAAATATGTCTTTGAAGTTTTGTGTGGTTTTAATTCAATAGAAACTTGCATAATTTACATAATTACTTATGAATTTTTTTAGGGTTAAAGGCCTATTTTATTCTGGAAGTTGACAGGGTAGGACAATTTTGCCCTAGGAGTTGACAAGCTGCAATGTTGCCCGGAAGGTTCCAAATCATAACAATTTCACAATTAGTTAATCGAATACGCTAAAGTGGTAGTCCACATGGCATCAATGTCATATTTACTAAGGTGCAAATTTTCCATGAAAGTTTTCACTTTGGAGTAGTGTTGTCTCAGAAGTTTCCAAATTATAACAATATCACTTTGACAATTATCTATGTTAAGTTTGACTACTGTTAGTTAACTGAATATATTGAAGTGACAATGTGAATAACATTGAAAAAGAAGAAGAAGTTACATTTGGAGGAGGAGTTCACATTCATCAAAGAATAATGAAGAAAAGGATTCAATCACTAGATGCATAACATACTAAGGAAGATTGCCGAAATAATGCCATAGAAAACTCTTTGCCGTTGTACCCCAATGCCACCGAGATAGACAAGTATCTCCTTGATTTTCTCTTCATCGCACAAAATGTTTTCACCTCTTTGATTGTCTTTAATCCTTTAGATGGAATACAATTTTTTTTAAAATAATTTTTTTACTTATTTTTGTGTCTAACTTTGAAAAAAAATGAAGTGGATGACACATGGACTTTTCAAATAAGCATATTTGGTCAACTCATGAGTAAATTTAACTTGGATAATAGTCATGGTGAAATTGTTATGATTTGAAAACTTTCTGGGCAACATACTTTTAAGTGAAAACTTGCAAATCAAACTTGCACCAACGGCCAACTCGGTAATTTAATCAACTAACAGTCAAACTCAACTTGGATAATGGTCAAGGCAAAATTACTACAATTTGAAAACTTTCAAGAACGTTGTTCCGCTAAAAACTTCCGCGCAAAATTGGTCCACCTTATCCACTTCTTGGTCAAAATAGCACTTGAATCCATTGTTTTATCCAAGGTATTAAAACTCGGACCGGGTAGTGAACCGGTCGGGGTACTGGGTTAAGGGTCAGTGGGTCAGACCGGAGCCAAACCGGAGCTCAACCCGGGCCAAACCGGTGAGAAATTGAAAATTTTAGACTTATTAGTATGAAATTCTAAAGGAAAAATTAAAAAAAAATTGATTTTTTTTTTTAAAAAAATTAAAAACCCAGACCGGACCGGGTCACCGGACCGCACCGGTCTGATGACCGGTTCGGCGGTTCCCGGGCCGGACCGGCCGGTCTGGTCCGGTTCCGGGAACAATGGTTTTATCAGCTAACATAACCAATTAGTACCCCTTGAATATGCACGTTTCTCTTTGTATAAAAAAAAATACGCGTTTCTCTAGATGTGGCTCTATCTATGTATGTATAGTCTGTCCATTTTATTCATAAAATTATCGACGCCCAGATTGTAAATGTATAAATTTCTTAATTTTTCATTATTAAATTGCTACACAACATATTTTAGAAAAAACATATACACTATGAGTCATGACGATAAAACATGATTCATATGATTTTCGTATCGATAACAAGTCAGTATGAACACACACAAATTAATTCTTTCAGCCATATGATAATTAACTATTAATATGAATTATAATATTTGAAAAAGCTGCAACATTTATAACAACAACAACAACAACAACATTATAATATGGTTTTAAAAGAATAATCGAATCTGGAATTATACATAATATACTAGCTTCACCTAAACAACACAGCTACAACTACAAACATGTGTTTAAATAATATATCAAATTATGCTAACAAATGTTGGTCTAATTAGTAATGAGTTGACTTATAACTATAAAGTTGTAATATCAAATCCTACTACCAATGTGATAACTTTGTTACTGGGTAATTTATGAGTACCTTTTTTTTTTTTGAATAATTTATGAGTACCTTTATAACCTCTTTTTAAGCCCAAAGGCAGGCCTGACTCTGGCCATAGTGAGCCCTCATGAGCTAACTCACAAAGATTTTTGTAACAAAAAATAATATATTAAATTAAAAGTCATGGGACTTGATAAGAATAAAAAATATTCGATGAATCCTCATAAAACAATATTTCAATGATAAAAATAAATTTTTTTAATAAAAATGGAATTGAATGGAGATAATGATATTAACAATTTGATAAATTTAGTAACAAATCTAAAACGTTTGAAGTCAGTGTACTAGTTTGGAAGGTTCATGCATGAGGTCGATCTATTATTCTGGGACAATACAGCTCATCAGTTCCCTATATATATAGAGCTGGTTTGGTATGAGGGGAGGGGAGGGCGGGGCGAGGGAAAGTGAGTGGGAAAAAAAAATTTAGAGTTAGATTTTAAAGAAAGAAAAAAATGGAGTTAAAAGTTTTTAGTTAATTTTTTTTAATATTTTATTTTATATATTCTTTTTATTATAATTTAGTAATCACATTTCTCCAATTTTCTTAAATCTAATTTATAAAAATTTTCCATTCAAATCCCTCGTACCAAATGGACCGTCCTATTCGTTTTCCCCCAACCTATTTATAGTTCTAGACTATCTAATGCCTATTAATTTCATTGTAGTGGAATTTATTAATATTTCAGCCTGCAGGATGCATTTACACAGCATTAAGAAACAATAGGATTTGAATCTCATTATTTAAAAGTTAAACAATAATGAATTGTACAAATGAAATTCAATACATTGTCGTTTTTCCTGGCCTAATCCTGAAGATAATTCTTAAAAAAATTAATATATACACCGTATAATATTAAAATTGAAATTCAGAAAGATAATTCCAATTTAAATAAGCTGTATACGGAGCGGTGTGGAAAACAATTAGATTATCTTGAGTTGGAATATTTGTATATTTTTTTATTTTCAAATGACCATAATAGTAAAACCTCTAACAAATAAATTAAATTTGAATTTGAATATGAATTTTCTGTAAATATAAATTTATATTATATATAATATATTTAAAAAAATAAGGGTTGAAAAAGTCAACGAAGTCTTGCATGATATCAAACACATCTTTTCCTACATATAACAGTCTTGTCTATTTTTTGAGAGTCTAAACTAAGAACTATTGTTCATACTTATTGTTAGGCATACTAATTTTTTATATTTTATATTAGTATATTGTTATCAATTTATTTATTACAATAAGTTTTTTTCCCTTCCTACCTGCTTAAACCCAAATCCAAGTGGTTGCAAACCCAAACTTTTTTTTAATTGTAACAAAGAAACTTACTATGCATAACAAAGAGAATCCCCTGGCATATATATAGAAACCTTAGTTACGTTATGAATAACATTTTTCTATTTTCAATTAGACTTTTAATAAATTCTCGGTCTATGGATTAAATTACATAATAGTTTTGATTTTAATTAAATTTGACTCTTCGGCAAAATAATTTGATTAGGGTGGTTGTTTATCATTCGATGAAGAGAAGAGTACAAAAGAGATGAGTACGAGCATGGAACCATGGACTTGACTTCTCTCTTATTATACTCTACCATTCTCATACACTTCATCTTTGTCATTAAAATATAAACTGTCCAAATTTAATGTTTAATAAAATTAATAATAAAATGTTAAGTTATAAAAAAATTAATAAAAAAATTAAACTGATAAATTTTAATTATGATATTTTAAGGATGCAACAAAAAATATTTAACATGATAATTTTATAAAATATCAAATTAGGGCTGTTCAAATTTCAGTCTAATAATAGAGATGGGTAATGGAGAGGAAGTAGATGGGAATGGTACAAAGGAAAGAAACCAAGTCCGTATGAGCATGGTTGTATTTTAGATGATATTTAGATATGATATATGGATGATTTAGAATTTAATTTCATATCGTACAATTTATTTATAATACAAAATTATCTTTTTATTATAAAATTAAGGGAAATATGATAAGAGAAAGAGAGAATATGAGCGCAATAGAGAATAATTCTTATTCACTATCAATGTATATCAAATACATGGTACATATATGCCCTATATTTATAGGCACAATTTTACCATAATATAATCAAATACATTAATATTAATGATAATAAAGGATAATAGAGATAATGAGAGAATTTATGAGATAATGCGGAGATATGGACATCCACACAAATATTTTATTGATAACACATTTGAATTTTTTGTCCATGCAATGATCAACACCGAGATTGTAGTTTTTTTTCACCATGTGTTTAATTCTATATTTTTTGGTTGTCACAATTAATAATTTAGAGATAACAATATGGGAAAACATAAAAGTGTCTCATTTACCTGCAGTAGTAAGTAATGAAAATTGGATTAACATAGACTTAGTCTAGTAGTATAAGGCACCGTTAGATCCTTTGGGGATTCAAGTCTGAACCCTAGAAGTGATCTTTTTATAGGTAGGGGTAGTCACAAACCCCCAAACTGGATATCACATGATAATATTAAAAAGAAATCCGTAATGAAAATTTGGAGGGATAAATAATTAGTGTTAAAAGTAAATAGCATTGGATGTCCATTTTTCGGAGTCTAAAATGAGAAGAATTGTTCCCACTTTAAGAATAGTGAGACTTATTAATTTTTTCTATTTTATATTAACATATTGATATGTTATTATTGATTGTTTTGTTTATTACATATTGTTGAAATATATTAGCCCACTCTTAGTGGATTAGGATTCAAGCTCAAATCAAGAGGGGCTATTATGCGGAATGGAGAGATATATGGGTTCATAAAAAGAGAAATTCTTTTATTGTTTAAAGGTTATGTCTGTTACTATATAACCGTACGGTTAAGAGTTATATGTTGGTTATTAATGAATTATGAATGTTGAATTATTAATGGATTTAATTTCAATTATTTATATTTGAAATACATTCAAGTCAAATTATTATCATTTTTTATATTTTAATTATTTAATTATACAATGTTAATACCTATTTATTAATAAAAATAGATTTTTATAAGTTTATGATTTAAATTCGTGATATGAGTATACGTGATTGGCACGAATTTACTTAAACTCGTAAGTTTAATAATTTTAAATAAAATGTGCAAAGAACAACAAAATATAAGTGGAGGGACTGTAAATGATATTTATACACAATGAATTGATACATTGAAGATGTACCTCTTAAAATATTAAACATCTTTTTAAATAAAAAATCATAACCATATCATGAATTTTATATATTCACGGACCAATGCAAAGTTCATGATTTTTAAGGAGATAACTTTTCAAAACACGTACTTCTTTGGATGCACTCTGACACATCTAACCACAAAATTTACGACACACGACTATACACATAATTTCCTTTCCGCTCATAAACTTTTAATTCCCTCTCTCTCTCTTATTCTTTCTCGCTTTTATTACTCACATGGCAGCAGTTACAGAGCTACATGGCTCCCTATTTATACCCCTTTCATGCACTCTCAATCCTCACTCAACTCTCTCTCTCTCTGAACGACCTTCTTAGCCTTCTTCTTCTTCCTCCTCTATTTCTGTGTTGTTACTTCTGCAACACCATGGTGGATCTATCTGGCTCCTCAATGACCCAGTTCATGCTCCCAAACTCATGCATGCCCAGCAACACAACAAGTTTGCTCAATGAAATTCCAGAAATCGACCTCTCTGATCCTCAGGCCAAGACCCTCATCGTCAAAGCCAGCCAAGAGTTTGGTTTCTTCAAGCTCGTCAACCATGGCATCTCAATGGACCTCATCGCCGACCTCGAAGCCCAGGCTCTGAATTTCTTCGCTCTTCCTCAATATCACAAAGACAGAGCAGGCCCTCCCGACCCCTTTGGCTATGGCAGCAAGAATATCGGCCCCAACGGCGATGTCGGTTGGATCGAGTATCTTCTCTTCAATCTCAACCCTGAAGTTGTCTCTCCCAAATCTCTCTCCATTTTCAAGGAAAACCAAGAAACTTTCCGGTAAAAAAAGATTCCCCTGTTTCTCTCTTTCTTCATCACTTCCCGATTGTCTAGCTCTTTTATTGCTGTAGAGTTAAGGCATAAATTTATCTTAAAAGTTTTTACTGAGAAACAATGGTACCCAAATCTTTCATATTTAAAGTTACCGTAGAAATTTTAAAATATAGGGGTTTTGCCCCATACCGTTAACAATTAATTTTTTAACAATAAAGAGAAATATTACTCCATTTGAATACTTGCAATGTAATATTGAACTTAAAAAGAATATTTGGGGTAAAATTGCTCGTCCTAAGCGGAGTACATTTGCACCTTAACACTTTTTTAGATAAAACCTCACAAGATTGTGAAATTTTCCAGGTGTGCTGTGGAGGAATACATATCTGCAATGAAGAAACTGAGCTGTCAAGTGCTGGAATTAATGGCGGAAGGGCTGGGGATAGAAGAGAAGAACACGTTCAACAAGCTTCTGAGAGATGAAAAAAGTGACTGTGTCTTCAGGCTGAACTATTATCCGCCATGCGAGGACGTTGAAGAACAGCTGATAGGTTTTGGAGAACACACAGACCCACAGATGATCTCTGTTCTGAGATCAAACAACACTTCTGGACTTCAAATCTGCCTGAAAGATGACACCTGGCTTTCAGTTCCACCCGATAACACTTCCTTCTTCGTCAATGTCGGCGACACCCTCCAGGTACCTACCAATTGTTAGCTAACTTTCCCTTCTTTTTCATTCTCTTTCTAGTGATGGACAATGTAACTCACACATATGTATGTATGTATGCTTATATATGAAGATGATGACGAATGGGAGGTTTAAGAGCGTGAAGCACAGGGTGGTATCAGGCGCAAGCAAGTCGAGGTTGTCGATGATATATTTTTCAGGAATAGCTTTCAATGAAATGATAAGGCCTTTGCCTTGTCTTATGACCAACCAAGAACAGAGCTTGTACAAGGAACTCACATGGTTCGAGTTCAAGAATACCTCTTTCAAACACAGGGTTTCCAATAATAGGATTGCTCTCTTCCTCAAATCTCCACCTTCCCATATTAATTAACTTCTCTCTCTACATATATATATAGAGAGAGAGCTAGTTTGAGTGAATGCGTTAATGTACTGAACTACTTATGGGTGTGAGGAATAGGTTGTTGGGTTACTATCTTATGCGTGGTTTTTATTATTATCTTTGTTATATCTTTTAATTTCTTTCTCGCAGTGAATCATATGTGTAATGGTGACTATATCTTTCTATGTGATGAATGCAAATCTCTCTAGCGTTATTATTATATTATTGCAATGTCTTTTTATTAATTTGTATTTAATTTGATACATGCAATTAGTGTTGTGTTGGTGTTTCTAGTTTCAACTTTTTTTTAATGAGTCTCGTTAATTTCTTAACTGAAGTGGTTATTTCCACCAAATTAATATAATTACTTGCATTTTATGCTGTCATTAATTTGTTCTATATCAAGTCAAATATACAACTTTGTTTTTGTTGGGGACAAAAATAATAGAGCTTTGTTTGGCGCTGCTGATGTGCACTATAACCTTGGCCAGGATGAACAGGGAACAAAAACAAGTAGAGTTTGATAAATTTTTTTTATGTTTTTTATGTTACCTCCCAGTATTTTTTTTTTTTGGGGAAAAAATATTTTTATACGTATGGATGCGATAGTTTTCTTTAAAAGATTATATGTATTAGCAATAAAAGTATAGCAATTAACAACTTATTTTAGCAGAAAATCACTGATTTTGAATTTTAAATTGAAGTGGTATTTTCCTGCATTTTTTCCTATTATTAAAACAGGAATTTTGACCCTTAAAAACATGAGATTTAAATGACTCATTTCCAAAAATACATTTTCTTTTCCACTCTATCATCCATCTCATTTCAACTTTTTGAAGCATAATTTTAGAAAATTTAAGTTTTTTACGCTTATTAACCAGTCTCGACTAAATTCTTTCATCTATAAACAACAAGTTATAAGCTTTTATTTATAGTAAAGATAAAAAGAGAATCTTCGGGTACAATGTAGAGAATAACTGATAAATTATACTGCAAAAATACTATTAATTTTTGTTGGTGACCTTTTAATAAAATAATGATAACATGATTCGAATAATTATTAGTTTTTGAGTTGAGGCTATGTATTTGAGTATGAGTATGTAGATGAAAATACATAAATACGATATATATATACAAAATAAATATATGGGTCTCTTTTCTTATTTTCAAAAATTTTTTATAATAGAAACTAAGAATAAATCATAAGTTGTTTATGTTCTTCTCTATTATCATTGACTATGGTAGTATTGTTGACCATTATTAACTACAGCTAATCATAGTTGACCACTGCCATCTGTTGGCCACTTCGTGCTCAAAATCTAAGATGAGATTTCAAAACAAAATTTTTCAAATATATTCATTGATTTCTCATCAATAATCAAACTTATTCTAAAAAATAGTTACAAAAAACTATTTTTAAAATGTTAAACAGCATCAAACAAGCTTATAATCTTATACTTTATAGTTTGTTCATACTCCTCTCCCTTTTCATTGAAATTAAACTAGACATTATTTTGGGTGCATTAAATAGAATTAAAGTAAATTATACTCCCTACTAAGTATAGGAACTAGTCAGCATAGTTATTGGTAAAAAAAATGTGTGTTGGTTTCTCTCATACCCATTTTAATTATTTGCATTGAAAATTATTCCCTCTTAAAACTAACGTTAAAAGTCCTTCCCAACCAACATTAAAAGCTTTTCCTGCAATAGGGTAGGACCAAAGTAAACTCATATCTTCTATAATTCTTACGTTTAAGATTGAAGTGTGGGAGTAGTATTAATAATAATTTATTTATAATATAACTTGTTATTAACTTTATATTTTATATTTAAAAAAATAAATTTATTATGTAAGCATTGGGATAGGGATAAGAAGATATATTTATAACTTTTGCAGTAGTCTGCGTCCTAGAAAATGGAAGATTCTTGGAGACAGTGAGGGGGAGAGAAATGTACTTGAGTTTAGTGGAATGTCTGTAGTCCCCAGGGTCAAGTCGCTATCATGGGGGTAAATCCTCACGATTGATGCTATAGTCCAAATAAAACTATTATATATCACCAAAGAACGACAGAAAAAAAAAAAAAAAAAAAACAAGACGAATGTTTAACTGTTTAATGCTTTAATTTTTTCACCCTTAAATTTTCAATTTTTTCCTATATATTTTCTTTTAAAATACCTTATTCAAGAATTTATTTGAATTCATTAGCCAGAATCAAAACACGTTTGTGGTTGCCCATCCAAAATGCATATCATTATATTCTTCAATGTTCTCAACGCGCCCTACCAATTCAGCTTCTCTTCATTCCAACTGTTTGTCCTAATTTGTGCCTCCAATGCACCCAAATCTTGTTTAAATTAGATGGGCATGCAATTTAGATAATCTACCTTGGTTTTCTTGCATACAAATCATTCCACATAGAAATGTATATATTCCCAACTACTACATTTGGTGTCCTTAATATAAATAGGATGTTGTCCTTATTAACTACTACCTACAGACAATATCTTATATTAAGGATTGGAGTTGGTATTATTATTGTACAATGTGTGCTTTAAATAGCTCATCTAAATAAGATGAGTGATTTGGATTATGTTGATCTGTATATTTGCGATTCATTTGTCTCCTTCCTTCTTTGTTATGCAAATCCCTTGCTATTTTCTCTCTAAATTAAACTTGTTTGGTTAAATAAAAGTCTACCAAGGTCTTTCTTCAAATCCTCCTTATTTTTCTACATCTTCATCGTGATTGACTCGTACTCTATGTTTGGATGGAGAGAAAATTAGAGGGAAAGAAAACTGAGAGAGAAAACTCCAAAAAATAGTACATTTTTACCATTTATAGAAGTTTTCCTTCCTTGTATTTCCCCTTATTTTCCCTCACTTTTCTCTCCATCTAAACATAGTATTAATATCGATTAGTCATACGAAATAACTAGCCTTAGAGCAATAGTAAGGTTATTATCATATGACTTGAACGATGTAACATCCCAAATTTTATTCACCAATATGCCTTGTAATTATTTGAAATATTCAACAAAATAGAATGGTGAAGATTCATGATCTTGGAATTTAAGGAGCTAGTAAATTTCCATTTTCATGAGAATTGGGTTAGAACAAGTTATGAAATTAATTTTGGGGTATTCCAAAAAGCCCAATATTAAAACCCAAAATGGAATAATCAAAGAGCAAAATATTTGGCTCAATACTAGTCCTATTTTCGGACAAGCAAAGGAAAGAAAGGAATAAGTTCAAGTTAAATCGAAGAAATGTAATGGCAAAATCATAAATTTGCCAACAAAATATAAGATTAATTATTTTTCAATTAATTGAAGTTAATTTCAATTAATTAAGGAAAATAAATGATGAATATATATTTGGAATGTTCTCAGTCAAATAAATCAAAGGTTTGAAAAGTCAAAGTTAGACTTGTGCATAAATTAATTAAAGAGATTGTGGAAAATATTGGAGCAATTATTTATTCCCTTTTCCTTGTGAAGTTCGTCCAAATAAGAAAAGAGGAAGGGAAATAATTAATTGGAAGCATAAATATGCCAAAGTATCATCAATCCAAGCCAAGGGATTAAATAATAATTGATTAAAGTTGAGCACATGTTTAATTAAGAATAAAATACAATATGTGTACATGTGGTTAGACTAATGGAATTGAAGCCCAAGTTGAGTTTATGAAGGGACCCTTAGGCGTCTTTTATGGGCCAAAGAAAGGGAAGGAAATTAGCTCACATGTAATGGGATTTTATGACACCATTTGGCAAGAGATAAACTCAAATACAAAGTTATGTCATAAATCCTATTTTTGTAATAAAGTTAATTAAGGAAAGGATGAAGATATTTTAAGCATTTAGGTCATCTTTTTCCTTTCATTTTCACTTCACCAATAACAGTAGAGAGAGAGAGAGAGAGAGAGAGAGAGAAGAGCTTTGCAGAGACTTGGAGAAAGGGAGCTCGAGAAGCAAAAAGCTAAGGTAGGAACTTGTGATTTTAAGAGCTCAAGCCTTCTAACTTGTGTAGTAGCTCCCTAATCTCTTGTTCTTCATGGAACCATGTGTTGTATGACCCTTCTCTTATTTTTTTTCATTTTTTAGAGTGCTCGTGTGCAGTTCGGTGAGCAACATAGGAATAGCATAAATATATTGATATATTGATACAAGGTACTTGATTACATCATAGGTTTTCCCCGTAGGGTTTGATAATATATACAAATTATCCCAAAATATCCAAAAATAGACTACATATAACCACTCGTTTCCATCTTACAATCCACACCCTTCAATTACCCTTATTTATTGCTTGCCCTTGGAGCCCCTAGTTCCCACTGGCACATTGGTTATTTATGAAAAAGGGTGAGATTCAAACGAATCTCAGTAGTAACAGACAGTCAATCATAAAAAATAATGTAATAATAAATATGTCAAATACCATATACAACAATATTATAATAATAAATAATTTGGTTCAGTCGAGAACATTAAGAGCTAACCACTGTTGCAACCCATACTCGTTTCGTACCTCAGCTGGCTCGTGACCACCAACTGGGCACATCGGTGTACCCATAGGTACTATGTTCGGTCATATTCAGTGTACCTGTATGGAATTATGTCTGGTGTACCAGTAGGCACTATTTTTGGTCATGTTCAGTATACCCGTAGGCACAAAGTTCGGTGTACTCGTAGGTACTGTGTTTGATCATGCTTAGTGTATCCTACATATTACAGAAGATGGTATACACAAAGTATATAAATATTGACATAATGTATGAAAGATAGAGTTATGACCTTAACCCTTTCCCCCAACTCGATAAACATTTCTCGGTATGCGTGCCAACGACTTGGGCTCTCAACTTGGTCCTAAAATGTCAAATGTACATGAATTAGGTTCAAACCCATTCATGTACTATGCTAAGCACTTTCATTGTATTTTTTGTGGTTATATGAGTTTATTGTGAAATTTTACCAAAATACCCCTGGAGACCCGGCCCGGCCCTGTCATACTCAGTTCGACCATACTGTTTTTGAAATTTTGACCCAGTCTATTCTTACATATTTTTGCCCAAAGAGTCCATTTCTAGATTCAAAATTACTAAATTCACTACCAAAAGACAAAAATGCCCTTTGCAACCCCTATTTTAGGGTTTCAGGGGTGTTTTGGTAATTATGCTTTTAAGGTTTTTCAGGAAAAGTGATCAACTGTAACCCCACCTAATTTTCCCTCCTAAACTCAATGAAATCATCATATCATCAAAATCCAACTCCAACCCCCTGAACTAGAACTAGCCGAAACTTAAGATTTTCCAGGAAAAGTTGAGGTTTTTCAATTCTAACTCTGCAAACTTGTTCCTTTTTATATCTAATAACTTTCTTAACTATTTAATTACATTAAAACCACCATTTAGACTCAATTTTGGTAGCATAACATCTAAGGCACACCCTTTTCCCAAATTTTACAATCAGGGCAAATCCAACAAAAATTCACCGATTAAATTATCCACAACAGCTAGAACAACCAAAGATTAGAGTTTAGGAAGTCACCTTAGCTTCCTTCTGGATTTTCCCTTATTGGCTAAAACCCTTGCTCCCCCGATACTTAAATTTTGCTTCACAAACACCTTAATTCACATAGAAGAGAAGCTTAGAGGAAGGATTACGTAAGTTAGGAGCTAATTCATCGAAGAAATCAAGCTTACCTGGAAACTTTTCTCCTCCTTCTCTCTACAAATCCTCATAAGCTTTCTCTCTCTCTTTTGGAACTCAAAACTAACGGTAAATGGAAGGAAAAGAGGATGAGATTGCTTTTGTAATTATCCCAATTTTTCCCTTAATATTTAATTAATTAATTTCCCATTTTAGATTTAAGCAAATTCTGACAGATTTTCTACCCAAATTTTGAAAAATCATGACTAAATTTGTAGACATTGTATTTGAGTGATTCTAAAGGCTATAAAACCCTTATTGAATCTAGTTTCAAGGAAAAATATATCCTTTTGGGCAATTAGAAGCACAAAATTCCCAGAATTAAATTTTTTGAATGCTATTCCAGAAAATCAACAATTTTTCTAGGCCAGCTTAAAAAATCCATAACTTTTTGTATACAGCTCCAAAAATTACCCATGCTTATCAAATTAAAGCTTAGGATATCTACTTTTATCCTGTAAAATTTCATAATTTTTCATCATTACTTGGTTATCCAAAACCACATGACAGCCTCACTGCCTCATCGGAAATTACATTTCCAACACTATTCACACTCCAATTTCATGAATATTTACCGTTTTATTGAATATTTCAAATAATTACAACACATTTCGGTGAATAAAAGTTGGGGTGTTATGTAAACCCCTTCCAATCAAGGCCAAGATTAAGTTCATAAACACATGTTTATGTTGAATTAGAGACCGTAGATGATTTAGGACTTGTTAAAATTTTCTTTTGCCTAAAACAGGATTTTCAAAAACTTTTACAAAACCTGTTCAACAATGGTCTCATATTCACATTTCAATACATATATGGCCTATATAGTATTATTTCATTCATAAATATCACAGTACAATAGAAATTCCCGATACACTCCGGTTCCATTAATCAAATAAGGGTTTTACAAGGCACCAATGCCCATAATCCATTTTCCCTTAACTAGGGGATTACACAAAACTATACCATAATTCCAATATATACAATTGTTTCCCAACAACTATCTAAAATCTATAGTATGATAACCAAAAACCAAATTATACTCCCAGCTCAGATCTTAAGCCACCCTTCGTCACCTACTTTTCCTTTGAACTACCGACCCTATTTGAAAATGTGGTTTTGGGAGAGTGAGATTCTAAAGAATCACCATAGTAACAAATCACTCATAATATGCACAACTACAAAGCATTAAAGCAAATATCACACAACACATAGCAATCCCAATGGTAGTTATAGTGGCAGGGGTAGGTATGATTTGCATCACCCTTACTTCTGCTCACGCTAAATTATTCATGCTATATTGCACCACCATATGGTTCACAACAATATAATTCACCACATCTGGGTTTCATATAAAGCATTTCACAACACATCAAAGCCACATTGGCATATTCTCAAAACAGGAATCCACGATTCCATAACGCAGCCTCGGCAATTACAACGGCAGGGGTAGCTGTGATAACCATCACCCCATACGATTGCTCACGCTGAACTGCTCACACTGTAATGCCCTTTGGCAGATAACACATTCACATTTTCATAATGGCCTCATGCCCACAATTTTCACAATACACAATGATAAGTCATGCATACCAAGCATCATTCACAACATGAGAGAAAAGTCACTACCTTGGTCTTTCTATGCGTGTTCTGGCACCGGTCTCTCCCAAGTAGGGCAAATATTGAATCCTATAATTCATAATTAGGGACAAAGTGTTATTCTCTATTCTAATACTTAAATAACTTCAAAATACTTAGATTGGTTATCATTAATGTCCTTTAGGAAGCTATAAATGCCTCTAACAAAAGCCTTAAAGGGTTGGAAGAACTATACCAAAGATCTCCTTTTAGAATTGAAAGTACATATTTTTTACTGTTCACTCGAGTAATGATGGACTTGCACTCGAGTCATGAAAAGCACACTCGTGCGAGTGTTTGACAGTAAGCATAGACGGAAACCAAAAATGCCCAAAGCACTTGAGCATATAGGTAAATACTCAGTGATATCCTCACTCTCACCCGAGTCCTAGAAAGTGAAGTACCAAAAGTGATCACCCAAGAGCAGAAAGGAATGACAGAGACAAGAAAAGATCACGCACCCGAGCATGAATTCAATCACTCGAGTGATAGCCAAATACTCACTCGAGTTCCATAAATTGAGGTACAAAAAGTGCTTACCTTATAGCAAAAAGGAACTTTCAAAGGATATGAGCACTCGAGCATGGACTCTTACACTCAAGTGATGGCTTAACACTCGAGTGTTAAGACATACTCTTGAAAAAATGACTGTGAGTGTCAACCTGAGATGAGAGTTCATAGTGTCAAATACACCTTCACTCGAGTGAGACAATGTTCACCCAAGTGAGAACCCACAACACTCGCAAGTGAGGCAAACACTCTTGCTTTTTGCACGAAAGTGAGGCAAACACTTGCAAGTGACGCCCTGGGGCACTAGAGTAAGGCTTATCAGAAGCCAAAAACGCAGCAGAGTTGACAGCACTTTCCAACTTTTACCCAAGTGTTTCCAATGAGCCCAAATTCTCAACAAAGGCTATTCCCACATAAAATTACACAAGGATCCAATGGGAATATCAAAACTAACAAATTCCTATTATATTATCATGATTTGTTTTTAGGCTACATCCAATACCAAAATCCCAAAGTCACCAAACTTAACCTTTTAAACCCAACCCAATTCTATCTATTTAAACACATACCAAAACACCATTTCCATTACCATAGCATACCAAACTCTCCATGACCATAATTTTTGAATATAAGGCCAAAAATCCTAGAAATTCAAGGCTTAATCATATTGTATAAAACATAGATGGCATGGTCTCTTTTACTCACCTTAACAACTTTCTCAAGGAGGTTTCTTGATTCACCAATGCTTAGATTTCCTTGAGGGCACAAACCAACACCAATGAACAATCTATAACCATAGAAATGGAGCCCTAAATCTAAGGAACAAGATTAATGAAGTGAGTTTTTGCATTCAAGGTCATTTACTCACTTTAATCTTGAGCTTTTCTTCCTCTTTCTTCTTCAACAATGGCACCAAAATGGAGAGAGAAAAATGAGAGAGATACAGAGAGAGAAGAGTGTGGGGAAGAAGGAGAAATGATCACTCTTCCCTTGCCATACCTCTCTAGCAAAAATGAGGGAAAGAGAGAGAAGAAAAATATTAAAATATTTCATTTGACTCCCCAAGCACTTTCTCTTAACCTACACTTGCCACTTGTCACAATTTTATTGGCTCTCATAAAGTAAGTAACCAATTAGTTACTTTAACAACTCCATTAGTCATTTGGTCACACATATCAATTCTTCTTAGTTAGTAATTAATTTCTTTATTAATCATTGATTAATTAACAGAAAATTTTCCATTCTTTCTAATTTTACCACTGATTTTGGCACATTTACCGAAATTGCCATAAAACACATAATAATTAAATATTTAATTCACAAATTATTCTCATTAATTATCATTAGCCCTTAATCAAAATTTAGGGCATTACATGTTACATGTGTAGCAAGCAAATATTCAACGGAAGAGAGAGAGAGAGAGAGAGAGAGAGAGAGAGAGGGAGGACGGTTTTAGAGAGAGGAAGTAAATAAATCAAATTAAAGGTAACCTCCAGAACTTCCAATACTTTGGTATATTGTTGTTGTTATTATGGTTCTTGGCTTGGTTTGTGGATTGTTTGTTGATTTTTTAAATTTGGAAAGTAGAAACCCTAAGGGGTTATGCTACCCAAATTTCCTAAAATAATGTCTCAAAAGTGTAAGAATCCGATTGACACCCAAGAGGGGGGTGAATTGGGTGTATGATAAAAACTTAAGGATTTTAAAAATCTTTTCAAGTCTTAACAAAAGTGGTAAGTATGAAGGTAATGAATTATAAATCAACAGTTAGATTAAATAATATATGCTGGAAATATAAGAGCTTAGGGCAGATAATAAGCAAACTGTGATTTATCCTGGTTCGGTCTAATCTATGATAGCCTACGTCCAGTCCCCAAGCTCCTCCTGAGATTTTCAAATTCACTATCTTCTTGTTTAATCTGGGTACAAGGAAAGCCTTTACAAACCCACAAGTTTAGCCGGGTACTTGTGAAACCTTTCACAAATCTCTCACTGAAAAACTCCCCCTTACAGCAAGTTTTACGAGCAGAGCAGTCCCGAAGATCTTCCTCTCCTGCTTACTCGTAGAAGTTTTACGAGCACCAACGTTCTCTCCTACTTATACCCCTGTAAGTCTTATGAGTAGTAACGTTCTCTACTAGCACCTGTAAGTCTTACGAGCAAACTGTCTTACTGGCCATTCTTTCTACAGCTTCCCCGTAAGGAAATCAACCTTCTCAAGGTCCCTTTACCTTGAGATAAATTCAAAAATATAGATGAAAGTGTTTACAGACTCTCTCATAGAGTGGATATAATCCTCACTGAAGTACAATACAAATAATCACTCTCTCAATGATAAGTAATATAGAAGCTGCATAACAGGGAGTGTTTGGGTAGAAGTAGAGGATTCATGTTTCCATCATTTTTCTCGTAGTTGCTCGCTGTCTTAGTTAGCCATCGACTTTGAATGCTTTATCATTTATAGTTGATGAAGATGATGGCCATTGTGAGCATTCGTCGATTGGAGTCCCATTGCTTCGTTTGACCGTTGTATGCATTTGAACAACTAGTCGCTGTCCGTTGCAGAGCAGAGCATCTCGTTGAAGAGTGGGATGTTTCATTATGAGTTGCACGTCATGTTGTGGAGCGTTGGTGTTTTAGACATTCGTTCATGGTGGGTCAATCTTTTGTCGTGGTAGGTAACCAATATTCGGTGTGTAATGATGCCACCTGCCATAATTGACTCTTTTATTTGAATATGTAATCTCCATGTTAAATTTCCTGTTTCACACTGCAAAATGCTTAATCACTAATATGATGAAGTGTTAGTCATGGGTATATTGGATCATTGGTCAAAAGCTGAATTTATGGCTTCTGGGACTCATCACGTTGAGTAACAATATTTGCCATAAATGACCTTCATTCTTGAAGATGCAATCCAAATGTTTAATCTCCTGTTTTACACTTGAAATATATGTTAGTTAACGTTTAATCTCCATGGACAGCTCTCTGAGTCTAGATTCATATGGCACTGTTCATCTCAATCCGATGTGTCATTTTTGAATTATGCTCAAAATACCGAACCTGTCTTGAAAAGTGACGGTGATTTCAGTGTCAACTTCCACGGATTATATCTCCTTCATCTGAACTTCTTTCAATGTGATCTTGGTATACATTTTTTGTGTTGTGATTCTTCTTTTATATGCCACCGGTTTCAGGTCAATCCGACGTGTAGTTTGAGAGATATGGCCAAAATACTGGACCTCTACCAGGCTGAACTTAAAACAGAGCTGAACAGAGTAGCCTGACACTCGAGTGCTACAGTGCCACACTTGCTACAGTGATTTTGCACTTTCATTCTGCACCTCGATCGAGTGCTACAGTGATTCGCATGCTACAATACCAAACAGTGCTCGATTGCTACACTAACTACCATTGCAGTGCGAAACAATACCGACTGCTATAGTGCAAAATAATGCTGTCTAATTTCCTTCTGACCATAGAAATATCAGAGAACTTGAATCTTGATATTCCTATTAGATCTTGCAATTGTTTATTCTCATCAATTCAATCACTTCTTTGTATATTTGATAATTTAGTCTTCTCATTCTTCCTCTATAATTCAACTTAATTAATCTACAAGATATTTCACATTAATCACAATAATTAGTCAAAGAAATACATTATATAAACTTTTTGCTCTTATCAATTCATATCTATATTTGACATCATCAAAACTAATCATATCCAACATTCTTTCCCTTTTTGATGATGACAAATCCTGCAAGAAAAATATGTGTATGTATGACAACAATTTGAATGCAACATATTTGTCTTGCCTTTCTCTCCCCCTATTTGACATTAGCAAAAAGTTTTAAATATATAAAGAAGTAAGGCTTGTGGAAAAGTAAATTTAAAAACAAAGTAGAAATGAATTTGTCAAGAAAACAGTTTACTCCTCCCCTATTTGGAAGTGATGGAACTGAAAATGGATTTGGAGAGGTTTTCAAGAAACCTTTTATAGTCAAGACAATTTGAAAATTGAAGATAGGAAACGTATTCTTAAAATGTAAAAAGTAAGGATTAGAATGCTCATGTATATTTTGAAAAATGATGAAGCGCTCTATGAAGTCCGTTGCTTCTTTGGCAATGTTGGTTTATGATGTTGTGTTTTGTACATCTCTGCTATATGTTCATGTTATTGCCAGGAAGCTCCAAGTGAGCTAAGCTTCTGTTCAGCATGCTTAATGCTCAGTTATATTGGCATATGTATTTGTTGCTCTGAATGTTACAGCCAATATATTTTCCTAGTTTAAACATTGAAGCATATTTTTTCAAGTTTGATAGTTTCTTCTTGTGGGTATGTTGAGGAATGTCATTGGGCAAAGAAAATTCTCCTGTCACAAATTTACTCTTTCTTTGCAAAGAGAATTGTTAGTTCAATCAAGTAATAAAGGTTCCTTTCCATATGATAGGTTAAGATTAAGATTATGAAAAGAACAATATAAGTGTAACTCATCATCAAAACTAATCAAGACATGGTGAATACATATGAGTATGTTAAAAGGATTTTTTCCAATAAAGAAGATGAGCTTTCAAGATATAAAACACAAGTGAATATGAAGCTCCCCCTTCAATGATGCATGGATTGGAAAAATTTTCATTAGGAAGATAGTGAATAACTATCCTAGGTTTGAAAAAAAATTGGAAACTATTATAGAGAAAATGATTTTGGACAGAAATCAAATTTGAAATATGATAATGCTATTTAGAGGTTTTAAGAGATATAATCCAATATCACCTGAGTAGTCACTTGAGTGATTCTACTTGACCATTACTTGATTGTTTACTCAAGTGGTGCAACTCAAGGAATTTGAATTAAGCAAGAATACAATACCTCACTCAAGTAATATCGCAATCACTCGAGTTATAAACCTAAGTAGTCCAGTGAGTCACTGTCTAATGATGTGATCAGTATTGAGGGGTTCTGAAGTGTAATTTCAGTGGATGTTTAAGGATACCAAGATGAACTTGAAATAAGGCTGTAGCGTAGTATATGCCCCTTGCTTAGCAAACACCATTGAGAACCTTCGATTTTATTATAGCACATTTCTCCCTTATTTTTGTTATTCATCATCTCAAATAGAACTTTGAAGTTTTGGTTTACTAAGTCACACAGCTGCTTCATCTTATCATTGAATGATGATCTCAGCATTGTTTGCAGCAAGCTTTGTGTGAAAGAGTTGAACCTCGTTTTTTAGCTAGCCCCTAATTGATGGACCAAAGATTGAAGGATCATAAGGACCAGTTCTGGTAGAATACCGTGTCATTGCTCTAATGTTTAATGAAAACATTTTCTTTTCTTTTTCAGTCTAATCCTTCCTCGGTTTGAAATCAAAAGCATTTGTAAAACCATTTCACATATCAAAATCATAATCTTTTATAAAACTAGCCATTCAAGCTTTCCAAAACCAAAAATCAATATATTTTAAAAGAGGTGGGATGGTATAATCAAAACCTTCTAAAAATATAAAACACCCAAAATCAGCCATTGTAACTCTTGAGACGGTTAAGTCCTTTAAACAAAAGCCCAGGCTCTGATACCAAATGTTAGAATCCGGCTGACACCCAAGAGGGGTTGAATTAGGTGTATGATAAAAACTTAAGGATTTTGAAAATCTTTTCGAGTCTTAACGAAAGTGGTAAGTATGAAGGTAATGAATTATAAATCAACAGTTAGATTAAATAATATATGCTGGAAATATAAGAGCTTAGGGAAAAGAATATGCAAGCTGTGGTTTATCCTGGTTCGGTCTAATCTATGATAGCCTACGTCCAGTCCCTAGGCTCCTCTTGAGATTTTCAAATTCACCATCTTCTTGTTTAATCAGGGCACAAGAAAAGCCTTTACAAACCCACAAGTTTAGCCGGGTACTTGTGAAACCTTTCACAAATCTCTCACTGAAAAACTCCCCTTTACGGCAAGTCTTACGAGCAAAGCAATCCCAAAGATCTTCCTCTCCTGCTTACTCGTACAAGTCTTACGAGCACCAACTTTCTCTCCTGCTTATACCCCTATAAGTCTTATGAGTAGCAACGTTCCCTACTACTTGCACCCCATAAGTCTTACGATCAAACTGTCTTACTAACAATTCTCTCTACAGCTTCCCCCGTAAGGAAATCAACCCTCTCAAGGTCCCTCTACTTTAAGATCAATTCAGAAATATAGATAAAATTGTTTACAGACTCTTTCATAGAGTGGATATAATCCTCACTGAAGTACAATACAAATAATCACTTTTTCAATGATAAGTAATATAGAAGCTACATAACAGAGAGTGTTTGGGTAGAAGTAGAGGATTCATGTTTCCATGATTTTTCTCATAGTTGCTCGTTGTCTCAATTAGCCATTGACTTTGAATGCTCTATCATTTATAGTTGATGAAGATGATGGCCGTTGTGAGCATTCGTCGGTTGGAGTCCCATTGCTTCATTTGACCGTTATGTGCTTTTGAACAACTAGTTGCTGTCCATTGCAAAGCAGAGCATCCCGTTGAAGAGTGGGATGTTTCATTATGAGTTGCATGTCACGTTGTGGAGCGTTGGTGTTTTAGACATTCGTTCATGGTGGGTCAATCTTTTGTCGTGGTAGGTAACCGATATTCGATGTGTAATGATGCCGCCCGCCATAATTGACTCCTTCATTTGAATATGTAATCTCAATGTTAAATTTCTTATTTCACACTGCAAAATGCTTAATCACTAATATGATGAAGTTTTAGTTATAGGTATATTAGATCATTGGTCAAAAGCTGAATTTATGGCTTCTGGGACTTATCACGTTGAGTGAAAATATTTGCCATAAATGACCTTCGTTCTTGAAGATGCAATCCAAATGTTTAACCACATTTGGATTGATGGCTATGAGAGTCTGAACTTTCTGCATTTTGGTTCTGTCAGGACTTCACTCGAGTGCAAAGAAGCCTCACTCAAGTGCATGTATAATTTCACATTCTGGCTTGCTCTTGGGCAAACACTTGCTGCTCTTCACTCGCAAAACTCGAGTGCAATCCTTCTCCTCACTCAAGTGTTACCAGTCATGCTCGAGTGCTCTTCACGTTTCTTTGGTCATATTTCTTCTCAGGTTAACACTTTCATGTCAAATCTTGCATGACTCGAGTACAATTCTGATCCTCACTTGAGTGTGTTGTTCGATACTCGAGTGTTGCTAAATGTCTCTACGCTTCAGCCGCTTCTAGACAACACTCGCATAACATTTTTCAAGAGTGCTTTTTAGGACTCGTGAGTGATGTGGGGCCACAACATACTCAATTTATTCATTTGATTCTAAATATGGAAAATGATGCATCATAAGAAACCTCTTGTCATATGCATTCCAATGCAAAAAGAATCATCTTCAAACTCCTTGTATTCTGCAAGTTACGATCGAAAGAGTGTCTATCGCACTAGACTGCACAAGCGTCAACTTCCAAAAGGCATAGCTCCTAGAATATAAGTTCAAATTAGGCAAATTACCTATCCATGGAAAGCTCTTTGAGTCAGTTTCATATGGCACTGTTCGTCTCAATCCGATGTGTCATTTTTGAGTTACGCTCAAAATACCAAACCTGTCTTGAAAAGTGACGGTGATTTCAGTGTCAACTTCCACGGATCATGTCTCCTTCATTTGAGCTTCTTTCAATGTGATCTTGGTGTAGATTTTTTGTGTTGTGAGTCTTCTTTCATATGCCACTGGTTTCAGGTCAATCTGATGTGTGGTTTGAGAGATATGGCCAAAATACTGGACCTCTGTCAGGCTGAACATAAAACAGAGCTGAACAGAGTAGCCCGACACTCGAGTATATTCTTCCTTCAATCGAGTGCTATAGTGCCGTACTTTCTACAGTGATTTTGCACTTTCATTTTGCACCTCGATCGAGTGCTACAGTGATTTGCATGCTACAATACCAAACAATGCTCGATTGCTACACTAACTACCGTTGCAGTGCCAAACAGTACCGACTGCTATAGTGCAAAATAATGCTGTCTAATTTCCTTTTGACCATAGAAATCTCAGAGAACTTGAATCTTGATATTCCCATTAGATCTTGCAAGTTCTTATTTCTTCAATATCTTTCTTCTTGATTTTCCTCTTGATAATAATTCTCCCTAATCCGAGTAGGCAACTTCTTGACTATCTTCAGTTTCTTTCTTCTTCTTCCTTTTATTCATTCTCATCAATTTAATCACTTCTTTGTATATTGGATAATTTAGTCTTCTCATTCTTCCTCTTATCATTTCATATCTATATTTGACATCATCAAAACTAATTATATATAACAATAAGTGGTTAAATGGTTTAACAAGTGGTTAGGAGTGAAAAGGAGCAATCTTTAAATGTTGAAATTGAAAATCACAATTTTCTCTTCCTTGGGCAATGTTTCGGCCAGAGCTAGAAATAGGGGTTAGGGCTAGAATTTCATTAATATGATGATTCCATGGTGTTCAAGAGGGAAAATTGTGTAGGGTTGATGTTGATCACTTTGTGAGAAAAGCCCTAGAAAGTGAAATTACAAAAATACCCCTAAAACCCTAAATAGGAGTTGTCAAGGGCAAAACTGTCATTTGACAGTGATTTTATTAAAACAGAGGTCAAAAATTGATTCTACATGCAAAACTGTGTAGGAATAGCCGGGGTCAAAATTTTTGAAAAAGTACGATCGAACAAGGTAAAAAATGGGCTTTGACAGGGTCCCTTGGGGCATTTTAGAAATTTTATAGTTTTGGACTAATATAAACAACAAAATTAATTTGGAAGAGTCTAGAGTGATATATGAATGTGTATTAACCTAATTCTTGTAAACTTGGATTTTTAACCTAATTCTTGTAAACTTGGATTTTTAGGACCAGTCTGTTGAGCCCAAGCTAGATTAAATTAGGAACTGAATAGTGTTGCAAAAAAGGACATAAGGTAGTAACTCTATCTCTCATACACCATGTGAATGTTGATATGTTGTACGTTGCTATATTATGTGATATGAATATGGTCTTGGGGCACATTATCTAGCTGTGGTCTGGGATCTAGCTAAGGTACACGTACAAGTAGGGGATCTAAATAGTCATTTGGCCCTGAGTAATGTGCGCACACCCGATACAGTATGGATTTTCATTTTATACTATATGGTGCATTGTATATTTAATTATCGCATTTTATATGATTGGTTATATGTTACTACTGAGATTTGTTTGAATCTCACCTTTTTTTCAAAATTAAAAATATTACAGCAAAAGCTAGCATTTCTAAAGGCAAAAAAGGCAAATACTGTCAGCTAAGGTGTGTGGGTTAAGAGAACAGAGCTGTTGGTGATATTTAGTGTATTTTTTATTTTTTTGGACATATTGTATGTATATTATCAAACCCTGCAGAGAGACTTTTATATGTAAACAAGTTCTTCTTATCAGTATATTTATACTATTTCTGTATGCCTGTGAAACGGTGCCTTTAATACTCTGCACATATCGAAATGTTAAGGGGTTTGACAGACGACAAAGGTTCAAATCCTATAAACAATCACATGTAGAAGTTGTCTCAGCGTATTAAGGTTTGTCTTTGTTACTTGCTGTCCTTGCTTCCTTTGTATCTGATTGAAGCAATTAAAAAAGCTCAAAAGATATCTGCTGCTGTTGGACTAAGCACCTTGATATTTTACCACTGTGTTTGTTTGGGAGCCAATATACTTAGACACGTGTTTTTTATGTAGTTCTGAATGGTAAAATCTACTAAAAGATGGCCCCTTAAGTTTTTTTTTTGTTTTCAGTTTTGATCTCCAAGCTTGAATAGCCATGTTAATTTACCTAGTAAATTGTAGGTAACGAGCCACTGCTTCCCGTGCGTTGCACGGAAAGATTTGATTAATGTTACGATCCCATAAATGCACTAACTAATTCGATGTTGGTGATGCTTATTTCCATTTAAGTGCAATGGCAACAGCAACAAAGAAGAATCGAAAGGTTAAATGATCACTTCAATGGCTATAAAATAACGTCAGATGTTCATATATTCATGATTGTGGTGCATAGCTACATATTGATATTTCTAAACACTTCTTCGTATACAACATTCTTAGTAGTGTTATTTTTCCCTGAATCATTAGGGCCAACAAAAATCTTGAGCCCATCCATGCTTCTGACTCTTGAAAGGGCAACATATAATTGTCCGTGAGTGAAAATGGGTTTTAACAAATACAATCCAACATGACGCAATGATTGTCCCTAACTTTTGTTGATTGTCATAGCAAATGAAAGTGTAATTGGAAATTGTCGCCTTTGCATGCGAAATGGCCATCTTGACTCAGAAGGATTAAGATTCATTCTATGTATTAGAACCTTAACATTTGGTTTAGAACCATTAAGAGTAACTGCTTCAATGACCTTCTGGCCCAACTTCGTAACACGAAGACGTGTTCCATTGCACAATCCAGATGCTTGATCGATATTTCTTAGCAGCATTATTGGGGCGCCAACTTTCAAGACAAGTTTATGTGGTGGTAAACCTGAAGAAGTGATGGTGTTGAGGAATTCTGTTGTGTACAAGTTGTCGAAAGAGTCGGAATCTTCAGTTGACTTACAGACTGAGTCGCAACTTAAGAATTCATACTCCTGGCCTGGGAGCAATGAACACATGTGATCGTTGATCTTAGTTACCATTTCTATTGTTGGTGCAAGGATAGCTCTGTCATTGAAGTAGTTGTTTGAAGTTAGGTTGTCCAGAAGTAGGTCATATGTTGCCTGGACAATTGCATTCATTGGATCATTTGAACTTGGAATCAACATATCATGAGGGATTTCTATATCTGCAACACCATCAACAGGATTTCCTAACTTACCATCGCCAATGTCAAGTAACCATTGTGAGAACCATTCTATTCTTTGGTTAGCATTGGTATGATGAGATGCATTCAACCGCATGTTTTTAGTCAAGCGGAGAATAGTGCAATGTTGCCATAAGCGTGAAGAGATGATGCAAGCATTAACTATAGCCGCCCGTGAACCTTTTGGAATGACTGGTAGAATTTGCCTAAAATTACCACCCATAAGAATGCATTTGCCTCCAAAAGGTAGATTGCATTGCATTATATCCTTGAGACTCCTATCAAACGCTTCAACACAATAACGCTGGACCATAGGTGCTTCATCCCAGATTATTAATTTTGTCTGCTTAAGCAAATTTGCTAGTGGTGAATTCTGCCATATGGAACAAACTGAAAATTCTGTTATTTGTATTGGTATTGCAAATCTTGAATGGGCTGTCCGTCCAGATGGTAGTAATGTTGCTGCTATGCCACTTGAAGCAACTGTAAGGACAATATCCCCCCGTGCACGAAGACTGCAAGCTAATGCATTCCACAAGAATGTTTTGCCGGTGCCACCAAACCCATACACAAAAAAGAAGCGTCCGTACGGAACTTGCAACGATGCTATCACTTGATCATACACTCGCCGTTGATCTGAATTAAGAGCTGCCAATAGTGATTCTGCTTGTGCTTGTTGTGATTCTCTTTCATAACATAACTCTTGTAGGATCAAGTGGTTGGTGACATCAATGGTAGGTATTTCAGCTGGAAGAGGAATAGTGTTAAAGTCATGCAAACTCTTCCCATTAGAACGCAGCAAGGCATCAATCTCTTTAAGGGCAGCATCTTCCTTTTGACACGGAGGTATATGGACACCTACACAATGTAACGCACACTTGTAATAACAAAACACAAAAGCATAACGTATGTAGGGAGAAAAGTGAGAATAATGGAATGGAAAAGGGATTAACCGAAAAGACCTGCGTAACTATCATCCCTGTGCGGGATGTATAGCATATCTTCAGAAAGGAATTTTGATGTTTCTTTCCATACATACTCTGGCCGTTGCACAGAACCACAAAGCAACATTGTGACAAACAACTTCCGTAATAAATGTCCAGAAGCCCAGAAAGATGCTTCTTTAATTGCATCAACATATTCTCTATCATCATCTAATAAGCCACGTGCAAAGCAAGCCTCTTTGAAGGTTTGATATGTAATGCCATTAAATGTTTTTATCTGATCAAAGGAACATGGTCCACGCACTTGTGTTAGAAGCATTCTCAAGTAATATAGCTCGCCCGCCGATGGTGATACATGAGCCATTCTTCCAACTGAAAACCCTTGTTTCCTTTTCTTCCATTGCCTTTTTGCCCTGTTATATACATAATGGTTTGGGAATTCAGAGTATGTAAGGGTTGCTGCAAAGGTGTCATCAGCGTTAATCATCATCCATGAGAGAAATTGTGATTCACAGACTCGTGGTTTGTCCATCAAATCAGAGACGTCATCTGTACTTGCGTATATAACAAATTGCTGATTTGGAAGATGAAAGCTAAGTCTTTCAACAGCAGGGTTCCTATGATGGATACTAAACCCAAAAATTCTCCACGAAGCTTCACATGCTGAAACATACCGGCAATTATAATATTGCTTTATCTCATCTGTTACTTTTCTACCGGTGTTATCATTATTGTTATCAAATAATCCGACAACAACCCTATCATTCCCTTTACTGATATACTTGAATAAGTATTTTATAGCAGTGGAGTGGTTGCACTTCTCAACATTTATATGTGCATGAAACATTTGGAGTAGAATAGCATTGTAGGGAACAACGTACCGATTGTCTAAAGGGATACCCTTCAACTGAATTGTTCTTCCATCATCCCTTCGCCTATATGTGGGGAAACCATCTTCATCTATAGTTGTATGCTGATTGAAGCGCTTTGGGAAGTACTTACTGCATTTTTTATCCTTCATGCATGGAGCATTCGGCTTGCTTGATCCACAAGGTCCATGAATCATGAATTTTTTCACTAATTCATGAAGCGTTGCTGTAGAAGCCTCATCTGGAATTTCTGCTGAAATGATCTTGTCGATTGACTCTGGATCAGACATCTTGTCCTTCTGATCTAGAAATAAGAGGATATGTGCATGAGGCAAACCTCTTTTCTGGAACTCAATCGTATATATCTCTGAATAATGAATTAGGAAAATGAGAAGGTTAGTACATGATTGTAAGAGAAATGAATAACCATCATATTAATTTTTTGAAAAATGTTACTAAATACTATACCTGCACGTACTCTTCCACATATCTTTCCGGACTTTAAAGTCTTCATCAAAGACCGCAACTTTAGCTGAAAAATTCTGGATAGCTGATGGGGACAATCTGAAGGATGCAGATTATGTTGTTCGCAATATCTAGTGATTTCTGGCCATGCTGGGTTACAAGTAAATGTAATGAACATATCAGGATAACCAATAGTCTTACATATAGCCATTGCATCTTGGTAACTTCGGATCATATATCTTGCACCACCCGTAAAAGATGCTGGTAGAATAATCCGCTTCCCAATCGAAGCAGCATCTCTCTCCCCGCTAATCACAGCATCTGATAAGCCTTGATACAAATCTGCTCGGAGGTCTTTTTGATGAGTACGAATCCATAAAAGCCTTTGTGACTCCATCATAGTGTAGCCATCAACAATGAACTGTTGCAGCAACCTTGATGCATGTTGTATTGTTGATATCTCACCTTCTCTTACCATTAGCCTGTAGCAAAGAAACTCTCGCAGGCTGACCCTTTTATGTGTTTTTGTTAAGGGCAATGTATCATCTTTATGTGGAACATCATCTCTATAACCATCTTCCCCGTATGGGAAAAGCAACGGATATTGAAGAGGCAGATAAGAAGGATGTAATTCATTGATGCGTTGTAGGCTGCCTGTATATGTTTCCAAAATGATATCACGAACAGAAAAATCTAAATCAATGTCACCGACAATTAACGCAGCAACTTCTGATGCAGAAGGTAAATTGTATGTTCGGCCATCACTTTGTCTACTTCCAATTAAACAAATTCGCAATAGTGTTGTGGATTTGTTTGATACAAGAGACGATGCCAGCCGAAACTGTTTCACATAAGGATTGACATCATCCAATTGCTTCTTGATCTGCTGAACAATGATTGGATCAATGATATCTTCCTTTTGGTGTTTACTGCATGGGTGGAGAAATAAACACAAAAGGGATGTAACAAAAGTAGGACATTAAGTGAAATTGTTTGGGTAAAGTTCGTAATAAAATGTACCTGACAGCAGAAATTCGGTTGGAAACTTCATTCTCAGTGTCATGAATGTATAGCTGAGAATAAACTGGTTTGACACCTTCTGGTGGCATTAAAGTGCCAATGGTGTGATAATTCATACCTGATAACGCGAATGTGTAAGGTCCACCTCCTGAGTTGATTGAGTGGTCAATTTTTCCTCCCATGGATGTGAAAGAGAACATGTTGTTATATTGCCTGATGTTTGCAAGAAAATTCTTAGAGAATGTCGACTTCTTATTGAAAAATAAGGTCTGCAGTAACGCTGGTGGCATTTTGAGGGGAGGAAGGATAACCTTCCCTTTCAAGCAACATAATGAGAACATGTCTACATTATTGAGATTCGTAGTTTGCTTAATGCTTTCATTGAACCACAGCTTCGCACTACAATGCTTGCATTTGTATATTTGGTCCCCTTCATCTAAACAGGAGAGTAGAGAAAGCAATAAATAAATGGGTAGATCTTTTTGTCTTACTTCCATTATTAATTCTTGACACGTAAAATGGCAGCAAACTATTGTTAAAGATGGAATAGCTATTTGGTGTAGGTACCTTGGTAGGAAAAGTTTGAAGCAATGGTTTTATTTGCATTGACAAAAACCGATTGTGGCTCGCTGATAGTGTGGTGTCCAACTTCATCTGTAAAATGAACTTTCTATTACCATAGTAGTTAAGTATGTGTCCAATTTGTAATGTCTAATGCGATGAATGTACCTCGAAATATGATAATAAACGTTAATGAAATTCGATTAACGCTAATGACTTCTAACCTTCACTGTTGTCAACATAATTGCGGTCACCTTCACTTTCTTCAAATTCGTCGAAATCAAAATTGAACTGGATGTTCTTGTAATATTCTGCTTGTGGGACACCTTCATTTGTAGTACATTGAAATCACAAATAATACCGTATAATAATTTCTAAGGGAGGAAAGCATGTGGTTCAAGTTGGATAGTATAATTATAATTGTTCTTGACTTGAGTTAATAAGTTAAGGGTTGTGATGAAAAATCTAAAGAAAATGAAAGAATAAAAGAGTGTAAGATTATTGTAAGCATCATATGCAGAATATGTTATGTCCAAAAATGATAATGTAATTGTAATGGATTGAAGTGAATTGGTTAAACAGAAAAGTTCTGACTCTCAAATCCGATAGCCAGTTTGATAGGTGAATTTGATAACTTAGGACCATGAGATAATATGAGACATTTTGTAAAGAGGCCATTAAGTTTTTAATTAAATTATATTTTCTTTTCTGTAAATGTCAACATCCACCATAATTTTTTAAAGAAAAAATGAATTTTAAACTGCTATACAAATGGTGAGATTTAAATATTGATAAATTGTAATACTATTTTTAAAATTTGGTTCTATCCGTGATGGAAAAAAAATATATTTATGTTGTGGTAAGATTAATTTTTAAAGAATACAGATAAGCAAAATGCAATAATGCTTTTAATTAGAGCTAATAAGTGAATAAGAACAAAAGTGTTGCAATATAAATAAGGCCCACTGGTGATGCGAAAATAAAGATAAAAGAAATTTATAATTTGGAAGGAAAAGAATGGATGTAGGACAGGAGAACTTTGTGATATAGAAATGGTGTAATGTATTATAAGCATAAGAGTAGGCATAATGTTAAAGAATGGGTATATAGCGAGCTATATGTGTGTGTGTGTACACATAACCTAACTATAAATAGCTGACCGTGATGTTCCTATTGATGGTTAAACAGTGAGGTCATGTCTAGAACAATTGTAACTGAACAAAAAATTAAGAGTAAGACGCAATGGGTCATTAAAGTCAAATGTATAAATATGAGGTTAATAACGAACATACTTGTTAGTGTAGACTGGGGGAACTTATAATGGTTGTAACAAAAGCGATGTTGTTCTACTGCTGAACCCTTCCTCTTCCTAGTATATTGTGGATGAGCATCTTTGTGCGTGAAGGTGTCGCTGAAAGCAGGCTGAGTAATTCCACATGGTTGGTACGTAGTATCCCCAAGTGTTTCTGTTGAGAATGTATTAGTGGTATTTTGTGTCAACTTTATGGATGTATTTAAGATTAGACGAATGTCCAACTAAATGAAAAACTGAAAGGGTTAAAAGACAAAGTATAAAAACCACAACGTGCACCTGCATATCAATGTTCCACAATTAACGTGTGAAGGCAATTTTATTGATCATACTAGTACTAAACAGGATAAGGGGGAAATTTGCTCCATATTCAAGATACGGCCGGTGACATTAAGGTGGAAAGAAATTAGTCTGCTTGTTTCCATATTCACCTTGTTGTGTGCATGGACTGTTGTTAGTCTGTTGGTATGATGAGATGTCCTCATGTATATCTAACCCTCTTCGCCTAGCGCTCTTGCGCGTTGACAAAGGCCTTGAAGAGCAGGTGTTAGCATCATTGTGGAGAGGATGTGCTGAAATGTGGCATAAAAAACGTGGTAATGACATAACGTTGTAAAGCCTCTGACCATGTAAATGCATAAAGATATATTTACCTTGGAAAACTGTGTTTAAGTTTGATTGAACATTAGTAATATCTGTTAAAGCTCGGGACCTTCTTGTTCTTCGTCTAGCAGATGGACCACTATCGACAGACTGAAACTGAGATACTGGCGGTTGTGTATACAGGGCACATGAAGACGGTGGTGTTGTTCGCTCAGGCTGTGACTGTAAATGCGTATGAGAGTGTAGTTGTGCAGCATCTTGTGTTGATACATCAACTCTACCACCAATCATGAGTATTGAACCATATAAAGTGAGGAAGACACTTCTCCACAACTCAGAAGAACATAATAGAATATGGTACAATGATTCAAGAACATTTGGCCAACATTAGAAGAATATGGACAAGTTTTCATACATATCAGAATACATGAAAGTCAATAAGGATAGCTAATTGCAGGGACAATTAATTGTAAAAATCGAAACAATATGAAATGTGTTCACCTGATAGAAGAAACTGTATGACCAATGTTGGGTGCGCTCATTAATGCTGCTGGAAGATGATGGGAATGAGGAAGGTGTGTGGATGTATGTGGCAGTTTATGGTTGGAGGAATGAAAAACTTAAGTGATTTGCCAAATTGGACACAACTTATATCTCATTTGAAGAAGTCAGTTATGCTTAAATAGGAGATGTTTTTATTTGGCGGGAGACATCAATTTTGAACTTTTTAGTTTCAGATGGTATACGCACGGTGTAAACAGCAGAAAAGGTCTAAGCAGCAGATGAAAGGCGGAGGAAAAAAGTCCAAGTTGGTTCAGTAATGAGTCACAAGTGTCGTACAAGGTGAGGTCATATGCCAAGAAAAGTCTGGTTTAATGCATTTTATAATAACTTTGCATATTATATTGTCGGTATTGGTTTTTGTTACCCAGGTTTGCCATGTTTTCTCACAGCAAATACTCCAACCATGAGGACTAAAATTATATGATCCTTGACGTTGTGTGCATGAATTTATGCATACATTATTTATAAAGACCAATATGATAAATCCTTCATTAAGATCCTCCAACCAAGATGACTAAAGTAGTCAACTCAATGCTGACCATATTATTTTGTAAATGCACGTGAATAGCTGGGTGTAAAAATGTGCAACATATATTTGTGTGCATATCAGACTTTGGTGATAGCATCAGTGGGGTTGGCATGAGAAGCTCAGTAATGTGATGTCAATACCACTTATACTAATGGTAAAAGTGATTAAAAAAAGGTATTGATAAGATAAAATGTATGGATATATTAAATATGAAGAAAATCTGAAAGTTAGTAAAATCTTAATGTGGAATTTTTTTTATCAACAACTTTAAATTTGGGATTAAAAAGATTTAATGAATTGCTTGTGCAAACAACCATCGAAGATTGAAAAAAAACTGATGAAAGGTAAAGAAGTTGTTTCACAATATGAGTCCTATGATTAGGTAGTAATATTATCCGGCGTACAGTGAGTTGTAACTTGAATAAGCGTAAAGCTTGCATGAAGTCGATAGGATCCAGATATCTTTTTTCCTTTTTTTTTGTTGTCAATGAGATGTTCTATCGACGTTTTTCCTATCTTGGCACCTTAAAATCTCTTAAATTTCACAACCACTTACACTAATGTCGTAATTTGGTTCTCAGATTGTAGGTTAGTTGTATGTCATGGTTTTCCTTGTTGAGTAATAAATGGAGGTGAACGATTATATATACTAATTGGTATTTTGGCCTATGGAATGGAATGAATGCTGGTGGTTTAGACCCATGAAATGCATCATTATTCATGTAGATGTTACCTTGCTTTGTAGGATGTACTTTATTTAAAATTGCAGCTTCTATTAACTGCAATATATCTAAACGCAGAAGGTAGTTCATTGCGTGGAAATTTTATTTTGCTCATCCATGTATTCTATGTTGGCATATGAAGCAAGGTTACTTAGCTCATCCATCTATTATATGTTGGCATAATCTGTGACATTGATGTGTGCGTGAAGTTAACATAGGCTTGGTATAATTTCAGACATAAGTAGTATTTTCTTTAAAGAAAGTTCATTGAAGTTGTAAAAAAAAGGGAATACAGATGGAACACAGATGAGTGACGTACAAATCCATAATAGGTACTAATCATATATTGCACTACAATTGCAACAGACAGTACATGGACTGAAATACAGTTAGTAGAAGCAAACTGGTACAAGGACTCGAATTGAAATAACATTGGTTGAAATACACGACCAAAGGCAAATGAAATAAAAGGACAGAAGTGAGGGAATTACACAGGCAGAATTGAAATGGGCACCCTACATGAGGCCAAGCACGAAATAGTGCTGCATTAAGGGGGGATACTTAAAGTTGCAGCATGGAAAAAAAGTGTTTGAAGGGATATTATATGATAAGCTAAATAACCTTCAGACACATATTGGGCCTATCTAAAGCATGACTACTTTTCTTGCTTGATATTTTTAATCAGCCTTGGATCATTAACTGCATTTGCTGAGGACTGCCTTTCCTTTGCAGGATCACCATTATTGCCACTCCTCTTGGTGTAACTTTTGCGCTTGCTTCTATTTGTCCCTTGTGCCACATGTTGTGACATTGTTTCCAGGGTGTCATCTTCCAGATTGATTGCATCTTTAACAATAGGAATAGAGCTTGGTTGTTGTGCGTCTGTCAACACTGCATGCTGGTCCCCAACTGGCTCGTTTGTAGGTACATGTGCCTATTGCAGGTTAAGTAAGTCAGGAATCAAATAAATAAAGTAATGTATTGAACATCTATTTATGCAAATCAAGTTAGGTGTTGAAGTGTACTGATATGTCCTGTTCAGATTGCAGCTCAGATAACCCAAGGTCCTGTGAAGTGAACAAATTTTTAAAGAAGTCAATAATCAAACAGATGGTCAGGTGTTCTTGAGGACAAAATACTAAAGCACAATGTCATTCGCACCTCAGGATATGTGGAATTAAATTGGTCAAGCAAGTCTTCACAAACAATGAAGTTTATGGCACTTATACTGGATCCTGGGAACTTTCTATTATATTCATTGAGCTTTAGCTTACACAATATCTTCTTCCCAACAGGAGCTTCAAGGCCTCTTAGGAAACCATTGTTCCGCTTATCCTGGAATAAATGAAGTTAGAAAAGTTATAAGTTGCAACTTTATCACATGACAGAATGAAAGTGGCACAAAGCAAGATGAAACGTATGATGTGCCTCTGGAAGAGTCATCTACAACTGTAAGGCTGTCTTGTCAAGCAACTGTATGGCAAGCTTGTCCCAGAAGATAATAGAAGTAGTACCAAAGTCATCTTTCACCATGTAGTGAAGTTTCATTCTGTGGGAACCCATATGAGCATAGCAGAATAAGTTTATAGTTGAGCATGAAAACACAAACTATTAAACATAATATTGGAGTAAGTAAACTTACTTGGCCTCAAAATTCTGTTGCTGAATGCTTGACTGAGGAGGAGGTTTACAGCTAGGGCAGATCAATGGACCATTTGGATCATTTTCATCCCTCAGTTTTGCCTTGCAAGAACACTTAGAGCATGCTTGGTAGGTTCACCCATGTTTGGATTCAAACTTAACAATGTCACATTCTAAAACAAATGCAGTACCCTGTAGCAGAAAAGGAATGTGGTTAATAAATGAAAGGCATTGTTTTACGTATAATGGGAACAAAGGAAAACACACTGGTGCAAGTTCTGCAATGCTGGATATCTTCAATTTTGTTTCATTAAGAAGTGAAGCTCCACCACAAGGACGACTAAGTTGAGTAGGCATTGACTGTGTTAAGGCTTCAAGCAATGGGGAGCCTCTTTCTTTAGCCCTGTGAGATGAGACAAACAAATAATTGAAAACTTGTGGCCAAGTATAATTGGATTGGGAAAAGAGAAATGAAGAAAATCAGATTGTTTAGTTCGACAGAAATTGAAGTTGACCTGTATGCATATGGACCACGTGTAGATGGAGGAGCAATTTTTTTTAGGTCATACCAAGGATGAGTATGCCGTGGAAGTATTGTTTCAGAATGGGTGTTTAAATACACATTTTTCATACAAATTAATGAATAGCTTGTTACATTAAAGCATGACATCAAGTATTGCGTAGGGATGAAGTTTGTTTATTGGCACCTTTGAATTAGATCTGCAACCTCCTTCACTTTAGGATTGAAGTAAACTCTGGTGGCATTGAAAGAGCTTGACAATTGACGTTTTTCTGAGATATGTAAAAGTTCAGTTAGATAAGACATTAATTTTAGGGGAGGGTGGAAACATGGAAATAAAAAAATGCAGCAGATCAACATGATTGGAGGAGTGTATGTGTAAGGACTTAACTATCTTGAGTCCAACTGAGTTTAGCTAGATTTAAGAGGACCACAAGTGGAGTTTCACTATTTTGAAGCTGATCCATATATGTATCAGTAGCACATTGGTCAAATAAAACGCATTCAATGTCGTTGTCCCTGAAAAAATGCAGTATTGTTGTTAGAAACCTAAGGTAAATAACCACATATCACAGAAACATAAATGGGGATACAGAAATGATCTTTACTCAAGGTCAGATATAAGCATCCTAAGCCAATATTTAGTCTGCGCATCTTTACGTTCTTCTTCAATAGAACCAAAGGCCTTTACAAAACCAACGACATCTGCACAGACACATTGATGAGAAGATGTAAACTTTATAGTTTCATGGTAAGATAAATATGCATGTGTAAAGTAGAGTATATTAAGAGTGGCAGTAATACCAAAGAGATAATCGATGTCCTCTTCATCAGGAAGTGCAAGGATATGAGAGATTGCTTTGAATAAGTAAGCAGAAGTTGGGATATCAGCATCGACAGGAGAAAAAGATGTATGAGTAGTAAAAGTAAGCTTGAATTGATGAGTTGTGGGTCTATATTTAAACCGATTTGATGAGACAATGAAGTTAGAAAATTCATAAGTTTTTCCTTCTTCAATGGATCCACAGAAAGTAGTGTGCAAAGACTTCACAATGACACTTGCTTGTATTGTTGTGCCCTGCAAACAGGTTGAATGAAGAAGTAAGCAATGGACCACAGGAAGAGGCAGAACATAATGTATCAGAAAGGAAGTGCGGTATGTTCCACAGCAGAGACTAACCTCAGCATCACATAATAGAAAAGAAACACAGAATAGGTCAGATGGAGCTAGTTTTTGGTAGACATTCCATTTTCGTATCACCCTAACAACAATGGTCCAAAGGTCAGATGCATCATTGATCATAGACAGTAATGTATGTTCAGACATCAGGAAGATGGTTGAGGGGAAGGATGAAGAATGGTAAAAGCGTGAAGAAAATTGGGAGTAGTTTGGGAAGAAGGAGTTGTAGAATAGGACACAGATAGAGGTTGAGTTTTAAGGGCACACGAATTAAGGGATTGGCGGGAAAGAAAGGTGAATTGAATGGTAGACTGAAGCATCAACATGTGCTACCATGTATTGGAATGGTGTACTGGCCGCAATGGAAGCACCTAGGGCCATAACTTGACATAAACAACACATAAGTAGGTAGGTGTAGAATGCTTGGCAAAAAAAAGGTAGGTGTAGAATGAATAATAAACCAGTGAGGGTGCTGTTTGCGATTGGTTAGCAGAGGTGAAGTAAAAAGTGATCCCTACAATTTTGTGACCCACCATTTCTGTTTTATTGCAGATGGCACTCTTTCCAACTGATTAAAGCAATATGAGTGGAACATAAGGTTGAGGCAGGTGAATAACATGATTATCAATAGCACAAAACTATTGGAATTTGAGGCAGCAAATATTAGTAATTATCTGACAGACATGGGTGAGAGATAAAGATATACTGGGGTATATATATTTTGATAGACACCAAAAGATGATGGGCAGTCACAACGTATACATATTTGTATCAATGAGACATGGTGCATCCCATTACAGAAGTAAGAATATATGTGGTGTTAGGAGATGACTCATGGGCAAAAAAGTATGGGGATAGAAAATTAGTTCATGTCTATATATTCAATAGATCATAGAGGTGTCATGGTAAAGATATGATAAGTTACAAAATATTAGAGTCATTGTCAATAGCTGTAAGGAAAAATAACGTTATCATTCTATTGACTTCAGTGATACATTCAGAAAGAAAATAGCAGCATGGGGAAGCAGAGAAATGCTACCATATTTGGAAATTAGCTTAAAGATGTGATTTAGGACTTGAACAGCATTTGACATTTAGGACTTGACCACCATCACATTACAAAACTAAAAAACAGATCAAAGGAAACGACAGGTAAATAATCTTATGGGATGAAAAGGTAAAACTAATGTGGCCTAATTCATCTGGATTCTCCCTTTAATTCACATTTGTTGTACAACTTTGGATATATTACACATGTTTGGATGGAGGAAAAAAAAGAAGGGAAATGGTTTTTCTTTTTCCTTTATTACCTTTTTTTGTGTTTGAATTATAAGACACAGTTTTCGTCCATAAGGGAAGACAAATTGATTAGGAACAGTTGCCTCCGCTCTCTGCATAAGGGAAGACAAATTGATTATATATTGCCTCTCCAAGTTATACTTGGCCGCTGTACTAATTAAAAAAAAATTGACCAGGAATAAATAGTTGCGTCTTATCACTATATCAATAAAAAAAAAATCCCCCATTCCTTCTCATTTTATCTCCTCAGTCAATGCATACTCTGGTTTATCCCATGAGAGAAATTAGAAGATATGTGGTGTGTACAATGACTTCTATTCTATATAGTTTTGTGAAAGAAAACATAGATGATGTCGACATAACAAATAAAGCATATATGAGTAATGGTAAAAAAAGGATCAATTACGCAAGATAATAGTAACTTGAGTAAAGGAGAAGGGGTAAGATCAGAACTTAAGTGATTGAAAGAAAAAACTGTAAAACTTGCAGCCTAACCTGAGTTATTGAGAGTAATAAGAACCGACAAGTTAGACATAGGGATTTTCCAATTTTTGGATACTTTGTCTCAATTGGAAAAGGTTGGCATCGAACGTTAAACTCAAGCAAGAGGACTAATTTGAATATAAATGTAACACCAAAGATCTAACTGAGCTCAGGGCAAACAAAGTATTCAACATTGCAGCATTAGAAGACATAAACTAATTAGGGCGGTGACCTTTAGAAAGTAAATAACAGAAAAGCAGCAGATTAAGGACAAAATTAGGACAAGTAGTAGAATAATGTCATTCTAATTAGGTACTCGGTGCATGAGGTTAGGCAATTTGGTTTAAGTAAAGGTAGAATGGAAGAGTGAAAGTTCTAACCAGGCTGAGAAATGAGTTGAATAGTGATCTGGGTCATCACAACCACTTATGTCCGCTGGTCAGAATATTGAGCAATGTCACAAGCTGTATGGCCTGCATTGGTATTTGCATAGGATAATGTAGTCAAGTGAAGGCACTAAAGGAAGATGTAAGTGTACAGGTACTTAGGATATGGCAAAAGATAATGGAACATCAACATATTATTTGGGATCAGTAATGTAGCGTCATTCACTTGTATTTCCAAGGTAAGAAGATGAAATGATGAATATTTTGCTGATATATGGCGTACCTTCCTGACCATATGGTATAGTACAAATAAGGGAAAATAAGCGACATCTGTACACACAACTGTAACTGTGGATACTGAGGGGGTAGGGAAGACAGTGGGTTACTTGGAAAGGGCAACATGGTTTTAATGTTGGACATCTCGGGGACACAGAAATTGCTTAAGGCGATATGGTTTTCATTTTGGTTATAAGGCAGGGTTGGATTGTGAATATTTACAATGAAATTGTGGAAAATGACTGCAATGAATGGTAGCAGTTTGAACAAAGTAAAGAAACAACAAAGTGTCAAAAAGTAGAAGGAAAAATCAGGAAAATGACAGGTCGTGGTAAGATATGAACTTGTTTGATTGAAAGAACAAACTGGAGATTGTCAGGCTAAGTGTGGAAGTCAATGATGAACTTGAGTACTTGAAAGTGACAACTCACAAGATAGACCAATATTAAGAACATACAGATACATACATAAGGGTACTATATACAAAACACAAACAATGACATTGATTAAGATGGATAAACACAGAGTGAGGTATGTATGTTCAGACTGCTTGATGTTAGATGAATGTCTTGAGCCGTGTGCTGATGGAGTAGGAATTTCAATAGTGATTGCAATGAAACAATGGGGTAAACGATATGAGGAGATTTGCAAGGAGGTCACATATAATCCATGACCAATGTAAAAGATGAAGTGTCCCACTAAGGTTCAGAACGCAGACTCGGTGAATAGTTCACCACAGCAAAAATAAAAAAAATTTAAATTAGGTAAAGGACAAGTCTGAACAAAGACAGGAATTGGTAATTTCAGAAGTTGACTGATTGAAAGAACAAACTGAAAAAGACAGACTAAGTGGGGAAGTCAATGAACTTTGGTGATTGAAAGTAACAACTCACAATTTAGATTTAGGGAGATCCTATATCTTGGAAAAGGAACAACTTATATGGAAGGCACCACAGGACGAACAAACCAAATTGCAATTATGTACGACAGCATACAGTGGACATTAATTTTAGCTCGGGCACAGAGATGGTTCCAGGACAAACAACATGCATGATTAACTTTATTCTTGCATAACAACTATTGGATCAGAGGTATACATCAGAAACGGAAGATAACTTGAAGCATGGTTTTGGGAAGTCATTAAATGAAGTATGATAACTATTTCTTTTCTGTGTGTTTAACAATCCAAATAGACAATGTACATACCATAAATACCGAAGGGTGGAAGATAATTCGAAATCAAAACCATACCATGAACACTTGTTTTGTGATAACTGAGGACCACCTTCATCCCATCTCCCTCATGGGTGTCCCAGACGCTTATTCAGACAGAGAATTTAGAGATTTTCTCCGAGAATGGAGAGAGCTGGGATTCCATATAGTGAGTATCAAATGTGGCCTCCTATACTTCAAACGTGTAATGACTTTAGAAGCTGGAGTAGAGCACATTACGGTCCACACTCAAGATAATGTGCTTTACTCAGTCCCGATGACGACCTACAGATCGATGCCGATAACGCAAGCATCTGAAGGCAGGCCAATCAGCATGGCGTCCCCGAGATGGAGTGAGACCCGTTACTACTTATTTAGGTGCTTCTATTGGCTACTGAAGGATGAAGGTTTCTGCAACAATTCCTGGGAAGCAATGCATGACCCACGATTCGGCGAACACTACCGTTCAGTGATTGAGGCATCCCAGTCATTTATAGATGTGTACTACCCAGCGGAAGTTCTTGAGCCAATTGTAATCCACGACCTTAGGCGACGTGCTTACATGAGAATTAGGCCCGTGAACATACGGATATACCGACCAAGGCAATTGGGGGCAATGACGAGACACCACAACGGTACCCAAATAAAGGAGATTGTCGGAGGTAATGCTGATAACTCAAATGATGCAAGACTACCTGCGGCATCTGAATTAGGCCAAGATTTAGGATTTGTAGTAGACTGACCCATGAATCCGGCAAGGATAATCAACAGATGTAATCCTGGTAAAGGAAATGAATTAGGAGGGGCTGCTGCCCGGCAATGTTTCACCCCTGTCTTTTGTATGATCTATAGCACACCACCTCCTCACGTGTTGTCTGTGTTTGTTTATGTGTAACTGTCGCTTTGTTTTATGGTTAGTTCTTAACATGCCCAGCGTATGTCTTGTTAAGATGTTGTTCTTACATTCTGTGTTTAGGCACGACTAAGGATGCGTGCTTCATGTGCTAAAGCACTTGTGGAATTTAGCATGAATATAGTATACGATAATTTTTACAAATGCAAGTTAAGCACGTTTCATTTACCGGGCCATGCTGCATTTCCTTCATGGGTTCGTCATTTTCAGTGTTGGAAGCAGACATGACTTGCACGATTTATAAATTCTCAAGTCAATATTAAAACGCAGACATGGAAGAAAGTTGACGTTTGCATCATCTTGACGTTAGTTGAACTAACCTGACAATAGTTGGTAATCCATAAATTGTGGGACAGTCACGTGAAGGGTAATACAAGGGAAAAAACTGTGAATGAACTGTCACAAGAGTATTCTGGGCAAGTGGACTTAATCAATGTCCAAACTAATTTCTAGATATGATATATAGTCTCGGTTTAAAGGGAAAAAAGTAAACTTGGGGACAAAAAGAGGATTGAGGAAAAAAACAGGAATGAAATAAATGAAGATTAACACCTAACAATCGTATTAAAAAGGACAAAACATTCCTTTCTTATTCTGTTACAACAAAGAAGAGGCAAAGTTTCACATTTATAATCAGTTAATTAATTACACATAAATGTGGTGTTACCTCATATTACACGTTAACACAACAAAACTGACAATACATATTAGATTTTTCTGAGATTGACTGACAATATTACACGTTAAAAATAATGGTGGCAACATTTGATTGATTGAGAATGCATATTGGAATTTTTCCATTTCGAAACTGATTGTAATGGAAAAAAAGAAGTGAAATGACACAATGTAAAGTCAGGCACACACTAAGAGCAACAGCACTGCAAAGTATTAACATTTTACAATTCGAAGAATAGATATAAGGAAAAATACTTGAACACAATAATATATCAGCAAAAATAGATAAACATTAGGAACACAAAAGGCTCATATTGTGCAGCATTATTCCCTTCTACTTCTGACAAATCATACAAGTGTAAAAATCACTCCATTGTCTCACTTCTTTATGTTATACAAAGACTAACAACAATCCTTAGATTTGCAGTAACCGGCTATCGAGTCTGACAGGGCACCAACGTTTTATCATATACGCAGTTGATGGTGGATGAAGGTACATAAGATGGCGAAATTCTAAGTTCTACTATGAGCAACCGAAACCTAGGTTGAGTTCACATCTTCACTAATTACCTTTTTGAACGGCCATCAAAATTTTTTGTTCAACCTGTGTCATAACAGAGAACGTGTTTAATAACATAGTACTCAACCGACAGTAAAAATAGCAACTAATAAATCCCTGTGGCTTAGACAGAAACAACTTACACAGGGCGACAGAAAAAATGGTTTCACATTGATCAGCTACTACTCACTCCAGAGTTTCCTAATTGTGTCTGCATCCTGGTTGGGTCCTGTGAACAGAAATGCCTGCTGTTTGGTTGTCCATTATTTCCAGACAGGTTGACTCTCTAGATGAAGGCCATCATCGCTTTTGGAAACTCATTCTGTAAAGGTGGAACAATACCCTGCGCCTTGCGAAATGTTTATATATAAGGGGGGAAATGATGTAATGAATTCAAATTTATCTTTGGCGCCAACATCCACATGCGATGTTGATATAAGGAAAAATGTCTTGACTTTTGCGCCACACAATCTGAGGCAAACAATGCCAAATCACGCAGCCCGAGGTAGCCGGATAACTTTGAGCCAGGTCTTGCATCAGCTTAGGAACAGTTGCCTCTGCTCTCTGCATAAGGGAACACAAATTGATTATATATTGATAGCAGCAACGAATGAAAAATTAAAACTCATTCACTTTATTCTCTCTAGCAATAAAATCCTCTAAATAATGTACCAAATTGAAATCTTATCAAAATCTCCAAAAAATATATTTAATTTAGTATTGATAACTCTCCAAATATACCAAAACATATCTCAAATTCTATTAATAATGGGGATTCATCGCCAACATACATTTTTTCTGATAGCTTTTTATCAGTGAGTCCTACATCTCTCAAGAAAGTCAGATCTACATTAGCCAACATTCTTTTTTTTTTTGGGGGAAAAAGTGTACAATTGCTCCTCTAACTTGATACAAAGTTCGGTTTATCCCCTTATTTTTAAAAAGCATCCTTTTAATCCTCTAACCCTAACACTGTTAGTCTCAAATAATTGTAACAATCATTATTATTTTGGAAATCAAACTTATTATCTCAGCATTTAATAATATTTTATCAATATTTAAACTTTCAATTTCATTGTTGCTTTCTAAAGGCGTTAGGGTAGATGACTGAAAAGACAATTTATAAAATTAAGGGGCCAAAATAAAACATTGCGTAAAATTGAAAGACTACAAGTATACCTAGTTTTTTTTTTTTTTTGCTGTCAATGTACTTAATTGCCCCACATTCTTGTTTCCTCTGTTTGCTTTTTATTAATAGGCCTACAATACCAACTCACATTCTTTTTCTTACACTCTAATTTTATCGGATGTCCCCGAAGGGACATTCTTTTTCTTACGCTCATACTTTCGTCAATGGGCATTGGGCCTCATAGTTAGGAGTCAAGAGATATACATGTTGTAGACGTTTAGAAGCAATGTGCAATGTGTAATGCTCTTATGGATGGAATATTGGACTGATAAGTGGAGAATGTGCTGATATGCTATAAGCTACGTGCATGAGAAGTACTTATATAGTTGTATGACATTTAGTAGGGATGAGCAAAAAACTTAATGGTCCAGGCAACCCTGTCTGACCCGATTTGACCCGGTCCAATGTAGTCTGGTGAAAAGTTGCCTTATATATAACACAAAAGGACCGGACCATATCAGACCAACTATTCGGTCTGGACTGGGTTCAAGACTAGATAGTCTACATGATCTAGTCTGGTCTGGCCCGAATCATTTATTTTTTATAAATAAAAAAAATTAAGTGGGCTTGCACTTAACTCCACCCTCATCAATATATACTTACTAACAATAGGGGAATAAGCCGTGCACTGTTTTATTTTCATTTCTGTCTCACAAGTTACTGTTCATACGAACAGTGACGGCTCCTTCCACCAAGCCGAATTCATTGCAGTTGGCTTAATTCATTTTCAACTTCGAGTGAACAGTCCTTGCAAAAAGTTGATTTCAGGCAAACGTCACATCATATTTACTTTTTTCATTGTAATTTGCTTTTAGTTAATTGCTTTTGTCTGCATACTTTTCAGTTTTGTCTTTTATGATTATTGTAGAACTCTACTGTTTTACGTGTGATGCATTAATGAAAAAGCAATATTCAAGGTCAAAAAAAAAAAAATAAGAGTTGGTAAAGCTTTGAGAAAACAATGGTAGTGGGTCAAGCATTTTACTTCACAGAAGCCATCTCCTCCATTGTCATTCTAAATCTTTTATCAGGTATTTCAGAAAGAACAGGGTCTCCGATTTTTTTCCATTTTTCCTCCTTCTGCATTCGCTCTTTTCGGCATTTTTTGTTGCCATCTCTTTCTTACACACTAATAAAAGATTCTGGATGGGAAAACCTTAGCTTGAGATAATTTTGTTCCTCTTCGTTGATGTGCTGCCAAATAACATGGCTCTGCACCACTAAACACGGACTCCACAGTTTTGGTGAAGGTCGATCGCGAGTTTTGGAGGATAGATCCCGATCTCTATCAGTCAGACTATGGTTATTCGAGGTCGATCTTTATCTTTCATTCTCTTATAAACCATTATTTTCTCTTTAATTCATCAATCACAAATATTGATTTATGGGAAAAGAACCAGACACTATTTAATTTGTTCAAGGTAATTTTCCTAAGTTTATGCGTACCTTTTTTTCAGTCATCGATTAACATAAATTTAGTATTTAGTTCGAAATCCCCTCCCTTTTTGCGGTTGCTTTTTCCTACATCAGTAGGTTTTGTAAATCTCTGGTAGTAAGGGAATCAATTTCTCATGTTGGAATGTTAAAGGTCCAGATTTTTATATTTTATTAGTTTATTCCCTTTCAATCTTAGGTTTTCTCTAGAATTCTTAAAGCATATGCTACAAAACTCTTTGCAAGACTACCCAAGGGCGGCTCTGCAACTGTTGCTGCAGCGACAGACATGGATGGACTGATAAAGGTATAATGTAATATGGGTAATGAACAAAGCCTCCGTTTTTTCCTTCTTCTTTGCTTGCGATTTTCATTTGATTCACTTTTTCTTCATCCCATCATCTTATATTGTTTCTTCTATGTGTTTATTTTTAGATGTGGAGTCTAACCCACACTGTAGATCCTCACGATATGTTTTCAGATTTGCAGCTTTTGAAGATCTAAGGTGAGGACATGGTATATAATAACCACACCAACTATGTTTTTTTAGTCACTTGCAAGTTTTTTCATGTCTTAAATGAGTTTCAATATTGATCCATAATCTTGTGCTGATTGCTTATGGATATACTGCAAATATCTGTTTTTCTTTGCAGCTTTTGAAGATTTCTTATAATAATATAGCATAAATGTGGCTTTCAGTTTGGGTTGATCAGGAGAAGACACGGTATATAATAACCACAACATGATATAGCTGTGCTACGTCATTTTTAAATATATATTATTTCATAGCTTCTCAAGTTCGTCATACTGTATCTGTTCTGCTTCATTTCGTCACTGTATATTCTGTTGCCCCAAATGAATGTGTGTGATGAGTATGTGCCATACTGCCTACTCACTCTTGTGGATAGAACCACAAAGTTTCTCTGGGATATGAATGTGCTTGATATGAATTAGTTCCATTCAAAATTTATGCATATGATATCAAGAAAGCTTTGTTATTCTAGTGGTTCTGTTTTTTTTTAAAAAAAATTATCAGCACGAACATCTTTCGTCCTTTGGAATTATGTTCAGTTGTTAACTTAATTTTCCAATAGGATACCTTGAGTTGTAATGAATTTATTATTTCAGACACTTAATTTCCTGTGATACTCGTCGGCTTAATTGATGTGGATTAGTTCTATTTAATTTAAACTTTAAGCATATAATATCTAGCCCGGGGATCTGTACTATTTTTTGGGTCTTGAGTTCTGTTTTTTTCTACAAGCATATGTACCCTTTCTTTGATCAAATTCTGTCACTCTTGTGGATAGAACCACAAAGTTTGTCTGGGATATGTATGTGCTTGATATGTATTAGTTCCATTCAAAATTTATGCATATGATATCAAGAAAGCTTTGTTATTCTAGTGGTCTTTTTTTTTTTTTAAAGACCAAAGAATGAATATCTTTCATCCTTTGGAATTATGTTCAGTTGTTAACTTAATTTTCCAATAGGATACCTTGAGTTGTACTGAATTTATTATTTCAGTCACTTAATTTCCTGTGATTTTGGTCGGCTTTAATTGATGTGGATTAGTTCTATTTAATTTAAACTTTAAGCATATAATAGGTAGCCCGGGGATCTGTACTATTTTTTAAGGTATTGCAATGTTTTTTTCTACAAGCGTATGTATCCTTTGTTTGAGAGAATTCTGTCACTCTTGTGGATAGAACCACAAAGTTTGTTTGGATATGAATTCTGCTTGATATTAATTAGTTCCTTTCAAAATTTATGCATATGATATCAAGGAAGCTTTGTTATTCTAGTGATTCCGTTTTTTTTTTAATCATAAGCACGAATATCTTTCATCCTTTGGAATTATGTTCACTTCTTAACTTAATTTTCCAATAGGATACCTTGAGTTGTAATGAAAAGTTTATTTCAGTCACTTAATTTCTTGGGGATTTATTATGAATATCTGACTGCCTTTTTCTTCATTTCGTGCCACCATATATGTTTAGGGAAAGTGACCATGGTAAACTATGGTTCGGCAACAAGGGTGTTTTGGAACCCAAGATTCAATGAGATTCTTCCAATGAGGGCTAAGCTGCTGTCAAAGGGGTGTAACAGGAAGATGTAGCAAGTGCAACTGTATGAGCATAGGTCATTTTCTGTTACCAAATTCATGGTCTTGTACGACCATATTTTGCAATGTTTTGTGTATTTAGATTCAAACTTGGATCATCACTGCTTTTTTTCAACTCTGGATTTTGAACTCCTATCCACTCATGATATTATGTAGTAATTAATTACTTGATACTATGATACCTTTTTGTTTTACCTTTAGGTTAGTACCATATCCAATCACAATCACATGGATGAAGGGGATTTGATTAATGCTAATATGAAATATTTCATATCAGCATTCATTTATAAGATTGACAATGGGGTTAAAATATGGTACTAACCAAAAGAAATTTAAACTCATGCTATCAACCAGTAATTGTGTTTTGTATATTTCAGAATGATAAATTAAAACCAATATACTTTTTTCCTATCATGGAGGTCTAAACCTTCTGAGTATGTTATTAGCTAATAATAAATTAAGTATGTTCCCAAATGAATGTGCAGTTAATTTCTGTATGCACGATTTCAATTCCATTCAGAAGCCTATAGTTTTGATTGCTCAACTTGCAAGGGTTGGGTTTGATGAAAGGGGTTAGTATATTGTCAGTTTTTCTAAGTTCTAGCAGAATGCAGTTTTGTTAATTTCTGTATGCACGATTTCCTATTTCTCTGTCTTTTGCAATGACAATTAACAAGAGTCAAGGCCAATCTTTGTAAAATGTGGGATTATATCTATCTACGCCAGTGTTCACACATGGCCAATTATATGTTGCTTTATCAAGGGTCAAGAATATTGCAGGTTTGAAAATTCTTATACACCACGAGAGTAAAGATCACTACAATACAACTACTAATGTGGTTTACAGGGAGATATTTAGGAAGATTGATCAGCTTTCATTTGATGATGTGCACACACACCTCAGCTGTAGAATAGAACGTTTCTTTCTGTCTTAATGTAAACTATTTGTTCTTTCACCTTTTTTCTCCTTTCATTACTATGTTGTAAAACGCATTAGTTGGACATATATTTTTACAAATTCGTATTGTGCTTACTGTTGCAAGGAATGTTTCATTTTTTTTCATTTCCATACTTGGGTGAAGCATGTTGTGGACAAAATTCTTGCAATGACCTATATTTTGCTGAAGATTGATGTAATGAAGTTCATGCTCCCGCGCAAAAGCGCGGGGGGATTTTTGGCTTGTTTTAACAAAAGAAATTAACAAAACAAAGTCTCACTCAATGCTCTCCACTTAACTCATGTGAACCACACACCCCTAACCCCTCACTTCTTTTATCATTGATCTGACACCCTCTTCACATCAAACCTACTTCAATCTCGCCTCCCTTACCACTGCTCACTCACATCATACCCATTTCATCAATCTCACCTCCCTTAGCATAAAAAATCTCGCTCAATCCTGGTTTCCTCGCCTTCAATCTCGCTTCATGTTTGCTTCCTGAACCTTGCAGCGTTGTTGTTCCCACCCTGGTGTTAATCACTTCATCCTTGCTACCCTTACCCTTAATCACACAGAAACTACATTGTTAATCACTCACCTCGGTGTCGATCCCTTTGGTCCTGTGCTGTAGCTAGTCCTCTTCTTGGCATCGATCCCTCTAGTCTTGTGCTGCTACTAGTCTATCTCATCTTCATCGTCTTCTTCTTCTCCTTAATTTTTGTACAATTCTTCTTCTTATTTTTAGCTGGTGTGAAAAAAAAGATATCTTGGGCTACCTAGACTAGTCCATCAGTCCTGTGGACCAAGTCAGGTATGACCCGAGTTCGGGTTGTTATCAAACTAGACCTCGGGGCACCTTTTTTAGCCTGAGGTTTTAACCAGGCCAAACCTCAGGTTCGCCTCTAACTCAGTTTGGTTTGGTCCATGATCATCCCTAACATTTAGTCTATAATATTTTCAAATTACTTCTAGGTTTTATTAGATTGTATTAAGAATAGCCATTCTTTTAATAGTACCTCTTTCCCTAAATATAAAACCCAATTGACTAAGGTGGAGAAAAATTAAGAAAGTTAAATTACTTAAAAGTATTTATATTTATTATTTTTCTTCAAATTAATTTATTTGACTTTTAAACTAAGATATAATCTAATGATGCCCATAAGTACTTTAGAGAGATCATATAACATATGCTATAATTAAATAATTTATTTAGCCCCCTTAATCTCCCCAAATTGGTCAACTTGGTCTTAACATATGTTATAAAATTATGGATAACAGCCTCGTTAGTTGAGGCATTGATTAAATTTCACCCTAAAAGAATGCATTTATCTATATATCTATGATATTCTTCAATAATTATCGCTCACTGCTTTTAATATTGGTGTACGTAAAATTTGGGGAATAATTAATTGAAGAGAGGGTTGAGGGTTAATTTAGGAACTCATTAATATCATTAACAACTTTAATCAGGTTAAATTTCTTAGTATATATACAGAAGTTAGAAGGATTACAGAACTAGAACAAAAGGGAATAAAATGATAATTAATGATGCTGTTGGCAATGCTTATTATTCTCACTAGATTCATTATTATGTTACACTTATTTAAATATATTTTTAGTAATATTATAGCTGTTGGACTTTAGGTTCGAGTCTGTCCTTGATAGTTCGAACTATTTGTTCAGGAAAAACCTAAATCAAATGAAGGAGGGAACAAATCAGCAATTAGTGCTGATGGAATCACACTTACTCAACCAAATCAGCATTTATGTTGATTTGGAAGAAGAGCCTCTTAATTGACAAGAGGAGCATCTTGATTGAGGAAATCAATCAAGAGTTACTGCGGGATTTAATACAGCTTGGTGCAGGAGGGGATCTCCGGGGGCCGGGGCTCTATAAATAGATGCCTCCACCAAGCATTGGAACTCACTCCAGAGCAATCGAGTTCTCTTTCTTCCATATTTCTTCTATTCTGGTGCACTGTTGTGCCTATACGGTTAGACTCTTACAGTCTAATCTATTGCATGAGCTCCACTCCCGGATTCGACTGACCCCATATGCATCCTCTCTTTCTTTTATTTCTTCTTACAATAACATTACGTGGGTATTCATGATTTGCATGATCAGTGACATGATATCACATATCGCTTTTGCTGTGAGTGACTCAAAAAACAAATTTAAAGTTTGAACAATGCATATTGCATAACAGACACTAGTTGATACACACACACAATACCTCTAGTCTTTAATATAAGACTTGTTAACTTTTTTTTTTTGAGAGATTAAGGTGGCTATATAAATTAATTTAAAGTATTTATATTTGTCCTTTTATACAAAATTAATTTTGTGAGGCTTATAATTTGAAATATAATCCAATAATCCCCAAGCTTCATTCTATCTTCCCCCGTGAGCTTCATTCCCAGCTGTCTTCCTCTTTCCCCTTTCCCTTCTTCCTTTCCCGTCTTCCTTCCTCTTTCTCAGTTCATTGCTGCAACTCCCTTTCCCGTGCTTCCTTCCCTGTCTACCTTCCTCTTTCTCATAATCATATTTCTATTTTTCCCTCTCTCTTCTTTGACGAGAGCACCGTCGTTTGTGTCTCCCTCTCACAACTATCGTCTTCCCAGCCGGTGGCACCGTGAGTCATCTCCATTTCCGTCTTCCACAGGTTTGTCTCTCACTCCCACAACTTTGGATACAAATGATTGAAAAAATGCTTGTAACTATTAATTTAAATTAGATTATGAAACTGGAAAAACAGAGTAACTTGTATATGCATACTTTTAATCTGCTTCTAATTTGCTTGATATGGAAATGAACTTTCATTATTGCATACTTGTTTTTTTCGTCAGTAGACTTCAACACGGTGATGTATATATATAAACATGAGTTAAAAAGATGACAATGATACTTAGGAATGAATTTGGTTTGGTTTAGGTTAGTCTAGTTTAACATTATTCAAAAGTCAACTAAATTACAAAAATATGTCAGAGTTTTGTCTCATATGCGTGTATGGTTCTAGAATGTTGATGAGGTACAATATAATACAACATCAATTATGCCATAAAATAGGTATGACACTTTTTTTCTAGGGTGGTACATGCATTCTAAGAGAGCTCATTTCTTGTGATGGGATGAATAATACTTATCTAAAAATTGTGGAGGCTTGAAAATTGTTTAGTTGGAAGCTTTGAACTTGGCATGGGTTGCTTGGTAAAAAAAGATCACAATGATACATTGTCTTGAATATGAATTGCCTTAATTAGTTTAGTTTTGTTTAAATTAAGTTGAGACGGTTTGTTATTTTGATTTTGGGATGTCTCACTTTTAAGTGGAATTTTAGGATGAATTTCCAATATGTGAATTAGAGTTGTGTTGTTGTACATACTATTAGATTATTGGATAACATGTTTATTAGATAGTGTTGAACTGCTGTTGTTTCTATTCTGGTTTATGCAATATTTCTTCTATCCAATTTATGCAGTTTAAATTTGCCGAACAGTGATATATATATAAAAGGCCATAGAAAAAACTTTAGATGCCCCCAGTGCAAACTGGGGACATCTAAAGTGTTTATGAACACTTTAGACGTCCCCAGTTTAAACTAGGGACATCTAAAGCTTGACTTTAGAAGTCCCCAGAGCAAACTGGGGACGTCTAAAGTCAAGCTTTAGACGTCCCCACTTTGCACTGGGGATGTCTAAAGTCTAGACTTTAGAAGTCCCCAGTGCAAATTGGGGATGTCTAAAGTGGTTCAGAAATACTTCGGACATCCCCAGTAACGACTGGGGACATTTAAAGTCTGACCTAAAGACGTCTCCTATTTTAGGGACGTTATTGACATTTTTTTCTACGTCACTCAGATAGACGTCCTCCTGTTTTCAGACGTTAAAAGACCCAAAAAAGGGACATTAAAAGCGTTTTTTGTAGTAGTGGTGGTTTGGGTTTCATTGAGCTGTGAACAAGCAGCCATAGTTGTAAGAACAAAGAGTACTGCATTGTGGAGAAAATAGACCACAATAGAAGTATCAAATTTTATATTATTTCACTAACAAGAAAGATATTAAACATTAAATAGCATATAAATGAAGTTCAAAGAAACAAGAACACACAAGATTTGTAGCACAGCGAAGGCCTAAGATTTCTTCCTTATAATTAATGAAACCCATGCTTTGTTGGGGAGCACTCAAAACCTAATTTTTAATTGGGGAAAAATTAAATTGTTTGATCAAGGCATTTTTCTTACGGAGGATAATCATTAACTAGTAGTACTAGTACTAGTACTAAAAATTACAACAACAACAAAAGATACGTGATTCCTTGGAAGAAAATAAATATAGATGGGAAACTTTTACTAGTACTCACTCTTGAGAAATTTAAGTCACCACGGAAATCTTTGGAAATGGAATGCTACAATTTTCTGATGATAAATGAATGGCTCAAAATTATAAACCGTTGGAAAAAGAAATATAAATACAAGTACAAACCAACATTAATGTTAGATTACATAATTAAGAAAGAAAGTAGAAGTTTTCATCTTCATCATCATCATCATCATAAAACCACGCAAGTGTGGCTTCCTCGTTACAGGTTTCCTCCTGGGTAGCATTTAAGAAGAGGTCTCTCTCTTTTTCTCCCTCTATATATATATATGCGCATAAGTAAAATCCTGTAATAATTAGAATATACTCACTACTACAAAAATAAAGAATAGTGGCATACATTTTGTGGCACTTCTTTAAAGAAGTATTACTACTTTCTTTTCTTTTTTTTTTTAAAAAAAAAACATTGGGATGTTGTGGCACTTACTTGAGTAAACACCGTAGCATGTTTGGTGCTTATGTGGCACATAAGACTTTTTAAAGCAGTTGTAGCCCTTCCTTGAGAAAGCACCAGAGCTGCTGGTTGAGTTTTATGTGGTGCTTGGTTAACCAAGAACCACACAAGCCTCCACTTGCTGCCTTTGTGTAGCAAGGGCTACACAAAGTGGATTCTAATCCTTTTCCATCCAATCAGAGTACGATATCTAGTCAATACATGCGTCCACTGCTACAAAAAGGTTGAAAGGTGGCGCACATTTTGTGGCACTTCTTTAAAGAAGTGCCACGACTACCTTTTTTTCTTTCTTTTTCCTTTTCTATTTTATTTTTTTTTTAAATTTTGGGTACCAACTGTGGTGCCTGGTGGACCGATGCCACAGCTGGTAGACCCAACTATGGCGCCTGCCAAGGTAGACGCCACAATTGGGTGTATTCTACCAGCTGTGGCGCCTGGAAAATCAGGCTCCATAGCTGGTTGTATAATAATTAAAAAAAATTGGCGTAGGTATTCTAAAAAAACAAAAATACAATAAAAAAATGGATCAGCTATGGCGCCTGGAAATCCAGACGCCACAGCTGATGTTATTAAATAAAAAAAAATTGATGTAGGAATTCAAAAATAAAAAATAAAAAATGGATCAGCTGTGGCGCCAGCTGGTGTTCCTAAACCAAAACAAAATTTTTTGGTTTAGGAATTCAAAAAAAAAATTAAAAAATGGATCAACTGTGGCGCTTGGAAATCCAGGTGCCACAGCTGGTTTTCCTAAACCAAAAATTTTTTTTGGTTTAGGAATTCAAAAAAAAATTAAAAAATGGATCATCTGTGGTGCCTGGAAATCCAGGCGCCACAGCTGGTGTTATTAAATAAAAAAAATTTGATGTAGGAATTCCAAAAAAAAAAGGACCAGCTGTGGCGCTTGGAAATCCAGGCGCCACAGCTGGTTTTATTAAATAAAAAAAAGTTTTTGTCAAATGTTCAACTTATATAAATTTTTTTTTGACCTTTTTAATGGATTACACTATCCACTTGCCACCAATCACAATTCCCCCTGCTCCCACCCTTATCTTTTTTCCCCTTCCTGCGCAGTGGTCCCCTTCCTTCTCTTTTAATTTATTTTGACTCATCCCACTTTAATTATTCCCTCCTCTCTCACTTTCCCTTTTCATCTACACTACAAGTTCTTGCAGTGGACGACCGTCACCCCCCTCATCCATTTTCTATCATCTTCACACTTAAAAACATACCCACATGCATACACGTCTTCATCATTGAATTTACTTCTTTGTTTTGTTTCAACTGTCATCCCCACTCCTCCTCCTCCTCACTCAAGATTGCAACACCAACGGGCAACGTGGTCCCCCACTCCACTGCACTGATCAATTAAGCTTGTAAGTTCAACGTGCTTCTTCCTTTTTTTTAATTGGCATATAATTTCTGCAATTTTTTATTTCAAATTGATATCTATGTTCTAATCTATGTTTAAAAAGTGGAAAATATATATAATATTTCAAAAGAAGTTATCCAAAAAAATAATATTTCAAAAGAAAAGAAAAACCAAAAGTGGACCATATCTTGTAATGCCTTTAGCATGTTGATAAAAGATATCTTTACATATCCGGAGTACTTGATTTCAGATTAGGCTTAAACAATTTTAACATTTTTTGCTTGAAAAAATTTTTAATTTCTAAAAACCTTATTTTAGTAATTTAAAAGAAAATAGTCTAGTCCATGTGCATGATTAAGAAAAATATAATATTCGTATTATAATATAAGTTTCTTTAGCTTAACTTTTTTGCCAATAGTTTCTAGTTTAACACTGGCCTCAATATCTTCAATTTTGAAAATAAATCTGGACAATTAATATTATTTTGTAAATTAAAATAAAACAATTTCTTTAGCTAAATTTTTTAATTTTTTTTAAAAAAATTACCCTCCTGTAGCGCTTGTTGGAGGAAGTGCCACAGGAGGGGGTCTCCTGTGGCGCTTGTTAGAGGAAGTGCCACAGGAGGGGGGTCTCCTGTGGCGCTTGCTGATACCCCCCTCCTGTGGCACTTTCTCCAACAAGCGCCACAGGAGGGTATTTTTTTAAAAAAAAAAATTTAAATGTTGTGGCGCTTTTAAGCGCCACAGCTTCTTTTAGTGACGTCCAAATATGTGGCACTTCTCTAGCGCCACAGCTGATGCAATTATAAGCTTCACAACTTTACTTTTTTGTAGTAGTGGTCCTTCCCTTATCCTCTTCCTCTTGCTTTCCATGTACCCCACCACTCCCTTTACCTCTTCTGTCCCCACTCCCTTTTCCATATTGCTCACTTTTCCTCCTCCTCTCCTCCTCTCTTCAACACTTTTAGTCCCCACTCCGTCCCCACCACCTCTTATATTTCCTCCTTCTCCTCCCCTTTTCATCACTTTTGTCCCTACTCTGTCCCCACCACTTCTTACCTTTCCTCCTCCCTCCTCTTTTCATCACTCATCACCAACGTCCCCACTCCTATTTCTTGAAACTGACCCCACTCCTCCTCCCTTCTCATTTTCTTTGGCCTTGCACTGTACCTATGTAAGTACCATCTTTTATCTCTTTTTTTTTTCTAATTTTTAAAGATGCATACAACTTTGTCTTTCTATTTTTCTTTTATTAATTTTTTTTCACGTTTGTGCTTGAAGTTTCAACTTGCTCTATTCAAGCTTCCTATACACTGTAAGTTTTTAAATTTTTGAGCTTACAAATGTAATTTTATCAATAGTTAATCATCTAATTTTCTTAATGTCTTTTATATTTAATTTATGATGAAATCTGAAAAAATTATTCACATTTTTATATGCTGAAAAATAAATGAGATAAAATTAAATGTTATTGTATATAGGTTGTATGTGAAGATATGTAGTAGTTATAATTTTTAGGTGTTGTAGTAATTGTTATTGATGAGTTGCATAGGTAAAATAATTATTTATTTTTAACACTTGTATTTTATTTGTTGGCTTGTAATGCTTTCTAATTTATCTATGATATGTGTTGGCAAATATGATTTCTTTCATTATGAGCTGTGAAAATTATTATGATGTTGCGGGATTAATTGATGGATTATTTGTCAATTAAAAGAGAGGGTTTAAGACCTGGAAAGCTTTAATTTTTAAGATGTTATATTGCCGATTGTATTTTAAAATAAATAATAAAAGATAAAAGTAATTAGTTAATGCAATAGTCAAGCAACTAACCACACAAGTAAAAATAGGTTGAAGGTATAGATGGATTGAAAATGGATGTCATCTGATCGGTGTTCAAGGGAATATATAGATGGGGTGAAAGAGTGTATTAGATTTGCAAGTGAGCATGCAAAAGATCCTAACAAAATCTTGTGTTTTTTCTTATCTTGTTGTTATGGAAAGCGGATTAGTCCATTAGATTTGTTAGATCATTTAGTGAGTCATGGAATTGATTAAACATATACACAATGGACAAGGTAGGGTGAGACGAATGATACATGTAGTGATCGGGTGCATACCATGAGTGGTGCTTTGAATGAGTTTGACACAAGCATGTGTGATGATGATGATGGTCTTGAAGAAATGCTAAATTCGGTCAAAGAGGTGCTACATAACTGTCCTAAAGAATTTGAGAAGTTGAAAGGTGATGTAGATAAATCATTATATGCTGGTAGTACTAAATACACAAGATTGCTAGCAGTGTTGAAATTGTACAACTTTAAAGCACGCTATGGATTGAGTGATTTAGGTTTTACAACACTACTTGAACTTTTGCAAGATATGCTTCCAAAAGAAAATGTACTTCCTACAAAGACATACGAGGCAAAGCGAATTATTTGCTCTACAACTAGTATGGGTTATAAGAAGATACGTGCATGCCCTAACAATTGCATATTATTTTGAAATTAGTATGCAACGTTAGAGAAGTGCCCTAAATGCAATGCATCTCGATATGGGAAGAAGAAAGGAAAGTTCTTTGAAGGTCCTATGGTATTTTCCCATTATTTCAAGATTCAAACAATTGTATAGTAATTCAGAGATTGCTAGCATGGCATGCAGATGAAAGGATTGAAAATACAGCTTAGCACTACAAAAAAACTAACTTTCAGAGACCACTTTCAGCGGCAACTTTTAAAGTCGCCGCTGAAAGTGCCACTATCAGTGGCGACAATTAAGTTGCCACTTTTAGCGGTGACTATTAAAAGTCGCCGCCGTAACCATACTTTAAAAGTCACCACTGAAAGTTAATTTCAGCTTATTTTATTTTTAAAATTTATTAAAAATTAAAAATTATTAATTTTATTTTTAAAATAATATTTTTATTATTAAAATATTAATTATTAAATAATTCTATTTGATATTAATTATTATAATTATATTATTATTTATTAATATTATATTTAAAATTTTCTACTAAAATAATATTTATGATATTATTATATTAGTTATTATTTTATTTTATATAAAAATAAATTATATGTTAGTAATATTATATGTATTATTTTATATTAAAAATAATATTTATAATATTAAATTATTATTTTATTAATTAATTTTAATTAAAAAAATTGGTTAATTAAATATATAAATACTTTTTTACATATTTATTTAATTTATAATTATTTTTAATAATATTATATATAATTAATAATTAATTATTATATATATAACTGATTAATTAATTAATTAATTATATGTATGTGTGTTATATATAACATTATGTAATAATTTAACATAGGTTCATTTTGGAGCAATTGGCAAAAGCACGCGCGTGAAGGCGTCAGCACCATGAGGTCGTGGGTTTCTAGCCAGAGGAGAAGCACTTTCAAGAATTATGTGATGTCAACACATGGAAACATGAGGAGCCGACACGTGGCAGCATGTAGAGATGACACATGGTAGCAAGTGGAGGAGAGAGACACATGGAATTTATAATTTTGTTTAAAAAAATTGTGATTGAATAAGCAATTTTAAAAAAAAAAGTACACTTTCATCGGCGACAAAAGTCGCCATTGAAAGTATAATTTCAGCGGCAACATAAAAGTCACCGCTGAAATTCACCTGTAACTTTAAATGGCGACAATTAAAACTTTCAGCGACAGTGGTATAGGCGGCGAATTTTTTGTCGCCGCCAAAAGTCATTTTTTTGTAGTGTAGGCACCTTGCAATACTCCTCATGGGAAAAAAATTGATCATGCGTATCCTGACTTAGCAAACAAAGTAAGGAACCTACACATTGCACTGTCAACTGATCACTGATGGAATCAATTCGCATAATATTCAAAGTATTGATATATGAAGTTACTCAATTTCTGTTATTAAACAATTTTTATTCAAAACTTGCGTTAACTATTTCATTATATTGTTGCAGTACCCTTCCAGCCCAATAACAATGATTGCGGGTATTACATCATGAAATTCATGAAGGATATAATTACTCATGATCAATCTTTTGTTTCTCAAAAAGTAAGTCATTTTAGTTGTAATTCATATTGTGTTTTAAATTTAATTGAATAGTGTCTGATAATTAATTGTTAATGATTTTAATTCGTTGTGTGCATGATTGTATATATGTAGTATTTAAAGATCAACGTTGTGACAGTTTGACTAACCATCAAGTTAATGAAGTCATCAAGGAATGGTGTGAATATGTGCTCAGGCAATGCTCTAGCTAGCTACATATTTAACTGGCTATGTTGTTTCTTGCCTATTGTTGTGTTGTTTATTTAAGTAGAATTTGTTGTATTTCATTTATAATTGTTGTAAATATATTTAGTAGTGATTTTGTTAATTAGTTATTTGCTTGTATCATTTTGGAGTTATTTCATTATAGCTTTCTTTTCTTCATCACTACTACGGAAAGGTAGAAAAGTGGTGCACATTTCGTGGCACTTGTTTAAAAAAGTGCCACAACCCCTCTTTTCTTTTTTGTTCACTACTTTTTTTAAAGACTATGTACTAGTTGTGGTGCTTAATTGAGAAAGGGTCATAGCTAGGAGAGTGGCTTACCACTACAAAAAAATGGTATTCTGTAGCGGTGGTATTGTAGCGGTTATATCAAACCACTACAAATTATAGTATTTGTAGTGGTTTTAATCTAAATTGGTACAAATTTGTAGCGGCAAGGTACGCACCAAGTGGCGCAACATATTAACAGCATCTTTTGTAGCGGTTAGGTAGACAAAACCGCTAGAAATTTGGTGCAAAATTCCCGCTAAAACTTCTAGCGGTTCAGTTGTAGCGGTTAATAAACAAAAACCGCTACAATATTCCCGCCACTTGGCACGACCAAGACCCGCCAACAGTGTAGCGGTTATTTGTATCGGTTATAGCAACAAAACCGCTACAAAATGCCAAACGTCAGGTATTTGTAGCGGTTATAGGGATATAACCGCTACAGAATTTCAGGAGTCTCCAAGTTTGTAGTGGTTATGGGCCATAACTGCTACAGAATTTCAAAGGTTCCTGTAATTTATGGTGGTTATTATAAAACCGCTATAAATTTAAGGCGCCCTGGGTGATTTGTAGCAGTTAACGTAGCGGTTATTGGAATAACCACTACAAATTGCTGGCCTATTTAAGGAGGCCGCCTCCCTCCTTTTTCTGTTTGCTCATTTTGTTTCCTGGAGTTTCTCTGAGTGATTTATTTTAGATTTGAGCGTTCAGATGTCTGTTAAGGAGTTTTTGCTACAGTATTTCTCAGTATTTGCACTTGAGGTACGTAGATAACACATATTTTATTTGTATTTGTGTTTTTATTAGATTTTTGCATAATAATGTGACTAAAATATTTTTTTTTGGATTTTTACAGTTGATATGGCTTCAAGAGAGGATAAGGGGAAGGCCCCTGAGGTCCCCAGACCGATTTTGTGGGGTGGCAGCAGCCGAGCAGGGGGTAAAGGGAGGGGGCAGCGCGGACGCAGGGTGACTGTAACCCCCTCACCGTAATTACATCCGGATTACGAAATTTAAGTGAATTAGAGACCAATAAGATAAAATCATAATTTATAATCCCGCATCCAAGAGATGGGGCATTTCGAAATCAATTTCAAAACGTAATTAACCCTTGGTCTCACATTCACGTGCGGATATAACTATCAGAGAAATCAGAGTACATAATAAATATCAAAGTGCGGAAACCAAAATCCCGGCAAACCCCGGGTTAATACATATAACTTGGGTTTAATATTTCCCAACAAGGGGATTACACCACCAAAATAATCATTTACATTCTTATATACAATTGTCAATCCCACATCCAAAACTACGATAACCAACTACCACTTAGATTTTTGGAGTAAGCCTAACTACTCCGGGTTGTCCGCTTCCCTTTTGAGCCACTCGCCCTGTCTGAAAAGGTTAGTCATATGGAAGGGGTAAGATTCTAAAGAATCCCAGTAGTAACTACAATTTCATACCACATGCAATCACAGAATATGCACACCAATCATCTCATACAGCAACACAAGTCACTCCACCCTCATCCCCTTTTACCGCCGGGAAGGCATACGACCTTAACCCGAACCGTTGTTAGCGACTCAGGGACTATTGGCGTGGCAGTGCATACAAATAGCCACACGGCTCAAATATAGCCTTTCGGCTTTTACAATGGCCCGTCGGCCTCCACAAATAGCCTTTCGGCCCACATATACACATATATCACACCCTAACCTCATCCCCTTTTACCGCCGGGAAGGCATACGACCTTCACCCGAACCGTTGTTAGCGACTCAGGGACTATTGGTATAGCGGTGCTTCCACAGTTTTCACAAACTTGCAGCATACGATTTTCATTTCAAAAACAATGACATAATATACATACAATGTATCACACAAGGCATAAAGAAAGAGTCACTACCTGTATCCTTCCGGACTGGCTCTGGCACCTTAGCCTCACGAGGACGACAGATGTCAAATCCTATATCAATTAGGGACAACCAATCAATCTCTTTTCCAATGTATATTTCAATAATTCTCTAAGTTGGTTATCATTTAGGACTCATTAGGTGACTAAAATAGGCCTAAACATATGCCTAAAGGGTTGGAAGAACCTACCCAAAAGACCCCTTACTCGAAGGCAAAACACTGATTTTTGACAGTCTCACTCGAGCACAAATGCTCTCACTCGAGCACGAGTACGGACATCACTCGAGCACAGATGCTCTCACTCGAGCATTGGTACGGACAGCACCCGAGCACAAGAGAAAGTGAGACTGCGAGTGAGCACCCGAGAGCACAAGGACACTTCCAGGAACTGGCTCACTCGAGCACGCCGACCTCACTTCGAGCACAAGGCCAAAAGCCTCTCTCGAGCACCCGCGAGCACACGCTGCGAGTGACTACCCGAGAGCACCACCCTCACCCGAGGCACAGGCTCACTCGAGCACGACCCCCAGTGCTCGAGCACACACCCCACACCCGCGAGTGAGAAAGCACACTCGTGCAACTTTCCCGCGAGCATCAACCCAAAAGCACAACTCTCACCTGAAGCACCATCTCACTCGAGCACGACCCTCAGTGCTTCGAGTGAAACAGCTATGCTTGCGAGTGTCAGAGCACACTCGTGGCATCAATCAGCGAGTGAGGTCCCGAAAGCAACCTCAACTCCGGACTTGCTTCTTCACTTGAGCAGAACCATGCTCACTTCGAGCATGTTCTTCGCTCACTCGAGCACAAGGCAATGCTCGCGAGCACAACCCGTAAAACCCAGGTAACTCGAAGCACAACAGGGAAAAACTTGCATATCACTCGAGCACGTTCTTCCTCTGCTCGAGTGATGTGCATCAGAGACCCAAAACGCAGCCAAAAACCAGAAACTCCAGATGGTCAAATTCACTCCCAAAGGTTCCCAAAACTCTTCCCAATGCTCATACCCACTAAGCACTAACCAGGGAACACAATGGCAACTCTAAAAACACTCCAAAAACCCATTTGACCACAATCATTCCTTAAGGTCTCTAAGATATACAATGTCTAATTTCCCCTTAACATCTTTTTAACATTCCAAATCATATCAAATGATCATATATCTCCAAAATACATCATTTCCAATCATAAATCACAATGAACTTCATATTCCCAAAAATAGGCATATTTAGGGCAAAATTCCAGATTTGACTAAACTTAGCCAAAAATCGCAAACAATATACCAAAATGCTCTAAATGCCTACCTCTTCTCTTTGCCCAATTCAGAACCTTGATTCCTCAACTTTCAATTTCGGCCAAAATCCCACTCAACACCATTCAAGGCTCTACAATCATCACAATGTAGCTCTCATTGAGATGAACAATATTAGAGAAGAGGATTGGAGCAAAGGAGAATCACAACTTACCAAGATTCAAGCTTTTCTTCCCCTCTCACTTGCTTGTCCAGCGCCAGAAATGGAGGAAGGAGAGGAGAGAGAAACGAGAGAGAGAAATGAAAGGAAGATGATGATGGAGATGTTTTCTTTTCCCCTCCCATACACAACCGAAAGAGAGAGAGAGAAAAGAGAAAAAGTGTTATTTTGTCTTCTAGTGACCACAGGCACCGCAGACGATCCCACAGGAGACGACCGCACCAGAGGTGCCTGAGTTTGGGGGGCAGATATTTTCGTCAAGGACTACGACGAGGAGGACTTCGAGATCCCGATTGGGCTTAGGGAGATGGAGCAGTTCCCCGATGAGGAGAAGGCTCGGGAGCAGAACAACCTATGAGGGTCGTCTTTGCAATCCACTGGGTTTGAGGTGCAGGTCCAAGGTAAATAAATTTTTTAATTTAATAAATTATTTATTTAAATTCAAAATGTTAACTTTGAATTACAATTTATCTAACGTGCGGCAAACTGTGCAGATGAGCAAGGGAATGTGTCAACGAGGAGGCTGGACATGGCCAGTCTAAACAGCATGGACCGGACCCTGCGAGTTATAGTGCCGTGGAATGAGGGCACTGACCAGCCCATCGACAATGGGGGTCACCTGTTCAACCGCTTCCTGAACGACCTGGGCGCGAATTGGATGCGGTTCCCCCTTCACTTCAGGACGTGGAGGCACGTTCCGAAAGGGCCGAAGGACCAAGCTTTGGAGGAGGCGGTTCAGGTAATTAATAATATTTAATTAATATTTTTTGTAATTAATTATATTTAATTAATATTTTTTAATAGGATTTTTGTAATTAATGATATTTAAATAATTTTTTTACAGCTGCGGTTTGCCGTCCGAGCCAACCGGAAGAGGTACACCCTCATGAAGATGGGTGAAGGCTGGAGGAACAGGAGGAACCATCTCTTCCGTAGGGTGGATAAGGACAGGACAGTGCTTCTGGAGCAGCTGATCGAGAGCGTCTTGGACGGCGTGCCGCCAAACTACTGGGCGGGTTTCGTCCAGTTCAGGAGGAGCGCTGAGGGGCATGTAATGTATTTATTAGATTATTTATATACTTTTTTTAATTGTTAATTATTAAATTATAATTTCAATTTAATTATTTTTAATTTGAACTTTATTACTTTTAAATGTTTTTATTGTTTTAATATATTTAATATTGTTTTTTTTCAGGAGCTTTCTCAAAGGAATACCAGAATCCGTGCGTAGCAGACGATCCACCACATAGTAGGATCGAAGACCTTTGCTGTCACCTACAGCGAGCTGGTAACTTTTCAAAATATCGCTGACTTTTAGCTGGTTATTTCACAATACTAATTAATTGAATTTTGTAATTGTTTTAGGAGAAGAAGGCATAGCAGGAGAACCGTGAGACGGACTATGGGGAGTTGTATGCCATCACACACAGACACCGTGACGGGACTACTACCTCACAGCAGGCAAAGGTGGCCATTGTAAGTAATTTTATTATTATAATTTTTATAAACCCAACTTAATAATGAAAAATGCTAATTAGTAATTGTTTCATAAAATGGTAGGAGCGAATGCAGCAGTCACAGGTTGAGCTGCAACAGACCCAGGCCGAGGAGTCACAGGGATCAGTAGACCCGACGGCTCCTTTGAAGGCGCATCTGGGTCAGGCTGAGCACCCCAGACCCGTGCGGGGATGGGGATAGGCGCTAGACCTAGCATGGTCTACAGCAGGAGCGCCGCCTCTGAGGCTGGCAGCTCTAAAGGGGTCAGACGTCCTAGGGACGAGTCTATTGACCAGCTGAGGTCAGACTTGGAGTAGCAGATGGCATAGCAGCAGCAGCAGATGCAGCTACAGGCTGATATGATCTACGCTTAGCAGACGCAGTAGCGTGATATCACGAACAACATGCTAAAGCGGTCATGGAATCGCCTGTTCCCGGACGAGTCGTAACCACAGGTTCCCCCTGTCCCTCGGTACGTCGTCCCGACTACTCCTCCTCCTCCTCCTCCTCCTGCTGATGATGATGGTGCGGTTCACTCTATGCAGCGACCCGATCCAGCAGCACTTGAGGGAGCCCCACCTGAGGGAGCACTAGATGATCAGCCCCCAGCTACTTAGTTTAGGACATCTTTTTTTTATTTTTTGTTGAAATATTTGTAAATATATATAAGTTTGTATTTTAGAACTTAAATTCTTATTGTGTTTACCATAATTATATTTATATTATTAGACCGTGTTGTTGAATTTGTGAATTAATTGAAACAATATTATTTATATCTCTAAAATAAAAAAAAAGTAAAGCATATATATTTATAGCGGTTTTATATAAAAACCGTTACAAATATATATGGTTGTAGCGGTTCTACAATAAAAACCACTACAACCATATATATGGCTGTAGCGGTTCCACAATAAAAACCGCTACAACCATATATATTTTTGTAGCGGATCCACAATATAAACCGCTACAACCATATATATATTTGTAGCGGTTCTACAATAGAAACTGCTACAAATATATATATGGTTGTAGCAGTTTTACAATAAAAACTGCTACAAATACTCATCATTTGAATTATGAAATTTATCGCCTTTGTGCACATTTGTAGTGGTTATGTTATGTATAACCGCTACAAATTAAAAATAATTTTTTAATTTGCTGTACAATGGCTTTAATATTAGTAGCGGTTGTATACATATAACCGCTACAAATACTCAACGTTTAAATTTTGAATTTCCCACCAATGTGTGCAAAATTCCAACGGCTTGAAAATTAGTAGCGGTTTTATACATATAACTGCTACAAATATTTAAGAATTGTAGCGGTCAGTGTAGCGGTTTAAGAACCGCTACAAAATTGGAAACGTTGGAATTTCAGAATATAAGGTTCTTGGCATTCGTTATTTTCTACTCACTCATCTTCTTCTCTATACTTTCTTCTCTCTCACTAGTAGCTATGGATAAATCATGGATCAGGTTGCCGCGCAATTCTCTGCAATATTTGTACGGATTAAACAGTTTCTTGGATTTTGCATTCACTCACGCCAGCTGTAATGGCAAGATCGTCTGTCCGTGTCGGAGATGCAAGTTCAAAAAGTGGCATGCATGAAATAAAATTTAAAAAACAAAATTTTAAAAAAAAATAAAATAATATTTGTAGCGGTTATTAAACTGCTACAAAATCGATACATTAACCACTACAAATAGTACGTGGATCCCTATAAATACCCTTACCACAACTCATTTCAAACACTCTCCAATTTCTTTTCACCTTACCTTTCTTTCATTTTCTCTCATTTACAACTTCTTTTGTATGAGTAGATGAGCTGAATAATACGATCATATATGGTAACAAGTTTTTTTATTTTTTTTTACAATACTTCTTTCCTTTATATAAAATTTATTCTCACCATTTTTTTCAGATATTTTACAGTTGTATCTCATTTTCATCTATTTTTCATACATAATTACATTATATTAGACAACATAATAATTCCTTATTACCTACGTATCCTTAATAATATTATTAATATAATTTTTATACTAATCCAATTAAATTAAATTTATCCTTTTAATTTATTAATAAGCTAACTAAATTAGATAAAATAATAAAAAAAAGAAACTAATTAATTTAATATTAAAAGAACAGAAAAAAATTATCGTAATTTTTTTAAATTTTTTTTAAATATTTGTAGTTGTTATTAAACCGCTACTAACAAACGCGCCTTTTTAAACTCAAATTAAATTTGTTGGCGCTAAATTTGAATTTCATGAAATTAGTAGCGGTTTTATAACCGCTACAAATTTCATCAAAATTCAAAATTAGTAGCGGTTTATTAACTGCTACAAAATTGAAGAAAAATGTCATTTTTCTTTTCCCGCCTTCAAAATTTCAATTTTTTATATTTGTAGCGGTTACATAACCACTACAAATATCTCTGAAAAAAAATTTCGTTCATGGGGATGTTGTAGCGGTTTTTTGTAACCGCTACAAAGGATGTAGCGGTTATTTTCCTTGAGTAGCAGTTTTATATAACCGTTACAAAATCGCTTGCAACATACGATTTAGTAGCGGTTTTCCTAACCGCTACTAATGTTGTTTGTAGCGGTTAAAATCGCTACTAATACCCATATTTAACCGCTACTAAATCACTTTTTTTTTTGTAGTGTACATGGTGCTTGCTTGTGCAAGCGCCACCTAAGCCACAACGGACCAGCTGTGGTACTTGGTCCACCAAGCGCCACAGCTGGTGGGCCTGCCACGAGTGGGCAAGCACCACACTAGCCACCACGTGGTGGCTAGTATGGTGCTTGCTAAGGCAAGCGCCATGTTAGGCTGGAAGTGGATAATGAAATCCACTTTTGGCCAATCACGTGGGTTCCCTCTCTCTTCTTTTGAGCTTTCAATTTCTTTTTCTCTTTCCATTATCTTTCCCTCTTTCTTTTGTTTGCCCACCCCCTCCAAAACCTTTCCTCTGCACAATGTAACACACACACACACACACACATGTCTTTTTCATCAAATTCTCTTGGTCCCACTTTCCCCTTTTGCTCCTACTGTTGTCCTCACTCCTGTCCCAATTGTTCCCTTTTCTTCCTACTCTCTTCCTCTTTTAGACCTCACTCTAGTTGGTCCCTACTCCACTGCATAGCTCAAATTTCCTCCTCCTCCTTACTCAAGCTAGCGTCACCGACGTGGACCCTACTCCCTACGCTGGTCAATTAATTTGTAAGTGGCTGTGCTTTTTTTTTTTAGGTTCTTTTATATGGTTTTTTTTGTCAGATGTTCTTTTATATGCTAGCTTGCATTTTTTTAAGCTCTTGTACTGTGCGTTTACATAGTTGATGGGGGAAAAAACAACATATTGTAATAAATTTCTGGGATCTTGTACATAGAGGTCATAATAACATCATACGTTTTCATGCAATTTTTAAAAAAGAGAATTTGGTTGAGCTATAAAAGTGGTTCTATGATGCTGAAATACAATAATTAGTTGTTACACATGTTGATTCTAGTATGTGTAAAATGTTCTAAAAGCTCATACTTGGGTTTATTTAGAAGTTGAATTCTATTGTTTCACCAACCCCTTCACTTTTAGGAATAATAAGTTATCATGTGGTCTTGTTTTCTTTGATAAAAGTTCATCTTTATTGCTTCACTTATGGGGTCAGTTTTGAGTTTTAGACCGTATGATTATGACTTGGCATTGTGTACTGGAGAATATATTCTTGCTTGTTGGTATATATATATATATTTATATAAAGAACATATTGAAATATCTAGTTTGTTTTCCTATGATTCACAGTATCATGAAACAACACATAAAACAAACTAATTTTTGTGTTCCATTTTACAGAGGTAGCTGTAACCCCCCCCCCCCACCGTAATTACATCCGGATTACAAAAATTTAAATGAAATAGAGACCAATAAGATGGTTTAACAGTTTATAATCCCTCATCTAAAAGATGGGGCGTATGAAAATCATTTCAAAACTTATATATTCATGGTCTCACATTCATGTACGGATATAACTACTTGAGAAATCAGAGTACATAATAAATATCAAAGTGCGGAAACCAAAAGCCCGGCAAACCCCGGGTTAATACATATATGATATGGGTTATGAGTTTTCCCATAAAGGGGATTACACGATCCAAAATAATCATTTACATCTCTTTACACTTTGGCAATCCCAAATCCAAAATGGATATAACCAACTATCCCAAAACATGAATGTCCCTAAGAGACCCTAACCACTCCGGGTTGGTCGCTTCCCCTTCGAGCCACTTGCCCTGTCTGAAAAAGTTAGTCATATGGAAATAATGAGATTCTTGAGAATCCCAGAGCAACAACTCACTCATACAATATATAAACATAGAGCATGTATGTTCATCAAAATCAGCAGCTTCACAATGATCTCTGGCTCACACCACATACGACAGCACTCACGGCTGTAATCACAATGCACTACGCCCACTTTCGTGGTGAACACTATGCCAGCTTTCGCTGTAATCACTATGCACAACGCCCGCTTTCGCGTTGAACACTATGTAGCAGCAACACAAAGCACAAAGCACCATAAAGCATCTCAAAGCACAATGTATCACTATGCTCCACAAAGGATCTCAATGCACAAAGTATCACAAAGCAGCAGCAGCAACATCCACACAATGAATGACAGACAAACATACAATACATTTACACAAAGCATAAGAGAGAAGTCGCTACCTGAATCTTTCCTGACAATCTTTGGCACAGTAGGCTCACGCGGACGACAGATGTCAAATCCTATTCAAATTAGGGACAATTGATCAATCTCTTTTCCAATGTATATTTCAGTAATACTCTAAGTTGGTTATCGTTTAGGACTCTTTAGGTGACTAGAATAGGCCTAAACATATGCCTAAAGGGTTGGAAGAACCTACCCAAAAGACCCCTTACTCGAAGGCAAAACACTGATTTTTGACAGTCTCACTTCGAGCATGTTCTTCGCTCACTCGAGCACAAGGCAATGCTCGCGAGCACAACCCGTAAAACCCAGATAACTCGAAGCACAACAGGGAAAAACTTGCATATCACTCGAGCACGCTCTTCCTCTGCTCGAGTGATGTGCATCAGAGACCCAAAACGCAGCCAAAAACCAGAAACTCTAGATGGTCAAATTCACTCCCAAAGGTTCCCCAAACTCTTCCCAATGCTCATACACTCTAGACACTAACCAGGGAACACAATGGCAACTCTAAAAACACTCCAAAACCCATTGGACCACAATCATTCCTCAAGGTCTCTAAGATACACAATGTCTAATTTCCCTTAACATCTTTTTAACATTCCAAATCATATCAAATGATCATATATCTCCACAATACATCATTTCCAATCATAAATCACAATGAACTTCATATTTCCAAAAATAGGCATATTTAGGGCAAAATTCCAGATTTGACTATACTTAGCCAAAAATCATACATTATACTTCAAAATGCTCTAAATGCCTACCTCTTCTCTTTGCTCAATCAAGAATCTTGATTCCTCAACTCCCCCTTTCAACCCAAAGCTCAAATCAACACCACTCAAGGCTCTACAACCATCACAATGTAGCTCTCATTGAGATGAACAAAATTAGAGAAGGGGATTGGAGCAAAGGAGAATCACAACTCACCAAAATCAAAGCTTTCTTCTTCTCTTCCAAGCTCAAACCAGCGCCAGAAATGGAGGAAGGAGAGAGAAAGTGAGAGGTAAGGAGAGATGATGATGATGATGGAGATGTCACTCTTTCTCCCTACACACACACAACCGCACAAGAGAGAGAAAGAAGAGAAAAAGTGATTTTTGTCTCCTAGTGCCACATCCAATGGCTCACCCAATGCCACATGTCCTCATCTTAATCACTCTCTTATGAGCTCACATAAACACAAAGCATAGGATTCCGACCCACGGTCAAAGAATCACAACCATTGATCTTAAATACCACATGTATTTATTCCCAAAATTTACATTACATTAATCATAATAGTGCTTAATTACACTTATTACAATGATTATCAGAGTTATCAGTCCTAATCACAAATCGGGATATTACAGTAGCAAAATAATTTTTTGTATTATCTTATTAAATTATAATATTCAAGATGAATTAAAGTAAATATTTAATTACGTGTGTGTGTGTGTGTGTCTAGTTCCTTCTTTATATATATATGTATGTATGTATATATACATTCATCTTTATGACTAACCCAAGAATAATTTGCAATCTAGCTAATCAAAAATAAATTTTTTTATTCTCAACATTGAACTAAAAATAATTTAATTGATATTGGGGTTATTCTTTCCTTTTTGTTTTATTTTATTTTCCTTCTTTCTTTTTTCCTGAATCATATTTTTTGATTTAAGCTAATCATATTTTATTTTATTATATATTGATGTTTTGTACACATTATTATTATTATTCAAAAAAATAAGTTATAGCCACTGGTTTTTTATTGATTTTTTTTTCATGTTTGTGTTTGTAGTTTCAACTCATCAGTCTATTGAAGTTTCTATTTATTGTAAGTTTTTAAAATTTTGAGCTTACAAATGTGATTTTATTAGAAGTTAATAAGAGTTTAATTTGATAAATTTCTTTTATATTTAATTTATTATGAAATCTAAAAAAGTTAATCTCATTTTTATATGCTAAAAAATGAATGAGATAGAATTAAATATTATCTTGTATAGGTTGTATGTGAAGACATTTAGTTAGTATAATTTGTAGGTGTTCTAGTAATTGTTATGGATTAGTTGCATCAGTAAAATAATTATTTATATATTCTTAACACTTGTATTTTATTTGTTGACTTGTAATATTTTCTAATTTACCTATGATATGTGTTGGCAAATATGATTCCTTTTGTTATGAGCTGTGAAAAATTATTATGATGTTGTGTGATTAATTAATGGATTATTTGTTAATTAAAATAGAAAGTTTAAGACTTAAAAAGCTTCAATTTTTAATATTTCATGTTGCCAATTTTATTTTCAAATTAGTAAGAGAATATAAAAGTAATTAGTTAATGCAATAGTCATACAACTAACCATGAACGTTTTTAAAAATAGATTGAAGGTATAGATGGATTGTAAATGGATATCATGTAATCGATGTTCAAAGGAATATATAGATGGGGTAAAAGAGTTTATTACATTTGCAATCAAGCATACAAAAGATCCTGACAAAATCTTGTCTCATTACTTATCTTGTTGTCTTGGAAAGCGGATTAGTCCACTTGTTAGATCATTTAGTGTGTTATAGAATTGATCAAACATATACACATGGACAAGGCATGGTGAGACGAATGATGCATGTAGTGAGAGGGTGAATACCATAAGTGGTGCTTCGAATGAATTTGACCAAAGCATAGTTGATGAAGATGATGGTCTTAAAGAAATGCTAAATGCGGTTGAAGGGGTGCTTCGTAACCGCCCTAACAAATTTGAGAAGTTGAAAGGTGATGTGGAGAAACCATTTTATTCTGGTAGTATTAAATACATAAGATTGCTAGCAGTGTTAAAGTTGTACAACTTTAAAGCTCGCTATGGATTGAGTGATTCAGGTTTCACCGCATTGCTTAAACTATTGCAAGATATGCTTCTAGAAGAAAATGTACTTCCTACCAAGACATACGAGGCAAAGCGAATTCTTTGCACTATAACCAATATGGGATATGAGAAGGTACATGCATGTCCTAATGATTGCGTATTATTTTGAAACCAGTATGCAACATTGGAGAAGTACCCTAAATATAACGTATCACGATATAGGAAGAAGAAAGGAAAAAGTCCTTTGAAGGTCCTATAGTATTTTCCCATTATTTTGAGATTCAAGAGATTGTCTAGTAATGCGGAGATTACAAAATAGTTGACATGGGATGCAGATAAAAGGATTAAAGATATGAGGCTTAGGCACACTGCAGATGTTCCTCAATGGAAAAAAATTGATCATGAGTACCCTAACTTTGTGGATGAAGTAAGGAACCTACGCCTTGCACTATCAACTGATGGAATTAATCCCCACGGTGTTCAGAGTAGTACACACAACACATGGTCAGAGATATTGATATTTATAACCTTCCACACACTTGATCATGAAATGTAAGTTTATGATGTTGTCCATGTTAATTTCTGGGCCAAGGCAACCCGGGAATGATATAGATGTATACTTAGCTCCTTTAATTGATGACTTAAACCTACTTTAGGAAGAAGGCATCAATATGTATGATGGGTATAGGGATGAATGTTTAACTTTGAAAACCATGTTGCTTGGAATAATTAATGATTCCCTACTTATGGTAATTTGTTAGGATACAACGTCAAAGGATATGGTGCATGCCCTATATGTGAAGATGACACTCATTCAGTGTGACTAGATCATTGTAAGAAAAATGTTTATATGGGACATCAAAGATTCATACAATCACAACATCGTTGGAGGAAGTGCAAATAGGCTTTCAATGGTGACTCAGAAGAAGATAGCCCACCAAAGATATTGACTGGTGCCCAGGTGTTTTCAAAGGTAAAAGACTTAGATAACAATTTTGGCAAGCCTTTTGCAAAACAAATCGAGACAAGTGGTTGGAAGAAAAAGTCCATTTTCTTTGAACTTCCATATTGGAAGTCTTTATATGTGAGACTTTTTTTTGATGTGATGCTCATAGAAAAAAATATTTGTGATATTCTAACTAACACGTTGCTCAATATCCAAGGAAAAGCAAGGATAGTGTCGATTCGATGTTGGATTTGGTGAACTTGGGAATTAGAGAAGAGTTGGCACTAATCAATATTTGGATTAGGTACTTTAGCATCATCATTTATCACTATTATTATTTCTCGTTCCATTTTTTTGTTTCCATTACACTGTTTGTTTTCTACCAGGCATTTGTACCATAATATCTTAATGAATACAGATAGGGTCAAATTTACATTTGTCAACCCTTATCTCGTTGGCCAGCACAGGGGCAGAGTAGATATACATGCACAATGTAGTGATATGAAAGATTACTTTTGAAAGAAAGCAACACAACCTACACTATTTCTAGTGTCATACAATGCGGGGTAAGTTATTAGTGGTACAATTTTTGTGTATGTTGTTTTATTGTTTAACTTTTATCATAACATAATTGTTGGGACAAATTTTTTAAAATATTTTATGCAATATTGGATATTGATTGTTATCAATCTAGCAGAACCTTCAAGCCCTCGCATGTACTATGTGGATCCTCTAATTAGAGGTCTTCCAGAAGACCGTCATGATATGTTACGATTGTTCAATAGGTAAGCGTATGTGCGTATGTGTAAAAATTTGCATATGTGATTGAATAACCAAAAGTAATCAGTTTCTATTAGGGGAGAGCAAGAAGCCCATAACCCACTAGCTCGCCCATAACTCAATGTAATTAGGTCAATTTGAACATGCCCAAAAATGACCTATGACGAGGCGGGCTGAAACCCGCCCAATTAATACTTAAATGGGTCGACTATGGACATACCTTCAGGCTTCCTGTATCCACCCATTTAATTTTTTTTTCAAAAAAATTAACCCTACCTAGTACCCTCCTTAGGCCTCCTACGTCTCTGTCTAGTGTGAGTCTCCAAAAGCTCAACATAATTTCCTCGGCTGTATCCCGTACCACTCCCACTCACTAGACATCATCATTCATCTCTTCATCATACAGGGTTTAAGTCACTCCTACTCCCACTTGGAGACATGCACTCATCACACTCTCACTGTGTTTCAGTCTCACCCACTCATCGACATGGTGACACTCACCTACACTGCTACACATGCCGATACCTGTACTATTACATACACTGGCACACCCAATTTTCTTTCCCTAACCATGTCTGCCCTAGAGATTGAGAGCAGAGAGAGGGGAGGCTGATCACGCGACTTGAGAGTGCGAGAAACTTGCAATTCATCGAGGTAGTAAGGTCACCAATCCACCATAGCAACAGGTTGAGCTATTGTCCATCGAGACAATAGCTGCAGGTTGAGCTGTCGTCTATTGAGGTAGTGCCACAGGTTGAGCATTAGGATTCTAAATTCTGACTCAGTTTCTGTTTCTGTAATTACTTGATTACTTGTTGATTGCTCTCGTTCTAGTGTGTTGATTAATCTATGGTTCTGCTTTTTTAAAGTTGTTGTTCTAGTTTGCTTATTGATTTATGGTTCTATCATTGACCAAACCTGGTATGTTGTAAATGGAATATAAAAGAAAACATGATTTGTGGTCCTGTCATTTATGCAAAAGGATTGGATGGCATTTACATGTTGAAGACTCTATTTCTCTATCTTGATATCAAGCTTCATTCTGAATTTTCCAATAAGTTATATGGAGCATACTAGAGTGCAATTTTTTCTGAGTTTACTCATCGCTATATATGCAGTCTTGTGTAATTCGTCTATTTGTTAATTTCCTTGTAAAATTAGCAAGAAATGAACCATTTGGACTGTAGCATAAATGAGGTTAAGGATAGCATGAAACTTCTGGTGTTCATCTAAATGAGAATCTCTTTTCTTTTAGATGTGATCTAAGTCCATTTATTCTCATAACGTATTTGGATTCTACAGTCCCTTCCCTAAGTGAATCTGAAGATGATGGTGAAAACTAAAGCATGAAGATTCAATGGAAGTATGCCATTTTGTTAATTTCTGAACATGTAATTGTAATGTGTTAATTTAGAAGTTAGAGTTTATTTAAATTTAGGTTCTTTTATGTGAATTTTGATTATTGAACTTTGAAGATTTAGATTTCAGAATTTAGATTGATGGATTTGGATTGAATGATTGATGCTTATGTATATTATTTTTCAAAAAAAAAAAGTCTAATATATATGGGTTCCGCGTAACCCGGTTAGCCTGCCCATTTATGTGCTAGTCCATTTACAAGGGTTTATATAGGTTGAGGTATGGGTATGGGCTAGCCTATACCCGTATAAAGTTAAATGGGTCGGCTATGGGTTTGGGCATGGGCTGCCCAACTCGTCCATTGCTCTCCCCTAGTTTCTATTTGTTTTGTTAGTGCATTGACTGCATATTGGGCCTCTGTCTCCTTAAGCTATTCTAAAGCTGCTGACCCTCAACTTAGCTATGCTTGGAAGAAGATACGGGTACTGATATATGAATTTACTCAAGCTTTATTACTAAACAATTTTTATTCATAAACAGAGTTAAATATTTCATTATATTTTTGTAGTGCCCTTCCAACCCAATGACAATGATTGTGGGTATTACATCATGAAATTTATGAAGGATGTAATTTGCATAATTAGCCATTTATTCCTCAAATGGTAAGTCATTTAGTTGCAATTCATATTATGTTTTAAATTTAATTAGTGCCTGATAATTAAGTTTTAATGATTTTAATTTGTTTTAATTTGTGCATGATGAATATATATGTAGTATTATATGAAGATCAACGTTGTAACAATTTGACTGAGTATCAAGTCAATAAAGTGATCAAAGAATGGTGTGAATATGTGTTTAGGCAAACCTCTAGGTAGCTACTATTTAATTAACTAGCTAGCCTTTGTGTGGTTTCTTGCCAATTGTTGTGTCGTTTATTTAAGTTGAATTTATTGTATTTCATTCACAATATATTGTGTAAATATTTTTAGTACTACTTTAGTTAGTCATTTTTTTTTATCATTTTAAAGCTATTTCATTGTCGTTGTTTGCTTTTTTTTCATTTTACTGTGGATATAGAAAGTGTTTAAAGTAGTCCACCATTGCAATTATAGGGTTATAACTAGAAATACGAAAGATATATTAAAAAATATTTACTTCTTATGGAGCTTCATTAAACAAGGGTTACATGAAGAATAAAAAAAATAGCCACCTTCCTTTAAGGAAGCGCTACAAGAAGGGGGCCTCCTGTGGCACTTTTTGGAGGAAGGGCCACAGGAGGGGCGGTCTCTTGTGGTGCTTGCTCATAGGAGACCCCCCTCCTGTGGCACTTTCTCCAAAAAGTACCACAAATAAGGACTTTTGTTATAAAAAAAATTTATTACGCTGTGGCGCTTCCAGCGCCACAGCTTCTTTTAGTGACATCCTAATATGTGGCACTTTTTAAGCACTATAGCTAGTTCAAGTATAAGCGCCATAACTTTATTTTTTTTGTAGTAGTGTATTTTGCTGTGGACATAGAAATTTGTGTTTAAAGTTTAATTTGTTGTCGACTATAATTATAGGGTTCTGAATTAAAAATACGAAAAGATAATTTTAAAAAAATACTTCATATGGTGCTTCATTAAAAAATGCCACATGAAGCAAATTTTTTTTAAAAAAAAATCACTTCCTATAGCGCTTTCTATAGTAAGTGCCACAGGAAGCAAAATTAATATATATATATATATCGCTTCCTATGGCACTTTCTTTAATAAGCACCACAGGAAGTCTATACTTCCTATGGTACTTCCCTAAGAAAGCACTAGATGAAGGTTATTTTAAAAAATATAAAATAAAAAATACATGTTGTGACATTTATGGAAGCACCACAGCTTCTTTTAGTAGTGATAGGATATGTGGCACTTCCTTAACACCACAACTATTCTAAAAATAAGTGTCACATATGTCCTTTTTTGTAATAGTGACTACTATACGAAAAAGGATTTATTTGACGGTTATACACACACACACACATATATCTGTGTGTGTGACTCCAAATCTCACTCATCGCTTCGGTACAAGCTAGAGCATCTCTCCCTCTCTCGTTAAGTGCTGCCATGGCTATTCCTCTCTCCCTGCTATTTTCCTCTAACATCTTTGTGGTTTAGGCATTGTTTTTTATGTTTTCCTCATCTATTTCACCAAGTCCAGAACTCTCCACATAATTTTGGGTTTCAAAAACCCCTATAAAGGAGTTCCTGTTTTATCTCGCTTATGTAAATAGCAATAAAGGTTATAGCTTATTATTCACTGTGGTATTGTTATGTTTCTTTTTAAGTTGCTCTGTGTGTCTGAAATGAAGTAAGAGGATTACTTAAGACAGGTTCACAGACCAAAATACAATTGCCTTCTTTTCCGCAATTCCCTTAACACAGTGACATGTTAGATTATTAATGAATACTTCAAATCCTGTGTTTTTGTGTCCATTTCAACAATTTGTATGTACATTTTGAAAGGATGATGTTGTTTTTGGAATTTTGGCATTGTAGATTTGTCCATCAGAGATTGAAACTAAGCCTGCCTTATAGAAAACTGGCAATATTAATACTTTATAAACCATGAAAAGTTCTGAACACGATCTCTCTATTTTTTTTAAAATAAAATGATATATTATATAAAATGAACATAGTTATACAACTGAAGTTGACATAGTGCGTGTTTGTTTAAGCTTTTTGCACAGTAAAAACGCACTTATTACGCAAGCCGAGAAAAAACTCCTCTCACATACTTACCTCGTATACCGTGAATCACGAATTATAAGCTCGTTTTGGACAAAAATAAGCCATTCCAAACACGCACATAATAGGTTCAAATTGCTCACTTATTATTGGGATTTTTTTGTTGATTAAATTCCTTTCTTGGAACCTTACTGTGATTCTCCCATATGCTTATTCTTGGGTTCTATGTGGAAAATTAAGTCTCTTCCAGCTAAAATGTGCTCACCAGCTAGGATGTACTACTGGTCCTATATAATCTAAATATGTTAAGAAGGAGGTGATCAAGTTTTCTTGTGGACCAATTGATCATAATTGAAAAATCTACTGGATTTTATCATTGCCTATATATTTATCCAACCAACTACTAAATTTATCCAACTAACTACTAAGGGAACCTCTCTACAAACGTCTATAGGACCTCTTTTTTAGTTCCACTTTAATAATACAAATTGAAGAATGGTATACAGATCATACTTTATGGGGCATCCAATATGCATATCTATGCTTTCTTCTACTATTTATATATTTATACCATATTAAATATGTTGGCTAAAAATATATATTCAATATTAAATACTGATTAATAATATATTAATATTTTTTTATAAATGTATCAGTCTATTTATAAAGCTAATCTAAATCACCATAAGGTATTCAATCTAGAACACCCAACAAGCCATACTCGTTTAGAGAAAAGCTGAATAGTTGTCTTTTTTCAATTAACTTGTTCAAAACCATGGCCACCTGCATAAAGAGGTTTTATATGAAATATAAAGATTATAGGGTTTGTTTGGTATGAGGGGTTCGAAGGGGAGTGGAGAAAGGAAACTTTTTGTGAGTTAGATCAAAAGAAATGGAGAAATGGGGTTAAAACATTTTAATTAATTTTTCTTACCTTTTTATCTTATATTTTCTCTTCATTAACATTTTACAACCCCACTTTTCTAATTTTTTTGAAGTTCAACTCACAAAAATTTTCCCTCTTCTCCTCTCCCCTCCTCTCCCCTCCAAATCCCTGATATCAAACAGAGCTAACTAGGACTTTGAACACATTAGGACTCTTTCTAATAAACCTCTAATTCAACCCTAAAATCTAGAAGCCTGTAGAGAATGGATAATTGGTCTTGCTTGTTGTAACCCCCTGCCGTAATTATATCCGAAATACGCAATTAAAGTGAAATAGAGACCAATAAGAAACTAAACTACATTTTACAAACCCATCTACCAGACGGGGTTTTCATAAATACCTTTCAAAATCATTCATAACCTGGTCTCATATTCACATTTCGAATAAAATTACTACACAAAGATAAATCACATTTAAATATATCAGAGTACGCAATTGTAATAAGTCCGGCAATTCCGGATTCCATTTATTAACTCAAGCTTCACAGGGCACAATCGCCCATACAAGCCCTCATATGGGGATTACACAACAAATCTCAATATAAATAATCAAAACCTCATCCACATATATTCATCCAAATAACCAAATACAATTATCCAAATATAAATCCCAACTAAGATAACCAACTACCAACTTCAATCCCGAAGAAGTCTTCATCGCCCTTAGCTACTCGCTATATCCTTGATCTACTACCCTGTCTAAAAGGTTAGTAGGGGAGGGTGAGATTTGAGAGAATCTCAGTAGGATAACAATATCAATATGCATGTACGATAAATGTTTAATGCATGACATGCTTGCATCACACAACTCATGATAACACAATGACAATTTGCAAGCTCAATGTTTCGAACAATATACCTATGGCCATAGCATAAATTGAAACATAGCTTCAAATTACACATAATCATGCAAAGCTAAGACATGTACCATCACACTAACACATATATCAAATACAAGCAGAAGAGATATGTTCCTTACTCTCTTTCCACGTAAGCTCCAACACAGCTTACTCACGACCAGGCGAATATCGAATCACGTTCAGGGCGAACATCAAACCCTATAACCAAACAAGGACATAGGGTTAAATCCCTTTTCCAATTCTTTAACTCTCAAACACTTAAGTTGGTTATCATTCACGACCTTTAGGTGGCTAATCAAAGCCCAAACATATGCCTAAAGGCTTGGGAAACACTTGACCAAAGATCATCTTTTAAAAGTCCAAATGCTGATTTTTGGGGGTGGGCCGCGGCCCACAATCCTTGGGCTGCGGCCCAAAACTGCCCAGAAACATTTGGGCTGCGGCCCAGAATCCATGGGCTGCAGCCCAAAACTGCTCAGCAACGCTCAGAAACATTTGGGCTGCGGCCCAGAAAATCCAGTTTCTTGGCTGAACTTCCAAAATTCATAACTAATTCAGGAAAAATCGAAATAAGGTGATTCCAAAGCCAAATGAAAGCTATTTAAGTCCTCTTTCAAGGAAAAATATTGGCCATTACTGGAAATCACCACAAAAGTCCATATTTACCAAAAACCTAACATTGTGCCAAAACAGAATCCAGTTTTGATGCCAAACTTTGGACAGTTCAAACTCCCAGCTCAAAAAGTGAAATGACACAAAATTTGTGTCCATTTTGAAGCTTGAGATGTGAACTTTAAGACTGGAAAGTTTCATAATTTTTCAACATCATTTGCCTAGTCAAAACGTCCACACCATCTGACTGTCTAGAACAGACTTACATTGGACAACATTTCCATTTTTGCACCAATGCTTCCAATGGTCCAGTTTTCATATCAAACATCATTCTTACACAAGATTTCACAAGGAATCTATTGGAAATACCAAATCAACCAAATTCACATTACATTGACATGTTTTGCCAATAATCATAACATGTCATCACAAAACCACAATACCAACTCTACATTACAATCTCTTTCCATTTCAAATTCAAAACCAATTTCAATGATCAAATACCACAACATGGCACCATTTCCAACATAAAACACAATCCAATTCTCCAATCAAAAATCACATGAAAATCAGGGCGAAATTCGAAATTTACAAGGCTTAACCAATAATCACAAAACTTAGGTCAAAATGCTTCAAATACTCACCTCTTCCTCTTTCCTAAACCAATTCTTTGATTCCTCATCTTTCCAATTTTCCTCAAGCCATCAAACACCACCAATCAAGAATCTAAAACCATAGAGATGAAGCTCTCATCACTATGAACAACATTAATGAAGAGTGTTTGAACATTAGAGGACAAGAACAAGGCCAAAATCTCACCTTTTGATTTCTCTTTCCTCCCTCCCAAGCTTGCGTCCATGGAGAACAAGAGAAAGAGAGATGAGATGATGAAATGAAGATGATGTTCAGTTTTTGGGATGCCACAACCGACTAAAAAGTGAGAGGGAGAGAGGAAAATGAAGTTGGACACTTTGACCAATCCAATGGCTCACAACTTGCCATGTGTCAACATCTTGCTCCATCAACCATGAGTTCACATAGGCACATGCACATTGGATTCCACCCTTTGATCTCAACACAAATCAATCCTAACCATTGATCTTGAAGTTACCAATGAGCTTCTTCTTCGGTAACCAATCAATTGGTCGGTAACTTTACCGTTTTGCCCCTGATTATGGTAATTCTCATTGAATCACCACCGACACTTCACATCTTTTCATTTAGCCATAATATGCGCCTTCCCTCTATTTTAAGTCAATTTAGAGGTTAGTCCATAATTGAACTTAAATATAGGGTTTCGGCATTACTCACAGCACTTACGAATCACATTCGAGTGCCAAATCACATCATAGTCTCCAAAAGGGTTATTTATCACTAACCATATCCACTTTTGGAGTCATTAACCCTTAATCACAATTTGGGATCTTGCTAAACAGGGGCTTAGCAATCCACTAATCTCAGGCTTATTCTCTAAGCTCAAGTCTCAAAATTCGAGGTATTACACTTGTCATTAGCACTCAAATTGATTACTAAATTATGCAGCACAACGGCAACACCTAGGTTGTATTCTCTTGTGCAGAGTCAATAGTATATAATTCTTTAAATAAAGTGTGGTAATTTTTGAGATTTTTTTATAATAAAAAAAATAAAAAATAAAAAGAAAAGATAGACACACACAAGATGCGATGAATCTTCTTGAGAACATATCAGTGGTCATCTTAGTTCAACAATGGATATGGAGTATATAAATAGTACTAAGTATAATATAAATATCCTAGGTGACTTGTCATATGTCTCAATTAATTAATCTATTATTATACTTAAACCCAGCATATAATAATATTTCAATTAATTGTTTGAGCATCACTTTGCATGTGAGAATCAATTCTAATTACAATCCGTTCCTCTAATAGTAGAGTTATTCAAACGTCAAACCCTACAATAGGCAACCGTCATATTCATATATATATATATATATATATATATAATCATCCATGTAATTAAATTAACATCATAAAATCACAAGAATAATCATATATGAGGAAAAATAAAATATATAAACACATGACTTCAAGTTGCAATTATTCATGAAATTCACATAAAGATCTCAAATAATCTTCAACTGAAAATTATAAGTCTATGAAAACAAATCTCAAAACCTAAACCTAGGAAACATTAAAATGCATAAATAGAAAATATCTAAACCTAATACAACTCCCAAATTAAAAAACAAGAACTCAAGCCACAAGATCCATCCTTAAGAAGATGATTAATTATAACCACACATGATGATGGAAAAAGAAAAGAAGTGTGGTGTGTGGTCATGGTATGTGGTCACATTGTGTGGTCATGGTGTGTCAGAATTCAAGATAGAGCATATCTTATCCAGATCTCAAATTCAAATGCAAGAAGAAGGCTATAAAACGGACCCTAAGGCTTCATTCCATGGGCATGACCCAACAACATGACCCCGCACCACCTTTCTTTTCTTCTTCCATCATCATGTGTGATTAATTAATATCCTCTTCTTGAGGATAGATCTTGTGGCTTGAGTTCTTGTTGTTAATTTGAGAGTTGTATTAGGTTTAGATCTTTTATATTTAAGCATCAACTTCTTCACCTTTGATTGGAGGAATTTGAATTCTTAATAAATTTTTGAATGAATAAAAATAAATCTTTGTCTTAAATCCTTGAATCTCTATCTTTTTGTTGAATCTTCATCAGTATCTTCATCTTTTTCTTGGATTTGGATTTAATATACTTGAGAAGAATTAAATTTAATTCTCAAGGGATAAAAATATATAATATTTTGAATTAATTGTAGGTGGTGCCATATGGTTGCTTGTGGGAAAAGAAACCATGTAAAATGACCCTCATGCCCTTCTTTAATTGTAAGTGGCCATATTTTTGCTCTTTATGGGTCATGGAAGACATGCATTTAGGCTTAAGTGGTAGTTATAGGGCCCATTTAAGGAGCATAGGTCATAAGTTAACACATATGGGCCTTAACCATGATGTAATTTGGCCCAAAGCAGTCTTGAGGCCTTGTTTTCTATTGATCCTTTAGCCTATGCAAATTTTCACCATCCTTCATGGTTGATTGTCCTTTTTGACTTTAATTATTTAATTTCCCTACAATAAACACAACCAAAAATATCTTTGTATAAATCAGCTTTATACAAGGAAATAAAAATATGACAATTACACCCTTTTTAGCATTTATTTTATGCAATACCTTCTAATCTAAAATAATCATTACAGTTACATTTAAGCACAATAGTAATGATAAATTCCCATGAATAGATATAAAAAATATAACAAAATAGTGACTTATCAATAATATTAAATAATAATGAGTATAGCCAAAGGATAAATTAAAATTTTTTAGGTTGTTTTAATTAGATTATTTAAATATTTAACTCAAATATTTAATTAGATTATTTTAATTGAAATCAACCGAATAGAAATCATTTTAATGACCGAAATGAAACTAAAATGTTGAAATAACCAAAATCGAAATAATCGACTTATTTCAGTTTTGTTTTTGGTGTAGTTTGGTTATTGGGCCTTATGGCCTTTTTTGTGCTGCAACCCTATCCAATGCAAACAAATTGCAAGTCTGCAAGGAAAAATTCTAAAAGAAAAAATAATCAATATAGACTAGTTTTTAGCAACAAAAACAAAGAACAAGAAGATATTTGAAAAAGTTTCAGCCAAAAGCATTTAATTCTTGTTCCACTGTTACGAGTGTGAATGATTAATTAAATAGTGCAAGTGTACACTGTCGTAATCAAGTAATATAGAAGTGAGTAGAGTGTCATTCCCACGAGGATTGATCACTAAGTACCAAAATGGGTAATTTTAATTCTATTTAGTCGATAGATAAATTGGTGATTGAGAGTACAAATAAAAGAAAAATAATTAAATATAAGTGCAGATGATATGAAAATAAATATGAGAAAAAGTCCTAGAGATTAGATTTCACTTAACAAATTTTGGATTGAATCACTTATCTATTCTAGCCCAATTTATTCCACATGATTGATAGTCGATTTTCCCTAATTTAATTACTAGCCTCTTCCAAGGTCAAGTAATTCTATAATTAATTGCTGATCCAATATATTCGTATATGAATTTAAGCAATTAATTATGCATTAAGATTTATGAAACTCATTAAGACTACACAACTCATATGAATATATTCCTATCTCATATGCAAGTCATGGTTTTAATTATAGGATCTACACACAGCATCTCCTTCCGGTCTCAACATGCATATTGTAATCATTCAAAAGGTGGCCAATCAAATGAAAGCATTAAGAACAATAATTAAAACTCAATCATGAAGGAGAAATTAAAACTAGATTTAATAAGTTAAGATTCAATCCTTCATTAGTAAGCTACGTCATCACCCTAGGAAAATGAAAATTTAGCTCATGATAAAATTAAAAACAAAATCAAAATAAATTGACATTATATGAAGCTAGAATGAAATCTTCATAAATACTGCATAAACTTGAATATTAAATTTTCAAACATAAATATACAACCAAAAAGATACATGAAAAACTGGAGAAATCTAACCGTCCATTTAGGAGGTAAAACCTTCCATGTAGGCAGCATGCAAAAAGTAATACAATACTAAGCCTTCCATGTAGGAGGCATACATAAAATAATATAATACTAAGCCTTCCATGTAGAAGGCATGCAAAAAGTAATACAATACATAAAATTAAAAATAAAAAATAACACAATTTATTTAGAACTGTTAGAGAAAATATCTCTCACTATCAGAGAAGTATCTCCTTATCAAAGAAAATCTCTCCACGCCTCCTCTGGGCCTAATGGTTGGTATTTATAGGCAGCGTCATGTCACTTTTTGCCACAATGCTACAGTGTTTTTGCCAATTTTTTCCATGATGCTACAGTAGTGAACAGTATCCTGTCGGTGGATTTACGCGTTTTTTCCGTGTTGCTACAGTGATTCCATCCGCTACAGTAACATCCTGCTACAATGATTCCGTCATGAATAGTGACCGACGCTACAGTAATGACCTTTTTTTTTTATATTTTCCTTTTTTAAATACTATTTATTTTACACCCAAATATATTATATTAAGCTCAAATATCGTCCATAAAATCGTCATATAAGGGAAAATAAATATGCAAATATTTCACTTATCAAATTCCCCCACACTTAGCTCTTGGACGTCCTCGGACAAGGAATGACTAATAAGTGCTTCCAACAAAATCAGAAGTGTCAAGTCATAAGCAAAAACACAATTGAAAAGTAAAGAGATCATAGTATTCATGAATCAATGAAAATATAAATTGGTAACTTTGTTTGAAAATGAATAAACCTAGTTTGTGAGTGTAATTCATTCTCTCAATCTCTAAAGTGTTTAAGGGTAAGTGTTTCGCTATCATAGGCTTACTAAAAATCTCAATCTCCACTACTTAATTCACATGCATAATTCAAATCAAAAGGACTTATTAAGGGTTGTAATGGGGTTAAGGTAAAAGGAATTTAAAACATGATATGAAAGGCTACATTTAAGAAATTTAATAAAACAATTGAAAAATGGGCCACTTATAAATTTATCTCATCATAACAACCCATAATTCAAATACTTGACACATTTTTTTTTCTTTTTTTTTTCTTTTTTTTTCTTTTTTCTTTTCTTTTTTTTTTTATTTTTTTATAATTGCAACTGTAAAGTTGATGTATACACCCACACACTTTGTCAGTAGCCTATTTCACAAGAATTTCAAATGCTCCACTATCTTCCGAATAAGGTAAAAGAACTTGATATATCATTAAAGCACATGTTAATGGGTTGAGAACAAAGAAATAGTCAATTAGGCTCAAAGGGCCTTATCAACGATATAATTGCAAGGTTGGCTATTTGACTCTAGCTAAAGAAAATGAATGCCTTTATCATTTTTGAAGGTGCATGTGAGATGTAATTTCAACCAGATTTAAAGCAAGTTCTAGAGTGACAACTTAATAGGTGAATATCACACAGAAGATAAATAATTATTATAGGCTCAGAAGCTCACGGCTAGGGGTTTTTTAAACTCAGTTCATTCAATTTCAAAATTCATCACCAATTTCAACAATCAGTTGTTCATTTATGCTATAAAATCTCTAAGTTCAATTGATCCATCCTTAAAACTTATATACTTCTTAAAATCATTACAAAGCACTTGAACAAGATGTTTTTTTACTTTTACTCTCTTTTTTTTTTTTGAGAAAGATAAAAAAAAATTGCAACCAATAGAATGCAATTAATGAAATGCGTCTCAAGAGTTAAGAATAACTCCTTACTCTGCCATTTTTTTTTCCACACCCCATGCATCTAATGGTTTTACTAACTTAAAAAAGAAAAACAAAAATTTTTTTCTCCTCCCCCAACCTAAATCAGACATTGTCCCCAATGTCTTCTAGAGCTCAGAGAAGGTTTTTTTTTAAACATAAACACATAATAAAGTAAAATCAAAATACTAAGAGTAAAACCAAGAGATTAAGGAAAGTTACAACTGAAGGGTGGTATCTGGGTTTTGCTTCTGACTGCTATCTGAAGATTGCCCACCTATTTGCTTGACGAGTAGATCTGGTTTAGGTTCATAGGTTTGCAGTTGATCGAGCAGCTGATAAGCAGTTAGTGCAGAAATTATGGAATGACGAGTCACTTGGGGTATGAATCCTGTTTCCACAGCATGATCAAGAAAAGACAACAGATTATCATAAAAGCCATTAACATTTAACAATCCTAATGGCTTTTTGTGATAGTTTAACTTAGCCCAATATGCAACGCTAGAAATGCCATCCAATGTCTCCAAACCACTGGGTAGAGCAATGAAAGCTTGAGCATGGTAGAACATTAGTCCCATTTGTTCAGGCAAGCTCGAAACTTGTAACTCTTGTCCTAAGGAAAAAGTGTGATCTTCCAACTCCTTCACCCTTACACTTAAACCCTTGCTTCCATTCATGGATGCAGAAATGGTCACACTTCCCTTTAGGCCCTGGATGCCTTCCCCGTACACAAAGTTGATTCTTCTGGCAGCTAATGCAATTCCCAGTTCATTTGCTGCTGTTATAAACTCTCCTTTTTTGCCCAAATCAGTTTCACCAAAAATGCAAATAGATGTAAATCTACATTTTTGTGAAATACCCTTTTTCTCTTTCTTTCTCTGGGACCATGTGGAAGACTGCATATTTACAAGTGGAAGTGTATATGCTTACAAGTAGAAGAGTATATGCATATATAACACTAAAACAGCGACAACAAAATCACACAAATCACACATTTTTCAAAGAAGTTTGAAAAAATTTCTGACACAGATGACTGGTAGGCCATTGCGTGAAGAAATTAAACAAAAAGAGGAAAGAAAGTCAGAAGATAAAGTAGAGTAGACAAAAGCTGTCGAAAAGATAAGAAAGATTTGACAAAAGCTACAGAAAAGATAAGACGATTAGACAAAAGCATGATTATGTACAGTAGTTGTGATTTTGGCTCACATCTTCCTCTGGTTTTACGTCCAGTAACGGCTTAAACGATTTCTATGAATTGAGGATTGGCTTCCCATCCAATTTTCTTATAAACTGGTAAACATGGTCTTTTTTTGATAAACTGGCAAACAGGTCTTTTTTTGTCAGGTTCCCAAGACAGTAGCGCCATTTTTCTTGGTTGAATACGTTCACTAAATCAAGAAGAATACAATGAACATCACCACTCGAATGCGTCTCAAGAGTTTGAATGATATCATCCAGGGACTCCTTACTCAGTCCATCCTTTATAAATTTAATTTTATCTTCTCAATTTATAGCAACCATACCTTTGCTTCTATAGCGCTGATCACATGTCCACCTTGCACATTTATAGCAGACATTAATTCTTTTAGCTTTTCTCTTTTTGGAGTAAGAACTTCTTCCCATTCCTGGCAAAGGTTTAACAATTGATTTATTAAACTCATATGCTAAACGTACCTTAGCCTCAATGATCCAGCGTATGTCCTCAGGAAGTCCCAAACGCTTGAATACTTTCATCCTTTCAAGTCGACAGCTATAGAGCTTCCTGAGCACATCTTTGGGAAGAGTGGGAAACCTGTTCTTAAGCTTTACAAGAGATTCCTCCATGGTAACTTAAAAAGAAGCCGATGAAAACTAAAATATCAATGCAGTGTAGTGTGTTTCGGTGAGTAGGAAAGAAATTTTGGGGTTGTCTCCCAAATAGCCGCCATTCTAGGAAGTTGGCTATATGTGTATTAGGATCTTCTGTTGGTAAACCACCGAACTGATTGGCTTGCATCATCTGGATAATTGCTGGCTTGATTTCAAAGTTGTTAGCTACTACTGGTGATCTCGTGATTTCAGAATTTGTCCCCATGACTGTTGGTGTTACATAGTCAAGAAGTGTTTTAGTATCTATTGTTCCTCCCCCCGGATTTGCCATCGGATTGCTTAGGATTGAAGTATACTGCTTCCGAACTCTTCGATTTCTTCGACAAGTTCTTTCGATCTCTGAATCAAAAGGCAATAGTTCAGTCTCCTTTGATCTAGTCATAAACTAAGCAAAAGCCTGAAAAGAAACACAAGACACCAAGAAGAGAGGAAAAAAAGTAATATAAAGACCAAATTAGTATTAAAATTACTTGGTATTGATATTAATGACAACAATCCCCGGCAACGGCGCCAAAAACTTGTTACGAATGTGAATGATCAATTAAATAGTGCAAGTGTACACTGTCGTAATCAAGTAATATAGAAGTGAGTAGAGTGTCATTCCCACGAGGATTGATCACTAAGTACCAAAATGGGTAATTTTAATTCTATTTAGTCGATCGATAAATTGGTGATTGAGAGTACAAATAAAAGAAAAATAATTAAATATGAGTGCAGATGATATGAAAATAAATATGAGAAAAAGTCCTAGGGATTAGATTTCACTTAACAAATTTCGGATTGAATCACTTATCTATTCTAGCCCAATTTATTCCACATGATTGATAGTCGATTTTCCCTAATTTAATTACTAGCCTCTTCCAAGGTCAAGCAATTCTATAATTAATTGCTGATCCAATATATTCCTATATGAATTTAAGCAATTAATTATGCATTAATATTTATGAAACTCATTAAGACTACACAACTCATATGAATATATTCCTATTTCATATGCAAGTCATGGTTTTAATTATAGGATCTACACACAGCATCTCCTTCCGGTCTCAACATGCATATTGTAATCATTTAAAAGGTGGCCAATCAAATGAAAGCATTAAGAACAATAATTAAAACTCAATCATGAAGGAGAAATTAAAACTAGATTTAATAAGTTAAGATTCAATCCTTCATTAGTAAGCTACGTCATCACCCTAGGAAAATGAAAATTTAGCTCATGATAAAATTAAAAACAAAATCAAAATAAATTGACATTATATGAAGCTAGAATGAAATCTTCATAAATACTGCATAAACTTGAAAATTAAATTCTCAAACATAAATATACAACCAAAAAGATACATGAAAAACTGGAGAAATCTAGCCGTCCATTTAGGAGGTAAAACCTTCCATGTAGGCAGCATGCAAAAAGTAATACAATACTAAACCTTCCACGTAGGAGGCATACATAAAATAATATAATACTAAGCCTTCCATGTAGGAGGCATGCAAAAAGTAATACAATACATAAAATTAAAAATAAAAAATAACACAATTTATTTAGAACTGTCAGAGAAAATATCTCTCACTATCAGAAAAGTATCTCCTTATCAAAGAAAATATCTCCACGCCTCCTCTGAATCTGCGCCTGATGCTTGGTATTTATAGGCAGCGTCGTGTCACTTTTTGCCACAATGCTACAGTGTTTTTGCCAATTTTTTCCACGAAGCTACAGTAGTGAACAGTATCCTGTCGGTGGATTTACGCGTTTTTTCCGTGTTGCTACATTGCTACAGTGATTCCATCCGCTACAGTAACGTCCTGCTACAATGATTCCGTCATGAATAGTGACCGACGCTACAGTAATGACCTTTTTTTTTATATTTTCCTTTTTTAAATACTATTTATTTTACACCCAAATATATTATATTAAGCTCAAATATCGTCCATAAAATCGTCATATAAGGGAAAATAAATATGCAAATATTTCACTTATCATCCACCTAATCAAACTCATGTATCAAGGCATTGCAATATCATTCGAAAATAGTGAATAACATAACACAATTTACAATTACTTTACTGGAGATCTGGAACATCAAATGACATATTTGAACGAGAATTTAATATCCATTTTTTATGCCACCACACATGAGTGGTCCAATGGATAAAACTTCAAATACAAGTTGAATCACTTATCATATTGGCTAATTGTCTTTAAAATTTAAAGTTCATATATTCATAAAAAAAAGCATATTGAACATCAAAAAACTTGATGTACATCATATTTTGCCTTGCCTCTGAATGTCACTTACAACTGAAGGAAAGACTAAAAAATCAAACAAAAACAAAAGAAAAATTTAATAATGCATTGATTATATCACAAGTATATGACAAGGAAAATTTGCTTACAAAATCTTAATTTTCCCATTTTGCAGCTAGAAGATATCAACATTTGTCTCTAATGCAATCTTTTGCAAATCTAGCAAATTAAAAAACCGATCAAACTTCATATATCACAATAAATATAGTATTAACACTATAAAGTTGTATTCCATGAAGTATAAAAAACATTATCAAGCTCTATCTTTTATATATCATAATCTCCTTCTTCAACAAGATTTTCTAATGATTGCCTAAGCCAATCTTGAGCACAAATTAGAGATTGCACAACTTTAGGAGACAAAGAGCTCCTAAATGAATCTAGAACTCTTCTTCCCATGCTGAATATAGATTATGAGGCAATCGTGGAAATTGGTATAGCATAAGACATCTCTTGCTACTTGAGAAAGAATAGGAAATATAGGACTATTTAGTTTCCACCAACCTAAAATATCAAAATCATCTTTTCTAATTTCAATTTCTTCATTCAAATACCCATCAACCTCTGTTCTGCTTGTCTTTTCACATAAATTTTCATCTATGAATAATTTCTTCTCCATGTGAAGCAATGTTTTAATTTTTGCATCAAGGTCTTCATCACCATGAATATCTCCTTGCGTGTCATGCACCAGCTCACTTTTAGATTTTGTTGATGGATGAATACTTTGATTGTATTCATTATACATAGAAATCACAACTTGTTTAATCTGCATCACCAATTGTTCACTAACTTTATGTGAATACATCTTAAACAAAGCAAATTGCACCCATTTTAATTTACATCGGGGATCCAGAATAATAGCAACATAAAGAATTTTGTTCATCTTCATAGGATCTCCCTAATATTTATCATACTATTTTTTTTTTTTTTTGCTATGTCTGTTGTCTCCATAACATCACTCTTCCCCCACTCATCCAAAAAATGATGCAGTTTATAAATTTCAGGGAAAAAACAGTTAGATGTCACAAATAAAGAACCAATTACATGCAAAGTAAGATCATAAAAAAGGTCTAACATCACAAATAACCTTCTAACATGCTTCCAATCATCAATTTAGGCACTACCACTCCAAGTTGAAGATAAGGATCTTAAAGATTGTACCTTTTAAAGGCTCCCTCAAATTTTTGGTAGTCTTTAGCATCAAATAGGTTGAGTTCTATCTAGTAGGTACATCTAAACATAACATTTTCTTACTATGGATTTTTTCATCTCACAACTTTCTTTAAACTTTCTCATCCTAATGGGAGATTGCCTTATAAAATGAACAACCTCTCTTACTTTTTTCACTGAACTTCCTATTTCTTTAAGCCCTTCAATGACAATTAAATTGAGATTGTGTGCAACACATCTTATGTGCAAGAATTTACATTTCATAACTGCATAGCCCCAATTTTATGATTTTGTCTTCCAAATAGCCCACAGCCACATCATTAGAACTAGCATTTTCTACAGTAATTGTCAACACTCTTTCAATTCTCCATTCAAGTAGACATTTTTCAATTTCCATTCCAATATCAATCCCCTTATGACTAGAAATGGGAATGAAATTCAATATCCTCTTTTTCAAAGCCCATATGTCATCTATGAAATGCGCAATAAGACACATGTAATTTACTCTTTGAATGGAAGTCTAAGTGTCTGTAGTAAGGCACACCCTTTGCTTTTTACTAGACAAAAAGTCTTTAAATTCAACCCTTTCATCAATATAAATCCCAAAATAGTCACGGGCTATAATCCATCTTGATGGAATATGAAATTTGGGTTGAGCGCAAAACATAAATTTCTTGCATCCAGCTCCCTCAACAAACTTGAATGGTAATTCATCAACTATTATCATGCATGACAAGGCTTTCCTATTAGCATCTTGATCAAATTTCCAATTAGCAAGACCCATTTTATCACCCTTTATATTGAAATTCAAGTGTGATTGTGTAAATTCTTCAGGAGGGGGCCTCTTTCTACAGACTTTCATGTGATTGTTAAATGCAGTTGTATAATAAAGTTTAGAATCATATGCAATCTCATTTCCATATTAATTACATTTACCTTTAACTTCACCTGCCTCGTTCACAAATCTAGTGAAATGTGTTCCATGCTTTGGACCATCGTTTGATGGCTTTTCTTTTTCCAAATCTAGCTGGCATAGGTTCATTAATCTCAGCAGCAACATATTGATTTGTCTGAGTAGCACCACCAATAATTTGAGTATTGGGGCCTCCTTTAGTTGTTTGTTCAGCCATATTTTTGAATCTTGTTCTTAGAAAAAAAAAAAGATAAAATTATCAAACTTTAACCAAAGAAGAATTTATTAGCATGAATATTATTATCACTATCAGTACTTTGACCAAAGAATATGTTCAGCCATTATTCCATATTTACTATAATATAAACCATTACTTTGACCAAAGAATAATTTATAATAATCAAGGCGAAATCATTGCAAATAGAAACGAAGACAAAAAGGTACCTCTAGAAAAAAAATATAGGAAAAAGGGAAGAAGGAAAAATGAAATGAAGCTGAAAAATTAAAACTTTTCTTCATTGCTTTCCTGAAGGTTATCTTTTTTATTCAAAAAAGAGTAAAAAAATTTCTTCATTCCAGACAGAAATAAACACAAAATGGTACCTTTTTTCCTTTGTTAGAAATCATTGCCTTTCTATCTGCAATCATGAATATTTTTCTCGAAAGGAACTTTTTTTACTCAAAAAAAGTTAAAAAAAATTTCATCGCAACCAAAATTGATCAAACAAAGAAAAATATTTGACTTGCATGTGCAGTGGAGTGAACATAGAAATGAAGACAAATTTTTTTCCCTAAAGGTACCTTTTTTATTCAAAAAAAGTAAAAAAAAAATCTTCATTGCAAACAAAAACAAAGAAAAAAAATTTTCCTTGCATGTGAAGTGGAGTGAACATAGAAGGTGATTGAGAAAAGATCAAGTAAAGGAGCAAGAGATAAAAACCTGTTGGAAATACAAGCTACATGTGGGTGTGTCAAATGGAACAAGTCCCACATTGCTTGGGAAAGAGAGAATACTAGTGTATATATTACACCTTGTGAAGTTGGGCTAGTAAATGGGCCAAGAGGAAGAGTGGGCTCGCGCGCACAACAAAGGGCCACCAAGAGGCAAACGTAGTGGAAATCCGGCGATTTCCCCCCCCCCCTGCGCGTGAATTAAATGCGGATTGGGCACTTTTTATCAAATGTTTTTTTGGAAAAATCTACAATTTATTTTTGTGAAAATAGCTTACCAGAAAAACCCTGTTTTGAGGCATCTGAAACTTGAAGCATCAGTATTTCCGTTATGGGCCAGATTTTAAATTTCCAAACGCATGTTTTGATTTTCCAAACGGATATTTTAAATAGCCGAACGGATCTGGTCCTTCAATTTCAGAAACGGCCTCATTATGTGGTTTTATTATTTTGTAACCGGCGGTTTAATGGTGTTTATGCGAATTAAAAACCTTGCCCAACGTTCAGATGTATGGAGGCCTATAAAAGGCACTGCCTGCAAGAGGTTCAGGCACCCAGCTCTGACATCTCGAGCTCTCTCTTCCTCCTCTCTGATATCCTCTCTGCCTTATAGTTGTTCTTGTTTTGCTGTTCTGTTCGCCCTGTTCCAGCAGGAAGAATCCGTTTTATCCTGGGGAGTGCCGCTTCCAGTCAGCCGGTGGTTGCGGAATAGCTCTTAAGGACAGCGTCCTTGAACGTGACTCGGATTACGGTGATATTAGCAGCAGTTGATCAACAATCTTAAGAGCTAATATGGCTTCTGTTTCTGTTCCTCCTGCTGGTTCCGGAGTTGGTGCTCAACCTGACGGTGCTGCTGCTCCCACTGCCAACAATGCTGGTTCTGGTCCTATTCCGGTGCCGGTTCCTATTCCCAGGCAATTTCCAGACATTTCCAAGATTGAGCAGTTCGAGGGGAAGAACTTCAGACGCTGGCAGGAACGTGTCTACACTGTTCTTGACATGCATGGAGTTGCTGATGCGCTTACACAGTCTGTACCATCTCCAGATGCTAACCAAGCCCAGAAAGATGTTTGGGCCTATGCCAACAAGGTTTGCAGACACACTCTTATTACTACTTTATCTAACGATCTGTTCGATGTGTACCATGTCTATAAAGAAGCAAGTGAGATATGGAGATCACTTATCCTCAAGTATACTGCTGAGGATGCTGGAAAGCAGAAGTTCGTGATAGGAAACTTTTACAAGTGGGAGATGACAGATGAAAAAGATATCAAGCTTCAGATCAACGAGTACCATAAGCTGAATGAGGAGCTCAAGGCTGAGAAGATCAATTTGCCAGATGAGTTTGTGGCCGGTGTACTGATCGAAAAGCTGCCAGATTCATGGAATGACTACAAGCAACAACTGAAACACAAACAGAAACAGTTGTCCTTGAATGATCTAATCACTCATATCATCATTGAAGATACCAACAGAAAGGCAATACAGGCTGCAAAGGGCAAGGAATTGGCTGCAAAAGCAAACCTAGTTGAGGAAAAGCTGCACAACAAGAGGTACGATTCCAAAAACAAAAATAATAAAAATAAGAAACCTTACTACAAGCCCAAAGACTCTAACCCCAAGAAGAAGAAGGGCAATTGTTTTGTCTGTGGAAAACCAGGTCATTATGCGGCACAGTGCAGGAAAAGGGCTAAGGGAGATAACTCTCAAAGGGGTGAAAATCCTCCTAAGCCAAATGTAAATTTGGTTAAAGGAGATGATAGCAGTGATGAAGAAATCATTGTTGCTGTGGTGTCACAAGCCCTTCTTGTCTCTGATGTGAAGAAATGGGTGGTAGACTCAGGAGCTACCAAGCACATCTGTGCAAACAAAGAGATGTTTACCTCCTTTGAAGAAGGGGAAGACCACGTTTATCTGGCTGACTCCCGAACCGCTAAGGTTCATGGAAAAGGGAGGGTGGTATTGAAGCTCACATCTGGAAAGACCTTGGCACTGAGTGACGTGCTATATGTACCTGAGGTCAGAGCTAACTTAGTCTCTGTGGCTTTGCTTGGGAAAGCTGGGGTTAGGGTATGTTTTGAATCTGACAAGATTGTCATGACTAAGAACAATGTTCTTATTGGGAAGGGCTATTGTAATAAGGGATTGTTTGTTCTTAGTGTTTCTGAAATGAATGAGAATGCATCTTCTTCTGCTTACTTGATTGATTCCTATGATATGTGGCATGCTAGATTAGGACATGTTCATAAATCTTATATTAAGAGGCTACAAAATCTAGGACTGATTTCTAAAACTAAAGATGATTTTCAAAAGTGTGAAGTTTGTGCAGAAACTAAACAAGCTAAAAAAGCACATTTTTCTACTCAACGAGAAACTGAGTTGTTAGCTTTAATTCATTCTGATTTGGGAGATTTAAAGCAAACTGAGACTAGAGGTGGTAAAAGGTATTATATTACCTTTATTGATGATTTTTCAAAATATAACAAAGTATATTTAATGAGAAATAAAGATGATGCTTTTGAAAAATTTCTTTTGTACAAGGCAGAAGTAGAAAATCAATTAGATAAAAAGATTAAAAGAGTTAGGTCAGATAGAGGAGGAGAATATTTATTATTAAATAATTTTTGCGAAAAAGAAGGGATAATTCATGAAGTAACTCCTCCTTATTCACCTGAATCTAACGGTGTTGCAGAAAGGAAAAATAGAACTTTAAAAGAAATGATGAATGCTTTACTTGTAAGTTCTGCAGCACCTAATAACCTGTGGGGTGAAGCCTTGTTATCTGCTTGTTTTTTACAAAACAGAATACCCAACAGGAAAACTAAAAAGACACCTTATGAGTTATGGAAAGGTTTTGTGCCTAATCTTCAGTATTTGAAAGTGTGGGGGTGTCTTGCTAAAGTCTTACTACCTGATGTTAAAAAGAGGAAAATTGGTTCTAAAACCTCTGATTGCATGTTTATTGGATATGCTCAACAAAGTGCTGCTTATCGTTTTCTGGTTTTGAAAAGCGATATTTTAGATCATAACACAATTGTTGAAACAAAAGATGCAGAGTTTTTTGAAAACATATTTCCTTTGAAGGTTGAGCATATTCCTAAAAGAGTTGAAAATTCCTCTGCTTCTTTTGAACAAAATTCAAATGAAGTTCTGGTTGAAGATTTAAGGAGAAGTAAAAGACAAAGAAAACAAACGTCTTTCGGAGATGATTTTTATACTTATTTGGTGCGAGATGAACCCAAAAATTTTTATGAAGCTATTTCTTCTCCGGATAAATCTTTTTGGAAAGAAGCAATAAAAGCTGAGATTGATTCTTTAAATCAAAATAAAACATGGGTTTTGGTAGACTTGCCTCCAGGAGCAAAGCCTATTGGTTGTAAATGGGTTTTTAGGAAAAAGTGTTTTCCTGATGGAACTATTGAAAAATACAAAGCTAGATTAGTAGCAAAAGGGTACACTCAAAAAGAAAATGTTGATTATTTTGACACCTTTTCTCCTGTAACTAGGATTTCTTCGGTTAGAATCCTAATTGCCTTAGCTTCTATTCATAAGCTTTTCATTCATCAAATGGATGTTAAAACAGCTTTTTTAAATGGTGATTTAGAAGAGGAGATTTATATGGTGCAACCTGAAGGGTGTATTATTCCTGGGCAAGAAAGTAAAGTTTGCAAACTTGTTAAATCCTTGTATGGTCTGAAACAAGCGCCTAAACAATGGCATGAAAAACTGAATCAAGTTTTGTTAAGTGGCGGTTTCTCTACTGTTGAGGTAGAAAGATGTGTTTATACAAAACTTGTAAATAATGATTGTGTGATTATTTGTTTGTATGTGGATGACATGCTTATTTTTGGTACTAGCATGGATGTTGTGCTTGAGACAAAACACTTTCTGTCTTCTAATTTTGATATGAAAGATTTGGGTGAAGCGAAAGTGATTTTGGGTGTAAAGATTATAAGGAATGATAATGGTATCATACTTTCTCAGGAACATTACATTGAGAAAATCCTGAGAAAGTTTGAACTGTTTGGTGAGTCTCCTATGAACACTCATTATGATCCTAATGTGCATTTAAAGAAAAATAGAGGAGAACCAATTGCTCAATCTAAATATGCACAGATTATTGGGAGTCTGTTGCATTTAATGAACTATACCAGGCCAGACATAGCATATGCTGTGTGTAGATTGAGCAGGTATACTCATTGTCCAAGCAATGAGCATTGGAAGGCTCTGGTAAGAGTATTGAGATACTTGAGAGGTACCATGAATTATGGTATTCATTATAGTGGATTTCCCGCTGTATTGGAAGGATACAGTGATGCTAACTGGATCTCAGATTCAGAGGAGAGTAAATCCACTAGTGGCTATGTGTTCACTCTTGGTGGTGGTGCTATAACGTGGAAGTCAGTCAAACAAACTATTTTAACTAGTTCCTCAAGGGATTCTGAGTTTATAGCTATGGAGTTGACTGGTACTGAGGCTGAGTGGTTGAAAAACTTCTTAGCGAATATCCCACTAGGTGGAAAACCAACACCATCAGTGTCTTTACATTGTGATAGCCAATCTGCGATAGCTACGGCTAAAAATAAAACCTTTAATGGTAAAAGTAGACATATTCGGTTGAGACATAATATAATAAGGCAGCTGCTCAAAGATGGTGTAATCTCAATCGATTATGTAAGGTCAGCTGTGAACCTTGCGGATCCGTTTACAAAACCTTTGGGAAGGAAACAAATCCTTGACTCATCGAGGGGAATGGGACTGAAGCCGATAAGAAATTAACAGCGATGGCAACCCAACCTCTATGATTGGTGATCCCATGAAGGAGGTTCAATGGGTAAGAACAAGTCGTGAGTTAGTTCTACTAGCACTAAAGTAAATTATTAGTCCCTTCCTATGATGCCGAGAATGTGCTAGAATGCATTTTGGTGAGGATGAGCAAAGCTCTTAATCATTTCATAATTCTACGGAATGGTGTGCTCATTGCAGGTACATTTAATGAAATCACCTCTACGAATGTAGAGTGGGGCCGCTCCTATGAGATCGTGGCAAAATCTCTAGAGCATTCGTTATGAACCAGGCACGCGCATGGCCGTCTTAACGTGCAAAACCGCGTTAACAGCGAAATGTGGGGGTATAATCTGACTCTTAATGCCTCTAGTATACGCCTAAGAGATGAGCGGTTTTAAGTTCATAGGACCACCGCATCTCTGTGTACTAAGTATTATCAGTCTAGGTCTGGTTTTAAGTTCAAAGGACCACCAGATACAATGGTTATATCCGTGTGTGCAACTAAGCTAAAGGCGTTCCTTTTGACACATGTGGGGGATTGTTGGAAATACAAGCTACATGTGGGTGTGTCAAATGGAACAAGTCCCACATTGCTTGGGAAAGAGAGAATACTAGTGTATATATTACACCTTGTGAAGTTGGGCTAGTAAATGGGCCAAGAGGAAGAGTGGGCTCGCGCGCACAACAAAGGGCCACCAAGAGGCAAACGTAGTGGAAATCCGGTGATTTCCCCCCCCCCCTGCGCGTGAATTAAATGCGGATTGGGCACTTTTTATCAAATGTTTTTTTGGAAAAATCTACAATTTATTTTTGTGAAAATAGCTTACCGGAAAAACCCTGTTTTGAGGCATCTGAAACTTGAAGCATCAGTATTTCCGTTATGGGCCAGATTTTAAATTTCCAAACGCATGTTTTGATTTTCCAAATGGATATTTTAAATAGCCGAACGGATCTGGTCCTTCAATTTCAGAAACGGCCTCATTATGTGGTTTTATTATTTTGTAACCGGCGGTTTAATGGTGTTTATGCGAATTAAAAACCTTGCCCAACGTTCAGATGTATGGAGGCCTATAAAAGGCACTGCCTGCAAGAGGTTCAGGCACCCAGCTCTGACATCTCGAGCTCTCTCTTCCTCCTCTCTGATATCCTCTCTACCTTATAGTTGTTCTTGTTTTGCTGTTCTGTTTGCCCTGTTCCAGCAGGAAGAATCCGTTTTATCCTGGGGAGTGCCGCTTCCAGTCAGCCGGTGGTTGCGGAATAGCTCTTAAGGACAGTGTCCTTGAACGTGACTCGGATTACGGTGATATTAGCAGCAGTTGATCAACAAAACCAAGCTACTGTAAAATAGGTGCTTGCCACTTACCAGAAACTGAAGCTTGAGGGTTGAAGATGAAGGGAGGACCACAGGAGGTTGTTCGACTCATGGTAACGCTTCAATGAACGGTGAGGTGACGTCGTGTTAGGGGAAAGGGAGGCTATTCGGCTGCTTGACTCACGGCAACATTTCCACAGATGGTGAGCTGACGTCGTTGAGGGTTAGGGAAAAGGGAGGCTGCTCGACTCACGGCAACACTTCCACCGATGGTGAGGTGGCGTCTTAATGGTTAGGCATAGGGAGGCTATTCGACCCTCGATAGTCGAGAGTTCGAAGTCGAGAGGATAGAAGGACTGGAGGATGCGGACCCACGAACGAATTAATGAAGTATGAAGAGCTAAAGATTGATTTGAAGTAATGAGATTTGAGATTATGAGGATTAGAGGAATTAGTCAATTAGGCAAGGTTTACATTAGACTTGGACTTGGAAATAACAGATCGAATGAATAATGAAATGGGCTTTAAGTCTTTAACCTTTTTTGTCAAAAGAAAGAAAGAAAGAAAGAAAAAAGCCTAGCCCTGGAGGATGCTTCTTATTTAGGCAAAAAAAATGCATCTTTTAATAAACTTCGGTTATTTGGTTATAACCAAAATTTTTTAAGAAAACCGCACTAATGATAGAACAACCAAAAGTAAAAACTGATAAAAACCAAATAACTGAGCAAATTGAACTAAAAAAACCAAATTGGGTTCGGTCTTCAGTTTTGGTTTGATTTTGCTCACCCCTAAAGATAACATAGGTAGGATGATGGCTAGAGCATATTAGATTATTAAAATAAATAATCTTCAATATCACACTTTAATTTAGATGTGCTTTAACAATGACGCCTCCAATAAAAATGTTGGCCTATTTTATTAATGGGTTGGGTCTATTCGAAGCGACTAATCCCTCACAACATGGAGAACTAAGGTTTGAATTCTCTTCAGGAGATGTGCCCACTGTAGTGCTTGCGTCGAATAGAATTGCCTCCAATATAAATATAAATATGCCTAGCAAAAAAAATGTTGGCCTACATACATTTTTCCTCATAGCGTTTTATCAATGAGTCCTACATCTTTCACGAAAGTCAGATCCACATTAGACAACATTCTTTTTTTGGGTAAAAGTGTACATTTGCTCCTCTTGTTGGCGTAGTTCCTACAAGCACACTGTGTAACTCGAATCACATCTAAGGATGTTGTCCTTAAGAGCTATTCTACAACCACCGGCTAATAGAAAGCGGTACTCCCCAGGATAAAACGAATCCTTCCTATAAAACAGGATGAGGAGAACAACGAAATATAATAGAACTTAGTTAGCAGTAGGCAAAGAGGATTTTAGAGGAGGATGAGAAAGCTCGAAGACTCTAGAGCAATATGATGAGAACCTCTGATTGAAGCTCCTTTTATAGGCAACACCTGCTGCACGTTTATTTCAAAAAACCATCACATTAAAGTGATATAAATCAGATTATGTAACGTTGATGTCAGTTTCTAAATGTTGGAACTCGAAGGCTATTTAAATGGACCATTTATAAACATTGGCTAAGGAAACTTCAACACGTAATCCATGCAAATATGTTTGATATATTAAAAACCCTTTACACCTATTGATACAATTGTTTAAAACTGTTTTTGGCGATCAGAGCTTTAAAGTCCATTATCTTTCCAACGTTCAAATACAAAATTCCATTTAAAACAAGCACAACATTCAATACCCATCAAAGCAATACAATTTTGATCCACAAAATCATCTTATGATTTTAAAACCTCCATCAACATCCACATTCCATAATTGAGGTTGGCAAAACATATTTTCCAGTGAACACTTTTATTTCAAAAAGTATTTCTATAATTTTGCAAAAACCTCTTGTATAAGGTGGAGGTTAACTCGCTCGTAAGGGAAATTGCGGAATTTTCATGTGGCCCAATGCGCTCGAGCCTACTCCTTTTTTAGCCCATTTATTCATCCAAGGTCAAACGCTGTTTTTATACACTTGGACTCACTCACTCCCAAATAATATGGGATTTGTTCTATTTGACACACCCACATTTATATTATAATTCCTAGACCTCTAACCTTATTGTTTAATAGCATCCTTTTAATCCTCTAACCCTAACACTATTAGTCTCAAATAATTGTAAAAATCCTTGTTATTTTATAAATTAAACTTACTATGTCAGCATTTTATAATATTTTTATCAAAACTTAAAATTTCAATTTCATTATTGTTTGCTAACGGCATTAAGGCCGATGATTGAAAAGACATTTTATAAATTAAGGGACCAAAATAAAATCTTATGTAAAGTTAAAAGACTAAAAGTATACTTTTTTTTTTTTTACTCTCAATTTAATTAATACCACCACGGTTTCCTTTGGAAATGGCTACACATTCTTGTTTCCTCTCTTTGCTTTATATTAATATGCCTACAATATTAACTCACATTATTTATCTTAGGCACCAATTTTATTGGATGTCCCCAAAGAGATATTATTCTTTTTCTTATGCTCATACTTATATACTTGAATGACATTAAGTCTATAATTTTTGCAAATTACTTCTAGGTTTTATTAGATTGTATTAAGAACAGTTATTTTTTAATACTACATATTTCCCTTAATCTAAGATCCAGTTGACTAAGTTGGAGAAAAATTAAGAAAGCTAAATAAATTAATTAAAAGTACTTATATTTATCATTTTTCATATTTCCAATTAAATGTTCAAAGATGAAGCCGTTTTGTAGCACCCGAAATTTTATTCAGCAGAGTGTATTGTAATTATTTGAAATATTCAATAAAATGGTGAATATTCATAAACTTGAAATTTATGAAGTTAGTAAATTTTCATTTTCATGAGAATTGGGCTAGAACAAATTAAGGAATTAATTCTTGGGTTTTACAAAAAGCCCAATATTGAGGACCAAAGTAGAGGAATACAAGAGAATAATATTTGGCCCAATATTAATCTTAATTTTGACCATAGGAATTAAATATTGAAAAATTGAAATGTGACCAATGCTGCCAGTGAAATTTCTTGCGAAGCAGTGAGTTTGTCGTGTGGTTTTGGAAGATCAAATGATGACAAAAAATTATAAAATTTTACAATATGGAAGTAAACATCCTAAGCTTTAATTTGATAGGTAATGGGTAATTTTTGGAGTTATATATAAAGAGTTATGAATTTTTAAATTTTACCCAGTGAAACTAGCTATTTCTAGAACAGCGTCCAAAAACTTATATTCTTGGAATTTTCAACTTCCAGTTAGCTAAAGGCTATATTTTCCCTAAACTAGACTTAATAAGGGTTTCATAGCCTTTGGAATCACTCCGATTCGATGTCTGCTAATAAAGTTGTGGTTTTTCAAAGTTTGGGCAGAAAATCTACCAGAATTGCCACTAATCTGAAAATGAAAACAAATGTTATGGGAAAAGTTGTAATCATGGGATAAATAATATCAGCCTATTTTGGCATTTCCTATGGGTTTGGGGCGTTAACTTTGGCCAACTAAAAACAGGAGTATTAGTTCAAGTTTAATGGGATTATATGACACCAATTCCATGAAGATAAGCTCAAGTACCATTGGTCATAAAAGTCAAATTTTGGAAAATAAAAGAATCAGAGGACAATATGAAGATATTTTGTTAAAACCCTTCCTCCATCTTCCCTTCATGTTTCCACGGCCAAGCATAGAGAGGAGAGAGAGAGTGAGTGAGTTCAAGAGTTTAGAGAGAAGGATGAGGGAAATCTCAAGGTAGGTCTTGATTTTTTGTGATTTAGTTTCTAGTATGTGAAATTCCTTCTCTAAGCTCCTCTTCTTCATGAATCTCCATGTTTAGCAAGCTAATTTCCAAGAAAAAGAGAGGAGGGTGTTCGGCCAAGGAGAGAGAAAAAGAGAAAACAAGAGGTAACTTCACAAACCTCAAATCTTTGATGTTGTTGTTATTGTTATGGATGATTTGGTGTTAATTGGTGGTTTGATTTGCTGATTTGTAAATTTGGGAAATGGAAACCCTAAGGGTTTTTGCTGCCCAAATTTCCTTAAATCTTGGTATTAAGTATTTAAATGATTAATCAAGTGATTAGGAGTGAAAAAAAGCAAGCCTTTGGAGTTGAAAATCAAAGTTTCATTTTCCCCTTTTTCATGTGTATGTTTGAACCAAGACCAGAATAGGGGATAGGAGCTGGATTTTCAATAATCTAAGGGTTCCATGGTGTTCAGGAGGAAAAATTATGTAGGATTGATATTGATCACTTTGTGAGAAAAGCCCTAGAAAGTGAAATTATGAAAATATCCCTAAAACTCCAATTAAGGGTTGTCAAGGGCAAAACTGTCATTTGGCACTGATTTTACGAAAAACAAGGTCAAAAATGGATTATACATGCAAAACTGTGTAGGAATAGTTTGGGTCAAAATTTCTGCAAGAGGACGGTCGAATCGGGTACAAAGGGGACTGGACCGGGTCCTAGGGGCATTTTGGTAATCTTTCTATTTAGACGAATCTAACCAACAGAAACACTTTGGATGAGTCTAAAATAGTACATGAGTGAGTTTTAATCTAATTCTTTTAAATTTGGAATTTTAGGACATGATTAATTGCTTGAGTCGTTGACACATATTTTGAGGAGCTATTTTCAAGTAGCAAAAAGGGGTTTAAAGTAGTAACTCTATCCTTCTTACATTATGCTAATGTTATATGCTTGTATATACCATCTTCTATAATTTAATTAATCAACCTAGTTTTGCTGAGATGGCAATCTGCCGAGAAGGGGCAATCAGCCGAGAAGGGGTAGTTAGTGCGAGAAGGGCACTTTTATCTGGTTGTTGAGTAGTAATCCAACTGAGGTGTACTATTAGTGGGGGATTGAACTCCTAACTCATGTATACATGTTGTGGTATAGTTATTATTAATTTGTTGCATAACATAGAATATGACATATTTAATTTTCGTATTTTATATGATTGATTGCATGTTACTACTGAAATTCTTTTGAATCTCACCCTTTTTTTCAAAATTATAAATCTTACAGCATAAGCTAGTGGTTCTAAGGGCAAAACAGTAAATACTGTCAATTGAAGGGCACGGATCAAGAGATGGAGTTGTTGGTTATATTTAATTTATATTTCAATATTTTTGGACAAAAATTGTATATATTCTTTCAAACCCTGCGGGGAGACTTCTATATATAAACAAGTACTTAATGTCAATATATTTCCGCTATTTTTATATGCCTTACCGAATTTTACGCTTATTACTCTATAAATATCAAAATGTTAAGGGGTTTGACACGTTTAACCTACTTCCAAAACATAGAAAATCAACCACTCCATTTGTACCTCCAATCAATTGTCTATAACCATCTACAACTTTATATACCGACCCAAACAATTACCAGACCAACCAATAGCACCCTTACCAATTTACCATTGAAGAGCGAGAAAGGAGTGTATTTAGGATTTAGGATTTAGGATTTAGGATTTAGGTTGCCTATCATAAAGACAATTTGGTCCGTTAATCACAATTACTTACTCTTGTCTACAATATATGTCACTTCATCTAATTCGCAGGAATCAAGAAATAAAAATTAAATCAGTAAATCAGTCTTAAATTGGAAAACCTTTCAACTTTATTTATATTATATGAGATTTTGGAAGTTAGAGAAAAAATAAATTGTATCACATGTAAGCATTAATTAATGGGATAAAATTCTTAAATAAGTATGAATTATTTTAGAAATGACTTATATTGTAGACGTTTTTAGAAGTGATTTATATGTGCCGGTGGGAGTGTTTAATACTCTATCCTTTAATTCTTTGAATGTACTGTAATTTTTACTAGACAAAAAAGATCACGAGGCGTGGAACATGTGCAAACATCGCTCTATCTAGAAGCAGCCAATTTAGACTTTGGGAGATAGTCCCTAACTTTTTGGCAGGTCCTGCCGTGGAAAGAAGTTCAAATTCTAAAACATTGTCTAGTAGTACTTATGAGTCATTTTGACTCATTTAAATTATGTTGAGTAAAACAATAAAACTAACAACTCATTTAAATTATGTAGAGTAAAACAATAAAACTAACAACTTTTTCAATGAAATTTTTAATGCAGTTGTATATTTAGGCATAATTTAAGATCACTAACAACTTTTTACTTCTCAAATCCTAAATATAGGAGCTAGAAAGGGTTCACATATGTCCTAAATATAATAATCCATTTTATTTTGTCTCCTAAATTTTTAATTTTTCTCCTAAAATATCCCTATTAAATACACATATTAAGGAGTTTCTATGAAGGAGTTATTTAAATGAACATAATTAAATATTATATTTTAGAGAAATCAACACATATTTATTATAAATAAGTAGCTTAACTAATTTTCTTAATATTTAAAAATTAGTTCACCAATTTTTATATCATGGACTAGAGACGGTACTGCATAAAGCTGAGCTATATACACTCCTAGTCTTGTTTTTTGTTTTTTTTTTTTTTAAAAAAACAACTCTCTTTTTAAAACTCTCTCTTTAGTCAACGCCGGGGGTTCTTTAGCTACATTATTTCCATAAAATAATTCAAGCTATCTAAACAATACATAGAGAAATACGTCTAGCAAGCTCTCTATAAACATGTCTAGTCGATATTTATTAATCGTCTTTTCAAAACTACATAGAGATAGTCATTAACTTTGTCTTAAAAATATTTTCTTTTAAATTTACCCATATTTAATATTATGAATTACATATAAAAAGTTACAGAAAATTATGATTAATGAACTTATTAAAAATATGTAATTAATACCTTACTTGCTGACTTATAATAAAAACAATGTATTCTTCTATAGAATCTAGGTGTCATATATAATCAGGAGAACAGAGTAAATGTATAACATATGTTTATGAATAAGTCCGCTAGAGTAATTTATATACTCTCCAGATTTTATGTATAAGTTACTTCAAACATATTTCATTGTGGTAAAGAAAAACTTCATATCTTTTTAATTATATCTTAAACTTTAATAACTTTTCAACTTTATTCTTATGTAACATACATTTTACTTGCAAGAGTACAAAGTTTACAAAATAATAAATTATGGGTAAAATTGTACATTTGTGTAAAAATTTAATGACGTGACTTATACATAAAATCAAAATAATCTTCTCTCTTTACCTTACAAACTTGTTAAAAAAGGAGTCTATGTACAATGAGTTAAGTCTAGTTAATTAACAAGTCAAACTCCAAGTCCCTTCTTCGAAAACGCGCCTGATTCCACCCCATCAAAATAATTAACTCAATATTTGTGCCACGACGCATAAACTTTGAACAAAAGAAAAAAAGAAGAAGTTATTTGCTTTCAACTAAACGTGGTCCAGTATATAAGACTCCCATCAAGTGGATATGAGAAGGGTTAGATTGATTCAGGCTTAACCCGCAATCAGACAGTCTGTTTCCAACATGAGATGTCAAGGAAGAAGTCAAGGAAGAAAAACTAAGTCTGCATATAGCTAGTGAGCAAGAGCACTTAATTTTATTAGAAAGGATTTTTACTACTCATCCCATCCTCTCTACTTCCCACCTCAACCATTAGATCATTGAAATTTGAATGGCCCATATTTAAATATTCAATAATAATTTTACAAAATATTGAATCTAAACTACTCAAATTTTAATCTAAAGGTTGAAATAAGAAGAGGAGAGGAAGTGGATAAGAAGGATAATGGAAAGATGGGAAATCACGCCTTGCACATAAATTCAATGATGGTTTGGAGTGATGGATCATTATAAATTATTTTATCATTTATTGATAAATATAATGGTATAGTAATAAATATTTAACTAGAAAATAAAACAAAATACATGGAGGTAGCTGTCAAGCTGTGTGCATGATCCAATGTTTTAAAAATCGGATTAGACATTGAGAAGAAAGGATAATGGCTCATAATTCAAACGGTTGAACCAATTGGATTATTCAGTCGAACTGGTTATATAATAATTAAATAAAAAATAATATTTTATAAATAGCCAATAATATAAATATGAGAAATAATTGTAAAGCTATTATATGCATATTTAAAGCTTACATTAATATTAAAATTATTAAAAGAGTATCAAAAAATAGTTAAACTATTAAATACATATGTAATCATTTAAATAGTTTTATCTTTAAAAATAATAATATGACTATATTTTATATTCTTTTATGCATTATCTTTATTCTCATGGGGTATAATATAATATATTAAATAGAGCTAAAATTAGAAAGTTGTTGAATTTAAAAATAAAACAAATGAAGTTTAAAGTTTTTCTTAATTGATAAGAAACATGCTGAAAATGATTTATAAATAGATACCAAAAAGAGAAGCATGAGCCAATATTCATTAAAAAATTACTAGTACACAACCTCCTCCTCCTCCACCTACTACTATTATTATTAGGGTTAAGTAGCAAATTTATTCTAGAAGTATGCGTGCAGGAACAATTTTGCTTTAAAAGTGTTTTGGGAAGCAATTTCGCCTTAGAAGTTTCAAAACGTAACAATATTACCCTTTTCCGTTAAAAAACAAATGTTGACCAAGGCAAAATTGACGTTGACTATTAATTTTTTAACAGAAAAATACAACATTGCTATGTTTTAAAATTTCTGAGGTGAAATTGCTCCCCAAAAAACTTTCAAGGCAAAATTACTACATTTTGAATCTGATGACTGTGTTGCTGACGGTGACGCAATGACACGTAAGCAATATTGCCTGTGAGGCTGTGACGCAGAAGAAACGTCACTGTCGTTGACGTTAGAGTCTTCCCCACTATTCCAATATTCCCGTGTCCTCCCCTATTTACTTGCCCTCAACAAGACTACAACACTACAACTACAACCCCACTCCAATCATTTCCTCTCTCTCTCTGCGCTCACCATGCCTCAAGCAATCCCCTACAGAACCAGCCTCCTCGCCGGCTCACGTGCCCTACCATCACAGTCCAACGCCGCCGCTCCGTCAACAAGTAAGGTGGTGAGAATGGTTTCAGAGAACGCAGTGATCATCGTGGGCCGACGTGGTTGCTGCATGTGCCACGTCGTGAAACGCTTGCTTCAATCTCAGGGCGTCAACCCGGCCGTTTATGAACTTCACGACGATCAAGAAGCTGCCGCGGTGGCCAGTGACCTCTCGAAGGAAGTTGTTGCAGGTTTTGATGATGGCCGGGAGGTGCAGTTTCCGGCAGTGTTTGTGGCTGGCAAGTTGCTTGGAGGATTGGAAAGAGTGATGGCCACTCATATCTCAGGTGACTTGGTTCCTATTTTGAAGAATGCTGGTGCCTTATGGCTCTGATCATCGATTTGATCTTCGTTTTTAGTTTTTAATTAATTTCTTTTTGGTTATTGATGACTTAATCCTTTCTCTTCATCTTCTTTTTGAGAAATTTAACTCAGTGTAAATAAGTTGCATCCTTTTATTGTAACCATTTAAAATAATAATCCCTAAGTAAGCTTTAGAAAATTAAATTATTAGAAATAAAATTATTTTTTAAATTTAAGGACTAATTTTCTTAATGGCTAAAGTATAGCAAGGTATTTAGTGACCCCAAATCAAAGTTCAAACTGAGTATTAATCTAGTCAAAATATAGGGATTAAATAATATTTTTTTAATTTTACTCCTTCATAGCAAATCTTCCACAAATAAATGCGCTTGTGAGAATTAAAGAGGAGAGAATGAGAAAGAGAGGATAATTAAGGCCTAAAATTAATATAAAAGGAATCAAATTAAGGCCTAAAATTTGATCCCTTAGATTAAAGGATCAAATTGAAAACTTGTATAAAATTAAAAGTTTTTTTTTTTTACCTGAAGTGTAAAATTAGAAGATTATATGTGCACTTTTATCTATTTTTTAAGATGCATGAAAGGGAAAAGACTTAAAGAAATAACCATGTGTATAATATAATTTCTTATTAGGCTAAATTAACATATATAATCCTTTTAAATAGACAATTGTTTTAAAAATCTAACAATAAATCCACGAAACTGTTACATTTATGCAAATAACACTCAAGCCATTAATTTATTCATTAGTATTTCACTAAAATAATGTATTGGCCACTTAAGGTTTAAGCCTTTAAGGTTTAAGAAAAATATATCCAAATAAATCAAAGTTTAATAGAATAATTTATGGTAAATGATAATCAACATAAACTTAAAAATTCAAAATATCCATTCATTGCCAACCAATGTTTTAAAAGCCAGACAAGATATCGAGCTAGAAATATTAACAAGTCATGGTTCAAACAGTCAAATCGATTGGTTCATTCGATTGGAGCCAATGACGTAATAATTAAATTTAAATAATATTATATAAATATATAATGATTAAAATATAATTAATCCTTAATACACCTTAATGGTTTTTTAATAATAAGGCAAACTGATATTAATAGTAAAATAGAAAGAAAAATTAACCACATTATTAAGCAGATAAGGGGGCCTTAATCTAGTTTGATAAAAAATTTACTGAAGTCACAAAATATATCCAACAAGATGAAATAAAAAAAGTCCATTTTAATTATATATCACTTATTATGAATAAAATTGAAATATCAAAAGTACTTTTTGATTTATATTCGTTAACACTATGGAAATTAAACAAAATTAAAATTGTTAAAATTATAATAATATTATGTCATATGTAATATAAGAAAATGAGTGTTGGAAAAAAAATATAAAATACGAGTACTGTTAAAATATTTTGCATTTCAAAACATGTGGTGGGAGATTGACTTATTTATAATAAATTATAAAGATGAAAATCGAGTAAAAATGAGATCGTGAAAATACCTGATGATAATTCGACCAAACACACCCAGGATTCCAATTTCAAAATGTTAGCAAATTATGCAACTTACAAAACAAATCTTACATCTAAAGTGATCATCCAATCTTCCAATGGTTCAACAAGACGTGACAAGAATGTTCCCACTTGTCCATCAATTGTGCCTACATTTTTTAAAATACCGTGATATTACGTTTTAATATGAGGTTTGGCAAATTTGATTAAGATATAGGAAAAGTCATTAACATGCTCCATGTTTATTTCTCAAGTCCAATGTAAAAGGTTGGAGAACGTGTAAAATGCAATTCCAAGTATCCATCATTGTAATGGTTTGACAAAGTACCTTCCTATCGTGCATTATAGTAATTTTATCACTCCATTTTCTGCCCAGCCCATATCCAGCAATTTTTTCCCCTTTGCTTCATCCGAAATACTCCCTCCGGTCAATTATAAGATAAAATTGATTTTTTTAGAGAAATTAAATAAATTAATTAAATTACTTTAAAATATTTTTATTTTTATTTTTTCCTTCAAATTAATTAGTTTAACTAATAAATTAATATATAATCTAAGGATACATAATATATAATATGATTAAATAACTTATTTAGCTTCCTTAATCTTTCCAAAAAAAATCAGCTTTATCTTATTTTTAAGACCAGAGGTAATATCCAACATTTATCAAGTTATATATACAGAATGAACTCCAGAAACGAATTCAATAAACCCAGAAACCTACAACCATGATTTAACCGTTGTGCATACTGAATACTTTTGAAGGGGATTTGGCAAATCATCTGCTTCATCAAATAAAATAAAAGACTAACAATAACTCTGTTGGCAAAATGCATTCAAATTCAACTAGGTGCTTCAAAGCTTCCACATATCAGATCAATCAAATAAAAAAATTAACATATCCGAATAAATGTCTCAAACTCCCTTTATCTAATTGGCAGCCAAAAAAGATTAAAAAATACACGTAGTTCAGCGCTTCCCGCCACCTCCACCAAGTTTAGGACCTTTGGGGGCAGCACCCTTTGGAACATTTCCTTTTCCTTGAGCTTTTTGTGTCTTGGCCATCACTTCTGCTTTCCTTGCCTTCTTCTCATCCTTTGTTTTCTTGATCCTCTCCTTAATCTCACTGCAACATTCATTCAGATAATCAGATGGTGTGTGTGTGGGGTAACGTAACATTATGCCATCCAAAACAAGATATGACAACAAAAGATTCTCTGTGAAGAGAGAGATGGGTATACACACCGGAGAGCGGCTTCTCTGGCAGCATCTCGAACCTCTGGTTTCTCAGTTCTTTTCTTCTGGATAACTTCCAAAGTAGCACCAACAATAGACCTAGAGTAAGGCTTTTTGGTGGTGCGGCGCCTCTTCTTCACGGCTTCTTGGGCAATGTCCTGCACAAACCATATACACAAACAAGAATCATGCATATGAACAATAAGAGATCACAGGCAACTCAAAACGTTTCACTGTACAGTACATACACACATCCTGTTAATATGTGCTTAATTCTGACTTCTCATTGCAGCAAACATTTAACACAAGCAAGGAATCACCTATGTTGAAACCAAAGCTAATTTACATACAAAGTTAAGCCAATTCAGGCCTTGTAATGGATAATATTGGCCAACGTTGACTAAAGCTAATGGTAATTTGATAGGGACCAGAAAGAACTCTAACAAATTGAATAATAATGGATTGATTAATGATAAACAGTTCTTCCAACTCAGTGGGAGAAGTTACAACTCACAAAGGAACCACACTTGACACACTCTTGACCTAGCAGTTCAAGGGACTAGCACCCTCCTCGAAACAACTCTATTCATACCCCTCTCCCCTAACAACTCACTGTTATATAACAGAATACAGAGGGGACAAAAAGGGTCAATGCAGGACCCAAGGCAATCTACCACAAAATACAAGTCTACTATAACGAAAGTAAGCTAGGTCTGCTAGTAACACTAAAATAGAAACAAGTTAAAAGTCAACTTCCTGGTACTCCTAAAGCATCTTGCCTGGAGTATGTTTCTGCCTAAACCTCCTCCTGTAACTATGTTTAAACAAGCTGGCTCTATCATAATTTTGATAATAGCAATACCTTCTTGTGTTGCTTCCTGTACATGGCAGTCCAGGTGAGCTTTGAAGGCTTCAATCTGTTGTGAAAGTACCTCTTGCATTTTGAGTTGGCAAATAAAAAGACCTAATAAAAATATAACAAGAACCCATTTAGTGCCTAAGAGATCACAATATTATAATGGAAGATTGACCCAATTAGAGTCACCTGAGAATCACTACGAACAAATCTGATGCCCTTCCCAGGGTAGATCTTGCCCCCACTAAAACGGCAGAGCTCTGTCCTGATATGCCAATATCAAATACCAGTTAACAAATTTATCAAGAGGCAATTATTTAAAAAAATGATTGCTTCTTATTGTTATGATCAGAAAAATGCCAGACTTGCTTGTACAAGATTCCCAACTAGTCTACAGTTGCCTCAAGTGCCAGCAATACAGAAATACTATTTTGTAACTATGTTTGATTAATTTTCCACAATATCAATCCATTAGGTGACCAATTTCAGCTTCTAGACGGCCAATAATATTGGTATAATGCAGAATAATCATATGCAACAGATTTTGGGGGTCAGAGTATTCAGAAAGCAATACTTCGATGGCAGCAAAAGCTAATAATCCCAAGGCATTACACGAAGTTTCAGAAACTTATTGTTAACTGTTTGGCTTGATGAGTTCATCAGTAATCTATGTTTTCCTATAAAAGTTTCAAAAGATGGCCCAACAACACGAGAAGAGTATCAACTAAAAGCATGCCTAGAGATTATGATTCAGGAAAGGCTTGAGATTATGGCTCAGGAAAAGCTCTAGAATGCAGAGAGCGCACACATACACAAGAGACGATGAAGAAAAGGAAGGGAAAGTACAACTTACTTGAGAACCATAGCGCTGCTGCAGTTTGAGCCCTGACTTCACCTTTTGTTCTCCTGAAAATAGGTGAACTTCCAATAAATTTCCGTTGGTTTAATACATTGTCACAAAAATCACAAATTGATACAATCACATGTATATTGCATGCATGTGTATGCATGGGAGTACATTACAATAGCCTCCCCAAAATTCAGGAAGCCTACACTAACAACATCTTTAGTTTCAATTTCTACTAAAACTACCTGTCAATCAAAAAATTGATAATAGAAATTACATCTCTAGGGACTAGGTGAGTGCTTCCTTCCACAAATTCCCAATAGCTAAATCCAATGAAGCAGAAATTACCAAAAGCCCGCAGAATACTCTTAACAAAGTTCAAGGTAAATAATGGACGAGAAGTTAGGGTACTATAAAATCTCAGAATGTGGGCAATTAGTGTAACATTGTTAATGTACGTCACAAAAACTTCGAAAGAACAAAAACAATCTAGGGTGAATGAGTATCAGCCTATCCGGACATAACCATCCAGAACAAATACAGGAACAAGAATGTAACCCTCAGTGCATTAGTTTCCCAAGAAACTTAATTGAGCTTCAGTGTCAGGCACCATATCATCAACAAACAATTAACAACACTTGCAAACATCGGTCTGCACTTTAAAATCTATTATGGAGCAGAAGATGAAGTTTCTGGTCCATACTCATCAACACCCAAGAAAATAAAGAATCTTTATAAATCTTTTCAGTTAAGGCCCCGCAAGAAACATCACTAACTGCATTCTCAAAGGAAAACACGATAAGTTCATTAGATTCAATGGCTTAAGGAACCCCCAAGCTCAGCATTTCACTAATACACCATACTATAAGTGTTAGCCTGTACTAAATTGTCAAGTTTATAATCTGATGAAACCAAACACAATTCCAAAATCCCAGATATATCTCACTTCTGGATTTCGACCGGTTTCAAAATCCCAAAATAAAGACGGGAGAATCAACACAGCCCGTCTTCCGTCGAAACACAGAGGCAGCCCCAAATATTACCAAAACCATCACAAAAACAATCGAAAAAGCCAACTCAAAAGCAAGATATGACACCGATTGTACTAAGAAATTGTAAGCCAAATCAATAACATGAAAGGACATCGGAAACATAAATTTGAGCAGAAAAGTTAGTACCTTTCGTTAAATTTCTTAGAAAATGTGGTTTGAATCTTCACTAAGATGGATCCCTCACTGGAATGGAAGAGGCAACCATACAAGATAACGACTATCTCTTTTATCTCGAGACCAGCAAAATCACTAGCTTTTTTTTATACAATCCCTAGCTTTATTTTTCATTTTTTGTCTAATCAAAACCCTATATTTCAGGGTCGGGTTACTCTGACTTGAATTAGTATCCATCAAGGAAGCCCATCTTGTGATCCAAATGAACTGGGTAATTGTGAGGAAAAAGTCCGACTTTACTTTGCACCGATTTTGCTAAGTGGGCTATTTATATAAATGGGCTTTTGTTTTCTTTGGAAGAACAATGAGTTGGAGTTGATTGTTGTTTATTTGGTGTTGACTCTTTAATAAAAATAAAAACTATTTAACTAACAAATGGGAGTTAGTCCAAGTGGTAAGTGGCTTGCTTCCGCTTAAGTAAAATCTCAAGTTCGAGCCTTATGTATGCAGAAAATTCTCATTGGAAGACACTCACACTATAGCCAGGTGCGCGACGCGGGTCGGATCTGGATGTAGTCAGGGCAAAGCTCGGGTGAACTGGGTGGGTGTAATATCCCGACTTGTGATTAGGGCTAATGACTCTGATAATTATTGTAATTAGTGTAATAAAGCACTTTTGGAATTAATGTAATTTGATTTTGGGAATTTATGTGTGTGGTATTTAAGATCAAGGGTTGTGATTCCTTGACCATGGGTCGGGATCCTATGTTTTGCGGTTATGTGAGCTCTTTGATGGAGTGCTTGAGATGTGGACATGTGGCATTGTGGTAGTGGTTGGATGAGGCCACAAGAAAACAAAACCTCACTTTTTCCCTCATTCTCTCTCTCCTATTGATTGAGTGTGTGTGTGTGTGGGAGGATGAGTTGACTTCTCATCATCATCATTCCATCTGTCATCTCTTCTCCCTCTCTCTCTCTCCATTTTCGCTGGATCAAACAAGAAAAGAGGAAAGAAAAGCTTTGATTTGGGTAAGTAAATGTCTTCCTTTGCTCAAACATCATTCATAAATGTTGATCTTTGAGTGATAAGCTTCATTTTGGTGGGTGTAGCTTGTCCATTGGTTGTGATTTGAGTTTTGGGCGAATTTGAAAGTTAGAGAATCAAGGTTCCGGATTGATCAAAGTAAAGAGGTAGCCATTTAGAGCATTTTGAAGTATTGTTTGTGATTTTTGGTTAAGTTGAGCAAAATCTGGAAATTTGCCCTAATTTGCACCAAATGTGGACTATAAGAGTTTTATTGTATTTGATGTTAGAAATGAGTTATTGATGAGTTATTTGAGTATTGAATATGATTTGGAATGTTGGAATTAAGTGTAATGAAATTTGGATATTGTGTATCATAGAGACCTTAGTGTTTGATTGTGGTCAAAGTGGTTGTTGGGGTGTTTTTGGAGTTGCCATTGTGTTCCCTAGTTAGTGCTTGAAATGTATGAGTTTTGAGAGGAGTTTGGGAACCATTGGGCATGATTTTGACCATCTGGAGTTTCTGGTTTTTGCTGCGTTTTTGGGTCTCTGATACACATCACTCGAGCAGAGGAAGAACATGCTCGACTGATGCGAGAGTTTTTCCTTTTGTGCTTCGAGTTCGTCTGGATTTTTATGAATAATGCTCGAGTGCATCGCTTTGTGCTCGAGTGAGGGAAGAACATGCTCGAGTGAGCTTGGGTCTGCTCGAGTGATGGTGTAAGTCCAGAGTGAAGGGTTGCTTTCGGGTCTTCACTTGCTGGTGGATGTCACGAGTATGCTCTGACACTCGCGAGCATAGCCTTCTCACCCGAGCACTGGGGATCATGCTCGAGTGAGATTGTGCCTCAGGTGGGAGTGGTGCTTTCGGGTTCTCACTCGCGAGTAAGGTGCTCGAGTGTGCCTTCTCACTCGCGGGTATAAGGTGTGTGCTCGAGTGCATATGGTTGTGCTCGAGTGATCCAGTTCTTGGAGAGCTTTGTGTGCTCTCGGGTCCTCACTTCCTGAACTTCACTCGCAGGTGCTCGAGTGAGGCATTTGGCCTTATGCTCGAGTGAGGTTCAGCGTGCTCGAGTAAGCCAGTTCCTGAAAGTTTCTTTGTGCTCTCGGGTGCTCACTTGCAGTTTCACTTCCTCTTGTGCTCGAGTGATGTCCGTACTTGTGCTCGAGTGAGAGCATCTGTGCTCGAGTGAAACTGTCAAAAATCAGAGTTTTGCCTTCGAAAAAGGGGTCTTTTGGGTAGTGTCTTCCAACCCTTTAGGCATATGTTTAGGCCTCTAATAGTCACCTAAAGAGTCCTAAATGATAACCAACTTAGAGTATTATTGAAATATACATATGGAAAAGAGATTGATCGGTTGTCCCTAATTGATATAGGATTTGACATCTGTCGTCTTCGTGAGGCCACGGTGCCGGAGCCAGTCAGGAAAGATACAAGTAGTGACTCTTTCTTTATATCTTATGTGATACATTGTATGTGTTCAATGTCATTGAGATGAAATGGGTTTTCGTATGCTGCATGTTTGTGAAAATTTGTGAAAGCACCGCTATACCAATAGTCCCTGAGTCGCTAACAACGGTTCGGGTAAGGGCTGTGTGCCTTCCCGGCGGTAAAAGGGGATGAGGTTAGGGTGTGTATATGTGATTATGTGGGCCGAAAGGCTAATTGTGGGCCAAAAGGCTATTTGTGAAGGCCGACGGGCCATTTGTGAAAGCCGAAAGGCTATATGTGAGCCGCAAGGCTATTCGTATGCACTGCCACGCCAATAGTCCCTGAGTCGCTAACAACGGTTCGGGTTAGGACGGTGTGCCTTCCCGGCGGTAAAAGGGGATGAGGGTGGAGTGTGATTTGTGTTGCTGATATGAGATGATTTGTTTACATATTATATGATTGCATGTGATATGAAAAAGTTGTTACTACTGGGATTCTTTAGAATCTCACTCTTTCCATATGACTAACCTTTTCAGACAGGGCGAGTGGTTCGAAAGGGAAGCGGACAACCAGGAGTAGTTAGGTTTACTCCAAATTCATAATGGTAGTTGGTTATCTTGGTTTTGGTTTTGGAACCCCCAGAGTATATGAGATGTAAATGTTTATTTTGGATATGTAATCCCCATTGTTGGGAAACCTTGAACCCAAGTTATATGTAGTAACCCGGGGTTGTCGGGATTTTAGTTTCCGCACTTTAATATTGTTGATGTGATTTGATTTCTCAAGTAGTTAATCCGCACGTGAATGTGAGACCAGGATTAAGTATGTTTTAGAACTGATTTTGAAATATCCCATCTCTTGGATGAGGGTTTATAAATGGTTATTTCATTTTATTGGTTTCTATTTCACTTAAATTTCGTAATCCGGATGTAATTACGGTGAGGGGGTTACAGTGGGCAACAAAAAAAACTATTTAACTAATTTGAATAAATTAAAAAAGTTAGTTAAGTTAAATAATTATAATAAATATGACACATTTTTCCTAAATTGCCCTTGTTTTCCATTAGTTCTTTTAGCTTTTGAGAACACTACAAGAAGCTATCATTTATCTATACTTGCTTACTTTATAAGATTGATAGGTGCATTATTTAATAGGAAAATTGTAGTATGGTCCTGAGAAACAAAAAAATATAAAAAAAAATCCCATTATATGGTTGATTATCTAAACACTCTTAAGAGACCTCGGTGATATAGATTCAAACAAGACAACATACCCCGTACGTTGTACAGAGACATTAAATTTAAGTGGTAAGGTTATATATAATTGTTGTTAGAAGAAATATAGTTAAACACCTCAAATCAGACACATATATTAATTTATCAAAAGTTAGAACTATTCTTACTTCTTGTGTTGATTATTAATACAAAAATTTACTTCCTAATATTGAAAACACTAAGTCCTAACTTATTAAAAGGCAGAACCTTGCTTTTTACAATCATCATTGAGGCAATAAATTACATCCTAATATTAGAATAACTCATTGTTTCACATTTCATAGTGGTTCAAGTCCCCTGGCACCACTATAAAATGCTAGAGATGTTTCACTTTTATAATGGGTTGTGCCCCGGACCAAGGCGATAAGAGGGATTCTTTCCCTTTTATTTAAGACAACTTAATAGTATGCACATTAAAAAAACATACTTTTTTGTCATTAAATATGAAAAATTCCTTAACCACTTAAAAATACTTGGTTAAGCATCCCATTATAATTTGTTCAGATTTTGCATTCGCTTTCAATTTTTAAGACAAAAATAAATGAATCTCAAACATCAATATATAATAAATTTTCCTTCCGTTTTGTAGAGACGCTACAGAACTGTTCCTAAGCCGCGAAGCCGATGCATCCTTCCACTGTTGGAAAGCTACTTAGCCGAATCATAGTGTCGGCGCGATCTTGGGCTTCATCTTAGTTATTTGCGTCCCCATTTTTCCCTTCTTTTCACGCTCTGCACATTTCCTCGGTTAGTTTTTGACTTACTTTATCTTTCCCCTTCAAAATGACAGAATCGCAGGTGAGCGCTGGATGGTGCTCCTTCATGTCTTCCTTCTATGCCTCCCACTAGCACATGAAACTTGGCTTATCTTCTTTGCTCTCTTTAACGAGTTCAGTCATGTGAGGGGCTCAGTCATGGTGTCCCATCTATATAACTCTACGGGATGCCGAAAATTAGTCGCAACATCTTTATTCTCCGTCCGTGACGCAATTGTTAGGGATAGGGTTGTGTGTTCTTACACATAAATCATCACGTTTGGCACACCCGCATGTTGCGCAGAAGTTTTCGATGGTGTTTTCTTCCCAACATCTCCAAGGTAAAAAGGATTTGTACTCTTCTTCCATTCTGTCATTTGTTTCTCTTCTGTCCCCTTCTTCGTTTAATCAATATTTACTGTTTGAGTATCCGGGAATTACAACTCCGACAAGGACCCAATATACTTGGTCTAAGAGTTCATCCTAAATGGATGTTTAGATTCCTGGATATTCTACACTAAAACCACCGAAAAGCGCCGAAGATCTCGCCGCCGCTTCTGATCGTGGAGCCTTAGATACAAAGTCGATAGAGTTTTTTGCTTTTGCGATTGGGTACTCGTCGTTTACAAGCTTTTCCTTACACGTTTTACCTCAAGTGTGGTTACTTTTTGTTTCCATTAATTTTTTTCGCTTCTATTGGATTTCAAAGCCGATATGAAGACGATGCATCCAATTGTGGAGGTGGAGAAGAAGAAGTATCCCATTCGTTCGGAGTATTATGAAATCTATAGGGAAATTGGGGAAGGAATGAGTGCCACAGTTAGCCGTGGTTTCTGTAAACCGGTCAATGAGCCTGTTGCCATCAAATTGGATGATCCCGAACGTGACAATACGGATTTGGTAACCTTCTTTACCCCTATTTCGTAACTCATTGCATCGTTTTGATGACTTCCAAATTCATTTATTATCTTAGTTCCAAGATAGAGCTTATCATTCGCAGTACTCATAAACACACCCGTGCATGATATTCTTAATAGTTTAATTGTTCCACAGTTTTTTGTGTGCCAATTATACTTCCCCTTATCCATTTTTGTTGGTTTTATGTTTTGGTAATGGTGCAAGCAGATCATGACATGTTCATTCATTTTGAAGCTGTGAGAAAGGTTTTTCTGAAGCTTTTCAAATGTTATTTAGGTTCTAGCTTCTCTGTAGGCTCTCAATGGTGTTGTTGAGCAAAGGCCTTTTTCCTGTAAACTTCCTTCACTGTTTCCATGTCTTATTTTCTTCCGATTTCACTGTTCTGCTCATCTGGAACAGCCAAAACTCTAGAGGACATGGTTCTATTGGCACAAATGGGTATTGCTGCTCAATATAGTGGGAGAGACTCTGTTAGTGGTCTGCCAACAGAGTCTGGATTATGAGTTTCAGGATTTTAGTACCTATTTTTTCCTGGATAATGTATGCACATGGTAATCATGGTCAGGAATTGTGTTCTCTATATGCTAAAAACTGGTGTTATAATGTTCAACACTGTTTTATATGCCAATAACACTTCCCCATATCCATTTTTCTTCAACTTATATTTCTTTAATGGTGCAAGCAGATCATGACATGTTCATTCAATTTGAGGCTGAGCATAAGGATTTTCTGAAGCTTGACACATGTTCTTTAGGTTCTAGCTTCTGTGTAGTCTCTCCATGGTGTTGTTCAACAAAGGCGTTTTACCTGTAAAATGACTTCACTGTTTCCATGTTTATTTTCTTCTGATTTCACTGATATGTTCATCAGGAACACTCAGAGCTCTCGAGGGCATGCCTTTATTTGAACAGAGGGGGATTCCTACTCAATATAAACAACAGTCATGTGTTGCCACTCTGCCATGAAGCCGTCCCAATCTACAACATTTGAGTCTTTGTATTTCATTTCTAATTACTGTATCAGGTTCCAAATCGACAGAACTATTTTTTCATGCAAGCCTCTGCTTTTATTTGGTTGTGTTGAGTCTGCATCTGCTGGCTTGAAAATGCTATTTCCTTTAGTTGCAAATATCATCGTCTCTACAGTTGATACAATTAACATGTTCATATAATGAACATTTCCATTTTTGTTGGTCCCTCCCTTCTGTTAATAAATAATTAATCATGGAGTTGTCATTTTTGTTGTTTCTACATTTTTTCAAGACGGGAAAAAGGAGGAAGAAATGCATTCACATGTACTTAAGCTTTTATGTTGATAAAGCGAAGTTCTAGAATGGAAGTCATATTATATTTCATGCATGCACCCATAAAAGTTTAATTTAAAGTGTTTGTACTTTTTTTCCTAGAATAGCTTTTTGTGAGTGCCTTTTTTTTTGGGATGACATGTTCAGTTTTATTTTCGTCAGCTTGCAAACACTGATTAACCACGTTCTTTATCTTCATTATGCTTTTTACTGTGCTGTAGTGGCCTTAAACTGATGGTGGCTTTAGAAAAAAGTATAAAACATGTTTGCCCCACCAGTGGTTTGTTCGACCAGAACAACAATTCGTTTTTCTACTGGGTTTGAGGCACATAATGAATTTCGTTTAAGAGAAAAACATGGCGATGAAGAAGATGACTTATGAATTTAAATGTAGGGAGTGTTCTTATTATATTTATTAGTGTGGGAACTAAGATGAACTGTTATTTATGGTTCTATGGTCAAACAACAGTAATCTATGTTGCTTTGTTGATAGCCTTATATTATTGCCCTACTCTCAACATATGCAATAACTTTTTTCAAAAGGGAGCAACATTTGCGAAAACTGCATAATAGAAATGCTAACAATATTTTTTCAAGTCCAACATATCATTTGCACTCGAAATGATAGTCGGCAGTTCGAAATAATTTGTGTGCATTACTCAAGTAATTTGGTTTTATTTCCACCTTCTTCAGGTTATTTGATCTCTAATCCCTTGGCTAAAATAATCACCAAACCTCTCATTCTACGGGTTCCTATTTATCTCCCATACATACCTCAATCAGGAACTATAGTTGAGATACTTGTGGAAGATGTGGAACCAGTCAGGGTAGAATCGCAGTAGGTCAAGGTATGTATCTGCATTAAGATATGATACTGAATTATTGTACTTATTCTCTCATCATCCGTCAATTTCTAAATGCTATGTTGATTATTTAACTATTGCATTATCAACCAAGTATATGATTTATACTCATAGAATTGTCTGTCTTAATCCTTCCTGCTGCAAGTGGTATGCACTGTGAAGAAAGGCAATGCCGTATGCATTATTAAGGCTATGAAACCGACGAATGAAATTGAGGTATGTGTACTATCTTTTCTTCTGTTCTTTCATGTCTGGATTGTTTGTTCCCCTGGATCCAATTTTGCTTCTCGAATTATCTAATTTACTCTCCGTTAATGGTACTCCTATATGGCAAAACCCTTAAACAAGGCCTATCATTATGTAACCCACAAAAGTTTCATAGAAGAATCGTTTATACACGTTTTGCTTTCCTTTATTCCCATCATCTTGAGGTTATTTGATCTCTAATACCTTGGCTAAAATAATCACCAAAACTCTCATTCTGTGGTTTCCTTTTTATCTCACATACATACCTCAATCATTACTTAAAATATCCCCTTCTTCTGTAGTATCCTTGTCCTTCAAGCTCCTCGCATCCAATTATCAAACATAGTCCTTTTTAAACTTGGCCTATCAGCTGTTCTTGCTATACTCTTTCCATCACTATTGCATGTCAGTCATGTTTAATGCATCATCAGAGAGTTGGTATGCATCTCATCTATTGGACACTGCGCCTTGCTGAAACCCCTGATTTAACACCTCCCAGCAGTGTGAGCCACATAGGTTGCCGACATGGCAAGAGCCACAACAATGTAATTAGCCAAGGATATGTTGTTTACCTTAAATCACAACACATAATTACCATTTTACGTTTCAAAACATTAATCCGTCCTTATTAATTTCTGTTGCAGTTACCTTTCGATGCAATGGATGCTAAAGGAGGGACATATCAAATGATAAAGTATAGCAACCAACAAAAGGATCGCATAAAAACAATTTCCATAATGTATAAGCTACTTAACATCATGAAAAAGTAGTTTTACCATTTTGTTAAAAAAACAATTTCTATTCTTTAATGTATAATCCACTAACCCTTGACTACTTTGTTCACTCCATAATGTCCCATTTAATTGTTACTGCCATTATGCATTCCTGATTACACATTGCATCAGCTGCGGCCAATGGCTTTTTCCTGTTCCATAGGTCTGCTATGTAAATCCCTAACCATTGCTTGATGGGTCTCACTTGAACATCATAGTCATAACCAATTACTAGAACAATGCGATGAAGCTACATATCTATATATCCATACATATATATATCAATGCATATTACTTGAGTTGCAAACAGTGTTTACAAAGGAGGCAATTGGACTCTCTGCTCATATAATGGGTCTACAACGTTTCATAATGCACTTACCAACACATTTTGTGATGTTGCTCCTATCAAATGCATTGTAGTCATATCACTACGTTTTTCCTATCTCTCTAACTCCCTATTTTCCATTGTTGCCACCCCACCCTTCATGTGCAACCTGCCCCCTTTAAATTATCACTGTTCACTCTGACTTCATATTTAAATTATCCCTATTCACTTTGACTTCATACCCCCCTTCCCCATGATCGTTAGTTTATCACAGCCTATTTATGTCATTTCCTTCTCATTTGATAGGACCAGAATTTTCCCTTCACCATCTGTCTTTCCGGAATCTTACACTTCCTCTTGCCTCACTTTCCTTTTCCTATTTCGCATAACACTGTTAAGCTTCCACGTTATAATATATTATTTTGGGTCCTTAATGTAAGGTATACAATTTAATTATTCTAATAAAGGTAAAAAAATCCATTACATTATCATATAACTGACATGATATACTCAAATACTTTTATGTCATAGTAGATTACACATCAATTTATAAAATAGGGAAAATGATTTGAAAAAATGATAAATATGAGCAATGGTATGAAAAACATTAAGGAACATTTCCTGCCTAATTCATTCCAGTTAGCACTGCATATTAAACAAGAAAAACACGTTGCAACTAAATGTTTAGATAATATATAGTACAATACATAGACTACTATTACGCTCATTGAAAGATACTATTCAGATCATATCATTCTTCAAAAATTAAATGTTATTAATTTATTTATGTTTACTTGCCTTAAGGAGAGGAATATAACAATTTCTTTTTCAAAACATCAGATTCACCTATCATCTTCTCCTTGGCATTTTGGACAATAATTATTGTTAAAGTACGTTTGATTGTATTTTTATTTACAAATCATCAAAACCAATATATTTGGGAGTTTGATTACCTTTGTTCCTTTTAAACTATAGGTAAGTGCATTTTAGATTTTAACAATATTTACAAATTCCTTCGTAGAACAATAGGTATAGTACTGGGGAACCAACTAATACCATCACATCACACTTGATGTGCCTTGTAGTCCCTTTCAAATGACAGTAAACTTAACTTCTATTTCCAAGCATTGTAATATTAGGTTACCTAACCCACAGTACTTGCTCAAAAAAGCCATTCATTTATCCTTCTTTATATTGTCATGTGAACACATTATTGAGACCACAGATTTTGCCTTTATCTTGTCATGTATCTGAGAGGTTATATATAATTTTGTTTTTGTCTTTCTGTCTTTAATTATTTTCATCTTGGGGTATGTGCCACTTTTCTTTTTTGGTCAACTTTTCTATAAGATATCATTGACAAATGTATATTTAAAATATATTTTATCACTTTTGTCTTATGCACACTGTTGTGTCTTTTTGTCATATGAGCTTCATTCACTCTTTAAGGCCACCCTCCCACCTACGTTTTTTTGTAGCTCACAAATGTGTTAATTGAATTGTCATCAAGCCATACGTCAGCTATGTGTGCCATTTCAATAGACATGCCTTTAGTTAATTACAATTAAAACAAACCTCCATAACAGTAAAGACTTATATAGCTTTAGCAGACTTACAGCAAGGAAAAATGTATACAAACTCAGAGAAAGAAAAAACTTAGATAGATAAACCTTAGAAAGAAAATAGAAAATGCCCATGTCCACAAATTGCATTTAAGTTTAATTGCTTACAATTGTTCCTACATTGCTCAAAATAAAGCAACCGTTAAGTGTAGAATATCCAGGAACAACGGTATTGTGTTGAAGCGCTTGATAGGACTCTAAAGGATATAATGCAGTGCAATCTACCATTTGGAGGCAAATGCTTGGTCATGGGTGGTGATTTCAGGCAAATACTTCCAGTCATCCCTAAAGGAACACGGGCGGCTATAGTTAATGCTTGTATAAGCTCTTCTCAGTTATGGCAACATTGCACTATTCTCCGCTTGACTAAAAACATGTGGTTGAATTAGTCTCATGATACCAATGCAAACAAAAGAATTGAATGGTTCTTACAATGGTTACTAGACATCGGCGATGGTAACTTAGGAGCTCCTGTTAATGGTGTTGCTGATATAGAAATTCCACAAGAAGTCTTGATTCCAGGTTTAAATGATCCAATGAATGCAATTGTGCAGGCAATATATGAATTGCTTCTGGACAATATAACTTCCAATGACTACTTCAATGACAGATCCATCCTTGCACCAACGATTGAAATGGTTGCCAAGATCAACGATCACATGTGTTCATTGCTCCCAGGCCAGGAATATGAGTTCTTAAGTTGTGACTCAGTGTGCAAGTCAAATGAAGATTCTGACTCTTTTGACAACTTATACACAATAGAATTCCTCAACACCATCACTTCTTCTGGTATGCCACCTCATAAACTTGTCTTGAAAGTTAGAGCACCAATAATGCTACTAAGAAATATTGATCAAGCATCTGGATTGTGCAATGGAACACGTCTTCGCATTACGATGTTGGGCCACAAGGTCATTGAGGCAGTCACTCTTAATGGTTCTAAACCAAATGTGAAGGTTTTGATACATAGAATGAATCTTAATCCTTCTGAGTCTAGATGGCCTTTTCGCATACAAAGGAGGCAGTTCTTTATTACACTTTCATTTGTGATGACAATCAACAAAAGTCAAGGACAATCATTACGTCGTGTCGGATTATTTTTGTCTAAACCCGTTTTCACTCATGGACAATTATATGTTGCACTTTCTAGAGTGAGAAGCATAGATGGCCTGAAGATTGTTGTAGGGGCTGATGATTCACAGACATTTAACACTACAAAGAATGTTGTATACAAAGAAGTGTTTACAAACTTAAATACGTAGGTATCCACTTATGCCGTGCAAAAGTGAACTACCAACATGGTTTTAATGAAACCAACGTTATCATCTCGATTTTTGTTTCTTAATTGTTTTCTTGTACAATGCACTAAGATGGAAAAAATTATCATGGAAATGGTAGGTGTGATTGTACTTAAGGAAACCTAATAGGATTCAAATCTTTCCGTGCAACGCACGGGAAAAACTAGTTCGTTTTTAATAATATCAATATAATATCAGAAAGTGAATTATATTAAAATATTAATTGAATTTTAAATTCAAAGTAATATTATTTAATAATATAAAAATCAATGTCAAATGCAAATGCTACAATATAAACTAAAAATGATTTGAATACGTTTTAATATTACAATAGTTACACTGTTAATATCAACTTCTCCCCCACCCACCCCAAAAAAAATTGACAGACTAAAAGTTAATTTCTGACATTACTTCTCAATGCTTGTACCATTCAGTAGTAAAAAAATTGAAATCCAACCCAGAACAGCATTTAAAAAAGTTTATGCACAAATTTTTGTAGTTCATAAATGCATTTTTTTTACTTGATGCAGTTCTTAAATGTTGAATATTATAAATGCCAGTAACTCACAATAATTATGAATATTAGATGCTTAAATATATTACACATAAGTTGGTAGAAGTTCTTTGCAACATAAAAACATAGGAAGGGAGTGAAATTGCTGACTTGATAATCCAACACCATCACACTCGATCAATAAACTAATAAATATCCAATATTTAATTGAAAAAAGATCATACCAGGGTTGATATCAACACAAAATAATGAAACAAGATAACTCAATGTTCATCATCAGTAAAAGATCTTAAATAATATATTCTCTCTAGCAAAGCAAAAGAGAAGCCTGTATATTCTCTGCCCTTCAATCAATAAATGTTGCAATGAGCTCTTGCCCTAAACAGAATACAGAAAACACAATATTAGACACAAGATATTGAGCTATACAATCATGATCTTCACAAGCCCTACAATTTAATACACACACCCACGTGTACATGATGCTATTTTAGATGAATTTTGCCTATTGCCAATTATTTAATGCAAATTATTGAGTCTACATCAATAATTTTGCCTATTGCCGAAGGTCTATGTGATCACCTTGAGGCACATAATTAGTTGGGACTATTTTAAACGTACAATGAACATTTAAATCAAATTCCAAATGGGGAGGCATAAAGAGAAAAAGGAGTAGAAAAAATATTTAGAAGCTTCAAATTTTTTAGGAATATGAAAACAAGAAAGCAAGAAGCAAGCAAAGAAGGCTTCTAGTATTGACAGTGCAAACGTGATTGACCTTGCTATCTTATTGAGAATTCCATCACATTCCAATATGGTACAGAATCAAACAAAGTAGCCCATATAATAGATTATGCTGATTTATTACTCACCTATGCCTTATCAGCCCTGCCATTTGCATAAATTGAACCACATAAAGTAGAAAAAATTTATGAAAATATGTTTTTTGAAGGACAAAAAAACATATGGATAGAATCTCACATAATAAAACGCAAATATGGAAAAGCTAGAGGATGTAATAGCCATATCGGAGGGGAGAGAATAATAATGTAGGAGTTTTTCATATATATAAGATGCCAAACTCTTTCCTCCAATAACAGCAGCAACAGTGCATGATGCTTGTCCCCTACAAAATGTAATAAGAAACACAGTTCCTCATAAAAATTTCCACACCATAGGCACATTAGACACAACCTTCAGCCGTTTTTATAGATTTCGAAATGAATAGTGCATTTGGAAAGCATGCTCACACTTGGATATGTAACATTTGAACAAATTATTAGTCTAGTAAAATGGGACACAACAGGCAACAAAAATAAATTAATCAAATACTCCAAAGAAATATTTTGACTTTGATTAATGAACAAAAGAGTAAATAGTCAAAACTTACAAATTCCCTTCAAGCACGACCCCAAATTGGTTATCATCAGTAGCCAAACCAATAACTGCCAGCTAAAACAGAACAAAGTTATGGTCAATGAATGATGACATCATTAATCATGAACATAGTCAAGGAAAAACCATGTTCTTATGCTAGCTTGGCTCTTGTCAGCCAAGTTTAATGTTCAATCAAAATTGGAAAGATTTTTCAATTTAATATACAGACACACACACACACAAAACGCTCATATACAATAGAAAGAATATATCAAAAGATCACCATATGCTCTTCCTTCACCATCCAATTAAATCTCGCATATCAGTAGTTAAAAAAACTGCAAAGTAGATTAAAAAGAAGTTCCACGTATATCAAAAAACACACACAATCTTCTGTAACCACTCATTCCCGCTATCTGCTCATCGTTACACATTAGTATCTGCATAGCAATATGAGATATAAAAAGTTTTTGACTAACAAAAAAATTAACAAATGGATGCAATAACCCCATTAAGCGAACCCATTTTATGTATGTTTTAAACTGCCCACACATAAATCCATTTGAATCAGTTTAGGCCATAGGAACAACTTTGTGAATCTTGTCCGTAAATGCATACCAGTGACCCATGCCTAATTAAAAAGAAAAATGAGTTATGTGATAAGCTATTGTAATGAGAATGTTTTTAGAATTGGGAATTTAGGATAGAAGAGAAGAAATCAGAGGGTTGAAAAGAAGAAATTGAGAGTAGTAGAGAGGTCGAAGAAGAGTAAGGAGAGAGATAATCATGAATAGTATGGGAGTCTTACTAGCAGAAACATATCAGTCATTACAAATGGGTAGACTGCCTTATATATAGGCAATAGGAATAGTAGGGAAAAACAGAATAATATCATAGGGATTAGGGGTTCATTAATCAAGGACTTGTTAATAATTAAACACAGGTAAGGCTATGTTTGGCTAGTGCTGCTCTTAAACAGCTATTGCCACTAATGGTCAATCTCATTCTTCTAATTAACTAACCTAACTAACTTTCAAATTATTTATTACAATATCATATCAATACCCCCATTTAAAACATTCTTGACCTCAAGGATTAGGAACCACAAAAGTAGGATATTGTTGTTGGAAAGAGTGAAGGGTCATCCAAGAGGCTTCTTCGTCAGGTAAGCCCTTCCATTAAACCAACACTTCTATAATCATTCTATTACTATGCTTCTTAGTCCTTTGGTTCAAAATGCTCTCTGGTTCCTTGGGTGGTGACAACTCTGGAAATTCAACAAGAGGATTCCTAGGCCTCACAGTAGGATCCAGACACAACCTCAACAAAGAAACATGAAAAGTAAAATGAATTCTAGACTCTGGTGGCAATGCTAGCCTATATACAAACACTCCAACCTTCTCTATCACCCAATAAGGTCCATAAAACCTAGGAGCTAACTTCTGAGAAACTCTTATTGCTGTAGAGATTTGCCTATAAGGCTTGAGCTTCAAGAACACCCATTGCCCTACCTAAAACTCACGATATGTCCTATGCAAATAAGCCCTTTGCTTCATTAAGTTTGTTGTACGGTGCAAATGATGCTTCAAAAGTGCTAAAACTTCCTCTCTAGCCATGAAGCTACGATCTACCAACCCTAGTACTGAATTGTGGGGTAAATAAGGGGTGTGTAGTGGAGGTTGTTGCGCATAAAGCAACTCATATGGTGTAGCTTCAGTGGCTGTGTGGTATGTTATATTGTACCACCATTCTGCATGTGAAATCCACTTAGCCCAATCTTTAGGCTTCTTCCAATACATACACCGCAAATACATCTCCAAAATCCTATTAAGCACTTCCAATTACCCATCCTTTGAGGATGATAAGCTATAGAAAGCTTTTGGTCCACACCTAACACACGAAGAAATTCCTTCCAAAAGCTTCTAACAAAGAGGGAATCACGATCACTCACAATTTCAGTCAGGGCACCATGGAGTTTGTAAACCTGATCCATAAAATGTTGTGCCAAGATAGAGGCAGAAAAGGGATAAGCAAGAAGTATAAAATGGGCATACTTGCTCATTCGATCTATGACTACCCATATAGTATCCTTCTCTTGTGATTTGGGGAGACCTTGAATGAAGTGCATGGCAATCAACTCCCATACCCTACTAGGTATAAGTAACGGCTGCAACAACCCGATAGTCTCATACTTGCACCTAGAGCATGTGTCACACCTTTTAACATACTTCACCATATCATTCATTAGCTTTTTCCACTAAAAGAGATGTTTAATATGGTGATAAGTAGCTTGGATTCCCGAATGGCCGCCTTGAGGGCTTGAATGGAGCCACTCTAGAATATGCAACTGAAGAGCCTCCACTTTGCCTACAACTAATTTACCCTTTCTTCGCAAAAGAGTACCATCCCAAGTAAAGTGACTCCATACTCCCTCATGTTGTTGCACCTTTGCAAGTAGAGAGTGAGTAAAGTCATCGACATTCCAACTATCATTTACCTGTTGCAACAATTCCGGTGATGTAGTACTATAAGTCATTTGCATTAGTTGTTGCTTAGGAAGACGGGAAAGTGCATCAGCCACAGAGTTATGCACCCCCTTCTTGTACACTATATATCATAATCAAAACCAGCAAGTTTTGCCACCCAAAACATCTGAAATGGCGTCTTAATAAGTTGCTGAACCAACAGAAATTTGAGGCTTTGCTAATCTATGTGAATGATAAACTTGCCTCTTTCAAGGTATTGGTGCCAATGTAGCACCACCAGCACCACTGTCATCAACTCTCATATAAACCGAGAGATTTTGGTGTCATGGAGAGAAACCCTTGCTAAAGAATGCAAGAGGCTGCCCTTGTTGCATCAAAACAAGCACCTATTCCTACTCCACACGCATCAAACTCCACCATAAATTGCTTAGTGAAATCGGGAAGAACAAGGATCGGAGCTGAAACTAATGCCTCCTTGAGGCGATGGAAGGCTTCACTAGCAGGTTCATACTAGCATAGATTTGAGTTTTGTGTAGTTACCTCTTGAGCTTCTTGGATCCCCTCACTCTAGGTGTCTCCTCTCTCTCTCCTTGAGCTCAAGATGTGTCTTCAAGATCATGGATTTCATGAAGAATAAAGGTTTAGAGAAAGGTTTCTTAACAAGATTACAAGAAAACCTTAAGAGATCAACTTCTTACCTTAGGATTTCCCTTCTTCCTTCTTTCAAGAATATGAGACCTCCAAGCGCTCTCTCTCTCTCTCTCTCTCTCTTCTCTTTCTTGTGTTTGGCCGAAATGAATAAAGGAAGAGGAAGGAAGATGGCTTCATAAAATTCTCCTTTTTTTTTGCCAGTACATAAAATTCTCCTTTCATCCTACACCATTTGATCTCATCAAGGGATGTTATGGTAACACTTGTCACAACCCATACCTCCTTCATATTTATGTCATACTTACTCCCTTTGGCTTCCATTAGCATTGAAATAGCTTTCTTCCTCTTGGTTAGCCGCAAAAAAACCGTCCCCCATCTTACTCTTCTCACCAAATGGGTTTTTCTCCAATTAAACCAACTTTGTACCCAACCATGCACTCAAGTTCATCCAACACTTCACTCAAGCTAATCCCTTACCATCACTTATCATGATCACTATGTCCATGTAGCTTTTTTTTAATGCAATTAGACATGCGCTCTTGGAAAATAAATTATAAACTCATCTCATTCTATAGGATAATGACACTTGTCATGTCTAATTTCATTAATCAATTTTCCCTCCATTTTCCTTGTAATGGACGAACTTTGAAAGAATAGGAAAATAAAATTGTTTTCAACATTTCCATAATTCAATTAAATAAATTATGTATAATTCCCTCTTATTTCACAATTCTTAATTTATTCCTCCAAGAATATTCCAATTATACATTCTTCTTTATTTTCCTTGATTAATTGAAATTAACTTCAATTAATTGGAAAATAATTAATCTTGGCTAAATTGGCAAAATTATGGCTTTGCTATTACCATTGAAATCTAATTCCTTTCTTGAATTAATTTGCTCCTTTTTTCCATGAATATTCACCATTTTATTGAATTTTTTGAATAATTACAATATATTTGGTGAATACAAAATTTGGGGTGTTACACAAGTTCCTAAATTTTTGAACTACATTAATTCCAATCATAATTAAGTCATTAGGTAGACATTAATAACAAAATAATTAAAATATTTGTTTTCTAATCCTGCGTCAATAAATATGTTATTGAAAAAAAAAATATTGCAAGCTTAAATGGGCTGACCCTCGGCCCTAAAGCTTGGTCCTCTTAAACTTGATTTTCCTTTACACCCCATAAAATGTAAGCCCAACCTTTGATTCAAGAGAGCATAAAAGGGCTGGCCCGACGAGCTCGACCTATTTTGATGACTCTACTAGTAATATGGCTTTCATGGCCCAAACAAAGCTGATGGGGCTTGGGCGTGGGCTTTTTGTAGAAGCAAACATAGTGACATTTTTTTATTTGGTTAAAGGTTTCCTTTTCGATACTTAAAACACAAAGCGTTTTTGTCTCTTCCAACAAGTATGTTTTCAGAATTCAAACTTGTGTTCTCCTCCTTTCAGAGATGAGGCCACTTACAACATCAATTAACAATTTTTTGGTACATAATGACATTTTTTAACTACATACTGCAATACCAATTGAGTTGGAATCCAAATAATTAATTAAGGGGCTTCATTATAGATGACTTATTTAAACATTTTAAGTTCTTTTTTGACATTTTCTTTGTATTTGATTATGAAATTTACAAACTAGGCAGCTAATAGCCTCCTTGGCAAGTGTTATAGTAAAGTGATACTCGCTCCGGTCTTTATTATAGTCTTTGTTATAAAGGCTTCCGACATGTTTTGATAATATAACTTTCTTTATCTAAAGCGTTAATTTTTTTCCCACATGGTATCACTGATTAATTATAAAACTTTCTAATTAGCTAGCCAAATTATCCTAACTAATATCTTTTGTTGAAGGAAATGTTGATATTTTACCTTGAATGACTAATTAATTTAACTAATTTTATTAGTTCATGTAAAGTTGCTATTAGGCGTGGGTGTTTATAATAAGGATGGCGGAGTATGCTTTATCATGGGATATTGGTATGGTCTCTCATCTAACTTAATTATTCATAAGTTTAGCTATATTTATCTATATACTTCTTAGATATAATTTGGAGGAAATTAAAATTTTTCCAAAGCAAATGAAAAATGCAACATAATAAAGAAAGAAACAAAGCCTCTGGAATCAGTTGGAAAAAAATGAACTAAAGAGTTCCCAAACAGCTCTAATTAGTCGTCCATCATTTCTGAAAGCAACCATAATCCTTTGTTGTCCCAAATGAGTGGAAAACGCAAATATATAAAGGATTACCAATTGTACTATTGTCTAATTAAGCACAAGAAAGTAGTTGGCTGTTGCAGTCCATGTGGTGCCAAAGTATATGATATTTTCTTATCATCTGAGGGCCGAGTTCTGAGGACAATATCAATGCATATACCATATAAAATTTATTTATTTATTTATTTATTATCCATTTATCACTTACTGATGTCCCACTAAAATCAAATCGAATATTTTTCTATTAAAATAATTGAATACTATTGCCCGAATTTAAGAAGGACATGAAATAAAAATCATCAGCGGAACTTGAAAAAGGCAAACAAAAATTGATTATTTCGTTAGAAGATTTCAATTCTGAACTTGCGATATAAATGACCTTTTATTAATAAAAACAAAAAATCCAAAGCAGAAAAGTGCAAAGAGCAATGATAAAGAAAACATTTTAATCAGCCAAATAGGTTGAAACCCATGTCCTGTATGAAATAAATGATGTGTACATAATCAATTGGAATCTCACATCCTGTCTTGAACCTTTTCTTTGACCCGCAGCCTCAATATTACAGTCAACCATTAATCTTGTTTTCTCATTTAACATAAACAAATTTTCTTACTAAAATAAAAATTGAAAATGGAATAAAAGAAACAGCTAAATTCTGTATTTGGTGCTTTTAAAAGCAAATTTTAATGAAAAGGAGCTCCTCAGGTTTAGATTGTAGATGTAATAATTTATTTGAATTCCAACCTCTTTACTTCAACCTACAAGTAGCATAATTACTGGAATTCAAACCCTATTATACAACAAATGTCTGAAAAACTAATAGTGTCTTCAATTGTATGGGTTGATTAGTCTCTTACACATAGAAACAACTAGTTATAGTTTTTTGTTTGGAATCAGGACATTCTCAAGATGAAATGGAAAAGTTGTCCAATACTATTTATCATGACAGGCTATTTTGAATTTTTGATCCTATCACATCCTATACACCACTCTTCGTCCAGACTATTGAACAAGATAAAAAAAAAAATAATTTGCGCATAACTTTATGTTTGAAAAACATATGTATTGTAAATATCATTGATCTTCCATTGTATTAGGCTTCTAAAAGCATTATCTTCATGGTAAAACCTCCACCAAACAAACACAAAGCACAATAATGATAACAAAAATGATGTTTTCCAGGAGAAGCATATAATACAATTTGGTCAGGGGTTGTCATTACTAAAACTTGTTCAACATTACAAGTTCTTTGACAGTTTTTTTTTTCTAGTAAGATTTTGAAATTTTTTTAACTGGATTGCTCACAAGCTAGACAAGTGTTTTGATAAAGGGATATGATTTTTGTGAAGATGTCCATCCCACTTTGTTGTTGTTAGATTATATATTGTGTTTGCTATATAAATGTAAAAGCAGGAATTCAAAACTTCAATTCTATTGCGCCACATGAATCTCTCCTATAATTAAATGGGGCTGTTTCGGTGAAAATTCTAATAATCATAAGGAAAGCATGCATGTAGAATGAGGAGAATTTTCAATATTGTATGTGTGTTTAATTAATTTATCATAAATATTTGATGTTATTGATTCCATTCATACGATAAGTTTGCATGTGATAGCAACAATTATTATTATTATGAAGTTAAATATTCAAAAAATTGAATCACCAATCACTATTATTTAGAAAATTCGATTGATGAGCATAACCTATGCTATGTCAAAAATTGTTCAAAATATCTAAAAAAAAAACACTTGAGAACGTAGAAATGAGAAATTATTTGAAGGAAAAACATAGTCAGATATATGCATTTTCCAACAGGTTACTCCCACATATGCGCATAGGGGATTTTCTTGCAAACAGTTCAATGTTTGCGGATTAACCATGTCACTGTAAAGAAGTCTAAGGATGGGTTTGAAAATTTTTGAACTATAAGGACCAACTTGAAAACAATTTACCAAAAATATAAAAACTAATAGGTTAACCAAATATCAACAAGTTAGAATGAGGAGTAAGGATTTCAACATGTATTGATTCGTAGAGTTAGATAACTCATCAGTGTCACGGATGAACTAGATAATAATTTTAAGATTGTTCAAGAATTGTATTTATCTTTCTAATATTTTTATGGTATTGAAATACACGTGTGCATGTGTGAGACAAAATATTGACATAATATATACTAATGAATATTTTGCCCAAAAAATATATATACACTAATGAATAATCCGGAATAGGTGGGCCATCCATAAGCCCATAAATGAAGCCCAAATACTCAATTCACAGCAAGATGGGCTTTAATGGCCCAAATAATGTCAGGTGGCCTTGGGCATGGGCTACTCATGGACATAAGACACCATGGCATTTTTTATTTCTTTCTTTTCAATTAAGAAAGTTGGCACTAGCGGTCCGATGTTACTAGCAAGGTTGAAGCCATGACTAGCCAGTTATAAAAGAGCATTCATAACACAAAATTATAAGGCATTTGATATGATAACATTCTTTAACTAGATCAATGCAAGATGAGTTGATATTACTATATATTTGTTTATATTTGACATTCCATGCTTAATGATTATTTAAAAAAATCATTAAATATGAAGAGCAGAATTAAGGCTGTCAAATATAAAGAGACAATTAAGAGAAATCAATACATAACAGTTTTTTTAAACAACTGTTAAGAATAGTAATAAATATTTAACAGTTTTATATTTCAACCGTGATATATTAATTTAGCTTTTTTTTAAAAAAATGATGCCATTTATTTGACGGTTGTTTGTAAACAATCATTAAATAGGTCATATATATTTAATAGTTGTTTAGAAATAACCGTAAGCATCATATACCCAACAGTTATTTAAAACAATCGACATATTTTACTTTTAACAAATATTTAAGGGTGTGTAAGATGTCAGCCGTGAAGTTTACCATCTTAATTAACACTTTACCCTCATCACACCCCTCCTCCCCTCGACTCCGCAACACTTCCTTCTCCTCTCACCATCCTCTCCTCTCCTCTCCTCTTCCTCGTTGAGTCCCACAGCCATGTCTCTCTCCTTCTCATCTACACATCATCCCCTTTCCTCACTCCCTCAACCTTTGGCTTACCGTCTCCATCAGCTCTTGCAAATCAAGATCAGGGTTCTTGATTTACGATCTCCGTTCCACATCTTTTTTATTTTGGTTGGTGGCTGGCCTACTACTTCAGCTGCTCGGTGGTTCGGAAACTTGCAGATAGTAATTTAACAACATTTGTTTTGAAATTCAAGCCCATTTTTTAACTCTTTCCGCTCTCTTGGTTCAGGTTCATCTTCTTCCTCAGGCTTGTTTCTGCTTTTTCATTTCTCTTTGACAGGCTTGAATTTTCCTTCTCTAATGAGAAAGTCGGCAACTTTCACATGGTTCAAAACAAACCTCATGTTTCTTTCTTTCCCAGAATTTTTATTTTCTCCATGATGGGTTTTGCTTCTTCCTTTTACCATAGTTTTGATTTATTTATTTCCAATGGCGAGTTATGTTTCTTGGGGTTCTTTGTCTTCTTCCAATATCATGTTTGTGAGTTTCAATGAACACTTTTAAGTTCTAGCTGCTTCCTTTCCTTTCTTTTCTTTCTTTCATTAGTGCAATTTCGCATGCGGCAGTCAGACAGAGCTTTTCCATCTTATATCCTCTAATAAATTTCTTATTTTCAAGAAACAGAAGATTCTGAAAATGACTGGAAAGACCAAATTTGTTTTTACCCCCTCAATTCTCTATAAGTTGCTCTTTGTTCCAGATTTATTTTCTTTCCTTGTGTGAGCATATGTATAGAAGTTTTGGAATATCCGATGAGATTCAATCTTGTTTGTATAAAATGTTACAGATGGACTTGGAGACTGGAGCCTCAAGCACTAGAAACTGATGGGTCCTAGTTACCTTAAGCACTTGCTAATATGGTCACTTATAGAGGAACAACCATGGTTGCTAATACTCTTCATGCTTGTGCTCTTTTACTCAAGAGAAGTAAATAGTGGGATTGGTTCATAAACCTTAGTGATTTTGATTAGCCTCTTGTGACTCAGGATGATTAGTTTGTTATGTTTTTGTGATTGTTTTAACTAACTTCTTGTTGTTATATTCTGATGCTATTTGATTAATTTTTGGGTTCATATTTTGCCGATCTTATGTCCACATTTTCTGGTTTGGATAGAAACCTGAACTTTGTTGAGTATACAAGCAAGTTAGGATGGAAATTGTAAGTTTTCTCTTTGCTTTTACTTCCTTCTGACATTGACGTTTAATGATATTTTAAACTGTGTTTTGCATCCAAAAGAAAGTTCTGGTTTAGATTTGAGCTGCTGGGAAAAATTAGTTCTATTTTAAGTTGCAAGTTGTGAATAGTTCTCAAAAACTTGCCACTTGTTAACATCCTGAATTGTACTACTGAACTGTGATTTTTTTTTTTTTGTGAAATTGCTCTGTTATTGATATTTTTGAGTGAAAACTAAATTGGTTATATTATTAGGAATTGCTGTTGTCAGTTAGAACTTTGCAGCCAGAAAAATTAATTGAAGAAACTACATTTGAGTTGTTGCTATTGTTGGCGAAATCCTACAAAACACCGTGTAATCCGAAATCTGAGTCACGTCCAAGGACGCTGTCCTTAAGAGCTATTCCGCGATCACCGGCTGACTGGAAGCGACACTCCCCAGGATAAAACGAACTCTTCCTGTAGTCATAGGGCAAACAGAACAGCAAAATATACCGAGGCAACAAGCAGATAGAGGGAATGATAAGAGGAGGAAGAGGGAGCTCGAAGATGTCAGAGCTGGGATATCTGAACCTCCTGTCAAGCCCTCCTTATCTAGGCATGACCTCAGAGACGTTGGGTAGGACTTCAGAGACGTTGGGCAAGATTTAATCCACATAAAGGCCATTGAACCATCGGTTACACAGCAATGAATCCACATAATGAGGCAGTTTCTGAACGTTGGAGAGCTATAATACCCCGAATTTTGAGATTTGAGACTCGAGAATAAGCCTGAAATAAGTGAATTGCTAAGCCCGGTTTAGCAAGATCCCAAATTGTGATTAAGAGTTAATGACTCCAAAAGTGGATGTCGTTAATGATAAATAACCCTTTTGGAGAATTCGATGTGATTTGAGTTTCGGATGTGATTCGTATATGTTATGAGCAATGTCAAAACCCTGTATTTGGGTTCAATTATGGATTAACATCTAAATTGAATAAAAATAAGGGGAAGGGCGTATGTATGGTGTAAATGAATGAGAAAATGTATTTGATGGTGATTCAAGAGGAATTGTCATAATCAGGGGCAAAACGGTAAAGTTACCGACCAATTGATCGGTTACTGAAGAGGAAACTCATTGGTAACTTCAAGATCAATGGTTAAAATTGATTTGTGCAAGAGATCAAGGGGTGGAATTGCCGGAATTATTACATTGTGTACTTTGATATATTAAATGTGATTTATCTTTGTGTAGTAATTGTATTCGGAATGTGAATGTGAGACCAGGTTATAAATGATTTTGAAAGGTATTTGTGAAAATCCCGTCTGATAGATGGGTTTATAAATGTTATTTGATTGTTATTGGTCTCTATTTCACTTTAATTGAGTATTTCGGATATAATTACGAAAGGGAGTTACAAGAGCCATATACGTTTAGCAATTCAAAATGTATGTTTGGCAATTTAAAATCTGATTCATGGCCTTCTGTAACCGAAATACTGGGGTTTCAAAATTTAGATGCATCAAAACTGGGTTTTTTCGGTTAGCCATTTTCACAAAAATAAATTGTAAATTTTTCCAAAAAACATTTGATAAAAAAGTGTCAAGTTCGCATTTAATTCACGCGTTGGGGGGAATCGTCGGATTTCTACTATGTTTGCTTCCTGGTGGCTCTTTGTTGTGCGCGCGAGCCCACTCTTCTTCTTGGCCCATTTACTAGCCCAACTTCACAAGGTGTAATATATACACTAGCATTCTCTCTTTCCCAAGCAATGTGGGACTTGTTCCATTTGACACACCCACATGTAGCTTATATCTCCAACAATCCCCCACGTGTCAAAAGGAACGCCTTTAACTTAGTTGCAAACACGAGTATAACCATTGTATCTAGTGGTCCTTAAAACTATGAACTAGACCTAGGCTAATAACACTTAGTACACAAAGATGTTAGTGGTCCTATGGACTATGAACTCACATCTCTTAGGCGTATACTAAAGGCATTAGAAGTCAGATTATACCCCCACATTTCGTTGTTAACGCGGTTTTGCACGTTAAGACGACCATGCGCGTGCCTGGTTCATAACGAATGCTCTAGAAATTTTGCCACAATCTCATAGGAGCGGCCCTACTTCACATTTGTAGAGGTGATTTCATTAAATGTACCTGCAATGAGCACACCATTCCGTAGAATTATGAAATCATTAAGAGCTTTGCTCATCCTCACCAAAATGCATTCTAGCACATTCTCGGCATCATAGGAAGGGGCTAACAATTTACTTTAATGCTAGCAGAACTAACTCATGACTTGTTCTTACCCATTGAGCCTCCTTCATGGGATCACTAATCACAGAGGTTGGGTTGTCATCATTGTTAATTTCTTATCGGCTTAAGTCTCATTCCCCTTGATGAATCAAGGATTTGTTTCCTTCCCAGGGGTTTTGTAAATGGATCCGCAAGGTTCACAGCTGACCTTACATAATCGATTAAGATTACACCATCTTTAAGCAGCTGCCTTATTATATTATGTCTCAATCGAATATGTCTACTTTTACCATTAAATGTTTTATTTTTAGTCGTAGCTATCGCAGATTGGCTATCACAATGTAAAGACACTGATGGTGTTGGTTTTTCACCTAGTGGGATATTTGCTAAGAAGTTTTTCAACCACTTAGCCTCAGTACCAGTCAAATCCATAGTAATAAACTCAGAATCCCTTGAGAAACTAGTTAAGATAGTTTGTTTGACTGACTTCCACGTTATGGCATCACTACCAAGAGTGAACACATAGCCACTAGTGTTAGCGTCACTGTATCCTTCTAATATAGCGGGAAATCCACTATAATGAATACCATAATTCATGATACCTCTCAAGTATCTCAATACTCTTACCAGAGCCTTCCAATGCTCATTGCTTGGACAATGAGTATATATGCTCAATTTACACACAACATATGCTATGTCTGGCCTGGTATAGTTCATTAAATACAACAGACTCCCAATAATCTGTGCATATTTAGATTGAGCAATTGGTTCTCCTCTATTTTTATTTAAATGCACATTAGGATCATAAGGAGTATTCAAAGGAAACTCATCAAATAGCTCAAACTTTCTCAAAATTTTCTCAATGTAATGTTCCTGAGAAAGTATGATACCATTATCATTCCTTAGGATCTTTACACCCAAAATCACTTTCGCTTCATCCAAATTTTTCATATCAAAATTAGAAGACAAAAAATGTTTTGTCTCAAGCACAACACTCATGGTAGTACCAAAGATAAGCATGTCATCCACATACAAACAAATAATCACACAATTATTATTTACAAGTTTTGTATAAACGCATCTTTCTACCTCAATAGTAGAGAAACCACCACTTAACAAAACTTGATCCAGTTTTTCATGCCATTGTTTAGGCGCTTGTTTCAAACCATACAAGGATTTAACAAGTTTACAAACTTTATTTTCTTGCCCAAGAATAATACACCCTTCAGGTTGCACCATATAAATCTCCTCTTCTAAATCACCATTTAAAAAAGCTATTTTAACATCCATTTGATGAATGAAAAGCTTATGGATAGAAGCTAAGGCAATTAGGATCTAACAGAAGAAATCCTAGTTACAAGAGAAAAAGTGTCAAAATAATCAACATTCTCTTTTTGAGTATACCCTTTTGCTACCAATCTAGCTTTGTATTTATCAATAGTTCCATCAGGAAAATATTTTTTCCTAAAAACCCATTTACAACCAATAGGCTTTGCTCCTTGAGGCAAGTCTACCAAAACCCATGTTTTATTTTGATTTAAAGAATCAATTTCAGCTTTTATTGCTTCTTTCCAAAAAGATTCATCTGGAGAAGAAATAGCTTCATAAAATTTTTTTGGTTCATCTTGTACCAAGTAAGTATAAAAATCATCTCCAAAGGATGTTTGATTTCTTTGTCTTTTACTTCTTCTTAAATCTTCAACCAAAACTTCATTTGAATTTTGTTCAAAAGAAGCAAAGGAATTTTCAATTCTTTTAGGAATATGCTCACCCTTCAAAGGAAATATATTTTCAAAACAACTCTGCATCTTTTGTTTCAACAATTGTATTGTGATCTAAAACATCACTTTTTAAAACCAGAAAATGATAAGCAGCACTTTGTTGAGCATATCCAATAAACATACAATCAGAAGTTTTAGAACTAATTTTTCTCTTTTTAACATCTGGTAGTAAAACTTTAGCAAGACACCCCCACACTTTCAAATATTAGAGATTAGGCAAAAAAACCTTTCCATAATTCATAAGGCGTCTTCTTAGTTTTCTTGTGAGGTATTCTATTTTGTAGAAAACAAGCAGACAACAAAGCTTCACCCCACAAGTTATTAGGTGCTGCAGAACTTACTAGTAAAGTATTCATCATTTCTTTTAAAGTTCTATTTTTCCTTTCTGCAACACCGTTAGACTCAGGTGAATAAGGAGGAGTTACTTCATGTATTATACCTTCTTTTTCACAAAAATCGTGTAGTAATAAATATTCTCCTCCTCTATCTGATCTAACTCGTTTAATCCTTCTATTTAATTGGTTTTCTACTTCTGCTTTGTATAAAAGAAATTTGTCAAACTATTCATCTTTATTTCTCAATAAATATACTTTAGTATATCTTGAAAAATCATCGATGAAGGTGATATAATACCTTTTACCTCCTCTGGTTTTAGTTTGTTTTAAATCACCTAAATCGGTATGAATCAAGGACAATAACTCAGTTTCTCTTTGTGTAGGAAAATGTGTTCTCTTGGTTAACTTAGTTTCTACACAAACCTCGCATTTACTTTAAGAATCATTTTTAGTTTTAGAAATTAGCCCTAGATTGTATAGCCTCTTAATATAAGATTTATGAACATGTCCTAATCTAGCATGCAACATATCATAGGAATCAATCAAGTAAGCAGAAGAAGATGCATTCTCATTCATTTCAGAAACACTAAGAACAAACAGTCCCTTATTACAATAGCTCTTCCCAATAAGAACATTGTTCTTAGTCATGAAAATCTTGTCAGATTCAAAACATACCCTAACCCCAGCTTTCCCAAGCAATGCCACAGAGACTAAGTTAGCTCTGACTTTAGGTACATATAGCACGTCATTCAGTGCCAATGCCTTTCCAGATATGAGCTTCAATACCACCCTCCCTTTTCCATGAACCTTAGTGGTTCAGGAGTTAACCAGATAAACATGGTCTTCCCCTTCTTCAAAGAAGGTAAACATCTCTTTGTTTGCACAGATGTGCTTGGCAGCTCCTGAGTCTACCACCCAATTCTTCACATCAGAGACAAGAAAGGCTTGTGACACCACAGCAACAATGATTTCTTCATCACTGCTATCATCTCCTTCAACCAAATTCACATTTGGCTTAGGAGGATTTCCACCCTTTTGGGAGTTATCTCCCTTAGCCCTTTTCCTACACTGCGCTGCATAATGACCTAGTTTTCCATAGACAAAGCAACTGCCTATCTTCTTCTTGGGGTTAGTATCCTTGGGCTTGTAGTAAGGTTTCTTACTTTTATTCTTTTTGTTTTTAGAGTTGTACCTCTTGTTGTGTGGCTTTTCCTCAACTAAGTTTGCTTTAGCAGCCATCTCTTTGCCCTTTGCAGCTTGTATCGCCTTTCTGTTGGTATCTTCAATGATGATATGAGTGATCAGATCATCCAGGGACAATTGTTTCTGTTTATGTTTTAGTTGTTGCTTGTAGTCATTCCATGATTCTGGTAGCTTTTCAATTAGTACTCCAGCCACGAACTCATCTGGTAAATTGATCTTCTTAGCTCGAAGCTCCTCATTCAACTTGTGGTACTCATTGATCTGGAGTTTGATGTCTTTGTCATCTGTCATCTCCCACTTGTAAAAGTTTCCTATCACGAACTTCTGCTTTCCAGCATCCTCAGCAGTATACTGGAGGATAAGTGATCCTTATATCTCATTTGCTTCTTTGTAAATATGGTATACATCGAACAGATCGCTAGATAAAATAGTGATAAGAGTATGTCTACAAACCTTGTTAGTATAGGCTCAAGCATCCTTCTGGGCTTGGTCAGCATCTGGGGATGGTGCAGATTGTGTAAGTGCATCAGCAACTCCATGCATGTCAAGAATAGTGTAGACACGTTCCTGCCAGCATCTAAAGTTCTTCCCTTCAAACTGTTTGATCTTGGAAATGTCTGGAAACTTCCTGGGCATAGGCACTGCCATTGGAATAGGACCAAAACCAGTGTTGTTAGCTTCGAAAGTAGCAGCATTGTTCGCCTGGGCACTAGTTCCCGAACTAGCAGGAGGAATAGAAGCCATAGTAGCTCTTAAGATTGTTGGCAAAATCCTGCAAAACACCATGTAATCCGAAATCCGAGTCACATCCAAGGACGTTATCCTTAAGAGCTATTCTGTGACCACCGGCTGACTGGAAGCAGCACTCCCCAGGATAAAATGGACTCTTCCTGTAGTCACAGGGCAAACAGAACAGCAAAATATACCAAGGCAACAAGCAGATAGAGGGAATGATGAGAGGAGGAAAAGGGAGCTCAAAGATGTCAGAGCTGGGATATATGAACCTCCTGTCAAGCCCTCCTTATATAGGCATGACCTCAGAGACGTTGGGCAAGATTTAATCCACATAAAGGCCATTGAACCATCGGTTACACAGCAATGAATCCACATGATGAGGCAGTTTCTGAACGTTGGAGAGCCATGTACGTTTAGCAATTCAAAATGTACGTTTGGCAATTTAAAATCTGATTTATGGCCTTCTGTAATCGAAATCTGGGGTTTCAAAATTCAAATGCCTCAAAACTGGGTTTTTCCGATTATTTGATAAAAAAAAAGTGCCCAGTCCGCATTTAATTCATGCCCAGGGGGAAATCGCTGGATTTCCACTACGTTTGCCTCCTGGTGGCCCTTTGTTGTGCGTGCTAGCCCACTCTTCCTCATGGCCCATTTACTAGCCCAACTTTACAAGGTGTAATATATAAACTAGCATTCTCTCTTTCCCAAGTAATATGGGACTTGTTCCATTTGACACACCCACATGTAGCTTATATCTCCAACAGCTATTAGTGCTTGAAATCTTTGGTTTATTGCCCTAACTGTTGCTGCATTGCGTAGGCATATAAGGACATTGGGGAGAGAGACAATGAAAGGTATACAAGAGAGAATTGGGGAAGTTGCTCGCAACCACTTCCTTTGCACAAAGTAATTTAGTTATTGATGATCTCATTGCCATTGGAGATAAAACTTTTGAAGAGAGAAGAGTTACAATTTAAAAAAGTTGAAGATCAATGTTTTTGCTTTAGTAAATTCTAATATAGTCAGAAAGTTAAGAGTTGTATTAGGTATAGGGTTGTTTTAAAATGTAAAAGTGTTTTATTTTGTGAATTGGAGATTAAATGCAATTCATATTGGTGATTGTATATTTTTTTTGTAATCAATAATAGTTTGTTAATTAGTTACAAAGTTATTGGTTTTTACATGGTTTGTTTATGTAAATTGGTATTTATATTCATATGACACAAATATATTATTGTTTAAAGAAACACATTTATTCTATGGTTATTGACAAAGACCTGTAAAATATTCTGCAGAATATTTAACGGTTATTGACGAAGAGCTGTTAAATATTTTGCAGAATCAATAACCGTTGAAAACCTTTCCCTCTGTTTGGATGGGAGGAAAAGTAGGAAAGAGAGAAAATGAATAGAAGAGAAAAGTATAGAGAAAACATTATCACTCTTCCTGCTTGGTTGAGTAGGAGAAGATTGAAAGGAAAGAAAATGAACAAATATTTAATGACTAAAATACCCTTACCCCTATATTAAAATAATTATATTTAAAATTAAATTAAGTATCACAATGAAAAAATCATTTTAATACTAAAATCATCAAATAATTTAAAATAATAAAGATATATTTAAAAACCAAATAATTTAACAAAAATTTTTTTTAAGGTAAAAGATAATAAGTGGATAATTTTTTCAAATTAAATAAAATAAAATAAGATAAATAAATTATACATTATTAATAACTAATTAAAAATCTAATATAAACATAAAAGAGTTAAAGTGTAATTAAAAAATTTAAAACATTTTTTAAAAAATAAATTAATAAAAACAACTTTTTAAATACTACTATTTAAGTTTTTTAAAAAATGGGTACCGTAGGCAAATTGATTTTTCTTGAGGTTTAATCATCTATGCATATAACAAAATACACATTATGCGTGGGTGAGGCACTGAGGCGTTGTGTCAGTGACAGTATAATGTACAGTAAAAGTCTGAAGGATCAAGAGCAGTTTGGGGAACCAACTTTTCTCATAAAATCTCTCCACTTGTGGAAAGAAATCTTAGGAGGAAAATAAAGGGGGTCCCACACCCCATTTTCTTTCCTATTTTTCTCTTCTCCCTCATTTTCTTTCTTATCCAAGGAGGAGAAAACTCCATTCCTTCCATATTTTCCATCCCATTTTTCTTTCCTCCTCCATTTTCTCTCAATCCAAGCAAGCTGTAAATATAAGTAAAAATAACCACTAAATATAGATAAATATGTAGTAGTGTGGGTTGGAATCCAAATTAATCCAAGACTATCATTCTAGAAGACTTATTATTTAGCTGGCACAAAAAAAAAAAAACAAGAAGAAGATTTATTATTTCAACATTTTAAGGTTTTTTTACAGTTTTTTTTTTTTTGGGGGAATTTGATCCTGAAATTTACAAACAAGGCCGTTATCAGAGTTGGTGAGTGTTATAACATAGGGATATATACTTTATAATTGGACATGGGTCCCGATCTCTCTATATTGTTAATGTCATTGTATTATATTAGACTTAATAAGAGAGATTCCCATATGAATCCCTTTTAATTTGTTATATTGTGTTCTCATATATGAATGTATCGTATATTATTATGAATAAAATATCTGTATTTTTTATTGCACCTCAAACTTTTATGCTTTTGACTTTAAGATAACATATTATATTATAAAGATATATGCAATTAAAACAGATAGAAATAATCATTACAGTATTAAAATATTATTTTTTTGGGCTCAAAATTATATTATTAAAATATATGAAACAACTGAATTAAAAAAAGAAAGAAAGAAAGAAGTTCTTTGGAATGAGTTGCACAAAAAGTGAACAAAAGAGTTCCCAAACAGCTCTAATTAGTTGGTCGTCGTCATCATCATGGAACGCAACTATATAACATTCTTTATTGTCCCAAAATAGTGGTAGACGCAAATTATCAAATGTACTTGCTTGTCTTGTCTTGGTCCTATGTCAAATCAAACTTAGCGCCTAAGTGTATTTTAATCAATTCATTAGTTCAATAAAATTAAAAGCTCCTTTCTTCACTTACCCACGACGTCTACCGTTAATCTTGACTTCTCATTTGGTATAAAGGAATTATCTTATTGAAATCAAAATTGAAATTGAAAATGGAATATAAGAAATAGAAAAATCATGTATTTGGTGCAGTTAAATAGTACATTTTGGTGGAATGAAATATTGTGAGACAAACTATATAAATATAATCATCCAAATATATATATATATAGAATCTCACAAGATCAGGCCGGCAGCGAAAGAATTAAATATAAATATCTCTTCTTATTCTGAAACCCGTAATCTGCGGATTTGGCTGCACTCCGTTGCCAATCATTTTCTCTTAAAACTACACCATTTTGGTGACCATTTCGGTGTAGTTTGGGGGTAAAACGATGGAGCTGAATTTTCTTAAAAAAAATTATGTCTAGTATTTTGAAGTATTTTTCTGGATGTATCTAATATCTTAAAATATTTTTTTAAGTAATTTATAAAATCCTAAAATAATATATAATGGTTTAACAGCTTGAAATATTTTTTCAGTTATATCTAGTATGTTAATAGATTGATTATAATTTTACCCTTATTGTATTTTTTTCAGCTCCAAAAATTAATTTAAAATATTTTTTGGTATTTTTAATCCCTGAAAATTTTTTCAGTAGCATCTAATATTTTAAAGTGATGTTTGGAGCTGAAAAAACACATTAAAGGTTGAATTGTAATCAGTCTGCTAACACACTGGGTAGAACTGAAAAAAATATTTTAAACGGTTAAAATACTAAAAATTATTTTAGGATACTGCATGTTACTTAAAAAATATTTTAAAATGCTAGATAAGTTTAAAAAAATACTTCAAAATATTAAACACTATTTAAAAACAAAAATCCGGCTTCATCATTTTATTCTAATTTTGAAAGAGAAGGATGGGCAACGGACCGCAGCAAGATCCGTAATCTGCATAGCTTTCGATTTAAATAGGGATAATTGAAAACATATAACGTATAAAAGAATATTAGGGTCTCTTTTTTGAACCATGTACATCATGAAAGTTATCAGGAGATTCCATTTTCATCTTTCAATAATTTTATAAGGGAAAATTAATATGAGGTCCTTTTAGTTTCCATCGATTTTGAATTAGGTCCTCAAACTTTTTTTTTCTTTTTTTTTTTTAATTGAGTCCTTGAACTTTCTACCATTAGATGAGTGAGTTTTTTGCTGTTAAATAAGACTAAGTGTGTGTTTGTTTAAGCTTTTTGCACAGTAAAAACGCACTTATTACGCAAGCCGAGAAAAAACTCCTCTCACATACTTACCTCGTATACCGTGAATCACGAATTATAAGCTCGTTTTGGACAAAAATAAACCATTCCAAACACGCACTAACACCATTAAGAATTTCCGTTAAGAAGCAATGATACTGTTTAAAATATCTCCGGTCTTCCTGCACCATAACCAAGCCCTCCTCCCTCCTTCCCCAACATCTTCTCCTTCACCGTCCACCTTTCAGAAGTGAATGGGCGATTGGAGAGGGCTTGTATCTTCAAGATTTCCATTAATTCCCATGTATATTATGTATTGATGGTCTTGGGTTCCAATGTTTTGGCCTCTTTGGTTTTTTTAGAGATTATGAAAACTAAATAAGTTATTTAATCACATCATATATTATATATTGTTAGATTATATATCAATTTATAAGTTAGGTAAAATAATTTTAAAAAATGCGATAAATATAAACAGTAATTTAATTAATTTTCTTAATATTTTTAAGAAAATCAACTGAGTTTTATATTTAAGACTTCAGATAATACCATTTTGGTCACTATTATCAAAGGGTATGTTTGGATTGGCGATTAGATAAGTGACTCATTTTTACTTTGACTTATGAAATTTTAAGATTGGAAAAAAAGTAACATTGGGTAAAATAATGAATGTTTAGATTGGTGATTGGATAAGTGACTTATGTAAAAACACCGTATAGAAACTAATTTATGACATGTTTATAAAAGAAATTGATTATAAAATCATAAAATAACTAAATAATAAATCTAAATTAATTAAAATTAATTATTAATTATTCTCTACATTTCTACAGTCATATATTGACAAAACTCAAAACTTGCCTAAACTCTTATCCCAAAATATTCTCTAATTAACAGAAGATTACTATCTAAAGAAAGAGAAAATTATTTAAAACATTTTTCATAAAAGAAGTTTTATAATTAATAGTGATTTTGAGTACCAGATAATTCCCAAAGATATGAAAATACTCCTAAAAATAGAAGCCAACGCTCACAAGGCTCATTTATAAACTTTTTTTTTTTTTTTTTTTGCCAACGGCTCATTTATAAACTCTAATTCCTTACTTATATCCATCGGAGCTTTTTCTAATAAGTATATCATCCAATCAAACACCCTCTTTAAGATAAATTACTGTGTAAGGCTGATTTAGCTGCTCAAACATCCGATCGCTCAAAGAAACACCCTCAAAAGCTGCGTAACTGGACGTGCACTGTGTAGCTTCTTGGAACATGGAAATCAAGCGCGTTGCCATGGGATTGGCTTCTCTCCAACACCTTTCCCATCATTTTCCCCTCCTTTTCCCTTATTTATTATTAGATTAAAATCTTAATAATCTAAAATTAATATCTTATAAAAATATTATTATAATTTTATTTATAAAATATAAAAATAATTTTTTTTATAAGATTAAAAAATAAATTTAAGCTACTAAAATTTGATATGAAAAGTTGACAACTGCTATAAAAACAATAAGGCAAAAATTCTACTCTATAATAATATAGAGCTCTTCATATCAAAGTTTGATCACCTTCTCCAATAACACAATCTCCATCCACACCATTTCCCCCATCCCTTTCGCCCCTTCCACCAAAAGATCATTCATTTCCACCTCCCCCTCCCCCGTCATTTCCTAGCCCTCATCCAAAAGTTCACTCATGCACACATCCAACAAAACATCACTCACTTACTCCCCCTCCGCCGAAACACCACTCACCTCCAAATACAACGTAACATATATTGCTATATTCCATATAGAGAAATTACATTTCATGGCCATTTCAAGCCGATCATGTAGTATTATGCTACCATAAATAATATGTTCTTGAGGAACAATGTTATTGGAATAAATAAAATTTGATTTCATGCTACGTTTGTCCTATAGATGTAATATGAATATGAATATGAATAACACATCCATTGTCCTAAAGCACATGAGTATTTTTGCTTTTAATATTTAAAAAGTCCCAATGATTGAAATTTGAAAATTATAGAGAAATCAATTTTGTTGAAGAGTATCATTTTTATTTTCTTATAATCACGGTTGCAATATTTTAATTAATAAATCCCTTAATTTAATTTCCTCGGTTTAGACTAAGTAATTTGGAAATTTGATAACAATAATGCCTCGAATTAAAGGAAACTTCACGTTTCTCTACCAGTATCCAAATCCCCTCTCCATCAACAATCTAGTCCGTATGTTACATTCAACGGTTAATAAAAGTCAAGCCGAGCAATCATTTGAGAAAACCATATAGTCAAAATAAATGATATTAAAAATTTCATACATGTTATTAGGGCAATTTATAATTATATATATATACACACATGTATACATATTTCTATAATTGGGTTATAGGAATGTGTGATGTTGTATAGGGCATTACAAAAGAAAGAATAAAATATGAAGAAAAGCAAAAGGAGAGAGACTTGCGTGACTCCAATGAATAATAATGGTCTGGCGGCCTTAGGTACGGAGGTGGGAAGAATAAAGAGTTAGGGCTTTTTTGGGAAAGTTTTTGGATATAAAAAAAGCTCATCTCACCACTAAAAGTTTTAAAAGCCCATTTGGGGTGTTTGGAAAAGTTTTTGGGTTGGTTGGGCTTATGGAAAAAATGAAGCTTTTGGGAGAAGCTGATCCAAGTAGCTTCTCATACTCCAAAAGCCCATTTATGTATTTTTTTTTAATAATAATTGCTCCTTTTTTATTTTATCAAATTTTTTTTTTAAATTTTTCATTTCAATTATTACAATATATACAACTAATATATATATATATAGTATTCAATAAAATTCATGCTATTTTCAATCATTTTCCATCTAAACGGGCTTTTCAAACGCTAATCCAAACAGGTTTCAGGTTAGAAAAAAAGTCACTTCTGCCACCGTCAATCCAAACACAAATCACATCTACAATCTAACTTTTCTAAAAGCCCATCTGCAAAAAAAACTCCTTCTCTGCCACTAATCCAAACACACACTTAATGAGGATTAAAAGTGGCTCTAGCTGGGTTTTTGCCTTTTACGGTTAGATTTGAGATATATCGATCACATATCCCAAACTAGATGATTAATATTTTTGGGTGCCTTAAAAATTTAAAGTTTATCTATAATATAAGATCCATTATTTTAAAAGTTGTTATTGAGCATTGGGTTTATATGCATGATTCATAAATAAGTTCTCTATTTTAAATTTTGTTTAAAAATTTCTGATTAATATTTTTCTACTTTTATTATTTTAATTTACCTATGTATATACATATCTTTTCTTTTTTTTTCTTTTTATGCTATCAATATATACATATCTTTGCTCTCACTTTCTTCATTTTTTTTATTAATGTTATAGCAAAACTAATTAATTAATCAATTAAACTTCAGTGTTTACCTAACTGGCATCATCTCCAATTTCATTCCTATTTATTTGCTACTTATTCCTAATTAATATGTTTCTATTATTATTGTTGTTATTGTTATTATTGGCAGGTATAAGCAGAGGACCTCAATAAAAGTATAAATTATTTCGTTTGGGTATTGTGAGGAAAGGGTAAATGATATCCCTCCCAAGTCTACTTTATTATTATAAAAGTCTCTCTCTCTCTCTCACGTTCTCTCTCACATTCTCCCAAGTCTACTTTTTTTTTTTTTTTTTTTGATTCTTCAAGAACTGATGGTGATGAAGGGGGAGAGGCTTCTTTTTTTTTAGTAAGAAAAAAAAAAGGAAAAGGAAATTATTGATCTGGAAAGAAAGATCTGCTTCGCCTGAAGTATCTAAGTGTGGTGATAACCTTATTCAAGAAAAAGCAAAATGGATTGGGTAGAGCACAGTGCGAGAAAGACGGTGAACGGAGGGGATATTAGAGAAAGCTATTAAATAATCATTAATTTATGTAAATCAGCAATGGAAGTTCTAGAGGTGAAGACGATGGGCGATGATGAAGGGACATAGGTTTGTTTCCAAATTGGTTTTTGTCCCCTTTGATTGGTTAATCTTTGTGATATGGCTTAGGCCGATGATGATGAAGGAGAGTTTTTGTTTTTGTTTTTGTTTTCAAGGGTGATGATGACATGGAATAATATGCGACTTGTAACATTCTCATTTTTATTTTTAGGATATAATTATAATTTATAAATAATTATTTATTAAACAAATATATATATATATATATATTAATATTATATAAAAAACAATATATATATATATATATATAAAGGCGCAACAACCAAATAATGAAATGAACATCAGGGAGTGGCACTACCCAATGTTCTACTAAAAAACAGAAAAAGAAAAAGAAAAAGGGAATAACAATAAAATAATATATATAAAACAATAAATAAATAAATGTATAGGTTTGTGAAACCTGATATGAGTTTTTTTTTACCGTCCAACCTGATATGATTGAGGGGCAATAGGTGCCACTACCCTATATTTAAAAAAAAAAATAATAGTAGTGGCGCAGCAGATAAATACCCCCAGCTCTACCTTAACACTTCACACGCAAGAGATTTGCGTGAAGTGTGGTGTAGATAAGCGTACGACAAGGCTTTAGAGCCCGTTTGGTTCAACCCCATTGCATACCTGTAATGGTAATCATGATTGCATTACCAAGAGAAGAGTGTTTGGTAGCTCTTTAGCATGGTAATAGGGTTTACCATGGTAATGAAGATTACCAAAAAATTGGTAATCCTCATTCATACCTCCCCCCCTATGAATCCTCATTACCATCCCATTGCATAGTCTAAAAAGTCCAATTTACCCTTTAGTTTCCTTTGTCTTTGTTTCACTTATCTCATTTCACTTGCCGCATCACATCACAACTGCCACTGCCACAACCTCTTCCTCTTCCACCGCCGTCACCTCCACTCTCTGCCGCCACCACTATCTCCTCCACCACCGTCACCTCCACCCGCCACCGGCCCACCGCCCGCCGCCGCCAGCCCACCACCCACCCCACCTCTTCCACCCCCCGCCGCCCCCACCGCCCACCGCCCACCACCGCCCACCGCCTACCACCACCTCCTCTACCCCCACGTCCTATTGTCGCCATCACCACCACCTCCTCCTCCTCTGTCGCCACCCTCACCCCCGCCGCCCCCACCGCCTATCGCCCACCACCACCTCCTCCACCCCCACCGCCCACCGCCACTACCACTTCCTCCTCCACCCGCCGCCGCCGCTACCACCTCCTCCTCCACCCCCCACCGCCCATTGCCTCCACCACCACCTCCTCCTCCTCCTCCTTCGCCGCCACTCACACCCTCGCCGCCCCCACCGACCCACCGCCCATCGCCCACCACCACCTCATCCACCCCCACCGCCCATTGCCCACCACCACCTCCTCCACCCCTACCGCCCACCGCCACTACCACCACCTCCTCCTCTGCCGCCGCCCTCACCTACTGCCACCTCCTCCTCCACCCCCAGCCGCCGTCGCCGCCACCTCCACTGCCACCACCCCTGGCCCACCGCCCACCGCCACCGCCTCTTCCTCCACTCTCGTTGCCCACCGCCACCCTTATCATTGCCACCACCACTACCTCCTCCTCCTCCATCCCCGCCGTCGCCTTCTTGTAACTATTTTTTCTACAAAGATTATATTAAGGGGTAAAATAGACTTTGTGTAATATATTAATTTTAAATAATTGTTAAAATATTAACTCATTGCATATTGCTTAAAAATCAAACCAAACACGACCCTTGTAATTAATATCGCATTGCATTACCATTGCATCACCATTGCATCGCATTGCACTGCACCGCAGGATGTAATGGGATCGAACCAAACGGACCCTTAGTATTTTCCTATTTTTTAGAATTAATAAGGGAAAATCCCATATAAATACCATTTTAATTAGCAAAATCCACAAAAATCTTTTATAACATCTAAAAGATAAAAAAGTGATCTGGAATGTTTTAGGGATACTGAAGTTTAAGGCTCAAGACCAAAATGCCCCTTTTTACATTTATTTCACATATGAGGTGGTTGCTGTGGAAAAAAGCTAAAGAAAAAAATAAAAAACACAGTCGAACGGTGGTGTGTGTGGAGAAACGTTGAAGGTGAAGAACGAGGAGTCGATCAAGGTTGAATCGGATAAGTGTAAGTAATTTTTGAGAAACATAATCTTTTTTAGATGAATCAAACTACATCCATATTATCGTCATTATTCACGTTGGTGGTTATTGGGTGTGATTCGGTAGGTCAAAGGGTACATGAACAGTAAATAGATGGGCAATCATGTGGTGTAAGAAAGCTAACTTATTTGGCGTTGTCAATTAGGGCTATGAAATGACGATGGTGCTGCGATTATAGGTTATTTATGGTAGTTTTGGTTGTAGGTAAATGGGTTTATAGGTTGAGCGGGATTAAAGGTTCAAACTTTACGTACCTACGGCGGCATCGACAGTGTGGTGTGGGTTATTTATGTCTTGGGTCATGTTAGCTGTGAGAGGGAGCATAATGAAGAGGTTATTGATTTAAAATAGATAGCATTGAGTTAAAATGATGACTAACCATTGAGTAGGTGTAAGTGGAATGAATAATCTGTAATGAAGATGTCATAAGCATATCTGTACATGCATGGTAATTGCTGTCATTACCACATCTGCACTACTACAAAAAGGATAAAAGGTGGCGCACATTTTGTGGCACTTCTTTAAACAAGTGCCACAGCTTCTCTCTGTTTTTTTTTTAACCTCTATAATTTTTTTTTTAATTTTGGGTACCAGCTGTGGCGCCTAATAGATTAAGTGCCACAATTGAGGAGGCCTAATGTGGCGCCTGCGTAGGCAGGCGCCACACTAGGGGCCGCGAAAGCAGCTGTGGCGCCTAACCCACCAAGCGCCACAGCTGCAGTATTGATTTTTTTTTTAAAAAAAAAAAGGGGGAATGTGTGGCGCCTAAATAAATAGGCGCCACACATGATAATGATTTGATCAGCTGTGGCGCCTAATGCATTAGGCGCCACAGCTGATTTGGGGCAATGTTTAGGCGCCACACTTGCCCACTTTTTTTTAAAAAAAAAAAAATTTAAATTGATAGTGTATCTCTTAATTATTTCATTTCCCGCGTAGTGGTCCTGTGTCCGCCTCCCATTCATTCTCTTTTTGACTACTACTCCACTTTAATTATTTAACTACTCTCTCCTCCATTAAACTACTTTCCCTTTCTCATCTTCTTAGTGGATCCGTCGGCCCCTTCCCTCCATTTCCTATCATCTTCACACTAAAAAACACACCCACACGCTCACTCGTCACTCAAGCTAGCATCACCAACGTGGTCTCCCACTCCCTGAGCTGGTCAATTAATAGATTTGTAAGAAGAAGACTCTTTCATTCTAGCTTGCTTTGTTTAAATTTTTTTTTGTCAAGATAAACCGTAATATAATGTTTGCCTTTTTGTTCCTAATTTAATAGGAAAGAATGAAAACCTAGCTTGTTTCGTTTAACGTTTTCCTTTGTTTAAATTTTTTTGCCGACAAGCTTGCGTTTTTTAGTAATATTTTAATTTACTTAATTAGTTGTTAATGTACTGTGTTCACATATCAAGTTCTTGTATTGTGATATTTTTTATGTTAGCTTTGGAGAGTATTAATGTAAGAACATTATTGTTGGGGAACTTGAATTTTAAATATGAAAATTATATATATATATATATATATATATAATAGGTTGAAATATAAAATAGAAAGATTGACAATTTGTGGAGATGATAAACACGAAATCCACTCATTTTATATAAAACTTCACAATCAGGAAGCATAAAAAAGGGCCACAGGAAAAAGAAGAAGAAGAAGAAGAAGAAAGGAAAAAAAAAAAGGACCCTCCTGTGGCGCTTGCTTGAGGAAGTGCCACAGGAGGGTATTTTTTTAAAAAAAAAATTTTAAAAGGTTGTGGCGCTTCCAAGCGCCACAGCTTTTTTTAGTGGCGTCCAGATATGTGGCACTTCTCTAGCGCCACAGTTAATGCAATTATAAGCGCCACAGCTTTACTTTTTTATAGTAGTGCTGGTTTGTTATCAATGCCATTACAGGATTTGTCATTATCATTACTAAATTTGTCATTAGCGTTAACAATAATAGTGAAGGCAATAACTCATTTTGCTATGCAATAACTCGCATAACTTAATTGATGATAAGGAAAAACTGTTGCTCAATCGTTTGGCACATGTTGTTATAAGTTAGTGATTCTTGTCAAATCCATTACAGACTTTGTCAACACCTTTACTATTGTTGTGAATCTCAAAACGAATTCTGTTAAGAGCAGCAGTAAGTTAGTGAAATAGTTGAGAAATGTATGATGTCATGGCATGGGTATAGAGTTGGAGGTTAAGTACTTAGTAAAAGCTTAACTTTGTTATTAATTGGGAATAAAGTGATATTATCAAACATATAGATGAAGTAGTCAATGGTCGAAGAATGTGTGCTGTAGGGAATTTTTTTAGTGATGAATTTTCATTGGTATAAGACTAACAATGTCATGAAATCTGATTTTTTTTTTTTTTGCAGGTTATCATGCAAGATGACATCAAATATTCAAGCAACACCTTTTTCAAAGTCACTTATATGTTTTTTCCATGTTGGGGGGAGTTTGTAAGTAATGTTGAAGGTGAAGTTAAATAATGGTAGGAGAGTGAAGGTAAAATCAATAAAGGAAGGGATGACAATTGAAGAATTGAGAGTAATGATAGGAGAATTGTTTGGTGTAGATGGGCATATATGATGTCCTTTATGTAAGTACTCTTTTTGGGTTAAACAACAGGTTATACCATGGGAATGACAACAAAACATTAGGTGCTGATGGAATCGTAATGTTCACTTGTCATTCGACAACATATATGGTAGTTGTTGTCATGAAGAATCAAGTGTTTTGTAAATTCCATTACTGAACTTGTCATTTCCATTAAAACTGTTGTTAAGGGTGACAGTTGATGTAATTAAAGTATACATGAAGGAACACATTCTTTTGGGTTAATGACTTCTATGCATTGGATGTAGGTGAAATGAGTAATGTTAAATTTTTATTTGACAATGCATATGGTAGTTGCTGTCAGTAAGAATTTAGTGTTTTGTAAATTCCATTACTGTACTTGTCATTCCCATTACTACTCTTGTTAATGATGACAACTCATTGTAATTAAATTTTCCATAAAGGGACATATTCTTTTGGGTTCATGACTTATATACATTGGGTGTACATGGAACGAGTAATGTTAAATTGTCATTTGGACCATTTACTTGATAGTTCCTATTATGAACATTTGTAGTTTTTGTCAATGTCAAAACAGAACTTGTTATTACCATTATTAAACTTGTCATTCACATTACCATTATTGTCAAAACCAAACAAAAACTATCATTTCCCTTTGTGAATTTATCATAGGCTCGGCCTTTTGGGCCAACACTCACAAAATTTATAAGACTAATTTGTCATTCCCATTACCACTCGCATCAAAGGTATTATGAACTTTGTCATTTTCAAGACTTGCTAAAGCAAGTCTGTCAACTTGCCGTAGCCAGTTACACAGAGAGTAATTTTCTTCAGATTCTTTACTTGCTACAGCAAGTCTGTCAACTTGTTGTGGCCAGTTACACATAGAGCATACAATGAGTACTTGCCACAACAAGTTTGCCAACTTGCTGGGGCCAGTTACACAGAGAGCAAAAACGTCCACACATAATGTTTAGTGAGATTAACTTCTCATTCTCATTACCGTTCTAGACAAAACCATTAAAAGCCTTGTCATTTCCATTATTAAACTTGTCAAAGGCCAATCCATTTATCCCAACACTTTAATACATAATGTTTGGTTAGTAAAAGTTGTCATCCCCATCACCATTCTCGTCAAAACCATTACAAACTTTGTCATTTATATTATGGAATTTGTCAGTGGTCTCCCCTTTTGGGGAAGAAACACACAATGTTTGGTTAGACTAATTTGGCATTCCTATTACTATTCTCGTCAAAACCATTAAAAGACTTGTCATTCCCATTATTGAACTTGTCAGCATCCTCTCCTTTTGGGGGAACACTTTCATTGACAAAGTTGGTTAGACTAATTTGTCATTCCCATTACCATTCTCGTCAAAACTATTAAAAGACTTGTCATTCCCATTATTGAACTTGTCAGCGTCCTCTCCTTTTAGGGAAACACTTTCATTGACAAAGTTGGTTAGACTAATTTGTCATTCCCATTATCATTATCGTCAAAACCATTAAAAGATTTGTCATTCCCATTATTGAACTTGTCAGCGTCCTCTCCATTTAGGGAAACACTTTCATTGACAAAGTTGGTTAGACTAATTTGTCATTCCCATTACCATTCTCGTCAAAACCATTAAAAGACTTGTTATTCTCATTATTGAACTTGTCAGCGTCCTCTCCTTTTGGGGAAACATTTTCATTGACAAAGTTGGTTAGACTAATTTGTCATTCCCATTACCATTCTCATCAAAACCATTAAAAGACTTGTCATTCTCATTATTGAACTTGTCAACGTCCTCTCCTTTTGGGGAAACACTTTCATTGACAAAGTTGGTTAGACTAATTCGTCATTCTCATTACCATTCTCGTGAAAACCATTAAAAAACTTGTCATTCCCATTATTGAACTTGTCAGCGTCCTTTCCTTATGGGGAAACACTTCCCACTCACAAAGTTGGGTCAACACTTTTAACACACAACATTCGTTAAAGAACAACATGTCATTTCCATTCAGAGTCCCTCCTCTTGGCCAACACTTTCACACATGCAACTCATGACATCATGCATTAGTTGGCATTTCCATTATCAATCTCGTCAAAACAATTAATTAATTTGTTATTCCCATTAGTGAATTAGTCAGAGGCCCCCTCTTGGCCAACACTTTCACACACTTGTTGAGTATGTATTGCATTAGTTGTCATTGTCATTAAAGAAATCGTCAAAACCATTAATAACTTTGTCATTCTCATTAGAGAATTTGTCAGAGCCATTATCAACACAGGAGATTAAGCCAAAAACTACAACTAATAACCATATCCTTCCAATCAGAAGTATGACTTTGTAGGCCAAAGAAAGAGAAGTCAAAATCATGAATAAAAATCCTAACTCTTCTAATTAAATGCTATGCTGACTTTTATCCCCATACTAGAGCTACCATCCATGGGCATCAAGATGCCTTTATTGATGATAAAGCTACAGAGCTTCTCCATCTCCTAGAATGCCACAACAACCTCCATTGAAGAAAGGAATGAAGGATGAAGGCAATAGATGAAGGGTAGAGAAGGAACTAGAACCCCTCAGTGGCAAATTGGATGACGATGAGCTATGCATTTTCAACATCAGATGGTTTGGAAGAGAACGAAAATTATGTTCTCAAATTTACATCTCAGATCTGGAAGTAAGTGGAGGGTGGGAGAGACGAAGAGAAAGAGAAAGAGAGTGAGAGGGTGAAGACAAGTGAATTAGAGAACATGACATCTAAGTCTTTTCCTTTAAACTTCGATATTCTAGATTCCTCCCATTCACTTTTCTATCCTTTCCATTTCTTAGCAGTATTATTGGGGTTTTGAAAATTCAGATGGTATTTAACTGTCTTTTTCCCATTAATAAGTTACTCAAAATCACTTCTAATCTTAAATTTTTTTTATAAAAAATATTCTAAATAATTTTCTCTTATGATAGTAATTTATTGCTAATCAGAGAATATTTTAGAATTAGAATTTTGGGCAAGTTTAAATTTTATCAGCACATAACTATTGGAATATTGATAATGATTAATAGTGAATTTTAGTTGGTTTATTTTTGTTATTCAGTTGGTATAAGATTTTATAATGATTTTTTATATAATATATATATATATATATAAATAATTATCTATTATACTTTTTAACCGATTAAATTTGGGTTAAATGATTTATTTGGATTATTGGGGGTATTCTTGAAGTTTTAATTAGTTTAGAATTTTTTTTAGGATGATGATTTATAATTTAGCCATTTTATGTTCTAAACTTAAAATTGGGGATTTTATATAAGGGAAGGAAATTAATAATAATCAATGACTGGAATAGGTTATTTGAGTTAAGAAAAATATTTAGATTAATAATTGAGATTTTAGTGTGAAATTATAATTTTTTGGAGTAATTAATACAAAACTTTAAAATTATAGAATTAATTTAAGTAAATTAATTTTTCTAATAAATCAAGGAGTTATTAATGTATAATAAATTGATTGTTGTAGATTGAATTTTGGCGTATATTTGAGCTCTTGGATTAAGAGCTTGTTATTATAATGTTGCTTTAGCGAGAGGTAACAACTTTCCATTTATTATGTGTGTTGGCATATTGTTTGTGAGTATTTTGTAAAATGATTTTGAGATTTGAAAATGGCATGTTGATATTTATTAGATATTTCAATGAGTAAAGGCTTATTGTGATCAAGAAAGTTATCATTATATTGTGAAGTATTTTGATATAAACTTGCCTTGTGAAACTTTATGATTTGAAATAAAAAATATGTATATATTTATATATGAATATGGAAATATTGGGAAAAATCCCATTGAAATAATTACTAATAATTATTGTGATGATGGGTTTGAGATGAGATGGAGTAAATTATTTTACCACGTGGTATAGTCTTCATTGGTGCACGATGGTTGACTTTCTATTATCCCACAAGTTCAATGAGGGACTGCGCCACCAGTTCAATGAGGGACTGCGACACCCCACTAGTTCAATGAGGAGAAAGAACCATGGTCTGGGTACGTGCTCTGTGGATTGGTCGATTCTCATCATGTGACCAGTGAGCTTTTTGTGTGGCCAGTGACTTAGTCCATGGGTTTAGTCGGCAGAAATAAGGCTATTCGGTTGGATTGATGAGAGGCATATGGGAATTGTAATATGAGATTTAATATATAGTAATCGTGATATATAATTCCTGATATAAGATTTGTGCATAAAATTGTGATATTGAATTTTTGTCAATTATATCTCTAATAATTTGTTATATAAAATGTTCCACTTGGTACCCCATGAACACATGTTAGCATGTGTAATGAGTCGAATAGCTGGTTACTAAGGCTTTTGTCTCACCCTATCAATTTAACATTTTTCAGGTGATATTTATCTTGCTAGGACGTCGGGATCGGAGGAGCTCCTGAGGCATAGATATATATATATATATATATATATATATATATATATATATATATATATATATATATATATATATATATATGTATAGCCTCTTGTGGTTTATGATGTCTTGATGAATTGATGTATATTGCCACTCATAGGGACAACATTATGTAAACTCTAATTCGACTGCATACTTTGATTATTGTACTTTATTTGGATGTTATATAAAGCTGAATGACTTTAGTTTTTAAATGGTTAGTTTAAATCTTTTCTACGATGATAATCTTTTGAAAGATGAGTTGAAATCTTTTTATTACCATCGTAAAGTTTTAAGGAAAGGATTTTACAACTTAGTTTTGAAATGGGGATTTTTGGTATGATCATGATAGAATTAATTTTACCAAGATTAATATTTGAAAGATGAGTTAATATTATAAAATTAAGGAAGGGACTTTACGCGACAACTGTATCTAACATGGCAAAGACACCTTAGTAAGATTGGTCAATGAACATTGGCCATTTGGGTCTATTAGGGTTAGGGTGACATTGTTATGTTTTTACAACTTCTAGGATAACATTGCTCAAAAAAATACTTCTAGGTGCCAGCACTACTCTGAGAAAACTTCTAAAGTAAAAATGCTCTTTAACTCAAGTCAATTTTTTTATAATACTTAGTTTACTTTGGAATTAATTTCATTTTAGGCTTAATAAAGGGAACATGACTTGGATCATGTTGCTATATTGCAGTATTATTTGGTTACTTAAACCCCAAGACGATTAAATGGAGCTTTCACTCACATATGTGGCAACAACTAACCATGAAAGTATAGACTTTCCTTAGGTATAGAAAAGGAGAAAGGAAAAAATAGAAAAGAAAGAAAAACAAAAATAATGAAAAAATAGATCAATCCAAATCATATTGAATTCTACACTTTAGCCATTGGTGTTGAATTTCACACGTGATAACAACTATAAAAATATAGGCTTTCCTTGAATTTGAGGAAGAATAAAAACGAAGAAGATAAATAACAAATTTCACCCTATTTAGGTCATCTCTGCCCTTTCATAAACCCATTTTGCCATAGAAATATGACAAGATAATTCTCTATCTTTGCCCCCTTTCCTTTCCAAAATCTTGCGTGTCATTTGCTCTTCAGCTCCTCTCCTTTACATAGGCATCACCTAAGGTTTTGCCTCATAAATGCAATATTTTAATTTTAACTTTTTTATTTGTTTTATCCTATATGATGGTTGTCAATTTGGATCCTAATTAGCATAAATGACACATTTTTCCTATTTAATTTTCATTTTTTATTTTGTCTTAATATCTCATTTTCTAATCTTGAAAATCAAATCACCAATGAGATATTTTATTCTTTCTTCTTCTTTTTATTATTATTTTTATTTTTCTCAAAAAACACAAGGCCATATTTTCCCAATAAGAAGGAATCGACATCAATAAGATTTTTAAAAAAAAAATTATTATTTTGAATTTTGCTTTTATGTCATTTAGTGCAGGGAATACTTTTCCCAAACCATTCACCATTTACTTTTCAAGCTCCAATCACAAGCCAATCACCATAAATGATATCAATCTGTCTTCGAAAAGAGATTTTTCCAAATTAAGTAACTATACACTTAATGGTAAGGAAAAAAAAAACATAAAAGTCAACAGTAATGTTTAAACTTTAAATTACTCGCTCGATTTTTCAAACCCAACTTTTAAGCACGTAGGTCCAAGAACACAAGTATAAAAGGGTTTGTTGTTGTATTCTCTCAATACAAATTGAAGCATTATAATACGATGAAATGATCTGAAATGCGGTGCTCATTACTTCTATGTTCTTACCTCATTGTATTATACTTCTCTGATCCCATATATACGTTAGAGAGAGAAAGTATTTTTTTTATCATATTTATAAGACACCTCATTAAAGTTTTAAAGTGAATAGATAATTTAACCTTTCATTTATTATTGTATTGATTTTGTTTTCATTTGGTATTATAGATATTAAATAGGGGTAGAGTTGGAAAGTTTTTGAATTTTATGGTAGAGTTAATGAGATTTAAGATTTTCTTTGGTTTATGTGAAAAATGTTGGAAGTGCCCTATAAATAGGACCAAATGAGTACTTGACTCTAAGTAGGATAGCTGCTCACCAACACTCGCCGTCACTGCCATTGCCACCATCACTGCCACTACCACAAACTGTGTCATCTTGAAAAATTAACTTCTCCACGTTCACCTATGCCTTCAAATGCAATTAATTCTTCCCCTGAAACTGCATCTCCTTCTCTTTCACCCTTAAAGCCAATTGTAGCACAGCACATCCTTCTACTTCATCATCAACTTCTTTTCTTCCTTCCCCCAGCACTTTCAAATTCCTTAATTAAACTCTTCGCCTTCTCGTCCTTCACCACTAACTCCATCTTCTTCTCATTCACCCTCAAAACCAATTGTCTTCATACCTCATCATCCTTTTGTATTATCAACTAATCTCCTTCCTTCACCTTCACCTTCTAATGCAATTAAATCCTCATCTAGTCATCTGATCTCCTCGTTCTACACCTCAAACCTAGTTTTCTTCTCCTTCTCACTCAAATTAAATTGTCTCCACACCTCATCCTTCTCAATCGTCACCTTTATCTCCTACTTCATCATTACTTTCTCCAAATAGCCCAAAAAATTCACCTCCTCCTCTGCCACCACGCCGAATAAATTCACCGCCACCCCCATCAACATCTAAACCACCTCCAACTTCCTCAAGAGTTATATGCTTCACTTTTTTTTTCCTATCATTTTTGCATATGATCAAATTAAATCCCACCTTACTCCATCCTATGTACTCTCTATGTCTTTATTTCACTATTTCGCTTGCTTCGTTGCTTACTAGTCTTCCTCTTCGAGTTACCAAATACATAAACTCACTATATCCTGCTAAGCATATTTACATCTTAGTTATTGGTCATTTCGATCTTATCGTTTATCACCATACGATAATATATTAACGTAAAATGATATGCTATCTTACAATATGTTCATGTTGGAACAATGTACACTACTACAGAATTATGATATAACCACCCCAATAGACATCCCAATTTTAAAATTGGGTGGTTAAAAAGGAAGGCGGTGGCATTTTCGTAATTATGTGTACATAGGAAAACCCTTAGACGTCCCAAATTTGAATTTGGGACGCCTAAAGTTGAGTTTAAAATTTGGGACGCCTAAAGATTTCCACTGGGGTCAAAAAAATAAATTAAAAAAATTTAAATTACTTTAGGCTTCCCAAATCCCATTTTGGAGGTCTAAAGTCGGACGCCTAAAGTCACACTATAGGAGTCCCAAATTTTTTGGGACTCCTAAAGTGACTTTAGGAGTCCAAAAAGAATTTGGGACTCCTAAAGTCATGTCAGAAATTCTGACATGCATGAGACTTTTTTTCCCTTTTCTTCATTCCCATGTCAGAAACCCATACCTCTTTTTCCATCTTTCCCATCCCCATGACTTCTCTTCCCTTTTTTCTGCATTTCCTTTTTCCTTTTATTCCCGTGACTTCGTCTTCCTCAATCTTCTCCCTCTCTTCCTTTTCTTCATTCCCTTTTCCTCCACCTCCTTCCATTCTCATAACACCTTCTTTGCTCTCACCTTCCAGCGTACACCTCCTCCACCTTTTTTGCCCTCTCCACCCTCTGGCGTACACCTCCCACTCTCTTTGTTGCTTTCAGCCTCCGGCGTACCTCTCCTCTCCACTGTGTATACACAACTCCTCCAATGTCTTCTCTCCACCTTAGAAGCACATAGACATCGTTAGCTGCCCTCTCCCTTGGTTTCATCAGGTTTGTTTTTTTTAAATATAAATTTACATGAAGAATTAAGTTAAACTTGCAATATGAAATTATTATAATGCTTTCAATTTATTTACATGATTCTAGTTATTGGAGTGTTTTTCCCTTGATTGTTTTTTTTTTTTTGCCAGAATCATAAACTAGTTATTAGTAGTTATGCAATAATAATAATGTTTTTGTTTTATACGTTTGGAGCTTGGAAATCGAGGAAAATACATATGTATATTTATTTTGATGAAATGAACAACAATTAGTTTGTAGTTGTGTGGTGACAAATATTTTGACACTTTCTAGTTGTTGTTATACATATATGATATTAGGTTGTATGAGTTGTTGTTATTATACATATATATATATATATAGTAAAAAGATTGCAGTGCTAGAAGTCCTTACCATTTCGTAAGGGACATTTTGTGGTTTATGAATCCATCTTCAATTCTGTTTCTGCAATTTTAATTTGCTGGGTAATGAAGAATATAAATAATTATTTTAAAAAAAATAAAACTTTTTAATGTCCTAAATTAAGAATTGGGACGTCTAAAGTCTCACTTTAGACGTCCCAACTTTTTTGGGACGTCTTTTCTTAAAACATACTACGCCCCCTACATAGACGTCCCTTAGTTTTTGGACGTTAAAAGTGCCAAAATAGGGAGGTTAAAACCCCTTTTTGTAGTAGTGGTACTATGAATAAATAAAGTTTTATTTTATCCTATGTTTGTCCGTTTTATCCTATGTTTGTCGGTTGTGATTTGAATCTGGATAATATATCTATCGAAAACACGTGTATTTTCCCTCTAATATTTTTTGCCTGTTTTAATTTTTTTCATTTTAATTACAATAACATCATCGATTCAGATTAAAGGGGATTTTATCGCTCCTAAACGAAATCTTTTCCTATCACATTGTGGAGCAATGTCAGAAGAAAAAAGGAGACGACTACACCCAATAACGTGAATTCAATAATATAATACACGCACAATTTATTAAAAGTATATAATTTATTAGCAATAAAAATGTGAATTTTCTCAATTTTCATATTTTATGTTTTAAATTCTTTCAACGTACCTAAGATACACATCTCATTAAGCTTCATATGACTTGTTATTTTCCTTCGATCTTTTTCTATATATCTTAGAAGGCTTAGATTATAGAAAAGTCACTACTACAGAATATACTTACAAAGTCCCTAAAGGACATCCCTTTTTGAAAAAGGGATGCCCAAAATATTGGGCGGTGGCATATGTGTAATTATAGATCAAAATTGAAAAGGTTGGCTCGTCAAATAAAATTGAATCTCGCGCCTGAATGTGTTTTAGACGTCCCCATGTTCATTGGGGACATGTAAAGACAATTTTAGACGTCCCCATGTTCATTGGGGACGTCTAAAGACTGTTTTAGACGTCCCCAATGAACATGGGGACGTCTAAAGACTCCCAGAAAAGCGTATGGAAGGGAAAAAAAACACACTTAAGACGTCCCCAGATGGCCAGGGGACGTCTAAAGATTAACATTAGACGTCCCCAGACCATCTGGGGACGTCTAAAGCTTATATTAGACATCCCCAGACCATCTGGGGATGTCTAAAGCTTATATTAGACGTCCCCAGCTGGGCTGGGGACGTCTAAAAGGGGACTTTAGACGTCCCCATCCCAGCTGGGGACGTCTTAGGCTTAAACAAATGCACTGGTCGACATGACCAGTGCATGTGAAGTGTCAGAATTTTTCTGTGCACTTGCTTTACTCTCCCTCTCCTTCATCACTTCCGTCCCCTCTCCCCTGCTTCTTGTTCTTTTTACTTTACTCTTTCACTTCCATCCCCTCTCCCCTGCTTCTTGCTTTATTCTCCCATCTTCATCACTTCTGAATACGTGCGGCCATTTCTCCTCTCCCTAGTTTCTTCTTGTTCCTTCTTAGCCTCTATTTCATCCAAACCGTTGCTAGTCGCCATCTTTGCTCTGCTGGTTCTGCACTGTTCTCTCTCATTCTCTCCACAGTCGGCCTCCTCTTACCACCGTGGGTCATCTGCTCTAAAGTTGCAGCAATAGGTTAGCTAAAACTAAACTTTTGAATGAATTTGTGAATGATTAGGAAAATGCATTTGTTCTGTGCTGGAATTTAAGTGTGGTTTGTGCTTGAGCTTTATCTTTGCTATTTTGCTGAATTTTAGACGTACCACATCAAGTTTTAATCTTTTGCTTTTTTCCATTGTTTTGAGAAACATGAAATTCTCATTAACTAAAAAATATGAGTCCACAACTTGAAGCTCTGCAAGTGCCTAATATTTATACAACTATGAGGGGCGTATTGAGCTATACGACAATACTAAACATTGAACACAGAAACACAAAACGATAACACTAATATCAATATCCTAATTACAATACATCATAATTGTGTATGTTACTTACCTTCACAACAAGGTGATGATTGCAATTTAAATTTTTTTGGTTGATTTGAAAATTGAAGAATCATTATCTAATTGTTTTAAATAATTAATTTGATTTGAAACAAATTTGCATTTGCAATCTTTTTTTTTTTTTTAATTTGATTTGATTTGAATAATATACTAATATTTTGTACTTATTGAATTATTTGAATGTTTTATTTCAAATACAGTTTTCAAGATGATGTTTTGTTTCAAATTTGGTGATGATTTTGTTTTCTTTTTATTAAAAAAAGTCAGTTGTAAAGAAAATTACAAGTTGTCTTTATAAAGAAAATTACTGTGAAAACATGACTAATTTGACACTTCAGTCACTAATCAATAAAATTATATAAGAATTCATAATTTTCTGGTATATTAATTTGTAAGTTGTAATGCAACATTGTATTTAACTAGTAAGCAGCGCATTCATCAAGGAAGTTCTCAACTATACTTGCCAATAATGTTTGTGGACTTTTTCAAGCATGTAAATAATAGGAATAGACAAAAAGTTACGGTTAATGCAATGTAATCTTATCAATTAATGACTATTATACTATGAGCCCTCAATTCCTCAACCCCAAATGCCCTTTATAAATTCCCGAAAATTCCCACATGTGTCTCTTGTAAATACACATAGTTGATTTGTAAATTCCCACATATCTCACTTATGGTACATATCTGATTTAATATTTTGATTTCTAAAATATAAGTGTATTCTGTTTGTGCTTGGTGGTAGAAGCTAAAGTTTAGTTTCGTTTAAATTAAGCTGAGATGGTTTGTTATTTTGATTTTGAGATGTCTCACTTTTAAGGGGAAATGCTGCCAAAATTTTGAAAAACATGCGTGTAAAAGGCAATTCCCCGTGTTTTCAATTATTCTAAACTTGAGTGTAAATGGAAATGGCATAGGTGGTAATAAAATGGATCATAGTTGGATGAATGCTCTGAGAACAAGTGAAGAATATGAGAATGGGGTTGAAAACTTTATTGAATTTGCTAGGAGGAACGTTCCAGCAAAAAATGGGATGTATTTTTGTCCCTGTGTCAATTGTTTAAATGAGAGAAAACGGGATGTTGAAGTTATAAGGGATCACCTACTTTGTGATGGAATAAATCTTCGATACACAATGTGGATATGGCATGGTGAGGAAGTAAGTGATTGTCCGTCGCACAAGAAGGAAGCTGTGGATGTCATAGATGAAGATAAAATGGAGAGAATGATTCACGATGTTGAGGTAGAATCCTTTGTGCAGTCGCATGAATATGACAGCTTGCGGAGTGATGCAGAGACATCGTTGTACCCTGGGAGTAAGTACACACGGCTCACAGGAACATTACATTTGGTTAACTTAAAAGCAACTTGTGGGTGGACCGATAGTAGTTTCACATTGCTGCTTGAACTGTTGTGTGATATGTTTCCAGACGATAATGTACTTCCAAATCGTATGTATGAGGCCAAGAAAATCCTATCTACAATGGGTATGGAGTATAAAAAGATACACGCTTGCCCTAATGACTGTGTACTGTACAGAAAGAAGTATGAAGGCCTGAGTGAGTGCCCTAAGTGTCAAACCGCACGATACAAAGTGAAGAAAGATGGTGGTTGTGGCGATGGGAAGACTAAAAGGCAACCTGTAAAAGTTTTGTGGTATCTTCCAATAATACCGTGCTTTAAGCATTTGTTTGGCATTGTAAAAAAGGCGAAGAATTTGAGATGGCATCCGGATGACAGAATATCCAACGGAAAATATCTTCGGCACCCAACTGACTCTCCACAGTGGAAGAAAATAGATGAAATGTTCCCTGAATTTGGCAGCGAGTCGAGAAACCTTCAGCTTGGGCTTTGTACAGATGGCATCAATCCGTATGGAACTCTTAATAGCACACACAGTGCGTGGCCAGTACTCATTGTAATATACAACTTGCCTCCCTGGCTTTGTATGAAACGCAAGTATGTGATGCTTTCTATGATGATTTCTGGACCAAAACAGCCAGGAAACGATATCGATGTCTACCTGGGGCCTTTGATTGAGGACTTGAAGAAGTTGTGGGAGGAAGGCGTAGATGTGTTTGATGCGTATAAGAATGAGTCCTTCAAGCTACGTGTAATACTTTTTACCACCATAAATGACTTTCCTGCGTACGGAAACCTCTCAGGATACAGTGTGAAGGGGCATAAAGCATGTCCAATCTATGAAGCAGACACTCACTTCCACCAACTTAAACATGGAAGAAAAATGGTCAACCTCGGTCACAGGAGGTTCCTCCTAGGTCCACCCGTATCGTAGGTTAAGAAAGCGTTTTAACGGCTTGCCGGAGCATGGAATAGCTCCAAAGGCATTAACCAAAGAGGAAGTTTACAGTCGGGTTGAACGTATCAATGTCTTACTCGGTAAGAATCATAAGACTTCGGGTGAGAAGAACATATGGAAGAAGAGATCAATTTTCTTTGATCTTCCATATTGGCGTAGTCTTGACGTGAGACACAGTATTGATGTAATGCATGTGGAGAAAAACGTTTGTGATAGCCTTGTCAGTACACTTTTGCACATTCCAGGGAAGACCAAGGATGGGATTAATGCGAGACTAGACCTTGTTGATATGGGAATAAGAGAACGGTTACATCCACAGCTAAGAGATGATGGTAGGAGGGCATACATGGAGCCAGCAGCCATACACTATCAAAAGCGGAGAAAAGAAGTTTGTGTGGGTGTTTGCATGAAATTAAGGTACCACAAGGATATTCTTCGAATGTAAGAAGGTGTGTGTCAATGGACGATTTGAAGTTAGTGGGAATGAAGTCCCATGATTATCATGTGTTGATGCAACAACTGTTACCAATAGCTATTAGAGGGATTATGAAAGATGAAGTTCGAAGCACTGTGACAAGATTGTGTGTTTTCTTTAATGCTATCTGTAACAAAGTCATTGACACTAAAAAACTGGATGAACTGGAAGCTGAGGGTTCTATCATATTGTCCCAATTAGAGATGCACTTTCCTCCTTCATTTTTTGATTTAATGGTGCATTTGATAGTTCATTTGGTAAGGGAGGTAAGGCTCTGTGGTCCAGTTTACCTGAGGTGGATGTACCCTTTCGAGCGATACATGAAGATCTTAAAAGGGTACTCTAAAAATCCCTATCGACCAAAAGCCTCAATAGTTGAAAGGTATGTTGTTGAAGAGGCTATGGACTTCTGCAGCGATTATCTATCAGGGAAGAAGGAACAATCTCGGCATGAAGAGGGGAGGAGCAAGGGAACACGAGGACTGAAAGTGAAGACTATGCCTCGTGAAGAGGTGTTGCAAGCACACCTTTATATCCTGAATAACATGGCAGAAGTTCAACCGTACATAGATGAACACAGAAAGAGATTGAAGAACATGAATCCGAGGAAGAATGACATGCAGATTACTATTGAGCAAAACAAGACATTCATTCAGTGGTTTGAGGAAAAGGTTTTGCATGAGACCGGTGTGTCTGGGACAATAGAGTGGCTAGCCTGGGGGCCTTCGTTTCAGATCATTACTTGGAGCGGTTATGATATAAACGGGTATTCTTTCTACACAAAAGACCAAGATGACAAGAGTACCATGCAAAATAGTGGGGTGATGGTAGAAGCTGAAGCCATGCACTTTTCCAGTTCGAAAGACAAAAACCCCATATTAGCATCCATGGCTTATTATGGAGTGATAGAAGAAATATGGGAAATCACTTACAACAAGTTCAAAGTTGCTTTATTCAAATGTAAGTGGGTTAGCAATAATGCTGTGGTAATAGATCAACAATTTGGATTTGTCTCAGTTGATCTTGAAAGAGTAGGTTATAGGGATGAGTCCTTCATTCTAGTAAGCCAGGCGAAACAAGTGTTTTATGTCACAGATCCTGCAAATAAAAAAATTTCCATTGTACTTCAAAGTAAAAAATAGAAGCATGGTGATCCGACCTTCAACCTTGACGACACACCACCTTTCACAATTAATCCACCTACAACAAGTGAAGTAGAATTGGTAGATGATGAAGAATATGCTGTGAGAAATGATCATGGTGAAGGAATATGGGAAACAATCTAGAGTAAGAGCTTAACTTAGAAAATAGTAATGTGTGCTGTTTGTTTTATTACGTCTCAGTTTATTCATTTACTTACAATTTATTCACCTATCTGACAATGATTTTTGTGCTTACAGGAATATGGACAATTCTGGTGACCCACAAAGTGATAGGGACAATGAAATGAATAGGCCTGAACTTGATGCGAGACATGAACCGGTTGCGAGAAGAAGGGTTAGAGGCAGTACAAAAATGCCTGCATTGGTAGCACGTCATCACCATCAACAGGAGAGGTTGCATATTGACTTTGATGAAAATATGAAACCAATGGTCCGGAGGAAGACCATTTCATTAGTTACGTAGGTTTTTTGGCTAGAAGCAAAGTTCGCATTACCTATGATAATTGGAAGTTGGTTCCACCAAAAACCAAAGACTTGATTTGGCAACAACTTTTGGTAAATAAGTTTCAATACATCTGCATTATATCTTTATTCCTATCGCTTCAAATATAATTAACTTATGTTTTGACCTTGCAGCAAACCTATGATGTCCCTGACACCGCGAAGATGTACAAGGAGTGGATGACGGAGGTTCGTCTACGATGGAAAGATTTCAAGAACAGGCTCACACGAGATTACATTCGAGGGGACATAAGGGGTCAGGACCATGTCATGAGTATTCGTTTTTGTCTCCAGAGGACTGGAGGTTGTTTATGGCATCACGAGAAGATCCAAAATTTTTGGTAAGATTTTGTCATCATGGTGTTTTATTTGCATATAGTTGACATTATTGATTCGGTGTTTGTTGTTTTCCTTTCAAAGGTATTAAGTGCAGCAAATGCAGAGAGGCAAGCAGCTAATAACTATCAACATTGCATGTCTCGTGGTAGTTATCGGAAGCTTGAGCGAAAGATGATGGCATAAGAGTTGGAGAAATTGAAGGAAGCAGCCACATCAGATCCTACCGTTGTGGTCCAGCCCCCGCCACCTCCACCACGTCACAAAAAATGGAAAGCAGGGAGGCTTAAGGGTGGGAAGTACGTAAATCCGACTGTTGCTGAGGTTGCCGCAAGAATTGTAAGTAGTTAAAGCATAAGTACAAACTTATTTTTTCATATTGGGAGTGCTTACGATAACTTTTATGCTGCAGGATGAACTGGAAGTTCATAGTAGCCAAGGTTCATTCACTCCAAGTGGACGGATGGACATCTTGTCAACGGCGATTGGGAAGGCGGATCACCCTGGTCATGTTCGAGGGGAGGCAGTGGGAGTTCGTGTCACGAAGTATTTTGGCTGAGCCTCATATCCTTATTCGTCACAAGCTGAACCCAGTAGGGAGCTTGTGGCCAAGATTCGTCAGGAAGTCTCACAAGAGCTCGAGGCCAACCTTCGCGACAAGAGCTGTTGCCAGAGCTACGTCTTGAGCTGGTGCCTGAGATACGAGCTGAAATGCAGAAGATGTTTGAATCGCAGATGGCAACTACCGAGTGTAGAACCCATTCATCCCCGGCCTTCCACAGCACCAAAGGAAGTTACAACCTGGAGGAGGAACCACTTGGCGACCCTTCTCCCACTCCAGCATAGGGAGAACCTGCCATCCTCTCTTTGGATGCCCCAGTGCTGCGTGTAGTTGTAGATGCTCTCGTTCACACACAAGCTACCACCCACCATCATCAGCAAATTCCACAGCATTTGCGTAGGGTGACTATGACGTGTGTTCGAGAGGGGGAAGAAGGTATAGTCATCCCTATTCCTGATGATGAGGTTGCCACGATAGCTCAGGCGAGAGGATCTTTCATCATTTGGCCTGTACATCTTATTGGCTTGTTACCACCAACACCTCCAATGGTATGGAACTACCTCATTTTTACTTGAGATGTGTTGACATCCTACTAACAGTATGTGTTTTTATGTTCTAAAAGAACGACCAGGAAGTAGAGAAATGACCCTTCTTAGCACGACTGCAGCATATCTATAAAGGCATTCGCCAGATTGATTTGCATATGCCTACAGGGATTGTGGGCCAGGAAACAAAGTATCACTTCACAATTGATAAACAAGATCTTAAACAGTTCATGAAGTTCAAGGAGCTAGATGTTGGATGGGGCAAATTTGCAATCCTGTAAGTTTTTTATTTCCTATTTTTTCCTTCATTTAGTTAAGTTGATTTTAACTAGCTAACACATTCATCATTTTAATTCTATTATAGCTCCTTCCATCGTATATGCATTGAGTCTCAGAGAGTTGAATTTTATGGATGCTTGTCTCCTGCACATACGACAAGGATAGGGAATACATTGAAAAGAAGGATGAACTATGTGGGCTTCACATTAGCAAATGACGACTATCGTTGTTATCTAGCACCGATTGTTCAAGGGTACGCATTTTAATTTTGTGTATTTGAAATTTTTAATAAATAATTACCTTGCCATCTAACTTCTTTTTAATCTGTATATGTTGTGATAGTTATCACTGGAGTTTGTGTGTTGTTTGTCCTCGGTCCCACGTTGTTTACTGGTTTGATTCCTTAAATAGAAGACCAGACAAAGAAACTAAAAGCGTCTTCAACACGTAAGTTATTTTTTTGTATTTCATTGGTTCTTGATTCTTGACTTAATGAATTATTCTAATTTATGTTGATGTTCATTTTAATGATAGGGCATGCACGACGTATAGAGCGCTTGGCGGGCCACGCGAACGTAGAGGTGGCAAAGATCCGAGATGGTTGTTTCCAAAGGTACGTAGTTTCAAATCAAGTTCTTTTGATTGACGGTCGTTTTATATATGCCTTTATTGATTTTAACCATTTACTTTTGATTTATAGTGCCCTCGACAACTTGGCGGCTGGGAATGTGGATATTATGTCTTATTTTATATGTTTAACATCATTCAGAGTGGCATTACGACAGATTTTGAACAAGTAATCGCTTCTTCATTCTCAGAGGATAATATTCTTGGTGTTGTGATTCAATGGCAATTCATTCACTTCATTCATTATTTCATCTAAGCTTATTTTCTAATTTACAGATTTTTGACAATGAAGATGCCTACTCATATGAAGACTTAAATATGATCAGAGACTTTTTGGCTGGACATCTTCTTAAACGTAGACCAGAAGAGTAAAGTCTTTAGTAGTTTGTGTAAGACATACTTTTGTGGTAGTACATATAATTAGCGTTATTGTTGTTGGATATGGATTGGATTTTAGTCTTGGTTATTGTACAAACTGGGGACTTGGATATAGATTGCTGTGTAGTTTGTATGCTTTGAAAGTTTGTGTGGCATGTAGTAGACTTGGATATAGATTGTTGTGTAGTTTGTGTGGTTTGAAAGTTTGTGTGGCATGTAGAAGCCTTGGGTTGATCACATGTTTGTTGTTGTTTCCATTCTGCTGAACTGCTGTTGTTGGAATCCTATTTCTGCAGTTTACATTTCCAGACAGTGCAATATATATATAAAAAGTCCATCTAAAAAAAAACTTTCAACGTCCTTAATAAAAAAAGGGACGTGGAAAGTATGCCGGCGACACTTTAGACGTCCCCAGTTTCAACTAGGGACGTCTAAAGTGGGACCATAGACGTCCCCAGAAGAGTTGGGGACGTCTAAGGTCCAACTTTAGACGTCCCCAGTTGGAACTGGGGACGTCTAAGGTCCAACTTTAGACGTCCCTAGTTGAAACTGGGGACGTCTAAGGTCTGCCTTCCACGTCCCCTGTTTTACGGACGTTAATGACGTTTTTTTTTACGACCCTCACATAGACGTCCCTCTGTTTTCAGACGTTAAAAGGCCAAAAAAGGGACGTTAAAACCCTTTTTTCCAGTAGTGAGTAAGTACAATCTTAACAACTTGTTGTTCTAGTTGGTTAGGATTTTGTTCACAACTCACAACTCACAAGGCTGTAGGTTTAAATTCTGATGCCTATGTAGGATTTTATTAGTAGATAATCTCTAAGTACCTTTATAAATGCGGTTAGTCGAGAGGCATGCCTTTACCTTGGTGACTTGAAAACCCAACTTATCCAAACTTTTATTTTCTTCATAAAAACTAAGTACAATCTTCTAAAAATTTTGAAGTTATATCCCATGTATCCTAGGACAAAAACCTAATTTAAAAAAAAAACATCATTGATGAACATGAATTTATTATTTATGTTTTGATTGATGAATATAAAAAATAAGTACAATCTTCTAAACTATGACTCAGTTAAGATTCAATCCCTCAACTATGACTCAGTATAACTCAGTCACTCTACTTTTAACTCGGTTAAAAGTCAGTCTCTCATCTTTTACTATTTAATAAATTAATCCATTTTATTCATAACTCATATTGAACCATCATCCAATCATCATAAATTACTGACGTGGCTTCCAAATAGTGTCACATGGTTTTCTAGCATAATAGTTAGTGATAGAACTATTTTTTTTTAAAAATCTTTCAAGCTAATTTAATTAGTTTGTTTGTTTGAGGTAAATAATGGAATAGTTCTTTGTCATGATCTTCAATTTTTCCCATCCATCTTGTTTAATTTATGAAAAACTTTTGTGTACGCGTTACTTTTCTTCCCCACACTTTGTTATATCTTTTTTCTCAATATTAAGTCAATAATAAACTCAACCCACTCTTTATATTTTTCTTATCAGATCATCAACGTGCACATTATGGTTAACAACTCCAGAAGTGCAATATTATGTTGTGGGATGTTTTGTGTTTTATATATATAGGGAGTATTTTATTTGTAGACCATGTGTGGGTAACCGTTAATGTGTGAAAGAACTGACATTCATCAAACTTGGTTATAACTCAGTCGTTGAGAGAATGTTTTAGGTTTTGCTGGCCTGGCTAATTAAGTTGGATTAAATTGGCTTACTCTACGCATTAATCACAGCGAGCTTTGTGATTTTAGGTAATGACACATGTATATTTAATTGTGTTTTGGAACTAGTCAATCCCTCCTATCCTCTTTTTTAAGGTACCTATAACCGAATTACGTAGGTAAAAAAGTTAGGAATATATAAATGGGGAGATAGAGAGAGTGACCAAATAAGAATTAACCAATAACTAATTGGGGTAAAAATTAAAGCACCAAACTAAAACTTTGTACAAAGGTAAATGATTGAATGTATAGTCTTCCTAATTTATTATCTAGCAAAATATATATTTATAGAATTTTCTAATTCCCTTTAATTTCTTTCTCTCCCAAGGAAGAGACCCACATTAATTAATTGGTTCTAAACATTCCCATGAATTCTTATGACTAGGTTTATTATTTTTATATCCACGTCTAGGTTTGGCACCTATGAGTAAATGATCACAATTAGCAGCAGTTTGGGTTCTCTGCTATTATGGCTGATGAGTCAACAATTTTAAAAATCTGTGCGCGCACATATTTTTAGACCAGATGCACACACATATATATCGAGACTTTAGCTTTATACAGGAATTTAAAGAGGTGCTTAGGTATTCAAGAAATAAAAAAGAGATTAAATTACTTGAATGGGATTGAATTTAAATGATTTTGTTGGAATATAATAGTCCACCCTTAATCGATTAGGCCCAAATCCAATTCAAGAGGAGCTGTTATAAAAATATGGAGAGATATTGGTTCATAAAGAGGGGTCCTCTTTTATGGTTTAAGGATTATATCTATTCCCATACAATGATATGTTTAGAGTTATATCTATTTCTATGTGTCTGTACGGATACTATATAAAGGATGTATGATTGAGGGAATAATGAGTCTGAATATAACACACAATCATTCCTCTAAAAGGTTCTCTCATAAGAGTTCTCTATTCTCTTCTTTTCTTTGGTGTGTTTGCTATGTAACATGATCAAGGTCCATATCGGTACTCCGGTTTTGTATGGGTACTTCAGCGAGTCAGTTGGATTTCAGGTACGCACAAAATTCTTACAGATTTCAAATAACGGAAACAATTTCAGAATAACAGTAGTATTATTAATAAATGATATCATATCTGTATAGAATCATCCTATGAGTAAATATCAATATAATTATAAATATTTCATAACGTATTACTGCTTGAAGAAGTGTAATTCATTCGTTAAATTATGGTCAATTGATCATAAGAAAAAGACGAGGAATATGGAAGGAAAAAAGGCAGTTAAATGCCTCCTAAAATGGTGAAAACTCAAATCATTATCTCAAATTTACAAAATGTCAGATAAGAACAAAAGCAGTCATTTGGAATTTCAGAATTTGGTGAATTGACTTTATTGGCCCTCTCATTAGAAAAGAAAAGCCTCCTCTTTCAATTTGGTTAATTTTAGGCGGAGGAAATCCAGTCATTGGCAGAGCGAAAATTTTTTATACTGAAGGGTAGTAAAGTCAAAAAACCTTTAAATTTGAAGTTCAATTTTGTGCCTTTGATCTTATCAAACATTTTGTGAATTTTAGGTACTTATTTGAGTTTTCATCATTTCATAACGTTAAATTTATTTTATCTAATATTAAATCTGTTTTGGAATCACTACTCATTAGAACATATAGAACATGCATTATAAGCCATTTTTTGTGTACTTTTTAGACTGCATATGCTTTTTTTTTAAATTATTAATTTGAGAGATTGAGTCATTTGAATTTAAATTAGGGAAAAAGATAAAAATAGAACTTTAAATTACAAAATCCCATATCATGTTTGTTACCAAGAACTCATAAAGGAATAAGAAACTTGATAAGTAATTCACAACTGATTTTTTGGGAACTACTGAATTTGAAATTTTGTAAATTCAAAATTCTTTTTTTGTCCTTTTCTATTTAAATTATTTTGAGTTAAATATTGGATATTAAGATTAATTTTATGACTATATTATTGTATCATAATTCTTTATATATAAATGCAACACGTGTTCACATCTCAATTAATATACTAATTAACCTTGATCTCTAATATTATGGTTAGTTGAGGGGTTGGATTTGGTTTTAAAAACAAGACTCCAATTTATTTTGTCCCAAATTTATAATTTTTGTTTCAAAATTATAACTATTGAATGCACAAGTTAAGAGAAATTGCATCAAGGAGTAATTTCAATGAAAAAGATTTAAGAGGGTATTTTTTGAAAACTAACACATATTTTTTATAAACACCTAGTTTAATTAATTTCCTTTATCTACCCAAATTGGTTAAGTGGATGTAAAATTAAGGAGGTGAGGTAGTAATATACATGATCATGCGGTCTAAATTTATATTCATGCAATCCATGCTATTGTTAACAGTTAAAGGCACACAAAAAAATACTAATATAGAATTAGTCTAGTGAAGTAATGTCCTGTTAGATCTCTTTGGGACTGATAGTCATGAACCCTAAACCGGATACCGGATGATAATATAGGGAAAAAAAGGCACAACAGAAATTTCCATCTAATTATGATCTTAATATAAATTTAATGGTAAAGATTTATTTATGAGGTATATATAGCCAGCCGGGCTAAAAGTTGTTTACTCCCTCAAGGATGGTCCATTTCTTGACCAAGAGAAGCATATGCACTTAATGGTAGGAGGGATAAAAGACAACATTAATGTTTAAATTAATTGCTAAATTTTTCGTACCTAACTTTTAAACACACCTGTCCAAGAACACAAGTATAAAAGGGATTGTTGTTGTGCACTATCTCAAAACAAATTAAAGCATTCTGCATAATATGATGAAAGGACATAAAATGGGAAGCTCTTTGCCTCTGTGCTCTTACCTCAGCATATTATGCTTGATTCTAAGTGGGATAGCTGCTCAACAACAACACTCGCCGTTGTCGCCTCTGCTGCCACCACCACCACGAACTCCGTCTCATCTTGTGCACCCTAATGACCATTCACCACTGCCATCACCACAATTAGCATCAAATATTTTATCACCTAGTCCTTCTATGTCATCAACACCTTTGTCACATTTTCCGTCCTTGTTGCCTTCTCCGAAGCGTTCCGTAACTAATATATTACCACCCTCTCCTCTAACAACAGAATCAACCATCTTCACAGGCATATCTTTACAATTAACTTCTCCGTCTTCACCTACGCCTGCTCTTTCACCCTCAAAGCCAATTGTAGCACCACGTCCTTCTATGTCATCAACTCTTCCTTTTTCCCTTACACATTTAAATTCCTTTAACTCTTTGCCTCCCCATTTTTCACAAACTCCATCTCCATCTCCTTCGCCATCAAAACAAATTGAAGCACCCCGTCCTTCTATGTTATCAACTTCTCCGTCTTCACCTACGCCTTCTCTTTCACCCTCAAAGCCAATTGTAGCACCACGTCCTTCTATGTCATCAACTCTTCCTTTTTCCCTTACACATTTAAATTCCTTTAACTCTTTGCCTCCCCATTTTTCACAAACTCCATCTCCATCTCCTTCGCCATCAAAACAAATTGAAGCACCCCGTCCTTCTATGTTATCAACTTCTCCGTCTTCACCTACGCCTTCTCTTTCACCCTCAAAGCCAATTGTAGCACCACGTCCTTCTATGTCATCAACTCTTCCTTTTTCCCTTACACATTTAAATTCCTTTAACTCTTTGCCTCCCCATTTTTCACAAACTCCATCTCCATCTCCTTCGCCATCAAAACAAATTGAAGCACCCCGTCCTTCTATGTTATCAACTTCTCCGTCTTCACCTACGCCTTCTCTTTCACCCTCAAAGCCAATTGTAGCACCACGTCCTTCTATGTCATCAACTCTTCCTTTTTCCCTTACACATTTAAATTCCTTTAACTCTTTGCCTCCCCATTTTTCACAAACTCCATCTCCATCTCCTTCGCCATCAAAACAAATTGAAGCACCCCGTCCTTCTATGTTATCAACTTCTCCGTCTTCACCTACGCCTTCTCTTTCACCCTCAAAGCCAATTGTAGCACCACGTCCTTCTATGTCATCAACTCTTCCTTTTTCCCTTACACATTTAAATTCCTTTAACTCTTTGCCTCCCCATTTTTCACAAACTCCATCTCCATCTCCTTCGCCATCAAAACAAATTGAAGCACCCCGTCCTTCTATGTTATCAACTTTTCGTCCTTCGCCACTGTCGTCAAATGGAATTAACTCCTCACCTCCTCATCCTTCACCACAAATTTCATTTACATCTCCTTCACCCTCAAAACCACCTATTTTCACTCCTCACTCTTCTTTATCTTCAACTTTTCCACCTTTGCCTTCGCCTAACCCAAGAAATTCGCCACCACCGCCCCCGCCCCCGCTGCCCCCGCCAACATCTAGACTGCCTCCTCCACCTAGCCGAAGAAATTCATCGCCACCCCCAGCAAAATCTCCACCACCTCCACCTTTCTCAAATTTTATATGCTTCACTTTTTTTTACTATCGTTTTTGCATATGAGCAAATCCCACGTTACTCCATTTTATGAACTCTAGGTCTTCATTTCACTATTCCGCTTTCTTCATTTCTTAGTAGTATTCCTTCCTGTTTGGGCTACCAAACACACAAACTCACTACATCCCCGCGAAGCATATCTACATCTTAGTTATTGGTCATTTCGATCTTATCGTTTCTGACCATAAAAGAATATACTACCGTACAATCATATGCTACAATATGTTCATGTGGAACAGTGTACTAAGAATAAATAAAAATTTTATTTTACCCTATGAATACCATATCTATTCAAACTTGAAAGGATGAGTATTCTGCTTTTAATATTTTTTGCCTGTTTTAATTTTGGTATTTTTTTTTATATTTTAGATCGCGAAAACATTGATTTAGATTATTAAAAGGGGATTTTATCGCTCCTCAAAGAAAGATTTTCCTAACATATTACCCGCAGCGCGCATTTATTAGAGGTTTCCAGGACCAGCATAGTGTTATGGGTCGAAAGATAGCATCTTGCAGTTATAAGGACAACTAGGCTTATCTTATAAGGTGAGGCCAGCTATATAAGGACAATTCAGTTATGTTTAAATTTAAGAAGATTGATATAATTTTTGCAAAAATTTTAAATTATATATTCATTATCTTTTTCGTGCATTGCCAGAAGAAAGATGTTTAATTTCGCATATATCCATTACCACATGGAAAGAAAATTTGAAGCTTTCAATAAAAGATACCACAAAACCATGCACATACAGTAAAAAATATTGCTTCCAATAACAATTAAAATATATTATGAAGAAAATACATGCCATCAGAATTCTAGACCAGCTAGCTCACAACCGGTTATTTCAATCTCTTTAATCGACTAGTTTTATATCTTAATTAACTATAGGAATAGAATGACTGTAGGAGTTGAATTGTAATTCAGCCGTTAGATTTTTTTTCATTGATCCATGTACAGGTTATATAAACAACAGGGCCTGTGGCTTGTGCCCACTAATCTAGCCAGGGAGATTACAAAAAATAACAGAATAATAAATAGGGAGAATTGCTGATAAATACCTTTTTGGTAAATTAATTGCTGAATGCTACCATTGCACATAACGGAAGATGTTTTGCACATAACAGAAGATTGCTTGCACATTTATACGGAAGACTTTTGCACACACGGAAGATGATTTGCACAAAACGGAAGATCGCTTGCACACACAAAAGATCACTTGCACGCTTGGTAGTAATCAGCAATTAATTTGCTTCCAAAGTATTTTTCAGCAATTCTCCCTAATAAATAATATAAAATCTAATCTAATCTATTTACAACTAATCCCAAATAATTATCCTATCTTGTTAGGGATTAGATAGATATGAAAATATCTCTCTAACTACTTCTAATAAAGTAATTCAGAATAATTTATTTAATTTAAATAATATCTACACACCCCCTCAAGTTGGAGCATAGATATTGATCATCTCCAGCTTGCCAACTAGGAACTCGAATTTGTCTTTTGCAAGACCCTTTGTAAGAATATCAGCTATTTGTTCCCTTGAGGGTACATATCTGAGATCAACTATCCCATCATCAATCTTCTCTCGTATGAAGTGTTTATCAATCTCTACATGCTTCATTCGATCATGTTGAATTGGGTTGTGGCAGATGCTGATGGCTGCCAAGTTATCAGAGTACATTTTTATAGGTAGATTTACAATCATTTTTAGTTCTTCAAGCACTCGTTTAACCCAAATGCCTCAACAGATTCCAAGTGCTATAGCTCGAAACTCTGTCTCAACACTACTTCCAGCTACTACATTCTATTTGTTTACTGTGCTAGGTAACTAGATTTCCCCAAACGAATATGCAATATCCGGATGTGGATTTTCTATCCTCTTGGTCCCCTGCCCAATCAGCATTAATGAACATTTTTACATTTCTTTCATCAGATTTCTTGAATAAGAGTCCTTGTCCTGGTGATCCCTTCAGGTATCTAAGGATTCTGTATACTTCATTTAGGTGTTTCTGTTTAGGTTCATGAGAATGTTGACTCACCATACTAACCGCGGAGGCAATGTTAAGACAAGTGTGTGATAAATATATCAAAACCATACGTTGATATCTTCCTACATCAACGTCTTTTTCCAGGTCTTCATCATCCCTGATCTTCTCAACTTTAATTGGTGTATTGCTAGGTCTACAGCCTAACATACCTGTTTCTTTAAGTAGATCATCAAGAATATACTTTCTCTGTGAGATATAGATTCCTTTATTTGAACGGGAAACTTCCATCCCAAGGAAATACTTCATCTCACCTAGGTCTTTAACTTGGAACTCTTGATTGAGAGCCTTCTTTATTCGGTCAATTTCCTCTTCACTATCACCTGTGAGGACTATATCATCTACATATACGACTAGGATCACTATTCCCCCATTTATATGTCTAAAGAAAAGAGTGTGATCACTTTGTCCTTGTACATAACCCTGTGTTTTCAAAACTTGGGTAAACCTTTCAAACCAGGCTCTTGGAGATTGTTTCATTCTGTACAATGATTTTTTTAATTTACATACTTGATCACCCTTTTTTCCTAGGAATCCTGGAGGTAACTTCATATAGACTTTCTCCTTTAAATCTCCATTGAGAAAGGCATTTTTTACATCCATCTGATGAAGTGACCAGTGTTGATTGACTGCCTACGATAGCAATATCCTTATGGTACTCAATTTTGCCACTAGAGCAAAAGTTTCATTGTAATCCATGCCATATACATGTGAGAACCCTTTTACAACCAGCCTTGCCTTATATTTGTCAAGACTTCCATCAGCTTTGCACTTTAGGGTGAACACCCACTTGCAGCCCACTGGTTTCTTCCCATTAGGCATATCAATAACTTCCCAGGTACCATTTGTTTCCACAGCTTTCATCTCTTCCATGACTTCCTGTCTCCATTCAAGACTAGCTAGTGCTTCGTCTATATTACTAGGGATTTTGATGCTGTCAAGATGAGATACAAACATACAATATTTTGATGAAAGTGCTTGGTATGACATAAACCTCTCAATGGGGTGTCTTGTGCATGCTCTGGGTTGCTTCCTTACTACAATTGGAAGATCAAGGTCATTGTGAACCTGAGTTTCTTTGCTCAAATATTGAAGCTTTTATGGATCTGTCTCTGGGTCAGATTCATGAATTGTGCTAGTTGTTTGAGGAGCAATACCTGTCCTATGTCTGCGTGTATAAAATCTTAAGGTGTTGGAATTGTCTCCCCCTCGACTAGCATTTCCCTCATTAATTGGCTATACTTCTTCACTATCAGGTTTTTCTGTTTCAGGATTAGAAGGAGTTCTAGCTAGTGTAGGTGTAGGTTTAGGTATGGACTCAGTTTGTGCAGGTGTGTACTTAAGGAAGTGGATAGGTTCTGGTTCAGTTTGTACTAGTGTATACTCAAGGAAGTGGGTAGGTTCTGGTTTGGATGGTATTGGCTGGAATTCATTCCCATTCTCCCCCTAAATTGCAGGCTGAGAATAAAAAGGAATATTTTCAAGGAAAGCAACATCACAAGTGATGTAGATGTGTTTATTAAGGGGATCATAGCATTTGTAGCCCTTTTGTGTCCCAGAATGCCCAAAAATATGCACCAAACAGCTTTACGATCTAATTTGTTGGTGTGGTGTAGATGGACATAAGAGGTACAGCCAAAGATCTTTAATGGCAGGGTGTTTTCAAGGTAGGGTAGATTATAGTGGTTATGAAGGACTTAGAGAGGGGTGTTGTAGGACAAAGGTTTACTTGGCCTGTGATTGATAAGGAAGGTGGCTGTGAGTACAGCATTGTCCCAATGGAATTTAGGGGTATACTGCTAAACATTATGGCTCTAGCAGTTTCAAGAATGTGCTTATTTTTACGTTCATCCACACCATTTTGTTGGGGACTATGTGGCAAGTACATTTGTGGATAATACCATAGTCTGTGAGGAAATTGGAAAGAGATTGGTTAAAATACTCAGTGTCATTATCTGTATGTAGGGTTTGGATTGTGGTTTTGAATTGAGTTTGAATCATAGTATAGAAGTCAATAAAGGTTTGATAAACATCCATTTTGTCTTTAGTAGGAATACCTAACATACTCTAGTGTGATCATCAATGAAGCTGATGAACCACTTTGAATGTGACCTGTTTAGAACCCAAGAAGGTCCCCATAAATCGCTATGCATTGTTGTGAATGGTGTGGATGCTTTGTATGGAATATTAGAAAATGTGGCTCGATGATGTTTAGCAAGCTCACACGAATCACAATGAAATTCAGCAAATTTTTTATTAGAATAAAAAGAGGGAAACAATTTGGTCATATAGTGAAAGTTTGGGTGTCCTAAATGTTTCTGCTACAATTTGAAATCACTAATCCTAGGGAGAGACACATTACTGCAAAGGCGAACACCTTTATTAGCACAGTTATCCAGGTAGTAGAGCCCATCAAACTCCTTAGCAACGCCAATCATCGTCCCCGTCAACAAATCCTGGAAAAGACAATGAGTAGCAAAGAAGTTAGTATTGCATCGCTCATCTCTTGCCAATTTACTAACAAATAATAAGTTGCACTTTAAGTTTGGGACATGTAGAGTTAGTGAATTCGATACTTTTATACTTCCAATTCTAGCAACAATTGAATGAGACGCATTAACAATTTTTATGATAAGCCGTGTCTAGGTTGGAGTATAATTGAAAAATAAAGTGATGTCATCAGACATGTGATCAGATGCACCAGAGGCAACTATCCAACAATTTTTTGAGGTCATACCTTTAATAGTGGCTAATCCCTTAGAAAAACTACCTTGTTTGACAATGGTAGCCCTTGGTTGTGTACAAGTTTGATGATCACCTTCCAACACAACAAGTCATTCAAGAATCAGGTTTAAAGTGGCACCTGAAGAGGAGTTATGGAGTTGGTGTCATCACTTGTGGAGATTTTAGCTACATAGCCACGACCTTTTCCCTTCTTTGGTTTCCAATCCGCCAGCTTGCCATGAATTTCCCAGCAAGTATCCTTTGTGTGGCCAACTTTCTGGCAGTGGTCACATATTGGTCTATTTTTGGTGCTGCATTGATCGTGTGACGAAGCAGCAAGTGAAGAGGATTTAGTTGGGACCCGTGCTAATTGTATCCCTCGAAGCATAACCTTTTTCTGAGTATCTTCACCACGAAGGATGGAAAATGCAGCACAAACATATGGAAGAGGGTCTTGAGATAAGATTCTACCGCAAACATCGTCAAATGATGGATTAAGATCAGCAATGAGTTCGAAGAGCCAGTCCTATGCAACACGTTTTTGGTGACTGGCTGCATGAGTGGCATAACACTCATATTCATCATTTAATAAGTCAATTTCTTGCCAAAGTGCAATCTTTGCCAAGTAGTAGTCACTTAAGGTAAGAGAATTTTGTTTGAGATCCCAAACCTTTTGTTTTAAGTCAAAGATCAGTGATACGTTGGCTCCATCTGTCATGTGCAGAGGAAAGAAAAATGAAACTTTTTTGGATTCCAAGCACCATTGCATTTACTAACCATGAGGATACTATGGCGTTTTCGGATTGCCAAGTCTAGTGGCCCTTCATGTCGGTCAGTAGAGGAGCAACGGTGACACCAATGAGATGTCTAAGTCGGCCTCTGCCATCAACTGTGAGGTGCATAGATCGTGCCCATTCCTGGTAATTCTTGCCATTGCTGGAGAGTCTTTCTGGAACCATTAGCATCGCCGAACCTTCAAGTCCAGTGATTGCAAAGCGTTGTGCGCCATTTCCGAGGGAACCCCTATCACCAAAGGTAGTTGGGTCTCTTCTCGAGGGCTCGACCCCAATTCTGAACCGGATGAATCAATCATCATATTTGTTCTCTATGAAAGCTTTGATACCATATAGGAATAGAATGACTGTAGGAGTTGAGTTGTAATTCACCCGATAGAGTTTTTTCATTGATCCATGTATAGGTTATATAAACAATAGGGCCTGTGGCTTGTGCCCACTAATCTAGCCAGGGAGATTACAAAAAATAACAGAATAATAAATAATATAAAATCTAATCTAATCTATTTACAACTAATCCCAGATAATTCTCCTATCTTGTTAGGGATTAGATAGATCCGAAAATCTCTCTCTAACTACTTCTAATAAAGTAATTCAGAATAATTTATTTAATTTAAATAATATCTACACTAACTTTTCCCCAATCAAATATTAGCTAACCAATTTCGTTCATATCAGTTTATATTTTAGAAATCAAACACAGGCTACTTCTTTAACTGACTTTCATGTTTCTTATTAGGAACACATAGCATCAAAACGTGGTATTTTTATATTGTTAAATTAGACTACAATAATTTAATTACAGTTTTATTACAGAACATATAGCTGCATCCCATCTTCTTCCTTTAAGAGGTACAAAAAATTTGTTCTGCTAAACTATTCAAGAATTCGTCACTACTCCACTTTAGATAGATCAAAAGCTTTTCATGGTCAGTAATGTTATTTTTTTTATGACATGAACTTGTTTGAATCTCTAAAGCCATGAATTTGTCCCTTCAAGCATTGATATCATCCAATACTTGATAACTTTCAAGTACTTTCTTGACTGTGTTTTCCTTCTCTTAACTTGTTCATATTCAAAAGTTATCTAAAATGGAGCCACAGTTGATCTGGTATCGTATTACAAGAAAGTTTCATCTAAAACCTAGCTATAGTCTTGTATATTGTTGTATGCATGGATCTTTTGGAAGCAAAGAGATGTCTGGCCAGGTTTCTTCAATGCATTCAAGAATAACGAGGGGGACTTTACTATGAGGCACAAAAACTTAGTCTCTCCCATTATAATCGGTTAGAATCCTAGCCGATTAAATGGAAGAAGTGGATTTCAGTATTAATTAGTCTCTCCCATTATCTATGCTACCCTCATCTTTATCATTTGAGCAAGTTCTAGATAACAGAAGAAGTTTTTTTTTTAATATTATCATCTAGTTCGAGATTTGTGGCTGCCCCTTTCAACACAAGTTTCTCCTTTAAAACTCGTACTTGAAACCCAAAGGGATTCAACAACTGTTGGTACAAAGGAAGTTATTTTAAATGTAATTAAAACCATGTTATCTCCATAAGACACCCAAATATCAATAAATTAAAAATCTTCATTAAAATATTTATGCAGGATAAATTATCATCATGGTGTAGCATATGTTATGAATAAATTATAATAATTGCAAGCTCCAATTTTACCAGAAAATTTTTTATATATGAGTAGTGGGTACCCGAAATTTTTTTTGGATTCAATGTTACCCCAAATATATTAAAACAAGAGCATTGTCTCCCTACTCTCTAAAGGCAGCCAAACAGATGTCTATCACGTTGGACGTTATGTCATATATGATTCCATGTGGGTATGATCACTTTTTTCTTTGGTCATTTTTGTCCCAAAAGTTTTTGTGAAACAGCAATTTTACCCCAGAAATGTTAAATAAGGAGCAAGGTCACCAAAATTTAAAAGCAAAAAAAAAAAAAAAATGACAGAGCGATGAAAATGAAGAACAAAATAAATGGCAGAAACCATGAGCACATGGTAAAAAAAACACAAAGGAATATGAGGTAGAAGCAAGTGGTAAAAAATAAATGGTGCGCATGCTCCTCTTTGTATCTCACGATCAACATATTGGGATTGTATTGCTATTAGCACTACAAAAAAAAAAAAAAAAGATATTAGGGACTGAATTTTTTTTGCTAATATGTTTCTAACATATTAGCAACGGAAAATATTCCATCTCTAAAAAAGACGTTACTAATTTAGTTTGCGAAGGAATTGAAAATTCTGTCACAAATTTAGAGACAGATTAGCGATAGAACTTCTGCCTCTAATCTACGACGGAATTTTCGTCGCTAATTTGTGAAATAACCTATTCCAATTTTGCGATAGATTAGGGACAGAAAATTCCGTCGCAAACTTAGAGACAGATTAGCGACGGAATTTCTATCTCTAATCTGCAACAGAATTTCCGTCTCTAATGACAAATTTCGTAGCTAATTTGTAAAATAGCATATTCTAATTTTGTGATAGATTAGGGACAGAAATTCTATCACTAATTTTCGTTCCATTTTTTAGACAAAATTGTGACCGACTTTCCATGGCTAATTTGCGACTACTTTGGGACAGAATTTCCATCACTAGTTTTGTCAAGGATTAGAGACAAAACTTTTATCACTAATCCGTCCTTATTCCATTTCTAATATCCATCACAAACTTAATTTTTGGTTTTTTTTTAAATAATGTTGTAATGGAATTTCAATCATAAATCTATCTCTAATCTATTTTAATATTTTCTTTCCAATTAAAAATGTTCTTTTATTTTGAATTTAACTATAAGTCAACGTTAATAATTATTAAAAAACTAAAAGTGGAATTAAATGGATTATAAAAAAAATTTAAACCAAATTATAAAGTGATAGTAAGTTTACAACCACAAAACAACAAAAGGACATAGGTGAAAATATATATAACGTGTCAAACAAACCACACAAATTTTTAAAGTAGTCAAACAACCTAAGTAATCACCCTATCTTATAGTGTGCTATCATCAGTGTCATGAGCTCCATAGGGTTTTTACTCAAGTGCTTCCAACCTAGTTAATAGAAGATAAATGAAATCAGCAACTAAAATGATTTAAGCATTATAGAATAGAAGATACTATATACACACGTACCTTCTTTGTCTAGTTTCCTCTTCCTTTTCTGTTAATTCCCTAGCTATACTGATACCACTATTCTCCAAACTTGTCAATTGGTAATGATGTATTTTTGGCAGACAACAAACCTCTATTACCTAGGGTGAAATTCTGCCAAAAAGCAATAATGGTTCAGCAACAGAAATTATGCAAAAGAACAAAGCTACTTCAATTGAAAACAACTTGAGAAGAATAAAAACTATCCAGAATAGCAGGATAAATTCCATTGTTGTTCTAAAATTTCAAGTACCTACTTCAAATTTTCCAATAACTTGAGAAGAATAAAAACTGTCCAGAATAGATCATTTTTTTTATGGCAAAACAAAAAATAGAACATTTTTCTTTTTATTCAAATAGATTGCCAAAGCCATATAAATATACCACTTCCTGCATGATGAGCATGGATTGGTTCATGTAAGGAAAAGATGACAAAACCAAAACATTAAACAATGCCAACTTGCAATAAGGATATCTTTAAGAAATTCCCATGTTGCATTGTAATATGGCCAAAAAGATCCATTCCAACCCTTTTCTCTCAAACTGACCATACCCGAAGATAGGCTGTCACCCCTAAATTTGGATGTACAAATAAGAGCAAAAAATATATATACATTTTTTTTCTTTATGCCAGTTCGAATGCAATGTAGCAGTCAGCCCAAAGAATAAAAATATTTCGATAACTGATTTCTTTCCTTTTGTTTTTTTCCCTACCAACAGAATCATAAAATGCAGAATTTACCACCAAAACTTTCAGTTCTTCGGTTAAATCAGGTAGTAGCAGTAAATACAAGTGTATGCACAAGCTTAGTTCAACCCACCTTTTGCAATTTAAAAAAACAAACACCAAGCTATACCAGCTGCTCCAATCTACACCAGGCACTTGAAGAAAAAGATTTTTTTTAATTAGAAGATAGCGGTAAGTGAACCACAGGGTATATCCAAGGCCTACTACTTCCAGCAACTTGGGAATCTGATGCGACAATGATGAGAACAAAAAAATAAATAAAGCTGACATTAAAAGAAATGTGTGTTGCTTGAAAGAATGATATGATATTAAAACAATACAAACCAATGGGATAGAATCAACTGAATAAATCTCATTAGACATTCTATGAATGCCATCAGTCATAAATGGAGTCATCACAGAAACAAGATTTGGAGTTTTAACCATAATCCAAATTGAGTAAATAAATACATCTGTTGGATGAAAAATTCAATGTTCAACACAAAAGGCACAAATTATAACCAAAAAATAACAGGATTATGAGGGGGGAGGTACAAAGCAATGTTAAATTGTTACCTGGGTAAAGGATGAAATATTATTAGGAAATGAGGATTTCAAATATGAGGATGTAGTCACAAATTTTTAATAATTACAAATTCTAAAACGTTAAAACTGTAATCAGATAAAAGGGGGAGAAGGATGAATCCATGTTAGGTTGCTCGGATAACAACTCAGGCTCGTATCATTGAACATTCACAGTATGAATGTTATCAACAATCTGTAGCGTCCTCATAGCAACTCAATTTGAACATGGGTCAATAAAAAAGGTCAAGAAATGCATATTTAGGATCAACAATTTAATGCTCAAAGTATAATGCATATTTTAAACATAGTTATTAAACGCGAACGGGGCCGGCCGGTCCGGCCCGGAAACCGGCGACCCGGTGAGAAAACCGGTCCAGTTCATGAACCGGGCCGGTTCAGTATTTTTTTATTTTTTTTAAAAAATATTTTTTAAAAATTTTCTTTATAATTTCATATTAATAAACCTAAAATTTTCACTTTGTCACTGGTTTGGTCCCGGGTTAGCTCCGGTCTGACTCACTAACCCTTGACCCAGTATCCCGACCGATTCACTGACCAATCCCGGTTTAATAACCTTGATTTTAAACAACAAATAAAAGGGATATTTGAAATTAAATAGACAAAAACATACAGAACAAAGATTTTTTTTTTTTTGGATAAAACAAGAATTGTTGTCAGAGAGGAAAGATTACACAAGAGATGCAAATACCAAGCATAAGAAAGTGGCACTTAACCCTTGTCAGTTAGGAAGGTTCCCTTCAAGACACCAAGGAATGAAAACCAAAGAACAACTCAAAATGTCTTGTCCCACATAGGTTCCAAGGGCTGGGAAGAAATTTTCTAGATAAATTAAAGCAAGTCCAATAATACAATATCGAAAAATAAAAACCAGAAGGATTGTCTTATATGGTATATGGATTTAAATGGTTTTTATGAAACACTAATTCAAACAACTTTCAGCGGACATTACACAATAGGAAAGTGAAATTCAAAAGAAACTACAAGGGTTTAAAAGAGATAAGCAGCCAAGCATATAGCATAAATATCTTCAATAGAATAGTTAAGTAATAAATCACTTCATGCAGATAGGAAGGCATCAAAATTGTAGTCACTGGTGGGTATAGACATTCCACAGATTACTGATATCAAATTGGAGTAAAGAAATGTAGTTCCAGCAACCTTTATATTATCAAGTTTTTCAGCAAAATCAAACGGCTGCACTAACTCATCCACAGGTGATTCTTCTTTTGTTTCTTCAAATGCAACGTTTCCACTGAATGCACGGTCTGGTTTCTCATCAACAAATTGACTTGGTCCACCAGCTGTTTCATCAGATATTTTTGCCCTTGGTGACACAGATCAAGGAAGTTGAACCTGAACAAAAGGGGAAAAAATTACAACTTTTTTTGTTAATATTGACGTTCATAATTGCTCTGCACTTAGAAAGTGGTGGTATAGAAAAAGCTGCAACCTTATGTTCACAGCAAACAGAGTCATAAGACAGAGTTCGACTACTCTTTAAGTAGGAAATGCTAAAAATTTTCCAAGGTTCATTTTAGCAAGACAAACACATCTGTCTACTCAGAACTGACTTTGAGAAAACTACGACCCCACTAATAAGCTAACATGGATCCATAGTTCCAATAAAATTAGTAAGAGCGTAAAGTAATCCCGACGGGAAATAAATAAGTGAAATCATAATCTTTTACGATCGAGCTACCATGCAAGGATTTTTTTTCAAAATCAAGAGTGGCGAATTAGAATAAATAAACAGTGGTTCCCAATAGATCAGCTCAAGTCCAAACATATCCTTCTACTCTCACAAGAACAAACAAAAGTATGCAAAATAAATGTAAAAAATAGGGAAAATAGAAGAAAACAATACAAGGAACCTACTTTATGATTTCGATTGATACCGAATGTAAGGGATGGAGAAATCACGTGTTGCCAGCAGTGTTAATCACAGGGGGGTTTTTGAGAGAATAAAAGGGTTTAGGGAGGGAATGGGAATCGAGAGGAATTCCAGCACAAAAGGCATTAATCACAGGGGTTTTCTGAGGAATTTCAGTGCAGAATTTGAGGGATGTGGCACACAGAACACAAGGACAACTCGGAGATCAATTGAACAAGAACTCAGTTTCTGTAAAGGATAAAGCAATAAAGAGAAAGAGAAGCAACATAAAGAATTGGTAATTGGAATATGTAAGTATTTCTCTTATTTTTCACATATTAGAAATTATTGTATAAACCTGGTTCGTGATATTGTTTATAGTCTAACCAATTAAAATATAACAACTCATGAGTTGATTTGGCATCTCCTAAATATTAGTGGGTATATTAATAAAATTAAAAGATTTCACAATATTTCTTCTTTTTTTTATTTGTGAAATCTTAATTAAACAATTTAAATTTTTTAAGAAAAATAGAAATGTAAATCACAAGAGCAGTTAACTAGGATTAATATTATTAGTTGGGTTGTTGTATTTAAACATTAGACCACACATGACATGGCAAACCAGGGTTCACACAAGAATTACACATACAGGCTCCACCTTTGATTTAGCTATTCAGCTATCTTGATATGCTAAGAAAAATATAAGATGAAGTGAATGAAATACCTGAAGGTTATATGATGTAAGTTGTATACATACTTGAAGCGAATGAAATACCAATCTTTCTAAGTTGAAATGATTTATGCGCTTACAGGTTCCTTCGGTTAAAAAGTGTGGCACATATACTTCATAATTATCGAATTGTTTTTTCAATACAGAGTATAATTAAGTTGTTTTCTAAGTTGAAATTACTTACTGCATATTTATTTATAAATTACGAGACGAGTGAAATAAAAACCACATGGAGAGGACATTTAATACAAAATGATTGAATAAGCGTTGTCATGCGTGTGTGAAAAAAAAGGAGACATCACAAACACAGTTGAGAAAAATAACACAATTGAGGTTGTTGTGGAGGGAGAGACAGAGAAAGAGTCAAAGAGAATGGGAGAGGAAATATCTTGAGAGAAGAGAAGAAAGGGAGGGGTTGTAAAGTCATTTTACCCACATTCTGAAATTTTAATTGAATCTATGACCTAATTGAGGATTTGTGGAATCTACCAACTTGGTTTTGAATTTCGTTAGTTCAAGAGACTTGATATGGGATTTTCCCATTTTGAAATAGTTAGGTTAAGTTGCAAGATTGAACTTTTTTTGATATAATTGTAAGATCGAGCTTATACTGTAAATCAAATGAATATTTAATTGCATGTTGATAAATAGATGTAGTAGTAATTATTTACGTGTTTTTATATATTATTTAAAATCGTAGAATGCATTATTGCAATCAATGTTTTTAAGACCGGACCGGACGGTCCGGCCGGTTCAACCGTCGACCGGAGTAGGCACCGGCTCGATTTCTCGGTAAAAGCCGTTTTGTGTTTCAAGCCGTTTTGGACCGGAAAAAAGCCACTTTTAGGTCGGAAATCGCTTTTGGGCCGGAAACCGGAACGGCTATACAAGAACCGGACGGCCTGATCTCTCCTCTTCTTTGTCTTCCTTAACCACGACGACGAAGGCGGAGGAGGAAAAAGAAGATGAAGGAGATAAAGATAATGAAAGAGAGGAGTGACGATGAGCCAAACAAATAAAACATACCAATCATAATTTCCTTCTCTTCTTCCATCTTATTCCCGAGGTTAGGACGACTTGTGATGCTTCTCAGAGAAACAATTGCAGGGTTGATTTTCGCTGTATAGTGAGAACTGAGAAGAAAGAAGGAAGGAAGTGTGGTTTCGTTTTATCACATCAAGGCTGCAATATCACGTGGGGGCACTGACTAAAGTCTTTTCACCTTTCAATCATATTTTCATTTATTTTATTAATATATTTTTTATTGGTTAAATTTAAAAACAATTCACGTCTCCCTGACTAGGTGCAAGTTGCAACAATTTCTATATGAGTTATTATTTTATTAACTTTTTCTTATAATTCTTACTTTTAAAGTAATGATCTCATATATTCTAGTTACTATTTAAGTTAATAATTTAATGTATGCATCATATTTTGATGATAAAAAAATGCATGCTTATTATTTAAAAAACATATATATATATAGTTATATATAAAAGTTTCTATTATGAATATATTAAAAAATTTTAATGATCTATTCTTATTATTTTTCACGTATTTGTTATATTTATGTTAGTATATATATGTATAAAATATTATTTTTAATTTAATTATTTCATATATATATATATATATTTGTTGGGCAGCAGGATAAATACTTTAAATCTGTCTTAGAGTTAGATGTACATGTTTAGAATTGTTTAAAAAAAAAAGAACATATCAATTGAGTTATTTTATTTTATACTTAACTTGTCAATTGAGTTATGTTATTTTAATAATTTTATACCAAAAGAATATATCAACATAATCGGATTTGTATAAACCTTAAGTGGTAGATATTTTAAGCACTTATCCTAGTGGGTGACAATTGATGAGGTTTTTAAATGATATTTTGTGACTTTACTTTATATTAATGACTAATTATTGTAATATATATATATATATATATATATATTATTTTTAAATTTAATTATTACGTCACCGATCCTGCTAAATGGCTCAACCATTCCAACCTATTGAACCTTAACCCGCTGACCTTTCCGGCTCAATGTCCGGTCCGATTTTTAAAACATTGATTGCAATTTATCACAAAATCTATATCTTATAAATAAATTTTACATATTTGTGTCCTTTGTTTTTATTTATAGATTTCATAACTATATACAGTTTCCAAAACAGCTATTGTATTTTTATTTCGTTAAAGAAATCATATTAGTAACATTAATAAATGAGTGTATGAATAAATTGATTACCAGTATAATAAAGTTCAAGAAATTAGTAGTAGTAGTAGTACTACTACTACTATCTAGTTGTATTTTCAAAGCAATGAATGGTTATATTCAAAAAAAATTATATCTATCTATCTATATATATACTCTTTGGAACATTTTTCTTTCTAAAATTCATTAGTCACTGATTTTATTATTTGCTTTGGCCTATTGATTACCACTCTTATCCTATTTATGTGCATTTGGAGAAACCAATGACAAAAGAGATTACTTCATATATTATCTCAAAGCATATTGTTCATTATACAATTATTATTTCTTCATTTATTATGTTAATTTTTAAAAGACATTACTTCATATATTATTTCCTTGTTTCTTTAACTAATACGAAGTCACATGATGAATCCGTTTTAATGATATGTACAAATACATTTCCTAAGAATTCTCCGTGATATCTCAACAAGTTTTAAATGAATATATTATCATTTATTTTTTAAATGATGAAAATTTGAAATGTTCAAATTAGCGACGGAAATAGTGACGGATTAGAGATAGAAATAATTATTGACAGACATTAATTATTGACAGACATTAAAAATGGAATAATATAGATGGAATTTAGAGACGGAATTATTTTTCGTTGCTAATTTTTTGTCAAAAAACTGAAATAAATTATCCATAAAATTAGCGATGGAATTTGTGACGGAATAGAGACGGAATTATTTTCCGTGGCTAATTTTTTGTCAATAATCCGGAATAAATTATCCCCAAAATTAGCAATGGAATTTGTGATGGAATTTGAGACGGAATTTAGTGATGGAATTTTGTGACGGCTTTGACACAGATTAGTGATGGAAATTAGAGACGGAATAATTTCCGTTGCTAATCTGTTGTCAATAATCTGGAATAAATTATCCCCAAAATTAGCGACGGAATTTGAGTCGAAATTCTGTGATGGCTTTGAGACGGACTAGTGACGGAATAATTTTCGTCGCTAATCCGTCCCTAAATGAATTTAGCGACGGAAATTTATGACAGAATAATTCTGTCTCTGAAGTTAGCGATAGATTTATTGACAGAATAGAGACGGAATTAATTCGGTCTCTAATTCTCTATTTTTTTGTAGTGTAGGCTCACTCCACATATTGTAGAGTCACAATTTAAATTTACCAAGTCAACATTTTATATTAAATGAGACTAACAGTATTAAAATTAAGGTACTAAAAGTATACTTTATAAACTAAGGAAGTAAATTGAGATATGATGTGAAGTTATAAGACCAAACATATAGTGTAACCTTCCTAACACTTATTTACACATAACATTTACAAGATCATGTACTCAAAATTTATATTCATGTAACACTTGTAATTGTTAATTGGTATAAGAATCTGATCAAAATAAGCGTGCGTTTGGTTCAGTGTTTTGGGGCATATAAGCCCGTTTTTCATTGAAAAATGACTTATTGAGTTGGGTTTTTTTTTTTTTAATATTTAGTTCAGCTTTTTCTAATTGTATCATGGGTAGAATAAGCTACTTGTTAAATAAGCTCCTCACTGCAGCTTTTCTATTAAGTCACTTATTATGTAAGTCGAGATAAAATTCTTCTCACATATTTACCTCGTATACCATAAATCACGATTTATAAGCACTTATTGTCCAAAAATAAATCATTCATCCAAACATAAATTACATTACAAAACCTGACTTTTCTATTAAGTCATTTTTAATAAGTCAGAATAATAATAATTCATTTTTCCTAGTATCATCCCAAACACACACTAAGAGAGAGAGGAAAAGGCACAACGAAAAAAAAAACCTCATTCAACTATAAAATATTATTTCTTCTTGATTTTTGCGTGTCATCCTTACACAAAGGCCATGCTAATCTTCTCTGTATCGTTCTAATTTTATCGGATGTCGCCGCAGGGACAAAATATTATTTCTTCTTTCAATATGGTGAAGCACTGCACATCAGACGAGAGTGCAAGTCACTCCTTTAGTCAGAAAAATACGGCATATACATAAATACAATATTTATTTATCGAGTATATCCAGCTGTGTTAAGAGATGTCTAGTCCCTCACATATGGTACCATTTCTTGACCAATAGAAGCATATACACTTAATGATAGAAGGAGAAAAATAAAAGAATAAATTAATACTAAATTGACTTGCTCAATTTTTCAATACCTAACTTTTAGCCAATTTAGCAATTTAAATTTATTTTTATATTTCTATGTAAAATTATAATAACATTTTTATAAGATATTAATATGGACCGTTGATATTTTGATCCAATGATAGGTAAAGGAAAAGGAGGGTAAAGGAGATGGGAAAGATTGGGAGCATATTTGAGAGAAGCCAATCCCTAGTGTAATGGGGGCCTTGCTTTACCTTGGGATTTGGGGCCTCAGATATGTGCCCCTGTTGCACCCAGCTGCCCCCTTATTTTAGGGGCCTTTTCAAATGTAATTTTTATGACTCTTTGCATCATTAGATTTTACATAAAATGAGTGAAAGTTTATACCTTATGGGTAAAAAATGGATATATTTTTAATTTTTTATGATTTTTCAAAAATATTTCAGAAAAATTGTGTATTTTTTTCTTCCTTTTTTTCCACTTTAAGTACCATTTTTCTGAAATATCTTGAAAAAATCATAAAAAATTGAAAATATGTCCATTTTTTGTCCATAAGATATCAAAATTTCACTCATTTCATGTATAATCTAATGAAGCAAAGAGTCATAAAAAATATATTTGGGAACACTCCTAAAATAAGGGGGCAGCAGAGGGGCGCACATATGTGGCCCCAAATCCTTTACCTTGGGACTAGCACAATCCATGAATGATAAAAACAAAAACAAAAATTCTACTTTGGCCGCTAAAATAAATGGGAGTGTTCACTAGCACAGCACAACACAGAAACTTTCACTCTCGTCAACTTCCATAGTTGAAGCATACATATATGAAAGTATTAGAGCCGGGATTCGGGGTCGGTCCTTGACGGGTCCGGGCCTAATAAGGCCAGCCATAAAGGGCTTGAGGTCAGGAAAATTGAAGTTTTTTTAGGCCCGAACCGAGAGCATCAAGGCCAAGGTCGGGAAGTATTTTTTACAATATTTAACTATTTTTCTTGCGTATTTTCCCCAAAGAGATATAATTAGTAAATAACAACGATTAAAGTTCTAATTTAATATATAAATGTTGTCAATATTAAGCTTTAAATAACACATCTCTTGCAACAAACAAACACAGTTACTAATGTATAATCAAAGGTAAAATCATGTCTATAAATAACTCATACAAAGGCCAAAGTATAAGAAGGCAATAAGCTAAATACTCTAACATCTAAACAACATGAGTATGACGACTATCATTTTCACCTTCTTCGCCACTATCATCAATTTCAAGGATATTTGATTGTGTTTCACTTTGAGTAGTAGGTTCAAGTAGTTAAATAATCACAACCTCCATCAAAAATCATACTCTATCAGGCAAAATAGTATATAATATGATTTTATTCTAAATAGACAGAACAATATACTCAAAAATCACAATATGATTCAATTAGACAAAACAATATACTCAAAAATCATACTCTATACAATATGAGAACAGAGTGACATATAGATTCAATAAGGCAATTCAAAAATATAACATGGTTCTTTTCCAAACAAAAAAATAAAAAAATAAATGGGTTTAAAGGGCCGGCCCTTTTAAGCCCGAGACCCGACTTCCTTTTGAGGCTATAATTTATAAACCCGGCCCTTGAAGGGCCGGGGCCTAAAAGGGCCAGCCCGATGAACTTGACCTGTTTTTACAGCTCTATATGGAACTGACGATATGATAAAGCCCATTCTTGGACCTATAATTATTAATTCCACCCTCCAAACTCTCACACTTCGCTCTCTATTCATTTCTTCTGTGAGCTTAATATGGGATTATGGTGGAGGAAGTATGGAGATATTTCAGACGGTATCATTGCTTCTTAATGGAAATTCTTAATGGTGTTAGTTTTATTTAACAGCAAAGACTCACTCATCTAACAGTAGATAACCCAAGGACTTAATAAAAAGGAAAAAAAGCCCAATGACCTAATTCAAAATTGATGGAAACTACAAGGACCCCATATTAAATTTCCCATTTTATAATGCTTAGTGGCTTTTTGTTTTTGTTTTTGTTTTTTTGGATTTCTTGTTATAAATTATTTTAGATTCTAGATGTAGTGAAAGCCGAAAGGTTGGCTCTAGATGTAGTGAAAGTTTGGCTTCCATGTTTTTTATTTTTTTGGTCGAAGGCTCCCATTTTCATTGTATTATATATAATTGGGTTGAATGTTTTAACTTCTGAATCATTTGTGGGATTACTGATTACACTAAAAATTATTTATTGGAGTCATATCTTCCCTAAGCTAATGGACATTGGCGATGACCATTCATTTCGTATTGACTTATCGTTGAAGATTATATTTAGGAGGACATGGAAGAAAAGATATTTATTGAGAACAAATACAAAAATTATAATTATTTATAAAGATCAAATATAAAAATATAAAATTAAAAATATTAAAACGCCCTTAACGAATCTTCTGCATTCTCTCGTACATTCTCTCTCACATTCTATTAAAAACTAATACAAAATTCTAAATTTTACTAAATTAAAACAACAGTTTTCTCAATTTTTATTTTTCACAACTTGCATAAATATCTATGAAAAAAAGTACACATTCTTCATATTTGTCAAAATTATAAATTTTTGAATCAACAAAAACTTTAATTAAAAAATAAAAGTATATAACTTTAATAAAACTCAAGGTATTTTATAATTTATTATATATGTCAAGCCAAGAAAGTTTATATGATTTTTATTATTGAAAAATTTTATGTGGGTTAAAAAAATTCATTTAAGGCCTTAAAATAAAAGAAAATTCATTCAATGTTAATAACATTAAAAACTCTAAAAAATCTTTTATATCCTGAAAAAATATGAAATGAGTTTAGTTTTTATTTTTTATTTTTTTTAAAAAAAGAGCTTAATTTATATCAACATTAATAATATAAATTGGCAACTTGATGATATTTTGATTATATTGATATGGAATTTGGTGGAAAAAAATTAAAAAAGATATGAGTTTGACTATTGTTCATTAATTAAATAATATATTGATTACATCAATATGAAACTAGGCAAAAAATAAAAATTTTTTAAAAAAATACATCCAATCATGTCATATGTGAATTATGGGCAATTTTAGTTATTTTTTTAAATTATGGATACAAAAGATAATGTAGGTAGTTTGATAGGGGCACTTTGGTGATTTTAAATTTATATTATGATGTTTCGTCCTTTTGAATAATTAAAATTTTTATGATCCTTAATAAAAAATGTAATTTTCTTTAGGTCTTTTATTTTAATTTTCTCTTATATGGTTCTTTACTGTAAATATTATTTTCTCTAGGTTCTTTATTTTAATTTTTTCTTATTTTTATTTTTAAAATATTCATGGAGAGTAAATTTTTTTTTGTCAAACATTCATGAAGAGTAACTGGCGCCTTAAAATTTAATAATGTTAAGTATTGGCATCTTTTTTTTTTAACTGAAACACGTCGCATCATGCTTAGGGTGTTACATAACTTGCCAACTAGATTTTCATTAGTAAAAATGTTTCAGTCTGTATTAAGGATCAACTAATAGTGAAAAAAGTCAGATATACATTCTTATAGATGATAGCCAAATGACACACACATGTAACCTTTTTTTTTTTTTATGCAGGTAAGGCATGAAAAAAAGAAACCTATACTACATGACCATCCCTAGAACAACCACTTGCATCACGAAGCACCGCCTCATCCATACCATCCAAAGGAGCAGAGAAACATGTAAGCCCTAGAGCTATTCCGAGAGCTTTCTTCGCCACTATATCAGCTAACTCATTAACTGCACGTGGGCATAATAGAAGAGATACTTCCCATTCCCGCTGCAACATAGAACAAATTTCGCACACCTCCAGGACACCGTCATGGTCGCCTCCCTCTTAATGCAAAATCCAATCCACCACCATCCTACCGTCACTCTCTAACTCCAGTCTCTTGAAACCATCATCCCAAGCTATCTTCAACTCCCAAAGTATCGCCTAGAGCTCAGCAATACTGCTACCACACGGCTCCAACTTAACCATAAAACCATGTAGAAAAACCCCTCTATGATCCCGGAAGACTCCATCACATGACGCTTCCCCCGACAGGACACTCCGAGCCCCGTCAACATTAACCTTAATCCACCCCTAGGCAGGAGCAATCCATTGAGGTCGTAACTCACGTTCACCATTCACTGCAACCAAGTCCAACCTTGTCCAATTCAAACAAGCTAGATTCCGAGCTTTAAACGACGCCGGAGATTCAATCTCATTTGCAAAAACATACTTGTTTCGTGCAAGCCACATGTTATGAAGAGTAATATGAAAGCATGAGACCCAATGCGTGCCCTCAATCTCATCATACCGAGATAAGTTCCAATGAATCCACCTGAATATGTCTGTATGGACAAAGAAGCCATCTGCCAAACCTGAAGGAACTAATGCTTTCCAACGGTCTCTAACAACCGGACAATCACACAGCGCATGCATACTCGTCTCCCTAAGCTTGACCACACAGAGAACAAGCATCACATGTTGCCATTTTACGAGCAACATGGCCCACATTCATCAACAACCTTCCCTTTACTGCTAATCAAGTAAAAATCTTGCATCTTTGCGGGACTTGTATCTTCCACACCTTCCTCCATAAGCCCGCATGCACCTGACTTCACGTGGCTGTATTCTTGTGTATGCAGACTTAACCGAGAAGTCACCATAACTTGACCAAGTCCATGATAAACTGTCTTCTACACTGCCTCCTCCCTGAACCCTCACTCGTGCAATATCTTCCAGAACATACTCCGGTAGGAGAGTCGACAACAACTCCCACCGCCATTCTCTTGAATTTGAGACGAAATCACTTACAACCCAATTCTTCATAGCCTTCGGTACCACATCCCTAGTATACATCTTCAATGGGTCATAGCTCTTCAGCCACTGGTCCTGCCAAAAATGAACCACCCTCCCATTCCCTACCTTCCACGACAACCCAGATATAGTTCGGTCCCAATTACTCTTAATTCCTTTCCAGACTTGTGAGCCTCTCCTCTTACCATTAATTACAGGAATAATATCCTCACCACATTTATACTTCTCGTGTAGAAAACGGACCAAGAGAGCATCTCTTTTCTTCAGTAAACCCCAGCCTAATTTCATCATAAACGCATCATTTTGACTATTCGCCATATGGAGCTCTAACCCCCCCTCATCTTTACTACGACACAGTTTCTCCCAAGCAACAATATGAGGTTTCCTAACTTGGTTGCTACTCCCCCAGAGGAAAGATCGGCACCGCTTATCAATATCATGACATATCGAACGAGGCAGCGGACAAGTCTGCATAGTATAGGTTGGCATCACCGACACCACCGAAGACACTAAAGTATGGCGGGCATCCATAGAAAGGGAAGATGCCTTCTAAGAAGATAATCGCTGGTCCATCTTATCCAATATGGATTGATATGCTGACCTTGTAACACGGGAATGATGCAACTGGACACCCAGGTATGTTTGTTATACACACACATAACTTGTGACACTATTGTTAGCAGACATTTAGTGTGGGTTGATCGATTGAGAAGCATATTTTTTTACTTACAACACTACCAAAGAAATAGTGAATTTCTGACAAAATTTACCACTAAATTTTTGTGATACTATTGTTAGCAGAGATTTAGTGTGGGCTGGTCGGTTGAGAAGCATATTTTTTTACTTACAACACTATGAAAAAAATATGAATTTCTAACGGAACTTTTTTCTGTGACAAATTCTGTGGGAAATGTTTCTGACAGAATTCTTTCCATGGCAAAATTTGTCATGAAATTAGCAAAGGAAAAATATTCCATCGGAAATTAATTTGCTATGGAGTTAGCCACGGAAAAACCATGAAATAATTCCATGGCTAATTCCGTCTAAAAAATTAAAAAAAAAAGTATTATTTTTTAGATAAATTTAATTTTTAAAATGATATCTTTTTTAAAAAAAAATAAAAATTATGATATTAATAGCCATATCAATATTCAAAAATTATTTTTTCCATAATTTTTGTTAAAATTATGATTTACTATATGTAATTTCTTAATAATATATTACATATAAAATAAAATAAAGATATATAATATAATACACACACATATTTTCGAAATATATAGATACATACACATATATATTATATAAATTATTATTTATTAATTAATTTTAATTAAAAATAAAATTCAATTTCAGAAATAGGACAAAAATATAGTCATATGAAAATTTATTCAAGATGTACATTTTTTTAATTTGAAATGAATTCATATTAAAAAGGATACGAATATAAAATATGTTATTATTAAATTTATAGTTATTTTTTTGAAATAATATATATTTGTTTCTATGTATAAGAAACAAATATATATTTGTAATTGATTATATCTAATAAGATTATATATATAATTTTGCAATAATAAAATTCCAAAGCATTTTGGCCTAATTGGTAAGGCTTCGCGCATGTGCAGATAAGGGTGCGATTTGCTTTGAGTTAGAACTCAAGACTTAACAATGAATGCAATAATAAATATGCGCAGAGAGTTAGTTGCTTCATCTTTAATGCTCTTTTATTTATAGTGTAATGGTGGTTGATGATTTTGAATGTAGTCGTTGAGAGTGAGTGAGGTCATTGCTTCTATTCGTTAAGTGTGTCAAGTTATTCCTTTTGTTTTTCAAATTAGCCATTGGAGACAGAGAATTTGAAGAGGTTTGAAGCTCAGAGCATTAAATGCTTCTTAGACAAAAGCATTTTTTTACTAATCCTGTGTTAATCCTTGATTAAGCACTTGTAGTATGTTCATACAATGATATAACAATGTATGAAATCAATTAGAAGCAAAGAGGTGATTTGAATGAGTATTGAGATTTCTGAAGCATTGTTAAGCTTCAAAGACTGCATCACTTGAGTGGTCACTTAAATGATCTTCGTTATGTTTAGAAAGTTTTGAAAACAAAATAGATCACTTATTGGTTCGTTGTGGTGATGTAAAGTAATGAGCATAAGTAGGGTCACTTGAGTGGTCACTCAGTTGATCATGCTTCAACTTAGTTAAAAAAAAAGCATATCACCATGGTGCAATGGAAGTGATACACTTTTCTCACATCACTCGAGTGGTCTCTTTGGAAAATATTTTCAAAAATACTGAGCACTGCTTGTCCTGTGGTGCTATGCAAGTGATGTCAAAATACTATGGTCACTTAAGTGATCACTTGAGTAATCTTTTAAAACTTAGTTTTAGAAGACTTAATCACTTGGACAGATCACTGTGGTGCATAAGAAGTGATGTGAAATTGGACACATCACTCAAGTAATCAACTTTGAAATTCATTTCAAAAAACTGATCACTGGTTGAGTTCACTGTGGTTAGGTAAAAGTGAAGTCAATTTGGGTACATTACTCAACTGGTCACTTGAATGATCAATTTTAAAATAATGTTTCAGAAACTGATCACCGGCTGCCTTCACTGTGGTGAATTGAAAGCTCTGAAATTTAGAACACATTACTCAAATGATCTCTTTGGTGAAATAGAAGTAATTAGGAATTGATGCATCACTCGAGTGATCTCTAATGAAGATACTTGATCACTTCCAATAGCTATTGTGGTGAGAGTCCTTTCAAAACATATCACTCAAATGGTCAATTAAAAAATTCACAACTAATTAGTTTTTATATAGTGAAGTGATAGTAGCAAAGGTTGAATACATCACCTGAGTGATTCACCACTATATGGTTTTAAAACATTTTCTAAAGTTGTAAATTAGTGTAACTCCTACAAATCACCTTCTTTAAAATTTGTTATCATCAAAACATAGGATCTAACATCCTCATCCATGGCTACTTGCCATTTTGTTTCTTTATCTACTTGTTCAAATGTGAGGGGATCACAATATGCAAATAAAGCAAGGTGAGCTACTGAATCATCATCAGATAAGTCATCTCCACTTACATAATCTATCATCCATGATAGCCTTTTTCAAGATCGACCCACACGAGATTCTTCCACTACTGCCGCTATTGGTGCTTCCACATCATTTAGAGAATTTTTAAGAGTAGCGACAATAGATTTTTTGGGTGTGGAAATTGCTCCTTTTCTTCTTCAATTTCATAATCACAATAAATCAGAGAAGGTTGCTGCCCATTCCAATTCCAAGTGCTTTTTTCATCAAAAATAACATCCCTGTTAATCACAATTTTATTGGCTAGCAGATTACATAATTTATAAGCTTTAGATTGCTCACACCCAAAAAAACACATTTTTCATTATTATCATCAAGCTTCTTTCTTTTTTCATCAAGAACATAAGCATATGCTATGCAACCGAAAATTCTAAAGTGATCAATAGTTGGCTTTCATCACTTCAAGCTTGTTGTCGCGTCATGTTTTGTGTAATATCCTAATTTTTATTTTTAGGATTTAATTATAATTAAGGAAGAATTATTTATCATAAATGGATTTATAATGTAATTATTGGAATATTAAGAGTTTACTTAAAATAAGATTTATGATAGTAAACGAAAGTATTAAATAAAAATAATGGAATGGAAATGTAGAAATAATGATATTTTGTTTTTGTTGTTATTTAAAAAAAAACAAAAGAATCAAAACCAATATATATATATTAAAGAAAAAAAGATTAACTAAAGATGTTAACACCCGTTTCCATTTTGATAATCGAAAGTAATAAAGACAAAGTTTCGTGGGCATATAGAAAAGTACATACCTACTGATAACAGTATTCGTTTGCAATCCAAAGTCGTTAATTGACAAAATACAGAGTGCACAAAAATTCCAATAATTACATAATTTCCCCAAAATATCTTAAGCATAAACTAGCTATAACCACTGACTTTAACCTTGCCTTAAGACATGTGCCAATAACTTCTCAGCGTCTACATTTTTGCCTTTCATCCCACTAGCACCCGCTAAGATGTTTGTTTAGAAAAAGGGGTGAGATTCCAAGGAATCCTAGTAGAAACATGCTATCGTTCATAAAAAATGTGAAAAATAAATATGATATACACCATGTATACACCAATTAATGAACAATATAAACACATCATCATCATGTATACATGAGTAGGGCTCAACCCTACTAATCTACACTGGTTGGATTCTCACAAACTCCCAGTGCAAGTGCACCTCTAGCACTAATTACCCCTCTCTAGGCAAAACATGTTGATCAATTAAGCACATTTACAAACAATGGCATCCACAAAATCATATAACTATGGAATGATGTATGAAGGATAATGTCCCTACCTCAAAGTTCTTTCAACCCCTTTTTTAATGTGCCTCGTAAACCCCTTCGCTTCTGGCTTCCAATTTGGTCCTAAAATATTAAATATACAAGGAATAGGTCATAACCTATCCAAGCATCATTTTAGACATTTCTATAGTGTTTCTTGTAGTTATATAAGTCTATGGTGAAAATTTACCAAAATGCCCTAGGGACCCCGGCCCAGCCTAGCCTACCCAGCCTAACAGCACGTTTTCCCAAAAATTTGACTAGGGCTATACTGACGTATTTTTGCCTAAAAAATCCATTTTCAGGCTCAAAATTATCAAAATTCAGTGCCAAATTATGAAATTGCCCTTGATAGCCCCATTTTAGGGTTTTAGGAGCGTTTTCGTAATTATGCATTTTCGGGCTTTTTCGAAAAAGTGACCAAATATAACCCCACCTAATTTTTCCTTCTGTATCCAATGGAACCATCAAATCATTGAAAATCCAACTCCTTCCCCTAGATCTATGCTTGGCTGAAACTTCCTCTGAGAAAAGGAAAAATTTAGAGTTCTGTGTTTTAACCATAGAACAAAAAACCGGACCGGACCGGCCGGTTCGACCGGTTGAACCGGGAACCGGTCCTTGGTCCGGTCCGGTTTGAGCAAAAACCGGTCAGACCGGTTGGACCGGTCAAAACCGGTGGTCCAACCGGTTGACCCGGTTTTTTCCTTTTTTTTTAAAAAAAAATTTTCCAAATTTTTATTTTGTGTTTTTTGAGGGAAAAATGGAAAGTTGAAGACTAAAATGAAGAGAAAAATAGATAAAGAAAGAACAAATCTAAAAAAAATGAAGAAAATAATGAAAAAAATTATTTAAAAAGATATAATAATTATAGAAAATGAGATATCTTTGCATAAGTATCGGTATTATAACTAATACTAATAGATTTTAAACATTTTTTTTTTCTAAAAATCTTTATATTTATCTATAGAAGTTTAAAAATATATTAATATATATTATCACTAATAAATTATAATATTTTAATATGACCGGTTATGATCGGTTCAACTACCGGTTAGACCCCGGTTGACCCATTAACCCTTGAACCTGTGCTGTGACCGGTTCATTGCCCGGTCCGGTTTTTCGTTCCTTGGTTTTAACCTCTAAAGCTTATGTCTTTTCACTACTAATCCCTCATTAAGTCATTTAAAAACATTCTAACCATGATTCAAAGAAATTTGGGCAGTTGTTCGCTCCCATAAGTGCACGAACCGCTTCAAGTAATAAAGTGATAAGTAAAGATCGTTCCTGTAATGCCCCAATTTTCAATTAAGGACTAATGAGGATTATTGTGGATATTTATGAATTTAAATTGGAGTTATCATGTATTTTATGGAAAATTTAATTAATATGCCATAATTATTGAGAAATTGAAAGCATAGCCATAAATTAGTAATTAATGGAAGAAATTAATTACTAACTAAGAGGAAAATGAGATGTGAAATTAAAATAGCTGATGGAGGGATTAGGGTGATTAATTGGTTGATTACATTATAAGAACCAATAGAATTCTGACATGTGTTAAGTGGAGATGAAGAGAGAGGTTGCTGGCAAAAAAAAAGATGAAGAGAAAGGCAATGGAAAGTCAAATTATCAATAAACAATTCAGTTTCTCTCTCTCTTTATTCCCTTCATTCTGTTAACAAGAGGGTATGGGAGTGTGTGTGCCATCATTTCATCTTCAACCTCCCCTCTCTCTCATTTTCTCTCCTATTTTTGGTGCCATTGCAGAACCAAGAAAGAAGAAGCTTGGTGAAAAGGTAAGCTTTTGACCCTCTAAATGGCTTCTAATGGAAAAACTCTCTTCTATAAACTTGTTTCTTGTGTTGAGAGCTTCAATTTCATGGTTTTAGATTTGTCATTTGGTGTTGTTTGAGCTCTCAAGAAATTTTGAAGTTGGGAGAATCAAGGAACTCCTTTGGGGAAAGTTGTAGAGGTGAGTAAGACAAATATTTTCATATAGGTTTTGTAGCCATTGGTTGAGTTTGGATTTTTCTGGAAATTTTGCCTTGAATTTTGAAAATGAGGGTCATTGTGTTGTTGGCATGTTGTTGTCATGGAATTAGTGCCTTGTTTAGTGTTTTGAATGAATAGAATTGAATTGAAGCTTAAAGGTAAAGTTTGGCAACTTTGTGTTTGGTTTTGTGTATTGGTCAAAATAGGGCATGGTGATAGGTTGGGATTTTGGTTATTTTGAGTTTACCATTGTGTTCCTTGTGAGAAATTGTATGGGAATAGGTTTGGTTATTAATTTTGGAGTCATTGGACACTTTGGTAGAAAATTGGAAATATGTCAAGTGTGAACTCTATTCTGGGCTGTTAGTTTGCACGAAGTTTTTGAATGATCAAATGGTGTTGAAAAATTCTAAAACTTTCCAGTCTTAAATTTCACATCCCAAGATTCAAAATGGACAAATCATTTATGTCATTTAGTTTTGTGAACTGAGAGTTATGCTTTGCCAAAGTTTGGGACTAAAACTGGACTCTGTTTTGGAGCAGTGTTGAGTTTTGTGTAATTCTAAAATTGTGTGGTGATTTCTAGTAATGGTTCATATTTTTCCTATGAATAGTACTCAAATACCTTTCATTTGGCTTTGGAATTACCTCATTTCGATTTTTCTAGAATTAGTTATGATTTTTGTAAGTTTAGCTAAGAAACAGGATTTTTCTTGGCCGAGGCCCAGACATTTCGGACCTGTTTTTGGCAGCGGCCAACCCCTAAAAAAAATGACATTTTAGACTTCCGAAGATGGTTTTTGGTATAGTTGGTTTCCCAACCCTTTAGGCATATGTTTGAGCCTTTAGTAGCCACCTAAAGGACATAAATGATAACCAAATCTAATGTTGTGAAGTCAATTGAGTCTTGGAATAGAGAATAACTCTTCGTCTCTAATTGTGGATTATATGATTCGATATTTTCCCTGCTTGGGAGAGACCTGTGACAGAGTACGCATGGAATGAACTAGGTAGTGACTCTTCTCTCTTGTTGTGTATGATACTTGGTATGAATGTTTATTATTGCGAATGTGTTATCTGCCAAAGGGCATTACAATATGAGCAGTTCAGTGTGAGCCGTCGTAGGGGGCGATGCCCATGATACCTACCCAGCCGTTGTATCTGCCGAGGCTACGTTAGGGAATCATGGATTCCTGTTTGAGTATCCAGCCCGTGGGGCTGCATGTTGTGAAATGTTTTATATATATCCCAACTGTAGTGATATATGTGATATGTTCATGTGTATATGCAATAAGCAAGCAGTTCAGTGTGAGCTGTCGTAGGGGGCGATGCCCAGATACCTACCCTGGCCGTTGCAACTGTTGTTGTAATTGCTGTGTATTGTACAGATGATTTACTTTCATACTTTGATGTTGTGCATATTATGAGTGATTTGTTACTACGGGGATTCTTTAGAATCTCACTCTCCCAAAACAATTTTAGACAGGGCCAAAGGATCAAAGGGGAAGCAGATGACGAAGAGTGGTTAGAGCTCCGGATAGGAGTTTCATTTTGGAAAATTTGGTTATCATATTTGTAATTGGTATTTTGGATTTTTCATTGGGAAACAATTGTGTATAATGGATATATGATGTAGTTTTGTGTAATCCCCAAGTTAAGGGAATTAGATTATGGGCATTATGCCTTGTATGAACCTTTTATTAATCAATAGAATCCGAACATGTCGGGAATTCATGTTGTACTCTGATATGTATGAATGAAATCAACCTGTAGTGTAATGGTATTGTGAATATGAGACCATTGTGAATAGACTTTTGAAAAGTTTTTATAAACCTTAATTTTGGGAAGTTTGATTTTGTTTAAATCCCAAATCTCTTTATAGTCTCTAATTCTACATTAATCACATGTTTATGAACTTAATCCTGGCCTATGTCATGAAAGGGGTTACAATTCCCACGAGGACTATGATGGAAGCGAGCTAACTAATGTAACCATATGTTTAATTAGGTTGAATGGAATAATTTGAAATTGATCATGTTAAGAAAAAACAAGTTGTTGAGGTGAAAAAGAAATCTAAAACTATTTTTAAACTAAAAATTTATAAAAGCAAATGATTCTTTAAATTCAAGTGTTAAATGAAACTTAGGATTATTTATCCCTCTTGTATTTTAAAAGCACTCACTCAAATCCCTACAATATGTGCTACTTAATGAAAGATTATGCTAGCCAAGGATATTAAATTACCTATAAGTGCTCTCTCAAGTCTCCACATAGGTGTTTAGTTCAGTTAATTCATCAATCTCTTAATTAACTAATTAAACCCAATTTCCATTGCAAATCCTATATGACTATGTGAGGTTTATGAGTGTATCTCTACCTCATTCACAGAACTATCCATTCAATTCACAAATTTCAAGTTCTCACACAATTAAACTCAAGTTATACACTCAATCTAGCCCTCTCAAGCATCAATCAAGAGAACCCAACAATCTCATTGGTGGCCAATCAATAAGAAGCATTAAGCAAAGAGTAAAATCAACATAATCTCATCATTAATCACAAATATAAAGGGGAAATAGGTACTTAATCCATACAAAGGATCAAAACAATCCTAAAAGAAGAGATACTTAGCTACTCATATCCAAATGTACATGAAAACTAAGCATAAAAACTGAATAAACCATAGAAAAAGGGAAAAGAGAAGAAAAGAAATGAAACCAAGGTAGAAGTCACAAAACCTCTTGGAACCACCACTTAAGCTCCAAAACTCTCTAAAATCTCCTCTTTAAGGTGTCTCTTTGTGTGCTTCAGCTGCCCAGAGTGTAGAGTGTGTGTTTTCAGCGCTCTTCCATAGGTTAAGTAGTGTTTTTTCGCTTCTGAAATCAAAACGCGCAGCTGAATTTTTTTAGGACTTGCTATAGCAAGTCTGTCAACTTGTCATAGCCAGTTACACAGAGAGTCAATTTTCCTTCAAATTCTTGACTTGCTACAGCAAGTTTGTCAACTTGATGTGGCTAGTTATACAGAGAGCATACGAAGGGCACTTGCCACGGCCAGTTTGCCAACTTGCTGTAACCAGTTACACATAGAGCAAACAGGGATGACTTGCTACGGCAAGTTTGTCAACTTGTTGAGGCCAGTTACAGAGAGAGTAAACTTCTTGAGAATGTTTACTTGCCTCGGCCAATTGGTCAACTTGCTGAGGCAAGTTATAGAAGTTCCTTATATCTTTGCACTGCTTCACCTCCTTTACTTTTTCCTTGATTCTTGGTTCTTATAGGGTTTCAACACTTATCTTCATCCTTCTACAAAAGAGGGAGGATTTATAAATTCTCAATTGAAGCACAAATATAACAAGAATTTCTTTGATCTTTTGCTTGATACTTTGATATGAACATTTTCTTCTATACACTTCTTTCAATGTACATTTTGAACTCAAAAGTAGGTAAAAAGAGAAGAAAATATGTTGGAATGGTATGAATTTCTAAGAGTCAACAACAACATAACCCCTTAGGGTTAGAACTTTCCAAATTTACAAACTTCAACAAAAATCACCAAATCCAATCATACACTTCAACCACTACAACATACTAGTATGGATTTGAGTTTTATGAAGTTACCTCTTGAGTTCTTGAGTTTTCTCTCTCCAACGTTCTTCTCTCTCTCTCTCTCTCCTTGAGCTCCAGATGTGCTTTCTAAACCATTGATTCCATAGAGAAGAAGAGTTTAGAGATAATCTTATGCTATGTTACAAGAAAAATGCTTGAGAAACTATCCTTACCTTAAGCTTCCTCTTCTTCCTTCTCTCTAGTCTCAAGATCTCCAAAGCTCTCTCTCTCTCCCTCTCTCTTCTTTTTCTCTTCTTGGAGAAAAATGAGGAAGGGAAAAAGGATGGAAGTGTTTTATAAAATATCTCCCATCTCCTTTAATCACTTCATTTCCAACAATGCATCTTATGGTGACACTTGGCATAGTCTTATCTCTTCCTAATTGGTGTCATAAGGCTTTAATTAGCCTTGAACTAATTTTCCTCCTCTTTTGGTTAGCCCAAAAACCGTCCCCCCTTATGCTTTCACTAACCAAATGGCTTCTTCCAACTAATCTAACTAGATACTCAAGTGTTGTACCCCATGATTACTATGTCTAATAGGTATTATTTTAACACAATTAGACATGTGCTCATCTTTATCAATTTTAAACTAATCCCTTTACCATAGGATAATGACACTTGGCATATTTAATCCCATTAATCATTTTCCCTCCCATTTTCTTATTCTAGGAGAAATTTTATAAGAAAAGGGAAATAGAAATTGTTTCAACATTTCCATAATTCCTTTACCCATAAGTCCTTCCAATTTCATAACTCTTGATTTATTCCACCAAGAATATTTAATATATACATTTTCCTTTATTTTTCTTAATTAATTGAAATTAACTTCAATTAATTGGAAAATAATTAATCTTGTACTAAATTGGCAAAATTATGATTTTGCTATTACTATTGTAATCTAATTGCCTTTCTTGAATTAATTTGCTCATTTTCTCATGAATATTCACCATTTTATTGAATTTCTCAAATATTTATAATATATTTGGTGAATATAAAATTTGGGGTGTTACACCGCTTGTTTAAAACTTCATTGTTAAATATGCACCTTAACCCTTAAATAAATTAAAAGCTTCATTTTTCACTTTCAAAAAGTAAACCCAAGTTTTTCTAGTAAAATCATCAATAAATGTGATAACATATATTTTACAGCCATTGGAAGTTAGAGTAATTGGCCCACATATATCATAGTGAATGAGCTCCAAGACTTCTTTTGCTCTTCGGATTTTCCTTGAGGAAATTGAGAACATGGTTGTTTGCCAACAACACACTCTTCTCAAACTTAGGAAGTAGAAGAAATTTGAGGAAGACCTGATGCCCTATTTTTTTGATGAAGAGTTTTCAATCCACCAAAGTTCAAATGGCCGTAGAGACAAGCCAAATCCATGAGACATCCTTCTCAGTAGCCATCAAGCAGGATTAAACACTTCTAATCTTCAATGGAAATAACCTGTTTAAAGTTATTAGAATAACAACAATAGCACTCCGTGAAGAATCATATATCTCACAAAGTCCTTTTTATGAATAGTGATTGTAAAACCTTTTTCTTGCAATTGACCACCACCCAATAAATTGCTTTTCAGTATTGGCATAACAAGGGGGTTTTATCATCTGAAGAAAAACATCAAGTATCCTTTTTAAAATCTACTTTGAAATTCTGGTATGACTGTGAAGAAATGCTTTGGTCATAGAGGGCAAGACAAAGCCAAATGTTTCAGGGTGACCAAAATACTAAATATTTTCATTGTGCTGCCTCTTTGAGATTAATGAAGAAAATGATAGTTCATATAAAAATGAGTTTGGTGATTGGATTGAAGATCAAGAGAACATTCATAATAAGGCTATATCTTATTTCCAACAAATTTATGAAGATCCTAGCTCTTTTGATGATGGTTGTGTCAATCAAACCTTAAATAATGTTAACTTGACATAGCTCTCATCTTCCCATTTTGAGCGAATGAATCAAAATGTTTCTATTAAGGAGATTGAAAAGGTAGTTTTTGAGATAAAGGCTGATAGTGCACCAGGACTGGATGAGTTTCATGCCAAATTTTATAAAAAAATTCTGGTTTTTCATTAAGCACAACATCATTTCAATGGTTTATCATATCTTTTAGCAAGGATATATTCTCAAGGAATTGAATCGATCCTTTATAGTGCTACTTCCAAAGTGCAATAACCCTTGCACTTTTAGGGATTTCTGGCCTATCATTCTATGTAATGTCATATATAAACTAATTTCAAAAATTTTGTGTAACCAGTTAAAGGAGATTTTGCATGATTTAATCACTGTAAATCAAAATGCTTTCCTTAAGGGCAGACTCATTACTGACAATATTATTTTGGTGTCAGAATGTATGGCAAAGATTCAGGGCACACAGAAGAGTAAAGTTGGTTGGTGTGAAATCAAACTTGATATCGCCAAGGCATATGACAAGCTTGTCGCATAGTTAAAGCATTGCTTCAACAATATTCTTTAATCTCAGGGCAACATATTAATTATTAGAAATAAACTTTAGTCTGTAGACCCTCTATTTCTCATCAAATAAAACGAGCCTTGTCAAAATTGCTTGAAATTAGATTCCACACTTGCTTAGGAAAGTATCTCGGTATGTAGATTGATGATCCAAGATCCGAGAAACAAAAGTATCTTGAAGTTATTGTGAAACTTGACAAATGACTTGCTGGGTAGAAATGCAATCTTCTCTCTCAAGCAAGACTCCTGGTGTTAATTAATCACTCATTGTCATCTTTGTTGTTATACCCTTTTTTATGTACAAAATTTTCTACCCACTATTGTCATGCCATAGCAATGAAGATGGCAAATTTCTTTTGGGGATACACTAATTCTTCACAAAAAGCTCATCTTCTTTGCTAGGAAGAGTTATGTTTGCCTTATGTTAATAGTGGTTTGCAAATTATTCAATTAGAGGCATTCAATGATGCTCTGTCAGCTAAACATTTATAACAGGTCATCTCTAATCAATTGAATTTGCTCAGTCAAGTAATAATGATGAAGTATTTGGATCTTGATCGACAATATATTTTTAAACCTACTTACAATAGTTCATCTATGTGGAGGCAAATTCTTAAAATCGGCAACACAATCACTGACCACCTTACCTGGCAGGTAGGTGAGGGATCTTCTATTTCTTTACATAGTCAGCTCTGGTAGCCTTTGCATCAGTCTGATCTAGCATTCCCTGACCTAAAAGTGTCAGACCTTATACTGCACCCTTTTGGAAAGTGGAATTTTCCTCTTTTATCTTTACTCTTCTATCTTGGTACGTACATTGATTATCCAAGATCTGAGAAACAAAAGTATCTTGAAATTATTAAGAAACTTGACAAATGACTTATTGGGTAGAAATGCAATCTTCTCTTTCAAATAGGATGTCTGGTGTTAATTAATCACTTATCGTCATCTCTGTTGGTGACCATTTTTTATGTAGGAAATTTTCTGCCTACTTATGTCATGCCATAGCAATGAAGATGGAAAATTTCTTCTGGGCATACATTGATACTTCACAAAAAGCTCATCTTCTTTGCTAGGAAGAGTTATGTTTGCCTCATGTTAATGGTGGTTTGCAAATTATTCAATTGGAGGCCTTTAATGATGCTCAGTTAGCTAAACATTTTAACGGGTCATCTCTAATCAATTGAGTTTGCTCAAGCAAGTAATGATGATGAAGTATTTGGATCCTGATTGACATTATATTTTTAAACCTGCTTACAATAGTTCATCTTTGTCGAGGCAAATTCTTAAAACCAATAGCATAATCACTTACCACCTTACCTGGTAGGTAGGTGAGGGATCTTCTATTTCTTTAAATAGTCGGCTCTGATAGCTTTTGCAGCATCTGTCTAGCATTCCTTAACCTGAAAGTGTCAGACCTTATATTATACTCTTCTGGAAAGTGGAATTTTCCTCTTTTATCCTCATTCTACCCTAGGAAAGTGGCGTAACAGTTTGCAAGATATCTAGTTTCATTATCTGAAGCCCCTAATATTATCCGATGGTCAGGTAATAATGCAAGTAGTTATACAGTTAGAGCTAGGTATCTTTTGCTTCCGTCTACTAGTCGAATTTCCAGTCAAGCAAAAAGTAAGGTATGTGAACTGATTTGAAAATATTTTGTACCTCCACAGATTAAGTTGTTGCTGTGGAAAATTGTTAGATGTATTTTACCAACAACTCAGTTACTTAGCGCTAGACATTTAGTTACTTCGAAGGTTTGTTATTTTTGTGGGTGTGATAACGAGTCTTTAGAACATTTATTCTTATATTATCCTTTTTCTGGAGCTTGTTGGTTTGGAAGTACTGCAGGTTTTAATATTGATGATGGACCTAATATGGACAAGCAAAGGTTGCATTAGGGGGAATGTTTCAGTATCCCAAAATTGCTTCCCCCTTACAAGTTGTAGCTTTGTTCTATAGCTAACTAGATAGGTGTCCTTGTGATAGTAGTACGAGATTTGTGATTTAGGATCTATTTTAGCATGAGACATAACACATATTGCATGTTGACATGGAATTCCCATTATATCCCAAGCCCTGCATATACACATTGCCCTAAATAGGTGAACAGAATGCCTATATTGCCCGTCTGCCACCTCATACTTTCATCCCTATTAAAATACACTATACATTTCATAGCAAGAAACCTATTAGCCTCAAATAAGTCAATAGATTTTGGACTATATTCAAACTTCCAATTCCTTACATTTATCTCACTCTTAACCTATTTTTTCATCATTTTCAGTCTTATAAAATCAAACATCCTAATTACCAGAAGGTACCGATGCTCATTCACCATGCATTTAACGACTCACTCATATTATTATGAACAACCCAAGACTTACATCTACCATTGAAATACACTCTTACCCATGAATTGTGAGGATAAGTCAAAGCATCTTGAGCTGCCTCTTCCTTCAATGAGCCAAGCAGTTAAATTGTCTTTGAACTTTTGTGGGAAAGTACTCCATACACAGGTGAAGAATTTTTTCTTGACCTTATTGCCCATCCATTTCTTGCTCCAATTAGTGTAAATACGTCATGCATAAAGTCTGTGTTCTGCCTATAGAAGAACCTCTTTTACTATGTGAGCCAATCCCTAGCATAGTCAATAAATGACAAGTAAAATTGCATCAGGTATGATATCAATCAATAAGACCAAACATTTTCATATGAGAGAGTTGTCTTTCTACCTTTTTCATATCAGACATAAGTGTTATAGTTTCACCCACACCTATATCTAGTAACCTTCGAAGCCATTCAAGGAGCCAAGTCCAGTGAAACCTATTCTCTTTGTCAACTAACCTATAAGCAAGTGGGTACAGGAATCATTACCATCTAAACCCACCATAGTTAGTAAAATTCTTGATTTTCCTTTTAAGAAAATTCCATCTAACCCAATTAAAGGCCTGCATCCTTCTTTCCTAATAACCTACACACAAATTAAACATTTAAAACACAAGTTCATGACATATATATTAAACTTCATATTTTAAAGGAAAATATATACCTTTGAAGCATTAAAGCACAGACATATTCTTTTGAAAACTCTTCTTCCTTATTCCAAAGCTTCGGTGCTCATCTCAAGACTCATGTCCAAACTGGGGGTTTGATACTCTTAATTCATTACAATATGCCTCCTGCTTTCCAAAATTCATCTTTGAAGCTTCCTTCCATTTCTTGCATTATCTTTCGCTTGGCCCTCTTACACTTGAGTAAGCTCACACTAACCATCAATTCTCTCTATACCTCCTCCTTCATATCACTTGTTTTAAACTCAGGCATCTCTTGTACTTTCTTTATGAAATGTTCAGCCATCCAATTCATTGAAGTTGTAGGATTCTTATACACACGAGCACATTTATGCTCATAAAACAGAGTCTTCACTTGGAAACCTACATTTAATCCGTATGCAGAAGCATAAATGTTAAATGGACATCCCTGTTCACACACTACCTGAAATGTCTTCTTATCACTTCTCACTATTCTAAGCTTAACTCCACGACTGATAGCATATTTATCTACTAACTTCTTCAACTCTTTTTTGTTTGCATAAATCATTCAAGCCATAAAAAAGGGCCTAGTAGGTGACCTTTCAACCTCATGAAGGGCTGTCAACTGTTTAGGAGGCCCATCATTGTCATTTGGGCCCTTTTTATCTTCTTCATCATCACTTCCGTTTTGCATCTACCTTCTTTACTTCAAATTCATCATACATACTCTCCTTTGTATCACAGCTCCCACTTAGGGCCAAAGAACTCACATAATTGTTAGTGCAAGTGTTTCACCTAAGAGGGGGTGAATTGGGTGATACCAGAAATTTTGTTGCGTATAAGAAGATTAGCAGAATATTTAAAGTAGTTGAGAGCAAAGAGAAATATCACTGAAGTGTACATCAAGAGTTATACTAGTTCGGCCACAACCAATTTAACCTACATCCAGTCCTCAGAGTGTCTCTGAGAGTTTCACTATATTCTCCAAGATTCGGTGAGTTCTTGGCACCTCAGTACACAACAAGTTTCTTCACCTAGACACTCGCTCCCCCTTACACATTGTAATCAAATCCCCAACTCAAGGTTCCACAACCTTAAGTTGTCTCAATAACAAATATTGAGTTTGTAATAAAAAACTCTCTCACAGAGAAAATATATAATCACTGAAGTACAATAAATGAGTATAAGAAAACAAAGCACTAAGAGTGTGTTGATCAGAGTATGTTCGTGTATTCTTAGTTCTTGTGTCTGTTTTCTTCTCTTTGAATGCTCTATATATATAGATGATTTGTAGTGTCCGTTGGAAGCAATTCAAATATGTCTGTTAGAGCCGCGTAGCAACGGTTAACCATTCTTCAAATTTGAAAACTATCCGTTTGCGGTAGGTAGTGGTAGGTGAGATCTTAGACACTTTATTTGATTTTGCTCTTCTTGCATGATCTCTTCATTGTTTCTCTGCAAATGTACTTAGGATACTAATGCAATAAAGAGTTAATCATATAGAAAACAATTTAATAAAAATTCGATTAAAAAACATAATTTATGGACTACCTTACTCGAGTGGCTACTCGAGTGATCTTGCTTGTTACTCGAGTGGTCCCTCGAGTAAACCTATCAAAAATATGACAGTGCCTAATTCAACATTTTTCATAAGATATTACTCGGGTGAGACATGGAGTGAGATATATCACAAACCTTAGAAATACTTGATTACTCGAGTGGCTACTAGAGTAGCTATGTATTTACTTCACAAGTTACTCGGGTGCTGACTTTGGTAATCTGATTACTCGAGTGGCCATGTGTTTTCTTCAGATGTTACTCGAGTGCTCCCTCGAGTAGATTTCAAATAACTTTGCAAATTACTCGATTACTCCCTCGATTAATGTCATTCAAATCTTAGTCGAGAGTTTGCTTATTGATTACTCGAGTGACCCCTCGAGTACTGCTTCAAATAACTCTGCAAATTACTCGAGTGGTCCCTCGAGTAATGCCTTTTTCTTACTCGAGTAAAGTGTTGCATTTCTTGGCTAAGAGCTACTATAAGATTTTTGACCTAGTTACTCGAGTGGCTACTAGAGTGATGCCTTTGCTAATGATGTTACTCGAGTGGCTACTCGAGTAATGGTCTATATAACTTTACAGATTACTCGAGTGGTCCCTCGAGTAACTTCTTCCAAATTTTGGTAGTGTTTCTCTACATGAAATTCTCCTCGATTACTTGAGTGCTTACTCGAGTAATAGTTTCCCTTACTCGAGTGGTCACTCGAGTAAGCCATCACAGAATTTGCTTATTACTCCAGTACTTACTTCAAGTAATTCTTTGCCACTTTGTTCAAATTCATTTGTTTGTTATCAAATCCTTTTATATTATTGATCCAATCTTTGTTATCATCAAAACATATGGGATCTAACAATAATCACTTTCAACCTCACTACAAGTATCTTGACCTTCCTTACTGTGATCTCTGGCTGAACTTGCCATTCTTTGTTTCCTTTTATTAATACCATGACTATAATCATATTCACCTTCCTCACTCTCTACAACCTCCTCAATATAATCATAGTCAATGTCTAAATCTCCAAGGTACTTAATCACATCATCATCATCATTTTCCACTTCATTAACCCTTCCGTTTCCTTTATCCCTCTCTGATTTGAACTTCCCCCATCCCCTCCAACAGCTAAAATAATCTCTACTATAGTGCTATGATCCTCTCACAAACGACATTTAGTGTCTTTCCAATTCTTTTTTGCCAATTCATAAAGTTTGCAAGCCTTTTCTACTGACCTCTCATGCTTTTGTACGGCTATCTTTGTCTTTGCCTCTTCCACCCTGATTACTTCTTTGTCCCTACCATATGACGCCATTGACACTGCAATATGGAAAACAAAAAGGTTGACCGAAGGGTTTTCATGGCATTTCACTGTAGCCACAAAAAACAAAGATTTATGGGTCCCAATCAATGCTTATCTAGGATTTCTTGTCTCTTCTTGTCCAAGGCGTGGTCTAGAAGAATCTTTCCTCACATGCGATTCCTATTTCCCTCTGGCACTTGTTCTTTATTCCCAAACTTTGAAACCCTACATTCTTCAACTCATTCAAATAATTCCAATTCAAAACTATAGGTTCCTACTTCCCCATGCCATTTGTTCGCCCTTTGATTTGATTTTGCCTCCTTCCCCTTCCGATTCAATTTTGTTTTTGTTCGCCCTCTGATTTAATTTCACCATCACTGTGTTCCCTTTGCCTTCGCTCTCACTCTCATCAAGTGTTGTTTCTATTTTTTTCCCAGTAATTGATGCCTTTTTCCCTTAGCTTAGTTTGCCTATGTTTTAAATGTGAGTGTTTTTCCATTTTTTCAATAGTAAAGTATTCTAGTTAGCAACTTCACTAGCCAAGTCACCATCCATGTCATCACAATTAGTCAACAAACTTCTATTTCACGATTAAAGTTTCCCTTTTAACAGAGACACCATGACTTTTGCACCTATTATGTAACCACATAGTTAATTTTGCACCTAAAAAAAGCATTTGTTGTTGGACATACTTTAAAAAAAATCACATTTGTATTTTTGCTCCTTAACCCAATATTTAAGTATCAATTTCTTATATTTTAGCATTTCTTTTCTACCAACAAAACATCCTTTATTTTTTACGGTCTGAAATATTTTTATGTTGTTGATAAATAAATAAACATTGATATTGACCATTTATAATTGATGTTATTATTAATTGATAATTATATAAATAATTATACTAGTATTCTCATATATCAACATTAATTATAGGGGAAATTCCATTAAAATACCACATGAAATTGCAAAACCCACAAAACACCATTAACACTTGCAAAAGACAGAAAGGGATGGGGTGGGAATATGGGTTTTTGATGTTTGGGATAAATGAAGAAATTGCCCTTTCTTTTCAATCATCTCCCTCCTCTGTCTTTCTCTCTCTCTTTCCTTTGTTTCTACATCACTGGAACTGATAAAAAATTCTTTGATTATTGTTGATGGGATAAGAGTTCTCTTGTTCCTCCTACTTCTATCGAGCAAGCTGATGAGATGACAAGAAAGGAGCTTCTAAGCTTACTGGAACACGACAATGTCAAGTACCCACTTGATGAGAAAGCTAATAAGGACAGAAAAAAAGGAGCCAAGCATGCTGCAAATGGGTTTGTTGTTTTCCCTCTAATTGAAGATTTTGAGGAAGATGAAACAACAAAAATTATTGTTTTGCAATTTCATGTGTATTGTAGTTGCTATCATATAGAGTTTGATTTTTTGTAAATGTTAATATTGTATTTGTTATTACCATTACTACTTTTGTTAATGGTGACAATTTATTGTAGGTAATGTATATGGGAAGGACATGTTCTTTGGGGTGGATGACTTGTATGCATTAAGTGTAGTGTAATAAGTAACGTTCACAAGCCATCTATCCATTTGCATGATAGTTGTTGTCATGAACATTTCTGGTTTTTTGTCAATGCCATCGCTTCACTTGTCATTACCATTACTAAACTTGTCAATACCATTAATAAAATTAGTCAACGCATTGACTCATTTTGTCAGTACATAACGATTTTGTCAAAACCATTATAGTTTTTATCAAAATCATTAATGTTTTTGTCAATCTCATTACTCAATTAGTCATAGCCCAAAACTCTTGGCCAATCTTTTCATACATTTTGCTAGTACTTGTTGGTTTTGTCAAAACCATTATGATTTTTGTAAAAAAACATTACTATTTTAGTTAATCCCATTACTCAATTGGTTATAGCCCAAAATTCTTGGCGAATCGTTTTACACATTTTGTTAGTATGTATTGATTTTGTCAAAATTATTATGAACTTTGTCAAAAACATGAATATTTTAGTTAATTTCATTACTCAATTGGTCACAACCAACAACTCTTAGCCAATCATTTCACATATTTTGTCAGTATTATTGATTTTGTCAAAACCATTATGATTTTTGTCAAAAACATTACTGCTTTAGTCATCATCATTACTCAATTGGTTTAGTCAAAACATTACAAAATTTTAATGGAATTTTCTCATCATTAAAATACCACATGATGAGAAAACATAACCAATTGAGTAATATGATTGATTAAAACAATACTATTTTTGACAAAAATCCTAATGGTTTCGGCAAAATCAATAAGTACTGACAAAATGTGTGAAAAGATCGGCCAATAGTTTTAGGCTATGATTAATTGAGTAATGAAATTGACTAAAACATTAATGATTTTGGTAAAAATTGTTATGTACTGACAACATGAGTCAGTGCGTTGACTAATTTTGTTAATGTTATTGACAAGTTTAGTAATGGTAATGACAAGTGAAGTGATTGCGTTGACAAAAAATAAAAAATGTTCATGACAACAACTATCATGCAAATGGTCAGATGGCTTATGAACATTACTCATTCCACTACACCTAATGCATACAAGTCATCCACCCCTAAAGAACATGTCCTTCCCATATACATTACTTACAATAAATTGTCACAATTAACAAAAGTAGTAATGGTAATGACAAATACAATATTGACATTTACAAAAAATCAAACTCTGTATGATAGCAACCACAATACACATGAAATTACAAATAAGTAATTTTTGATGTTTCATCTTCCTCAAAATCTTTAATCAGAGGGACAACAATAGACCCATTTGCAGCACGCTTGGCTCCTTTTTTCCCTGTCCTTATTTACTTTCTTATCAAGTAGGTTCTTGGCATTTTCATATTCCAGTAAGCTTAGAAGATCCTTTCTTATTATCTCATCAGCTTGCTCGATAGAAGTAGGAGGAACAAAGGAACTCTTATCTCCATCAACAATAATCAAAGAATTTCTTATCAGTTCTAGTGATGCAAAAACAAAGGAAAGAAATGAGAGGAAAGAGAGAGAAAAAGATGGAGGAAGGAGATGATTGAAAAGAAGGGGCAGTTTCGTCATTTATCCCAAACATAAAAAATCCATATTCCTACTCCATCCCTTATCTATCTTTTGCAAGTGTTAATAGTGTTTTGTGGGTTTGCAATTTCATATAGTATTTTAATGGAATTTTTACTTAATTATACTCGGCCAAAAAAGATTAATTATTAATCAATATACTACCATTATAATTTTTATTTTGTTATGAATATTAAATATATGTGGATGTCCATTGACTCATATTACTCTTCTAGTCAACTTGACATAAAGAAGAAAAGATGACTTGACACAAGCAAAAGCAAAAGAAGATAAGGACATAAAGAAGATATAAAGTAACCATGATCATGTAACCAGGGTTAAATATAACCATGGTTATGCAACCAGGGTTAGATTTCTGCCTCTATATAAAGGCCTGTAATCGATTGTTTCAGTTGAACTGAATGAGAACTTCTCTCTAGAAATTCTATCAATTTTCTCTGAATCCTATCAATCTTCTTTCTTATCACATATACTTTTATAACACGTTATCAGCACGAAGCTCTAAAAGAAGGTATGATCTTCTTATGGTTTCTTTAATGATTATATATACCTTGTTTTATATCTGGGATAATCTGAGCCACTATATGGAATTAGAGAGATACTTTTACCGATTGTTATATAACATCGGGTTCCATGGCTAAGATTGGAGATCGTTATTGTTTTTATATATTATTTACAAGTTCTTTTATATTATTATTATTATTGTTATTATGGCCAGAAGCCATACACATCTGATTCTTGAAATTATGACCAGAAGTCATAATGTTTTAATTTCTTATAATATGGCCAGAAGCCATATCCATTCTTATTATATAGCCAGAAGCTGTATACATTTTTCATCTTATTATATGGCCAGAAGCTATATATATTTTTATCTTTTATCTTATTGTACGGCCAGAAGTCATGTACAACTTTTATCCTGAAGATCATAGTTAATTCCTCATCCTGAGATTAAATGGCCCGAAGCCATACATGGCCTGAAGTCATGAGATTAAAAGGCTCGAAGCCATACATGTTTTAATTTTCTTATCCTGCCTTATGAATTATTTATTGTCTTTATGAATTTACAGTTATTATATTGCATATTTACATTTCATATTTTAATTATTTTCATTTATTTCTTTAATTAGTTTGAACAATGGCAAACCTGGCAAAACTTGAAATTGTGGCTCTTGATATTACCGGGAAAAATTATTTATCTTGGAAGTTGGATGCGGAAATTCACCTGAATGCCAAAAGTCTGGAAGACACGATTAAAGAAGGGAATAATGCATCCAACCAAGATAAAGCCAGATCCATGATTTTTCTTCGCCACCATTTACATGAGGATTTAAAAACTGAATATTTGACAGTAATGGACCCACTTGTCCTTTGGAACAATTTGAAAGAAAGATATGATCACCAGAAGATGGTCATTCTTCCAAAAGCTCATTTTGATTGGATGCATTTACGCTTGCAAGATTTTAAATCTATAAGCGAATATAACTCAGCTATGTTCAGAATTACTTCTAAATTGAAATTATGTGGAGAAAATGTTACCAATGATGATATGTTAGAAAAGACATTCTCCACATTTCATGCATCCAATTTGCTCCTGTAGCAGCAATATCGTGAAAAAGGTTTCAAGAAATATTCTGAGTTAATTTCTTGTCTCCTTGTGGCTGAACAAAATAATGAGCTTTTGTTGAAAAATCATGAATCTCGTCCAACAGGCTCAACTCCATTCCCTGAAGTGAATGTAGTAACTAATGAATTTTATTGTGGCCGTGGCCATGGATGTGGACATGGACGTGGACGTAGGCGTGGCTACAGCCGTGGGCGTGGCTACAGCCGTGGGCGTGGTCGTGGTTGATATTATGGAGGTTCAAATTCCTACCAGAAGTGGGAAAAAACTGATAAGAACCAAAAAGGGGAAAGCAGTAGGCATAACAAATATGCTGATAATTCATGCTATCGATGTGGTGGCAAGGGCCATTGGTCTTGTACCTGTCGTACACTAAGGCACCTAGTTGATCTTTACCAAGAATCAATTAAAAATACTGGTAAAAGATCAAATGTTGAAGTTAATCATGTTGATCAGGGCGAGAATTCTGAGTATGACGATATAGATAATAACTATTTGGATGTTGCAGATTTCTTAATATAATTTGAACTGTTATATTTTATTTAAAGTTGTTTCTATCATATGTATTAATTTTATTTATGTTTTTATGAAGAATGAATCATATTGGCATCAATCCTGAAGATTTATGTCTCGTTGATAGTACAACAACCCAAACCATACTCAGACATGATAAATATTTTTCTTCCCTAATAATACGAGAAGCCAATGTTCAGACTATATCTGGTAGTATAAATTTAATTGAAGGCTCCGGACGAGCTAATATTTTGTTACCTGAAGGAACAAAATTATGCATTCATAATGCATTTTATTCTACCAAGTCTAAAAGAAACTTATTGAGTTTCAAAGATATCCGCAGAAATGGATATCATTTAGAAACAACAACTAAAAATAATAAGGAATATCTTGTCATTACAAATATAGTTGCCGGTAGAAAATGCATATTAGAAAGTTTTCCTATTTTTTCTTCTGGTTTGTATTACACATGTATAAGCACAATTGAAACACATACTATTGAGAACCAGAAGTTCAATAATGCAGACTAGAAGTTTACCAATACAAACCAGCAATTTGATAATGTAAACCAGAAGTTTACTAATGAATTTAATGTTTGGCATGACCGGTTAGGCCATTCCGGTTCAATCATGATGCGATAAATAATTGGGAATTCATGTGGACATACCCTGAAGTATAAACAAATACCAAAATCCCATGATTTTTCATGTGCTGCATGTTCCAAGGGAAAGTTAATTATTCGCCCCTCACCAAGCAAAGTAGAAAGTGAGTCTCTCACATTTCTAGAACGAATACAGGGAGATATTTGTGGTCCAATACACCCACTATGTGGACCATTTAGGTACTATATGGTTTTAATTGATGCATCAACTAAATGGTCATATGTTTGCTTATTATCTTCTCGCAACCTGGCGTTTGTGAGATTACTTGCTCAATTGATTAGATTAAGAGCACATTACCCTGATTATCCTATCAAGAAAATATGTCTTGATAATGCTGGTGAATTTACATCACAAGCTTTTAATGAATATTGTATGTCCCTTGGAATTGATGTTGAACATCCTGTAGTTCATGTTCATACGCAAAATGGACTTGCAGAATCATTGGTTAAAAGGTTGCAATTAATTGCAAGACCTTTACTTATGAAATCTAATCTACCAATTTCTGCTAGGGGCCATGCCATTTTGCATGCAGTAATGTTAATTCGCATTAGACCAACAAGTTATTTAAAAGTTTCCCCCTTACAAATGGTTTTTGGTCAGGAACCTAATATTTCCCATATAAAAACTTTTGGATGTGCGGTATATATGCCTGTAGCACTGCCACAACGTACCAAGATTGGCCCTCAAAGAAAGATGTGAATATATGTTGGGTATGAATCTCCATCAATTATAAAATGGTTAGAACCATCTACAGGAGATTTATTTACGGCACGATTTGCCGATTGTCATTTTGATAAATCATTTTTCCCAACATTAAGGGGAGAAAACAAACAGCTGGGTAAAGAAATTAGTTGGAATGAATTATCATTGGCTCATTTTGATCCTCGTACAAAATAGTGTGAACTGGAAGTTCAAAAGATAATTCATTTACAGAATTTAGTTAATCAAATGCCAGAAGTATTTACTGACCCAAAGAAAGTGACAAAGTCACATGTCCCAGTTGCTAATGCTCCTATTAAAATTGATGTCCTTGAAGGACAACCTGCTATGAATGAATCCAAAGCATGCCTGAAGCGTGGCAGGCCCATCGATTCCAAAGATAAAAATCCTCAAAAAAAAAGGAGCAAAGAATATAGATGGTCAAGTCGAGGATAATGAAGAAAAACTAGTAACTCCAGAAGAGCCATCTCCTGAAGAGATATTATCTCCAGAAGAGAATGTTGTAGTCCTAAAAGAGACCCAGGTACCTGACATATGTGAAAATAATGAGATCTCAATAAATTATGTTATGAATGGAATCCGATAGGATAGAAATGAAGTCAAAGTTGATGACATCTTTGCTTATCATATAGCATATGATGTAATGAATGATAATGAGGATCATGAGCCAAAATCCATTAGTGAGTGCCAACAAAGAAAAGATTGGCCCTTATAGAAAGATGCCATTAATGCAAAATTAAAATCATTGGCAAAACAAAAAGTATTTGGACCTGTAGTCCTTACACCTGAAGATGTAAAACCAGTTGGATGCAAATGGGTCTTTGTACGAAAAAGAAATGAAAAGGGCAAAATAACTAGATATAAGGCACGTTTAGTAGCCCAAGGTTTTATACAAATACCTGGCATTGATTTTGAAGAAACGTATTCACCAGTAGTGGATGCGACTACTTTTCGTTATTTAATCAGTCTAGCAGTAGATGTAGGACTTGATTTACATCTAATGGATGCTGTGACTGCCTATTTATATGGATCACTTGACAATGATATTTATATGAAAGTCCCTGAAGGACTTAAGATGCCAGAAGCATCCAATTCAAGTTTTCGAGAATAATACTCAGTTAAGTTAAATAAGTCCCTGTATGGCCTGAAGCAATCAGGGCGCATGTGGTATAATCGTCTTAATGAATACTTGTTGAAAGAATGATACAAAAATGATCCGATATGCCCATGCATCTTTATGAAAAGATCTAATAGTGAATTTGCTATAATTGCTGTTTATGTTGATGATATCAACATCATTGGAACTCCTGAAGAGCTTCAAAAGGCAATTAATTGTTTGAAGAAAGAATTTGAAATGAAGGATTTGGGAAGAACAAAATTTTGTCTTGGATTACAGATCGAGTACTTCAAGAAAGGGATCTTTGTATATCAAGAAACTTATACAAAGAAGGTCCTAGAGCGATTTTACATGGATAAATCACATCCATTATGTACCCCAATGGTTCTAAGATCTTTGAAGGTGGATAAAGACCCATTCCGACCCCGAGAAATTAGTGAAGAATGTGATGAAGAACTACTTGGTCAAGAAGTACCATATCTTAGTACTATTGGAGCATTAATGTATTTTGCTAATCACACACGTCCTGATATATAATTTGCTGTTAATTTATTAGCAAGATATAGTTCTTCACCAACACGAAGGCAATGGAATGGAATAAAACACATTATTCGTTATCTCAGAGGTACTACAAATATGGGGTTATACTACTCAAATGTATCCAAGCATGAACTGGTTGGTTATGCAGAAGCCGGATTTTTGTCTGCTCCACATGATGGTAAATCACAAACAGGTTATCTATTTACATGTGGAGGTGTAGGCGATCTATGAAACAGACTATATCAGCCACATCATCTAATCATACAGAAATTCTAGCAATACATGAAGCAAGTTGAGAATGTATGTGGTTGAGGTCAGTGATACATCATATACGTATAGCTTGTCATTTATCTTATGGCAAAATGATCCCAACAATCCTATATGAAGATAATGCTGCATGTATTGCTCAACTTAAAGAAGGCTATATCAAGGGCGATATAACAAAGCATATTTTACTAAAATTCTTCTTTACTCAAGACCTTCAAAAGGATGGTGAAATAGATATCCAGCAAATCAGTTCAAGTGAAAATCTAGCAGATTTATTCACCAAGTCACTCCCAGGTACAATCTTTGAAAAACTTGTTTATGATATTGGTCTTCGGAGATTCAAAGATTTCAACTGATATTATCAAGAGGGGGAGTCGATACACGCTGTACTCTTTTTCCCTTATCTAGGTTTTATCCCACTGGGTTTTCCTAGAAAGGTTTTTAATGAGGCAGCACTCGATAGTGTATCAATGAATGATGTACTCTTTTTTTTGGCTAGGTTTTTATCCCACTGGGTTTTTCCTAGTTAAAGTTTTTAATGAGGCACATTCATAATGGACATCCAAGGGGGAGTGTTATGAATATTAAATATATGTGGATGTCTATTGACTCATATTACTCTTTCAGTCAACTTGACATAAAGAAGAAAAGATGACTTGACACAAAACAAAAGCAAAAGAAAACAAGGACATAAAGAAGATATAAAGTAACCATGGTCATGTAACCAGGGTTAAATATAACCATGGTCATGCAATCAGGGTTAGATTTCTGCCTCTATATAAAGGCCTGTAATCGATTGTTTCAGTTGTTCTGAAGGAGAACTTTTCTCTAGAAATTCTATCAATTTTCTCTGAATCCTATCCATCTTCTTTCTTATCATATATACTTTTATAACACATTTCACCCATTGTCCCATTTATTTCGACGCGCCCAGTAGGAAATAGAGTAGAAAAGCAAACACGTCTTTTTGACCGCCAAAGCCTCTTCTTGTTCCTTCTTCCCCAATTTTGAACCACTTCGTCTCTCTCTTCTGAGTGGTAATAAACGTGACCCTGAAAGAAACTTCCCAAAGCGAAGAAAGCAGTTTACTCTGTAACTTTGAATCAAAAGGGTGAAGCGGAAACCATAAAACAAAGCAAAGAAACAGCGAGAAAGCAAAACCGACTAGACATGCAGAGACTCTTTCGAGGGAGAGGCAATTCCGCCGATGCTTCACCAACATTACAGGCGGCGACGTCCTCGCCGTCGCGATCTGTGCCCCCGGTGACTGGCCCGGCGAGGCCCATACGATTGGTCTATTGTGACGAGAAGGGGAAGTTTCGGATGGATCCCGAAGCAGTCGCAACTCTTCAGCTTGTGAAAGAACCCATTGGCGTGGTCTCTGTTTGCGGACGGGCTCGCCAAGGCAAGAGCTTTATCTTAAATCAGGTAAATTTTCTCCCCACTAATTGGAATTTCGGGGCGGGTTCTAGCTTTTTGGTTGAAATGGAAGTTTAGGGTTCATATATGCAGGCGCTGTTTAATTACGTCTTTGAAGGGTTTTTTCTGTGTTGAAGGATTGAATGTTGGATATCTGAAGAGTACTGTTGTGTTTCTGCTAGAGATCACTTTTTGTTGGCTAAATTGTTGTTGAATGGTTCAGAGACCATTCTTACCTTGCTAATACAACACACGGGGGATTTGATTTGTGATTTGGGATTATGAATAAATAATTTTCTTTGTGAATATTTATGTGCGGCAATTTTGGAGCACTTCTGCAGCGTGTAAATAGTTTGAAAGAGAAAGAAACTCTTGAGGTCCTTTTTGTGTATCTTCTAACTCAGCTTGACTGGATATGTTTTGAAAGATAGTTAATGAAAATGTAACTGAAGAAATGTGAGTAGTGATCGGTTTAGAGCTTATGCTGTGGCTAGTAAGATAGACAGGTCATATCTTTAAAGTGTAGGTACATTGTTGATTGAAATTTTGTCTGGTGTTAGCATTTCCTTCGTGCATTGTTTAAGGAAGCTTGTTTCTTTAGGAATAGTAATTGGAAAAAAGTATAAATAGCAAGTTGTGCTAGGAATTCCAAATTGAAGTTTTAATGCTTCCAAACAACCAGCTTTCTCTTGTTTAGCATGGTGGAAATGACTTGTTGGACCTGAATTCCGAAGATCATGTTCAGCCACTCTTCTACTGGGTTGGCATGATGGAAATTTTCTACCAATAAATTGATCCGTTTCACATCTCTGATTATCTCTAGTATTTGGCTATATGTTATCCATATGTTAACTAGAGTTGTTAGTTTGAAGTTTGGTTACATTTTACCTTCAACTTAAAGCGGCCTAGTGTAGTATTCTATCTTGATGATGGACAGGGCTCCTGGTGATAGTGATGACATTTGTCTTAGTAATTTGGAGAATAATTAGTTTTGAACTTGGTTAGTGTTGATTTCTGAGTTGTTGATGTTGTTGTTTGGTAGCTTATTTGAAACTGTGGGACTTATGTTTAGTTTTTATTTTTGGTTTCAGTATTGGTTCCTCTCTGATATTTTTGTATGTAGGCCTTGTCTGATTGACAATTGGATGCAATTGAATTCCATTTATATTTACATCACTCTTCATCATTGTCAAATATTAGCAAGATTCATGTATAGTAATGGAGTATATTCGCTGTCTTTTACTAGTTGAGCTCTAAATCTTGTTTTAATAACAAATTTGACGCAGTTTTCCACTGGTAATATCATTATCATTAGTTAGCATGAAACTGTGGTGCGTTTTAATACATCTTGAACAAGATAGTCAAAGGCAAAAGATGGGCAGGAGGCATTAGAAAGATGCACTACAGTGAAAAGAATATGCTGTATCTCATAACTCATAATATTTGAAATTTAAAACTGTCTTTTTATGTAATTTTCTTTATCTTATGTAATTTTTAAGTTTAAAATTTTCATTTTTAATTCAATTATTTTCCTTTATTTATAAATTAAGATTTAAAACTTGGCCTATTTTTAATTAAAAATCACTTTTCGTTTTGCCTCTTTGATTATTTAAATTTCTAGACAAAATCCTAATGTATTAATATCTACCAAAAAAGAAATGATCCAATTATCTAATAATATAATGACTCATAATATTTTAAATTTTATTATTTTTTGTCAGATAATTTCTAGACAAAATCCTAATGTATATACTATTTTAAACAACTTGATATTACTGGACAATACTGCTTTTTCTCAAGTAAAGAAACCTCCTTTAACGTAAATTCTCAATCTTCCAAAGCGTATATTCTTCAGCTAGTGTCCACTTCATCCTCCAAACCTTGAGAAAAAACACAACCCCTAACTTTAAAAGAAACAGTTATAACGGGATATTATAGAATTACAGTGTCGTATATAATATTTGTTCTGAGGAAAAATAGTTATTTTCTCACATAAAGAGCGTTGTAATAATCATGGTTTTTAAGCTCGGATCGGTCTGGCTGGTCTGACCCTGAAACCTTCGAATCGGTAGTGTGATCGGTTCGGTCTGGTAACTAACCCCGGATCGATTGGTTTTCTCACGGTTTGACCGGTTTTTTTTTTTATTTTTTATTTTTTTAATATTTTATTCAGAATTTCATATAAATAATCCTAAAATCTTCCCTTCCTCACCGGTTTAGCCACGGTTTGACTCCGATCTGACCCATTGACCCTTGACCTAATACCCCGACTGGTTCAGTGACCGGTCCGGGTTTCAGAACCTTGGTAATAATTCAACACCTACTAAACCATTCATTGACTCAGATTTCCAATTGTACATCTTTTGCTTCTTCTAGTCCTTCAATACAACAATTGCCCAAGCTTCTTCCAGTTCTAGTCCTTCTAAGATGTTCCCTATCCAATAGGTTCTCAGTTCTTTTTGGTGCCAAAAGATGCTTGTGTTTACCTAAAATAAGTGCCAAAGGAGCCAAAAGATGAGTGCCTTTTGGTGCCTGACTTAACCCAGCGCTCTCATGCTATGAGAAACAGTAAGGGTCTTTGGCTCCTCACCCTAGCACCTTAGGTGGCGAGGCAAGCGCCTTTGACTGCTGTGGTCTTGAAATAAGAAAATGAGGCCATTTTATTGTATTCTAATTCAATGCTTTGCATATTTATGTTGCAGCTTTTAGGGAAGAGTAGTGGATTTCAAGTGGCATCTACACATCGGCCATGTACCAAAGGTCTCTGGTTATGGAGTGCACCTCTGAAAAGAACTGCACTTGATGGAACAGAATACAATCTTCTGCTATTAGACAGTGAAGGAATAGATTCCTATGATCAAACGGTCAGATTTTCAGTTTTTCAAGTGATAATTGTGTTTTTTTTTCTGTTGTTTATAAATTCCCATTGGTAACTGTTACATTTGGTTTATTGTTTACATATGGGCATCTCTTTCTGATTATATGCTTATTTGACTTGTGCAAATGTTTTGGCCCGTTGGTATTATACAGGGAACATACAGCACCCAGATATTTTCATTAGCTGTGCTTTTGTCTAGCATGTTCATTTATAACCAGGTTTGAACGTTTTTTAATCCTGGACGGCCAGTTTGTTGGTCCTTTGCTTGGTATAGGATTTACTTCCTTTCTGTTCCCTTCTCTTGTACATTTATTGCTAAAAATTTTCTCATGTTCAGATGGGTGGTATTGATGAGGCTGCCCTGGATCGTCTTTCTCTTGTCACTCAAATGACAAAGCACATTCGTGTCAGAGCATCAGGAGGAAGGAGTTCTGCATCTGAGCTTGGGCAATTTTCCCCAATTTTTGTTTGGCTTCTTAGGGTGAGATGTTTAAAGTGCTTTTGCTACTGTTTGTTGTCAGATAAGCTGAGAAATGCTGAAGTTTGATGTTTTTTTTTTTTTTTTTGGTTTTTGTAGCATTGTTTAACTATTTTACTTATTTTTCTGCTCTGGTGCTTCCAGGATTTCTATTTGGACTTAGCAGAAGATAACAGAAAGATAACTCCTCGTGACTATCTGGAACTTGCTTTGAGGCCTGTCCAAGGGAGTGGAAAAGACATAGCTTCCAAAAATGAGGTATTTTTTCTGTTTCTATCCCAGTTCTCTGTGGTTTTGTGAAGATATATTACAAATATTTCTGGTTGAAGTGTTAAACAATATATTTAGCTGGATATATAACTTTTAAACATCCCCGCTCCTGGGCCTTTTTTGCCTGTGGGGAGGAGGTTACAACAGCTCTTCTGACCCGGCAGGAAGCTTAATTTAACTTGGTTGGCATTTACTATTTAAAAATGAGCAATGCTTAGCCAGATTGTTGGCTCCTAAGTTAGTTCTTTTTATTTAGTTTTATTTTTTATCGTTACAGTGAAAATGGTTTGTGTCTTAACACATTAGTATGGCTGAAGTTATACAAATACAATGTGAAGGTTTCCTGCAACAAGAGGAATTATACTTCCCTTTAGCGCTCAATTTGAGCTGAAATCGATGTAGACTAAGAGGAATTAAAGGAGCATTCTAGACTGTAATGATATGGGTATATATATCTGTAAATTTTGACCTGTCCTTGATTTACTCCTCTGTGTGTGTGTGTATTTATCAATAGATATTCATAATATGTAGCCCTTCTGTTTTGAAAAAAATTATACTTCCCTCTAGTGAAACCTAAATGCACTGTACGATCCTCATATGCAACAAAAAATAAATTGCTTAAACCTAGTTTGACCCTACTTAATAGTTTTAAATGTATATATGATAATATAAGATAGTCCCTTTTCTAATTACTCAAGTTGTAAACAATTTACAGTGACAATCATTCTTGTCTTTTTAATAGAAGACGAAAGAATGGTTCACTCTGCTCGCTGTGTGACTGTGTAGTTTTGTTTTTGTCTATCTGTTAACATTTCAACGATTATTTGATGTATATAGTTGCATGATGCTGTATGTTTATGGTGATTGTTTTTCACAAGCTCTTAAAGAATATTGGGATATTTGTTTATCTTTTGTATGATAAACAATATTGGGATATTTGTTTTATCTTTTGTATGATTGCTAATTATCTGATAATATCAATCACAAGATTCGGGATTCCATTCGCGCGTTATTCCCAGATAGGGAATGCTTCACCCTTGTGCGTCCATTGAATAATGAAAGTGATTTGCAGCGACTTGATCAAATATCGGTTAGTAACTTGCCAGCTATCATATGTAAGTTATTTTTTCTTTGGTTTTATAATATAGTGCCTGATTATATGTGGAAATTTTATCTTCAATATGCAGCTGAACAAATTAAGGCCTGAATTCCGATCTGGTCTTGAGGCATTGATGAAATTTGTTTTTGAAAAAACAAGGCCAAAGCAAGTTGGGGCAACCATGATGACAGGTCCTGTGCTGGTTGGCATTACCCAGTCTTATCTGGACGCTCTCAATCAGGGTGCTGTGCCTACTATTTCTTCCTCTTGGCAGGTCAGAATTATACTTTTAGATAAGTTATGATCTGTGTGATAAAGAGATGTGCTTAATGCATTATAAACTTCTGTCGTATAAGTAGTGCTTGTGGTAGTATAATAAGTATATATTTTTTTTTGGGGGGGGGGGGGGGGCTAGTTTCTAATTTACATGTTTTCACATTTCAATTAAGCTTTTGCTTTTCATTTTGAGCTCTGTGCATTCGTAATTTATTTCTCATTTTTTTCAAACATACAAACCTTGCGAAATTTCACCAAAATTGCTAGCAATTGGAACGTTTTGTAGATTTTGATGTTCTTTTTTGACTTTCGTTCACTAGATATTAATTGCTGGCTTTTGCAGAGTGTTGAAGAAGCTGAGTGTCGTCAGGCGTATGATTGTGCTACTGAAATGTATATGTCTTCTTTTGATCGTTCAAAGCCACCTGAGGAAGTGAGTAAACCATATTCATGAATGCAGAGTGTTTGTGTAGGTACTTTCCTAATTGTTGTGACTGCAGGTTGCTATGAGAGAAGCACATGAAGAAGCAGTTCAGAAAGCAATGGTTACCTTTAATGAGAGTGCTGTAGGGATTGGTTCCGCAAGGAAGAAATATGAGGCCCTTCTGCAGAAATTCTTCAAAAAAGCATTTGAGGTATTGAATGTTTGAAATTTGCTGTTTGTGGCTCATTATTGACTCAATGGTTATAATACCCCTATTTATTGGGGCATTTTTATGTCTGAGCATTAATTCTAATCATTGCATAGGAGGAGTATTGTTTTTGAAAAGTATCACATGTTCTTTACATATTAATGACAAAGAACTATCTTAGCTATTTTTTCTTTTTTGGATTTTAAAAATTGGTTAAAAGGATCTTATATTTTTAACCAGATGTTATATATTGTGGGACTGATCAAAATAACTATGCCTTTTAACCAGGATTATAAAAGGAATGCATTCATGGAGGCTGATCTTCGTTGCTCGAATGCTATACTAGGTATGGAAAAGAGGGTCAGGGCGGCTTGTCATTCTTCAGAGGCAAGCATAGATAATGTTGTGAAGGTAATTGTTGAGACTAAAAGAGCTTTCCACCGCATCTTCTATAGTCCTCCCTCTTGCAAAAAAGATTGGCATGTTGAACTAACAACTGCATTTGATATTGAATGTTGGATGCAGGTTCTTGATGCTCTTTTTTCTGAATATGAAACATCAGTTCAAGCTCCAGGGAAGTGGCAAAAACTAGCTGTCTTTTTACAACAAAGGTTTGTGGAGCTATTTTTCTGCCATGTTTTATTTCATCCAACTCTTTCTAATCCATATGTTGACACCAGTTTTGAAGGCCCTATACTGGACCTTGTCAAGAGGCTGATTGACAAACTTGGATCAGAGAGGAGTACTCTTCAGACAACATGCAAAATGATTGAAGATAATATGGCCCTACTCAAAAAGCGCTTGGACGCCTCTGAGAGTCAAAAGTCCGAGTACATCAAACGCTATGAAGATGCAATCAATGATAAGAAGCAGCTTACTGATGAATATATGAATCGCATTACTGATCTGCAGGGAAATCGTCGTTCATTAGAAGAGAGGTATTCTAGCTTATCAAAAACATTGGACTCTGCCAAGCAAGAAACCGTGGATTGGAAAAGGAAATATGAACAAGCCTTATCAAGGCAAAAAGCTGAGGCAGATCAAGCTAATTCTGAAGTAGCAGCCCTCAAATCCCGAAGCAATGCTGCAGAGGCAAGGTTGGCCGCAGCAAGGGAACAGGCTCAGTCTGCACAAGAGGAGGCTGAGGAGTGGAAACGGAAGTATGATATTGCTGTTAGAGAAGCAAAAGCTGCACTGGAGAAGGCAGCAGCTGTTCAGGAACGCACAAACAAGCTATCACAGTTGAGGGAAGATGCTATAAGAGAAGAATTGGCCGTCACTTTGGCTGAAAAAGTGAGCTCTCCTCTTCGATTCCTTCAAATTTCTTTTGCAAATATTTATTTGCGTAGTACTAATGGCTTGTGGAGATTGCTACACTAAAGTTGGGAGCCCTGGTTTCAGCTTATCAGTTATCCATGTGTTGCATGCAAAATGCCAAATGCCAAATGCCGTTTTCAATATATGATTTATTCCACCTCTGCTCACTATGCAGGAGGAAGAAATAATTGATAAGCGTACCAAAATTGAGCATGCTGAGCAGCGTTTGACAACTTTGACAGTAGATTTAAAGGTGAGATTCCTTACACTTTTTGTTTCATGAGCATGCTAGAGCACTTGGGTGCTCAATAACGTTAGGTTTTTGTTTCTTGAGGTAATGTAAAGAAGATAGGAGTGTTTTTGTCTTGGCCAAAGATAATTGGGAGTTAAGATATTAAAAAATATACAAGTTGTCCATGGTGATGCGAACATAAAAACCTCATCTATATTAAGACCACTCAAATCACTCGTACTATGGTTGCATTACTTAAATCATTAATACCTCATTATTCGTTGCACTGAGAGTAGTTTTTACTGGCATATGTTAATCCTTGGGATCTCTTACTCTCAGCTTGAAGTTCACAAATGTTGCAATTTATTACAAATAAAACCCAATAAAAAAACTTGTAATTTGCTTTGTTGGGCCTTTGTCCAATCACCATGGGAAAATGTTTGGGGTATTAAGAGTTTGAATTTATATATTGTGCTGTATCGAGGCTTTAACTGGAAATTTTAGGTGCTTTCTTAAATGAAAAACAATTATTTCAGTGCTCCAAGCTTTTGCATTGAGATTTTTAACATGATTTGTTTAGTTGGACCATTTTTGCACCCTTTGATATTGAATGGCATATCTGTCTGGCTGTTTTGGCAGGCTGCTGACTCTAAGATAAAGAGCTATGATGCAGAAATATCATCATTGAGGTCTGAATTAAAAGAATTGGCTGAGAAGCTGGAAATCGCAAATTCCAAGGCCCAAATGTATGAGAAGGATGCTATGGTATTTCAGCAGGAGAAGGTTCATCTGGAGCAGAAGTACCAATCTGAGTTTGCGAGATTTGCGGAGGTCCAAGAAAGGTGTAGAAATGCTGAAAAAGAAGCTGCTAGGGCCATTGAAGTGGCTGACAAAGCACGGGCCGAAGCAGGAATGGCTCAGAAAGAGAAGAGTGAGATGCAGAAGCTGGCTATGGAGAGACAGTCGCAGATTGAAAGGGCTGAAAGGAGAATTGAAAATTTAGGGAGGCAGAAGGATGATTTGGAAGCCGATTTGCTGAGAACAAGGGAGTCGGAGAAGGATGCACTCTCCAGAGTTGGAGAGCTAGAGGAAAGGGTGGAACAAAGAGAGAAGCAAATTGATTCACTTTTGGATTCAAATGATGCGGAGAGGAAGAGTAATGTTCAGATTCTTCAAAACCTTTTGGAATCTGAACGTGCTGCACATGCGGAAGCAGGTAACAGGGCCGAGGCTCTCTCTCTGCAGCTGCAGTCTGCGCAAGCAAAGATTGATTCTCTTCATCAAGAGTTGACCAAGTATCGACTCAATGAAACAGCATTAGACAGTAAGCTCAAAACTACTTCCCATGGTAAGCGCTTGCGCGTAGACGGTGAAGTTGGTGTAGAATCTGTTCAAGACATGGATGTGAGCCCAAGAATCGTGAGGGGAAGTAAGCGATCGAAGAGCACTTCAAGCCCTGTCAGATACACACATCCAGAAGATGGTGGTTCTGTCTTTGAGGGTGATGACAACAATCATAGCCAGCAAAATAATGAAGAGGATTACAAGAAATTTACAGTCCTGAAGCTTAAGCAAGAGTTGACAAAGCACAACTTTGGTGATCAATTGCTTCAGTTGAAGAATCCCACCAAGAAAGATATTCTTTCTCTTTATGAGAGATGTGTTCTTCAAAAGTCATAGTAACATATGTGGAGGCCTTGTACAATTGAAGACTTCTAACCCAAAAAGAAAAAAAGGTCTTTACATTTAGATCTTGTGTTAGGCTGATGCATGCATGTAATCATCTTCAGTAGCTGACACTGATTGGTATATAGGCCCACATAAATTTCTGTGGCATAGGTTGAGATTTAGGACTAGGAATGCTGTGTCAATATAGTCTGTTTGATTGCTATAATTCCATTTTGGGTTTGTTTTCTTGGGTTTGCTTCCAATGATTGTACTGTTGGCCTTGGAATTTTTTAGTCCTATATTTTATTGAGTGCCTAGTGTTTAGGAAGGCTTTATTGCTTACAGTGTGTGGTTTTTTGTATATTTTGTTGTGGTCATACATACTTTGGGGTCCAGTAACCATAGGGAAATGGTTTGGGGATTAGGTGTTGTTAAATCACTTGTGACTTTGCCAGTTGTGCCTCATCGGCTCTTCCTGAAGTCCCATTTGCTTGCTAATTCTTTTGTGCAACTTGTATGATTTTGCGTGTTATTAAAATTGCTATATTTTAATTTTTAGATTTGATTCTGAAAGTACATGAATTAGGTTTGAGAATCGGGCCAACAAGAAGATTTAATGGTAAGAGGTTACTTTCAAAATCTTTACTCTCTTTTTCTTTTCATAATCTCATCTCAATCTATAGATTAAAAAAATGGATGGTTTAAATTTAATCTTTGACAGAAATATTATTATAATATTATATAAATTAATTTTTTCCTTATTTTAAATTCATTTTTTTTTCTTATTTTGTTTGTGTTGGAGTTATAAATTATGTGGATAAAAGTATAACAGTAAATTTATTTATGTTTAAAATAATAATTCTATAAAATATTAAATCTGAACTGTTCATATTTTTAATCTACCAATGGATATAAGATTTTAAGAAAAAGAGAAAGGAGAATTAGGGAACTATAACCTGATTTGATGTTTTGGTTTTTTGTGTGTGCATCTGATATCTTAGAGTAGACCATCTTTTAGGCACATCAACGACTCTAAACTAATCCGGATTGCCCATAATAGGTACCTCAAATTGTGAGAGACCTGATTTGATGTTTGATATTCATGAAAGTCGATTTTTTTACATGCTTTGCAATAACTTTTTTCGATTGTATTTAATTTAATTTTGTTTGATATTGGAATATGGATTTTAATTATCGGGGACATCTCCAACATCACTGAGTGAAACTGATTTATTCCAAAAAAAAAAAAAAAAAAATCCAACACTCAGCCATGGAATCTGCGGGGAAATAGTCAAGTCAAATGGTGAGCAGTGTGTTTTTTCTCCTATCTTCGGCTACTTCTGACAGAAACATTGTTGCAATCTTAGGGGCACTGCTGCCGTTGTTCAACACTTTCAGAATAATTATTTTTTCGCAGATATGATGGTATGTATATTAAAGATGTGGAGAACAAGAATTTTGATATATACTTCTCTCGTCCTATTTATAGGATATTTCACATGGACAAAAAAAAAACTTAAACTTTATTATCTCTATTTTAAAAGTCAACACCTTTCTAATTTTATTCCTATTTGATTGTACACTTTTTAAGAAAATAACAATCTTTACAATACTAAATGAATGTTAAGATTCTATATTGATGTGAAAAATTTAATGTGGTGGTTGATAAATAGGATTAAAAAAATATACCCTCTCCCTGCCTTATAAATAGGACAATCGGAGTAATGCTATGTTTGAAATACGTATACTGTATCACGATTTATAAATAATAAATAAATTATCCCAAATAAACACTAAGTGATTACTACAAGTTAGGGTAGTTTCCATACTTCTTTCATGCCTAAAAAGCCTATGGGTGTGTTTGGTTAGCTTATTGGGCAAAAATAAGCCCGTTTTCGGGCAATAAGCCCAAATAAAAACGTGTTGTGTTGTTGTAGTGTTTGGTTTAACTTATTTTAATTGCATCACGGATAAAATAAACTCCTCACTACATGTTTGGGAACACTTATTTTTTGAATATAAGTTCTTATTACACAAGCCGAGATAAAACTCCTCTCACATACTTACCTTGTATACCGTGAATCACGATTTATAAGCACTTATTGCCCAAAAATAAGCTATTCCAAATGAGCACGTACTACAACTTTTCTATTAAGTCACTTATTACATAAGACGAGATAAAACTCCTCTCACATACTTACCTCGTATACCGTAAATCACGATTTATAAGCACTTATTGTCCAAAAATATAAATCGCTCATCCAAACATAAATTATATTACAAAAACTGACTTTTCTATTAAGTTATTTTTAATAAGTCAGAATCATAATAAATCATTTTTCCTACCGCTATCCCAAACGCACATTACTGTCTTGGAATGAGCTGTTCTAACTGGTATGTTTCATCATGAAAGTGGGTGCCCACGCGTTCTGTAGTTATTGATGTACCAATGATTAAAAACTTAAAAAGTTGAATTTCAAGACAATAATAGTCATGCTATTATTCTTCGTACAACCAATGTATGTAAACCTGGATCGAATTGGATTGGCCAATTTATATTGGAAACTGATGAACCGGATGTTGGACCAGTGCTGTTGGGGGTCAGGGAACCGGACTGTAGTGACCCGGTCAACTCGATTTGACCTAGGGTGAATCGGGGTGACCCAGCTAGTCATGGTTTGCCTTTGTTTTTTTGTTTTTACTTTTTTATATCCCAAACACTGTCACTTTGGCTTTTTTAAAAATTATTTCTTTGATTTTTTTTTTATTTGTAAGGAGTTTTAAAAGGATTATGGAATATTTTTACTGTTTTGCATTGGTTAGAGAAAAATCCTTATATACTTAATGATACTTTTGTGGGTATTAGGTTTATGACGTTATATTGGACTACTGGTTGGAAAAAAAAACTCTTATGTAATTTTTTGAATGGTATACATGAATATTTAAATTATATATATATATATATTAATTGACCCCGGTCTAACCCTCGGGCTGACCCCAATCTGAATCACTGACCCTTGACCCAGTGCCTTGACCTGTTTAATATCCGGTCCGGTTTTCAGTACCTTTTGTATAACTAAAGTTGTTAATCACTAACATTTAAAAACTTAGAATTAGAAGGATATGCATTAACAATATGAGATTATAGGGAGTATTAAACTTACAACCTCTCACTTATAAGAGATTTTTTATACCACTCGGCTATAAGGCTGTTGAAGAAACTAAATTTTAAGATGATACTCTAGTCTTAAATGCAAAATCATGATTCAAGACCGAAGGTAATAGTATTTTTCTTGGCTTACACTGTTGTCATTTCATATAATTAACTAAAGTTGTTAATTGCAGCGGTGAACCAATCATTTCATATATATTAAACTATATTAGAAGTATTAGTGGCCCAATAATCATATAATCTTTTGCAAACCAAAAAGTGAAGGGATCAAATCTCACTTTCACCAAATGAAATGGAGAATACGCCTTTAAAAAAACAAAACTATTTCCCTCTTTAATTTTTTTTTGAAATCTTTTCCAAATGTGAATTTATATTACTTCCGTGAAATATTCTTAAAAAATAAAAAGGAAAAGGAAAAAAGAATGATTCCAGGTAAATAGTAATTCAAAATCTTCAATAGAGAATAATTTGAAAAATAAGTTCCATTAGTCTCTCGAAATATTTGATTAAATTACATACTATCATTTGTATGTAAAGCATTTTTATTTATATAAGAAGATTCCCCCCCCCCCCTAAAAACTTTCATATTCTAACATTGAATTTTGAAATGAAAAGGGCAAGAGATAACTTGTTCATTAAAAATCAAATGATGAATGATACTAAATTTAAAATTAAATAAGAGGAAATTTGTTTTCGTATTTCTATGAAGATATAAATGCTATTTTTCTTGCAACATTGTTGAAAATTCATAATAAACAATTATACTATTTTTTCAGTGATAACCATTTAAAGTAGCCAACAAATTAATCCAAAATTTGAACCTGATTGAGCCACAAACAAGCGAATAAAACTTCCTTAAGAACTTGAATTGAAAACCTTGTGTATAGAATGTTAGGTCCCTTTCACTTCACCTAACCACCGTTTATAATAAAACATGTCATGTTCGTAAAAAGAAAACACATTTTAATAAACAAAGTATGAATATGAATGTGCAGCAAGTAGAGGATAAAACCCTACTTTCATAATAACATCTACACAGCACAAATCATTTTATGAATAATAACTGTACACATTCCATCCTTAATTGTGCATCTCAACTTCAATCTTCAGGGTCAATCACAAGTAAGAAGTCCAACACATACATAAACAAACCCACCATATGTTTCTTTAATCCTTGAGTTCTTACTTTCTATTCTCATTCAAAATAAATACATTTACTTATTCATAATACAATAAAAAAAAAAAAAACATATCAACTCTTGCATGCACTCACTGTACATATAACACTAAACAGATCAGATTACACATACAAAATATCCACATAAAAATCTTATCTGATCATTACATACATAATGAGTATATGCAAGAAGAATTCCCATAAATATATGTATATGTATATATTGTTTGTTAATGTTGTACTGTACCAAGCAGTCTCTGAATCCTCTGAAGCAACTTCTCCAAAAGCAAAGATAAAGACAGATATATATATATATATATAATAGCATGTCTCTATCTCTCTCTTCGCTTCGGATCGGAAACCTTAGAAGCCGGGGAATCCGGATCCGATCGAGGACTATATTTTCCTGTCAAGTCTTGCTTTGGTGGAATGATCCATAGTTAAACGAATAAAGGAAGAAGCATGGTCACCTTGAACAACCAAGTTCGGAATAAGTTGGGGAGAGCCTTCTGAGTTACCATGATGACCCAAATGGTCATAACTTATATAAGGAGGATTAGTGTAATAGTCCACAAAAGCTGCTGCTGCTGCTGCTTCATTATTATTGTCATTGTTAACTATCACTTTTTGGTCAAAAGGGTCCTTCAAATTACCACACTGTCTTGGTTGTGTCTGGAAGAAAACCTTGGAGACAACTAACTCGCCGTCTTTCTCTTCCTCGTTGGTTCCGAGGTGGTACTGATGCATTACCCAGTTGGTTTTTTCTGGTTTCTTCTGTCTGCCATAGTTGGTGTAGAGGACAAGGATCTTCTTGAAACCTTTGACGGAACCACTGCATAGGACTGGCCTTGTTTTTCCTGTTTTGTGCCACCTTGTCTCGCTTCCGTCTTCGTCTGTGTGTACCTTTCTTCTCTTCCTTGTTCCTGTTGTGTATGCTTTTGATGGCCTGTGAAAGAAATGGCGGACCTGTCCATCTTTGCTTACCCCTACATCACACAAAAATACATGTTTTGTGTATGTCCTGATTATTAATTATTCCAAAAATGACATATATATATATATATAATATTAATATCTGATTGCTGGGGAAAAGATACAAGACTAAATTGGAAGGTTTTATTAAGATGATTCAATTGTTGGTTGAGTGAAATTTCAGAAAATATCAGCGCGCCAAGTACACAAGATCCCATCAGGTAAGTTTGAAATTTCAAAAACTATATAGATTAAAAATCTAAGAGACAAATCAATTGAGCATAAAAGTAATTACAATTGATACTTACTCTCATTGGTTCTAAATATAAGAGTTAGTCGAGGGATATGTTCATTTGTAAGTATGGGTATCCTTCAATTGGAGGCAACCTTATTCAAGGCACTAAATTGTGCATCTCACTCAGTGAGGATATAAATATTGGTTCGCTATGTTGCAAGTGACTAACTAATTCCGCCAGACATAACCCCCTTGGTAGTTGAGGGTCATATCTTAATTCTAAATATAATATCTCAATCCATTTTGCCTCCCATTTTTATAATCTTTTCCTCTCAAACTATCTCTATTGATTGCCATATGTTTGAGGGGGTTTTAATCAATGGGATAATGATTAAAGAGGGTATTTTAGAAAAATCAACACATTTGTTATAAATAACTAGATTAATTTCCTTAATATTTATAAATTAGTTATATAGTTCATACACTTTGGAGAGAGGAAGGAGTATTATTAATAAAGCATATATGGAGTCCTATTTATCTAATGTACGTGCAGGCGCTTGGGGTAGCTAATTAAAGAATCAGTGAATCACACCAACCAAAAATTCTAAGCAATTTCAAACATTTGATTTTGTAAAAGTCAAACCTCACCAAATATAACCCTCTTCAAGAGTAAAAAGGCAGCAACATACCCAGATTATGTTCCTTGCAGAGGTTTGAAAGTTAGTTCACTACCAAATTTAGAATCATATATGTGGACTCTTTACCATAAAATAACGAAACCAATTGAATAAAAGAAGTTACAATTAAAAATTAAAAACTTTCTTTCAAAAACAAAAGTTGTTGAACAGTATAAAAAGATTAACATTAATTTACATATATATATATATATATATATATATATATATATATATATATATATATATATATATATATTTAAACAATTAATTTTAACATTCAGTCTTTGTATAAACGGGGGGAAAAGGCACATTGAAATGTAGATCTCTTTCTAGATAATTAATGTAAGATAAGAGGCTAATTTTAAGTTTGGTGGGCATTCCATTTCGGGGGATTTCTTATATCACAATTAAATGAGTTTGTTAAAAGGGGTCACACTAGCAATCCCATGTGCATGTTTTAACGTTTGTTTCATTATAACACGTCTCACACTCACTCCGTAAATACCACCAAAAGTTTCTCTCCTACGTTATAAATTCAAGAAATGACCAATTCAAAGAGACATTAATTAATTATACTTTATTTCATGATATATTAAAATCGTTATCATTTTCATGTACAAACTTTGGTCTAATTAGCAGTAACACAGTTCATATTTCAATAATGGTGTGAGTTCTCTTTTGATAAAAAGGCCTTGTTCATTCCTAGCCAGTTTATTTTCCCCCAAATTTTGTAACTTTAATTTGGTTTTTTCTAATTGGTGTACTTGAGAATATCTTTTCGAAATTAATGTGCGTTATATAATATTCAGTGTCTTGGAAGTCGTTCTCCACAGCTTTTATTCCTTATAAAGAAAAATCATTTTCATATATGAATAAGGACTCATGAATTCTGTGGCAAATTCCCTGCATAATGGCACATCAACATGATGTGAAGTGAGAATTTAATGGAGCTTTACAAGAATAATTGACATTAATTTCCTATTTATTATGAAATGAATGAAAAAAAGAAGCCCAAAAAATTGATTTGAACATTTTTTTCTATATGATTGATGCATGTTGTTTTCCTCACATAATTGTGTTTTTAAATGTTTATAAAATAAAAAGAGAGAAAAAAGAATCTTGTAATATCCTTGCTTGAGAATCAAAATTGATAGTTTAAGTAAAACCTGGCCGGACTCGTATCTTTTATTCTTCCTAGTCCAATTGTATATGTGCCTTATCTTTTACCTTTTGATCCCCTCCACAATTAATACGCAATCAAATTATTAATTTGTTTTAATATCTCACAAAATAATCTGCTTAAGAATCTAATCATAAGGATCCCTTTGCCTTAAATGACAATCAGGAGGTGTGTGTGTGTGTGTGTGTATCTGAAGCACATATTAACAAAATGATGAACCAACAATTTACTAATAATAATAAGACCGTACCAAAAGACAAATCACAAAAACATGGCACAACATAATTAACAACAACAGTCATATACTCTCCCTTTCTCTAGTCCTAACTTAGAAGCTAGATAATTAATTTGGAGAGCTTAAGAAAATTCTTTTAGTGAATTATTGTAATAAAATTCATTGTATTTGTAAAGTACCCTTTTAATTATTTGCCTTGGATATGACAAAAACCCCCCAATAAGTTCAATTAAAAGGGAGAATTTAATTAGAGGAGAAAAATTATAAATTTAGGAGACGAAGATTGAAGTATTATATACAATCAAAATATAGGCCTTGTTCAGGTCTTACGTCTAGTACCGGAGGGAGAATATAGACAGACATAGAGAGAGGCACATACCTGGAAGCTTTTCAGGGTGAGTATAACAGATGCCATTTTCACCTTCAAGAGTTGGAATGAAGTCGTCAATGAGAGGATGAAGCTTACGAACATCAGAAAGAACCTTAGCCTCTAAATGCTCCAATATCTCTACATCATTTGGATCAAACTTCACTCCTGCTGGTAGCCCTGGCAGCTCATGAATCCCACCACCCTATATACATACATATTAATCCCACAAACATATCAACCTTCTTTTAAAAAAATATTTAAAGGGGAAAACACTTACAGCTTGAAAGATGTCTCTCCACTAACAGAACAGCTTGCGGGGAGCTTTCATACTACCAGGCTATTTGCAAAAACATTTACTAGAAAAATTCATAGACATACACATACCTGGTCTTGGAGTTGAATGTTATGGCCACATGAAGGACAAGTAATGGTTCGAATTTCAGATGGTTTCGTTGCGACGACTTCATTATTCCCAGAAGCTTCATTATTATTATTATTATTCATGATCTGATGATGATGAATCACCGTTCTATTGTTATTATTATCATTTTGCTCCTCTTCCTCTGATGACTCATTGCACCATGTCATCTTCTTCTTCTCTTCTCTCAGAACTGAATCACTTGGAGCCTTAACTATCTTATCATGCCCATACACAGCCCGATCGAAGCACAGAGAGTGGATTGGATTGGAATAAGTATATCAAAAACAGAAGAGAGAGAGAGAGAGAGGCGGGAGGAATAAAGAAAAGGTAAAGAGATGGGTATAAGAGTATTAACTTGCTTGTCTCTTTTGGAACACGTTTTTTGGGCTAGAGAGAGATCGCCTTCTTCTTGTGTGGCAGACGACTTGTCTGAGAATGATTCAATGAATACTATTTGTTCGCGGCGTTATGAACTGTTGGCAGATCAGAGAGCGAGAAGGCAAAGGGTGTAAGCGATAAAAAGAATGGGAGAAGGCAAAGGGAGATATAGATATAGAAACAGAGGGAGAGATTGCTTGGACGTCAAGTTTTTGCTGGGGAAGGATGCTGTACATACGCGTGTATCACGCCATACATGCACTTCCCCTGGATTAGTTTATGCTTGAAACATGTAGGGTCTATTAATCACTTTTTGTCACAATATTATTTTTTAAGGGATTTTTTTTTTAAAAAAAAAACGAACAGCTGGAAACAGTAGTTGAGTTTTATACTCAATTTTTTGGTAGGTAAAAAGAAAAAGTAAATTACATAGTTTTAGGTAAGATAATTAAACCCGGACCGGTCAGTGAACCGGTTGGGATCTGGGTCAAGGGTCAGTGGGTCAGACCGGAGTCAAACCGGAGCTAAACTGGGACCAAACCGGTGAGAAATGAAATATTTTAGACTTATAGTATGAAATTTTAAAGGAAAAATGTTTTTTAAAATTTTTTTTTTAAAAAAAATAAAAAATCTGACCCGGACCGGGTCACCGAACCTGACCGGTTTAGAGGCCGGGTCGCCGGTTTCCGGTCCAGGTTAGATCACCCTGGTTTTAGGTTTTTAACCTATCATTCATGTTTTTTTTTTTAAAAAAAAAACATTTTAGCCTATACTGTTGAAGGCGGTTATATATATATATATAACTATAGTTGTTATTATTTTGAAAATGACAACTGGTTTGCCAAAGTCGCATACCCACATTCAATTTACATTTACATTAAATTCAAAATTGTGTGAAACCATGAAAGTGTAAAGTTGTACAAGCAGAAATTTTCTTTTAACGCAACACAATACTCAAATTCAAGGTTTTACTTAAAGACATTGAGCGTTAAATAATGGTTTAATAATTGCATGAAATTTGTAGTAAACATCATTTACATTAACATAAATTTATAAATACCTTTTTTTGTCAGGGCAGCACATATATTATATATAATAATTAGTTTAATATAAAATGGTGTTTTTAATATTATTAAATTTATCATTATAATTACACTCGTTTTATGAAAGAAAATGAAGTAATCTTATTGATTGATCATGTTTTTAATTAATTATTTAATAAGATAATATTATATATATTCCCAAATTTATATATAATAAGAAATTATTTTATAATTAAATTTAATTGAGTAATGTAGTTTTTTATATTACATTTTCACATATATATGAATTCAATATTGGATTGTGAAGATTGTTGAACAAGGAAGATGTCATTTTCCACTAACCATAACTGAAATTTAACACCTACTTGTCTTACGGTTTTCAGGCAGGTGTCATGCTTTATTGCAAAGTTCATGTATTATCTTAAAATTAAACTACCCCTACACTTAAAACTTACAATTAGTCAATTAGCCTTCAAGAAAACTAAATATATAATGCCTTTAAGTGGCCCCATTTAATGAAAACCGGACTGGCCATTTAACTCTTGTTAGGGCAGTGGTCCAAGGGTGAATAGACTATCTATAACTAGGGACAACCAAATCATGATTAAACTAATATAATTTAATTTTATATATATACACACACTCACATATATAACTTGGAAAGAGTAATATTTAAATCAAATATCATTAATCCACTAGTGATTGAAACATTCATGTATACATAAACCATATATAACCTAACAAAACAAAGTTACTAAAGCATAAATATGACATGATTTTTTTTCTAATTTTTTTTAACTCAACAAGAGTAAAAAAAATAAAATAAAATTCAATTCATTCAACCTGTGTAAAACTCTTTCTGTGATTGGCAAAAAGACTTGTCCACTGGCATGATTTATTGACTTGGATTGGATTTTATTACCCTGCCCAATACACAACTTAAAACTAAATTAATTTAATAAGTAATATCCACTCCTTTTTCCCTATTTATAAGTAGCTTCTAGCATGTTTTACATATAAAAAAAAATAAACTTTATTAACATTGCCTTAAAATTTAACAACTTTTCAAGTTTGTCCTTATTTAATATATATTATATCCATTTAGAAGAAAATCAACACAATGATAAAAAGGATAGTAAAATTGTACATTTAGATTAAAAATTTAATTATGTGATTTATACATACAACTACAGAATTCCTTACCTCTACCCTATAATTTATAGCATCAAAGGAGTAATATAATGAATATATTATAGTTGCCAAATTAAATGAGAGAAGTATATTATTTTTAAAAGAAAAAAGGGAAAGAGAAGAAAAGGGAGGGTGGTGAGTAAGAGTGGAGATGGGGCAATCAAGTGATTCTTGGGAAGACGTTTCACCTCTTCAAAGAGACAGAGTTGGGAATTTAGCTGTTGGGTCAAATTGGAGTGCCCTTAACGCTATTTCTTCCTATTTTTGCAGACACATACATACGAACTAACCTACAATTATGTATCCTTCTTCTCCAATACATTCATTCTTTTCTCACACACACCTAAATATTACTTTCCTTTAGAATTTGACCCTTTTTAAATATTTTATTGGATTCATTATTTAATTTTTATATGAAATTGACCAGGAATTTCATATCTATCCGAACTAGATATTCCATTGTATTTGTGTGCTAGTTTCAGTGAAATTGTATTCAGATAGTAATGTCGTGAATATAATTTTGTCTCCAAAGGACCTTTGAAAACGATAATTTTAATTATTAAATTTAATTCTTTTTGACAACTCATTAAATTTCATTACTTTGAATCAAGTGATAACATGATATATTTCTTAACTTGATATACTTTAATTTTCACTTTTAATTTTAGTTTCTTAATTTAATTTTGTGATATATTTTCTTTCTTTTTGATCAAAGATAGTTTTTCTTTCAACTTCTACTCTTCTCTGAATTCGGTTGCTTAATTTTCTTGGATATAATTAAGGTGGAGTACTAATTTCATCATTAATATAATTAATTACATGGCATTAACATTAATTGTTTAATCAGTCGTATATATTTAGTGCCAATTTGGTTCAAAGAATTATAGAGAATGTAATGTAATGGAGTGATGATTATAAAACATTTGTTTGGTAGGCTAAAAAAATTATGAAATGAAATTCATGTTTAATTTAATTAAAAAAATTTAAAATAAACGTGAAATGATTTTTTTTTTTTTTTTTAACTCTATTAAGGTGTAAAATGAAGGGTATAACCGTATAAAGTCTAAACATTGATTAAAGGATATATAAATATTCATACCCTGATTCCTGTAAGCTTAAATCCGGATTACATTGGTATGTAATGATGATTATCTGATTTGTTGTAACATGTTATATGTATAATTATATACTCTTTTGGTCCTATTTATTGGGAAGAGAGAGAAATACAATTTTACTCTTGAATTATACTGTATTGACTTTTTTCTCTTAAAGTAACAAGGGTAAAATAAGAAAGTTGTTGAATTTGAAGATAGAGTTAATAAAGTTTAAAGTTTTTCTTAATCAATCTGAAAATATATGGAAAGTGATTTATAAATAGGAATATAGAAGTACTTTACTCCTCCTCTCCCCATCGATGTTATAAGATGTTTTTCATAAATCACACGTCCCAATAAAAATAATTAAAATCATTAAATTTGTCATAAAATTCAATTGATTTTGAATAATACCCTTATTAACCACACTTTTTTTTTGAGCAAATATCTTATTAATTACACTTAACTCTAACAACATGCTAATTTTTATTTTCTCGATACTCTTATTAAATATGGGCATATATACAAAAGAAATATTGGATGCTCATTGAAACTATAAAAAATTCAAAACATCTTATAAAAAGATTAAAAATACCTTCTAGAAGATATCTTACCTATTCCAACTAAACATTTAAGCAAGAAGAAAAGATCAATTGAGCAGGATTACAAATTCATGGAATTCAACCAAAGGTGAAATTGATCCACATTTATTAGAGAATTCATTGCAACATTAAATTAAGAGATTATGATACTCGTTCAACGTGTTTTGATTTTATATCTTAGGCCGCAAGAATGTTCCCGTCAGCGTCGTCTTCGAACGAAACGCCGAGTACTTCAGATATACGACACCTACAAGAAAACGCGACGCCGTCGTTTTCTTAATATTTTATTCGTTAAGGGACTAGTCAGGGTGGGGTGGCTATTTGGTCAGTTCGTATTGACAAATGTGTGACGTGGAAGTTAATTAGTGGTTGGAGGGTCGAGAGAGCAACGTAGCGGAAATGATGACGAGCATAGGCGAACAAATCCCATTTTGAAGGCGCCAGCCGACACACGTCTCGGGGAGCTTCTCAAAGAAGCCACGCAACAAGAAGCTTAAGAAGGAAGCTTCTCTGTTTTGTTTGCCCTTTTTATATAACTTTAACGTATAGGGGTTTTAGGCCAAAAATTAAGAGACGTACATTTTTTTTCATGTTATAAATAATTAAATAGTTTTATTCATGTTTCGGGCAAAAAAGATATTTTTATGCATGGTATAAAGTTAGTAATAGAGGTTTATAGCAAATAAAAATAGTGTGATTTACCTCCTCGTAATCTCTTATCTATGCAATATAGGACATTTTTTACATGCTTGTATTTTTTGTTCAGAATGTAGGACATTTAAGGCCTGTTGTAGTTTTAAGAAATATTTTTCTATTTTTATCTACGTGTTGGTTAATGCGGGTTGAGCAATTATGCATGAAGATTTGCAGAGGGTTGGTTGTGGATAAGAATAAAACTGAAAAAAGAAAAAAACCGATCAATATTTTTTTATGCCAACGATCAACTTTTTATGGGATGCAGTAAAACATTAATATTTAATAAGCGTGATGCATGTCGTATGAGCTATGAAGTGTCTTACATTGTGAAGGGGATGAATTATTTTAAATTTTATCACAGAATAATGAAACTTTTGATCTCTTAAGTTTCGCTAAATTATTAATTTAATCCCTGATGTTTGTTTTTAATTGGTAAATTTTCTATGAAGCTATTTTAGTGGTTCAATAATTCTATATGTATCCTTCTAGGAATCAAAGGGTGGTGTAATCAAATTTAAACCCACTTTGACCAATTTTCAGCAAAAATTCTCTAGCTACTCGAGATTAAATGATCGGTATTAGAGCTCCGGCCGTCAGTGATCAAAGCTCCAGCCATCGACAATGATGGGAGTTTTTTTTTTTTTTTTGTACAGAAGAAAATTAGATTATTTTAAAAAATAAAACTTAATTTTAAAATTGTTCGCAAAGCTTCGATGTCACACTATTACAAAATCTCGTATATTCGAAACTCCAACCTTAACGGTTTTTATGAAACCATTAAATATAAATAGACAGAATTATGGGAAAGCAATATATAACAGTTATTTAAAAAAATTGTTAAGTATATGAGACAATATTTGACGGTTTTGTATACCACTGTGATATATAAGTTTGGCTTTTTTGAAAAGAAAAACACATCATTTACTTGATGGTTATATCTAAAAAACTGTTATATATATTCTATCAATATATGATGGTTATTTATCAAAACAGAGTAAAACTTATATATTTGATGGTTTTTTAAAATAAATCAACAAATATATGATTGTAAAATCTCTTTCTGAACACTATTCTTGTGATTTTAAAATTTTTCCCATTTCTTCGCACACTCATCGAACAGCTCTAACCACTCTTTCATCCCCACCGTTATTTCCCTCTTCATTGTCGCCAAAATCATGATTCTCCTCCTTCCCATGTCCATGGCTATCTATAAAGTCGTTTGTGGCTTGTTCTAGGTTTCGGGTTTGGTTTTCTTTGAAGCTTTGCAAGTTTCGCGTCTATAAGTATCAAGGTGAGAAATTTATGCCCTTAATTGGTGTTAATAATACAAAATTGATACTCTATGCTGGTTGGATGGGTTCTAGGTTTAGGGTTCTTCGAAACTGAAGATTGCTCTTATCATTATATTTTAATTTCCTTTCCTTCATAATATCCTTTGTTTGGTTTCTGTGGTCTACTTTTGTTGCTATCCCCTATGATATGAATTATACAACAAGTAGGAAATGGTTGAGAAGAAAATGGTTGTTCATCTCATTTTTCAATTTTGTGATATTGAGTTCGTATGATTTGAGTGAACCAAAAGCCCCCCACCGCCCACCCCTGCATCCGGCACCGGCGGCTCCCGAGCAAGGGCCACGTGTCCCTCTAACCTTGCGCCACATGTCTTTATGAGATAATTGTTGCATTTTGTAACAAATGTGGGATTCGAACCTTGGACCTTTGGTATGTGTTCTGATGCCTTTGCCAGTTGAGCTGCTTTAACCTTGCGTTATTTATTCACGTAATAATATATATAATGTAATAATTTAAAAAATATATATAATATTAAGATAAATAAATAAATATATATATATATATATATATAATTAAATATATATTTATATATAATTATATATCTCATTTTTTATAATATAAAATATATAATTTTTTAATTTCTAATTTCGTTTAAATATTTAATATTAATATAAATATATATAATATTACATATAATTATATATTTCGTTTTTTATGATATAAATTTAAATTTTTTTAATTTCTTATTTCATTTAAATATTTAATATTAATATAAATATATATATTTATATATAATTATATATTTTGTTTTTATGATATAAATTTTAAAATTTTTAATTTTTTATTTCATTTAAAATTTTTATTATTAATATTATATATATTTAATATATTATATTAAATATTAATTTTATGATATTTAAATTTTTATTTTTTATAGATTATTTTTATTTTTATTATTTTATATTAATTATTAAAAGATAATAAAAAAAATATTAGTTTTACCAACGAATTACCCACGGAATTCCGTGGGTAATTTCTCCTTAAATTACCTACGGAATTCCATGGGTATTGAATTGGTAATTACCGATGGAATTTTTTCCATCAGTAATTAGAGACGGATTACCTATAGAATTCCATTGGTAATTTCTCATTCAAATTACCCACGGAATTTCGTGGGTAAGACATGGGTAATTACCGACGGAAAAAATTCCGTGGGTAATCCGTCAATATTTACCGACGGAATTTTTTCCATCTTTAATCCGTCGATAATGAGAGACGGATTATCAGAGCCAGGCTGGGGGAGAAATTACCAACGGAATTCCGTGGGTAAGGCGTGGGTAATTACCGACGGAAAAAATTCCGTGGGTAATCCGTCAGTATTTACCGATGGAATTTTTTCCGTCTTTAATCCATTGGTAAGTAGAGACAGAATTTTTTTCCGTCGGTAATTTCGTCAGTAATTTTTCTGATAGAAAATCTGTCGGTAAACCGTCGAAAATTACCTACGGAAATAATTCTGTGCGTAATTCCGTCAGTAATGGCATGTTTTTTTTGTAGTGTGGACTAGTTGTTAATGACATATATGAGATATAAGCGGGTTTAATTTGATTGCCTTTAAGGTGTTTGATGAAATGGACTACTATGAGTTAATTTTGAGTGCCTTTAAGGTGTTTGATGAATTGCTCTAAATAAAGCTCCTTCAACTATATGCTTGCATAATATTTTGATGGTGGAAAATGACTCAGATACTATTTGAATCAATTATGATTTATGCTTGTTCAAGGAAACTTTATGGAAATTATAATATAAGGGTTTAATGTTTCTTCTATTTGTTACAGGTTAATATTTTGGCATTCAGTATGGATAGCGGCTCAAGTACTGAGGGTCCTAACCCCTCCGCCAACCCCTCTAGTGTGTAGTAGGATGATGACGCACTACTTATAGCACAAGAAAAAAGAACACTAAGGAAGGGCCTAGTTGTGATGAAGGAGGTCCAAAAAGCAAAGACAAAGGGAAGAAAACTTAATATTAGATGGAATAAGAAAGGGCAAGTTGTGAAATTTGACAAGTTCGTTAGCTACCTTAGGTATGTGACAAAAACCAATGTGCATACACTTTGAACAACTGGAAGAAGGCAACCGAGTCGACGACAAAGACTATTTGAGATGAAGTATCAACAAGATATGATGCTACATAGTTAATAATATCTTATTAACGGTATACATAACACTAAAATTATTTGTGTTTTTAAGTTTGGATGCCACATAGATGAGGAGAAGAAGGATTATGTGCTGGGGAAGGCTGGCAGGATTATGTGCCCATTTTGAGGGTTTATGATGAAGAAATATTTGTTGGAACCCCACTTTGTAAATGAGTCGGTGGTTCCAACACTGCTAAAGGAAGTTGTCAAACAGCCCGAATAGGCTGCTTTTGCATGATCACTACGCTCTCCAACTTTCAAGGTAAATTAAATTTAATATAATGTATAACTCTAGATATATGACTTCTATATTAATGTAATGTGCAACTCTGACATCTTTACTGTTTTTGTTCATAGGCATTAAGCGTGGTGAACCGTGAGAGGAGGAAGAACAACAAATACCCACATTGTGGAGGTCGCATGGGGTATGTAAACATCGAGCAGTAGTTGATAGAGAAGCAGGGGTCAGGATTAGATGTGACTATCAACTATAGAGTGTTGTGGGCTGCTGCGAGGCAAAACAAAGAGGGTAATATTGACAAACCTCCATCCAGGAGGTTGTCTTAATAACAGTAAGTACTAACAATTTTGATTCAATTACGTTTGTGTTATCTAAAAGATGTTTATGATATTGGTATTTTTGGTACTATGCATACTAGACTGAGTTAGGGTTGATTCCTTGATTATAATTGAATTCTTCATATAAAATTTTTTTTAAACCTTTCATTTTGTTATAGGAGACCTTGAGTCAAGAATTAGAGCAAGGCGAGTTTCTTGGGGACAAGGATGTCTTGGAAAAGGCTCTGGGTCCTGACCACGATGGTCTTTTGAGGGATTTCGGCTATGGAGTTGGCCAAAAAAAATACTTTAGGAAGCGAAAAATGCCAACAAGGATGTCTGATCAGAAGCTTCAACAATATATAGAGATGACTGAGATGCTGAAATCCACTAAAATCCCTAAGTAGGGGCCGAAAAAGCATAATTACGAAAACGCCACTGAAATCCCTAAGTAGGGGCTGTCAAGGGTATTTTCGTAATTTGTCACTGAATTTGGTGATTTCGAGCCCGGAAATGGATTCCTTGGGCGAAAACAAGTCAAAATAGCTTTGGTCAAAATTTTGGGAAAACGTGACATCGGGCCGGGTACGGCGGGGCCGGGCCGAGTTCCCGGGAGCATTTTTTATAAATTTTCACCATAGACTAATATAACCACAATAAACACTATGAAAGAGTCTAAAATGATACTTGGATAGGTTATGACTTATTTCTGGTACATTTAATATTTTAGGATCGATTTGGAGGCCGGACACGACACGTTCTTCGAGGCACATTTAAAAGAGGATTATAAAGCTTTGAGGTAGGGACATTATCCTTCATACACTATGCCATAAGTTATGTGATTATGTGGATGCCATTGTTTTGTAAATGCACTTTATTAATCAACATGATTTGCCTAGAGAGGAGCAGTTAGTGCCAGAGGTGCACTTACACTGGGAGTTGGCAGAAGTCCAACCGGTGTAGATTGTGGGGCTGGGCCCTACTCATGTATATATGACGATGATGTGTTTATATTGTTCATTAATTTGTGCATACCTTGGCGCATGTCATATTTACTTTTCGCATTTTCTATGAACAATATTATGTCTCTACGGGGATTCTTCGGAATCTCACCCTATTTTTAAACAAATACCTCAGTGGGTACTAGTGGGCCAAAGGGCAAAGACGTTGACGCAAAAAGTGAGTGGCACGTGTCTCGAGGTGAGGATATGAACGTGGTTATGCTTTATTCTATGCCTTAATATTTTGGATAATTTGTAAATATTAAAAACTTCTGCTGTATTTTCCGTTTCCGTCGACGAACAATATCAGAATTGTAAACGAATGATGTTGGGATTGTAAACGAATATTTTTATCAGTATAATTATACTTTTCTGTATGCCCATTAAATTCCGTCTTTATTACTCTTTGATTATCGAAATGGAAATGGGTGTTAACAGTTGTTGTTGTTGTTGTTGTTGTTATATAAACATTCATAATAATAATTAGTATTTGTGCTTGATTTATGGGTTGATTGTCAATTCTCTCCTACCCCATCTTCTTTTGTGTTTGTTATACCATATAGTCATGCCCCCATGACTTTTATTACATTTTGCATTTTCATCAGTATTTCATATGCTTTTTTCACTTTACTGTTAAATCTAGGTAACAATAACATTACTACATTTTGTAATACTTCCAAGGGGACATTAATGCTCTTTTGTGAAAACTTCTGAAACAAAAATGACCAAAGAAAGAAGCATGCTCATGGCCGCATGGAATCATATATGTGATATGAGGTCTGATGTGACAAACGTCCATTGGTTACTATTAGAGTAAGGCAACATTACTATTTCTCAGATGATATTAAACCAAAAAAACTTCTAAATACCTATAATTCCTTTACAAAAAGTTCCGGAAAAAAAAAACACTTAACCCATAAATCAATAAAAAAAAAGTTGCACTATAATAAACCTTAATATCATTGGTTAGGAATTTTATGGGATGG